>JAJIZN010000004.1:442500-2842500 GCA_028637585.1 Xylariaceae sp. X187
CATGGGGGGACCATCCTCCAAGGCTAAATACTACTGACCGACCGATAGTGAACCAGTACCGTGAGGGAAAGGCGAAAAGAACCCCGGAGAGGGGAGTGAAATAGATCCTGAAACCGTGTGCGTACAAGCAGTAGGAGCCTCGCAAGGGGTGACTGCGTACCTTTTGTATAATGGGTCAGCGACTTACTGTTCGTGGCAAGCTTAACCGTATAGGGGAGGCGAAGGGAAACCGAGTCTGATAAGGGCGCATAGTCGCGGGCAGTAGACCCGAAACCGGGTGATCTAGTCATGGCCAGGGTGAAGGTGCCGTAACAGGTACTGGAGGCCCGAACCCACGTCTGTTGCAAAAGACGGGGATGAGCTGTGATTAGGAGTGAAAAGCTAATCGAACCCGGAGATAGCTGGTTCTCCTCGAAAGCTATTTAGGTAGCGCCTCATATGTATCCTCTCGGGGGTAGAGCACTGTTATGGCTAGGGGGTCATCGCGACTTACCAAACCATTGCAAACTCCGAATACCGAGACGGACTGTATGGGAGACACACGGCGGGTGCTAACGTCCGTCGTGAAAAGGGAAACAACCCAGACCCACAGCTAAGGTCCCAAATTCACTGCTAAGTGGAAAACCATGTGGAAAGGCACAGACAGCCAGGAGGTTGGCTTAGAAGCAGCCACCCTTTAAAGAAAGCGTAATAGCTCACTGGTCGAGTCGGTCTGCGGGGAAGATTTAACGGGGCTAAGCAGTGAACCGAAGCTTGGGGTGTGCATATTTATATGTACGCGGTAGAGGAGCGTTCCGTAAGCCGTTGAAGGTGGATTGAGAAGTCTGCTGGAGGTATCGGAAGTGCGAATGCTGACATGAGTAACGATAATGCGGGTGAAAAACCCGCACGCCGAAAGCCCAAGGTTTCCTTGCGCAACGTTAATCGGCGCAGGGTGAGTCGGCCCCTAAGGCGAGGACGAAAGTCGTAGTCGATGGGAAGCAGGTTAATATTCCTGCACCTCGCGTAAGTGCGATGGAGGGACGGAGAAGGTTAGGCATACCGGGCGTTGGTTGTCCCGGGGAAAGGCGGTAGGTTTGGATCTTTGGCAAATCCGGGATCCTTCAAGACCGAGCACCGAGACGAGCCTTTATGGCGAAGTTGCTGATACCACGCTTCCAGGAAAAGCTCCTAAGCTTCAGCTTACGCAGACCGTACCGTAAACCGACACAGGTGGGTAGGATGAGAATTCTCAGGCGCATGAGAGAACTCGGGTGAAGGAACTAGGCAACATGGCACCGTAACTTCGGGAGAAGGTGCACCCTTTTTGGTGGCTCGTGCGAGCTATAGCTGAAGAGGGTCGCAGTAACCAGGCCGCTGCGACTGTTTATCAAAAACACAGCACTCTGCAAACACGAAAGTGGACGTATAGGGTGTGACGCCTGCCCGGTGCTGGAAGGTTAATTGATGGGGTCAGCCGCAAGGCGAAGCTCTTGATCGAAGCCCCAGTAAACGGCGGCCGTAACTATAACGGTCCTAAGGTAGCGAAATTCCTTGTCGGGTAAGTTCCGACCTGCACGAATGGCGTAACGACAGCGGCGCTGTCTCCACCCGAGACTCAGTGAAATTGAAATCGCTGTGAAGATGCAGCGTTCCCGTGGCAAGACGGAAAGACCCCGTGAACCTTTACTATAGCTTTACACTGAACGTTGAGTTCGTCTGTGTAGGATAGGTGGGAGGCTATGAAACTGTGGCGCTAGCTGCAGTGGAGCCATCCTTGAAATACCACCCTGTCGTGCTTGACGTTCTAACCTGGGTCCATTATCTGGATCGGGGACCGTGTATGGTGGGTAGTTTGTCTGGGGCGGTCTCCTCCTAAAGAGTAACGGAGGAGCTCGAAGGTACGCTCAGCGCGGTCGGACATCGCGCACTGTGTGCAAAGGCATAAGCGTGCTTGACTGCAAGATCGTCGGATCAAGCAGGTAGGAAACTAGGACTTAGTGATCCGGTGGTTCTGTATGGAAGGGCCATCGCTCAACGGATAAAAGGTACTCCGGGGATAACAGGCTGATACCGCCCAAGAGTTCATATCGACGGCGGTGTTTGGCACCTCGATGTCGGCTCATCACATCCTGGGGCTGTAGTCGGTCCCAAGGGTATGGCTGTTCGCCATTTAAAGTGGTACGCGAGCTGGGTTCAGAACGTCGTGAGACAGTTCGGTCCCTATCTGCCATGGGCGTTGGAGATTTGAGAGGGGCTGCTCCTAGTACGAGAGGACCGGAGTGGACGAACCTCTGGTGTTCCGGTTGTCACGCCAGTGGCATTGCCGGGTAGCTATGTTCGGAAGCGATAACCGCTGAAAGCACCTAAGCGGGAAGCGCGCCTCAAGATGAGATCTCCCGGGGCACAAGCCCCCTGAAGGAACCATGTAGACTACGTGGTTGATAGGTCAGGTGTGTAAGTACAGCAATGTATTGAGCTAACTGATACTAATGATCCGAGGGGCTTGACCATATAACCTCAAGTTGCCTTGGCCGACATGACATGTCGATAGATCCAAGTGCACGCTACGTCACAAGACCAAACGAGAGGCAGGCGCTCAGGCGCGTCTCTTTGCAATGCAGGCATCATCATGCCCGCTCCCTGCAAAGACACGACGTCCAACAATACCCACGCGAAGATGCGGCACCCAGGCGGTGCCGCATTCTTTGGAGCACAGCAACTGGCGGACATGCTTCGCCGCAGTGGCAGGTGCCCTCGGCCTTCATCATCGTGTCGCGTGCATCCTTGAACGGATGGCCTTCATACCCGTTGAGCTGACGAACCCCGCTGAAAGCCACGCCCAACAAAAAGGCGGCGCCCTGCGGGCGCCGCCTTTCATGCAACCAACGCTGAGCCCGGCTCAGTCGATCAACGCGGCCTCGCGCTGCCGGAACACCGATACCGCCTGGTTCAATTCAACGGCCTGCGACTGCAGTTCACGTGCCGCTGCCGTGGCCTCCTCCACCAGGGCCGCGTTCTGTTGCGTGGCCTGGTCCATCTGCACCACCGTCTGGTTGATCTGCTCTATACCGGAGGATTGCTCCTGCGATGCCGACGAGATCTCGCGCATCAGATGGCTTACGTTCTCCACGCCGCCGACGATGCCCTGCATGCGCTGTCCGGCATCGGCCACCAACTGGGCACCCTCGCCGACCTGACGACCTGCTTCGCCGATGAGGACCTTGATCTCCTGGGCGGCTGCCGCCGATCGCTGCGCCAGCACACGGACCTCGCTGGCGACGACCGCGAACCCACGCCCCTGCTCGCCGGCGCGTGCCGCTTCAACAGCGGCGTTGAGCGCCAGGATGTTGGTCTGGAAGGCAATGCCGTCGATCACGCCGGTAATGTCGCCGATCCGCTTCGACGCGCCCTCAATGGCCTGCATGGTGTCGATCACCCGCTGCATGGCGTGGTTGCCATCACTTGCCGCGCCCTGGGTGGAAGCAGCCAGCTCGCTGGCCTGTCGCGCGTGCGCTGCATTCTGGCGCACGGTGGCGGTCAGCTCCTCCATCGAAGCGGCCGTTTCCTGCAGATGCGCAGCCTGTCGCTCGCTGCGCTCGGACAGCGCGCCGTTGCCGGCGGCGATTTCGCTGGCGGCCGTGCTGATGGTGGTGGCGCAGTGCTGGATGTGGCCGACCATGCGTGCCAGCTGGCTGGCGGTGGCGTTGGCATCGCGCTGGATGGCGGCGAACGCGCCGTGGTACTCGCCCTGCATGCGGCGGTCGAGATCGCCGTTGGCCATCGCCGAGAGCATCTGCCGCACTTCGTCGACCGTGCTGCCCAGGGTATCCAGCAACTGGTTGATGCCGCCGGTCAGGCCGTCGAGGAAGCTGGCGCCTTCGCTGGCCTGCAGGCGCTGTTCGAGATCACCGTGTGCGGCGGCATCGACAATCCCGGCAACGGCATTCTCCAGCGTCAGCTCATGGGTGCGGTCATGCCATTCCACAGCAAAACCCAGGCGCGCGCCCTGTGCATCGAACACCGGGGTGACCACCTGGGAGAAATGCACCGGCCCGATCCGCACCTTGCCGTGATGCGTCACCTGCAGCCCGTTGAGGATGCCGCGGATGCGGTCCGGGTTGGCATGGAAACGATGGATGCTGCTGCCGACCAGCCGCTCTGCGTCGAAATCGGGGAACGCCTGGCGCAGCGTGGCCTGCTGGTTGCGCAGCAGTGCCACCACCGAGCGGTTGACGTAGCGGATGACGTGATCGTTGTCGGCAATCATCATCGCCGTGCGCGAGGCATCCAGTGCCTGCCGGATCTGCGCGTTCTCGGCATGTGCTTCGGCTTCGCGGCCACGCTGCGCCTGCACATGACGTGCGGTATCGGCCAATGCATGGGCCAGTGAACCGGGTGCGTAGCTGCGCGCATCGGCATGTGCGCCGAGGTCGGCGCCGGTGGCGATGTCGCGTGCCAATGCGGCCAGGCGATGCGGGCCGTGACCCAGCGCCTCGCTCTGTTGGCGCAGGCGCGCGGCTGTCTGGCCCAGCACCAGCGTCAGCACCGCCAGGGCAGTGGCGTTCAACAGCGGCGGCAGGACGGCCGCTCCTTCAAGCAACGGTGCCAGTACTGCAATGACGCCGATGGCGCCGGCCAGCCACAACGGCAGGCGGTCACGCTGGGTGAGCAGGACGCCCAGCAGCAGCGCGATCGGCAACGCGGCATTCAATCCGGCGATATGGCAGAGCAGGCCCAACTGCAGTGACAGCAGTACCGCCAGACCGTTGCGCGCGATGGCGTGGCCGGCTTGGCGCAAGCCCAGCCAGGCGGCTGGCAGCACCGCGATGGCAACGGCGCTCGCAGCGGGTAGCGACGTGCCGCGCACGGCCAGCACAAGGCCGATCGCTGCGAACGCCGCGCTGCCCAGCAGCAGGCGACGATCGCCTCGCTGTGCCAGCTGTTGCAGATATGGGAGACGGCCCTGGTCGGGGGGGCGGGAGGACGCAATGGACATCAGCAACTCCTGGATCAACGGACGGCAGCGACCATGCAGCGCCCTGCGCGGACGAGCGCAACGACGGCAAGGTCGGGGAATTCGGGGAATGCGGCGCAGGCAGCGACGCGGAGGACAGGCACCGTGACCACATCCTGTGGATGACGGTGCAGCAGACGGGACATGCGATCTTCCTTGCAGAACCAGGAACGAGCCGCAGGCGCAAAGGGCCTGCGTGCTGTGGGCGCAGGGCCCACTACCGTTCTATCGGCCGCAGTGGCGCAGAGTGAAGTACGCGCAGCCGACGATGGTCAGCGTGCGTTGGCGTTTCCGCTCAGGAATGCATCGATGACCGCGGCAATCTGTGCCGGGTGTTCCATGTGCAGATGATGGTTACCGGGGAATACCGCCAGGCGGCCATCACGCAGGTGCTGCAGGCGCTCACTGCGCATCGGCTCGGGATAGTACGACTGCGCAGGCGTGGCATAGATCACCTGGGTCGGGCAGCTGATGGCCTGCAGCAGGTTGTCGATCTGGCCTTCGCTGAGACGGATCGCGGTGGGCAGCATCAGGCGCGGATCGCTGCACCAGCGATAGCCGCCTTCGACCGGCTCGACACCGCGTTCGACCAGCAGGCGTGCGCAGCCTTCGCTGAGCTGGTTGGTCATCATCCGCGCCCGGATCGGTGCGGCCAGATCGGGGAACACGCGCAGCTGCTTGCGTGCGAGTGCACGGGTGGCATCGACGTGTTCGCGCAGACGGTTGGCGGTGTCTTCTTCCGGTCCGCGCAGGCCACCGAGCGCCTCGATGGCGACCAGGCGTTCGATGCGATCACTGACCGCTGCGGTGAGGCTGGCGATGCCAGCACCCATCGAATGGCCGAGCAAGGTGAACCGGTCCCAGCCCAGCGCGTCGGCGACATCGAGTACGTGGGTGATCGCCGCCGGCGTGGTGTACACCGCACCGGTGGGTAGATGTGCGCTGTGGCCGTGTCCGGGCAGGTCGATCGCCACCAGGTCCAGTTGCGGCAGATGCGGCGCCAGCGGTACGAAGCTGGCCGCGTTGTCGAGCCAGCCGTGCAGGGCCAGCACGCGCGGACCTTCGCCGGAACGACGCAGTCCGGCCACGCGGACGCCTGCGACCTGCAGTTCAAACGGCTGCAGGGTCATGCCAGCGAGGCCACGGCCAGCCGAGCCAGTGCGCGGGCATGTTCCGGCTCGGCGTTGAGGCAGGGGATGTAACGCATCTGCGCGCCGCGCTCGGCCAGCGTTTCGGTGAAGCCCATGGCGACTTCTTCCAGTGTTTCCAGGCAGTCGGTGGCAAATCCGGGGCAGACCACATCGATCTGTTTCACCCCCGCTTCGGCCAGGTCCCACAGGCTGGGTTCGGCGTAGGGCTGCAGCCAGCGTTCGCGGCCGAAGCGCGACTGGTAACCCATCTGCCAATCATCCGCGCCCAGGCCCAGCGCCGCGGCGATCGCGCGTGCACTGGCCTCGCAGCGCTGCGGGTAGGGATCGCCGGCGTCGGCAAGGCGCTGCGGAATGCCATGGAAGGAGAACATCAGCTTCTGGCCGCGACCCTGCTGCTGCCAATAGCGCTGGATCGAGCCGGCGACGGCGGCAACCCAGTCGGGATCGATCGAATAGTCCTGCACCAGGCTGACCATGACCTGCGGGTTCCTGCGCTGCCACGCCTCCACGCGGTCTTCGACCGAGGCGGTGGTGGTGGTCGAATACTGCGGATACAGCGGCAAGACCACGATGCGGCGCACGCCCTCGCTGGCCAGCCGATCCAGTTCGGTGGTCAGCGCCGGTTCGCCGTAGCGCATCGCGTGGCGTACGCGCAGCGTTGGTAGCAGTGCCTGCATCGCCTGCGCCAACTGGCGGGTGTGGACCATCAGCGGCGAGCCTTCCGGCAGCCACACCTGGGCGTACTTGGCGGCCGAACGGCCACTGCGCAGCGGCAGGATCAGGCCGCGCAGCAGGGGCTGCCACAGCAGTGCCGGTATCGAGACGACACGCGGGTCGGACAGGAATTCGGCCAGGTAACGACGAACAGCGGGAGCCGTCGGCGTCTCGGGCGTGCCTAGGTTGACCGCCAATACGGCGGTATCGGGTGCGTCGAGCATGGGCGGTATTGTCGCCGATTCCATCGTCACGTCGGTATGCAGGGTTTGGATCGTTGTGATCGATAAGGGCGATATGAGCAGGCAACGCTCATTGGGGATTCATCACAACACTACTAATTTCAGTCACTTGCTATATCTTCCTATGGACTGACTTCTGGAGCCTGCCATGCGTCGCCCGATCCAAGCCCTGCTGATCGCCGCCAGCCTGCTGTCCAGCCAGGCCATGGCCGGACCGCAGGAAGACCAGCGCGCCCGCAACGCGGTGCGTGTACTGGCTGAAATCCAGGGAATCCCTGAACAGGGCATTCCGGACAAATTGCTCGACGAAGGCCGCGCGGTCATCGTCATTCCCGACACGATCAAAGCCGGTCTGCTGATCGGTGGACGTCGTGGCCACGGCCTGATGTCGGTGCGCATGCCCAATGGTGCGTGGTCCAACCCGGTATTCATCAAGCTTACCGGTGGCAGCATCGGCTTCCAGGCCGGTGTGCAGTCCTCCGACGTTGTGCTCGTGTTCCGCAACGACCGCAGCCTGGACAACCTCGTCAACGGCAAGTTCACCCTCGGCGCCGATGCCGGTGTGGCTGCCGGCCCGGTGGGCCGCAATGCCGCCGCCGCTACCGATGGCCAGCTGAAGGCCGAAATCTGGTCGTGGTCGCGCGCCCGTGGCCTGTTCGCAGGCGTCGCCCTGGATGGTGCGATCCTGCAGATCGACGATTCGGCAAATCTTGACGCCTACGGCAGCAACACCACGCCGCGGATGATCTTCGAGGGACGCGCTGCAGGCTCGCCGTCGATGGATGTGGTCGCCTTCCGTGATCGCCTGGAAGAGGCCACCTACGCGGCGCGCAACAACCGCAACGGTGGCAATGCCGCACCGCGTCCGGCCGCCGCTGCAGCACCCGCCCCGGCGCCTGTTCAGGCAGCACCTGCGGCACCGGTTGAAGCGACCACGGCGCCGTTGCAGGCCGTGCCGCAGACCCCGCTGCCGGCCCAGCAGGGTTTCCAGCCGGTCAATGACGGTGAAATCCGCACTGAAACACTGGGTAACAACTGACTTTCGTCACGCGCGCCGGCTTACAGCCGGTGCGCTATGCTCGGCAATCTGATCACTAACGTAACGAGCGACTTATGGGCAGTTTCAGCATCTGGCATTGGTTGGTCGTGCTCGTCATCGTCCTGCTGGTGTTCGGCACCAAGCGCCTGACCAGTGGTGCCAAGGATCTCGGCTCGGCGGTCAAGGAATTCAAGAAGGGCATGCACGACGAAGACAAGCCGAACGCACAGTTGGGCGATGAGTCGCGCAGCCAGGACGCCGCGCGCACCGCGCAGGACGAGCACGACCGCAACGCGCGTTGATACGGAGCGGTTGCGGTGTTTGATATCGGCTTCAGCGAACTGCTGGTGATCGCGGTTGTCGCCTTGGTGGTGCTTGGACCTGAGCGCCTGCCCAAGGCGGCCCGCTTCGCCGGACTGTGGGTGCGCCGCGCGCGTAATCAATGGGATTCGGTCAAGCAGGAACTGGAACGCGAACTGCAGGCCGAAGACATCAAGCGGCAGATGCAGGACGTGCGCCAGGGCATGCAGGACACCGAGAACCAGCTGCGTGCCAGCGGCGAAGCCGTGCGCCGCGAAGCCGAACAGATGCAGCAGCACAGCGATACGCTGGCGCAGCAGGTGCGTGCGCCCGCACCCGCCGAACAGCCCCCCCATCTGGTGGATGCGACCGAGCCGGTGGTGGCTTCGCAGGAAGGTGCTGCCATCGCGCCCACCACCGTCGAACCTGCGGTCGATACCGTTGCTGATACCGCGGCCGAAGCGCCTGCCCGCACGGAGCGCCCGTCATGAGCGAACACGACTTCGGCGAAAGCTCGCTGGTGGAACACCTGGTTGAACTGCGCGCGCGCCTGGTGCGTGCGCTGCTTGGCCTGGGCGTGGTTCTGCTGGGCCTGCTGCCGTTCACCCAGAAGCTCTACAACGCATTGGCCGAACCGCTGATCTCGCAGTTGCCCAACGGGCAGACGATGATCGCGACCAACCCGGCCGGCGCCTTCTTCGCGCCGTTGAAGCTGACGTTCTTCGTGGCCTTGTTCGTGGCCGTGCCGTGGCTGCTGTACCAGCTGTGGGCCTTCGTTGCGCCGGGCCTGTATGCACGCGAGAAGCGCCTGGCGATGCCGCTGCTGGTCTCGTCGGTGCTGCTGTTCTACACCGGCTGCGCCTTCGCCTATTTCCTGGTGCTGCCGGCGGTCTTCCACTTCCTCACCACCTTCAGCCCGGAAGTGATCGCGATCACCCCGGATGCGAACGCCTACCTGGACTTCGTGCTGGCGATCTTCTTCGCCTTCGGTGGCAGTTTCGAACTGCCGGTGGCGATGGTGATCCTGGTGCTGCTGGGCTGGATCACGCCGCAGCAGTTCAAGGAAGGGCGCGGTTACGCGATCGTCGGCATCTTCGTGCTTGCGGCGATCCTGACCCCGCCGGATGTGGTGTCGCAGCTGATGCTGGCGATCCCGATGTGCCTGCTGTACGAGCTGGGCATCCACGCCGCGCGCTGGCTGGTGCCGTCTTCGGTGGTCAAGAAGCCCGCTGCCTGAAATCAAGCGTGGAAGACGTCGTTGGCAGGCGGCGACTGCGGCACCGGCGGTGCGCCGCGGCTGCCGCGATGCACGAACATCTGCTTCCAGGCCGCATAGACCGCGCCGACATACAGCGGCATCAGCACCGTGGTGAACACCAGCTGCGCAATGAATGCCGCCGCCAATGGGCCGCCGATCAGCATGCCCAGCTGGACCACGATCACGAACAGCACATAGACGCAGAACGCGGCGATCAGGCCGAGCACGGTGAACACGGCGGTGGCGCCGATGTTCTCGATGCAGCCCTGCAGGCTCAGGCGCAGCGCGTGCATGCCGCTCTGGCGGTCGAACACCACCAGTGCCGGCTGGGTGAACATCGCCAGGGTCAGGGCCACGGCGGTGCAGAACACCAGCAGCATCCACAGCGCGATGCGCTGCGCCGGCAGGTTGGCGACCAGTTCGGCGGCGGTTTCCGGGCTGATCTGCTGCCCGCTGCGGCCGAGTTCCTGCATCTTGGTCATGGTGTCGCTGAAGGCGGTGAAGCCCTCGCGGCCGATCATCAGGTACAGCAGCGCACCGAGCAGCAGCACGGCCAGCACCTGGATCGCCAGCGGCACCAGCAGGTGGCTGACACGGCGGTCGCGGATCGGCTGCAGCAGATGGGTGGCCAGGCCGGGACGGCCCTGGTCGATCTCACCCATGGCGTACAGCATGCCGCCGAACATCACTGGTGAAATCACCAGCGTCATCATCTGCAGGGCAAGGCCGGCGGTGCCGGGCAGCATCGTCCCCAGCAGGGTGACCACCCAGTTCACCAGCAGCCAGGTCAGGCCGATCCGGGCCAGCTGCAGCGGCGCACGCCGATACAGCGAGAACGTATCCAGCAACCACTGGGCGCCCGCCGAGGCTGGCAGCTTGCGAATCTCTTTCATGGACATCCGGGGAGGGACAGGAGGGGCCGGGCAGTGCGCCCGTGCCGCCGATTATCCCTGTTTTGCCACCGGCTGGGCTGAAGACAGCCGGGCCTGGCGGACAAAGCGCCGCAACAGCTGGCGGGCGAGCGGGGCGGCGCTGACCGCGCGCTCGATGCTGCGCGCACAACCACCATGACGGCCGATGCAGTCGGCGCGTGCGCGCACGTAGCCACGCATGTGGTGGGTGGCAAATTCCGGATGGAATTGCACGCCCCAGGCCTGGCGGCCCCAGCGGAAGGCATGGCAGCCATCCAGCGGCGAGCGTGCCAGCACGGCGGCGCCTTCGGGTACGCGCAGCACGGTCTGCAGATGGGTGGCGTGGGCCGCGAAGTGGCTCGGCAGGCCCTGGAACAAGGGGTCCTGCGCGGCCTGCGGGTCCAGTGCCAGTTCAATCGTTCCCGATTCGCGCCCGGCGGGGTTGTAGGCCACTTCGCCGCCCAGCGCGTGGGCCAGCAGCTGGTGGCCGTAGCAGATGCCGAACACCGGCACGTCGTCGTGCGCGGTCTGCCGCAACCAGGCGGCACTGCGTTCGCTCCATTCGGCATGGTCGGTGACGAACGCGGCCGAGCCGGTCACCAGCACGCCGGCGAAGTCGCGCGGATCGGGCAGGTCGGCGCCATGCTCGACGTCGACCACGACGGTCTCGTGTTCTTCCAGGCCGGCGGCCACCCGGATCCAGTGCGGAAAGCGCCCGTAGCGGCGCAGCGACGGCACGGGGCGGCCGGTTTCAAGGATCAGGAAGGGTGCTGGATTCATCCGGGGGAGGCAGTACTGACAGGACTTCCTCGATTGTAGTCAGCCCCTGTGCCACCTTTTCAAGCCCGGCCTGGCGCAGGGTTCGCACTCCTTCAGCACGCGCGGCACGGTTGAAACCGGCCAGATCCATGTCCGCACGGATCAGCCCGCGCAGGCGCGAGCCCAATGGCAGCAGCTCATACAGGCCGATGCGGCCGAGGAATCCGGTGCGCCGGCACTCCAGGCAACCGACCGGCCGACAGGGCGTGGCGGCATCTGGATATGCAGCTTCGCTATCAGCCAACACCGCCCAATCGGCCCTGCCGAGGGTGTGCGGCTGCTTGCAGTGCGGGCACAGGGTGCGCACCAGGCGCTGGGCGAGGATGCCGTTGACGGTGGATGACAGCAGGTAATGCGGCACGCCCAGGTCGAGCAGGCGGGTGATGGCCGAGGGCGCATCGTTGGTGTGCAGGGTGGACAGCACCAGGTGGCCGGTCAGCGAGGCCTGCACCGCCATCTGCGCGGTTTCCAGGTCGCGGATCTCGCCGATCATGATGATGTCCGGGTCCTGCCGCAGCAGGGTGCGTACACCGCTGGCGAAATCCAGGTCGATGTTGGTCTGCACCTGCATCTGGTTGAATTCCGGCGCGATCATCTCGATCGGGTCTTCCACCGTGCAGACGTTGACGTCCGGCGTGGCCAGCCGCTTCAGGGTGGAATACAGGGTGGTGGTCTTGCCCGAACCGGTCGGACCGGTGACCAGCACGATGCCGTGCGGGCGCTCGACCAGGGCAGTCCAGCCGGCCGCTTCCTGCGGGCTGAAGCCGAGCTGGTCGATGCTCTTGAAGGCCGCTTCTGGGTCGAAGATGCGCATCACGCACTTCTCGCCGAAGGCGGTCGGCATGGTCGACAGGCGCATTTCCACTTCCCGGCCGCCGGGCGAGCGGGTCTTGATGCGGCCATCCTGCGGGCGCCGGCGCTCGGCCAGGTCCATGCGTCCCAGCACCTTGATGCGGCTGACCACGGCGGTCATCACCGCAGGCGGCACCTCGAACACCTTGTGCAGCACGCCGTCGATACGGAAGCGCATGCGGCCCATGTCGCGGCGCGGCTCCAGGTGGATGTCCGACGCGCGCTGTTCGTAGGCGTACTGCAGCAGCCAGTCGACGATGTGCACGATGTGCTGGTCGTCGGCATTGACGTCGCCGGTACGGCCCAGCTCGACCAGCTGCTCGAAGCTGGGCAGGGTGGTGTTGGCCTCGCCACGTACGTCGCCACGGGCACCGCGCACCGAGCGGGTGACGCCGAAGAATTCCATGGTGTAGCGGTGCAGGTCGAGCGGATTGACCACCGCCAGCTCGATGCGCAGGCGGGTCAGGTGCTGCAGGTCGCGCAGCCATTCCTGTGCCAGCGGCTCGCTGGTGGCCACCAGTACGCGTTCGCCATCCACCGCCAGCGGCAGGAAGCGATGGCGGCGCGCGTAGGCGTGCGAGGCCACGGCGGTGACCGAAGCCACGTCGACGCGGGTCGGGTCGATGCGCAGGTAGCGGCTGCCGGTGCGCTGGGCCAGCCACTCGGTAAGGCGTTCAAGATTGAGGTCGCCGCCGTCACTGGCGGCCAGCTTGAGGTTGGACAGCAGCACCAGGGGATGTACTTCACTGGCATTGCGGGCGCCCTGCGCGGAAAAACGGATGCGCTCGCGCTCGTGCGCAGCCACCACGCCATCGGCCAGCAGGGCCGCCGCAACCTGTTCGAACTGCAGGCGACCGGGCGGCAACGGCACCGCACCAGGCTCGCCGGGCGTGCCCGCGGGCAGCCGATGTTCCATCCACCTGCTCCTTCCGGGTACGGAATGCCCCGCAGGTCGGCCGTTATACTAGCGCACCCCTTTGCCGGCCAAGACTCGTACGCATGTTCGCGACCCCGACCGTTCCGATCACCTTCCAGGGCCTGATCCAGACCCTGAACCAGTTCTGGGCCCATCAGGGCTGCGTGCTCATCCAGCCGCTCGACCTGGAGGTGGGCGCCGGTACGTTCCACCCGGCCACCTTCCTGCGTGCGATCGGTCCGGAAACCTGGAACGCGGCCTACGTGCAGCCGTCGCGGCGCCCGACCGATGGCCGTTACGGCGATAACCCGAACCGCCTGCAGCGCTACTACCAGTACCAGGTGGCGATGAAGCCGGCGCCGGACAACATCCAGCAGCTGTACCTGGATTCGCTGAAGGCGGTGGGCATCGATCCGCTGGTACACGACCTGCGCTTTGTCGAGGACAACTGGGAGTCGCCGACGCTGGGCGCCTGGGGCCTGGGCTGGGAAGTCTGGCTCAACGGCATGGAGGTGACCCAGTTCACCTACTTCCAGCAGGCCGGTGGCCTGGAATGCCGGCCGGTGCTGGGCGAGATCACCTACGGTCTCGAGCGCCTGTGCATGTACCTGCAGAACTGCGACAACGTCTACGACCTGGTGTGGACCTACGGTCCGGACGGGCAGCCGGTGACCTACGGCGACGTCTACCACCAGAACGAGGTGGAGCAGAGCACCTACAACTTCGAATACGCCGACGTGGAAGAAATGTTCCACCGCTTCGACGCCTGCGAGCGTGAAGCGCAGAAGCTGGTGGAAGTGAACCTGCCGCTGCCCGCCTACGAGCAGGTGATGAAGGCCAGCCACACCTTCAACCTGCTGGATGCGCGCCGTGCGATCAGCGTGACCGAACGCCAGCGCTACATCCTGCGCGTGCGCGCGCTGGCGCAGGCGGTGGCCAAGGCCTACTACGAGCAGCGCGAGAAGCTGGGCTTCCCGGGCGCGAAGAAGGCCTGACGGCCCGTTCTCCCATCACGCGTTTCACCTATTCCCCCAGGGGCGCCGGCCGCGTCGCGCGCTGCGCCCCCACCACAGGATCGAACCGATGAGCCAATTGTCTCCCCTGCTGATTGAACTGGGTACCGAAGAGTTGCCGGTCAAGGCGCTGCCGGGCCTGGCCCAGGCCTTCTTCGACGGTGTTGTCGATGGCCTGCGCAAGCGCGGCGTCCAACTGGAGCTGGGCGATGCACGCCCGCTGTCGACTCCGCGCCGGCTGGCCGTGCTGCTGCCGGGCGTTGGCATGGAGCAGCCGGAACAGCACAGCGAAGTGCTGGGCCCGTACCTGAACATCGCGCTGGACGCCGAAGGCCAGCCGACCAAGGCGCTGCAGGGTTTCGCCGCCAAGGCCGGGATCGACTGGACCGCGCTGGAGAAGACTACCGACAACAAGGGTGAGCGCTTCGTACACCGTGCGGTGACCCCGGGCGCGCGCACTGCCGCGCTGCTGCCGGAGATCCTGCGCGAGGCCATCGCCGGCATGCCCATTCCCAAGCCGATGCGCTGGGGCGACCACAGCTGGGGCTTCGCCCGCCCGGTGCATTGGCTGGTGCTGTTGCACGGCGGTGATGTGGTGGAGGCCGACCTGTTCGGCCTGAAGGCCGACCGCATGAGTCGCGGCCACCGCTTCCTGCACGACAAGACCGTGTGGCTGACCCAGCCGCAGGACTATGTCGAATCGCTGCGCGCCGCCTTCGTGCTGGTCGATCCGGCCGAGCGTCGCCAGCGCATCGTTGCCGAGGTTGAAGCCGCTGCCGCCACCGCCGGTGGCAGCGCACGCATCACCGAGGACAACCTGGAGCAGGTGGTGAACCTGGTCGAGTGGCCGTCGGCGGTGCTGTGCAGCTTCGAGCGCGCGTTCCTGGCGGTACCGCAGGAAGCGTTGATCGAGACGATGGAGATCAACCAGAAGTTCTTCCCGGTGCTGGATGACGGCGGCAAGCTGACCGAGAAGTTCATCGGCATCGCCAACATCGAGTCCAAGGACGTCGCCGAAGTGGCCAAGGGCTACGAGCGCGTGATCCGCCCGCGCTTCGCCGATGCCAAGTTCTTCTTCGACGAAGACCTGAAGCAGGGCCTGCAGGCGATGGGCGAGGGCCTGAAGACGGTGACCTACCAGGCCAAGCTGGGCAGCGTGGCCGACAAGGTCGCGCGCGTGGCGGCGCTGGCCGAGGTGATCGCCGCGCAGGTGGGGGCCGACCCGGTGCTGGCCAAGCGTGCCGCGCAGCTGGCCAAGAACGACCTGCAATCGCGCATGGTCAATGAGTTCCCGGAGCTGCAGGGCATCGCCGGCCGCCACTACGCGGTGGTCGGTGGCGAGTCGCCGGAGGTGGCGCTGGCCATTGACGAGGCCTACCAGCCGCGCTTCGGTGGTGATGACATTGCGCTGTCGCCGCTGGGCAAGGTGCTGGCGATCGCCGAGCGTGTGGACACCCTGGCCGGCGGTTTCGCCGCGGGCCTGAAGCCGACCGGCAACAAGGACCCGTTCGCCCTGCGCCGCAACGCGCTGGGCCTGGCCCGCACGATCATCGAAAGCGGCTTCGAGCTGGACCTGCGCGCGCTGCTGACCAGCGCCAATGCCGGGCTGGCCACGCGCAACGTGCAGGCCGACGTCGCTGAGCTGTATGACTTCATCCTCGACCGCCTGAAGGGCTATTACAGCGACAAGGGCGTGCCGGCCAGCCACTTCAACGCGGTGGCCGAGCTGAAGCCGGCCTCGCTGTACGACTTCGACCGCCGCCTGGACGCGATCGGGATCTTCGCAGCGCTGCCGGAAGCCGAGGCGCTGGCCGCGGCCAACAAGCGCATCCGCAACATCCTGCGCAAGGCCGAGGGCGATATTCCGGGCCAGATCGATACTGCCCTGTTGCAGGAAGATGCCGAGCGCGCGCTGGCGGAAGCCGTGACTGCAGCCATCGACGACACCGGCGCCAGCCTGCACCAGAAGGACTACGTGGCCGTGCTGGCGCGCCTGGCCCGCCTGCGTCCGCAGGTCGATGCGTTCTTCGACGGGGTGATGGTCAATGCCGAGGATCCGGCACTGCGCGGCAACCGCCTGGCGCTGCTGACGATGCTGGGTGAACGCCTGGGCAAGGTCGCGGCGATCGAGCATCTGTCGAGCTGATCGGTAGCCCATCCACGCATGGCGTGGATCTACTGGGCAACCGTCATGCATGGTGTGGATTTACCGGTAGTGCCAGCCGCTGGCCGGCAACACGGCGATTCATGGCACGAACGTGGCGTTGCCGGCCAGCGGCCGGCACTACCCGGTGTTGTCCATCGGGATCATCGCCGGCATCGCACACGATGCCGGCATTTCCGTCGGCGGGCGCGATGATCGCCACAAAGGCGCGTATTTTGACTGCCACTTAACAACCGATCCCGAAACACGTGATGCATTTCGCATCGTCACCTTCGGTCGGTATGCTGTGCCGCATGCAGCCAACGAAATACGCCCTGCCGCTGATGGTCCTCTCGCTTTGCGCCACGTCCGTGGCCCATGCGCGCGGCACCATCGACAAGGTGGACATCAAGGGATTGGACAAGGGCGACGACGCCGCGATCATCGAGAACATCCAGGAATCGCTGACGCTGTTCGACACGATCGGCAAGGAGCAGGGCGAGTCGCGCCTGGAGTACCTGCTGTCGCAGGCCGAGCGGCAGACCCGCCAGGCACTGGAACCGTTCGGGTACTACAACCCGGTGATCAAGGTCGAGGCGCCGCGCCAGGACGAGCACGTCACCGTGCTGATCCATGTCGACAAGGGCCCGCCGGTGCTGGTGCGCCGCGAGCATATCGACATCACCGGTCCGGCGATGTACGACCAGTACCTGCAGGACGACCTGACCGCATTCAAGCCCCGCAAGGGCCAGCGCTTCGAGCATACCCAGTACGAAGCCAGCAAGATCACCGTGACCCGGCGCCTGGCCGAGCGTGGCTACTTCGACGCCGACTACACCCAGCGGCAGGTGCAGATCACCCGCGCGGACAACGCTGCTGACATCGACCTGACCTGGGACAGCGGCCGCCGCTACAACATGGGCCCGGTGACCTTCGAGCAGAACTACTTCGACGACAAGCTGTTCGACCCGCTGGTGTACTGGGACCAGGGCAGCTATTTCCACGAAGGCAAGCTGGACCGCCTGCGCGAGTCGCTGACCAAGCTCGATTACTTCAGCGTGATCGACATCCAGCCACGCCCGGACCAGGCCGATGAAAACGGCGAGGTGCCGGTCGATGTGAAGCTGACGCGGGCCAAGCGCAGCATCTATTCCTACGGTCTGAGCTACGGCAGCGAAAGTGGCGCCGGTGTGCGCGGTGGTCTTGAACGGCGCTTCCTGAACAGCCGTGGCCACAAGATGAACACCCAGCTGGACTATGCGCAGAAGCGCAAGAGCCTGATCACCAGCTACCGCATCCCGGCGTTCAACTGGCTGGATGGCTGGTACACCTTCGCCGCCAGTGCCTACGACGAGCAGACCGACTACATCGATCTGCGCAACTTCAAGCTGATCGCCAGCCGCAGTGGCGAGATCAACGAGAACTGGACCGCCATCGCCTCGATCAACGCGCTGCGCGAGCGCTGGCGCTATGCCTCGGGCACCGAATTCACCGATGCGGTCTACAACACGTCCACGCTGGTCTACCCGCAGATCGTCGCCGATTACGTGAAGGTGGATGACGAGCTGTTCCCGCGCAGCGGCATCAGTGGCACCGCGACCGTGCGTGCCGGCGTCGAAGGCGTCGGTTCGGACACCAGCTTCGTGCAGGCCAATGCGGTGCTGCGCTGGTACATCCCGGTGGGGCCAACCAATCGCCTGATCCTGCGCGGCGAAGGCGGCACCACCTGGACCAGTGACCTGGTGGCGATGCCGCCCAGCCTGCGCTACTTCGCCGGTGGCGACCGCAGCATCCGCGGCTATGCCTACCGTGAGGTCGGCCCGCGCACGCCGAAACCCGACAAGTACGCGCTGGGTGCCAAGCACCTGGTGGTCGGTTCGGCCGAATACGAGCACTACTTCAATGGCGGCCCGTGGGGTGCAGCGGTATTCGTCGATACCGGCAGCGCCTTCGACACCAACATCGATCTGCATACCGGCGTCGGCTTCGGCGTTCGCTGGAAGTCGCCGGTGGGCCCGGTGCGGGTGGACATCGCGCACGGCCTGAACAACCCTGATTCGCAGTTCCAGCTGTACCTCAACATCGGAGCGGACCTGTGAGCACGCCCGCACCGACCCCGTCGCCGAACACGCCGCCGCGGCGCGTGCGCTTCTACCGCCGTCGCCGTTTCTGGGCATGGTCCGGCGCGGGCGTGGTCGGCCTGGTGCTGGTTGCCCTGCTGGCCGTGTACTGGCTGCTGCAGACGGTGGCCGGCCGCGATGTGCTGTTGGCGCAGGTGGTGGCACGCCTGCCGGTGGGTGCCAGCTTCACCTGGGACAAGGTCGATGGCCCGGTGGCCGGGCCGCTGACCCTGTACAACGTGGACTTCCGCTACGACGACATCCATTTCCACGCTGAGCGCGCGCACCTGGAGCCGGACCTGCGTCCGCTGCTGGGCCGCAAGCTGCTGCTGGACAAGCTGGAACTGACCAACGCCACGCTCAACCTGGCCAAGAGCGATGAGCCGTTCAAGCTGCCGTCGTGGCCCGATTCACTGCCGCAGATCGAAATGCCGCTGGCGATCCAGGCCGATGTGATCGCCATCGACAGTTTCCGCATCAGCCAGGCCAACGAGCCGGTGATCGACATCAGCCGCGTGCGCGGTGGCATCGAGATCGCCAATGGCGAGTTCCAGGCGCGCAAGCTGGTGGTGGACAGCGACATGGGCAATTTCACTGCCCAGGGCCGCTACATCCCGGCCAAGGATTACGACACCGACGTCACCGTTACTGCAGTGCTGCCGGCACCGCGCGGTCGGACTGCGGCCACGGTCGGCCTGGTCGCGCGCGGTGATCTGGCGCATATGGAAGTGGCGCTGGCCGGTCGCGCGCCGAAGCCGCTGCACGCGATGCTGGTGTTCGATGGCCGCACCGATCCGACCTGGAATGCGACCGTACGCAGCGACGAGCTGGACCTTGCGCTGTTGTCGCCCGCGCTGGCCAGCTCGGCCATCGCGCCGCTGGCATTGGATTTCATGGCCTCCGGCAAGGGCGGCAACGCCAACCTGCATGGCCGGGTGAAGCAGGGTGAGCAGGAACTGGAGCTGGCGCCGTCGGTGGTGTCGCTGCAGGACCAGGTGCTGAAGGTCTCGCCGCTGGTGGTCAAGGGCCTGGGCGGCGAAGCGCGCCTGGAAGGTACCGCTGATTTCAGCGAAGAAGACCAGCAGAAGCTGAATTTCTCGGTGATCGCGCAGAACCTGACCTGGGTGCCGGCGCCGGACCCGAACACTGCCGGTAGTTCGCCGGTGCCGGTGACGCTGAAGGAAGCGCGCTTCGGTCTGGCCGGTACGCTGAAGGCGTGGGCGGCGATCGGCCGTGCCGATGTCGAACGTGAAAAGCAGAAGGCGCAGCTGCGCTTCGACGTGCGTGGCAACGATCAGGCCGCTGAGATCCGCGAACTGCAGGCGCAGACCCCGGGTGGCCAGCTGCAGGTGGAAGGCAAGGTGGCGTGGGCACCGCAGCTGGACTGGGATGCCAAGGCCACGCTGAAGGATTTCGACCCGGGGTACTTCGCGCCGGGTTGGGATGGTCGTCTGTCCGGCAATCTCGCGTCCAAGGGCCGCCAGTTGCCGCCGCCGGCCAATGCGCCGCCGGGCACCGCGGGCACGCTGGAGGCCACGGTGGACCTGCCCTCGCTGAAGGGCACCCTGCGCCAGCGCAACGTGGATGCACAAGGCAAGTTCGCCCTGCAGGGTGAGCAGGGCCAGGGTGAACTGAAACTGGCCGTTGGCAGCAGCCGGGTGACCGCCTCGGGCAAGGTCGGCGACCGCCTGGACATCGATGCGCGCTTCGAGCCGCTGCAGCTGAGCGATCTGCTGCCCGGCGCCGATGGCGGCCTGCGTGGCCAGGTGCAGGTGAAAGGCCCGCGCGATGCGCCGGACATCACCGCCGACCTGGTCGGCAACAATCTCAACTGGGACGGTTACGGCGCTGAAAGCCTGAGCATCAAGGGCCGTCTGCCGTGGCGTGGCGACAGTGGCACGCTGGCGATACAGGGCCAGCAGGTCAATGCAGGCATGCTGCTGGAACGCTTGAACATCGATGCGCAGGGCAGTGTCTCCAACCTGCGCCTGGCCGCGCAGACCCGCAACGAACTGGGCGCGATCGAGCTGCAGGGCAGCGTGCGCCAGCAGGGCGAGCAATGGCGTGGCGAACTGGCCACGCTGCGCATCGCACCGGTGAAGGGCGATGCGTGGGCACTGCGTGCGCCTGCGGCATTCGCCATCAACGGCAGCAATTACACGCTGGGCGAAACCTGCCTGGGTGCTGCGACCGGAGGCGCCCTGTGTGCGCACGCCAACTGGCCGCGCGAAGGCTTGGTGGTGCGCGGCGATGCGCTGCCGCTGGCGCTGGTGCAGCCGTGGCTGCCACCGCAGTCCGGCCGGCGCATCTACCTGCGTGGCGAACTCAACCTGGACGCGCAGATCCGTCCACGTGGCAACGCGTGGGAAGGGCATGTGGAAGTGCGTTCGGCCGAAGGCGGCGTACGCCTGGGCGAGAACCGCAACACCAGCGTGGCCGATGCCAATCGTGGCGAACTGGTGCGCTATGACCAGTTCTCGCTGAAGCTGGACATGACCCCGGCCAGCATCAAGGGCTACCTGGGCATGGGCTTCCAGGGCAACGGCTTCGTCGATGCCAAGATGCAGACCGGTTGGGAACCGAGTGCGCCGCTCAACGGCGAGCTCTACCTCAACATGTCGCGCCTGTACTGGCTGGAACTGTTCTCGCCTGACGTGGTGCGCCCGACCGGCCTGATCGAAGGCCACGTGAGCCTGCGTGGCACGCGCGGCCAGCCCTCGCTGGGCGGTGATGCGCAGCTGAGCAACTTCAAGGGCGAGTTCCCGGCGCTGGGCCTGACCTTCGACCAGGGCAAGGGCAGCTTCGTCGCACAGCCCGATGGTTCGGCCAAGATCACCGCGCAGGCCAATTCGGGCAAGGGCACGCTGTATGTCGACGGCGGCCTGTCCTGGTTCGGCGATGCACAGCCGCTGCAGCTGAAGATCCACGGCGAGAATGTGCTGCTGTCCAACACCAGCGAACTGCGCATCGTCGCCAATCCCAACCTGGACTTCACCCTGGCCAAGGCCGCGATGGAGCTGCGTGGAACGGTGCACGTGCCCGAGGCCGACATCGATCTGGAGCGCCTGGACCGTGGCACCTCGGTGTCCGAAGACGTGGTGGTGCTGGACCCGGCCGATCCGGAAGAGTCGCGCACCTCGCCGCTGGACATGGAGCTGACCGTCAGCCTGGGTGACAAGGTCAAGATGACCGGCTTCGGCCTGAAGGGCGCGCTGACCGGCAAGATGCAGGTCTGGGCCAAGCCCGGCCGCGAGATGACCGCCAACGGCGGCCTGGAAGTCAGTGGCCGCTACAAGGCCTATGGCCAGGACCTGACCATCACCCGCGGCAACCTCAACTGGAACTACAACGCGGTGTCCGACCCGCGCATCAACATCCGCGCCGAGCGCCGGATCGGTGATGTCACCGCCGGCATAGACGTGACCGGACGCGCACAGCAGCCACGTGCCGATGTCTGGTCCGATCCGGCGATGTCGCAGTCCGAAGCACTGGGTTACCTGGTGCTGGGGCGCAGCCTGACCGGTGCCAGCAGCGACCAGACCCAGCAGGTGAACGCTGCATCGGCGGCGCTGTCGGCCGGCAGTGGCCTGCTGGCTTCGCAGCTGGGTGCCAAGCTGGGCCTGGACGATGCCGGCGTCAGCCAGTCGCGCGCGCTGGGCGGTTCGGTCATCGGCGTCGGCAAGTACATTTCGCCCAAGCTGTACGTGGGCTACGGCGTGTCGCTGGTCGGTGCCGGTTCGGTGATCACGCTGAAGTACCTGCTGCGCCGCGGCTTCGACGTGGAAGTGGAATCGAGCACGGTGGAAAACCGCGGTTCGCTGAACTGGCGGCGGGAAAAATAACCCGCCGCGGCATCCCTGTAGAGCCGAGCCATGCTCGGCTTCCGCGCGCAGCGCGGACTGACGGAAGAGCAGCCGAGCATGGGCTCGGCTCTACCTGTCAGGCCCCCAACCATCGGCCGTTGCCCCGTCCGCCCTCAGCGGCTATGGTCCCGGGCTGTTCTGTCGTACCGGATTGCCTCATGTCGCCACGCAAAGCCCTCCCCACCGCCCTGGCCCTGGGCCTGACCCTCGCCGCTGGCGCCCACGCCGATGAAGGCATGTGGATGCCGACCCAGCTGCCGGAGCTGGCCAAGCCGTTGCAGGCGGCCGGTTTCAAGGGCAACCCGGCCGATCTGGCCAACGTGACTGCGCCGCCGCTGAGTGCGGTCGTGCGTGCCGGTGGTGGCACCGGCTCGTTCGTCTCGGCCGATGGTCTGCTGCTGACCAATCACCACGTGGCGATGGGCGTGATCCAGTACAACAGCTCGCCCGAGCACAACTTCATCAACGACGGCTTCATCGCCAAGGGCCGCGCCGACGAGCGCCCGGCCAATCCGGACTTCCGCGTGCTGGTCACCGTCGGCTTCGACAAGGTGACCGACCAGGTGCTGGCGCAGGCCCGGGGCAAGACCGGCCGCGCCTACTTCGACGCGGTGGATGCAGCCAGCAAGCAGATCGTGGCCGAGTGCGAGAAGGACGGCAGCGTGCGCTGCTCGGTGGCCAACATGTATTACGGCACCGACTTCTACCGCATCGCCCAGCTGGAACTGAGCGACGTGCGCCTGGTCTATGCGCCGCCGCGCGCGATCGGCAACTACGGCGATGAGATCGACAACTTCATGTGGCCGCGCCACACCGGCGACTTCACCCTGCTGCGCGCCTACGTGGGCAAGGACGGCAAGCCGGCCGCCTACAGCAAGGACAACGTGCCCTACCAGGCACCGGCGCACCTGCAGATGTCGGTGGAAGGCCCGAAGGAGGGCGATTACGCGATGCTGGCCGGTTACCCGGGCATCACCTACCGCCATCGCACCGCCGCCGAATTCGCGGGCCAGATCGATACCGTGCTGCCGCGCCGGGTGTCGGTGTTCCAGCAGATGATCGACACCATCGAGGCGGCCAGTGCCAAGGATGCGCAGGCGCGTACCCGCTATGCCTCGCAGCTGCAGTCGCTGAAGAACAACCGCAAGCGTGCCGCCGGTGAGCTGGAAGGCCTGCTGCGCAGTGATGCCAAGGCGCAGCGTGCAACCGACGAGCAGGCAATGCTGGCCGCCACGGACCGCAAGTACCAGGGCGACATCAAGGCACTGCTGGCCAACCTGTCGCAGGGTGCGGCGGTGGGCGAGCGCGACCTGCTGCTGGAGCAGATGGCCGGCCAGAGTCAGCTGCTGCGCTCGGCGCTGCTGCTGGAACGCCTGCGCATCGAATCGGCCAAGCCGGATGCGCAGCGCGAGACCGGCTACCAGCAGCGCGATCAGGCGATGATCGAGGGCGTGCTGAAGCAGGTACAGCGTCGCTATGCACCCGAGGTCGAGAAGGCACTACTGACCACCCTGCTGACCCGCTACCAGCAGCTGCCGGATGCGCAGCGCGTGGCCGAGTTCGATACGGCGTTCGGCCGTACCCCGGCACAGCTGGCGCAGGCACTGGACACGCTGTACGCCGGCACCCAGCTGGGTGACGAAGCGCAGCGTCTGTCCCGTTTCGCCGCTGCCCGCGAAGGCAAGGCGCTCGCCGCCGACCCGCTGATCGCCGTGGCCGGCCCGCTGGTGGCCGCGCAGCTGCGCATCGAGAACGAGAGCAAGACCCGCGAAGGCGAACAGCTGCGCCTGCGCCCGGCCTACATGCAGGCGCTGTTCGCCTGGCGCGCGAAGCAGGGCCGTGCGGTATACCCGGATGCCAACCGCACGCTGCGCATCAGCTACGGCAAGGTCGAGGCGCTGCACCCGCGTGATGGCGTGACGTACTCGCCGGTGACCACCGTGGCCGGCATCGTCGAGAAGAACACCAATGCCTACCCATTCGATGCCCCCAAGCCGTTGCTGGCCGCGATTGCCAAGGGCGACTTCGGCAGCACCGCCGATCCCGCGCTGAAGACCCAGACGGTCAACTTCCTGACCAACCTGGACACCACCGGCGGCAACTCCGGCTCGCCGGTGCTCAACGCCAAGGGCGAACTGATCGGCCTGAACTTCGACAGCAACTGGGAGTCGGTCAGTGCCAGCTGGTGGTTCGACCCGCGCTACAAGCGCGCGGTGCACGTGGACATGCGCTACCTGCGCTGGCTGCTGGCCAAGGTCTACCCGGCGCCCGAGCTGCTGAAGGAAATGGGCGTTCCGGCGGAATAAGGCCGGTTCCCGGTAGGTAGCCACCGTTTCCTGGTGGGTGCCCACCATCTGCCAGTGGGTGTCCAGCATTTCCCAGTGGGTGTCCACCTTTTCCTCCGGTGGGTGCCCATCTTTTCCTCCGGTGGGTGCCCACCGTTGGTGGGCACGGAAGCCTCCGTCACGACCAACGGTCGTGACCCACCTTTGCGACCCACCGTCGTGGCCTACCATCACGATCAACGGTCGTGATCTACTGGCCCCTCCTTCGACGGAAACACGCGCTTGGTCTCCAGCTGGATCCTGCTGCTGGTCTCGGTTGCCTATGCCGCGCTGCTGTTCGGCGTGGCGTGGTGGGGCGACCGTCGGCCGATGTACCCGGACCGGCCGTGGCTGCGACCGGTCGTCTACAGCCTGGCGTTGGCCGTTTACTGCTCGTCGTGGACCTTCTACGGCGCAGTCGGTACCGCCGTGCGCAACGGCGTGGGCTACCTGCCGATCTACATCGGCCCGCTGCTGCTGCTGCTGTTCGGCTGGCGCATCATCGAGCGCCTGGCGCTGATCGCGCGCAGCCAGAACGTGGTGTCCATCGCCGACTTCATTTCCTCGCGCTTCGGCCGCTCGCGGCGGCTGGCGGCGCTGGTGGCGATCATCGCGCTGATCGGCATCATTCCCTACCTCGCCCTGCAGTACAAAGCGGTGGCGATGAGCCTGCAGGTACTGACCGGAAGCACCGGGCCGACCGGGTTCTTCAGCGATCCAGCCCTGTATGTGGCGTTGCTGATGGCGCTGTTCGCCACCCTGTTCGGCACCCGCCAGGTGGATGCCACCGAACACCACCACGGCATGATGCTGGCGATCGCGCTGGAATCGGTGATCAAGCTGGTGGCGATGGTGGCGGTGGGCGTGTTCGCCTATGTCTGGCTCAGCGACCGCAATGAAGCGGTGGTGGAGTCGGTGCATACGCTGTTCACCGGCCTGCCACCGGTGGGTTTCCTCTCGCAGACGCTGCTCAGTTTCCTGGCCATCATCTGCCTGCCCCGCCAGTTCCACGTGGCGGTGGTCGAGTGCGGCGACGTGCGCGATGTGCGCCGCGCGCGCTGGATGTTCGGTGGCTACCTGGTGCTGATCTCGGCGATGGTGCTGCCGATCGCTACCGCTGGTGTAAGCCTGTTCGGTACCGGAAGCGGCGTGGCCGACGACTCGATGGTGCTGGCGCTGCCACTGGCGGAAGGGCGCAATGCGCTGGCGCTGATTGCCTATATCGGCGGTTTCTCCGCGGCCACCGGCATGGTGATCGTGTCTTCCATCGCGCTGGCGACGATGGTCAGCAACGACCTGGTGATGCCGGTGCTGCTGCGTCGCAGTGGCGATCACCAGGAAGCGGCCGACGTCGCCTCGCGCGTGCTGTGGATCCGCCGCCTGGCGATCCTGCTGCTGGCATTGATGGCCTACAGCTACTACCGCAGCAGCAGCAACGACAGCACCCTGGCCTCGTATGGGCTGATGGCCTTCGCCGCGGTAGCGCAGTTCGCGCCGGGCCTGATCGGTGGCCTGTACTGGCGTGGCGCCAGCCGTCGTGGCGTCGAGACCGGCATGTTGCTCGGCTTCGCCACCTGGCTGTACACCCTGCTGCTGCCGGCGATGACGATGGCCGGCTGGATGGATGCGGGCTGGGTGCAGCACGGTCCGTTCGGCATCGATTGGCTGCGCCCGCAGCAGCTGTTCGGCATGACCGGCTGGGACCCGCTGACCCACGGCACGTTCTGGTCGCTGCTGGTCAACGCGGCGACGATGATGCTGGTATCGGCGCGTTGGCGCCCGGGCGTGGATGAGCGCCTGCGCGCCGCGCCCTTCCTCGATCCCTATGCCGAGCGGCCTTCAGTGGCGGGGGGGTGGCCGGGCCACGTGCACGTCGGCGATCTGCTGGCGTTAGCCTCGCGCGTGGTCGGTGAACGCCATGCGCGACGCTCGTTCTTCGAACAGGCGCAGTCGCTGGGGCGCGAGCTGCAGTCCTCGGCACCGGCTGACCGGCCATGGGTGCAGTTCACCGAACGCCTGCTGGCGGCGTCGATCGGTGCGGCCTCCGCGCGCCTGCTGCTGACCAGCCTGCTGCGCGGTTCGGGCATGGACCTGGGCGAAGTGGTGGCGGTGCTGGACGAAGCGGGACAGGAACTGCGCTTCAATCGCGAGATCCTGTCGACCACGCTGGAAAACATCAGCGCCGGGGTCAGCGTGGTCGACCCGGACATGCGCCTGACCGCCTGGAACCGCCGCTACCAGGACATGTTCGGCTACCCCGACGGCATGCTCTACGTCGGCCGCCCGGTCGCCGATCTGATCCGCTACAACGCCGAGCGTGGTGAGCTGGGCGAGGGCGATATCGAACTGCAGATCAACCGCCGCATCGGCTACATGCGCGCCGGTTCGCCGCATGTGTTCGAGCGTACCCGCAGCGACGGCAAGGTGATCGAAATGCGTGGCCAGGCACTGCCCGGCGGCGGCTACGTCACCAGCTACAACGACATCACCGACTACAAGCACGCCGAACGCGCGCTGCTGGAAGCCAACGAAACGCTGGAGCAGCGCGTGGCAGAGCGCTCGCATGTTGCGGAAGTCGCGCAGCAGTCGAAGACCCGTTTCCTGGCCGCGATCAGCCATGACGTGCTGCAGCCGTTGAACGCGGCACGGCTGTTCGCATCGGCGTTGCGTGACAGCGACCATGTCAGCGACGAGCAGCGACACTTGGCCGAACGTGTGGATGCCTCGCTGCGCGCGGCCGAGGAGCTGCTGGATGGCCTGCTGGACGTGTCGCGGCTGGATGCCGGCGGCCTGCATCCGGTGATCGGCGAATTCGATGTCAGTGCGCTGATGCGCGAGCTGGCCGCGCAGTACACGCCGGTTGCGGCCGGACGGGGGCTGCGCTTGGATCTGTTCGCGCGTACCACCTGGGTGCGCAGCGACCGTCGCCTGCTGCGCCGTGTGCTGCAGAACTTCCTTGCCAATGCGCTGCGCTACACGCGGCAGGGGCGCATCGTGCTGGCGGTGCGCCAGCGCGGCGATGAAGTGGAACTGCAGGTGTGGGATACCGGCCCTGGCATTCCCGAGCATCACATGCGGCAGATCTTCGACGAGTTCCATCGCTACCAGCAGCCGTTCGACTGGGGCGAGCAGGGCCTGGGACTGGGCCTGTCGATCTGCCAGCGCATTTCGCGCCTGCTCGATCATCGCTTGAACGCACGCAGCCGGGTCGGCAGCGGTTCGATGTTCTCGATCATCCTGCCGCGGGTGGCGCCGCTGCCGGGATATACCGATGCGGTCACCCTGGCGGCGACGGCTCCGCCGGCCCGCAGCGATTCGTTGGCGGGTCTGCGCGTGCTGTGCGTGGACAACGACGAGGAAATCCTCGATGGCATGCGCGCGCTGCTGGGGCGCTGGCAGGTGCAGGTGATCACCGCATCGACGGTGGACCTGGCGCTGGAAAAAATCGCCGAGCGTCCGCAGGTGATGCTGGTGGATTACCACCTGCACGACCGCATGGATGGCCTGGATGCGCTGGTGGCGCTGCGCGAGGCGGCGGGCTATCCGTTGCCCGGTGCGCTGCTTACCGCCGATGGCCGCGATGAACTGAAGCGGATGGCACGCGAGCGTGGCTATCGCCTGTTGACCAAGCCGATCAAGCCGGCGTCGCTACGTGCGTTCCTGGGCGCGTTGCGGGATACCCGCAACAACGATGCCTGATGGGCAACTGTAGAGCCGAGCCCATGCTCGGCTCCTGCGCGAAGCGCGGTGTTCCGCCGTATGGCTGGAGAGCAGCCGAGCATCGGCTCGGCTCTACAAAATCTTGGTTGCTCGAACTCCCTGTAGAGCCGAGCCCATGCTCGGCTCCTGCGCGAAGCGCGGCTCATATATAGCCTTCGCTATAAAAACCAGCCCTGCCTGCGCGTTTCGCTGGAATTGCGCCACGCGCGGATCGCGGTGCTAAGCTTCGCGTCCCCTTGGGGAGTAGCCGGATTCCTACGCAGGAATCGTCCACGTCAACATACTCGGCCAGTGCGCCGTGGCGTGGACAACCATGATGGTTGGCGAGACCAGCGGCCCGCGCGCGCAACATCAGGTTGGGCGCGAGCGCAGGCCGTGCGTCCGTCCTTGCCCGACCTCAGCAGCCGCCAATGTCCCCCATTTCGATCCTCCTGATCGGCTTTGCCATGTCCACCGATGCCTTCGCCGCTGCGATCGGCAAGGGTGCAGCCATGCGCAAGCCGGTGTTCCGTGATGCGCTGCGCGCCGGCATCATCTTCGGCGTCATCGAGGCGATCACGCCCATCATCGGCTGGCTGCTTGGCCGTGCCGCTCTGCAGTACGTGGAGGCGTTCGACCATTGGATCGCCTTCGGCCTGCTCGGCGCACTGGGCATCCACATGATCTACAACGGCCTGCGTCCGGATAACGGCGAGGACGATGAAGATCCGGCGCAGCACCATGGCTTCTGGAAACTCGCACTGACCGGTTTCGCCACCAGCATCGACGCGATGGCGGTGGGCATCGGCCTGGCCTTCATAGACGTACATATCGGCGTGATGGCCGCAGTCATCGGCCTGTGCACGCTGACCATGGTCACCGCAGGCATCATGCTGGGCCGCGTGCTCGGCAGCATGGTCGGCAAGCGCGCCGAAATCATCGGTGGCGTGATCCTGGTGATCATCGGTGCGACGATCCTGTACGAACACCTGCACGGTGTCGCGTAAGCAGGGATACCTGTAGAGCCGAGCCCTGCTCGGCTTGTGCCTGAAGCAGCCGAGCATGGGCTCGGCTCTACATTGGGGCAATGGCCGACATGCAGCACGGCATTTTGCTGATGTAGAGATCCTTTGCTGCGCCGTAGTCTTTTCGTATGGCCAGTCCCGCACTCCGTTATGGTCGCTGGTCGCATACCGGCAGTGTCTATGCGCTTACCACGGTGACGCATGCGCGTCGCCCCTGGTTCAGTGACAAGGCCAACGTTGAGCTGTTGATAGAGGCATTGCGCACCGTTGAGCGGACCGGTCGGACCTTATCCCTCGCCTGGGTGGTCATGCCGGATCATCTGCATTGGCTGTTCGAACTACGTACCGGCACGCTAGCCGGCTGCATGCAGATCCTGAAGTCCAGGAGTGGAAGGTCCGTCGGCAGGCGCGTTGATGCTAACGCGCCGATCTGGCAGCCGGGGTACTACGATCATGCACTGCGCAGTGATGAATGCCTGCGCACGCAGGCGACCTACATTGCGGCCAATCCGGTGCGCGCTGGACTGGCTACGGGCATTGGGGAGTATCCGTATGCCTGGAGTCGATGGCCCTTGCTGGGCTGATTCGGTACTTGGACAAAGAGCAGCCGAGCGCGGGCTCGGCTCTACAAATGCATCATGAAGTCTGTAGAGCCAAGCCCATGCTCGGCTCTGAAGTTCGTCACGATCAATCTTCTTCCGGTGGCAGCACGATGGCGTCGTCGTCGATCGCCAGCTTGCCGGCCATCAGCACGGCCTGGGTGCGGTTGGTCACGCCCAGCTTGCGCAGGATCGCGGTGACGTGGGCCTTGATCGTTGCTTCGGAGACGTTGAGGTCGTAGGCGATCTGCTTGTTCAAGCGGCCCGCGCCGAGCATCTGCAGTACGCGGAACTGCTGCGGGGTCAGCTCGCGCAGGCGCTGGCCGACTTCGCGTTCTTCGCTGCCGGTCGGCGGCACGTTGTGGGCTTCCGGCGGCGCCCAGGTCTCGCCATCGAGGATGGTGCCGAGCGCATGGCCGATCGTGTCCGAATCAGCGGATTTCGGAATGAAGCCCAGTGCGCCGTGGTCGAGTGCGCGACGCATCACCGTGGCTTCTTCGCGTGCGGAGACCACCACCACCGGCAGGTGCGGATGCAGCGAGCGCATGTGCACCAGCGCGTTGAAGCCCTGTGCGCCGGGCATGTTGAGATCCATCAGGACCAGGTCGGCGTCGTTGTGCTGGTCGGCCAGTGCATACAACGCTTCCACGCTGTCGGCCTCGAACAGTTGAACGCCCGGAATGACCCGCTGCACGGCACCCCGCAGGGCTTCGCGGAACAACGGATGGTCATCGGCAATCAGGAGGGTGGTCATGGTCGGGGGGAACCGTAGGGGGAACTGTTCGGGGTCAGATCCCTTTCCGTCAGGAAAGGGCTCTGACCGCCTTAGCGGCTGGAGTTCCTTGGGGTCAGAGCCCTTTCCTGACGGAAAGGGATCCGACCCCGAGGAACTGGCCCCGGTAGTACATCAACGGACCTTGCGTTCGTCCACCAGCGAGGCCACGACCGACGGATCGGCCAGGGTCGAGGTGTCGCCGAGCTGGTCCGGCGCGTTCTCGGCGATCTTGCGCAGGATGCGGCGCATGATCTTCCCCGAACGGGTCTTCGGCAGGCCCGGCGCCCACTGCAGGTGATCGGGCGTGGCGATCGGACCGATCTCCTTGCGCACCCAGGCGACCAGTTCCTTCTGCAGTTCGTCGCTGGGCGCTTCCTCGGCCACCAAGGTGACGTAGGCATAGATGCCCTGGCCCTTCACGTCGTGCGGGAAGCCGACCACGGCGGCCTCGGCCACCTTCGGATGCGAGACCAGCGCGCTTTCCACTTCGGCGGTGCCGATGCGGTGGCCGGATACGTTGATCACATCGTCCACGCGGCCGGTGATCCAGTAGTAGCCGTCTTCGTCGCGGCGGCAGCCGTCACCGGTGAAGTAGCTGCCCGGGTAGGTGCGGAAATAGGTATCGATGAAGCGCTGGTGGTCGCCATACACCGTGCGCATCTGACCCGGCCAGGAATCACGGATGATCAGGTTGCCTTCGGTTGGGCCGTCCTTGATCTCGCCATCGGCATTGACCAGGGCCGGCTGCACGCCGAAGAACGGCAGGGTGGCCGAGCCCGGCTTGAGGTCCATCGCGCCGGCCAGGGGCGAGATCAGGATGCCGCCGGTCTCGGTCTGCCACCAGGTATCGACGATCGGGCAGCGGCGGTCGCCGACCACCTCGTAATACCAGCGCCAGGCTTCCGGATTGATCGGTTCGCCGACGCTGCCAAGCAGGCGCAGCGACGCGCGCGAGGTCTTCTTCACCGGCTCCTCGCCTTCGCGCATCAACGCGCGGATGGCGGTGGGGGCGGTGTAGAAGATCGACACCTTGTGCTTGTCGATCACGTTCCAGAAGCGCGAGGTATCGGGGTAGTTCGGTACGCCCTCGAACATCAGCGAGGTCGCGCCATTGGCCAGCGGGCCGTACACGATGTAGCTGTGGCCGGTGACCCAGCCGACGTCGGCGGTGCACCAGTAGATGTCGTCCTCGCGCAGGTCGAACACCGCTTCATGGGTGTAGGCCGCGTACAACAGGTAACCGGCGGTGGTGTGCAGCACGCCCTTCGGCTTGCCGGTGGAACCGGAGGTGTAGAGGATGAACAACGGATCCTCGGCGTTCATCGGTTCCGGTTCGCAGCTGGCCGGCTGGCTGTCGACCACATCATGGAACCAGCGGTCGCGCGGTGCCTGCATGTCCACCGCGCCGCCGGTATGGCGCACCACCAGCACGGTTTCCACGGTATTGGTGCCGGGCAGCTTCAGCGCCGCATCGACGTTGGCCTTCAGCGGAATCTTCCGGCCACCACGCAGGCCTTCGTCGGCGGTGATGATCAGCTTGCTCTGGCAATCGCTGACACGGTCGGCGATCGAGTTCGGCGCGAAGCCACCGAACACCACCGAGTGGATCGCACCGATGCGCGCGCAGGCCAGCATGGCCACGGCAGCGTCGACGATCATCGGCAGATAGATGGTGACCCGGTCGCCCTTCTTGACGCCCAGGTTGCGCAGCGCGTTGCCGAGACGGCAGGTGCGCTCGTACAGCTCGCGATAGGTCACGTGCTGGGCCGGCGCATCCGGGCTGTCCGGCTCGAACAGCAGGGCGGTCTTGTCGCCACGCTTTTCCAGCTGACGGTCCAGGCAGTTCACGCTGGCGTTGAGCTCGCCATCTTCGAACCACTTGATGTGGAAGTCGGCCAGGTCGTAGCTGACGTTCTTGATCTTCGTCGGCTTGCGCGACCAGTCCAACCGCTCGGCGGCTTTGCCCCAGAATGTATCCGGATCGGACACCGAGGCCTGGTACTGCTGTTCATAGGAGTTCTTGTCGATACGCGCCTTGGCGGCGAACTGCGGATCGACGGGGTAGAGATCAGCCATGGCACCCTCACTTGCACGTTGACTTTGTGTGTGCAGCCGCAGCATTGCAGCAGCCGTTCCCCCTCAGTTTGCCCCATCCACCCCCGGTCGCGTCACCACTTCGGTTAGACCTTGGTCGAAAGTCGGGCCCCTGCAGGCCCGGGTTCGACCAATGGCCAATAGCCGGTGCGTGCAAACGCCCCGCAGTCTCGGCTCGACCGTGCCCCACGCGCGGCATCACCTTGCCACTTGGGAGAGAGGGCAACATGAGCCACCGTACGTTGAAAGCCGTGCGCAAACCTTTGGCGGCCTGCCTGTTGGTCGCCCTGGTCGCACCGGGCATGGCGTTCGCAGAGACCGCCAAAGAGAAAGCGCTGGAAACCCGCGTTGCCGAACTGGAGCGGCAGGTACAGGCGCTGCTGTCGTCACAGCAGCAGCAACAGACCCAGATCGTGCAGACCCAGCAGGCGGTCACCGACGTCCGCACGCTGCAGGCCGAACAGAAGCCGGCGGTGCCTGCGGGCAAGCAGCCGATCCAGGTCACCACCATCACCCCCGGTGCGGCGCCGGGTACCACGGTCAAGATCGGCGGCTTCATCAAGGCCGATTTCCTGGCCACCCAGACCAGCGATGGCCAGCTGGCCGACGATGCTACCGGCCGCTCGCTGTACCTGCCCGGGCAGACCCCGGTGGAAGGTGCTGGCGGCAGCGGCAAGCGCTCGGACGTGGACTACAACGCCCACGCCAAGTTCTCGCGCTTCAACCTGGGCATCGACAACGTCAGCGAGTCGGGCAACAAGGCCGGCGCGTTCTTCGAGATGGATTTCTTCGGCAATTCGCTCGGCAACCAGACTGCCACCAATACCTATGGCGTGACCCTGCGCCATGCGTACATGTACTGGAACAACTGGATGGCCGGCCAGACCTGGTCGAACTTCATGGATGCCGCGGCGCTGCCGGAAGCGGTCGACTTCGTCGGTCCGACCGATGGCGTGATCTTCGTGCGCCAGGCCCAGGTGCGCTACACCAAGGGCGGCTTCAGCGTCGCGCTGGAGAATCCGGAAACCACCACCCTCACCGGTACGCGCAATCCGGTCACCGGCGCCTGGACCAATGCCAGCGCCAACTCCGATCGAGGCAGCCTGCCGGACCTGACCCTGCGCTACGGCTGGAAGGGTGACTGGGGCACCTTCGGTGTCGGTGGCGTGGTCCGCCAGCTGAAGGTCGACAACCAGACCACCGGTGCCAAGGCTGACAAGGTGGCCGGTGGCCTGACCCTGGGCGGCAAGTGGGTGATGGGTGACAGCGATTCGCTGCACTACCAGTTCACCGGTGGCGAGGGCATCGCCCGCTACATCGGCCTGGGCATCACCGCCGATTCGGCCTATGACGTGGCACGCGACGAACTCAACCCGACCGGTGTGATCGCCGGCTACGTCGGTTGGCGCCATGCGTTCTCGCCGAAGCTGCGCACCAACCTGATCTACGCGCGCAGCGACTACGACAACGACAGCATCCTCGGCCCGCTGGTGACCAAGAGCGTGCAGAGCATCCGCGGCAACATCTTCTATTCGCCGATGCCCAAGGTCGATGTCGGTGCCGAGCTGATGTACGGCAAGCGCGAGGTCGAGAACGGCAACAAGGGCGACATCACCCGTCTGCAGTTCACTACGAAATACAGTTTTTAAATGAGTGCCGACCAACGGTCGGCACCTACCGAGATTGAGTGCCGACCATGGTCGGTATCTACCAAGACTGCGTGCCGACCAAGGTCGGCACCTACAGAGGGAAAGCGTCCCATGTCCACAACACCTGCACCGGCGAAAGCCCAACTAACCCAGGGACACAAGAAGGTCATCTTCGCGTCCAGCCTGGGCACCGTTTTCGAGTGGTACGACTTCTTCCTGTATGGCTCGCTTGCGGCGATCATCGCCAAGCAGTTCTTCAGCGGCGTCAATGAAACCACGGGCATGATCTTCGCCCTGCTGGCCTTTGCTGCCGGCTTCTTCGTGCGACCGTTCGGTGCGGCCTTCTTCGGCAGCCTCGGCGACCGCATCGGCCGCAAGTACACCTTCCTGGTCACCATCCTGATCATGGGCATCTCGACCTTCCTGGTCGGCGTGCTGCCCAACTACGCATCGATCGGCTTTGCCGCACCGGTGATCCTGATCGTGCTGCGCCTGGCCCAGGGCCTGGCGATGGGCGGTGAGTACGGTGGCGCTGCCACCTACGTGGCCGAACACGCACCGGCTGACAAGCGTGGCCTGTACACCAGCTTCATCCAGTGCACCGCCACGCTGGGTCTGTTCATGTCGCTGCTGATCATCCTGGCCTGCCGCTACTTCCTCGGCAACGAGGCCTTCGAGGCCTGGGGCTGGCGCATTCCGTTCCTGGTCTCGATCGTGCTGCTGGGCATCTCGGTGTGGATCCGCCTGCAGCTCAGCGAATCTCCGCTGTTCCAGCAGATGAAGGCCGAAGGCAAGGGTTCCAAGACGCCGTTCCGTGACAGCCTCAAGGGCGGCAACCTGAAGTTGATGCTGCTGGTTCTGCTCGGTGCTGCTGCCGGTCAGGCGGTGGTCTGGTACGGCGGCCAGTTCTACGCGCTGTTCTTCCTCAGCAGCATGCTGAAGGTCGATGCCACCACCTCCTACCTGCTGATAGCCGCCGCGCTGGCACTGGGCGTACCGTTCTTCATCTTCTTCGGCTGGCTGTCCGACCGTATCGGCCGCAAGAAGATCATCCTGGCCGGCTGCCTGCTGGCCGCTGTCACCTACATCCCGATCTTCAAGGGCCTGACCCACTTCGCCAACCCGGCCATCGAAGAGGCCCGCAGCAGCTCGCCGGCGCTGGTCGTGGCCGATCCGAACACCTGCTCGTTCCAGTTCGATCCGGTCGGCCTGCGCAAGTTCACCAGCTCCTGCGACGTGGCTACCGCTGCGCTGACCAAGGCCGGTGTACCGTATGACGTGCAGCCGGCCGCTGCTGGCTCGCTGGCGATGGTGAACGTTGGCAGCGCCAGCGTGACCTCGTATGAAGCGGCCGGCCTGAGCAAGGAAGACGGCAAGGCCAAGGCCGATGCGTTTGGTGCCGAGCTGAAGGGCGCACTGGTCACTGCGGGTTACCCGGCCAAGGCTGATGGCTCGCGCATCAACATCGCCGGCACGATCTTCATGCTGTGGCTGCTGGTGCTGTACGTGACCATGGTCTACGGCCCGATCGCCGCCTATCTGGTCGAACTGTTCCCGACCCGCATCCGCTACACCTCGATGTCGCTGCCGTACCACATCGGCAACGGCTGGTTCGGTGGCTTCCTGCCGGCGATCTCGTTCGCGCTGGTAGCTGGTACCGGCAACCTGTACTACGGCCTGTGGTACCCGATCATCATCGCGCTGATGTCGGTGGTGGTGGGTGGCCTGTTCCTGCATGAGACGAAGAACGTGGATATCACCAAGTAACCGGTGGTTTTCATTGCATGAAGGAAAGGCCGTGGTGCAGACCACGGCCTTTTCGTTTCCCTGTAGCGCCGAGCCATGCTCGGCGACCGCGCAACGCGCGGCACAAAACTCCGCAGACGCGAACAGACAGCGCTCAATGCCGTCATCGCGGTTGACAAGCATCCGAAGCCACACGCCCTCTCGCGCCTGGGGTCAGATCCCTTTCGCACGCGAAAGGGATCTGACCCCATCAAGACCGACGCCTCACGTGCGCACGCCGTATAGTCGCGGAATGAGCATCTCAGCCGCCGACCTCCCCGCCATCCTGCACACCCTGCGCAGTGCGTGGCAGGCCCAGCGTCCTTCGCTCGACCAGCGCGAAGCCGACCTGCGCCGCCTGCGCGAGGCGCTGAAGGAGCGCATGGACGAAATGGCTGCGGCCATTGCCGAGGACTTCGGCCACCGCGCCCACGTCGAATCGAAGCTGGCCGATGGCATGAGCGTGCTGTCGGCCATCGATCACCTGCGCCGCCACCTGCGGCGCTGGTCGAAGCCGCGTCGTGCGTCTGCTGGCTGGAAGCTGTGGCCAGCCCGTGCGCAGCTGCGGCCGACACCGCTGGGTGTGGTCGGGGTGATCTCACCGTGGAACTATCCGGTCACGTTGGCGTTGGTGCCGTTGGCCACTGCGATTGCCGCTGGCAACCATGTGCTGCTGAAGCCTTCCGAGCACACGCCGCGCACCAGCGCGTTCCTGGCCGATCTGCTGGCCAGCGTGTTTCCGCCTGGTCGCGTGGCGGTGGTGCAGGGCGGGGCGGACGTGGCAGCGGCGGTGTCTTCGCTCCCGCTGGACCACCTCGTATTCACCGGTTCCACTGCGGTCGGCCGCAAGGTGATGGCGGCGGCGGCGGAACACCTGGTGCCACTGACGCTGGAGCTGGGCGGCAAGTCGCCTGCCATCGTCTGCCGCGATTTTCCGTTGGACAAAGCCGCTGCGCGGCTGGCCACCGGCAAATGGTTCAACGCCGGGCAGACCTGCATCGCGCCGGACTATGTGTTGATCGACAGCGTGCGCCAGCGCGAATTCGTGCAGGCGTTGCAGCAGCAGGTGCGCGAGCGTTACGGCGATTTCAGCGATGCGGGTGACTACACGCGGATCATCGACGAAGGCCAGTACCAGCGCCTGCAGGGCTACCTGGCGCAGGCGCGCGAGCGTGGCGTGCCGGTGATTGCGCTGGCGCAGGTGGATGAGGCGCGCGCCGACCGCGAGCGGCTGCTGGTGCCAACGGTAGTGCTGGACCCGCCGGATGACCTGGACCTGATGCGCGAGGAGATCTTCGGTCCGATCCTGCCGGTACGCGCCTATCCGGACCTGGATGCGGCGCTGGCCGACATCGTGGCCCGCGACCGGCCGTTGGCGCTGTATCCCTTCAGCCACGACACAGCCACGGTGGAGCGCATCCTTGGCCAGGTGGTGGCGGGTGGGGTGACGGTGAACGACACGCTGCTGCACTTCGCCGCCGATGGTTTGCCGTTCGGCGGAGTGGGCGCCAGTGGCATGGGCGCGTACCACGGGCAGGCTGGGTTCGATGCCATGAGCAAACTGTTGCCGGTGTTGTGGCAGTCGCGCTGGGCGGCCAGTGACCGGTTGCGGCCGCCGTATTCGAAGATTGCAGGGTTGTTGAGGTTGCTGCTGCGGTGAAGCCATTCCGGTGACGCATTCCCGTAGAGCCGAGCCCACGCTCGGCTGCTCTTGGCTGGTCCAGGCAGAAGCAGCCGAGCGTGGGCTCGGCTCTACACGGGAAGCCGGGCCGACCCCCATCCCGGCCACCCGGGTAGAATGCCCCCATGAAGATCGCCTCGTGGAACGTCAATTCGCTCAATGTCCGCCTGCCGCACCTGGAGCAGTGGCTCAAGGACTTCGGCCCGGACATCGTCGGCATCCAGGAAACCAAGCTGGAGGACCACAAGTTCCCGGATTCGGCGCTGGTCGCCGCCGGTTACCGCAGCGTGTTCGCCGGCCAGAAGACCTATAACGGCGTGGCGCTGGTGTCGCGCGAGCCGGCGCAGGACGTGCAGATCGGCATTCCCGGCTTCGAGGACGAGCAGAAGCGGGTCATCGCCGGCACCTTCGGCGACCTGCGGGTGATCAACCTGTATGTGGTCAACGGCCAGGACATCGGTACCGACAAGTACGAGTACAAGCTGCGCTGGCTGGAAGCCGTGCATGCCTGGATCGCCGAAGAACTGCAGCGGCATCCGAAGCTGATCGTGATGGGCGACTTCAACATCGCCCCTGATGCGCGCGACGTGCACGACCCCGAGGTCTGGAACGAGAACCACATCCTGACCTCCACCGCCGAGCGCGGTGCGCTGGCCAAGCTGTTGCAGCTGGGCCTGCACGACGGCTTCCGCCTGCACAACGACGAGGCCGGCACGTTCAGCTGGTGGGATTACCGGGCGGCCGGTTTCCGCCGCAACCTCGGCCTGCGCATCGACCTGAATCTGGTCTCCGATGCACTGAAGAGCAGTGTGGTGGCCTCGGGCATTGACCGCGAGCCGCGCACCTGGGAACGTCCCAGTGATCATGCGCCGGCCTGGGTGCAGCTGGGCTGAATCAACGAGGCCCGGCAGATGCCGGGCCCCGTATTCAAGCAGTGTTCCGCGTCAGCGTATGCTCTTGCGGGTGAACAGGTTGACGATCGCCAGCAGGATCACCGCGCCGATCAGCGAGAACAGGAACGTGCGGAGGGTGATCGCTTCATTGATGCCGCCGCCGAACAGCCAGCCGGAAATCAGTGCGCCAACGATGCCCACCACGATGTTGAGGATGATGCCTTGCTGGCCATCGCGCTTCATGATGATGCTTGCCAGCCAGCCGACGATGCCGCCGACGATCAGCCAGATGATGATTCCCATGATCGACTCTCCGGTGGATAACCGAGCACAGTTGACGCGCAACGCTGTGAACCCGTCGTGCAATCCCGTGACGGCCGCGTGCGGATGAGCCTGCCAGCCACCCTCGACGGCCCCTGGCGGTTTGGCCCGGTCACCGTGTGGCGCTGCCCGCACGTGCCCGGTCAGCGCGGTGAGCCGCAGGCGCGGCAGGTGCTGGCACAGGCCCTGGGCGGCGAGCCGGATGCGCTGCCGCTGCTGCGCGATGACAAGGGCCGCCCCGAGCTGAGCGGCGCGCTGGCCCACTACGGCACCGGCTGGAGCCACAGCGGCGAGGTGCTGCTGGTGGCGCTGGGCGAAGGCGTGCGGTTGGGCGTGGACCTGGAACTGCTGCGGCCGCGCCCTCGCATGCTGGAAATCATCCAGCGCTTCTTCCATCCCGACGAAGTGGTCTGGCTGCAGGGCCTGGACGAGGCCGACCGCGAGCATTGGTTCTTCCGCGTGTGGTGCGCCAAGGAAGCCATGCTGAAGGCGCACGGGCAGGGCATTTCCTTTGGCCTGCACCGCCTGCAGCTGGCCCCGGCCGCCGATGGCGCGCTGCACCTGCGCTGGTGCGACCCGGAACTGGGCGAGGCGGCGCGCTGGCACCTGCACGAGTGGCAGGCCAGTGGCCAGTTCCGCGCCGCATTGGCCTGGTATCCGCAGTGAATCGCCGAATCTGCAGTGAAAACCGGCGATAATGTCGGCATGAGCGAACACGATCTTCCCGCCGGCGTAGCGAGCACGCTGCAGCAGGGCCTGGCCAGCATGGGCCTGGCCGCCGAGCTGGCCCCGCCGCTGCTGCGCTACCTGGCGTTGCTGCACCGCTGGAACGGCACCTACAACCTCACCGCCATCCGCGATCCGCAGGAAATGGTCACCCGCCATCTGCTTGATTCGCTGGCGATGCAGCCGTTCGTGGCCGATGGCAGCCTGGCCGACCTCGGTACCGGCCCCGGGTTGCCGGGCATCCCGCTGGCGATCGCCTGCCCGGGCCTGCAGGTCACCCTGGTGGAAAGCAACGGCAAGAAAGCCCGCTTCATGCGCGAGGCCGTGCGCCAGCTTGGCCTGGGCAATGCCCGCGTCGCCGAGTCGCGCGCCGAAGCGCTGGCCGAGCCGGGCAGCTACGATCAGCTGACCGCGCGTGCGATGGACACTCTGGCCGGGATCGTCCGCGTCGGTGGCCACCTGCTGCGCCCCGGTGGCGTGCTGCTGGCCATGAAGGGCGTCTACCCACATGAAGAGATCGCAGCGCTGCCGGCCGGTTGGCAGGTGCGCGAGGTGGTCCCGCTGAGCGTGCCCGGCCTGGCCGGCGAACGCCATCTGGTCACCGTCACAGGCCCCTGAACCCCGCCGCCACCCCCTTGTGGAACAAGCGGTTGGCGATCCACGATTTCCGCACGGGCCCGGTTGTACGCATAATGACCGGTCCCAGCACACGTCGACGAGGCACACCCGCATGGCCCGCATCATCGCCATCGCCAACCAGAAGGGTGGCGTCGGCAAGACCACGACCGCCGTCAACCTGGCCGCTTCCCTGGCCAACGCACCCAAGCGCGTGCTGTTGGTCGACCTGGATTCCCAGGGCAACGCGACCATGGGCAGTGGCGTGGACAAGCGCGAGCTGGTCTCCTCCACCTACGATCTGCTGCTGGGCGAGTCCAGTGCTGCCGACGTGCGCGTGCAGACCGCCGAAGGCTACGACCTGCTGCCGGGCAACATCGACCTGACCGCGGCCGAGATCCAGCTGATGGCGCAGAGCGAGCGCGAGCAGCGCCTGAAGCGCGCGCTGGCGCCGATCCGCGACGAGTACGACTACATTCTGATCGACTGTCCGCCGGCGCTCTCGCTGCTGACCCTGAACGCCCTGGCCGCCGCCGATTCGGTGATCGTGCCGATGCAGTGCGAGTACTACGCGCTGGAAGGCCTGAGCGCGCTGGTGGAAACCATCGAAGCGCTGCGCGCCAACCTCAACCCGGCGCTGGAGATCGAAGGCGTGCTGCGCACCATGTTCGATGTGCGCAACAACCTGGCCAATGCCGTGTCGGCCGAGCTCACCGAGCATTTCGGTGACCGCGTGTTCCGCACCATCGTGCCGCGCAACGTGCGCCTGGCCGAGGCGCCCAGCCATGGCCAGAGCATCGTCGGCTACGATCGTGCTTCGCGTGGCGGTGTGGCCTACCTCGGCCTGGCCGGCGAGATCATCCGCCGCAACAACGAACGCAACAAGGCCACCAAGGCCGTGGAGACCGTCTGATGACCAGCAAGCCTGCCGCCAAGAAGCGTGGCCTCGGCCGCGGCCTGGACGCCCTGCTGGGGCCCAAGGGCGCGGTCAGCCAGGTGCAGGCCAGCACGGCGGTGATCGAGCCGCTGCCCGGTGAAGTGCTGCGCAAGCTGCCGGTAGGCCAGCTGCAGCCGGGCAAGTACCAGCCGCGTCGCGAAATGGACCAGGGCAAGCTGTCCGAACTGGCCGACTCGATCAAGTCGCAGGGCGTGATCCAGCCGATCCTGGTGCGCCAGCTGCCGGCAGGCAACTTCGAAATCGTCGCCGGTGAACGTCGCTGGCGCGCCTCGCAGCTGGCCGGCTTGGACGAGGTGCCGGTGGTGGTGCGCGAGCTGGAAGACCGCACCGTCATCGCGATGGCGCTGATCGAGAACATCCAGCGCGAAGACCTCAACCCGCTGGAAGAAGCCGAAGCGCTGCAGCGCCTCATCAGCGAATTCACCCTGACCCATGCCGAGGCCGCCGAGGCCGTCGGCCGCTCGCGCGCGGCGGTGTCCAACCTGCTGCGGCTGCTGGAGCTGCCGATCGCCATCCGCCTGCTGCTGGAAACGCGCCGGCTGGAGATGGGGCACGCCCGCGCGCTGCTGACACTGGCCCCGGAACTGGCCAGCAAGCTGGCCCAGGAAGCGGCCGATGAGGGCTGGTCGGTGCGCGAGGTCGAGCGTCGTGCGCAGGCGTTCGCCGCCGGCAAGGTGCCGAGCAACCGTCCGCAGCCGGTGGCCAAGGTGCAGCAGGCCGATATCGCCTCGCTGGAAACCGAGCTGTCCGAAGTACTGGGCACCTCCGTTGCGATCAACCACGGCCGCGGTGGCAAGGGCAAGCTGATCATCCATTACGCCAACCTGGACACGCTCGATGGCGTGCTGGAGCGGCTGCGCACGCGCCAGGGCTGACCCCGGCGCAGTTTCATGGGCGCACGGCCTGTTCCTGCCGTGCTCCGTCGATTGCAGGGAACGCACCGCCGCGCGTGCCGGAGGTCGTATCGTCTACCGCAGGGTGGGCCCGCTCCGCCCCGTGGCTCATCCAGGGAGCAGGACATGACCATTGAAGTAGACGACGTCAGCCCGGGCGGCAGCCCGATTCTCGTGCACAGCCGCGAGAAGGACTTCACCCCGGCCCACGGCGAAGAACACATCGAGGCGATCAGCGCGCACATCGAGCGCCATCTGGGCCCGATCTCCGGCGTCTTCCACGAAATCATCTCCGATATCGTGCACATCGACGTGCATGTGGTGCCGGCCACCGACGAGTGTCCGTACCTGCGCCTGGTGACCTCGGGCATGAGCGATCTGCCGATGGCCGTGCCCGATGAGGTGGACGCCCCCCGGCACATGGAACTGATGGTGACCCTGCCGGCGGATTGGCCGATCACCCAGGATGCCTTCGAGGACGAACGCAACTATTGGCCGGTACGCCTGTTGAAGACCTTGGCGCGGCTGCCGCATGAGTACGACACCTGGCTGGGCTTCGGTCACACCATTCCCAACGGCCATCCGTCCGAGCCCTATGCACCGGGCGTGGGATTCGATGGCGCCATCGTGCTGCCGCCGGTCACCACACCCGATGAGTTCGGCACGCTGGTGCTGGAAGACGGCACGACCATCGAATTCATGGCGATCGTGCCGCTGTACCCGGAAGAGATGGATCTGAAGCTGAAGAAGGATTCGGAAACCCTGCTGGACCGCTTCGATGCGAAGAACATCCAGGATGTCATCCAGCCGGGGCGCACCAATGTGGCCAAGAAGCGTTTCGGCCTGTTCTAGGCCCTGCGCGTACCATCAGACTCTGTAACGGCTGAATTCCAGGCTCACCGCAATGACCATCCTGCTTACCGGCGCAGCCGGCTTCATCGGTGCCTACACCGCCCGTGCCCTGCTTGATGCGGGCCAGTCCGTGGTCGGCCTGGACAACTTCAACGATTACTACGACCCGCAGATCAAGCGTGACCGCGTGGCCGCGCTGTGCCCGACGCTGGATCTGCGCACGCTGGACCTGACCGACCGCGACGGCCTGGCCGTGCTGTTCGACGAAATACAGCCGACGGCGGTGATCCACCTGGCCGCACAGGCCGGCGTGCGCTATTCGCTGGAAAACCCGCACGCCTACGTCGACAGCAACCTAGTCGGCTTCGTCAACATGCTCGAGCTGTGCCGCCACCGTGGCGTGCAGCATCTGGTGTATGCGTCCAGCAGTTCGGTGTACGGCGATTCGGCTACGCCGCCGTTCTCCGAAGACCAGCGCGTGGACCAGCCGCGCTCGCTGTACGCAGCAACCAAGGCCGCCAATGAACTGATGGCCTACACCTACGCGCAGTTGTATGGCCTGCATGCCACCGGCCTGCGCTTCTTCACCGTGTACGGCCCGTGGGGCCGGCCGGACATGGCACCGCTGCTGTTCTCGCGCGCGGTACTGGCTGGCCGTCCGATCGATGTGTTCAACGAAGGCCGCATGCAGCGCGACTTCACACATGTCTCCGACATCGTTGCCGGTATTCTCGGCGCCCTCGCGCACCCGGCTGATGGTCCGGTGCCGCACCGGGTGTTCAACCTCGGCAACCACACGCCGGTCGAGCTGGAGCGCTTCATCGGCGTGATCGAGCAGGCCGCCGGTCGCCCCGCGCAGAAGGTCTACAAGCCGATGCAGCCGGGCGACATGGTACGCACGATGGCCGATACCCGGCGCGCACATGACGCATTTGGCTACGAACCGGTCATGCCGATCGAACAGGGCCTGCCGCCGGTGGTGCAGTGGTGCCGCGAGTATTTTGCTGATCGCGCGTGAGAACGCATCCTCACACTGCCGGATTCATCTTCGGATAACCTCGGCGTCGGAAAATGCGCGGTCTTTGTCCCTCCTTGGCCGAGTCCCCCCATGAGCCAACCCGAGCTGTCCGTCGTCGTCCCTGTATTCAACGAGCGCGACAACGTCGCGCCCCTGGTGGCCGAAATCACCGCTGCACTGCGCGGCCGGCTGCCGTTCGAGATCGTCTACATCGATGATCATTCGCGCGATGACACGCTGGCCGTGCTGCAGGGCCTGAAGGCCACCACGCCGGAACTGCGGGTGCTGCACCACGTTTCGCAGAGCGGGCAGAGCACCGCGGTACGTACCGGCGTCAAGCATGCGCGTGCACCGTGGATCGCCACCCTCGACGGTGATGGCCAGAACGATCCGGCCGACATCCCCAAGCTGCTGGAGGCCCGCGGTGCTGCCGATGCCCAGGTGAAGCTGTTCGCCGGCTGGCGCGTCAACCGCCAGGACAGCGGCAGCAAGCGCTGGGCCAGCAAGTGGGCCAACGCCATCCGCGCGCGCATGCTGCGCGATGACACCCCCGATACCGGCTGCGGCATCAAATTGTTCGAGCGCAATGCCTTCCTCGACCTGCCGTATTTCGACCACATGCATCGCTACCTGCCGGCACTGATGCAGCGCGCCGGCTGGAAGACCACCAGCGTGCCGGTCAATCATCGCCACCGCACTGCGGGCGTGTCCAAGTACAACAACCTCGGTCGCGCGCTGGTCGGCATCCGCGACCTGCGCGGCGTGGCCTGGCTGATCACCCGCAGCAAGCGCACTGCGGTGGAGGAGCGTTGATGGACCTGGAGCTTCACTGGCTGGACCAGCCGCTGACCTGGTTGTACTGGACCGGCCTGCATGTGACCGGCTGGAAGCTGATCGGCTACACCGGTGCGTTGATGTTTGGCGGCCGCTGGCTGGTGCAGTTCGTTGCTTCCAAGCGCGCCGGCAAGCCGGTGATCCCGCGCCTGTTCTGGTACATGAGCGTGGTCGGCAGCCTGATGACGCTGAGCTACTTCCTGTTCTCGGCCAAACAGGACTCGGTGGGCGTGCTGCAGAACCTGTTCCCTGCATTCACCGCGTTGTACAGCCTGCAGCTGGACATCAAGCACCGCGGCTGGAAGCGGGACAAGGCCAGCCACTGAGGTCCCCGGGGGTCGGATCCCTTTCCGCAGGAAAGGGCTCTGACCCCGTCAGTATCCCGGCGCATCCACGCATGGCGTGGATCTACTGAAAGACCTTCGTTTTCCTGGCGAGGGCTCTGCCAGGGAGCCAACGGACGCCTGCTTCTGGTAGAAGCCGACCTTGGTCGGCACGCTGTGGTAGCGCCGGGCCATGCCCGGCGGCTGTGGGATGGCGGCCAACGTCGGCCGCGCTGCGCGCTCGCGGGGCATGGCCCCGCGCTACCGCGCGCCTTCGGCGCTGGGGTCCCGGCCTGCGGCCGTTCCCGGTCCTGCCTGCACTGCAGGCAGGACCTTCGTCCCATGCCATGTGCGGTGCGGGGTGCCATGATCGGGGTCTGCCTTCCCGGGAACCTGTGCTCGTGAAAACCCGTCTTGCCGTAGCCCTGCTGATCGCCCTGTCTGCCCCTGCCGTGGCCTTGGCCGCACCGCCCACCGCCACCGCGCCGGCCAGCGTGGCCACTGAATCGCCCGCCGACGCCGCCTTCCGCGCGCTGTACGAGAAGGAATGGAAGTGGCGCCAGGACGGCGGCGGCGAGGCCAGCGAGGATGAAGACGCCCCAGCCAACGCCACCCGCATGCCCGACGTCGGCGCGGCCGCGCAGCAGGCGCGCCTGAAGGTATGGGACGAAACCCTGGCCGCGCTGAAGAAGATCGACCCGAAGACCCTGTCGCCCGACAACCAGGTCAACTACGCGATCTACCGCGACCAGGTGTTCAACCTGGCCGAAGAAGTGCGCCTGCGCGGTTACGAGATGCCGTTCAACGCCGACTCCTCGTTCTGGTCCAATCTGTCCTTCATGGCCCGGCGCGAGATGAAGACCGTGCAGGACTACCAGAACTACATCGCGCGCCTCAATGACGTGCCGCGCTACTTCGACCAGCAGACCGAAAACATGCGCGCCGGCCTGAAGCGCGGCTTCAGCGTGCCGCGTGCGGTGCTCGATGGTCGCGAGGTGTCCATCGCCACCGTCGCCGAACTGAAGGATCCGACCGAATCGCCGCTGTACGCACCGTTCAAGAAGCTGCCCAACACCGTCCCGGCGGCCGAGCAGGCCAAGCTGCAGGCACAGGCGCGCGCGGCGATCAGCGGCAAGGTGGTGCCAGCGTTCCAGCAGCTGCGCACCTTCTTCGTCAACGAATACGTGCCGCAGGCGCGTACCACCCTGGCTGCCGAAGCGATGCCCGACGGCAAGGCGTACTACAAGCAGCAGATCCACGAATACACCACGCTGGACCTGTCGCCGGATGAGATCCACCGCATCGGCCTGGATGAAGTGGCACGCATCCAGAAGGAAATGAACGACATCATCAAGCAGGTGAAGTTCAAGGGCAGCTTTGCCGAGTTCCTGACCTTCCTGCGTACCGACCCGCAGTTCTATGCCAAGACGCCGGAAGAACTGCTGTCGCGTGCCGCATGGATCTCCAAGCGCGCCGATGGCCAGCTCGGTAAGTACATGACATTGCCGCGCGCGCGCTTCACCATCGTGCCGGTGCCGCCGGACATCGCGCCGTTCTGGACCGCCGGCCGTGGTGGCATGGGCACCTATTGGCTCAACACCTACAACCTGCCGTCGCGCCCGCTGTACAACCTGCCGGCGCTGACCCTGCACGAATCCGATCCGGGCCACGCGCTGCAGGGTGCCATCGCCGCCGAGCAGAAGAACCTGCCGGAGTTCCGCCGCAATGCCTATATCTCCGCCTATGGCGAAGGCTGGGCGTTGTACTGCGAGAAGCTGGGCGTGGAAATGGGCATCTACGAAACCCCGTACGAGGATTTCGGTCGCCTGACCTACGAGATGTGGCGCGCCACGCGCCTGGTGATTGACACCGGCGTGCACAGCAAGGGCTGGAGCCGCGAGCAGGCGCTGGCCTACCTGCGTGACCACACGGCGCTGAGCGAGCACGAAGTGACCACCGAAGTGGACCGCTACATTTCCTGGCCGGGCCAGGCGTTGAGCTACAAGCTCGGCGAGATCGCCATCGTGCGCCTGCGCGCGCAGGCGGAGAAGGAACTGGGCGACAAGTTCGACATCAAAGGCTTCCACGACACGCTGCTGAAGCAGGGTTCGGTGCCATTGCCGGTACTGGAGCAGCAGATCCAGGCCTACATCGCCGAGCGCAAGAAGGCCTGACCGCTGTGTGATCGGGTCAGAGCCCCGCCGGTGGCGGGGGTCCGACCCGGGCGCGGGGTCGGATCCCTTTCCCGCGGAAAGGGCTCCGACCCCCTCTCACCTCACCCCGCCGTCCGTACCTTCGCCACGCGCGCGGCGAAGGTCGGCAGCACCAGCAGGGTCAGCACCGTGGCGGTGATCAAGCCACCGATCACCACCGTCGCCAGCGGCTTCTGCACTTCCGCACCGGAGCCACTGGCGATCGCCATCGGAATGAAGCCGACGATGGCCACCAGTGCGGTGGTCAGCACCGCGCGGATACGGCTGGACGCACCATTGATCGCGGCCATCATCGGCACGTCACCGGCGTCCAGGCGCTCGCGGATCGCCTGCATCAGCACCAGGCCATTGAGCGTGGCCACGCCGGACACCGCGATGAAACCCACCGCTGCCGACACCGAGAACGGCATGCCGCGCAGCAGCAGGGCGAGGATGCCGCCGACCAGCGCCAGCGGTACGCAGCTGAACACCAGTATCGCTTCCTTGCCGCTGCGCAGCGCCATGAACAGCAGGCTGCCGATCAGCAGGAACACCACCGGCACCACCGTGGCCAGGCGCTTTTCCGCACGCTGCAGGTTCTCGAACTGGCCACCCCAGGTCAGGTACGCACCGGGCGGCAGCGCCACCTCGGCCACGGCGGTCTGCGCCTCACCAACGAAGCCGCCGAGATCGCGGCCACGCACGTTGGCCTGCACCACCACCCGGCGGCTGCCGTTGTTGCGGCTGATCTGGTTCGGCCCTTCGCTGACGCTGATGCGCGCGACCGAGGACAGCGGAATCACCACGCCGGCCGGCGTGGCGATCGGCAGCGAGGCCAGCTGATCCGGGTCGTTGCGTGCGCTGTCATCCAGCCGCACCACCACATCGAAGCGGCGGTCGCCCTCGAAGATCTTGCCGGCCGCCGTGCCGCCGATGCCGGTGGACAGCGCATCGCTGACGTCCGCGGCGGTCAATCCGTACTGCGCCGCTGCCACATGGTCGATCTTGACGTTGAGCGTGGGCAGGCCGGAAATCTGCTCCACGCGCACATCGGCCGCGCCTTCCACCGCACGTAGTTTCAGCGCCACCTGGTCGGCCACCTTCTGCAGCTGGCTGAAGTCATCGCCGAAGATCATCACCGCCAGATCGGTCCGCACGCCGGAAATCAGCTCGTTGAAGCGCAGCTCGATCGGCTGGCTGAACTCGAAGCTGTTGCCCAGCTGCTGGCCGGCCAGTTTCTCGAAGCGGGCGACCAGTGCTTCCTTGCCCAGCTTCGGATCGGGCCAGTCCGCACGTGGCTTGAGCACGATCACGCTGTCGGAAATGTTGGTCGGCATCGGGTCGATCGCCGCTTCGGCGGTACCGGTACGCGAGAACACCGTTTCCACTTCCGGTTGCTTGGCAATGGCCTTCTCCAGTGCCAGCTGCATCGCCAGCGATTGCTCCAGTGAAGTGGACGGCACGCGCAGTGCCTGCATCGCCACGTTGCCTTCATCCAGGGTAGGCATGAACTCGCGACCGAGCAGGCCGAACGAACCAATACCCACCAGCAGCATCAGGCCCGCACCCGCCACCACCGACCGCGGCCGCGCGACGGCCAGGCGGATGATCGGCTCGATGCGCCCACGCAGCACGCGGATCAGCTTCGTTTCGTGCTCGCCATCCTCGCTGTGTGCCTCGCCTTCCTTCAGCTTCGGCTCGCGCACCATCAGTGCGGCCATCGCCGGCACGAAGGTGAAGGAGAAGATGAAGGCACCCACCAGGGCCAGCATGAAGGTCGCCGCCATCGGGTGGAACGTCTTGCCCTCCACGCCTTCCAGGGTGAGGATCGGTGCGAACACCAGCAGGATGATCAGCTGGCCGAACGCTGCCGGTCGTGCCATCTTGCGCGCCGAATCAGCCGCGACACGCAGGCGTTCCATCGCGGTCAATGCACGGCCCAGTTCGGCACGACGCTGGCCCAGCATCAGCAGCGTCGACTCGATCACGATCACCGCACCGTCCACCAGGATGCCGAAGTCCAGTGCACCCAGGCTCATCAGGTTGCCGCTGATGCCGAAGCGGTTCATGCCGATCACCGCGAACAGGAACGACAGCGGGATCACCAGTGCAGTGATCGTCGCCGCACGCAGGTTGCCGAGCAGCAGGAACAGCACCACCACCACCAGCAGCGCGCCCTCGGTGAGGTTCTTGGCCACGGTCTTGATGGTGGAATTGACCAGCACGCTGCGGTCCAGCACCGGCGCTGCCACGATGTCGGCCGGCAGCGACTTGTTCACCTGTTCCAGGCGCGCGGCGGCGGCCTGGGCCACGGTGCGGCTGTTGCCGCCGGCGATCATCAGCGCGGTACCGAGCACGGCTTCATGGCCGTTGCGGCTGGCCGCACCCAGGCGCGGTGCGCGGCTCAGTTCGACCTCGGCCACATCGGACACCCGTACCACCACGCCATTGCGGGTGGCCACCGGCGCCTGTGCCAGATCGTCGGTGGTCAGTGCCAAGCCATCGGCACGCACCACCAGGCCTTCGCCGGCACGCTGCACGAAGCCGGCACCGGCCTGCACGTTGGAGCGCTGCAGGGCCGTCACCAGATCGGCCAGGCCCAGGCCATGCGCGGCCAACCGCGCGCTGTCCGGATGCACGCCGTATTCCTTCACGTAGCCACCGACGGTGTCCACGCCCGCCAGCCCGGGGCTGGAACGCATCTGCGGCGCGATGATCCAGTCCTGCACGGTACGCAGGTAGGTGGCGCGTTCTTCCGGCGTGCGCAGCAGGTTGCCTTCCGGCGTGCGGTAGACCTCACCGGCCTGCCAGCCTGCTTCGCCCGGCTTGGCCAGTTTTGCAGGGTCGAACGCGGTGAAGTCCACCGTCCACATCAACACCTCGCCGAGGCCGGTGGTGACCGGCGACAGCATGGGCGACGCACCATCAGGCAGGTCTTCGGAGGCTTCGCGCATGCGTTCGGCCACCTGCTGGCGGGCGAAGTAGATGTCGGTGGCATCGGTGAAGATCGCGGTGACCTGCGAGAAGCCATTGCGCGACAGCGAACGGGTGGTGGTCAGGCCGGGGATGCCGGCCAGCGCGGTTTCCAGCGGATAGGTCACCTGCCGCTCGATCTGCTCGGGCGTCAGTGCCGGCGCCACGGTGTTGATCTGCACCTGGCGGTTGGTGATGTCCGGTACCGCATCGATCGGCAGCTTGCCGAGCTGGAACAGGCCCACGGCGGCAATGAGCGCAGCCAGGGCCACGACCAGCCAGCGATGGCGTACCGCAGTTTCAATGATGAGCTTGAACATGGAAGGTCCTCAGTGCCCGTGCTCGGCTTCGCCCTTGGCCAGTTCGGCCTTGAGCAGGAAAGCGTTGGCGCCGACGATGCGTTCGCTGCCGCTCAGGCCACCGAGGATCTCGATGCGGTCGCCGGCGCGTCGGCCGGCCAGCACCGGCTGCACCTTGAAGCCGCCCTCGACAGCGACGAACACCGCGCTGCTGCCATCCACGTTCTGCACGGCATCAGCCGGCACGCTCAACGCGCCATCCTTGCCGTCGGTGACCACCACCGCCGACACCGGCGAACCGGCTGGCGGCAATGCGGCATTGACCGGCGTGGCACGGATCACTGCCACGCCGCCCTGCTGGCGCACATCGGCGGCAGAACCGGTGACGGTGGCACTGAAGCTGCCGCCCGGCACGGTTACTTCCAGCGTCATGCCCGGGGTGACCTGCGCGGCCAGCGCTGGCGGTGCGGTGAACACCAGCTCGTTCATCGACGGATCGGCGACGTCGGCCACCGGGCTGCCTGCCGCCACCACGCCACCGGGCGTGACCTGTACGTTGCCGACGATGCCGGCCACCGGGCTGGTGATGCGCACGCGGCCGCTGCTGTCGGGTGAACCGTTGGCGGCGGCCTGGGCCTGTGCGGCCGCGGCCTGCGCCTGTGCCGCCAGCGAGCGCGCGCGTGAGGTTTCCAGTTCCTGGCGGGCGACCACGCCCTGTTCGACCAGCGCCTTGTCGCGGCCATGGGCCAGGCGCGCCGCCTCGGCTTCCGCGGCGGCGGCAACCGCATTGGCACGGAACACCGCCGCCTCGCCGCTGACCACGATCGCCAGTGCCTGGTTCTGCTTCACCGCCGTACCCGGTGCGACCAGCACGCGCTCCACGCGCCCGGTCACGGTGGAGGCGACCGATGCACGTGCACCGATCGATGGCTCCACCCGGCCGGACAGCCGCGTCGAACCGCCGCCGCCGCGGCCGACGGCAACCACGTCGATGCCGGAGGCCTTGATCTGCTCGGGCGTCAGTTGCACCACGCCTTCATCGGCGTCGGGCACCTTGCGTGTTTCGGCCTTGGCTTCGGTGCTGTCGGCGGCGTGGCCATGGCCATCGTCGGCTGCGGAAGCTTCCGGGGTCTGTGCGTTGCCGGAGCAGCCGGCCAGGAATACGGTCAGCAGCAGGCCACCAACCACGGGGAAAGAGCGGGACAGGTTCATCGGGCCTCCACAAAAGGTGCGCGCCCTTCGAGGCGGGCGAGATCGATTTCCGCGCCGACGCGCGACAGACGCGCGTCCACAGCGGTGCCGCGGGCGGCGATGAGGGCACTGCGGGTACTGCGCAGTTCCAGCTGCGAGATGCGTCCGGCGTCGAAGCCGACGCGGGCCAGGCGATAGGCCTCCTCGGCGGCGACCACGCTTTCGTCGGCCGCGCGGGTGCGGCTGCCGGCAGCTTTCAGCCCCGCCACCGCCGACAACCGTTCCGCTTCGCTGTCACGGCGCTGCTGGTCGAGCCGCGCTTCGGCCGCACGCTGTTCGGCACTGGCGGCGCGGATGCCACCACGGTTGCGGTCGAACAACGGGATCGAGAGGCTGACGCCGAGCGTGTACGCCTGCTCGCGGTCCTCGCGGAAACGCGTCTGCGCGGCGGTGACGCTGAGGTCGGGCAGGGCACGCTTGCGCTCCACATCGACCAGGCGACCGGCCGCATCAACCTCGGCTTCGGCGACACGCACGGCAAGTGCGACATCGATGGCGCCACGCGGTGCCGGCGGTGCGCGGTCGAGCAGGCTGTTGTCGATGGTCTGCACCGGTGCATCCAGCAGGGCTGCACCGGCCAGGCGGGCCAGTGCGGCATCGCGGAAGGCCTGCGCCTCATCCAGCGCGGCGCTGGCATTGGCCACTTCGCTTTGTGCCTGCACCGCGCGCAGCTGCGGCTCGCGGCCATGTTTGACCATGGCGGTGACCGCCGCCGCATCGTCGCGGGTGAGGGTCAGCGCTTCGTCGGCCAGGGTGTAACGACGCAGTGCGCTTTCCGCCTGTGCGTAGATCGCCGCCAACTGGCTGGCGACATCGCTGCGGCTCTGCGAACCGCGCAGGGCAGCGGCCTGTGCCTCGGCGCGGGCGGCGCGGACGCGCGCGCCACGCTGGCCCCAGACCTCCAAGGGCTGGGACAGGGTAAGCACGGTGTCGGCCCTGCCCATGCCGCCGTAGGAGCCTGTGCCCCAGGCGTTTTCGGCGGACCAGGAAAGGGAGGGGTTGGGCAGCGCCCGGGCTTGGTCGGCGCGGGCGTCGGCCGCCTCGGCCAATGCCGCGCCGACGCGGGTGCCGGGCAGCTGGTCGAGACGTTCTAGCAGGGTGTCATACGAAGGTGCGGCTTGTGCGGCGACCTGTGCGGCGGGGATCAGGCCCAGCAGCACGGCGACGACCAGCCCGGCCGCGCGCGGCGACCGACGTGTCAGGATCGACATAGGGGGATTCCGGTTGTGAGTGAAACGGGAGCCCGCGATTGCGGGACGCGCTCAACTCACGCCCGGGGAGGACGTGCCAGTTCGTCCTGGGCGACCGCATAGGTCGCCGCGTCGCCTGCATTCATCCAGCGCGCCGGTTGCGGCGTGCCAAAGGCGGCGAAGGTGCTCGCCGGCAGGCTCAGGTTGGAGTGGTGGCAGTGGTTATGACTGCAGGCACCGGTGTGCTTGCCGTCACGGTCATTGTCACCGTCGGGCTCTTCGGCAGCCGACTCCACATGCACCACGGTGCTGTCGTGCGGTTCCACCGCACACGCCAGTACATCGGCCACCGGCACGACCACGAACGCCGCCATCAGCAGCATCAGCAGGGTCGAACGAAGGTGGCGGGCGATCCGGCGCATGGAGGGGAGGCTAGCAAGCGGTTTTCGGTGGATACAATATCAATGGCCACCTCGGGAATTCGTCGGAACCTCCCGTTCAGGTGCGCCGCGCACGGGACTGCTGCTCTGGTAGGTGCCGATCTTGGTCGGCACGCCTTTCGGTCCGTGGGGTGGGACACCCGGATGCGCTTCTGTAGAGCCGAGCCCATGCTCGGCTGCTTTCGCGTGGTCAGCCGAGCATGGGCTCGGCTCTACAGTGACGGTCGCGGCAGCTTCGCGATCACCTTGATCTCGAACTGGAAGCCATACAGCCAGGTCACGCCGATACCGGTCAGGGTCGGGTGCGGTGCTTCGCCCCAGTACTCCGGCACGATCGCCCAGGCCTTTTCGAAGTTGGTTTCCGGGTCGACCAGGAACACGGTCACGTCGATCACGTCGTCGAACGTGCAGCCGGCCGAGGCCAGCACCGCGTTGATGTTGTCGAAGGCGCGGCGCACCTGGGTCTCGAAGTCCGGCTCGGGCGAGCCGTCCTCTCGGCTGCCGACCTGGCCGGAGACGAACAGGAAGCCATTGGATCGGATGGCGGGCGAATAACGGTTGCGCTCATACAGCGCCTGCCGGCCGGCGGGAAAGACGACATCACGGTAGGACATACGGGGGATTCCAGACGGGAGGAGACCATCCTCCCCGCTGCCGCTGTCTGGATAAACCGCGATGATGTGCCTAGATTGATTGGCAATTCCAAACAATCAGGGGCGCTGACATGGACCGCTTCGAGGCGATGCGGGCATTTGCCCGCGTGGTGGAGACCGGCAGCTTCACCCGCGCCGCGCACACCCTGCAGCTCAGCCGCACCACGGTCACCCAACTGGTGCAGCAGCTGGAGGCGCATCTGCAGTTGCGGCTGCTCAACCGCACCACCCGGCGGGTCAGTGTCACCGCCGATGGCGCGGCGTACTACCCGCGCATCGTGCGATTGCTGGCCGAGCTGGAAGAGGTGGAGGGTGGCCTTGGCGCCGCCGCCGCACAACCGCGCGGTCGCCTGCGCATCGATGTGCCCGGACCGTACGCGCGGCTGCGGCTGGTGCCGGCGCTGCCCGGCTTCCAGGCGCGCTACCCGGACATCCAGCTGGAGGTGGGGGTCAGCGACCGCGAGGTCGATGTGATCGCCGACAACGTCGACGGCGTGATCCGTGGCGGAACCCCGGCCGACCCGGCGTTGGTGGCGCGGCCGTTGGCGAGCCTGCCGATCGGTTTCCATGCCAGCCCAGGCTATGTGCAGCAGTTCGGTGTGCCGGAACACCCGCGCGCGCTGCAAGGCCCAGACCACCACACGGTCGGTTTCCTCAGCCCGCGCAGCGGCCGTGCCCGCGTGTTCACCGCGCAGCGCGGCGCCGAGCGCATCGAGGTGCAGGGGCGTTATTCAATCGGCTTCGATGATGGCAATGCCTATCTGGCGGCGGGTCTGGCCGGTCTCGGCGTGGTCGCGTTGCCCAGCTACATGGCCGAACCGCATGTAGCGCGCGGCGAGTTGCTGCCCGTACTGCAGGATTGGCAATTGCCGCCGATGCCGATGCACGTGATGTTCCCGCCGAACCGGCACATGAGCCAGCGGCTGCGGGTATTCATTGATTGGGTGGTGGAGACGTTGGGCTGAGCCACCGCTCGATCGCCGCCACGCCGCACGCCACTCCGTCCTCGTTCACCATTGCAGCGCCCAGCGCGGCCGCCCGTGCGCGCGTATCGGCATGCTCGGCGAACGCCAGTGCATCGGCCAATGCCTGCGGCTGCAACCGTTTCGGTGACAGCGGCGCAGGCGCTGTACCCAGGCGCTGCAGGCGATCGGCCCAGAAGAACTGGTCGGCGGCGAACGGCATCACCATCGACGGTATGCCGGCGCGACAGGCCGAATGCGTGGTGCCGCTGCCACCATGATGGATCGCCAGCGCGCAGCGCGGCAGCAAGGCTTCATGCGGGGTGGGCCCGATCACCAGCACCGTGTCGGGCAGCGCCATGTCGGGCACGCCGACCCAACCGGGGAACAGCAGCACGCGGCGCGGTGCCAGCGCTGCCAACAGCGCCGGCAGCACGCGTTCGCGCTCGAAGCCGGTCATGCTGCCAAAGCCCAGGTAGACCGGCGGTGGCCCTGCATCGAGGAAGGCCTGTAGTTCGGCTGACGGCTGCCACGGCGCTGCGGGTGCCGACCACTGGCCGCACACGAGGTGGTCGGCCGGCCAGTCCGAAGGCGGCGGCAACAGCTGTGGCGAGACGCCGTACAGCATCGGCAGGCCGGTCCACAGCGAGCGTCGTGGCGGCTGCCCGGCGTGCTGGCGGGCCGCGTTGATCGGGCCGCGGAACTGCCGCCAGATCAGGCCGTTGACCAGCCCGTAGCTGGCCCGGTTCAACCATCCCGGTGAGCGCCCGGGTGGCAGGAAGGGCGAGCGGAATGCGCGCGTCGGCGTCAGCGGAATCATGCCGGCGCCGATCACCGGAAGACCACGACGTTCGCCCACGCTCATGCCGACGAACGCCGCCAGGCCGCCGGTCAGGATCGCATCGCAGCCGTCGGCTGCAGCATCGGCCTGGCGCATCCAGCCGGCGACGTGCTGCAGCGCCATCCGTGCCAGTCCGGTGCTGGCGGCGGCCACGCCGTTGCCGCGTGAGACCAGCGCCACCACCTCATCGTGTATGTCGCCTTCCAGCGCGGCGTGCGGGACGCCCATTGTTTTCGCGCTGCCCAGAGTGCCGCCGTCGGCCAGCAGCATGACCTCGTGGCCGGCCGCGATCAGCCCGTGGCAGAGCATGACCAGCGGGCGCGTATCGCCTTCGGTGCCGTAGGTGAGGGCCAGCAGTCGCATTGGAAGCTCCGCAGTGAAGCGCCAGTATGCCGGTATCGCACCGCACGTCCCTGCGCTCCCGCTGGCGCACGGCATGGGACAATCCAGCATCATCTGCCCCTGCTGCACGGGGCGCGCGCAACAGGATCCAGCATCGAATGACTGCACTGCCCTCACTACCATCCTTTGTCTCCCGCATGCCCGTTGCTGCATACGGGTGTGGGGCATGAGCCGCGTCGTTGCGCTGGATACCGAAACCACCGGCATCTCGCATCGTCTGGGCCACCGGGTGATTGAAATCGGGGCGGTGGAACTGATCGATGGGCAGCTCAGCGGCCGCCAGTTCCACACCTATCTGCAGCCGCAGCGCAAAGTGGACTGGGGCGCGCAGCGCGTGCACGGCATCAGCGATGCGATGCTGGTGGGCAAGCCGCTGTTTGCGAGCAAGGCCGCCGAGCTGCTGGAGTTCCTGCGTGGCAGCGAGATGGTCGCGCACAACGCTACCTTCGACGTCGGCTTCCTCGACAACGAGCTGCGCTTGGCCGGCATCGCCGATGGGCTGGCCCAGCACTGCCGCGTGACCTGCAGCCTGAAGCTGGCGCGGGGGCGCTGGCCCGGCCAGGGCAACAAGCTGGACGATGTGCTGCAGCGCCTGCGCATTCCCGGTAATCGTGGCCTGCACGGCGCGCTGAAGGACGCCCATCTGCTGGCCCAGGTGGTGCCGCACCTGCGCTGAGCTGGCCCTGTCGCGGTTGTAGAGCCGAGCCGACGCTTGGCTGCTCTCCCCGTACGACCCAGCCGAGCGTGGGCTATGCCGGTCGTCCTGACCGTCACCCTATGGGCCGTCGCAAACGACGTTGGCAGCGGCTCCTGCCGCTACCTTCGGCTCTACATGGGCCCCCGTCGCCGAGTTCAGCCTTGCCCTGTGGGTAAGTTGCGCAAGGTCTTGATTGCGTGCATAATGCGCGGCTCGCTGTGTCCGGTTTCGTGCCGGGCGGCGCCCCCGGGAGCACGTCCCCGGCCGCCCAACGCCAGCGTAACCCTTTGATTCTCTTGACGTGTGGTGGGCAACCATCGAGGCCGCCGTCTCCCGGGCTACGGGCTGACACAACTTACTATCGAGGTGCGCCATGTCCCGCGTATGCCAGGTTTCCGGCAAGCGAGTGCAGACGGGTAACAACGTCTCGCACGCCAACAACAAGACCCGTCGTCGTTTCCTGCCGAATCTGCACGAGCGCCGCTTCTGGGTTGCCAGCGAGAACCGCTGGGTGAAGCTTCGTGTTTCCGCGCATGCACTGCGCACCATCGACAAGAACGGTATTGATTCCGTTCTGGCTGAGCTGCGTGCGCGCGGCGAAAAGGTCTGAGGAGTAGACGATCATGGCAGGCAAGCGCGATAAGGTCCGTATGATTTCGACCGCTGGTACCGGTCACTTCTACACGACCGACAAGAACAAGAAGAACACCCCGGGGAAGATGGAATTCTCCAAGTACGATCCGGTCGTGCGCAAGCACGTCCCGTACAAGGAAGGCAAGATCAAGTAATCCGCAAGGATTGCTGATTGCCTCCGAAGAAACCCGCCCTCGTGGCGGGTTTTTTTGTGGCTCCCCGCCCCCGGTAGGTGTCGACCTCGGTCGACACGTTCCGACCCCGGTGGGTGCCGACCGTTGGTCGACACGCTTTGCGCGGCTCGACTCCACCCACCCCGCTGGGCAGAATGGCCCATCACCCTCCCGACGGGCGCGCCTGATGCTGTTCGAGTGGTTGCTGGGTTCGTATCTGCTGCTGATCGACTGGCTGATCCGGCTGGTGGCGCTGTGCTGGATCCCCACCCGTACCACGCCCGGCGCGGCGCGCAGCTGGCTGCTGCTGGTCGGCTTCGTGCCGCTGCTGGGCCTGCCGCTCTACCTGCTGTTCGGGCATCCGTGGCTGTCGCGCGAGCGCATCCGCCGGCAGGCCGAGGCCTCGCAGGTGATCCGCGAGGAACAGGCGCTGCAGCGCCGCCTGCGCTGGACGCCACAGCCCGATTCGGCCAGCGCCGAAGTGGTGCCGCTGGTGCAGCGTCAGGGCGATTTCATGCCGGTGCACGGCAACGCGGTCGACCTGCTGACCGACTACGACGAATCCCTGCACAACCTGATCGCCGACATCGACCAGGCCCAGGACCGGGTGCACCTGCTGTATTACCTGATGTTCGATGACACGGTGGGCGAGGCCATCGTCGAAGCCCTGCAGCGTGCCGCAGCGCGTGGCGTGCAGTGCCGCGTGCTGCTGGATGCGGTGGGCGCCAAGCGCGGCCTGCGCGCATACAGCAAGCGGCTGCGGTCACGTGACGTCGAAGTGCGGGCGATGCTGCCCGGCGGCCTGCGCTGGCGCCGCAGTGGACGCATGGACCTGCGCAACCATCGCAAGATCGCGGTGATCGACAACGAAGTGGGCTATGTCGGTTCGCAGAACCTGGCGCGGCCTGAATTCGTTGCCGGCCACCCCAACCGCGAGCTGGTGGCGCGCGTGCGCGGGCCGGCGGTAGCGCACCTTGAAGCGGTGTTCGCCAGCGACTGGTACATCGAAACCGGACAGCGCCTGGACGTCATCGCCGACGTGCCGGTGTGCAGCGAAGACATCGCCACCCAGCTGCTGCCCAGCGGCCCGGCGTACCCCTACAGCAACGCGCGCGATGCGGTGGCCGCGCTGATCCATCTTGCCCGCCGGCGGCTGGTGATGGTGACGCCGTACTTCGTGCCCGACGAAGCAACGCTGAGTGCACTGCGCATCGCCGCATTGTCCGGCGTGCAGGTGCAGTTGATCCTGTCGGCCAGCAACAACCAGCGGCTGACCTCGTGGGCGCAGGAGGCCTACTACGACGAGCTGTTGCGCTGCGGGGTGCAGATCGCGCTGTACGAGCCGCAGTTCCTGCATGCCAAGCACATGAGCGTGGACGAGGACATCGCCGTGCTCGGGTCGATCAACATGGATATCCGCTCGTTCGCGCTGAATGCCGAAATCGGCCTGATCTGCTACGACCGTCAACTGGTCACGCAGCTGATCGCCATCGAGGACGACTATCTGCGCCAGTCGCGCCTGCTGGACCTGGAGCAGTGGCGCAAGCGCCCGGCGTGGCTGCGCAGCCGCGAGGGCATCGCGCGCCTGGCCGATGCATTGATGTAGGCCGGCGCCAGCCGGGCAGGGTCGATGGCCTACAATCGGCGCATGACTGATTCACCGCGTAATGGCGAACTGGACCTGGCGATCATCGGTGGTGGTGCGGCCGGAGTGCTGGTGGCGATCCAGGTGTTGCGCCAGGCCCGGGCGCCGCTGGCGCTGGCCATCTTCGAGCCGGCCTCGCAGCTGGCACAGGGCATCGCCTATGCCACGCCGTGGCCGGAGCATCTGCTGAACGTGCCGGCGGCGAAGATGAGCGCCTTCCCCGACCAGCCCGGCGACTTCCTCGATTACCTGATGGCCGCCAACGCCTACCCGGGCGAGGCGCGCGAGGTGCTGGGCGAACGTTACGTGTGTCGCCATTACTTCGCCGCTTACCTGCAGCAGCGCCTGCGCGAGGCCGAAGCGGCCAGCGTGGCGCGGTTGCAGGTCTTCGCCCAACCGGTGCTGGCGATGCAGCCGGATGATCACGGTTACCAGCTGCAGCTGGGCGATGGCCAAACGCTGCATGCAGCGCAGGCGGTGATCGCTACAGGCAACAGCATGCGGCCGCTGCCGGTGGACGGCGCCGACGCGCTGCCCGCCGATGACGTGGTCGAAGCCTGGGACTACGACGGTGTACGCACGCTGGCCGGTGGCCATGCACTGGCCATAGTCGGCTCCGGATTGAGCATGGCGGACACCGTGTTGGCGCTGGTGGCTGCGGGTCACAGCGGGCCGCTGCACGTCATCTCGCGCCATGGCCTGCTGCCGTTGCCGCATGCACACGGTGGCCTGCCGGTGTTCGACCCACAGGATCTGCTGCCGATGACCCTGCGCCAGCGCCTGCGCGCACTGCGCCAGCACGCACGGCAGGCACAGGCCGACGGCATCCCGTGGCAGGGCGTGATGGATCGCATCCGCCCGCACGGCCAGGCACTGTGGCTGAGTCTGGGCGAGGCCGACCAGCGTCGCTTCCTGCGCCACGCAGTGCGCTACTGGGACGTACACCGCCACCGCATCGCTGAACCGGTGGCCGAGCAATTGCAGGCGCTGCAGGCCAGCGGCCAGCTGCGCATTCACCGCGCCCGCCTGCAACGCGTGTGGCGCGACGGGGACGCCCTGCAGCTGTCGGGACGCGAGGCGGGCGGCGGCAATGTGCAGTGGACGATCGGCGCGGTGGTCAATGCCACGGGCGTGGAAACCCGCGCCTCGGCGCTGCGCAACCCCTTGCTGCAGCGGCTGCAGGCCGATGGCCTGGCCCGCCCCGGCCGGCATGGGCTGGGCCTGGACAGCAGTGTGCCGGGCGACCGCTTGTGCGCAGCGGGCGGCCAGTCGCAGGCGCGCCTGGGGGTACTCGGCAGCCTGCGCATCGGCAGCCTGTGGGAAAGCCTGGCGGTGCCTGAACTGCGTCAGCAGGCGCAGGCACTGGCCGTGCAGGTGGTCGCAGGAGCTGCGACGTCGATGCCGTAAAATGGAGGCATGGATGTCTCCCACTTGCTTGATGGCCTGAACCCGGCCCAGCGCGAAGCCGTCTCCGCTCCCCTCGGTCACCACCTGGTGCTGGCCGGTGCCGGGTCGGGCAAGACGCGCGTACTCACCCACCGAATTGCCTGGCTGCATGAAGTCGAAGGCGTGCCGACGCACGGCATTTTCGCTGTGACCTTCACCAACAAGGCCGCTGGCGAGATGCGCCATCGCATCGACGCACAGCTGCCGCATGGCAGCCGCGGCATGTGGATCGGAACCTTCCACGGCCTGGCCAACCGCCTGCTGCGCCTGCACTGGCAGGACGCCAAGCTGCCGGAAAGCTTCCAGGTGATGGATTCGGACGACCAGCTGCGGCTGGTCAAGCGCGTGGTACAGGCGCTGGAGCTGGATGACGGCAAGTACCCGCCCAAGCAGATTGCCTGGTGGATCAACGCGCAGAAGGATGAGGGTCGCCGCCCGCAGCACATCCAGCCCGAGCCGAACGACGCGTGGCTGGAAACCATGCGTCAGGCCTATGCCGAGTACCAGGCGCGCTGTGACCGCGCCGGTCTGGTCGATTTTGCCGAGCTGCTGCTGCGCGCGCACGAACTGCTGCGCGACAACCCGCCGTTGCTGTCGCATTACCGTGCGCGTTTCCGCGAGATCCTGGTGGACGAATTCCAGGATACCAACGCCATCCAGTACGCCTTCGTGCGTGTACTGGCAGGGCATGAGGGCCACGTGTTCGTGGTCGGTGACGATGACCAGGCCATCTATGGCTGGCGCGGCGCCAAGGTCGAGAACGTGCAGGGCTTCCTGCGCGATTTCCCGGGCGCGCAGACCATCCGCCTGGAACAGAACTACCGCTCCACCGCCAACATCCTCAACGCCGCCAACGCGGTGATCGCGCACAACCCGGACCGCATCGGCAAGCAGCTGTGGACCGACAGCGGCGACGGCGATCCGATCGACCTGTATGCGGCGTACAACGAGATGGACGAGGCGCGCTACATCGTCGAGCGCGCGCGGCAGTGGGTGCGCGACGGTGGCAGCTACACCGAAGTGGCCGTGCTCTACCGCAGCAACGCGCAATCGCGTGCGCTGGAAGAAGCGCTGCTGAGCGAACAGGTGCCGTACCGCGTGTATGGCGGCATGCGCTTCTTCGAGCGTGCCGAAGTGAAGGATGCGCTGGCCTATCTGCGCCTGCTGTCCAACCGCAACGACGACGCTGCATTCGAGCGCGCGGTGAACACGCCCACGCGTGGCATCGGTGACCGCACGCTGGACGAAGTGCGCCGCGAAGCACGCACCCAGGGCATCTCGCTGTGGGAAGCCACCATGCTGGTGACGCAGGGCAGTGCACTGGCGGCGCGTGCCCGCAATGCGCTGGCCGGCTTCCTGGTGCTGGTCAATGAACTGCAGGCGCAGACCCTGCAGATGACCCTTGCCGAGCGCGTGGACCATGTCCTGGTGCGCTCGCAGCTGCGCGAGCACTGGAGCAAGGAAAGCCGCAACGCGCTGGATTCGGAATCGCGCACCGACAACCTCGACGAACTGGTGTCGGTGGCTTCGCGCTTCGTGCGCCGTGCCGACGACATCGAGGAAGTGGGCGAGGACATGGACGAGCTGGTCGCGTTCCTGGCCTATGCCGCGCTGGAAGCCGGTGAAGGCCAAGCGCAGGCGGGCGAGGAGGGCGTGCAGCTGATGACGCTGCACTCGGCCAAGGGCCTGGAATTCCCGCTGGTGTTCCTGGCCGGCGTGGAAGAGGGCCTGTTCCCCAGCGCACGATCGCTGGAGGAAAGCGGGCGGCTGGAGGAAGAGCGTCGGCTGGCCTACGTTGGCATCACCCGCGCGCGACAGAAACTGGTGCTGAGCTACGCCGAATCGCGGCGCATCCACGGCCAGGACAACTACAGCCTGCCGTCGCGCTTCCTGCGCGAGATCCCGCGCGAGCTGCTGCATGAAGTGCGGCCGAAGGTGCAGGTCTCGCGACCGGCCTCGATGGGCGCAAGCCGGGTGATGGGTCACGCCGCCATCGAAGCGCCGCCGATCAAGCTGGGCGCGCTGGTCAACCATCCCAAGTTCGGCGAAGGCATGGTGACCGACTACGAAGGCAACGGCGCCCACGCACGCGTGCAGATCGAGTTCGCCGACGCCGGCAGCAAGTGGCTGGTGATGGCGTATGCCAACCTGACGGTGATCTGATCACCGTTGGGGTCGGATCCCTCCCGAAGGGAGGGCTCTGACCCCACTACGGCAAAAAAAAAGCCGAGCACGGCTCGGCGCTGCAACAGGCGGCGAGCAGATCGCAGCATCAACCGGTGGCGAATTGCTCCATGCCCCAGATGGGGTCAGAGCCCTCTTCCGTTGGAAAAGGGATCCGACCCCGATACGCTGCGGTCATGACCCGCAACGTGCTCTTCCTCTGCAGCCAGAACCGCCTGCGCAGCCCGACGGCCGAGCAGGTGTTCGCCGATTGGCCGGGTATCGAGACTGCCTCGGCTGGCCTGCTCGCCGACGCCGAGGAGATTCTCAGCCCAGAGCTGCTGCAGTGGGCCGACCTGGTGTTCGTGATGGAGCGGGCGCACCGCAACCGCCTCTCCAGCCGCTACAAACCGTGGCTGAAGGGCAAGCGCGTGATCTGCCTGGATATTCCCGATGACTACGAGTACATGGACCCGGTGCTGGTGGAGTTGCTGAAACGGAAAGTGCCGCCGTTCCTGCGCTGAGCGTTCGTTGTAGAGCCGAGCCCATGCTCGGCTGCTCTCCGCAGCAAAGTCAGTCGAGCAGACTCGGCTCTACCTTGACCGGGCGGCGGTCAGTCCTGCGCGCCTGTCGGGGTGGCCGCATCCTGTTCGGACATGGATTGCTGCAGGCTGCTGGTGAAGCTCTTTACCGCTCGTTCCAGTGCGATCTCCCAATTCTCCCGCGAGGCTACCTGGAAGATGTTTGCGCCGTGGCCGGTTGCCGTGAAGGTGCGTGTCTGCCCATCCTTGCGCGCCGTCACCTGCACCGCGATGTCTGCAAGCATCTGCTGGGTGTACGTCGCTGCGCGCCAAACATTCACCGGAGAACTTACCGAAAGATCGGTCAGCGTAGCCTCCAGGCGCGTGCACGACGCTTCGCAGTTGTCTGCAGTCCGGTAACCCATGTTGCGCAGGGCCTGGATCATGATCTCGCGGGCTTTGTCCGAGGCCGTAGACGTTTCCAGTTCCACCAGTACACCATTGCCGGCACGGATGACACCGCCGATGTTCTTCGCGCGCGCTGCCGATTGCACCTGCGGGAAGTACTGGGGGCGGTTGTCGCGCACCGGCGCCACCACCACCACCGGACCCTGTTCCGGATTCACCCGGATGTCCGGCACATTCACCCGCACCACTTCGGTGCGGATGCCGCAGCCGGTGAGCAACAGCAGCAGTGCCGCTGCAATGATCGACTTCATGTATTCCCCCTGTTGGAATGGTGTCCTTGCGCCGCGCATTATCGCTCGGCTGCCAGGCAGGGGGAGTGGCTTTGGTCAGGGGGAAGCAGCCGGGCACGGCTCGGTTCTACAATAGCGGCCACATCTCCCAGGAACGCCCTCATGACCGAGCCCACGCTGCATGTCACCGTGAAATTGAACGCCAGGCTGCAGCCCGAGCATCGCCATGAGCTGTTCGAGGATCCACTCGATGCGCTGCTGCAGGCGGCCGAGCTGGGTGGGATCACCGGTGGCGGTACCGCGATGTCCGACGAAGGCGAAGTCGAATACGGCGATATCGAAGTGGCACTGGTTGATGCCGCGGGCGTGCCGAAGCTGGTCGACCTGCTGGAGCAGCTGGGTGCGCCGAAGGGTTCGCAGATACAGGGCGCAGGTGAGGCCGATCGCAGCTTTGGCGTGACCGAGGGCCTGGGCATCTACCTTGATGGCCTGACCCTGCCGGACGAGGTGTACGAGCAGTGCGATTCGAACCATGTGTTCGAACAGCTGTCCGAGCGCATCGATGGCCTGGGCGAGATCTGCAGCTGGTGGCAGGGCCCGAGCGAGACCGCGTTGTACATGTACGGCCAGTCGTTCGAGGCGATGCGTGATGCGATCGCTGAATTCGTCGGCAGCTACCCGCTGTGCCAGAACGCACGCGTGGTGCAGATCGCCTGAAGTTGCGGTTCCGGGTGGAGCCGGCCAGCGGCCGGCACTACCGGAGCGGTCAGCGTGCCGGCCGGGCGGCCGCGGCCCCGCGGGCGTTGTCTCGCAGCGCCATGTCCTTGCCGACGTGGTAGGCACCGAACAGCACCGCCAGCGCGATGATCGCGGCGATCAGGATGGACTTCTGGGAGCTCCGGACGGGTGATCTGTTGTTCTGCATGCCTGTCATCCTTGGAGGTGGCGCGGTGCTGCACGCCCAGCATGCGCCGCAGTGGTCAGGGTGCGCAAGCTGGCGGCGCATGCACCGATCATGCCGCGCTGCGCAGGCATCGCTGCGCGCTGCCGGATTGATCCTGCGCAAGGCACGATCTCCACATCGGGTATGTAATGGTGTCGTTCCCACTGGGTAGATCACCGCGGAGCCCCACCATGTACAAGCGCATCCTGATCGCCACCGACGGGTCCGAACTGGCCGACAAGGGTCTGGCCAAGGGCTTGGAGCTGGCCAAGGACCTCAACGCCGAGGTCGACATCGTCACCGTCTCCGAGCCATGGGCCGTCGGCATGTACGACGCCATGGGCTGGAGCGTGGGTTACATGAACAGCCCGGAGTACAAGGCCGACCGCGAGGAAGGCGCGCAGAAGGTGCTGCAGCCTGCCCTGGCCAAGGCGGCCGAGCAGGGTATCACCGCCAATCCGGTGCATGTGCTGGACCGCTATGCGGCCGACGGCATCATCGAGACGGCGGGCCAGCGCAACAGCGATCTGATCGTGATGACCTCGCACGGCCGCCGCGGTGTAACCCGCGTGCTGCTGGGCAGCCAGACCGCCGAGGTGCTGGCGCGCAGCACGCTGCCGGTGCTGGTCATCCGCTGAAATGCAGAGCGTCCCGGGGAGGGGACCCGACGCCGGCCGCAGGATGCGCGCCGGCGTTGTTTTTCAGCAGTACCGCTATGACAAGCGCTGCGGCTGGCTGCGGCAGGCGCGCCGCCAATCGGCGGGTGACATGCCATAGCGGGCCTGGAACGCACGCTGGAACTGCCGCTCAGAGGCAAAGCCGACCTCATACAGCAGCCACGTGACGCTGCAGCCCGGATCGCGATCCAGGTGCCGGTGCGCCAGCCACAGGCGGCGCTCGCGGATGTAACGCGCCACCCCGCCCAGCGCCTGGAACAGGCGGTAAAGGGTCGGCCGCGAGAGCGCGAATGCATCGCGGATCATGCGCTCGTCCAGTTCGCACTCGCCCAGGTGGACATCGATGAAACCGAGGATCCGGCGCAGGCGTGGATCGAGGCTGGCTACCCGCGTATCGGCGCGGGCAGGGTGCCCGAAGGCAGGGCTACCAAGGTCGGCGGCGAGTGCGTCGACCAGCGAGGTGCAGTGCAGGAGGGTCATGGCAGGGTCATCGCGGCCCATCCCCTGGGCCTGTCCTATCCAGTACCGGCAAATGCGCCGCAAACCCATCATTCCCCGCGCACAACGAACGGATCAGCAGCCTGAGACGAATTGTCGGGACGCCTGCAGGAGCCGCTCGCAGACTTGCCCCGCATCGAGGCCGACGCCCGTGGGCGCCCGGCACGACCCGTTTCCATCGGAGGCCAGGCCATGGCGAACAGCCAGAAGTTCATTGCCCGCAATCGCGCGCCGCGGGTACAGATCGAGTACGACGTTGAGGTGTACGGCGCACAGAAGAAGGTGCAGCTGCCGTTCGTGATGGGGGTGATGTCCGACCTGTCCGGTGCCAATGCCGGCGAGTTGCCCTCTCTGGAAGAGCGCAAGGCGCTGGAGATCGATGTCGACAACTTCGACAGCCGGTTGCAGTCGATGAAGCCGCGGGTGGCCTTCAGCGTGCCCAATACCCTTACCGGTGAAGGCAGTCTCAGCGTGGACATCACCTTCGAGAGCATGGACGACTTCTCGCCGGCAGCGGTCGCCCGCCGGGTCGAGCCGTTGGCCAAGCTGCTGCAGGCGCGCGCGCAACTGGCGAACCTGGATACCTACATGGACGGCAAGGCCGGCGCGGAGGAGCTGATCGCACAGGCGATCCGCGATCCGTCGCTGCTGCAGGCACTGGTGGCCGCGCCGAACGCCAGCGACAAGGACGGGGAGTAAGCACATGTCCACCGAACAACTGCTCGACGCCGGTGGCGAAACCGGTACCGTGATCGAAGCCGGTGGCTTCGCCGAGCTGCTCAACAAGCAGTTCCGGCCGAAGAGCGACCGCGCGCAACAGGAAGTGGAATCGGCGGTGCGCACGTTGGCCGAGCAGGTACTCAGCCGCGCCGACATCGTCAGCGACGACGTTTCGCAGACGATCAAGGCCTACATCGCCGAGATCGACCGCACGCTCACTGCACAGCTCAACCAGATCCTGCACCATCCCGACTTCCAGCAACTGGAAGGTGCCTGGCGCGGCCTGCATTACCTGGTCAACAACACCGAGACCGACACCCAGCTGAAGATCCGCGTGTTCAATGTGTCCAAGAAGGAGCTGGGCAAGACGCTCAAGCGCTACAAGGGCACGGCGTGGGACCAGAGCCCGATCTTCAAGAAGGTGTACGAGCAGGAATACGGCCAGCTCGGTGGTGAGCCGTATGGCTGCCTGCTGGGTGACTACTACTTCGACCAGAGCCCGCAGGACGTCGAGCTGCTGGCCGGCATGGCCCAGGTGGCCTCGGCGGCGCATGCGCCGTTCCTGTCGGCAGCGGCACCGCGCCTGTTGGGCATGGATGGCTGGGACGAGCTGGCCAATCCGCGCGACCTGGCCAAGATCTTCACTACGCCCGACTACGCCGCATGGCGTTCGCTGCGTGATTCGGAAGATTCGAAGTACATCGGCCTGGCGATGCCGCGGACCCTGTCGCGCCTGCCGTATGGCGCGGCGACCAATCCGGTGGACGAGTTCGATTTCGAGGAGAACACCTCCGGCGCCGATTCCAGCCACTACACCTGGCAGAACGCAGCGTATGCGATGGCGGTCAACATCAACCGCTCGTTCAAACAGTACGGTTGGTGCTCCCGGATCCGTGGCATTGAATCCGGCGGCGCCGTCGAAGGCCTGCCGACCCATACCTTCCCGACCGACGACGGCGGCGTGGACATGAAATGCCCGACCGAAGTGGCGATCACCGACCGCCGCTCGGCCGAACTGGACAAGCTGGGGCTGATGCCGCTGGTGCATCGCAAGAACTCGGACATGGCCGCCTTCATCAGCGCGCAGTCATTGAACAAGCCCGCCGAGTACGACAGCCCCGATGCCACCGCCAACGCGGCGCTGGCGGCACGGCTTCCGTACATGTTCGCCTGCAACCGCTTCGCGCATTACCTCAAGTGCATCGTGCGCGACAAGATCGGTTCGTTCTCCAGCCGCGAGCAGATGCAGAAGTGGCTGGGCAACTGGATCCTCAATTACGTCGATGGTGATCCGGCCAACTCCAGCGAGGAGTACAAGGCCAGCCATCCGCTGGCTGCCGCTGAAGTGGTGGTGGAGGAAGTGGAGGGCGCGCCTGGTTACTACACCTCCAAGTTCTTCCTCAAGCCGCATTACCAGCTGGAAGGACTGACGGTCTCGCTGCGGTTGGTTTCGCGCCTGCCTTCACAGGCAAAGGCCTGATTTTCATGGTTTCCGTGCCGGCCATATTGCGGCTGGCACCTCGATACGAAAGCCCATAAAGGAGCAGTTCCATGGCATTCGACATGCATCTGAAGTTCAAGGGTGGCTCGGTCACCATCGAAGGCGGTTCCACCCATGCCAAGCACAAGGGCGAGATCCCGGTGCTGGCCTGGTCGTGGGGTGCCAGCAACAGCGGCGACCTGCACAGTGGCGGTGTCAGTTCCGGTGGCAAGGCGCACATCCAGGACATCTCAATCACCAAGTACGTGGACAAGAGCTCCAACGCGCTGCTGCAGGCCGCCTGCACCGGCGCTCGCATCGAGGAGGCCTGGCTGTACGTGACCAACGCCACCGGCGAGCAGACCGACTACGTGACGCTGCACCTGTCCAACGGTGTGCTGATCACTTCGGTATCCACCGGTGGCTCCGGTGGCGAGGATCGCCTGACCGAGAACATCACCCTGCACTTCGGCAAGTTCCAGTACGGTTTCCAGCCGCAGAAGCCGGACGGCACCGCCGATGGCGCGGCCAAGACCTTCACCTACGACATGCAGGCCGTGGCCAAGGGCTGATGCCATGCACCTTCCGCCGGCCGTCGAGGCTGCCCATGCCGTGGACCTGCTGCGTGCCGGCCAACTGAGCCAGGCACTGCAGGCGCAGCGCGAGCGGGTGCGTGCTGCGCCGACGGTTGCCGCTGAACGGCTGTTCCTGTTCCAGCTGCTGGCCGTGCTCGGTCAATGGCAGCGGGCGCAGGCACAGCTGCAGGCGGCGGTGCAGCTGGACGCCGGACTGTCGCTGCTGGGGACGGCGGGGCAGGCGTTGCTGCGGGCCGAACAGGTGCGCGCCGAGGTGTTTGCCGGCCGCCGCCTGCCACCGGTGCTGGGGGCACCGACGGCGTGGCTGGCGCCGCTGCTGCAGGCGCTGCAGTTGCAGCAGCAGGGCCACGTCGAGGCGGCCGCGGCACTGCGTGGGCAGGCGTTCGAACAGGCGCCGGCGGTCGCTGGCGACTGCGACGGCGAAGCCTTCGCGTGGCTGGCCGATGCCGATCCACGCTTCGGGCCGTGCCTGGAGGTCATCACCCCGAGTGGTTACGCCTGGTTGCCGATGAGCGGGCTGGACCAGCTGCGGTTGGACCCACCAGAGGATCTGCGCGACCTGGTATGGGCGCCGGCCGAACTGGTTCTGCGTCAGGGCGCCACGGTGCGCGCCTTCATCCCCGCGCGCTACCCCGGCAGTGAGAACGATGACGACAGTGCGCTGCAGCTGGCCCGGCGCACGCAGTGGGACGAACACGGCACCGGCCGTGGCCAACGCATGCTGGCCAGCGATGCCGGCGACCATCCGCTGCTGCAGCTGCGACAGCTGCGCTTCCACCATCCCGACTGAGGTCGAGCGATGGCCGAGCTGACCACCACCGAACGCCTGCAGCCTTCGCTGCTCGACCGTCTGACCGACGACGCACCGCTGCAGCGCGACGAGAGCCGCGAACAGCGGGTGATTTCGGCCAACCGGCTGCGCGAATGCGTGATGCGTGACCTGTCGTGGCTGCTCAACAGCGTGCATCTGGCTGCAGGCCAGCGCCTGGACGATGCGCCGGAAGTGGCGCGCTCGGTGCTCAACTACGGTATTCCCGACCTGACCGGGCTGGAACTGGCCGGGCTGGACGTGGGCACCCTGCAACGGCGCCTGCGTGAGGCGATCCTGGCGTTCGAGCCACGGCTGATCGCGCACACCCTGCAGGTGACCCTGCAGGCCAACGCGCAGCGCATGGACCGGCGCTCGCTGGTGTTCGATATCCGCTCGGAGATGTGGGCACAGCCGATTCCGCTGAACCTGTACCTGAAGACCGAAGTCGATCTGGAGACCGGACGCATGGACCTGGTCGAGGGCAGCGCCTGATGGACCCGCGCCTGCTCCGCCACTACAACCGTGAGCTGCAGCATGTGCGCGGCATGGGCGCCGAGTTCGCCCGCGAGTTTCCGAAGATTGCCGGACGCCTCGGCATGGATGGCATGGAGTGTGCCGATCCGTACGTAGAGCGCCTGCTGGAGGGCTTCGCGTTTCTTGCCGCGCGGGTGCAGGTGAAGCTGGATGCGCAGTATCCGGTGTTCACCCAGCATCTGCTGGAAATGGTGTATCCGCATTTCCTGGCACCGGTGCCGTCGATGGCTGTGGTGCAGCTGCAGCCGGACCTGAAAGACGCCAAGCTGGCCGCCGGCCATCGCGTGCCACGCCACAGCAGCCTGCGGGCAACGCCAGTAGCCGGCGAGCGCACCGCGTGCGAGTACCGCACCGCGCACGACGTCACCCTGTGGCCGCTGCAACTGGTGGAGGCCCGCTACTTCGACAGCCCGGCGGCTCTCGCCGCTGCCGATGTAACCATTCCCGCTGGCAGTGCCGCCCGTGCCGGCCTGCGCCTGCGGTTGCAGACCCAGGGGGGAGTGCCGCTGGATTCGCTGGCGCTGGATGCATTGCCCGTGTTCCTGGCGGGCGCCGATGGGTTGCCGCGACGCCTGTACGAGCAACTGCTGGGCAACGCCTGCGGCTGCTGGCTGCGCGCAGGGGAAGGGCCTGCGCGTTGGCTGGGTGCCGATACGCTGCGAGCCGGCGGCTTCGATGACACGCAGGCCTTGCTGCCCTACGACGGCCGTTCGTTCGGTGGCTATCGCCTGCTGCAGGAATACTTCGCCTGCCCGGAGCGCTTCCTGTTCGTGGAGCTGAGCGGGCTGCGTCCGGTGGTGCAGCGCGCCAGCGGCGACCAGCTGGAGATCGTGGTGCTGCTGGACCGCAGCGAGCCTGGCCTGCACAACGCCGTGGGGGTGGACAACTTCCGCCTGTACTGCACGCCGGCCATCAACCTGTTCCCGCAGGCCGCCGACCGCATCCACCTGCTGCCAGGCCGACACGAGTACCACGTGCTGCCCGATCGCACGCGCCCACTGGACCTGGAAGTACACAGCGTCAGCGCCGTGGAGGGCTTTGGCGATGGCCAGGCGCCGGAACAGCGCTTCGCGCCTTTCTATGGCAGCCAGTCCCGCACTTGGCACGATCCTCAGGGCGCCTACTACACACTGCGGCGCGAGCCGCGGCAGTTGTCGGCGCGGCAGCGACGACAGGGTGCGCGATCCAGCTACGTAGGCAGCGAGGTATTCGTCAGCCTGGTCGACGCCACCGATACCCCGTTCCCAAGCCGTCTGCGCCAACTTGGCTTGCAGCTGCTGTGCAGCAACCGCGACCTGCCGCTGCAGATGCCGGTGGGCAAAGGTCGCACCGATTTCAGCCTGGATGACGGTGCACCGGTGGCCTCGATCCGCTGCGTGGCCGGACCGACCCGGCCGCGCCCAGCCGGCGATGGGGGCGAGAGCGCGTGGAAGCTGCTCAGCCACCTCCAGTTGAACTACCTGTCGCTGTTCGAGGACGGCGACGGCCGCGGCACCGACGCCCTGCGCGAGATGCTGGCGCTGTACTGCGATCCGCACGATGCCGGTGCACAACGCCAGCTTGAAGGCCTGCGCGGGGTTGCCGCGCGCTCCATCGTGCGGCGGATCCCGGTGCCCGGCCCGATCACCTTCGGCCGTGGGCTGGAGATCACCCTGACCTGTGAGGACTCCGCTTTCGAAGGCACCGGCGCCTATCTGCTGGCCTCGGTACTACGTCATTTCTTCGCACGCTACGTTTCGATCAATGCCTTCACCGAAACCGTGCTGCGTACCGTCGAACGCAACGAGGTAGCCCGATGGACGGCCAGGCCGGGCGCGCTGCTGTCGCTGTAGACGCCCGCGCGGCGCTGCTGCGGCAGTTGACCGCGGCGCCGCACGCGTTCGAGCTGTTCGCCGCGCTGCGCCTGCTGGAGCGCACGCACCCGCAGCACCCGCGCTGGGGCCATTCGACCCGCCCCGGTGAGGATCCGCTGCGCCTGCAGCAGTCACCCACTCTGGCCTTCGCACCGCGCGAAGTGGATGCGCTGCTGGCGGCCACACCGACGCGGCCACCGCAGCTGCGCAGCCTCGGCTTTGGTCTGTTCGGCCCCAATGGACCACTGCCGCTGCATCTGACCGAGTACGCGCTGCAACGCCAGCGCAGTGCGCGCGACGACAGCCTGGTGGCCTTCGCCGATATGTTCCACCACCGCCTGCAGAGCCTGTTCTATCGCGCCTGGGCCGATGCACAGCCGGTGGTGCAGGCCGATCGTCCGGACGACGACCGTTTCCGCCTGTACCTGGGCGCCCTGGTGGGGCTGGCACAGCCGTCACTGCAGCGCCGCGACGCGTTGGACGACGATTTCCGCCGCCATCACGCTGGGCGTCTGCTGCCGATGGCGCGCAATGCCGAAGGCCTGCGCGCGCTGATCGAAGCCGCCCTGCAGGTGCCGGTGCGGGTGATCGGCTTCATCGCCGAATGGATGCGCCTGCCCGCCGACGCGCGCCTGCTGCTGGGTGCATGTGGGCGCAGCAATGTGCTGGGCCGTAGTGCCGTGCTGGGGGGCCAGGTGCGCGGCTGCCAGCACCGCTTCCGCCTGCGGGTGGGGCCGCTGGACCTGTCCGAATTCCGCCAATGGTTGCCGGGTGGGCAGATGCTGCCGCGCCTGGTTGCGCTGGTGCGCAGCCACAACGGTGACACCCAGGCCTGGGATGTGCAGCTGCTGCTGCGTGCCGACCAGGTGCCGACGACGCGGCTGGGCCGCAGTGGCCGCCTGGGCCTGGATACCTGGCTGGGCCGCCGTGCCTGGAGCGTGGCCGACGCCGACGATGTGGTGGTGCATCCGCGCCCCGCGATTGCCTTCAATGACCGACCTGGACCGCGACCATGACCGAGATCCGCCGCAGCGCGTTGTTCGGCAAGCTCAACCCGCTTGCCTACCGCGCCATCGAAAGCGCCACCGTGTTCTGCAAGCTGCGTGGCAACCCGTACGTGGAACTGGTGCACTGGCTGCACCAGCTGCTGCAGCTGCAGGACTCGGACCTGCACCGCATCGTGCGCCACGCACAGCTGGACCCGGCGCGGCTGGCGCGCGATATGACCGAGGCACTGGAGCGGCTGCCGCGCGGGGCCGGTGGGGTGACCGATCTGTCGGCCACGCTTGAAGACACCGTCGAACGCGCCTGGGTGCAGGCGTCGCTGGGCTTCGGCGAGGCCCAGGTACGAACCGCGTATCTGTTGCTGGGCATCCTCTCCAGCCGCAGCCTGCGCAGCGCGCTGTCGGCGATCTCGCGCGAGTTTGACCGGCTGAAGCCGGAAGCGCTGAGTGACGGCCTGGCCACCATCATCGCTGGCTCGCCGGAAGACGGTCAGCAGCCGACCGATGGCTTCGCGCTGGGCAATGCCGCAGCACCGGGTGAGGCCAGCGGCGCGATCGCGCCGGCCGCGATGGGCAAGCAGGAAGCGCTCGTCCGCTTCACCAGCGACCTGACCGCGCAGGCGCGTGATGGCACGCTCGACCCGATCATCGGCCGCGACGACGAGATCCGCCAGGTGATCGACATCCTGATGCGGCGCCGGCAGAACAACCCGATCCTGGTGGGCGAGGCCGGTGTCGGCAAGACCGCCGTGGTCGAAGGCCTGGCCCAGCGCATCGCACGCGGTGACGTGCCGCCAGCACTGAAGGACGTGCAGCTGCGGGCGCTGGACGTGGGCCTGCTGCAGGCTGGGGCCAGCATGAAGGGCGAGTTCGAGCAGCGCCTGCGCGCAGTCATCGACGAAGTGCAGGCCAGCCCGGCGCCGATCATCTTGTTCGTGGACGAAACCCACACCCTGGTAGGCGCCGGTGGCGCGGCCGGTACCGGCGATGCTGCCAACCTGCTGAAACCGGCGTTGGCGCGCGGCACGCTGCGCACGGTCGGCGCCACCACACGGGCCGAGTACAAGAAATACATCGAGAAGGATCCGGCGCTGACCCGGCGCTTCCAGTCCGTACAGGTGGAGGAGCCCGACGAAGCGCGCGCGGTGCGGATGATGCGCGGTGTAGCCAGCATGATGGAGAAGCACCACAAGGTGCAGATCCTCGACGAAGCGCTCGAGGCCGCGGTCAAGCTCAGCCACCGCTACATTCCTGCGCGGCAGCTGCCGGACAAATCGGTCAGCCTGCTCGACACCGCCTGCGCGCGGGTGGCAGTGAGCCTGCATGCGGTACCGGCGGAAGTGGACGACAGCCGTCGTCGCATCGAATCACTGCAGACCGAACAGGCCATCATTGATCGCGAGGCTGCGATTGGCATTCTGGTGGACGAGCGTGCAGCCGCGTGCGTGCAGGCACTGGCCGACGAGCAGCAACGACTGGCTGCGTTGGAGCGGCGCTGGCAAACCGAGAAGACGCTGGTGGATGAGCTGCTCGACCTGCGCGCGCGCCTGCGGGGCGGCCACGCCCCAGTGGAAGGCACTGGCAGCGAGCTGGAGGCAGCTGCGGCGCAGGCCGATGGCGATACGCTGGTAGCTGCGGCGCCAGTGCAGGCAACCGACCGTGACGCACTGCTGGCGCGCCTGCAGCTGGTGCAGGCCGAGCTGGGCGCGCTGCAGGGCGAATCACCGTTGATCCTGCCGACCGTCGATCACCAGGCGGTCGCGGCGGTGGTGGCGGACTGGACCGGCATCCCGGTCGGGCGCATGGCGCGCAACGAAATCGACACCGTACTGCGCCTGCCCGAACTACTGGGCCAGCGCGTGATCGGTCAGGACCATGCGATGGAGATGATCGCCAAGCGTATCCAGACCAGCCGCGCCGGCCTGGACAACCCGGACAAGCCGATCGGTGTGTTCCTGCTGGCCGGTACGTCCGGGGTGGGCAAGACCGAAACCGCATTGGCCTTGGCTGAAGCGCTGTATGGCGGTGAGCAGAACCTGATCACCATCAACATGAGCGAGTACCAGGAAGCGCACACGGTGTCGTCGCTGAAAGGGGCGCCGCCTGGCTACGTGGGCTATGGCGAAGGCGGCGTACTGACCGAGGCCGTGCGTCGCAAACCGTATTCGGTGGTGCTGCTGGATGAGGTGGAGAAGGCGCACCCGGATGTGCACGAGCTGTTCTTCCAGGTATTCGACAAGGGCTGGATGGAAGACGGCGAGGGCCGCCGCATCGACTTCCGCAACACGGTGATCCTGTTGACCAGCAATGCCGGCACCGAGCTGATCGCCAGCCTGTGCGCAGACCCGGAACTGATCCCGGATCCGGAGAGCATGGCCAAGGCGTTGCGCGCACCGCTGCTGAAGGTGTTCCCACCGGCGCTGCTGGGGCGGTTGGTGGCGATTCCGTACTACCCGCTGAGCGCGGACATGCTCGGACGCATCGTGCGGCTGCAGTTGAACCGCATCAAGAAGCGGGTGGAAGCGCGCTACCGCATTCCGTTCGAGTACGACGACTCGGTGGTTGAGCTGGTGGTGAGCCGCTGCACCGAAGGGGAATCGGGCGGAAGGATGATCGACGCGATCCTGACCAATTCGATGCTGCCGGAGATCAGTCGGGTGTTCCTGGCCGGGATGGTCGGCGGAGACTCTGCCTCTGGCGTGTCCGTCTCCATTGGCGATGGCAGATTCCGTTACTGCCTGTCCGAAAATCAGGTGGAGAAATGCGATGAGCTGTAAGCAACGTCGGAACGATTGCGCAGGTCCCTACACCGTCCTGGCCTGCAACTCGTGCAGGACCCAGGAGGTAGAGGGGTGTGAGAGCAACGCGCGCAAGGAATCGTGCAAGGGGCCTATGCACGAGCCTGGACGCTGCAGCTACTGCACGAGATTGGCCAGTGACAAGGCACGGCTGTTCAACAAGACTGAACTCGACCGGCAGAGGATCGATGCCGATAGATGGAGAGCAGATCTGAACCTTCCTAGCTCAGGGAAGATCTTCGATGGTCTCAGCTGCTCGTACACAACCGCCGGGATCGATCAGTACACGCAGATCAAAGGAGGCGATTACTGCCCATGGGTGCGTGTCGGCAATCTCTATGTAACGGTAACGACCGGCAATGATCAGGGCTGGGTCGACCTGATCCACTCCATATGTGCGGGTGGCAACACGAATGCTGACGGCAACAGGAAGGGGGTCTCTGTATTCACCGGACGCCACGGCACGACACAGGGAACAATCATCCAGGCGTCGGATTCAGGCCTGTTCCATGACTCCCTGAAAGATCCGCGACATGTGGCGGAGGACATCATCAAGCGTGAGCACCTACGCAAGGAACTGATGCCGAACAAGACCGGACCCAAGGTGACGATCTGGGACGTCGGCACCACTGCTGGGACCAGCATGAAGCGGACCAAGCGGCTCAGCATGGAACGCATGAGGTGCGGAGACATCGTGATCTGGGCATGGTGCTGGTCGCTGCTGAGTCCCTACAAGGCAGTGCATGGAAGCAGCGATGCGAGCTATCCAGTGTGGGAACAAGGCCGCCCGTACAACAGGCCCATCAGCGAGATCGTGACTGAAAGCTACGGCTGGGCGTTGCGGACGGAATGGACCCCTGGTCGACAACGTCCAGCGGATGTGAGTTGGCGGCAGAACGTGGATGCCAGATCGTCGGCGATCAAGGACGTGAAGCGGCTCGTACAGGGAAAGAAGAATGAGCCGCCAGTCGTGAAATACGAACTGAGCTGAGCAGCCCTGGAGGAGCAGAACCTCCTGCCTGTCCAGAGGACCTCCTGCGCTACGGGGAGCTTGCCGTGACCGCTGCCATCGCTCATTGCCCGTACCCACTCCAGTCAAAGGAAATGAGCAGATGAGTCTTATCGTGGCAATCTGGTCGGAGGATTCCGCAAGGATGGCAAACGAAGACGTTGCCAGCCGCATGGCACGTCTCCGCAACCACCTGCTGCAGATCACGCATGCGACAACGCCGACCTTCATTGTCTTCATCGCAGCGGAATTTCTGTTCATGCATGGTCGATCGGATGCAAAACAGATTCGCTGGTACTCACCGTCGGAGCGCGACGAAGCACTGCACGGATTGGCGGAGGCATCGCGGATCTTCAGGCGAACCCTGCTGGTGGGGGGCAGCGTGTGCTGGGCCGAACAGGCCAGGAAGGGAGACGAAAAATCCGAATGGTGCGTACACAACGAGGCGCCCATCCACTACGACGGGCAGCAGCTGGCCCTGTATGGAAAGCGCCATGGGGGTGGGGAAGTCCTGCCTGAGGATGCGCTCCGGCTGTATCGCCAGCGATGCGGAAGCTTCGAGAAGAAGATGCACGTGCGCAAGGACAAGGACGGTGCAGACGGCACACCCAGGTACCGATCGGTCAGGGCCGCTGGATCAATGGGGGATCTTGCCGCCATGGCAGGCAACACGGTGCGACGAGGACCCGGCGGGACACTGCTACCTGCGGCTCCGGGCATCCAGAAGGCCATGGATCGGTATCAGGGACGCTACAGGTTCGCGCCCGGCAATGATGAACCGAGCTTCGGCATTCCGGACGGCACCTTCACCGCAGGCATCGAGATCTGCCAGGAACATAACCTTGCGGCCTTGAGATCAAACAGCACGCGCGGCGCGGTGAATTTTCACCTGCTGGTATCCAATACGGTGGGCCACTTGCAGGCCAGCGAGAACCTGCTGTCTCCAGGCTTCTTCATCCATGCAAAAGCTGGCTCAGCACCTGAGCTGGTGATTCTGGACGGCGCGCACAGAACCGCTGTCGCCGCCGATCAGTGGACACAGCTGGGTCCGCATCTGCATTACATCGCACTGGACATGCCGGAAGGTCTTTGATGTGCGCGTCGCTGAAGGCGCGATGATCCCTGGCCGAGGCGAGTGGGCCGAAACGCTTTGAAGGAGAAATACATGGTCTGGCAGAAGGTGAGGTGTGGCGCATGCGGGCGGATTCTGATGATCAGGCGGGACACGCTGCAGCAGGTGCTCAAGGAGCACCAGACGCTGGCCTGCATTGTTCCGCATTGCGCAGGAACCATGGTGAGCCATGGAGCGCCCATTATCCGCAGGCGCACCGCTGAGCTGCATCCATCGTATGAGTTCCAGGTCGCCAGGCAGGCGGTAAAGCGCAAGTATGCGCCCGTGATCTATAGCGATGACGACGACAGTGACGACGAGATCTCTGGTGACGCACAGAAGCGACCCAGGAATAAAGCGTATGCGAGTACGGACGAGGACTGGGCGCCGCCGGAGCAGTACTCGCCCGCGATGCGCTTCACCCTGGGGCATATGGAATCGGGCCTGCGGGTTCGACCTCCTCGCAAGGGTGCGGAAAAGTCATCGGGCCGGGTCCAGATCACCGCCGCAGTGCGGGGAGAGCGCGGCAAGAGCACAAGCACTGCAATGGGCGGTATCGCAGCGTGGAAGCGCGCGGTGAAGTGCGGTGCGCCCAACGCCGGCCGCTTCTCGCTGTCGTCGCGGAACCACTACGAGTGGTGCCATCTGCAAGCGGTCTGCCTTGGTGGGTACACGTTGGCTGGCAATCTCGTTGCAGGGCATTACGCTCTCAATACGTACATGTCGGTGGTAGAAGAGTGCCTGCGGGGAAAGACACATATCGAGGTGAAGATCGATGTCTACTGCAGAAGCGGAGACGTTGCAGATTTCATCCTCTACTCCATTTTCAGGTCCCGCGACGGCAAGCTGTTGGACACGCTGCCAATGGATGGCCGCATGACGCTCTTCAGCAAGACCGATGCGCAGCGGCTGAGGGATCGACTGAAGAAGGCAGTCGGCAAGTGAGGTAATCAGGCTGCGGTCACACCCAGCAGGCGCCTCATGCACGGTGAGACATTCTGTCGGGCACATTTGCCAGGCTAGGCCAGGCTTTGCTTCCCGACGTGGAGTGCTCTGATGCAACCTGCCGCGCGCTTGACCGACCTCCACACTTGCCCGATGGTCACCGGCATGGTTCCGCACGTCGGTGGCCCGATCACCGCGCCGGGTGCGCCCACCGTACTGATCGGTGGCCTGCCCGCCGCGCGGGTCGGCGACCTGTGTACCTGCGTCGGCCCGCCGGACAGCATCGTCAAAGGTTCGGTGAAGGTCTTCATCAAGGGCCAGCCCGCTGCGCGACTGGGCGACACCACCGCCCATGGCGGGGTGATCGCGCTCGGGTGTTTCACGGTTCTGGTGGGCTGATCGCTGCCCCTAACACTTCTGTGACCACCACACGTGTTTAGGTCGATCCAAATCAGTTCCGCCTGCATGAAGTGAGACGGAAAGCCACTTCGCGCATCAGGCCATGCTGTGAAATTCGGTCCTTATACGTCACCGTCTGTCTACATCTGAACGCTTTGCTGGCGTAGGATCAGTCCCGCCGCGCCTGGGGATCCGCGGCCGTTCCGGACAACCGCCCTGCCAATGCTGTCGCCCCAGCGGCCAGTGCGACGTCTCTTCGTTGCGGGCGGGCATCGCTTCGCCCTGCATTCCTGCAGGGCGGCGTGTCCGGCATCGAGCGAGGGAATGCCATGAATGACACGCTGCCGCCCGCCGAGGGCATCACCCACCTGCTCGCCCGCTGGCAGGACGGCGAAGCGCCGGCCAGCGATACGCTGGCGCGGCTGGTCTACGACGAGCTGCATCTGATCGCGGTGCGCAGCCTGGCACGCGGTGTGGCCGATGGCTTCCAGCCGACCGAACTGGTCAATGAAGCCTGGATGCGACTCTCCGCGCGCGAACATGGGTTCGCCTCGCGCGGTCATTTCTATGCGGTGGCGTCGCTGCAGATGCGTCATCTGCTGGTGGATCTGGCGCGCCTGCGCGATCGCGGCAAACGTCGCGGGCAGCAGGTCACGTTGACGGTGAAGCTGGTCGATCCCGGTGTGCCACCGATCGATCTGGTCAGCATCGCTGAGGCGTTCGACGAGCTGGCACGACTGGATGCGCGCAAGGCGCGTGCTTTTGCGATGACCGAGCTGGTGGGCCTGACCGTGGTCGAGACGGCGGCGATGCTGGGCATCTCGGTGCCCACCGCAGAACGTGACCTGCGCTTCGTGCGGGTGTGGCTGGCGGCGAGGTTGTCACCATGTTGAGTCTGGATCGCTGGCGCCAGCTGGAAGACCTGTTCCACCGCGCCAGCACGCTGAGCGGCGCGGCGCGTGCGGCGTTCGTGCAAGCCGAGGTCGGCCACGATCCGCCGCTGCGGCGGGAGCTGGAGGCGATGCTGGCGGTGGAGGCCGAAGCCACCGTGCGCCTGCGCGTTCCGTTGCGGCAGGCGGTGTCGGAGATCGGCCGCGAGCCGCCGCCGATCCTGCCACCGGGCACCCGCTGCGGGCCATGGGGGGTGGACGCGATGATCGGGACCGGTGGCATGGGCAGGGTCTACCTGGGTCATCGCGCCGATGGCGCCTACCAGCAACAGGTCGCCATCAAGATGATGGCCAACCCGGGGCTGGACGAGAAGACGCGCGCGTTCTTCGAGTTCGAGTGCCAGATGCAGGCGCAGATGCATCACCCGGCGATCGCGCAGATCTACGACGCCGGCGTGCACGAGGGTGAGCGTCCGTACCTGGTGATGGAATACATCGATGGCGAGGGCATCGATCGCTGGTGCGAGCAGCGCCGTGCCCCGCTGGACCTGCGCGTGCGGCTGATGATGCTGGTCTGCCAGGGCGTGCAGCACGCGCACCAGAAGGGCGTGATCCATCGCGACCTGAAGCCGAGCAACGTACTGGTGGGGGCGGTGGATGGAACGCCGCAGCCGAAGATCATTGACTTCGGCATCGCCATCGCTGGCAGCCACGGTGATACCGATCGCTGGTCAGGCGGTACGCCCGGCTACATGAGCCCCGAGCAGAACGGGGTCGACATCGACATCGATGCGCGCAGCGATGTGTATTCGCTGGGGGCGATGCTGCATGAACTGCTGTGCGGGCAGCGACCGCCGGCGCGGATGCCGGTGCCGTTGTCGCCGCTGCGGATGTTCCTTGAGTTGGCCCCGGAGGCGCAGGCGACGCTGGCGGCAGCCTGCCAGTGTAGCCGTCGTGCACTGCGACGGGCGCTGGAAGACGGCCTGGATGCCATCGTGCGCCGTGCCACCGACCCGCAGCGTGCCGGCCGTTACGACGGCGTGTCCGCGCTGCTGACCGATCTCGACCGCTGGCACCGCAACATGCCACCGCTGGTGTCGCGCCATCAGCGCCTGCTGGTGACGCGCAAGTTCCTGCAACGCCATCGACTGCCGGTCCTGCTGGCCGCGCTGACCATGGGTTGCGTGGTGGTGGGTCTGGGTGCTTCGCTGTGGGCGTTGCAGCAGGCGCGCAGCCAGCAGGCCGTTGCCGCGCATCGCCAGCAGCAGCTGGAACGGATGGTGGCGTTCCAGCAGGAAATGCTGCAGAGCGTGGATGTGGATGCAATGGGGCATGCGATGTTGGCGGCCAACAGCGCTGCCATGGAACAGGCCCTCGGCTCCGCCTCGGCCGCGGTCCCCATCGATCTGGACGTATTGCGGGCACGCGTGCCTGCTTCGGACATCGCCCGCGACCTGCTGGAACGCTACGTGGTGGCGCACGCGCTGGAGCGCCTGCAGCAGGACTTCGCCGACGACCCGGCGTTGTCGGCCGACATGCGGCAATCGCTGGCACGGGTGCTGATCGCCATCGGGCGTTACCCGGCGGCGGTACGTGAACTGCAATCGGCGCTGTCGGTGCAGCGCGGCCAGCATGCCGGCGGCATGCGGTTGGTATCGGTGCTGGCCGACCTGGCCGATGCGCTGTATCGCCGCGGTAGCATGGCAGAGGCGCGCGGGCTGCTGGATGAAGCCCTGTCGCTGCAACGTCCCGGACTGGCGCCGCGCGATCCACTCTGGTTGCGGGTAGGTGCGCAGCAGGCCCAGGTGATGGCAGCACAGGGAGAACTGGGCAAAGCGCTGCAGCAGCAACAAGCGCTGGTAGCGCTGTGGACGCCGCAGCTCGAGAAGGATGCGCCAGCGCTGCTGGAGCTGGAACTGGGGATGGTCACCACGCTCAGCGAGCTGACCCGGCGCGAGGATGCGTTGGCGAAGCTGGAACCCCTGCTGCCACGCTTCCGTGCGCGCTTTGGCGACAACGCACCGCGTACGCTGGCGGCGATGCTGATGCTGGCGCGCCTGCAGAACACGTTCAACGAATACGAAAACTCGCTGGCGCTGGCAACTGAAGTGCACCAGCGGCGCGAGCGCAGCCTCGGTTCGGACCATCCGGAAACACTGACGGCGGCCGCGCTGCAGGGGTTCAACATGGTGCGCCTGGCGCAGGCCGAACCGGCGTTCACCCAGGCGCAGTCGTTCATGGAACACCTGCTGGCGGACCAGCAGCGGGTGCTCGGCAACGACCATCCCGACACCATGCAGACCCGATCCGAGCTGGTACGCGTGCTGGCCAAGCAGAAGGACAGCTTGCGCTTCGAGCGCGCGGTGCAGCTGCAGCGCGAACTGCTGCAGCAGCGCACGCGCATCCTCGGCCGGATGCACCCGGACACGCTGTTCACCCTTGGTGGCCTGGCCAGCATGCTGGCAAATACCGATCATTTCGACGAAGCCCGCGAAGCCGCATACGCGGCGCTTGAAGGCAACCAGCGACTGCTGCCCGACGACTATCGGTTGATCTCGGCGACCTGGGACGTGGTGGGACGGGTGGAGAACCGCGCCGGGCACCTGGCGGCGGCCCGTGATGCCCATGCCAAGGCGCTGGAGCTGCGGGTCTCCAGTCGCGGTGTGCTTGACGCGCACACCACCGAGAGTGCATCCCGCCTGTATGCAGTGCTGCGACGCATGCACGCCGCCGAGGCGATGGCCGAGGTCAAGCGCAACTACCTGGATCCGGTGATCGCGCGTGATCCGGCAACGTTGAACGCCTCGCAGCGCAGCGTGCGCGACGAGGCGCTTGTGGCCATGCAGGGCCCCGCCGACATGGGCGGTGTTGGCAGGTGAGACGAATTGCCGGATGGGCCCGCACAGCGCATGGGAGCATCCGCGTGCAGACCTTTCCGGCAACGGTGCCGGCGGGGTGCACTTCCTTCACCGTGGGCGGGCATGGCGCGTACGATCACCCTGCAGTCGGACCTGGGCGGGCGGCTGCGTTTCCAGCAGCTGCAGGGGCATGAGGCACTTGGCCAGCCCTATCGCTATGTGTTGTCTGCGCTGTGCAGCGGCGAACTGGTCGATGCCAGTGTGCTGCTGGGCACGCCGCTGGGCATCAGCCTGGTCCATGACAACGGCAGCCGCCATCTGCACGGCATCGTGGCCGCGGTGGCGCAGCAAGGTCAGCGTGACATCGGCAACCAGCCCTTCGGCATCCTGCAGATCACCCTGGTGCCACGATTGTGGTTGCTGGGGCAGCAGCACGACTGCCGCATCTTCGCTGGGCAATCGGTGCCGGACATCGTGCGCACGCTGCTGGCGGAGATCGGCTGCACCGATGTCCGCCTGCAGCTGAGCGGCAGTCACGCACCGCGCGAACATTGCGTGCAGTATGAAGAATCGACGCTGGATTTCATCCATCGTCTGCTGCAACAGGAAGGCATCTACTACTTCTTCGAACACGAGGCCGACTGCCATACGCTGGTGCTGGCCGATGGACTGGGTGCACACGCCAGCGTGGCCCCGTTCGAGCGACTGCCGTGGCAGTCCGACGCCGAGCCACCTGCGCTGGGTGAGCCGGGCATTGCGGGATGGCAGGAGCAGCACCAGCTGCGGCAGACACTCTGGCAGCTGGGTGAATTCGACCCGCTGAAGCCACGCGCCGTGCTGCAGGGTGAAGCACGCGCAGCACATGACGGTGGCGTTGCCGGTCTGTCGATGTACCGCGGGCATGGCCGCCATCTCACCCCCGATCAGGGACGTCAGCAGGCGCAGGTGCAGATCGAGGCGGCGCAGTCCGCGCGGTCACGCTGGCAGGGCCGGACCCGCGCCTGGAACCTGGGTGCCGGCCACCTGTTCGATCTGAGCGGCTGCCCGCACGGCGATTGCAACCGCCAGTACCTGGTAGTGGCCAGCGAGCTGGAGGTCAGCGAAGCGGTGCCCGGTTCGGCGCGTGTGTCGGAGGGGCCGGCGCTGCTGTGCCGGCTGCAGGTGCAGGACAGCAGCGTGCCGTATCGCCAGCCGGCCGACACGCCGTGGCCACGGATTGCTGGCCTGCAGAGCGCGATCGTCGCCGGCGAGCGTGAGGAGGACATTGCCGTTGATGCACAGGGTCGGGTCACCGTGCACTTCCATTGGAGCAGTCCGGCACGACCCAATGGCCGGGTGTCGTGCCCGGTGCGCGTGGCCACGCCCTGGGCAGGCAAGGGCTGGGGTGCGCAGAGCCTGCCGCGCGTGGGCCAGGAAGTGCTGGTGGCGTTCCTCGATGGTGACCCGGACCGGCCGCTGATCGTCGGCAGCGTGTTCAACGCCGACCACATGCCGCCCTACGCATTGCCCGACAACCGCACGCAGTCCGGCATCCGCAGCCGCAGCCATCCCGATGGCGGCGCCGAGGACTACAACGAGATCCGCTTCGAGGACCGCAAGGGCGCCGAGGAACTTCGGCTGCACGCACAGCGCGACCTGCACGTGGAAGCCGAGCACGACCGTACCCTGAAGGTAGGCCATGACCAGCAGGCGACCATCGGCAACGACCAGGCGCTGACGGTCGAGCACGACCAGGCCGTGGTCGTGCGCCACGACCGCAGCACGAAGATCGACAACGATGACACGCTGGAGGTAGGCGTCAATGCGCAGGCCCGCATCGGCCAGCGCTTCCGTCTGCAGGCGGGGCAGGAGATCGAACTGGTCACCGGCGCCTCGCGCATCGTGATGAACAGCGCCGGCGACATCGCCGTGGAGGGTGTCAACGTACGCATCGGCGGCAGCAGCACGGTGGAAATCGAAGGGGGCGTGGAAGTGCGCATCAAGGCCGGCGCGAGCATGGATATCGGTGCCGGTGCCAGCTTGAAGATGCACTCCGATGCCATCCTGCAGGTGCAGGGTGGTGCGATGGCCGAGGTCAAGGCGCCGATGCTCACGCTGTCGGGTGATGCGCTGGCGAAGCTGGCCGCAGCACTGGTCACGATCGGATGAGTACGGCGATGGATGCGATCAGCCGCGCCTGCGACGACATGGAAATCGACACGTCCGCGCGTGCGCTGCTGACTCCGGCGCTGACCGCTGCGCAGGCGGTGCAGGTGCTGCTGCAGGCCGGGCATGTGCAGGCGGCCCTGCAACTGTCTGCACGGCTGCTGCCCAAGCGCTATGTGGTGGCCTGGTTGTGCCAGTGTGCGCGTGGCGAAGCCCTCGCGCCGGAAGCTCGCGCCGGCGCCATGCTGGCCGAGCGTTGGCTGCGCGATCCCAACGAAGGCAATCGCCGCGCTGCATATGAATTCGCCACGGCCGGGGGCTATCGCAGTGTCGGCGCATGGTTGGCGGCCAGCGCCGGTTGGGCTGAAGGAAGCCTGGCGCCCGCCGGGCAGAGCGTCGTGGTCACACCACCGGACCATCTGGTGGCGCGGGCGGCGGTGGCTGCGCTGGGACTGCTCGCTGCTGAACAGCCACAGGCGTTCCAGCAGCGTCGCCGCGGCTACGCAGAACAGGCGTTGGCCCTGCTGGGCGCGGCACGATGAAACGGCGTGTGTACGTCTTCCCCCGGACCGATTCCGTTGCGCGCATCGGGGACCCTGATCCTGCTGGAGTACGACCCGCGTGAGTGCCATCCACAACCTGATCCTGACCGTCAGCGGCCGCCAGGCCGCCCAGTTCGGCCCGGCCGCACAGAAGGTGTTCGTGCAGGGCGGCGGCAGCCTGGGACGCTCCGACGAGTGCGACTGGGTACTGCCCGCATCCGGCGTATCGCGGGTGCACGCGGTGGTGCGCTTCCTCAACGGCATGTACTTCATCGAGGACTGCAGCACCAACGGCATGCTGCTCAATGGCCACGCCCTGGTGCGCGGCGAGCCGTCCGCGCTCGGCGATGGCGATCGCCTGCAGTTGGACAGTTTCGAGATCGACGTTCGCCTGCAACGCGTGGGTCCGTCGTCGATGCCGCTTCCCGGCGCCGACGCCAGCAATCCGGACCTGACCCAGGTGGTGGTCGCAGCACCCGCGCGCCGCGAGCAGGTTGCGGCGGTGGCGCTGGATGATCCATTCGAGCTGCTGTGGGGACGTGCGCCAGCGCCTGCGTCTGCAGCGTCGGGCACGCTGGACGACCTCGGCCTGGCCCCCGCCGCCGAACTGGATCCCCTGCAGTTGCTGCCCGCGGCGAAGGTGGCCGTGCCTGTGCCGCGCAGCGATCCTGATGCCTGGCATCATGCCGCCGCCAGCCAGGATCATTTCCGCCCGCCGTCACCGCTGCAGTCGACAGCGCGTTTGCCCGACGACTGGGACCTGACCCAGGGCGACTACGGCGCGCCCGCTGCTGCGCCGCTCCCCCCGCCGGCAACGCCCGCGCGCGAGAGCGTTCCCGCTGCGGGCCTGCCGGAAGACCTTGAGCGCGTGTTTGCGATCGTCGTCGATGGGGTGATGGACGTGCTGCGCGCACGCGCGGAGATCAAGAACAGCTTCCGCCTGCCGGTCACCGTGATCCAGCGATCGGAGAACAACCCGTTGAAGTTTGCGGCCACCGCGCAGGAGGCGATGCAGAAGCTGGCCGCCCCCGAGGGCGGTGCCTTCCTCAGCGGTGCCGCCGCGTTCGATGATGCCTTTGACGATATCCGGTGCCACCAGATGGCGATGCTGGCCGGCATGCGCGCGGCCTACGAAGCGATGCTGTTCCACTTCAGCCCTGATCGCATCGAACAGGAAGCCGACGGCAATGCGCGGCGTCTGGCCTTCCCCGGCAAGGGGCGCTACTGGGAGCGCTATCGCGAGAATTTCCAGCGCATGGTCAAGGACCCGGACGACTGCTTCCGTCGCTTGTTCGGCGACGAGTTCGCGCGCGCCTATGAAACGCAGCTGGCGCGCTATCGCAGCGGGCGCCGCACAGGCGAGACGCGACCGGGCTGAGACGAATTGTCGGGCGGTTGCACGGTGCGCTGCGGACAATCGCAGACAGCCGGCGCGTGGTGGCCATGGCGTGTTCGCGCACTGCCCACCGTGTGCGCCGCCTCCCGCCGCTACCTGTGAGCCGCACGGATGACCCAGAACAACAAGGTCGTATGGAGCGAAGGGCTGTTCCTGCGGCCACAACACCTGCAGCAGCAGGAGCGCTATCTCGAGCGCTACGTCGACCTGCGCGTGGCGCTGCCGGCCGCGTTGGGCTGGGGCTTCACCGAGCTGGAACTGGAGCCGGACCTGCTGGCGGTCGGCAAGCTGGGCCTGCGCCGCGCGCGAGGCGTGTTTCCCGATGGCACTCCCTTCGCGATGCCGGCCGACGACCCGCTGCCGCCGGCACTGGATCTGGATCCCAACGGTCGCGATCAGACCATCTACCTCACATTGCCGTTGCGGTTGCCGTCGCAGGCCGACGTTGGACGTGCCGAATCGCCGAGCGACCAGCTGTACCGCTACCGCGTGCGCGAGAGCGAGGCACTGGATGCTTCGGGCAGTGTCGACGAGCGCGTGCAGATGGAAGTCGGCGGCCTCAATGCGCGCCTGCTGCCGGCCTCACAGCCGCAGGAGGGCCTGGCCCGGATTGCGGTGGCGCATGTGCTGGAGACCCGCGCTGATCGCCGCGTGCAACTGGACGACGCGTTCATTGCCAGCGTGCTGCACAGTGCCTCGTCGCCGCGCCTGGCCACGTTCCTGGTCGAATTGCTGGGCCTGTTGCACCAGCGCGGCGAAGCGCTGGCGGCACGGGTGGCGCTGAGCGACCGTGGTGGCGCAGCGGAGATCGCTGATTTCCTGCTGCTGCAGGTGGTCAACCGCTGGCAACCGGTGGTCGCGCACTGGGCTGCCCAGCCGCATCCGCATCCGGAAGCGCTGTACCGCGCACTGCTGGCGCTGGCCGGCGAACTGAGCACGTTCACCACGCCGGGCAAGCGGCCGCCGGTGTTCCCGCCATATCGCCATGAAGCCCTGCGTGAGACGTTCGAACCGCTGATCACCGCGTTGCGTGGCAGCCTCAGCGCAGTGCTGGAACAGACGGCACTGGCGATTCCGGTGCAGGAGCGGAAGTTCGGCGTGTGGGTGGCGGTGGTGCCCGATCCGGGCCTGCTGGACAGCGCCAGCTTCGTGCTGGCGGTGAAGGCCGACCTGCCCACCGAAGAGTTGCGCCGACGCCTGCCATCAACCGCGAAGATCGGCCCGGTCGAGCAGATCCGCGACCTGGTAAACCTGCAGCTGCCGGGCATCGGCCTGGCACCGATGGCGGTGGCACCCCGGCAGATTCCGTATCACGCCGGTCATGTGTACTTCGAATTCGACACGCAGTCGCCGCTGTGGCGCGCGCTGCGCAACGCCGGCGGGCTGGCCATGCACCTGGGCAACGAGTTCCCCGGACTGGCTGTGCAGCTGTGGGCGATCCGGGGGTAGCCGATGAACGTGCAGGACATGCGCAATGCGGCGCAGCGGGCACAGGCAGGCAATCCGGCAGAGGCCGCTGAGCCGGTACGCGCCGAGATCAGCGAGTTTCTCGGTGACAGCCTCAATCCATTGGTGCAGGCGGCCACTCCACTCCTGTTGCTGGCAGTGCAGCTGCGCCACAGCGTGCAGGCGCCGGACGTGGCGCGCCTGCGCGAGCAGACCGAGTTGCAGGTGCGGCGACTGGAAGGGCGCCTGCGCGATGCACGCTACCCGGCTGACGTGGTGATGACCGCGCGCTACGTGCTATGCGCGGTGGTCGACGAGGCCGTGCTCAATGCGCCGTGGGGCGAGCGCAGCGGTTGGGCGCAGCGCACCTTGTTGACCGCCTTCCATGGCGAGTCCTACGGCGGGGCCAAGTTCTTCGCGATCCTCGACCGCCTGCGGCAGGACCCGGCGCGGCATCTGGAACTGCTGGAACTGCTGTACCTGTGCCTTGCCATGGGCTTTGCCGGCCGCTACCAGATCGAGGCCGATGGCGCGCTGCGCCTGTCTGCGATCGAGGACGATCTGTACCGCCTCATCCGTGGTCAACGGGGCGCCGCACCGGAAGAACTGTCGCCGCGCTGGCAGGGTGTGGGCGACGCCACCTGGCGCACGCGCTGGCGGGTGCCGTTGTGGATCAGCGTGCTGGTGGCGGCCAGTGCGCTGCTGGCCGCGTTCCTGTGGGCGCATGCACGCCTCAACGCGTTGGCCGCACCGATCAATGCCGAGGCGGCACGCATGGGCCTGCAGGCCAGCCATGTGCCCAGCACCACGCCAGCGGCACCGCAGTTGGGCCTGAAACAACGATTGGTAGCGCAGGAACGTGCCGGCCTGCTGAGCGTGCAGGAAGCGGCCGATGGCAGCGCGCAGGTGCGCCTCAACGCGGCCAGCATGTTCGCTTCCGGCGGCGTCGCCCTGGACCCGGCACAGCGGCCACTGCTGGCCACGATTGCCAAGGCGCTGGATCCACTGCGCGGGCGCGTGCTGGTGGTCGGCCACACCGATGACCAGCCACTGCGCTCGGCGCTGTGGAAGGACAACTTCGCGTTGTCGGCGGCGCGTGCCCAGGCAGTGTCCGACGTGCTCGGTGCTGAACTTCACGATCCGGCCCGGATCGAGGCCGTGGGTGCCGGCGATTCGCAACCGCTCGCCTCACCACCACAGTTGCCTGCTAACCGCGCGCGCAACCGCCGCGTCGACATTCTGTTCCAGCCGGGGGATTGAGCCATGCAGGGGATCAAGGGCGCACTGCGCCGGGTGAACTGGATCGTGGTCGGTGGCATCCTGCTGCTGGCCCTGCTGGTGTGGTTCGGTGGCCCGTGGGTGGCCATTGCCGGACAGGTGCCGCTGGCGGGCGTGCTGGCTCGCGTGCTGGTGCTGGTGGCGCTGGTCGTGCTGGTGGCCGGCATCGGCGCATGGCGAGTCTGGCGTGCGCGGCGACGCGACCAGCGCATGGGTGAAGCGTTGCATGAGGGCGATGATCCGGGTCAGCGCGTGGCCAGCGAACGCAGCCAGCTGGAGCGCCGTTTCCAGGAAGCGCTGGGCCTGCTGCGCCGTCGTCGTGGCAGCAGCATCGGCAGCGTGCCGTGGTACCTGCTGATCGGCCCGCCGGGATCGGGCAAGACCACGCTGCTGCAGAATTCCGGCCTGCAGTTCCCGTTGGCGGCACGGTTGGGCAGCGATGCCGTGCGTGGCGTGGGTGGCACCCGCCAGTGCGATTGGTGGTTCACCGACCAGGCCGTGTTCCTCGACACCGCCGGCCGCTATACCACCCAGGATTCCGAACGCGCGGTGGATGCCGCTGGGTGGCTGGACTTCCTGCGTCTGCTGCGCCGCCACCGGCGTGCGCAGCCATTGAACGGGGTACTGGTCAGCATGAGCCTGGCTGACCTGCTGCAGCTTGACGTGGGCGAACGCGAGCAGCACGCACAGGTTATCCGCCAACGCCTGGATGAGCTGGCCGAGCACCTGCAGCTGCAGGTGCCGGTGTACCTGGTGCTGACCAAGTGCGATCTGCTGGCCGGCTTCGGTGAGTTCTTCGATGACCTCGGCAGCGAGCAGCGTGGCCAGGTCTGGGGCACGACCTTCCCGCTGCACAAGACCCATGATGGCAGTGCGGCACGCAGCTTTGCCGATGCCTTCGCGCGCCTGCTCGATCGCCTCAATGCAAGGGTATTGCAGCGTTTGCACGATGAGCGCGAGCGCAGCCGCCGTGCCGCCTTGTTGGCCTTCCCGCCGCAGTTCGCTGCGCTGGGCGAGAATGCACGGCAGTTCATCGAGTCCGCTTTCGCCGGCCACGCCTACGCGCCGGCACCGTTGCTGCGTGGCGTGTACTTCACCTCCGGCACCCAGGAGGGCACGCCGATCGACCGCATGCTGGGTGCAGTGGCGCGTAGTTTCGGCCTGGAACCGGCGCGCGCAGCGGTGGCCACGGCCGCGCCACGCACGTTCTTCGTCGAGCGCCTGCTGCGCGGGGTGGTGCTGCCCGAACACGGCCTGGCCGGCCTGCAGCCACAGGCGCAACGCCGCCGTCGCCGCTGGCACTGGGCCGCCCAGGCGGCACTGCTGGTGGCGACGGTGGGCCTGTTGACCGCCATGGCGGGCAGCTACCACGGCAACCGCGAATACCTCGCCCATGCCCACCAGGTGCTGCAGCAGCGACCACAGACACCCGACCCCGGCAGCGCGAAGGATCTGCGTGAGTATCTGCTGCGAGCGGTGCAGCGTAGCCAGGCCACGTCGGCTGCGGTGGCCGCCGCGGCGCCGCCGCGGCCGGTACCGTGGACAATGCGGTGGGGCCTGTACCAGGGCGACGCGGTGCAACGCACCCTGCAGCAGGCACGCGTGCGTGAACTGAACGCGGTGTTGCTGCCCGCTGTTGCCGCCCAGCTGCGCGAAGGACTGGCCGATAGTGCCGGTGATCCGCAGCGGCTGTACTACTATCTGAAGGGCTACCTGATGCTGGGCGAGCCCGAGCGCCTGCAGCCGGCGCAACTGCGCATGCTGGCCGCACTCGATGCCCGCCGGCGCTTCGGCAACGACGCGGTGCTGGCCGATGCCTACGATGGCCAGCTGGCCTCGCTGCTGGAGCCGTCCGGACAGGTACGCGCGATCCGGCCCGATCCGGTACGGGTGGAACAGGCACGGGCCAGCCTGCGTGCCGCCGAACTGGCGACGCTGGTGTACAGCGACCTGGCCATGCAGGTCCGCACGCAGCCGTCGTCGCTGCGCCTGGACAAGGCGCTCGGCCTGCAGGCCGATGCCTTCGAACGACGCAGCGGCACGCCGCTGGTTGCGCCACTGCCGGCGCTGTATACACAGCCGGTGTTCGCGCAGCTGGCGCGCGACGGCATCGACGATGCGGTCAAGCGTTTCGTTGCCGATGACTGGGTGCTCGGGCCGCAACGGATCGACGAGCTGGGCCGCGCGCGGCTGGTGCAGCAGGTACTGCGCCTGTATGAACGCGACTACATCCATGCCTGGGATGCATTGCTGGCCGATCTGCAGCTGCGTCCGGGCGCCGACGATGCTGCCACCTCGACCCAGCTGGCGCGCATCGCGGGCCCGACCTCGCCCCTGCGGTTGCTGCTGGTGCTGCTGCGCGAGCAGACGCAGGATCTGCTGCGCGCGCCACCGCCTGCCGCGGTCGCCTCCGCGCTGGATGCAGCCACGGCCAAGGCTGGAGGGGCGGCGTTGGCCAAGGCCGGTGCCAGTGGTGCCGCGCTGCAGGCGGCGTTGGCGCCAGCTGCCGGCACGCCCGTCGCCGCTCCGGCAGGTGCAGCCATCAGCGAACACTTCGCCGCGTTGGCGCAGCTGTGCAACGGCGCCCCAGGCGCCACGCCGCTCGACCTGACGCTGGCCACCTTCGCCCAGCTCGCAGAGCGCTTGCTGGCCGCACCCGCGGCGAATGCAGGTGCGGCTGACACCCTGCTGCTCCAGGCACGACAGCAGGCCTCACAACTGCCGATGCCAGTGTCCAGCTGGTTGCTGGTACTGAGCGGACAGGGTGCTGCGGCCATCGGCGCGCAGCAGCAGGCGGCGCTGGACGAGCGTGTGGGTGAGGCCGTCGGCCAGGTCTGCACCGAGTTCACCGGTCATCGCTATCCGTTCGATCGCACCGCGGCCGAGGATATCCCGCTGCAGAATTTCGCCGAGCTGTTCGGCAACGGTGGCCGCTTCGACAGCCTGTACCGGCAGACGCTGGCGCCGTTGCTGGATACGCGCTCGGGCAGCTGGCGCTGGAAGCGTGCAGCGCCGCTGGGCAGCGATCCAGCGTTGCCTGCGCGCATGCAGCTGGCCGATGCGATCAAGCAACGGTACTTCCGTGGCGGTGAACAGCCGCGCGTCGAGTTCACCCTGCTGTCGCCGCAGCTGGACGCCGGTGTGGCTCGCCTGCAGGTGGACATCGACGGGCAGCGGCTGGACTACAGCGCCGGTACGGTCAGCCGCATGGCGGTCACCTGGCCCGGGCCTACCCCGGGGCAGGTATCGATCGCCGCATTCGATGCTGCTGGCGCGCCGCTGGGCGCACTGCAGTTCCAGGGCGACTGGGCACTGTTCCGCGCGCTGCAGGCCGGTGCGCTGGAAGCACGTTCGGACCTGGACTACGTGCTGCACCTGGACCTGGGTGGGCACCCCACCGCACTGCCCCTGCAGGCGCGCAACCTTCGCCATCCGTTCAACGATGCCGACCTGGCGCGGTTTCGTTGTGGCAGTTGATACGACCACCGCTGGATGCCCGGCCGCTGTGCCCGGTTTCCACGGCAAGCTGTGTGGGGTCGGCGATTTCGTCCGGCGTCGTCTCAGCGACGCCCTGGTTCAGGCCTGGGATGCCCACGTGTGCCAGCAGCTGGCCGCCGTCCCCGGCCTGCGCGGTGCACCCTGGGATGCCGCTGTCGCCGCCGGTCAGCGCTGGTCGTTCGCCATGACTGCCGGCGTCTGCGATGTACGGGGCTGGGCCGGTTCGGTGGCACCGCTGCGTGATCGCGTCGGTCGCGCATTCCCGCTGCTGGTGGCGTTGCCACTGACTGATGCCGAGACGACAGGCGCCCCTGCGTTGCCGTCGGCGACCTGGTTCGAAGCCGTGCACCAACTGCTGCACCGCGCGCAGCAGGGCACGCTGCGCCTGCCGGACGAACTCGATGCGGGCTGCCATGCCCTGCCCGCAGTGGTGCCGGGCGCGATGGCGGCCACGCCGTTGGGGTTGGCGTGGCAACAGTGCTGGGCGCAGCAGGGCAGCCTGTGGTGGCGCGATGGGCACGCACCCTGCGTAGTGCCGGGCCTGCCCGATGCCAGCGCATTCGCACGCATGTTCACCACCGCCATCGACCGCGAGGAATCCTGCCGATGATCGCTGCCGCAACCCGCTATGCCTCCGCAGGCCATACCGATACCGGCAAGGTCCGCAAGCTCAATGAAGACGCGATCCTGCTGCGCGACGATCTCGGGCTGTGGGTGGTGGCCGATGGCCTCGGTGGCCACGCTGCCGGCGATTTCGCCAGTGGCCTGATCGTCGAGCGCCTGGCGCGCCTGCAACGGCAGGATGACGTGGTCGATTTCATCGAAGCCATCGAAGACACACTGCAGCAGGTCAACCAGGAGCTGCTGCTGCGCGCCCGCGACCTGCGCGTGGACCTGATCGGCTCGACCGTGGTGGTGCTGGTCTATGACCGCGACTTCATGCTGTGCGGCTGGGTCGGCGACAGCCGCGCCTACGGCATCGAGGAGGGCAGCCTGCGCCAGCTCACCCGCGACCACGTACACGGCATCAAGGACGACGCGACACAGTTTGCCGCCGTGCCTGATGCAGCGCCGGGCACCCTGACCCGCGCCGTCGGCGCGCAGGAGGGGCTGCTGGTCGACTGGATCGTCGCCAGCCATGCCAGCGGCGCACCGTTCCTGTTGTGCAGCGACGGCGTCAACAAGGAAATCCCTGACGCCGAACTTGATCTGGAATGCCGTCGCCAGCGCGAACCGCGCGCCCTGCTGGCGCGGCTGTTCGAACTGGCCCTGGGACGCGCCGCACGCGACAACGTGTCGGCGGTCATCGTGCGCAGGCAGGAGTGAACAACGTGCAAGAGGACACCGTCTCCGTGGTCGAACTGGTCACCGCCTTCAGCAGGGGAAACCTGGACCTGCCCGCGCTGCTGCAGGGCCTGGCCCAGCACCGCAGCGTCGCAGACGCCGAGTACCGAAATGGCGTCGACACGCTGTGGCGCATGCGCCAGGACAGGGCCATCGACGAAGCGTCGATGAGCACGTTGCTGCAGCGCCTGCAGGCCCTGCGCGAAGGCGCCGGGGCAGTGGTGGCCAGCAACGATGACATCACCGTGGTCAAACCGACCCGCACGGCAGTGCCGGATGAAATGACCCGGGTGCAGCCTGGCACCGAACCCCTTCCCGAGCCCGGCGAGGGCCGCACCAGCGGCACCGCCTCGCAGAGTTCGAGCCTGTCGGCGTGGCGTCAGGTCGCGGCAGCCGACGGCCAGACCGTCACCGTCGGCAGTGTGCTGAAGGGGCGCTTCCAGCTGGAGCGCGAACTGGGTCGCGGCGGCATGGGCGTGGTCTACCTGGCGCGTGACGCGCGCAAGGTGGAAGCCCGCGACCGCGATCCGTGGCTGGCGGTCAAGGTGCTCAGCGATGAGTTCCGACGCCATCCCGATGCGCTGGTCGCATTGCAGCGCGAAGCGCGGCGTTCCCAGCAGCTTGGCCACGACAACATCGTGCGTGTGTATGACTTCGACAAGGACGGCGCCATCGTGTTCATGACGATGGAATATGTCGATGGCCAGGACCTGCGCACGCTGATCCGCGAACAAGCGTTCGATGGCATGCCGATGGCACGCGCGTGGCCGCTTATCCAGGCCATGGCGCTGGCCCTGCGCCGTGCACATACCGCCGGCATCGTCCATTCCGACTTCAAGCCGGGCAACGTGATGGTCACCGCTCAGGGTGTACCGAAGGTGTTCGATTTCGGCATCGCGCGCGCCGGCAAGCATGCGGTGGACGTTGCTGGCGAACAGACCGTGTTCGATGCCGCCTCGCTGGGCGCGCTGACCCCTGCATACGCCAGCCTGGAAATGCTGCGCGGGCAGGCACCGACGCCGGCCGACGATGTCTATGCACTGGGCTGCGTCTGCTTCGAACTGCTCAGTGGCCGCCACCCGTATGACAAGGCCAGCGCCGAGGTCGCGCTGCGCGAGGGCCGGCAGCCACCGCCGCTGCGCGGCCTGCAGCGCCGCCAGTACCGCACCCTGTGTGCGGCCATCGCGTTGCCGGCAGAAAAGCGCCTGGCCGACGTCGATGCCTTGATCGCAGGCCTGCGCCCGCATGGCTGGCGCGAACGCGTGCTGCCACGTATCGGTTACGCGGCGGCGGCGGTGCTGGTACTTGCGGCAGCCGCCGTGTTCACCACACGTCACCTGTACCAACAGCGCCTGGCCGAGGTCAGTGCCCGCCTCGGCGGCGACGATCCGCAGCGCTACCAGGACGCCGCACAGGCGTGGGAAGGCTTGTCCAGCCTCAACCACGATCAGCGCGCCAAGCTGCTGCTCGACCACCCCGACCGAATCGAGGATTTCCTGTTGCGGCGGCTGGATGCGCTGTGGGCACCGGCGGCCGGTCGTTATCGCTACCCGGCCACGGCCGAAGTGTTCGCCTTGCGTGATCGCCTGCGGTTGTATTCCCCCACGCTGGATACACGTCGCGAGCGCATGCAGGCCGAGCGTGACCGGGAGCTCAACCGGCTTGATACCCTGCGGCAGCAACGTATCGCGCAGGGCGATCTGTTCGGGCACGGCGAAGGCAGCCTGCAGGCCACGCTGGCTGCGATCGCAGCGATCGACCCGGATAACGCTTTGCTGCGGGATCCCGCGCTGGAACAGGCTTATGAGCAGGCTGTGGCGAGCGCGCTGGCGCAGGGCGACAGTGCGCAGGCGCAGACCCGCCTGCAGCAGGCGCAGCGCAGTTTCCCCGATGCACTCGGCCTGCGGCTGCAGGCGGCCCAGCTGCGCATGGCGCTGCAGCCGGACCTGCGTGCCACTGCGTTGCCGGCCACGGTTGCAGAAGCCCGCGAGCGGCTGCAGCAGCGGTTGCAGCAGCCCAGTGCCGATGCCGCGTGGCAGACCGATGTGGCAGCAGCGTTGCAGGTGATCCGCCGCGATGCTGGCGCCGAACTTGGCGCAGCCCAGGCCGCGCTGGCGACCGCCGTGGCCGGCGCCCTGGCAGGCCAACGCACCCCGGCGCAGCTGCCGGACGATCTGGTGCTGCTCGATTTCGCCCGTCGCCAGGCCCCTGATACCGCCGCCCTGGCGGCCGCCGCCAGCCAGTTGCAGCAACGCCAACTGGCCGTGCAGCAGAGTCTCGCAGGCAGCCGCAGCGAGGCGGCCGTCGCCGCGCAGAGCGAATCGTTGCGGCGTGCAATTGCCGCTGGTGATCTGGACAAGGCGCAACGCGCCTGGCAGCAGTTGCACGCGTTGCAGCCCGATGCGCCGTTCGTGCGCGAACAGGCGCCGGCAATGCTCGACCAGGCCACCCTTGACCAGGCCAGCCAGCATCTGGCACAGGGTGACCCGGCTGCCGCCAACGCACTGCTGACGCGCGCACTGCAGACCATGGGCGCGCGCCCGGCGCTGCAGGCCGGGCAGGGCCGTCTGGAGGTGGTCGCCGCCGTGCTTGCCGCAGCGGCGCAGCCGGCAATGAAGGACAGCGAACGCGAGCGTCTGCGGCAGCAGCTGGACACCCAGTACCGGCGCGACCCGCAGGCAATGGAACGCCTTGAGAGGGTGCTGCGTGCACGTGGCAGGCTCAGCGCGGAGTCGTTGCAGGCGTTGCTGCTGGCCGGCAAGGGCACTGCGGTCGCCGCGCAGCCGGCGCCCGCCGCCGCCGCCGCCAACCGCCCGTCACGGCCGGCGCCACGGGCGGTGATCGCCGCCGCGCCCAGCACCGCCGTCGGCGCTGCAAGCGAAGACGATCCGCTGCCGCCGGTGCCCGAGGGACCGGACCCCTGCGCGGGCCTGGCCGGTCGTGGCCAGGCCTGTTTCGATGCACTTGCCGATGCACGCGGCCCGATGCTGGTGGTGGTGCCCGGCCTGGCCGGTGGCACGCCGTACGCGCTGTCGCGAGGTGAGATCGCAGTGGACGACTTCAACCACTATTGCCGTGCCAGTGGCCGCTGCGCGCCGCAGCCTGCGACCACGGCCGAGCAGGGCCGGCTGCCAGCACGCAATCTCAGTCTGGCGCAGGCCCAGGGTTATGCGCGCTGGTTGACCCGGGCCACTGGTGGTTGGCGCTACCGTCTGCCCACCGATGCCGAGTGGCTGCATGCCGCGCAGGCCCAGCAGCAGTGGAAACAGGCGCCGGACAGCAACTGCATCGCACCCAACGCCAGCGCCGGCAATGGCGCACCGGTCGGGGTGCGCGGGCGCGAGGCCAATCCCTGGGGGCTGGTCAACCTGAGCGGCAACGTCTGGGAATGGACCGCCGGGGGCAGCGTACGCGGCGGCAGCTATGCCAGCTTCTGGTCCGACTGCACGGTACAGGCGCAGCGGCCACTGGCTGGTGGCGGCCAGGCCGATGTTGGCTTCCGGGTGCTGAGGGAAGTGAAGTGAGCGGCTGGGAAGAGCACGCCAACCGCAGCCTGCAGTCGCTGGCCGACGCCCACCAGCGCGGCCAGATCGACCTGCAGGAATACCGCTCACGCCGACGCCGGGTGCTGCAGGGCGTTCGCGAACGTTGCCTGCAGACCCAACCACATGCACCGTGGGCCGCCGCCGGGCCCTCGCCCGCGCAGGGCCACAGTCGCCCCCGCGGCCAGCGGCGGTGGCTGTGGCTCCTTTGTGGCATGCTCGCGGCGGGGTTGCTGCTGTGCGTCTACGTCCTGGCAGGTGGCTGATGGTCATCGGTCTGCCAGGGGCGCTGTGCCATGCCCGGTTTCACATCACCTGCGCCGCCCGGGGACTGGCGGCGTGTTGGGCGCAGCGACCCAGCACCCATCGTCAATGGAGGACGCATTCATGCGCTTGAACCGCCTGTCGTTCGCGTTGCTGCTGGTCGCGGCGATGCCCGTGGCTGCAACCGCGCAGCAAAGTGCGCCGGTACCCGTCGCCGAGCTTCCCGACGTCGCTGCCCGCAGCGGCAACCAGACGCTGCAGGTGCGCGGTTTCCGCGCTGGTGACGTGGGTGCGCACCCGCAGCGTGGCATCACGCCGGACAGCGTGCAGGCGGTACTGGATGGCTACTTTGCTGGTCTGGCGGGCGGTGCCGATGTGGCCGCGCTGGACTTCACCCAGCTGCAGGGTGCCGCCGATGCAGTGACGGCGGCCTACCGCAAGGCCGGCTTCCTGGTCAGCGTGGCCTACCTGCCACCGCAGCGCCTCGATGCAGAAGGCCGCATCGAAGTGCGCGTGCTGGAGGGCCGTATCGGCAAGGTGGTGGTGCAGGGCAACCAGCGCTACCGCAGCCACACCCTCAGCAGCGTGGCCGACCGCCTGCGTGGCCAGCCCCTGCGCCAGGCCGACATCGACAGTGCACTGTTGTACGCCCGCGACCTGCCGGGTGTATCGGTGTCCTCGGTGCTGCAGCCCGGCGAAAATGTCGGCGAAACCGACCTGGTGCTGGTCGCACGCGAAAGCGGCCGGCCCTATGAAATCAGCACCAGCGTGGACAACCACGGCACCGAGCTGACCGGCCGTGGCCGCGCCCAGCTTGGTGTGACCTGGAACAGCCCGCTGGGCCTGGGCGATGTGTTCGCTGCCAGCGCGACCTATGGCTTCGACCCACAAGCCAGCCGCGCCGGTGCGTTGTCCTACAGCGTGCCGCTGCAGTCGATACCGGGCCTGTCGGTGCTGGCCGGTGCCAACCGCAGCGAACTGGAAGTCGACGACGGCATCCTGCAGGGATTCAAGCTCAAGGGTCCGGCAGCGCAGGCCTATGCAGGGGCGGATTGGAAATTCATCAACAGTCCCGCACTGCAGATGACCAGCTCGGCGCGTTACATCCGCGAAAGTTCGCGCTTCGAGGCGTTGGGCCTGTTGTTGTCCAAGCAGAAGTACGACGTGGCCGAGCTCGGTGTCAGCCTGCGCCATACCGACGCCCGCCTGCACGGCATCAACCTCGCGCAGTTGAGCGTGCGCCATTCACTCGATGATCGCTCGGCCGCGTTCGATGCGATCAACATGACCCGTGACAGCACATTCACCGTGGTTCGTCTTGGCCTGTTGCGGCTGCAGTATCTCAGCCGCAGCCAGCGCCTGCTGTTCAAGTTCAACGGCCAGTACAGCAACAATTCGCTGCCGGCGCTGGAGCAGTTCCAGGTCGGCGGAAATGAAAGCGTGCGGGGCTATGCGCAGGGCGAGACGTTGGGCGATCGTGGCTGGTACGGCGCGTTGGAGTACCACGTTGATGCACCAGGCTTCGGTGATGCGGCCTCGCCGTTCCGCGGCGTGCCCTGGCGTGAAGTACTGGAGTTCGATGTGTTTGCCGACCAGGCCCGCGTGTTCGATGTCGATGGTCTGGAAGCGCCGGCCGACCTGGCGTCGGTAGGGCTGGGCGCGACCTTCCGCGTACGCCAGTGGAACAACCTGGAACTGCGCGTGGCGGCTGCCAAGCCGACCAGTGCCCTGCGACCGGGCGACGGCCGCGATGTCCGCGTGTATGCGCGGCTTGGCCTGACCTTCTGAGGAGCGACCCATGAACCGTATCTACCGACTCGTCTTCAACCCTTCGCTGGGCCAGGTGCAGGTCGCTGCGGAGTTCGCCCGAAGCGCCCGTCGACCTGCTCCGGCATCCGCGCGCAGGCCGTTGTGGCTGGCGCCGCTCAGTGCCGCGCTGCTGCTGGCCACCAGCCTGCAGGCCGCGGCACAGACGCTGCCGCAGGGTCAGATCATCCGGTCAGGCTCGGCCATCATCAACGTCAGCGGCACGGTGATGACGATCGACCAGGCCAGCCGGGCCTCGCTCATCGAATGGAACAGCTTCAACATCGGCGCCGCCAACACGGTCCAGTTCAATCTCCTGCAGGGTTCGCAGGCGACGGCGATCAACCTGGTCACAGGCAGTTCGGGCAGTCTCATCAATGGTCAACTGACGTCCAACGGCCAGGTATTCCTGATCAACCCGGCGGGCATCACGTTCAATGCGGGCTCCAGCGTGAACGTAGGTGGGCTGCTGGCCAGCACGCTGTTGCCCGGCACGCCGGGGCTGCTGGACGCCAACGGGGTTTCGCCCACCTTCCAGCTGGCCGGTGGGGGCACCAGTGCCGTGGTCAGCAACAACGGGGCCACGCTGACTGCCCTCGCCGGTGGCATCAGCCTGATTGGTGGCGCCGTGTCCAACACCGGCGTCATCTCGGCGACCAACGGCAACATCGACCTGGTCGCCGCTGGTGCTGCCACGGTCATGAATGGTGTCTCGTCCTCGGGAATGTCGCAGTTGACGTTCCTGCCGACGGCTGCCAGTACGATCGCCGGCACCGGCGTCAGCAATGCCGGTGTCCTCAACGCACGCAGCATCGGCATGAACGCGCTGATGGGGCCTGGCCTGTCCAGCGTTGGCATCAACACAGGCGGAACCATCATCGCCAACGCCGTCGATGCAGGCGATGGCAGCCTCACCATCCGTAGCTCCAGCGCCATCCAGATGTCCGGCGGCAACGTCACTGCCCGATCGGTCGATCTGGCGGCCACCGATGCTGTCGGACTGGCCGGCGACATCAACGCCGATGACATCGCGATCCAGGCGGGTAGTGTGATGCAGACGGCCGGTGCCGTGCAGGGCACGCTGCAGCTGGGCGTGCAAGGCAGCGTGAATCTGGCGCAGGCCGGCAACCGCATCACCACCGTCGGCGGTACTGTCGGTGCTGGCCTGACGCTGACCACCAACACCGACCTGACCAATGGCGCAGCCTTGTCGGTCGGCGGCACCAGTACCCTCAGCGCAGGCCAAGCCGGCGCTCGCAGGAACATCACGCTGACCAACACCGGCAACAGTTTCGGCGGGCTGGTCAACGCCACCGGCGCCGACCTGATGCTGGTCGGCAGCGGCAGGCTGGGGTTGGGGACCATCGATGCAACAACCCTCGTAGCGCAGGGCGGCAGTATCGGCCTGAACGGCGCAGTCAAGACCACTGGCAACCAGACCTATCGATCCGCGGTGACGCTGACCGGCAATTCAACGCTGGAGGGAAGCGCGATCGCCTTCGATGGCACGATCGATGGCAGCTATCGCCTGGACGTGGCGTCCAGGGGATTGTCCACTTTCTCCAGTGCGGTGGGCGGCGTCTCGCCGCTGCAGGGCCTGAATGTCGATGCCGGTGGTGGCATCCAGCTGGCCGGCAACGTCAACGCCCTCGGCAGCATCGCCTTCTACGGCCCGCTGCGCCTGGTCGGCTCGCGCAGCCTGACCTCCACCACCGGGAACATGGAGCTTGCCGGTACGGTGGACGGTGACGGCGGTGCGTTGTCCCTGAGTGCACGCAACCTGACCTTCGGCGGTGCGGTTGGAGGCAGCGGTGCGGTGGCAGGCCTGCTCGCCCGGGCCACTAACATCACTGTTGGCAATGCCATCACCAGCAGCGGCACGATCATGCTCGATGGCGATGTGCAACTGGCCGGCAATACCCGACTGACCAGCACCGGCAGTGGCGTCATCACCACCGGTGGCATCACCAGTACCCGGCCCAACGGCTACGACCTGGGCCTTGTTACCGGCGGCGCGATCCATGTCAACGGCAACATCAGCGCCGCCAATGTCGCCATCGAAGGATCGCAGTTCAGCGGCCAGGGCATCACCAGCAGGGGCAACCTCGACATCAGTACCACCGCCTCGCTGGCCCAGGCCGGTGCCTACCAGGTCGATGGCAGGACACGTATCAGTTCCGATGGCGACATCGTCCTGCGTGATGCCGGCAACCGCTTCAGCGGCGAGGTCAGCCTGAGTGCCGTCAATGCCGAACTACACGCAGGCAACCTCCTCCTGGGCAACAGCAGGCTGGACCGCGATCTCACGCTGGCGCTGAGCGGCGGGCTCGGCCAGAGCGCCGGCAGCATGCTGGATGTCGGTGGGGCCACGCGCATTGCAGCCGGCACCTCGATCCAGCTGGACAACACGGACAACCAGGGTCGCGCGGTCAACCGGTTTGGTGGCCAGGTCTCGCTGCGCGGCGGCAACAGCGGCATCCGCGGCACAGGCACGTTGGCATTCGCGGATCTGGACGTGGCCAGCGTGGTGGCGATCGCCGATACCGTGAAGCTTCCCGTGGCGGGCCGCAGCATCGGCCTGCAGTACTACCAGGGCGCCATCGAACTGGCTGGCGATACCGTCCTGGACAGCCAACTGGGCGAGATCAACTTCCAGGGCAGCGTTGACGGCGGTTACGCGTTGACCATCGCACGGGCCATGGACGTCGTGTTCGGTGGCAACGTGGGCAGCAACCGCGCACTGGCCAGCCTCGATACCCGCAACGGCGGACCACTGCGCCTGAGCGGCAATATCACCGCGGATGGCGCAATCATGCTCGGAAATCTCAGTCTGTCCTCGGCCATCCCGCAGTTGTTCAGCGTGCGCAGCAACAGCGGCAGCCTGCAGGTCGGACGCATCGACGGCACCAGCACCGGCCAGGCCAGCCTCGCACTTGCCGCACACGACACTTTGGATCTGCAAGGTGATGCTGGCACGCTTGCCGGCGCAGGGTTGAACAACCTGCAGCTGAGCGGCGCTACGGTGAAAACGAAGGCCATCCGTACCAGCGGCCAGCTCGATATCGCCAGCACCAGCGGCTTCGCCCAGAACGGCGTGCTCAACGTCGGTGGCAATGCCAGCTTCACTGCCGGCAGCGGCGGCGACCTGACGCTGGACAGGGAGCCAAATACGTTTGGCGGCACGGTGGCATTGCAGGGCAGGCAGGCGCGGATCGGCGCGCAGTCGGCATTGGCGCTGCAGGGCGTCGACGTCGCCACGCTGGATGCCAGCAGTACGGGCAGCCTGTCGCTGGCCGATGCCCGCATTGCGGGAAGGGCCGGTCTCGATGCAGCCTCGCTGCTGATCGATGACGCCCGCATCGATGGTGCGCTGGTGGCCAGCGCAAGCGGCGGTGACATCCGCCAGGGAAACGGCAGCCTGGTCATCGGCAGCAACAGCCAGCTGACCGCCAGCAACGACATCGTGCTCGGCAATGCCGGCAATCAACTGGGTGGCGCGCTGCAGGCCGGCGGCCGCGATGTCGTGCTGACCAGTGCAACGGCGCTGGATCTGCAGCAGTTGCAAGCCACCCGTGATGCCACCCTCAACGGCAATGGCGTACGCCTGGGCAGCCTCTCCGCGCAGGGGGCGCTGTCGATCGACAGTTCCACCGCGATCACCCAGACCGACGCACTGCAGGTTGGTGGCAGCAGCCGGTTCAAGGCGGCCACCGACATTAGTCTGGATCAGGCCGGCAACCGCTTTGATGGCGCCGTTGCATTGGACGGGCGCAACGTGGCGATCACCAGCAGCGACGGCCTGCTGTTCGACAGCGTGATCACTACCGGTGATCTGGATGCACGTGCCGGCAGCGCCGGCATCCGCCAGCAGGCGGCACTGCGCATCGATGGCCGCAGCGACATCCGTACCCCGGGGAGCATCGTGCTGGACCGCGCCGACAACCGCTTTGCTGGCGCGGTGGGCCTGGATGGTCGCGGTATCGACCTGCGGGCGGATGGCAATCTGCAGGTCGACCGGCTGGGCAACACCGGCCAGGCCGACGTCCGCCTGCAGGCCGGTGGCGGGCTGCAGCTGCCGGCCACGGCCATTGATACCGGTACCGGCAACCTGACCCTGCTTGCCGATGGCGGCGCGCTGCAGGCCAATGCACTGCTGGCCGGCAACAACGTGACCCTGGCCGGGCGCGATGGCGTGCGCCTGGGTGGCGACCTGCGCAGCAGCGGTTCATTGACCCTGCTCAGCAGCAACGGCGACATCGTGCAGGACGCCATGCTCAATGGCGTCGGCGGCAGCGTGCGGTCGAATGGAGCGGTGCAGGTCAACGCCGGCAACGGTCGCATCGCCCTGGGCAATGCCGGCAACCAGTTCGGCGGTGCGCTCAGCCTGGTGGGCGGCGATATCGACGTGGCCGCCACGTCGCTGTTGCTGGGCACGGTCAGCGCCGGTGGCCAGCTGTCCCTGGCCAGTGCCGGCGACATCCGTCAGCAGGGTAGCGTGCAGGCGGCGGGTGCAACCCGTCTGCATGCCGGGGGGGACATCGACCTGCAGGCGGGTGGCAACCGCTTCGGCGGCACCGTTACGGTGCAGGGCCGCCAGGTTGCGTTGGCCAGCGCTGGCGCCTTGCAGCTGCAGGGCGTGCGCGCAGACAGCCTGGTTGCCCGCAGTGCTGGCCTGCTGACCCTGGCGGCGGCCGATATAGCAGGCAATGCGACGCTGCAGGGGCAACGCCTGCACTTCGGCACTACCCATGTAGCGGGCGATCTTCGGGCCGGGGGCAGCACCGGCATCGACCAGGACGGCACCCTGCGTGTGGATGGCAGCAGCACCCTGGACAGCAACGGGGCGATCGCCCTGGCACTGTCCGGCAACGATCTGCGCGGCTCGGTGTCGGTGGCCGGCGCGGGTATCGACCTGGCCAGTGCCGGCGATCTGCGCATCGCCTCGATCGACAACCGCAACACGGCGGTGCGCCTGCAGGCCGGGGGCGCCCTGCTGCTGCCTGGCAGCGTGATCGATACCGGCAGCGCTGACCTGCAGTTGCTGGCCGCAGGCGCCCTGCAGCTGCCGGCGGCACTGCGCGGCAACAACATCACCCTGCGCAGCGGCCAGGACCTGCAACTGGGTCAGGATGTGCTGGCCGGCGGCGTATTGCAGCTGGGCAGTACAGGTGCACTGACCCAGACCGGTGGTGTGCTGGCCGCACAGCGACTGCAGGGCAGCACCAACGGCAAGGCCAGCCTGCGCGGCGACAACCGCATTGCCACGCTCGGTGATTTCAACAGCCAAGGCCTGGAACTGCAGACCACGCAGGGCCTGCAGGTGACCGGCACCGTGCAGGCTGGAGCGCACGCCCTGCTCGATGTGCGCGGCGGTGATCTGCTGCTCAACGGCAGCGTGCAGGCCGGTCAGCTGCGCCTGCAGTCGACCGGAGCGATCCGCGCCGGTGCCGGCGGCCGCCTGCAGGCCGACCAGCTCACTGGGCGTGCTGCTGGCCCGACGATGCTGGGCGATGCCTCGCTGTTCATCGCCAATACCATTGGCACCCTGGGCGACTTCCAGTCGCCTGCAGGTTTCAGCCTGACCAATAGTGGCACCCTGACCCTGGCCACGCTCAACGGCAGTGGCTTCAGCGTGGATGCCGGCAGCAGCGGCTTCTACCTGAAGGTGCAGGGAGGTGACATCCGCCAGCTGGGCACTACGCCGGTACTGGCTGGTGCCAGCCACTGGTGGTCCAGTGGTGGCATCGGCACCCAGCCCTTGCCGATCTACCTGACCAGCGTCGGTACCGGCCACACGGTCGACTTCATCGGTAGGCCGCCCGCGTATTTCTTCGGCGTGGGCGTGGATGGCCTGCCGCTGGTGGTGGGCGGGGGACTCAACCTGCCCACGGCTGTCGTCGGTGCGCGCGCTCAGGGGGGGGTGCTGCCGCGCGTGGCCTACGTCGACATGGGCGCATTGAATGCACAGTACCGCGCCTTCGGCATCGTGCAGCCGGGCATCCGCCTGCCCGCTGACCAGACCGTGGCCTGCGACAGCGGCGACCCGGACGCGGACTGCGCGCAATGAGCCCCCTCAAGTATGGCCGATGGCCGCGGAGGAACTGATGGACCGCAACGATCTGCTCGACAGCCTGTGCGCGGCATTGCCCGATGGCGCCGCCTGCGGAGACAACCTGGAGTACGACCCTGCATTCCTGGCCCTTGACCAGGCCGCCGCCGCACGTGCCGAGCGCGTGGTGGGCGACAGCGTGCTGGCCGCCGAGGAGCCGGACTGGGACCGCGTGGGCGAACAGGCATTGGCGCTGCTGCAACGCACCCGCGACCTGCGTGTAGCGGTGCACCTGGCCACCGCCTGGAGCCGCCAGCAGGGCTGGAGCGGCTGGGCCGACGGCCTGCGCCTGGTGCAGGGGCTGCTGCAGCAGCAATGGGCGCAGGTGCATCCGCAGCTGGATGCCGAGGACGACGACGACCCCACCGCACGGGTCAACGCGGTGCTGGCGCTGGCCGACCCGATGGGCGTGCTGGGTCGGCTGCGCACGCTGCCGTTCGTGCAGTCGCCGCGGCTGGGACGCTTCGCCCTGCGCGAACTGCGCCTGGCCGATGGCACATTGAAACTGGCGGCCAATGCCGAACCACCGCCGAGCCTGGAGGAGATCGACGCCTGTTGCCTGGACTGCCCGCTGCCGTTGCTGGCCAGCAGCGCCGAAGCGGCACGCCAGTCGTTGCAGGCCGCCCGCGCCATCGACCTCCTGCTGGCAGAGCAGCTGGGCGCATCGGCGCCAGACCTGAAGCCACTGCTGGATGACCTGACTACGCTGGACCGTTTCCTGCAACCACGCTGGCAGGCGCGCAACGGCAGCGACGAGACGCCCGTCGAGGAAGGCATGGACGACGGGCAGGGGACTGCTGGATCACGGCCGGCGGCAGCACGCAGCCAACGCATCGAAAGCACCGACGATGTGCGCCGGCGGCTGGATGAGATCTGCGAGTATTACGCGCGCTGCGAGCCGTCCAGCCCGGTGCCGTTGCTGCTGCAGCGGGCCCGCCGCCTGGTCGGTGGCGACTTCCTCGCCCTGCTGCGCGACCTTGCGCCAGGCGGCATGGATGAGCTGGAACGCGTGGTTGGTCGCAGCGAAGGCGGATGATCGCGGGCCGTCGCGCTCAGGGTAGATCCAAGCCATGCGTGGATGGGCCTTGCCGATCGCCGCGATGGGGTCAGAGCCCTTTCCTGCGGAAAGGGATCCGACCCCGGTCACATCACCAGCTGTACAGCTTCCAGTACACCGGAGACACACCGTCCTTTTCGTTGTCGAAGCGGCCATCGCCGTTCTTGTCGTACATGTAGAACGGCGCGCCGCGTGCCGGTGTCACCTTGACCATGCGCAACTGGCCGGACACCCGGTACTCCTCGATGGTGTCACCGTTGTCCATCGTGCGCTTGGAGACATCGGCGCCCTTGACGTCCACCGGGGGCGCGCCGGCGCCGCCCATGCTGGCGCAGCCAGCGAGCAGGAGCACGGAAGCCAGCATCAGGGTTTTCATCGGCGGGGCCTTTGCCTGGAAAGAGCCTTGATTATGCCCCATCGCCGCGTAACTGCCGTGTCGCCTCGGTGCAGGCGTGGGCGCGTAGAATCGGCACATGAGCAGATTAGTCCTGATCGACGGGTCCAGTTACCTGTACCGCGCGTTCCACGCGCTGCCGCCCCTGTCCAATGCACAGGGTGAGCCCACCGGCGCGCTGTTCGGCGTGGTCAACATGCTGCGCTCGACGCTGAAGGAGCGCCCGGCCTACGTCGCGTTCGTCGTCGATGCCCCCGGCAAGACCTTCCGCGACGACCTGTACGACCAGTACAAGGCCAACCGCCCGCCGATGCCCGATGAACTGCGCAGCCAGGTCGAGCCGATGTGCCGCATCGTTGAAGCGCTGGGCATCAGCATCCTGCGCATCGACGGCGTGGAGGCTGACGATGTAATCGGCACCCTGGCTCTGCAGGGCGTGGCACAGGACCTGAAGGTCACCATCTCGACCGGCGACAAGGATTTCGCTCAGCTGGTCCGGCCGGGCATCGAACTGGTCAACACCATGACCGGCAGCCGCATGGATTCGGATGCGGCGGTGATGGACAAGTTCGGCGTGCGTGCCGACCAGATCGTCGACCTGCTGGCGCTGATGGGCGACACCGTCGACAACGTGCCCGGGGTCGAAAAGTGCGGGCCGAAGACGGCGGCCAAGTGGCTGGCCGAATACCAGCATCTGGACGGAGTGATCGCGGCCGCGCCGACCATGAAGGGCAAGATCGGCGAGAACCTGCGTGCCGCGCTGGAGCGGCTGCCGCTGAACAAGGAGCTGGTGACCATCCGCACCGACGTCGCGCTGGACGCCAGCCCGACCACGCTGGCCCTGCGTGATCCGGACGTGCCCACGCTGGGCGAGCTGTACCTGCGCTATGGCTTCACCCAGGCGTTGAAGGAACTGGGCGGTCCAATCGCCGCTTCGGCGCAGGTCAGCGAGGCCACCCCGAGCCTGCGCGGCACCGCGGCCGGCTTTGCCCGTGGCAGCGCCGAAGCGCCGCCGGCGGGCGAGCTTGATCCGGCACTGTCGGCGCCCGGCGAGTACGAGACCGTGCTGACCACGGAGCAGCTGCAGGCCTGGGTCGCGCGCGTGCAGCAGGCCGATCTGATCAGCTTCGATACCGAGACCGACGCGCTGGACGCGATGCGTGCGCGACTGGTGGGCATCAGCCTGGCGGTGGAGCCGGGCAAGGCCGCTTACATCCCGGTCGGCCATGACTATCCGGGTGCGCCGGCACAGCTGCCGCTGGCACAGGTGCTCGATGCGCTGCGGCCGATGCTGCAGGACCCGGCGAAGAAGAAACTGGGCCAGCATGGCAAGTACGACCTGCATGTGCTGCGCCGCCATGGCGTGGACGTGCAGGGCTACCACGACGACACCATGCTCGAGAGCTTCGTGCTCAATTCCACCGCCACCCGTCACGACATGGATTCGCTGGCCCTGCGTTACCTGGGCTACAACACCATCAAGTTCGAGGAGGTGGCAGGCAAGGGCGCCAAGCAGATTTCGTTCTCGCAGGTGGGCATCGACGAGGCCAGCCGCTACGCCGCCGAAGACGCTGACATCACCCTGCGCCTGCACCACGCGCTGCAGCCGCAGCTGCTGGCCGAACCGACTCTGGACAGCGTGTACCGCAGCATCGAGATGCCGCTGGTGCCGGTGCTGACCAGCATCGAAGCCAATGGCGTGCGGATCGACACCGACGAATTGCGCCGGCAGAGCCAGGACCTGTCCTCGCGCATGCTGGCCGCGCAGCAGAAGGCCACCGAACTGGCCGGGCGCAGCTTCAACCTGGATTCGCCCAAGCAGCTGCAGGCGGTGCTGTTCGACGAACTGAAGCTGCCGGCGGTGGTGAAGACCCCCAAGGGCCAGCCCAGCACGAATGAAGAAGCACTGGAGGCGATTGCCGAGCAGCACGAGCTGCCGCGTGTGATCCTTGAATACCGGGGCCTGGCCAAGCTGCGCAGCACCTATACCGACAAGCTGCCGGAGATGGTCAACCCGGACACCGGCCGGGTGCACACCAGCTACCACCAGTCCGGCGCCGCCACTGGCCGCCTGTCTTCGTCCGATCCGAACCTGCAGAACATCCCGATCCGCACCGAGGATGGCCGCCGCATCCGCCGCGCGTTCATCGCCCCGGAAGGCTTCCAGCTGCTGGCGGCCGACTATTCGCAGATCGAACTGCGGATCATGGCCCACCTGTCCGGAGACCCGGGCCTGGTGCGCGCCTTCGAGCAGGGCGCCGACGTGCACCGCGCCACCGCTGCCGAGGTGTTCGGCCGCACCCTGGAAGAAGTGACCAGCAACGAGCGTCGCGCGGCCAAGGCGATCAACTTCGGCCTGATGTACGGCATGAGCGCGTTCGGACTGGCCCGCAACCTCGGTATCGACCGTGGCCAGGCGCAGGACTACGTGGCGCTGTACTTCAGTCGCTATCCGGGCGTGCGCGACTTCATGGAGCGCATGCGCGAGCAGGCCCGGGAGCAGGGCTACGTGGAGACGCTGTTCGGTCGCCGCCTGTACCTGAACGACATTCATGCACGTAACCAGGGCCTGCGTGCCGGTGCTGAACGTGCGGCCATCAATGCCCCGATGCAGGGCACCGCCGCCGACATCATCAAGCGCGCCATGGTCGCGGTGGATCAGTGGCTGCGTGACAGCGGTGCTCCGGCGCGGATGATCCTGCAGGTGCACGATGAACTGGTATTTGAAGCCGAGACCGGATTCATTGAAGAGTTGCGCAGCAACGTCGTGCAGCACATGTCGCAAGCAGCACAATTGCGTGTGCCGCTCGTGGTCGATACCGGCACCGGCAGCAACTGGGATGAGGCGCACTGAGTCGCATTCAGGCCGAAAACGCCGTGAATTCGTTCATTTGCGTGATATTTCTGACTCGAACATGAATGTTTCCCTGAGGGGTGCTTATTAAATTGGGCCCCTTCACGAACCGTTAGTGTTCGGAGTGCTTCTATAACTCCCGACAGGCGCAACGCCTGTTGTGGATCTCTCCCATCCCCTGGAGCAGATCTCGGAACGGGGGCTCCTCCCCAAGCACCCGTTCCCCGGCCCCGTTGACCTCCCCCTGGTCAGCGGGGCTTTTTATTTGTGCGCTGCTGCGCCACGCTGGGCCATCGCTCAGCAGGGGAACCCGCAATGCCCGATCTGTTCGCCCTGGCGATGCCGTGGTGGGAGTTCATCCTGCGCGCCGTGGTGGTCTACGCGGTGGTACTGGGCATGGTCCGGCTCAGTGGCAAGCGCGCGCTGGGGCAGGTCACGCCGTTCGATGTGCTGCTGATCGTGCTGCTGGGCAATGCGGTGCAGAACGCGTTGCTGGGCACCGACACTTCGCTGGCCGGTGGCCTGCTGCTGGCCGCCACGCTGATCCTGCTGAACTACGGCGTGGGCTGGATCACCGCCCGCAGCCGCCGCATGGAACGGCTGATCGAGGGCGAACCGGTGGTGATTGCGCGCAACGGCAAGCTCTTCGACAGCGTGCTGCGGCGCGAGCTGGTCAGCCGCGCCGATTTCGAGGTCGCCATGCGCCAGCAGAGCTGCATCGGCGTGGAAGAGGTGGAACTGGCATTGTTGGAAACCAATGGCCACATCACCATCATTCCCAAGCGCAAGGACGATTGAGGCGGGCAACCGCGTGGGCCGAAGGCAGCATTCCTCCGGCCCACGGCATACGGTTTACTGTTCGGCCGCCTGCGCCTTCATGCCCGCCCAGTCACGTGTGGCGTCCACATCGCAGGCTACATGGGTGCCCTTGCCGTCCTTGGCGCAGATCGCCGCCATCGTCTGCGGAACCTTGGGGTCGGCGGTATGCGCATAGCCTGCGGCGAGCCCCAGGCAGCCATCGCGCACGCCGGCGCTGCACAGCTTGATGAAATAGGGCTGGGCCTGTGCCCACTTCTCCGCGCTGTGCAGTTCCTCGCCCGCGACCTTGCAGCCGAGCAGCTTGCCGTCGTTGCAGCATGACGCGGCGCCGCCCTTGCGGGCCAGGATCGGGCAGTCCAGCGGCTGCGGGATCTCCACGAATGCCGGCGGCGGCTGGCAGCTCGTCGCGGACTTGTCCATGCGCTGGTAGTAGCCGTAGCGGTTGTCCTTGTCCATCCCGGCCAGGGTTCCGTTGCTCAGTGGCTGCAGTACGAAATCGCTGCCGACGTCACGACGGATCAGGATCCTGCCGTCCTGCACGCGTGCGCGCAGGCGGGTGCCGACACCCTCCACTTCGACCAGGCCGGCATCCAGGAACCGCAGCGACGACAGCAGGCCAAGCTCGGCCTCGAAGCGGCCGCAGGGAAGCGCGGTAGCTGCGACCGGGGTCAGCGCCGACGGCGCCAGCGGGGTCAGCATCGCCAGGCCCTTGGCCGGGCCGCAGGCGTAGGCGCCCTCGCGCTGCGTGCACGAGCGCTGCAGGGCCTGCTGCGCCTGCTGCAGGCGTCCGCCGTTCCACAGCGCTTCGGCCACGTTGCTGCAGAACGACTCGCCCTGCTGCTGTGCGCACAGCGCCGCCAGTTCATCCAGCTGCGCTGCCGGCAGCGGCGCGTCCAGCGTCTGCTCCAGACCCATCACCGCCCTGCCCATCAGTTCGCCGGCCATGGCCTTCATGACGGCCATGCAGGCTTCCCCCTCCTCGGGCGATGCATCATCGCGGCAGTAGGCCGGCATCTGCGGCTCGGTCTGGGCACGCTGCGGTTGCGCCTCCTTGGCCTGGCGCTGGTAGGTCTCCTGCAGTTGGGTGCAGGCCGCCTCCACGCCCTCGCTGCACCAGGCGTGCAGCTGCAAGGGCGCGGCCTCAGGCAGTGCCTCCAGGCAGTCGCTGGTGTCGGCCATGCAGCTGCCTTCGACCATCTCCGGGACCGGCTTGCAGGTGGCCGCTGCTTTCAGGTGGAACGTGTGGTATCCGCCGGTGACCGTGCGGTCGTTGTCGCTGAACTCCCAGTTCTCCAGGCGGCCGGTGGAAAGGTTGCCGGTACCCAGCAGGTTGTCCTGGCGTACCAGCCGCAGCCGTTCCGTGGCCTGGTAGGGGCCCGAGAGGAAGCCGTGTGCTTCGCTTTCGATGGTCAGGCTGGCGTTGCCATCGTCCTGCAGGTAGGTGCCGCAGGCCATCGACTGCGCGGCCACCGGCAGGCTGGGCACGGCCAGCGCGAGCAGCAGCATGGCGCGCCAGGTGATCATCCGGCGGCGTGGGGAAACAACAACGGGCATCACGGTCTTCCTTGATTCAAGACAAAAGGGGGAATGAAGTGGAGCACGCCGCAGCCGGGCCACCGCCGCGCGGGTGGCGGTCCGCGCAGCGGCAACGCGTGCAGCGTCCGGTACCCGAAGCGCCTACAGCCAGTCGCGTGGCACCAGGTAATCGGCCAGGCGCGCTTCGGCGCTGCCGTCTTCCGGGGTAAAACCGTACTCCCAGCGTACGCGCGGGGGCAGGCTCATCAGGATGCTCTCGCTGCGGCCACCGCTCTGCAGGCCGAACAGCGTGCCGCGGTCGTAGACCAGGTTGAACTCGACGTAGCGGCCACGGCGGTACAGCTGGAATTCGCGTTCGCGCTCGCCGTACGGCGTGTCCTTGCGCTGCTGCACGATCGGCAGATACGCATCGAGGAAACCATCGCCGACCGCGCGCAGGTAGGCGAAGTCACGCTCGAAATCGCCGTGCAGATCGTCGAAGAACAGACCGCCCACGCCGCGTGTTTCGTTGCGATGGCGCAGGAAGAAATACTCATCGCACCAGCGCTTGTGCGCGGCGTAGCGCTCTTCACCGAACGGCGCGCACAGATCGCGTGCCACCCGATGCCAGTGCTGCACGTCCTCGTCGAACGGGTAGAACGGGGTCAGGTCGAAGCCACCACCGAACCAGCTGGCCACCACCTCGCCATCGCGCTGCGCCTGGAAGAAGCGCACGTTGGCGTGGGTGGTCGGCACGTAGGGATTGAGCGGGTGGAACACCAGCGACACACCGGTGGCGCGCCACGAGGCGCCGGCCAGTTCCGGCCGGTTGGCCGAGGCAGACGGCGGCAGGCGGCTGCCCGCCACATCGGAAAAGCCGATACCGGCCTGTTCGAACACCGCGCCATCGCGCAGCACGCGGGTGCGGCCACCGCCGCCCTCGGCACGCTGCCACAGGTCTTCCTGGAAACGTGCGCGGCCATCGGCGGACTCGATCGCCGCACAGATGCGGTCCTGCAGGTCGGTGAGGTAGGCGCGAACGCGCTCGAATTCGTTCATGGCGCGTACTTTACCGCAGGGCCGTGCGTCGGCTCTCGCTGGCGCCGCATTGCGCCGGGCCCGGCTGATGCTGGTAACGCTGGTAGCCGGTCCAGGCATCCATGCCCAGAAGGTCGCCATTGGCCAGCAGGCGCAGCACGTGGTCGCTGCCGTGGCCATTGCGCAGATGGATGGCACCGTCCAGCAGCCGCACCTGCGAGCGCTGGCCACCGATCGTCGCGTGGCCATCGTCGCTGAACGCAACCGCATCGATCGTGCCGCCGTCGGCCTGGTACAGGCCACAAGGCACCTCGGTGGCGTCGACCAGGCGCAGCGCAGCACCGAGTGCCTGCAGGGGCTCGACCCGTTCGCATGCGCTGTAGCGACCGGCATCGCAGACCACCTGCAACGCTTGCACGGCCGCCCGCGGATCGCGCGCATTCAACTGCTGCTCGGCCACTTCGGTGCAGAAGCGGCCAGCGCGCTGCTGCAGGCACAGCTGCTGCAGCTGGTCGCGCTGCGCCGCCGGCAGTTCCACCGACGGCGGATCGATGCCACGGGCGAACGACTGGCCACTGGCCTGTGCCACGGCGGCGGCCAACGCGTCACGACGGGCATCACGGCAGGTCAGTACCTCCTCGCGCTCCGCATCGGTGGTGCAGGGCGCCGGTGCGGCGGTAGCCAGCGCTACCCCCTTGGCAGACGCGGCAGCCAGGAGCGCATCATCCACGTAGCCCAGCAACAGGCCGCTGCAGGCCGCGCCAACGCCCTGCTGGCAGGCGCTCAGCAGCTGCGACGGCGTTGCCGCGTGCAGGCGTGCGATGCAGCGGTTCGCATCGGCCAGGCAGCTGCCGGCGGCGCTCACCGCCACCGGCTGGCAGACCGCCGGTGCACGCAGGCGGTAGTCCTGCAGCGTGTCGTTGATGCGCCTGCCATCGGCACTGGCAGTGAGCGCTGTTGCCACGCCGTCATCCAGGTTGACCAGCACCAGGCCGTTGCCATCGCGTTCGATCTGCAGCGATTCGAGATCAAAGGCCGTCGCCAGGCGACGGCCCCGGTTGTGTGAGTCGATCACCAGCGCGGTGTCATTCTGCGCATTGACGTACCGGCCACATCGCAGCGGCGCGGGCGTGGAAGCTGCGGCCGGCACCGGCGGGGTGGCCAGCAGCAGCGCAGTGACGGTCAGCAACATCCGGAGCAGGGCAGGCATGCGACGTCCTTGTCGAAGGCGGAACACGGGAGGGGAGTCAGTGGAAGCGCGCGCGGATGTCCGGTCGCAGCAGGCGCCAGCCCAGCCAGCCCTGCAGGCCCGCGAACAGCACCGAGGTGCCGACCAGTGTCAGGGTGAACAGCACGCGCTGCACCTGCAGCTCATGTTGCGCCGACGGGTCGCTGGCGAGCAGCGCGATGAACACCAGCAGCAGGCGGTCCATCCACCAGGCGATCACGAAATTGGCCAACGCACTCAGGCCCAGCATCCACACATAGGCCCACAGCCCCCACCGGCGCCCGCGCCACATACCCCAGCTGGCCAGGGTCGAGACCAGGCAGAGCAGGGCAACAAGCAGCGAGGTGGCCGCCGGGTGTTTCAGCATCCACCACAGGCTGCCGTCGAGCTGCTGTTCCCACGCCACTGTCACCAGCGTCGTCCAGAACTCGGTGCGGGCCAGTGCCGCCGCCATCAGCGCCTGCGCGAGGAAGTAGAGGGTGACCAGCAGGCACAACCAGAACGAGCCCTGCGCCACGGCGCCGACCCAGTTGTTGGGTGGCGGTGGGGTGGGTGCGGGGATCGGGGGAATCGAGGCTGACATCCGTTGTCCGGCTGGGCGGTGCCCGCTTCGTCAGCGAGCCGTCGCCAGGGCAGCGACCGCCGGCAGGATATGGTGTTCGCTCAAGGGTGCCAAGGGCTGGCCGTGCGGCGGCTGCAGCGGTACCCAGGCCAGTTCGGCGATCTCCGCACGCGCGCATGGCTCACCTTCGATCCACACCCGCCAGGCCTGTGCCTGCACGCGGTGGCCGGGCTCGTTCACCGCCCAGTCCTCGAAATCGCCCAGTGCGATGGCCGAGGCGGTGTGCAGCTGCACGCCCAGTTCCTCGTCCAGCTCGCGTGCCAGTGCCTGCAGCGGCTCCTCGCCCGGCTCGGGCTTGCCGCCCGGCTGCATGAAGCGGCTGGCACCGTGCTTGCGCACGACCAATGCCCGGCCGCGATCATCGAGGATGACCGCGGCCACGATGTGGATCGTGGCCGCGGCAGCACTCACTTCAGGTTCTGCTCGAACAGCTTGAGGATGCGCTTGTACTGGTCCAGCCAGGAGTCGGCACGCACGTAGCCGTGGCGCTCCAGCGGGTACGGCGCGATCGACCAGTTGTCCTTGTGCAGCTCGATCAGGCGCTGGGTCAGGTTCACCGAATCCTGGAAGAACACGTTGTCATCCATCATGCCGTGGGCGATCAGCAGGTTGTCCTGCAGGTTCTGCGCGTACTCGATCGGCGACGACACGCGGTACGCCTCCGGATCGATGTCCGGGGTGTTGAGGATGTTGCTGGTGTAGCCGTGGTTGTACTGGTGCCAGTCGACCACCGGGCGCAGCGCGGCGCCGGCCTTGAACGTGCCCGGCGAGCGGAACAGCGCCATGAAGGTCATGAAGCCGCCATAGGAACCGCCGTAGATGCCGGCATGGTCACGGTCGCCCTGCTGGGTGTCGACCAGCCAGTCCAGGCCGTCCTTGTAGTCTTCCAGTTCCGGGTGGCCCATGTTGCGGTAGATGGCCGTGCGCCAGTCGCGGCCGTAGCCCTCGCTGCCGCGGTAGTCCATGTCCAGCACGATGTAGCCCTTCTGCACCAGCAGGTTGTGGAACATCTGCTCGCGGAAGTAGGCCGGGTAACGCTGGTGCACGTTCTGCAGGTAGCCGGCACCGTGCACGAACATCACGATCGGGTACTTCTTTCCCGGTTCCTTGTTTTCCGGCTCGTAATACTTGGCCCAGACCACGCCGGCGCCATGCTTGGACGGCACCGCCACCAGCTTCGGCTGGACCCACTGGCGCGCCTTGTAGTCGGCAGTACGGGTATCGGTCAGCACGCGCGCCTGGCCGGCACCGGTGCTCGGCACCACCGCCAGCTGCGCCGGCAGGTAGGCGCCGGAATAGCGCACCAGCAGCTGCTGGCCGTCCGGCGACAGCGAGAAGTCTTCCACGCCGTTGAGGCTGGTCAGCTCGCGCACCTGGCGGGCAGTGGTATCGACCGCGCAGACTTCGTAGTCATGCGGGGCCTGCTGGTTGCACAGGAAGTAGAAGCCCTTGCCGTCGGCCGACAGCACCGGCGCCGAGGTTTCCCACTTGCCGCTGGTCAGCGCCTGCGGCTTGCCGCCGCCGGCCTGGGTGTACAGGTGCGAGAAGCCCGATTCCTCGGACAGCAGCCACAGCGTGCGACCATCGGCCATCCAGCCGAAATCGTTGAAGCCCCAGTTGATCCAGGCGTTGTCGGTCAGGCGATGGCGGTTCTGCACGCGGCCGTCGGCAGCGGCAACGCTGACGATCCAGCGGTCCTTGTTGTCGTTGGCGCGCAGCATCACCGCGGCCTGCTGGCCATCGGCGCTCCAGCGGATGCCACCGCCCATGAAATCGCTCATCACCTGCACGCTGCGGTCGCCCTTCAGCGCGTCCTTGCCGGCCTTGCGGCGCAGCTCGGCCAGCGGATCGGTGCCGATACCCGGCAGGCCCGACAGCGACAGCTTCTCGGCCTTGCCGCTGCGCACGTCCACGAACCACAGGGTGTGCGGCTCGAAGCCGTTGCGGCCGACGCGGGGACGGGTGTCCTCGGTTTCTTCGTAGCCCGACTCGGTCACATACAGCGGCATCTTGCCGCCGCGGCCGTCGTCGAAGTCCTTCGGCTTGGTGGTCACGATCAGGTGGCCCAGGTCCGGCGACAGCACGCTGTCGACGATCTCGACATCGGCACCCAGGAACACCGGGCCCGGTGCGCGGGTCGGGTCGGCCTGGCGCCAGCGCTGGTCCTGGTCCTTCAGTGTCTCGCGCTGTTCGCGGTCGCGGCGCAGGGTTTCCAGTGTGCGCAGCTGCTGGTCGCGCAGCACGTCGGCCTTCGGCGGCGTGCTCGGATCCTTGTCGGCCTTCAGGCTGGCCACCTGCTGCACACCGCTGGCGGCGGTCCAGTGGAACCAGTTCTGGCCGACGCGCCAGATCACGCCGTTGTCGGCGGCGAAGTTCACGCCGGCGGCGCGTTCGTTGCTGCGGGTCAGCTGGGTCAGCGCGCCGCTGCGCAGGTCGCGGACGAACACATCGCCGTTGCGCACGAAGGCGCTGCGGCTGCGGCTGCGGTCATAGACCGGATCGGCCACGTCGAGGCTGCCGCGCTGGTCATCGGCCACCTGTGCGGCCATGCCACCGGCCACCGGCTGGCGGAAGGTGTCGCGCACCGGGCTGCCGTTGCGCTTGAGCTGGTATTCCACCTGCTGGCTGTTCCACGACCACCAGGCCTTCTCCACCGGCGGACCGATCCAGTCCGGGTCGGCCATGGCCTGTTCGATGGTGATCGGCGTCGGCGCGGCCTGGGCGGCCGGAGCGGCCAGCACGGCAGACAGCAGGAGGGACAGGGGCAGCACTCGGGACATGGGCGGACGGCACCAGAAGAGGAAACCGGGCAAGCGTAGCAGCCGCAACGGCCGGGGGAGGGGGCCACAGGTCATGGCAGCGGGATTGGCAAAGTGGTGCAACCGGTCGGCAGGGTTGCGCATCCAATCTCCTGAACCCGCATCATCCACCGGACAGGAGCACGACTATGCAGGAACTCATCCCGATCACCCTCTTCATCTGCACCGCCTATGCGATCCATGCCATCGCCGATGCGCGTGCGCGCGGCAAGCTGGTGGCACCGCACGTGCCGGAAGAGGTGATCCGCTCGCTGGCGCTGCTGGAAGAGGAGCGCCGCCGCCAGGGCGCGCTGCGCTGGGGTATCAGCCTGGTGTGCCTGGCACTGGCCATGGCGCTGCTGGAAGCCATCGGCGCACGCGACCTGACGTTCGGCGCCGCAGCCGCGATGGTCGGCAGTGCCGGCCTGGGTCAGCTGCTGGCCTGGCACTTCACCCGCCCCGCAGTGCGCAAGGGCTGAGCCGGCGCATGCTGCGGGCACAGGGGGAGCCCCACGCATGAGCCTGCTGGGGGAGGCGCTGGCCGCATTGCGGGGGCGGCGTCGGCAGGATGCCGCGACGGCGACCATACCCGCCGAGCCGCTGGATGCGGACCAGGTATTGGTGCGCGCCATCATCGACGGCTCGCAACCGGCCTTCGCGCAGCTGGTGGAAACACACCAGCGCACCTGCGCGCATGTGATCGGCCGCATGGTCGGCGACCGCGACCAGGTGGCCGACCTGCTGCAGGAAACGTTCCTGGCGGTATTCCGCCAGCTGCACCGGTTCCGTTTCGAATCTTCGCTGCGCACCTGGATTTCGCGCGTGGCCTACACCACCGCGCTGCAGTACCTGCGGCGGCGGCGGCTGGAAGCGCAGTGGATGGTGGCGGTGGAAGCGCCCGAGGAACTGGGGGTTGGTGACGAGGGTCCGGGTCCTTCCGAACTCAGCGAGACATTGCAGGCCGGCCGTCACCTCGGCGCGGCGCTGGAACGATTGAGTGCGCCGCAGCGCCTGATCGTGGGCCTGCATTATCTGGAGGATTTCGATCTGGCCGAGATCGAACAGGTGACTGGCCTAGCTCGAGGTACCATCAAGAGCCACCTGTACCGTGCGCGCCAGGTCCTGAAGCAGGAACTGGTGCGGCATGCCACCGCCGGAGAACTGTTGTGAACCGACCGACCGATTCTCGCGATGCGGAAGAGCGCGCGCTGGCACAGGCGTTGCGTGAGCAGGCGCAGCAGGAAGACACGCCGGATGTAAGCGAGGCGCTGCAGAAGCGCCTGCAGGCGGAGAGCCGCGACAGCAGGGTGGGCTATGTGGTGGTGCAGGTGGCGTTGCTGGGAGCGCTGGTGGCGGGGGCGGTCTGGTATTTCTGGAGTTGAGAGAGTGATTGATCCGACGTCAGTCGCATCCGGCGTGAATCTTCTTCCGCCACTCTAACGGTCAATACATCGGAAAATCCCCCGCACCCGACGGATCGCGTCATCTTCAGACGCTAAGTGAAAAGCCTCGGACTGAGGATAGTTGCAAAGGAATCTTCTGCTGTTGATGTCGATGATCCTGCCGGTAAAACCTAAATCGTCGGCAGTCGCTGACGCTGGCCGGGAGCTGTGAAAGCTCGCGGCTATATCCAGCAGTATCAACATCAAAGGAGCTGAATAATGTCGAAGATCGGCAAGTCCGTGCTTCTCCCTCCGGCACTCATTGCAATGCTTGGTCTATCTGGCATCGCATCTGCTGCGCATGAAAGTGCGCCCAATGATCTTGCGCAGATCCACAACGTCTCTGTGCTGGACATCAATCTCGTCAGCGGGACGGAGTTGCAAGAAGGAATCGGCGATAACGAGATCGCAGGTGTTCAATGTACCAACTACTCAAGCGGTGGTACCCACTGCGGTCACTACTCGTCAGGCGACGCAGAAGAGCTCCAGTTCGCGCATGTTGTTCCTGAAGTCCAGAAGTTCAACGTCTAAGAACGCGGACGGTCGCCCATGGGGTGGCCGTCCGTCACCAAGGAGAAGTTGATGAGAACTTCCATAGAAGATCTCAGGAGAGCGATTGAAGATCCGTGCAGAACGGTTGACGTTTGCTCCGTGCTGCTGGATGCATGGTTTGAAGTAACTCCGCGTCGTTTAGGTGAGGCTCTTTCGAAATTCAGAGATGAGCGGTTTGAGAATCAAGAGCTTGTAGAGAATTTTGAAAGAGCGTTCAAGCAGTTGGATTCCGCGGCGAGAAGAAGATTGATTGGCTCCCCATGGGTTTCCGGATTCATGGATGATCCAGATGGAGTTTCTCATGAAGATCCAGATGGAAGGCCTGTCTTGACCATCGAGGCGCTTCATCTCGCCGCAATGGCGGAGTGTCTAGTTACTTCCATCCATGACGAAACGGGCAAGCTGCACCAAGGAAGGGGAGTCGAAAGCCCACTCGGGGAGTGGGTGATAAGACGGCATGAATCCGGTTTTGAAAAAGTTGAACGCGCAAAAGTGGGAGGTGTGATCGCTCTGGACGTGGATAGTGGACTGGCGCGTCGAAACGAGCCAGAGAGCGGAACGTTCTGCAATCCATTCCTGAGTATCTCATCAGAAGAGTTTGTCGTAATCCAGGAGAAGCTGGAAGCGGCCATAGGGCTTGTGGACGAAGCTACTCCACATCTGGGCCTGCTGATTCGAACATTCACAAGGCGTGTGCTTGTGAGGAAGTCGATCCAGCAGGATGATCAGGTTTCACCTCTGAATCTTGGATCCGAGTATCGGCCGATTCATGCAGGTTGCATCCGAATCCTCAATGTCCACAGGCCAGAAATGACCGTGGATCTCTGCGCAGAGGCAATTCTGCACGAGTCCGTCCACTCGTACCTTTCCGCCTACGAAGAGGTGCACGGGAAGTTCATGTCAGGTGCAATCAGGGTTCGCCCGGTTTCACCATGGTCAGGTAACTTCATTCCGAACCATTCACTGGCACACGCGGTTTTTGTCTACTACGCCATACATCAGCTTCTCGGCAGATTGGTTGATATCGGAGCGGGGATTGGAGAAGAAGCCGGGAAGAGAATAAAACGACGACTGATGCACGTTGCAGGCGGATTCTCCATCGAACGGAAGATCTCGACGTTATTCGTGCTGGAGTCACCCGCCTCATTGCAGCTGATGGCGGTCGTGGATGAAATTCAGGAGAAGATCAGGGCCGAGTACAGCCAAGGAATGCCGAAGTACATTCTGGAGAGCGTGGCATGAAGACCCCAATCATTGTCATCCACTCCGATCCGGAAGACGTCGTCGCAGCCGTGCTCGGGGATGTCCAGGGTGTGAGTGTGATCCATCTGGACGAGCTGACTCGAAGCTGGTGCGTTCAGGAGGGTGAGATCATTGAACCCGTACTGGAACAGTCGATTCCGAGCCTGTGGTCTGCCTACATCATCAACAGGGTCTTCGATCTCTCTCGCACCGAGATTGGCAAGCGTCTTCGAGAATTTGGCCTACATGAAAACTGGGCGCACGCAGCTCTGGGCTCGGTTCTGTCGCGAGCGCACGCGCTGGCACACGGTGTTGGTCCTCGCGGAGTGAGTAGATCGCTTCTCCCCTTGAACGTGCAATGGAAGCTTCTTTCCGGGCGTATCCCAAGCATCAAGACGCCGCAGTTCGCTTTTGGGTTCGGTCATCGAATGCCCGATATGTCGCATCTGGAAAAATTCGTGCAGAAGTCGGTCTGGTCCTACTTCCGGTGGAATGGTGATTCTGACGTCGCAGAAGGTGAGCAGCAGTGGCATCCATTCTTCGTCGAGCAGCCGCAAGGCACCCCAATCATGTGTAGCTATCACGGAGAGGCGTTCTCACTGAATTTTCCAAGGGGGCGACCAGAGCTGGATCTCGGCGCTTTTCCTGCCCTCGTATCCGCATGCCGTGAACTTTTCGACAGCAGGATGGGCGAGATCCTGGTGTACCAAGAGGATGAAAGCCTGACCTTCTGCGCCTGCAGTCCATACATGGCTGGAGTAGGTGAGCTGAGAGAAGGAAAGCAGCTTCTTCTACGGGGAGTTCCTTCGAGTTGAAAAGGCCAAGGAGGGTACGTGCACGGTTACTACATCAAGATGTCGTTGATTCGATTCAAGCAACGAATCGGCACACATCTCGCAATCGCTCTCATGCTGGGTGTCGGAGTAGGGATCACGACTGGCATGCTCTCCATTGTTCTTCAGGCATCGTCGGATCCGGCTCCAGGCCGGAGCTCCGCATTGTTCCGCCCGTACCTTGACGCTCGTCCAGACGCCATGCGCAGTGGTTCCCCGGATCCTGGACAGGCACTGACCTGGCCAGACGCGAAGGCGCTTCTGAACCAAGACCGGGCGTGGAAGCAGGCAGCCATGGCGGGAGGGGCGGTAACGCTTTCCCGGCCGGGAGATTCCAGCGCAAGACTGCGTGCGAGATTCGCCACATCCGATGTCTTCAGTGTGCTGGGCATTGCCGTTGTTCAAGGACGGGCATGGTCCGCGGAGGAGGGGCATGCCGCGAGCCGAACGGCGGTCCTTTCACGCGCGCTTGCAGAGCGGGAATGCGCGCAGGACTGCGTGGGCCATCGGTTGGAACTGGGCAGGCGCACCTATACCGTCGTGGGTGTCGCGGAGGATTGGCATCCGGTGCCGATGTTTCAGGGAGATCTGACGCGGCGACCATTTGTCGGCCCCGACGAGATCTATCTGCCGGTTGAGACTGCAATCGCAGACGAACTGACCGTCGTGGACGGAACGACGATCTGGGGTGGTGACCAGGACACAGATCTTGCGGGGGCCAATGTTTCCTGGCTTCAACTGTGGGCGTGGCTGCCCACCGCCGATGATGTCGCCGCCTACAGTGTGAGTCTGAACGCCTATGCGCGGGAGAAAGGTCTTCGGATCGAGCCAGGCACTCGCCAGGTAGCTCTCTGGCCGTTGATGGATTGGCTGGGCAGGCTCGGATTGGTTCCGGAACGAGCGAGGATGCAGCTTCGACTGTCACTGATCCTTCTCGGCGCGTGCATTGTCAACGCGGCGGCATTGCTGAGCTTCAGTCTTGGGCGTCGCCGCCGGGAACTCGTGATACGACGCGCGCTTGGAGCGCGACGTCGAGACGTTTTCATCCAGCTCATGTGGGAATCCGTCGCTGCGGGAGTCGCAAGCAGTGCGCTCGCGGTGCTCACCTATGCGCTGGGAATCCGGGTGGTTGCTTCGGGAGACGTTCTGCCCAGCGCGATAACGGCGATGCATGCTGGGGCAATGCTGATGGCGGCTGGCCTGGGGGTCGCCACGACGTTGTTCTGTTCATTGTTCGCATCGTTTGAGATCTGCAGGGGTAGCTCATTGTCGAGTGCCTTCGCGAAAGGGGCTGCCTGAAATGTTCGAATCGATGAGGGAGACCCGACGGCACATGAGGAGCGCTGCACTTCTCGCAGTGCAGGCAGGACTTGCAAGCCTGGCATGTGCATTTGCATTGCAGTCCGCCTTGGACAGCTTCTCCAGATTGAACACTCGGAACATCCGGGAGGCAGCATCGATTGGTGTGGTCAGGGTCTCGGATGGCGAAGAAGGCGGGGATGCTGCAATGCTACGGGCAGACCTGTCCGCCATCCGGTTGCCCGGTGTACAGGACACAGTTGTGAGCGACTCTGTTCCGTTCGGAGGTAGAGCCCATCGATACGGCGTGTGCACCAGTGACTCCGCCATGGCGTACTCGATGAACGCGGGCACGACGGACGTTGCTGGATGTGATCGGATTCCCGTAGTAACTGCCAGCTCTGGTTTGCTGGCGATGCTGGGCGCGGGAATCGTTTTGGGAAGGGCTGTCACAGATGACGACATGGTTGAAGGCGCTCCGGTGGTTCTGATCAGTGAAGCGTTGGCTGCCAGTCTGTTCGGAACGGAGAGTGCCGTTGGCCGCCGCCTGTATTTCGGCCCCGGCAGCAGTCGGGTCGTCGTGGGCGTGTTCGCATCTGTTTCCGGGCCGGCGCCAGGAGGCAATGAGCGAGACTCGCAGTGGGCGCTGCTTCCGGGACTTCCCGGGGGCGCGAGTCGCTATTATCTGGCGAAGTGGATGTCGGAGGTCGATCGCCCATCGCTTGATCGCGTTGTCGACGTGCTGCAGCGACCATATCGGATCGTGAATCCAGCCGGTATCGATACGCTGGCGGGGTATCGCGATGCGTACGTCAAAGCTGATCGCTTCGCTACGTCCGTGCTCGTGATCATGACGGCCGTTGTTCTCGGTGTGCTGATGGCCGGTGTTTCCGGAGTCGTCGGCGCGTGGCTTGATCGGCGTCGGCACTCCATCGGGATCCGACGCACATTGGGTGCTCGCGGATCCGTGATCTTTGCAGAAATCATGTTCGAGGTTTCACTGTTCACCACGTTTGGCGCTGTGCTCGGCGCGATGTTATTGCCGTGGGTGTGGTCATCACAGGACGACGTTCCAGGTTCACCATGGGTCTTGGGATTGATCGCCGTCGCGCTGGTAATGTCGGCCTGTTTCGCTGCCTTGGTGCCCAGGGCCCTGCGAATCGCCAGAGAACAGCCGTTGACCTTGCTGAAGCCTTTCTAGCCATTCATCCCTTCACCCGCCCCCTGCGACAAAGTGAAGCAGCGCGTCACCCGGTCGCATCCCACGTTAACTAAATCCTCCTAAAGTGGTCCGGTATCCCACCCGTACCCGGCAGGAGGCGTCCCTTGGACGCGTTGTTGTTGTCGCGGATCCAGTTCGGATTCGTCATCAGTTTCCACGTACTGTTCCCGGCCTTCACCATCGGCACGGCCAGCTGGCTGGCCTTCATCGAATGGCGTTGGCTGCGCACGAAGCTGCCGGTCTGGCGCGAGCTGTACTTCTTCTGGCAGAAGATCTTCGCGGTGTCGTTCGGCATGGGCGTGGTCAGCGGCATCGTCATGGCTTTCCAGTTCGGCACCAACTGGCCGCGGCTGAGCGAAGTGGCCGGCACGGTCATCGGCCCGCTGCTGACCTACGAAGTGCTGACCGCGTTCTTCCTGGAAGCCAGCTTCCTCGGCGTGATGATGTTCGGTTGGGGTCGGGTGTCGCCGCGCCTGCATTGGCTGTCCACCTGCATGGTGGCGCTGGGCACGTTGTTTTCGACGTTCTGGATCCTCTCGTCCAACAGCTGGCTGCATACGCCGGCCGGCTACGAGATGGTCAACGGCATCGTGCATCCGGTCGACTGGTGGCAGGTGGTGTTCAACCCATCCTTCCCGTACCGCCTGGCGCACATGGCGCTGGGCTCGTTCATCACCACCTGTTTCGTGATCGGTGGCGTCGGTGCGTGGTACCTGCGCAAGGGCACGCACGTGGAGGCCGGCCGGCGGATGCTGATCGCCGCCGTCGCGTTCGCCGCGCTGACCGTGCCGCTGCAGATCTTCGTTGGCGACATGCATGGCCTGAACACGCTCAAGCATCAGCCGATGAAGATCGCGGCGATGGAAGCGCACTGGCATGAGACCAAGGAGGGCGAGGGCGTGCCGCTGGTGGTATTCGCACTGCCCAACGAGAAGGAAGAGCGCAACGATTTCGAAGTGGCCATTCCCAAGCTCGGCAGCGTGATCCTCACCCATACCCTGGACGGTACGTTCGATCCGCTGACGTCGGTGCCGGCCAGCGAGCGGCCGCCGGTGACGCCGGTGTTCTTCGCCTTCCGCATCATGGTCGGGCTGGGCACGCTGATGCTGGTGCTGGCCTGGGTCTCGGCCATCCAGCTGTGGCGGAAGAAGCTGCTGGATTCGCCGTGGTTGCTGCGCGGCTGGAACTGGATGCTGCCCAGTGGGTTCATCGCGCTGATATCGGGCTGGTTCGTCACCGAGATGGGACGGCAGCCGTGGGTGGTCTACGGCGTGCTGCGCACCGCCGATGCGGTCGGCCCGCAGAGCGCGTGGATGACCGCGCTGTCGCTGACGGTGTACGTGGTCGGCTATGCCTTCGTGTTCGGCTGGGGCATCTGGTACCTGGTGAAGATCCTGCGCCATGGCCCGCAGCCGTACGACGCAGGCCCGTCGCTGGACCATGGCAGCCACACCCCGGCGCGGCCGCTGTCGGCCGCCGACGAACCGCTGGAGGAGCGCTGACATGGACCTGATGACTTGGCTGCCGGTGGCATGGTTCGCGGTGATCGGCTTCGGCGTGCTGATGTACGTGGTGCTGGACGGCTTCGTGCTCGGCATCGGCATCCTTGCTCCGTTCGCCGAGGACGAGGAACAGCTGGACCTGATGATGAACACCGCCGCGCCGATCTGGGACGGCAACGAGACCTGGCTGGTGCTCGGTGGCGCCGGCCTGATGGCGGCGTTCCCGAAGGCCTACGCGGTGCTGCTGTCGGCGCTGTACCTGCCGGTGCTGCTGCTGGTGGTGGCGCTGGTGTTCCGTGGCGTGGCCTTTGAGTTCCGTTTCAAGGCGCACCGTTCGCGGCGGCTGTGGAGCGTGGCGTTTGGCCTCGGTTCGCTGCTGGCCACCTTTGCCCAGGGCGTGATCCTCGGCACGCTGGTGCAGGGCCTGCCGCTGGTCGATGGCGTGTACCAGGGCGGTGCGTTCGGCTGGTTCAGCCCGTTCGCGATGCTGACCGGTGCCGCGTTGGTGGCCGGCTACGCATTGCTGGGCAGCACCTGGTTGATCCTGAAGACCGAAGGGCGCGTGCAGGCGCTGGCCCGGCAGATGACCCGCCCGCTGGTGGTGGCGGTGATCGCGGCGATGGGCCTGGTCAGCAGCTGGCTGCCGTTCCTGCAGTCGCGGCTGATGGACCGCTGGTTCAGCAACGGCAATTTCTGGTGGTTGTCGCCGGTGCCGCTGCTGACCCTGGCGGTGGCCATTGCGCTGTGGCGCAGCGCCACCCATCCGCGTCGCGACCTGCCGCCGTTCCTGCTCAGCCTGGCCTTGTTTGTGCTCGGCTTCGCTGGCTTGGTGCTGGGCATGTGGCCGTACCTGCTGCCGCCGTCGATGACGCTGTGGCAGGCCGCCGCGCCGGCCTCGTCGCTCAGCTTCACCCTGGTCGGACTGGTGGTGCTGTTGCCGGTGATCCTGGGCTACACGGCCTGGTCGTACCGGGTGTTCCGCGGCAAGGTGCGCGCCGACGCCGGCTATCACTGAATCCGTTCGCTGGATCGATCCACGCGGGGGACGGTCGCTGACCGTTCCCCGTTGTGCTTTGTGAAACATGTCATCCCTGTGTCGGACGTGCTAGCGTGCGCTCCTTTCCGGCAGCCAGGGGGGCAGCCGGCGACGTCCTGGACGGATGCATGGCTGCAGGAATGGGGGGCAGCCGCGTGTCGCCGTAATGGCTCGAGACTCTCGTTCGCCCATCGAAACATCACCGGTAATGATCGAATTTTCCGTTGTCGACTGGGCCGCCTGGGCGCCTGGCCTGACCGAGCGTAGCCAATGGATGGGCTGGGCCGGGTCGCCGTTCCTGCCGCAGGGCGAGGACACGCCGGCCTTGGCCGAGATTCCGGCCATGCAGCGCCGCCGTATCGAGCGCCTGGGCCGCATGGCGATCCAGGCGGCGTGCTGGTGCGAGGATGGGCAGGGCGCTGACAGCCAAGTGCCGCTGGTGTTCGCCAGCCGCCATGGCGATGTCGCCCGTTCGATGGACCTGCTGGGCTCGCTGGTGGCCGATCAACCGCTGTCACCCACCGGCTTCGGCCTGTCGGTGCACAACGCGATCGCTGCGCTGTATTCGATTGCCCGCGGCCACCGTGGCAACTACCTGGCGTTGTCTGCCGGCCAGTCGACGGTGGAAGCCGCCTGCCTGGAGGCCGTCGGCCTGCTCGGTGATGGTGCACGCGAAGTGCGGATCGTGGTCTATGAGTCCCCATTGCCCGACGTTTACGCCGAATTCGCCGACGAACCCGACCCGTTCTTTGCCTGGTGCTGGCGTCTGGCACCCGTCGGCACGGCCGGTGGCACCGATCTTTCGCTGTCCTGGCAGGTCGCAGACGGCGTCGATCCGACTGCTCCGGGCCTGTTGCCACATGCGCTGGACCTGCACCGCTTCCTGCTGGCCGGGGATCCGCTGCTGCAGCATGTGACCCAAGGCCAGCGTTGGTCCTGGCGCCGCCGTGGCTGAAGCGCTGCGCCGCCTCGATCATGCCTGGCGGGTGTTCGGCACCGGCTTCAGCTTCGCTGCGTTCGGCGTGGGCGGGCTACTGCTGGGCGTGCTGGTGATGCCGGTGCTGCTGCTGATGCGCGACCCGGTCGCGCGTCGTCGCCGGGCCCGCCGGCTGGTCCAGCGCGCCTTCGCCAGCCACGTGTGGCTGATGTGCCGGCTGGGGGTGATGACCCTGCAGGTCGAAGGGCGCGAGCGCCTGCAGCGCGACGGCCTGCTGGTGCTGGCCAACCATCCGACCCTGATCGACGTGGTCTGCCTGATCGCCCTGCTGCCCAACGCCGACTGCGTGGTCAAGCGGGCGGTGGCCTGCAACCCGTTCATGCGCGGCCCGGTGCGTGCGGCGGGCTACATCTCCAATGACGACGGCGCTGGCCTGGTTGATGACTGCGCGGCGGCCGTGCACGCCGGCGGCACCCTGGTCATCTTCCCGGAAGGCACCCGCAGCGTGCCCGGGCAGCCGCTGCGGCTGCAGCGCGGCGCCGCCAACATTGCCGTGCGCGGGCGCCTGGACATCACCCCGGTGCGCATCACCTGCACTCCGCCGACGTTGACCAAGGGCCAGAAGTGGTATCGTGTACCCTCACGTCGTTTTCACGTTCAGCTGCAGATCGGCGAAGATATCCCGATCGCGCCGTTCCTGGCCGAAGATGACTCGCCAAGGGGGGATGCCCTGGCGGCCCGTCGCGTCACCGACCACCTCACTCGTTATTTCGACCTGTCTGGAGATCCGACCCGTGCAAGCACTTGAGCACGAGATCAAGGAATTGATCATTTCCTCGCTTTCACTGGAGGACATCACCCCGGAGGACATCGATCCGACCGCGCCGCTGTTCGTGGAAGGCCTCGGCCTGGACTCGATCGATGCGCTGGAACTGGGCCTGGCGCTGCAGAAGAAGTACGGTGTCAGCCTCTCGGCCGACTCGGAAGAAACCCGTCGCCATTTCTCCAGCGTGCGCGCGCTCGGCGAGTTCGTCGCCGCCCGCCAGTCGTAAGGCGCCAGGAACTGCCATGACCAAGAATGAATTGTTCGAGCGCATCGTCCGCATCCTGACCGACAGCTTCGAGATCGAGCCGGCGCGGATCAGCCCGGAGTCGCGCCTGTACGACGACCTGGACATCGACAGCATCGATGCCGTGGACCTGATCGTGCAGCTCAAGCCGCTGCTCGGCCGCAACCTGCAGCCTGAAGCGTTCAAGGCCGTGCGCACCGTGCAGGACATCGTTGATGTTGTGCATGGCCTGCTGCCCGGTCAGGCCGCTGCCTGACAGCAGCACGGACGCCGCGACCATGGCACGGGCACGCATGGTCGTGGTGGCAGCGATTTCGCTTGCCTATCCGGTGCTGGTCTACGCGGCGATGGGCCGCTTCGAGCCGCGCTGGTTGTCGCTGCTGCTGTTTGCGCTGGCGGTGCTGCGTGCGCTGAGCACCCGGCAACCCTTGTGGTGGGCCGCCGCCGCCGGCGCAGGCCTGCTGGCCGGGCTGGCCACCGTGCTCAACCAGGCCCTGCCGCTGAAGCTGTATCCGGCGCTGGTGAACGTGGTGATGTTGACGGTGTTCGCCACCAGCCTGCGCTTCGGTCCGCCCCTGGTGGAACGCCTGGCGCGCCTGCAGGAGCCGGACCTGCCACCATTCGCAGTGGTCTATACCCGTCGTGTCACCCAGGTGTGGTGCGGCTTTTTCGTTCTCAATGGTGGTCTCGCCCTGCTCACCGCGCTGTATGCGTCGGACCGGGTCTGGATGCTCTACAACGGATTGTTGGCGTACGTGATGATGGGATTGTTGTTCGGGGGCGAATGGCTGGTACGGCGTCGGGTCAAGGCAGCGCACGCGCATGGCTGACTGGATCGCCCTGGATCGGCTGCTGACTACGGCGCAGCCCGGCCGCGACATTGGTGTCTGTGATGGCGTTGCCGTCGACCACGCTGCCTTCCGCCTGCGTGTACTGGCCTGGCATGACGCATTCAGCACTGCCACAGGCCGCGACTGGGCGCTCTACTTCGATGACACCGTAGCCTTCGCTGCGGCGTTGTTCGGTGCTTGGCACGCTGGCAAGCGGGTGTTCCTGGCTGCCGACAACCTGCCCGCGACGTTGCTGGCGCTGCAGCCGCAGGTGAGTGGTTTTGCAGGTGACCTGTCAGCCGATTACCAGCCGTTGCAGACGACCGCCGTCGCCGAAGATTCAGCGCTGTTGCCGTTGGACGAACGCGCCTGCGAACTATGTGTGTTCACCTCCGGCAGCACCGGCCAGCCCAGCGCGATCAGCAAGCGGCTGGACCAGCTGGCGCGCGAGGTCGATGCGCTGCAGGCCGCCTTCGGCGCCCAGCTGGACGGCGCCCAGGTGCATGGCACCGTGTCCCACCAGCATATCTACGGCCTGCTGTTCCGCGTGCTGTGGCCGCTGGCTGCCGGCCGCGCGATCCAGCCCCGGCGCTTCTTCCACGAAGACCTGGTGGGCGCGCTGGCCGGTACCGATACGGTGCTGGTCGCCACCCCGGCCCATCTCAAGCGCCTGCCCGAGCAGCTCGACTGGGCCAGTCTGCACGGTCGCCTGCGTGCGGTGTTCTCTTCGGGCGGGCCGCTGCCGGAGGACGCAGCGCGCCAGGTCCGCCAGTGGTTGGGCGTGGCGCCCACCGAGGTTTATGGCAGCAGCGAAACCGGTGGCATCGCCTGGCGCCGTTGGGACACCGATGCGCCGCCGTGGCAGCCGTTGCCGGGCGTGCAGTGGCGGATCGAGGAGGACTGCCTGGCGGTTGCCTCGCCGCACTTGGAGACGTCGGACTGGTGGCGCACCCAGGATCGCGTGGAAGCATTGGCTGATGGCCGTTTCCGCCTGCTGGGCCGCGCCGACCGCATCGTCAAGATCGAAGAACGGCGCGTTTCGCTGGACGCACTGGAGCGCGCGCTGCGCGAGGATCCAGAAGTCGAGGACGTGCGCGTGCTGGTCCTGCAGGGCCAGCGCGAGCAGCTGGCGGCCGTGGTGGTGCCGGCCGACCCGGCGTTGGCACGTGCCGGTGACAGCGCACGGCGTGCGCTGGGGCAGCGGCTGGGCGCGCGGCTGGCGCAGGGCCATGATGCGGTCACCCGGCCGCGCCGCTGGCGCCTGGTCGAATCACTGCCGCTCAATGCCCAGGGCAAGGTCACCCAGGCCGCGCTGGTCGCGCTGTTCCAGCCGCTGATGCCGGTGCCGGTCTGGGACTGTCGCGAGGAGGCGGTGGCCACCCTGCGGATGACGCTGGACCCCGCGCTGCGCGCGTTCCAGGGCCATTTCCCGCAGGCGGCGATCCTGCCCGGCGTGGCCCAGCTGGACTGGGCGGTGCGCTTCGGTCGCCAGGCCTTCGTGCTGCCGACCGGCTTCCAGCGCATGGATGCAGTGAAGTTCCAGCGCGTGGCCCGCCCCGGCGACGAGCTGACCCTGCAACTGCAGTGGGACGCCGAGCGCGGCGTGCTGACCTTCCGCTATACCTCCGTGCATGGCGTGCACGCCAGCGGCAGGGTGGTCTTCGCCGATGCGCATTGAGCCGGCCACCACTGGCGGCGCGTTCGCGCCGCTGGTGGTCATTCCCGTGTACGACCACGAACACGCCATCGGCGCGGTGGTCGATGGCGTGCAGGCCGCGGGCCTGCCCTGCCTGCTGGTCGACGATGGCTCGCAGCCCTCCTGCGCGCGGGTGCTGCGGGAACTGGCACAGCGAGCGGGCGTCGACCTGCTGCGGCTGGACGTGAACCAGGGCAAGGGCGGTGCGATGCTGGCCGGCTTCGCTGAAGCGCAGCGTCGTGGCTACACCCACGTGCTGCAGATCGACGCCGACGGCCAGCACGACACCGGCGACCTGCCGCGCTTCATCGATGCCGCACGTGCGCGCCCGGACGCGGTGATCTGTGGCATTCCGGCCTACGATGCCAGCGTACCGAAGGCGCGCCTGTATGGTCGCTACGCCACCCACATCTGGGTGTGGATCAACACGCTGTCGCTGCACCTGCGCGACACCATGTGTGGATTCCGCGTGTATCCGCTGCCGCCGGTGCTGCGCCTGATCGGCGAGGAAACCATTGGCCGGCGCATGGATTTCGACACCGAAGTGATGGTGCGCCTGTACTGGCGACAGGTACCGGTCGAACACCTGGCCACGCGCGTGACCTATCCCGCCGACGGGGTTTCGCATTTCGATGTGTGGCGCGACAACGTGCGCATCAGCCGCATGCACACGCGCCTCTTCTTCGGCATGCTGTGGCGTGCGCCGCGCCTGCTGTGGCGCCGGCTGCAGGGGCAGGGCTGAGATGACCCCGGCGCACGACGCTCCGCATTGGGCCGACATCGGCGAGTCCACCTCGGTGGCCGGCGTGTTGTTCCTGTGCTGGGTGCATCGCTGGTTCGGGCGCTGGCCGTTCCGCCTGTGCGTATGGCCGGTGGTGGCCTGCCATTGGCTCGGCAACCGCGTCGGCCGCCAGGCCTCGATGCAGTACCTGCAGCGATTGCAGGCGCATACCGGCGCGCTGGGCCATGCGCCCACCCGGCGCGACAGCCTGCGCCATTTCTTCAGCTTCGCCGACACGATGCTGGACAAGATTCTGGGCCTTGGCGGCCGCTATCCGCCCGAGCGTATCCACCTGCAGCGCGACCTGGTGCTGGGCAAGATCGCACGCCGCGAAGGCGGGCTGATCCTCACCGCGCACATCGGCTGCCTGGAGTTGTGCCAGGTGCTGGCAGAGCAGGTGCCCGGGTTCCGCATCACCGTGCTGGTGCATACCGCGCATGCGCAGCGTTTCAACCGCCTGCTGCAGCGGCTGGACCCGCTGGCCGCCGTTGAGCTGGTGCAGGTCACCGAAATGGGCCCGGCCACGGCTGTGATGCTCGCCGAAAAGGTCGCCTCCGGTGGTTTCGTGGCCATCGTCGGCGACCGCGTGCCGGTGCAGGGCGGGCGCAGTGTGATGGCCGATTTCCTCGGCCACCGTGCGCCGTTCCCGATCGGCGCCTACGTGCTGGCGGCCGCGCTGGGCTGCCCGGTCTACACGATGTCGTGCCTGCACCAGGGCGACGGCTATCGGGTGGCCTTCGAACAGTTCGCCGAGCGCGTGGTGCTGCCGCGCGGTTCGCGCGATGCCGCACTGGCCGAACAGGCGCAGCGCTTCGCGCACTGGTTGGAACTCCAGGTCATCCAGTCCCCGCTGGACTGGTTCAATTTCTTCCCCTTCTGGGATCAGGCTCCTCATGACGATTGACGCCGTACCCGTGTGCCGTTTCGGCGATGCACCGCTGACCATCGAAGACGTGGTCGCCCTGGCCCAGCGCACGTGCCAGGCCGCGCTGAGCGATGTGCCGGCGTTCCGCGCACATATCCAGCGTGGTGCCGATTTTCTCGACCGCCTGCTGCGCGAGGATGGCGTCATCTATGGCGTGACCACCGGCTACGGCGATTCGTGCACGGTGAACATTCCGCCGGCACTGGTCGCCGAGCTGCCGCACCACCTGTACACCTACCATGGTTGCGGGTTGGGCCGTTACCTGGACCCGGCCGAGACCCGTGCCGTGCTGGCCGCGCGCCTGGCCTCGCTGGTGCGCGGCATGTCCGGTGTCAGCGTGCCGTTGCTGGAAGGCCTGGCCACGCTGCTGCAGCACGATGTGCTGCCGTTGATTCCCGCTGAAGGCTCGGTGGGTGCCAGTGGTGACCTGACCCCGCTGTCGTACGTGGCAGCCGTGCTGTGCGGTGAACGCGAGGTGCTGCACGACGGCCGCGTGCAGCCGGCGGCCGATGTGCTGGCGAAGATCGGCATGACCCCACTGAAGCTGCGGCCGAAGGAAGGCCTGGCGATCATGAACGGCACGGCGGTGATGACCGGCCTGGCCTGCCTGGCCTGGCAGCGCGCCGACTACCTGGCACGCATGGCCACGCGCCTGACCGCGTTCAACGTGCTGTCCAGCGACGGCAACGCGCACCACTTCGATGAAACCCTGTTCGCCGCCAAGCCGCACCCGGGGCAGTCGCGCATTGCCGCGCGCCTGCGCAGCGACCTGCACAGCGAGCGCCCGCCGCGCAATGAACAGCGCCTGCAGGATCGCTACTCGCTGCGCTGCGCGCCGCACGTGATCGGCGTGCTGGAAGACACCCTGCCGTTCCTGCGCCAGCTGATCGAAACCGAGCTGAACAGCGCCAACGACAACCCGCTGATCGATGCCGACGGTGAGCGCATCCTGCACGGTGGGCACTTCTACGGCGGTCACATCGCGCTGGCGATGGACACGCTGAAGAACACCGTGGCCAACATCGCCGACCTGCTTGACCGGCAGCTGGCGCTGGTGGTCGATGCCCGCTACAACCACGGCCTGCCGGCCAACCTGTCGGCGGCCACCGGCCCGCGCGCGGCGATCAACCATGGCCTGAAGGCGCTGCAGATCAGCGTTTCGGCGTGGACGGCCGAGGCACTGAAGCAGACCATGCCGGCCTCTGTGTTCTCGCGCTCCACCGAATGCCACAACCAGGACAAGGTCAGCATGGGCACCATCGCCGCGCGCGACTGCCTGCGCGTGATCGAACTGACTGAACAGGTGGTGGCGGCCATGCTGATTGCCGCCCGCCAGGGGCTGGCGCTGCGCGAACGGGTTGGCATGAACGCGCAGCTGCATGGCAGTCTGGCCGACATGTACGCCGACCTGGGGCAGCGCATTGCCCTGGTCGAAGAAGACCGCGCGCTGGATCGCGAACTGCGGGAACTGCTGGTGGAGATCCGCGCGCAACGCTGGGAGCTGTATGTCGGTGAATGAAGGCAACGAACTGGTCGGCGAAATCGAGCTGGCCCCCGCATTCCATGACTGCGATCCGATGAACGTGGTCTGGCATGGCAACTACTTCAAGTACTTCGAGATCGCGCGCTGCGCGTTGCTGAAGCGCTACGACTACGACTATCCGCAGATGCTCGAATCGGGCTACCTGTGGCCGGTGGTCGATGCGCGGGTGAAGTACGTGCGGCCGCTGCTGTTCAACCAGGCGCTGCGCGTGCGCTCGCGCATCGTCGAGTGGGAGAACCGGCTGAAGATCGAGTACGAGATCCTCGATGCGGAAAGCGGCCAGGTGCTGACCCGCGCGATGACCATCCAGGTCGCGGTCGACGCGGCCAGCAAGGAAATGCTGTATCAGTGCCCGCCGGTGCTGTGGCAGCGTCTTGGAGTGCCTGCCCCGTGATCCGAATCCTTTGTCTTCCGCGCGTGCTGCTGTGCGCGCTGCTGCTGGTTGCCGCGCCGCTGGTGCAGGCCGCCGATCCCGCCGTCGATGCCATCACCCAGGCCGTCGCCCGGCCGGACGTGCTGCGCGGACAGTTCACCCAGGAAAAGCAGGTCAGCGGCTTCAAGAACCTGCTGCGCTCGCAGGGCCAGTTCGTGGTCGCGCGCAAGCATGGGGTGATCTGGTCCACGCTCAAGCCGTTCCCGTCCGAGGTGGTGGTCACCGCAGACCGCATCCTCAGCCGCCAGCGCGATGGCAGCACCCGCGTCGAACTGGACGCACGCCAGCAGCCGGCGATGCGCTCGGTCAACGCGATCATGTTCGCGTTGATGAGTGGTGACGTGCAGGCACTGTCCAGCCAGTTCAACGTCGAGGCCACGCGTGAAGGGCAGGGCTGGCGCCTGAGGCTGACGCCAAAGTCGGCGATGTTGGCCAAGGCCTTCCAGTCGCTGACGTTGCAGGGCGACCGTTACGTGCGCCAGGTCGAGATCGTCGAAGCCAATCAGGATCGCACCCGTGTCCAGTTCACCGCGCTGAGCGAAGCGCCGGCCACGTTGAACGCCGACGAGGCGCGCCGCTTTGAGTGACAGCGCCGCACCGGATCGCCTGCGCCGCTGGTGGCACTGGCTGGGCATCGCCTGGCTGCTGCTGTTGCTGGTGCTGGGCGCGCAACAGTGGCGCCTGTGGAGCCAGGAGTCGCGGATCGACACCGACATCCTCGCCTTGCTGCCGCAGGACGCGCACGACCGTCTGCTCAGCGACGTCACCCGGCGCATCGCCGATGGCAGCTCGCGGCAGGTGGTGGTGCTGCTCGGCAGCACCGACGGTGCCGCTGCCAAGCGCGCGCAGGCGGCGTTCGCTGCGGCAATGGCCAGTGACGCCGACAGCGCGCTGCTGGTGCCCAGTGGTTCGATCGAAGGCTGGTTCGATGACGCACGTGCGTTCTACGCACCGTACCGCGACCGCCTGCTGACCCCGGCCCAGCGCGAGCAGCTGCAGCAGGCCGAACCCGCTGCGCTGGCCGAACAGGCACTTGGCGCGCTGTACGGCCCGATGGGCGCGCCGCGCCTGACCGAGTGGCGCCAGGATCCGCTGTCGCTGTGGCCGCAATGGTGGCAGCAGCAGGCCCAGGGCTCCGGTCTGCGCCTGGGCGACGACGGTCTGCTCGAGGCCGAGGGCAAGCACTGGGCGGCGCTGCAGTTCGATACGCCGGGCTCGGCCTTCAGGCTTGATGGCGAGCGCCATCTCGACGGTCTGCTCGAACGCGCCGGAGAGGCGGCCAAGGCCGCTGCGCCGGATCTGGAGATCCTGCATGCCGGCGTGCCGTTGCATGCCGAAGCGGCCGCCGTGCAGGCCAACCAGGAGATCAACACCATTGGTTGGGGCTCGCTGGCAGCGGTGCTGCTGCTGGTGTGGCTGGCGTTCCGCTCGCTGCGGCCGATCCTGCTGGTCGCCGCCTCGCTGCTGATCGGCTGTGGTGTGGCGCTGGCGGTCACCGTGCTGGTGTTCGACAAGGTGCATGTGCTGACCCTGGTGTTCGGTGCCTCGCTGGTCGGCGTGGCCGAGGACTACGGCATCCACTGGTTTGCTTCGCGCCAGGCCGAGCCGGCCGACCGCCGCTGGAAGCTGCTGCGGCATCTGCTGCCAGGCCTCTGGCTTGCCCTGCTGACCAGTGCGCTGGCCTACCTGGCACTGGGCCTGGCGCCGTTCCCCGGGCTGCGGCAGATGGCGTTGTTCTCGGTGGTCGGTCTGGCCGCGGCCTTCCTCACGGTGATCTTCTGGTTCCCGTGGCTGGACGGTGGCGAGATCCGTACCACCCGCTTTGCGCAGTGGCTGGGCAATACGCTGGAGCGTTTCCCGCGCCTGCACGGGCGTCGCCCGGTGGCGATCTTCCTCGGCATGGCCGCGCTGGTGTCGGCCATCGGCATCGCCCGCCTGCAGAGCAACGACGACCTGCGCAGCCTGCAGTCGTCGCCGCCGGCGCTGATGGCCCAGCAGATCCGCCTCAGCCAGCTGCTGGGCATGCCCAGCCCGGCGCAGTTCTACCTGGTGCAGGGCAGCGATGCCGCACAACTGCTGCAACGCGAAGAAGCGCTGACCACGCGCCTGCGTGAACTGACCAACGACAAGCGCATCGGTGGTTACCGCGCGATCAGCGACTGGCTGCCGTCGCCCGCGCGACAGCAGGCCGATGCGGCGCTGACCGCCCGGCTGGAACCGGATGTACTGGCCGCCGTGGGCGAAGCGGTGGGTGAGTCCTTGCAGCGGCCTGCATTCGCAGCGGCGCCGCTGAGCGCCGAGGCCTTCCTCGCTTCGCCGGCATCGCAGCCGTTCCGTCACCTGTGGGTGGGCAACGTAGGCGGGCAGATGATCAGCGTGGTGATGGTCGATGACCTGTCGCGTGCCGATGCGCTGGCCACCCTGCGTGGCGCTGCCGAAGGCCTGGACGGCGTGCGCTGGGTCGACCGCACCGCTGATTTCTCGCAGCTGCTGGGCCACTACCGCAAGCTGATGGGCGGCCTGCTGCTGGTCGGCATCGCGCTGGTGTTTGGCGCCCTGTGGCTGCGTTATCGGCGGCAGGCCTGGCGCGTGTTCGCACCCACCCTGGTCGCCGGTGCGCTCACCTTGGGCCTGCTGGGCCTGTTCGGTCAGCCGCTGCAGCTGTTCAACGTGCTGGCACTGATGCTGCTGCTGGGCATGGGCATCGACTACGGCATCTTCCTGATCGAGCACCGCGGCGACGCCAGTGCTTGGCTGGCGGTGTGTGTGGGCGCGGCCAGCACCTGGCTGTCGTTCGGCCTGCTGGGTCTTTCGCAGACGCCGGCGCTGCGCGCGTTCGGGCTTACTCTGCTGTTCGGCATCGGCCTGGTCTGGCTGATCTCGCCGCTGTTCCGGCCGCCACCGCATGACGTGCCGCCGGCCTGAGCGGACACGCTTCATTCCGATTCCTCCGCTTTTCCACCTGATCGAGCAACAAGGACGCACCGATGACTACTGCTGTGGATGCTGCTGATTCTTCCAGCCACGAAGACGTGGAACGTACCGAAATCCTGATCATCGGTGCCGGCCCGGCCGGCTCGGTGGCCGCGGCGATGCTGCGCCAGCAGGGCCGCAAGGTGCTGATGCTGGAACGCCAGCAGTTCCCGCGCTTTTCCATCGGCGAGAGCCTGCTGCCGCAGAGCATGGAATACATCGAAGCGGCGGGTCTGCTGCAGGACGTGGTCGAGGCGGGCTTCCAGTACAAGAACGGCGCGGCCTTCGTGCACGGGGAAGCGCGCACCGCGTTCGACTTCAGGAAGAAGTTCTCGCCGGGCTGGGGCACCACCTACCAGGTGCAGCGCGCCGACTTCGACAACGTGCTGGCGCGTGGCGCCGAGCGCATGGGGGCGACCCTGCGCTTCGGCGATGAAGTGCTGGCGGTCGAGCCGGGCGAACAGCCGGTGGTGAGCGTGCGCCGCCCGGATGGCAGCGAGTACCGTATCGAAGCCGATTTCATCCTCGACGCGTCCGGCTTCGCACGCTTGCTGCCGCGCCTGCTGGAGCTGGAATCACCGTCCAATTTCCCGGTGCGTGGCGCGATCTTCTGCCACGTGCGTGACAACATCCCGGCCGAAGCGGATTTCGACCGCAACAAGATCCTGATCACCACCCATCCCGAGCACATCGACGTCTGGTACTGGACGATCCCGTTCTCCAACGGCTGCTGCTCGCTGGGCGTGGTTGCCGAGCCTTCATTCTTCGAGCGCTACGAAGGCGACGATCTGCAGAAGCTGCAGGCCATCGTCGGCGAGGACCCGAACCTGACCTCGCTGCTTGCCAATGCCGAGTGGGCAGTGCTGCCGGTGCGCCGCATCACCGGCTATTCGGCCAACGTCAGCTCGCTGTGGGGCCCGGGCTATGCGCTGCTGGGCAACGCCGGCGAGTTCCTCGATCCGGTGTTCTCCTCCGGTGTCACCATTGCGTTCAAATCCGCGCAGCTGGCCAGCGAATGCCTGAAGCGCCGCTACGCGGGTGAAACGGTCGACTGGGAAAGCGACTTCTCGATCCCGCTGCGTGCCGGCGTGAAAACCTTCCGCCGCTTCGTCGAAAGCTGGTACCAGGGCGGCTTCCAGAAGATCATCTACCACCCCGACCAGCAGCCGCAGGTGCGCGACATGATCAGCTCCATCCTGGCCGGTTACGCCTGGGACACCAACAATCCGTATGTGGCCGACGACAGCGGCCGCCGCATGCGTGTGCTGGAGGAACTGTGCAGCGCCTGATTGCCCGCCTCTCTGCGGTCCTGCTGTGCCTGCTGCTGGCCGCCTGTGCCAGCCGCATGCCGCGGCCGCTGGTCGAACTGCCGCCGTTGCGGCTGGCACCGTCCAGCCTGCCGGCGCCGTTGGCCCTGCAGCAGCAGTTGCACTTCCGCTTCGGCAGCCACGAGCGTGATCTGGACGCGCTGCTGGAGGCCGATGCGCAGCAGGTGCGGCTGGCCGTGCAGGCGATGGGCCAGACCGGCGTGCGCCTGCAGTGGGATGGCCAGCAGCTGACCCAGCAGCGTGCACCGTGGCTGCCGCCACAGGTGCGCGCCGAACGCGTGCTGGACGACCTGCAGTTCGCGCTGTGGCCGACCGACGCCATTGCCGCCGCGCTGCCGGCCGGCTGGCAGGTGAGCGATGACGGCCGCCAGCGCAACCTGTCGCGCGACGGCACCGTGTGGCTGCAGCTACAGCGCCTGGCCGATGGCAGCGTGCAACTGGACAACCGCGCCGAGGGATACACCCTGCGCATCGAATCGATCGACATGGCCGGCCAGCAATGAAGAGCGCGCCCATTTTCCTCAACGACCTCGGCGTGGTCTGCGCGTTGGGTGACGGCCGCGCCGCGGTGGCGGCTGCGCTGTTTGCCGACGCGCCTGGCGGGCTGAGCGACAACGCCACCCTGCTGCTAGGTCGCACTCTGGCGCTGGGCGAAGTGCACAGCCCGTTGCCGACGCTGGAAGCACTGCCGGTGTCCCTGCGTGGCCGCAACAACGCGCTGCTGGACGTGGCCCTGGCGCAGATCGCGCCGGCCGTTGCCGATGCCATCAGCCGCTACGGTGCCGAGCGTGTGGCCGTAGTGCTGGGCACCAGCACCTCGGGCATCGGTGAATCCGAACAGGCACTGCGTACCCGCGCCGAGCACGGCCATTGGCCCGAAGGGTTCGACTACGCGCAGCAGGAAATGGGCACCGCCGCGCAGTTCGTGCGAACCCGCAGCGGTGCGCTGGGCCCGGCCTGGACGCTGTCCACGGCCTGTTCGTCCAGCGCCAAGGCGTTGATGTCGGCCGCGCGCATGCTGCGTTCGGGCATCGTCGATGCGGTCATCGCCGGTGGTGCCGATTCCCTTTGCCGCTTCACCGTCGCTGGATTCAGCGCACTCGAATCAGTCTCCGCAGTGCGCTGCAACCCGTTCTCGCAGCATCGCTGCGGAATCAACATCGGCGAGGGCGCCGCGCTGTTCCTGCTGACCCGCGAACCGGGTCCGGTCAGCCTGGCGGGATGGGGTGAGTCGGCCGACGCGCACCATATGTCCGCACCGGATCCGCAGGGCCTGGGTGCCATCGATGCCTTGCAGCAGGCGTTGCAGCGTGCCGGCTGGGCGCCTTCGGAAGTGGATTACGTGAACCTGCATGGTACTGCGACCAGCCACAACGACGCGATGGAAAGCCTGGCGGTGGCGCAGGTGCTGGGCACCGATGTGCCCGCCAGTTCGACCAAACCACTGACCGGGCACACGCTGGGTGCATCCGGTGCGATCGAAGCGGCGCTGTGCTGGATCCTGCTGGCCGAGAATCCGCGGCAGCAGCTGCCTCCGCACTGGTGGGACGGCGTGGCCGATCCGGCGCTGCCAGCGTTGCCGCTGGTGGCCCCGGCAACGTTCCTGCAGCAGTCGCCGCGGCGGGTGCTGAGCAATTCGTTCGCCTTCGGCGGCAGCAACGCCGTGCTGGCACTGGAGCGCCGATGAACATGCCGCTGTATGCCATCGAAGAGGTGGTGCCGCACCGCCAGGACATGTGCCTGCTGGACCGCATCCTGCGCTGGGACCAGGACGGCATCGAAGCGGAACTGGTGGTGCCCGAGGCCGGCCTGTTCATCGAAGACGGCGCTGTTCCGGCATGGGTCGGCATCGAATACATGGCCCAGGCCATCGCGGCGTGGGCCGGTTGCCGTGCGCGCACGGCCGGCAACCCGCCGCAGCTGGGCTTCCTGCTCGGCAGCCGGCGCTATGCCAGCACGCGCAGCAGTTTCCCCAGCGGCACCCGCCTGCAGGTACAGGCGCGTTGCGAGCTGTTGGGCGACAATGGATTAGGGATGTTTGCCTGCCGCATCCTGGCAGGCGAAGAAGAATGGGCGGTTGCCAACGTGTCGGTGTTCGAACCGGCCGACTCGATGGCCTATCTGGAGAGTGGACAGGCATGACAGGAAATCGAAGCGTGCTGGTGACCGGCGCGAGCCGGGGCATCGGCCGGGCCATTGCGCTGCGTATCGCGCGCGATGGCTTCGACGTGGTGGTGCATTGCCGCAGTCGTGTGGAAGAAGCACAGGCAGTGGCCGACGAGATCCAGGCACTGGGCCAGCAGGCCCGCGTGCTGGCGTTCGACGTGGCCGACCGTGCCGCCGCACGTGCCGCGCTGGAAGCGGATGTGGAAGCACATGGCGCCTACTACGGCGTGGTGTGCAATGCCGGCATCGCCCGTGACGGCGCCTTCCCGGCGCTGTCCGAGGATGACTGGGACCAGGTGATCCATACCAATCTGGACGGCTTCTACAACGTGCTGCATCCGCTGATCATGCCGATGGTGCGGCGGCGCAAGCCCGGCCGCATCGTCACCCTGTCCTCGGTGTCCGGCGTGGCCGGCAACCGTGGCCAGGTCAATTACAGCGCGGCCAAGGCCGGCATCATCGGCGCCAGCAAGGCATTGGCGCTGGAGCTGGCCAGCCGCCAGATCACCGTCAACTGCGTGGCCCCGGGCCTGATCGAGACCGACATGCTCAACGAAGAAGTGGTCGAACACGCATTGAAGCTGATCCCGGCTGGCCGCGTCGGCCGTCCCGAGGAAGTGGCGGCGACGGTCGCGTTCCTGCTGTCCGAGCCGGCCGGGTACATCACCCGCCAGGTGATCTCGGTCAATGGAGGGATGATCTGATGGCCGCCGATCGTCGCGTAGTGGTCACCGGTGCCGCCGCCATCAGTCCGCTCGGCCACGACTGGCCGACCATCCAGGCCCATCTGCGCAGCTGCCGCAACGCGGTGCGTTCGATGCCGGAATGGGATGTGTATGCGGGCCTGAACACCAAGCTGGCCGCACCGGCGCAGGACTATGAGCTGCCGCCGAACTACAACCGCAAGACCACCCGCTCGATGGGCAAGGTCGCGATCATGTCGGTGCGCGCCACCGAGGTCGCCCTGCGTGAGGCAGGCCTGTTCGAGCACCCGGTGCTGCGCAGTGGCCGCACCGGCGTGGCCTATGGCTCCTCGTCGGGCAGCCACGAGGCCACCGGTGAATTCGGCCGCATGCTGCATGAGTTCACCACCGACGGCATCAGCGCCACCACCTACCTGAAGATGATGAGCCACACCGCGCCGGTCAACATCGGCGTGTTCTTCGGCTTGTCCGGGCGTGTCTACACCACCTCCAGCGCCTGTACGTCGGGCAGCCAGGGCGTGGGCGCGGGCTACGAAGCGATCCGCAGCGGCAAGCAGACGGTGATGGTGGCCGGTGGCGCCGAGCAGCTCGACGCCACCGCTGCGGCAGTGTTCGACACCCTGTTTGCCACCAGCACGCGCAACGATGCGCCGCACACCACTCCGCGCCCGTTTGATGCCGGCCGCGACGGCCTGGTGCTGGGCGAGGGCGCCTGCACGCTGATCCTGGAGGATCTGGAGCACGCGCAGGCACGCGGCGCGACCATCCTTGCCGAGATCGTGGGCTACGGCACCAACAGCGACGGCCAGCACGTCACCCAGCCCAGCGCCGACACCATGGCCCAGGCCATGCGCCTGGCATTGGAAGACGCCGGTCTGCAGCCGGCGCAGATCGACTACGTGAACGCCCACGGCACGGCCACCGATCACGGCGACATCGCCGAGACCCAGGCCACCGCCCAGGTGTTCGGCAGCCGCGTGCCGATCAGCTCGTTGAAGAGCTACGTCGGCCACATGCTGGGCGGTTGCGGTGCGTTCGAAGCCTGGATGAGCATCGAGATGATGCGCGCCGGCTGGTTCGCGCCGACCCTGAACCTGGTCGAGGTGGATCCGCGCTGCGGCCAGCTCGACTTCATCACCGGGCAAGGCCGCGAGCTGCAGGCCGAGTACGTGATGAGCAACAACTTCGCCTTCGGCGGCATCAACACCTCGCTGGTGTTCCGCCGCTGGAGCGCGTGATCCCGCCGTACCCGCACCTCAACAAGGAGACGTTCCGATGCGCCGCACTCTGCTGATCGCCACTGCCACCGCGCTGCTGGCCCTGACTTCCACCGCTTCGGCGCGCGATACCCGCGTCGAACAGTCCCTGCGCGAGCTGATCAGTTCGCAGGCCGCCAAAGATGCCGGCATCGACGGCAGCGTGCGCTTCTACCTGGCCGGCCAGCCGGTCAGCGTGCAGCAGCGCCTGGGCGAAGACGTGACCAACAAGAAGACCAACGCCGCCAACAAGAGCGACGTCGAGGCCTGCAACTGGGTTGCCCTGTCGGCACTGCTGGCGCTGCAGGACGGTGCCAAGTCGCGCGGCGCCAACGCCGTGGTCGACATCGTCAGCTACTACAAGAAGAACGAGTTCAAGAGCGCGACCAACTACGAGTGCTGGGCCGGCACCTTCGTCGCCGGTGTGGCCTTGAAGGGCACCTACGCCAAGGTGAAGTAAGCCATCGCTGTCCCCGGCACGAGGTGCCGGGGCAACGTTCCACAGGGGGAACAACATGAAAGTGATGACCGCCGCTGCCTTGGCAGCGGCTTTTGCGTGCGCGCCTGCACTGCAGGCCCAGGCCGCGGATGCACCCATTCGCGTCGCGGCCGATATTCCCTACCGCACCGACGTGGGCGGCGAACTGATCCGCAGCGAATGCCGGTTCGGCAGCTATCTCAGCGACAGCATCGTGCGCCATGCGGCCGGCAGGGTCGTGGCCGCGCCGCTGGATGGCAGCGAGAGCCGGCGCCTGGACATCGTGGTGACCAAGGCCCATGCCGCCGGTGGCGGTGCCATCTCCGGGCCGAAGTGGGGCCGCATCTATGGCGAGCTGAAGGAAGACGGCCGCGTGGTCGGCAATTTCAGCTTCAAGCGCACCACCAGCCGGCCCTTCACCTTCCGCGCCTGCACCACGCTGAAGTTGATCGCCGAAGCGCTGGGCGGCGATGTGGCGCGCTGGCTCGAACAACCCACCCTGGATCCGCTGATGACCGAAGACGTGGCGGCCAACTGAGCGTGCCCGCAGCCTGAACGGCGTCGCCACATTGCTGAACCTCACCGGGGAAACGCCGTCGATCACGCCGCCATCGTCGCGTGACGGCTTTCCCCGGTGTCGGCTTTCCGACACAATCACGGCTCTTCCCGGGTTATCGTCCCGTGGACATGCACGCCTACGTCTATAAAAGCCAACTCAAGCCGGACACCTACGTCTATCTCGCCCGACGCGATGACTTCAGCGCTTTGCCTGCGCCGCTGTCGGCGTCGTTGGGTGCGCTCGTCTTCGTGCTGGAAGTGACCCTGGACGCGCAACGCCGGCTGGCCCAGGCCGACCCGGCCAAGGTGCGCAGCGAACTGACCGAGCGCGGGTTCTATCTACAGGTGCCGCCGTCGGTCAGCAGCATGATGCTGCGCCACTATGACTGAGCTTTCCCGATCCCGGGCCCTGTCGCTGGCCTTCACCCTCGGTGCCTTGCTGGCGCTGGGATCGGCGCTGGGTGGCCTGCCCGGCGCGGTACTGGCTGCACTGGCACAACCGGCGTTCGCGCTCGGAATCTCGTGGTGGCGGCGCAGCCGCGCGCTGCTGCCGCCGAAGGTGATCGCCCGCCAGGACCTGCCGGCACTGCTGGCGCTGTGGACCGCCGCGCCGTTGCTGCTGGCCCTGCTGCTGGCCTGGCCACTGGCCGCGTTGCGCGACAGCGGCAGCCTGGCCGCGGTGCTGGGCCTGAGCGTGCTGGTCAGCGCCGGCCTGCTGGCGGCCTGGCGCACCTGGCCGCTGTGGAACGATGTCGAGCGTCTTGATGGTGGGCTGGCCCAGCATTGGCAGGCGCTGGCTGGTCGTGACCTCAGCGCCTGGCGTGGTCTTGGCGTGGCGGCACTGGTGATGGCCCTGGCGGCACTGGTGGTACTGCCGACCTGGCCGGACCTGCTGCCGGAAAGCGCGCGTTGGCCGTCGGCCCTGGCGGTACTGCTGCTGTCGCCGCTGCTGCATCTGCTGCTGCAGCGCATTGCACCGGCGCCGCTGGTCTCGCTGCGCAGCGCGGTTGGCGCTGAACTGCCGGTGGATCGCGAGACGTTGTTCAGCGCGGTGGTGGACGCTACGCCGCTGGAAGCCCTGGCGCCGCAGGAACTGACCCCGGCCCTGTACGAAGCCGCACGCCACGGCCGCATCGATCGTGCGCTGCAGCTGTTGCAGGCCGGCGCGGATCCGTATTCCCTGCCTGATTCGAACTGGCGCGACCAGCGCAGCCTGGCGGTGCTCGCCGCTGTCCTGCCGGACCTGCGCCTGCTGCGTGAGCTGATCGGCCGCGGCGTCGACGTGAACGCGCCGCATCGCGGCATGACCCCGCTGCTGGCCGCGACCCGCGACAGCTGGCATGGGCGTCCGGAAGCGGTGATGACCCTGCTGGCCAATGGTGCCGATTCGCGCGCCACCGACAGTGAGGGCAACACGCCCCTGCATCACGCCGCGCGCAGTTCCGACCCGGGCGTGGCCGCGCTGCTGCGTGACGCGGCGGCTGAAGTCGACGCACTGAACCGCGATGGCTGGTCGCCGTTGGCGGTGGCCTGCCAGGTCGGCAACTGGCGCCTGGCCCGCTTCCTGCTGGAGCGCGGCGCCCGCAGCGAACCGGCTGACGGCACCCCGGTGCTGCTGGCTGCGGCCGCCACCGAAGACGATGATCCGGCCGGCGTGCAGCTGCTGCTCAAGCACAAGGCACGTGCCGACGCGCGTGACCGCCAGCGCCGCAGCGCGCTGCACGAAGCGGCATTGGCCGGCCACGTGGACATCATCGGCGTGCTGCTTGCCGCCGGCGCCAACCTGGAAGCGCGCGACGCACTGGGCCGTACTCCGTGGCTGGAAGCTGCACGTGCCGGCCGCGCCGCCGTGGTCGAGCACCTGCTACCGCACAAGCCCGACCTGGTTGCTGTCGACACCGATGGCCGCAACGCGGTGCTGCTGGCAACGATGGCCGAGGACGTTTCGCCGCTGTTGATCAAGCGCCTGCTGGAACTGGGCATCGCCGCCGACGGCAGCGATCCGGCCGGTCGACGTGCGGTGGACTACGCCGCCGAAGCCGGTCGCTGGGCGATCGTGGCTCTGCTGGACCCGTCTTACCCGTTGCCTGCCGCGGTCAGCGATGGCCTGGCCGAGCGCGGTGAGACGGCCAGTGCCAGCGGCCTGCTGCCCGATCGCCCGCCGTTGACCCTGCTGCGCGAGGCGCTGGGGTTCGGCAATACCGATGGCATGGCCGCACTGGCCAGGCTGTGCCAGCCGGAAGAACTGGGTGGCCTGCTGCTCGATCCGGAGCTGGCGCTGGAGCCGCGCGCGGTCGATTGGCTGCTCGCCCATGGTGCCGATCCGTACGTGCGTGACGCCTGTGCCGATACACCGATGTTCGCGCTGCTGTCGCGTGGCATCGATGCCGTGCCGGCCCTGCAGGTGATGCTGCAGCATGGCCTGTCGCCGGCCGGCCGTGGTGGCCTGGCGCGTTTCCTGGCCGCCTGTGCGCAGCACGACCAGGCGGCGCGTGGCCTGGAACAGCTGGCGCTGGAACTGTTGGAACGCGGCGCCGATCCGTTTGCGGCCTCGCCGGCCGGCGATCCGCCGCTGTCACTGGCGGTGCGCCTGGGCTGGCTGCGCCTGCAGCAGGCCCTGCTCACTGCCGGCGTGGACCGTGAAGCACGCGACAGCCATGGCATGACCGCGCTGCATCTGGCCACCGCACTGGCGCGCGAAAGTGCCCTGAAGCTGCTGGTGCAGCACGGTGCATCGCCGGAAGCGCGTGCTGCCGATGGGCAGACGCCGCTGGGCGTGGCGCTGTCGATCGGTCGTCGCGATCTGGCTGACTGGCTGGACTGGCGGGTCTGGCCGCTGCCGCGCAGGACCCTGCGCGAAGGCGATCTGCCGGCCGCCGCGATGGCCGGTGATGTCGATGCCGTGCGTCGTTTGAATGATCTGGGCTTTGCCATCGACGCCGTCGACGCGCAGGGCTGCACCGCGCTGCTGCGTGCTGCCGGCGGTGGCCATCTGGCCGTGGTCGACCTGCTGCTGGCGCGCGGTGCTGATCCGCAGCATGCCGCTGCCAGTGGTGCGACGCCGTTGTCGGCGGCGGTCAGCATGCGCCAGGTCGATATCGTCTCAGCCCTGCTCGATGCCGGGGCGCAGCTCGAACACCGCCTGCCAGGCGGGGTCACCGTGCTGATGCTGGCCTCGGCGCTGGGCCTGCCTGACATCGTGGCGCGCCTGCTCACCGCCGGTGCCGACGTGCATGCCGGCGATGCCCAGCAGCTGGCGCCGCTGCACTGCGCGGCCCTGTATGGCTTCAGTGCGCGCGACCGTTCGCGCCTGCTGGCGCTGCTCGACACCCTGCTGCTGGCCGGTGCAGAGCCGGACCAGGCCGCCGCCGGTGCGGTTACGCCGTTGCTGCTGCTGATGGGTGCGCGCGCCGAACCAGGCACCGCCTGCGACGAGCAGGTGGTGATGGCCGCCGTCGAGCGCCTGCTGGATGAAGACGTGAGCCTGGATGTGCGCGATCCGCGTGGCTTCGGCCCGCTGCACCTGGCTGCCCTGCACGGGTTGCCGCTGCTGGTGCAGCGCCTGCTGCGCGCCGGTGCCGATCCGGAAGCGCGCGATGGCTTGAACCGCAGCCCGCGCGAGATCGCGGTGATGCGCGGCTTCATCGACGTCGCCGCCGAGTTCGAGCCGCGCGTGCCGGGCGTATCGTCGATGGCCAGGTTCCTGCGCGACAACGGCTGACCGGCCCGGGGTCGGATCCCTTTCCATCGGAAAGGGCTCTGACCCCAATACCTTGGGATCCTACCCCTGGTGGGTGCCGACCGTTGGTCGGCAGGATGCTTTCAGTAGATCCACGCCATGCGTGGATGATCGTGCGGCGAAACAGAGAAGCATCCACGCATGGCGTGGATCTACTTGTCGTCGCTTTCCGCGTCTGCTTCGAACAGGTGCATCAGGTCATTGCGGGCATCGCGCGAGGTCTGGATCACCGCCGCCTCGTCGTCGTAGACCAGGTACTGGTCGCGCAGCAGCTTCTCGTCGTGTTCGCGGAACTGCTGCACATGGCGCTCGGCTACGTTCGCTGCCACGCCCAGCGCGGTCAGCACGCGCCCGCTCATTTCCAGGCTGGTACCGAACACTTCGCGGAACGGTTCGGCCGACATGTCCATCAACCGCCATGCATGCTGGCGGTTGCGCGCACGTGCCAGCACCGTCGCGTCCGGGTACAGGCGGCGCACCATGCGCACCGCGCGCAGGTTGGTTTCCGGGTCGTCCACGGTGATCACGAACACGTCGATGTGCTCGCCACCGGCGGCGCGCAGCATCTCCGGCCGGGTCGGGTCGCCGTAGTACAACTGGTTGCCGAAGCGGCGCAGGTCGGCCACGGTGTCCGGGTTCGCTTCCAGCGCCACGAACGGCACCTTCTGCGCGGTCAGCAGGCGCGCGATCACCTGGCCGAAGCGGCCCATGCCGGCAATCAACACCTTCGGGCGATTGTCCGGCGCCACTTTGTCGGCCTCCGCCGCCTGCCGTGGCGCGACCTTCTCCTGGCCGAGCAGGCGGAGCAGGGCGATCATCAGCAACGGGGTGATCGCCATCGACAGGCCGACGATCGCCACCAGCCGGTCATGGTTGGCATTGCCCAGCAGGTGCGCACGCTGTGCTTCGTTGAACACCACGAAGGCGAATTCGCCGCCCAGCCACAACACGCTGCCCAGCAGCAGCGACTGCCGGGAACTGAGCTTGGCGATGCGGCCGATGGCGTACAGCAGGCTGAACTTCACCACCAGCAGGATCGCCACACCCGCGGCGATCATCCACGGCTCGGCGGCGATGCGGTCTAGGTCGATGCCCATGCCCACCGCGATGAAGAACAGGCCCAGCAGCAAACCCTTGAACGGCTCGATCTGCGATTCCAGCTCGTGCCGGAATTCCGAATCGGACAGCAGCACGCCGGCCAGGAACGCTCCCAGGCTGGGGCTCAGGCCGGCCTCCTGCATGAACCAGGCGGTGCCCAGCACCACCAGCAGCGCGGTGGCGGTGAACACTTCCGGGCTGCGGGTGCGCGCGATGATGCCGAACAGGCGGCGCAGCACCGGCCGTCCGCACAGGATCACCACTGCCAGCGCGCCCAGCGCCACAGCGGCATCTTCCCAGCGCAGCGTCTCGTTCTTGACCCCGCCCAGCAGCGGAATTGCGGCCAGCAGCGGAATGGCGATCAGGTCCTGGAACAGCAGGATGGCAAACCCCAGCCGGCCATGGTCGCTGTTGATCGCCTTGTGCTCGGACAGCAGCTGCAGGCCGACCGCGGTCGACGACAGCGCCAGCGCCACGCCCACCACCAGCGCGCTCTTCCACTGGAAGTGATCGAGCAGCAGCAGACCGCCCAGCACCAGCCCGGACAGCGCCACCTGCGCCGCGCCCGCACCGAACACCGAGCGCCGCATTACCTTCAGCCGGGCAGGGGACAGCTCCAGCCCGATCACGAACAGCAGCATGACCACGCCGATCTCGGCCGCGCCGAGGATGCGGTCGGCGTCCTGTACGAAGCCGAGGCCATCCGGCCCCAGCACCACGCCGGCCGCGAGGTAGCCCAGCACCGCGCCGAAGCCGAACTTCTTGAACACCGGCACCGCGATCACCGCGGCCAGCAGCAGCACCAATGCCAGTTCCAGACCACCGCTATGCATGGGAATACCTGGTCATCGGGAGGCCGGCTGTGCGTCCGTTCGGCGGGGGGAAGCGCGGCGGATGCCACCTGGCCATTATGCGCGCGCGGCTGTGTACGCACGAGAACGGCAGTGGGCCCATGGCCCGGTCACCGGCCGCGGGTTGACCTGCACCGACCGCAGGTCCAGACTGCCCGCCGCTGCCGGCATGTCCGTCAGTACACCCCTCCGGAGTCCCCAACCCATGTCCAGCGACAGTAGAAGTCGACCTCGGTCGACGCCAGCGATGGCCACCGCCTGACATCGGGACGGTTTGCCTGCGTTGGCGTTGCGCGATGTCGCACCCCATGAAGGCGAATCACCATGAACCAGAAGCAATTGCTGCGTCCGGTGGCCGATGCCGCAGCATTGTCGGCACCGCTGGCGAACTACAACACCGCCGACGCGGTGGAATTCCTCAACACGCTCGAACTGCAGCGCGCCGCCGAGACGCTGGCCGCGCTGTCGTTGCCGCGTGCCGTGAAGATGCTGGAGGCGCCGGAGCTGCACCGCAGCGGCGAACTGGTTGCCGCGTTGCCGCCGGCACGCGCCGCCGCGCTGCTGGGGTTGATGGCCGACGACCGTGCCACCGACATCGTCCACGAGCTGGATGAAGAAGAACGTGCGCGCCTGATTCCGCTGTTGGGCAACGAAGCCCGGCAGACCATCCAGAAGCTGCTGAGCTACCCGCCGAACACGGCCGGCGCGCTGATGACCACCGAGTTCGTCGCCGTGCCCGCCACCTGGACCGTGGCCCAGACCTTGCAGCACATCCGCCAGGTCGAGCGCACGCGCGAGACCGTGTATGCGATCTACGTCCTCGACCCGGCCAACCAGCAGTTGCAGCAGGTGGTGACCATGCGCCGGCTGATCACCGGCCTGCCGGAGGAATCGATCCTGGACGTGGCCCAGGTCAATCCGCCGGTGATGGTGGATGCGCAGATGGATCAGGAAGACGTGGCACGGCTGATCCGCCGCCACGATCTGCTGGCGATTCCGGTGGTGGATGCGCAGCAGCACATGCTCGGCATCGTCACCGTCGATGACATCCTCGATGCGCTGATCGAAGAGTCCACCGAAGACGCGCACAAGTTCGGCGGCATGGAAGCATTGGACAAGCCGTACATGCAGATCGGCTTCTTCGAGATGCTGCGCAAGCGCGCCGGCTGGCTGAGCGTGCTGTTCGTGGGTGAGATGCTGACCGCCAGCGCGATGCAGCACTACGAGGATGAACTGGCGCGCGCAGTGGTGCTGACCCTGTTCATTCCGTTGATCATGAGCTCGGGCGGCAACTCCGGTTCGCAGGCCACCTCGCTGCTGATCCGCAGCCTGGCCCTGCGCGAGCTGCGCCTGCGTGACTGGTGGAAAGTGGCCCTGCGCGAAGTGCCCACCGGCATGGTGCTTGGCGCCATCCTCGGCTGCCTGGCCATCGTACGCATCGTGATCTGGCAGCTCGGTGGCTTCCATGACTACGGCGAGCACTGGATCCTGCTGGCGATCACCATCGGCGCCGCGCTGGTGGGCATCGTCACCTTCGGTTCGCTGTCCGGGTCGATGCTGCCCTTCATCCTCAAGCGGCTGGGCTTCGACCCGGCCAGCGCCTCGGCCCCGTTCGTCGCCACCCTGGTGGATGTGACCGGCCTCGTGATCTATTTCAGCATCGCCGCGATGATCCTGCACGGCACCCTGCTGTAAGCGGGGTCGGATCCCTTCGCTTGGCGAAGGGCTCTGACCCCAGAACCAGCATGCTCTGGCAGGTGCCGACCTTGGTCGGCGCGCAGGGGTCAGAGCCCTCTCCCGTGGAAAGGGATCTGACCCCATCGCCACGGAATTTGGGTACCGTAGGCACATGAGTACCTATCACCTGCAGTCCGTGTTCCGTCCGCAGTCGGTCGCGGTGATCGGCGGCAGCCCGCGTGAGCGCTCGGCCGGCCGCGCAGTGATGCGCAACCTGCGTGGCACCGGCTTCCCCGGCAAGGTGGCATGGATCAACCCGCGCCACGCCGAGATCGATGGCATCCGCACGGTAAAGCGGTTGAAGGACCTGGACTGGGTGCCGGAACTGGTGGTGATCACCGCGCCGGCGGCGATCGTGCCGCAGGTGGTACGCACCGCCGCCGAACGCGGCGTGCAGGCCGCGATCATCCTCACCGCGCATCTGGGTGAGGGCCCAGGCTCGCCGTGGGCACAGGTGGAGGCCGCCGCGCGCGCGCACGGCCTGCGCATCCTCGGCCCGCACTGCCTGGGCGTGATCGCACCGCATGCACGGCTCAATGCCAGCATCGCCGCGCATTTCCCGCAGGCCGGCGACCTCGCGTTGATCTCCGAATCCTCGGCGATCGCCGCCGCCCTGGTGGAGTGGGGCGTGGCGCGCTCGGTGGGATTCTCTGCCGTGGTTTCGCTGGGCGACACCATGGACGTGGACTTCGGCGACCTGCTGGACTATTTCGCCACCGACTACCGCACGCGCGCCATCCTGCTCTACGTCGAGCAGATCAAGGATGCCCGCAAGTTCATGTCGGCCGCACGTGCCGCTGCGCGTGCCAAGCCGGTGGTGGTGGTGAAGTCCGGGCGCGCCGAACGGGTGCAGCCGGGCAGCGCCGATACCCACGTGCAGGCACTGGCGCGCGCCGATGATGTCTATGGCGCGGCATTCAACCGTGCCGGCCTGTTGCGGGTGAGCGCGCTGGACGAACTGTTCACCGCGGCCGAATCGCTGGGCCGCCTGGGGACCTTCCCGGGGCGTCGCCTGGCCATCCTCAGCAACGGCGGCGGTGTCGGCCACCTGGCGGTGGACCAGCTGATCGCCCTGCATGGCACGTTGGCGCAACTGTCCGACAGCACCGTACAGAAGCTCGATGCAGTACTGCCGCAGGGCTGGTCGCGCAGCAACCCGGTCGACATCGTGGTCGATGCCGATGGTGATCGTTATGCCACGGCCATCGAGGCACTGCTGGCCGACAACGAGAACGACGCGGTGCTGGTGGTCAACGTGCCCACGGCGTTCACCTCCTCGGCCGACGCCGCGCAGGCGCTGACCCGCACGCTCGGCCTGCGCCCGCGCCATCACCGCGACAAGCCGGTATTCGCGGTGTGGCTGGGCAACGACGACCAGGCCACCGCCACCCTCAATGCGGCACGCGTGCCGACCTATCCCACCGAAGCCGAGGCCGTGCGCGGTTTCCAGCATCTGGTGCGTTACCGCGAAGCACAGAACGCCTTGATGGAAACGCCGCCCAGCCTGCCGCAGGACTTCAGCGTGGACACCGTGCGTGCACGTGCGCTGGTCGAGGCTGCGCTGGCCAACGGTCAAGGCTGGCTGGATCCGCTGGCCACCCACGAACTGCTGAAGGCCTACGGCATCCCCTCTGCGCCGGTGATGCACGCACGCGATGCGCACGAGGCGATGGACCTGGCGCAACCGCTGCTGGAGCGAGGCGCGACCGTCGCGCTGAAGATCCTGTCGCCGGATATTCCGCACAAATCCGAAGTGGATGGCGTGCGCCTGAACCTGGCGACGTTGCCTGCGGTGCAGAGCGCGGCCAAGGCGATCCTTGCCCGTGCGCGACAGCTGCGACCGGATGCGCGCATCGACGGCCTGCTGGTGCAGCCGACCATCGTCCGCCCGAAGGCGCGCGAGCTCATCGTCGGCATCGCCGACGATGCCACGTTCGGCCCGGTGATCGTGGTCGGTCGTGGTGGCACGGCGGTGGAAGTGATCAACGACAAGGCGTTGGCACTGCCGCCGCTGGACCTGCGCCTGGCCCACGAACTGATCGGCCAGACCCGGGCCTCACGCATCCTCAAGGCCTACGGTGACGTGCCGGCGGCCGACGAGCGCGCGCTGGCGCTGGCGCTGGTCAAGCTGGCGCAGCTGGCAGCAGATATTCCCGAAGTGCGCACGCTGGACATCAACCCGTTGCTGGTGGACAGCAAGGGCATCCTGGCGCTGGACGCGCGCGTGGCGGTTGCCCCGTCGCGCATCCTGCACAAAGGGCGTGGCCATCCACGCTTCGCCGTGTTCCCGTATCCGAAGGAATGGGAGCGCACCATCGAGCTGTCCGACGGCGGTCGCGCGTTCGTACGCCCGGTGCGGCCGGAAGATGACGCGTTGTTCCGCGCGTTCTTCGCGCGCGTCAGCGACGAGGATCTACGCCTGCGCTTCTTCCAGTCGGTCAAGCACTTCAGCCACGAGTTCATCGCCCGCCTGACCCAGCTGGACTACGCGCGCTCGATCGCATTGGTGGCCATTGAGCCGCGCACCGGTGAGATGCTCGGTGCGGTGCGACTGCATGCCGATGCGGACTATCACCGCGGCGAGTACGGCATCCTGATCCGCTCGGACCTGAAGGGCCATGGCATCGGCTGGCGCCTGATGGCGATCATGATCGAGTACGCCAAGTGGCTGGGCCTGGACGTGGTGGAAGGCCAGGTGCTGCGCGAAAACAGCACCATGCTGGCGATGTGCCAGAGCCTGGGCTTCAAGACCAAACTGGACCCGGACGACCCGACGGTGATGATGGTGACGTTGCCGGTGCAGCAGGTGGAAGTGCCCGACGTTCCCGTGTGATCGGCACCTCGTTCATTTCACCTTGGCGCTTCTACTGGAACCAGAACTCCTCGATAACCTTGCTGCACGACTGATCCAGCTCCAGATGGAACGATCTGCGTTCCTGCGTGGACAGCGGATCTGCAAGATCTTCCTGATGCAGCACGGCAAAACCGCGGCCGCCGGATACGGGGGGCGATGTGGCTACGAGATACGTTGTCGTATTCCAAGCCCTGGTACGCCGGACGTAGGCCTCCACGACACGTACGCATTCGGGCTGCTTCTGCGCAGCCAGTATGTTGGCTCTTACCGCCGCAGGCAGCGTGGCCAGACCATCCCTAGCGGAGGCACCACCTGAGGAGGGAGGGCAGGCCAAGCAAAGGAGCAGCACAATCGTCGGCACTCTGGACATCACTGGCCTCGCAGGGACGGTAGATCCTCACATCCATCATGGCAGGGTTTCGCAGGTTACCGCAGCGGCTCGACCACCACCGCTGTGCCATAGCACAGCACTTCGGTCAGGCCGGTCATCACATCGGTGGCGTCGTAGCGCATGCCGATGACCGCGTTGGCACCCAGCTGCCGCGCATGCTTGACCATGTCGCGGTAGGTTTCCTCGCGCGCCTGCTCGCACAACTCGGTGTAGATGGTGATGTTGCCGCCGAAGATCGTCTGGATGCCGCCGAGGAAGTTGCCCACGATCGAGCGCGAGCGCACGGTGATGCCACGCACTACGCCCAGGTTGCGTGCGATGCGGTAGCCGGGCAGCTCGAAGGCGGTGGTGACCATCGAATCATCGAAGCGCGCTGCGGAGGTGGTGGGAGTGCCACTGTTGTAGGGGTCAGCCATGGTCGCGTCCGTGGAGCAGGGTAGGGTGGAGAGCCGCATCCTACCGCGCCGGTTCGCTGCCGGACTCGCGCTGCAACGCAGTAGGCCATCTGCGGCATGGCCCTGTCATGGTGCTGGCGCGACAATGCCCCATGACCGACCGCATTCCCCTGCTGCTCCTCCCCGGCCTGCTCAACGACGCCGAACTCTGGCGCGCGCAGCTGGCCGACCTGGCCGATATCGCCGACTGCATCGTGGGCGATCAGACCCGGGGCGAGACCCTGCAGGCGGTGGCCGAGGACGTGCTGGCGCAGGCGCCCGCGCGTTTCGCGCTGGCTGGGTTCTCACTGGGAGGCTTCGTCGCCCAGCAGATCCTGCGCATCGCGCCGGAGCGTGTGATGCAGCTGGCCCTGATCGATACCTCTATCCATGCCGATTCCCCGGAACGCGCCGAACAGCGCCGCAGCCAGCGTGCCAGCGTGCGCCTGCCCGGTAAATTCCACGGCTTTGGTGACGCGCTGATGCGCAGCTACATCGACGCCTCGCGGCTGGACGACTACGTGCTGGTGCAGCGCGTGCGCGACATGACGGCGCGATTGGGTGCGGAAGTGTTCCTGCGCCAGAGCGCGCTGGAGCGCCTTGATGGCCACGACGTACTGGCCGGCTACCGCGATCCGCTGCTGATCGTCTGTGGTGCGAACGACCGCATCACGCCGTTGGCGGTGAGCGAGGAAATGCATGCGCTGGTGCCGCATTCGCAGCTGGTGGTGGTGCCCGATTGCGGGCATCTGGCGCCGATGGAAAAGCCGGAAGAGGTGAGTGCAGCGATGCGCGGGTGGTTGTTGCAGGGCGAGGGTTGAACCTACGCTTCTGGTAGGTGCCGACCTTGGTCGGCACGGTGTTTCATCGATCGACCAGAGGAAAGCGCCGACCAAGGTCGGCATCTACCAAAACCTGCCCGTGCCCGACGCTGGGATCAATCCCAGGCCGGCGCAATGCCTTCTGGGTTGGCCAGGCGATGGCCGCGGTCCAGCTTGGCGATCTGCGCCATGTCGTCCTCGGTCAGGCGGATCGCTGCCGCTTCCAGGTTGCTGGCCAGGTTCTCGCGCTTGGTCGACGAAGGGATGACCGCGTAATCCTGCTGCAGCGCCCATGCCAGTGCGATCTGCGCCGGGCTGGCCTGATGGCGGCCGGCGATGGCCTGGATCACCGGATCCTTGATCACCTCGCCATAGGCCAGGCTCATGTACGCGGTGACGCGGATGCCGTTGTCCTGCAGGAACTTCACCAGCAGGCGGTTCTGCAGGTACGGGTGGATCTCGACCTGGTTGGTGGCGATCGCATCGGCACCGAGGATCTCAATCGCCTTGCGGGTCTGGGCGATGGTGAAGTTGGAGATGCCAATCTCCTTGGTCAGTCCCTGTGCTTTGGCTTCAGCCAGCGCGGCCAGGTACTCCTCCATCGGCGTGTCGACCTTGTCGTTCGGCGACGGCCAGTGGATCAACGCCAGGTCGACATGGTCGGTGCGCAGCTTTTCCAGGCTGGTGCGCAGGCTTGCCAGCAGCGCATCGCGCTTGAACTCGGTGATCCACACCTTGGTGGTCAGGTAGATCTCGTCACGTGGCACGCCGGACTCGGCGATGGCCTGGCCGACCTCGGTTTCGTTGCCGTAGATCTGCGCGGTATCGATGGCGCGGTAGCCGACGTCCAGTGCGTTGCGCACCGAGTCGATCACGGTCTGGTCTTTCAGGCGGAAGGTGCCAAGGCCGAAAGCGGGGACAGTCATGGGGAACTCCAAAGCGGGGGAAGGAGGTGATTACAAAGGGTAGGGCAGGGGCCGTGTGCATGCCGGCAACGGTGCATTGCGCTCATCAATGCGCCGCCACCGTGATGCCGTCGGCGCGATCATCGATGCCATCGCGACGGTCCAGGCGGCCACTCAGTACGGTGAGGCCATACGCGCCGACCACCACCAGTGCACCCAGCCACGGCGTATGCATCAGGCCGATGTGTTCGACCACCAGGCCGCCCAGCGATGCACCCAGCGCGATGCCGATGTTGAAGGCGGCGATGTTCAGGCCCGAGGCCACATCGGTGGCCTGCGGTGCGTAGCGCTGTGCCTGCTTGACCACATACACCTGCAGACCGGGGACATTGCCGAATGCCACTGCGCCCAGTGCCAGTACGGTCAGCAGCATCAACCAGGTGTTGTGGGCGGTGAAGGTCATGACCAGCAGCACCACGGCCAGCAGCGCGAAGATGCGCTTCAGTGCGGGCACCGGGCCCATGCGGTCGGCCATGCGGCCACCCCACAGGTTGCCGATCGCCACCGACACGCCATACACCAGCAGCACCAGGCTGACCGCGTTGGCCGAGAAGCCGGTGACGTCCTGCAGGATCGGCGTCAGGTAGGTGAAGGACAGGAAGGTGCCGCCGTAGCCGAGTGCGGTGATGGCGTAGACCATCAGCAGGCGCGGCTGCGCAAGCACGCCCAGCTGCTGGCGGAAGGTGGCCGGCGCGCTCTGCGCCAGGCCGCGCGGCACGAACAACAGAGCGCCCAGCAGCGCGATCACGCCCAGCCCGGCCACGGCCAGGAACGTGGCGCGCCAGCCCAGGTGCTGGCCGATGAAGGTACCCAGCGGGACGCCGGTCACCAGTGCCACGGTCAGGCCGGTGAACATGATGGCGATGGCACTGGCGGCCTTCTCCTTCGGCACCACGGCGGTGGCGATGATCGAGCCGATGGAGAAGAACACCCCGTGGGCCAGGCCGGTGAGGATGCGGGCGACGATCAGCGAGGTGTAACCCGGTGCCATCCACGCGATGACGTTGCCGAGGGTGAAAAGCACCATCAGCGCGACCAGCAGGGTCTTGCGCGGCACGCGGCCGGTGAGTGCGGTCAGCACCGGTGCGCCGACGGCCACGCCGAGCGCATACAGGGACACCAGCAGGCCGGCCGACGGCAGGCTGACCTGCAGGTCGGCGGCGATGGTCGGGATCAGGCCGACGATGACGAACTCGGTGGTGCCGATGGCGAAGGCGCCGAGGGTCAGCGCCAGCAGGGCGAGCGGAATGCCACGGATCATGACAGTGTCCAGAGGGAAGGAAGGGGCGCAGTGTGCGCGGCCGACCTTTGCCGAAAAACCGGTCTTCACGCCAATCACTCTTGCCTGGTGGTCAATAATGGCGTCATGAAAACCACCCTCGACGAAATGCAGGCCTTCCTGGCGGTGATCGACAGCGGTTCGATCAGCGCGGCTGCCGAGCAGCTGGGACAGACGCCTTCAGGCGTGAGCCGCGCGCTGGGTCGGCTGGAGGACAAGCTGGGCACGACCCTGCTGACCCGTACCACCCGCCGCCTGCACCTGACCGCCGAGGGCGAGGCCTACCTGCGTCATGCGCGGGCGATCATCGATGCAGTGGAATCGGCCGAAGAACAGATGGCTGCGCGCCGCGAGCGCCCGGCTGGCCGGCTGCGGGTGGATGCGGCGATGCCGTTCGTGCTGCACGTGATCGCGCCATTGGTGGCCGGCTACCGCGCACGCTATCCGGACGTGCAGCTGGAGTTGAACAGTTCCGAGCGCTACATCGACCTGCTGGAACGGCGTACCGACCTGGCGATTCGCATCGGCCCGCTGGCTGATTCCACCCTGCATGCACGGCCGCTGGGGCGCTGCCGGCTGCAGGTGCTGGCCAGCCCGGGCTATCTGGCCGCGCACGGCGAGCCGGCCAGCGTGGCGGCGCTGGGCCAGCACACGCTACTCAGCTTCAACGAACCGGAATCGCTGAACCGCTGGCCGCTGCCGGGCGATGCCGACGGGCAGCTGCTGGTGCGCCCGGATATCGCGGTATCCAGCGGCGAGACGCTGCGCACGCTGGCGGTGGAAGGCGTGGGCATCACCTGCCTGTCCGACTTCGTGACCGAACGCGATCGTGCGGCCGGCACACTGGTACCGGTGCTGGCCGCACAGACGCTGGATGTGTACCAGCCGATCCATGCGGTCTACTACCGCAACACGGCCGTATCGGCACGGATCAGCTCGTTCCTGGATTACCTGGGTGAAGCGATGGCCGCATCGGATTACCTGCGCTGATGTGAGCCGAGCGTAGGCTCGGCTCTACAGAGCCCGGAACGATCGACGGCCCGGTGTAGAGCCGAGCCCATGCTCGGCTGCCTGCAAAGAATCAGGCCGCGCGCGCCAAGGCACCCTTCGCCGCAGCCGTGGTCGACAGATCGAACACATCCACCGAGTCGATCAACCGGTTCGCCTGCTGTTCCAGGCTGCGCGCCGCCGCGCTCGCTTCTTCCACCAGCGCGGCATTCTGCTGGGTGGTGCCGTCCATCTGGATGATGGTCTGGCTGACCTGCTCGATGCCGGCCGACTGCTCCTGCGAGGCAGCGGAGATCTCGGCCATGATGTCGGTCACGCGCTGCACCGAAGCGACGATCTCGGCCATGGTGTCGCCGGCCTGGCGCACACGCTGCGCACCGTGGCCAACCTGTTCCACCGACGCCTCGATCAGCGATTTGATTTCCTTGGCCGCTGCCGCCGACCGCTGCGCGAGCGTACGCACTTCACTGGCGACCACCGCAAAGCCGCGGCCCTGCTCGCCGGCACGTGCCGCTTCCACCGCCGCGTTCAGCGCCAGGATATTGGTCTGGAATGCGATGCCGTCGATCACACTGATGATGTCGGCGATCTGCCGCGAGGAGCCTTCAATCGCGTCCATCGTCGCCACGACCTGACCCACCACTTCACCGCCCTGTGAGGCCACGCTGTGTGCACCGATCGCCAGCTGGTTCGCCTGCCGCGCATGCTCGGCGTTCTGACGCACCGTGGAGGTCAGTTCTTCCATCGACGCAGCGGTTTCTTCCAGGTTCGCCGCCTGCTGTTCAGTGCGGCGCGACAGGTCGTTGTTGCCGGCGGCAATCTCGGCGGCGGCAGTGTGGATGTTGCCCGAGGCGTGCTTGATGTCGGTGACGATCGTGGCCAGCTGTGCCGCCGTGGTGTTGGCATCGCCGGCAATGCGCGCGAACACGCCCTGGAAATCGCCGTGCATGCGTGCACCCAGGCGACCATCGGCAATGGCGCGCAGCATGGTCGAGACCTCGCCGAGGTTGTGTTCGGTGGTCTGCATCAACCGGTTCAGACCATCGACCATCGCGCGGAAATCATGCTCGAAGCGCGCGCTGTCGCCGCGCTGGCTGAAATCGCCAGCGGCAGCGGCTTCGGCCAGGTGACGAATCTCGCTGTTGATCGCGCCGAGGTTGGATTTGACCGCATCCAGTGCCTGGGTGATCACCGCCTTTTCGCCCGGCAGACGCTCCATGTCCAGGCTGAGGTCGCCCACCGCATAGCGGCCCATGATCGCGATCGCGCGCATCTTCACCTGGATGTGCGCATCGACCAGGGTGTTGGTATCGGCCACCATCGTGCCGTAGGCGCCGGGGAAGGCGCTGCTGTCCATGCGGTGGCTGATCGTGCCGGCATCGTGTGCCTTCGCCATCGCGGTCTGCGCGTCGAGCACGCCGCGCACGGTGCTCTGCACGGCCTGCATCGCCTGTGCCAGGCGACCGATCTCGTCGCGGCTGCGCACCTGCACGCGGTAGTCGAGATCGCCAGCAGCGACCGCACGCGCGGCCGCTTCCACGGCCAATACCGGCTGCACCACGGCACGCCGCAGCCACCAGCCCAGGCCGATCAACAACAGCACGGCCGCGCCAATGGTCAGCGCGGCGCACAGCACCAGCGTCTGCCGTGCCTGCTGCGAACGCGCGGTCACCGCGGCTTCGGCCACCTGGGTGGCCTGCGTACCCAGCGCATCCAGCGCGGTCGCCACCGGACGATCTTTGCCACGCACCAGCGAATCGCCGGCCGCAGGATCGTAGCCGGCGTCAGCGAAGGCCTGCAGTGCCGCGTGGTAATCCAGCTGCAATTGAGCATGCAGGACGGAAAACGCTTGAGCCAGTTCACGCGTGCGCGCATCGGGGCTGGCGGCCAGGCCTTTGGCCAGTTCGGCAACGAGGCGGCCTTCGCTGTCGAAGGCCTGCAGGTGGTGCTGGCGCAACGCGTCATCGTGACCACGCAGCAGCACGTTCTTCCATTCCTGCACCTGCCCGCGGAACTCACGCTGCAGGCGCTCGGCGTCGCGGCTGTGGGCGACCTCCGGGGGGACTTCGGTGGACAGCTTCAACCAGGCAGACGCCAGGCCCGCCAAGGCGCATACCAGGACAACGGCCAGACCAACAGAAACGGCACCGAGCAGCTTCGACTGCAGCCGCGGCGCATGGGAAGAGGCTTTCATGGGACGGAATCTCGGAAGGGGAGCGATGCGGTATCGACCTTCCTTGAGGTCTCTGAAGTGCGATGCGTGTCACATTCCCGTTCTGTTTAACGATGTGAAGAATGTGTTTCATAGGACAAATGTGTCCATATGGAACGAAAGCAGACCCTCGACAGCTGGTTTAAATGTAACTATCGTAGTTACATGAAATCCGCGAATCCGCTTTCCGACGCCCTGCACGTGATGGCCCATCTGGTCGGCCAGCCCGGGCCGCGAACCTCCGAACAGCTGGCCACCTGCCTGCCGACCCATCCGGTGGTGATCCGCCGCCTGCTGGCGCAGATGCACAAGGCCGGCCTGGTCCGCAGCACGCGCGGCCACGGTGGCGGCAGCCAGCTCGCCCGCGATGCGGCGACGATCACCCTGCACGACGTCTACCAGGCCATCGGCGCGCCGCCGATGGTCCAGGTAGGTACCCGCGAAGGCATGGGCGGCTGCCCGATCCAGCAGCTGGTCAACCAGGCCCTGCTGGAGAGCGCCCGCGAAGCGCAGCGCCTGCTCGAGCAGCGGCTGCAGGCAACCACCCTCGACCAGCTTGGCGCCGACTTCGCCCGCCATCTTGCCCATCACCGTTCCCTGGAAGCGCACCATGAATCCTGATGTCCTCATCGTCGGCGGCAGCTACGCCGGCATCGCCGCCGCACTGATCCTGGCGCGTGCGCGTCGGCCGGTCACGATCATCGACGCGGGTTCGCCGCGAAACCGCTTCGCCAGCCATTCGCACGGCGTGCTCGGCATGGACGGCATCAGTGGCGCCGAGTTGCTGAAGAACGCACGCCAGCAACTGCTGGACTACCCGACCGTGCGCTGGCTGAATGCCGAAGCCGTGCGGGCCTCGGCCAGCGCCGAGGGTGTGGAGGTGCATACCGCCGACGGCCAGATGCTGACCGCGCGCAAGTTGCTGCTGGCCACCGGCATCGCCGACCAGCTGCCCGAACTGCCCGGCATCGCCGAACGCTGGGGCAGCACCGTGCTGCACTGCCCGTACTGCCACGGTTACGAAGTGGGTGGCGGTTCGATCGGCCTGCTCGGCGGCCATCCGATGTCGGCCGGCAAGGCGCCGCTGTTCGCCGATTGGGGCAACGTCACCTTCTTCAGCCAGGGCTTGCCGATCAGCGACGAGGAGCTGGCCGCCATGCAGCAGCGCGGCGTGCAGATCGAAACCACGCCGGTCGTGGGCGTGCAGGGCGATCAGCCCACCTGGCTGGAGGTCGAGCTGGCCGATGGCCGGCGCATCGCCCAGCGTGCGCTGTTCGTGCCTGCTGGCCAGGCGATGGCCACGCCGCTGGTACAGCAACTGGGCTGCGTGTTGGTGGAAAGTCCGCTGGGCGTGCTGATCGAGGTGGACATGATGAAACAGACCTCGGTGCCGAACGTCCATGCGGCCGGTGATGCGACCACGGTCGGCAACATTACCCTGGCCATGGCTGAAGGGGTGCGTGCGGGTATCGGCGTGCACCATGCGCTGGTCGGCGAAGATAGTCTGCCGCGTTGAGCTACTGCATCCACGCGTGGCGTGGATCTACTGAACGGTGCCGACGTTGGTCGGCACCGCCCTTCCTCAACCTTCCACGCTGGCCGCATCCAGCTGCGCCACGTCCTGCACGCTCAACGCAACGTTCGCCGCCGCCAGCAGGTCGTGCAGCTGCTCCACGCTGGTGGCGCTGACAATCGGTGCGGTGATCGACGGCTGTGCGATCTGCCAGGCCAGCGCGATCTGCGCAGCAGTGGCGTTGTGCTTGCTGGCCACGTCATCCAGTGCCTGCAGGATGCGCAGACCGCGCGGGTTCAGATAGCGCTTGACCACGGTGGCGCCACGCGCGCTGCTCTTGCTGGCATCGTCGGGCGTGCGGTACTTGCCACTGAGGAAGCCACTGGCCAGTGCGTAGTAATTGATCACGCCGATCTGCTCGCGCTGCACCAGCGGCTCCAGCTCCTTCTCGTAGCCGGCGCGGTCGTACAGGTTGTACTCCGGCTGCAGGGTTTCGTAACGCGGCAGCTTGTAGTCGGTGGACACCTTCAGCGCTTCGGCCAGACGCGTGGCGCTGTAGTTGGACGCACCGATCGCGCGCACCTTGCCCGCTTCGATCAGGCGACCGAACGCAGCCAGGGTTGCTTCCAGCGGCGTCGACTCATCGTCCTCGTGGGCCTGGTACAGATCGATCACCTCGGTCTGCAGCCGACGCAGCGAATCTTCGACGGCCGCATTGATGTTGTCCGGGGTGAGGCCGGGCCGCTCGGCCCACTTGGCCACCTTGGTCGCCAGCACCACCTTATCGCGCTTGCCGCTGCGCGCGAACCACTTGCCGAGCAGCGTCTCCGACTCGCCACCCTGGTTGCCCGGCACCCACGCTGAATACACATCGGCGGTGTCGACCAGGTTGAAGCCGGCATCGACGAAGGCATCCAGCAGCGCAAAGCTGGCCTTCTCATCGGCGCTCCAGCCGAACACGTTGCCACCGAAGGCGAGCGGAGCTACATGCAGGCCGGAACGGCCCAGTTCGCGGATTGCCGTCATGGGCACGGACTCCTTGGGGGAAGTCCTTCAGGATAGAGCGCGATGTGTGACCGCGCTGCGGCGCTGACCACAAAACTGTGTTCCGCGACGCGCACGCGGCTAACGTTTTGTGAACACCTGCGACGCGGCGGCTGCTAGTCTCGCCGCATCTTCCGCTGGAGTCGCCCCGATGATTGCTGCCTCATCCCTGCGTGGTTGCCGCGTGCTGCTTGCCTCGGCGCTGCTGGTTGCCGTTCCCGCATTCGCTGCGCCGGCCACGGTCGCACCGGCAAAGATCCAGGTGTCGCCGGCGATCGATGCGGCGGTGAAGGCCTCGACCCGCGACCCGGCCAACGTCAAGCGCGACGGTTTCCGTCATCCTGCGCAGACGCTGGGCTTCTTCGGCATCGCTCCGGAGAAGACCGTCATCGAGATCACGCCCGGCAATGGCTGGTACTCGGAAATCCTGGCGCCGCTGCTGCGCGACAAGGGTCATTACATCGCTGCGGTGGTCGATCCGCAGGCCGTGGCGGAAGGTCGCGGTCGCGACTACCAGCAGCGCAGCCGCGACAGCCTGGAAAAGAAGTACGCCGCCGCACCGGCACAGTTCGACAAGACCGCCGTGGTCGCCTACGACCCGGCCAAACCGGTGTTCGGCGCGGCCAACTCGGCCGATGTGGTGCTGACGTTCCGCAACGTGCACAACTGGCGCAAGGCCGGCCAGGCGCAGGGCATGTTCCAGGGCTTCTTCAACGTGCTCAAGCCGGGCGGCGTGCTCGGCGTGGTCGAGCACCGCGCCAAGGCCGACGTGGCCGACGCTGACGACACCGGCTATGTCGGCCAGCAGCAGGTGATCGCGATGGCCGAGGCCGCCGGTTTCAAGCTGGACGCGCGTACCGAGGTCAATGCCAACCCGCGCGATACCAAGGACCATCCGAATGGCGTCTGGACCCTGCCGCCGACCAACCAGCATGACAAGGCGGACGACGCCAAGTACCAGGCCATCGGTGAAAGCGACCGCATGACCCTGCGTTTCGTGAAGCCGTAAGCCGGCACATCGTACTGCCAGCGCAGATTCCCCACTGTAGAGCCGAGCCCATGCTCGGCTCATCGCGCACAGCGCGGCGGAACGCAACAGCAGCCGAGCATCGGCTCGGCTCTACAGGTCGGTTGCACGACGCGCGGCGTGGGACAATGCCTTACCCGCTGCCTGCCGTGCCCGTAATGCTGATTGCCTTCAACAAGCCGTTCAACGTGCTCTGCCAGTTCACCGACCGCAGCATGCCGCCGCGGCCTACATTGGCTGGCTTCGGCTTGCCGCCGCGCGTCTACGCTGCCGGCCGCCTCGACCATGACAGCGAAGGCCTGCTGCTGCTGACCGACAACGGCACGCTGGCGCACAAGCTGACCGACCCGAAGCACAAGGCGGACAAGCTCTACTGGGTGCAGGTGGAAGGCACGCCCAGCGACGAGCAGCTGCAGCAGCTGCGCGATGGCGTGGTGCTCAATGATGGGCCGACGCTGCCGGCGAAGATCGAGCGCCTCGATCCCGCGCCTGAGCTGTGGCCCCGCGATCCACCGGTACGCTTCCGCAAGACGGTGCCCGACAGCTGGCTGGCGATCACGATCCGCGAAGGACGCAACCGTCAGGTGCGGCGGATGACGGCTGCGGTGAACCTGCCGACGCTGCGCCTGGTACGTGCTGCGATGGGGCCGTACCGGCTGGATGACCTCCAGCCGGGGCAGTGGCGGCAGATCGGCTGAAAAAAAAGGCCGGAGGCCTTGCGGCGTCCGACCCTCATGCAGCGTCATGGGGTCAGAGCCCTTCCTGCGGAAGGGATCCGACCCCGGCCAATCAGGCGTCGCTGCCGATATCGCTGTGCTCATCGACCACGGTGTCGTTGCGGCGGTCGCGCGCATTGATGCGCTGGGCCTGACCGTTCACGACATGGCCATTGGCGGCCTTCTTCTTCTGCTGCTTGCGGTACAGCGCGTAGCCCAGCAGGCCCACGCCTACGGCAGCCGCCGCGATGGTCACCGCCGGATTGCGACGGGCGAACTTGGTGGCGACCTTGCCGCCGGTCTTCACCGCGCCAAGCGCGGCGCCGGTCTTGATCCAGTCGCTGGCCTGAGGGCCGAGGTGACGCAGGCTGCCGCCAGCGCTCTTCAGGCCATCGCCCGCGGTGTGGGCCAGGTCGAGGGCGCGCTCCAGGGCGCGGTCGGTGATTACGGTCAGTTTGCTCATGCGGGGGTGTCCTTGCCTCGGGTCGAAGTCCAGTGTCGCCTGTTGCCCGTAAACGGTATGTCAGTCAGGCGGGCGCGTGGTGTGACTCTACCGCAGCCATTCAGGAACGGGCGGGCTGGGGTCGGATCCCTTTCCGTTGGGAAAGGGCTCTGACCCCGGCGCGCATCCTTGGGGTCAGAGCCCTTTGCCATGCAAAGGGATCCGACCCCGCCACTCAGGTCCCGCGCGGCTTGGCCCGGTGGGTTGCGGTCGCCGTCCATGGATCGTCCGGCCACGGGTGGCGCGGGTACCGGCCCTTCATCTCCTTCTTCACCTCGGCGTAGGTGTTCTCCCAGAAATTGCGCAGATCCTGGGTGACCTGCAACGGCCGGCCGCCCGGTGACAGCAGGTGCAGGGTCAGCGGCACCCGGCCATCGGCGATGCGCGGCGTGTCGGCCAGGCCGAACAACTCCTGCAGCTTCACCGCCAGCACGGGCGGCAGCGGCTCGCTGCTTTCGCCGTCCAGCGCGTAGGTGATCGGCCGCTCCAGCCCTGACGGTACGGTGATCCGGGTGGGCGCGTGGCGCTCGACCAGCTGCCGCTGCGACCACTCCAGTGGCGACTTCAGCGCTTCGCCGAAACTGGCCTCGTCCAGCGCATCCAGACGTGTCCTGCCAGCGAATGCCGGCTGCAGCCATTGCGCACGGTTGGCCAGCAATGCGACGTCACTGCAGTCGGGCAGGCCCAGCTCCGGCATCCAGCGCCGCAGCGATTCCACCCGCGCCTGCCACTGGCGCAGGCCCTCGGTCCATGGCAATGCCTGCAGGCCGAGCTCGGCAACCGCATCGGTGAGCGCGTGCGCGGCCAGCTGTGGATCAACTCGGCCGGCCGAACGACTGTCCATCACGATGCGGTCGAAGCGTGTTTCGCGCAGCGCGACCAGCGCGCGGCGCGTGTCATCCCAGCGCACCGCGTCTTCGGTCACGAAGCGGTCGGGCCAGCTCCTGCGCAGATAGCCTTCATCCACCGGTGCGGCGCGCAGCAGCAACGCGTCGCGTGCCTCGAAACGCAGTTCGCTGGCCACCAGCCACGGTTCGCCCCGCAGGTCGCTCAGTTCATGCAGGCGGGCGCTGCGGCCGTTGGCGAGCAGGTAACGCAGCGGGTCGTTCGGATGCTGGAAGGCAATGCGGTCGGGGAAGGCGTGGGCCAGCAGGTCGCCGAGTTCGTGCGCCTCGATACTGGCCGGTGGCGCGGCCTCACAGCGCAGGCGACGGCGCCACTGTTTGGCAGCGGCATCGATGGCGGCCAGGCCGCTGCGATTGGCATCGGCGGGCGCACGGCCATTGCGGAAGGCCGCCAGTGCACGCCAGCGCGCGGCCAATGCATCACCGCCTTGGCGCAACGGGTCGCGGGCTTCCAGCAATGCGGCAAGATCGGCGGCCAAGGCCTGTGCGCGGGCATCGGGTGCGGCCAGCAGCATCGCGGCCATCCGCGGATGGGTGCCCAGCGTCAGCACGCGACGGCCGAGTGCGGTGATCGCGCCGCTGCTGGACAACGCACCCAGGCGCTGCAGCAGTTCGCGTGCGGCGGCCATCGGTCCAGTCGGTGGCGGGTCGAGGAAGCGCAGGTCACTGCTGCCCCAGGCGGCCAGTTCCAGCGCAAGGCCGGCCAGCTCCACCTGGTCGATCTCGGCGCGACGCTGCGGCTCCAGCCGTTGCGACTGCGGCCACAGCCGCCAGGCCACGCCCTCGGCCACACGCCCGGCACGGCCGGCACGCTGGTCGGCCGAGGCCTGCGCGATGGCGACCACGTCCAAGCGGGTGAAGCCACTGTTGGGGTCGTAGCGTGGCTCGCGTGCCTGACCGCTGTCGATCACTACACGCACGCCGGGCAGCGTCACCGAGGATTCGGCCACGTTGGTGGCCAACACCACGCGGCGGCGGCCGTCGCTGGAGGCCTGCAGCACGCGCGCCTGCTGTTCCACCGGCAGTTCACCGTGCAGGGCCAGCACATCCACTGCAGCGCCATCAAGGCTGTCCTGCAGGCCGGACTGCACGCGTGCGATCTCACGCTGGCCGGGCAGGAACACCAGCAGGTCGCCGGGGTGCTCGGCCAGCGCCTGCTGTACAGCGCGCCGCACCTGCAGCTCCAGTGCCTCGTCCCGCCGCGCCGGGAAGTGGCTGATTGCCACCGGATAGCCGCGACCCTCGCTGCTCAACCGTGGTGCATCGAGGAAGCGGGCCAGGCGCTCACCGTCCAGCGTGGCCGACATCACCAGCAGCCGCAGGTCGTCGCGCAGCTGCGATTGCACGTCCAGGGCCAGCGCCAGGCCGAGATCGCCACTGAGGTGGCGTTCGTGGAATTCATCGAACAGGATCGCGCCGACGGTTTCCAGCATCGGGTCATCCTGCAGCATCCGGGTCAGGATGCCCTCGGTGACCACCTCGATGCGGGTGCGCGCCGATACCTTGTTCTCGAAGCGGATGCGGTAGCCGACGGTGCCGCCGACCTCCTCGCCGAGCTGGCGCGCCATGAACATCGCGGCACTGCGCGCGGCCACCCGGCGCGGTTCCAGCAGGATGATCCTGCGGCCCTGCAGCCAGGGCGCATCGAGCAGCGCCAACGGCACCTGGGTGGTCTTGCCGGCGCCGGGCGGGGCTTCCAGCACCAGCCGCGGGTGCGCGGCCAGGTGCTGCTGGATCTGCGGCAGCAGCGGGGAGATGGGGAATTGCGGGACGTTCATCTGCAAAGGATAAGGGGCCATGGCGGGCACGGGTACAATGCGCGGGTTTTCCTGTCTCTGCTGCCCTCATGCATCTGATCGATATCGGCGCCAACCTGACCCACGACTCCTTCGACCGCGACCGCGATGCCGTGCTGGACCGCGCTCGGCAGGCCGGTGTGGTGCAGATGATCATCACCGGTGCCAGTCGTGAGCATTCGCCGCTGGCCCTGCAGCTGGCGCAGCAGCACCCGGGGTTCCTGTACGCCACCGCCGGCGTGCATCCGCACCACGCGGTGGAGTACACCGACGAGTGCGATGCGGAGATGCGCGCGCTGCATGCCCATCCTGAAGTCGTCGCAGTGGGCGAGTGTGGGCTGGACTATTTCCGCGATTTCTCGCCGCGCCCGGCGCAGCACCGCGCGTTTGAACGCCAGCTGCAGCTGGCTGCAGACAACGGCAAGCCGTTGTTCCTGCACCAGCGCGATGCGCATGCCGATTTCATGGCGCAGATGAAGAACTTCGAAGGCCACATCGGTCCGGCCGTGGTGCACTGCTTCACCGGCGAGCGGCAGGAGCTGTTCGATTACCTGGACCAGGATTGGTACATCGGCATCACCGGTTGGCTGTGCGACGAGCGCCGTGGTGGGCACCTGCGCGAGCTGGTGAAGAACATTCCGGCCAATCGCCTGATGATCGAGACCGATGCGCCGTACCTGCTGCCGCGCACCTTGAAGCCGATGCCGAAGGACCGCCGCAACGAACCGATGTTCCTGTCGCACATCGTAGAAGAGCTGGCGCGGGATCGTGGCGAGGAAGTGCATACCACCGCAGCGAACGCCACGGCCGCAGCGCGTGCGTTCTTCCGACTGCCCGACGCCGCCTGATCGGCAAACGGTAGTGCCGGCCGCTGGCCGGCAATCAGATTGTGCTGCCGGCCAGCGGCCGGCACTACCCGTCAGCCGGGAACGCCCGGATCCGGTAGCGCCGGGCCATGCCCGGCGGCGAAGCGGCAAGATCCGTCAGCCCTTCGCGATAGCTCGGAAACCGCGGCGTCCAGTCCAGCGCTTCGCGCGTGCCCCGGCTGTCGATGCGCTTGCTGCTCTGGTAGAAGCGCCGCAATGTCGCGCTGAGCGACGGATCATCCCAGGCCACTGCGGGCGGCATGGCGAAACCTCCCAGCTGCGCGGCGAAGGCCAGTACGTCCTGCGACGGCGCCGGTTCGTCATCGCTCGGCAGATACAGCGCATTGGCCATAGGGCGCCGCATCGCGGCGATCACCACGGTTGCCAGGTCTTCGACGTGCAGCCGATTGAACACCAGCCCTGGCCGCACCACGTGCCGCGCGCGGCCTTGGGACAGCTGCAGCAGCGCATTGCGCCCGGGCCCATAGAGGCCCGGCAGGCGAAATACCGCCGAGGCGATGCCGCGAGTATCCGCCAGCGCACGCCATTGCATTTCGGCAAGGCGGCGCTGCATACCGGCCGGCTCGGTGGCATCGGCAGCACTTTGCTCGTCGATCCAACCACCGTCGCGGTCGCCATAGACCGAGGTCGACGACAGGTAGCCAAGCCAACGCAGTGACCCGCTGTCGCGCAACGCGGCATGCAGCAGGCGCACCGCCGGGTCGCCCTCGGCATCGGGTGGCACGCTGCACAGCACCGCGTCGGCGTGTGCGATGGCATCGAGCAGGGCGGGTGAGAGCGCAGCGTCGGCACTCAGCTGATGGCGCTGCAGGCCATCGTCAGGTGCTGACGCCGGATCGCGCACCGTGCCTTCCACATGCACGCCCTGGGCCTGAAGGCGCGCAGCCAACACGCGCCCACTCCAGCCCATGCCGAGGATCAGTACCCGCTTCGGCAACGGGCCAGGCGTGTTCATCGGATCACACCGCGCGCTGGGCCTGATAGGCCTGCAGGCTGCTGTAGGCCACCTGCAGCAGCAACGCTTCCTGGCCCGCGGCGCGCGCACGCGCCAGCATGTCGCCGACGATCTGAGCGGCTTCCACCTGCTGGCCTGCTTCCAGGTCGCGCAGCATCGACGCCTTCAACGCCGAACCCGCCTGGGTCAGGGTGCCGCGCGCGGTGTCCTGCGCAGCCTCCGGCACCGGTTCGCCTGCGGCTTCGGCCACCGCCAGGCATTCGTCGTAGAGCCCGCGCACGATGGCGTCGCCGTCGTCGGTGGCCACGATGGTGCCGATGTCCGCACGCAGCAGGCAGGTAGCCGTCGCCAGCGCGGTGAGGAACGTGTACTTGATCCACTGTTCCTGGCCGATGTGCTCGCTGGCCAGATGATCGAGATTCGCCTGCGCACAGGCTGCAGCGAATGCCTGCACGCGCGCGGAGACCGCACCGCCATCGCGTTCGCCGAAGGTCAGCTTGGCCGGCTTGCCCAGGTGCAGCACGGCACCATCGGGCGCTTTGGTCGCACTGATGAAGCACAGCCCACCGAGCACTGCATCGCGACCGAAGCGCGCGTCGAGCGCGTTGTAGTGATGCAGGCCGTTGAGGATCGGCAGAACGGTGGTGTTCGCGCCCACGGCCGGTGCGATGGCATCGATGGAGCTGTCGAGGTCGTAGGCCTTGCAGCTGAGGATCAGCAGATCGAAGGGCTTGTCTGCAGCCAGCGTCGCCAGGGCATCTGCGGTGACATGCTGCACCGGGAACGTGGCGTCACCCACCGGGCTGCGCAGCACCAGGCCATCACGATCCAGTTGCGCGGCGCGGGCAGGGCGCACGAGGAAGGTCACGTCCACGCCCGCCTGGGCCAGGCGACCACCGAAGTAACCGCCGGTACCGCCGGCGCCGAGGATCAGGATACGCATTGCACGCTCACCGCAGTTGGGGGATTCACTGCTGTGATTGTGCCGGAGTTTGCGGCCAACGGCTGAGCCCCTCGTGGTGGCTTGAAGCACAAGCCGTGTTTGGGTCGGGCGGGGTGGGCTCGCGGGGGGCGCCGTGAATACGTCCATGTAGGCTTGGCCGCCGCATCCATGCGGCGGACACCCCCCGGAGCCCACCCCGCCCGACCCCTGACGGTTTCCGTGTGCGTCCACCACGGAAAACAAAGAGAAAATCAAAAGCAACAGCGGGTCGCTTCGCTCGGTTCTCTCGATCATCTTTCCGGTGGATCCACATCCATCAGATCGCAAACAAAAAGAGCCGAGCATTGGCTCGGCTCTACATGATCTCCAGCCATCCACGCATGGCGTGGATCTACTGTGTCGACCAGGGTCGACACCCACCAACAGCAGCAAATACCGCCGTTCCGACAGCATCGGAAAACTGTCGAAGGCAGGGTGGTGTCGGGTTGCGGGGTGTCCGCGCCATGGATGGCGCGGCCAAGCCTACAAGGACGTACTTGCGGCGTCCCCGCAACTCGACACCACCCCGCCAACCCACGGTTAGCTCGCTTTTGACGTTGACGTTGCTGTTGCTGTTGCCGGCCAGCGGCCGGCACTACCACCGCGGGTGCAGGGCCGCAGTCCCTGCAGGACATCCTCAGCTGCGCATGCCTACGCCGCGCTTCAACAACCACAGCGCCAGCGCCGTGAGCACCACCACGAAACCGATCATCAGCGCATACGCCACCACCACCGGCACATCGCTGCTGCCCAGCAGGCCATAGCGGAACGCGTTGACCATGTAGAAGATCGGGTTCGCGTGCGTGGCCGCCTCCGCCCATGGCGGCAGCAGCTTCACCGAATAGAACACGCCGCCCAGGTAGGTCAGCGGGGTCAGGATGAAGGTCGGCACGATCGCCACGTCATCGAACTTCTTCGCATACACCGCGTTGATGAAGCCGGCCAGCGAGAAGATCGTCGCGCCCAGGATCACCGTGGTCAGCGTCACCAGCGGATGCGGAATGCGCACCGGGGTGAAGAACATCGCGATGATCAGCACGATCACGCCTACCATCAGCCCGCGCAGTACCGCGCCGGACACATAGCCCCACAGGATCACCCAGTTCGGCATCGGGCTGACCAGCAGCTCTTCCACGTGGCGGCCGAACTTGGCGCCGAAGAACGACGAACTGATGTTGCCGTAACTGTTCTGGATCACGCTCATCATCACCAGGCCCGGCACGATGAACTGCATGTAGGTGTAGCCGCCCATGTCGCCCACGCGCGAACCGATCAGGCCGCCGAAGATCAGGAAGTACAGGGTCATGGTGATCGCCGGCGGCACCAGGGTCTGGCCCCAGATGCGCATAATGCGGGCGACTTCGCGGCGCACGATGGTCATCAGTGCGATGCGGTTGCGCTGGCCGTCGGTCAGGACCGGGGTCGGGGTGCTGCTCATGGGGACGTCTCCTGGTTGCCGGTGAGGCGCACGAACAGTTCCTCCAGGCGGTTGCTCTTGGTACGCATCGAACGCACGCGGATGCCCGCTGCGTTCAGTGCCTCGAACACGCGGTTCAGATCCATCGCGCGCGGCATGTCGATGTCCAGCGTATGGCCGTCGGTGGCGATCAGGGTCGCACCGTCGATCACCGGCAGCTGGGCGGGCAGGGCGCCGTCGATGTCGAGCAGGAAGCCTTCCACATCAAGCTTGGCCAGCAGTTCGCGCATCGGGCCTTGGGTGACGATCTGGCCATGGTCGATGATGGCCAGGTTGCGGCACAGGTGCTCGGCCTCTTCCAGGTAGTGGGTGGTCAGGATGATCGTGGTGCCGGCGGCGTTGATCTCCTTCAGCACCCGCCACATGTCGCGGCGGATCTCGATGTCCACGCCGGCGGTCGGTTCGTCCAGGATCAGCAGGCGCGGGCGGGTCATCATCGCGCGGGCGATCATCAGCCGGCGCTTCATGCCACCGGACAGGGTGCGGCTCATCACCTGTGCCTTCTCCCACAGATGGGCGCGCTTGAGCTCCACTTCGGCCATCTGCTCGGCTTCCGCGCGCGGCACGCCGTAGAAGCCGGCGTAGTTCACCAGGATGTCGAAGGGCTTTTCGAACAGGTTGAAGTTGATCTCCTGCGGCACCAGCCCGATCAGGCGCATGGTGGCGCTGCGGTTGCGCACCAGGTCGCTGCCGAACACGTCCACCTGGCCCTCGCTGAGGTTGACCAGGGAGCTGATGATGCCGATCAGGGTGGACTTGCCGGCGCCGTTCGGGCCCAGCAGGGCGAAGAAGTCGCCCGGGGCCACTTCCAGCGAGACCCCTTTCAGGGCCTGGGTGCCGTTGTCATAGGTTTTACGCAGGTCGCGCACGCGCAGGGCGGGCGCCGTATCGTTCTGGGAAGCCAAGCTCGAAGCCTTCGCGCCCATGGGCTGGCGCTGGAGAGGGGCGGGGAAGGTCTATTATAGAAGACCCCGAGGGCTTGCCCCGGCTACACACTGTCCCGAAAAGTCGTGCCTGTCCAATTCCCCATCAAACTGGTCGACCGCCGCATGCTGGCGCCCTCCATCGGCCATTACCAGTTCGTGCGTGACGACGGCCAGCCGCTGGATTTCCAGCCCGGCCAGTTCATCCAGGTCCATTTCAGCTATGCCGATGGCACTGAAACCAAGCGCAGCTATTCGCTGGCGACCATCCACGACCACGCGCTGGGCCCGGGCGAGGCGGTGGATATCGCGGTCAGCTTCGTCCCCGGCGGCGCCGCCACGGCGCTGTTCGAGGCGCTGGACATCGGCGGCCAGGTCAGCGCGTCCGGCCCCTACGGCCGGTTCTGCCTGAACCCCGGCGACCACAACGGCCGCTACCTGCTGATCGCCACCGGCACCGGCGTCACCCCGTACCGCTCGATGCTGCCGTTGCTGGCAACGGCGATGGCCGAGCGCGGCGTGCAGGTGGTCCTGCTGCAGGGCGCACGCAGCCCGGGCGAGCTGCTGTACAGCGAAGACTTCTACAGCTTCGCCGAAAAGCACCCGAACTTCCGGTATGTGCCGTGCCTGTCGCGGGAACTGCCGGCCGAGCCGCACCCGGATGTACACCATGGCTACGTGCAGCAGGCGCTGGCGGAGTTCACGCCGGACCCGGCCACCGACATCGCCTACCTGTGCGGCAACCCGGACATGGTCGACGCCTGCGCCGAAGCGCTGAAGGCGGCGGGCCTGGGCAATCCGCAGATCCGCCGCGAAAAGTACGTCAGCAGCAAATAGACCCAGGTAGTGCCGGCCGCTGGCCGGCAATCCCAGCAGAGGCGGCATCACGCCGCCCCCGGACCATGCCTCAGTACGGCACCCACGCATCGCGCCAGGCCGAACCCACGCCCGGCCGGTACGCCTCAGCATTGACGTTGCACCACGCGCCTTCCGGGAACGGGCGGCAGGCGTACAGCTTGCCGTCGCTGCTCTTCACCACGGTCTGCCCGGGCACGTAGCTGCCGATGCCGGCGGGATACACGTGGTCGAAGTCCCCGCCGGGTGAGGGCGTGCCGGGGTCCGGCACCTTCGTGTCCAGCTGGAAGCGATTGCCGTCCTTCAGGTACACGCGGTTGTCGGTGGCCGAGGCGGTCGGCGTGATCGCGCCGTTGCTGAGCACGCCCACGCGCGCATGCTGGGCACTGGCGTTGACCTTGCGGGCCAGCACCAACGGCCACTGCGCTGGCGCAGTCTGGCCTGCGGCCAGCGTGGCTTCCACACGTTCCACGTCGTTGCCGTTGGCATTGAACACACGCAGCGCCAGAGTGGTGCCGACCGGCAGTTCAGTACGCGCGGTGACCGGCCCGGCATCCTGCCACTGCGGCACCGGCGTGGTACCGCCGCCACCCTCAAAGCGCACATCCATGCAGGTGTAGAAAGCTTCGGTCGAATCCGAGCGCTGCCAGGTGTTGTAGATCACATGCTGGCCGCTGCGCTGCGGCAGCGTGCACTGCAGCTTGTAGGTGCCATCGGCCGACAGCGGCGTATTGCCCAGCGAGCAGAATTCCTGCAGGTCGGCCCAGCGTAGCGGGCTGCCGGGCTGCCAGCCGGCGCGGGTGACGAAGAACTTCCAGTCACGCGTGGCATGCGGGGCGGTGGCCTTGAACACGAAGGTGAACTTGCCGTTCGCATCGGGCTGGATCGGCGTCGTCTGCCAGTCGCTGCGATCCAGGTCCAGACCGCGGAAGGTCGGGTTGTTGCCGCTGCACAGCTTGCCGTCGGGCACCACGGCCTGGTGGTTGCCGTTGGCGTTGGCCTGGTTGATGCCGTTCCAGTCGTAGAACGCCTGCGAGCCGGCCACTGCCTTGGCGGCCGCGCAGGCCGGGTTGGTGGGATTTTCCGGGTTGCCCTGGAAACAGGCATAGACGCGGCTGACCGGGGTGATCATCGTGCCGTGTGCGGCCGCGTTGCCGGCAACGCCAACACCGGCGCCAACGAAGACGGTAGCCAACAGCAATGGGGTGTATCGCAGAGACATGGCGCATCCTTGTGGTCGTCGAAGAGAGCGGTGACCGCAGCACCCGCGCTGTGCCTCGCGAGGGACGATGAGCGGTACCGCCGTGAGTATCGAGCTGCAATGCGCAGCGCGAAACCACGTCATCACCGATCCGTGACTGCGCGCGTGAAGCCTTTCCCGCAGGCTTCACGCCACGCTGAACGAATGCGTTGGCGGTCACGCCTGCAGCGCGGCAACGATCACGTTCGCGCGCACCGTCATGACCGTTGATTGCCTGCCCGATCCACCTGGCACGAAAAGCATCCACGCCCTGCGTTGTGCAGGTGCACGAAGGCCACCGTCGCATCGGCGAACAACCGGTCCAGGTGCGCGGCAACCTCGGTGCCCTGGCAGACCAAGCCGCTCAGCATGAAGTCCGTGCTGTCATAGGCACGCACTGAAATCAGCCGACGGTGCACGTAGGCAGGTACCACGCCTGCCGGCAGCACGCAGCGAGTGGCACCGCGCTGCACGAAGATCGGGCCCGAAGCGCGGTAGGGCGACTGCGTGGCCAGGTGTGTGTAAGGCAGTAGAAGCAGTTCCGCACCCGCAGGTGCGTCGGTCAGGCTGACCCTGCAGGGGTAGCCGCCGCTGTCGCCGGCGCGTCGCCGCACGATTCCCTGTGCGTTCAAGGCGTCGTCGTTGGTTTCGAAAAGCGCTTCGAACGGCTGGTGGTCGATGCCACTGAGTTGCCACGAATGCATGGAGTGTCTCCCGGTTTTCCGCGCATTCTGTCGACGCCACGGGCCGCGTGCTCGCCATTTTCCGCCACCGGATTCGATGGCCCGCTTGGCCCTGCGCAGGCTGCAGCGGTCCGTGCGGCCGCCACAAGGCGCTAAGATGCGCGCGCCGCCCTCCTTCCAGCGCCGCATGTCCCTGGATTTCCCCACCGTCGCCGTGCTTGGCTTCCTGCTCTGCGTGGGCATCGCGCTGGGGTTCTCGTTGCTGTTGGTTGTGCTGCGAGGGCAACCGGTGCTGCGGCTGTGGACGCTCAGCTTGTGGGCCCTGACCCTGGGGGTGACCCTGCTGGCGCTGCGTCCCTACCTGCCGCAGGTGCCGGCGATTCTGGCCGGCAACGCGGCGATGGCCGCCTGCGCGGTGCTGCTGCTGCGCGGCATGGCCCTGCATCTGGGCCAACCCCTGCCGGTATGGCGACCGCTGTTGCTGGTGGCCGCGTTCATGGCCGGCATCTTCCTGTTCCTGGTGCCGTGGCCGAACCTGGTCGTGCGCCTGCATGTATTCAGTGTGTTCGCTGCGATCATCGATGGCTGGATTGCCTGGCTGCTGCTGCGCCACGCCCCGCCACAGCAGCGCACCAGCTGCAGGCTGGCCGCTGCGGTATTCCTCGCCGAGGGCCTGCTGTACGTGGTGCGTCTGTTCCTGCCCGTGGCGGCCGGCGCCGGTGAGGACATCATGCGCACCGGCACGCCGATGTTCGTGACCTACCTGGCCGGGGTGATGCTGGAGTTGGCCCGTTGCTTCGCACTGGTGCTGCTGCTGGTCGAACGCATGCTGGTGGAACTGCGCCGGGCTGCACGGATCGATGGCCTTACCGGACTGCTCAATCGCAGCGCGGTGCTGGCGGATGGGCAGCTGCAGCTGGAACAGGGGCGCCGGCACGGTAGGCCGTTGGCGGTGCTGCTGTTGGATGTGGACTACTTCAAGCAGGTCAACGACCGCTGGGGTCATCTGGCAGGGGACCACGTGCTGCAGCATTTCACCGGCGTGCTGCAGCGCTGCGCGATCGGCCGTGTGCATCTGCTCAGCCGCTATGGGGGCGAGGAGTTCCTGTTGCTGCTGCCTGGCAGCAATGGCAGCGAAGCGACAGCGCTGGCCGACGCGATCCGCCAGGCACTGCAGCAGCGTCCGGCCCTGCTCGATACCGGTCCGGTGGCGGTGACCGCCAGCATCGGGCTGGTGCTGGACGACGGCCGGACCGATCTTTCCGGCTTGATCGCGCTGGCCGACACGGCTCTTTACAGGGCCAAGGCCGAGGGGCGCAACCGCCTGGTGGCGGTGCCGACGCCGGCCTAGGACATCCGCCTGTCGCCGCCAGCGTCCGGCGCGTGTAAGTTGGGTCACATCTGTTTGGTCACATCTGCCGCGGCACACCGTCGTGGTGGACAGGAACATTCCCAGGGGAATCACGCACGATGCAACGACACCATTTCGCGCGGGCCGGGTTGCTGGCCAGCATGCTGATTGCCGGCTGCAGCGCACCGCCGCAGGCAGGGTCCGACGGCGCAGGCGATACGCCCAGCCGCCGCTACGGCCAGATCGATTTCCGCCCCTGCACGCTGGCCACTGAAGGCGCCAGCGCCAACGTCGAGGCGCAGTGCGCCACCTTCCAGGTGCCCGAAGACCGGAGCAAGCCGGAGGGTCGCAGGATCGATCTGCGCATTGCCTGGCTGGAGTCGGGCAACAGCGGTTCCGGCCTGCCAGACCCGGTGTTCTTCCTGGCCGGTGGCCCCGGCCAGGCGGCCAGCGAGGTGGCCGTCATCGTCGACACGGCACTGCGCCAGGTGCGCAAGCAGCGTGACATCTTCCTGATCGACCAGCGCGGCACCGGCGGCTCCAATCCGCTCAGCTGCCTGGGCGCGGATGGCAAGGAGCTGCCGATGGATGAAGACGCTGCGCCCAGCGAAGCGCTGCTGCGCGAGTATGCGGAACGCTGCGCTGCGTCGCTGAAGGGCCGTGCGGACCCGCGCTTCTATACCACCGCCGAGGCCATCGCTGATCTGGACGCGGTACGCCAGGCGCTGGGCGCCGACACGCTCAACCTGGTCGGCGGCTCGTATGGCACCCGTGTTGCCCAGCGCTATGCGGCTGCCTATCCGCAGCACACCCGCAGCATCGTCATCGACGGCGTGGTACCGAACGATCTGGTGGTAGGGGGTGAGTTCGCCAATACCTTCGACAACGCCATCACCCTGCAGTCGGCGCAGTGCCGCAAGGATGTTGCCTGCAGCAAGCGCTTCCCGGTCGACACCCGCGCACAGCTGCGCAGCGTCGCGGACACCCTGCGCCGGACGCCGGTTACCGTCGAGTACCGCGATCCGGGTACCAATGCGCCGCGCAAGGATGTGTTGACCCCGGACAGCGTGGTCGGCCTGGCGTTCGCCTTCTCCTACGTGCCGCAGTATTCCTCGCTGCTGCCACTGGTGCTGGACGAGGCCGCGCAGGGGCGTTACGCGCCACTGGCCTCGCTGGTACGCGGTGCGACCCGCAGCATGGACTTCCAGATCAACCGCGGCATGCAGTGGTCGGTGATCTGCAGCGAAGATGCACCGCGCTACCTGGCGCCGGCGGAAAGCGGGGACGCGCTGTTCGGGCCGGAAGCGGCGCGTGCGTTCTTCGCCGCCTGCCCGGTGTGGCCGCACCAGCCGGCGCCGGCTGATGCGGCAGTGCCACTGCGCAGCGATCTGCCGGTGCTGCTGCTGTCCGGCGAGCTGGACCCGGTGACGCCGCCGCGTTACGCCGAACAGGTGCTCAAGGGGCTGCCGAAGGGACGTGCGCTGATTGCCCGTGGGCAAGGCCACGGCACCCTGACCGCCGGTTGCATGCCGCGCCTGCTTGGCCAGTTCATCGACACCACCGATGCCAAGGCGCTGGATGCCAGCTGCCTGGACACGCTGAGCTACGTGCCGGCGTTCACCTCGTTCAACGGATGGGCCCCATGATCGTCGCCGACAACCTGCACAAGGCCTTCAACACCCGCACCGGCCGTATCCAGGCGGTGGCCGATGTCGGCTTCCGCGCCGAGGATGGCCGCATCACCGGACTGCTCGGGCCGAACGGCGCCGGCAAGACCACCACCATGCGCATGCTGTACACGCTGATGACGCCGGATGAAGGCAGCATCACCGTCGATGGCATCGACGCCGCCCGCAATCCGGTGGAAGTACGTCGCCATCTCGGCGTACTGCCCGACGCGCGAGGCGTCTACAAGCGGCTGACCGCGCGTGAAAACATCGCCTATTTCGGCGAACTGCATGGCCTGTCCGCGTCGCGCATCCGCGAACGCATCGAAGTGCTGTCGCATGCGCTGGACATGGCCGACATCCTCGACCGCCAGACCGATGGTTTCTCGCAGGGCCAGCGCACCAAGACCGCCATTGCCCGCGCGCTGGTGCACGACCCGCGCAACGTGATCCTCGACGAACCCACCAACGGCCTGGACGTGATGACCACCCGCGCGCTTCGCCGCTTCCTGCTGGGTCTGCGCGAGGAAGGGCGCTGCGTGATTCTGTCCAGCCACATCATGCAGGAGGTCGGTGCGCTGTGTGACCACATCGTGATCATCGCCAAGGGCACGGTGATGGCCGCCGGCAGTGCCGATGAACTGCGCGCGCAGTCCGGTGAACCCAACCTGGAAGATGCGTTCGTGAAATTGATCGGCAGCGAAGAGGGCCTGCACGCATGAGCATGATGTCGACCATGATGACGGTGATGCGCAAGGAACTGCGCGACCTCTCGCGCGACCGCCGCACCCTGTTGCTGACCCTGCTGTTTGGTCCCTTGCTGTACCCGCTGCTGATCCTGGGCATGGGCAAGCTGGCCGAAAGCCGCGTACGCATCCAGATTGAACAGCCGCTGCAGATCCCGACCATCGGTGCCGAGAATGCGCCGAACCTGGTGCGCTTCCTGGCGGCGCAGGGGTTGAACACCGCGCCGGCGCCGAAGGATCTGGCCGAAGCGATCCGCTCGCAGGAGATCGACGTGGCCCTGCGTATCAGCCCCGATTTCGGCAAGGACTGGGCCGATGGCAAGCCCGCACTGGTGGAGGTGATCCGTGACAGCACCCGACGCGCTGCCGAGGTGCCCAGCGCCCGCCTGCAGGCGGCCTTGGCGACCTACAACGGTCAGGTCGGTGCGTTGCGGCTGATGGCACGTGGCGTCGACGCACAGGTCGCGCGACCGCTGGATGTAGCCACCCAGGACATGGCCAGTGCCGAGGCCAAGCGCGGCATGATGCTGTCGATGCTGCTGCCGGTACTGCTGACGCTGACCTCGTTCATCGGTGGCGCCTACCTGGTGATGGATGCCACCGCCGGTGAGCGCGAACGGCAATCGCTGGAGCCGCTGCTGGCGACCCCGGGATCGCGCAGTGCCATCGTCAGTGGCAAGATCGCCGCCGCGTGCGTGGTCGGCTTCGCCTCGTTGCTGCTGACGTTGATCGCGTTCAAGGCCAGTGCGCAGATCGCGCCCGGCAATGTCGGCCGGCAACTCAACATGAACATCGGCTCGATGCTGCAGATGCTGCTGGTGATGGTGCCGATGCTGCTGATCGGCACCTCGCTGCTGACCTTCCTCTCGGCCGCCGCCAAGAGCATGAAGGAAGCGCAGAGCCACATGACCTGGCTGGTGCTGCTGCCGATGCTGCCCGGCTACGCGCTGATGGCCTACCCGGTGAAGAGCGAGCTGTGGCAGTACGCAGTGCCGTTCCTGTCGCAGAACCAGATGCTGTTGAAGGTGATCCGCCACGAGGCGATCAGCCCTACGATCTGGGCGGTCTACCTCGGCGCAAGCCTGGGTCTGGCCGCGGTGCTGTGGTTTGCTGCCGTGCGTCGTTACCACAACGAACGGCTGGCGATTTCCGGCTGAAACCCGAAAAAGGGGACGGAGGGGATTAAGTCGTTTCCGTCCCTCCCGTCCCCTCTTTCAGTGGGCGCCCTCGCTTTCGCAGTACCACCGGTCTCCCGAGCGTTTCTTCCACCATGTGCAGGAATGCGGCGTCTCCCAGCGGGCGTTGCATTGCATTGTGCGCACGGATTGCCGGAGCCTCGGCAGATGCGTTCACGTCCCGCAGGAATTCTGCGTACCGCATCGCTCGCCGCTGCGGGGTCGGCGCCAGCGTCTGCAGCGCGGGATGGGGTGTCAGCAACGGGTCATCCCGAAGATCCAGATTCCCATGCACACTGGACCATGGATGATCCTCAGCGATAGCCACTAGGCCTGCACGAACGGGGTTGAGCTCGATGTAGCGATACACGCTGAGGAGGTATGCATCGCTGTCGACCATCGAAGAATGGAAGCGGCCTTGCCAGAGAGGCCCACTGCGTTCATGCCGCTGATTGAAGGCTTGCACGTAACAGTTGCCTTGGGCGCGCATGGCATTGGCCAAACTTTTGTTGGTGGATGGCGTGGCCAGCAGGTGGATGTGGTTGCCCATGAGTACGTACGCATGCAGTGCGACGTGATGCTTGACGAAGGCACCGTGCAGCAGATGCAGGAACAGTTGGCGGTCGATATCGTCGACGAAGATCGCACCTTTGTTCACGCCGCGCTGGGTCACGTGATAGGGCTGACCGGCCAACATCAGGCGTGCTTGTCGAGGCATGGGAATCCGAGCCTGCAGGGAACTCCCAGCGTGCCGCTGTCGTGGCAGCAGATGACATCAGGGGATGCCGCTCAGTGCTGTGGGGCGAGGCAGAAGCGACTTAATCCCCTCCGTCCCCTTTTCCATAACGTGCCGGTGTTACTCCCATTTCGCGCTTGAACACCACGATGAAGGCGCTGGGCGTGTCGTAGCCCAATGACAGTGCGACGGTGGTGACCGGTTCGTCGGCCAGCAATCGCGGCAGTGCCAGCAGCACGCGAAGGCGTTGTCGCCAGTGGGTCAAGGTCATGTTCGTCTCGGCCTGCCAGCGGCGGGCGAGGCTGCGACTGGACAGGCCGCTCGCTGCGGCCCAGTCCTCTACGGTGCGGGTGTCATGCGGCGCGCGTGCCAAGGCCGATGCAATGCGGCGCAGGCGGCGGTCACTGGGTTGGGGCAAGGCCAGCGGCAATGACGTGCTGGCGGCAATTTCATCGGTGATCACCCCAGCCAAGCGCTGTTGCACCGCATCCAACGGCTGCCCGGACCACTGCAGTGCCCGCCGCATCGCCACCTGCAGCAGATCGCTGGGCTGGAAGATGCGTGCGGCGGTGGGCAATCCCGCGCAGGCCTCCTTGCTGAAGTACAGGCTCCAGCCATCGAAGCAGCCGACGCTGCAAAGTGCATGCGGGTACCACGGTGGAAGCCATGCCACGTGGCCGGCCGGAAGCAGCCAGTGGATGTCGCCCGCCTCGATCCGCAACAGACCCGTGTGCGCGCCCAGCAGTTGCCCGCGCGCGTGCTGGTGGCGGGCGGTGCGGCGCGAACCCGGCATCGCCAGCTGCGTGCCGAGCAGGGCAGGCCCCGCGCTGGCATCAGCCAGTGCAGGATCGATCAGTGGCGCCTGGAGTGTCTGTTTTGCCATATAAGATGGCAGTTATACGGCAGAACCACCGGGAGCGAGCGTCGACACTGGCCGTCCATTCCCCTGGAGCACGCCATGCGACCGCAGGACATTCTTCCCGACCACCAGAACGACGTGCAGGTGAACGGACTCACCGTGCGCAAGGGCAGTGTCGGCGCCTTCCTCGCCAGCGTCCGTGACTGGCAGGACCCGGCCAGTGATGCCGCCATCCGTGCCGTCGCCGAAACGGATCTGCGCAGTCTGCTGCCCGGGCTGCACGCGCTGGGTCTGTTCCAGGTGCTGGCGGCACGCGATCCGGCGTTGCAACGGCTGATCGACGGCGCAGCCTGAAACGCACAGGGCCCGGACATGCCGGGCCTTGTGCGTCGTTGTTGGCAGAAGCGACTTAATCCCCTCCGTCCGCTTTTCTGCGATCAGCTGCCCGGCGCGAACACCAGCGTGCGGCGGGTGGTGACCGGGGCATTGACCGGCTCAAAGCGCCAGCGCTTGACCGCGTTGAGTGCTTCGCGATCAAACACGCGCGATGGCGTCGCGCGCAGCACACGCGCATTGGTCACCGAGCCGTCGGTGCCGACGGTGATTTCCATCAGCACTTCGCCCGAGGTACCCGAACGCAGCGCTTCGGCCGGGTAACGCGGTGCCGGCGTGCTGACCGGGCGCAGGCTTGGCGCGGCGGCGGTCGCGGCCTGGCGGGCGGTGTTGGCCTGTTGCGCAGCGGCTTGCTGCTGCTTCTGCTCGGCATCACGGCGCGCCGCGGCCTGGCGATCGGCCTCCTGGCGCTCGCTGTCACGACGGGCAACATCCTGCTGTGCGGCAATCTGCTTGGCGGCCTCGGCTTCCTTGGCGCGTTGTTCGGTCAGGCGCTGCTGCTCGGCCAGCTGCTTGGTGCGGTCCTCAGCGTCCTTCTTGACCTTCTCGGTCTCGTCTTCGGTGCGCTTGGCCGCGACCTGTACGCCCTTGCTCAGGCCTTCCTTCAGGCGCGGCAGGGCCGGGGCCGACGCGTCGACCTTTTCGATCAGGGCGACCAGCCGCTGCGCTTCGGTGAAATCTTCGCGGCCCATGTGCTGCTCGGCGGCGATCAGGGTATAGGGCAGCAGGTCGGTCAGCGCACTCTTCACCGAGGCGTCGTCCGGGGTCTTGTCGCGCAGCGCCAGGTAGTACTCGATGGCGTTGTCGCCGGCCGGGGCGTACATGCGGTTCTCGCGCAGTGCCTGGCTGGCCGATTCGCGCAGCTGCTCGGTACCCATCGACTGCACCTTGGCGGCCACTGCCGGTGCGGCCGGCGCTGCAGCGACGGGGGCGGCGGCACCCTGCGCGGCCGGAGCCGGTGTTTGTTCCTTGCCCGAGCAGGCAGCCAGGGCCAATGCCAGAGCGACCGGCATCCACCGGCGCGCGGCAGCGATCATTGCGACGTGCGACATCCTGCTCCCCTCTAAGAAGACGACGTTACGTAAAACGTGGATACGCATGGCCGGGACGGATGGTCCGGGCGTGGCGGGGGACGTTTCCCAGCGTCACCGTCGCCTGTAGCGAGGGTGCAATCTAGCATCCCGGCCACCCTTGCGTACAAGGGCCGGGAGCGGAGCCGGCAGCGGCAGTCGTGCCGCCGCCGGCGTTGGCGTCAGTGCGCGGCAGCCTTGCTATGGCTGTTGGACATCAGCTTGTCGGTCCAGGCGATGCCGATCGCCGACAGGATGAACACGCAGTGGATGATGGTCTGCCACAGCACGCCATCGGGGGTCAGGGTCGTGCAGGTATCCGGGCCAGCGTTGTAGAAGCTTGCCGATGCCGACGAAGCCGCCGCCGCCCATTGTTCCGGCTTGCACAGCGGCAGGCCGTTCAGCGGGCTGGCTGCAATGAACGTCTTCAACAGGTGGATCGAGGAGATGCCGATGATCGCCATCGCCAGCTTCACCTTCAGCACGCTGGCGTTGACGTGGCTCAGCCATTCCGGCTGGTCCGGGTGGCCTTCCAGGCGCAGGCGCGAGACGAAGGTTTCATAGCCGCCAACGATCACCATCACCAGCAGGTTGGAGATCATCACCACGTCGATCAGGCCCAGCACGATCAGCATGATCTGCTGCTCGCCCATCGACACCGAGTGCGAGATCAGGTGCCACAGTTCCTTGCCGAACAGGAACACGTAAACGCATTGGGCAACGATCAAACCCAGGTACAGCGGCAGCTGCAGCCAGCGGGTAGCGAAGATCAGGCTGGACAGCGGGGACAGTAGCGGACGGTTTGCACTCATGCGGAGGATGCTGCGTTTCGGGGGAGAGGCGAGGTTACCGGCCCGCCATGACGGTGCCAAGCCAACGCACGCACTAGACTTCAGGTTCCTTTCCGTACCCCAGAGCCGCCGCCATGATCGACCTGTATTACTGGCCTACCCCGAACGGCCACAAAGTGACCCTGCTGCTGGAAGAAGCCGGCCTGGAGTACCGCATCCACCCGGTCAACATCGGCTCGGGCGACCAGTTCAAGCCGGAATTCCTGGCCATTTCCCCCAACAACAAGATGCCGGCCATCGTCGACCACGCCCCGGCCGACGGCGGCGCCCCGCAAAGCGTGTTCGAGTCGGGCGCGATCCTGCTGTACCTGGCCGAGAAGACCGGCCGCTTCCTGCCGGCCGACCCGCGTGGCCGCGTCACCACCCTGGAATGGCTGTTCTGGCAGATGGCCGGGCTGGGCCCGATGAGCGGGCAGATGGGCCATTTCAACGTGTACGCGCCGGAGAAGATCCCGTACGCGATCGAGCGCTACGACAATGAAGTGCGCCGCCTGCACGGGGTGATGGACAAGCGCCTGGCCGAGCACGCCTTCCTGGCTGGCGATGAATACACCATCGCCGACATGGCCAGCTACCCGTGGGTTGGCGCCTACGACAAGCTGCCGGCGGACTTTGACGCGTTCCCGAACCTCAAGCGCTGGCACCAGGCCATCGCCGCCCGTCCGGCCACCCAGCGCGCCTATGCGCTACGCACGCAGGTGAACCCGGACGCCGGCAAGCCGCTCAGCGACGAAGAGCGCAAGCACCTGTTCGGCAAGCGCTGAGGAAAGACGGTGGCCCAGGGGTCGGATCCCTTTGCAGCGCAAAGGGCTCTGACCCCTCAATAGCCCCGCCATGGGCAAAAGGTCATGCTGTCTTCCCGCACCGGCTTGGTTAGGATGGAGGCTGACCGTCCCGCGCCTGTCGCGGTGACGGACCTGCCGTTTGCCGGGATCCTCCATGCGCCATCTGTTCGCCTCGCTCGCCCTCATGCTCGCCACCAGTACCGTCGCCCACGCTGAAAAACTCACCCTGGAAGCCATCACCGGCCCGCTGCCGCTGTCCGGCCCGACCCTGATGAAGCCGAAGGTGGCGCCGGACGGCTCGCGCGTGACCTTCCTGCGCGGCAAGGACAGCGACCGCAACCAGCTGGACCTGTGGAGCTATGACATCGGCAGCGGCCAGACCCGCCTGCTGGTGGACTCGAAGGTGGTGCTGCCGGGTACCGAAACCCTCAGCGATGAGGAAAAGGCCCGCCGCGAGCGCCAGCGCATCGCCGCGATGACCGGCATCGTCGATTACCAGTGGTCGCCGGACGCGCAGCGCCTGCTGTTCCCGCTGGGCGGCGAGCTGTACCTGTACGACCTCAAGCAGGAAGGCAAGGCGGCGGTGCGCCAGCTGACCCACGGTGAGGGCTTTGCCACCGATGCCAAACTGTCGCCCAAGGGCGGCTTCGTCAGCTTCATCCGCGGCCGCAACCTGTGGGTGATCGAGCTGGCCAGCGGCAGGCAGATGCAGCTGACCGCTGATGGCAGCACGACCATCGGCAACGGTATCGCCGAATTCGTCGCCGACGAGGAGATGGACCGCCATACCGGTTACTGGTGGGCGCCGGACGACTCGGCCATCGCCTACGCGCGCATCGACGAAAGCCCGGTGCCGGTGCAGAAGCGCTACGAAGTCTATGCCGACCGCACCGATGTGGTCGAACAGCGTTACCCGGCCGCGGGCGATGCCAATGTGCAGGTGAAGCTGGGCGTGATCTCGCCGGCGGAACATGCGCAGACGCAGTGGATCGACCTCGGCAAGGAGCAGGACATCTACCTGGCCCGCGTCGACTGGCGCGATCCGCAGCACGTGAGTTTCCAGCGCCAGTCGCGCGACCAGAAGAAGCTCGACCTGGTGGAAGTCACCCTGGCCTCGAACCAGCAGCGTGTGCTGGCCCACGAAACCAGCCCGACCTGGGTGCCGCTGCACAACAGCCTGCGTTTCCTCGACGACGGCAGCGTGCTGTGGTCGTCCGAGCGCACCGGCTTTCAGCATCTGTATCGCATCGACAGCAAGGGCAAGGCCACCGCGCTGACCCACGGCAACTGGTCGGTCGATGAACTGCTGGCGGTCGATGAAAAGGCCGGCGTGGCGTACTTCCGCGCCGGCATCGAATCGGCGCGCGAAAGCCAGATCTACGCCGTGCCGCTGCAGGGCGGCCAGCCGCAGCGCCTGTCGAAGGCGCCGGGCATGCACAGCGCCAGCTTCGCGCGCAACGCCAGCGTATACGTGGACAGCTGGTCCAACAGCAGCACCCCGCCGCAGATCGAACTGTTCCGCGCCAATGGCGAGAAGATCGCCACCCTGGTCGAGAACGATCTGGCCGATCCCAAGCATCCGTATGCGCGCTACCGCGAGGCGCAGCGTCCGGTCGAATTCGGCACGCTGACTGCCGCCGACGGCAAGACGCCGCTGAACTACAGCGTGATCAAGCCGACCGGCTTCGATCCGGCCAAGCGCTACCCGGTGGCGGTGTACGTGTATGGCGGCCCGGCCAGCCAGACCGTCACCGACAGCTGGCCCGGCCGTGGCGACCATCTGTTCAACCAGTATCTGGCCCAGCAGGGCTATGTGGTGTTCTCGCTGGACAACCGCGGCACCCCGCGTCGTGGCCGTGACTTCGGCGGCGCGCTGTATGGCAGGCAGGGCACGGTGGAAGTAGCCGACCAGCTGCGCGGCGTGGCGTGGCTGAAACAGCAGCCGTGGGTGGACCCGGCGCGCATCGGCGTGCAGGGCTGGTCCAACGGCGGCTACATGACCCTGATGCTGCTGGCCAAGGCGTCGGACAGCTACGCCTGTGGTGTGGCCGGTGCACCGGTCACCGATTGGGGCCTGTACGACAGCCACTACACCGAGCGCTACATGGACCTGCCGGCGCGCAACGATGCCGGCTACCGCGAAGCACGCGTGCTGACCCACATCGAGGGCCTGCGCTCGCCGCTGCTGCTGATCCACGGCATGGCCGACGACAACGTGCTGTTCACCAATTCGACCAGCCTGATGAGCGCGCTGCAGAAGCGTGGCCAGCCGTTTGAACTGATGACCTATCCGGGTGCCAAGCACGGTCTGTCCGGTGCCGACGCACTGCATCGCTACCGCGTTGCCGAAGCCTTCCTGGGACGTTGCCTGAAGCCTTGATCATCATCCGGGAAGGAGCCCGCCCATGACCCTGCCGCCGCCGATTCCTGCTCCCTCCCACCTGGCCTCCGGCTGGTGGTGCCGGCATTGGCGCTGGGCGATGCCGATGGCGGTGCTGCTGTTCCTGGCCGCCCTCGGCGGTGCCATCGCCTGGAGTGTGCTGCGCTGGACCGAGGCCGCGAACGACAGTGCGCCGATGCGCGAGGCGATGCGTCGCGCCGGCTGCAGCGTCGAACTGGTGCAGGTGTTCGGCGAACCGCTGCAGGCTGGCACGCTGCCGCTGGGCAGCATGCAGACCGCCATCAACGGCGAGCGCGATGTCGGCCTGACCGTGGCGCTGGAAGGACCGCATGCGCATGGCCGCCTGTTCGTGAAGGGCACCCGCAGCGACGACGTGTGGGATTACCCGGTGATGTACGTGCTGGCCGAAGACAAGCAGACCTTCGACCTGAGCGCGCTGGATGATGCCGAAGCGGCCGGCGAATGCGAACTGCAGACCTGTCGCGCGCGCGGAGAATGTGCGCTGACGGTCGCGCTGTAGAGGGCGTGACCTCCGGGCGATTGTCGCCACCGCCATGAGCGCGTAGGGTGCGGTCAACCCTGTCCTGGAGTGCTCCATGAAGCCGATCGCGCTTGCCATCGCCCTGGCCCTGACCGCCGCCCCGCTGCTGTCGGCCCCACCGGCCCTGGCCGCACCGGCCGCCAAGGCCTCCACGCCGGCCAGCCCGGCCTGGGTCGCACGCAGCAACGCGCTGGCGCAGATCCTGCTGGATGCCCAAGGCCCGTTCCAGCCCGAGGAAACCGGCTTCTTCGGCGTGCCCGGCTACGACGACAAGGTCGCCGACCTCGGCCCGGACAACGACCAGCGCTACCGCGCCGCGATGGCCAAGGCCCGCGACGAGCTGAAGGCGAAGCTGGCCAGCGAGAAGGATCCCAACGTCCGCCAGGACCTGGAGATCATGATCGCCGCCGCCAACCAGAACATCGAAGGCAGCGAGCTCAACCAGAAGTACCTGCTGCCGTGGCGCGATGCGCCGCAGAGCGTGTTCAGCGGCCTCAACCTGCTGCTGTCCGACCAGGTGCCGGCCGAGCGCCGGGCCAAGGCGGTCGATCGCCTCAAGGCCTACGCGGGCCTGCAGCCGGGCGGCACCGCGTTCACCACGCTGGCCCGCCAGCGCTACGAAGAGCGGTTGAAGGACAGCACGCTGCTGCAGCCGACGAAGATCGAAGTGCAGCAGTCGCTGGACAACGTCGAGACCTACATCACCGGTATCGAGTCGCTGCTGAAGAAGTACCAGGTTGCTGGTGCCGACGAGGCTATGAAGGCGCTCGCCGCACAGATGAAGGAGTACGCCGCATGGACCCGCAAGGAGGTGCTGCCGAAGGCACGTGCCGATGCGCGCCTGCCGGCCCCGCTGTACGCGTATCAGCTCAAGCAGGTCGGCATTGATATCGACCCCAAGTTGCTGATGCAGCGCGCGCAGCTGGAGTTCATGGAAACGCGCTCGGCGATGCGCCAGCTGGCACCGCTGGTGGCGAAAGAGAAGGGCCTGAAGGTCAGTGATCCGAGCGACCCGGTGGCGGTGATCCGCGCGCTGAAGGGCGAGAAGATCGCCGATGACCAGCTTGAAGGCCACTACCGCAAGGTGATCGATGCCATCGATCCGCTGATCCGCGAACACCGCATCGTCGATGTGCCGCAGCGTGCGATGCAGATGCGCCTGGGCTCGGCCGCAGAGAGCGCTGCCAGCCCGGCGCCGCACTTCCTGCCTGCGCCGCTGGTCAACAACACCGGGCAGCAGGGCACCTTCGTGCTGCCGCTGGGCAACCCGGCGGCCGGTGCGGGCGCGCAGTACGACGACTTCAACTTCGGTTCGGCGGCCTGGACGCTGAGCGCGCATGAAGGCCGCCCGGGTCACGAACTGCAGTTCACCGCGATGGTCGAGCGCGGCGTGTCGCTGGCGCGCACGATGTTCGCGTTCAATTCGGTGAACGTGGAAGGTTGGGCGCTGTACGCCGAAGCGGAGATGGTGCCGTACGAGCCGCTGGACGGGCAGATGATCGCGCTGCAGTTCCGCCTGCTGCGTGCCGCCCGCGCGATGCTGGACCCGATGCTCAATCTTGGCCTGACCGACCGTGCCAACGGCGAACGCGTGCTGATCGAGCAGGTGGGTCTGTCCAAGGCGATGGCCACCCAGGAACTGGACCGCTACATGGTGCGCATGCCGGGCCAGGCGGGCAGCTACTTCTACGGCTATACCCGCATCCTTGAACTGCGCATGCAGACCGAGCTGGCACTGGGCGCGAAGTTCGACCGCCTGGCGTTCAACAACTTCCTGCTCGACCAGGGCCTGTTGCCGCCGGACCAGCTGGCCGAAGCGGTGAACCAGGTGTTCGTGCCGAAGTACCAGAAGAACTGACCGGTAGTGCCGGCCGCTGGCCGGCATTGCCTTTGCCCTGCGGTTGCCGGCCAGCGGCCGGCACTACCGTCACCGTTGCGGGGTGATCGTCTGCGTCGGCAGGCGTGCCGGCGGCGCCGGGTTCGGCACCCAGATCGCCACGCCGGCCGCGCGTTTCTGCGTGGTCGGTATGCCGATGCCGACGCCGCCGCCTACGTGCGAACCGTAACTGCCGGCACCCACCGACATGCCGACCGGTGAGCCACTGCTGCCCACGCCCATCAGGATCACGCCGTTGGCACCGAGCGCAGCGGCTTCGCGCTTCAGGCGAGCCACGGCGGCGTCGGTCTGGCCCTGCGTGCCGAAGCCCACCGCCGAAGACGACTCCAGCTGGGCGATTTCCTGAGAGCCCGCGGGCGGCGTCGAATAGATCTGCACCTGGGCCGGATCGATCGGCGCACGGGCGCGGCCCAGCATGACCTTGGAGGTGCTGGCGCAACCGGCAACGGTCAGCAGCATGGCCGCCAAGGCGACCCAACGGATGTTCATGGCGTATACCCCTGTAGGACTGGTTCGGATCATCAGCCGGGCACTCTGAATCGGCGCCAACATCGGTACTCGACCCATGGCCGCACGCTAGCACGGCGCCGGTGAGGTTGACGGCAACGGCGGTAGGCGGCGCTGCCGGGAACGGCTATGGTTGGGAGCAAGAACAACCACGGGGAGTGCGCTATGGGTGTGATCAGTCTGTTGTGGGGCGTACTGGCGCTGTTGTGGATGATCCTGGCGTTGATACCGCTGCTGGGCTGGGGCAACTGGTTCCTGATCCCGTTTGCTGCGGTCGGCGCCATCATCGCTGCGCTCGGCATCCTGTTCACCCACCCCAGCAAGCGCGGCCGGGCCTGGACCGGGCTGATCCTGAACGGGATCGTGGTGGTGGTCGGCATCCTGCGCCTGGGGCTGGGCGGCGGCGTGATCTGAGCCGGTCCGGCCGGTGCGACAGGGCGTCGCAGGGACACGGCCGCTGGCCGGGCAGGGAGTAGAATGGGCGGCTGCGCGAGCCCCCCGCGTGCCTGTCGAACCGCGCGCCGCGCGGCTGCTCCCATGATCATTCGTTCCCGTCCCCACGGCTGGCAACTGCTGTACATCCTGCGTGGCTCCATCGTCCCGGCGATCGCGCCGAAAGTGCTGGCCATCCTCACCCTCTCCATCGCGGTCGCCGCGGTGGTGGAACTGGCGCCGCCGGTCGGCATCGAGCGTGTCTCGGTCACCCCGTTCACCCTGCTCGGCCTGGTCCTGTCGATCTTCCTCAGCTTCCGCAACAGCGCCTGCTACGACCGCTGGTGGGAGGGTCGCAAGCTGTGGGGCCAGCTGGTGTTCGAATCGCGTTCGCTGGCGCGGCAGGTACAGGTGCTGCTGGCCGACGATGCGCCACGCCGCCAGCGCATCAGCTATCTGACCACCGCCTTCGCCTATGCACTGGCCGCGCGCCTGCGTGCCCGCGACGTGGCGCTGGCCGCGGTGCCATGGCTGGACGAGGAACAGCGCGGGCAGCTCGCCCAGCGCGAGAACGTGCCCGATGCGCTGCTGGCGATGATCGCCGCCGAACTGGCCCAGGCCCGTCGCGAAGGCACGCTCGATTCCATTCTTTACGTCCAGCTGGAAGAGCGCCTGCACGCGATGTCCTCGATCCAGGCCGGCTGCGAGCGCATCCTCACCACCCCGCTGCCGTTCGCCTACACCCTGCTGCTGCACCGCTGCGCGTGGATGTTCTGCGTACTGCTGCCGTTCGGCCTGGCCAGTTCGCTGGGCTGGGCCACGCCGGTGCTGTCGGCGGTGCTGGCCTATGCCTTCTTCGGCCTGGACCAGCTGGGTGAAGAAATGGAAGACCCGTTCGGCCTGGAGCCGAACGACCTGCCGCTGGACGCGCTGGTGCGCACCATCGAGATCGACCAGCTCGATACCCTCGGCGAACGCCCGTTGCCCGAACCCCTGCTGCCGCAGGGCTACCTGTTGCAATAGCCACTCCTCGGAGCCTGCCATGCCTCATCCCCATTACCGCCCGCGGCGCATGCGCCATGACGAATTCTCGCGCCGCCTGATGCGCGAGAACACGCTGACCACCGACGACCTGATCTATCCGGTGTTCGTGCACGAACCGGCTGGCCGCGTTGCGGTGCCGTCGATGCCCGGCGTGGAGCGCCTGTCGATCGAAGAACTGCTGAAGGTGGCCGAGGAAGCGCTGGAACTCGGCATCCCGGTGATCGATCTGTTCCCGGTGCTGGACGCCTCGCAGAAGTCGCTGGACGCATCCGCGGCGTGGGCCGAGGACGGTCTGGCGCAGCGTGCGATCCGCGCGCTGAAGTCGCGTTTCCCGGAACTGGGGGTGATGACCGACGTTGCCTTGGATCCGTACACCACGCACGGCCAGGACGGCATCATCGATGACAAGGGCTACGTGCTCAACGACATCACCGTCGAAGCATTGGTCAAGCAGTCGTTGTCGCACGCCGAGGCGGGCGCGGACATCATTTCGCCTTCGGACATGATGGATGGCCGTATCGGTGCGATCCGTCGTGCGCTGGACGCCGACCACCATCTCAACGTGCGCATCATGGCCTACTCGGCCAAGTACGCCTCGGCGTTCTACGGCCCGTTCCGTGATGCGGTGGGCAGTGCAGCCAGTCTCGGCAAGGCCGACAAGAAGACCTACCAGATGGACCCGGCCAACGGCGACGAGGCGATGCGCGAGATCGCCCTGGACCTGGAGGAGGGCGCGGACATGGTGATGGTCAAGCCGGGCATGCCGTACCTGGACCTGGTGCGGCGGGTGAAGGAAACCTTCGGCGTGCCGACCTTCGCCTACCAGGTCAGCGGCGAGTACGCGATGATGAAGGCGGCGTTCGCCAACGGCTGGCTGGACGAGCGCGCCTGCGTGCTGGAATCGCTGCTGGGCTTCAAGCGCGCCGGCGCCGATGGCGTGCTGACCTATTTCGCGCCGCAGGTGGCGCGTTGGCTGCGCGAGCGCTGACAATAGCGCCCACGACGGACGGAGGAACACGCGATGGGGCCTGAAATGGGTTGGATGCAATGGTTGATCTGGGGCACCGGTACGCTGGTGTTCGGGGCCATCATCGTCGGCGTGTTCGTCGCTGCCTGGCGCGCCGCCCGGCGGCCGCCCGAGCAGCTCTCCGCTGCCGCCCAGGTTGCCCGCGAGCAGGCCGTGCCGGAGAGCGTGCAGGCCGAACTGGCCGCGCTGAACCGGCGCAAGGACAACGGCCAGCTGAGCGAAGCAGAATACGAGCAGCAGCGCGCGAAGGTGCTGTCGCGCTGATCTGATGTTCTGGTAGTCGCCAACCTTGGTTGGCGGTTTTGTTTCTGTGCCGACCAAGGTCGGCACCTACCGGAGGGGGCGGTCGGCCTCCACCGAACCATCATCCACGCATGGCGTGGATCTACCGGTGGGGGCCAACCTTGGTTGGCGGTTCTGTTTCTGTGCCGACCAAGGTCGGCACCTACCGGAGGGGGCGGTCGGCCTCCACCGAACCATCATCCACGCATGGCGTGGATCTACCGCACGCACTCCGGCACTGCCACCACCTTCGGCACTGCCAGCCGGTACACATCCACGCCACCGGCGCGTGGCGACTTCGCCGCACTGCTGGCCACCATCATTTCGCCCGGCTTGGCGTTGTCGACCACCGGCGCGCCGGTCCAGCCGCTGGCCTGATTGAACGACAACCCCAGCGGCTGCAACGCAGCGCCCGTCCACGCGCAACCACTGGTCCAGACCTGCGCGGTATCACCGCTACCCCGGCTGAAAGCCACGGCGCCTGCACTGCCCAGCCAGTCGCCGTCGGTTTCATCGGCAGCGCTGTTCAACGCCTGCAACGCCGTCGCCGGCCCGCGCGCGCCCTGCGCGTCCAGCGTGGCCACAAACAGGTCCCAGCCGGCACCACGGCCCTGCTGACGGGCAAACAGCAGCCGCCGCCCGTCCGCGCTCAATGCCGGGCCTCGCTCCTCATGGCGACCGCCATCGCCGGCCAACGGCTGCGGGGCGCCCACGCTGCCATCGGCGGCGATCGCCGCCCGGTACAGCGCCAGCCGGCCCTCGCGACCTGCGGCGAACAGCAGCCAGCGGCCGTCGCGGCTGAAATAGGGATCGCGCACCTCGCCGGACACCGCCAGCGGCAAGGCCTGCGCCTGCTGCCAGCGGCCGTCGACCACGCGCGCCTGCCACAACCCCCAGCCGGCCTCGCCACGGCGGGCGAAGACGATGCGCTGGCCATCGGCGCTGATCGTGGCCCGGCCCTCATCGGCACGGGTAGAGACCACGCCCATGCCCTCGATGCCGTACTCGTTCAACGCCATCGCCACCGGGGCAGAGAGTAGACTGGCGGCGAGCACCAGCAGGGTCGGGGCGATACGCATCATCCAGGTCCATGCACGAAAGAGCACCAGTCTAGCCAGCTTGAGGATTCCATGACCGATCGTTACGCCGTCTTCGGACACCCCGTCGCCCACTCGAAGTCGCCGCAGATCCATGCTGCGTTCGGTCGCCAGGAAGGCATCTCCCTCGACTACCGCAGCATCGATCTTGCCCCGGACGCATTCCTGGCCGGGCTGGAGGCGTTTGCCTCCGAGGGCGGTGTCGGTGCCAACGTCACCTCACCGCACAAGGAAGCGGCATTCTCCGTGTGCACCACGCTGACCGCACGCGCGCGCCGCGCCGGCTCGGTCAACACCCTGCTGCGCAAGGGCGACCGCTGGCACGGTGACACCACCGATGGCATCGGTCTGGTGCGCGACCTCACCGACCGCCATGGCCTGGACCTGCGCGGCCGCCGCGTGCTGCTGCTGGGCGCCGGTGGTTCGGCGCGCAGCGTCGCGCCGGCGCTGCTGGATGCCGGCATCACTGAACTGGTGGTGGTCAACCGCACGCCGGAACGCGCCGACGAACTGATCGATGCCATGGGCGAGCCGGGCCGCGCGCTCAGCCGTTACTGGGACGATCTGCGCGACCTCGGTGATTTCGAGCTGATCCTCAACGCCACCTCGGCCGGGCGCGATCGCGACGCCGAGTTCAAGCTGCCGCTGTCGCTGGTCAATTCGATGACCACGGCGGTCGACCTGAACTACGGCGAGGCCGCCATCGCGTTCCTGGCCTGGGCACGCGCCGCGCAGTGCCGCAACACGGTCGATGGCCTGGGCATGCTGGTCGAGCAGGCGGCCGAGAGCTTCCTGCAGTGGCACGCCGTACGCCCGCAGACCGACGAGGTCTACCAGCAGCTGCGCGCCGGTGCCGGTGCCTTCGCCGGGCAGGACTGATCGATGGATAGCCAGGCTCTGATGGTTTCCCTGCTGACCATGGTGGGCGTGCGCCTGCCGGTACTGATCGCCCTGTGCGTCGGCCTGGTCTGGGTGATGGGCGCGCCGCGCGATCCGGCACGCACCGGCGCGCTGACCGGCCTGCTGCTGTTGCTGGCGTCCAGCATGGGCAGCCTGCTGGCCAACCTGGTGCCGATGTGGATGGTCAGCAAGGGTGACTTCAGTGCGATCTCGCAGCTGAGCACCGTGCTGGGTGTGGTCCACTTCGGCCTGGCGATGCTCGATGCCGTCGGCACGGTACTGCTGGTCTGGGCATTGGTACGGCTGTTGCGGCAGCGCGCTGCGACGCCCTGACCCCGATGGCGGCCTTGGCCGCGTTGGTGGCGTTGTGGGGCGCTCATCCAGCCATGGCGCGACGCTGCTGACCCTGTTCAGCGCCCGCGCATCGGAGCCCGTGGCCGGCCATGCGACAATGGCCGGCCTGACCCCGCTACGGTAGTTCTGGCGTGACCGAAACCGTCGCCGCCCCACGCAAGCTCGATGACACCTTGAAGGATGCGATCCGCAAGGCGTACACGACGCTGCAGGCCAATACCCCCGGCTTCTCCACCCGCCGCTCGCAGAGCCAGATGATCGGCGTGGTGTCGCGTGCGCTGTCCACCAGCGGTGGCGTGGGTGTGGTCGAGGCGCCGACCGGCGTGGGCAAGAGCCTGGGCTACCTGACCGCCGGAGTGCCGATTGCCCTGGCCAGCAAGAAGAAGCTGGTGATCAGCACCGGTACCGTGGCGCTGCAGTCGCAGCTGGTCGAGCGCGATATTCCAAACTTCCTCAAGGCCACTGGCCTGGAGGCGACCATCGCCCTGGCCAAGGGCCGTACCCGCTACCTGTGCACGCGCAACGCCGCCGAAGCACATGGCGAGGGTGCGCAGAACGGCATGTTCGACGACGAGCAGCCGCTGTTCGACCGCCCGCTGGCGCCGATCGAGATGGACATCGCCAAGCGCCTCACCGTGGCCTTCAGCAACGGCAGCTGGGACGGCGACATCGACAATGCACCGGAAACCATCAGCCCCGGCCTGCGCGGGCGCATCACCACGCCGGCCTCGGGCTGTGCGGGGCGACGCTGTGCGTACTCGGCGCAGTGCGCGGTGCTGCGCTCACGCAATACCGTGCGTGACGCGCAGATCGTGGTCACCAACCACGCGCTGCTGCTGTCGGCGCTGTCCATTGGTGACAGCGACAACGGCCAGCCGATGATCGCCGCACCGTCGGACATGCTGCTGGTGCTCGACGAAGGCCACCACGTTGGCAATGTGGCCATCGATCAGGGCGCGGCCAGCCTGGCATTGGATGAAATGGCCAAGCGCACCGGCCGCCTGCAGATCCTGATCGCCGGTGCCTACCGTGCGGTCGACAAGGATCGCCTTGGCAACCTGCTGCCGAACGAAGCCATCGACGCGGCCAGCAACGTGGCCAAGGGCCTGCGTGCATTCCGCGATCATGTCGAGGCGGTATGGATGCCGGCCCCGGCCGATGAGGAACCGATGTGGCGCGCCGCCAACGGGCGCCTGCCCGAGGCCTGGCGCGAACCGATCGAGGCGCTGGCCGACGATACCCGCAGCCTCTACAACTGGGCGCACGCGGCCACCGCGCAGGTCGCCAAGGGCAAGCCGGACGATCCGGCGCGCGAGCGCCTGCAGCGCAACCTGGGCATGGCGCTGGAGATGATCGAGCAGCAGTACAACCTGTGGCAGGTCTGGCGCCGCGAGGACAAGGAAGGCGCGCCGCCGATGGCACGTTGGGTCACCGCCACCCGCGATGGCGACCTGGTGCTGCATGGCTCGCCGGTGTCGGCCGCGCACGTGCTGCGCAAGCTGTTGTGGGATGAAGTGGATTCGGTGGTGCTGACCTCGGCGACGCTGACCGGCGGCGGCGATTTCCAGGCGTTGGCAATCGATAACGGCATCCCTGAAACCGCCGAGATGGTGTCGCTGTCTTCCCCGTTCGACCTGCCCAACCAGGCCGAGCTGATCGTGCCGCCGTTCCCGGTCACGCCCGATGACCGCGAAGGCCATCCGCGTGAAGTGGCGCGCTACATCGGCAAGGAACTGGACTGGACGAAGGGCTCGATGGTGCTGTTCACCTCGCGCTGGAAGATGGAGAAGGTGGCGGGCCTGATGCCGGCCGCCAAGCGCAAGCAGGTGCTGGTGCAGGGCGAGATGTCGAAGACGCGCATGATCGACGAACACCTCCGCCGCGTGGCTGCCGGCGAGGGTTCGGTGCTGTTCGGGCTCAACTCGTTCGGCGAAGGCCTGGATCTTCCGGGTGAGGCCTGCACCACGGTGGTGATCACCCAGGTGCCGTTCGCGGTGCCGACCGATCCGCAGACCGCCACGCTCAGCGAGTGGGTGGAAGCGCGCGGGCTCAATGCGTTCAACCTGATCGCGATTCCGCATGCGCTGCGCACGCTGACCCAGTTCGCCGGCCGCCTGATCCGCACCTCCACCGACACCGGCCGCGTGATCATCCTCGACTCGCGTCTGCTGACCCGTCGTTACGGCAAGCGCATCATCGACGCGCTGCCGCCGTTCAAGCGCACCATCGGCTGAGGCCGGGGTCGGATCCCTTCCAAAGGAAGGGCTCTGACCCCATGCATCAAGGAAGGGCTCTGACCCCATGCATCTCAATCACCGAGCAGGGCGGTGTTGCGCACGGCGCCCTTGTCGGCGCTGGTGGCCAGCAGCGCGTATGCCTTCAGCGCGCTGGTGACCTTGCGTGGGCGCGGTGCACGCGGCTTCCAGCCACGTGCATCGGCGTCGGCGCGGCGTTGTGCCAGCGTGGCGTCGTCCAGCAGCAGGTCGATGCGGCGCGCGGGGATGTCGATGCGGATGCGGTCTCCATCCTCCACCAGCCCGATCACACCGCCGCTGGCCGCTTCCGGGGAGACATGGCCGATCGACAGGCCCGAGGTGCCACCGGAGAAACGACCATCGGTCAGCAACGCGCACTGCTTGCCCAGCCCTTTCGACTTCAGGTAACTGGTCGGATACAGCATTTCCTGCATGCCCGGGCCACCCTTCGGGCCTTCGTAGCGGATCACCACCACGTCGCCGGGCTTCACTTCATCGGCGAGGATGCCGGCCACCGCCGCGTCCTGGCTTTCGAACACGCGCGCATTGCCTTCGAACACGTGGATCGATTCGTCCACGCCCGCAGTCTTCACCACGCAGCCGTCGACGGCGAGGTTGCCGCGCAGCACGGCGAGGCCACCTTCCAGTGAGTAAGCGTGTTGCAGCGAGCGGATGCAGCCCTCGGCGCGGTCAACATCCAGCGATGGCCAGCGCGTGGCCTGGCTGAAGGCTTCCTGGGTGGGAATGCCGGCCGGGCCGGCCTTGAAGAAGGTGTGCAGGGTGTCGTTGTCGCTGCGCATCACGTCCCAGCGTTCCAGTGCCTCGCCAAGGGTGGCGCTGTGTACGGTCGGCACGCTTGCATCCAGCAGCCCGGCGCGGTCCAGCTCACCGAGGATGCCGAACACACCACCAGCGCGATGCACATCTTCGACGTGGTACTTGGGCGAGTTCGGCGCCACCTTGCACAGCTGTGGCACGCGCCGCGACAGTGCGTCGATGTGGGACAGGTCGAAGTCGACCTCCGCTTCCTGCGCGGCAGCCAGCAGGTGCAGGATGGTGTTGGTGGACCCGCCCATGGCGATGTCCAGGGTCATCGCGTTGGCGAACGCGGCCTGGGTGGCGATGCCGCGCGGCAGTGCGCGCGGATCCTCGCTGCCATACCAGCGGTGGCAGAGCTCGACGATCAGGCGGCCGGCACGGCGGAACAGCGCTTCGCGGTCGGCATGCGTGGCCAGAGTGGTGCCGTTGCCGGGCAGCGACAGGCCCAGCGCTTCGGTCAGGCAGTTCATCGAATTGGCGGTGAACATTCCGGAGCACGAACCACAGGTGGGGCAGGCGCTGCGCTCGTACTCGGCTACTTTCTCGTCGCTGGCGCTTTCGTCGGCGGCGATCACCATCGCATCAACCAGATCCAGCTTGTGCTCGGACAGCTTGGTCTTGCCGGCTTCCATCGGTCCGCCGGACACGAACACCACCGGAATGTCCAGGCGCAGTGCGGCCATCAGCATGCCGGGGGTGATCTTGTCGCAGTTGCTGATGCACACCAGCGCGTCGGCGCAGTGCGCATTGACCATGTATTCCACCGAGTCGGCGATGATCTCGCGGCTGGGCAGCGAGTACAGCATGCCGTCGTGGCCCATGGCGATGCCGTCGTCCACGGCGATGGTGTTGAATTCCTTGGCGACGCCGCCGACCTGTTCGATTTCGCGCGCGACCAGCTGGCCAAGGTCCTTCAGGTGCACGTGACCGGGCACGAACTGGGTGAAAGAGTTGGCGATGGCGATGATCGGCTTGTGGAAGTCGCCATCCTTCATGCCGGTGGCACGCCACAGGGCGCGGGCGCCGGCCATGTTGCGGCCGGCGGTGGAGGTGCGGGAGCGGTATTCAGGCATGGCTGGCGGAACGGGCGGGCCGTACGACGTGGGGGTCGGTTGATCATGGCCAATTTTTTCGGTTGCTGCTGCAACCACCGGAGGTGGTCCGGCAGGGCTGTGCCCTGCACCTGCCGAATCAACGGCAACGGCAACGGCGTGCATTCCGTGGGATGGCGGGGTGGGTCCGGTGGCGGGGGACGCCGTAAACCCGTCCTTGGGGGCTTGGCCGCGGCATCCATGCCGCGGACACCCCGCCACCGGACCCACCCCGCCTTCGACAGTTGTCCGCGATCTGACAGGGTCGGATCCCGTTGCTGCGCAGCGGGCTCTGACCCGATTCTTGCTGTTGGTGGGTGTCGACCTGGGTCGACACGTGGATCCACGCCATGCGTGGAGGGAACTCGGGAGGAACGACGAAAATGAAAGATCGTTCATCTTTCCCACTTTGCCGATTCCGGTTGTTGGCCGGGATTTGGCATGATGGGGCATTGTTCCGACTTGAAGGCATGAGGCCATGAAACGTTCCCGCACCACCGCGCTGCTGCTGATGAGCGCTGCGCCGCTGCTGTTCACTGCCTGCCAGAAGGAAGAGCAGGTGCAGGTGCAGGAAGGCCTGTATACCTCGGTGGAGGCCTGCACCACGGCTACCGCTGATCCTTCGGCTTGCCGCAATGCATTTGCCGAGGCGCAGAAGAAGTCCGCCGATGCAGCGCCGAAGTACGCGACCAAGGAAGCCTGCCAACAGGACTACAAGCCTGAGCAGTGCGTGCAGCAGCACACCTCGGCCGGTACCTCGTTCATCGGCCCGATGATGATGGGCTTCTTCATGTCGCAGATGCTGAGCAACCGCGGTGGCCTGGCCCCGCAGGCGCCGGCTTCGGCGCCGGCCTACCAGGACAAGAGCGCCGGCTGGGCGCGTCCTGCCCCGGGTGGCAGCGGCGGCCTGAACACCGCCAGCGGCATCGGTGCGGGCAAGGCCGGGCTGGCCCCGGTCAGCAGCGAACCGAACCGTGCGGTGACCGCCAGCCGCAGCGGCTTCGGCAGCACCAGTGCGCGCCGTAGCGGCAGCAGCGTCGGCGGCTGATCAATCCATGCAACGTATCCGTATTGCCGAACGCGCCCAGTGGCGCGCGCGCGCGGAGGAAGCCGGTTTCCGCTTCCACACCATCGAAGGCCAGCCGTACTGGGATGAAAGCGCGTATTACGCTTTCACCCTGCGCCAGATCGAACAGGACATCGAAGACCCCAGCGCCGAGCTGCATGCGATGGCGATGGACCTGGTCGGCGATGTCATCGGCAGCGAGCGCCTGATGGATCAGCTGGCGATCCCCGCGCATTACCGCGACTGGATCGCCGACAGCTGGCGCCAGCGCCAGCCGCACCTGTACGGGCGCCTGGACCTGGCCTACGACGGCACCGGTCCGGCCAAACTGTACGAGCTGAACTACGACACGCCGACCTCGCTGTTCGAAGCCAGCTTCTTCCAGTGGCAGTGGCTGGAGGACCAGCGCAACGCCGGCCGCTTGCCGCAGCATGCCGACCAGTTCAATGCGATCCATGAAGCCCTGGTCGAACGCTTCGGCGAACTGGCCACGCAGCTACCGCCGCCGCTGTACTTCAGTGCGGTGGGCAGCTCGGACGAAGACCGCGGTACGGTCGACTACCTGCGTGACTGCGCCTCGCAGACGGGACTGCACGGGCAAGCGATCGCCATCGAAGACATCGGCCTGTCCGAAGACGGGCGCTTCACCGCGCTGGACGATACGGTGATCGGCACGCTGTTCAAGCTGTACCCGCTGGAAGACCTGATGGCCGAGGAATTCGGGCGCGCGTTGCCGGGGTCGGGCGTGCAGCTGCTGGAACCGGCATGGAAGGCGGTGTTGAGCAACAAGGGCATTCTGCCGTTGCTGTGGCAGCGCAACGTCGGTCACCCGAACCTGCTGGAAGCACATTTCGATGACGGCAGCGCGCTGGCATCGGGCTGGGTGCGCAAACCGCTGTTCTCGCGCGAAGGTGCCAACATCGAGATGCACTTGGCCGACGGCAGCACGCAGCGCAGCGACGGCCCCTACGATGGCCCGGCGATCCTCCAGCGTGCGCACCCGCTCACCCGCTTCGAAGGTGGTTACCCGCTGATCGGCAGCTGGGTGATTGGCGACCAGGCCTGCGGCATCGGCATCCGCGAAGACGACAGCGCGATCACCCGCGACAGTGCGCGTTTCGTACCCCACGCGATCATCGACGAAGCGCCGACGCGGATCTATGTCTGATGGCGGTGCGGCGTCTGCCGCATTGAAGCGGGTGCGGGACTGTTGCGTCCCCGGTGTGCAGCAACGCCGTTGGTAGATGCCGACCTTGGTCGGCGCCGTTGATTGTGTGCCAACCAAGGTTGGCAACTACCGCGGCGATGTGTCGGTAGCGCCGGGCCATGTCCGGCGGTTGTGGTGATACCCGCAGGGTGGTTACAGCAACCCTTCGCGCTTCACCGCCAGGTAGCGTTCCACCAGCGCGGCGGGCAGCGCATCTGCGGTCACATCCAGCACCATAACCCGTTCGGCACGCAGCGCGTCATGCGCCTGCGCGCGCTGTTGCAGGTACAGCGCGGCGGCACCGGCCTGCGCGGCGTCTTCCACCGTATGCACCTCGCCCTCCAGCGCGGCATCCAGCTCGCGCTCGCGCAGGCTGGCCACGCACACCAGGTGGCGGCGCTGCAGCAGGCGCACGGCAGCAAGCAGGTCTTCGATGTCTTCATCGCGCACGTTGCTGACCAGCATCACCAGCGCGCGTCGACGCTGGCGCAGTGATACTTCGGTGGCGGCGGCCAGGTAATCGGTGGCCACGGCCTGTGGCTGCAGGTCGTAGCTGGCGCGCAACAGGTGCTGCACCGTGCCCATGCCGCGCTGCGGGGCCACCCAGCGGCGCTCGCCGCCCACCGCGAACAGGCCGGCGGCATCGCCCTGGCGCAGCGCCAGGTAAGCCACCACCAGCGAGGCGTTCAAGGCATGGTCGAAATGCGAGAGCCCGCCTTCGCTGGCCAGCATGCGTCGGCCGCTGTCGAGCATCAGCAGCAGCTGCTGGTTCTTCTCGTCCTGGTACTCGCGCGAGATCAGCTTGCGCGCGCGTGCGGTGGCCTTCCAGTCGAGCTGGCGCAGGCTGTCGCCGATGCGGTACTCGCGCATCTGGTGGAAGTCGGTACCCTCGCCACGGCGGCGCTTCACATGCGCACCCACCAAGCGTGAGGCCTGGTCGGCGCTGAACAGCGCGAAGCGGGTGAGCGGCACGAAGTTGGGATAGACCCGCACCTCCAGCGCCGGTGGCAGCGTGCGTTGCTGCCACCACAGCCGCCACGGCGAGCGGATGCGCAGCTGCACGCCGTCGAAGGCAAAGCGCCCGCGCTGCTGCGGCTGCACGTGGTAATGCAGCGAGCTGACATGGCCGGCCCGCAACGGCACGCGCTGTGGCAGCGATTCCAGTGGCCAACCGCCCGGCACCAGATCGAACACGTGCACGTGCATGCTCTGTTCGCTGTGCAGGCGCAGGCCGACTTCGCGACGTACGCCCAGTGCCAGCGCCTCGGGCACGTCGCGCTCGACGCTGGGCGACGGCCGACGTCGTTGCCGCCACAGATCAAACAGTGCCGGCACGGCAATCAATGTGCCGGCCACGGCCCAGCTCCAGCGCGGCAGCAGGCTGCCCAGCACCACGCCTCCCAGCACGGCCCAGGCCAACAGCAACGCCAGCAGCAGCGGCGCAGGCCTCATCGGCGCGGCGCTTCCACCTTGGCCAGCAGCGCACCCAGCACGTCGTCGGCATCCTGGCCTTCGATCTGCAGCTCTGGTGCCAGCGCAATGCGATGGCGCAGGGCAGGGCGGGCGATGTCGCGTACATCATCGGGGGTGACGAAGTCACGACCCGCCAGCACCGCCTGCGCGCGCGAGGCACGCACCAGGGCGATGCTGCCGCGAGGGCCGGCACCAACGGCAATGCCCGGCCACTGCCGGGTGGCGGCCACGATGCGCACCGCGTAGTCGATCACTTCATCATCGACAGTGATCGCCGCGGTGGCCTGCTGCAATGCCAGCAGTTCACCGGCACCGAGTACGCGCGGCACCTGGCTCAGGTCGAAATCGCTGGCGGCGCGGCCGCTGGTGATCGCCGCGACCATGCGCTTCTCGTCTTCCAGCTGCGGATAGTCGATCAGCACCTTCAGCAGGAAACGGTCCAGCTGCGCTTCCGGCAGCGGATAGGTGCCTTCCTGTTCCAGCGGGTTCTGCGTGGCCAGCGCCATGAACGGCGGCGCCAGGGTGAAGGCCTTGCCTTCGATGGTGACCTGGCCTTCCTGCATCACTTCCAGCAGCGCGGACTGGGTCTTGGCCGGAGCGCGGTTGATTTCATCGGCCAACAGCAGGTTGGTGAACACCGGGCCACGGCGGATCTTGAAGCTCTCGCTCTTCGGGTCGTACACCGCATGCCCGCTGACGTCGCTGGGCATCAGGTCGGGGGTGAACTGCACGCGGCCATAGTCCAGTTCCAGCGCCTGCGCCAGCGCGCGCACCAGCAGCGTCTTGCCGAGGCCGGGCACACCTTCGATCAGCACGTGGCCACCGGCCAGCAGGGCGACCAGAATCTGGTCGAGCACATCGGCCTGGCCGATGAAAGCGTGGCCGACGGCCTGGCGGATGGCGTCGACGCGTTCGATCAGGCGGGCGGTGGCGGCCGCCGGAAGTTCAGGGGCATCGGTCATAGCAGGGATCTCATCTGGAGCAGCAAGCGGATGCGCTCGCGCAGGGCGGAGGAATCATGCGGCGAAGGCGGCGTGAGGGCACTGGTGACACGACTGACCGGCCATTGCAGCACCGCGGCGATGGCCTGGTCACGCGCAGCACCGTCAAGTGCGGCAGCCACGGGTGCGCGCAGGCGCAGGCGATGCAGGAACAGTGCCTGCACGGCCTGGTAAAGGCGCGCGCCATGACCGAAGCGCAGCAGCAGTTCGCCACTGGCGCGGACGTGTTCCAGCAGCGAACGGCGCTCGATCACCGGGGCGGGCAGGGCACTGCCGAAGCGTTGCGCGCGCGACCACAGCCAGCCGAGGATGGCCAGCAGCAGCGGCACCCACAGCGGCCAGCCCTGGTAGAAGATGCGCGCGCCCAGTGAGGGCGGGCGGCTGCCGTACACCAGCCAGACCGTGCCCTGCCCATAGTTGGGATCGAGCAGGTAGCGGGTCAGATCGCGGTGCGAGAGGTCGTGCAGGCCATCGCGGGCAACAGCATCGACGTCGACAGGGCGACGGCGCGTTGATGCGGACGGGCCTTCACTGCGCATGACATCCATGTCGGCCAGTACGTCGATGCGGCCCTTGCCGTGCGGCAGGCGCGCGAACACCAGACCTTCGTTGCCGCCCCAGCGGCGCTCGGCCGTGGCGTTGGCCTGGAAGCCCAGGCTGAAGCGCCGGCCGCCGCAGAACTCGACATGGCTCGGATCATCGACCACGTGGAAGGGCTGGCAGTCGCTGTCATGGAACAGGCTGTCCACGCCGATCCTGTCCAGCAAGGGACCCTGCGTGCTGCTGGCATCGTCCTCGGCCGGAGGCTGCGTGCGCAGCAGCAGATGGCCACCCGTATCTACCCAGTTCAGCAGGGCCTGCGCAGTGCGCGGCGGCATGTCGGCGGTGTCCTGCAGCAGCACCAGCGTATCGGTGGCGGTCAGTGGCATCTGTGCCAGGTCCAACCGCTGCCGGGACTGCACCTCGATGCCGTCGGCGCGCAGGGCCTGGCCCAGCACATACAGCGGGTTGTAGCTGGCTTCGCCCTGTGGCGGCAGCACGACGGTCTCGGTTACCTTTTCATGCGTGCGCAGGAACAGGATCGTCAGAGGCACGCCGAGCAGGACCAGGGCGCCCAGCAGCAATGACCAGAACAGGCGCGGCGTCATGCCTGCCACCCGTACTGCTGGCGCAGGGTGCTGGCCAACGCATCGAAATCGCTGCGGGCAGGCAGGCGCCCACCGTAGGCGGCGTACTGCCACATGCGCACGATGCGCGCGAACAGTTCACGGTCGGTGCTGTCGGTCAGACGCCGCGAGGCACGCAGGCACTGTGCCTCGGTGGCACCGGGCGGCAACGCGATGCCGGTGCGCTCCACCAGCGTGCGCACGCTGGCGCGATACAACAGGGCCAGCGCCTGCCGCGGGCGTCCCTGGTCCCACAGCAAGCCGGCCTGGGTCGCTACATCCGGTGGCAGCACCACCGGCATTTCCACCTGCTCTTCGGTGATCTGCGGTGCCTGCTTTTCTTTGCGGCGGCCGGAACCGCGCAACCACGGCAGCCACAGCCGCGCGGTCAACAGCAGCACCAGCAGCAGGACGCCAAGCAGCCCCCACAGGCCCCATTCGGCGATCCGTGCCAGCCACAGCTGACCGCTCTTGCGCGCCTTGCGGTCCGCGTTGTCGCTGCTGTCCTTCTGTAGATCCTTCTTGTCTTTCTTCTTTTCGGCGGCGTCTTCGATCGGCTTCCACCGGCTGACCTGCCGCGTCGGCCGTTGCAGCGGATCTTCGTAGGCGCGGTTCACGGCTTGACGGAAGCCGGCGGTATCCACCGGCTTGTCGCCGAAGATCACCGCCGGTGTATTGGCCGGATCGTTTTCCGCAGTGGCCACTTCCTCGGCTTCTTCAGCTTCTTCCGCTTCTGCGTCTTCATCGGTGCTGGCCGTGGCGGTCTGCCCGGCGTCCGGTGTGTCGGCATCCTGCGCGTGCACGGGTGCCAACGGCAGTGCCAGGCACAGCAGCAGCACCAACGAAGAGGCGATGGGCAGCAAGCGTTCGCGCAGGCGGCGCAGGGCGATTTCCACGTCCCAGGCTTCCATCTGCGTGCGCCGGTTCAAGTACAGGCCGAAGCCGGCGCCCACGTAGAACGGCCCGATCAGCGCCGCTGCCAGCCAGCACAGCAGGTTGAGGCCGAGCTTGGCCCATGCGGGTGCTTCCACGCTGATCATCGCCCATGCCGCGCGCCAGGATTCGGGCAGCAGTTCCAAGGGGATGAAGATGAAGATGGTTGCGACCGCGCCCACCACCAGCACCAGCTCGAATGCCAGGCAGATCATCGCCAGCACCAGTGCAGGGCCCGCGGCGCCGGCTGCGACTGCACGCCGGCGCGCGCCGCGCTGGGCGGGCGCATTGCCCTCCAGCAGATTGACCGGCAGGCACAGGCTGCGCAGACCGCTGAAACGGCGCCAGCCCAGGTAGCCCCAGAAGCCGCTGCCACCCCACTGCCGCTGCGCGCGCAGCGCAGCGTGCGGACCAACCCGTTCGCCGAAGATGCCGCGCGAGAGCACGTACAGCGGCGCGCGCTCGAACAAGGGCTTGCACCACCACATCGCCAGCCAGGCCCAGCCGAAGGCATCCAGCCACCAGGCCAGCGCATTGAACAGCACGAACAACGGCGCACTGGCCAGCAACCAGCTGCCCCACACGCCGCGTGCATGGCGGCGGGCCAGCGCACTGCCCAGCTCCATCGCTTCCCAGCTGCTGCGCGCGCGCAGCACCACGTCCAGGTGGTCAATCCGCATGGCTGCCTCCGCGTCCACCGCGCCACAGCCACAGCAGCACGCCGGCCCACAGCACACCGGCCACGCTGAACTTCACTGCAGCTGGGATTTCGGCGATGGAGGACCAGAACGCTTCCACGAACGCTGCCAGCAGCAGCATGAAGGCCACACCCAGGCACAGCCGTGCGCCGATGCGTCCGCCTTCGACCAGCGCATCCAGGCGCCGCCGCCGGCCGGGCGCCAGCAGCTTCATGCCCAGCTGCAGGCCGGCACCGCCGGCGATCACGATCGCGGTCAGCTCGAACGCACCGTGGCCGGCCACGAAGCGCCAGAACGGGCCGCCATGGCCGATGTGCTGCAGATGGCCGGCCACCGAGCCGATGGTGATGCCGTTGAACAACAGCACCAGCAACGTGCCCAACCCCGCCAGCAGGCCGCTGGCGAAGGTGCGCAGGGCGATGCCGATGTTGTTCATGATGTAGTAGCCGAACATCATCCAGTCGGTGCCGCTGTCGCGGCCCAGGCGCTCGGCGGATGGATCGTACATGCGCTCCATCTCGGCGATCTGGCCGTTGTCCATCAGCAGGTGGATGCTGTCCGGGTATACCTGCACCAGCACGAAGCAGGCCAGCGCCGGCACGGCGAACATCGCCAGCGCGGCCCACATGCTGCGCGCCTGGCTGCGTACCAGCAGCGGGAAATCAGCGACCAGGAATTCCAGCGCGCGCCGCCAGCGGGTCGGTGGCGTGCGGTACAGCACGCCATGGCCGTGCTGCATCAGCTGCTGCAGGCGCTGCACAAGCTGTGGGCTGTAGCCGCGTTCGCGGGCCAGCGCCAGCTGCTGGCACAGCCGTCGGTAACGCTGCGGGAAGCTGACATCGCCGGCCTCCTCTGCGCCCGGCTTGCGCCGGCGCAGACGCGAGGCACCCGCGCGATGCTGCAGCCACTGCTCCAGGTCATGCCATTCCTGTTGATGGCGGGCGACGAACTGCTCCTGCTTCATCGGCGTCCCAGCAACCAGTTGGCCATCGCATACAGGCGCAGCACGCCGACCTGGCCGGAGGTGCTGGTCAACGGCTCGGCGATGCTGGCGAGTTCCTGCTGGCGCGCGGGTGACAGGCGTGGCGCGCGCTCGGCGAAGGCCATCACCGCCGCCTGTTCCTCCGGCCGCAGCGGTTGCGGTGGGGCCAGCACGCTGTCGATGGTGGCCGGCGGCGGCAGGTAATGCGGCGGTGCATGCACCACCATCGTGCCGGCAACCAGATCGCCCAGGCGGCGGCCATGCGGATCGAACAGGCTGCTGATCAGGCCCAGCGCGTAGCCGAAGGGCAGCATGTCCACGGTGCGCAGCAGGTTACGGGTGATCGATGCCATCCAGCCCACCGGTGCGCCATCCTGTGCCAGCACCCGCAGGCCCAGCACGCGCTTGCCGAGCGTACGGCCCCACAGCGCTTCGCAGACGATGGGGTAGGCCCACATCAGCAGGAACATCAGCGCCATGTACAGGCCGCGGCCGAACTCATCGAGCAGGGCCAGCGGTATGGACAGCGCAGTCAGCGCGCCGAAGCGGACCGCCAGGTCGATCAGCCAGGCCAGGGCACGCGGCATCGGTCCGGCCGCAGGCAACTGCAGCGGCACGCCTTCCGGCGTTACCACCTCGCGGTAGGTATCGAGCATCGGCGCGGCCATCAGCGCGATGGCCGCCGAAGCGGGCGCTGGAGTCCTCTCCGGCGTGCAGCCACGGGCATGGGGGTCTCGACGGTTCCTGGTCGGGCCCAGACTTTAGCAGAGCCCGGCCACCGGTGATGCGGCCTCAGCCCAGGTACTCGTCCTTCAGCCGCACGTAGTGGTCGGCCGAATAGTGCAGCGACTCGATCTCCTTGTCGCTGAGCGTGCGCGCCGGACGGGCAGGGTTGCCCACCCACAGTTCGCCTTCACCCACCACCTTGCCGGGGCCGACCACTGCACCGGCACCGACGAAGCCATGGCGCTCGATCCGGGCACCGTCGAGGATGCACGCGCCCATGCCGATCAGGCTGTAATCGCCGATGCTGCAGGCGTGGATGATGCAGCCATGGCCGACGGTCACGCCTTCGCCGATCAGGGTCGGGTAGCCGGCCTTGTTGTACGGGCTGTGGTGGCTGACGTGGATGATGGTGCCGTCCTGCACATTGGTGCGCGCACCAATGCGGACGAAATTGACGTCACCACGAATGACCGTGCCTGGCCAGACCGACACGTCATCGGCCAGCTCGACATCACCGATGATGGTGCAGGCCTGATCGACATACACGCGCTGGCCGAGCACCGGCATCTTGTCGCGGAAAGGGCGCAGCGGGGTCATCGGTGTCTCCGGCAGATCAGGGCAATCATGATGATGATACGCGCTCTGCCGATGCCGACCCCGCGGGCACCTGCAGCGGCCGGGATGCTTCATGCATCCGTGTCGACCAAGGTCGACACCTACCAGAGCGGACCGCAAGTAGATCCACGCCATGCGTGGATGGCATTTGCCGATCCCGCGTTACGCCACGCGTCCGCGCCGCGCACGTTCCAGATGCACCAGCAGCAGCGAGATCGCTGCCGGGGTCATGCCCGGAATGCGCTGTGCCTGGCCGATGGTCTGCGGCCGCACGCGCTCCAGCTTCTGCAGCGCTTCGGCCGACAGCCCGCGCACGATGGCGTAGTCGAAATCGCCGGCAATCGGAGTTGCTTCATGTCGCTGCTGGCGCTCGATCTCCTCGCGCTGGCGATCCAGGTAGCCGGCGTACTTCACCCCGATCTCCACCTGTTCGGCCACCTTGCCATCGGCCACGGCCGGGCCGAGCGAGGGCACCTGCATCAGCTGCGCGTAATCCAGTTCCGGGCGCTTGATCAGGTCCAGCACATTGGTTTCGCGGCTGACCGCAACGCCCAGCGTTTCCTGCACTTCGCGGCCCAGCGCATTGGCCGGGGTCGCCCACAGCGCGCCCAGCCGCGTGCGTTCTGCAGCCACGGCGGCCTGCTTGATTTCGAAGGCACTCCAGCGACGATCATCGACCAGGCCCATGTGGCGGCCGGCCGGCGTCAGGCGCTGGTCGGCATTGTCTTCGCGCAGCTGCAGGCGGTATTCGGCGCGGCTGGTGAACATGCGGTACGGCTCGTTGGTGCCGTGGGTGATCAGGTCATCCACCAGCACGCCGAGGTAGGCTTCGTCGCGACGCGGGCACCAGCCCTCCAGGCCACGCACCTGGCGTGCGGCGTTGAGGCCAGCCAGCAGGCCCTGCGCGGCAGCCTCTTCGTAACCGGTGGTGCCGTTGATCTGGCCGGCGAAGAACAGACCGTTGACCAGCTTGGTTTCCAGCGAGGCCTTCAGCCCGCGCGGATCGAAGAAGTCGTACTCGATGGCATAACCAGGGCGGGTGATGTGCGCGTTGGCGAAACCGCGGATGCTGCGCACCATCGCCAGCTGCACGTCGAACGGCAGCGAGGTGGAGATGCCGTTGGGATAGATCTCGACGATGCCCAGGCCTTCCGGTTCGACGAAGATCTGGTGGCTGGCCTTCTCGGCGAAGCGCACCACCTTGTCTTCGATGGACGGGCAGTAGCGCGGGCCGATGCCTTCGATCTGGCCGCTGTACAGCGGCGAGCGGTGCAGGGCGTCGCGGATGATCTGGTGGGTCTGCTCGCTGGTGTGGGTGATCCAGCAGCTGACCTGCTGCGGATGCTCGTCCACCGAGCCGAGGAAGGACATCACCGGGCGCGGCGTGTCGCCGGGCTGCTCGTCCATCACGCTGTAGTCCAGCGACCGGCCGTCGATGCGCGGCGGTGTGCCGGTCTTCAGGCGGTCCACCTGGAACGGACGCTCGCGCAGGCGCGCGGCCAGCGTGGTGGCCGGCGGGTCGCCCATGCGGCCGGCAGCGTACTGGGTCGGGCCGACGTGGATCTTGCCGGCCAGGAAGGTGCCGGCCGTGAGCACCACGGCCTCGGCGTCGAAACGCAGGCCGGTCTGGGTGATGACCCCGCGCACGTGGTCGCCTTCAATGACCAGGTCATCCACCGCCGCCTGGAACACGGTCAGGTTAGCCTGGCCCTCGACGATGGCGCGGATCGCCATGCGGTACAGGTTGCGGTCGGCCTGGCAGCGGGTGGCGCGCACGGCCGGGCCCTTGGACGCATTGAGCGTGCGCCACTGGATGCCGGCGCGGTCGGCGGCATGCGCCATCGCACCGCCGAGGGCGTCGATTTCCTTGACCAGATGGCCCTTGCCGATGCCACCGATGGCCGGGTTGCAGCTCATCGCCCCCACCGTTTCGATGTTGTGGGTCAGCAGCAGGGTGCGCACGCCGGTACGGGCCGCGGCCAGCGCGGCCTCGGTGCCGGCGTGGCCGCCGCCGATGACGATGACGTCGTAACGATGGAAGGAATCGATCATGGGGGCTGTTCAGCAAGGGGCGGGCGCAGCTTGGGCGCGCGCCGGGGTGGCGATTTTAGCGCCAATCGGGGCAGGGACGTTGGCGCCGGCCGGCTGGCGTCGAAATCAACCCTAAAGTTGGCAGGATATTTGCAGATAACCCAATAGCACCCACCGTGGCTGGCGCCGCAGGCGCCCGTGACCGGAATTGGAACAGGGGCCGGTACAGGCGCACGGTGGGGGAGCAGAGGGGCCGGCAGTCGGGGGACTGTCCGGCCCTGTTTTTTGGGGCTGCCGGGTAACGCGCCATCCACGCATGGCGTGGATCTACTGATGCGCGGCCCCTGCGTAGATCCACGCCATGCGTGGATGCCGTTGCGGCGCCCCCAGACAACAAACGGCCCCGCAGTGCGGGGCCGTTCGTCTTCAAAGGTGCCGACATCCGACAGGGCCGGAACAGGGGGGATCCAGATGTTCCTGTCGGATATCGACGTAGAGCTGATTGCGACGTGCCCTGCCGTTTTTGTCACTTTGTGACGCGGGCCGTCACCACCTGCGTAGATTGAGGCTTGGACCGTGTGAAATGCAAGACGGAACACGCGCAACTGTGCGCTATCTCTCTTGATCCATCGCACGCCAGGGGGAACTGTTCATCCTCGGCGCACGCGGAGCCGGAGCCGGGCGCGCCTGCGGCGGCGGTGACGGGCGCTCGACCCGCTGCGCGGGCTGCGACGGCCGGCGCATCGAATCCATGTTGCGCCACGGCGAGCCGCCATTGTTCTGGCGCGGCGGCGGGGGCGGACGGTTCTCGCCGCCATTGCCGGGACGCGGTGGCGGGCGGTGGTTGTTGTGCGGCGGGCGGTAGATCGGCCGCTGGTAGTACGGGCCGCCGTAGCCGTAGTAGCCACCGCCGCCGTAGTACGGATAGCCGTAGTCGGCCGGGTAGCCATAGGGGTAGCGGTATTCCACCGACGGCGCACCGTGGTAGTAACCGCCGCCGCGGCCACCGACATAGTCGTAAGTGGTGCAACCGGTCAGGGCCAGCAACAGGCCACCGGAAAGCATCAGGCGCGTTTTCATGATGGGTCCCCCCAGAGGACGGGTATGCAGGCAGCTTCAGCCGTCGGCGTTGAATCAGCCCTTAATTCCGCCGGCCAGGATGAATGGCGGTGTAGGCCTGCATGCTGGCATGACCGATGGCGCCCTCGCCAGCGCGGAGGCATACGTTAATCTTGCGTCATGAGCGATTCACTGTTGCCCCGCGCTGATGACGTCCTTGCCGCCGCCGCGCGGATCGCCCCCCATGCCAGCGTGACCCCGGTGCTGCGCTCGCGCACGCTGGATGCATTGGCCGGTGCGCGACTGGCGTTCAAGGCCGAGCACCTGCAGCGGGGAGGCGCGTTCAAGTTCCGCGGTGCCTGCAATGCGGTGTGGTCGCTGGATGCCGATCACGCCAGTGCCGGTGTGGTGACCCATTCTTCCGGCAATCACGGTGCCGCGTTGGCGCTGGCGGCCCGCACGCGGGGCATTCCCTGCCATGTGGTGGTGCCCGAGGGGGCAGTGGCCGCCAAGCTGGCCAACATTGCCCGGCATGGCGCCACCCTTTGGCGCTGCCCGGCCACCATCGCCGACCGCGAAGCCACCTGCGCCAAGGTGCAGGCCGATACCGGCGCCACCCTGGTCCATCCGTACACCAACCCTGCGGTGATGGCCGGGCAGGGCACGGCCGCGTTGGAGCTGCTGCACAGCGAGGGTCCGTTCGACGTGCTGGTGGTGCCGGTGGGCGGCGGCGGCCTCGCCAGTGGCACCGCATTGGCCCTGCAGCACGCCAGCCCGGACACCCGGCTGGTGCTGGCCGAGCCGGCCGGTGCCGACGACACCGCCCGTTCGCTGGCAGCCGGCAAGCGACAGGAGGCATTTGCCCCGGACACGATCTGCGACGGACTGCGCACGCTGATCGGCGTGCCCAACTTCGCGTTGCTGCAGTCCGCGGGCGCCGAGGTCATCGTGGTTGACGACGCCGCCACCCTGGCGGCGATGCGCCTGCTGTGGGACGTGCTGAAGCAGGTGGTCGAGCCGTCCTCGGCGATCGTGCTGGCGGCGGTGCTTGCGCAGCCGGCGCGCTTTGCCGGCCTGCGCGTGGGACTGGTGCTGTCCGGCGGCAATGTCGATCTGCCTGCCCTGCGTTGGGGAGCGCCATGAGCCGCGGCCGCCATCGCGAACGTACCGGCCTGCTCGGTTGGTTGTGGCGATTGTTCGTATTGCTGGTGATCTGGCTGCTGGGCGTGACCGCCTGGATCGTCTGGGTCGGCGAACGCGATCAGGCGGCCAAGGCGGACGCGATCATCGTGCTCGGTGCGGCCGCCTATGATTCAAAGCCCTCGCCGGTGTTTGAAGAGCGCATCCGCCATGGCCTGGATCTGTACGACGCCGGCTATGCGCCACTGCTGATCTTCACCGGTGGCTATGGCGGCACCGGCGCGCGTTTCTCGGAATCGCAGGTGGCCCGGCGCTATGCGCTCAAGCACGGCATTCCCGATGACGCGATCCTCATCGAGACCGCCTCGCGCAATACCGTGCAGAACCTGGTCGAGGCCAAGCGGCTGATGGACCAGCGCAAGCTGCATTCGGTGATCATTGTCAGCGACCCGCTGCACATGGCGCGCGCGCTGCGCCTGAGCAAGGCGCTGGGCATCCAGGCGTTGGCGTCGTCCACGCCGAGTACGCGCTTCCGCAGCTTCCATACCAGCTGGCGCTTCCTGGTGCAGGAGATCTACTTCTTCCACCGCGACCTGGTGCGGCCGCCGCTGAGTTCACCGGCCAATACCTGAGGGCCGGCGTGCAATGGCGCTGGCCGGGACCTGCTGTTGGTAGTTGCCGACCTTGGTCGGCACGCGGAGCACAGCGCCGACCAAGGTCGCCTCTGCCAGAGCGGATCGCACGCAGTACCTGCTGTTGGCAGTTGCCGACCTTGGTCGGCACGCGGAGCACAGCGCCGACCAAGGTCGGCCTCTACCAGAGCGGATCGCGCGCAGTACCTGCTGTTGGTAGTTGCCGACCTTGGTCGGCACGCGGAGCACAGCGCCGACCAAGGTCGGTCTCTACCAGAGCGGATCGCGTGCAGTACCTGCTGTTGGTAGTTGCCGACCTTGGTCGGCACGGGAAGCACAGCGCCGACCAAGGTCGGCCTCTACCAGAGCGGATCGCGCGCAGTACCTGCTGTTGGTAGTTGCCGACCTTGGTCGGCACGCGGAGCACAGCGCCGACCAAGGTCGGCCTCTACCAGAGCGGTTTGCGCGCAGTACCTGCTGTTGGTAGTTGCCGACCTTGGTCGGCACGCGGAGCACAGCGCCGACCAAGGTCGGCCTCTACCAGAGCGGTTTGCGCGCAGTACCTGCTGTTGGTAGTTGCCGACCTTGGTCGGCACGGGGAGCACAGCGCCGACCAAGGTCGGTCTCTACCAGAGCGGATCGCGTGCAGTACCTGCTGTTGGTAGTTGCCGACCTTGGTCGGCACAGGAAGCACAGCGCCGACCAAGGTCGGCGTCTACCAGAGCGGATCGCGCGCAGTACCTGCTGTTGGTAGTTGCCGACCTTGGTCGGCACGGGAAGCACAGCGCCGACCAAGGTCGGCCTCTACCAGAGCGGATCGCGCGTCAACATCAGGTCTGCTTGCGCCGGATCGGGATCGCCGACACCGGCACAGAAGCAATGTCATGCCCGCCTTCGCGGATCGGTGCGCCCGGGTCGGGTGCCCAGGCATGGGCGTAGATCACTTCCCAGCTGCTGGGCAGCTTGCCATCGTCACGGCGCATCGGTTCGTACGCCGCCGCTGCCGCCGCAAACCGACCCCGGCCGGTCAACGTATGGCGGCGATCGACCCGTGCATTGGTCGCGCCCATCGCGCGCAGCTCGCGCATCAACGACGGCAGATCGTCGTAGGTGAGGGTGAACAGGTCGCGGTCCAGTACCGGGTCGCGGAAGCCGGCCATCATCAGCGCGTCGCCGAACTGGGCGATCTGCGCGAAGCGGCTGACATGCGGGCGGTCATCGGCGGCGGCGAAAGCTTCATTGAGCTCGACCAGGGTTTCCGGCCCGAAGGTTGAACACAGCAGCAGACCACCGGGCTTGAGCACGCGTCGGAAACCGGCGAACACCGCCGGCAGGTCATCCACCCACTGCAGGCACAGGTTGCTGAAGATCACGTCCACACTGTTGTCGGCCAACGGCAGCGCGGTGGCATCGGCGGCAAGGCGCTGGAACGGCTTCCACCAGCCAGCCTGGCGCTTGGCCTGGTCCAGCATCGGCAGTGCCACGTCCAGCGCGATCACCTGCGCCTTCGGCCAGCGCTTCTTCATCAGCGCGCTGGCATGGCCGGTGCCGGCGCCGATATCCAGCACCACCTCCGGTTTGCGCGCCTCCAGGTAATCCAGCGATTCCAGCAGCCGCGACTGCACCTCGCGCTGCAGGGCGGCGGCAGCGTCGTAGCTGGTGGCGGCGCGGGCGAAGGCGCGGCGGACATGGCGGGCATCGAAGTGGGACGGCATTGCGAAAGTCTCTTAGAACGTACCGGGGTAGGCGCCGCCGTCGATCAGCAGGTTCTGTCCGGTGAGGTAACCCGCCTGTGCACTGCACAGGAAGGCGCAGGCGGCGCCGAATTCGTCCGGCGTACCGAAGCGGCCGGCGGGGATCTGCTGGCGGCGGCGTTCGGCCACAGCCTGCGCATCACCATCCTGCCCCGCGGCGTGGGCGAAGTTGGCGCGCAGGCGGTCGGTATCGAACTGGCCGGGCAGCAGGTTGTTGATCGTGACGTTGTGGGCGACGGTGCGCCGTGCCAGCCCGGCGACGAAGCCGGTCAGGCCGCTGCGTGCGCCGTTGGACAGCGCCAGCGTATCGATGGGTGCCTTCACCGATGACGAGGTGATGTTGACGATGCGGCCGAAGCCGCGTTCGATCATCGCGTCCACGGTGGCGCGGATCAGCGCGATCGGCGCCAGCATGTTGGCGTCCAGCGCGGCGATCCAGTCGTCGCGCCCGAACGTGCGGAAGTCGCCCGGTGGCGGGCCACCGGCGTTGGTCACCAGGATGTCGACCTGCGGGCAGGCGGCCAGCGCTTGGGCGCGGCCGGCCTCGGTGGTGACGTCGGCGGCGATCGCGCGTACTTCAGCGGCACCGGGCAGCGCGCGCAGTTCCACAGCCGCGGCCTGCAGCGCAGCGTCACCGCGGGCGACGATGACGACGTTCACGCCTTCGCGCACCAGCGCCCGTGCGCAGCCCAGGCCAAGCCCCTTGCTGGCGCCGCAGACCAGTGCCCAGCGGCCGGAAATGCCCAGATCCATGCGTCAGTCCTGCAGAAGCGTAGGGAAGATCATTGTCCGCCATCGGCCGGTGACAGGCCGGCAACGAAGTGTTGCAGGGCGGCTGCAACTTCATCGGCATGGCCGAGGAAGGGGGCGTGGCCGCCATGGGCGACGGTCAGCGACTGCCCGCCAGGTGCCAGCGCGGCAGCGGCCTGCATTGCAGCGGGAGAGACCAGACGGTCACGCTGACCGGCAATCCACAGGCTGGGCTTGCCCAGTGCGGGCAGGGCGCCGCGCAGGTCGGTGTTCTCCAGCAGCTGCATGCCCTCGCGCAGTGCGCGTTCGGTAGGCGCACCGCGTTCGACCAAGCGCTGGCGCAGGGTGCGCAGTTCCTCGCGGGCATGCGCCGAACCCATCACGTCCAGGGCCAGGAAACGTTCCAGGGTGCCACTGAAGTCCTGGGCCAGGTCACGACCGAACTGCTCGAACACCGATGGCTCCACGGCGTGCGGCCAGTCGTCAGCGCGCACGAAGCGCGGCGTGGCGGCGATCATTGCCAGACCACGTGCCTTCGGCAGCGTGGCCGCCGCGTGCAGCGCGAACAGGCCGCCCAGTGACCAACCGCACCACACCGCCGGCGGCGTGGCCGCGGCAATGGCGTTGACCACGAACGGCAGACGCAGCGGCGTGCTGTCATCGCGGCTGTGGCCGTGGCCGGGCAGGTCGACCAGATGCAGCGTGAACCGATCGGCCAGACGCTGCACCAGCGGCGCAAACACGCCGCCCTGCAGGGCCCAGCCGTGGATCAGTACCAGGTCCGGCCCATGGCCGGTCACTTCGATATGCATGGGGAACTACACGATCACTCAGGCCAGCGCCGGCAACGACGGCGGCAGTACTTCGCGCGCGGCAAAGGCCACGCGGTCGCGTGCAACGGCGATGGCTTCGACCAGGCCGCGCACCTGTTCGGTGGTGTGCAGCGCGGACAAGGTGACGCGCAGGCGCGCCTTGCCCTCCGGCACGGTCGGTGGGCGGATCGCGCCGACCAGCCAGCCGGCCTGTTCCAGCGCCTGCGACATCGCCATGGCGGTGTGGTCGTCGCCACAGAGCAACGGCTGGATCGGCGTTTCCGATGCCATCAGATCCAGCCCATGACGGCGCGCTTCGCCGCGGAACAGTGCAATCAGATCGGCCAGCTTCGCGCGCCGCCAATGATCGCGTCGGGCCAGCCGCACCGCTTCCAGCGCGGATGCCGCCAATGCCGGCGCCATGGCGGTGGTGTAGATGTAGGGGCGTGCGGTTTCGGCCAGATGCTCGATCAGGTCTTCGCGGCCGAGCACCAGCGCGCCGGAACCGCCGAGCGCCTTGCCCAGGGTGACCAGCTGCAGCGGCACATCGTCCACGCCCAGGCCGGCGGTGGCGACCGCGCCACGGCCATCGCCGAGCACGCCCACGCCATGCGCATCGTCCACGTAGAACAACGCCTGCTGCAGGCGCGCGACCAGCGACAGCGCACGCAGCGGCGCGATATCGCCATCCATGCTGAAGACACCATCGGTTGCCAGCATCGCCGCGCCATCGGGCGCATGCTTGAGCTGGCGCATCGCACCTTCCGCATCCAGGTGCGGGTAGCGGCGCAGGCGCGCGCCAGCCAGCCGCGTGGCATCGAGCAGACTGGCGTGGTTGAGCTTGTCCTGCACGCAGACATCATTCTCTTCGCTCAGCAGCGCCTGCTGCACGGCCAGGTTGGCGGCGAAGCCACTGCCGAACAGCAGCGCACGCGGGTAACCGAGCCACTCGGCCACTTCGCGTTCCAAGGCGTCATGCAGTGCGTGGTGGCCGCAGACCAGGTGCGAAGCACCGGCACCAGCACCTTCGCGCGCGGCAGCATCCTGCAGTGCGTTGACCACGCTGAACTGCTGGGCCAGGCCCAGGTAATCGTTGCTGCAGAAGCCAGTCAGCCAGCGGCCATCGACTTCCAGGCGCACACCATCGCGACGGGTGACCGTGCGCCGTGGGCGGCGACGGCCTTGTGCATCGCGCAACGCGCGCTGGGCTTGGAGGCGGGCGGTCAGGTCGGGGCGTGCCATGGCGGCTGGATGCGGCGACGGGGCGGCTAGGGTAGCGCGTTGCCGCGACGCCTGCTTGGCCGCCGGCTCAGGCCGCGTGGGCGCAGCTGCAGCCGGGGGCATCGGCGCTGATATCGGCATGCACGGTGCCGCCATGGTCGTGACCGTCGGCGTCCACCTGCACTGCCATCGGCTGCAGGCCCAACCGTGCGAACAGGGCCATGTCGCGCTCGCTCTCCGGGTTGCCGGTGGTCAACAGCTTGTCGCCATAGAAGATGGAGTTGGCGCCGGCCAGGAAGCACAGCGCCTGCAGTTCGTCGCTCATCGCCTCGCGGCCGGCCGACAGCCGCACCATCGAACGCGGCATGGCGATGCGCGCCACGGCGATCATGCGCACGAACTCGAACGGGTCCAGCTCGGCACTGCCATGCAGCGGCGTGCCGGCGACCTGCACCAGCTTGTTGATCGGCACCGAATCGGGATGCGCAGGCAACGTGGCCAGCGCCAGCAGCAGGCCGACGCGCTGCGCGCGGGTCTCACCCATGCCGACGATGCCGCCGCAGCAGGTCTTCAGCCCCGCATCGCGCACATGGCCCAGCGTATCCAGGCGATCCTGGTACTGCCGGGTGTGGATGATCGAGTCGTAGTAATCCGGCGCGGTGTCGAGGTTGTGGTTGTAGTAGTCCAGGCCGGCATCCTTCAACGCGCGCGCCTGCTCGCCACTGAGCATGCCCAGCGTCGCGCAGGTTTCCAGGCCCAGCGCTTTCACTCCGGCGATCATCGCAGCCACCTTCGGAATGTCACGGTCCTTCGGCGAACGCCAGGCCGCACCCATGCAGAAACGCGAGGCACCGGCGGCCTTCGCCTGGCGTGCCTTGGCCAGCACCGCGTCGGTCTCCATCAGCTTCTGCGCGTTGACCCCGGTGCTGTAGCGCTGCGCCTGCGGGCAGTACGCGCAGTCTTCCGGGCAGCCACCGGTCTTCACCGACAGCAGCGTGGAGACCTGCACCTGGGCCGGGTCGAAGTGCTCGCGGTGGACGGTGGCGGCGCGGAACAGCAGTTCCGGGAAGGACAGATCGAACAGCGCCTGCAGTTCGTCGTGGTGCCAGTCGTGGCGGATGGCGGTTGCCATGGCGGGACCTTGGAAGGGCTGGAGCGAGGGCGCAGTCTGGTTGGGGTTGGGACTTCTGTCAACCATGTATTTATGTTTATGGTTTACAGCGTGCCGCCGCCCAAATCAAATGCGGCGGTGCTAAGTTCGCCGCTACACATGGAACGTGAGAATCGGCATGAACCCGCATCAGAACGCTGCAACCTGTCGCAACGCTGTGCTGTGCAGCCTGGCTGATCTGCCTGATGGAGGTGTGCGTCTGGTGTTGGATGACCTGCGCAAATCGGAGACTGCCGGTATGTGGCAGCACCGTACGTTCGTTACATTCAAAGACTATCCACCGAGCATGCTTGCCGACCCCGAAAGCCTGTCCGAAGCGGAGTTGGCTGACTTTGGATTTTCCGTGCTGGTTCGCCTGCTGGCGGTCAATGGCCGGTTACCCGAGGCTGACGACGCACCGGACAGTGATAGGTACCTGACCGACGAGCAGCGGCATCGCATCGCAGCGCTGACCGACGAAGACGTTGCGTGGATCGATCAGCAGCTGCTGTCCCGGTGTGACGATCAGTTCCGCAAAGTCGCCTATGTCGTGGCCACGGCGATGTCGCTGGATGCCGAACGTCAACCGGGAATTCCAGATGTGTTCTACGCAGGGCGTGTGCGCAGGCTGGTTGAGTGTGGCGCGCTGCAGGCTGTCGGCGACCTGTCGCGCATGCGCTACAGCGAAGTACGAAGGGCACGCTGATGCTCCCGGCAGCGGGAGGAGCTGGTACACCTACTCAATCGTCTTGGAGCATGACGTCTGCTACATCCCGCAAGTGCTGCGGATGCCGCCGAAGGAGCCGATCATTGCAGACGCGCGGCCATGCAAGCCCACGCCGGATCGGGCACTCGCGTGAATGCCCGCCCGGCGCATCAGATCAATTCGGCATCAGCACCGTGTCCACGACGTGGATCACGCCATTGGACTGCCTGACATCGGCAATGCTGATGGCTGCCTTGCCGCCCTTGGCATCAACCACCCACAGCGCGCCGTCATGCAACTTCACGGTCAGCGGCTCGCCTTCCACCGTTTTCAGCGACACCGCGCCGCCATGCTTCCTGGCGTCGGCCATCAGCTGCTGAGAGGTATGGGTGCCGGCGACCACGTGGTAGGTCAGGATCTTGGTCAGGTCTGCCTTGTGCTCCGGCTTGACCAGGGTGTCGACCGTGCCTGCGGGCAGCTTGGCGAATGCTTCGTTGGTGGGCGCAAAGACCGTGAACGGGCCTTTGCCATTGAGCGTGTCCACCAGCCCGGCGGCCTTCACGGCTGCCACCAGCGTGGTGTGGTCCTTGGAGTTGAGGGCGTTCTCGACGATGGTCTTGTTCGGGTACATCGCAGCGCCACCGACCATCACCGTGTCAGCGGCGAAGCTGACTGAAGCGGTGCCGCAGAGCACGGCGAGGCTGGCGGTGAGGGCGATACGTTGAAGAAGAGCGTGCATGGTGCGTCTCCTGAGTACTTCCACCCCCGGCATGGGGGCATGGAAGGTACGCAGCAGGCGGGCCAGCGGATGCACCGCCCGACCCGTCAACGCATGCGTTGGCTGCACGGTTCAGCGATGAGACGCCGCCGTGAGCGGCGTCGCGTCTTCAGACAAGCGCTCAGCCCTGCTTGAAGACCGTCTTCTGCCCGATCGTGCGGGTCTTGGGAGCGGTGGACCGGCCCAGCCCGGGAATCAGGAAATCGGCTGGGCTGCGGCCATGCTTGGTGCGTTCGGCAAGCCAGCGCGGCATGCGGCCGCGGCCCGACCACGTGTTGCGCTTGTTGTCCGGATCGCGGTACTTGGCCGCCACCTTGCCGGGCTTGCGTCGTGCGGCAGGTTTTCTGGCCGGCGCCGTGGCCTCGGCGGGTGCCGTGCCGATCAGTTCCTCGATCGTGTAACCGCTTTGCGCAGCGAAGGCGATCAGCTTGCGGCGGACGACGGCCACGGGGCGGCGGCTGGCGACCAGCGCCCTCCGCTGCTCGGCAGCAGTCACAAGGGCGTTCAGTTCGCGCAGGCTCAGGTGTTCAACGTCGATAGTCATCGTGCGGAGACTCCGGACATCCAGGTTGCCTGTCAAGCGGTGGCTGCTTCAATTGCGCTGTCTCCGTCACGACGCCGATGCCGGGATCCCCGCCTTGCAGCGGAAACCGTTTCCAGTACGCGGATCTCCATCGAATGTAGTCAGTGGTGGGTCACTCGGTTACCGTTCCGGCCTGATCAAATGCGCAGCCGAACCAGCATGATTCCGGGACACTACTTCAAGACAGATGACGGTTCACTTCCCGAAGTGGAAGTCACGTTCGCCGTGCCCTCACACATGGTGGCTGCCTTCGCGCATCTGTTCGCCTGCGGCGCGCGCGATGCTACCTGTGGGGGAGGGCAGCTGTGGGCGTCGGGCAAACCATCGGCGCGACAGTTTTCCGGACTGGAGGATGCGGAACGGGTCGGCTCGGGCGAATCAGAGCCATTTCATCTTCTCCTTGAGGGGATTGTCCGCCAAGGAACCCGACTACCAGACCTCGGCGTCCTGGTGACTGCTGACGGGTTTACCGTTGATTATCGTATGGGGGCCACCTGGCAGGACGCCGAGATACGGGCCTTCCTGTCGCTGCTTGGCGACCTTCGCGCACTCGGCGGTAGTGTGTCTGTTCCATGGTGGGGCGAAGGCGGACAGCGTGACTTCCAGCAGGCATTGGCCAGGTAAGCGGGTGCACCTGGTACCCACTGCCCCTCCTTCCAGTACGATTCCATGAACGTTCGCAAGCGCAAGGATGCCTTCGATGTCGACTGCCCAGCACTCTCGAATGATCACTGCCGCAGCCAGGACGGTACTGCGCCCTCTGGGCTGCGTGCAGAAGGGGCGCTCCAGAATCTGGCTTGACGACCAGGGGTGGTGGATCGGCGTGGTCGAGTTCCAGCCATCTTCGTGGGGGAAGGGAAGCTATCTGAATGTGGGAGCATGCTGGCTCTGGCATGAGAAGAATTTTCTTTCGTTCGACGCCGGGTACCGGGTGGAAAGCTTCCACGAGTTCACCAGCGAGGAGCAGTTCTCCGCGGCGGCCACGCTGCTGGCCAGACGTGCGGAACAGGAAGTGCTGGCGCTGCGCGAGCGCTTCTCCTCGGTCGCCCACGCGCTCGCATGGATGACTGCCAATGCATCGCCCACGCTATGGAACACGTACCACTCGGCGGTGTCGGCCGGGTTGGCCGGCGACGTCGAACGCAGCGGGTCGTTGTTTGCAGAGGTGATTGCCGATCCACATGACGTGGCATGGGCCGTTGAGCTGAAGCAGAGGGCTGCCGGGTTGCTGCGCTGCCTGGAGTCGGGGGGCGGGTTTGAACAGGAGATCGCGGCCACGATCGGGCGAACGCGCGCAGCGCTGCGACTACCTGCCCAGCAGAGTGCAGCCAGGCAGTTCGAGGCTTGAGGCGATCCCGCAATCGGTACGCTCCGCTGATCCCTTGTGACCGACATTCAAGCGTCGGCCGCGTCCTGCAGCAGCAGCTTCATGACGATTGACAAAGCGCTGGCGGCGATGGAATCTGCGCCGCTACGCGCTGTACAAGCGCTTCAACGGCGAGCCATATGCAACAGGGAATGATGCAGGGGATGTGGGGACGACGCGTATTGAACGGCTCGCTGCTGGCGGCAGGGATGCTCGCAGTAACGGCACAGGCACAGACCTTTGACCCGCGCGCCCACAAAGGGCCGCAGCGCGGGGTGCCGAACGAAGTGATGGTGCTCGGTACCGCGCATCTGGCGGTGCTGCCGGAAACCTTCGAGCCCTCGTCGTTGGATACCCTGATCGACCGGCTCGCAGCGTGGCAGCCGAAGGCCATTGCGATCGAGGCCGTATCGGGCCAGCAGTGCGACATGTTGCGGCGATACCCTTCCCGCTACCGGTATACGGTGAAGGACTACTGCCCCGATGTGTCGGCGGCGGAGAAAGCAACGGGCCTCGATGTGCCTGCGGCGAACGCGGCGGCAGAGACGATGCTGGCGACCTGGCCCGCACATCCCACGGCCGCGCAACGGCGCGCGCTTGCCGCTACGTTCCTGGCTGCCGGCGAACGCGATTCGGCATTGGTGCAATGGCTGCGCCTCCCCGAAGCGGATCGGCAGGCAGGCGATGGCCTGGACCAGGAGCTGGTCGCGGCGCTGGAAGCGCTGCGCGTCAGCCGCAATGAAAACACGCTCATCGCCGCGGCCCTCGCCGCCCGTCTTGGCCACGAGCGGGTGTGGCCGATGGATGACCACAGCTCCGACCAGTTTGGCCCCGATCCCAAGGCCTATGCAGTTGCGGTCAGGAAGGCCTGGGACAACCCAGCGAGCAAGCAGCGGCGGACAATGTTTGGCGACTTGGAAGCGCAGGTCGATATGCCGCAGAAAGCACTTGCGCTGTATCGCCGCTACAACGCACCGGACGTGGCTTCGGTCATCTTCCAAAGCGACTACGGTGCCGCGCTGGAGGAACCGTCTCCGCAGGGCTACGGGCGCCTTTACGTCACCTCGTGGGAGACGCGCAACCTGCGCATGGCGGCGAACATCCGCGACCTGATGGGACCGACCCCGGGAATGCGTACGCTGGTGATTGTCGGTGCCTCACACAAGGCGTACCTGGATGCGTATCTCGAGCAGATGCACGACGTGCGGATTGTCGATGTTCAGCCGTTCCTGAAATAACCCGCCAAGGACCGGCGGCTGCATGAGGCAAGCTGTTCCCGATCAGTGCCCGATTCCTCGCCATGAAGGATCACAACATGAAACGCAACGTCATTTCCGGCACCAGAATGTACGTCGCGGTCGCCGGGATGGTGCTGTTGGCTGGGTGCACCGAGCCAACACTGTCCGAGCCGAATGTGCAGGCATCAGCAGGCCAGGGAGCCCACGCACCTGACGCTGCAGACGCGATGCCGGCGGACCCCATCCAGGTAGCGCCCGTGATCGTGCATTCCGATGCGGACACCCAGCCCTTCTCGTTCGACGCTCCGGTGACGGTGGATACGCCGCCGAGCACCTGCCGGATCGACGGCCTGGTGCTGCCGGCCAACGCGAAGGTCTATGCGGCGGGGGCCTACGGCGGCAAGGAAGCGGATTTCCAGATCGACCAGAGCGGCCACCAGGCCACCACCATCCAGGTCGCCGTGCACGAGCCCAACGCGCCGGTGGTGCTGTTGCTGGGCGCTTACGAACCCACCGTGTGGAGCGTCGGTTGGACGCGCGGTACGCAGATAGCGGCGGTGCTGGTGACGGGCTACCACCGGCAGCGGCTGACCGGACTGCCCGCTGGCCTGCCGGTGCTGATCAGCTCCTATGAGGACCGTGGCCCCTGCAGTTATGCCTATGTGGGAGGGGAGGGCTCGAACAAGCTCAATCCGTTGGCCCGCGAGGTGTTCGGTCGAGCGGTTGACGTGGCCTACGCGGCACGCGACGGCCGCGCGGTCATCGGCGCGTTGCCGCCCGGGGCGCAACTGGTGACCGATGCCACGGCCAAGTCAGTGGCCGAATTCCAGATGAAGGGCGCACCGCCGGCGGGCCAGGCCGGTATCGATGCAGCGCTGCGCAGCGGGGTCCTGCGCCCAGCAACGGTGGCCGACCTGCGTGCCTGGGAGGCCGGCGGCCGACGCAACGGCGGTGCAGCGGACATCCCGCGCATCGAAGGCGTCAACGCAGAGCGGGAGCAAGGCGTACCCTTCCGTAGTTACACCGTGCTGAAGGCCTTCGCCATCCCGGCGGGATTGTATGGCGCGCACGCGGCGACGTTCTTCGTGGCACCGGGGGTGCCGGCCCCTACCGGGGAGCCAGGACACTCGCAGGTGCGGTTCATGGAGAACGGGCAATGTGTCGGTGCGACCTGCGGGATGCACTAGGGGGTTAAGGTCGGCTTTCTGGTCGAATGCGAGCGAAGGCGGACGCTCGCAGGGACGAATCGCATGCACCGCCGATCGCGCAGGCGCTCCCCTTCGTCATATCGCTCTGATCAGGAACAAACGGAAATCTGTTCCTTCGGACCCGGTTGGGACGCTGTACGCCATTCCCATCTTTGCAAGATTCCGCTCCCAGAATGCGTGCGCTGCATGATCCTTGCGGAATGTGGCCAGCAACCATTCCCCCGTTGTTGGCCGCACAAGGTCTGCAACCACCGCAGATGCGATGCCTTTACCGCGGTGCTTTGGAAGGATGAACAGATCCGCCAACTCTGGCAGGCGTCGCCCCTGGAACTCGACGTCATCCACCTGGACGAATCCACACAGCAGGCCATCGAGCCAGAGCAGACGGGTCCACGCGGGCTCTTCCTGCAGCCGGGCCTGGACATCGGCAAATGCGCAGTCGTAGAGACCATCGGCACGGATCTCTTCATCACTCCAGGCCGAAGCTTCGAAGTAGTACAGCTGCATCAACCTGAAGACCACATCCGCGTCATGCGCAGTTGCTTTGACAAGCGTCAGTCCGTCCATGCGGTAGAGATCCATCCAGGGCAACTGCGCCTATCCTGATGATAGCTGGCGCAGGATCCGCAGGGAGGGTTTGTTCATCGGCTGGTGCTGCATCCTGGAGCACCGAGTGTGTATTCCCCGCCGCAAGCGCCCAGTGGTTGATCGTCCTGTGCCGGAGTCGGGGCAAGGTCCTCTTCCAATCCGACATCGCGCTCGCTAATGTCTGGCTGCACTATTTGATGGGAACGAAGTGGAAACTTCCGGATATGTCCAATCGACCCGATCAGCTCAATGATGCAGTTCGTATCACGCGTCGACCATTCGATGGAATCGAATTCATCTCGCTGAGCGCCTGGCTCAAGCGTCAGGCTGAATGATGGATATTCCGGATCTTCCTCTGCGCTGTCCATGCTGCGGCCACAGGACCCTCGACGAGCGCGGGACATTCATGATTTGCGCTGTCTGCTTCTGGGAGGATGACGGCCAGGACGATCACGATGCTGGAGTTGTACGCGACGGACCCAATGGGAGTCTCAGCCTGACGCAGGGTCGCTCCAACTACAGAGCGTTCGGCGCATCGCGAAAGGAGGATCTCCCTTATGTTCGCTCACCGTTTCCCCATGAGTTGTCGGATGCGCCGTAATTCTCACCCGAGCTCTGCGTAGGCCGGTCACGGCCGGATCCTGGATGCCAGCGTGTAGACGTCGTACAGACCTCAGCCGCCAGTGTTCACGAAGTGCCCATCACCGCCTCACGTCAGGTCCTGACCGACGCGCTGATCGCGCGGCTTGCCAGGATCGGTGCCACGACCAAGCAGGCGTTGGGTGGGGTGGAACAGGACATCGAGTGGGCCGTGGTGGACGACGAGGCGCTGGTTCTGCAGTCCCGGCCGTATGTGGATGGAAGCGCGCGGTAGCGGCTGCGATGCAGGTCTGCGGCCCGGCAAGGTGCAGGGCCAGGTGGCGCGCGGCTTGTACTGACATGCGTCCAGTTACTTCACTGATGGGCAGCCTGAGCGTGCAGGGCGATGCTGCGGCATGCGCTTCTCCCTGCCTTCTTCCCTTGGGCCGCTATTGCCGGCCGCCTTTCGCCTGCTGCTGCCCCTGCGCTGCCTGGTCTGCGGCGAGCGTGGCCATGACACTCTCGACCTCTGCCCCGCCTGCCTCGCTGATCTACCGTGGGCGGGTCGCGCCTGCTTTCGCTGCGCGCTGCCGCTACCGGATGTAGCCCTGCCCATCTGCGGAACCTGTCGCGACGAGCCGCCACCGCAGACCGCGACCCATGCCAGCCTGCTGTACCTGCCGCCGGTCGATCAACTGCTGGTCCGCTACAAGTTCCACCAGGACCTGTCTGCAGGGCGACTGCTTGCGCAGTTGATGCTGCGCAACCCGCCGCCGTGGTCGTGCGCGCCACTGGCACCCGTGCCGCTGCACCGGAAGCGACTGCGTCAGCGTGGCTACGATCAGGCCGCTGAGCTGTGTCGTCTGCTGCCGTTGCCGACGTGGCGCGGGTTGTATCGCCGTCGCCACACCGCGCCGCAGTCCGAACGCAGCGCCGAGCAGCGCCGCGACAACCTGTTCGACGCCTTCGATGTGCGCGGCGCTGTACCGGCGCGACTGACCATCGTCGACGACGTGATGACCACCGGCAGTACCGTGCTGGAGATCGCAGAGACGTTGCGGCTGGTGGGGTCTGAAGATGTACGGGCGTGGGTCTGCGCTCGCGTGCCGTGATCGCCCCTTTCATCCGCAAGGGCTAGGATGGCCACGAACCCGGATCGAAGGAGTGGTCATGAATTCCCCCTTGTCTCCCCTGTTGTCGGCCGTTGGACGCAGCTGGTGGATCCTGCTGCTGTACGGTCTGGTCGCGCTGGGCTTCGGCATCATCGCAATCGGCTGGCCGATGTCGGCGGCCATCGCGCTGGCGTGGACGCTGGGTGTGATGGCCATCGTCGAGGGCGTCATCAGCCTGCTGGCGCTGATCACCGGTGCCAGCGGCGCCTCGCGCGGATGGCTGCTGCTCTACGTGGTCGCCTCCCTGGGCTTCGGCATCCTGGCAGTGATCAATCCGCTGGCCACTGCCAGCGTGCTGGTGCTGTTCCTGGCGGCATGGCTGCTGGTGGCGGGCATCTACCGCATCGTCTTCGCCATTCGCGTACGCAGGCAGATCCAGGGTGAGTGGCTGCTGATCCTCAGCGGCGTGCTGGCCATCGTGCTGGGCCTGCTGTTCGCGGCCAATCCGTATGCCGGCGTGGCGGTAACCACATTGTGGATCGGCATCGGCAGCCTGCTGTACGGCGTGCTGCAGGTGCTGGTGGCGTTCAAGCTGCGCAAGCTGCGCTGAGGGCCGCTTCGCTGTAGCAGCGCGATGGATCGTCGACTGAAAGTCGACTGCGCTTCGATCCAGCCATGTGATCTCCGCGCTGGGCGCGGAGGTCGACCAAGGTCGGCCGCTACCGGGCAAACCCGGCTTCGATCTCTTCCAGCGAGCGGCCCTTGGTTTCCGGCAGCCACAACGCGGCCACCAGGAAGAACACGAACGTGCAGCCCGCCCAGAACAGGAACATGCTGGCGTAGCCGTAGTGCCCCACCGTCGGCAGGAAGATCGCGGCAATAGTGGTGGACACGAACTGGTTGATCAGCAGCGCGATGCTCATGCCGTTGGAGCGGATGCGGTTGGGCATCAGCTCGGACAGTGCCAGCCACACGCACACGCCGGGGCCGACGGCGAAGAACGCCACGAACACCAGGATGCAGGCAGCGACCGCCCAGCCATGCGCGGGCGGCGGGATTGGGCCGATGCGTGCCTGCTCGATGCGCAGCGGTGCCTGCGCGGCACTGGCCGGGTCGGCAAACGGATTCAGGTGCAACGTGCGGAAGAACGTGCCGATGACGCTGTCCGGCTGCACGGTGCCGGCGCGTTCGATGCGCAGTTCGCGGTCGGTCAGGTTGTCGCTGCGCAGCGAGCGCACGTTGGTGAAGTCGCCATAGGCGTAGGACACGGTCAGCTGCAGCGGTCGACCCTCGCGGTCGATGCCACCGGCAAGACGCTGCCACTGCGCGTCGTCGAGTACCAGCTGCAGGCCATCGCCACTTACCGCGGCCTGCAGCTGCGGCTGCACGTCGGCGCGGCCTCGTTCGGCCTGGAAGAACAGCGTTGCTGCGGCCAGCAAGGCAACGCAGATGCCACCGCTGCCCAGCATCAGCAGGAACTTGCGGCCCTTGCGGTCGACCAGCAGCAGCGCGACCACGGTCATCACCGCGTTGAGCAGCTTGATCGCTACGTCGGCGCCGTTGGCGACCGAGCCGGACAGGCCTGCCTGGTTGAGGATGTTCACCGCATAGGCCAGCACCGAGTTGATGCCGGTGGCTTGGGTGCAGGCCAGCACCACGCAGGCCAACACGAACGGCACCACGTAGCGGCGGCTGAGCAGTGGGTCGCGCTTGCCGCTGCTGCTGCTCGATTCCGGCGCCTGGATCTGCGCCAGCGTGGGCTCGACGTCGGCAGCGGGCAGCACGCGTTGCAGGCTGCGGCGGGCATCATCGATACGGCCACGACGCACCAGCCAGCGCGGCGATTCGGACAGCCAGAAGATGCCGGCGCAGAACAGCAGGCCCGGTGCCAGGCAGGTCCAGAAGATGGTGCGCCAGGCGTGGTCCTTCACCGTGAACAGTTCCTGCGCCTGTTGCGCGACCGGCAGCGAGCGCACCGACTCTGCGGCGGCGTCCACGGCATGCGCGTGGTACAGCCCGATCAACGCGGCCAGCACCAGGCCGACGGTCAGCAGCAGCTGGAACATCGCCGCGCCGCGACCGCGCCGCTCGGGGCTGAGCACTTCGGCCAGGTACAGCGGGATCACCACGCCGATCAGGCCACCGCTGATACCCTGCAGCAGGCGCCCCAGCAGCAGCGGGGTGTAGCCCGAGGCCAGCGCCATGATCGGGATGCTGGCGGTGAACAGGATGCCGGCCAGCAGCATCGCACCGCGACGGCCGATGAGGTCGGCGATCATGCCGGCGAACAGCGAGGACAGCACGCTGCCCAGCAGCACCGCAGCGACGACGAAACCGAGTTGCTGGCTGCTGAGCTGCCAGGCGTGGCTGGCGGTGGCTTCAAGATAGGGCAGGGCGCCGGCGATGATGCCGATGTCGATGCCGTACAGCAGGCCGCCGAGGCCACCGATGAAGAGCAGATAGCGCACGGGCCAGCGCGGGGCGGTGGAAGCGGGTACGGCAGGTGCAGTGGCTGCGGTCATCGACTCGTTCCTGGACTAACGGGATGGTGCGTGGCTGATGCAATGCGCTTGCGCGCCTTATGTAGAGCCGAGTCATGCTCGGCTCCACAGAAACGTTCGACTCAGTGCAGGTCGATCACACGGCCACCGACCACGACCTGCTGCAGGCGCAGTTCCGCATCCAGCACCACCAGGTCGGCGCGGGCGTCGGGCGCAATGCGGCCGCGATCGCTCAAGCCCAGGTAATCGGCGGGGAAGGTGGACACGCGTTGCGACGCGTCAGCCAGTTCCAATCCCACCTGCACCAGATTGCGCAGCGCCTGGTCCATGGTCAGTGCACTGCCGGCCAGTGAGCCGGTGGCCAGGCGCACGCAGCCGCCGCACTTGTGCACGCGTTGCTCGCCCAGCGCGTACTCACCATCGGGCATGCCGGTGGCGGCGGTCGCATCGGTCACCGCATACAGCCGCGGAATCGCGCGCGCGGCCAGGCGGATCACGCCGGGATGGATGTGCTGCAGGTCGGGAATGATCTCGGCGTACTGCGCATGCGCCAGGGCAGCCGCGGCGATACCAGGCCGGTAGTGGTCGACGCCGGTCATGCCGTTGAACAGATGGGTGAAGCCGGAAGCACCCGCCTGCAATGCAGCCACGCCTTCCTCGTAGGTGCCGGCACTATGGCCGAGCTGCACGCGGATACCGAGTGCGGACAGCGCGGGAATCAGTGCAGTGTGCTTGCCGATCTCAGGCGCCAGCGTCATCACCCGGATCGGTGCCAGCGCGTGCAGCTGCTGCACCAGCGCCATTGTCGCCTCGATCGTGCGGTTGGGCTGCGCACCCAGCCGCTGCGGGCTGATGAATGGGCCTTCCAGGTGCACGCCGGCGATGCACGCGGCATCGGCATCGGGCGCGGCCATCGTTGCCGCAACGCCCTGCAGCGCGTATTCGATCTCGTCCAGGCCGGCGGTCATGGTGGTCGCCAGCAGCGTGGTGGTGCCGAAGCGTGCATGGGTGCGGGCGATGGTGCGGGCCACGTCGCCGCCCTGCATCAGGTCCACGCCGGCCGCGCCATGCACGTGCAGGTCGATGAAGCCGGGCAGGATCACCGGCAGCTGCGGATCATCGCCACCGCTGTGGTCGTCCACCTGCAGCTGGCGCACGTGTGAATCGAACTGGACCTGGCCACGCCGCCAGCCCAGCGGGGTGAGGACGCGGCCGTGCAGCGAGCGGGTGTCGGTCATGCGGGTGGCTCGGCGATGATCACTTCGATGCCAAGCCGCTGCAGCCCTTCGCGGGTTGCCTCGTCGATGCCGGCGTCGGTGATGATGGCGTGGATCTGATCGAGGCGGGCGATGCGGTGCAGGCTGACGCGGCCGAACTTGGAGGCGTCGGTAAGCACCACGATGCGCCGCGCGCGTTCGACCATGCGGTGGTTGAGGCGGGCTTCGGCTTCGTCGTGGGTGGTCAGGCCGAACTGCAGGTCCAGGCCGTCCACGCCCAGGAACAGCGTGTCGAAACTGTAGGAATTGAGGCTGGCTTCGGCCTGGCTGCCCTGCAGCGACAGTGATTGCTGGCGCAGCAGACCACCGGTCAACAGCACGGTGATGCCGGCGGCGTTGGCCAGTTCCCAGGCGATGTTCAGGCCATTGGTCATCACCGTCACATCGCGGTGTTCGCGCAGGTGGCGGGCCAACGTCATCGTGGTGGAGCCGGAGTCGATGATGATGTTGTCGCCGGCCTGCACCAGGCGCGCGGCCGCCGTGCCGATGGAATCCTTCAATGGCAGGTTCAGCGCGTCCTTTTCATGGATGTCCTGTTCCTGCGGCGGCGTGCGCACCAGGGTGGCACCGCCGTGGGTACGCGTGGCCAGCCCCTGCGCTTCGAAGTGGGTCAGGTCGGCACGGATGGTTACCGCCGACACGCCGAAGCGCTCGACCAGATCGGCCACCTGCACCGAGCCGTGCTCGATCAGCAGCTGCAGGATCTGTTGCCGGCGGGAGCGGGTGTTGCGCATGGCCATTCTCGGTTTCGCAGGGAAAGGTAGAGATTAGCCGTTCGCAAGTGCGGCGGCAGCCGGACTTGCGTTTTGCTTGCGGGATCCGGCCTGGTTGGCGCTGCAGGCGCGGGCGTATTCGCCCAGGCACAGGCCGATGCGATGCTGCACCAAGGCGGTAGGCGTATTGGCCAGGGTGCCCTCGCGCACGGCGCGGTACTGCTCCGGCAGATACTGGCTGAGCAGCACCAGCGGCGGCGCGTGCTGTTCCAGGTTGGCGAACAGGGTCTGCACGGCCTGCAGCAGCGCCGGCTCGCCCCAGTAGTAGCGGCAGCGGTCGCTGAAGGAATAGCTGCGCAGCAGGCGCAGGGTCGCTTCGTCGCCCTGGTAGTAGGACTGCCAGGACTTCGGCTGCGCCACCATCACCTCGTCCAGCACCTGCGGCAGGCGCGAGCACTGCGCGGCCGGCAGCAGCTCGGCTTCGATGGCAGCCAGCGCGAACAGCGCTTCGCGGTAGGCGAAGGTGGCCGCGGGGCCGACCTTGAGGATGGCGAAATGGTCGCGCACCAGGGCATGCAGTCCACTTTCGCGCTGGTAGTCGGTGGAATGCGCTTCGAACACGATGCGCGGCTGCTGTTCGAGGAAGTCGGCCAGTTCACTGGCGGCGGCAGCGTCGTACTCGTGCACGCTGCTGTGGTCGAAGTCCACGCCCGGCTGCACCACCATTGCCAGCACGCGCTGCCATGCATCGCGCAGCTGCGGGGTATCGAAGGCCTGCTGGTGGATGGCCAGGGTCTGTGCGGCTGCGGCCGGGGTGGTCACCTGCAGGCCGCCGGCCAGCGAGGCTTCGCCACCGGGAATCGGCACTTCGGTGCCGATCACATAGACCGGCGGCGGCAGGCCGTGTTCGGCGGCGGTGCGCTCGGCGATTTCAGCCAGCTCGGCCGAACGTGCAGCGACGATGGCATCGGGCAGCGGCACCGGGTCATCGGCGCAGGACATGCTGCAGTCCAGGTGGATCTTGTGGAAACCAGCGGCAACGTAGGCTTCGATCAGCACGCGCGCATGGGTCATCGCTTCCGCAGCCGGGCGTTTCTGCCAGGCATTCGGGCCGAGGTGGTCGCCGCCGAGGATCAGGCGCTCGCGCGGGAAGCCTTCTTCATCGGCCAACGCGCCGACGTAGTCGCGGTACTGCGGCGGGGTCATGCCGGTGTAGCCGCCGAACTGGTCGACCTGGTTGGAGGTGGCTTCGATCAGCAGCACGGTATCGTGCGCCAGTGCCACGTGCATGGCCGCACGCAGCACCTGTTCGTTGCTGCAGCAGACGCTGTACAGGCCGACGTTGGCACCGGCGCGGTGGGAGGCAAGCAGGGTCTGCAACGGGGACATGGTCAAACTCCGGTCAATCAGGAAAACGAGGGTTGGCAGGCCAGCAGGGCAGCACCGCGTGCGCCACCGGCATCACCGAAGCGCGGCGGCACGATGGGCGGCACCTGCACGCCGTTGAACAGATGCGCGGCGATGGCCGCAGGCAACAGCTGGTACAGCGGTGCGTACTGGGAAAGACCACCGCCGAGCACGATCACGTGCGGGTCCAGGGCCAGCACCAGTGCGGCAAGGCTGTGGCCGAGCAGGTCGCGATGGATGTCGAGTGCCTGCCGTGCACGCGCATCGCCTGCTTCGGCCAGGGCGATCACCACGCTGGCATCGGCAGCGCTGCCACCGAGGTGGCGCTCGATCATCGCCAGGCCACTACCAGACACGTAGCGTTCCACGCAGCCTTGCAGGCCGCAGGCGCAATCGATCAACGGCAGGCCATGGCGCTGCAGCAGGTGCCCGGGCACGCTCCAGTGGCCCCATTCGCCGGCCAGGCCGTTGAAGCCGGACAGCAGGCGTCCCTGCAGGCAGAAGCCGCCACCGGCACCGGTGCCGAGGATGGCGCCGAACATGCTGGGGTAGCCATCGGCGGCGCCGCCATGCGCTTCAGAGAGCGCGAAACACTGCAGGTCATTGCCGAAATGCAGCGGGCGCTGCAGGCGTGCCTGCAGATCGGCCGCCACGCATTGGCCGGTAAGCGCAGGAACATTCGCGCTGAGCTGGCGGCCGCTGCGACGATCACGCACGCCGGGCAAGGCGATGCCGATGGCCGCATCGCTGCGACCCAGCGCGGCATCGGCCTCAGCGACCAGTGTCACCACCGCCTGCAGGAAGCCGTCGTAGTCACCCTGCGGGGTGGCCACGCGGCGCCGCCAAGTGACCTGCATCGCCGCATCGCACACCACCAGTTCGATCTTGGTGCCGCCGATGTCGATGCCGTAGCAGGCGTTGGCGATCAGCTCAGCCATGATGGATGGTGACACCCTTGACCACGCGGTTGACGGTGCCGTCCGGGAACGGATTGTCCGGGGTCAGGCCAAGTGCGGCCGAACGCTGCAGCGCGTACAGCTGCGCGAAGCCCAGCCACACCGGCGCAAGCCACGGATCGTCCAGCGCGGGCACGGTGAGGGTGTGGTCATCGTCGGCGCCGATATCCGCGTGCGGACCGATCGACAGCACCTGGCCGGCCACGCCATCGCGGCGCAGTTCTTCCAGCAGATCCTGTTCATAGCGGCGCGCCAGCGGCTGCCCGCTGCGCAGCACGACCACCAGGGTGGTGCCGTCCAGCGTGGACTTCGGGCCGTGGCGGAAGCCGAGCGGGGTATTGGCCAGCGCCAGCACGCGGCCGGCGGTCAGCTCCAACACCTTCAGCGCGGCTTCGCGTGCGAGCGCTTCCAGCGGGCCGCTGCCAAGGTAGATCACCCGGTTGAACGGGCGCTGCGCCAGCGCGGCCACCGGTGCGTCCCACTGCGCCAGGCCTTCGCGGGCGAGACCGGCAATCTGCTTCAGGCGCGCGATGCGCGTATCCCACGGCGAACGGTCGAACACGGTCAGTGCGGCCAGCAGCATGCAGGTCAGGCTGCTGGTCATGGCGAAGGCGCGGTCGCAGCTGGCCGACGGCATCAGCAGGGTGCAGGTGTCGGCACGGCCGGCGCCGCGACGCGCCAGTTCGCCATCGGCATTGCAGGTGATATCGAGGAAGCGCGCATCGTCGACGTCGCTGCGCACGCGATCGACGGCGGCAACGCTCTCGGGGCTGGAGCCGCTCCGGCCGAACGACACCAGCAGGGTCGGACGGTCGCGCTGCAGGTACAGCGCCGGGTGGGTGAGCAGGCTGGTGGTGTGCACCACGCGCACATCGGCTGGCCACTGCGCGTTGATGGCATCGGCCACCATTTCGGCGATGAAGCCGGAACTGCCGGCGCCGGTGAACAGCACGCGCTGGTTCGGGTCATTGAGGCTGTCGCCGAGGAAGGCCTGCAGGCGGTCGCGGGCGCGCGACAGATCCTGTGCAAGGGCTTCCCACAGCGCCGGCTGCTGGGCGATTTCGGTAGCGGTATCGGCTCCGCCGCGGCGCTGCCAGGCGGACACATCGGAAAGCAGGGTGACGTCCATTCGGAGGTTCCAGTTGGGCCAGCGCACCATCTGCGTTTTCTTTCGAAATGTCAAATACCGAAAGTAAAAAGAAAGATATCGCGATGCTGACTTTCCCCGCGCGGCAGGCCGCTGAAAACGAAAGAAACCGCCAGATGCCGTATCGCACAATGCTTAACAGGGGCCTGCAAGCGCTTACACAAAGTATTGCAGCGCAACAACTTTCGTTTCATGTAAATATATCTTCCTTTTTCCTTTCAATTTGTTGACATCTTTCGAATCGCTGCCCTAGAGTCGGCCCAACCGCTTTCGAAACGCCCGGTGAACGGGTTGGGAGTCCGTGTGGAAATCTGCGTTCGTCGTTCGCCACTGCTGCTGGCCCTGTTGCCGGCATTGCTGTCGGCGTCCCTGTCGGCCCAGGCCGCACCGGTCGGCAACCTGCGCTCGGTCAGCGCCAGTGCCAGCACCGACGGTGTAAGTGGCTGGGACCTGCAGACCGACAACGGCACGCGCATCCGCATCGAACTGCCGGCTACCGACATCATCCGCGTGCAGGCCGGCCGCAACGGCAAGCTGACCGGTGCCGGCGACAAGGCCGCGCCGATCGTGCTGCCGCAGCCCAAGGCCAACGTGCAGGCGCAGCTGGAAGAAGACGCGCAGGAAATCCGCGTGCGGACCGCTGCACTCGTGCTGCATGTGCAGCGGCAGCCGTTGCGCCTGCGCCTGGAGCGCCTGGACAACGGCCAGCCCACCGCCTTGTGGCAGGAACTGCAGCCACTGGACCTGGATGCCACGCAGAGCGTGCAGGTGCTGTCCTCGCAGGCCGATGAAGGCTATTACGGTGGTGGCCAGCAGAACGGCCGCTACCAGTTCAAGGGCCGCGAACTGGAAGTCTCGTATTCCGGCGGCTGGGAAGAGGGCGATCGCCCGAGCCCGGCACCGATGCTGCTGAGCAGCCGTGGCTGGGGCATGCTGCGCAACACATGGAGCGATGGCAGCTACGACCTGCGCCAGAGCGACCAGGCCACCCTGCTGCATCGCGAAGACCGCTTCGACGCCTACTACTTCGTTGGCGCTGATCTGCCGAAGCTGATCGAGCGTTACACCCAGCTGACCGGTCGCCCGAACATGGTGGCGCGCTGGGCGCTGTCCTACGGCGACGCCGATTGCTACAACGACGGCGACAACAGCAAGAAGCCCGGCACCGTGCCCGAAGGCTGGAGCGACGGCCCGACCGGCACCACCCCTGATGTGATCGACAGCGTGGCCAAGCAGTACCGCGCCAACGACATGCCCGGCGGCTGGATCCTGCCCAACGATGGCTACGGCTGCGGCTACAAGCAGTTGCCGGAAACCGTGAAGGGCCTGGCCAAGTACGGGTTCCGCACCGGCCTGTGGACCGAGAACGGCGTCGACAAGATCGCCTGGGAAGTGGGCAAGGCCGGCAGCCGCGTGCAGAAACTGGACGTGGCCTGGACCGGCAAGGGTTACCAGTTCGCGATGGATGCCAACCGCCAGGCATTCAACGGCATCCTCGACAATTCCGATTCGCGCCCGTTCCTGTGGACGGTGATGGGCTGGGCCGGCATCCAGCGCTATGCCGTGGCTTGGACCGGCGACCAGAGCAGCAGCTGGGACTACATCCGCTGGCATGTGCCGACCCTGGTGGGTTCGGGCCTGTCCGGCATGGCCTACGCCAGTGGCGACGTCGACGCGATCTTCGGCGGCAGTGCCGAGACCTTCACCCGCGACCTGCAGTGGAAGGCGTTCACGCCCGTGCTGATGGGCATGAGCGGCTGGTCGTCGAACGCACGCAAGCACCCGTGGTGGTACGACGAGCCCTACCGCAGCATCAACCGCGATTACCTGAAGCTGAAGATGCGCCTGACTCCGTACATGTACGGGCTGGTGCACGAGGCCGCACAGACCGGCGCACCGCCGGTGCGTGGCCTGATGTGGGACAACCCGCGCGATCCGCACGCGCAGGATGAAACCTACAAGTACCAGTTCCTGCTCGGTCGCGACCTGCTGGTGGCACCTGTGTACCGCAGCCAGGCCGCCAGCCGTGGCTGGCGCCGCGACATCCACCTGCCGGCCGGCGGCTGGATCGACTACTGGGATGGCCGCCGCGTGCAGGCCACCGCCGATGGCCGTCAGCTGGACCGTCAGGTGGACCTGGCCACGCTGCCGCTGTTCGTGCGTGCCGGTGCGATCCTGCCGATGTACCCGTCGATGCTGTTCGACGGCGAAAAACCCCTCGATGACGTGACCTTCGATCTGTATCCGCAGGGCGATTCGCAGTACACGCTGTACGAAGACGATGGCAACACGCGCCGCTACCAGCAGGGCGAGTCGAGCACGCAGCTGATCCGCGTGCAGGCGCCTGCACAGGGCAGTGGCCCGGTGCAGGTGCAGATCGATGCGGTGCAGGGCCAGTACAACGGCCAGCTGGCGCAGCGCCGCTACGGCCTGCGTGTGCTCAGCCGGCAGGCGCCCCGCGCGGTGCAGGCTGCTGGCCGTACGCTGCCTGCGCTGGCCGACGCGACCGCGTTCAACAGCGCCAGCGAGGGCTGGTACTTCGACGCCAAGGAGCGTCGCGGCACCCTGCATGTACGCACCACTGCGCAGGACATCCGCCAGCCACTGCAGCTGCAGCTGGACTTTGCCGTCGCCGCAGCGGCCGCTGACGATGCCTATCCGGCCGCACCGGTGCTGGGCCGCGAACTGCCGGCCGACAGCCTGCTGGTGGTCAATCGCCCGGCAGAAGAACCCGGCCATGCGCTGGAAAATGCCTTTGATGATGATCCGGCCACGTGGTTCCGCAGCGTGCGCAACCAGGCCGTGCGCACCGGTGCCCATGAGTGGGTTATCGGCTTCGGCGAACGCAAGATGATCGATGGCATCGACATCGCGCCGCGCAACGACAAGAACTGGAAGCACGGCCAGGTGCGCGACTACGAGGTGTACCTGGGTGACAGCAATGGCGAATGGGGCGAACCGATCGCCCGCGGCCACCTGCAGCTGAAGGAAGCCGTGCAGCGCATCGACTTCCCGGCCCACGCTGGTCGCCTGCTGCGCTTCCGCGTGCTGAGCGTGCAGAACCCCGAAGGTGATGGCGCCAGCAGTACCGATCCGATGGTGACTGCCGCGCAGGGCACTGCGCGTGCCTTCGACGCGCTGCAACCGCGCGACGTCGGCCCGATTGCGCTGTCCACCTTCCACATCCTCGAACACCAGGAACCGGAGCGACCGGCCCGGCAGCGCTATCTCTCCGAGCTGCCGGTGCCGGCCGCGCTGGCCAGCCAGGTGCGCGCCGACAAGGCGTTCACTGGTGACGCCGGCATGCGCATGAACGGCCTGCAGTTCCGCCGTGGCCTCGGCGTAGCCGCCAGCAGCCGCATCGACCTGCGTCTGCAGGGTGGCTGGCGCCTGCTGCGTGCCGACCTCGGCATCGACGACGCCTGCCGCACGGCCGGTGGCCTGCAGTTCCAGGTCTGGGGTGACAACCATCTGCTGTACGACAGCGGCCTGGTGAAGGCGCCCGGTGTGGTCAAGCCTGAGCTGGATATCCGTGGTCTTTCCACCCTGAGCCTGCGCACGCTGGGTGCGCAGGGCAGCCAACCCGCCCAGGTCTGTGCCAACTGGGCCAACGCCGTGCTGATCGGCCAGGAGGGCGACTCCGCCAGCATCGTCGCCCCATGACCGCCACGTAACACCGCTCCTCCCCCGCCCATTCCGACTACGGCTTCACCACGACTGTGGGGGCCGTGGCCCGGGAGCGTTTTGCCCGCCGATCCACTATTCGCGCCGCACCCCTGCCAGGAGAGAACCCCGATGTTGCCCGCCCGCCACCACCGCCCCCCCTGTCGTTCCATCGCCCCGCTGTCGCTGGCCATTGCCGGCGCGCTGCTGTCGGTCGCTGTTCCTGCCTTCGCCCAGGAGAGCAAGGACAAGGCCACCGACCTGGCCCGCATCGAGGTCACCGGCTCCAACATCCGCCGCACCGACGTTGAAACCGCCTCGCCGGTGCAGGTGATCAGCAAGCAGGACATCCAGAACATGGGTGCGCGCACGCTGCTGCAGGTGCTCGACAACCTGCCGGCCGCGCGGCCAGCGCAGCAGGATTCGCGCTCGCTGTTTACCGGCTCGGACGGCGCATCGCAGGCCAACCTGCGCGGCCTCGGCGCACAGGGCACGCTGGTCCTGTTGAATGGCCGTCGCCTGTCGTACTACGGCGCGCCAGCAGGCTTCCAGACCCAGTTCGTCAACATCGATGCGATTCCCGCCGCCGCCATCGAACGCATGGAAGTGCTGACCGACGGCGCTTCCGCCGTGTACGGCACCGACGCGGTGGCCGGCGTGATCAACGTGATCACCAAGCGCAACTTCCAGGGTGCGGAGATCAGCTTCAGCAACGACACGTCCTCGCGCATCGACTCCTACGGCGAGCGTCAGGCCAGCATCACCGCCGGCTTCGGTGACCTCACCGAGAACCGCTTCAACATCTACGGCGCGGTCAACATGTACCGCCGCGACGCGATCCCGCTGGCCGACTTCTACGACAAGCGCCCGGACCAGTACTACGTCAACAATCCCAATTACCTGACCAACCTGCGCCTGGGCGTGGGCAGCAAGCCGGGCCAGTTCAACCCGGGCAGCTACTTCGCGTTCGATCCGGTGACCGGCCGCCGCGTGCAGGAAGCCGCGCCGGGCTGCCAGAACGTGCTGCAGGGTGAAGCCGCCGGCCCGCGTTGTGTCTGGGAAACCTGGATGAACAACGAGATTGATGCCGGTGCCAAATCCGAGCGCAACACCGCCTACCTCAACGGCACCTTCCTGGTGGGCGACAGCACCGAAATCTTCGCCGAAGCGACCTACACCGACATCGACCTGCGCGCCAACGGCGGCACCCCGCGCAGCTACGGCACCACCACCGGCAACCCAACCAGCTGGTTCTCGCGTGATACCGGCACCAACGTCAACCAGTTCCTGTATCCGTTCCTGGGCCCGAACAACGAGTACAACCACGCCAGCCCCGAGCTGCGCGCGATGATGGGCGGTGTGGTCGGCCTGCAGTACCTGCTGCAGGATGCCGGCGCCAACTACTTCGGCCAGCGCAACACCGACAAGAGCTACCGCGTGCTGACCGGCGCGCGTGGCAACATCGGCGACTGGAACTGGGAAACCGCGTTCGCCACCGCCGGCACCCACTCGACCACTTACCAGACGATCAACGTCAACGTGAAGGGCTTCGAGAAGGCATTCGGTCCGTACAGCATCGATCCGGGCACCGGCCGGGTGATCATCTCCGACCACCCCGCCTACAAGTTCGGCGAGATCAGCGAAGCCAACGGCGCCCTGATCCGCGAGGCCTTCCCGACCTTCGACATCCAGTCGTGGACCCGCCTGCACACCCTGGACGGGAAGATCGAAGGTCCGCTGTTCCAGTTGCCGGCCGGTGAGATGCGCGCTGCGTTCGGCTTCAATGCCAGCCGCGAAACCTTCTACACCCCGGGCAACGCCGATGCCGCCGCCGGCCTGATCACCCAGCAGGGTGGCTCGTGGTTTGACGGTGCGCGCAACACCTATGCACTGTTCACCGAAACCGTTGCGCCGATTACCGACAAGCTGGAGCTGGATGCCGCGCTGCGCGTGGACAAGTACCCCAACTTCAGCGCCAACGTCGCGCCGAAGATCGGCTTCAAGTACCAGGCATTCGAGCAGCTGATGCTGCGCGGCACCTATTCCACCGGCTTCCGCGCACCGAGCCTGGCCGAGTCCGGCAACGGCGGCGTGTTCGCCCAGCTGGGCGGTTACCGCGACGAAGTGCGCTGCGGCGAGACCAATGCCATCGCCAACCTGCTGCTGAAGTCGGCACGCGGTGGCGACGTGGACCTGGGCAAGAGCCTGCTGAACGTGGACTGCAGCCGCACGGTCGCCCGCATGACCCAGCCGAACAAGGACCTGAAGCCGGAGAAGGCCAAGATCACCACGCTCGGCTTCGTCTACGAGCCGGCCAGCTGGTTGTCAGTGTCCGCCGATTACTGGTTCATCTACCGCGACAACGAAATCGTTGCTCCGGATTACCGCCGCGCCGAGGACATCATCTCCTCCACCCGTTCGCCGATTACCGACAGCGACCGCGCCAACCTGGCCGCGCTGGCCGCCATGTGTGGCGATCCGGCCAGCGGCGTCAGCTGCCCCGGCGCGCTGCCCGGCTACAGCGTGGGCAACGTTTCCAGCGTGGTGGGCCAGTACAAGAACCGCGGCAAGACCCTGATCGATGGCTTCGACATCGATGCGCGCAGCCGCTTCTCGCTGGGTGAATGGGGTGGGCTGAACATCGGCCTGGCCGCGACCATCGCCAACCGCAACCGCTTCTACATGGACGAACAGAACGGCTGGTTCTACGGCGACGTGGTGGGCTACTACAACAACCCGCGCCTGCGTGCGACGCTGAATGCCGACTGGACCTACAAGCAGGTCACCACCAGCATGTTCGTCAACTACGTGGGCGGCACGAAGTGGGCCACCGACCAGGTCGACGAGGTGAGCAACAACAAGGAGACCTGCACCGGCGGCTACCTGGCACTGCAGAAGAGCAAGTGCGATGGTGCACCGTCGTGGTGGACCGCCAACATGAGCGTCACCTGGCGCCCGGACGATGCATGGAACCTGAGCTTCACCGTCAAGAACCTGTTCAACCGCCTGCCGTTCTACGATCCGAACAGCTTCCTGGGTGACTCCAGTGACTACGCCACCATCTTCGGCCGTGGTTACAGTGTGACCATCGGCTACCGGTTCAAGTAATTCCGTTTGCGTGACCAGGTGCGCTGGCCGAGGCTGGCGCGCCTTCAAGAGGAGAGTGTTTGCCATGAAGCGTAGGGAATTCATCGCGGCCAGTGCCGCTGTCGCCGCCAGCACCCTGCTGCCGCAGACCCCGGCATGGGCACGTGGCCGCAAGGTACGCCTGGCCGTGATCGGCACCGGCATGCGTGGTCTGGTACTGCTGAAGGAACTGGTGCGCCGCGACGACGTGGACGTCGTTGCCCTGTGCGATATCGAGCCGATCATGCTCGGCCGCGCGGTGGAGATGGTCGGCAAGGCGGGCAAGCCTGCGCCGAAGACCTACGGCCAGGACCGTGACATCAACGCCTGGAAGCGCCTGCTGGAGCAGAAGGGCATCGACGGCGTGATCATCGCCACGCCGTGGGAATACCACGCACCGATGGCGATTGCCGCGATGCAGGCCGGCGTGGCCGTGGGCTGTGAAGTGGTGGCCGGCATCACCCTGCAGGACCACTGGGACGTGCTGAAGACCCAGCTGTCCACCGGCACCCCGTACATGCTGCTGGAAAACGTCTGCTACCGCCGCGACGTGATGGCCGCGCTGCAGATGGTGCGGCAAGGCCTGTTCGGCGAGCTGGTACACCTGCAGGCCGGCTACCAGCATGACCTGCGCGGGGTGAAGTTCAATTCCGGCGACCCGAACCAGCCCTACGACAGCGGCGTGGAATTCGGCCCCAAGGGCTGGAGCGAAGCACGCTGGCGCACCGAGCATTCGGTGGAGCGCAATGGCGAGCTCTATCCCAGCCACGGCATCGGCCCCTGCGCGATGTATACCGGCATCAACCGCGGCAACCGTTTCACCCACATCAACGCGTTCGCCACCAAGGCGCGCGGCCTGCACGACTACACCGTGGCCAAGAGTGGCGGCACCACCCATCCGAGCACCAAGGTCAAGTTCAAGCTCGGCGACATCGTCACCACCACGCTGGCCTGCGAGAACGGCGAGACCATCCTGCTGCAGCACGACACCTCGCTGCCGCGTCCGTATTCGATGGGCTTCCGCGTGCAGGGCACCAAGGGCCTGTGGATGGACGTGAACCATTCGATCCACATCGAAGGCCGCAGCCCGCCGCACCAGTGGGAAGAGTTCAAGAAGTACCAGGACCAGTACGAACATCCGCTGTGGAAGCAGAATGCCGACACCGCCGCCAGCGCCGGCCATGGTGGCATGGACTGGTTCGTGATCCATGCGTTCGTGGAAGCGCTGAAGGCCAAGGCACCAATGCCGATCGACATCTACGACGCGGTGACGTGGAGTGCGATTACCCCGTTGAGCGAGCAGTCGATCGCCAACAGTTTCCAGACGCTGGAGTTCCCGGATTTCACGGCGGGGCTGTGGCAGAAGCGCAAGCCGATTTTCGCGTTTGACGGGAAGTATTGAGGTTTGGACCCTTCCACGCTGTGATGGAGGCGCCGGGCACTGCCCGGCGTTTTTGTTTCTGCCGCCCGTTATCGGTGGCTGGCGACTATCAGAAAACTCTGAAATTCAAGCTATCCATAGTTTCTGACTTGAATGCGTAACCCATATCGGAGATAACGTCCCCATGCGGCCACGCCGCAATCCGGAACAGGGACGATCCGAAGCAGGGCGGGAAAGGGCAATGGCTGCCCAAGCGCCTTCGTTCCTCCCGGCGCGGTAACCGCCCAGGATGGAGAACAGGGATGTTGAAGCGATTGAAGGATCTGTCGTGCGCAGTGCTGGCGATGGCCGCGCTGGGGGGTGTTGCTGGCTCAGCACAGGCGCAGGAGGTGCAGAAGCGTTGGGACAGCTATCTGTCGATGGGCCAGCAACGGGCTACCGAGGCCGCGGTCCAGAATGACATCAAGGCAGTCTTCGCCAACTACGAGGACGACAAACCCTTTGTCTGGGAGGTAAAGCGGCAGCGCGTGCAGGCCAACAAAGTCGTCTATGACTATCGGGCAAAGCCTGAAGCGATTGTCAGCACCGACTGGGTCTACACGCACTCGGACCAGAAATATGCCTCTGAAGACGAGGTCCGCAGCGTCATTCTCAGCCTTAATGCGAGCGACCCCCAATGCCCGGCGACCACTCTGACAGAAGAGGCTTGGGTTGAGCTCCCGGGGCTTGGGGTTGGGGATGACGGAAGCATCACGCACGAGGACAAGAAGTTCCATTACACCCAGAGCATAACCCTCGGCGGAACTTCGGAGTGCAGGCCGATGAAGGGATGGGAGTATGTTCGTCGGGATAGAACCGCAGTGTGTCCCAACAGGTCCGGCATGCTCTGGAATGAGGCTATCCAGATGTGCTCGCTGGTCCAACAGGACGAACCGATGATGGCTCCAATGCTGTCATATACAAGCTCCCCTCTGCCGCCTCAGCAGTGCCCGGTGGGCAACCCGTGTGATCCCACTACCGGCGATAAATCCCAACCAGAGCTCGACTTCGATTTTGGCTGGGTCAGCTTCCGGCGGCACTACCACTCCATGACCGGCACCGCCGGCGGAGCATTTGGCAAGGGCTGGACACACTCGCACAACCTGCGGCTGACTGCAGGCGTAGACGACTCAACCTTCCCCCCGAGCACGGAATTGAAGGTGGGCTTGATTGAGGGTGACGGCGGCCAGATCGCCTTCCAGAAAGTGGGTGCGCTGTACGAAGCCATGGACGGCAGTGGCGATCGTGCCGTGCAGCAAAGCGGCAACTGGCTGCTGTCGCGTTCCCAGGAACGCATCTTGTTCGATGCATCCGGACTCATGCAGCGCCGCGATTTCGAGGACGGCACCTCGCTCAGCTACGCCTACGACATGCGTGGCCGCCTGCTGAGCATTACTCACTCCACCGGCCGTCGTCTGGATCTGCACTACATGGCAGCCGGGGACGACTCGGTGATTTCGACGCTGTCGGTGGCCGGACAAAGCGTGATGACCTACGGCTATTCGGCGGCCGGCGAGCTTGTCACCGCCACCCATGCCGACGGTGCCGTGCGAACGTATCACTACGAGGACGTTCGGTTCCCCGCGTACCTCACAGGCATCACTGCAGAAGACAATCGTCGTTACGGCTGGTACGGGTACGATGCCAAGGGACGGGTGACCTGTAGCCGCCATTCGGGCGACTGTGCCCAGGCAGACGTCGGCATCGATGGCGTGCGGCTGGATTACACGACCGCCGGCCCGGTCATCGTTACCGACGCACTGGGCAAGCAGAGCACGTATGCGCTTACCGCGAGCGGCACCAGCGGCCTGCCACGCAAGGTCAATGGCATCACTGACAGCAGCGGCACCGCCGGTCGTACCTACCTCTCAGAGGCCACGGACTTCCGCCGTCGCCTGCAGTCCTCCACCGACAGACGCGGCGTGGTGACCCAATACGCCTATGCCGAGGGCAGCGACCCGACGGCCGGCGCGGTGACTGTGACCACGACGACTGAAGCGGTGGGGACACCCGAGCAGCGCGTCAGCGAGATGCGCGTGGCGATCAACGGCAATCGCCTTGTGCAGCAGACCGTGGGCAATCAGGAGACCCGCATCATCCGCAACGCGCGACTACAGCCCACTGCCATCAGCGTTCGCGATACCACCACCAACCAGACCCGTGTGACCACGCAGAGCTACTGCGAAGCGATAGGCCCAGACTGCCCGCAGGTTGGCCTGCTGCGCAGCATCGACGGCCCGCGCACCGATGTGGCCGATACCATCACCTACGCGTGGTACACCGCTGATGATGCCGGCTGCGCGACCAACGGCACCTGCCTGTTCCGCAAGGGCGACCTGCGCAGCGTCAGTAATGCGCTGGGGCATACGGTCGAAACGCTGTCCTACGATCCCTTCGGGCGCCCACTCTCTGTGCGCGACGCCAATGGCGTAATGACCGACTACAGCTACCACGCGCGTGGCTGGCCGATCGCCGTCACCGTGAGGGGCACGGCGGGTATCGATGACCGTGCAACACAGATCAGCTACTGGCCCACCGGTCAGGTGCAGCAGGTGACCGAGCCGGATGGCAGCAGCGTGACCTATGTCTACGACGCCGCCCAGCGGCTGACCGATATCGCGGATAACGCCGGCAATACGATCCATTACACCCTGGACAATGCCGGCAATCGCCTACAGGAAAATACAGTTGATGCAGGTGGCACGCTGCGCCGCACGCTGGCACGGGTCTACAACACGCTCGGCCAGCTGACCGCATTGAAGGATGCCAGTAACCATGCCACCGGCTTTGCCTACGACGCCAATGGCAACCTGCAGTCGGTCACCGACGCCCTGCAGCGGGTAACCCGCCAGCAGTACGACCCGCTGAACCGTTTGGCGCAGACCCTTCAGGATGTGGGTGGCGTCGCTGCAGAGATTCGTTCCAGCTACAACGCACTGGATCAGGTCAGCCAGGTGACCGATCCCAAGGGGCTGCATACCACGTACGCCTACAATGGTTTTGGTGATCTGACCGGGCAGGTCAGTCCGGACAGTGGGAGTGCTACTTTCACTGTTGATGCTGCTGGCAATCGCAAGACCCGCACCGATGCGCGCGGCGTGACTGCCACCTACAGCTACGACGCGCTCAATCGGCTTGTCGGTATCGCCTATCCTGATCCCAACCTGGACGTGGGCTATCACTACGACACCGCGCCAGCGGTATGTGCCAGTGACGAGCGTTTCGCCAAGGGTCGCCTGGGTCAGGTGCTGCACGCCAATGGCAGCACCGTGTACTGCCATGACCGCTTCGGCCAGGTCACCCGCAAGGTGCAGACGATCAATGGCGTGGCCAGCACACTGCGCTATGCGTACAGTAAATCTGGTCGCCTGACCGCATTGACCTACCCGGACGGAAGTGCGGCGGACTACGCACGCGACGCCCTGGGTCGTATCAGCCAGATTGGGCTGACTCGCCCGGGACAGGCCCGGCAGGTGGTGGTCAACAACGTGACCTATGCAGCCTTCGGGCCGGCGACCGGCTGGACCTACGGCAATGGGCGCCAACTGCAGCGCCCGCTGGATCTGGACTACCGTCCGCAGGCGGTGCATGACCCCGCGGCAGGCGGTCTGTCACTGGGCTACGACTACGATCCCGTCGGCTCGATCACCGAGCTGAAGAACGGCGCAGGCTCGGAAGTGCTGGCCAAGTATGCCTACGACACGCTCGGCCGACTGACCCAGACCCAGGACGGTGCGACGGGCACGCCGATTGAGACCTATGGCTACGACGCCACCGGCAACCGCACCTCGCTGACCACTTCGGCCGGGACGGCAAGCTACACCTATCCGGCTGACAGCCATCGACTGATTGCCGTGGATGGTCAGGCGCGCAACCAGGATGCCGCAGGCAATACCACCAGCATTGGCAGCAAGACGTTTGCCTACAACGATGCCAATCGCATGAGTGCGGTGAAGCAGGGTGCTGCTGTCGTGGAGAGTTACGGCTACAACCACCGCGGTGAGCGCGTGCTGCGTGCGCCAGCCAGTGGCGATGCGCAGGTCACTGTCTATGACGAAGCCGGGCAGTGGGTCGGCAACTACTCGGCGACCGGGCAGGCGCAGCAACAGGTGATCTGGCTGGACAACTACCCGGTGGCGTTGATCCAGACACCAGGCACGGGCGTGCCGGAGCTGGCCTACATCCAGCCCGATCACCTGGGTACGCCGCGCGTAGTGATCGACCCTCTGCGCGATGTCGCGATCTGGGAGTGGAGCAACAAGAGTGAGGTGTTTGGCGATCAGGCACCGGCCAATGACCCGGACGGGGACGGCGTGGCGTTTGATCTGGCGCTGCGCTTTCCGGGGCAGCAGGCGACCGATGTGAGTGGGTTGGTCTACAACTACCAGCGGGAGTACGAGCCGGAGGTGGGGCGGTACACGCAGAGTGATCCGATTGGTCTTAATGGTGGGATCAGTACGTTTACCTACGTGAGCTCCAATCCGCTGGGTGCCAATGATCCATTGGGATTGTTCAATGCAGCTGACCTACCCAATCTGCCAGATTGGCTGGTTGACGGCGCTGCCGGGCTGGGAGACGGTATAAGTGGAGGCCTGACTTCTGACTTCAGAGACTGGGCCAATATCGGTAGCGTGGACAAATGCTCGACCAGCTATCAAGCTGCAGAGTGGACAGGGATAGCTGCCGGATTGGCGGTGCCTGTGGGAAGGGTCAGTTATGTATACAAAGTTGGACAGCTCCCTAAAGCCGGGCTGTCTTTGGAACAGACAGTCGCAGCGAGGAATGCTTTGAAATCGTACTACCGGGGCCGGCCAATGGACACGCTGCTGCCAGCGGTCAGTGGCAGGTTTGGTTATCCGGGAGCCCAGGAGATATTGGTGAAGAATGGTGGCGATGCCGCACGTGCCATTGCTCGATCCGGGAATACGAGTCTTCCTTGGACTGCTGGATTGGTCGGTGGTGGAGCGGCTAAAGCGGCAAACAGCGCTGCAAATGCGGCAGGGAGGGACTGTGGCTGCAACTAATTGTTTGACGATGGCATCTGGTGGAAGCATATGCCTTCTAGACTATTGGCATGTTGGCAGGGTGAGAATTGCGAAAATCACTCCGGATGGCACCCTACTTGTCTCCCGAGTTAGCGCGGATGCCAACATGGACCGTGTGCGAGGCGTAGTTGGTCAGGGGCGGTTTAATAATGGATTCGTTCCAATGGCCTATTTGTCATGCGAATTCGATGATGCGCATGGCACGCCAGACTATTATAGAAATCTCATTCTAATGATTGATGGGAAGTTGCTGGGAGATGGTTTTTCAGTTCCGAGGATCTCTTGGTCACGTGGTCTCTTCTATGGAGTGTTCAAGGTCGTCCTCGAAGATGGTTGGAGTTTCGAGTCGAGGTACCGGCGGCCACTCCTGCGCGAGTTATGGTGGCGGCTCAATGTTGGAGGAACGTTGGACGAGCAGCCGGTGGACTTCATCGAGAAGATGGTTGCGATTGTTTCTGAAGCGAGGCCTAAATGGATTGTGAAGAGTCGATAGAATTCTCCGGTCGCACATAGGTCCGCCTGTTGAACATTGAAAATCCAGATGGACGGAGCATGCACTGTCTGCATGATCTGCACATCGATGGACTCCGCATTGAAGATCGCCGCCGTCTTGCCCTCTCTCTGTCCACGGAATGCGGAAGGTATATGCATGAGGTCATCTTCGATAACATTGTCCGCCTCAGTATCGATGGCTTCTCGATGCAGAACATCATTCTGGACCTGAGTGTCTTCACTGAGCGCGAAGCATCATTCGAGTTTGATCGCGCATGCGCCCTGCTTGGATTGGATTCTGCGGATCCGCATGAACTCGATGGGACGGGGTGCATTGTCCTCATCGAAGCGACGATCGGTGCCGAGATTGCATGCCTCATGGCACAGCCGTGGCAGCTCGTGCTCCATCAAATCAGTGGAAACGTCCGAGCATGAGGCGAACGCTGGTTCTGGGCGGGAGATGGACCCAAACCAACGGGCTGCCAGCGCCAGGGAGGAGGTACCCCGCATGATCCTTGAGTTCAACGAACTGCCCTGGTCGGACGCCACCCTGGTTGCGGTGTCCGTTGATCGCAGCGATCCGGGCAACCACGATGAAGTAGTGGTTCACGTGCGCTGGCCCGACGGACGTAACGAGCAGGTGACCTTCGTTGAATGCCGCGGCGCACGATTGGCGCTCAACTTCGGAGTCCTGGGTGAGGACACTATCGACCGCGCGTATGTCGATGAGGGGAGCGAGGTACTGGCCGACTGCAGACAGCGCTGGGCGGTCTCCGGCGTGCTGCTGCCAGAGCTTCAGTGCTTCCGCATTGATACCTGCGCCACCGGCAGTTCACTCGACATCCTGGCCATGGGCTGGCGAGTCGAGCCGCAGTGACGGCCGATGTAGAAAGTTGGGCGTGGAACAGTATGAGTGAGGCGTCCGGTGCCCGGGCATCAGCCAGCGATCCCGACGGGGTGGGCCCATCCACCAGCGGATATCTGATCGGTCTGTGGCGCGGCAAGCGCAGGAAGATCCGGGGTACCCCAGCAAGGAGCGGCGTCGCAATGCCGATGGATGGCATCTTGCGCGCAGCGTTGCTGCTCTTGCCAATGCTGGGAGGCTGCAGCATCAACCAGTTTCAACACACGGAATGGAGATCGGACTGGGTAGATGTTTCATCCGATGCGATTTTCCCTGGCAATTCAACGACTCTGCCGCTTGACCGCATTTCCACGCTTGATCCGGATAGTGAAGTTGCCATTGCGGAGTGGATGTTGAAGAACTCACTGGTCGCAGTATCGGCATCAGAGGTTGAAGGAAAGATTGGTTCAATGCCGTTGAGTGGCCTGAAGCCAGCCCCCGGGGAGAGCGTCTATCTCGTCAGGACCGCTTCGGATGAAGGTAATGGCAGGTTCATCGGCTACGTCAACGACAAGGGACTTCTCATCATGTATGGGGTCATGGGGGGCTGCGGCGAGCAGAAGCACCGGGTGGTTGCCGTGAGCCTGCGGGAGAAGCCCGCCAACGTGTTCGGTCGATGCTCGGCGGCGCTGTAGTGCGCTGAAGAGTCGAGCAGCGGCAGTGTGCAGGTGCCTCGCCGCCGCTGCCGGATCATCCGGTAAGCGGCACGCGGAACATCAATGGAGGATCTGCAGCATGACCAAGCAGGACGTCCATCGTGCGCGGCGAACCGGTGACGGTGCTGTTCGACGGTGACGGCGCGTTTCTGCCCGGCGCGACCAGCGCTGGGGAGGAATTCTCGATCATCGTCCGCGACGCGCAGCGCTGCGCCTACCGCTCGGTTCCCTTCCAGCTCAGCGCAACGGAGCCGCCGCGGGGGATCGGGAAGCCGAATGAATCCACGACCAACGTGCCATGCCGTGGTGGCAGGCGGGGGCGAAGACGGAGGGAAGATGGCGCGCCCGGAGGGATTCGAACCCCCGACCAATGGCTTCGGAAGCCACTACTCTATCCGGCTGAGCTACGAGCGCGTGGTGGAACCGCCGCGCCGTCGGCCAGGGCCGGGGCGGGCATCGCAACGCAATGAGGCGGTGCGGGATGGGCATTCTATCCAGTTTCGCCGCACAAATCTCCCCCCGCCGGCAAAGTCGGTCAGAAGGCACAGGAGTATCCTAGTGTCATGGCTGATACCCCCCTTTCCGCGCCGCATCCGGCGCCGACGCCGCGCTGGCGTCATTACTGGAGTCTGATGCGCGCCGATCGCCCGATCGGCACGCTGCTGCTGCTGTGGCCCACCTGGTGGGCGTTGTGGCTGGCCGCTGGCGGCCTGCCGCCGTTGTGGACCCTGTTCGTGTTCACCGCTGGCGTCTGGCTGACCCGCTCGGCCGGTTGCGTCATCAACGACTACGCCGACCGCTGGCTCGACCCGCACGTGGAACGCACCAAGGCGCGGCCGTTGGCGACCGGCGCGATCAGCGGCCGTGCCGCGCTGGCACTGTTCGCGGTGCTGATGCTGGTGGCCTTCGGCCTGGTGTTGACCCTGAACGGCCTGACCATCGCCCTCAGCTTCATCGGCGTGTTCCTGGCGGCCAGCTATCCCTACCTGAAGCGCTATACGCATCTGCCCCAGGTCTATCTGGGCATGTCGTTCGGCTGGGGCATCCCGATGGCCTTCGCGGCCGTGCAGGGCGAAGTGCCGATGCTGGGCTGGCTGCTGTATGCCGGCAACATCCTGTGGTCCACCGCCTACGACACCTGGTACGCCATGGTCGACCGCGAGGATGATCTGAAGATGGGGTCGCACTCCACCGCGATCCTGTTCGGCGACCTGGACCTGGTCATCCAGGGCGTGCTGTACGCGCTGTTCCTGGCCACGATGGCGCTGGTCGGCGTGCGCGGCGGGCTGGGCGGGTACTACTTGGCCGGCGTAGCGGTGGCGACGCTGCTGGTGATCTACGAATTCTGGATCTGCCGCAACCGCGAGCGTGGGCCGTGCTTCAAGGCCTTCCTGCACAACAACTGGGTGGGTGCCGCGCTGTTTGCCGGTATCGCCGTGGATCTGGCGCTGCGTTGAGCCCAGGGTCGGATCCCTTTCCCTGTGGGAAAGGGCTCTGACCCTTCCGCCGCGCCGATGCTCCGCTCTGGGTCAGTGCCCTCTCCTGTGGAGAGGGATCCGACCCCGCCACCTACGACCAATAGGTGGCAGACAGCCCGCACCCCACCGCCCAGAATCAGGCCATCGAACCTGGGAGGGTAGGTGATGGCTTCGACGGCAGCAGTGCAGGATGGCTGGATGGCGCGCGCAGCATTGCGCTCGGCCGCCTGGGCGGAAAAATGGTTCCCCGATGCCTACGTGTTCGCGGTGCTCGGCGTGGTCATCGTCGCGGTGGCGGCGATCAGCTTTGGCGCCACCCCGCAGGCCACCGCCAGCGCCTTCGGCGACGGATTCTGGAGCCTGATTCCCTTCACCATGCAGATGGCCTTCGTGGTCATCGGTGGCTATGCCTTGGCCACTGCGCCGGTGGTGGCGCGCTTCATCGACTTCCTCGCCCGCGTACCGCGCACCGGTCGCGGCGCAGTGGTGTACGTCGGTCTGGTCAGCATGCTGGCTTCGCTGCTCAGCTGGGGCTTCTCGCTGGTGTTCGGCGGCCTGCTGGTGCGTGCGCTGGCCCGCCGCACCGAGCTGCGCATGGACTACCGTGCTGCCGGAGCCTCGGCCTATCTGGGCCTGGGCGCGGTGTGGGCGATGGGCCTGAGTTCGTCGGCCGCGCAGCTGCAGGCCAATCCGGCCAGCATGCCGCCGGGGCTGGTGGAGATTACCGGCGTACTGCCGTTCACCGAAACCATCTTCCTGTGGCAGTCGATCGCGCTGACCTCGGTGCTGATCCTGGTCTCGCTGCTGATCGCCTGGCTGACCGCACCGGCGGCCGGCAGTGCGCGCACCGCCGAGGATTTCCCGGGTGCCGCGCAGGCCGAACCCGAGCCGCTGCAGCGCCGCACGCGGCCCGGTGAGTGGCTGGAATACAGCCCGTTGCTGACCGTGCTGCTCTCGTTGCTGGCCTTCGGCTGGCTGTTCAACGAGTTCGCCAACAAGCCGTTGGTCAGCGCCATTGCCAATCTCAACACCTACAACTTCATGTTCATCTCGCTGGGCCTGCTGTTGCACTGGCGTCCGCGCAGCTTCCTCAACGCGGTGGCCAAGGCGGTACCCAGCACCACCGGTGTACTGATCCAGTTCCCGCTGTACGGCGGCATCGCCATGATCCTCACCCATGCCGCCGGTGGTGATGGCGAGACGCTGGCGCATCGGCTGTCGAGCCTGTTCGTGCACGTGGCCAGCACCGAAAGCTTCGCGCTGGTGATGGGTGTGTACTCGGCAGTGCTGGGCTTCTTCGTGCCGTCAGGTGGCGGCAAGTGGATCATCGAAGCGCCGTACGTGATGCAGGCCGCGAACGAACTGAAGGCGCACCTGGGCTGGGCGGTGCAGGTCTACAACGCGGCCGAAGCGCTGCCGAACCTGATCAATCCGTTCTGGATGCTGCCGCTGCTGGGCGTGCTCGGCCTGAAGGCCCGCGACATCGTCGGCTTCACCTTCATCCAGCTGCTGGTGCACATCCCGCTGGTGCTGGGGTTGCTGTGGCTGCTGGGCATGACCCTGGTCTACGTGCCGCCGGTGATGCCGTAACGCAAGCACGGGGGACATGTGGGGTCAGAGCCTCTCCGCTGGAGAGGATCCGACCCCGGGCTCAGATCCCTTCCGAAGGAAGGGCTCTGACCCCGGAGATCCTCAGCCAGCCGCCGCCTGCCTCTCGATCTCGGCCTTGCGCAGCAGGAAGCGCTGCAGCTTGCCGCTGGGGGTCTTCGGCAGCTCCGCCACGAATTCAACCTGTCGCGGATACGCATGCGCGGACAACCGGCGACGCACATGCTGCTGCAGTTCCTGCGCCAGCGTGTCGCTGCCGCTGAAACCATCGCGCAGGATCACGAACGCTTTGACGATCTCGGTGCGTTCCGGATCCGGCACGCCGATCACTGCGGTCTCCATCACAGCAGGGTGTTCCATCAGCACGCTCTCCACATCGAATGGACCGATGCGATAGCCCGACGATGTGATCAGGTCATCCGAGCGACCGATGAAACTGATCGAGCCATCGTCCTCGCATTCCACCGAATCACCGGTGAGGTAGTAGCGATCACCCAGCGCCGGTGTGTCGGCACCGTAGTAGCCGGTGAACCACATGATCGGCGACTGCCGCAGGTCCACGGCGAGGATGCCCGGCACGCGCGGCGGTAGTTCGTTACCGGCATCGTCCAGTACCGCCACGCGGTAACCGGGCATCGCAACACCGGATGACCCCGGCCGCACGGCATGCTCCAGTGCGTGGTGGTTGTTCACCACCATGCCGGTCTCGGTCTGGCCGTAGTGGTCGAGCACCGTGGTGCCCAGATGGGCGGCGAACCAGCGGGCGATCTCCGGGTTCAGCGGTTCGCCGGCGCTGCTCACCACCCGCAGCTGACCCTTGATGGCAGCGCTGGCCTCGGGACCGGCGGCGATGATCTGCCGATAAGCGGTGGGCGAGCCGGCAAGGTTGGTGACACCCAACCGCGCGACGATGTCGTTCAATACCTGCACGCTGAAACCGGCTTCGCTGAAGGTGGTGGCCTGGCCCAGCAGCAGTGGGCCGATCACGGCGTAGTACAGCCCATAGGCCCAGCCGGGATCGGCGATGTTCCAGAACACGTCGTCTGCGCGCAGGTCCACAGCCAACTGCATGTAACCGGCAAAGGCCAGCAATGCGCGCAGCGGCACCGGCACGCCCTTGGGACTGCCGGTGGTGCCGGAGGTGGACAGCAGCGCCATCAGTTCATCGCCGCGCAGCATCACCGGCGCGAAGTCGGGTGTGGCACCGGCGGTGCGTGCGCTCCAGTCGATGTCGCCGGCACGCAGCGTCTGTCCGGATGCCAGCACCGTGGCCACCTGCGGGCAGCCATCGACCTCGTCCAGCTTGCTGCGGTTCGCGCTGTCGGTCACCACCAGTGCGGTGCGGCCGGTTTTCAACCGTGTTTCGATGGCCTTGGGGCCGAACGCGGTGAACAACGGCTGGTAGATCGCGCCCACCCGCCAGGTGCCGAGGATGGTTGCCAGCAGGGCGGGCGTACGCGGCAGCAGGCCGGCCACCACATCGCCCCTGCCGATGCCCTGCGCGGCCAGCACCTGGGCAACACGTGCGGAGGCATCGCGCAGGTCCTCGAAGGTGTACCGATGCAGTGCGCCGTGGGCATCCACCCAGCGCAGCGCCAGCGCATTGCGGCCACAGTAGCGGTCACAGCACTCCACGCAGGCGTTGATGCCGGCCTGCAGATCACCATGCAGCTGGCGCTGCGCAAGCTCGATGCTGAAACCGGCCAGTGCCTGTTCGTAGGTGGGGCGTGCTGCGGTGTCGCGGGCCATGCGCATCTCCGGGGTGATGTCACCCGACGATAGGCGGCGCCCCGGCATGCTGCAAATGGGACCATAGGCGTAGGCGGCCGTTGCGCACGCCCCGGCGTTGCAGGCCGCTGAATGCGTTCGTTTCCGGCTGCAGCATGACGACATGCCAAACCCGCATGAATCCTTCAGTGGCTTGTGCCGCAAGGGCTGGCGCGGGTTCATTCACGCGCGTACACATAGGTGTAGCCCGCTCACAACGCATGGTTAACCAATCGCTGCCGACGATGGCCCCGTCCACCGCATTCCGCGCGTGGCATTTGGAGATCGGACATGGCACAGCAGAACCAGAACCCGAACCAGAAGCAGCAGGGCCAGCAGAACCAGCAGGATCAGCAGCAGGAACGCGGCCGCGACCAGCAGCAGCAACAGCAGCAGGAACAGCAGAAGCGCAACCAGAACCAGCAGCAGGGCGGGCAGGACGAGGAAGAGTGATCCGGGCAGCCGCCAACCATCACCGACGAAGCCCCGCCCCGTGCGGGGCTTCGCTTATTCGAGCACGCCGATCCGCTGCAGCACCGTCGCTGCAGCCATGTCGTTGGGGTTGGTACCGGGCAGACCTTGCGGTACGTCCAGGCTCATGCCGCGATACAGATCAACCCAATGCTGGGAGATCTCACCGGTCTGCGGGTTGCGGAAGTTCATCGGCTGCAGCGCGAACACATGGTGCGCACGGAACGCGCGTTCGATGAAATCCGAGCAGTAGTAACTGTCATCGTTCAACACGTAGGTGGTGTTGTACGGTTTGCCCAGCATCGTGCGCGCGGTGGCCACTGCATCGGTGATGGCATTGTTCGGCGGTGAGCGCAGGCGATAGACCACGATCTGCCGCTGCTTGCCCCGGGCGTCCTCGCGGAACCGGTCCAGCGTCTGTCGGCGCGAGCCCTTCTCGTCGGCGTGCAGCACCTCCCAGCCTTGCGGCGACGAGGCCACCAGGGCGACATGGTCGAAGCTGGGCGCGCCCTGTTTTCCAGTGGCATCGTCGATGGCCGCGCTCAGGCCGCTTTGGCCGGCGGTGACGAACAGCAGGTCGCCTTTCTGGATCTCCAGCGCGGCCACCACCCCAGGCCACAGCGCGGGCACCAGCAGGGAGATGACAAGCAGGAGCGCGCGCATGGGGCCAGAGTCGAAGGGGGGAGCTGCGTAGTCTAACGGCTGCCGCAATGACGATGATTTCCACAAGAGTGTGATATCCATCTCATTTCTGCATGTCGGGATAATCCTGACAGCGGTTGGTGAAACTGAATTGACAGAGGCATGGCTATCCTTGCCTCCCTACCGCGCCGGAACCGCGCGCGACCGCCCGGAATCAGGAGGATCCCGTGAACCAGCTCCGCCCCATTGCCCTGCTGGCGCTTGCCCTAGGGCTTGCCCTGTCGGCCTGCAAACCCGCACCCCAGGCTGCCCCAACTGCCGCCGCCGCACCGGCTCCGACCAGCACGGCCGCCGCCACGACCCCGGTTGCACCCGTCGCCGCGGCCCCGGAAGATGCCTCTGCCAGCTGCCCGCATCCGGTCTTCGACGACTTCCTCAAGCACTTCGGCAACGAGATCGCGCTGCAGGAAACATCCACTGCCGATCCGCTGCTGGACAGCCACATCGACGCCGGAGCCGAGCCGGAGCCGCGCAAGGTGGAGGAGAAGGTGCCGCTGGCCAAGGTCGAATGGCCGGTGATGCCGGACCCGGCCACGCTGCAGCGCCAAGGCCGCGAGATGCAGCTCACCCGCCTGCCCGACGGCCAGGTGCAGGTGCAGATGCGCACCCCGGATACCAGCGACCAGCAGACCTACACCTTTGCCCAGAAGCCGTGCTGGCAACTGGTCAAGCGTGAGGACGAATCGATCTGATTCCCCGCGCGACCGCCTGCGGGCGGTCGTGTGGTTTACCGAAGGAGCACCGCATGCGTCTGTCTCCCGTTGTCCCCGTGCTGGCCCTGATGCTTGCTGCCTGCAGCGGCCCCGAGGCGGCTGCACCGGTGGCGACCCCCGCTTCCCCGGCCCCGGCAACCACGCCGGCCGCTCCTGCCGCTGCTGCTGCGGCCCTTCCCACCTCTCTTACGCGCGACGAGACCGGCATGCATATCGATTGCCAAGGCACCCGCCTGCACCTGGCGGCCCTGCCCACCCAAGACACGGACGCTTCCCGGCTGACCACGCTGGAAATCGAAAAGGACGGCGCACGCCAGGCCATTGCTGTACCCAAGGAGATGGACGGTTATACCGCCGTCGGCCTGGCCTGCGTGCAGGACCGCAGCGGCACGCCGTATTTCGTCGTGCAGTACGGTGAACTGCCGTTCGGCTGCAGCTTCTGCGAGTGGTACTACCTGTACGACGCCAGTGGCCGCCAGCTGACCCACAGCACTCCGCCGTTGCGCGGCACGGAAGGCGAGGAGCAGGAGCCGAACAACGACGAGTACGAGAAGTTGATCGACACGCTCGGCATCAAGCACCCGGAGGTGAACTACATCGAAGACTGAGCGCGGCGGCAGGACGTCGCACGCGCGCTGCAATCGCAGCACTGCAGTACCGCACCACCTGAAGTACCAGGAGCAGTACCCCTTAAGGAAATTCCCTTTTTCATAGAATGGATAGCACAGACATGGCAGACATCTACCAGGACATGGTCCAGCCCCGTGGGGCGGCCTACAGCAGTGACCGCATCAAATCGTGGAGCCACTACCGCGAGCCGATCGACCAGAGCGACGGCCGCCTGCATGGCAATTCCCGCCGGTGGGGCGATGCAAGCCCGGAAGTACAGTCACGGGTGATCGACACGCTCATCGAGTCGGCGCGCGAGAAGGGTCTGACCCCGCGCGAAACCGCACACGTACTGGCCATCGCCCGCGTGGAATCGGGCTTCAACCCCGACGCCGCCGCTGGCACCACCTCGGCCTCGGGCCTGGGCCAGTTCATCGACAAGACCGGCAACCATTACCACCTCAACAACCGCAACCGCTTCGACGTCGGCGCACAGTCCGATGCACTGGTTGACCACTACATCGACAACCGCACCCTGGCGCACAAGCGCGGCCAGGGTGAGGAATACATCTACAAGTACCACCACGACGGCCCGACCCGCGATTACGGCGGCCTCAATCTGTCTGACAAGAAGGTGATGCCGTACGTGGACAAGTACGAGCAGTTCGTGGAGCAGCGCCTGGGACAGACCCATGCGCAGTCCCACGGCAGCCACGCGGCACCCGCCGTGGCGGCGGCCACGCAGGCGCAGGCCAAGCCGGCAGCGGCGCATGCCGAAGGCCAGACCCGCACCTTCGAGCAGACCATGCAGGTGATGCTGCCCCCGCAGAACGGGGTCAAGCCGCACGTTACCGGTGAGTTCGGCGAACACCGCGCGCACAAGCCGCACGGCGGCACCGACTTCAACTATGTCGGCGGCCAACACGGCCGCAACCTGCAGCACCCGACCGTCAACGCGCCGATTTCCGGCACGGTGACGTTCGTCGGTGGCGACTACGGCACGGTGAAGATCAAGGATGCGCAGGGCAATTCGCACGAGATCCTGCACATGCAGTCGACCCAGGTGAAGGAAGGCCAGCCCATCAAGGCAGGCGAGCCGATCGGCACCATGGGCGGGCGTGGCCCGGGTGGTGCAGGGCAGTATGCCCAGCACGTGCATTACCAGTTGAAGGATCCGCACGGCAAGCTGCTCAGCCCGCAGGAGTTCTGGGACCACGGCAAGCTGAAGGAAACCGGCAAGGGTGGCCATTCGCATGACGCCGACCACGGCGGCGTGCTGCGCCAGGGCGCCAAGGGCGAGGAAGTGACTGCGCTGCAGAAGGAGCTCAACCGCTTGGGCGTGCGCGACGGCCACGGCAACCGGCTGAGCGAGGATGGCAAGTTCGGTGCCCATACCAAGGACGCACTGACCGCCTACCAGAAGCAGCATGGGCTCGCCGTCGATGGCGTGGCCGGTCCGGCGACGTTGGGCAAGCTGGCTGAGGGCCGCAGCCATGCCGAGGCGGCGCCGAAGGGGCCGCAGCTGGGCGACAAGGCGCATCCGGATACGCCGCTGCACAACGCGATCCGTGGCCACATGCCGGGCATGATCTGCAACGAGATGGCCGCGCATGTGACCGCACAGGCCAAGGCTGCCGGCATCGATTCGCCGGAGAAGCTGCAGGGCGTGACCATGCAGGATGGAAAGGCATTCGTGATGGGCACCGTTCCCGGCTTCCGTACTGCGGTGGACATGACCCAGACGGCACCGAGCGTGCAGGAGACCAGCGCTGCCATGCTGGCCAAGCACGAGCCGTCGCAGCAGCACGTGCAGGACGAGCAGCAGCGTGTGGCCATGGGCCGTTGACCGCTGCGTGCGAAGAGGTGTGTGGTAAAGGAGGCCGGCCGGGGCGACCCGGCCGGCTTTTCCCTTTGCGGGGCGAGGAAATACTCTGATGCCATTTCCCAGGACGCTGCAGTGGCGCAACGCATGGCAGTGGGTGTGGCTCGTCCTGCTGCTCTGCCTGTCGCCGATACCGGCGCTGGCGACGGCCCCGATCCCTGCGTTGAATGACCCGGTGGTGGACACCGCCAATGCGCTGTCGCCCAGCACCCGCGCCACGCTGCGCGAGCAGGCATTGCAGTTGCAGGCACGCAAGGGCGCGCAGCTGCAGGTGCTGGTGGTGCCGAGCGTTGGCGAAGAAGGCATCGAAGCCTATGCGCAGCGCGTCTTCGACCAATGGCAGCTGGGCCGCGCCGGTGTCGATGATGGCGTGCTGCTGCTGGTGGCGGTGCAGGATCGTCGCGTACGCATCCAGACCGGTTATGGCCTGGAAGGCACCATTCCCGATGCCTATGCCGCGCGAATCATCGACAAGGCGATCGTGCCGCGGCTGCGCGAGGGAGACCTGGACCAGGGCGTGCTGGACGGCACTGCAGTGCTGGTGGCGCTGGTCGATGGCGAGCAACTGCCGCCCTGGGAAGATTCATCGGCACGCAACGTGTTGCCGCCGGATTGGCGCACGGGGGATTCGGTTGTCGCGCTGACGTTGCTGGCGGGATTCCTGGCCGGCCTGTGGCGATCACCGCCGCGTCTGCTGGCGACCCGCACCGAAGCCGATTTCACCGGTAACCGCCGCGAGCGGCGGCGCACGGCACTGGCAGCCAATGCGGCGGTGCCCAGGCCCACGTGGCCGACATTGCCTGCCTGGGGCAGGCCGCTGCTGGTGACGGCGGTGATCGCCGCGGGGGTGCTGTCTGCGACGCTGCTGCTGCCGCGCCACGTGCTGCCGGTTCTGTTCTTCGTGATGGTGCCCGCTGTACTGGTGGCGACGCTGCTGGGCTGGTGCTGGCGTCGCAGCCGCGGCGTACGCATCGTGCTGTACGGCATGCTGGCCGCCAGCACTGGCTTCTTCGTGGTGATGCTGGTCCGTGGCCAGTTGCCGCCCAGCCTTGCGCTGCACACGCTGCTGAACCTGGCGGTCTGTATCGCTGCCATGCTGGTGTTCTTCCTGGTGCAGGCCGGTCGCGCGCGCTGGCGGAAGAACCGCAACAGCTTCGCCATCCGCTTGGTGGTGCTGGTGCTGCTGACCGGTGGCTATGCGCTGGGTGCAGTGCTGGCCATCGACCGTGCCGGCGACGAGAACGCCCGCGTGCTGGCGACGATCCTGTCCAGCGTGGGCACGCTGTTCCTCTACTTCATCTGGGTGTTCACCCTGCTGCCCGGCGAGAAAGCCCGCAGCGGCCGCGGTTCGTCCAGAGGCTACCGTTCCTCCTCCAGCACTTCGTCATCCAGTTCGTCCTCGAGCAGTTCCAGCGACTGGTCCGGTGGTGGTGGCCGCAGCGGCGGCGGTGGTGCCTCGGGCAGCTGGTAGCTCAGGCCGCCTGCACCCGCCAGCCCAGTGCGGCATCGTGCAGTTCGCCGCTGCCGCTCACATCGCCCACCTGCAGCTGCAGTCCCTGTGCGTTGGGCAGGTCCTTCTGCTCGGGGAACCAGCGCCGATCAGCAGCGACCACGATCAGCAGCCCCTCGTCATCGCCCATCGGTGCGAACTGTGGCGACGGCCGGCTGATCGGCTGCAGGCCGAAGCGCTGGCTGGACTGTTCGCGCACCGCATCGACATCGTGGCTGGGCAGGCCGACCTCGCTCAGGCAGGTCAGTTCGCTGCCATGGAAGGCACCGCTGCGTTCGCTGGCCGGCAAGCGTCTGCGGCCGATCAGCTCCAGGATCAGGCCATCGGGTCCGGTGAAATACACCGACTGCGATTGCCAACTGCTTTCCAGTGCGAAGTAATCGAGGCCTTCGGGGTTGCGTTGAAAGGGCGTGCGTACACGCAGCCAGGTCATGGCCTGGGCGAAGCGGTTGTCCGGCACATTGAAGGCCAGGTGCACGCCGCCGACCGCGTGGTCGCCGGCAGGGTGCAGCTGGATCGTGCTCCAACCGATGCGGATCTGGTCGCCGGCCACCTCCAGCTGCAGCACGTCGCGGAACCAGGCGGCAACGCTGGCGACATCGGATACCGGCAGGGTGAGGTGCAGCAGGCGCATGGTCGATCCTCCGTGTAGCGCTGGGTGCAGTGTAGTCCCGCGCACCTTCGCGTCGCGTCATCACCTGCGCAACGAATCGTTACCCCACCGCCGACGTAAAACCGTGCTCGACAGCGTTTACCGCAGTGCCTCACCGAAAAAGCGCACCGCATCTTCCACCACCACGGCATGCGTCTGTTCCTTCGGCACCGCAGTAGTGCATAGCGCCTGCAGCCGCTCCTTCGCCAGCGGCGTGCAACCGGACAGGAAGTCGTAGTGCCCGACACCCGGCAGCGCGTGCAGTGTTGCTTTCGGAATCAGCGCCGCCGCCACATCACCGTTTGTCGCTGGTGGCGCGACCTCATCAGCAGCGCCCAGCACGATCGCCACCGGCTGCTGCAACGCCTTCAGCTGCTCCGGTGCGAATGCCTGCACGATGGCCGGCGCCAGCACGAATACCGCGCGGACACCGGGAATCGAACGATCATCCTGCGCATGCTGCATGTAGGGCTGCAGTTGCGGCGATGCTGCTGCAGCAAGACGCGCCTCCATCGTATGTGCGGCCGCTTCCTGCTGCGGTCTGCACACGCCGTCGTCCGGGTGCGCCCGGCAGAACGCCAGCAGCCGCGTCATGTCCGGCCGTGCGCCGGCGCTCAGCAGTGCGGTGAAACCACCGGCGGAATAACCGATCACGCCCAGCCGCGACGCATCAATGTGTGGCCCCAGTTGCGTGTCCGCCTTTACTGCGGCCAGTGCGGCCTTCAGATCGTCGGCGCGCAGCCAGGTCAGCACGCTGCCGGCCAGCGTCATCTCATCTGCGCCGTTGTTGCCCGGGTGATCCACGGCGATCACCAGGTAGCCGGCGCGCGCCAGCGCGGTGCCCAGCCACCCCATCATGCGCGCGGTGCCACCATTGCCATGCGACAGCAACAGGGTTGGCAGGCGCGCGCCGGCAATGGGGGCGTCCTTTGCGGAGCGCCCCACCTCGAACAGCGGCGCATCCGCTGGCCCGATGGTCACCGGTGTTTCCTCGCTGCCCGGGCTTGCCGGGTACCACACAGTGAATCGCAGCACATCGCGGTGCGCGCCATCGCGTATCGCCGCGCTTTCCAGCGTTGTCACACCGTGGCGTTCACCGGCGGGGAAGGGAGCCGCCGCCATCGTCAGCGGCGCCAGCGAAGCCAACAGCAGGGTCAGGATCCATCGGGTCGCACGCATCATCAGTCTCTCCGGGTCAGGCAGGGCGTTGATCGACCGGCAGCCAGATCTCCACGCCACCGTGGCCGCTATGCTCGTCGAAGCGGGTGTCGTAGCGTTCAAGGTCCGGCGCGTTGGCAAGGCTCAGCTTGTTTGCGGGCAGGTATTGGTCCAGCAGCCAGAACCAGGTCGCGCGGATGGTGGAGATATGGCCGCCATGCCACGCCACCAGGTAACGGCGCGCAGGCACATCCACCCGCTGCCAGTGTGCCGGTACCGATGGCAGTACATTCACCGGCAGCGCTGCGATGTAATCGAAACCGCCATCGTCGTCACTGTTGCAGCACACACCGAAACTGAGCGTTGCCGGCGTCGGCCATTCGCGATTGAGCTGTGCCCACTGCCCCGGAATCGCACCACCACTGTTGCGGGTGTGGCGCATGCCGATGCCAGCCAGCTGGAAGGGCGTGCACTCGATCAGCCTGGGCGCCTCGCTGCAGGCCTGTGGTGCATCGTCGAGGCGGATCGCATGCACCAGTGCCAGCTCCTGCAGACCCCGCTCGCGCACGCGCTCCGGGGTCTGCCCGAACTGCTCGCAGAAGGCACGGGTGAACGCGGCATGCGTGCTGTAGCCCGCCGCCAGCGCTACCTGCAGGATGTCGCCGGCACCGTTGGCCAGCTGCTGTGCAGCAGCGGTCAGGCGGCGTCCACGCAGGTAGCGCACCACCGACGTACCGGTGCGGGCCTGGAACAGGCGCGACAGGTGGAACGGCGACAGCCCGGCGGCTGCCGCGATGTCGGCCAGCGCCAGCGGTTTGTCAGCATGGCTTTCGATGTACCACAACGCTTTGCCTGCCGCGCTCATCGCGCTGTTCCTTGTTCGAATGCCGGGCAGCGTAACGGATCGACGGGGTGGGGCGCTTAGCAGTTCTTGCGGTGGCGGGGCTTTGCGTTTGCCGTAGCAGCGGCAACAATGTGGCCTTCATGGACACGATGAAGGCCAGGGACATGCCAGAAAATGCGCGCAATGCCACAGCAGTGGAGTCGGTCGGATGATCGGGCTGGTGATCTCGGTTCTCGTATTGCCGGCGCTGTTGACCTTGGCGTTGCTGGTGCTGATGTGGCGCTGGGCGCCGCGTTGGCGCGGCAATCCATGGCTGTACCGCGTCGGCTTCGCGTTCCTGGCCGGTTTGCTGTCACCGACGATGCTGATGGCCGGCCACGGCGGCTTGCCGGGTCCCACGATCGGAGGCCTGGTGCTGGTGCTGATGCGGCTGGAGTGGATCGGCGATCTGCATGTCAACTTCATCGCCTTCGGCAGCAACGACGCGGCGTTTCTCTCTGCCCCTTTCCTGGTCGTCTTCGCGCTCGCACTGTTCTTCCCGTTGCGGACGGCACGGCCAGCCACCTTCGGCTTCGACGACGACGCTGCCGGGTAGCGCACGCCCGGTACGGGCAGCACCCGTACCGTAACCGCTGCAACTGTCGTCTCCACGTCATCGCTGCTTCACATCCCACGCCGAGACTGCGCGCCTTGTCCAGGTCCTACCTGGCCCTGTCGTGCCTTCCCGGAGTCCTGCCGTGCATCGTTCGAAGCTGTCGCGTTCCATCCTCCTCGCCCTTGGTCTGGTCAGCGCAGGAGGCGCGATCGCAGCAGATGCCGGAACGGCAGACACCAGCAGCAGCGGCAGTCACACCGCACCTACCCAGCTCGACGCGATGCTGGTCACCGGTACCCGTGCCTCCAACCGCACCCAGTTTGAAACCCTGGCGCCGGTGGACGTGTTCACCAAGCAGGACATCCAGTCGGTCGACTCCACCGACCTGAAGGACGTACTGGCGCAGCTGGTGCCGTCGTTCGTGGTGCAGCGCCTGCCGATGGCCGATGGCCAGGTGTTCGTGCGCCCGGCCACGCTGCGTGGCCTGTCGCCGGACCAGACGCTGGTGCTGGTCAACGGCCGCCGCTTCCATCGCAGTGCGCTGCTCGGCAACCGCGGTGCTCAGGCCGCCGACCTGGCGCAGATTCCGACCAGTGCCATCAAGCGCATCGAAGTGCTGCGCGATGGTGCGTCGGCACAGTACGGCTCGGATGCCATCGCAGGCGTCATCAACATCATCCTGGAAGACAGCCCGGGCACCGAGATCACCGCCGGCTATTCGCAGTACGCGCAGGGCGATGGTGGCTCGCGCGACTTCAGTGCGCGCACCGGCTGGACGCTGGGGGACTACGGCAGCCTGGCGTTGTTCGCCGAATCATCCAACTCCGATGCGACCTCGCGCACCCGCCAGCGTCCCGACGCCATCGCCTTCCAGGCCGCGCATCCGGAGCTGGACGTGCCCAACCCGGTGCAGCGCTGGGGCCAGCCGGAACTGGAAAGCCGCCGCGTGGGCTTCAACCTGAAGGCCAATGCCAGCGACACCCTGGAGCTCTATGCCTTCGGCCTGTACAGCCACAGCGACGGTGTCAGCGATTTCAACTGGCGCAACCCGGATACCACCACTGGCGCGTACCGTACGACCAGCATCTTCCCGGGCTGGAACCTGCGCTCGCTGTATCCGGTGGGCTTCAGCCCGCAGTACGGCAACACACAGAACGACCTGCAGCTGGTCGCTGGCCTGCGCGGTGAGATCACGCCGAAGCTGCGCTGGGACCTGAGCGCCTCTTACGGCCGCAACGCCATCGACTACAGCCTGAAGAATTCGATCAACGCATCGCTGGGTCCCAATAGTCCGACTGCATTCGATCTCGGTCGCCTGACCCAGACCGAGAAGAACGCCAATGCGGACTTCAACTACGAATGGGACGTGGCTGCGCTGTCCAAGCCGATCAACGTCGCCTTCGGGGCCGAGTTCCGCCAGGAAACCTATCAGGTGCGTGCCGGTGATCCTGCCTCGTACGCGGTGGGCCCGGGCGCGGCGGCGGGGCTGGAAGCCAATTCCAACGGCGCGCCGGGCTTCTCGGCCAGCCAGGCGGGAACGTGGGATCAGCGCAGCAAGGCGGCCTACGTAGATATGGAAGTGCCGCTGGGCGAGCGCTGGAGCATCGGCGCGGCGGGTCGTTATGAAGACTTCTCCAGCTTCGGCAGCACGGTGGACGGCAAAATTTCTGCACGCTTTGCAGTCACCCCGGATGTTGCGCTGCGCGGCACCGTGTCCACCGGCTTCCGCGCGCCCACGCCGGCCCAGCTCAACACGACCAGCACCACCCAGGGCCTGGACACGCGCACGCTGCAGATCTTTACCAGCGGCCGCCTGTCGCCCAGCGATCCGTTGGCTCATCTGCTCGGTGCCAAGCCGCTCACTCCGGAAGAATCGCGCACCGCCTCGCTGGGCCTGACCTGGCGCACCGACATGGGCCTGTCCGGTTCGGTGGATGTCTACCGGATCAAGCTCAGCGACCGCTTCAGTCAGTCGGCCAGCTTCGCCATTCCGGCCGGCACGCCCAACCCGCTGGGCTATACCTCGGTGAACTACTTCACCAACGATTTCGACACCACCACCACCGGCGTGGACGTGGTCGGCAACTACCTGCGCGATCTCGGCGCCGGGCGCATGACGCTGACCCTGGCTTACAACTACAACCAGACCCGCGTCGACAACGGCAGCACCTCGGTGGCCACCAACGAGACCCAGCGCGCGCTGTTCGAAGACCGCCTGCCCGAGCACAAGGGCAGCTTCACCGGCAGCTGGGACGTCGGCGCGTGGTCGTTGATGGCGCGCGTGCGCTACTACGGCAAGTGGACCGACTCTACCGGCAACGCGACCGGCGACATCTACCAGCAGTTCGGTGCGATGACCTTCCTGGATCTGGCCGTGGGCTACCGCATCAACGAACACCATAGCTTGCGCGTGGGCGCCGACAACGTGTTCGACCGCTACCCGGATGAAGCCACCTTCCAGGCCAGCCGTGGCCTGATCTACTCGCGCAACGCGCCGTATGACACCGACGGCGCCAATGTGTACGCACAGTACCGGCTGACCTTCTGATGGACGGTCGCCGTCGTTCCCTGCTGCGTGCCGGCGCGCTGCTGCCGGCCGCTGCGGCGTTGTCTTCACTGCCTGCCGCAGGCGCCGCGCGTTACGCTGGGCCCATGCAGATTCCCGCAACGACCGTGGCGCCGGACGTGCTGGCCCGCGACGAAGGCTACTGGGCCACCGTGGCCAGCCACTTCGACATCACCGATGAAGTGAACCACCTGGAAAACGGCTACTGGGGTGCGATGGGCAGGGAGACCCTGGCCAGCTACCAGCGGTACACCGCCGAAGTGAATCGCGGCAATGCCTGGTATGGCCGGCACGCGTTCCCGGCGCAGTACATGGCGGTGCATCGTCGGGTGGCTGACATGCTCGGTGTCGGTGCGGACGAGATCGCGCTGACCCGCGGCGCGACCGAAGCGATGCTGGCGCTGATCGGCGGCTACAACCGCCTGCAGCCGGGTGACCAGGTGCTGTACGCCGACATCGACTACGACAGCATGATCAACGCAATGCGCTGGTTGCAGCAGCGTCGTGGCGTGCAGGTCGAGCGCATCGCATTGCCGGCGGTGCCAAGCCGTGAGCAGATCCTGCAGGCCTACGATGACGCGTTCGCGCGCCTGCCGCGCCTGAAACTGGTGTTGCTGACCCAGGTCAGCCACCGCCATGGGCTGGTGCTGCCGGTGGCGGAGATCGCCGAGCGTGCGCGTGCGCGTGGCATCGATGTGATTGTCGATGCCGCACATGGCTTCGGCCAGATCGACTACGCGGTGCCGGACCTGAAGGCCGATTTCGTTGGCATCAACCTGCACAAGTGGATCGGCGCACCGGTGGGCGTGGGCGCGATGTACGTACGCAAGGCGCGCGTGGCCGACCTGGATCCATACATGGGCGAGACCGACGATGGTCGCGTGGGCAGCCGCGTGCACACCGGCACGGTCAACTTCGCCGCGTACCTGGCGCTGCCCGAAGCCATCGCGTTGCATCAGCGCATCGGCGCAGCCAACAAGCAGGCGCGCCTACGTTACCTGCGCGAGCGGTGGACGGTGCCAGTGCGGCAGATGGCGCATATCGACGTGCTGTCGTCGCCGGATCCGGCGTTGGCCAGTGCATTGGCCAGCTTCCGCCTGCGTGGCCATACCTCGGTGGAAGACAACCTGGCGCTGCAGAAGCGTCTGCTGGATGAGCATCGGATATTCACCACGCATCGCGATGGTCTGGACTCCGGCGCCTGCGTGCGGGTGACACCGTCGGTGTTCACCCGCCCCGCGCAGATGGATGCGCTGGTGCAGGCGCTGGCCGCACTGGCCTGAAATCCCGCCGCTTTGGTAGATGCCGACCTTGGTCGGCACCGCATCCGCGCATGGCGTGAACGGGAATTGCCAACCAAGGTTGGCATCTACCGAAACAGGCCCAGTAGATCCACGCCATGCGTGGATGCTCTCCGCCTACCGATCAATCGCCGGCAACGCATCGGACAACAACAACCGATCGATCCGCCGCAGCGCGCTCTCCAGTTGCCGCCGGTCCGCAGCCAATCCCAACGACAGCCGTACCCCGCTGGCGAACGGTGCGCCCGGCGGACAGAACGCCGATGAAGGCGCGATCGCCAGACCCTGCAGCTGTGCCGTACGCACCAGCGTGGCATCGGTCCATGGCGCTGGTACCCGGCACCACGCATGCAGGCCATCGGCGCGCTCCAGCAATGAGGGCGCCAGCAGATACCGCGCCATCCGCGTGCGCTCGCGCGCTTCCTCGCGCACCTGCACCAGCAGCGCCTGCGCCGAACCATCCAGCAGCAGCTGGCTGGCCAGCGCAGAGACCAGCGGATGGCCCATCAACCGCGTGGCACGCAGTGCGGCAGCCATCGCCTCGGCGTGGGTGGCGCCCGGGCATTGCACGAACGCGGTACGCAGACCGGGGCTGATCACTTTCGACAGCGTGGCCACATGGAACACGTGCCGGGGCGCCAGTGTCGCCAGCGGAATCGGCGCGGTGTCGGCCAGATGCCAGTACGGATCGTCCTCGATCGCCAGCAGGCCTTCGCGCTCCAGCACCCGCGCCAGCGCCTCGCGCCGCGAGGTGGGCACGGTCAGCGCCGTCGGGTTCTGGCAGGTGGGGTTGAGGTAGACCAGACGCGCGCCACATTCCCGCGCCTGGCGTGCCAGCGCCTCCGGGCACATGCCCTGTTCGTCGCCCTCGACCGTGACCAGCCGCCGCCCCAGTGCGGCGGCGGCCTGCAGCAGGCCCGGATACACCAAGCGGTCGCAGAGGATCGCGTCGCCCTCGCGTCCCTGGCTGACCAGGATCGCCGCCAGCGCCACCTGCGCGCCCTCGGTCAGAAGCAGGCGTGCATCGTCCACCGTGCCCAGCATCGGCTGCAGCCAGCGCGCCGCCGCGTGGCGGTCGGTCGGGTTGCCACCGCCCAGGTGATAGGTCATCAGGTTCGGCGCATTGCTGCGTGCGAGCACCGCTGCTGCACCTCGACGCAGCATGTCCGCCAGTGCATCGGCGTCGGGTACCGGCGGCACGTTCATGCTGAGATCGACGGCCTGGTCAAAGCCTGCTTTCGGCGGCGCGATGAAGCTGCCTTGCGGACCACGTGCTTCGATCAGACCACGCTTGCGTGCTTCATCGAACGCACGGGTCACCGTGGTCAGGTCCACGCCCAGCTGTTGTGCCAATGCACGCTGCGAGGGCAGCCGTTGCCCGGGTGCCAGGCCGCCGCGATTGATGGTGCGTTCCAGCGTGTTGACGATGCGCAGGTAGATCGGGCCGCTGTGCACATGCACGTCCTGCACCCAGCCCAGCCCTGCGACGCCAGGCCCTGCGACATCGGGTCGCGGCATGTACGGAGGATGTCGGGGCGTATCGTTGCTTCCAACGGCGGGAGCCTGTCCATAACCATCGGTCGGTTCGGACAGGTGACCGCCGTTGTTGTTTGTGGCGGCTGCGCCGGCCAGCGTCGGTGATGTCATCGCGCGTCCTCAGCGCTTGGCCTGCCAGGGGCAGTAGCAGCCCACGGCAAGCAGTCCTTTCGGGCGCACGGTTTCCCCGCGCACCAGTTTGTCCAGCAGCGGTTCGACAAAACTGTTGGCCGAATTGCAGACCATGCCGATGCTGTACGGGCCGGCGTATGCCAGGTGCCCGGTGCGGTCCCAGATCGCCACCGCCGGGCTGGCCGGAATGTTTTCGATGCCGTCGATGGTCGGCAGGTTGATCACCTTGTTGCGCAGCGGTTCGGGCAGTTCACCTTCGGTACCGGGGCGGCGGATCGCATAGAAGTCGATGCCGGCGCGGCGGTACATGCTGATCAGGTAGCTGAGGTGCGCACCGGTTTCGCGGTTGCACACGCCGCAGGTCGGATCCCAGAAATGCACCACGCGGATGCGGCCGGTGTCGCCGGCCAGTTCCGCCGGCAACCGCAGCTGCGAGTCATCGAAGACGATGGCCTGTTCGGCGAACGTGGACTGTTCGCCATAGCCGAAGTACTGCCACAGTGCCGCCGCCACGCCGGCCATGAACAGGCAGGCGAGGGCGATCATCACCGGCAGCATCGAACGGCGTGGGCGCGGCGCGGTTGCGCCCATCAGGAGCCGTCCTCGCCGAACTTGTGCACGTACTGTTTGCGCATCTCGCGGCAGGAATCGGCCTGGGCGCGGCGCTGGATCTCGCTGCGCGCCGCGTCCTCGCTGCGTTGCAGGCACTGTTCGATGGCGTGGCGCTCGGCGGCCTGCACATCCACGGTCTGCGGTTGCAGGCAGACCCAGGCCAGGGCGGCCAGCATCAGCACGACGAAGCCGCCGCAGCCGATCATCACCAGGTGGAACTTCAGTTTGTCGGCGGCCATCGGCGGCACGTCCCTCGGTCCATACATTGCATACAAGATATCATCTTGTATGGTTATGGCTCACAGGGGGCTCAGACGATCGCCGAATGTCGCGCGTCAGGCGCCTCGGACAGAATCTCGTTCAGCTTGGCCAGCGCGCCGGCCAAGGCTTCCTGGTCCACGGCCCCGCCCAGCGACAGGCGGATCGCGTTGCCCGGTGGCGGTTCTTCCACGCTGAAGGCGTCGGAGCTGGCGATGCCCAGGCCCTGTTCCTGCGCGGCCTGGATCAAGCGGTACTGGTCCAGCCGCGGCGGCAAGGGCAGCCACACATGCAGGCCGGCCGGATGGGCCTGGCGGCGGGCGGGCAGGTAGCGGGCGGCGATGGCCTGGCGCTCGCGCAGTTCCTGCTGGAAGCGCTGCACCATCGCCTGCGCCTGGCCGGTGCGGATCCAGTGCGAGGCCACGGCCACCATCGACTGGGTGGGCATCAGCGCGATCGCGCGCAGGGCGTCCAGCACAGGCTCCATCGGCTGGCCGGCCGGCACCACCAGGTAGGCCGTGCGCAGGCCGGGAGCCAAGCACTTGGACAGCGTGGAGATGTAGTAGACCGGGCAGCCACCGTCGGCCAACGCGGCCAGTGGCGGCGCGGCATCACCGGCCAGCAGCCAATAGGGATCGTCCTCGACCACGGTCAGTTCGTGCCGCCGCGCGACCGCCAGCAGGGCCTGCCGGCGCTGCGCGGACATCGTCGCCGTGGTCGGGTTCTGGATGGTCGGCACCAGGTACAGCAGGCGCGGCCGGCGCAGCTGGCAGGCTTCTTCCAGGGCGTCGGGCAGCATGCCTTCGGCGTCCATCGCCACCGGCACCACGCCCCGCTGCAGCACCCGCGCGGCGGCCAGCAGGCCCGGGTAGGTCAGCTGTTCGGCGGCGATCAGTTCGCCCGGCTGGGTGCGGGCCAGGATCAGCGCGCACAGCGCGGTCTGCGCACCGGGGCAGATCACCACCCGCTCGGCGCCCACCGGGCCGAGGATCGGCGCCAGCCATTGCACGGCCGCCGCGCGGTCGTCGCGGCTGCCAGCGCCGACGTGGTAGCTCATCAACTCGCCCTGGCCCAGCTGCTGGCCCAGGTGCTGGAAACCGGCCTCCATGCCCTGCGCGAACGGCGCGCTGCCCAGCAGCGGCGGGATATTCATGCTCAGGTCGACCGACGTGCTGCGGTTGCCCGCGGACATCGCGATGAAGGTGCCGCCGGCGCCCTGCGCGTCCAGCAGCCCGGCCTGGCGCAGTTCGGCGAAGGCGCGGGTGACCGTGGTCAGGTCCACGCCCACCTGCTGCGCAAGATCGCGCTGCGGTGGCAGGCGGTCGCCCGGGCGCAGCACGCCATCGTCCACCGCCTCGCGCACCTGCTGGGCGATCTGCAGGTACAGCGGTCCTGCGCCCTCGCGGAAGGGGCGAACCCAGGTCCGGTTGGGGTGTTTCAGGCGGCGGCCCGCAGCAGGAGGCGTCATCGGTCGGATTTTTCCATACGTGCAGATGCACAAGTCCATACAATGCTGTATCTTGTATGGGCTTGATTGGAGTGGTTCGCCTGCTTGTAGGCGACCTCGTACCCACAGTGTAGCCGCTCCACGCCCGGGCGCTGCGCGCAGGCGAGCCGGTCAAGCGCGCATCTTCAACAGGGTTGACCTCCAATGAATATCTGCTGGAACCGCATCCGCCTGGCGCTGGTCGCCCTGGCCTGCATCGCCCTGACGGGCTGCGATTGGGTGCTGCTGGATTCGAAAGGCATGGTCGGGATCGCACAGCGCGACCTGATCCTGATCTGCATCGGCCTGATGCTGATCGTCGTCGTGCCGGCCATCGTGCTGACCTTCGTGTTCGCCTGGCGCTTCCGCGCCGGCAATACCAAGGCGAAGTACACGCCGGACTGGTCGCACTCCACCAAGGTGGAAGTGGTGGTCTGGGGCGTGCCGTTGATCATCATCGCGGTGCTGGCAGTCATCGTGTGGCAGTCGACCCACGAGCTTGACCCGTACAAGCCGCTGGACGTGGCTGGCGAACCGCTGCACGTGGACGTGATCGCCACCGACTGGAAGTGGGTATTCGTCTACCCGGATCTGGGCATCGCCACGGTCAACCAGCTCAACTTCCCGGCCAACCGTGCGCTGGCGTTCAACATCACCTCCAACTCGACGATGAACACCTTCTTCATCCCGCAGCTGGGTGGGCAGATCTACGCGATGGCCGGCATGCGCACGCAGCTGCACCTGATCGCCAACGAGCCCGGCCAGTTCCGCGGCATGTCCGGCAACTACAGCGGCCATGGCTTCTCGAACATGAAGTTCATCGCCACCGCCAGCAGCAACGAAGACTTTGATCGCTGGGTGGCCGAGGTGCGCAGCGCGCCGGATGCGCTCAGCTTCGAGCAGTTCAAGGCGCTGGCCGCACCGTCGAAGAACGCGCCGGTACAGCACTTCTCCAGCGTTGAACCGCTGCTGTTCAAGAAAGTCATCGACCAGTTCATCGGCGTCGGTGAGAACACCGCTGCTGCGGCCCCGGCCGGTACGGCCGCCGGTGCCCAGGTTTCCCAGGAGTAACGAACATGTTGGGTAAATTGACGTGGGAGGCCGTGCCGCTGCACGAGCCGATCGTGGTGGTCACGCTGGCGGCCATGGTCCTGGGCGGCCTCGCGCTGCTCGGCGCGGTGACGTATTTCAAGCTGTGGGGCGTGCTCTGGCGCGACTGGTTCACCACCGTGGACCACAAGAAGATCGGCATCATGTACGTGGTCGTCGCGCTGGTCATGCTGGTGCGTGGCTTCGCCGATGCGCTGATGATGCGTGCACAGCTGGCGGCGGCCGGGCCGGGCAGTGATGGCTTCCTGCCACCGGAGCACTACGACCAGATCTTCACCGCGCACGGCGTGATCATGATCTTCTTCGTGGCCACCCCGTTCGTGGTCGGCCTGATGAACATCATCGTGCCGCTGCAGATCGGCGCGCGCGACATGGCGTTCCCGTTCCTCAACGCCTTCAGCTTCTGGATCTTCGTGGTCGGCGCTGCGCTGATGATGATCTCGCTGGGTGTTGGCGAATTCGCCATGACCGGCTGGGTCGCCTATCCGCCGCTGTCGGGCATCGAGTTCAGTCCAGGAGTAGGTGTCGATTACTACATCTGGGCGCTGCAGGCGTCCGGCATCGGCACGCTGCTGACTGGCGTCAACCTGTTCATCACCATCCTGCGCATGCGTGCGCCGGGCATGACCCTGATGAAGATGCCGGTGTTCACCTGGACCGTGCTGGTCACCAGCGTGATCATCATCGCCGCCTTCCCGATCCTGACCGTGGCCCTGGGTGCACTCACCCTGGACCGCTACCTGGACTTCAACTTCTACACCAACACGTTGGGTGGCAACCCGATGATGTACGTGAACCTGGTGTGGGCCTGGGGCCACCCGGAGGTGTACATCCTGGTGCTGCCGGCGTTCGGCATCTTCTCTGAAGTGACCGCCACGTTCTCGCGCAAGAAGCTGTTCGGCTACAAGTCGATGGTCGGCGCCACCCTGGCGATCGGCATCCTGTCCTTCATCGTGTGGCTGCACCACTTCTTCACCATGGGTTCCGGTGCCAGCGTCAATGCCTTCTTCGGCATCATGACGATGATCATCGCCATCCCCACCGGCGTGAAGATCTTTACCTGGCTGTTCACCATGTACGGCGGCCGCGTGGAGTTCAGCGTGCCGATGCTGTGGACCATCGCCTTCCTGGTCACCTTCACCATCGGTGGCATGACCGGCGTGCTGCTGGCCATCCCGGGCGCAGACTTCCTGCTGCACAACAGCCTGTTCCTGGTCGCCCACTTCCACAACACCATCATCGGCGGCGCGCTGTTCGGCTACCTGGCCGGCTTCGTCTACTGGTTCCCGAAGGTGTTCGGCTTCACCCTCAACGAGCGCCTGGGCAAGTGGTCCTTCGCCTGCTGGGTGATCGGCTTCTACCTGGCCTTCATGCCGCTGTACATGCTCGGCTTCATGGGCATGACCCGCCGCATGAACCAGTACGACAACCCGGCGTGGACGCCGTACCTGATCGCCGCCTTCATCGGTGCGCTGTTCGTGTTCGCAGGCATCATCCTGATGCTGGTGCAGATCTATGTGAGCGTGCGCGACCGCAAGCGCAACCTCGACCTCACCGGCGACCCGTGGAATGCACGTACGCTGGAATGGGCCACGCCGTCGCCGCCGCCGTTCTACAACTTCGCCGTGGTGCCCAAGGCCGATGAGCTGGACGCCTTCCACGAAGCGAAGAAGCGTGGCCTGCCGCCACCGCCGAAGAAGTACGCGCCGATCCACATGCCGAAGAACACCGGCGTGCCGTTGATCCTCAACGTCTGGATCCTGGTGCTGTGCTTCGCCCTGGTCTGGCACATCTGGTGGATGGCCGGTGCCAGCTTCATCGCGATGATCGTCACCCTGATCGCGCGCTCCTACAACGAGGACGTGGATTACTACGTCAGCTCCGAGGAGGTGGCGCGTACCGAAGCGGCCAACCACGCCAAGCTGCAGGAGGCAGGCGCATGAACCTGTTGACCCGTCCGCAACTGGACAGCGATGCGCTGGTCCACGACGACCACCATGAGCACGACCACGCCCACGAACAGGGCGGCATGAAAGTGTTCGGCATGTGGGTGTACCTCATGTCCGACCTGGTGCTGTTCGGCTCCCTGTTCGCCTCGTACGCGGTGCTCAGCACCGCCTACGCAGGCGGCCCAACCGGCAAGGAACTGTTCTCGCTGCCGTTCGTGATGGCCGAGACCTTCATCCTGCTGGTGTCCAGCATCACCTACGGCCAGGCCGTGCTGGCCATGCACCGCCTGGACAAGGCCGCCGTGCTGCGCTGGCTGGGCGTGACCTTCGTGCTCGGTGCCTCGTTCATCGGCATGGAGCTGTACGAGTTCTCGCACCTGATCCATGAAGGTGCCGGCCCCAGCACCAGTGCCTACCTGTCGGCGTTCTTCGCCCTGGTTGCCACCCACGGCCTGCACGTGGCCAGCGGCCTGATCTGGATGGCGGTGGTGATGCACCAGGTGTATCGCCGTGGCCTGACCCCGACCAACATCACCCGCGTGTCCTGCCTGAGCCTCTTCTGGCACTTCCTGGACCTGGTGTGGATCTGCGTCTTCACCTTCGTCTACCTGATCGGAGCCTTCTGACATGGCCCACGTCGAAACCTCGCGCGCCGGCAATGCGCACGGTTCCACAAAGTCCTACCTGATCGGCTTCGTGCTGTGCGCGCTGCTGACGGTGGTGCCGTTCGCGCTGGTGATGAACCCGGTGCTGTCGCGGCCGGTCACGCTGTTCCTGCTGGTCGGCTTCGCCGTCGCCCAGATCCTAGTGCAGCTGGTGTACTTCCTGCACATGGACCGCAAGTCCGAAGGTGGCTGGAACCTCGCCAGCTTCGTGTTCACCCTGGTGATCCTGTTCATCGTGGTCGCGTTGTCGATCTGGATCATCTGGAGCATGCACTACCACATGATGATCAACTGACCGTGGCTGGGGCGATCGGCATGGAGTGCGCGATCGCCCTGGCACCTCAGCCCTCTCTCCCCCCAGGGCAGGCCTGACCGAGACCGCGCCCACCTCGTGTTGGTGGTACCCGTGATGCGTGTTGCTTCCGTTGTTCGTTCCCTCCGCCTGCCGCTGCTTGCCGCAAGCCTCGCACTCGGCCTGCTGGCCGGCTGCAGCGCGCAGTCGCGCATGGATTTCTATTCCAAGGACATTGCCTGCGAGGAGCTCGGCCAGCACTGGACCATGCCCGACAGCGCCGGCACCCTGCGTGGCCCGAAGGACCTGCAGGGGCAGGTGACCTACCTGTTCTTCGGCTTCACCAGCTGCCCCGACGTGTGCCCGACCACCATGGTCGAACTGAGCCAGGTCAAGCACCTGATGGGCAAGGATGCCGATAAACTGCAGGTGGTGTTCGTCAGCGTGGACCCGGCGCGCGATACCCCCGAAGTCGCACACACCTACGTGCACGCGTTCGACCCGAAAGCGATGGCGCTGGTCGGCGATGAAGCGCAGCTCTCGGCGATGGCCAGCGATTTCAAGGCGTTCTACGAGAAAGAGCCCGGGCAGCTGCCGGACACCTACACGATGAGCCACATCGCCGGTGGCTACGTGTTCGACCGCCAGGGCCGCCTGCGCCTGTTCGCACCCTACGGCATGCCGGTGGAACAGCTGTTCTCGGACGTGCAGCGGTTGCTGCTGGAGCCGGAACATCCGGCTGCCGGCAGTGAAGCACTGGCCGCGTGCAAGCTGCCGCACGACACCAGCGTCGCCGCCCGCTGAACGACGCATCCGCTCCGGTGGCTGATGCCTGCTCCGGTGGGTGATGCTCGCTCCGGTGGGTGTCGACCTTGGTCGACACGCGGTGAATGAATCTGGTGGGTGCCGACCGTTGGTCGGCACGCCCGCTCGCCAATCCCCCGGCCGGCCAGGAGAGCCAACCAACCGGGGGCACCACGCAACGCCCTAGATCACTTCTTCTCTTCCCACTGCACAACATCCGGCTCGGCCGCGCGCACACCAGCGGTCGACAGCAGTTTGGTGGTCGCGTCCAGCGCAGCATTTACCGACGGGTACTCTACGATCGCCCGCCCCGAGGCCTTCGATACCTTCACCACGGTGCCGCCGGTGGCAGTGGCCGCGCGCTGGGCCGAGGCCGCATCGGTAAAGAACACTTTCACCCGCGAGGTCGCCACCACCGGTGCGCCGTCGTTGGATACGGCTGCCGCGAACTTGCCGGCACCAGCATCAGCACCGCCTGCCGCTGCACCATTCAGCGAACGCTTGCTGCGCGCGCCGGTCGTGGTCGCCGCCGGCTGCGGGGTGATTGTGAACTGACCGCCAGCGACCTGCTTCACGTTGGCCGATGGGGACAGCTGGAAACGCGTGCCGCCCACGTCGAACGAACGGCCCGTCGCGGTGGCCTTCAGTTCCTGCGCGTCCACGGTGGACAGGGTCTTCGCAGGCGGGGTCTGACCCGAACTCTGCGCCGAAGCGGTGGACGTCATCGCCGCGAAGGCGAGGGTGCTCAACAGAATGGTCGTCTTCATCATCAGTGCCCCAGAACGCGGATCTTGAAGAATTCGAGGTTGCCGCGCGATGCAGCGTTCGCGGCCTGCCCCATGTCGGTCACTTCCAGGGTCCAGGTGCCCGCCGCCGCCTCATCCAGGAAGGCATTGCTGGACAACAGATCCCAGTTGGTGAAGTTGCGCTGCGCGCCGCCCGTACCGGAGCCGATCGCGGTGAAGGCCGGCTGCACCACGCTGCGCGTGCCACTTGGCGAAATCAGCACGAACTGTAGTTGGCGTGTGTTGCTGTGGTTCACCCGGAAGCCCAGCTGCACCGATTCGATGTTGCGTGCACCATTGGCTACCTGGAAGGTCAGCCGCGCAGCCGCGTTGGTGGTGTTGCCGATGGCAACGGTGCGCGTGGTGGTGCGCCAGCCGGTGTCCAGCAGCGGGCCCAGCGACTGGAAGTTCTCCGCCACCTGCACGGCACGCGCCGCATTGACCACGCCGAAGCCGTACCAGTTGCTGTAGGCACGATTGGCGGCGTTCACCGTCCAGCCCGGCACCAGCACACGGCCATCGGCCAGCGTCACCGCCGGCTGGTTGGGATGATTGCGCGTGGCGGTAGTGGCCAGGATGTATTTCACATCGCGGTAGGACAGGTTCGGATTGGTTTCCAGTACCAGCGCTGCCACGCCCGATACCATCGGCGTCGCCGCCGAAGTGCCGTTCATCCTGCCGGTGTAGTTGCAGGTGCTGTCGAGGGCCGACAGGTTGCTGTCCAGCGCGTTGTAACGCTGAGCGTTGGTGTTGCTGCCCTGCGCGCAGCCGGTCACGTCGGTGGTGAGGATGGCCGGATCGTAGCGAACCGCCAACTGGTTCGGCACGTACTGCCGCTGCCAGCCGTTCTCGCCACCAAAGCCGGACACCCACAGCGCCGAACCGGTGGACGAGTACGACGAACGCACGCCGTCGGCGCGTACTGCCGCCACGGTGATCACATTGAACAGGTTGTTGCGTGGATCGCGGCCGGCCGGCACGCAGCCGGTTCTGCGGTTCCTGGTGTCGGCGGTGCACACGTCCTGGAACTGGTTGATCGCGGCGTTGTCGAAGTTGTTGCCCGCCGCCTTCACGTAGATGCCGCCGCGGCCGCCGCGCGTGCCGGAGAGGGCCTGCTCATTGGATGCCACGTCGTTCTGGCTGAAGGCGAACGGCAGGTTCGGATTGCTGGGACCGGCGCCCCAGCTGTTGTTGAACACCTGCACATCAGCCGACTCGGCACCATCCCACCACGAGTACTCGATATTGCTCAGTTGGTCGCCCCCTGCATCCGAGGCCAGCACATTGAAGCCCTTCAGCGTGGCGGCGGGCGCAACGCCGCGTACGCCCACGCCGTTGGCACCGACCGCACCGGCGATGCCGCCGACCATCGTACCGTGGTTGTCCCTGTTGGGGTCGGACGGCGAAGGGTTGTTGCTGCCGTTGGCGAAGTTCTTGCCCGCCACTGCCGCCACGTTGGCAGCCAGGTCCGGATGGGCGATCTGCAGGCCGTCATCGACGATGCCGATGATGACGCCCTGGCCGCGGATGCCGTTGCGGTACAGGCCATCCACGTTCAGATCGTTGCCGGCCACCGGCAGGGTATCGCCCAGCACCGCTTGGCCGGTATTGAGCAGGTGCCACTGGCGACCCGCCAGCGGATCGGCCTGTTGTGCCTGGGCGGTAAGGGTCAGGCTGCCCAGTACCAGGGCAGTGGCCAGGGCCAGGCGCGCAGAGCGCGGTGGCGAGGAGCGTTGCGTGTGTCGCTTCATACACGAATCCTTCTGTTGTGAATCGGCATGGCAGGACGGCGGGGCGGATCTGCCCCATCGCAACGAGCCAAACGCGACACAACGAACAACCCCCTACCTCTTCACGCAGCCAATGTGCTGATGTGCCAAATGCGTCACAAACACTTATGCCGCCTGGTAATGACGACTGCGCCGCTCTGGCCTGAGCGCCGGTAGATGCCAACCTTGGTTGGCACACCCCCGCCATGCCACCATGCCTGCAGCCCCCGGAGGACAGCGGATGACACGCCCCAATGCCCGCGCCCATGCCGATCTGGCCCCGCTCACCGTGGCCACCATCCGCAAGGTGGTGCTGTCGATGTATCACCGGCGCCACGATTACTGGATCGACGCCGACATCGCCGAGCTGCCGCCCGTGCTCACCGCGTTCAACATCACCACGGTGAAGCAGCTGCGCCTGCTGATGAAACGGCACCGCCGCGCGCTGCTGCGGGAGGAGAGAACAAAGATGCCACGGGCGCAGACGCTGGATCTGCAGACCGAGGGCGGCTGGCGTGGCATCGATATACACGCCAACACGAGCTGGTACGCCATTGGCGGCCTGGTCCGCATCAGCATGGAACACGAATTCGGCTTCGAGGCCATGCTGCCGTTCCATGAGATACGTGCAGACGAACCGGCGTAGCGTGGAAACCGTTCGACCGCTGCGGCAAGAGCTGCCGAGCATGGTTCGGCACTACAGGGCGTCATCGCGCCGCTTCCCGCCCCCCTGTGCTACTACAGCCCGTGCACCCCTTCCCGTCCCGGAGCACGACCATGGTCAACCCCGTCGCCCAGGCCCACCGCGGCCTCGGCACAACACTCTTCAGCTTGTTGAATCCGATACCGTTCGGCTTCTTCGTGGCCGGCCTCATCTTCGACATCCTCTACCTCAACACCGCCGAGGTGATGTGGGGCAAATCGGCCGCGTGGCTGATCACCTTCGGCCTGCTGATCGCCATCCTGCCGCGCCTGATCAACCTGTTCGCGGTCTGGCGCCGCAACGGCACCGCCACCGACCGCCTCGATTTCCTGCTCAACCTGGTCGCCATCGTGCTGGCCATCTGGAACGCCTTCGTGCACAGCCGCGACGCCTATGCGGCGGCCGTACCGGGCACCCTCCTTTCCGCGCTGACGGTTGCACTAATCGCGCTCGGTTTCATCCTGCTTTCGCTGCAGCAGCCGGTGCTGCAAGGAGCCCGTCATGGCTAAGCGCATCCTGCCCGTCGTGGGCGTGCTCTCGCTGGCGTTGACGCTGGCCGCGTGTGCCGGCAAGGCCGAGTACCACCCGGCCGATCAGTCCGGTGCGCAGCCACCGCTGCCTGCGCCGCAGAACTACCTGATGCCGCCCATGCAGGTACCAAAGGGCGTGGGCTGGGCCGAGGGCCAGGCACCGTCCGTGGCCGATGGCCTGAAGATCGAGCGCATCGCCGCCAACCTGCAGCATCCGCGCCGCCTGCTGTCGCTGCCCAACGGCGATGTGCTGGTGGTGGAAGGCAATGGCCCGGGCGAAGAGCCGGTCACCACGCCCAAGCAATGGATCGCCGGCAAGGTGAAGGCGCGCTCGGGCAAGGCCGGCAAGGGCGGCAACCGGGTCACCCTGCTGCGGCGCACGCCGGGTACCAACGCCTGGACCCAGCACGTCTATATCGAAAACCTGCACTCGCCATTCGGTATCCAGCTGATCGGCGACACGCTGTATGTGGCCAACACCGGCAACATCATGAAGTACCACTACGTGCCCGGCGAAACCCGCATGTCCGACAAGGGCAGCGAGTTCACCGACCTGCCCAGCACCATCAACCACCACTGGACCAAGGAACTGCTGGCCAGCCGCGATGGCAGCAAGCTGTATGTGGGCGTGGGCTCCAACAGCAACATCACCGAGAACGGCCTGGCCGTCGAGTACCGCCGCGCGGTGGTGCTCGAAGTGGACGTGGCCACCAGCGGTAGCCGCATCTACGCCTCGGGCCTGCGCAACCCCACCGGCCTGGACTGGGAGCCGAGCACCGGCAAGCTGTGGGCGGTGGTGAACGAGCGCGATGAGATCGGTGCCGACCTGGTGCCGGACTACCTCACCTCGGTGCAGGAGCACGGCTTCTACGGCTGGCCCTACAGCTACTACGGCCAGCACGTGGACGAGCGCGTGCAGCCGCAGCGGCCGGACCTGGTAGCCAAGGCGATCCGCCCGGACTTTGCCATCGGCTCGCACGTGGCACCGCTGGGCCTGCTGTTCTATACCGGCCAGGCGTTGCCGGCGAAGTACCACGGCGGCGCCTTCATCGGCGAGCACGGCAGCTGGGACCGCTCGCCGTTGAGCGGTTACGAAGTGGTGTACGTGCCGTTCAAGGATGGCAAGCCGGCCGGGCGCCCGGAAGCGGTGGTGAGCGGGTTCGCGTCCAAGGATGAGAAAACGCTGATGGGCGCGCCGGTAGGCATGGCCATCGATGCGGAGGGCGCGTTGCTGGTCGCCGACGATGTGGGCGACGTGGTGTGGCGGGTATCGGCGAAGTAGCGCGGATCTGCTCTACTGCGTCGCACTGCGGTGCCGCTGCCGGCGGCACCGCCTCGGCTTTCATGGCCCATCAGCGGAGACACGAGGATGTACCGAGGGATCGTGCTGGCCATTGTTGCGCTCATCTTCCCGGTTACTGCGGATGCCGTCGAATCGGCGCGCTGGCAGGGCAGCTACTCCAATGTCTGCATGCATCCAGAATCAGGCGACCTGCTCGGCGATGCCGTGTCCTTCATTCCATATGCGGGTGGGATGGCGGTGCTGCTGCAGCGCTTCGAAGGGGAAGCGCTGGCTCCGCAGCTGCTGATCCTGCGTGAGCAGGATGGCATCACCGTCGGCGCTGAAGCGGAGGGTGCACCGCCGGTCATCCGACTGACGCGCGAGCAGACCCGGTTGCGCGTCCGTTATCTGGACGGGCAGCAGGATTCACCGGAAGGCAGTCTGCGGCCCATCGCCGCCCCACTGTGGACGGGCGCGCGATTCCCCGAGTGCAGATGATGCAGGGGTCATCCCGCGGGTCAGGCCAGTGCCGACCAACGCCCTGAACCGACCCAGCCCGTACGCAGCCCACTGAACACCGATTCGGCTGCAAACCCCACACCGCCCAGCAGTACGCCGAAGTACACCACCGACGCCACCACGAAGCCGTAGCCGGCCGCCACCGCAGCGCCATCGCGCTGGATGAAGCCGATTGCAAATGACATCAACGCCAGCGCCGGCAGTGTGTTGCTGAAGGGAATCGGCCCGGCCGGCAGCATCAGCAGGATCGTGGCGAATACCAGCGCCAGGTTGTTCAACCGCATCATCTTCTTCGAGCGCACCATCGCCGCCAGCCGCATCGGCCGCGACAGCCGCTCCATCCGGTGCACCCATTTCAGGGCTCTGCCCAGGTTGGCCTTCAGCTTGTCGGTGGCGATCTGCTTGTCGGCCAAGCGCTGCGGCACCCACAGCGGACGGTCGCGCACGCGGCTCAGGCCGATCAGCAGGATGGATGCACCGAATACCGTGCTCAGCCCGGGAATCGATACCGGAATCAGGAAGATCGCCGACAGCAGGATCACCACCAGCATCAGGCCTTCGTCGCCCAGTGCGTGCAGCAGGGTGCCAACACGGATGTGGTCGCCGGGCAGGCCGTCGATCAGGTCTTCAATCTGCTGAGCAAGCGGGGCGGTGTCGTTGGCGTCGGGCGCTTGGTAGGTCATGCGTCGAGGGGGTGTCCAGGGAAGGGCGGTCGATAGGGCCGTCCTGCGGTGGGGGACGCACAGGCCCCATGAGTATCCCCGGCCGGCGCTGCGCGGAGGTGAACCGGGCATGAGGCCGGCAGTGCCCGTCAGCCTGGCCTAAAATGGGCGTCCCCCGCACTGGTTGAAGATGATGGACATGGGTCGCAGGCAATCGACCATCGAACTGGTCGCCATCGATATGGATGGCACCCTGCTGGACCCCGCCCACAAGCTCACCCCGCGCGTGAAGCAGGCCATCGCCCAGGCGCGCGCGCTGGGCGTGCACATCGTGCTGACCAGTGGCCGACCGGTGCCGGGGCTGGCGCCGTTCCTGCACGAACTTGGCATCGAGGGCGACGATGATTACTGCATCGCCTGCAATGGTGGCCTGGTGCAGCGCATCGGCCCGCGCGAGACGGTGGTCGAGTATCCGCTCAGCTTCGACGATTTCGTGTACTGCGAAGAGGTCGCCCGCGAGATCGGCGTGCATTTCCAGGCACTGGACGCGCAGCGCATGTACACGCCCAACCAGGACATCAGCATCTACACCGTGGCCGACTCGCATCTCTCGCGCATGCCACTGTCGTACCGCCGCGTGGCCGACATGGACCCGCGCATGTCCTTCATCAAGCTGATGATGATCGACGAACCAGAGGTGCTGGATGCTGCCATCGCGCGCCTGCCAACCGCATTGACCGAGCGTTTCGCGGTGCTGAAGAGCGCGCCGTTTTTCCTGGAAGTGTTCGACCGCCGCGCCGGCAAGGGGCCGAGCCTGCAGAAGCTGGCCGAGCACCTGGGCATCGACCGCGCCAACGTAATGGCCATCGGCGATCAGGAAAACGACCTGACCATGCTGCAGTACGCCGGCACCAGCGTGGCGATGGGCAATGCCATCGATGCTGTGAAAGCCGTGGCGCGTTTTGAAACCGCCACCAATTCCGAAGACGGCGTCGCGCAGGCGATCGAGCGCTTCGTGCTGCAGTAGGCCGGTAATGCGAAGAAGGACGCCGCCGCGCACGGCGGCGGCGTCCCACCAACGGTTTTACTGGCAGACGTACTCGTTGCCCGACTGGACGCTCTCCACATCGAGCTCATGGTTCTGGATCTCGATCGTTTCCATGCGGGTCGAAACCACCACCGCACGGGCGCCGACGCTGCACGCGGCAGGCAGGCCGCCAGCGTAGACCTGCCCATTGATCGCATACGCCAGGCCGTAGCAGGCCGAGCCGAGCTTCTGCGAGTCGAAGTGGCAAGCATTGAGCTGGTTGTTGGCCGATGCGCTGGCGGCGTTGTAGTTGGTCGTCCAGCCGCTGAACGGATCGTTGGCGCAGGTGCCCGGGAAGTCCTGGATCGGCGTGCCGCCGGTCGTGCAGGTGTGTTCCCATGCGCTGGAGAAGGGGCTTTGTTTGAAGTACGCAGTGCGGCCGCTGTCGACCCATTGCGCGGCGGCAGCATTTTCGGCGAAGGCGGACAGGCCGAGCAGGCACAGTGCAGTTGCGGCGAGCGGTTTCAATCCATTCAACATGACGTTCGTCCTTTGAAGTGTCGAGTTAACGCGTCGGAGCCTTGCATGGCAGCGTGTGCGGAAGGCGTCGCAAATGTCCGCGCCGCCGCCGCGGACATGATCATTCAGCATCCAGGGCGGCGCAAGTCGAGCCAGGCACGAATGGTCGAAAGGCTGACGGAGCGCACATACATCACATTGCAACGTGCAAGTGATAGTGCGGCATCGAAAACGATACCTGCGTATAGCCGCGCTTTACCACGGTGCAATGGCGGTATGGGCGGGCAGATGCAAGAATTCCGCACGTCGAAATCACCCCGCCGCATCACCCGGAAGATCACCGCTTCCATCCGCCTCTGACCGGCGCGCACGGCGCCGTCATTCCTTCAACGCAATCGCCGCCAGCCAGCGCGCCGCACACCGGCGCTGCATCGCGCTGGGCGTGCGCCTGCGCCACCTTTCCCCTGCACCCTGGATCTGGCCATGAACACTCCACCTACGCTTATTGCCTTGGCGATCGGCACCGCTCTCGTTGCACCGTTGCACGCTGCCGAGTCGACCGACGCCGCCCATGAAACCCCCACCACCCTGAACGCGCTGCAGGTCATCGCCACGCCGCGCGGTGCTGCTGTCGCCCCGACGCAGGTGGTGGGACCGAACCGCTACGTCATCAACGCCACCGACCTGGACGCGATGGTGTCGGGCAACAACGGCCTGTCGATGCTGAAGAACGTGCCGGGCGCGAGCTACACCGCCACCGACGGTCTCGGTCTGGACATCTCTGCCACCAGTCTGTTCGTGCGCGGTTTCCGCATGAATGAAATGGGCATCACCTTCGAAGGCGTGCCGCTGAACGACAACGGCTTCCTCTCGCTCACCGGCACCAGCGTGGTCAACGTCGGCGTGCCCGATGGCATCGGCTCGATCACGGTCAGCCCGGGCGGTGCGCCGGTCAGCGTGTTCTCCAGCAGCGTCAATGGCGGCAGCCTCGAGTACCGTCTGGCGGAGCTGCAGGACACCCCCAGCCTGCGCGTCAAGCAGGGCGTGGGCAGCAACAACACGCTGGTCACCACGGTCTCGGGCCAGAGCGGCCAACTGGGCGAGCACGGCCCGAAGCTGCTGGTCGACCTGCAGCGGGTGTCGGCCGACAAGTACCAGGGCGCCGGCACGCAGAAGTTCCTGCGCGGCGACCTGAAGGCGCAGCAGGATGTGGCGTGGGGTGACTTCACCGTGTTCCTGTCCGACAGCAAGGCCGCGGTGTGGGGCTACAACAACATCTCCTTCGACATGATCCGCAAGCTGGGCTGGAAGGCCGACAGCTTCTATCCGGACTATGCGTGGGCGTACTACGTAGCCTCGCCGGAGAACGCCGACAAATCCTGCGGCGCCTACACCTGCGGCGAGCTGTCCGAGCTGATTCCGTACGACACCGGCCAGGTGACCCGCGACCGCGTCGCTTCGATCAACCACCGTTTCCAGATCACGTCCGCGCTCAGCGGCAACGTGCAGCTGTACAACGCCAACAGCCACACCCAGGCCACCTTGACCGACCCCACCGTGCCGTCGCCCAACGGCGCACCTTTCTCCGAACAGGTGCAGACACCGCGGCTCAACCGTCTGGGCGGCATGTTCAACCTGCAGTTCGAGGCCGGTGCGCACACCATCACCACCGGCTTCTGGCAGGAGAAGAGCAAGGCGGCGGCGAAGACCGAGTGGTACCAGCAGCCGCTGCTGGGCGAGGGCAAGCCACTGAAGGCCACCGGGCCGTTCGATGTGTACGGGCCGGCGTTCCAGACCGACAACGCGTCGAGCTGGGTGACTCGTTCACGGCAGTTCTACCTGCATGACAACTACGCCGTCACCGACACGCTGGTACTGGGGCTGGGCTTCAAGGCGGTGGATTTCAGCACAACCGGGGGGGGCATCGGCGATGCGCCGGAGCGCCCGGTGTCAGGCACGCTGCGTGCCAAGAGCAACTTCCTGCCGCATGTGTCGGTGTACTGGAGCCCGACCGACCGGACCGATGCCTTCATCGACCTGGCCAACACCATGAACGGCTATCGCGTGGCCCAGCGCGGCAACATCGGCTACACCGCATCGGCCTGGACCATCACCGACCAGGAAGAGTTCGACCGCGTGGCCGGCACCCTGCGGCCGGAGAAGAACTGGAACCTGACCGTCGGTGCCAGCCATCGTTTCGACCGGCTGACGGTCACCGCCGATGTGTTCTACAACGATATCCGCAACCGCCTGCTGTCGGCCGCCATCGGCACCCAGTTCGCGCAGATCAACACCGTGCGGCTGATGCCGAAGATGCATGTGATCGGCGCCGACCTCGGCATCACCGCCGACCTGACCGACCACCTGCAGTTCTACCAAGGCATCGCGCTTGCGCGCTCGTACTACGACAGCGATTTCGTGGTGGGCGATACCGTGTACCCGATCAAGGGCAACGCACAGCCGGGCTATCCGCAGCTGTCGCTGGTCAGTGACCTGTCCGCGCACTTCGGCGGCTGGCGTTTCGGTGCAACCAGCACCTCGTACCTGCGCCAGCCCTTCACCTATGAAAACGACATCCGCGTGCCGACGTTCTGGCAGGTCAACGCGTACACCGCCTACAAGCTGGGCCCGGACAGCCTGGTGCCGGGGCTGGAGCTGCGACTGGACGTGAGCAACCTGTTCAACCGCAACAACATCGGCACCGCCACCATCGCCGGTTCGTCGTTCTCGGGGGATTACCAGACCCTGCAGCGCAGCGCGCCCCGGCAGGTGATGTTCAGCACCTCGATGTCGTTCTGAGATACGGAACGGGGTCCGGAACGGGGTCGGATCCCTTTGCCACGCAAAGGGCTCCGACCCCACCCGCTGTTTGCACGATCTGCACTGATTTCGTGGCACCAACGCAAGGTTCCCACAATGTTGCTGGGTCATCCTGTAGGCATGGCACAACAGAACCCCCGTTTCCCTCCGGTCCGCAGACGCGCCCATGGACGTCCGCGTCCGGTGCCGTTCGCGGCACCGACGGTCGACCTGGAGGCCGAGTACCAGTTCTGGCAGGTCTATGACCGCGTGGTCCGCCCCCTGCCCGGGGGCGGCTTCCGCCTGGCCTGGCTGGTGCTGCAGACCGTATACCGCGCACGGGCGCGCTATCCCGACGACACCCACAAGCTCGCGCTGTCACGCGTGCTGTTCGGCGCGAACATGACCGCCGACCGCGCCGCCGAGCTGGAGGAGCTGTATGGGCTGGTCAGCCGCCGGCTGGCGGCGGTGGCGGTACGCGGCCAGGATTCGTTCCGCAAGCTGGCGCCCTGATCCGTCCCGCATCACCGTCCATGTGCGACGCTGCCTCCGTCAGCTGACCTTGCAGGGCATGCAGATCCGTCCCACCCCGCCCGCACCGGCGCGCAGGTCAGGGTCGAAGAATTCCTCCTGGCTGCGGATCTGCCCGCAGCGGCTGCAGACCTTCTTTTCCTTCGACTCCAGCCCCTGCACCTGCTCGATCACCTGATCGACCGCTGCCGAGCGGATTTCCGTGCCGGCCACTTCAATCAGGCGATAGAGCCGGTCGGACAGGGTCTGCACCGGGTCGTTGCCCAGGTTGAAGCGGTTGATGCGCAGGAAGCGATAGCCGTAGCTTTCCAGCGTCAGCTGCCGCTCGACATCGGCCTCGACCAGATAGCGCTCGTGGTTGCCCACATGCACCGGCTTGTCGCGGCGGAAATGGAACTCGAAGCCGTCGTACTCGATCACGATCTGCAACGCGCCACGCACGGTCTGCACGGTCACCAGGAAATCCACGCGCCACGCAGGATGCTGGTAGGTCGGGTCAAGCTGGCGCAGGTAGTCGCCCACCGGGAACTGCGGAATGATCTCGACCGCATCGCCATGTGCAAGCACGAAGGGCGTCTGCTGCAGCCACTGCAGCACCTTCGATTCCATCGGGCTGCGTGCATCGGTCTGCGCGCCGTCGGGCGCGGGGCGATCCAACTGGCTGGCGTAGTAACGCAGCGCGTGGCCGATGGCACCGCGGAACGCATCCACCGGCATCGAATGAACGAACCAGATCGCCTCCTGCGCACGGGAGAAGCCGACATTCAGACGCTGCACCTTCAGCTTGTCCTCCACCGCATCCACCGCACCGGTCAGGCTGACCGGGAAGATGTAGTTCAGCGCATCCTGGCCGGCGGTCGCCACCATCGAGTAGAAGATCAGCCCGCGTTCCTCACCCTGGCAGGAGTCGACTGTCATCACTTTCAGGCGAAGCCGCTCTTCGAACTCGCGGCCGCGCGGATGGTTGAACAGCGCCTTGGACAACAGCGTCTGCTGCTCGCGGAACGGCGTGATGATGCCCACCGTGGGCGGTGCGTCCGTATCCAGCAGCTCGACCAGGCGCTCGGCGATGAACGCCGCTTCGGCTTCGTTGGTGCTGCGGCTGGTGCGGTGCCCGCTGGCATCGACCTGGCTGAAGCGGATCACCTCCTGCAGCGGCCGGCTGCGGATCTTCAGTGCCTGCAGCTGGTGGTTGTAGAAGGTGGAGGACGAGAACCCGATCAGTTCCGCATAGCTGCGGAAGTGCTTGCGCAGCATCACCGAGTACGAGGCCGAGAGCGAACAGAATTCCAGCACCGAGCGCTTCACATCGAACATGGCCAACCGTTCCAGCACGTCGGCCTGCTGGCTGACGTTGGCGCGGAAGTAGTTGACCAGGTCCGAGCGGTACTTGTCGTTCAGCGCGATGCTGGCGTTGGCTGCCTTGACGTTGGAGAACTGCTTGGAGTCGCCCAGCACCACCACCTTGCGCGCACGCAGCAGCGCCGGCAGCGCCTGCGCCACCGACACCTGCGAGCCTTCATCGATCACCAGCACGTCGAACAGGTCCGGTGCCAGCGGCATGTACTCGCCGAACTCGCGGATGCTGGCGATCATCACCGGGAACGACTCGCGCACGCTCTCGAACTTGTCCACCGGGAATTTCTGCCGGTTGGCAATCACGCCTGCCAACGCCCGCGCGTCGGCGCGGTGATGATCCATGAAGCTGATCAGGCGCCCATCCACGTGGGCATTCATCACCGAGGTGTTCAGGCGTTCCAGCTTGGTCTTGGTGCCGACATAGTCGTACTGCGGTGCATCGACGAAGGCCTTGCGCGTGGCCATCCAGCCCTGCAGGAAGCGCAGGGTCAGCGCCCACAGCGCGGGGTCGTCCTTCGGCTCGGCCAGCAGGGTCTCGACGATGGCCGGATTGAGCCGCGCCAGCAGGGTCATTGCCTGGCGTGCAACCGCCGCACCCGGTCCCGGCGCGGCGCCGTGGGCGATCTGCCGGTAGCTGGCCGGCAGCTGCGCGCCCAGGCCTTCGGCCTCCAGTTTCATGCGCAGCGCGTTTGCGCCCTGCACGATGGCCTGCAGCGCTGCTGCATCGTGCTTGAGCAGCAGCGGGCGGGTGGTACCCAGTTGGTTGAGCTGCAGTTCCAGCCCGCGTACGGCGTTGCCGCGCAACAGATAGCCCAACACCGGCATCTTCAGCTGCTGGTACTGCAGCAGGATCGTGCCCAGCAGCCGTACCTGGTCGGCATCCAACGACTCGAACAGGTCCCAGCCGTCGACCGGTCGGTCGGCAAGGAAGGCCGTTGTCACCGCATCGCGACGGATGCGCTCGTCCAGCGACGCCGGGGTGTAGTCGGTACTGCCGAACAGATCGGCAAGATAAGCTTCAAGCACGTCCGCCTGTGCGGTCACCGCTTCCAGCTCGGACAGCACGTTGGCATCCATCACCGCTTGCACCTGCTGCAACACGGCAGGTGCGCGTTCGCCCAGCTCCGCTTCCTGCTCGTGCATGGTCTTCACGGCGGCAAGCGAGACACGCCCCAGCGTCTGCACGGTGCTGGAGATGGCCTGCCGCAGGGTCTGTGCCGTGTCCTGGCGCTCGCTCTCAAGTGCCGGCTGGTTGGCCTTCATGGCCTTGGCGAAGGCCGAAATCTGGCTGATCGTGCCGGTGGAAGTCAGGCGCTTGAAGTTGGCCGCCTGCTGGCCCAGCCGCAGAATCGGGTTGGGGAAATCGCGATCGTGGCGAACCCGGCTCATCGCATCGGACAGCTTGTCGTACACCACGTCCAGCGCTTCGGTCTTGTCCGACAGCACCAGGCAGCTCTTCTTGTTGAACGCACAGTCGGCGGCAATGGCGGTGATGGTGTGCGACTTGCCGGTGCCTGGCGGCCCTTCGACCACCACGATCCGCCCCTGCGGCTCGCGCACGGCCAGCAGGATCTTGCGCTGTTCCTCGTTCAACGGGATGGGCGAATCGAACACCATGCGCTCCACCAGCGGCAGCGCGTCCCAGGCCGATTCCACTCTTTCTCCGATGGGCTCGGGGTTGCGCATCAGCACGCCTTCCACCATTCCGTGGAACAGATCCACCAGTTTCGACCCACCATTGCGGGCCTGGTCGATGATCTCCTCGAAATCATTCAGCAGCGCCTCGTCGGCGCGCTCGAACGCAGCCAGGTGCAGCGCCGGCGACAGCGCGACGGTGGCAGTGGAGGCCTCGCTGGCGGACGAGGAAAGCGAGACGTCGCCGCCCAGATCCACCGCGTTGGCCACCTGCCGGAACAGCGAAGCGGCCACTTCGAACAGGCTCTGCGCCGGATCAAGGTACTGGATGCGCTCCTGGATCGGCGACACCCACTCGCGTGCCATGTCCACGGCCAGCTCCTGCAGCACGAAGTCGATCGCGCGGCGGTTGGCGAACAGGCGGTTGCTGAGCGTCAGGGTGTAACCGGACCCATCCTTGGCCCGCACCACGTCCAGCGGCAGATAGAACACCGGGTACTGCACGCCTGCGTACTTGAGCGTGCCCACGTAGAGATACAGCTGCAGGCCATCGCCGGTGGCGACATAGGTTTCCAGGTCCCGGAACTCATGGAAGGCATCGGCTGCCACGAAGTTCTCGAAGAAGGCCATCAACGCGCTGATCGTGCCGTCGCGGGTCAGCTGGTGCTCGCAGGCCAGCTGCAGCGGCAGCTCGTCGCCGGTGGCCAGCAGGCGTGCCAGCACTTCCGGCAGGGTCTGGTACAGATCGACAACAGAGCGTGTGACCAGGTCCGATTCAGCCGCGTGCAGCGAATCCATCACCCAGTACGCCTGGCCCTGCAGCGGGCCGGCCAGATGCGCGATCAGCGGCCGCACCACCTGCACGCACATCGCATTCACCAAGGTGCCCTGCACCGATTCCACCCAGGCTTCCGGGTCTTCCAGTGCACCGGCCATGCTGGCACGCGCCGAGTCGAGCACCGCCACGCGCGCCGTGGCGATGGCGGTCTCGGTGATGGCGTTCACCTGCTCTTCGACAATCCGGCGCAGCGTCGCGCTGATCGGCCGGGTATAGCTGCGCGGGCCGATGGTGAAGGAAAGCTCCTCACCGGAGGGCCGGCTGAGCAGCTTCCACAGCTCCTTGTCCAGCGCCGGGTAGGGCGCCGTGCGCATGCCCGCGCGGAAGCCGGAATCGCTGGTGAGCACGATCCGGCGCCGGGGGGCCTGCGCGCGCTTGAAATCGGACTCGAGAAAATCGCGGAAGTACTGCGAGATCCGCACCGCGATTTCGCGCATCTTCGTTTCACCGACTGATCCGCCGCCAGTCGCCGCAGGTGTCAGCGGGGTGGATGCATCGGAGGTCGGCAGGTGCGGCGGCTGGGGAGTGCTCATGTATGGCTGGGCGGGCACCTGGCGAGGCAGGCACCGCTAGGGGCTGGGCCCTGCATGGTCGCACGCGTCGCCCGTGGCGGGGAGGGGGCCAGCGGCCTCCTGCACCGACGGCAGGATCATGTGCGCCGTCAGCGATCGCCAGAACAGCGACTCGTCGTAGCTGTCAAAGTCCGTCCGGACCAGAATCGGCGACGGCAGGCCCTGCGCGCGCAGACGCAGGCGAATGCTGGCCACTTCTTCGCTCATCCCCATGCCGAACAGCACCAGCTGCACCTTCGCATCGCGCAGCACGAACGATTCCTGCAGGCGCGTACCAAGACCGGCAGCCAGGAACGTTCCCACCAGATCGTAGTTGCGCCACTCCAGCACCGACAGGCCGCTGTCCACGCTGTAGATCGATTCCATGCGGATCAGGCCGCGCCGTCCTATCGTCCGTGATATCCGCTGACGGGCGGCCTCCTGCCCGCCCATGATGAGCATCCTGAGCAAAACCGCATCTCCTTGTGAATGGGCTCGCGGAAATGGTCAGGGCGCAGGTGGCATGGCAGATATCAGATGAATCTGATTCCTTCATGGATGCAGTGAAGTGCTATGTGCCTGGCTTGCCCCGGTCCAGCTGCCGGTAGCCGATGGCCTCCGCCAGGTGCGCGGTCTGGATGGTCTCGCTTTCCGCCAGATCAGCAATCGTGCGTGCCACGCGCAGGATGCGATGCATGGCCCGCGCCGAGAGTTGCAGTCGCTCGATGGCGTGTTCCAGCAGGTCCTGGTCGGCTTCGCTCAAGCGTGTACACGTACGCAGGGCGGCAGGAGGCAGGTGCGCGTTGAGCCCGCCACGCGCCTGTTGCCGTGCGTGCGCCGCTTCCACCCTCGAACGCACGCCGGCGCTGGGCTCACCCAGCGGTGTGCTTTCGCGCAACTCCACCGCATCCATGCGGCTCACGTTGATGTGCAGGTCGATGCGGTCCAGCAACGGGCCCGAGACCCGTGCGCGGTAGCGGGTGATGCGCTCGTCGCTGCACAGGCAGCGGTTGCTGCGGTCGCCGGCCCAGCCGCAGGGGCACGGGTTCATTGCCGCCACCAGTTGGAAACGCGCGGGATAGACCACGCTGCGGGCCGCGCGGGAGATGCGGATGTGGCCCGATTCCAGCGGCTCGCGCAGGGTTTCCAGCGCACTGCGGTTCCACTCCGGCAGTTCATCCAGGAACAGCACGCCGTGATGCGCCAGCGAGATCTCGCCGGGGCAGGGCGGATTGCCGCCACCCACCAACGCCGCCGCGCTCGCGCTGTGGTGCGGCGCCCTGAACGGCCGTTGCCGCCAGCGCTTCGGGTCCAGCCCTTCGCCGCTGACCGAAGTGATCGCCGCCAACTGCAGGGCATCGATCTCCTCGCTATCCGGCAGCAGGCTGGGCAAGCGCGAGGCGAGCAGGGTCTTGCCGCAGCCGGGGCTGCCGATCAGCAACAGATGGTGACCACCGGCGGCGGCCACTTCCAACGCCCGGCGCGCGAGCGCCTGCCCGCGCACGTCGGCCAGATCGGGCAGTGGCAGCGGTGTGGTGTCCACGCGTTCCACCTGCGGCAGCAAGCGTGGATTGCCCAGCCCGGCGCAGCATTCCAGCAGGGTACGCGCCAAGCGCACATCCGCGTGCTGGGCCAGCGCGGCCTCGGCAGCGTTGCCGGGCGGCACGATCAGGATGCGCCCGGCTTCGGCGGCAGCGATGGCGGCGGGCAGCGCACCGGACACCGGGCGCAGCTCGCCAGTCAGGCCCAGCTCGCCGAGGAACTCGTACTGCAGCAGCGACTGCGGATCGACCTGGCCGCTGGCGGCGAGGATGCCCAAGGCAATCGCCAGATCGTAGCGACCGCCTTCCTTGGGCAGGTCGGCGGGGGCCAGGTTGAGGGTGATGCGGCGTTGTGGAAAGTCGAAGCGCGCGCAGAGCAGGGCAGCACGCACGCGCTCGCGCGACTCGCGCACGCTGGTCTCGGCCAGGCCGACAATCTGGGTGACGGGTAGGCCACCGGAGAGATGCACTTCGATCCGCACCAGCGGGGCATCGACCCCGGCGCGGGCACGGCTGTGGACCAGCGCCAGGCTCATGTGTGGTTTCCTGCGGAGGGACGCTTGATGGTGCAACGGCGACCGACAGGCCACCATCAGGAGTTGCTGGTGGAGCGACTCGGGAGATTCCGGAAGACAGTCGGAATATGCCTACTTAGCGGTCACCAACCACTGCAATTGAGTGACGGAACTCGACCTGCATCAAGTGGACCAGCGCTGGGGGCCTGACTCGCATCCGTCTGGCCGGCTGGCCCCAACACACCCGCCAAGCCTCTGACGCGCTGGTTCGCGACATGCTCACATTGGCGGTCTTTTTTTTGGCCGCTGATTGGTATCAGGATGACTTATTACCGCAAGCCGCCGCTGTCAATTCAGGCGCAGCTGGATCTGTTCCAGCGGTGCTTCGGATACGGTTGATGAACGTGCCGACCGAGTCCGCTGTGCCAAGCACAGCGCGTCATTTGCCGGAATGCAGGTGCGCTGCGGAAACTGCCAATGTCACTGACCGAGTACATGGAGCGTTTCAATGAGCAATCGAATTGCTGGAAAGGCACTTTCCTCCCTCACCCTGATCATCGCGGGCACTGGGGCGGCGTCGGCCGCTCCAGTTCATTCGCAGGTGAGCATCGCGGAAGCAGGACTGAATGCCCTGACGGCTATTGACCTGGACACACTTCGCAGCGGCGAATTCTCCGCTCACGAGGATGGAGTACTGGTTGCCCACAATCATTCGGACTCGCTTGACACGTGCCATCCTCACCACGATACGGGCATTGACACTCGTAATCTGACGGAAGTCGCAGTCCAGTCGGACTCTCAGTTCGACGTCTAAGGCAGATTCCCGGCCGAATCCCGTTCGTTCTCTGAAGAGATCGTTGGCCTCGGATCCGTGAGGCTTCGCGTGCCAGCCATCTACGGACGTGCAGCATCTACATGCGCTAGATATACGTCTCTGCGCTTTCCATCAGCGCCAGAAGGTGGAGCAGGAAAGACATCGGAAGGTGCTTTGAAAGCTCAACCATCCTGGCCTCAAGGCTCGAGCGTGTGCCAACGGCCTCACCGGTGGACTTCATCTGCTCGCCGGCTACAAGCCACGACACGCTCACATTCATGATGCGGGCCATGCGCTGCAGGTGGTCGATCGTAGGAGAGAAACTCTCCTCACGCTCCCAGTGCCCGACCGTAGCGCGGTTGACGCTCAGCGCTTTGGCCAAGTCGGTCTGCGACAAACCGCTGCTGACCCTGGCACAGCGGATCCGGGTAGAGAGCGTGTCGACGTCCATATCCATATAGAGCCTCTAATTCGCAACGCGGCCCCGGTGAGGGGCTGGCTTTGAGTCTGCTCAATTGTCACCCCAGAGTCAAACAAGGTTCATCGACGCCATGAGTGTGATGTGGCGCACCGTGCTGTGCGCGACACAGCGTAACGTTTGCGTGAATGTAATGCGTTTGCCTGTAATCGATGCCCGCAGCACGGATTCGTACTCCACTGCGGGAAGCGCATTTTTCCAACCGATTACATGGAGTGTTTCAATGAGCAATCGAATCGCAGCAAAGGCCCTTTCCTCTCTTACGCTGATCATTGCGGGCACCGCAGCAGCGTCGGCGGCACCGGCTCACTTGCAGGTGACCACTGCGGGCGCTGAACTGAATGCACTGACGTCCATCGAGGCTGATCTGGACCTGCTTCGCAACAGCGAGTTTTCCACTGCCCAGGAACAGATACTGGCAGACGGCCACCATTCGGACTCGTTCGGATCCCATCACCATCACGAGGCGACCAAGAAGGAAATGGCATCCGTCGCTGCCATCTCAAACTCGCGATTCGACGTCTGAGCTCACCCACCCGATCAAAAGGAACTGGAAATGAAAGACAACCGAAGCACGGCCAAGACCCTGTCTGCGCTCACCATGCTGGTAATCGGCAGTGCGGCCGTCGGTGGGGCTGTCGCATCGCCGATTTCAGCTGCACAGCTCGAGCCGGCAATTGAAAGCGCAACCTCGTTGACCGTCGTCAATGACCTGTCGATGGACGAGTTCGAGAAGGTCGCCACGGGCAATCGCCTGGAGGCCTTGGTTGCCGGGGGGCATCACGACGACTCCTTCGGCTCGCACCACCACCATGAGGCGGCCATCGAGAAGCAGGCCGCCATGTCTGCCGATCGCTTCAACGTCTGAGACCGGCAGCAGGCGAGCTGGGGGCTGTTGCCGCTGGCTGTCACCTGCATTCAGACGCAATGGTGATTCGAGCTGCTGTGCTCTGCACAGCAGCTCGATTGCGGATCTGGCCATCATGTGGAAGTAATCCTCTTTCAAGTCGGTGCCAGACAGTCGTAGGTGGCAAGGACGGCGAGCACTGCATGGAGCAGAAAAGTGAATGCGATTACCCAGTTGCAAAGTCCCGACGTGAGCAGCCCGGCCTGCTTGATGGAGATCGCAAATACGACGGAGCATATGGAGGCCGTCGTCGAGGGGATTCTGTGGTCAAGACTGCGCAGGATGAAAGCGCGACTGCAGGAAGTACTTGCCGACCAGCAGTACGGGACTACGGCTCGCGCCATGCATCAGATGTACCAGTCAATCGGGTCGGATCGCCAAGCTCGCGTACTGCTCAGTTCCGAGTTCTGTGAGCAGTATCTGTGCCTGGAGTCCGCGCGGAAGGGCAGGCTGGAGGCGGGAGCCGACGAGCAGGAGAGGGCTGAGGAACAGGCCCGCGCGCTTGGCGCGCTGCACGACATCATCGCTCGGGAGAAGTCGATCGCCGAGCTGGCGCAGGGACGGACCGGCAGGTATCTGAAAGAGGCGCGGCAGTGGCAGCTCTACAGTCCGGTTGGAGACTGCGTTGCGGAAAAGGATGCCACGGGCGTATGGACCCTTCGGCAGTTGCCGAAGCTGGGTGACTGTATCGCGTTGGATCTTGAGAGCCCGCCGGCGCGGCACCATGAGCCACGCTCTGGAGTGTTGAGCCAACCGTGCTTGCCGCTGACCGATGTGGAGCGCGAGCATATCTCGCGAAAGCTGTCAGAAGCGCTGGCGGCGATCGATCGGTCAGAACCCATGTACGGCCTTCTCATCCGCAACTTCGTCCGGCGGATCACCGTACGCAAGTCTGCAGAAGTCACGTCCGATGAAGCCGGCCGCTACGGATCGGAGCATGTGCCGAGGCAGCCGGGGTCCATTCGACTGCTGAACACGCATAACCCTGAACTTCTGGTTGAGGCATGCATGGAAAGCATCATGCATGAAAGCACCCACAACTATCTGGCCGCATGGGAGCTTGCCAACGGATTCTTCGTTGCCAATGACTACCGGCACCGTGTCGTGTCTCCGTGGTCCGGCAATCCCATTCCCAACTCTTCCTACATCCACGCGGTCTTCGTCTACTACGTGTGTCACCGCTTGCTCAAGCGTCATCTTGAGATTTCTCCGGACCTGGGTGAAGCCGCCAAGCGCCACGTCCAGCGCAGGTTGGCCGTCTGCGCTGCCGGCTTCCTGATCGAGCAGGATCTCAGCGGTCGGTTGATGACCAAGGACGCCATCAATGGTGAGGTCGGGAAGATGATCGATCAGATGCAGGCCGAGATGAAGCGACAGTATCGCTATGGGGAGTGGCAGCAATGAGCAGAACGGTCGTCATCCATGCGGATCACCTTGACCCGGTCGCCCTGCGCGCGTTGGCTACGGGTGTCCCTGCCGTACACATTGATGAGCTGATACCGGTAATGGAAGGGCAACCCTGGCCCGAGGTTCTCCGCTTGAGCCCAGGTGCGCATCTTGAAAGTCTGTTCCGCGGAGCCAACGTGGTGAACCGGGTCTTCTCTCTGGAAGGAACGCAGATCGAACGGTTTCTGGCTGAGCGCGGAGTGGACGCCCGCTGGTTCCATATCCGCCTGCAGCCGCTTCTGGCGCTGGGGGTGAGCCTCTGCCACGACACGGGCACGCGCGGTGTGTCCCGATGTCTGGCCCCGCTGAACGTGCAGTGGTTTGAACTCGAACGCGCCCTACCGGAGGCGAATACGCCTGACTTCGCCTACAGCTTTGGCTATGAAGAACCAGACCTGTCCCGCATCGAAGACCCCATGCAGAAGTCGGTCTGGTCACTTTTTGACTGGCGGCAGGAACGGCAGCTTGATGACGAAGAGCGCCGCAGGCATCAGTTCCACGTGTCCAGGCCGAAGGGCGTCCCCGTGATCGCCTGGTTCCTTGGGCGGGGCTACAACGGAATCCATTTTCCCCGTGGAAGCGTTGAGGTCGATGATGGTGTGTGCGGGCAGCTCACGCGAGCGGCTGCACAGGCCTTCCGCTCCGAGGCAGGAGAGATGCTCCTGTACGTGACGGATGAGGCAGTAACCTTCCACGCATTCTCGCCCTACCTTCGTTCCGTCGCCGCCGACGCTGCTGTGCAGGATGCGTTGGACGCGTGGTTGCTTGCCGGCAACGCCGGAGGTGTGAATGCTGCTTGAGAAGCTGAGCTCGCTGCGCGAGTCCATGGGCTGGGTCTACGGCAGCGAGGACCTGTGCGTACTGTTGTACAGCCTGGTCAAGCGGACGCGTCCGCGCATCGTGGTCGAACTGGGTACCGGGTTTGGCGTCACTGCGGCCTGGATGGCCGGTGCGCTGCGGGAGAACGGCGGCGGTGTCATTCACACCTACGACAATGGCTCGCACTTCTCCAGCGAGCCAGGCGTCAGGTTTGTCGAGGGTCTGCAGGGGCCGCTTGCCGACTCACTGCGGGAGATGGGTCAGGACTATCCCGCTTTCCTGAAACACGTATTCCAATGGGCCGGGGTCGAGAATCACGTCGTCGCCAACTGGCAGGAGATCGGCTTCGCCGATATTGCCCAGGCTCCCGCCTTTGACGGCGGAATCGACATGGTCTTCTCCGACTTCAATCATTCCCAAGACAGCATCCAGGCCTTGCTCGCGGCGTTTCTGCCGCGCATGGCGGAAAGCGCCTCGATCTTCATCGACAGTGCCTCCACCCAGCGGCTCAGCTACCTGACTCTGGAAGCCATTGTGGACGCCCTGAATCAGAATAAGATACCCAAGGCGTTCATCAAGGATCGCAGCGAGCAGGACATTGACGCGATACTGCGTATGGTCCAGCGCTCGCGCTTCCGGCTGATGCATCTGCTGGAAGCCTGCGACAGGGCGCAGAACAGCACGGCGTGGATCTCGATTGAACCGGTGGACGTGATTCCGACTGCGGCCACCTTCCTGCATTAGAGAGACGTATATGTTCGGCTATTACTTTGCGCTGGCCCGCACCAGGCTTCTGGAAACCAAGGGGATGAGCGCAGCGCTGATCCTGGCGCTGGGGTTGGGCATCGGCGCAAGCATGACGATGTTGACTGTCGTGCGGACAATGACATGGGATCCACTGCCGGGGCGAAGCGAGCATCTCTATCACCCCTTCATCGACGCGCTCCCCACGTCCTACGACGTCAGGCCGGGCATGGACCCGCGGGTGGCCCTCACCTGGGTAGATGCGCAGAACCTGCTTCGACAGGCCCCCGCCTCCCATCAGACCGCGCTGGCATCTGCCCGTCTGTTGGTGGATGCGCAGCGCAGCGTGCAGATCCCATTCTTCACGCAGGGGCAGTATGTCACTGCAGATGCATTCGCCATGTTTGGCATCCCAGTGGCGCGTGGCAGGGCCTGGACGCGTGAAGATGATGCTGCCCACGCCCGGGTTGTCGTGCTGAGCCAGGATCTGGCTGACCGTTTGGGCAGTGAAGGGCTGGTGGGAGCAACTGTCCGCCTTGGCGGCCAGGCATTCAGGGTGGTGGGTGTTGCCGGTCCGTGGAGCCCGCGCCCCCGGTTCTATACGGACCTTCAGCAGGATGTGTTCAAGGGTCGCGAAGACTTCTTCATCCCGATTGGTGTTGCAGCAGAAATGCAGATGGTGGTGTCCAGCAGCGTCTTCTCATGGAGCAGTGACAAACCCCTCAATCGCCTGCAGGACGCCCGCACATCATGGATCCAGTTCTGGGCCGAGTTGCCTGATGCGGCCAGTGTCGAGCAGTACGAGCGCTTCCTGGGCAACTACGCACGTACACAGCAGCAGGCCGGAAGGTTTGACAGGACAACCGCGCCGCGCATGGTGTCCTTGAAGGACTTCCTGGTTGAGCATCGCATCATCCCCAACGAGGTAAAGCTGCAGTTGGCGCTGTGCCTGGGGTTCCTGATCGTTTGCCTGCTGAACATGAGTGCCCTGATCTTCGCCCGCTTCATCCGCCGGTCCCATGAAATATCGGTCCGTCGTGCGCTGGGTGCGCGCCGGCAGGACGTCATCTATCAGCTCTGCACTGAAGCACTGATCATCGGCGGCCTGGGTGGAGCGGTGGGGTTGATCGTTGCGGAGGCCGGCCTCTACCTTGTGCGGATGCAGCCGGAGGACTACGCCTCGCTGGCCAACATGGATCTCAGCATGGCCGCTCTCACCGTCGGCCTGGCGTGCGTCTCCAGTGTCATCGCTGCGTTCTTCCCTGCGCTGCGCGCTACCTCAGGCCGTCTGGCCATGCAGATCAAGGCGTCAGAATGAGCATTGCAGAAGTCCCCCTTATCGTCCGCGCGCTCACCCGCAACCGCTTCATCGCGTCCATTCTTCTGGTGCAGGTGCTGGTTGCCACGGCGTGCGTTACGAACCTTGCGTTTCTGTTGTCCGAGCGGCTGGGAACCCTCACCTACAAGACGGGCCTGGAAGAGGCGAACCTGGGCGTCATCGAGACCGAGTACCTGGGGCCTGCAGCAGCCAACCCTGCTGCCTCGATCAGGACCGACCTGGAGGCCATCCGCCAGCAACCAGGTGTCGAACAGGTAATCGCAGCAGAGTCACTTCCGCTTGCCCAGCACAACTGGTCGGCCGGGTTCACCAACAAGCCGCTTAAAGGCAATGACATTACCGGCATTGTCGAGGCCGAACCGACCGTCTATACGGCATCGTCGCCTGCAGCAAAGGTGCTGGGTCTGACCCTTGTTGCCGGCCGTGACCTGTCTGCGGAAGCGTTCGTGCCGATGGAGGCCAGCGCCGACTATGCCGGGCTCTACAAGGCGAGCGAGACCGTTGTCTCGCAGGCACTGGCGGACAAGCTGTTTCCCGAGGGCGGCGCCGTCGGCAAGTTCCTGTATGCCGATGCGCAGCATCCCATCCAGGTGGTCGGCGTGGTCAAGACGCTTTCCCGGCCTGTTCTGAAGACCGATGCAGACAATGACATGTCACTCATCCTGCCGCTGATTCCTGACGGACCTCGCGTGATGTTCGCCATCCGTGCCGCGGATGGGCGAGTGGCGGATGTGATTGCGTCCAGTGAGGCCGCGTTGTCGCAACGCGATGCGAACCGCACCATCGCCCGCAGCACCTCGTTCCGCGAGCTGCGCGCCGACTACTTCCGCCACGATCAGACCATGGCGATCATGTTCCTGAGCTCCGGGTTGGCGCTGTTGGTGGTAACCGCTACGGGCGTATACGGACTGGCCAGCTTCTGGGTCCGCAAGCGGTATCGACAGATCGGTATCCGGCGCGCACTGGGCGCCCGGAAATCCGACATCCTCCGGTACTTCCTGGTGGAGAACCTGATCCTCACCGCCACCGGGTCTGTGGTCGGTACCGCACTGGCCATCGGCCTGAACATGGCCGTGGCCCGGTACTACGAGGTGCCCAGGATCGAAGCGCCATTTCTCGCGATTGGCGTGCTGACCGTGCTTCTGTTGGGCCAGGCCGCAGCCTATGTTCCGGCGCGACGAGCAGCCAAGGAAGCCCCGGTAGCGATCCTGCGCAGCGCCTGACGCCGACGGGCCGGTCATTACGCTTCATGGCGCATGCATTGTCACGCTGACATCAGCCCATCCGCGGCCCCTGCCGGCTCTGCTCTTGCTCCTGCGCCAGTTGCTGTGCCCGCTCCTGGTCCTGACCGTCGAGGCTCCGGCTGGCCGCGGCATACTGCTGCTCCGGTGCCGCCGCCAGCGCGTCCTGGGTCGGCATCTGTGCCCGGTTGGCGGCGGGGTCCGATGACGCGCCCGGCCCCGAGCGCGTCACGAACAATGTGGTACCCGCAGCACGGGTTTCGGTGGCCTCATTCAACGCCATGTCTATTTTGTCGCCGGGTTTGAACCCGGCCTCTGCCGCAAGCCTGTAGGCGCTGGCCAGCAGGCGATCACTGCTCTGGTCCCACGGTTTGTTGTTCTTTTCATCCAGCATGGCCACCGACGAGCGCAACTGCCCCAGCAGCCCGGCGTCCTCCGGGCGTGGGGCTGTGCTGTGGTGTTGGTCTACTTCAGTTTTGTGCTGCGTGGCAGGCGTGGTGGTGTGTGGCGAGGGTGCGCTCGGAGGAGCTACTGCGGGGGGCTGTTCCTGCGGTGCGGTCGTGCGCTGCACGTGTGCCTGTGCGATCTCCGCCGGTGTGGTGACGGCAACGATCTGCATGCGCTCGTCATCTTTCCCAGCCAATGTGGCCAGCGAACCATCCTTCTGTACCTGCAGCATGAAGGTGCCAAAGCTGGGCACGGTGCGTGCGTGATCCTGGGCAACCGCGGCTACAGCGTCATCAATTTCTGCTGCGTTGCGCACAATGCCGGCGCTTCGGTAGGCGTCCACGACCTGGCTGCGCAGGCCGTACTCGGTTGGCGTGGGATTGGCCCGGGCAATGTCCGCCATGGAATTCAGCTCCTGCACACCGGCCTGCTGGCTCTGACGCGTGCGATTGAGCTCCTCGATGATGCTGCCTTCGGCCGGGTTGGTGCCATACACCCAGCCCGGGGTGTGCCACTGCCCGTTGGCGTCCTGTGTGTACTTCTCGCCGTTGGAAGCGCGCAAGGGTTGCGTCTGGGTCTGCGCGTTGGTTATCACCTCCGGTACCGGCTCGATGGTGGCGAACTCGTGCCAGTTGTACTGGTTGAACGCCACCTGGTAACGGGCGGCGAGTGCCTCCGGCGTGTTGGCGGCGTTCTGGGCAATGATGCGCTGCGACTCCAGTTCCAGCTGGCCGGCCTTTTCCGGGCTGACGGACACGCTGTAGTCCAACGGGACGCGTCCATCAATCACTGCGTGGATGGAGAGGTTCCATTCGCCGTTGTGCGGGTTGCGCACGTAGTGGCGGTTGGTTTCGAACGGCTCGCGCGGGGGCGTGTTCTCTCCGCTTGCATCCAGCTTGAAGGGGTTCTGCGGTTTGGGCAGGTTGGCCATGCCCAGCGAATAGGAGTCGTTGGCGGCTTTGTAGTTCAGCTCATCCACCAGCCGGCCACCGGCGAGCATCGTGGTCTCGCGGTAGCTTCCGTCGGGTTGCGGCGTGCGCACGCTGCGGCTCCAGGTGCCATTTGCATCTTCCGGGTCGCGGCTCCATTCGTTGCCGCTGCGGTCTACCTGGGTGTAGACGGCTTTCTTGTCCTGGTACTGGGCCCAGTACTCACCGGCGAAGCCACCGGCCACGCCGCCCAACAGCCCGGTAGCCAGCGCACCTGGTCCGGTCCACGAGCCGGTAACGACTCCGTACCCTGCGCCCAACAGGAAACCGCCGCCGAAGCCGCCCGCGGTACGCCCCACGAAGTGGGTGGCAGCAGATTTTGCGCCGGCATCGTTGCCCTCGCTGCGCAACTCGGCCACGCGGTGGCCGGTGATGGCGAAGTCCACGGCCAGTGCGGCGACGCCCGCGGCACCGAGTACGCGCGCGCCGGTAATCTGTCCGCGCGCGGCGGCAGCCGCTTCGGCGGCACCTTCCGCAGCACCCGCTCGCCCTGCAGTGCCAGCCAGTTCCGGAGCAGTGGTTGCCGGGCCGGGGCGCACGATGGTCAGTGGCATTTCCGGGTTGAACGCAGTGCGCACGCGGACGGCGGTGTGCTCGCTCAACGGCAGGCGGCCGCCCTGGTTGGCCTCTTGAATGGCGGTGCCCAACGATGAGCGGCCACCCCAGCGCTCGCTCAGGGTGGAGTTGCCGGGTTCGTCGATAGCATCCAGCGCCAACCTCACGTTGGCTTCGGACTGGGTGACGCCGCGCCAGCGCAACTCGGACGGATTGAGCGTCTTCAGTTCCGCAATCTGCGCGGCGTGGGTACGCTGGTAGCCGTCCAGATCAGAGAAGAAGGTGCGGACCTTGGCGTTGGCTTCCGCCGGGGTCATGTTCTCGGGCGTGTTGGTGACCAGGTCGCCGTTGAGGATGCCGGCGCGAAGGGTATGTTCGAGGTTCTGGATGCGGGCACCCATCCGCTCGGCCGCGGCGGCCCGCACATCCGGCGGAGTCTCCTTCGACAGCAAGGCTCGGCCATCGGATGTTTCCGCGAGGTCGTCGAGAACGAACTTCAGTTGATCCGAGTACGCACTCAACGGGCCGCCTGAGTGTGGCGAAATACTCAACCTGGTCGCCAGCGCAGGGTTCGCGGGCAGGTTGAGAATGTTGTCGGGTCCGTGGAGCGCGAAATGACCACTCCTGGCAAGCGACTTCAGCAGCTGGCTCTGTTCGAACGCGACCTGTTCGATCAGATGGTGTCCCTGAAAAACCGGTGTGTCGGCCATGCGCACCACCTCATTCAAGAATCCGTTTGAAAGAGCTCGTCTTAAATATCGGCTACATCGCGCAGCCGTACGCCGGAGAAGTTGGCCGCACTCAATGCATCAAACATCGCGCGGTCGCAGATGGGCGGTGCCCCCATGCGATCCTGGCGGAAGATATGGGCATCTCCCACAACATCCTGTTTGAACACCAAGCTCGCTCCGCCGACGAGGCTGTAAAGTTTCTCGTCCTCGCCGGTCTGATAATTGTGGTCGAGCTTGATCCTCACGCGGGAAGAGGCTTCATCCAGGGCATCGAGCCTGCGCAGCACATTGCCCAGGTAGTACCGAGGGCCGGGGCTGCCATCAGCAAGGCTGAAGTCGCAGGCCACAAATGCAAACGCCTCGGCGTCCAACTGCTCAAACAGCTGCTTCAACGGCTCCGACACAATCCATATGCCAGCGAGCTCTTCCAGATCGCGTGGCATTCCGCCCTTCTCCGGCACATGAACCAGATGGGGGCGCTCCGGATACTGGTCTGGCGTTCCGTCAGGACGCGAGACGACATTCATGCCCGGATCGATCAGCTTCTCTTCGTTGGCGATCTCTATGCCGGGAACCTTGCCATTGCCTAGGAGGCCGGCGTCGATCAGGAAGAATTCGCCCTTGTGAGATGCGGCTTCGGCTGAAACTTCAATGGGGGTCGATTCGGTCACGGGGGCTTCCATCATGGATGCGGGGGCAGGACGGGAAAGCTGTTGAGCCGATGCTAGCGGGGCTTCAGCGCAGCCACAAGTTCCACCGAAACGGTGCCGCGATACCCGATTTACGTGAATCTCGGGAAAATTCGGGACAATGCAGAAGATGGTGCTGTGACTCATTCGACTGCCTGCATTATTCCGCGGAATGGACGAAGCGCCCAGAGGGAAACCTGCCAACCGCGGCCCGGGTCCTCAAACAGACACCGCTGCTGATCAGGCACCGCCCCGCCGAAGCGCCCAAACCGCGCCTCAAGCCACGATGGACTGGCACTCTCCACCAGCAACCGGCCCTTGCTCTGGTGGAGATCCAACCAGCGCTCGAAACTGAGACGCAGGCGTTCGATATCCGGCGCCCGCCACCGGGCATCGGCGGGCATCCGGATCAGCACGCGTGAGGGGGCGTTCTCCACGTCCATCACCAGAACGCCCTTGCACCGGATCTCGAAGGACGTCACCCCGGCATAGCGTGTGTGCAGTTCAAAGCCCTCATCCGCTTTCGTGGTCACGAAGCCGAGCGCATCACTGTGCAGCAACCGGTAATCGGCAGGCTGCAGCTTCTGGTACGCCCACACCTGATCGCCCGCTGGCTCGGGCCAGCCCGCCCATATCGCGCCGATCATCACGATGCACACCGCCGCCGCGGCAAATCCGCGTTTCTTCATTCATCACCCCGCACGCAAACAGAACGTCACGCCCACCAGCGCGCCCTCAGTCCTGTGGGCGCACCTGTTCGTGGATGAAGGCGGTAAGTGCGATATCGGCCATCACCAGCCCCTCCATCACTCGGTCGCCCACGTACTGGTCAGGCTCGCCGTTCTGGCGCGTGCGCTCGGCCGCCAGCAGGATCTCCTGCACGATGCGCTGGCCCGTCAGGGCGCAGTCGGCGTCGGACAACTGCATCTGCCGGCTGCGCAGGTGGTGGCGTTCGGGCCACGGCTGGCCATCGGCGGCAGCACCAGCGCCGATGCTGTGCAGGATGGCGATGAGGCTGTTGGGGTCCAGAGCAGGGGCGGGCGAGGGCGCTTCCTGGATGGGGCGCGGGGGAGGGGAGTGCGGTGTGGTCATGGCAGGCTCCGTGCAAGCAGTCAGAAGCCGCCACCGATAAAGGTGGCGGACGATGCGTGGCTCGAAAACCGGGCTGTTGGGAGCCGGCGGGCACAAGGCCCCCACGCACCGCCCGCCATAGCCGGCAGACGGATTGCCAGCCGGCACCACGCAAGGTGATGCCGGCTGGCAAGCGCAAACTACTTCCCAACAAAACGGGTTTTCGAGTCCCGACCACCGATGCACGGTGGCGCAGTAACGATTACCTGCTGTTGTGCGAAGTGCCAAGGGGGTGGGGTCAATGCCGCCAAAGCCCAAGACGTTTTCGGCATTGTCGCATGGCGTGGAAAGGGGCGAGAGCCTTGCAGTGCTAGGAAAACGGCACTTCTGGGACGGAGTCGTCAGAACCTTCCGCAAGAGATGCAGGGAGCGGCAAATGCGACAGCACGCGACGAGCGGCTCTTCATGGCACAGGCAATGGAACGCGTGTTTCGATGCGGTCGATCGATGGTGCAGGCGTTCTTGACGTGTTGGGGGATATCGAGGTTGCAGCCAGGGCGAAGGGGTATGGTCGCTTACCCCTTCTGCTATAAGTGACGCGACCGAGCCCAGAGGGCCTTCAATCAGATTGTGGACGCATGGATTTGTACTGGCGCTTGTTCACCAATTGCACATCGCAGCAGGCGGCTCTCAAGGTCGCGGCGCGGATCTTTGAGCAAGCTGGTCTTGGAGTCAGCAATCTCCACGCCGAGCCATATCACAAGGGCGGCTTCATGGTGAGCGCCTGCTCCAGCCATGCCGCGCAATCGTGGCATGAATTTGTGGTTCTTGCCCTGGCTTCAGCCCAGTCCGCAGGCCGCGGATGGGTCTTAAGTGGCTCAATTGCAGAAGAGCTGGATGCTTGGTCCAGTCATTCCTTGGTTTCCGGCGTTTCGTCTATCCATATTCAGGCGGAAAGGAAGGAGTGACGAATCGCTGGAGAAGATGCCGAGCTACGGCATGGAACAGCTCCGGAGACCAAGGTCGCTAGCCGGTAATTATTCTGCAGTAGCGTGGCAGGGGGCGAGCTTGAGAATGGCGCAGCGCGTATCCAGTCGGCCTGACGGGGCTCACGCGCTCGCGGCGGTGTTCCGCGATATGCAAGGCTCTTGCTCTTGCGATTGATGTCTGCTCCTGGCCGGGAGCGGACGTTGAGGTAGAACCCCTGCCGGGGTCAACCACTTAAAGAGGACGCTGCCCACCCTGAAGAAGTGGGCGTTTCTAGCGGCGGCCTAAAATCATGGGCACAAAGGCCTTGACCAAGGGAAGTGACCAGATCCAATAAGAGCGGGGCGCGTCCGCACAGGTCGACGTTGCGGTACTGCCGGGTCGCTGCCAGATGGGTGCAGGGGGGGGGCGGCCACCGTCGCTAAGTTCGCGGGTTATGGATCTTGATCAGACTGGTCGTCTTTGACTGTTGCTGGGACTCGGCGATCGACAATGCCGAGCAGATGGCTGGCCAGCACGATCATCTCGACCGCCTCTGAAGCGGTGATCTCCACTGCGCGATGGCTGGATGGGTTTTTGTAGGAACCGATGGCCCCTGCCATCAGGTGCTGCAATGCCTCTTGCTCGCCGCGCGGCAGCCTCGTGTCAGTTAGGGGGCCGGCGAGCATCTTGTCCGTCTCTGGCCGAAAGGCTTTGCGCATCAAGTCCATCCCGATATCAGTCTGGGTAAATCCCCCCGCTCGCCGCACGGCAATCTCAAGCTCCTTGAAGCTCTGGAACACCGATGTGTCGTAATCCCCCCGAAGAAACGTCCCCCACACTTTCTCGGCAATAACCGGGTGCAGAGCGCCACGCGGAAGTAGGCTGGCAGACCTATGCGCCGCAAAGCTGTCCGCGTTAGCCGCTGCATGGCCCCTCTTGGTGATGTAGTACCAGTTGTTGTGATCAGGCTCCATGGCCAAGAAGCCTTCGCGCTGAAGCCACATCCAAGCCTCAATGAGAGCTCGACGTGCGTCTTGCTGTTGCCCAGATGGATAGTTGGCGACTGCATGCGGCGACGCGAAGTTACCAGGAGTCATTTCACTACGCTCTGCGGTAGTGAGGTAAGCAAGAACAACGCCACCTAGCTCTTCCGGCTCGATCCCTAAAATCGCTTCTACATCTGGGTAGTGATGGCTGAACATTGAGGCCCTCCTAATGTTGGTCGCCATGATGCCCTTGCCATGCTTTTGGCGCGAGACGGCAATGGCCTGCAGGGATGACCGCAAGAAGGTCGAGCACCTAAGAGTGAGGTAGTTGCCCCGATAGTGACTTGGAAGGCCAAGGGAACTCCATCCAATGATCTAGCGCAACCAAGTCAATTCAGAGGTCCGGTGGCTCGCAAGGCTACTTGAGTAGCGCCTTTAACTGTAACGTAGCGACGTTTGCTGTAATTGACACGAAGGCCCATGCCGTGAATCGCGAGGATCTGCGAAAGCACATTCGCTTCATCTGCGATCTCGTTGCGGCAACCGACAGCTACCTCGACGCGAAGTTGTGAGCTGATTCAGAGGGGCGGGCTGAACTACGCTCGCGTGGAGGACGGACCTTGATGGCAACCCGCTACGGCGCTAAGGCATCGGTAACCACGCACGGCAAGCCGCGTGGGTGGAAGCCCAACCCTTCTTGAGCCATGTTGTACTGATCACAGGCCGCCAGGCGCTGGCTCGTCCAGCGCCTGGGTGCTGACCATCATGCGTTGCGCAGCGTCACCTCCTCCATTGGAATGGGAGGTCGACGGAACTCGATGCGGATGTCAAGGCGTCTGGACTTCTGGTAGTCCGTAATCTTGCGGACATGCCCGTTCTGCAAGGCTTGCAGGGCAAGCGTGAGAAGCGTTTGATGCTCTGAGGCGTCCTTGCATTCAACCAGGACGGTGTCCTGCCTGAAGCAAGTTGCGCTCAATTGTTTGATGGCTGCTGCTGCCGCTACTGCGGTTCCACGTTTTTCATCCTGTCTCACATATTTTTCCTCTGAAAAGTAATGCCGATACATCGGCCTTCTATTTAGGGGAAAACTAACTTGCTGCACCAAATTCTCCGCTGTCGAGTGGATCGGACGTCATGCGAGCCAAATCAGGTTCCACGTGACAGCGGTCTGCGAACCTGAACGTCCTCGCGACAAACCTCGCTCCGAGATGCACTCATTGAGTGCATCCGGGTGGGAGCAATGGGTTCAACGTCATCTTCTATGTATCACCGTTCGTGCTCGTCATCTTCTCGACTTCCAAGCGTCGGTCCACGCCAGACACTGTGGTCTTGCTGCTGCGCAGGAGATCGGGCACGTTCTTGAAGAGGTTCCAGAAGTTGCTCCAGCGAAGAACTCGTCCGGATCTTGAAGCTATCGCCGCTTTTGGCCACGGCAAGCCAGGTCGCATTCCTTCCACCTCCGCCTTGTCTGCGGTACGAGGCAAGCTTGCGTAGGTACGCCTCAAGCTCACCGGGCGGCAGGCCAATCTTCTTCTTGGCTTCTGGAGATTGGTCGCCGACCAGATGCACGAGACCCTCGATCAGCCGATGGCAGTCAATCTCACCCGTGGTCGTGCCCAGTCCCAGCGCGGATGCGTAGGTCACAGCGAACAGATCAATTCCATCGGACGTTGGTCGGCTGAAACACAGCATGTGGGCCCTGCGGGAGGCGACCTTCAGCAGCGTGTCGCCCTCAAAGGCTTGCAGCGCTTCCTTGCTCCATTTCTCTTTCTCCGAGTCGATGGTCCCTTCCTCTCGCTTGAACTCCAAGGCCAGGCACCAGTCAGCGCCGACGACGAGGTCACCGAACGTCCCGTCCAACGGAGTTTGCTGGAATAGATTGGCCGGCATGAACACTCCTGCCTTCCCGCATTCAACACCCAGGGCGAAGACGAACGCGCCCAGGATCTGGTTTTCATACGGTGTACCCATGCAGTCGCACTTCCCTGTTCCAGAGTGAGTCTCTGATGATAGAGATTTGGGCTTTCAGAGACTGTAGGGCGGTTCCCCACGGGCGCAGCCCACCGGCTGGCCACTTCCAAAAGTTGAAGCCTTGGATGGGGTTCGACCTTTGTCGGGCGTGGCATCGAGGTAGCTCAATGCGCCTTGCACCGTCCGTCGGCGGACGGCCAACCTGGGCTGACGATCCTGATGCCGACCCAATCTCGTGCTGTGCGACGCCGGATACTGACAATCGCCAAGGCAGCCGCGAGATTGGAGGGGATCATGGAACGAGGAAACTGGGTGGTGGTGCGAGCGTACGGTCCAGCTGCGTCGCTGCTTGTGCTGGCGGCGCTATGTGTAGCCATGCTGTCAGCTTGGCCCCAGAGCCCTCTGCTGGCTGGTCTGAAATCCGTGGCCAGCTTGGTGCCTGTAGGCCTTGTGGCCGCAAGCCTGGGGCTGATGGGCAGGGCTACCTACCGGCTGCACAGGTGGCAGCGTGGTCCGGGCCATGACTGCTCTCATTGCGGTGGGCCGCTCGGCCCCGAGCGTGCGGGCCGTGCCCGGATGGGTGGTGCCTATCGACGCTGCTATGCCTGTGGCTCCAACGTCAACCATCGGCACTACCAGTAGCCGGCAATGGCTGGGCCGGTTAAGCGCTCTCTAGGTTCACCCACTTGAGCGCAGTGGCTTCAGTCACGAGGATGGCGTACTACAGTCCGGTGCCGTCCGCGGCAACCTTGGCGTGATCGAGAAGCCGATCAATGGAGATCGTTGCCAGAAAGTCTAAGCCCGCAGGACGAGGGTCATGGCCAAGCAGGGCATATGGATTCCACGCAAGCGGTGGGTTGGAACAGCGCCTTCACATCGAGACGACACTACTAAAAGAGATAGCCTGGAATCGATTGTGCTCGAAGGGCCTCCCTGACGGGAAAATTACCAGATTCACTCCACTTGGGTGGGCCGCACTCGGAAAGATTAGACCGTCTATGGAAACGCCATCGCCTCGGGAAAAGGACTGGGCCACGTACTCACAAACAATCTGCGAGGGGACATAGTCGATATGTTCTTTGCCATCCTTATCGACTGGCCGTGTGATTGCCGTCACGAAGCCGGTAAGGAACAGCGCGCTGATGCGCTCAGACCTTAGGTCAGTTGCAAAGACAGAGGGTGCTCTGGGAAGCTTCACCAGGTCCACAACGTTAAGCAATCTCTCGGTGCGGAAGACTGCGGTCGCGGGCAATGTGCCTTCGGGAGCCGCGCCGATCTCCGCAAGGGCGGTTTTCGCATCGAACGCTGCATAGAAGTATGGGATGCCTGCAGGGTTCATGCGGCCGGCTGTGGCCCGCTCTTTCGGAGGCGGCCCCATGGTCGAGCCTGATACCGCGATGGATCCGTCAGCCGGGAGATACCTTGCCCTGTACAGGTCCGTCCCGGTATCGAGCGTCCTGATCAAGGAGCTTATTTCCACACCGACGACGTCCAGCATGTCGGCAACGGGTATCTCCTGCGGGTCCGTATCCGTACGAACGTTGCGGAAGTTGAATCGAGTCTGATGCTTCACCGCATAAGAGAAGCTCTTCCAAGAGTGGAGCATGAGCTCCTCGTCCTGGACATCCGCCCAATGCCCGCGCGCAGCTTCAACCCAGTATCCAGTTACATCAGCCCCGACAATATCCTCGCGCAGCGCGTCGGCCGGATAGAAGCCGAGCACGTCCAGAACATCGTCCGTGTCCAGGGTGGGTACGATCCAACCACCGTCCATCGAGGGCGTGCCCGCATTTGCAGGTTCGGCGTAGTACCTTCCCAGCACTTCATAGAGGTGTTCTTGGACGTGTTCGACAGGAAGAACAGGGATGCTGCCGCTTCCGCAGTAGTCGCACTCGCCTTCGCAAATGTTGGCTTTAGAAAGCCGCCAGATATCCTCCTGATTCAGGCAATCCTCGCAAGTGCTCTCCTCGATGGAGCTCCAGCCTCTCTCCTGATCCGCCATCCATTCGTGCTTTGCCCGTCCCATCGTTACGCCCTCGAGCGCCCTATGCTGGCGCGAGTATAGCTACAGAGAACGGTGCTCTTTCGGTTGAGCGCGCTCCCCGAACCTCGCTTCTCGGCGGCCGGTCCTTGGGGTGGCTTCCAAAAGGGCAGCCAACTCCTAAGCCGGTCCGAGGCGCTGGGTAGCAGGTACTTATCTCCGAGGCCATCAAGTTCCGGGCGGCCAGTCGAGGATACATGCGTCCTTATCGCTCAGTCGTCGCAGAAGGCGTATGCCTTTGCCAAGGCGCTGTCCACCAGCTCGACGCGCCGATGCTTTCCAGGCCTGTCCAATCTGTGCAGGTACAGAAAGTAGGGGGCTAGGCACTGGCGTAGCTTCACCGACCAGATCCAGGTTCCGCGTAGGCGTGTCATGCCGTACTCCTTGGCAATCGCCGACTTCTGTGTGGGGCTCCAGTGCTCGGCGGGCCTGACTTGCACCGTGACGATGGCGTCCCAGGCCTGATCCTTCGGAATGGCTCGCGCCCGTGCAGTTCCGGGATTGGCCGACAGTCGTGCCAAGACAAGGTCTCTGTGAACGCCTCTATCCAGATCGTACGCTCGCAGATGCCAGCGATAGCCGCTGAAGACGAGCGCTCTGGGCCAGACGTGCACCCGTTCTGGCTTGGGAGCGCGCATGCTCTGGTACATCCCCGTCAACGAAGCCCCAGCCGCGATCGCTCGCGTGATCTCCTTCAAGTCGCCGCTATTGATGCCGCCGGGTTGCAGCGGAACGCGCTCTGTATCGGCCGTCCCTGGAAGACCCTGGATGAGCCACTGGGTGCTGCCCTCCGAGTGAAGGCGCAACATGCCCAGGTACTCATCTGCACTTCCATCGGCCAGCTTGAGCATGAAGCGCGACGTTGGCACATAGCCCTTACGGGAGGGGTCGTAGGCCAGGTTTTCCGGAAACAGATCCCGATACAGACTGAAATCCCGGCTCACGCCCTCCACATTGAGGCCAAATGCCTCGCTGAGACGATGGCGTCGAACGAGCCCCTCCCAATAGACGATCGACTCCAACAGTCGAAGCCGTTGCAGTTGCGCGCCGCGGATGTCCGCAATTTGGAGAGTGTCGTGTCCCACACATAATGTGTACCACACAAGGAATGTGGGTAGTCAACATTTGCGCATGCTTGTGCCATGCGTTAAGCTTGGCCCTATGGGCCAAAGCAAACAATCACCTCTGGAAAAGCTCGGGTACTTGGACGTGCCGCACGCGCTTCATCGTGCCACGGAAGCGGTCGCCCGCCAGCACGCCTACGCTTTGGAAATGCGCAAGGTCTTCACCGCTCAGCCGCTGCTGCCGACCCACGCACGCATCCTCGGTGTCTATGAGGTCGATGGCGTTCCGGCAGTATGCCTGGTGAGCGCAGAGCCTGGGTCTAACCTGTTTGAGGAGCTGCGCAACCGGCTTTGGAACCAAGGACTGATCTCCTTGATCCTGATCATTGGCGAGGACCGGATACAGGCGCTGCCTACGCTGCCCGACATGAAGCCGGCGGCACCTGTCTTGATCGAGTCACTGGATCGGGCAAGTCCGTATTCGGCCTATGGCGTACGAAGCGGAGCGCTCAAGCATGCCCACGCCAGCTGGTTTTCATCGGCATCGCGCATTGACCGGTACCTGCTGAACAACCTTGGTGCCGCCATTGATCGCCTTTGCCAGTGCGGTGCCAAGTTCTCGCAGACCGATGCCCAGCACCTGATAGGACAGACGATGTTCGTCCGCTACCTGCAGGACCGCCGACTGATCTCGCAGGCTTTTTTGGACTCGGGCGGCCTTGAGCGCTTTGATGACCTGTTGTCCACGTCCAATGGCAAGGGGATGGATGCGCTGCTTGCCGCGCTCAAAGCTCGCTTCAATGGCGATTTTCTGTCGCCGGACGCCACTCGGGAGAAATGGGCCAAGTACCCGGACGAGGTCTTCCAGATTCTGCGCAGGTTCCTGAATCGGGAGGACCTGCCCTCCGGACAACGCTCCATTTGGGGCTACGACTTCAGCTACATCCCCGTCGAGCTGCTCTCGGGGATCTATGAGACCTTCCTTGGGGATAGAAAGAAGGAAGACGCGGCGTATTACACGCCCCTGCATCTGGCCAATCTTGCCGTGGATGAGCTGTTCCGGGACGTTGACCGCCCCGATCACCAGATCGTCTGGGATGGTGCCTGCGGATCGGGCATCCTGCTGACGACCGCCTTCCGGAGAATGCTGGGCGCAGCCGAGAAGGCCCAAAGCAAGCCGCTTTCATTCGCTGAGCGCTCCAAGCTGCTGACCAGTCGCGTCTATGGCGGTGACATCAACATCTCGGCCTGTCGCGTTACGGCTTTCAGCTTGTACCTCTGCCTGCTGGAAGACCTGCCGAAAGGCTCGCGGTCAGACATGCGGCTTCCCCATTTGCTGGATGCCAACATATTCACGTCCAGCACGTGGGGGGATGCCTTTTGCTTGGATTCGTTCGTTGGTCGGGACATGCCCGCGCCGACGTGTGTGATTTCCAATCCGCCATGGAAGGAGCCGAAAGGCGCGAAGACAAACTCTGCTGACATCTGGGCAAACAAGCATGGTGTCAAGACATCACTTCGCCAGATTGCGCTCACATACGCCCACATGACCGCCGTTCGGGCTGCTCCTGGTGCCCGCATCGTCCTGATCCTTCCGGGCGGCATGTTCCTGCGTGAACGGCCACACAAGTCTGTCCAGGAGTGGCTGCGCAGCGTCAAGCTCGAGCGCCTGATCAACTTCTCTGATCTTCGCAATCTGCTCTTTCCAGCGGCCAAGCATCCGTGCGTGGTCGCTGTCGTGCGCAATGAGCCGCACCGCGGCCTGAAGCCTCATTGGTTCGATTACGTCACCCCAAAGGCAGATGTTGGTCTTCACTACAATCGCCTGACGATCTACTCGGCCGATCACCGCCGTCTTAACCAGGGGCGCGTGCAGGTCGATGCTGCTGCACTGCGCAGTCTGTACTGGTGCTCCGAGCTGGAGGTAGCTGACATCGAGAAGATGCGGCTGCGTGGCACTCTGGGGGACCTGCTGGAGCAAGGCAAGTTCCTGTCCGGTACCGGCTTCCATGTGACGGATAACGCCAAGGAAGAGGTGGTCCGCCCTGGGTATCTGGCGCGGATGAAGCACATCGCTACGGCGGCACTGCCACGGTTTGGTCCCGCGCTGTCTGACGTGTCGATCGGTAGGTGGCCCAAGCTCTACGAAACGATCGCCAGCCAAGGGCGACGGGAGCTGTATGAGGGCGCGCGTGTCATCGTGCCCAATGGAATGACTGCTGACCATCGAATCCGGGCCTTCGCCACGGACGTCGATGCTTCGGTGAACAACTCGTGCAGCGTCCTCAGGCCGGTTGACGGCCATGTTGCGACCGCATCCCTCTTGGCGGTGTACCTGAGTTCACGCCTGGCGGCCTACCTGGCCATGGTACTGGCTCCTTCAGCTGTCACAGAGCGCACCCAGATCAAGCACGGGGAGTTGCTGCACCTTCCCTTCATTCTGCCGGATGAGCATCCCGACCCCGCGCTGGCCAGGCAGTTGGCCAAGCGCGCCGAGGCATTCGTGGAAAGTGGGCAGGCCTTCAGCCTGGTGGGTAATGGAAATGACCTGCCTGTTGAGCTTGAGACTCTGGTCAGGCGCTACTTTGACGTGCCAAGAACACTGGAAGCGATCATTGATGAGGTCGTCGAGGTGGTGCTGCCGAATATGCAGCCAACGACACTGACCAACATCCCCGGGCCGCTGCAGAGCCCTCCGACATCCATTCAGATGAAGCGCTATGCCTCGGCGCTCTCCGTCGAGCTGGGAGCCAGCCGGGATTCGCTGGATGGCAGGGGTTCCTTCGATGTCTCCTTGCAGACCTGGCAGGCGGGTGAAGCCGGTGGCATGGGCTTGGTGCGCGTGGAGGTACAGCAGACACAGCAGGACACCAGCCGGGTTGAAGAGGTGGTCCTCAATGAGGTGCTGACGACGCTTCAGGTCAGCGGCCTGCTTGATGGGGTCACCAGTGGCGGCCTATCGCTCAAGGGCGATCTGCTGTTCCGCCAGGGAAATGCCATTTGTTTCGCCAAGCCAATGGTCAACCGCCTTTGGCTCACGTCCGCAGCGTTGGACGATGCGCTCCGTATCGTGCGCCATGTGCAGGAAGCACCTCGATGAGTACTGTTGATGTCTGGCCGTTGGCCTTTCCGCAACCCAAGGCAGAAGCGATTGTCCAGCTTCTCGTCGATCGATTCGGCGAGCTGGTTAAGTCCAAGCACGGTGGATTCTCGTACTCCCTCACGGAGCCGAAGATCACCGAGATTCTCGCGGTGAACCTGCAGAGAACTGCTGCTCGTGACGTCCAGCCAGGACAATGGCAATACGAGCCAATGAGCAATACTTTGAAGCTGGATGATCGACGGAGGCGCGATATCGTCTTCACAACCGTTCATGACAACCAGGAGGCGGTCTCGCTGATCTTTGAGTGCAAAAAGATCGATCCGGCCGGCAAGGGATCCAAACGGAAAAAGCACCTCAAAGAATACCGGATCGAGGGTATCGATCGATTCGCCAGCGGAAGCTATGCCTATGAGGATCCGCTCGGTTTCATGGTGAGCTTCTCTGCAAGTTCTACGGAGGGCACTGTGGATGAGATCAAGGCATCCCTTGCTGACGTAAAGTGGGCGCAGGCGGCCTACATGCGTGAATTCTCGAAGGATATTTATTGGCGTGCGCCTCCAGAGCGTTTCGTAGGGACCGCCGCATTCGAGACGCAGCATGATCGAAAGAGTCCGTTACTCTACCTGTACCTCTATCACCTGAATCTTCCCTTCTCCTGACCGGCTTCAATCGGCTCAGGCAAGCGGGCGGGTTCAACCTCGAATCAGAAGCCACGTTGGGATGATGGCTAGTCCACAGAAGATCAGGTGCCATGGAATCCATCTACAACATCTACCTGTACTTCGACCCCGATGATCGTTGCGACCGTGTCGGCTACGCGACCCATGATCTGGACGGAGATGATGATCTCGGCAGGCAGTTGCTGCAGAAGAACGTGAAGGCCGACCTGCAGCGCGCCGTCAAGGTCAAGCTGACCAAGCCCTTCACCAGGCAGGAGTACAACACCTCGTGTCGGCTCGGTAGCGAACGCACGTTCTACGATGAGGTCTTGCTCAAGGCCGGTGCCGGACAGACTCCTTTGGTGCTGGTCACGCCTGTCGTAAAGGGAAAGGTCACTTACAACTACAGCAGCCAGATTGGACACTTTGATGTTGGCGAAGCCGCTGCGGCTGCAGGCGAGCATGGCCAGATGGTTGACTGGTTCAAGACGTACGTCACAGAAAGGGGGTTCCGCTTTACCGACCTTATCCATGACGACTACTTTGCAGCTATACGGCTGACCTATCAGAAGGGGCTTTTCGTATCATCGATGAAGCTTCTCCTGAGCTGCATCGATAGCCTGTCATACGTGGAGTACGGAGATCTTCGTGAGCCGCCTTCCTTTGTACGCTGGCTCAAGGGGTATGCGGACCTCCAGCCGCTCTGCATCACTCCTGAAGAGCTGTGGGAGCTGCGCAACGGGTTGCTGCACATGACCAACTTGAATTCGACCAACGTCAGGAGGAACAGCGTTCGGCGCATTTCCTTCCGAGTGGGCCAGTCCGGGACCGTGTTGCCTGACACGGGTAGCATCTACTTCTTCGAGTTTCGTGCGCTGATCGATGCCGTTGCCCAAGCGATAGGACACTGGGCAAACAGCTACAACGTGGACCCCGAGAAGTTCACCAATTTCGTGGAACGCTACGACGAAACCGTCTCCGACGGACGCCTTGCCATCGTCAAGATCGGTCAGTAGCTGAGCGGACATATCTGTGCTGCGTGGCACGGCGTATGGAGCTGCCAGGATTTGGTGGACACCTGATCCCTTCATCAAGTAGAACTACGATCAAAAGGTCGGCGAGGTATGTTCTCGCAAACTCTTGGCTGACATGGCCACGGCCAACGCGGTGGCCGCGCTATCTCCAGCTCCGGCCGCGCCCATTGTCTCCGAGCCACGGACCTTCGTCGGCGGGGGTCTGATGGTCCCGGTGTTGTTCTGAAAATTCGTTCACAAATACCAACTGGCTTGGGCTTGAAATCGGCCCGTTCGCCAGCATGTGGTTTAACCGAGATACCGTGTGTGGCTCCATCCGGGGCCAGCGTGATCGGGCTAGTGAGGTGGGTAATGGGGCAGCAACAGAGCAGTGAGGATGAGATCCCGCCGGTCGACGAGGTCCGCGAAAATCTGATCGAGATCGAAGAGAAGATCGGCGATGTGCTCGAAGAGGGCCAGCGTAAGCTCGACTTGGCCGAGGAACATGACAGGCCGCTGGAAAGCCCGGTTTTCGGCGAGGAGTGCGTGCGCCTTCGCAACGACGTGATCGAGCCGCTTGACCAGGCGAAGAAGGATGCCGAGCAGGCGGTCGAGGACCTGGATGCGGGCAAGATCGATGCGGCCCAAGCACAGAAGGCGTTGGAGGCACTCAACCAGACGCTGGAAGATGCCGAATCGACGGTCGAAGACGTCGGCCTTGAAGAGCTGGACGACGAAGAAGAGAACGAAGACGAAGACGAAGACGACGAAGACGAAGACGAAGATTAGTCGTCGTTGCGTCCTGCAGCGCGCCCGGCACCATCAGGGCCAACCCAAGCGAATGCCGGCTGATGCCGGCATCGCTTTTCCTGGACAAGCGGTCTTTAGGGCGGCGCACGTCGCCGGCAACTACTAGGCGATCAAGTCACGTATTTCATGATCGAAGACCGACCCACCCCATCCAGTGAAAAACATCGTGCAGGGCGTTGGCAAAGAGAGTGCGCGGTAGCGCCTTGATGCGACCGAAGTTGCGGTTCTATGGCGCCATTGATTCCAGGTCATTGGCTGCCTTCTGCAGTCCAGTGAGGATCGTGCCAGCCACCATCTGGTTGAAGTCTGCAGGCAGCTCGGCCCGTCAGGGAAATACTCTGTAAGTGGGAGGCGCGCTGCGCCTCCTTTTTTATTCTGCCTTGCTGCGGCCTTCCAGCTCGCGCACCGTCGTTTCCAGCGCATCCAGCTTCTCGCGGGTCTTCAACAACACCGCACGCTGCACTTCAAACTCTTCGCGGGTCACCAGGTCCAGCTTGGCCAGCCCCGCCTGCAGCGCGCTCTTGAAGGTGGCCTGCAGTTCCTCGCGCGATTCGCGCAGGCCCGGCGGCACCAGGTCACTGAGGCGACGGGCGAGGTCATCGATTTGGTTCAGGTCGATCATGGGGTGCTCCGTGGGGTGGTGGGCCTGCGCATCCGGCGCGGCCACGGCGGTTCGGCGATAAGGATACTGCTGGCCCGGGCCGCCGGACAGGCGCTGCGGGTTTCGCACCGGCCGCGTTCAGGCGCTATCCTCCACGCCGGAATACAGGAGATAGACGATGAAGATGGTCATGGCGGTGATCAAGCCGTTCAAGCTCGACGACGTGCGCGAAGCGCTGGCCGAGCGCGGGGTTACCGGGATCACGGTGACGGAAGTGAAGGGCTTCGGTCGCCAGAAGGGCCATACCGAGCTGTACCGCGGCGCCGAGTACGTGGTCGATTTCCTGCCGAAGGTGAAGCTGGAAGTGGCGGTGACCGACGATCAGGTGGACGTGGTGGTGGAAGCCATCGTGAAGGCGGCGGGCACCGGCAAGATCGGCGACGGCAAGGTATTCGTGTACGACCTGGGCAGCGTGGTGCGTATTCGTACCGGTGAGCTGGACGCGGACGCGCTGTAAGCCGCTTTTGTAGAGCCGAGCCCACGCTCGGCTGGTGCAAAGAGCAGCCGAGCGTGGGCTCGGCTCTACAGAAAAGCGGTCGAGCAAGCTCGACCCCCACCAGAGCGAAGCGCCTACCGCCGCTTGGCCCACTTATAGAACCGCTTCCAGCCCTGCCGCACAGCAGCCACCCAACCCGGGTCGGCCACCAGCGCCGCCTGCGCAGCACTCGGCGCCTGGCCGGTCACGCGCTGGCGCATCTTCAGCAGGTTCTTCATGTCGCTGCGGCTCAGCTGCCGGCTCAGCGGGTTGCGGCGCAGCCAGCGCGGTACGCGCCAAGCCGAGGTGAAATCCAGCAGCACCGGCACGCCGGCGCTGACCACCACGTTGGTGCCATGCAGGTCGTTGTGGGTGATGCCGGCGGCATGCAGGCGGGTGATCGCGTGCTGCAGCTGTTCGAACACTTCATTGCCCACGGCCTGAGCGGTGCTGAGGGTCTGGCCGGGGATGAATTCCATGCCCAGTGCCAGGCCACCGAGGGTGCCGAGCAGGGCCGGGGCATGCTTCCAGCCGCCCAGCCGCTCCAGCATGCGCGCCTCGCGGCGCACCATCAGCCGGGCGATCGGCGACACCGGGGTGCCACGGTAGCGGGAGTAGTCCTTCACCACGGCTGGACGACCGTCCAGGCAGGTGCGGTAGACATCGGGGGCGAGGAAGCGTTCACCGCGCTTGAGCAGCAGCGGCGCCACGGCGTCATCGCCGCAGGACGGGGAGGGAGTGATGGAAGGGATCATCTGGGGTCTCGGGCGACCCGGTGGGCGGCGCTGAAGCGTCAAGCGAACCGGTACGACTGGGGGAACTGGCTAAACTTTCGTTAAGCCAATTTTAGTACCGGCGAGTTCGCTATTCCACGATTTGTCGGAGAAATGTCGGCGTCGTGGCTGGAACAGTTCGTCACATACATTCGGACAATGCTGTCTCACTTTTTTAAAAGGCATTAAATTTCAATGGCTTGTGAGAACGGCTGTTGCCGCTCACACGGCAGCGCTGCGCGCCACGCACGCCCGGCTTGACCCCGGCGCACGGCCTGCCGACCATAAGCTGTTAATCGCGACATCGGCGGCCGCACCCACCCGGCACGTCCCCGTCATCTGCCGCGTCCCCCTGGTGCTGGCCCCGTGGCCGCATCGCCCTGTTTCCCTGTCCGGCGCGTGCTGGAGGAAAGTGTTTTGATCATCAAAATCGTGCTTGCGGCGCTGTTCGTGTCCTGCGTGCTGTACATCCACTTCCGTGGCAAGGTCCGTGCGCGCTGGTCGCGCCAGCTGCTGGACCATTCCAGCTTCATGGCCCCGATCAACGTGGTCATGTACATGTTCTCGAAGGTGCCGACCACGCCGTTCCTGGACCCAGGCAAGGAGTTCCCGCAGCTGGAGCCGTTGCGGCAGAACTGGCAGATGATCCGCGACGAGGCACTGGCGCTGCGCGATGCGCAGGCGATCGCCGCGTCCAGCACGTTCAACGATGCCGGCTTCAATTCGTTCTTCCGCCGCGGCTGGAAGCGCTTCTACCTGAAGTGGTACGGCCCCTCGCACCCGTCGGCCAAGGCGATGTGCCCCAAGACCACCGCGCTGCTGGAATCGCTGCCGGACGTGCGCGCGGCGATGTTCGCGCAGCTGCCGTCGGGCAGCGAGCTGCGTCCGCACCGCGATCCGTTCGCCGGTTCGCTGCGCCTGCACCTGGGCCTGGCCACGCCCAACAACGATGCCTGCTACATCGAAGTGGACGGCATCAAGAAGAGCTGGCGCGACGGCGAGTGGATGATGTTCGACGAGACCTACATCCACCATGCGCACAACGAGACGCCCGATGACCGGGTGATCCTGTTCTGCGATATCGCCCGTCCGCTGCGCTTCGGCCTGCCGGGTCTGTTCAACCGCCTGGTGGCGTCCACCCTGCTGGCGGGTGGTGCATCGCCGAACCTTCCGGGCGACCCGACCGGTGGCGTCAACAAGGCTTTCGGCAGCGTGTACAAGGTACGGCTGAAGGCCAAGGCCCTGCGCGAGCGCAGCGTGGTGGCCTACCAGGTGATCAAGTGGGGCCTGGTGGTGGCGGTGATCGCCGGTATCTGGGCGCTGTGAGGGAAAAGCAGCCGAGCGTGGGCTCGGCTCTACAGGACTCAGCGGGGCATGTTGTAGAGCCGAGCCTATGCTCGGCTTGGTCTACCGCAACCTGTCCGAAGAGCAGCCGAGCACGGCTCGGCTCTACAGAAGGCAAAAACCCGCGCTGTCGCCAGCGCGGGTTTTCTTTGGGTAGGTGCCGACCGTTGGTCGGCACGCCTTACTTCAGCGCCGCCTTCACGAACGGCGGGGTCACCAGCACGCCGGTGTGCAGCGCGGCGGTGTAGTACAGGGTGTCGAAGGTCTTGGCGGCCGAATCGGCCTGGCGGAAGTCGAAGCTGCTGTCGCCCTTGCGCGCCAGGGTCACGCTCCACCAGCCGGTGGGGTAGCACGGCTGCGGGAACGGCAGGGTCTTGAACGAGCCGAAGCCGGCCTTGCCCATCTCGGTACGCATTTCGTTGATCAGCTCCAGCTGCATCAGCGGCGACTCGGACTGCTGCACCAGGATGCCGTCGTCCTTCAGGGCCTTGAAGCAGCTCTCGTAGAACGCCTTGTTGAACAGGCCTTCGCCCGGGCCGACCGGGTCGGTCGAATCGACGATCACCACGTCCACGCTGCCGGCCGGGCAATTGGCCATGTAGGCCACGCCGTCATCGAACATCAGCTCGGCGCGCGGGTCGTTGTTGGAATCGCACAGTTCCGGGAAGTGCTTGCGCGCCATCACGGTGACCTGCTCGTCGATGTCGCACTGGGTCACGCTCTCCACGCCCGTGTGCTTGAGTACTTCGCGCAGGGTGCCGCAGTCGCCGCCGCCGATGATCACCACGCGCTTGGGCGCGGCGTGGGTGAACAGCACCGGGTGGCTGATCATCTCGTGGTAGAAGAAGTTGTCCTTGCTGGTCAGCATGATGGCCCCATCGATGGTCATCAGGTTGCCCCAGTCGGTGGTCTGGAAGATCTCGATCTTCTGGAACGGCGACTGCACTTCGTCCAGCTTGCCGGTGATGCGGTAGCCGATGGCCGAGCCGGTGCGCTCGAAGTGTTCGATGTACCAGTTGCTGTTGTCAGTCATGGGAAAGCATTCCTGTTCGGAAGGGATGGAGCCGGGCTGAAGGCGGGGTGCCACGCATCCGGACGGATCGGCCCGTTCAGGTTGGAACCTGCCGCGGGCGCGGGCGCGCATGATAACGAACCTGTGGGCATATAGGCGTTATCATGCCCCCCCTTTTATTTGCCACAAGGCCGACTGCAATGACCGATTGGTCCCTCGACCAAGCCCGCAAGACCTACTCGATCCCGCACTGGGCGGATGGTTATTTCGACGTGGATCAGGCCGGGCACATGGTGGTGAGACCGACCGGGGCGGATGGCCCGGTGGTGTCGCTGCCCAAGGTGGTGGATGCCGCGCGCGCGGCCGGCGCCAAGCTGCCGCTGCTGGTGCGCTTCCCGGACATCCTCGGCCAGCGCCTGGGCAAGCTGCAGGCGGCGTTCGCCCAGGCCCAGCAGGATTGGGACTACCCGGGCGGCTACACCGCCGTGTACCCGATCAAGGTGAACCAGCACCGCGGCGTGGCCGGCACCCTGGCCAGCCACCACGGTGAAGGCTTCGGCCTGGAAGCGGGCAGCAAGCCGGAACTGATGGCCGTGCTGGCGCTGTCGCGCCCCGGTGGCCTGATCGTCTGCAACGGCTACAAGGACCGCGAGTACATCCGCCTGGCCCTGATCGGCCGCAAGTTGGGCCTGCAGACCTTCATCGTCATCGAGAAGCCGTCCGAGCTGAAGCTGGTGCTGGAAGAGTCCAAGGCGCTGGACGTGAAGCCGGGCCTGGGCGTGCGCATGCGCCTGGCCTCGCTGGGTGCCGGCAAGTGGCAGAACAGCGGTGGCGACAAGGCCAAGTTCGGGCTTTCGCCGCGCCAGCTGCTGGACCTGTGGAAGTCGCTGCGCGATACCGAATACGCCGACTGCCTGAGCCTGCTGCATTTCCACATGGGCTCGCAGATCTCCAACGTGCGCGACATCGCCAACGGCATGCGTGAAGCCACTCGCTACTTCGTCGAACTGTCACAGCTGGGTGCGAAGATCACCCATGTCGACGTGGGTGGCGGCCTGGGCGTGGACTATGAAGGCACCCGTTCGCGCAGCTTCTGCTCGATCAACTACGGCCTGAATTCGTACGCCAGCAACATCGTGCAGCCGCTGGCCAACGCCTGCGAAGAACACGGCCTGACCCCGCCGCGCATCGTCACCGAGTGCGGCCGCGCGATGACCGCGCACCACGCGGTGCTGATCGCCAACGTGTCCGAAGTGGAACAGGCGCAGGAAGGCCGCGTGCCGGACCAGCACGACGACGAGCCGGCCTCGATCCGCCATCTGCGCGAGATCCACGAAGAGCTGGACGTGCGTCCGGCGGTGGAACTGTTCCAGGAAGCGCAGCACTTCCATGCCGAAGGCCTGTCCAGCTATGCGCTGGGCCAGATCGACCTGCCGCAGCGTGCGCGCATCGACGACCTGTTCTATGCCATCGCCCATGGCGTGCGTGCGCGCCTGAGCTATGACGAGAAGAGCCATCGCCCGGCGCTGGATGAACTGAACGAGCGCCTGGTCGACAAGTACTTCGTCAACTTCAGTGTGTTCGAGTCGATTCCCGATGCGTGGGCGATCGACCAGGTGTTCCCAATCGTGCCGATCGAGCGCCTGAACGAGACGCCGGATCGTCGCGGCATCATCGCCGACATGACCTGCGATTCCGATGGCATGGTCAAGACCTACGTCGAGAACGAAAGCCTGGACAGCTCGCTGCCGCTGCACGCGATCAAGCACGGCGAGAGCTACCGCATCGGTTTCTTCATGGTCGGTGCCTACCAGGAGATCCTCGGCGACATCCACAACCTGTTCGGTGATACCGATGCGGTGGAAGTGCTGGCCGATGCCGATGGTTACGCCATCACCCAGCAGCGTCGCGGCGATACCACCGACGTGATGCTGGACTACGTGGGCTACAAGCTGGATGACCTGCGTGCGGCCTACGCCGACCGCGTGGCATCGGCAGACCTGTCGCCGGAGCGCGCGCAGGAGCTGTCTGAAGCGCTGGAAGCGGGCCTGACCGGTTACACCTACCTGTCCGACGAACCGCTGGTCTGATGATTACGGGAATGCCGGGCATGGCCCGGCGCTACCGGCGGTGATGAGCCCCGTCTGATGAGCGCACGCGCGATCTTCCACCTGTTCCTGCATGCCGCCGTGCCAGCGTTGCTGGCATGGCTGTTCTGGCGCAAGCGCTTTGCGTCGGCGTGGCTGTTGCTGCTGCTGGGCTGGATCATCGACCTGGACCATCTGCTGGCCGACCCGATCTACGCCCCGAACCGCTGCAGCATCGGCTTCCACCCACTGCATACCGCGCCGGCGATTGTCGTGTATGCGGGCCTGTGCGTACCGAAGAAGACCCGGCTGGTGGGGATTGGCCTGATGATCCACATCGTGCTGGATGCCATCGACTGCTGGTGGATGCATCACCGCTGATGCTTGATGCGTGTCGACCAAGGTCGACACCTACCGGGGTGCACGATAACCCACGGAACTGACGCGCTGCTTTGGTAGATGCCGACCTTGGTCGGCTGCTCTTGATGCGTGTCGACCAAGGTCGACACCTACCGGGATGCACGATAACCCACGGAACTGACGCACTGCTTTGGTAGATGCCGACCTTGGTCGGCTGCTCTTGATGCGTGTCGACCAAGGTCGACACCTACCGGGGTGCACGATAACCCACGGAACTGATGCACTGCTTTGGTAGATGCCGACCTTGGTCGGCGCTCTTGATGCGTGTCAACCAAGGTCGACACCTACCGGGGGCGTGATCCGATAGCGCCGGGCTATGCCCGGCGAGCGCAGCGGCGCGTCACCCCACCGGCAACCACAGCGTCGCGCGCAATCCCGGTTGCGCATTCTCCAACGCCAACCGCCCGCCATAACTGGCGGCGATATCACCGACGATCGCCAATCCCAGGCCGCTGCTGCCTTCGCGCTCATCCAGCCGCACGCCGCGCTGGGTGACCTGCGCCAGCGCCTCGGCTGCCAGACCGGGGCCGTCATCGCGCACGTCGATGCGCAACTGCCCTTCTTCCGCACGCGCGGTAACAGCTACTTCCCGCTGTGCCCACTTGCCGGCGTTGTCGAGCAGGTTGCCAAGCATTTCTTCCAGGTCGGCGCTGGCGCCGGCGAACTGCAGGTCGTCGGCAATACCCTCGGCCTGGAACTGCAGCGCACGTTCGCCATGCACCCGTGCCATCAACCTGCACATCGCCTGTGCCACCGCTGCCACCAGCGTGCGCTCGCGATGATCGGCGGTCAGCCCCGCGGCAAGATAGCGGTCGACGCTGGCCTGCATGCGCGCGCCCTGCTCGCGCAGCGTGGTGCGCCATTCGCGGCCTTCACCATCAGCTTCGGCGGCGAGCACGCTCAGCGGTGTTTTCAGCGCATGCGCCAGATCCTGTGCGCTGGTACGCGCGCGCGCCACCATTCGTTGCTGGTGGTCCAGCAGCGCATTGAGCTCGTCACCCAGCGGCGCGATTTCAGCGCCCAGTCCCGCCGTATCGATGCGCTGTGCATCGCCCCGGCGCACACGCTCCAGCTGCGTACCGAGACGCTGCAGCGGGCGCAGGCCGAAATGCACCTGGCTGGCCAGTACCGCCAGCCATGCGGCGACCAGTACCGCCAGCGCCATCGCGCTGCGTTGGCGGAACGCGGCGACATCCGCGTCCAGTGCGCTGCGGTCGGTGGCGACCACGGCTACATAGGGCTCGTTCGCGCGTGGCAGGCGCACCGGCTGCACGCGCGCGCGCAGCGACTGCTGCAGCGGGCCTGGCAGATTGCGTTCGGCCGCGCCATTGGCGGCCACGGGCAACGTCTCATCCCACAACGAACGCGACTGCAGCAGCACCTTGCCGCTGCCATCGGCGATCTGCCAGTAGGCGCCGGAGAACACGCGCTGGAAACGCGCGTCGTTCGGTTCCTGGCGCAGCTGCAGCTGCCCATCGGCATCGATCTCGGCCTGCGCCAGCAGGGTCAGCATGTCCTGCTGCAGCTCGTTGTCCAGGTGGTCGCGCGCGCTGCGCTTGAACAGTTCGCCCAGCAGCGCACTGGCCAGTGCCGAGACCAGCAGCAGGCCGATGCCACCGGCCAGCAGCAGCCGGCGTCGCAGTGAGGGTTGCCGGCTCACGGCGCGGCCAACCGCCAGCCCTGGCCGCGTACGGTCTGGATCAGGTCCGCACCGAGCTTGCGGCGCACGCGCCCCAGCAGCACGTCCAGCGCATTCGAATCGGGATCGTGCCCGCCATCGAACACGTGTTCGCCCAGACGGTCGCGGCCGATCACCTGGCCGCTGTGGTGGATGAAGTAGCTGAGCAGGCGGAATTCCTGTGGGCTCAGTGCCAGTGCCTGGCCATCGAGGTCGAAGCGCCCGGCATTGACGTCCAGCTGCAGCGGGCCGCACTGCAGGCGCGGGCTGGCGTGGCCATGGCTGCGGCGGATCAGCGCGCGCAGGCGCAGCACCAGTTCGTCGGCCTGGAAGGGTTTTGTCAGGTAGTCGTCGGCGCCGGCATCGAAGCCGGCCAGCTTGTCGTGCCAGCGTCCGCGCGCGGTCAGCACCAGCACCGGAAAGTCGCGGCCGTTGCCGCGCCAGCGTTCAATCACGCTCAGCCCATCCAGCCCGGGCAGGCCCAGATCGACGATGGCGGCCTGCAGGTCTTCCACCTGGCCGATCTCCTCGGCCTGGCGACCATCGGCCACCACGTCGACCACGTAACCGGCCTGCTCCAGCAGCGGCTGCAGGCGCTCGGCCAATGCGGCATCGTCTTCGGCCAACAGGATGCGCATCAGTCGTCCAGCTCCGTCTTCAGCAGCCTGCCGTTGCGCGCATCATAGTCCAGCTCCACCACCACGCCGTCGGCGCGCAGGATCTCCACTTCGTACACGCCATCGTCCAGCTCCACTTCCAGCAGCTGGCCGGGGTGGCGCTTGAGTGCATCGCGCACCACGCTTTCCAGCGGCACGTAACGGCCCTGTTGCACGGCCCGGCGCGCGACCTGCTGCGCCGGGTCCTGGGTGGGGCCGGTGGCGGTCGGGGCGCTGGCCAGGGCCAGCAGCAGGGACAGGGAAGACAGGATCGGCACGTGGGTGATGGGGAATTGGGTGATGAGGAATGGGGAACAGGCGCGAGTGTGCTGCCGCCGACTAACGGTTGGCTAACAGCGCCGGCTAAGTGGCTGTTAACCACGCGGCGCATCGTGGCGTTGCCGGGATGGTCCGGCACCGAACAGGAGAACCCCCATGTTGAAGTCGCTCACCCTCGCCACTGTCATTGCGCTTGCCATCGCTCCCGCTGCCCAGGCCGCACCGCTGGGCATGGCCCAGGTCGAACAGACCCTGCGCAAGGCCGGCTACACCCAGATCCATGAGATCGAGCGCGATGATGGTCTGTGGGAAGCCGACGTCAGCCGCGCCGACGGTCGCTTCAGCGAGGTGTATGTGGACCCGAAGACCGGCGAGATCTTCGACGAGCACGATAGCCGCGCACAGCTGAGCACCGAGCAGGTGCTGGCCAAGGCGCAGTCGCAGGGGCTGCGTGAGATCCATTCCCTGGAACGCGACGGTGCGACGTGGTCGCTGGAAGCCCGCAATGCCCGCAACCAGCGCGTGGAAGTGCGCCTGAGTGGGTATGACGGCCGCATCCTGCACAGCGAGCGTGATGGCTGGCTGGATTGATGCCTGCTGGGGTGGGTGTGTCGACCAAGGTCGACACCTACCGGGTAGAGCCGGCCGCCGGCTGGGTTGAGCAGCGCTTCGGTAGATGCCGACCTTGGTCGGCACAGGGCCGGAAGAGCGTGTCAACCAAGGTCGACACCTACCAAGCGTGGGGTTTCCCGAACGATGGAGCGGGCCCTTACCAGCCGTAAGGCGGCGGGTAATCCCAATAGCCCGGGCCACCACCGTAGTAGCCGCCACCACCATACGGCCCGAAGAAGCCCGGGCCCTTGCCTTCGCTCACGTGGATGTTGACGTTGACCCCGTGGGTCTTGCCTTCATCGGTGGTGTAGTTCTTGCTCAGATTCAGCGTGGCGGCGTTGTAGTGGCTGTTACCGCCGCCCTTGGAATAGCCGATGCCGGTGGTGAAGCTGCCGGACACCTTGACCTTGTCATCCGTCACGTCGGCGATCCTGCCGTCGCCATTCACGCGCGGGCCGGTCTTGTCGCCGTAGAACGTACCGGGCGGATCCTGCTGCAGGGCCGGATCGTTGAGATAGCGGATCGGCGTCTGCGGCACGGACAGGTCAAGGCCGGAGGCCTGCGGCGCGGTGGCGCCGGCGGCGGACTGCGCCAACGCGGTCCCGGGCAGGGCGGCCAGGCACAGCAGCAGGGTCAGGGGGCGGATCATGACGGCGCTCCAACGGAGAGGGGCCGCGCAGCACGCGGCGGTACAGGCCGACGCTAGCAGGCGTTGCTTGAATGATGCCTGTCGGCGCCCGCTTGCGGTAGAGCCAGGCCATGCCTGGCTGCACGCTACAACCGCCCGAACCCGAACAGCGCCGCCAGCGGATGCTTGCGCCGCTCGATCCCGGCCCGCAGCAGCCCGGCACCGATCATTGAATAGGTAATGCCGTTGCCACCGTAGGCCATGGCGAACTGCACCCGCGGGCCCCACTGCGCATGCGGCCCGAAGAACGGCAGGCCGTCGGCGGTCTCGGCAAAGGTACCTGCCCATGAAAATGCCGGCGTCGGCTGCAAGTGCGGGAACCACTGCAGCAACTGCTTCATCAGTTTGCGGGCCTTGCTTTCCACCCGGCCATCGCGGCGGGCGGGAATATCGATGGCGTCGTCCAGCCCGCCCACCAGCAACCGGCGGTCGCCGGTGGAACGCAGGTACAGATAGGGGCGCGCGCTCTCCCAGACCATCGTGCGCTGCAGCCAGCCCAGCTCGTCGGCGTTGATCGGGTCGGTGATGAAGGCGTAGCTGCTGCGGTTGCGGGCTACGCGTGGGTCCAGCCATTGCTGGTTGGCATAGCCCATCGCCAGCACCACGTGGCGGGCGCGGATCTGCATGCCGGATTCGGTGCGCGCAGTCACGCCGCGCGCGCTTGGCGTGAGGGTATGCAGCACGGTGCGGTCATGGACCACGCCGCCGCGCTTGCGCACGCGGTCGAGCAGGCCATAGGCCAGACGGTACGGATCCACGCGCGCGGCCTGCCGGGTCAGCAGCGCGCCGCCGGCATCGACGCTGAAACGTTCCTGCAGCGCCTCCCGGTCCAGCCAGCGTGCATCCAGGCCGATGCCACGGCGCGCCTCGCCTTCGGCCATCAGCCGCGGTACGTCACGGCGGCGGCTGGCCAGGTACAGGCTGTCCATCTGCTTGAAATCCACGTCTTTCAGGCCGCGTGTTACCTGGCGCAGGGCCGGAATCGCATCCGCGCATGCCTGGTAGGCCAGCGCCGCAGCGTCTTCGCCATACTGCGAGGCCAGCTCCAGCAGATGGGTGTCGATCTCGTACTGCAGCAACGCGGTACTGGCTGCGGTGCTGCCCCAGCCGATGTCGCGCTGCTCGATCACCGCAACGTCGTGGCCATGGGCCGACAGCTCATCGGCGATCAGCGCGCCGGTGATGCCGCCACCGACCACCAGCACATCGCAGTGCAGATCCCGTTCCAGCGGCGGGAAGGCCTGGATCAGGCCGTTGCGCACCGCCCACCACGGGTAGCCACTCTTCAGGTCCATACGCGTTCGTGCTCAGGCAGTGGGGTGGCCGGTATGCGGGGTCTGGATCAGTTCGGACAGATCGAAGCCCTGCAGGCGTGCGGCTGCCAGATAATGTTCCTGCACGGTGGCATCCAGCCGGGGCTCACGCGCCAGCAGCCACAGGTACTTGCGATCCGGGCTGCCGACCAGGGCCACGCTGTAGTCCGGCGCCACCTGCATCACCCAGTAGTCACCTTTGGCGAAGGGGAGCCAGCGCAGGCCCTTGGGCAGGAAGCTGACTTCCAGCCGCGCGCTGTCGTTGTTGATGGCGCAGGCCTCACCGGTGGCTTCCTCGACCTCGCCGTCCATGCGGCAGCGGTTGGTGACACCCACGTTGCCGTTGTCGAGCAGCTGGTAATGGGCCGACACATCGGTGCAGCCCTCCGGCTCGTGGCGCATCGGCAGGCGGGCGATCTCGTACCAGGTGCCCAGGTAGCGGGGCAGCTTGAGGTCGGTAACGGTCTTCAGGGGCGGCAGGTCGGTCATTGTCAGGCGTGGCAGGAGAGGACCTCCACGATGCCGAGGACACTGCCACGGGCGGGTGAAGCCGGGGCGAGGGTCATGTCCAGAACGTTCCGTCGCCCCGACGGAGCGCGTGCCGTCATCGGCGCAGCGGTATGCTTCCGCCAGCGCCGTGTTTTTCCGATCCAACCGCAGTGGAGGTGCCGATGTACCAGGTGATCCTGTTGAAGAGTGAAACCCAGTTCGCCCGCGAGCAGTGGCCGCAGGTCGACGATCTGGTGGACTACGAAGGCGTGGCCTACAGCCTGCGCGCCGGGCCGCGCCAGCCGTTGCCGACCGACCATGACTGGCACCCGATCGCGGTGTACGCGCCGGATGAGATCACCGAGGAAGAATTCCAGGAGTGGTACGCGCTGCAGCAGCCACAGGTGGAAGAGCTGCGGCTGAAGTACTGAGCCGCGACCGCCCGCCAGCGCCTGCGCATCCGCCGTTTACAGCACCTGCCGTATAGTCGCGCGCAGGCGCGGTGGTCCGCGTGAACCGGTGTGGCTGGCTTGTCTTCCTTCTTCCGAACGATCCTGGTGCGTGGCCCCTGGTTGGGCCTGCTGTTGTGCTGCACATTGCTGCTGGCTGTGCCGGCGCTGGCCCAGGATGACGACCCCACACCGAAGCAGCAGCTGGCGCAGATCGACAGCACGCTGAAGGATGTTGAACGCAAGCGCGTTGATGCCGAAGCCACCGAAACGCTGGGCACGCTTTCGGAAAATGCATCGCAGGCCAAGCGTGATGCCGAGGCGCTGGAAAAGACCCTGCAACCGCAGCTGGACCAGCTCAACGAGCAGCTGACGCAGCTGGGCGATGCGCCCAAGGACACCACTGAACCGCCGGAACTGGCCGCGCAGCGGCGCACGCTGACCCGCCAGCGCGATGCCCTGGTGGCATCGATTGCCCAAGCCAGATCCAGCGCCGTGCGTGCGCAGCAGCTGAGCGCGGATATCGACAAGCAGCGCAACGCGCAGCGCACCGAGGAACTGGGGCGCAAGGTCGCCTCGCCGCTGTCGCCGACGCTGTGGCGACAGGTGGCCGACCAGTTGCCAAACGACATCGCCCGCGTCACTCCCTTGGCCCAGCAGGGCCGTGCGGCGCTGACCACGGCCATTGCCACCCATGGCTGGGGCACGCTGCTGCTGGGGCTGACGGCGGCATTGGTGATGATGTTCCCGCTGCGCCTGTGGCTGCGCGCGCTGGGGCGCCGCTTTGCCGCATCCGAGCGTGCCCCCGACGGCCGCCTGCGCCGCTCTGGCCTGGCCATGTGGCTGCTGCTGGTGGGTACCCTGCTGCCCGGCTACGCCGTGGTGGTGCTGGTGGCTGCGCTGGATGCCATCGGCGCGATTCCGCCGCGACTGCAGAGCGTGGCTGAAGGCGTGCAGGCGGCGACGTTCGCTGCGGCCTTCATTTCCGCGCTCAGCGCCTGCCTGCTGGTGCCCAAGCGGCCCTCGTGGCGGCTGCTGAACCTGGATGACACCGCCGCGCTGAAACTGCGCAAGTACGCCTGGGGTGCTGCGGCACTGGCCTGGCTGAGCACGGTGCTGGTGGCCATTGATCGCGCCACCCGCACCAGCGATGTCACCACGGTGGCGCTGGACGGCGTGATCGCACTGACCTACCTGGGCCTGATCATGGCCATGCTGGTGACCCTGGCACGCCTGCATCGGCGCCAGACCGCCGAGGCCGAGGCGAAGCTGGAAGCGCAGGCCGACGGTCTTGGCGCACAGCTGCCGGTACGACGCAGCAGCTGGCTGGTGCTGGCTCGCGTGGCCGGAAACATCGCCGTGGTCGCCGCGATCATCGCCACCCTGCTGGGTTATGTGAACTTCGCCAAGTTCGTGAACCAGCAGCTGATCGGCGGCAGCATCGTGGTGCTGGCGGCAACGCTGCTGTTCAAGTTCGTCGACGATTTCTCCACCTGGCTGCTCAACGCCGACAGCAAGGTCGGCCAGACCATCCTGCTCAGCACCGGCCTGAGCGTGTCGAAGCTGGAACAGGCGGGCGTGCTGCTGTCGGCGATGCTGCGCACCCTGGTGGTGTTGATCGCCCTGCTGGCGCTGGCCGCACCGTTCGGCAACATCGGCACGATCGTTGAACGCATTGCCTCGCTGGCCAATGGCATCGTGATCAACAAGGACCTGACGCTGCAGCCGGGCCGCATCGTCACTGGCGTGCTGGTGCTGCTGGTGGGCATGGGCCTGACCCAGCTGCTGCAGCGCTGGCTGACCGATACCTACCTGCCCAAGACCGAACTCGACCTGGGTGCACGCAATTCGATCAGCACCATCGCCGGCTACGTCGGCATCATCCTGGTGGGCCTGTGGGCGCTGACCGCGATGGGCCTGAACCTGAAGAACCTGGCGCTGCTGGTCAGCGCGCTCTCGGTAGGTATCGGCTTCGGCCTGCAGGCAATCATCCAGAACTTCGTCTCCGGCCTGATCCTGCTGACCGAGCGCCCGGTGAAGATCGGTGACTGGGTGAAGCTGGGTGACCAGGAAGGTGATATCAAGCGCATCAACGTGCGTTCGACCGAGATCCAGGTGAGCGACAAGTCCACCCTGATCGTGCCCAATTCCGAACTGATCACCAAGACCATCCGCAACATGACGATGGGCAACAACCAGGGCCGCGTCCAGATCCAGTTCGCGGTGCCGACCAGCACCGACGTCGCCGGCCTGCGACAGGCGCTGCTGGATGCCTACGGCGCCCACAACACCGTGCTGCAGCAGCCGGCGCCGACGGTGTACATCGACAGCATTGCTGGCGGCCAGATCACCATCAACAGCTTCGCCTACGTGGCCAGCCCGCGGCAGGTGTATGGCACGCGCAGCGATCTGTATTTCAGCCTGTTGCAGATCCTGGCCGAGCGGAACATTCCGTTGTCTACGCCGACGGACATCCACATCACCCGAGATCCGCAGCAGTAAGAGGGTGGGTCGGCAGGGCTGCGCCCTGCACCTGCAGAGGCCGAAGCAACGGCAACAGCAACTGCCGAAGCAAAAGCGGGTTTCCTGTGGGATGGCGGGGTGGGTCCGGTTGCGGGGGACGCCGCAAGTACGTCCCTGTAGGCTTGGGCGCGCCATCCATGGCGCTTACACCCCCGCAACCGGACCCACCCCGCCTTCGACAGATTCCCGCGATCTGTCGGAATGGCACGGCGCGCTCTCGGTGGGTGTCGACCGCGCTGCGGTTGGTGGGTGTCGACCTTGGTCGACACGTAGATCCACGCCATGCGTGGATCTACGTTCAATTGTCGAAATATTCGATTCCGATGGAGATTCATCCACGCATGGCGTGGATCTACCAGATTGCGGAAATCTGTCAGAGGTGGGGCGGTGTCGGATTGCGGGGTGTCAGCCGCATGGATGCGGCTGCCAAGCCTACAAGGACGTACTTGCGGCGTCCCCGCAATCCGACACCGCCCCGCCATCCCACGAAATGCCAGCAGTTGCCGTTGCCGTTGATTCTGCAGGTGCAGGGCGCAGCCCTGCCGAACCCCCTTTACCCCCGCGGTCGCCCGCGCGAGGGCACCAGTGCGAACGTATCCACTGCCAGCTTCTCGGCATGGTTCAACCATGCGCGGATTTCCAGATCATCCACTTCGTGGTCGAGGCCGAAGGACACATTGATCTTGCCGTCGGCATCGGGCTGCACCCACTGCTGGGCCAGCACCACCTTGCGCTGCGAGGACACCGCTTCGATCCAGAAACCACGATCAGGGCGCGTGCTCGCCACCAACTGCAGCATGTACTGGCCGGCGCGGGTACGGCGGCCCTTCTGGGTGATCATGTGTGCCTGACGCACGCTGGGGCGGGGGCCCTGGAACGCATCCAGCGGTGCATCCACGTCGATGCCGTTGCGCAGCTGGCCATCGCGGTACAGCTTGATGCCGTTGTCGCGGTTCACCAGCAGCGCGCACCAGTCGCCGTCGGCCGAGCCATCCTCGAACGCGGTGCAGCGATCGACGTAGGCGAGTGTGTTGTCCGGGTCGGCATCGTCAAACTGGCGCGAGGTGTTTTCCAGGTACACCGATTTCAAGTCCCAGTCCTTGTCGTACTCCAGCAGGACTGGCGGCTGCACGTGCTGCAGGCCGACCACCACCTGGTCATCGCCGTCGATCTTCAGCTGCCGGGTCGGTTCACCCAGCCACAGCGAGCGTGCGAAGGCGAGGTACTGCGGATAGTCGCGGCCGCCATCGCGGCGCGCGGCGGCGCTGGCACTCGGCGCGCGCTTGTCATCCAACAGCGAACGGCCAAAGCCCATCGTCTGCAGGTTCGGATCGAGCAGGCTGAGCAGGGTGGCGCCGGAATCCAGCGTCGAGCCGTCTTCGGCGGCCAGTTGGCGCGGGGCTACGCCGTCACCGAGGAACAGCAGCAGGTTCTCGCGCTTCTGCCTGGTCAGGATATGGCTGAGATCATTGGGCATGGCCAGGTGATCTGAAGCGATCACGATCAGCGTGTCCTTGCCATAAGGGCTGGCCTGGATGCGCTCGACCAGCTGCGAGATCAGGCGGTCGGTGCACTTGAGTGCGTTGAGCATGCCGATGTTGCCGTGCTGGCTCTGGTAACGCGTGCCTTTGCACGCCACCGGCAGATGCCCGGCCGGGTGGTGGGTGTCCATGGTCAGCGTGGTCAGCATGAACGGCGCGTCCTGCCGCGACAGCTGCTCAAAGCGCTGGTAGGCAGTGTCCAGCAGCACGTCGTCATGCACGCCCCACGCCGAGTAGTGGATACGACCGATCTTCTTCTGCTGTTTGAACCACGCCAGGTCATGCACTTCATCGAAACCATGGCTGGCCAGGAACTGGCCCTTGCCGGCGAACTGGCCGTTGGCGCCGCCCAGGTAATGGTTGGTGTAGCCCTGTTGCTTCAGGTAATCGCCCAGGCAAACCGCCTTGGGCAGGAAGCTGCCCATCCGGTCCATGCTGTTCTCATCGCCCTGCGAGGTGGTCAGCGGCACACCGCACATCGACGACACCAGGCCGGCGATGGTCCAGCCGCCGCCTTCGGCTGAGGCCAGCCCGCGTACATCCAGCGACTTGGCCGCCAAGCGGTTGAGATTGGGCATCAGGCCGGGAAACACGGCCTCGTCCAGATAGGTGCGCTCCAGGCTCTCACCGTAGATCCAGACGATGTTGCGTGGGCGCTGCAGGGCCTGCGTGGGCACCTGGTATTCGGGGGCGATACGGGCGAAATCCACCGGGCGCAGCTGCTGGTACAGGCGTTGGCCATCGCGCGCCAGTGGGCTGATCATGATCGTGGCCACCCACAGCGCGGCGAAACCGGCAAACCACGCACCACCAGCGGTGGGGCGGCGCCAGCGCTTCACCCGCGTGGCGAACAGCGGCAGCAGCGACACGGCGGCCAGCACGATAAAGCCGGCGATATAGCCCTTGAAATCGGCGACACCGGCGCCTTCCATGTCCGCACCCAGGTGGTACAGGGTGGCGGCGTTGAGTCCGTCACCGGACAGCTTGTCGATCAGCCACCAGGCACTGAGCGCCAGCAGCAACAGCGAGAACAAGCCGGCTTTCCACCACACCCACTTTGCGGATGCGAGGAACAACCAGGACAGCAACAACAGCGACAGCAGCAGAATCCAGAGCATGGGCAGCTTCGGCAGTGACGGGGTGGCGATGGACGTCGTACCGACGCGTGTCCATCCGACCGGCGCTGCTGCAAGCACATCTGCATGACAGGCCGATGACCCGATAGTGCATGCACGAACCTGACTGAAATGTTTGTTGAAATCGTGCGCGCGATATCACGCCGCGAACGTAAGTCGAGCGTGAAAACTCACGCTCGATTGCATTAAAAACCGCATGAATACGCTGTTTGCGTAGATCCGCGCGACACGTGGATACAACCACGCATCATCACTACCGGTGCCCGCGTTCTTCGCGCGAACGCGCGCGCCGATCGAACAACAAGGCGCTGGTCACGATGCCCAGCCCGAGCACCACGCCGATCAACAACAGCACCAGTGCGATGGCGGGATAGCCGAACACATGCCAGCCGGTGTCGATCTTCATCATCATCGCCGCGGCCATGATCAATGCCGCGCTGATGATGCCGGCCGCCACGCGGTTGGCGATCTTCTGCAGGTTTTCCATCAGCCGCGACTCTTCCAGCCCGGTCACCTTCATCTGCAGGCGGTTCTCGGCCAACAGCGCCATGATGTCCGACAGCTTGCGTGGTCCATCGCGCAGCAGTTGCTGCACCTCCATGGCTTCGCTGGCCAGGTTGGCGGCCGACAGGGATTTCTTCAGGCGTGCGCGCATCACGTGCTGCAGTTGCCGCTCGACGATGCGGCGCGTATCCAGGTCCGGTGCCAGCAATCGGCATACGGTTTCAAGGTTGAGCAGCGCCTTGCCGAGCAGGCTCAGCTCCGGCGGCGTACGCAATCCGGACGAAGTGGCGATGCGCACCATGTCCAGCACCACACGCCCTTCGGAGAAATTCGCGCTGGCTGCGTAGCGCGCGATCAGCTGGCCGGTCTCGCGCAGGTAGCGCTCCTCATCGAACGCTTCCAACCGCGTGCTGATGCTGATCAGGTCGTCGGCCACTTCCTCGCCGCGGCCATCGACGGCGGCGAACAGGATCTTCAGCAGGCGCTCGCGCAGGCGCGGCGGCATGTGCGCGACCATGCCCAGGTCGAAGATCGCCAGGCGCCCGTCCGGCAGTACCCGCAGATTGCCCGGGTGCGGATCGGCATGGATCTCGCCGTGCACGAAGATCTGGTCCAGATAGCCGCGGATCAGCGCCGCCGCCAGCGGGTCCATCGCCTGTTCGGTGCGCCGCACATCGGGAATGGCATCCACGCGTACGCCGCTGGCCAGTTCCATGGTCAGCACGCGATGACTGCAGTAATCCCACAGCGGCTGCGGAATCCACAGGCGCCGGAACGGCTTCAGATGGCGACCGAAGCGCGACAGGTTCTCGGCCTCGGCGTGGTAATCCAGCTCCTGCATCAGGGTCTTGGAGAACTCGTTGAGCCAGTCACGCAGGCGCACCCGCCGGCCGATCTGGGTCAGGTGGTCGGCGGCCAGGGCGAAGCTGCGCAGCACTTCCAGGTCCGAACGCAGCTGCGCGGCCACCTCGGGCTTCTGCACTTTTACCGCCACCTCGCGGCCGTCATGCAGCACCGCGCGATGCACCTGGGCGATGGACGCGCACCCCAGCGGCTGCGGATCGAATGCGGCGAACAGCTTGTTCACCGGTGCGCCCAGCTCCTGCTCGACGATGGCGTGGATGCGTTCGACGGGGATCTCGGCCACCTTCTCCTGCATCCGCTCCAGCGCGGTGGCGAACTCCACCGGCACCATGTCCGGGCGGGTGGACAGCATCTGCCCGAGCTTGACGAAGGTCGGCCCCAGCGCTTCCAGGTCACTGACGAACTGCTCGGGATTGCCGTCGGGCGGCACATCGGTGTGGCTGCCGGCAGCGTCCAGGTTCATGCCGGAGAACACGCCGGAATGGCGGTAGCGCATCAACAGGCGCAGGATCTGGCTGCGCCGATTCATGCCACGAATGAGCGGGGGATTGCCTGCGGCGGTGGGCGGCTTGCTCAAACAGAACTCCTCGAAAGCGACGCCCCGGCGGCCGTGATCTGGCGGCCGGGTAGCGCCGGGCCATGCCCGGCGGGATCGGAATACGCTGCCAGTGTCCCTGCGCCGTGGTAGGCGCGCGGTGAACCCGCTACCGCAGGCGGCGCAGGATCGGTCAGAATCCGCTCATTCCCTTTACTGGATCTCCCATGGCCGGTGCCAGCCTGTTTGCCCTGCTCGACGATATCGCCTCCCTGCTCGACGACGTCTCGGTGCTGACCAAGGTCGCCGCCAAGAAGACCGCCGGCGTGCTGGGCGACGACCTGGCGCTGAACGCGCAGCAGGTGACCGGCGTTGATGCCAACCGCGAACTGCCGGTGGTGTGGGCGGTGGCCAAGGGCTCGCTGGTGAACAAGGTGATCCTGGTGCCGGCGGCGCTGGCGATCAGCGCATTGGAAGCCTGGCTGCACAGCCGTGGCTGGAACGTGCCGCTGATCGTGCCGCTGATGATGATCGGCGGTGCCTTCCTGTGCTTCGAAGGCGTGGAGAAGCTGGCACACCGTTTCCTGCATTCAGCCGACGAGGATGCCGAACACCAGGCCGAACGGCGCAAGGCGCTGGCCGACGCGCAGGTGGACATGGTCGCGTGGGAGAAGGACAAGGTGAAGGGCGCGATCCGCACCGACTTCATCCTCTCGGCCGAAATCATCGTGCTGTCGCTGGGTGTGGTCGCCACGGCGTCGTTCATCAACCAAGTCAGTACCCTGGTGGTGATCGCGCTGGCGATGACCGTGTTCGTCTATGGGCTGGTCGCCGGCATCGTTAAGCTGGACGACCTGGGCCTGTACCTGTCGCGCAAGGGCGCAGCGCTGGCGGCAGTCGGCCGTGGCCTGCTGGTATCGGCACCGTGGCTGATGAAGTTCCTGTCGGTGGCCGGAACCGCGGCGATGTTCCTGGTCGGCGGCGGCATCCTGGTGCACAACGTGCCGGCGCTGCACCACGCGGTGCAGGCACTGGGCGGTGAAGGCCAGTGGGGCTGGCTGGTCAGCGCGCTGGGCAACATGGTGGTCGGCATCGTCGCCGGCGCGATCGTGCTGGCGGTGGTGACCGGCGTGCAGAAGCTGCGCGGCAAGTAAGCGCCAGCCCGCTGCCCGGTAGAGGCCGACCTTGGTCGGCGGTTTGTTTGCTGCGCGTGCCAACCAAGGTTGGCACCTACCAAGCGGTTTCCGGTGCCTTGCCCGGTGGGGGCCGACCTTCGTCGGCGGTTTGTTTGCTGCGCGTGCCAACCAAGGTTGGCACCTACCAAGCGGTTTCCGGTGCCTTGCCCGGTAGGGGCCGACCTTGGTCGGCGGTTTGTTTGCTGCGCGTGCCAACCAAGGTTGGCACCTACCAAGCGGTTTCCGGCGCGGTGGGGAACTACCCCGCGTGCACCCGGTTCTTGCCTTCGCGCTTGGCCACATACAGGGCGTCATCGGCGCGTCGCAGCATCGAATCCGCATCGTCGCCCGGCTGCCATTGCGAAAGTCCGGCACTGAAATGCACTGGTACCCGCCGGTCCTGCACGGTCAGCACGCGATGCGCCAGTGAACGCTGCAGCCGCTGTACCGTGGCCATGCTGTCCGCGCCGGGCGTTTCCGGCAGTACCAGCACGAACTCGTCGCCACCCAGCCGGGCGATGCCATCGGTGGCACGCAGCAGCAGGCGGCACACCGACACCAGGTGCTGCAGCAGCGCGTCGCCGCCGGCGTGGCCGTGTTCGTCGTTGGTCTGGTGGAAATCATCCAGATCGATCACCGCCAGCCCCAACGGCGAGTTGTTGCGGGCGGCGCGGGCCAGCTCGCGTTGCAGCAGTTCGTCCAGGCCACGCCGGTTCAGGGCCTGGGTCAACGGATCGATGCGCGCCAGATCGCCGGCCGCGCGCAGATCCTGTTCCAGCTGGTTGATGCGCTGTTCCGCGCGTTCCACTTCCTGCCGTGCGCTGGCCAGGTGATCGCGTGCCTGCGCCGCCTGCTGCTGCACTTTGCCGGTGTCCTGCATCACTTCCTGCAGCAGGTGGTTGAGGTCGGCGATGCTGCGCGCCTCGCGCAACTGCAGCGCGTAGCTGCCGATGCGATCGTGGTACTCACCGGTACTGGCAGCCATGCCGTCCATGCGCTCGATGAACTCGCCCATCAACCCGCGCATGGCCGCTTTGGAATCGTCGATTCCCTGCCGCAGCAGGCCCTGCTTGTAGATCACCTCGCGCAGCTCGGCGCGGGTGCGCTCGACCGACTCGGCTTCCAGCGGCCCGGCCAGCAACTGGCGCACGGCTGCGATCTGGCCCTGCAGCCAGCTGCGGTCATCCAGCAGCTCGCTGACGTTCTCCAGCAGCAGTGCGAACAACTCCAGCAGCAGCGCCTGTTGTTCCTGCCAGCTCTCGGCGCGCACGCCGATCTGGTGACCCAGTTCACGCGCACCCTGTTCGATCGGCTCCAGTGCCGCGCCCGGCTGCCACTGGCGCAGGCGTACGGCCAACGCCTGCGCCTGCTCGCGCAGATCAGGATCGTGCTGCAGCAGCGCGACCACCGCGCCGCCCAGCAGCAGTCGCAGCTGTTCGGACAGGCGCAGGCTGTCGGGCTGGCCATCGGGCGAGTGCTGGTCGATGGTGCGGATGTACTTGTCGATCAGCTGCCGCATCGCCCGGCCATAACGCGGCCAGTCGGCACTGGCCTGCGCCGACTGCAGGCGGTCGCCCATGTCGCCCAGCTCGCCGGGCAGGGTGGCCATGCCATTGGCGAAGGCGGCCAGCAGCGGCTCGGGCGCATCGGCCCCGGCAAACAGCTGCTGCAACGCCACGCCGCTGCCGCCCTGCAGTACCACCCGGTCGCCGCGCCCGTCGTCGACAACCGCGCGCACGCGCGCAGGCGGTCCGATGGCGGTGCCGGGGGCAGGGCGGGGGTCGGGCTGGTCCGTCATGGAACGAATCCTGGGGTGGCAGGGAGGCTGGTCACAGCATATCGGCGCAACTGGCGGTGGCTTGAACCGATAGGATGGGCGACAGGATGCCGCAGTGGAGGTGGGTATGCGTGTGATGTTGCTGGGGGCGACCGGACTGGTGGGCGGGCTGGCCCTGCCGATGCTGCTGGACGACCCGCGCTGCCGCGCTGTGGTGGCCCCGACCCGGCGGCCGCTGGACCTGCGCGACCCGAAACTGCACGCCCCGGTGCTGGACTTCGATCAGCTGCCGGATGCACCGGGCTGGGCACCGGTGGATGCGGTGGTCTGCGCGCTGGGCAGCACGATGGCCCAGGCGGGAAGCCGCGAGGCTTTCTACCGGATCGACCACGACTACCCGCTCGCCTTCGCCCGCCTGACCAGGACTCAGGGCGCCCGTGCCTTCGTACTGAATTCGGCGGCGGGGGCCAACCCGGGTTCGGCCATCTTCTACAGCCGGGTAAAAGGCGAGCTGGAGCGCGACCTGCGCGCGCTGGGCTTCGCTTCACTGACCCTGGTCCGGCCGGGCCTGATCGGCGGCCACCGCCCTCAGGCGCGCCGCGGCGAACAGTTCGCCCTGCAGGTGCTGGGTGCATTGCGGCCGGTGCTGCCGCGTGCGTGGCGCATCAATCCGGCCACGCGTATCGCACGGGCGCTGGTGAACGCGGCACTGGCGCCGGCACCGGGCGAGCACGTGGTGGCTTCGAAAGACCTGGTGGACTGATGTCGCGCGCGCTGCGTCTGACCCAGCTGCTGCAGGTGCTGCGCCGCCATCGCCGGCCGGTGGCCGGGCAGGCACTGGCCGACGAGCTGGGCATCAGCCTGCGCACGCTGTACCGCGATATCGAAACGCTGCGCGAGCAGGGCGCCGACCTGCGCGGGGAAGCCGGTGTTGGTTACCAGCTGGAACCCGGCGACGTGCTGCCGCCGTTGACCTTGCCGCCGGCGGAGATCGACGCGCTGGTGCTCGGCCTGCGCTGGGTGGCGGCACGCACCGAGCCGGCGCTGGCCGAGGCCGCGCGTGATGCGTTGGCGCGCATCGCGCATGTGCTGCCGGCAGCACGCCGCGAAGCACTGCGTGACAGCGGCCTGCGGGTTGGCCCTTCGCGCGCTGGGAGCAAGGTTCCCCCCGCGCGCCTGCAGGCCGTGCGTGAAGCTGTAGGTTCGCAGCAGCGATTGAAGTTCGGCTACGAGGACGCGCAGGGCCAGCGTACCGAGCGCACCGTCTGGCCGTTCGCACTGGGGTACTTCGATGAAGTGCCGATGCTGGCGGCGTGGTGCGAGGGCCGCGAGGACTTCCGCCATTTCCGCCTGGATCGCATTCGCCATGTGCGTGCGTTGGAAGCGCGCTACCTGGTGCCGCGTGCCACCTTGCTGCGGCGCTGGCAGAAGGCGCAGGGCATCGCCCCGGATTGGCTGGACCGTTCGTGACGTACCCGCTTTGGTAGAGGTCGAGCGTGCTCGACCGCTCTTGCTGTTCGCGGAGAGCAGTCGAGCAAGCTCGACATCTACCAGTACCAGAGCCAGAGCAAGAGCAGTCGAGCAAGCTCGACATCTACCAGGGGCAGGGCAACAGCAGTCGAGCAAGCTCGACATCTACCAGAGCCAGAGCGCGAGCAGGCTCAACGCTGCTGACAGGAACTGTCAGCAGGGCAGGGCCACCATGGATGCTCCCAACAACGGAGGTTCCCCATGTTCAAGCCCAGCACCCTGCTGCAGTACGTGCGCGACGTCGCCGCCAGCGCCACCTTCTACAGCAGCATCCTCGGCACGCCGCCGGTCGAGCAGTCGGCCGGCTTCGCCCTGTTCCTGCTCGGCGATGGCGCCGCGCTGGGCCTGTGGCAACGCGATGACGTGCAGCCGCCGGTCACCGCCAAGGCGGGTGCAGCCGAGCTGGCGATGGTGGTCGCCAATCCTGATGAAGTGCAGCAGTTGCATGATGCCTGGCGCTCACTCGGTGTGCAGATCGCGCAGGCACCGATGACGCTGGAGTTCGGCCACACCTTCGTCGGCGTCGATCCCGATGGCCACCGCCTGCGTGTCTACAGCCGCGCCGAGGGCATGATCGCGCGGGATTGATCCAGGAATTTTGTATAGCCGAGCCCAAGCTCGGCTTGTTTCATGCCTTCATCCACGCATGGCGTGGATCTACTGAAAAACAGCCGAGCATGGCTCGGCGCTACAGTGGAGCGGACATAAAAAAACGCCGGGCAATGCCCGGCGTTTTCCATTCATGTGCCAACGAAGGTTGGCACCCACCCGATCAGCTGGCCAGCGCCAGATCGTCCATCATCGCGCGCAGGAAGCGGGCTGCTTCGCCGCCGGTGGCAGCACGGTGGTCGAAGGTCACCGACAGCGGAATGACCTTGTGCGCTTCCACGCCGCCCATGACCGGGGTCATCTGGTGGCGGGCACGGCCGGCACCGACGATGGCCACGCACGGCGGCACCACGACCGGGGTCGCGTAGCGGCCGGCGAACATGCCGAAGTTGGACAGCGAGATGGTGTAGCCGCTCAGTTCCGAGGCAGCGATCGAACGTGCTTCCACCTGCTCGCGCAGACGGTTCACGCCTTCGCGGATGCCACGGGCATCCAGCATGTCGGCATTGCGCAGCGCCGGCACGAACAGGCCGTCGTCGGTATCAACGGCGATGCCGATGTCCACCTGCGCATGCAGGGTACGGGTCAGCGCTTCACCGTCGAACCAGGCGTTCATCGCCGGCACCTTCTGCGCGGCGACCACGATCGAGCGCACCAGGCGCGCGGTGACGTCGTTGCCCGGCAGCCAGGCGTGGATGTCGGCGTCGTCGTTCAGCGTGGTCGGCACGACCTTGCTGTGTGCATCGGCCATGACGCGGGCCATGTTGCGGCGCACGCCCTTCAGCGGTTCCGGCTGGCCCTTGGCAACCACGCCCGGCGGCTGGGTGCGCATCGGCTTGCCGGCGGCAGACAGCGGAGTGCGTGCATCGGACTGGACCGGCGCGGCCACTTGGGCCGGAGCCGGTGCGGCAGCAGCCGGTGCAGCAACCGCTGCCGGTGCCGCGCCGATCTTCGCGCTGCCATCGGCTGCGGCCTGCTTGACGTCGGCCATGGTGACCGCGCCATCGGTGCCGGTGGCACGCACGCGGCTCAGGTCCACGCCCAGCTTGCGCGCGGTGGCACGCACGGCCGGCACGGCCTTGACGCCGCCGACGGCCAGCGCCTGTTCGGCATGCACCGCATTGGAGCTCTGCATCGCGCCGACCACGGTGCCGGCGTCATCACGCTCGGCGGCGGCCGGCTTGGCTTCTTCAGCAGCTACCGGGGCGGCTGCGGTCGGCAGCGGCGGCGGCGTCGGTGCGGCTGGTGCCGCCGGAGCGGCATGGCCGTGACTGTGGCCGGTGTCCTGGCCGTCAGCGCGCTGCGGCAGGTTCGGGTCCAGCGCGAAGCTGGCCAGCACCGCGCCGGTCGGGATGATGTCGCCGGCAGCGCCGGACAACTTCAGCACCGTGCCGGAGAACGGCGATGGCACTTCGACGACGGCCTTGGCGGTCTCCATCGAGACCAGCGGCTCGTCCAGCTTGATTACATCGCCTTCCTTGACGAACCACTCGACGATGGTCGCGTCCGGCAGGCCTTCGCCCAGGTCGGGCAGGTTGAAGTTCTTGGTCTGGCTCATTTGCAGTTCTCTTCCAGCAGTTCCAGTTCGCGGGCAGGTAACCAGCCCGTCGCGCCATTGGCGCGCTCGGACCACCACCACCCGCCGTGTTCGTGATGAAGCTTGACCATCTCGCCGTTCTCCACATCCAGCTCGCGGGCGTCATAGTCGCGCAGGGCTTCTGCGCGGCCATCGTCCAACAGCTGCAACCACGCTACCGGTGCCCATCCGGCGCGCCCATCACTGGTGCGCACCCAGGCAAACGCCGGCCATTCCTCGTCACGTACGCCTACTTCGACGATCTGGCCGGTGCGGAACCGGAGCGGGTTGGGATACTGGCTGCGGTAAGCCCCGAGAAGGCGGGCCCGCATGTCAGCCTGCCGCCACCGCGCGCTTGGCCGCAGCCACGATCCGCTCCACGCTCGGCAGATACTTCATCTCCAGGCGGAACAGCGGAATGTGGGTGTCGTAACCGGTAACGCGCTCGACAGGAGCCAGCAGGTCGTACAGCGATTCCTCGGCCAGGCGTGCGGCGATTTCCGCACCGAAGCCCGCGGTCTTCGGGGCCTCCTGCACGATCACGCAGCGGCCGGTCTTGGCCACCGACTCGGCGATGGTGGCGAAGTCCAGCGGACGCAGCGTGGCCACGTCGATGACTTCGGCACTGATGCCTTCGCCGGCCAGCTTGTCGGCCGCTTCCAGCGCTTCCTTCACCTGCGCGCCCCAGGTCACCAGGGTCACGTCGGTACCGTCACGCAGCACGAAGCACACGTCCAGCGGCAAGGCTTCGCCGTCGTTGACGACCACTTCCTTGTACTGGCGATAGATGCGCTTGGGCTCCATGTAGATCACCGGATCCGGCTCACGGATCGCGGCCAGCAGCAGGCCATAGGCGCGCTGCGGCGAGGACGGCAGCACCACGCGCAGGCCCGGCACGTTGGTGAAGATCGCTTCGTTGGCTTCGCTGTGGTGCTCCGGTGCACGGATACCACCACCCCACGGCACGCGCAGCACCATCGGGCAGTGCAGGCGGCCACGCGTGCGGTAACGCAGGCGCGCGGCGTGGCAGATGATGTGGTCGACCATCGGGTACATGAAGCCGTCGAACTGGGCTTCGGCCACCGGCTTCATGCCCTGTGCGGCCAGGCCGATGGTGAGGCCGGCGATGGTGGTTTCATCCAGCGGGGTGTCAAGGATGCGGTCGGCGCCGAAGCGCTGCTGCAGGCCCGCGGTGGCGCGGAACACGCCGCCGTTGACGCCCACGTCTTCGCCCAGCACCAGCACCGACTTGTCATGCTCCAGCTCCCAGGCCAGTGCCTGGGTGATGGCTTCGATGAGGGTGATCGGGGTGTCGGTCATGTTCTGTTCTCCGCGCGCGACGGCAGCGCTGTCGGCGGCGTTGGTGTGCGCGCTGGACGCGCCGTTCTTGATCTCATCCATGGCGCTGCTCCAGGGCGATCGCCTGGGCGCGCTGGGCCAGCAGGTCCTGCGGCGGGTCGGCATAGAGGAAATCGAACATCGCCTCGACCGGCTGCACCGGCGTGTTGAGGTACAGGTTCACTTCCTCGTCCACGCGCTTGCCGCACTCGGCGGTCCAGGCAGCTTCTTCTTCCTCGCTCCACACACCGGCGTTGGTCAGGTACTTGCGCAGGCGCAGCATCGGCTCGCGCTGCCAGGCATCCTTCACTTCGGCGTCGTCGCGGTAGCGGCGCGCGTCATCAGCGGTGGTGTGGTCGGACAGGCGATAGGTCATCAGTTCCAGCACGGTGCCACCGTCGCCGGCCAGCGCGCGTTCGCGCGCCTGCAGCATGGCAGCCATCACCGCGATCAGATCGTTGCCGTCCACCTGCAGGCAGTGCAGGCCGCCGGCCAGACCCTTCTGTGCCAGCGTCTCGGCACCGGTCTGGGCCGAACGCGGGACCGAGATGGCCCAGCCGTTGTTGACGATGCACAGGATCAACGGCAGCTTGTAGGCACCGGCCGAATTCAGTGCGGCGTAGAAGTCGGTCTTGGAACTGCCGCCGTCGCCGCACACGGCCACCGCGATCTGCTGTTCCTTGTTGAGCTTGAACTTCAACGCAGCGCCTGCAGCGTGCAGGCACTGGGTGGAGATCGGCACGCAGAACGGGAAGTCCTTGGCCGCATTGCCGCCGTAGTCGTTGCCGCGCTCGTCGCCGCCCCAGTACATCAGCACGTCGTGCGGGCGCACGCCACGCATGAACATGGCGCCGTACTCGCGGTAGGACGGTGCGAACACGTCGTCCTTCTGCATCGAGGCGCCGATGCCCACATGCGCGGCCTCGTGGCCGAGGCAGGCGGCGTAGGTGCCCAGCTTGCCGGTGCGCTGCAGCGCGATCGACTTGCCGTCGAACACGCGCACGAACAGCATCTGCTTGAACATCGGCAGCAACGCGCGCGGGTCGCGCAGGGCTTCGGGCAGATCATCGCGGACGAGCGTGCCGTCCGTGTCCAGATACTGCAGGTATTCGATCTTGAACTCAGCGGCAACCGTCATTGCGTACTGCACCTTCGACAGAGAAGTTACAAATGATATGAATCGCCATGTTAAGGAATGCGTACGAAAAAGCTCTCCTGCGGCGCAGCACGGCCTGCCGGCCTTTGTACCCCCTTCCGGGTGCCTGATGCCAATAACTTCAGCGTATTCAGCGATTGCTGCAAAGCATCACAAAGCGCCTTGGGCTGAGCGCCAGTAGAACGGCGCAAACGGTTCCACGCGCAACGGCCGTTCCACAGCCGCGCCGCACGCCCCGGTACGGTCATCGCGGCTGCCAGCGCGGCAGCAACGCGCTACCCTTGCCGCCCCCGATCTGGTCCCGCCCATGTCCGTCGACAACAACCAACGCGATCTCGAAGCCGGTATCCACACCGATCTGCAGGGGCGGCTGACCTACGGCGGCTACCTGCGGCTGGACCAGCTGCTCAGTGCGCAGCAGCCGCTGTCCAGTCCGCCGCATCACGACGAGATGCTTTTCATCATCCAGCACCAGACCTCCGAGCTGTGGCTGAAGCTGCTGGGCCACGAGCTGGGTGCGGCGATCGCCTTCCTGCAGCGCGATGAGGTCTGGCAGTGCCGCAAGGTGCTGGCGCGCAGCAAGCAGGTGCTGCGCCAGCTGACCGAACAGTGGTCGGTGCTGGAAACGCTCACCCCGTCCGAGTACATGGGCTTCCGCGATGTCCTGGGCCCGTCCTCGGGCTTCCAGTCGCTGCAGTACCGCTACATCGAGTTCCTGCTGGGCAACAAGAACGCGCAGATGCTGCAGGTGTTCGAGCACGACACGGCCGGGCAGGCGCAGCTGCGCACCGTGCTGGAGGCGCCGAGCCTGTACGAGGAGTTCCTGAAGTACCTGGCCCGCTTCGGCCATGCCGTGCCGGCGGTGTACGAGGCGCACGACTGGACCCAGCCGCATGTGGCCGATGACGCACTGCAGCCGGTCTTCGAACGCATCTACCAGGACACCGACCGCTACTGGCGCGAGTATTCGCTGTGCGAGGACCTGGTGGACCTGGAAACGGCCTTCCAGCTGTGGCGGTTCCGCCACATGCGCACGGTGATGCGGGTGATCGGCTTCAAGCGCGGCACCGGCGGCTCCTCCGGCGTGGGCTTCCTGGCCAAGGCGCTGGAACTGACCTTCTTCCCCGAATTGTTCCAGGTGCGCACCACGCTGCAGGTCGCGCCCCCGCCGGATCTGGCCTGATCCCCATTCAGCTTGGCCGCCTGCGGTTGGCTGGATCGTTTCAGATGCAAGTTCAGCGAGCAGGCCGCGACCTGCCTCAAACGGCGTGTATTTGACGTGAACGCCAGAAGTCGGTGATCCTCGCGCGTTGCTTCACCGCACATCGGACGTGCCTCCATCCACCGAACCAGGAATTCCGCATGAGCGTAAACGCCACTGCGAACACCCCAGAGCCGGCACTGCCGGACTTCAACACCACGATGGGCCACCCGCGCCCGTTGTGGATGCTGTTCATGACCGAGTTCTGGGAGCGCTTTGCGTTCTACGGCATACGCTGGGCCTTGGTGTTGTACATCGTGTCGCAGTTCTACAACGGCAACGCCGCCGGTGAAGGCGACGCCAGCCGCATCTACGGCGCCTACCTGGCGCTGGTGTACGCCGCCGCGATCTTCGGTGGCTACGTGGCCGACCGGGTACTGGGTTACCAGCGCTCGATCCTGACCGGCGCGGTCATCATGGCCATCGGCCTGTTCATGATCTCGCTGCCGCAGGAGCACATCTTCAAGCTCGGCCTGGCCACGATCATCGTCGGCAACGGTCTGTTCAAGCCCAACATCTCGACCATGGTCGGCAAGCTGTACGGCCTGAAAGACGAGCGTCGCGACTCGGGCTTCACCATCTTCTACATGGGTATCAACATCGGCGCGATGATCGCTCCGGTGCTGACCGAGTACCTGGCCCGCAAGGTCTTCGGTACCTCGGAAATGCCGTCCTACAAGGTCGTGTTCATCGCTTCCGGCGTGGGCATGCTGGTCTCGCTGGTGTGGTTCTACATCGGTCGTGCCGGCCTGAAGGGCATTGGTGCACCGCCGGCCGGCGCTGAAGGCTTCGGCCGCGTCATCATGGTGCTGGTCGGTTCGCTGTTCGCCATTCCGGTGGCCTACTTCCTGCTCGCCACCGGCGCCACCGCGCTGGCCTGGATCCTCGGCGTGATGTTTGCCGCGCTGGCCGTGCTGCTGCTGGTGGAAGGCATCCGCGAGGGCAAGGTGCAGCGCGACCGCGTGATCGCCATGCTGATCATCTTCGCCTTCAACGTCATGTTCTGGATGTTCTTCGAACAGGCCGGCAGCTCCTTCACCTTCCTGGCCGAGAACATCGTCAACCGCCAGCTGGGTGAGTGGACCTTCCCGACCGCATGGTTCCAGTCGGTCAACTCGGTGGCCATCATCACCCTGGCGCCGATCATCGCCTGGATCTGGGTGGCCCTGGGCCGCGCCAATCCGTCCATTCCGCGCAAGTTCGGCCTCGGCCTGCTGTTCAACGGCGCTGCCTTCGCACTGCTGATGTACGCCCTGTCGCAGATGGTCGTGGACGGCAAGATCCCGTTCTGGACCCTGTTCATGGTCTACGTCATCCAGTCGGTCGGTGAGCTGTGCCTGTCGCCGATCGGCCTGTCGATGGTGACCAAGCTGGCCCCGGTGCGCCTGGTCGGCTTCGGCATGGGTGGCTGGTTCCTGTCCACCGGCATCGGCAACAACCTGTCGGGCATCTTCGCCGGTGCGGTCAGTGGTGAAGGTGGCATGACGGTCGAGTCGGCCCTGAAGGGGTATACCTTCGGGTTCTGGGCCTTGATCGGTTCGGGTGTGATCCTGTTCCTGGTTGCGCCGCTGATCAACAAGCTGATGCACGGCGTGAAGTAATGAGAGGGTAGTGGGCATGCGTACAACGTTCGGTGGTGCAGTGGTGGCAGTGGTGTGTGCGGCGCTGATCGGCGCCTGTTCGCAGCCTCAACCTCCCGTTGCCCCCGAACCCACGCAGCCGCTCGATACCCGCCCCACCGAGCCACCGGTCGCTGACCCCAGCGAACCGGTGGCCTCGGGCAACACCCCGGCGGCGGCCGATATCGCCGCCATTGCCGGGCTTGGCGCGCAGTTCGACCCGGCCCGCAATCCCGCTGCGGACCTGGAAACGGCCAAGGTCGAAGCCCAGCGTGGCAACAAGCGCATCATCCTGGAAGTGGGCGACGCCACGTGCGAGCCCTGCCATGCGCTGGATGAAGCCGTGGAAGGGAATGGCGATCTGCGCCGCTTCCGTGATGCCCACTACGTGTGGGTAAAGGTCAACGACAGCGCCGAGAACCCGAACGCGGCCTTCCTCGGCCAGTTCCCGCCGCTGCAAGGCGAGCACCCGCACCTGCTGGTGATCGATGCCGATGGCACGCTGCTGGCGCCACAGCCCAGCGAAGCGATGCACAAGGGCAAGACCGTGCAGACCGCACGCGTGATGGCGTTCCTCAAACAGTGGGCACCGCCAACGCCGCGATAGCGCCGGGCCATGCCCGGTGGCGTTTCGCCGGTTGCTGCGCCATCCATGCATGGCGTGGATCTACAGAACATTTCTCTTCTGCCGCTAACGGCAAGGACGTCAGTCGACAGGACCGTCGACTCTCTACCTTCCGGAGCGCCCATGCACAGCGACCACGCCGAACGTCTGCCCGAATCTGCCAGCACTCTGGTCGAAGGTGAGGCACCCGATGGCGTGAGCCTGCCGCCGCAGGAAACTCTGTTGGACGACACCGGCACCGGCGAAGCAGCCCTCGAGCTGGCACCGCCGCGGCATCGGTTGCCGCAGATCGCCTTGCCCGACAACGTGGTGCTGAAGGGGGCGGTGCAGAAGCTGGTGGAACAGAAGGCGCGGCTGGATCGACTGGCCGCCGAAGGACAGTTGGCCGGTCTGCTGCCGCCGGAATGGCACGGCAACGGCGTGCGCGCGGTTGACCTGTCCAGTTTCGTGCAGGGGGTGCTGCCGTTCCTGCAGCCCGGCGAGCGTGGTGAAACCGCACCTGCCCGCCTGCCGGTGCGCCATGTACTGGGCGACGACAGCCGCTGGGGACTGACCGACGTGCCCGAACCGAAGTCACTGGCCTGGTACCTGGCCAGCGACGACCGCGCCAACGCGGGCAGCAAGGATGTTGCCGAGGCCTATCTGGTCGGCGCGCTCGGCTTGGCCTGGATGCAGGAAGGGCGCAGCCGCCCCGGCTTCCTGCGTGCCATGGACCAGGACAGCCTGGCGGCAAGGGTGACCATGCTGGGCTACCCGCCGCCGAGCGAGCTGGCGCTGTACAGCGTGACCGCGCACGGCCAGCCCCAGATCTGGTGTGTGCATGGTCGGCGCAGGCTACGCCCGCTGGTGGCGCCGTGGCTGAGCGTGCCGCTGCTGACCGCCTATGGCGTGCCTGCACCGGTAGCGTGGCCGGACAGCTTCCCGCCCGTCGAGGCCGTGGCCGAGGCGATTGCCGCCGCGCGTCCGGGCAAGCTGCTGCCGGAAGTGGATCTGGGCAGAGTGGTTGCGAAGATCGCCGAAGACGCCTCGTCCGAGGCGTGGCAGCCGGTGAGCCTGCTGCAGCTCAATACCTGGTCGCCGCGCTGGCCGTTCTTCCTGGGTACGTTTGTTGGCCTGCCGTCGCTGCTGCTGGTCACTGCCGCGCTGGCGTTGCCGGGGGCCGTTGAAGCGGCCACCGTTGCTGCGTCGCTCGGTTTCGCTGGTGGCGCCATTGGCGCGCTTGCGGTGCCGTGGATCCATGCGCGGCGCAAGCATCTGAGCTGAGTACGTGGGCATCCACGCCTGGCGTGGGTCTGGTGATCCCCCCTGCGCGGTGGCTACTGGTGGAGCTCTGCCGCAGTGAATTCCATGCGTTGCCGGGCACGCTCCGTGGCGGCCTGCAGGCGTTGCTTGAGGACCTCCCGGGAGGGCAGGGATGTCAGGTACTCCGCCACATGGATGCCTGAGCGGTCCAGCTCCAGCAACTCGATCTGGCCTGCCTTCTTGCCTGTGCAAAGGATGATGCCCAGCGGTGCCTCTTCACCTTCCTCTCGCTCATAACGATCCAGCCAACGCAGATAGAGCTCCATCTGGCCCTTGTACGCTGGCTTGAAGTCACCGATCTTCAGTTCGACGGCAACCAGCCTGCGCAGGCGGCGGTTGTAGAACAACAGGTCGAGATGGAAGTCGTCGTCGTCGATCTGGATGCGTTTCTGGCGGGCGACGAAACTGAAGCCTGCTCCGAGTTCAAGCAGGAACGCCTGCATTTCACGCAGGATGGCGCCTTCCAGTTCCTGCTCGTCCCAGCACTCTTTCAGCCCGAGAAAGTCCAGTACGTACGGGTCGCGCAGGACCAGACCCGGGGAGAGCTGCTGGTTCCTGCGCAATGCCGACAGCTCATTGGCGATGGTCTGCTCGGGCTGGCTGGACAGTGCTGTGCGTTCGTACAGCATCGAGTCGATGCGCTGGCGCAACATGCGGACACTCCAGCCTTCCGTGCTGGCCATCTGGGCGTAGAAGTCGCGCTTGAGCGGATCAGACAGCGGAATCAGCGCGATGAAATGGGTCCAGCTCAATTGTCGTAGCAGTGATACGACAATCTGCTCGTCGGCAAATGCGACGGAGAACTGCACCATCCTGCGCAGGCTCTTTTCACCGAACGATCCACCGAACTCGGCAGACAGTGCCTTGGCGATGCGCTTGAAAAGAACCTCTCCATATCGCGCCCGATGTCCACCCATCTGATCGACATGGATGCGACGCCCTATACGCCAGTACAGCAGCGTAAGTTCGGCATTGACGGTCCTGACCATCCCGGCACGGGCCGTGGATATCAATCCACGGATGTCAGCCAGCAGATCGTTGGTATGCGGCAGGGCGGGCGGCGGTGTGTCATCCATGAGGTACCTTCCAGCAGGGTCAGGGTTCGGCAATCACCCGCAGCGCACTGGCGTAGCCTTTGGCGAGACTGGTCAGGTCAAGCAGCCGGTTCAACGACAGCAGCAGGCCTGGCTGGCAGGCCTTCAGGCGATGATGTTCGAGCCACGCCTCGGTGACGGTTTCCAGCGTGGCCAATGCCTCATCGATGCGCTGCAAGTCGGCTTCGCAGTCGATGGACTCGGTAGTGGGGTGATGGGGACGTGTCATGGCGAAGCTCCGTGGCGAGTCCGCCGGAAAGGCGGCAGGCGATGCGTGGTTGAAAGACCGCTCAAACGCGAAAACGGTGGGCACCAGGCCCCACGCACCGCCCGCCATAAGGCAGACCCGGCTGCAGAATGGCGCCCACCGTCTGATGGGCGCCGGTGGTGCAGCGTCGTTACGCGTTTGATGGGCGGGCTTTCAACCCCGGCAGCGGTGCTCCGCTGTGCGCCTACCCTCAGGCCGATGGGACCGGCAGTCCAATAGGCAATGCCATTCGATGCGCGAATTTCGATACAACCGCTCTGTCGATCAGGACGCTACCGGCCCGATGCCGAAACACCAGGTGGTAAACGCGACGCGTCGAGTCGAAACCATCCGAAAGACCGTTCGTCGGCGGGCCATGAACAACGCGCGTTGCACGTCATCGATGGCCTGCGCCTGATCCATCACAGCGCAGCCCGCGACATCATCCACGCATGGCGTGGATCCATGTGTCGACCAAGGTCGACACCTACCAAGAGCGGCGGGGGGCGCCGCCCCGAGGGGGTCAGACCCCTTCGCCCATCCGCTCCAGGCCATCCCCGGCCAGGCGCAGAATAAGCTTCTCCAGCACCTGCTCCTCTTCCTCGCTCAGCACCGACATCAGCTTGCGAGTGATCTCGATCACCATCGGTGCGATCGTCTCGTACACCTCGAACCCCGCCGCCGACAGCGCCAGCACCGAACGGCGGCGGTCATCGCCATGCGTCTCACGCTTGATGAAACCGCGCTCCAGCAGGCGGGCCACCGCGCGGCTGACCGCCACCTTGTCCATCGCCGTGCGGTCGGAGACCTCGCTGGCCGACGACCCGGGGTACAGCGCCAGGATGGTGATCACCCGCCACTCCGGGATGGCAAGGCCATAACGGTCGCCGTACAGCTTGGCGATGTTGCCGCTGACCCGGTTGGACAGCACGCTCAGCCGGTACGGCAGGAACTGTTCCAGGTCGAGCAGGACGTGGGAGGCACGCAGGCGGGTGGAAGCGGGATCGGCGGGGCTCATGTTGCGGTGCACCTTGCTGGTGGTTTCAAGTGTAACTATAAGTGTTGGGTCCGTACCCTGCATTCTCGCCGGGTCCAACCCCGCCCGCACCTGGTTTGTGCCGATGCGGCACCGATTCGGAGCCACGCCATGAATACCGCAGTCCCGTCCGCCTCGCATCCCAACCCTGGCATGCAGGTCACCACCTTCGAAAACCCGATGGGCATCGACGGCTTCGAGTTCGTCGAATTCGCCGCACCGGCCGGCCGTGGCGCCGAGCTGCACGAGTACTTCCGCAAGATGGGTTTCAGCGCGGTGCTCAAGCACAAGCAGCGTCCGATTACCGTCTATCGCCAGGGCGACGTCAACTTCCTGGTCAATGAAGACCCCGACTCATTCGCTGCCGACTTCGCTGAAAAGCACGGCCCGTGCGCCTGCGGCTTCGCCATCCGCTTCAAGAAGCCGGGTGCGGAGGTCTACCAGACCGCGCTGGGCAATGGCGCTGAAGCCATCGCCTTCAAGCCGGAGAGCAAGGCGGTCAACGCACCGATCATCAAGGGCATCGGCGACTGCATGCTGTACCTGGTGGATCGCTACGGCGATGCCGGCAGCATCTTCGATGGCGATTACGAGCTGATCGCAGGCGCCGAGCTGCGCCCGAAGGGCTTCGGTCTGACCTTCATCGACCACCTGACCCACAACCTGTACTTCGGCAACATGCAGCAGTGGTCGGACTACTACGAGCGTCTGTTCAACTTCCGCGAGATCCGTTACTTCGACATCAAGGGCCTGAAGACCGGCCTGGTGTCCAAGGCGATGACCGCGCCGGACGGCATCGTGCGCATTCCGCTGAACGAGTCGTCCGACCCGAAGAGCCAGATCAACGAGTATCTGGACGCGTACAAGGGCGAGGGCATCCAGCACATCGCCTGCTTCACCGAGAACATCTACGACACCGTCGAAGCGATGCGCGCGCAGGGCGTGGCTTTCCTCGACACGCCGGAGACCTACTTCGACGTGATCGACCAGCGCGTGCCGAACCACGGTGAGGACGTCGCCCGCCTGGCCAAGAACAAGATCCTGATCGACGCCGACCCGGAAACCCACCAGCGCAAGCTGCTGCAGATCTTCACCCAGAACTGCATCGGTCCGATCTTCTTCGAGATCATCCAGCGCAAGGGCAACGAAGGCTTCGGCGAAGGCAACTTCACCGCGCTGTTCGAGAGCATCGAGCGCGACCAGATCCGCCGCGGCGTGCTGTAAGGTCTTCGGTGGCGCCGGGCCAGTCCCGGCGCCTGCCCATCTGTAGAGCCGAGCCATGCTCGGCTGCTTTCCGTTCCGGTCCCGCCGTACCCAGGAGCCCCCCATGTCCAGCGCCATCACCGCCCGCGGCTACCAGTCCGGTTTCGGCAACGAATTCGCCAGCGAGGCTGTGCCCGGCGCACTGCCGATCGGCCAGAATTCACCGCAGAAGGTGGCCCATGGCCTGTATGCCGAGCAGCTGACCGGCACCGCGTTCACCGCACCGCGCGGCAGCAACCGCCGCAGCTGGCTGTACCGGATCCGTCCGGCGGTGACCCACGGTGAGTTCACTCCGTTTGCGCAATCGCAGCTGCAGTGCGATTTCGGCGCGCAGCCAGCCTCGCCGAACCAGCTGCGCTGGAGCCCACTGCCGCTGCCGGAGCTGCCGACCGATTTCGTCGAAGGCCTGTACACGATGGGTGGCAACGGTTCGCCCGACGCGCATGCCGGCGTCGGTATCCATCTGTATGCGGCCAACCGTGACATGGTCGGCCGCTACTTCTACGACGCCGACGGCGAGCTGCTGATCGTGCCGCAGCTGGGCAGCCTGCGGCTGCTGACCGAGCTGGGCGTGATCGAGATCGAACCGCAGCAGATCGCAGTGATTCCGCGCGGCGTTCGCTTCCGTGTCGAACTGCCTGACGGCCCGAGCCGTGGCTACATCTGCGAGAACTACGGCGCGCTGCTGAAGCTGCCCGACCTGGGCCCGATCGGCTCCAACGGCCTGGCCAATCCGCGCGATTTCGAGACCCCGCATGCGGCATTTGAAGACGTCGACGGCGATTTCGAACTGATTGCCAAGTTCGACGGCCGCCTGTGGCGTGCCCCGATCGATCATTCGCCGCTGGACGTGGTCGCCTGGCACGGCAACTACGCGCCGTATCGCTACGACCTGCGCCGCTTCAACACCATCGGCTCGATCAGCCACGACCACCCGGATCCGTCGATCTTCCTGGTGCTGCACTCGCCCAGCGACACCGCGGGCACCAGCAACATGGATTTCGCGATCTTCCCGCCGCGCTGGCTGGTGGCGCAGAACACGTTCCGCCCGCCGTGGTTCCACCGCAACATCGCCAGCGAGTTCATGGGCCTGGTGCATGGCGCCTACGACGCCAAGGCCGAAGGCTTCGTGCCGGGCGGTGCGTCGCTGCACAACTGCATGAGTGGCCACGGTCCGGATGCGCCGACCTTCGACAAGGCCTCCAGTGCCGATCTGTCCAAGCCGGACGTGATCAAGGACACCATGGCCTTCATGTTCGAGACCCGCGGCGTGATCCGCCCGACCGCGCAGGCGCTGGCTGCGGGCCACCGGCAGGGCGATTACCAGCAGTGCTGGAACGGCCTGCGCAACAATTTCCGTTGATCGTCCGCATCCACGCATGGCGTGGATCTACCGGGAAGCGCGATACCGCATCCACGCATGGCGTGGATCTACCGGGAAGCGCGATACCGCATCCACGCATGGCGTGGATCTACTGGGAAGCGCGATATCGCGCGCGGCGCGGATCCATCCGGGTTCGTGATGCAGTAGATCCACGCCATGCGTGGATGCTGTTCGCCGAATCAGGCCACCTCGGCGAACGCGCTGCAGTGCTCCACCGGCAGCGCCTCCATCAGCCGCTGCCGCACGCGCTGGCAGTAGCCATCCGAGGTCAGCGCCGGCAGCACCTGCAGCGCCAATTGCATCACCCGCAGGACCTCACCTTCGGCGCGGGCCTGCTGCAGGTCGCGGAACAACGCCGCTGCGTTGGGATGCCGCTGCATCTCCAGGATTCCCAGCACATAGATGCGCGCGGCGACCAGCGAGCGGCGTCGCTCGACTGGCGCGGCGGACGCTGCGGCGGCTGACGGCGCCAGCGGGGCAGCAGCCACACTCGGCGCAGGCTGCGTGGAAATGGCGGCGTCCGCGCCGGTCACCAGATATCCGGCCTGGATCAGCTGGATCACCATCGCTGCCGCGTCCTGCCCCAGCAGTGCGGTCAGCTCGGCGATGCTGCGCTGGCCATCGCACAGGATCAGCAGCCGTCGCTGGCGCATGTCCAGCGGCGCGCGGTGGGCCTGCAGCGCGGTTCGGGCGAGGTCGGTCTTGCGCGGTTGCATGGGGAGGACAGCCAAGTCGGTGCTTGCCCAGCCTGAATGAGGGCGATGAAACCGCGATGACAATGCAGCGCCTGCACGCGCGCTGGGGTAGGTTGCACCAACCCTGTGCCAAGGATCCGCACCGATGAAGCACCTCCCGATTGCCGGCCTGCTGCTGTTGTCGCTGGCCGCCTGCAACCGTAGTCCCGAAACCGCCGCGCCGGACGCGCCTGCCGCCGCAACCGCACCGGCGAAAGACGCCTCCGTTCCCGCCGACGCCGATCTGGCCACCGCGTCGCCGGTGGACCCGCGCCTCGACAGCCCGGCACGCCTGGATGGTTTCGGCGGCGCCACGCTGGGCGCCGGCATCGCCGAGGTCCGCAGTGGCTTCGGCACGCCGTTGCAGGGCCTGGGCACCGATGCCGCTGGCAAGCCGCTGCCTGCCGACGATGCCAATGAGGGCTGCTACTTCCTGCGCCCGCACGACGCGGAAGACCCGCGCCTGATGTTCGAGGCGCGCAAGCTGGTCCGCTACGACGTGCGCAGCCCGTCGATCGTCGCCCCCGGTGGCGGCCGGGTCGGCATGACCCTGGGCGAGCTGCAGGTGCTCTATCCCGAGCGCGCCGACGTCGGCCCGGACAAGTACGACGAGAAAGCCCAGCACCTGCGCGTACGCCCGGCGCAGGAGGGCGCGGCGATCATCGATTTCGCTCTCGGCGCTGACGGCAAGGTCGGTGCCTGGCGGGTCGGTAAGACCCCGCAGGTGGACTACGCCGAAGGCTGCGGCTGATCCACCCTCCTCGGCTCACCCGCAACGGGTGGGCCGAGCGTAGAATCGCGCCACGACCGCTGGGGAGTGCTCGATGATCGCCATTGCCATTGCATGGTTCCTGCTCGGCCTGCTGTTGCTGGCCCTGGGTGGGGACTCCATCGTCAAAGCCGTTTCCGGCCTGGCGCAGCGCTTCGGTGCCAGCGCATTCACCGCCGGCCTGCTGTTGCTGGGCATCACTACTTCGCTGCCGGAGCTGGCGGTCAACGCTCGCGCGCTGGTGGTCGGTCAGCCGGAGCTGGCCTTGGGCAACGCCGTCGGCAGCAGCGTGGTCAACCTTGGCCTGACCCTGGCAATGGCTGCCATTGCTGCGCCGTTGCTGTTGCGCGCCCGCTTGCAGGCCGTGTTGTGGTGGGCGTTGCTGGCCGCGGGCCTGCTGCTGATCGTGTTCGGGCTCGATGGCCGCCTGGTGCGCTGGGAGGCTGGCGTGCTGGTGGCAGGGTTCGTCATCGTCCAGTTCCTGCTGCTGCGCCGCGGGCGCCATGAGAGCGCCGAGGTACAGGCGATCATCGCGGAGTCGGCGCTGAGCCGCACCAGCCTGCCCTTGAATGTCCTGCGCGTGCTGTTTGCCGGTCTGGCCCTGTATTGGGGCGCGCGCCTGGTGGTCGGTGCCGCCGCTGATTTTGGTGCTGCGCTGGGCTGGACGCCGCTGCTGGTCGGTCTGCTGCCGGTGGCGATCGGCACCGCGTTGCCGGAGGTGGCCGCCGCCGTCGCGGCCGCGCGTCGTGGTCACGGCGACATGGTGCTGGGCCACGTGCTCGGTTCCAGCGTGGTCAACCTGATGCTGGTGATCGGCGCGATGGGGCTGCTGCAGCCGCTGGCGCTGCCTGCCTCGTTCGTACGCCTGGAACTACCGGCGCTGCTGGCGTTCGCCCTGGTGCTGTACCCGATGCTGCGCGGCGACCTGCGCATCAGCCGCATCGAAGGTGCGGTGCTGCTGGGCGCGTTCGTGGCCTGGCTGGGGTTGGAAATCGCGCTGGTCACACCGGTCTGAGGTAGTGCCGGCCGCTGGCCGGCAACCTCGGCAAACCCCCGCAGCCAGGCATGGCCTGGCTCTACTGGCGGTTATCCGGGGTCGTGCCGACCAACGGTCGACACCCACCGTCAACGCGCGGTGGTTTCCTCTTCCCGCTCTGGTTCCGGCGGCGGCAGTTGCTCTTCTTCCGCACGCTCGTTGCCGGGCAGAGTGGGGCGCGTTTCCATCAGCAGCGACAGCGCCGCCTTGGCCATCAGGTGCGCGCTGATCGGCGCGGTGATGAACAGGAACACGGTGATCAGCAGCTCGCGCGGCTGCGGGTCCTGGCCCAGGAAGATGTGGTAACACACCGAGCACACCAGCACGCAGCCCACGCCCAGCGTGCTGGCCTTGGTCGGTGCGTGCAGACGTTTGAAGAAGGTGGACAGCTTCACCAGGCCCAGTGCGCCGACCAGGATGAAGAAGCAGCCGAACAGCAGCAGGATCGACAGCGCGATCTGGATGAAGGTGATCATTCGACGATGTCCCGCCGCAGCACGAACTTGCTCAGCACGACGGTGCTGCCGAAGCCGAGCATGGCAATGATCAATGCCGCCTCGAAGTAGATCGCCGAATTGAGGTACATGCCGAACAGCATCAGCTCGGCGATGGCGGTCACCGACAGCGTGTCCAGTGCCAGGATGCGGTCTGGCACGGTCGGCCCGCGCAGCAGGCGCCAGGTGGCCAGCAGCATGGCCAGGCCGACCACGTGCATGCACACCACCAGGGTGGTCTGGATGATCTGGAATCCAGTCATGGGAAGATCTCCATCAACGGGGCTTCATAACGGCGCTTGATCGTGTCGATCAGTTCCTGCGGGTCGTCCAGGTGCAGCACGTGCACCAGCAGGAACCTGCGGTCGTCGCTGAGCGCGGCCGACACCGTGCCGGGGGTCAGGGTGATCATGCTGGTCAGCGCGGCGATGCCGTGGATGTTGGCGATGTCCAGCGGCAGCCAGATGAAACCGGGGTGGATGTTCTTTTCCGGGCCCAGCACCTGGATGGCCACGCGGATGTTGGACATCAGGATGTCCCACAGGGTCACGAACAGCAGCTTCGGCAGCGGCCGCAGGGTGCCGATGCGCGCGAACTCGCGGTCCAGGCGCGCAGCGAACAGTGGAATCACCACGCCCAGCAGCAGGCCCAGCAGGAACTGGCCGAGCGTGAAGCTGTCGGACATCAGCAGCCAGAACACCACCACCATCACGCTCAGCGCGGGCGAGGGCAGCAGGCGGCGGATCGGGGAACGCTTGGCGGTCATGGCTGGCGGATCTCCGGCGTGGTCGCGCGCAACTGCTGCACGTAGTCGCCCGGCTGCAGCAGCTGGGTGGCGATGGCGTCGGTGTGCTGCATCAGCGGCGCAGCGAACAGCGTCATGCCGATGCCGTAGGCCAGCAGGATGCAGGCGGCAAACAGCTCCACACGGCGCAGCGGTGCCTTGCGCGGTGGCGGTGCATCGGGATCGGGCAGCGGTACGCGCCAGAACAGGCGGATGCCACCCCGGGTCAGGCCCATGATGACCAGCAGGCTGCTGACCAGCACCGCCGTCCATACCGCGCCGGTGTACTGCGCGGGCATGCCGGCCAACAGCGCGGCCTTGGCCAGGAAGCCGGACAGTGGCGGCAGACCGGCCACCGACACCGCCGCAATCAGGAACAGCACGGCGGGCGTCTCCTTGCCGGGCATCGGCGCGATCACTTCCTTGCGGTCGCTGGCGCCGCCACGGCGGCGTCGGATCAGGTCGGCGACCAGGAACAGTGCGGCGGCGACGAAGCTGCTGTGCGGCAGGTAATACAGGCCGGCCGACAGCACCTTCGGCGTGCCCACAGAGAAGGCGATGAACAGCGTCGCCGCCGAGACGATCACCAGATACGAAATCAACACGCGCAGGCGCGCTGCGGCCAACGCACCCAGGCCGCCCAGCACCAGCGTCGCTACGCCGGCCCACAGCAGCCAGTCGCGGCCGTAGCCGGCCATCGCCCCCGCATCCTCGCCAAACCACAGCATCTGGATGCGCAGCACGGCATACAGGCCCACCTTGGTCATGATCGCGAACAGCGCCGCCACCGCCGCCGGTGCACGCGCATACGATTCGGGCAGCCACAGGTACAGCGGCATCAGCGCGGCCTTGGCACAGAACACCAGCAGCAACAGGCCCATGGTCGCCTTCACCAGAGTCAGCTGCGCCGGCGGCACTTCGGCAATGCGCTGCGACAGCTCGGCCATGTTCAACGACCCCAGCGAGGCGTACAGCAGACCCAGCGCGATCAGGAACAGGGTCGAGGCGGTGACGTTGAACACCACGTAGTGCAGGCCGATGCGCATGCGCAGGCCACGGCCGCCACTGAGCAGCAGGCCGTAGGAGGCGATCAGCATCACCTCGAAGAACACGAACAGGTTGAAGATGTCGCCGGTCAGGAAGGCGCCATTGAGGCCCACCAGCTGGAACTGGAACAGCGCATGGAAGTGCGGTGCGCGCCGGTCCCACCCCGAACACGCATGCAGCAGGCAGGGAATGGCCAGCAGCAGGGTGGTCAGCAGCATCCATGCGGACAGCTGGTCGGCGACCAGCGCGATGCCCAGCCGCGACGGCCAGTCGCCCAGCAGGTAGACGCGGATGTCGCCGCCTGCGGTGTCGGCAAACAACAGGCCGACCACCACCGCCAGCGCGGCCAGCGATGTCCACGCCACGGCGCGTTGCACCTTCGGCCCATAGCGCCGGTGTTCGACGAACAGCGACAGCGCAGCGCCGAGCAGCGGTACCAGGATCGGCAGGATCACCAGATGATTCATGCGCGGTCCTCGCCCCGACGCGGCGGTGCATCGTCGTCCGGCTCGTGCGCGTCTACATGGTCACTGTGGTTGTCGCTGCGGCTGCGCATGGCCAGCACGATGCTGACGGCGGTCATCGCAAACGCGATCACGATCGCGGTCAATACCAGCGCCTGCGGCAGCGGATCGGTGTAGTTGCCGAGGTGGCTCTCCACGCCTTCCTGCAGCACCGGCGCCTTGCCCTGCACCACGCGGCCACCGGCGAAGATCAGCAGGTTGGTGGCGTAGGACAGGAAGGTCATGCCAAGGATCACATCGAAGCTGCGCGCACGCAGCAGCAGGTAGATGCCGATGGCGGTCAGCACGCCGATCGCAGAGGCCAGGGCCAGTTCCATCAGTGCATCTCCCCCGTTCGTGCCGAGCGGCGTTGCAGGTCGATCTCGCCCTTGCGCGCGGTGCGCGTCCGCGAGGGTTTGACGGTGGCCATCATCGACAGCATCAGCATCGCGCCACCGAACACCACCAGGTACACGCCGATATCAAAACCAATCGCGCTGGCCAGCGGTACATCACCGATCAACGGCAGGTGCAGGTCCAGGTGACCACTGGTCAGGAACGGCACGCCGAACAGCATCGAGGCGCCACCGCTGAGGATGGCGATCAGCAGGCCGGTGCCGATGCAGCGGATGTAGTCGAAGCCGAAGCGCGACTCCACCGATGCGGTGCCCTGGATCACGTACTGGATCAGCAGCGGCACTGCCAGCACCAGGCCGGCGATGAAGCCACCACCCGGCGCGTTGTGGCCGCGCAGGAACAGGAAGATGGAGACCGTCAGGGTCAGCGGGAACATGATCTGGGCCAGATCGGCCGGCACCGGCAGCTTGATCGGCGGGCCGGGCATGATCTGCTCCGGCGCCATCCGCGTGCGTCGCAGCAGCGCATGCACGACCAGTGCGGCGATGCCGAACACGGTGATCTCGCCGAAGGTATCGAAACCGCGGAAGTCGACCAGGATCACGTTGACCACGTTCTGGCCATATGCCTCGGGCAGTGCGCGGGCAAGCAGTTCGCCGGCCATGGTGTTCGGCGGCAGCGTCATCGCACTGTAGGCCAGCGCGCCAAGGCCGGCACCGGCCACGATCGCGATCAGGGCATCACGGCGCTTGCGCCAGCGCGGTCGTTCCGGGCCCGACTGTGCGGGCAGGTAGTTCATGCCCAGCAGCATCAGCACCAGGGTCACCATCTCCACCAGCAGCTGGGTCAGTGCCAGGTCCGGTGCGGACAGGAACACGAAGGTCAGCGCCACCATCAGGCCGACGCCGCCGACCAGCAGCACCGCCAGCAGGCGCTGCTTGTACATGCGCAGGGTCGCCACCGCGCAGGACATCATCACCAGCCACAGTGCCCAGCCCAGCAGCGGTATCGGCTGCGGCTTGGTCCAGTTCGGCGAGGCCGGGTTGGCGATGTAGGGCGCGGCGGCCACTACGATCGCCACCAGTACCAGGCCCAGCAGCATGCGTTGCAGGCTGCCGTTGGCGATGCCGGCGGTCAGCCGCTGCGCACCGGCCGACAGCAGGTCCAGCTGGTGGTGGAAGGCATTGCGGCCCGGCGTGGTGTTGGTCACCGCGTGCAGGTCGATCATCTTGCGCAGGCCGAAGTAGAGGGCCACACCACCGACCACGCCCGCGGCGCTCATCGCCAGCGGCAGGTTGAAGCCATGCCAGATCGACAGGTTGTACTCGGGCATCGCGCTGCCGAGGATCGAGGCAGCTGCCGCGTGCAGTACCGGCGCCACCGTCAGTGCGGGGGCGATACCCACCGCCACGCAGATCACCACCAGGATCTCCACCGGCACCTTCATCCAGCGCGGCGGCTCGTGCGGCACGCGGTCCAGACCATGCGGACCCTTGCCGAAGAAGGTGTCGTGCACGAAGCGCAGGCTGTAGGCCACGCCGAACACACCGGCCAGCAGCGCAGCGATCGACACCGCCGTGCGCATGGTGTCGGTGCCACCGGCCGACAGCGCTTCGGCGAACAGCATTTCCTTGGACAGGAAGCCGTTGAGCAGCGGGATGCCGGCCATTGCCAGCGAGGCGATGATCGCCAGCGCGCTGGTGAACGGCATCAGCCTGCGCAGGCCACCGAGCTTGCGCATGTCACGGGTACCGGTCTCGTGGTCGATGATGCCGGCGGCCATGAACAGCGAGGCCTTGAAGGTGGCGTGGTTGAGGATGTGGAACACGCCGGCGACCACCGCCATCGGCGTGGACAGGCCGAACAGCAGGGTGATCAGGCCCAGGTGCGAGATCGTCGAATAGGCCAACAGGCCCTTCAGGTCATGCTGGAAGATCGCGTTCCAGGCACCGATCAGCAGGGTGATCGCACCGATGCCGCTGACCGTGTAGAAGAACAGATCGCTGCCGGCCAACGCCGGATGCAGGCGCGCCAGCAGGAATACGCCGGCCTTCACCATGGTGGCCGAGTGCAGGTAGGCCGACACCGGCGTGGGCGCGGCCATCGCGTGCGGCAGCCAGAAGTGGAACGGGAACTGCGCGCTCTTGGTGAAGATGCCCGCCAGTACCAGGAACAACGCGTAGGGGTACAGCGCGCTGGCGCGGATCTGCTCGCCGGCGGCCAGCACCACGTCCAGGTCGAAGCTGCCGACGATGCGGCCGATCAGCAGCACGCCGGCCAGCAGGGCCAGGCCGCCGCCGCCGGTGATCACCAGCGCCATCCGTGCGCCCTCGCGGGCGTCCTGGCGATGCGACCAGAAACCGATCAGCAGGAACGAGCTGATGCTGGTCATTTCCCAGAAGATCATCAGCAGCAACAGGTTGCCCGACAGCACCATGCCCAGCATGGCGCCCATGAACAGCAACAGGTAGGTATAGAAGCGGTGCGCGTTGTCCTGCGGGCTCAGGTAGTAGCGCGCATACAGCACCACCAGCGCGCCGATACCCAGCACCAGCCCGGCGAACATCCAGGCCAGCCCGTCCAGACGCAGGGTGAAGTCCAGGCCGATCTGCGGCAGCCACGGCACCATCGTGCGCACCACCTGGCCATCGACGACCGATGGGGTCAGCCAGGCGAGGATCGCCAGCCCGCCCAACGGCGCCAGCGCCGCCAGCCAGGCAGCAGTCGAGCGCGAACTACGGGGGAAGGCTGCGACAGCCACTGCCATGAGGAACGGCAGGGCCAGCAGCAGGGGCAGGCTGGGGAGCATGCAGGGAATCCATGATTCACGAGCAGGTCAGGGAGCATAACAGGCTGCCAAATGTCGCCGAAACCCATTGAACAGCGATCAATTGCATGTAACGTGCGCTGATTCATTTTTTCTGCGATGCAGCATGCCGCGTGGATGACCCGTCAGGACCTGGCTGACGGGTCCACCCTACGCCCACGCAGGGAGACCGCAGCCCCTGTCGCACAGGGACCGCCGCCGCCGGGCGGGGCTGGGAGAGGAGGTCACCGCGGCAGGCTGGCAGGCGCGCCGTGCAGCGTGGGTGATGGCATCTGCCCGTTCAGGAAACGAAGGCGTCGATGCGGCGACGCAGGTCAGTAGCGCCAGTCGAGCTTGCGATAAGCCTTGGCCATCACCCAGGCCGGGCCGATCAGCAGGTAGGTCAGGTCGGTCAGGAAGCTGGGCTTGCGGCCTTCGAACTTGTGGCCGATGAACTGCGCGATCCAGGCGACGACGAAGACGCCGATGGCCAGCCAGAGCAGATTGTGCAGGCCGATTTCCGCTTCCAGCAGCCGGCACAGGCAGCCGAACACGAAGAACTGGATGAGCATGCCGATGCCCAGCGGGCGCGACAGTTTGTTGTAGAAGCACCAGGCGCTGAACATCGCGAACGCCGACCAGATGCCGTACTGGAACCAGGTGATCAGCGGCGGCACGCACCACAGCAGGGCCACCACCGACCACAGGATCGCCGGCACCGCCACCACGTGGATGCGCTGGTTGACCACATTGCGGTGGTCGTCGGAGTAGCTGGCGAAATAGCGGTCGATCGGACGCGCAAGCTGGGTGGTGGTCTGCATGCGGCCAGCATACCCCGGCCGGGGCCGACAGTAGAGCCAGGCCATGCCTGGCTGCAGGCTCGCCGAAGTTGCCGGCCAGCGGCCGGCACTACCCGGGGCAACCGACAGTAGAGCCAGGCCATGCCTGGCTGCAGGTCCGCCGAAGTTGCCGGCCAGCGACCGGCACTACCGCATTCAGAACGCCCCCAGCCAGACCGGCCGGGGGCGCAGGGGAATCAGTCGACGCTGATTCCGGCCAGGCGCTGCAGCGCCTCGGCGTACTTGGCGCGGGTGCGCTCGATGATCTCGGCCGGGATGCTCGGGCCCGGGGCGGTCTTGCCCCAGTCCAGCGTCTCCAGGTAGTCGCGCACGAACTGCTTGTCGTAGCTCGGCGGGCTGGTGCCCACTTCGTACTCGTCGGCAGGCCAGTAGCGCGAGGAATCCGGCGTCAGCATCTCGTCCATGATGTACAGGCGACCGTCGGCGTCGGTGCCGAACTCGAACTTGGTGTCGGCCAGGATGATGCCGCGCTCGCGCGCGTAATCGGCCGCGAACTTGTAGATGCGCAGCGTGGCGTCGCGCACGCGCTCGGCCATCTCCGCACCGACCGTCTTCACCATCGCGTCGAAGTCGATGTTCTCGTCATGGTCACCCACGGCGGCCTTGGTCGAGGGCGTGAAGATCGGCTCGGGCAGCTGCTCAGCCTGGCGCAGGCCGTCGGGCAGGTCGATGCCGCTGACCTTGCCGGTGCGCTGGTAGTCCTTCCAGCCGCTGCCGATCAGGTAACCGCGGGCGATTGCTTCCACCGGTACCGGCTTCAGCTTGCGGGTGACCACCGCGCGCTTGGCATACAGGGCCGCGTCCACGCCCTCGGGCAGCACGCTGGCCACGTCGATGCCGGTCAGGTGGTTGGGCATCAGGTGCGCGGTCTTGGCGAACCAGAAGTTGGACACCTGGCAGAGCATCTCGCCCTTGCCCGGGATCGGGTCGGGCAGGACCACGTCGAACGCCGACAGGCGATCGGTGGCGACCATCAAAAGGTAGTCCCCCGGCGGGGTACCGGCCGGCAGTCGCTCGCGCGGGATATCGAACACATCACGCACCTTGCCGCGGTGGCGCAAGGGCAGGCCGGGGAGATCGGATTGCAACAGCGTGGTTGGCACGGGCACTCCTGGGGCTTCGTCGAGACGGCTGCCCAGGGGACCCGGCGGGCCCGCAACTGACCAGCGGGCGGCCTAGTGTAAAGCGGTCCGGGCCCGCTGTGACGTAAAATGAGCGTCCATTTCGTCGGCCGACCCCGGAGCGCCATGCGCTGGTACGGAAAACTGCTCGGATTCATCGCCGGGGCCCTGCTGTTCCGGCCCAATCCGCTGTTCGGCGCGGTGGTCGGCCTGTTGATCGGCCACGCCTTCGACTCGGACTGGTTCCGCCTGAACAAGGAGAACCCGTACCGGGAGCTGGGGCTGACTTCCGAGGCCACCGATGCCGAGGTCGAGCGTGCCTACCGCAAGCTGATCTCCCAGTACCACCCCGACAAGCTGGGCGGCGCCGCCCCCGAGCTGCAGCAGCAGGCCGAACACAAGTCGCGGCGCATCAACGCCGCCTACGACCGCATCAAGACCCTGCGCAAGCGCTGATCCCACAGTCCCGCCTGCGGGCGGGAGACCCCTTTCCCCGTTCCGAAGGCCCCGGCCATGTCCAACTGCCTCATCGCTCCTTCCATCCTCTCGGCCAACTTCGCCCGCCTGGGCGAAGAAGTCGACAACGTCCTGGCCGCTGGCGCCGATTGGGTCCATTTCGATGTGATGGACAACCACTACGTGCCCAACCTGACCATCGGCCCGATGGTCTGCCAGGCGCTGCGCAAGCACGGCGTCACCGCGCCGATCGACGTGCACCTGATGGTCGAGCCGGTGGACCGCATCATCCCGGACTTCGCCGAGGCCGGTGCCACCTACATCAGCTTCCACCCGGAGGCCAGCCGCCACGTGCACCGCACCATCCAGCTGATCCGCTCGCTGGGCTGCAAGCCGGGCATCGTGCTCAATCCGGCCACTCCGGTGGACATCCTCGACTGGGTGCTGGACGACCTCGACCTGGTGCTGCTGATGTCGGTCAACCCGGGCTTCGGCGGCCAGGCGTTCATCCCGTCGGCGTTGGACAAGCTGCGCGTGGTGCGGCAGAAGATCGACGCCAGCGGCCGTGACATCCGCCTGGAGATCGACGGCGGGGTGAAGGCCGACAACATCGGTGAGATCGCTGCCGCAGGTGCCGATACCTTCGTCGCCGGCTCGGCCATCTTCAACGCCAAGACCAGCTACCAGGACGTGATCGCGCAGATGCGCGCCAACGTCGCTGCGGCACGGGGCTGAGCCATGAGCACGGTGGCCGTGTTGAACATCCGCCCGGCCACCGTTGCCGACGCTGGCCTGATCCTGCGCTTCATCCGTGAACTGGCGATCTACGAGAAGGCCGAGCATTCGGTGCAGACCGATGAAATCGGCATCGCTGAAAGCCTGTTCGGTGCCGACGCCACCGCCCGCGCGCTGATCTGCGAGGCGAATGGTGAAGCCATCGGCTACGCGGTGTATTTCTACAACTATTCCACCTGGCTGGGCCGCAAGGGCATCTACCTCGAAGACCTGTACGTGAGCCCGGAAAAGCGTGGCTCCGGTGCGGGCAAGGCGCTGCTGAAGTACATCGCCCGCCAGGCGGTGGCAGAAGGTTGCGGCCGCTTCGAGTGGTCGGTGCTGGACTGGAACACGCCGGCCATCGACTTCTACACCGCAGCCGGTGCGAAGCCGCAGGACGAATGGACGGTGTACCGGCTGGAAGGCGCGGCGCTGCACGATTTCGCCAACGGTTGAGTCGGAATGCATCCACGCATGGCATGGATCTACTGAAGAAGGTGCGTGGGCACAGTAGATCCACGCCATGCGTGGATGCGCCTGGCAGGCAAAAAAAAGCCACGCCAAACACTGGCGTGGCCTTGCTGCATGCGTGGGAGGCTGATCCCGCCTCCATCCGTCGTCCCTGCTATGGCCTTCCATTCTCCGGGCCGCCGATGACACCGGCATGACATCCCTCGCAGGCGGGCCCAACCATCTGACCTGAACGATTGCCACCGTCTTTCACTGGCCCCGAACGCGCGATTGCTAGCCTGTGCCGCCTTTCCCTGGAAGTACCGCATGAGCACCCCGCGCTGGCGCCTGATCCTCAACGGCAAGTCTGCAGGCAACGATGACCTGCGCGATGCCGTGAGCCACTGGCGTGACCGGGGCGTGCACCTGGAGGTGCGGGTGACCTGGGAAGACGGTGACGCCGAGCGCTACGTGGCCGAGGCCATCGACCACGGCGTGGACGTGATCGTAGCGGCGGGTGGCGATGGCACGCTAAGCGCGGTGGCCGAGACGCTGGCGCATCGCGATGAGCCGGCCGGGGCGCTGCCGTCGCTGGCGCTGGTGCCGATGGGCACCGCCAACGATTTCGCGACCGCTGCGGGCATTCCGGTGGAGCCGCAGGAGGCCTTCGCACTGATTGCCGGCGGTACGCCGCGTCCGATGGATCTGCTGCGTGTTGATGCCGACGGCAAGCCATGGTGGTGCGCCAACCTCGCCAGCGGCGGCTTCGGTACCCAGGTCACGGTGGAAACCGATGCGGGCTTGAAGAAGATGCTCGGCGGCCTGGCCTATGTCATCACTGGTATCGCCAAGCTTGGCCGCATCGAACCGATCACCGCGCGCCTGAGCGGGCCGGACTTCCAGTGGGAAGGCGGGTTCATCGCACTGGGCATCGGCAACGGCCGTCAGGCCGGTGGCGGTCAGCAGCTCTGCCCGCAGGCGCTGATCGATGACGGCCTGCTGGATGTCACCGTGGTGCCGGAACTGGACGGTGAAGTCGCAGCCACCCTTGGACAGATGCTGACCGGTGGCAAGGAAGCGGCGCTGGAACGCGTCGCCACGCGGGCGCAGTTGCCGTGGCTGCAGATCGAAGCGCCGAAGCCGCTGACGTTGAACCTGGACGGCGAACCGGTGCAGGCACGCAGCTTCCGCATCGAATGCGTGGCGGGCAGGGTGCGGATGCATCTGCCGGATGACTGTGTGCTGCTTTCCGGCCGCTGATACAGGAACTACAGCAGCGGGATGTCTTCTTCCCTGCTCGGGAATTTGAAGGCCTCGCGCTTCCTGCGGATGTGTTCGGGCATCGGTGGGCGGGGAATGTTGCGTTCGATCAGCCACTGCTGGCATTTCTTCTGCCACGGCAGGTTGTCTGGCGTGGTGACTTCCCAGTAGATGTCTTCGACCATCTTCTGCCGGCCAGGCTGGCTTGACCCTTCCGGCTTTGCAATCGCGGGATCAGCACCATGTTCCAGCAGCCAGTATGCGTAGTCGAAGCCGCCTCGCGTGGTGTACCAGCTCAGGACCGTGTCATCGCCCAGGCTTTTCAGATTGGACTCATTGATGTCCGCGCCGTTCTCAACCAGAACCTGCACGTTTTTCCACTGATTCCCGCTCAGGAACGCCTGCAGCAGCAATGTCTCGTTGTTGACGTTGCGCGTATTGGGGTTTCCCCCATGTCTCAGCAGGAGTTCGAGGAAGCGGGGGTCGTCCATCTTGGCTGCATAGACCATCGCGTTGTCGAACTTGATCAGTTCGCCATTCATCTGCTTTGACTCGCGCGCATTGGGGTCTGCGCCGGCCTCCAGCAATGCCCTGAGTCCTTCAATGTTGCGGGCTCGCAGGGGCCACGCGATCAACGGAATACCATCCCGATTCGAGAATGTTTTATCCGGATCTATTTTTTCGTCCTTGATAAGACGCTGGATGGTTTCGACGTCGCCATTCTCGGCGGCAATGGCCAATCGTAACGCCCCGCCTTCAAAGTAGTCATTGGCCCTGTGTGCAGAGGAGGCAGAGCAGCCCGTAGCCAAGAACAGTGCGGTCCAAGCCACGCAGATGAGGAGCCTTGTCGTCATGGCGTGAAGAATGGCGGGCATGGTCTTCCTGTTGAACCGATGATGACGTGACATTAGCAAAATGTTCTGATAATCCATAAGTGTCGCGGATCGAGATGCGCGGCTTTCACTGTGCAATGGAGTTTGCCATGAGTGGTCCAGATGCTGAGGCGCGTGCCCGCGCCGTCCGGGAACAGAATCTTCTTGTCCAGCAACTGCGTGAAAGTGGGAATGACAAGGAGGCGGATCGTCTTCAAGAGACGTATCACGCTCGTGAAATGTCAGGATTGGCAGCCGATGTGTATCAATCCGCGAATGAAGAAGGGCAGGCGCCGGTTGGTTGGGCGCGTGCGAGCAGCGATCCAGCTGCACTTCGTGCTGCCGGGATCGACATTTCGAACGAAGATCTCAAGGAACTGTTGCAGCCCCGGCACTCTGGGTTTCGCGCTGAAATCTATCTCCCTGACAGGCGCGTTCTAGGCGAGGATGCAACGCCTGTCATCGTCTACAAGGGCTCTACGGGTCAAATTGTCGACCCGTCTTCGCCCAGTGGACGGCGCGAATCCGGTGGTGAGGACTTCCTCAACAATGGCCAGCAGGGCATTGGAATGCGCAGCGATTACTACGATCGCGCCATGCGTCTCGCATCGATCGTCAATCAAGAGCGCCCGGGTGGTTTCGAAATCGCCGGCCACTCCCTCGGCGGTGGCATGGCCTCGGCCGCGTCGGCCGTCACCGGCGCACGCGCCACCACCTTCAATGCGGCAGGCCTGCATCCGGAAACGGCGGCACGTTTCGCGAAGGAAAATGGTCTGCCCACCTTCAACCCGCAACAAAGCGTGCACACCTACCAGACCACCGGCGAGGTGCTGAACGACGTGCAGAACGGCATGCGGCGCCTGAGCGAGCAGCAGCGTCGCGGCTATGGCGTGCTTGCCAATGAAATGGGCATGTTGCTGAAAGAGCCCGTCATGCAGAAGCTGGTGGGCGACAAGCTGCGCGAGATGATGCCACCGGGTGCGCAGACGTCCGCAGCGCAGTTCATCGAACAACTGGCGACACAGCCGGGGCAGGAAGCTCTGCGCAATATCCCGGTGGCCGCTGGCCGTGCCGAACTGCTGCTTGAGGCCAAGACACGCGACGCACAGGGCACTATCGTCAATCGTTCGCAGGTAGCGGCGCCAAGCCAGGTTGCAGAGCTGGCTGGGCCGCTGTCCACCGTGCTGCACGCCACCGGCTACGGCATGCGCAGCGGACGTGTGATCGGTGAGCAGGTTGAACGCGCGGGGGCGGTTGGCGCGCATGTACTGGACAGGGCGGGCGATGGCGCAGAGCAGATCCTGAGGACCCAGGGCATGGCCATTGGCCAGGTCGTGAACATGGGATCGACCACGCTCCAGGTGGGTACCCGGGCCACCACCACCGTGATCGCCTCCGGGCGCGAGTTGACCGGAAGCATCGAGGCGACCCTGCATCGGGCGCAATCGCAGGCCAGTTCCCATGGCATGTCCGCACTGTCGTGGGTGGCCGGTCGGATCGGTTTGGATAACGCGTCCGACAGGTTGGCCAAAGAAGCCGAAAGGACAAGTACTACGGGCGAGCAACGCGCGGTACATGCGTCGCGACAAGCACATGCCGATGCCGAGGGGACGCGCGCCTTTGGCGAGCGGACGGCCACGGCCATCAACCACGACGGGCAATGGGTGGCCGGCAAGCTGCAGAACGGGTTCGCCACCGCCGGCGCCCATGTGGACCACGGTTACGACCTGGTGGCATCGAAGGTAAAGGGCGTTACCGCCCAAGCGCCAGCCGCCATGGCGACCGTTGGGGGCATCAGTGTGGGAGTGGGTACCGCCGCTGCCACCCATGTACCCACCGGTGTCCTGCCATCGGATGCAGTGAAGCTGTCCAATCTCGCTCAGTCCGCGCGATTGATCCGAAGTATCGGCCCGGCCTTCGGTGAAGCAACCGCGCGCCATGGCATGGCCGAGACCGTCATCCCCAGCCTGGATTCAGAGCTGATCAAGCAGGAGGCCGCCGCCCGTAAGCTGGTCGAGCAGCACCAGCGCATCCAGCATCCGGAGGATGGCCGCCGCGCCAGCGTGGCGGCAGAACCTGCTGCGCGCGGGCCCGGCATCAACGACCCTGGCCACGCCGATTACCGGTTGTTCAATGGCGCACAGACCGGCGTGCACGCCCTGGATGCCGCCCACAACCGTGTGCCGAACCTGCAGAGCGACCAGCTCGCCGGTGCACTGGCCGTGCAGGCCAAGCGCGAGGGGCTGGAGTCCATTTCCCACGTGGTGCTCAGCGACGATCACAGCCGTGCCTTCGCGGTGGATACGCCGGACCTGAACGCCGCGCACCGCCGCCATGCGCACGTCGAGGTGGCGGCGGGGATGGCCCAGCCGCTTAGCGCGAGCACGGCCCAGATTGACGCGCTCAACGCCAGTCGCGAGCAGGCGCAGGGGGTGTCGCTGGCACAGCAGCAGGTGCAGGAGACCCAGGAACAGGCACGGCGGATGGGCTAGGGCGAAGACAAACCGCCCGTCGCCAAAGGGTTTCCCTGCGGCCAAAGCTGCGATACAGTCATTGGGTGTCCAGCCTGACGACCCCGCATACCCTTTCTTCCGCACGCCGTTGGTGGCGATGGTGGCCTGTTGCCGTCGTCCGTCCCCATAACGCTGTGTCCCGGAAGGAAAGTCGTCTTGATCTCGCACGCTCAGTTTCAGCAGCAGGCCGCTGAAGGCCACACCCATATTCCCGTCGTCCGCGAAGTGCTGTCCGACCTGGACACGCCGCTTTCGGTCTATCTGAAGCTCGCCGACGGCCCCAATACCTACCTGTTTGAATCCGTCGAAGGCGGCGAGCGCTTTGGTCGTTACTCGATCATCGGCCTGCCGGCACGTCGTGTGTATGCCTTCCACGGCCACACCCTGACCGTGCGCGAGCACGGCCAGGTGCTGGAAACCCGTGAGGTGGCCGACCCGTTCGCCGAGGTCGAGGCGCTGCGCAGCGCCCACTCGGTGCCGAAGCTGGAAGGCCTGCCGGGCTTTACCGGTGGCCTGGTCGGCTGGTTCGGCTTCGAATGCATCGGCTACATCGAGCCGCGCCTTGCATCGCCGGCCGGCCGTGACGAACTCGGCACCCCGGACATCCTGCTGCTGCACTCCGATGAGCTGGCAGTGTTCGATAACCTGAAGGGCCGGCTGTACCTGATCGTGCACGCCGATCCGCGTGTCGAAGGCGCCTTCGAGCAGGCCCAGGCGCGCCTGGACGCGCTGGCGGCCACGCTGCGCGCGCCGGGTGCCGGCTATCCGGCACCGCTGACCAGCGATGTGCTGGACGAGTCCGATTTCGTTTCCGGTTTCACCCGCGAAGGCTTCATCGACGCGGTTCAGCGCAGCAAGGAGTACATCCGTGCCGGCGACATCTTCCAGGTGGTGCTCAGCCAGCGCATGAGCGTGCCGTTCAAGGCGCGTCCGGTGGATGTGTACCGCGCGCTGCGTGCACTGAACCCCTCGCCGTACATGTATTTCCTGGATGTTGGCGACCTGCAGGTGGTTGGCTCCTCGCCGGAAATCCTGGTGCGTCTGCAGGACGGTGAAGTGACCGTGCGCCCGATCGCCGGTACCCGTCCGCGCGGCGCCACGCCGGAGCTGGACCAGGCGCTGGAAGCCGAGCTGCTGGCCGATCCGAAGGAACGCGCCGAGCACCTGATGCTGATCGACCTGGGCCGCAATGACGCAGGCCGCGTGTCCAAAGCGGGCACCGTGGAAGTGGGCGAGCAGTTCGTGATCGAACGCTACAGCCACGTCATGCACATCGTCAGCGAAGTGACCGGGCAGCTGCAGCCGGGCCTGAGCTATGCCGATGTGCTGCGCGCCACCTTCCCGGCCGGTACGGTCAGCGGTGCGCCGAAGATCCGCGCGCTGGAAGTGATCCGCGAGCTGGAGCCGATCAAGCGCAACGTGTACGCCGGCAGCATCGGTTACATCGGCTGGCACGGCGATGCCGATACCGCGATCGCGATCCGCACCGCGGTGATCAAGGACGGCCGCCTGTACGTGCAGGCCGGCGCCGGCATCGTCTACGACTCCGATCCGGACAAGGAATGGGACGAGACGATGAACAAGGGCCGGGCGCTGTTCCGCGCTGTTGCCCAGGCCGCCAAGGGCCTGTGAGTTTCCCTGTGCTGTGGCCTGCGCCTCAGCACCCTTCGCTGTTTCCCTTCAAGACAAGGAGTACCGCATGAAGCTGCTGAGCGTTCTGCTGTGGTCGTCGCTGCTGGCCACGATGGCCCCGTCTGCGTGGGCACAGGCCAACACCATTCCCTCGCAGCCGCACCTGCTGGTGAAGGGCGAGGGCGCGCGAACGGTGATGCCGGACCGGTTCACCGTCGAACTGCTGGTCAAGTCCACCGATCTTCAGCCGGATACAGCGCGCTCGCGCGTGCAGGGCAATGTCGATGCGGTGCTGGGTGCGTTCAAGCGCAACCATGCACTGCCGGCAAGCGTGGTGGCAGACAACCTGACCATCCAGCCGGACTACCGTTATAGCGTGCAGGGCAAGCAGGAATACCTGGGGACGCGGGTGAGCCGGCGCCTGAAGGGCAGCTTCGGCACCACTGGTGACCTGCAGGCCTTCCTGCGTGCGGTCGATGCCAGCGACGACCTGCAGATCAGCAGCATGCGGCCTGGCTACTCGAAGGAAGCCGCACTGCGTGGCGAACTCAAGGCCGAAGCGGCAACGCAGACACGCGCCTCCGCCAAGCACCTTGCCACGGCCTATGGCGCGCGCATCACCGGCCTCTACAGCATCTCCGACGTGGCCCCGAACTTCGCCTACGGCGTGCAGGCAGGCAACTGGCCCCGCAGCGGTGACATGGTCACACCGCCCAGCCCGCCGGCTCCGGCACAGACCAGCGTCGAGACAACCGGCTCGCGCGCGCGCGAATCGATCGAAGCCGGCCCCATCACCTACACCGAAAACGTGTACGCCATTTTCCTGATAAGCGACGGAACCTGACCATGTTGTGGATGATCGACAACTACGACAGCTTCACCTACAACCTCGTGCAGTACCTGCAGACGCTGGGTGCCGAAGTGAAGGTGGTGCGCAACGATGCGATGAGCGTGGACGAGATCGCCGCGCAGAAACCCGAACGCATCGTCATCTCGCCCGGCCCGTGCACGCCCAATGAAGCGGGCGTGTCGCTGGAGCTGATCCAGCGTCTGGGCCCGACCACGCCGATCCTCGGCGTGTGCCTGGGCCACCAGGGCATCGGCCAGGTCTACGGCGGCACGGTGATCCGTGCCGGCAACATCATGCACGGCAAGACCTCGCCGATCCGGCATCAAGGCAAGGGCGTGTTCGCCGGCCTGCCGGATGGCTACCAGGCCACCCGCTACCACTCGCTGGTGGTGGACAAGAACAGCCTGCCCGACGCGCTGGAAGTGACCGCGTGGACCGAGAACGAGGATGGCTCGATCGAAGAGATCATGGGCCTGCGCCACCGCCAGTTCCCGGTCGAAGGCGTGCAGTTCCACCCCGAATCGATCCTCACCGAGCATGGTCACGCGCTGCTGCGCAATTTCCTGCAGCGCCCGGCTGCCTGATCCAAGGAGTATTCCGATGAGCTTCTCCCCCCAGGAAGCCCTGCAACGCACCATCGAGCATCGAGAGATCTTCTTCGACGAAATGGTCGACCTGATGCGGCAGATCATGCGCGGCGATGTCTCGCCGATGATGACCGCTGCCATCCTCACCGGCCTGCGCGTGAAGAAGGAAACCATCGACGAGATCGCCGCCGCCGCAACGGTGATGCGCGAATTCGCGCTGGCCGTGCCGGTCGCCGATACCACCCACCTGGTCGACATCGTCGGCACCGGTGGCGATGGCTCGCATACGTTCAACATCTCCACCTGCGCGATGTTCGTTGCCGCCGCCGCCGGCGCGCGCGTGGCCAAGCATGGCAACCGCAGCGTGTCGTCCAAGTCCGGCAGTGCCGATGCAGTCGAAGCACTGGGCGCGGCGATCGAGCTGCAGCCGGCGCAGGTGGCCGCGGCTATCGAACAGACCGGCATCGGCTTCATGTTCGCGCCGATCCACCATCCGTCGATGAAGGTAGTGGCGCCTGTGCGTCGCGAGATGGGGGTGCGCACCATCTTCAACATCCTCGGTCCGCTGACCAACCCGGCCAATGCGCCGTCGGTGCTGATGGGCGTGTTCCATCCCGATCTGGTGGGCATCCAGGCGCGCGTGCTGCGCGAGCTGGGCGCCGAGCGCGCGATGGTGGTGTGGGGCCGCGACAACATGGACGAGATCTCACTGGGCGCCGGCACCCTGGTGGGTGAGCTGCGCGACGGCAAGGTGCGCGAGTACGAGATCCATCCGGAAGACTTCGGCATCGCCATGTCGGCCAGCCGCAACCTGCGCGTGGACGGCCCGGAGCAGTCCATTGCCATGCTGCGCGCGGTGCTCGACAACGAGCCGGGCCCGGCGCTGGACATCGTCGCCCTGAATGCGGGCGCAGCGTTGTACGTGGCCGGCGTGGCCAGCGATATCGGCGACGGCCTGGTCCGCGCCCGCGCGGTCATCGCCGATGGCAGCGCCCGTGCCCGCCTGCAGCAGTATGTCGACACTACCCGCGCGCTGGTTGCCTGAGCGCGCGGTTCAGCCTGACCTATCCGATGGCCGATAATGGTCGTCCTCACCGCCCCAGCACCGACCCGACGACGATGAGCGATATCCTGCAGACGATCCTGGCCCGCAAGGCCGAAGAAGTAGCCCAGCGCCGCGCCCAGCGCCCGCTAGAAGAGCTGCAGGCGGCGCTGGCCGATGCGCCCCCGGTGCGCGGCTTCGTGCGCGCGCTGCAGGCTGCCGTCGCCAATGGCGATCCAGCGGTGATTGCCGAAGTAAAGAAGGCCAGCCCGTCCAAGGGCGTGATCCGCCCCGACTTCCGCCCGGCCGACATCGCGGTCAGCTATGAGTTCGGCGGCGCCAGCTGCCTGTCGGTGCTGACCGACGTCGATTTCTTCCAGGGGGCCGACGCCTACCTGCAGCAGGCCCGCGAAGCCTGCACGCTGCCGGTGCTGCGCAAGGACTTCGTGATCGACGCCTACCAGGTGTATGAGGCGCGCGTGCTCGGCGCCGACTGCATCCTGCTGATCGTCGCCGCGCTGGACGACACGCAGCTGGCCACGCTGTCCGAACTGGCGATGTCGCTGGGCATGGACGTGCTGGTGGAAGTGCACGACATCGATGAACTGGAGCGCGCGCTGCAGGTGCCGGCGCCGATGATCGGCATCAACAACCGCAACCTGCGCACCTTCGAAGTGTCGCTGCAGACCACGCTGGACATGCGGCTGGCCGTGCCGCGCGACCGCCTGCTGGTCACCGAGAGTGGCATTCTCGGCCCGCAGGATGTGGCTCTGATGCGCGATGCCGGCATCCACTCGTTCCTGGTCGGCGAGGCCTTCATGCGCGTGGAAGAGCCGGGCGAGGGTCTGCGTCAGCTATTCTTCGCAGCATGAAAACGTACTATCCAACGCCGCGCGAGGATGCGCCGCTGGTGGTCTTCGACTTCGACCACACCCTGTATGACGGCGATTCGGGTACCCACCTGTTCGCCTCGCTGATCAAGCGCAACCCGCTGCGGATGCTGGCGGCGCTGCTGGTCACCCCGATTGCCGGGCCGATGGTGGCGATGCTGCCGACCCGCCGTGCCGGTATTTCGGTCTATGTGTGGATCGGCAGCTTCGGCCTGCACCGCGCACGCGAGTTCAACAAGGTGATCGATGCCTATGTGCTGCGCAACGAGGCGCAGATGCGCGCCAAGCTGCTGCCACAGGCGCTGGACGTATTCGCCGCGCACCGTGCCAAGGGCGATCGCGTGGTGGTCGCCACCGGCGCACCGCCAGAGCTTGCCCGCGCGATCCTGGCCTTCGTCGCCCACCAGGACGTGCCGGTGATCGGCACCGAAGTGGGACCGCGGCTGGGCGGGGTAGGGCCGACCCGGCACTGCCACAACGAAGAGAAGATGCGCATGCTGCGCGAGCGCGGCTACGGCGACATCGATATCGCCTACTCCGACAGCACCGCCGACCTGCCGCTGCTGCTTGCGGCGAAAGCGCCGGTGGTGGTCAACCCGAAGCCTGCCAAGGTGGAATTCTTCCGCCGCGTGCTGCCGGCCGGCACCCGCATCCTCAACTGGGGTTGCGTGGACCGCGGTGGCGACAAGGCATAGTCCGGGGTCAGATCCCCGCAGGGGCTCTGACCCCATCGCACGATGACGGGTCTGCCGGGCAAGGACCCGGTAGTGCCGGCCGCTGGCCGGCAACCCTGCACGCGCTTCCTGAGGTCATCAGGTTGCCGGCCAGCGGCCGGCACTACCGAATCCCGCCCGGCGAGCGGTCAGCGGTACAGATACCCGAACAGCGCATGGCCCACCTGGAACAGGCTGATGCCCAGCACCAGCACGCCCACCGCGACCAGTACCCAGCGTTCCTTTACCCGCTTCACCAGCATCGCCGCCACGGGCGCGGCCATCATGCCGCCGATCAGCAGGCCGGCGACGATCTGCAGGTGCTGCACACCCATCGACAGCAGGAAGGTGGCCGAAATGGTCAAGGTGACCACGAACTCGGCCGCGTTGACGGTGCCGATCGTGGTCCTGGCCTGACCGCCGCCGGCGAGCAGGGTGGAGGTGGCCACCGGGCCCCAGCCACCGCCGCCGCTGGCATCGAGCAGGCCGGCGAAGAAGCCCAGCACCGGCACCCGGCGGATCTCGCCCTTGGGCATCCAGCGGCCGGCGGCGCGGGCCAGGATGATGATGGCCAGCACCAGCAGGTACAGGTAGATCAGTGGGCGGATCAGGTCGCCAGGGACCTGTGTGAGGACGTACGCGCCGAGTGCGCCTCCCAGCGCGCCGGGAAGGGCGAGGCGGAAGAACAGGCGTTTGTCGACATTGCCGGCGACCAGATGCGACACACCGGAGGCCCCGGTGGTGAACACTTCAGCGGTATGCACGCTGGCGCTGACCTGTGCGGGTGGCAGCCCCATGCTGAGCAGCACAGATGAAGAAACCAGTCCGAATGCCATGCCCAGCGCACCATCTACCAGCTGTGCGCCGAGGCCGATAAGGATGAACCACCAGAATTCGCTGCTCAGCTCCATGGACCGAGCCTAGCGGAAGCGGGTGTGGGCGACATGCGATGGCGTGTCGCACGTATGACGATCCGACGGGCATGGCCCGGCGCTACCGTGGTGGAGGCCTTGCGGTAGCGCCGGGCCATGCCCGGCGGACATCTGTCGATCAACGGGTGCCGTACAGGACCACGGTCTTGCCGCGGGCGTGCAGCAGGCCGTCGGTCTGCAGCTTCTTCAACACCCGGCCGGCCATTTCGCGCGAGCAACCGACCAGACGGGCCAGTTCCTGGCGTGAGACGCGCAGCTGGCTGCCCTGCGGGTGAGTCATCGACTCCGGCTCCTGCGCCAGATCGTGCAGGGTGCGCACGATGCGGTCGGTGACATCCAGGAATGCCAGACGGCTGGCCTTGCGGCTGGTGTCCAGCAAACGCTTGGAGATCTGCTGGCCCAGCGCGTACAGCAGGCGCGGGGCATCGGCCGACAGCGGGCCGAGGAACAGCTGATGCAGACGCTCGTAGCTGATTTCGGCCAGCTCACATGCGGTCCGGGTGCGCAGGATCACCTCGCGGCGGTCCGACTCCACGAACAGGCCCATCTCGCCGACGAACTCACCGGCGCCGAAATAGCCCAGCACCAGCTCACGGTCCTCTTCCTCCTCGGCCATGATCGAAACCGAGCCGCTGATGACGTAATACAGGGTGCCGGCCGGGTCACCGGGTCGGAAGACGTCGGTACGGGTGGGATAGCGCCGCCTGTGGCTGTGTGCCAGGAAGCGGTCGATTGTTGCGATGTCCAAGGCCAATGGGCTGCTAGCTAGGCGCACGGTTGACACGATAGGGGCGCTCCCTCTGCGCATGAACGGATTCACGGGGTCGATAGCGGAGCTTAACCAGCGCAATTGTTAAGGGCAAACAGTGTGCCAGAACCTGAGCGTCTTCACGTTCCCCCTGGAGACACTTATGCCGCATAATTCCCCCTTTCCCTTCTTACACAGGAATCGACCGCCGTGGTCAAGCCGTTGCCTCGCCTGAGGTTGCAGGGTTTCAACAACCTCACCAAGGCGCTGAGCTTCAACATCTATGACGTGTGTTACGCGCGCACCGAAGAGGAGCGTCAGCGTTACATTGAATACATCGATGAAGAGTACAACGCCGACAGGCTTACTCAAATCTTGACCGATGTCGCTGAGATCATCGGCGCCAACATCCTCAACGTGGCGCGCCAGGATTACGATCCGCAGGGTGCCTCGGTGACGATCCTGATCTCCGAAGAGCCGGTGATCGACAAGAAGCAGGCCGGCAAGGAGTTGATTTCCGATGCCGTGGTCGCGCACATGGACAAGTCGCACATCACCGTGCACACCTATCCGGAAACGCACCCGCAGGAAGGCATTGCCACCTTCCGCGCCGATATCGACGTGGCTACCTGCGGCGTCATTTCGCCGTTGAAGGCACTGAACTACCTGATCGAGAGCCTGGAATCGGACATCGTGATCATGGACTACCGTGTCCGTGGCTTCACGCGTGATGTGAAGGGCAAGAAGCACTACATCGATCACAAGATCAACTCGATCCAGAACTTCCTGGCCAAGAACATCAAGTCGCGTTACGAGATGTTCGACGTCAACGTCTACCAGGAAAACATCTTCCACACGAAGATGCACCTGAAGGACTTCGACCTGGACCAGTACCTGTTCGAGGAGAAGGCCAAGAACATCTCGTTCAAGGAACGCATGAAGATCGAGGCGCTGCTGCGTCGTGAGATCGAAGAGCTGTTCCACGGGCGCAACCTGGCCGAGTGACCCATGCGCGATGCCGTCAGGCATCGCCACCCAGGCGGGACGCCCCGCCCCGTGGAGCCTGCGCTTGGCGCAATCTTCAGTTCCACGGCGATGTACCGACCTACGGCCCGGTGTGAAAACACCGGGCCGTTTCGTTTTTCTCAAAAAAGGTAAGGAGCCCCCACCCATGCCCTGGATCTATCTGCTGCTGGCCGGTCTGTTCGAGATCGGATTCGCCCTTGGAATGAAGTACTCCGAAGGTTTCAGCAAACCCGTGCCGACCGCCCTGACGGTGGTGTCGGCCCTGATCAGCCTGTATTTGATGAGCCAGGCGATGAAGAACATTCCGGTCGGCACGGCCTACGCGATCTGGACCGGCATCGGCGCCATGGGCGTGACGGTGCTGGGCATCTACCTGTTCAACGACAGCGCCTCGCCGGCACGGCTGGCCTGCGTGGGCCTGATCGTGGCCGGCGTGATCGGCCTGAAGCTGGTGTCGCCCAACTGAAAGGTGGCCCGACCAACGGTCGGGCCCCACCGTGTGGTTTGGTAGGCCCCCACCGTTGGTTTGGTAGGCCCCCACCGTTGGTTTGGTAGGCCCCCACCGTTGGTGGGGGCTCCCCCTCAAATGCGGTAGGCGATGGTCTTCATCACCCTGGAGGCCAGCGCCATCGCGCCGGGAATCGGGAACGGCAGGCGGCGGGCGCCGGCCTGTTCGGCATGTTCGGCATGCCGGGCCTCGTCTTCCTTCATCACCCGGATGACCGCGCGGCTGCGCAGATCGCCGGCCGGCAGGTCGACCAGGTGTTCGTCCAGATGGGCTTCCACCTGGCGCTCGGTCTCGACCACGAAGCCAAGGTTCCAGCCATCGCCGCGCAGCCCGGCCAGGGTACCGATGGTGTAGCTGCCGGCGTACCAGAGCGGATTGAACAGGCTCGGACGGCTGTCCAGCTCGCCCAGCCGGGTGGCGCACCACGCAAGGTGATCGGTCTCTTCCTGGGCCGCTTCCAGCAGATGCTCGCGGGTTGCCGGGTCGCGCGCCACCGCGGCCTGGCCGAAGTACAAGCCCTGGGCGCAGACCTCACCGACATGGTTGATCCGCATCAGCCCGGCCGCGTGGCGACGCTGCGCGCTGTCCATGCCGGGCTCGCCGGTGTCCGTGGCCGGATAGGGGCGGCTGGCGGGCGGGTTGCCGAACACCGTGTCCAGAGCGCGCTGCGCCTCGGTCAGCAGATGGTCCAGCGGGGTGGTCTGGCGAAGCACGGTCATGGCGGCACGGCGTGGAGCGGGGGAGGCCCTGATTCTCGCCCGGCCCCGGCCCCCTGCCAACCCGGGGCTGGAGCCGGCTTGCACCCACCAGCCAAGGTGCGTACAATGCCGCCCCTTACGCTCCACCTTTCACAACGCGTGGCAGAGTTCCGGCGAGTCCTTCGCCGCAATGAGCCCGACCTAACCAAGAGTTCTTCATGAGCACTTTCACTGCCAAGAACGAGACCGTCCAGCGCGACTGGTACCTCGTCGACGCCGAGGGCAAGACCCTGGGCCGTCTCTGCACCGAGCTGGCCCGCCGTCTGCGTGGCAAGCACAAGCCGGTCTACACTCCGCACGTTGATACCGGCGACTACCTGGTCGTCATCAATGCAGAAAAGATTGTCGTCACCGGCAAGAAGCTGCAGGACAAGATGTATCACCGTTTCACCGGTTACATCGGCAACCTGAAGACCGAATCCCTCGCCCAGGCGCTTGAGCGCCACCCGGAGCGCGTGATCGAGACCGCCGTCAAGGGCATGCTGCCGAAGGGCACGCTGGGTCGCCAGATGTACCGCAAGCTCAAGGTCTACGCCGGCACTGAGCATCCGCACGCCGCACAGCAGCCGCAGGTTCTGGATATCTAATCATGGCTATCACTCAAAACTACGGCACTGGCCGCCGCAAGTCCTCCACCGCTCGCGTGTTCCTGCGCAAGGGTTCGGGCAACATCACCGTCAATGGCCGTCCGCTGGACGAGTTCTTCGGCCGTGAGACCGCTCGCATGATCGTGCGCCAGCCGCTCGAACTGACCAAGAACACCGAGAGCTTCGACATCCTGGTCACCGCCGCTGGCGGCGGCACCACCGGCCAGGCCGGTGCGATCCGTCTGGGCATCGCCCGTGCTCTGGTCGAGTACGACGAAACCCTGAAGTCCGAGCTGCGCAAGGCTGGCTTCATGACCCGCGACGCCCGCGAAGTCGAACGTAAGAAGGTCGGTCTGCACAAGGCCCGCCGCGCCACCCAGTTCTCCAAGCGCTGATTTACCGCGCCTGGCCGGGCTCCTTCGGGAGCCCGCTGGTTGGAAAGGCAAAAGCCCGGCTTCGGCCGGGCTTTTGTCGTTCTGGAGTCATGCATTCCGAGGTTGCCGGCCAGCGGCCGGCACTACCCGCGGCTTCGCATGTCGAGAGAGGCGTGACCAAATTAAAAAGAAAAAGGCCTGATCTTTCGATCAGGCCTTTTTCTTTTTAATTTGGCTGCCCCTGATGGATTCGAACCACCGATGCCTGAGTCAGAGTCAGGTGCCTTACCGCTTGGCTAAGGGGCAATGTAACGTGTAACTATTTTCTCACTTTTCACGTTGAAAAACAACTTCAACGTGGTGGCTATGGGTGGACTCGAACCACCGACCCCAGCATTATGAGTGCTGTGCTCTAACCGGCTGAGCTACATAGCCTTGGTGAGCCCGCTATTCTGCTGATGTGTACAAGGACTGTCAACACCTTTGTATCGTGCTTGTGGCCCGACAAGCGGCATGGGATAGTCCCAACCAGTAGATTTTCTTAGGAGTCCGCATCGTGATCGATCCGGACGGCTATCGACCGAACGTCGGCATCGTGCTGATGCGGCAGGACGGGCAGGTGTTCTGGGCACGACGTGTGCGCCGGGATGGCTGGCAGTTCCCGCAAGGTGGCATGAACACCGACGAGACGCCTGTCGAGGCCATGTATCGTGAACTGCAGGAAGAGACCGGGCTGTTGCCGGAGCATGTTGAAGTGCTTGGGGCGACACCGGGCTGGCTGCGCTACAAGCTGCCGGCGCGGGCCATCCGTCGCAATGAACGCCAGGTCTGCATCGGCCAGAAGCAGGTCTGGTTCCTGTTGCGCCTGACCGGTGACGAGGCCCACGTCAGCCTGGACCATACCGACTCGCCCGAGTTCGATCATTGGCGCTGGGTGGACTTCTGGTATCCGGTGGAGCATGTGGTGGTGTTCAAGCGTGGCGTCTATGCGCGCGCCCTGCGACATCTGGCGCCGTTGGCCCAGGGGGTGGCGGGGCAGGGCATCAGCGCCATGCCCAAGAGCGCTGCCGAGGCCTGGATGCCAGGCCACGCCGCCGGCCACGACAGGCCCAGGAAGCGCACGCCCATGCGCGGCGGGTATTGGCCGCGGAAAGCCAAGGGTGAGCCGGGGGCCGTTTGACGGGCAGGCTGTGCAGAGAGCGGGTCGAACGGTCACAACGCACCTCTGCGGGCTATTTCCGGCAGGGGCTGGCTGTCCGTCTGGCAAGCCTTCCCTGGCTGTTGTTGAGCGTGGTGGTCCTCGGCGGCATCGCATGGATGCCGCTTGCGCTGGGGGCGTCCCTCGCCTTGGCGACCTGTGCGGCTGCGCTGTTCCTGGCGGACCACCTGCTGCGCCTGAGAGCGGCAGGTGGGGGTGTGCAGTGGCTGATCGTCTTCTTCAGTGCACCGGTGCTGGCGCTTGTGCTGCTGCGTCTGTAGTCCCTTCATGGCGGGCGGGTCCGGCTGGACTCTGAACCGTATCGAGAATGGTTCAGGTCTCTGATTGACAACCATTCTCGTTTCCATTGGAATAGCGATCAGGCCGCTACTGGCCTGTTGCCCTGGTTCCCGCCCGTGTACGTCTGCATCTGCAACGGTGTTACCGACCACCAGATCCGCGAAGCCGCCAGCCATGGCGTCACGTCGGTGGCCGAGCTGACCATGCGTACCGGATGCGGCGCTACCTGCGGTTCCTGCCTGGACATGGCCGGCGACCTGCTGGCCAAGGCGCGTGCCACCCACGATCTGCCGTTGCCGGTACTGGGTCTGGCGCAGGTCGCCTGAGTCGTTTCGCGGCGCGTTGACGCCGCGCTCTCCTCATCTTCATTGCTGGCCGCACTGGCCAATGCGCACGATTCGCGTTCCTTCACGCGCGCGCGCAAGGCGTTACAGTGCCCGCGATTTCAGCGTGCAGGAGCATCCCCATGAAGGGCGACACCAAGGTCATCGAATTCCTCAACAAGGTCCTCTACAACGAGCTGACCGCGATCAACCAGTACTTCCTGCACGCCAAGATGCTGAAGAACTGGGGCATCAAGGAGCTGGCCGAACACGAGTACAAGGAATCGATCGAAGAAATGAAGCATGCCGACATGCTCGCCGATCGCATCCTGTTCCTCGAAGGCCTGCCGAACTTCCAGGCGCTGGGCAAGCTGCGCATCGGTGAGAACCCGAGCGAAATCCTGCAGTGCGATCTGTCGCTGGAACGCGATGGCGTGGTCACGCTGCGCGAGGCCGTGGCCTACGCCGATTCGGTCGGCGACTACGTCAGCCGCCAGCTGTTCGTGAAGATCCTCGACTCCGAGGAAGAGCACATCGACTGGCTGGAAACCCAGCTGGAGCTGATCGAGCGCATCGGTGAGCCGAAGTACCTGCTGAGCAAGCTCGAAGAGTGATTCAGCGGGCCTGGCCGGCGAGGTAGCCGGTCAGCGCCACACGCGCGCGGGCGAATTCGGCCACCAGCAGCGCCACTGCCACGGCAGGGCGCTGCAGGCTGCCACTGCGGGCTTCGTGTTCGATCCGCCGCGCCACTGCTGACAGCGACAGTGCGCCAACGTTGGCGCTGGAGGATTTCAGGCTGTGCGACAGCGCCTGCAGGCGTTCGATGTCGTTGCCCTGCGCCGCCTGCTGCAACTGCTGCACCAGCTGCGGTGCGTCTTCCAGGAATACCGTCACGATCTGCGCAGCGGCATCGCCGATTACCGCGTGCAGCTCATCCAGCACGCTGCGCTCAAGCACCGGCTGTGGAATCGGGATCGAGCGTGCTCGTTCATCACGCGGGCTTTCGCCGGTGAGCCCGCTCGGCGCTGCGGGAGATTGCACGGGTTCCGGCAACGCTGCATGTCCGCGATCCACGGATACCCGGCCCCAGCGTTGCAGCAACGCATGCAGCGCCTCCCGCGCGATGGGCTTGGACAGATAGTCGTCCATGCCCGCCTGTAGGCAGCGCTCGCGATCACCGGCCATGGCGTTGGCGGTCATCGCGATGATCGGCAGCCGTGTGCGCCCCGCATCGGCTTCCTCCCTGCGCCAGCGCTGTGTTGCGCCGTAGCCATCGAGTACAGGCATCTGGCAGTCCATCAGCACGACGTCGATTCCACCTTCGCGCAGCAGTGCGAGGGCCTGCTCGCCGTCGGCGGCATTGCGCACCTGGCACTGGAAGACCCGCAGCAGGTGCTCGGCCACCATCCGGTTGACCGTATTGTCCTCGACCAGCAGGACACGCAGATCCAATGACGGCAGCGTGGCGGCCGGCTGTGCGTCTTCGGCGTTGGCCAGCAGCGCTGCCGGACGCGCGGTGGCGGTTGGCTGCGCCAGCAGCGCGTGCAGGGCGGCGTCGTTGAATGTGCTGTGCAGCTGCTGCTGGCGCGGCCGCAGCGTGACCGGATCGTCCTGCAGCCACAGCACCTGCAGCGTGTCGTGGGCACCGCGCTCGGCCAGGGCCCGCTGCAGGGCCGCCTCGCCATTACGGCGTTGGCGCGCGTCGATCAGCAGCCATGCCGGTGCGCTCTGGCCTGGACGTGGCGCTGCACGCAGGCGTTCCATCGCCTCATCGATGCTGGCCAGCAGCTGCACCTGCAGACCGTGGTGTGCGGCGATGCGTTCGATGCGTGGCTGCAGCTGTGCGTCGGCGGAATACAGCAGCAGCGCCTCCGGCGAGCGTGCCAGCGCCGGCAGATCGCCGGGGACCTTCAGCAGCGGCACCTCGAACCAGAACGTTGCGCCCTGGCCGGGGATGGACCGCACGCCGATGTCACCATGCATCAGGTCGGTGATGCGCTTGCAGATGGCCAGGCCCAGGCCGGTGCCACCGTAGATGCGGGTGGTGGATGCGTCGGCCTGGCTGAAGGACTGGAACAGTCGCGCCTGCTGGGCCTCATCGATGCCGATGCCGGTGTCGACCACTTCGAAACGCAGCTGGTGCTGGGCGGGGCCTTCGCCCAGCCGCTGCACGCGCAGCTGCACCTGGCCACGTGCGGTGAACTTGATGGCATTGGCCAGCAGGTTGCCCAGTACCTGGCGCAAGCGCACGGGGTCGCCGCGTACCGGCAGGCGCACGGCCGGATCCAGTTGCAGGCTCAGCGTCAGGCCCTTGGCTTCGGCGGCGCGCTGCAGCAGCTGCACCACGCCGTCGAGCAGTTCGCGCAGGTTGAAGCTGGTGATCTCCAGTTCCAGTGCCTGCGCTTCCAGTCGCGAGTAATCGAGGATGTCATCGACGATGCGCAGCAGCTGCTGCGAGCTGGCCGAGGCAGTGGCCAGCATCTGCCGCTGGTCCTCGCCGAGCGGACCACGGGCGATCAGCTCCAGCATCGGCAGGATGCCGTTGAGCGGCGTGCGGATCTCATGGCTCATGGTGGCCAGGAACTCGCCCTTGGCCAGCACCGCCGCTTCGGCCGCCTGCTTGGCCTGCAGCAGCTGATGTTCCAGCTGGCCCTGGCGCTCGGTGGTGCGCCGCAGCTGGTCGCGCTCGCTGATCAGGGTGATGCGGTCGCGCTGCAGTGCCGCCAGCGCGTGACTGCGCGAACGCAATCGCAGGCCCAGTACCAGCAGGGCGATGATGGCCAAGGCCAGCACCGCCAGCAGCGCGACCGTCGATGACACTCAGAGCACCGCGTTGTGGAAGTCGAAGTTCAGGTCGCTGCCGGCCGACTGCACCATGTTGCCCTGGATGTAATCGACACCGCCGACCCACATCGCGGCCGCTGCCTGCGGATCCTCGATCTGCTGGCCGATGATCTGCAGGCCGGCTGCATGTGCCTGCTCGATCGATCGGCGCAGTTCTTCGCGCGTATCCGGGTTGGAGTGGCTGCTGGAAAAACGCGCGGCCATGCGCACGAACGACAGCGGCAGCTGGGTGAGCAGGGCCAGGGCTTCGCTGCCCGGTTCGAACTGGCTCAGGCAGAAGCGCACGCCGACGCTGGTCATGCGCTGGCAGAACTGCTGCAACGGCACGGTGTGGATCAGTGCATCGGGCAGGCGCACGTCGATCACCAGCGCGCTGCCGGGCAGGCGGCGTTGCTGCAGCGATTCCAGCAGCCAGTCGGCGAAGGCATCGCGCTGCAGGGTACGCAGCGACTGCGAGACGAACAGGTTCAGCGGTTGGGTGGCATGGCGATACAGGTCGAGCAGGCCCATCGCATGCTCCAGCACCTGCTGGTCGAGGTCGGCGATGCGGCCGGCAGCTTCGGCCGCCGGAATCACCTGGCCGGCGGTCAGCACGCTGCCATCGGCCCGGCGCAGGCGCAGCAGCAGCTGGTACTGCGCGCTGCTGCCGCCGGCGACGGCGACGATCGGCTGGTAAGCGAGCTCCAGCTGGCCTTCCAGCAGCGCCAGGTGCTCCTGCTCGGTGGTCACCTGGCGGTGCACGTGGCCCGCCACGCCGGCGCTGAGCAGGCGTGCCTGCAGGGTGGTGCGTTCGACCGCTTCCAGGGCGCTGCTGGCATCGTCGAAACCCGGCGACAGCGGCGCGTAGCCGACCACGCCACGCAGGTGCACCGATTCGTCGTCGCGGATCACGAAGGCGCGCGCGGACAGCTGCTCGCGCAGGGTGCCGGCAATCGCTTCCAGGCTCTCCTCATCGGTGTTGCGTGCCAGCAGCAGGAAGCTGTTGTCGTTCAGGCGCGCCAACAGGTGCGGATGGCCAGCTTCGGCAAGGCGTTGCCCGGCCTGCACCATCAGCCGCTCGAAGGCCGCGTAGCCGTAGCGCTCGCGCAGGCCCAGCGCGCTGGAGATTTCGACGAAGAACACGCCGCCGCGTTCGTGCTGGGCAAGCGTTGCGTTGAGCTGCTGCAGCACGTGGTGGCGCGTGGGCAGCCCGGTTTCCGGGTTGCTGGTCGCCGGTGCGCCGTTGGCACCCGGCAGGGTCGCGGCCTGCGCGCGTGCGCGGCGGATACGGTTGGCCACCGCGGCGATCAGGTGGCGCGGCCGGATCGGCTTGCTCAGGTAATCGTCGGCACCGCAGTCGAGCACTTCGAACTGGCGCTCCGGGTCCGGGTCGCCGCTGAGGAATACGATCGGCAGCAGCTGCATGCCGGGCTGCTGGCGGATCATCGCGGTCAGCCGCATGCCATCCAGCCCGGGCAGGTGCAGATCCATCAGGATCAGGTCCGGGCGTTGCTCGCGGATGGCCTGCTGCACGCCATCGGCGTCGCCGAGCACGATCGCCTGCATGCCGGCGCCATGCAGCACGCTCTGCGCGAACAGCGCCTGGGCACGGTCGTCTTCGACGATCAGCACGCGGTAGGGCGAGTCGGCGTCGACAGGCGCCATGTCACTGTTGCCCGCCTCTGGCAGTGCTGCGGCGGAGGGCAGCGGCGGCGGAGCAGTCAGTCGGGTACCGTCGCTGGGTGCTGACGAGGCCGGCATCTGCACGGTCGCTGACGGCGGTGCCTCGGCAGGCGTGGCCGCAGCCAAGGGGGCGGCCCAACGTTGCCAATGATCGGCCGGAGGGGTTTCAGCGCGTCCCGGGCGGGGGCCCGCGGCGGATTCGTTTGCGGCCATCGATGCTCCTGGTGTTCGCGGCCATTATGCGACAAGCCTGCCGATCAGCCGGTACGGGGTTGCCGTTGTCCGTCGTCGCTGCCACCACGTGCCAACCAGCGCACACTTTTCCACAGGGTGCGCCAGACCAGCCAGACCAGCAATGCACCGGCCAGGCTGCAGGCCAGCACCACCACCAGCGCGATCCATGGATGCGCCAGTGCGAGCGCCAGCCCGCCGATCACCACGGTATCTTCGGCCGCAGAGGCGACCCAGTTGCTGGCCGGTTCCGGTGACGTGTTGAGCAGGGCGCGGGTGCCGGCCTTCAGGCCGTGGCTGGCCAGTGCAACGCCTGCGCCAGCCACCAGTGCTCCGGTGCCGAGGTCGCCATCGGGTGACAATGTCGCTGCCGCGAGGAAGGCACCGGCGGGTACGCGCGCCAGGGTCTGCACCAGGTCCCAGGCTGAATCCACGCCGGGAATCTTGTCTGCGAAGAATTCGGCGATGGCAAGCGCTGCCGACGTGCCCAGCACCCACCACGATTCGGTGGCCTGCAGTGCCGGTGGCAGGTCGACCCAGCCGAGCAGGCCGGCAATGCCGACGCCGAAAACGGTGAGGTAGACGCGGATACCGGCCAGCCAGGCCAGCAGGATGCCGATCACGAACAGGTGGGCTTCGGTCATGGCGGGCTCCGGCGGCGGAACTGTGCGGGGTGCCACACTATCGACGATGGAGTGGCTGAATGCCACCGCCCGGTGCCGGCCGGCACGGGGGAAACCTGCCGTTCCTGTCATACACTAGCCCGTCGTTTGCCCCAGGGGCCGTACTGGCGTCGCCACTGCGGTGCCACGGAGACTACCCATGAACAACCGCCCTCCCATGCGCGTGCAGGTCCGCCTGCCCGGCGCCCCGCAACCACCTGCCGACCGCCGTCGCCTGCTGGTGATCGCCGGCATCTGGCTGCTCAGCCTGGTGCTTGCGGTGCTGGGTGGTTGCTGGCTGGGCGCACCGCGCGGTGAACAGGGCCAGCGCGTGCAGGTTGCCGAGAAGCACGCCGATACCCTGCAGACCCAGTTGACCGAGTTGCAGCAGAAGCAGGCCACGTTGGAAGCATCGGACCGCATCAGTCGCGCCGCCAACAACGAAGTGCAGTCTTCACTGGCCGAGCGCGACGAAGAGATCGCCGGCCTGCGCGCTGACGTCGCCTTCTACGAACGTCTGGTGGGCTCGACCAGCCAGCGCAAGGGCCTGAACACCCATTCGATTGAATTCAGCCCGGAATCGGCCGGCACCTGGCAGTACAGCGTGGTGCTGACCCAGAACCTCAACCGGGGCGCGATCAGCCAGGGGCAGATGCGTTTCACGGTGGAAGGCGTGAAGAACGGCAAGCTGGCCACCATCAGCTGGGACGAGCTGCACCAGCGCAGCAAGGTGCCGGGACAGGATTACTCGTTCCGGTACTTCCAGCAGCTCACCGGAAGCGTGATGCTGCCGGCTGACTTCACCCCGCAACGGGTGAAGGTGACATTGGGGAGTGGTGCGGGGGGCACCACGCAGGTATTCGACTGGAAACAGGCCGGCGCACCGGCCAGCAAAGGGGAGTAGGCAGATGTTCGGAAGCAGCAAATCCAGCCGTGATGGCCAACTGGTGGTGGATGCCCTGATCGGCAACCAGGTGGTGATCCGTGGCGATGTGGAATTCAGTGGTGGCCTGTACGTGGAAGGTCGCATCCACGGCAAGGTGATTGCCCAGGAAGGCGCCAGCGCGGCGACCCTGACCCTCGCCGAGCATGGCGTGATCGAGGGTGAGATCCGCGCCCAGGTCGTGGTCATCAGTGGCCGCCTGGACGGTGACGTGCATGCCACCGAGAAGGTCGAGTTGACCCCGAGTGCCCGGGTCAACGGCAACGTTCATTACCAGGTGGTGGAAATGAACGCGGGTGCCCAGCTGAACGGCCGGCTGATCCATGCCAGCGCCCCGATGCAGGCCCTGCCAGCGCCGGAGAGCCAGGACGCCGGTGACGGCAAGGGCGACACCGCCGCGCGCCGCAAGCTGGCCGAGGCGATGGCTTGAAAGCCACCGCCGGCGCCCCCATGCTGATCCCATGAACACGCTCGTCTCCCTCCCCGGCGCCACGCCGGCCGCCGCGCCCGACTACCAGTCGCTGGATCGGCCGCTGAACTTCACCGAGGCCGCTGCGGCCAAGGTCAAGGAACTGATCCAGGACGAGGGCAACCCCGACCTGTCGTTGCGCGTGTACATCGAGGGTGGCGGCTGTTCGGGCTTCCAGTACGGGTTCGAGTTCGACGAGAACCGTGCCGGCGATGACCTGGCGGTGCAGACCAGCGGGGTCACCCTGCTGGTCGATCCGCTCAGCCTGCAGTACCTGATGGGCGCCGAGGTGGATTACACCGAGAGCCTGACCGGTGCGCAGTTCGTGATCCGCAATCCGAACGCCAAGACCACCTGCGGCTGCGGCAGCAGTTTCAGCATGTAATTGCAGGACGTGGGGCATGGCCCCGCGCGGTGCCTTCGGTAGATCCACGCCATGCGTGGATGGCTTTTCCAGCACCCACAACAACAGATTGCGCACAGCGCCGACCTTGCCACCCGGACCGATTGGCGGCAGGCTAGCTGGATGCTCACTTCTCCTTCGCCGCTTTCCGGTTTTGCCTTCGTGGGTGAACCGTTGGAGCGCGCCGATGCCATGCGCGAGGATGCCGATGCTCTGGCGCGCCTGTGGCCCGATGCGCGCATTCTTGTCCTGGACCAGGACGGCACCGCCTTCACCGGTGATGACGACCAGCCGCTGGCGCTGACCGGCGCTGATGTCGGTGGCGGGCCCGGTGTCGCCATCTTCCTCGGCCTGCGTGGCGAGCAGGCGTGGTTCTCGGTGGAAGCTGCCAGCGTGACCGTCACCGCGCCACGCCGGCTCGATCTGCGCCAGGCCGCACTGCTGTGGACCGTGGCCGATGCGACCGCCTTCAGCTACGCCCGCGGCATGTCCTACTGGCAATCGCGTACCCGCTTCTGCGGCGTCTGCGGCACGGCCGTGACGTTCGCCCGTGGCGGCTTCGTCGGCCGCTGCCCGCAGTGCGCGACCGAGCACTACCCGCGCGTTGATCCGGCAGTGATCGTCGCCGTGGAAAACCAGGGACGGCTGTTGCTGGGCCGCCAGTCCAACTGGGCGCCGCGCCGCTATTCGGTGCTGGCCGGCTTTGTCGAGCCGGGCGAGACCTTCGAACAGACCGTAGCGCGCGAAGTGCACGAAGAGAGCAAGGTGCGGGTGACCGCCTGCCAGTACCTGGGCTCGCAGCCCTGGCCGTTCCCGGGTGCATTGATGGTCGGTTTCCGTGCGCAGGCACAGGACGATGTGCCGACCGTGGACGGCGAGCTGGAAGACGCGCGCTGGTTCAGTGCCGAGGAAGTCGGCGCGGCCCTCGCACGTGACGTCGAGGACGATGGTGAAGGCATCCGCCTGTCGCCGCCGATCTCCATTTCGCGGGGCCTGATCGAGCATTGGTACCGCCAGCAACCGGCGTCCGGCGGCGCCAGCATTGCCGCCACCTGAACACGCTGCCGGTTACAGTACGGTTCACCGCTGACGGCGGCGCTGCGACAGGTAAGGTAGCGACGCCGAACGCTTGCTCGTAGGGAGACCTGCCATGTTCACCACCCTGGTCGCCGTGTTGGTGGCACTGGCCCTTGGCCATGTCGCCCCGGCCGCTGCCGCGTCGCTGCGCCGTTTCGACGGCTTCCGGCGCTGGCTGGGCTGGCTGGACGCGCACGGTGGTCGGGTCTGGCAGGGGGCCGCCGGCGTGGCGCTGGCGATCGTACCGCCACTGCTGCTGATGGCACTGGTCGCCTGGCTGCTGCGCGGGGTGCTGTTCGGCCTGCCGGCGCTGCTGCTGGGCGTGGCCGTGCTGGCCTGGTGCTGGGGCCCACGGGATCTGGACCGCGACATCGAAGCGATCATCGATGCCGACGATGCACCGACCCGGCAGGCGGCAGTACGCAACCTGCAGTCGGCCGGTGGCAGCCTGCGCGAGGATGTTCCTTCGCTGGTCGAGGCGACCGTGCTCAACGCGCTGCGGCGCTGGTTCGCGGTGCTGTTCTGGTTCCTGCTGCTGGGCCCGGTCGGTGCCCTCGGTTATCGCCTGCTGGCATTGATGGCGGAAAGCCCGATGCGCGCACGCGTGCCGGTGGAACCGCTGGCGCTGGCGCAGCGGCTGCTCGGCTGGATCGAGTGGCCCGTGGCCCAGTTGATGGCGTTCTCGATGGCCCTGGTCGGCAACTTCGACACGGCCTGGAAGGCATGGCGCCAGGCGCATGGTGAGCGCTTGGCCGGCGACATTGGTTTCCTGGGCGCGGTGGCGCGTGCCAGCGTCAATGCCGAACTGCGCGAAGATGCCCACGATTACACCGAAGCCGGTCTGCTGCCGGTGTGGCAGCGACTGCCGGACCTGCGTGATGCGATGAGCCTGGTGTGGCGGATGCTGCTGCTGTGGCTGGCGGTGCTGGCCTTGCTGGTGATAGCAGGCTGGGTGACCTAATTGCTTTGCAGGGCTTGCAGCCCTGCACCCGCTGAAAGCAACAGCAACAGCAACAGCAACAGCAACAGCAACAGCGGCTCTGGGTTGCTGAGGGTTGGGCGGGGCGGTGTGGGGCTGCAGGACACGCCGTAAACCCATCCATGGGGGCTCGATGGCGCCATCCATGGCGCCAACGGTCCTGCAGCCCCACACCGCCCCACCCCCGACAGATTCCGGCGGCTGTTGGTAGGTGTCGACCTTGGTCGACACGGTAGATCCACGCCCTACGTGGATGCAGAGCGAAGCGATCCGCTTCCGCTTTTGCTTTTGATCTTCTTCTTTCTTCCGTGGTGGACGCGCACGGAAATTGTCCGTGGCCGGGTGGGGTGCGCAGGGGCGTAAGCGCCATGGATGGCGCGACCGAGCTTACATGGACGTACTTGCAGCGGCCCCTGCGCAACCCACCCGCCCGGCCAACCCCCTGCTTCTGCCTTCCACCACGAGGGGCTGCGCCGTTGGCTGGAAACTACACCGGAGCCAACGAGGTAAAAGGTGCCCACGGCAGGTTGCGCAGCACGGCATAGCCCGGCAGCAGCCACAGCCAGAACGTAGGGCTGGCCAGTACCCGCATCAGCGGGTCGAGCACGCGCGGGCGCACGCCAGCCATGTTGAGCAGCATCAGGAACAGGAAGGGCAGGCTGATGACCAGCAACGGGTTCATCGCCATCGCGCCGGGCAGGTCGAAGTGGACCAGTGAATACAGGCAGCGCGTGCTGCCGCAGCCGGGGCAGTAGAAGCCGGTCAGTGCATACAGCGGGCAGCCCGGCAGCGGATTGCCGGAGACATACGGATTGACGTGGCGCAGGACCACGGCGGCACCCGCAGCCAGGCCGGAAGCGGCCAGCAGCGGAGCCCAGCGGGCGAGTCGGGAACGCGCGGGAAGTGCGGACATGCGGGAGCGGGATCCGGCGCGTGGCCGGACCCCGTCGCAGGCATCAGTAGCTGCCGTTGCCGCCGCTCAGGGCGCCCAGGCCGCCAACGGCCATGATCACGATGAAGTACAGCACCATGACGACGACGGCGGCGATGGCCGACCACATGGCCCACTTCTTGGCCTTGTCGGCCGAATCACGGGCACCGGCGACGTCGCCAGCAGCCAGCTTGCCGTTGACCTGGGCGGCGTAGACGATCGACACGATGCCGGCCGGCAGGCAGCAGAACAGGGTGGACAGGATGGCCCAGACCAGATTGTTGGGGACCTGCGCAGTGGTGGTGTTCATGGTTCAAGCTCCTCGATGGGTGGTGGTGGTGAATCAAAGGTCGGATAGAGCGCCCAGCACGGCCAAGCCGCCGAACAGCCCGAACCACAACAGCAACAGGACCGGCAGGGCAACGGCCGAAGCCACCGCCCACCAGCCCGCCTTGCGCGACGCGCTATAGGCCCCCGGCAGGTCACCGGCCGCGCGGCGACCATCGACCTGGGCGGCATACACGATCGACACCACGCCCAACGGCAGGCAGCAGAACAGCGTCGTCAGGATCGCCCAGACCAGATGGTTGGGGATGTAGACCGGACGGCTGAGCGGTGGCGGTTGATTCAAAGCAAGACTCCATTCCTTGGTGGCCGGCCGTGTGAACGGGCCGAACCTCCCCCCTGTGGGTGCGTAATCTACCGCAACCTGCGACGCATGTATGCGGTTACAGCCAGATCCAGTCGCCTTTGGCGCTTGACGGGACAAGAAAAAGCCGGCGCTTGGCGCCGGCCTTTCAGAGCACGCTGCGGCGTGATCGGCCCCTCAGGCGAGGTCGCCGCGCAGGGTGCGGACCTGGGCTTCCAGGGCGGTGGCATCGGTCGAATGGCCATCCACTGCTGGTGCCGCGACCACCTCTACGGTCGCCCGGAACCGGCGCGGTACGCGCATGCGGCCCAGCCGGGTATCGCGGCGGCTCCACATGCTCGACCACATGCCGCGCAGGGCCATCGGCACCACCGGCACCGGGCGGCGTTCGAGGATCTTCTCCACGCCGGATTTGAACGGTGCCATCGTGCCGTCGCGGGTCAGTGCACCTTCCGGGAAGATGCACACCAGCTCGCCCTCGGCGAGTGCGGCATCGACCTCATCGAACGCGCGCTGCATCAAGGCCGGGTCTTCGCGCGCACCGGCGATCGGAATCGCCTTGGCGGTGCGGAAGATCCAGCGCATCACCGGGATGTTGAAGATCTTGTAGTACATGACGAAGCGCACCGGACGCGGAATCGTCGCCGACAAAATCAGCGCGTCCATGTAGCTGACATGGTTGCAGACCAGCAGTGCGGCGCCTTCATCGGGCACGTTGCCCTCGATGCCATGCGGGCGCAGGCGATACAGCGTGCGCACCATCACCCAGCTGAGGAAACGCATCAGGAATTCGGGGACGATGGTGAAGATGTAGATCGCCACCACGGCATTGGCGATGGCCAATGCCAGGAACAGCTGCGGGATGGTCCAGCCGAGCAGGCGCTGGGTGAGCAGGCCAAGTACGGCCGCAGCGACGATGAAGCCGGAGTTCTGGATGTTCAGCGCGGCGAACACGCGCGACATCTCCGATTTCGGCGTGCGGCTCTGGATCAAGGCAAACAGCGGCACCACGAAGAAACCGGTGAACAGGCCGATGCCGAGCAGGTCGACGATGATGCGGATGCTGCCGGCCTGGTGCACGAACTGGGTGACCGACAGGCCCTGCGCGGTGGCTTCACCGGCGCGTGCGAAGTACAGGTCCAGCAGGAACGCGGTCATGCCGAACGCGCCCAGTGGCACCAGGCCGATCTCCACGGTGCGCGCCGACAGCTTTTCGCACAGCAGCGAACCGACGCCGGTGCCGACCGAGAACAGCGCCAGCGCGAAGATGTACAGGGTGGGCTCGCCACCGAGGTTGGTGACCGCATAGGACGGCAGCTGCGCGGTGAGGATGGTGCCGACGAACCAGAACCAGGACACGCCGAGAATGGCGTTGCGTACCGATTTCTGTTTCCTGGCCATGCGCAGCACGGCCAGCGATTCGGGGATCGGGTTCCAGTTGATCTTCAGGTCCGGGGCGCCGGCATCGACCTTGGGGATCATGCGCGCGGCCAGATTGCCGCAGATCGCCAGCGCGATGACCGCCGTGGCGGCCACGATCGGTCCATGGGTGCCGGCGAGGGTGAACACCAGGCCGCCGACGATCATGCCGGTCAGGATCGACATCGACGTGCCCATCTCGACCAGGCCATTGCCACCGGTCAGTTCTTCCGGGCGCAGTACCGAGGGCAGCACCGAGTACTTCACCGGGCCGAACAGGGTGGATTGCAGGCCCGTGCAGAACAGGGCCACCAGCAGCACCGGCAGGCTCTCGGTAAGAAAGCCCACCGCTGCCAGCGTCATGATCACGATCTCCATGGTGGTGGTGATCACGATCAGTCGCGACTTCTCCAGCTTTTCCGCGATCTGCCCGGCCAGGGCGGAGAACAGGAAGTAGGGCAGGATGAACAGCGCCGGCGCCAGGTTGGTGTAGAGCGTGCGCTCGCTCTCGGCCACGCCAAGATAGAACAGCAGGCCGATGATCGCCTGCCGGTACACGTTGTCGTTGAAGGCACCCAACCCCTGCACGATGAAGAACGGCAGGAAACGGCGCTGGCGCAGCAGGGCGAACTGGTTGTGACCGGACATGGAACCTCCTTGGACCGGCGCAGCCTAGCATTCCTGCCCATCTGTCGGGACCGTGGCGGCATGCATCCACGCATGGCGTGGATCTACTCAGACCCCATGGGTGGGTGCGGTCGATGGGTGCGGACCGTTGGTCCGCACACCTGAGAACCTCAGACGATATCGTCGACCACGCCGCCATCGACCCGCAACGCTGCACCAGAGGTGGCCGACGCCTGCGGCGAGGCGAGGTAGACCACCATGTTGGCCACTTCTTCGACCGTGGCCGCGCGCTGGATCACCGACGCAGGACGATGTGCCATCACGAACTCACGGCCGATCTGTTCCAGCGGCTTGCCGGTACGTGCGCGTTCTTCTTCGAACATCGTTGCGAAGCCGTCCGACAACGTCGGGCCAGGCAGCACCGCATTGACGGTGACGCCGCTGCCGGCCACGCGCTTGGCCAGACCGCGCGACAGCGACAGCTGCGCGGTCTTGCTGACGCCGTAATGGATCATGTCGGCCGGAATGTTGCGTGCCGATTCGGAGGAGATGAACAGCACGCGGCCCCAGCCAGCCTCGACCATCGCCGGCAGCAGGGTGCGCGACAGGCGCACGCCGGACATGACGTTGGTCTGCCAGTACTGCTCCCAGGTGGCATCGTCGGTTTCGAAGAAATCCAGCGGGCCGAAGATGCCGGCATTGTTGACCAGGATGTCGACCTTCCCCGGCAGGCCAGCCAGCAGGGTGTCGACACCGCTGGCGTCGGACAGGTCGGCGGCCACGCCCAGCACGTTGGCGCCGGGAAGGGCAGCCAGCAGGCGCTGGCGCGCGCGCTCCACGCTGTCGGCACTGCGGCCATTGAGGATGACCTGCGCACCGGCGGCGGCGAGCCCCTGCGCGATGGCCTGGCCGATGCCAGCGGTGGAGGCGGTGACCAGCGCGGTGCGGTCGTTGAGTTCGATCTTCATGGGGGAGATCCTGCGTGGGCGACACGGCAGTATCGGCGCCGGGGCGTGATCGGAATGCCCCCGTGGACGCAACACGATGTTGCACGGCCGACAAGCCGCTCCAGTAGATCCACGCCATGCGTGGATGCTGTCCGCTCAGCTCAAACCACGCACGGCACCATTGGCCGCCGCTCTCACCTTCGGCAGCATCCGCAGCACCAGCGCCATCTGCGTGCGGATCAACTGCAGTTTCGGTGGCATCGTCTCATCAAGCTGCTCCAGTTCCGCAGCCACCGCGCGATCTGCATCGTTGTCTTCCTCCGACACCGGCTGCTGCGCCGTCAACGCCGACGCCAGCTGCTGCAATGCCTTGCGCACCCGCTCGCCAGCGGCCAGTGCAAGTGGATCACCCGCGTAGCTGTCGACCTGGTCGCGGTGCGCACCCAGCGCGGACAGGTGCCCGAGCAGGGTGTTGGACAATGCCAGGAAGTGGAAACCCGAATCTAGGTTGCGGCGCACGTGGCCCGGTTCGCGCAGCATGTTCGACAACGCGGTGGACAGTGCGGCATCGGCGTTGTGCATGTCGCGGCGGGCGATGCGGTAGGCCAGATCGTCGCGCATGCCGCTGCGGTATTGGCCCAGCACCGATTCCAGATAACGGGCGGCGGTATCCAGCACCCGCGCCAGCACGCGGTGCAACTGTCGGCCTTGCCAGTCGGGCAGGATCAGGAATGCGGCGGCGGCGGCGATCGCGCAGCCGAGGAGCGTATCGACCATGCGCGGCACGATCAGTACGAAACCGTCGCCGATCAGGTTGAAACAGGTCAGCGCCATCACCGTGATGGCGGCCGAGGCGACCAGATAGCGGTCGGAACGGGTGAAGAAGAACAGCAGTGCTGACAGCAGCGCGATCAGCAGCTGGATCTCCAGCCGGGGGAACAGCTGCAGCAGCGCCCAGGTCAGCACCAGGCCGGCCAGCGTACCGACGATGCGCTGGGCCAGGCGCTGGCGGGTGGCGCCGAAACTGGGCCGGCACACGAACACGATGGTCAGCAGCACCCACGAGCCGTTCTGGGCATTGAACAGGCGGATGGCAACGAAACCGGCGATCAGTGCCAGCGCCATGCGCAGGCCATGGCGGAACAGCACCGAGCCCGGGGTGAGCTGCTGGCGCAGGCGCACGCCCATTTCGCGCAGGGTGTGCGGGTTGCTGTCGCGCAGGCGGGTGTCGACATTGTCCAGGCTGGCTTCGGAACGCTCGGCATCGAGCAGGCGGCGCTCGATGCTGCGCAGGTTGTGTACCAGCAGGTCCAGCGAGCCGAGCAGGCGCTGCCACTGCGGGCGTTGCTGGTCGCGCAGGTAGTTCAGCGCATCGGCAAGATCGCGTCCGGCCTGCTGGTTGCTCTCGCCGTAGACGAACGGGCGGCGCAGCCGGATCGCTTCGCCCAGCCGTGCACAGGCCTGGCCCTGCAGGTCGAGCAGGCGCTGGCAGCGGTACAGCACGTCGCTGTGGAAGAACGCATCGACCAGCGCCCCGTACGGATAGTGGGAGGAGCTGGCGCGCTCATGGAAATCCTGTGCCATGTAATACAGGCGCAGGTACAGGCCGGAGTTGACGCCGGGCCGACCGGAGCGGCCAAAGCGTGCCAGGATCGCCGTCTTCGCCTCGTTCAGCGCACCGACCACGCGGCGGTTCTGTTCGGCCAGGTCGAGCTGGCGGCGCTGCAGGTCCGCCTCACGCACGGGTTCGAACAGGGCGGCCTTGAGCTGCAGGTAACGGCCCAGCTCCACGTACAGGCGCGCCACGCGCTCGCGCACCGGCCGGTTGGCGAACAGCGTGGTCCACAGAATCGACAGCAGCCCGTACCAGACCGCACCCGCCAGCAGGTGGCTGACCGCGTCCAGCGCACTGTGCAGGTCATGGGCACCATGCTGTTCCAGGCCGATCATGGTGTAGATGGCCAGGGTGACGGTCGCCTGGGCGATGGACGCGTAGCGCTCGCCGAGTGCACCGAGCAGTGTCAGGCCGAAGGTGGACAGCGCCAGGGCCGTGATGAAGATCCACGGCCAGGGGAACAGCCAGATCACCGAGGCCGCCGCCAGGCAGAAACACAGCAGCGACAGCAGCACGGCCTTGGTCCGGCCCCACCAGTTGTCGTCGGTCTCGGCAATCGCGCTGGCGATGATGCCGAGGAACACGCCGGGCAGCGCGGTCAGCGCATCCAGGTGCCAGCACACGGCCAGGGCCGCTGTCAGGGCAATGAACACTCGCAGGCCATAGCTGGCCTTCTCGTGGGCCCACAGGCGGCTGAGGCGGGATTCGCGTGCGGACATGCAGGCTCGGCGGAAGGATCGACCCCCATTATTGCGGGCCGTGCGTGAAATGGTAGATCCACGCCATGCGCGGATGATTTTCCGCTCGATACCCGGTAGTGCCGGCCGCCGGTCGGCTCCTCGCACCTTCGTCCGGGCTCATGAGGAGCCGGCCAGCGGCCGGCACTACGGGTTGCCGGTCGCTTACATGTCGAACCGCACGCTCAGCGCGAAGGTGCGCGGGAGGCCGACGCCGGCATTGGACCAGTACCTGCGGTTGGCCAGGTTCTCCACGCTGGCACGCAGGGTCACCGGGTGGCCGGAGGCCAGCAGGCGGTAGCCGATGCCGGCATTGACGAGCGTGTAGTCGGGCAGCTTCAGGGTGTTGTCGGCGTCATACCAGACATCGCCGTAGTAGCGCACGGCGGCATAGGTCTCCAGCCCTTCCACCCACGGCAGCTGGTAGGTGGCGTGCAGCACGCCGCTCCAGCGTGCTGCACCGACGGTGCGGTTGCCTTCCTGCGCCGCGCTGCCCGGTGACAGCTTGTCGTAGGTCGGGTCAAGCCAGGTCACGCCACCGCCGACGGTCAGCGCATCGGTCAGGTGCAGGTCGGCGCTGGCCTCGATGCCTTCGTACAGGGTGATGCCATCCTGCACCAGGCGCTTGCCCGCATCGGTCAGCTGATCGATGTTGGCGCCACGCTCCAGGCGGAACGCAGCGACGTTTGCGTTCCAGCGATCCGCTTCAACCTTGGCGCCGATCTCGTACTGCTTGCTGATGGTGGGGTCGAGCACATCGCCGGCGTTGACGTAGCTGTTGCCCACGCGGCCGCCGGCTTCCAGCGACTCGATGTAGCTGGCATACAGAGTGACGGCGTCGCTGGGCTTGAACATCACCGCGTAGGTCGGGGTGACAGGATAGGTGTGGTAGGCGCCTTTGGTCTCGAAATCGTTGTAGCGCCAACCGGCCAGTACCGACCAGCCATGGCCGAGGTCGACGGTATCGCTGACGAACACGGCTTTCTGCACGGTTTCGCTGCCACGGCTCATCACCCGCGAACCGACTGCGTCGTGGCGGATGTCATGGCGCTGGTACAGATTGGCGCGGCCGATCAGGCTGAACTCGTAAGGACGGTCCCAGCCCAGCCCGGTCTGGTGGCTGACGCCGGCCACCAGCTGGTGCCGCAGCGGACCGGTGCCGAAGCTGCCCTGCACCAGTGCCTGCGCCAGCTTCCACTCGCTCTTGCCGCCGAGCTCGTAGACGTTGACGTCGTAGTCGCCGTTGAGGTCGTCGATGTAGGCGAAAATCTTGTTGACGTCGTTCCACGAGGTGGTGACGCCATAGCTCAGGCTGGCCTTCCAGTCGCTGTTGATCTGCCAGTTCAGTGCGGTGGACAGCAGGCTGGAGCGGGTGTCGTAGTAGGTGCCGGGCACGCTGTTGTCGACATCGCCAGCGATCGGCCGCGGCAGCGACGTCAGGCCACGGAAGTAGTACTGCGGTGATTCCTCGCGCAGGTCGCGCGACTGGAACACGCCGTCGAAGGTCCAGGTGAGCGCATCGCTCAAGCGCGCGTCCAGCGACAGTGCGCCGACCTTGCGATCGACATGGCCACCGTTGAAGGTTTCGCCCTTTTCCTGGTACGCGTTGAAGCGGTAGCCGAACATCTGCTCGTTGCCGAAGCGGCCACCGACGTCCATGCCGCCGCTGACGATGCCCTGCTCGCGCCAGCCGAGCTGGGCGGAGAAGGTTGGTACCTCGGTCGGCTTCTTGGTGATGTAGTTGACGATGCCGCCCGGCGCGCCGAAGCCGTACAGGAACCCACCGGGGCCCTTCAGCAGGTCGACCTGTTCCATCACCTCCAGCGGCCATTCGGTGCCCCAGGACGAGACCTGCAGGCCGTTGACCCGGTAGCTGTCGAAATTCAGGTCGATGCCGCGGTTGCGGATCGGCGAGCTCCAGCCGCTGGCATAGGCGCTTACCTGCGTGGTGACCGAGGGGTCGAGCAGGAAGGCTTCGCCCAGCGACACGACCTGGCGCTGTTCGATCTGCTCACGGCCGACCGCGGTGATCGCAAACGGGGTATCACGCAGGGCGCGGTCGCCCAGGGCGCCGGCCTCGGTGTGGGTACGTTCGGCGATGACCTTGACCGCGTCCAGATCGGTGGCACTACGGGCGTCGGCGGGGGCTTCGGCGTGTGCAGTGCAGGCGGCGGACAGCGCTACGGCCAGCACGGCCAGGCGGGGGGAGCGGATGGGCAACATCGATGGAGATCCTCGGCGGGCGGCCACGGGCCATCCGCCCATGCAGGGGGGAAAGGTCGGTGGCTGGGATCACACAGGCGTGCCGGCAACGGCAGCGGGGCGCCGCAAGGGGGCGCAGGACCATGGCTGGATGAGAATTGTTCTCTTTTCGTTACAGCGCGTCAAATGCCATCGGGGTGCGGACCAACGGTCCGCACCCACCAGAGGCAGGTGTTGCAGTAGATCCACGCCATGCGTGGATGGGCCTTGCTACGCCCGCTGCGCGCGCCTGAGCAGCTTCGCTTCACGCCTGCGCGCGCGCCGCGCCTTCCAGCGCTCGGCCAGGCACGAGAAGATCACGTACAGCGCCGGCGTGCTGAGCAGGGTCAGGCTCTGCGAGAACAGCAGGCCGCCGATCATCGCGATGCCCAGCGGGCGACGCAGTTCCGACCCTTCACCCAGGCCGATCGCCAGCGGCACCGCCGCCAGGATCGCCACCATCGTGGTCATCATGATCGGGCGGAAACGCACGATGCTGGCTTCGCGTGCCGCCTCGCGCGGGGTCAGCCCATGTTCGCGCTGCGCCACCAGGGCGAAGTCGATCATCATGATCGCGTTCTTCTTGACGATGCCGATCAGCAGCACCAGCGCGATCATCGAGATCACCGACAGTTCGGTGTTGGTGCCGAACAACGCCAGCAACGCACCCACGCCGGCTGCCGGTAGCGTGGACAGGATCGTCACCGGGTGGATCAGGCTTTCGTACAGGATGCCCAGTACCAGATAGACGGTGAGGATCGCCGCCAGTACCAGGATCAGCATGTCGCTGGGGTCGGAATTGAAGCCGAAGCCCGCGTCATCGGCCAGGCGGATGTCGCCGGGCATGCGCATGCCGGCCACGGTGCTGTCGATGATGGCCTTGGCCTCGCCCATGCTGACACCGGGGGCGAGGTTGTAGCTCAGGTCCATCGTCGTGTACTGGTTTTCATGGGTGATCTGCGAGGGTGCCAGGCCCGGCGCCTGTCTGGCCACCGCGGTGATCGGCACCATCTCGCCGTTGCGTGCGCGCACATGCACTTCGTCCAGCGCCGAGGGCGTGGCGGTCTGCGACGGCAGCGCGTTGACCACCACGCTGTACTGGTTGATGTCCGAGTAGATGGTGGAAATCTGGCGCTGGCCGAAGGCGCCGTACAGCGCACCGTCGATGGCGCCGACCGAGATGCCCAGGCGCGCGGCCTTGGCGCGGTCGATCTCGATGTTCTGGCGCAGACCGGCGTTGTCGACGTCGGTGCCGACATCGCGCAGCTTCGGATTCTTCTTCAACGCTGCCTGCAGCTTGGGCAGCCATTCCTGCAGCGCGGCCAGATCGTTGCCCTGCAGCGAGACGCGGTACTGCGCGCCCTGGCTGTTGCCACCGCCATCATTGCTGGGAAGGTCTTGGATCGCGCGCAGGCGCAGCTGCAGGTCCGGGTAGCGGTCGGCCTTCGCACTCAGCCGTGCCAGTGCGTGTGCGGTGGTTTCGCGGCGGCCTTCCTTGCGCGACTTCAGTTCGACGTTGAACTGTGCGCTGGAGCCCTGGCGGCCACTGCCCAGGCGCACGCCCACGGTCTTCACCGCCGGGTCGGCCATCAGCATGTCGGTGATGCGGCGCTGGCGGCTGACCATGTCCTCGAAGGACACCGTCGCACTGGAGTTGGCGCGGCCCCAGATCAGGCCGGTATCCTGCGGCGGGAACGCCCCCTTCTTCACCGCACCGAACAGGAAGATGGTGACGCCGATCAGGATCAACGGCGTCAATGACAGCAGCAGCGCATGGCGCAGCGAGAAATCAAGGAACACGGTGTAGATGCGCAGCATCCGTTCGTGACCGGCATCAAGCCAGCGGCCGAAGCGCGATGGTGCCGCCTTGTGGTCGTGTGCGCTGAGGAAGCGGCTGCACAGCGCCGGGGTCAGCGTCAGCGAAACGATCATCGACACCACGATGGCCGCCACCAGGGTCACGGTGAACTCGCGGAAGAACGCGCCCATCATGCCGCTGGCGAACAGCAGCGGGATGAACACCGCCACCAGCGAGGCGGTGATCGAGACGATGGTGAAGCCGATTTCGCGCGCACCGGCGAAGGCCGCCTGCATCCGCGGCATGCCCTCGTCGAGGTGGCGCATGATGTTCTCGATCACCACGATCGCATCGTCAACCACGAAGCCGATCGCGATCACCAGCGCCAGCAGGCTCAGGTTGTTCAGGGTGAAGCCCATCACGTACATCACCAGCGCGGCACCGGCCAGTGACAGCGGCACGGTGACTGCAGCGATCAGCGTCGGTGCCAGCCGCCGCAGGAACAGCGCCATCGTCAGCACCACCATCGCCAGGCTGATCAGCAGGGTGATCTGCACTTCATGCAGCGACGAACGGATGGTCGGGGTGCGGTCGAAGTAGGGCGTCATCGTGGTGCCCGGCTGCAGGTAATCGCGCAACGCGGGAATCTGCGCTTTCACCCGGTCCACGGTCTCGACGATGTTGGCACCGGCACGGGTGAATACATACATCACCACGGCCGGTTTGTGGTCGAACCACGCGGCCTGGTAGGCATCCTGCTGGCCGTCGTAGACGTTGGCGATGTCCTTCAGGCGGATCACCCTGCCATCGCCCTGGGTCTTGACCACCAGATCGGCGAAGTCGGCGGCGCGTGCGACCGAATCGTTGGCGATGATTGCCGTGGTGGTGTTGCCATCGCTGAGGAAGCCGGTGGGCGAGGTCACGTTGGCCGCACGCACAGCATTACGCAGGTCGTCGGCGGTCAGTCCCAGCGCGTTCATCAGGCGCAGGTTGACGTCCACGCGCACCGCTGGCGTCGAGGCACCGGCGATATCCACCGAGGCGACACCGCCGATCTGGCGGATGCGCTGGGCCAGCAGCGAGTCGGCGACGTTGTACAGCTCATCGGCGGACTGCGTCTGCGACGTCAGCGCGATGGCGATCACCGGGTCGTCGTTCGGGTTCGCCTTCTGGTACATCGGCGATCCCATGCCCGAGGGCAGGTCGGCCTGCGCCGAATTGATCGCCGTCTGTACGTCCAGCGCGGCCGAATCGATGTCGCGGTCGCTCTGGAAGATCATGAACACCAGCGAGCTGCCTTCCGAACTCGACGAGCGCATGCGGTCGATGCCCGGCAGCTGGCCGAGGTGGCGCTCCAGCGGCGCGGTCACCGTGGAGGCCATGGTCGCCGCGTCCGCGCCGGACTGGCTGGCGTGCACGAAGATCACCGGGATCTCGATGTTCGGCAGCGCCGACACGCCGAGCCGCAGGTAACAGATCACGCCGACCATGAACAAGCCGATGGCCAGCAGGGCGGTGCCGATCGGACGGCGGATGAAGGGGCCGGACAGGTTCACCGTGCAGCCCCCCGGAGGTGCGGGGCCAGGGTCATGCCTGCGGCTCCTGCACCGTGCCATCGCGCAGCGCGCGCTGTTCACGGCGACGTGCAAGCCATTCCGAGAAGCGTTCCATGTACAGGTAGATCACCGGCGTGGTGTACAGCGTCACCAGCTGCGACAGCAGCAGGCCGCCGACGATCGCGATGCCCAGCGGGCGACGCAGTTCCGAGCCGATGCCGGTGCCCAGCGCCAGCGGCAACGCACCGAGCATGGCCGCCGCGGTGGTCATCATGATCGGGCGGAAGCGCAGCAGGCAGGCGCGGCGAATGGCCTCGCGCGCGTTGGCGCCGGTGCGCCGCGCCTCGATGGCGAAGTCGACCATCATGATGCCGTTCTTCTTGACGATGCCGATCAGCAGCACGATGCCGACGATGCCATCCACCGACAGGCTCAGGCCACAGACCATCAGTGCCAGCAGCGCACCGACGCCGGCCGGCGGCAGGGTCGAGATGATCGTGATCGGGTGGATGTAGCTCTCGTACAGCACGCCCAGCACGATGTAGATCACCACCAGCGAGGCCAGCAGCAGCCACACCACGTCGGTCTGGCTGCCGGTGAATTCGGCGGCCTTGCCGATGAACTGCGCATGCACGTGCGCCGGCATGTCCAGGCTGGCCTTGGTCTCTTCGATGGCCTTGACCGCATCGGACAGCGAATAACCTGGGGCGACGTTGAACGACACCGTCACCGCAGGCAGCTGCTGCTGGTGGCTGACCAGCAGCGGCGCGCTGGACACCTTGGCCTCGGCCAGCGCCGACAGCGGGATGATGCTGCCCGCACCGACGGTGATGCCGGTGTTCTGCGCGCCGATACCGGTGGCGGTGGACGAGTTGGACGAGGTGACCTGGCCGAAGCTGGTCGCATTGGTGCCGGTGAGCGCACCGGCGCCGTTGGAGGCGACCGCCAGCTGTTCCATCAGCGCAGTGCTGGTGCGGAACTGCGGCGCCACTTCCAGCACCACGCGGTACTGGTTGAGCTCGGTGAAGATGGTCGAGATCTGGCGCTGGCCGAACGCATCGTAGAGCGTGTCGTCGATGGTCTGCATCGGCACGCCCAGCACGCTGGCCTTGTCGCGGTCGATGTTCAGTTCCAGTGCGCGGCCCTGGTTGGACAGGTTGTTGTCGACGTCGGCCAGTTCCGGGCGCTGGCGCAGCGCCTGGGTCATGCGGTTGGCCTGCAGTGCCACTTCGGCACTGTCCACGTCCGACAGCGAGTACTGGTACTCGGTGGCGGCCACGCGGGTGTCCAGGGTCACGTCCTGCACCGGCTTCAGGTACAGCGCCACGCCAGGGATGCCGGCGACGGACTTCTGCAGGCGCGGCAGGATCGCATCCAGTCCATCACGCTCGCCGCGCTCTTTCAGCACGATCGACAACTGGCCCTGGTTGAGCGTGGGATTCATGCTGCCGGCGCCGATGAAGGCTGACACGCCGGTCACGTCCGGGTCCTTGCGCAGCGCCTCGGCCACCTGCTTGGTGCGCTGCTCCATCTGCGGGAACGCGATGTTCTGGTCGGCCTGGACCACGGCTGTGATCAGACCGGTGTCCTGTTCGGGCAGCAGTCCCTTGGGAATCAACACGTACAGCAGCACGGTCAACACCAGCGCGGCAGCGGCCACGGCCAGGGTGAGGGGCTGGTGTTCCAGCACCCAGTCCAGGCTGCGCTCATACAGGCCGACGGTGCGCGTCCACAGGTTCTGCTTGCCGGCCGCGGCGGCACGCTCGTGCGCGTCCTCGCCCTCGGGCAGCGCATCGGGCTTGAGCAGGTAGGCACACATCATCGGGGTGAGCGTCAGCGAGATCAGCATCGACAGCACCACGGCGATGCTCAGCACCCAGGCGAACTCGTGGAACAGGCGGCCGGTGACGCCGGGCATCAGCAGCAGCGGCAGGAACACCGCCACCAGTGAAACCGTCAGCGACAGCACAGTAAAGCCGATCTGGCGTGCACCGATCTCGGCCGCTTCCTTGCCGCTCTTGCCTTGTTCGATGTAGCGCACGATGTTCTCGATCATCACGATCGCATCGTCGACCACGAAGCCGGTGGCCACCACCAGCGCCATCAGCGAGAGGTTGTCCAGCGACATGCCGGTAAAGGCCATCACCGCGAAGGTGCCGGCCAGCGACAACGGCACCGCTATCGAGGGAATGATCGTGGCCCAGAACCGGCGCAGGAACACGAAGATCACCGCCACCACCAGGCCGATGGTCAGGATCAGGGTGAACTGCACTTCATGCACCGACGCGCGGATGGTCTCGGTGCGGTCGGAGAATACTTCCAGGTGCACGTCGGCCGGCAGCACGCCCTGCAGCTGCGGTAGCAGCGCGCGGATGCGCTCGACGGTCTGCACGATGTTGGCGCCGGGCTGGCGGCGCACTTCCAGCAGCACCGCCGGCTTGCCGTCGGCCCACGCGGCCAGCTGGTCGTTCTCCACGCCATCGATCACTTCGGCCACGTCGGACAGTCGCACCGGGCGGCCGTTCTTGTAGCTGATGATGGTGTCGCGGTACTCGGCGGCGCTGGCCAGCTGGTCGTTGGTGCCGATGCTGTAGGACTGGGTCTTGCCGTTCAGCGAGCCCTTCGGCGCATTGACGTTGGCCTGGGTGAGCGCGCTGCGCAGCTCTTCCAGGGTCAGGCCCATGTTCGACAGCTGCGCCGGATTGACCTGGATGCGCACGGCCGGACGCACGTTGCCGGCGATCGACACCAGGCCCACGCCCTGCACCTGCGACAGGCGCTGGGCGAGGATCGAGTCAGCGTAGTTGTTGACGTCGCGCAGCGGCCGGGTATCGGAGGTCAGTTTGAGGGTGACGATGGCCGCGTCGGCCGGATTCACCCGGTTGTAGACCGGCTGGTACGGCAGCGACGAGGGCAGGGTGGCCTGGCGGATCGCCGCCTGCACGTCCTGCGCGGCGATGTCGATGTCGCGGTCCATCGAGAACTGCAGGATGATCGTGGACAACCCCGCCGAGGAATCGGAGGTCATCAGTTCCAGCCCGGAGATCTGCCCGAACTGGCGCTCCAGCGGCGTGGTCACCAGCGAGGCCATGGTGGTGGCGTTGGCACCGGGGTACTGGGTAGTCACCACCAGGCTGGGCGCATCGATCTCCGGCAGTGCCGACACTGGCAGCTTGCGGTAACCGAGGATGCCCAGAAGCAACAAACCCGCCATCAGCAGCGAGGTGGCAATCGGGCGGCGGATGAAGATCGTCGAAAAGCCCACGGACTGATCCTTGCTGGCACATCAATGGCAGCGCCGGCGGGATCGCCGGCGCGGGGAAGAGCGGGGGCCTGCGCTCAGCGCGGGCCACCACCGCGACGGCCGCCGCCACTCTTCTGTTCGGCGGCCTTCAGTTCGGCCTCGGTCGGCGCGGCCGGCGTTTCGCCCGGCTTCAGTGCGGTCACCTTGCTGCCCGGCTTCAGGCGGAACTGGCCTTCGCTGACCACGCGCTCGCCGCCTTTCAGGCCTTCGGCGACCTGCACCTGGCTGTCGCCCACTTCCACGCCACTGCGCACGGTCTGCATCTTCACCGTGTTGTCGCCCTGCACGACGTAGACGTACTCGCCGTCCGGGCCACGCAGCACCGCCTGGGTCGGGATCACCACGCCGCCGCCGATGGTGCGCAACTGCATGCGCACGTTGACGAACTGGCCCGGCCACAGGCCGTTGTCGGTGTTGTCGAACACCGCGCGCGCCTTGAAGGTGCCGCTGTCGGCGCTGATCAGGTTGTCGACCACATCCAGCTTGCCGTCGCCACTGAGCACGTGCGAATCGGCGCGGTCCAGCGCGGCGACCGGCACGCTGCCGGCGGCCTGCGCCTGGCGCACGTCGCCGAGCTGGCGCTCGGGCAGGTTGAACAGCACGTGGATCGGATGGATCTGGGTCAGGGTGACCAGTGCGGTGCCGGCGTTGACCACATTGCCGGCGTCGACCGCGCGGATGCCGGCGATACCGGTGATCGGTGCGGTGACCCGGGTGTACTGCAGCTGCACCTGCGCCGAGCGCATGCTCGCTTCATTGGCGGCCACCGCGCTTTCGTACTGTGCCACCTGGTTTCGTTGTGTATCCAGATCGGTCTTGGCTACGAACTGGCGGTACTCCGGCGCGTTCGAACGCTGGTAGTTCGAGCGCGCGGTGGCCAGCAGGGCTTCGTTCTGGCGCTTGGAGGCGACGGCCTGGTCATAGCTGGCCTGCGCGGTGCGCGGGTCGATCACCGCCAGCACGTCGCCCTTCTTCACTTCCTGGCCCTCGCGGAAATTGAGGCTCATCAGCTGGCCGCCCACCTGCGGGCTGACCGTCACGGTGTTCATCGCGGTCACCGTGCCCAGCGCGCTGGCATACACCGGCACGTCCTGGCGTACGGCATCGACCACGGTTACCGGCACCGGGCCGGCATCGGGATCTTCACCGCCCTGGCGGGCGCCTGCTTCCTGCCCCGCGGCCTTGTCCTTGCCACCACCGAGTACGCGCAGGCCGACCACGGCCAGCACCAGTACCGCCACGACCAGCAGCACGATCTTCCAAACACGTGACATTCAAGACTCCAAGAGGGCTGGACGGGGTGGCACCCCGGGTGGCAATGCGCAAAGCATACCTGTGGCCCACCGGGTTTCCCGCATGACGGATGGGACGGGCGCTCAGACCGGCGGGCGACGGTGGAGGTTCCCGTAGCGGCGAGGTTGCCCTACATTCAGGTGCAGACCCCTTCCGTGGAGATCGAGATGCGCCGTTCGTTGCTGCTGTCCGCCCTGCTGCTGGCCCTGCCGACCCTTGCCCATGCCGAGGACGCCCAGCGCCCGGAAGTGACCGCCGCCGCGCAGCGCCTGCAGGCCAAAGTGGTTGAATGGCGCCGCGATTTCCATCAGCACCCGGAACTGTCCAACCGCGAGGAGCGCACCTCCGCCGAGGTCGCCAAGCGCCTGCGTGCGATGGGCCTGAAGCCGAAGACCGGCATCGCGCACCACGGCGTGGTGGCGATCATCGAAGGCGGCAAGCCGGGCCCGAAGATTGCCCTGCGCGCGGACATGGACGCACTGCCGGTGACCGAGCAGACCGGGCTGCCATTCGCGTCAAAGGCGACCGCCCAGTACCGCGGGCAGACGGTGGGGGTGATGCACGCCTGTGGCCATGACGCGCACACCGCCACCCTGTTGGGCGTGGCTGAAGTGCTGGTGGCGATGAAGAAGGACCTGCCGGGCCAGGTGATGCTGATCTTCCAGCCGTCCGAGGAAGGTGCGCCGCCGCCGGAAGAGGGCGGTGCTGCGCTGATGCTGAAGGAAGGCCTGTTTGCAGACTTCAAGCCGGAAGCCGTGTTCGGCCTGCATGTGTTCTCCAGTGTGCAGGCAGGGCAGATCGCAGTGCGCGGTGGCCCGCTGATGGCCGCGTCCGATCGCTTCGGCATCAAGGTGATCGGCCGGCAGACGCATGGCTCGGCACCGTGGAACGGTGTTGACCCGATTGTTGCTACTGCCGATCTGATCGGCACCGCACAGACCATCGTCAGCCGCCGCGCCAACCTCTCCAAGCAGCCGGCGGTGCTGACCTTCGGCGCGATCAACGGCGGCATCCGTTACAACATCATTCCCGATGAAGTGGAGATGGTCGGCACCATCCGCACCTTCGATGAAGGCATGCGCCAGCAGATCTTCGCCGACCTGCGCAACGTGGCCGAGCATACGGCTGCCGCGCATGGGGCCAAGGCGGTGACCGACATCTACGAATTGGAAGGCAACCCGGCCACGGTGAACGACCCGGCGTTGACCGCGAAGATGCTGCCGAGCCTGCAGGCGGTGGTGGGCAAGGACAACGTGTACGAGCCGCCGCTGCAGATGGGCGCGGAGGATTTCTCGCTGTACGCCAAGGAGGTGCCGGGCATGTTCTTCTTCGTCGGCTCCACCAGCGTGGGCATCGACCCGGCGACGGCGCCGGCCAATCATTCGCCGAAGTTCCTGCTGGATGAGAAGGCGCTGGATGTCGGATTCCGCGCGCTGCTGCAGGTGAGCCTGGATTACCTGCACGGCGCCGGCACCCCGGCGGGGTGAGGGTTGCAGGCAGGGCTTGCAGCCCTGCACCCGCCGAAGCAACAGCAACAGCCGGAGCAACGGCAAAGGCTGGCATTCCGTGGGATGGCGGGGTGGGTCCGGTGGCAGGGGACGGCGCAAGTACGTCCCTGTAGCCTCGGTCGCGCCATCCATGGCGCTCACGCCCCTGCCACCGGACCCACCCCGCCTTCGACAGATTCCCGCGGCTGTTGGAACGACATCCTGCTTTGGTAGGTGTCGACCTTGGTCGACACGGCGGACGTCATGAACGTCTGAAGCATCGGCTTTTGAATTTGATTTTCCTGATCTTTCCCGTGGTGCCGGCCGCGCGCAGGAAACTGTCAGAGGCCGGGCGGGGAGGCTGGGCAGGGGCGTGAGCCGCATGGATGCGGCGACCGAGCTTACATGGACGTACTTGCAGCGCCCCCTGCCCAGCCTCCCCGCCCGGCCAACCCCAGAATCCCGGCTGTACGCGACCAACCAACCCACCACGGAGGGGCTCCGCCGTTGGCCGACCCGGCCGAAGGCCCGCTCCACGCGCGATACAATAAGCACCATGAACACCCCACAGGATTCCAGCCTCGGTCGCGAGGTCAGTTACCCGTCGCAGTACGATCCCGGCCTGCTGTTTCCCATCCCCCGCGTCGGCGCCCGCGCCGAGATCGGTCTCGACGAGGCCGCGCTGCCGTTCGTCGGCCACGACCGCTGGCACGCCTTCGAGCTGAGCTGGCTCGACCCGCGTGGCAAACCGCAGGTCGCCGTCGCCACCGTGCAGGTGCCGTGCACCTCGCCGCGGCTGATCGAGTCGAAGTCGTTCAAGCTGTACCTGAACTCGCTCAACAGCACCCGCCTGGACAGTGCCGAAGCCCTGCGCGAGCGCCTCGTTGCCGATCTGTCTGCCTGCGCCGGTGCCCCGGTCCAGGTCGCGTTCGGGCTGCCGGCGCTGCGCGAGTCGCCGCTGGGCGAGTTGATCGACGGCCTTGATGTGGACATCGACTGCTATGGCCCGCCGCAGGCGGACTACCTGTCGGCCAATGCCGATGCGCTGGTGGAGGAGACCCTGGTCTCGGCCCTGCTGAAGTCCAACTGCCCGGTTACTGGTCAGCCGGACTGGGCCACCGTCAGCCTGCGTTATCGCGGCCCGCAGATTGATCGTGCCGGCCTGCTGCGCTACCTGGTCAGCTACCGCGAGCATGCCGAGTTCCACGAGCAGTGCGTCGAGCGCATCTTCAGTGAAGTGTCCGAGCGCTGCCGGCCGCAGTGGCTGGAAGTGGAAGCCCGCTATACCCGCCGCGGTGGCCTGGATATCAACCCGTGGCGCGCCAGCCCCGGCATCGCCGCCCCTGCCGCGACCTATCGCGAGCTGCGCCAGTAACCGCCGCAGGCGGTTACGGGTAGTGCCGGCCGCTGGCCGGCAACCGCACGGAACCCGCGTGCAGGCCAAGCCGGCCAGCGGCCGGCACTACCGGGCCGCCTTTTGGCGGGTAGCGCCGGGCCATGCCTGGCGAGCCCAGCGGCGGCGTTCCGCCTCGATTGTTCAGCCGCCCCGGGGGGCGGCTTCACATCGGCACCATCCCCATTTAACAACCTCTATGACACCGTGCCAGTCATGTAGTCATACAGACGGGAGTGTGTGGATGAGTACCGAGAAGAAAGCCGATTTCTCCGGCGTCAGTGGCAGCGTCGACAGTACCGCCCAGCAGGTCCCCAAGGCGGACTTTTCCGGCGTCAGTGCCTCGGTGGACAGTACCGCCGAGGTGGTCAGCGGTGGCACCTACACCGTGCAGAAGGGTGATTCGCTGTCGAAGATCGCCAAGCAGCACCTAGGCGATGCCAACGCTTGGAAGAAGATCTTCGAAGCCAACCGCGATGTGCTCGACGACCCGGACAAGATCTTCCCGGGCCAGACCCTGAAACTGCCGCCGAAGTAATGCCGGCGATCCAATCGCCGTCCGACAATCCCTGTGAGGAATCCCGAATGATCAAGACGACCCCGCTTCAGAATGCCCTGCTGGCCGCGCTGCTGGGCAGTGTCGCCCTGGTGGGCTGCAAGAAGAAGGAAGAAACCGCAGACAACAACGCGGCTCCGGCGGCAACCACGCCGGCCGAGGCGCCCGCTCCGATGACCGGCGCGCCGCCGCCGATGGCTGCATCGGCCGTTGCGGTGTCTGCCGTCACCGTCGGCAAGTCTGCCGCTGCTGACAAGTCGGTGACCACTGCCGCCCTGTTCGCGCCGAAGGACGAGGTCATCGTTTCGGTGAAGACCGATGGCGCGGCCAACAATGTCGCCGTCGGCGCCAAGCTGACCTACCAGGATGGCCAGGTGGCCGGTGAGCAGAACGCGACCCTGAACACCAGCGGTGCCGAGACCACCAACATCACCTTCAAGAATGCCAATGGCTGGCCGGCCGGCAAGTACCGCGCCGAAGTCATGGTTGATGGTAAGGCGGCCGGAACGCCGCAGGAGTTCGAGGTCAAGTAAGTCCCGCCGACTCTCTCCCGGTTGGACTCACGATGGACGCAGCCGCGAGGCTGCGTCCTTTTTTGTTTGTGGATTTTGTGGGAGGGCTCCATCCACGCATGGCGTGGATCTACCTGCGCTGGGCCGACGGTGTTTCAGTAGACCCACGCCATGCGTGGATGGATCACAGCGTTGCCGTGGTGCAGTACCGCCGCGTATGGCGCGGCTTTGCCCCGCGCGGCTGAAAACGCGACAATGCAGGGGTTTCCCCGGCGCGCGCCCACCCTGACGGCGGCGGAGGAAAGCGACACGGTTGCACGTGGCCCGGCGCTGGCGCCGGCCTTCCCCTGAGCACTGCTACAGAGTCCAAGTCCCCCATGTCCAAGATCCTCTACACGCTGACCGACGAAGCACCGTTCCTGGCCACCCAGTCGCTGCTGCCGATCGTCGACGCCTACACCTCCACCGCCGGCATCGCGGTGGAAACCCGTGACATCTCGCTGTCCGGCCGCATCCTGTCGCTGTTCCCGGAACTGCTGAGCGATGCGCAGAAGGTCAACGATGACCTGGCCGAGCTGGGCCAGCTGGCGACCACTCCCGAAGCCAACATCATCAAGCTGCCGAACATCTCCGCCTCGGTGCCGCAGCTGAAGGCTGCCATCAAGGAACTGCAGGACCAGGGTTATCCGCTGCCGGATTACCCGGAAACCCCGGCCGACGACAAGCAGCGCGACTACAAGGCGCGCTACGACAAGGTCAAGGGCAGTGCAGTGAATCCGGTGCTGCGCGAAGGCAACTCCGACCGACGCGCGCCGCTGTCGGTGAAGAACTACGCCCGCAAGCATCCGCACCGCATGGGTGCCTGGGCGTCCGATTCGAAGTCGCACGTCGCGCACATGGCCGCCGGTGATTTCTACGGCAGCGAGAAGTCGGCCACGCTGGCCAACGCCGGTTCGCTGAAGATCACCCTGCATGGCAAGGACGGCAGCACCGTCGTGCTGAAGGAAAAGACTGCGGTCAAGGCCGGCGAGATCGTCGATGCCGCGGTGATGAGCCGCAAGGCACTGGCCGCTTTCATCGGCGAGCAGATCGCCGATGCCAAGGCCCAGGGCGTGCTGTTCTCGCTGCACCTGAAGGCGACCATGATGAAGGTCTCCGACCCGATCATGTTCGGCGTGGCGGTCAACGAGTTCTACAAGGACGTGCTGGCCAAGCACGCCGACGTGCTCAAGCAGGCCGGTTTCGATGCCAACAACGGCATCGGTGACCTGGCCGCACGCCTGCCGTCGCTGCCCGAAGCCACCCGCACCGCCATCGAAGCCGACCTGGCTGCCGAGTACGCACAGCGTCCGGGCGTGGCCATGGTCAACTCGGACAAGGGCATCACCAACCTGCACGTGCCGAGCGATGTGATCGTCGACGCCTCGATGCCGGCGATGATCCGCGACTCCGGCAAGATGTGGAACGCCGAAGGCAAGCTGCAGGACACCAAGGCGGTCATTCCGGACCGCTGCTATGCCGGCGTGTACCAGGCCGTCATCGACGACTGCCGCAGCAATGGTGCCTTCAACCCGGCCACCATGGGCTCGGTGCCCAACGTCGGCCTGATGGCGCAGAAGGCTGAAGAGTACGGCTCGCACGACAAGACCTTCCAGATCGCTGCCGACGGCGTGGTCAAGGTCACCGACGACACCGGCAACGTGGTGTTCGAACACGCCGTGGAAGCCGGCGACATCTGGCGCATGTGCCAGACCAAGGACGCGCCGATCCAGGACTGGGTCAAGCTGGCCGTCGAACGCGCCCGCCTGAGCAGCACCCCGGCCGTGTTCTGGCTGGACGCCGCCCGTGCCCACGACGCACAGGTCATCGCCAAGGTCGAGACGTACCTGAAGGACCATGACACCAACGGCCTGGACATCCGCATCCTGCCGCCGGTGGAAGCGACCGCGTTCTCGCTGGCCCGCATCCGCAAGGGTGAGGACACCATTTCGGTGACCGGAAACGTGCTGCGTGATTACCTCACCGACCTGTTCCCGATCATGGAACTGGGCACCAGCGCCAAGATGCTGTCGATCGTGCCGCTGATGGCCGGTGGCGGCCTGTTCGAGACCGGCGCCGGTGGTTCGGCCCCGAAGCACGTGCAGCAGTTCGTCGAAGAGGACTACCTGCGTTGGGACTCGCTGGGTGAATTCCTGGCTCTGGCCGCATCGCTGGAGCACCTGGGCAATCGTTACGACAACGCCGCTGCCCGCGTGCTGGCCAAGGCGCTGGACGAGGCCAACGGCCAGTTCCTGGACAACGACAAGTCGCCGTCGCGCAAGCTCGGTGGCATCGACAACCGTGGCAGCCACTTCTACATCGCCCTGTACTGGGCGCAGGCGCTGGCCGCGCAGAACGAAGACGCTGCACTGCAGGCACGCTTCGCTCCGCTGGCCAAGGCACTGGCCGACAACGAGCAGAAGATCGTTGACGAGCTGATCGCGGTGCAGGGCAAGGCCGTGGACATCGGTGGCTACTACCGTCCGGACGTGTCCAAGGCCGCTACCGCGATGCGTCCGAGCGCGACCTTCAATGCCGCGCTGGAGCAGCTGCGCGGCTGATCCATCGCTGCCCGGTTGTGACCTCGAAACCCGCGCCTCGGCGCGGGTTTTTTTGCGGGCCCGGGGTCAGATCCCTCTGCACCGCAGAGGGATCTGACCCCACCCATGGCGCAGGTCTACTCGGGCCCAGAACCGTGAAATCCGTCGTCTGTCGGAATGCCGTCAACACGGCATGAAACTTGCCCGCGATGGCCGTCGCAGAACGGACGCGTGCGTGTTCACCACTGCCGCCAATATGAGCAGTCGGTCACGACGATGGCGGCAAGCCATGGCCTAGCCTTGGCGATGCGAGACCGCCGGGGAGGTGGTCGCACGGGGAACACGGATGGCACGCGTGCTTGTAGTGGGAACCGATATCCAGGGCGAACAGGCCCTGCTGCAACGGCTGCGGTTGGCCTCGGCGTTGCCCGACGGGCAGATCCGCCGCAGCCAGGACCTGGACGACTGCGACCTGCTGGTGATCCGCGATACGCCAGCGCTGCGCAACGCGGCACTGCGCATGCGCCAGCAGCGCCCGCGGCTGCACTGCTGGATCGAAGATCTTGGCGGCCAACTGCGCGAGGGCGATGGCGGCCAGGACGTATTGGATGATGGCGCGATAGGACGGGCACTGCGCGGCATGCAGGCCGGCACCGCAGCGACAGCGATCCGCCTGGCGGACGGCGCGCACGCGATTACCCGCCTGCTGCGCGAGCGCTTGCCCTTGCGGCAGGGCCAGGCGCTGCTGGGTGAGGGCGCAGAGCCGCTGTTGCTGCTGGATCTGGAACAGGACCAGGCAGTACTGCTGCACGAGCCGGCTACGGTGCTGGTGGAACGGCTGGCACAGGGCTTCGAGCATCTGTATCTGGACGCCTTGCAGCCGGCACAGCTGCAGGCACTGGCGGGTGACCGCACGCGACTGCCGCTGCGCCCGCTGCTGTGGCAATGGGCGCAGCGCAGCCGCCACTGGCAGGCGCTGGATGAGCGCCTGCGAGGGACGTCTGTGAAGCTGCTGCGCTGGCCGGATTTCCGCGTGCTCGGCCACGATCACGATGGCTTCCGTCTTTGTTCGCTGCTGCTCAAGCGTGCCTGCACGGTGGACGAATGCGCGATGCTGCTGGATCTTCCCGCTGCCGCCGTGCGCGATTTCATCCACGCCGCCTACCTGTGCGGTTATGCACAGCTGCAGGTCGCGCCTGCCGCACCGCTGTCGGGCGCACGTGCCAGCACTGCCGACACCGGCCTGCTCGCACGCCTGTGGCGCACGCTGCGCGGGAGTGACCGCGATGCGTGAGCACAAGGTGGTGGTGCTCGGTGGCATGGGCAGCGGCAAATCGACCTTGGTACGCAGCATCGCTGCCGGTGCGGTGGTCGACACCGATGTAGCCAACAGCGACCGCGCGGGTGCGGACAAGGCGTCGACGACGGTGGCGCTGGACTACGCCGATATCGACCTGCCCAACGGCGAGCGCCTGCGTCTCTACGGTACGCCCGGCCAGCAGCGCTTCGATTTCCTGTGGCCGATCCTGCTGCAGGGCGCACGCGGTGCCGTACTGCTGTTGGACGCGCGCCGGGCCGGGGTGGCCGCCGAGCTGGATGCCTACCTGCAGGTGCTGCGCCCGTTCGGTCCGGCATTGGCCCTGGTGGTGGCGGTGACCCATCTTGACCAGGTGCCGGCAGCGGCACTGGATGACTGGGCCGATCGCGCCCGGCTCGATGGCCAGCCACTGCCGTTGCTGGCCGTGGATGCCCGTGATCGCGAACAAGGACTGCTGCTGATGGACGTACTGATGAGCGAAATGGAAGCGCATGCACTGGTGGCTGCACATGGCTGATGGACAAGGCGCGCCGTTGCCCGACGCCCACCAGCGTGAGCGCCTGCAGCCGTTGCTGCAGGGCCTGCAGCAGCGGGTGGAAGGGGTACGGACCGTGGTGCTGGCCAGCGTTGATGGCTTTGCCCTGGTCAGCGCCGGTGCGGAAGGGCGCGGCGAGCGACTGGCGGCGATGACCAGCGCGATGCTGGCCCTGGCCGCGGCGGTGGGGCGCGAGCTGGCACTGGGCGATCTGCAGACGCTGATGCTGGAGGCCGCTGGCGGCAAGGTGCTGATGCTGGCCATCCAGGCCGAAGGGCGGGCGCCGCTGCTGCTGATGGCCGCCTGTGACCAGCGCAGCGTTATCGGTCAGGTGCTGTGGCAGAGCAGGGAATGTGGCCAGGCGATCCTGGCCGAACTCAGCGGATCGTGAGCCCGGCCGCAGGGGAACGAGGGGCTCGAACCAACATTGAGAGGGGTGCGACGTGGCTGGACTGAATGATTCGTTGACTGCACTGATGGGTATCGATGGCGCGCAGGCCGTGGCGCTGGTCGACTACGAAAGCGGCATGCTGCTGGGCGAAGCCGGTTCGGGCATGGACATGGAAGTGGCTGCCGCCGGCAACACCGAAGTGATCCGCGCGAAGATGAAAACCGCCGCCTCGCTCAACCTCAACGATGGCATCGAGGACATCCTGATCTCGCTCGGCAAGGCGTATCACATCATGCGCCCGGTGGCGAAGAAGAGGGGCCTGTTCTTCTACATCGTGCTGGACCGGACCAAGTCCAACCTCGCCCTGGCGCGGCGCAAGGTGCAGGACGTGGAGGCCGAACTGGCGATCTGAGCCGGGCGGATTGCTGTAGAGCCGAAGGCTGCCGCAGGAGCAGCGGCCTTCGGCTCTACACAAGCCACCCCACGCCAGCGTATGGTGGCATCGGTTCTCCGTCGTGAGCCGTACATGCCGCCCGCTGTCATTCCCGCTGAACTTGCGCCGCGCATCGCTGATGCCATCCGTGATGGCTTCGCGGATTACCACGCGCGTTTCGCCGCGATCACGGCGCGCGCCCGCGTGCGTTTCCAGCAGCGCGACTGGGCGGCGGCACGCCACGATGCGGTGGAGCGCATTGCCCTGTACGACCAGTGCATCGCCGAGCAGATGGACGCGCTGCGGCGCTTGGCCGGTGACGCCATCAGTGAACGCGCGCTGTGGCTGCAGGTGCACGTGCACTACAGCGCCCTGCTGCAGGGCCTGATCGATGCCGAGCTGTACAAGACCTTCTACAACACCTTGTCGCGACGCCTGTTCGCCATCCGCGGCGTGGACCCGGAAGTGGAGTTCATCGCCTTTGATGTCGAGCCCTCCGATGCGATCACCCATCCGGTAGCGCGGCATACCTATGCGGTCTCGCCGACGCGGCCGGTGGAGGCGCTGCAACGGGTGCTGGCCGACTACCGCTTCGACGTTCCGTATGCGCACCAGCTGCGCTGTGCCGCCGCCATCGCCGTGCGCCTGCAGGACGATCTGGCGCACTGGGGTGACACGCCGGTGCGCAGCATCGAACTGCTCGATACCGTGTTCTACCGCGAGCGTCGCGCCTATCTGGTCGGACGCGTGTTCGGCGAACACCGTTTCTCGCCGTGCGTGATCGCGCTGGTCAACGACGAGCAGGGCCTGCGCGCCGATGCCGTGCTGACCCGGCGTCGTGATGTGGCCCACCTGTTCGGCGTGTCACGCAGCTATTTCCAGGCCGACCTGGCCACCGTTGGCGATGCGGTGGTGTTCCTGCGCAGCCTGCTGCCGGGCAAGCCGATCGACGAGATCTACACCGTGCTCGGACGCGCCAAGCAGGGCAAGACCGAGCGTTACCGGACGTTCTTCCGCCACTTCAATGAACACCCGAACGAGCGTCTGGCGCATGCCGAAGGCACGCCGGGCATGGTGATGGCGGTATTCACCCTGCCCAGCTACCCGCTGGTGTTCAAGCTGATCCGCGACCGCTTCGCCTGGCCCAAGGCGATGTCGCGGCAGCAGGTGGAGGAAAAGTACGCCCTGGTGTTCAACCTTGATCGCGTCGGTCGCCTGCTCGACGCACAACCCTACCGTCATCTGCGTTTTCCTCGTGAGCGCTTTGCCCCTGCGTTGCTGGACGAACTGCTGCAGCAGTGCGCGCAGAGCGTGCGCGTGGATGGCGACGAAGTGGAGATCGCGTTGTGCTACGTGCAGCGTCGCTTCCGGCCGCTGAACCTCTACCTGCGCGAGCAGGCCGGCGAGGCGGTGCGTGCAGCCGTACTCGACTACGCGCAGGCGATCACCGACATGGCGCGCAACAACATCTTCCCCGGTGACATGCTGCCGAAGAACTTCGGCGTGTCGCGCCATGGCCGTGCCGTGTTCTACGACTACGACGAGTTGTGCCTGGTCAGCGACTGCGTGTTCCGCGCCTGGCCCACGCCAAGCTCACCGGAAGAAGCGATCGCCGATGAGCCCTGGTTCCATGTCGGCCCACGCGATGTGTTCCCGGAGCGGTTCGGGCCGTTCATGGGCTTGCCGGCGCAGGAGCTGGCGGCGGTACGCGAGCACTATCGGCATCTGTTCGACCCCGCCTGGTGGCAGGGACTGCAGGTACGCTTTGCGGCGGGCGACTATCCGGACACGCCGCCGTATTCGGCTGCGCAGCGGCTGGCGTGATCCGCTGCACCGACGGCGCGGAACTCGGGTAATCTCGGCACTTTCATCACCAAGGATCGGGCAATGAAGCGTTCTCCCCTGTTTCTCGCCTTCGCGCTTGCAATCGGCACGGTGGGCTCCCTGCTCAGCACCGATGCCGGCGCGCAGACCACGCGTGCGGTGCGTGCCACTGCCGAAGCCAGCATGGTCTTGACCGGCAACATCGATGTCGCTGCCGATGGCTCGGTCAGCAACCTGGTGCTGGATCAGCGCGAAGTGCTCACTCCGTCCATCGCATCCTTTGTCGATGGCACCATCCGCAGCTGGCGCTTCCAACCCACGCTGCGCGATGGCGCGCCCGTTCCGGTGCACGCACCGTTGCGCGTGCGGTTGCTGGGTAAACCGTCCGGCGATGGCGGCATGCAGATCCGCATGAGCAGCGTGGACTTCAGCGAGTACAACGACACGGCGACCGATACGGTCACCCGTAACCGCATGTCGCCGCCGCGCTACCCCGAGGCCGCGTTCCGTGGCGGTGCCCAGGGTGATGTGCTGTTGCTGGTCAAGGTGGCGCGCGATGGCACGGTGGCCGATGTGGTTGCCGAGCAGGTGAACATGGGCGTGGTGGCGCCGGAGCGGACGATGCAGCAGCTGCGCGACGTTTTTGCCAAGGCGAGCATCACCGCCGCCCGAAAGTGGACCTTCGCGCCGCCGACCACCGGTGAGGACAAGGATCGCGCGGATTGGACGATTCGGGTGCCGGTCAGCTATTCCATCTCCAAGGACCTGAAATCGCGATCAGAGACCTACGGTACGTGGAAGCCCTTCATCCCCGGTCCGCGCCAGTCCGCGCCATGGCGCCAGGACGATGCCCAGCAGGCGGGCAGCGACCTGCTGCCGGCCGGCGGTGTGTATATGGTCGATGGGGTCAATCGTGGCCTGCGCTTGCTGACCCCGCTATCCAAAGACTGATGGGCCGGCACTGCCCTTGCCATTACCATCTTCGGGCTACCCTCGCCTGGAGTGACACTTGACCGCGGTGGATCCACGCCGTGCGTGGGTGTTCCTGCCTGTCGCCTGTCGCCCGGCCCGTTGCTCTCTGCGGTAGGCTTTGCTCACCCCGTACAAGGAGTGGCCATGATGCGTGCTTCTCTCTTTCTCGCCCTGGCGCTCGCCCTCGGCAGCGGTGCCATCCTGGTCGATAACGCCCAGGCCCAGACCGCGCGCCAGGTGCGCGCGCAGACCGAGGCCAGCTTGACGCTCAGTGGGGTCATCGACATCGGCCGCGAGGGTCAGGTCGAGGATTTCCAGCTCGATCATCGCGAGAAGATCACCCCGGATGTGGCGGCGCTCGTCGATGGAACGGTCAGAGGCTGGCGTTTCGAGCCGGTCGTGGTCGACGGCAGGCCGGTGCTGGCGCGCAGCGCCGTCCGCCTGCGTCTGTTGGCCGACAACATGACCGGAAGCACCATGCAGATCCGGGTTGCCGACGCGAACTTCGGCAGGGTACGCGACGAGAGGAACCTGACCAGCGATGACATCGTCGCAGTGCAGATGCGCCCGCCGGTGTATCCGGACAGAGCGGCCTCGATCCGTGGCCAGGGTGTGGTGCTGCTGCTGGTCAAGGTGGGACGTGACGGCAAGGTCGCCGACGTGGTCGCCGAACGGACCAACCTGACGGTGGTCGCGTCCGAGCGCACGATGCAGATGCTGCGCGATGTGCTGGCCAAGGCCAGCGTGAAGACTGCCCGCAACTGGACCTTCAGGCCGCCGACCACCGGCGAGTACAGGGACCGGGAGTTCTGGACCGTGCGGGTGCCCGTCAATTACGCGTTCGACCAGCGGGAAGACCGTTATGGTCGATGGTCGGCCTATATCCCCGGTCCGCGCCAGAAGGCACCGTGGAAGACCGGCGAGGATGACACGGCCACCGGAACCGATCTGCTGCCCGAAGGCGGCGTTTACATGGTCGGCCGCGAGGAAGGTCCGCGCCTGCTGACTCCGCTGGGCTGATGCCCCGTCAGGTGGCGCCGGGCATTCCCGGCGTTGCCGTCAATCGGCGTGCGGGTACACCACGACCCGGTTGCGGCCCTGTTCCTTGGCCAGGTAAAGGGCCTTGTCGGCCAGGCGCAATGCCTGTTCCGGATCCGTGTGGAAACTGGGGAAGTGGGCGACACCCAGCGATACGGTGATCGTGCCCACCGGCGCGAAGGGCTCGTCGGCGATGGCCTGGCGCAAGCGCTCGCCGGTCTGCCGGGCCGCTTCGATGCCAACGCCCGGCAGCAGTACCAGGAACTCCTCGCCACCGGCGCGGCACAGCACGTCGGTCTCGCGCGAATGGCGGCGCATCTGTTCGGCGATATGCATGATGGCCGCATCACCGACGTCGTGACCGTGGCTGTCGTTGATCGATTTGAAGCGGTCGATGTCCAGCGCCAGGATCGCAAACGGCAGGCCCTGCACTTGCAGCGCGTCGAGCGCCTGCTGCAGTCCGCGGCGATTGAGCAGACCGGTCAGCGGATCGGTGCGGCTGGCCCGGTTGAGCGTGCCGATCCGATCCTGCAGCGCATTGAAGCTGTACAGCACGGCCTGTTTCAGCTGTGCTACTTCGAAGTACCAGGCTTGGATGCCATTGACGTGGCTGATCGCATTGCCGGTGTCTTCGCCGTCCTGCACGTTGCGCGCCAACTGCCACAAAGGCAGCGAGATGCGGCGTGCGAACCACCAGGTGATCAGCAACGACAGCACACCCAGCGGAATGGCGTTCCAGATCACCGCCGACATCAGGCGTGACAGCGGTTGCAGCGTCGCCTCGGTCGGGCGCTGCGCGACGATGCCCCAGCCGGTCGCCGCGACGGGCGCGTAACCGGCCAGCATCGCCACCTTGTGGTTGTTGCGCACCTGCTGCGCACCGCGCTGGCCGCGCATCACCTCTTTCACCGCCGGGTTGTTCAACGCGTAGGTGCCCACTTCCTTGGCGTTGTTGTGATAGATCAGACGTCCATGGCGGTCCACCACGTACAGGTAGGAACCATCGCGGTAGTAGTGCGTACCCAGCAGGGTGTTGAGCGCACTGCGCTGGCGCAGGTACAGGGTGCCGCTGACATAGCCGCGGTATTGGCCGCTGCGGTCGAATACCGGGTGCGATATCGAGATCAGCAGCTTGCCGGTGGCCGACTGGTAGGGATCGCTGATCATCGGCTCGCGCCGCTCGAGCGCCGCCTTGCTGCCGGCGCTGCGCAGGATCTCGCCCTGCAGCTGCAGGCTCTGTGGCGAGGTCGCGATCACTCGCCCATCGCTGGCCACCACCAGCGAAGAATTGAAGCTGCTGGATTGCAGCTGCAGACGGCTGGCCTCATCCTGCGCCTGGGCCGGATCCATGTCGCTGTTGCCAAGCCGGGTGGCGGCATAGGCCAGCTGCTGCTGCGCGGCCAGCAGGAAGTTCTGCGTGGTCTCGGCCAGCTTGGTGGCGTACACACGGTTGGCTTCCAGGGTGTTTCCCACCAGCTGGTCGCGCTGCACGCGATAGCTGGCAAGCAGCGTATTGGCCAGGGCGATGACGGCGCTGAGCAGGGCCAGGGCAAGGATCAGCTTGCCCAGGTTGAGCCGGGGGGACAGTGTGCGCATGCGGTTGAAGGATCGGGCAGGGCTGGACCCGCCGGATCCTCCGGATGGGGCAACAGCGGGAATCGGCGGCCCGGCCAGCACGGTCGGGGCGGAGAGTCAGGCATTTGTCCCGCAGATTATCGCCAAAACACCGGACCGCGAAGTGAAGCCGTCTGTCCTGCTGCCGCCCAAAGAAAAAGCCCCGCATCGCGGGGCCTTTTCGTAGTGCATCAATGCCGCGCGATCAGCGCTTCATCGAACCGAAGAACTCGTCGTTGGACTTGGTGTTCTTCATCTTGTCGAGCAGGAATTCCATCGCCGTCATTTCATCCATCGGATGCAGCAGCTTGCGCAGGATCCAGATCTTCTGCAGCAGTTCCGGTTCGATCAGCAGGTCTTCGCGACGGGTGCCCGAGCGGTTGATGTCGATGGCCGGGAACACGCGCTTTTCAGAGATGCGGCGGCTCAGGTGCACTTCGCTGTTGCCGGTGCCCTTGAACTCTTCGTAGATCACCTCGTCCATCTTCGAGCCGGTATCGACCAGCGCGGTGGCGATGATGGTCAGGCTGCCGCCTTCTTCCACGTTGCGTGCGGCACCGAAGAAGCGCTTCGGACGGTGCAGGGCGTTGGCGTCCACACCACCGGTCAGCACCTTGCCGGAGCTCGGCACCACGTTGTTGTAGGCACGTGCCAGGCGGGTGATCGAGTCCAGCAGGATCACCACGTCCTTCTTGTGCTCGACCAGACGCTTGGCACGCTCGATCACCATTTCGGCGACCTGTACGTGGCGTGCGGCCGGCTCATCGAAGGTCGAACTGATGACTTCGCCGCGCACGGTGCGCTGCATTTCGGTCACTTCTTCCGGGCGCTCATCGATCAGCAGCACGATCAGGTGCACGTCCGGGTGGTTGGTGGTGATGGCGGTGGCGACCTGCTGCATCATCATCGTCTTGCCGGCCTTCGGCTGGGAAACGATGAGCGAACGCTGGCCCTTGCCCTGCGGTGCCATCAGGTCGAGGATGCGACCGGTGATGTCTTCCGAGGAACCGTTGCCGCGCTCCAGGGTGAAGCGGCGACGCGGGAACAGGGGGGTCAGGTTCTCGAACAGCACCTTGTTCTTCGACGCTTCCAGCGGCTCACCGTTGATGGTGTCCACGATCGACAGCGCGAAGTAGCGCTCGCCGTCCTTCGGGAAGCGGATGCGGCCGGACAGGTGGTCGCCGGTACGCAGGTTGAAGCGGCGGATCTGGCTGGGCGAGATGTAGGTATCGTCCGGGCCGGCCAGGTAGCTGGCTTCGGCCGCGCGCAGGAAGCCGAAGCCGTCCGGCAGGATTTCCAGCACGCCGTCGGCGGCCACGCCGTCACCGTGGCGGGTCAGCACCTTCAGCAGCGCGAAGATCACGTCCTGCTTGCGGGCACGGGCCACGCCTTCGGAAATCTGCAGCTGCTCGGCGATATCCAGCAGCTTCTGGGCCGGCATGCGCTTGAGGTCGCTCAGCGAATAGACCGGGAAGCCTTCGGGCACGTTGGCGTGCGGGCGCGGTACGAACGGCTGCTGTTCACCGTTGTCGTTGGGCATGCCGTCGTCGCGGAAGCGACCGCCGTTGCCACCACCGCCACCACCGCCGCCGCCATTGCGATCACGGTCGCGGCGGTTGCGGAAACGGTCACGGCGGTTGCCCTGGCCCTGCTGGCCCTGCTGGCCCTGCTGGCCGCCCTGGTTGTAGGGGTTCTGGTTCTGGCCACCGCCCTGGTTGTTCTGCCGCGCCTGGCCGGATTCGCGGCCCTCGCCACCTTCGCCGCCGCCACTGCTGGCAGGGGCCTCGGCGGCAGGCGCGCTCGGTGCGGAAGGCGCTGCGGCCGGTGCCGGCGCTTCGGGCGCGGCTGCCAGCGGCAGGGCAGGCTGCGCCGGAGCGCTGGTTTCGGCGGCGGCCGGAGCGGCAGCCTTGGTTACGCGGGCTTTGCGCACGCGCTTTTCGGCGGGCGCATCAGCGCTACCGGTTTCGGAAGTGTTATCGGACAAGAGCGTTATTCCTCGCTTGAAGGTGCGAGCGCCCGGCTGGGGCGGCGAACATTGGGAATGGGTCTGGAAGAAATTGCGTCCAGAAGATGCGGCACGCGAACGCGGCCGGATGTGCCGACACTATCATCGGCCCGCGGCGCCACGCAAGGGTCGCCGGATACGGTATTCAGTCAGGCGCCGGGACGCCCGCCCGGCAGCCGTGGAAAACGGCTGCCGGTAAGCCGCAGGATCAGGCCAGGGCCTTGTCCAGCAGGCCGGCCAGCTGGGCCTTGCCAACGGCACCAATCTGCTCGCCCACCTTCTCGCCGTCCTTGAAGACGACCAGGTAGGGAATCGAACGCACGTGGTACTTGGCGGCCAGCGCGCGGTTGTTGTCCACGTTGACCTTGGCGATCTTGGCGCGGCCCTGGTAGGCATCGGCCAGTTCGTCCAGCGCCGGGGCGATCATCTTGCAGGGGCCACACCATTCGGCCCAGAAATCGACCAGCACCGGTTCCTTGGAATTCAGCACGGCGCTATCAAAGTCGGCATCGCCGACGTGTACAACCTTGTCGCTCATCTTGGTTTCTCGTCTTGGATTGCACCCGGCCAGGCCGGAGGTGGGTGAACTGGGCCATGCCCGGTGGCGTGACCCTCGTCGTTGCCTCGCGGCGGACTGCCACGGTGCGTTCGGCGGGATGCCTGGACGCTCACGGCCGGCAGTGTACCCCTATCGCAGGGCGGGGACAGATGCTGGCTGGAACCCAGCGTATCGTGATCGGGGTTGAGCACGGTATGTGTCCGATTTCACTGTCCATGGCTGAAATGGGGGTGCTGGCGGGATAGGCCATGGGGGCCGGTGACGCTGTTCAAGCGCGGTACTGCGGGGTGAAGAGGTTCGTCTCCGTAGGCTCTGAGACGCCTGATTCCGGTTTGCCGGCCCGAGTGCGGTAAACTGGGGCATTGTGCGGTGCGCGGACCCGAGGGGTCCCGGCCAGCCCGACCCGCCGCAGGGGCCGCAGTTTGCGACGGAGCCCCAGACAGATTTCAGTGCCGCCGCCCGCAGGCGCGTGGCCATACCAAGACGGACACATGAGCGACAAACCGCTGACCGATTTGACTTTTTCCTCCTTCGATCTGCATCCGGCCCTGCAGGCCGGTCTTGAAGGAGCCGGCTTCACCCGCTGCACGCCCATCCAGGCGCTGACCCTGCCGGTCGCGCTGCCCGGTGGCGACGTCGCCGGCCAGGCCCAGACCGGCACCGGCAAGACGCTGGCCTTCCTGGTCGCTGTCGTGAACCGCCTGCTGACGCGCCCGGCGCTGGCCGATCGCAAGCCGGAAGATCCGCGCGCGCTGATCCTGGCCCCGACCCGCGAACTGGCCATCCAGATCCACAAGGACGCCGTGAAGTTCGGCTCCGACCTCGGCCTGCGCTTCGCGCTGGTCTACGGTGGCGTGGATTACGACAAGCAGCGCGAGATCCTGCAGCAGGGCGTGGACGTGATCATCGCCACCCCGGGCCGCCTGATCGACTACGTCAAGCAGCACAAGGTGGTCTCGCTGCACGCCTGCGAGATCTGCGTGCTGGACGAAGCCGACCGCATGTTCGACCTGGGCTTCATCAAGGACATCCGCTTCCTGCTGCGCCGCATGCCGGAGCGCTCCACCCGCCAGACCCTGCTGTTCAGCGCGACCTTGAGCCACCGCGTGCTCGAGCTGGCCTATGAGCACATGAACGAGCCGCAGAAGCTGGTGGTCGAAGCCGAGACCATCACCGCCGCGCGCGTGCGCCAGCGCATCTACTTCCCGGCCGACGAAGAGAAGATCCCGCTGCTGCTGGGCCTGCTGTCGCGCAGCGAAGGCGCGCGCACCATGGTCTTCGTCAACACCAAGGTGTTCGTCGAGCGCGTCGCCCGTTCGCTGGAGCGTTCCGGCTACCGCGTCGGCGTGCTGTCCGGCGACGTGCCGCAGAAGAAGCGTGAGAGCCTGCTCAACCGCTTCCAGAAGGGCCAGCTGGAAATCCTGGTGGCGACCGACGTGGCCGCCCGCGGCCTGCACATCGACGGCATCAAGTACGTCTACAACTACGACCTGCCGTTCGACGCCGAAGACTACGTGCACCGCATCGGCCGTACCGCCCGCCTGGGCGAGGAAGGCGATGCCATCAGCTTCGCCTGCGAGCGCTACGCGATGGGCCTGCCGGACATCGAGGCCTACATCGAACAGAAGATCCCGGTTGAAGCGGTTACCAGCGAGATCCTGACCTCGCTGCCGCGCCCGGAGCGTGCCGCCCCGGCACCGGGTGAGGAAGGCGACGAGAACGAAAGCGTTGGCCAGATCTTCCGCGAAGCACGCGAAGCGCGTGCCGCCGAGGAAGAGCGTCGTGGCGGCGGCCGTAGTGGCGGTCGTTCCGGCAGCGGTGCTGGCGCTGGGCGTGGTGGCCGTGATGGCGAGCGCAGCGGCGAACGCCGTCCGCGTCCCCCGCGCAAGCCGCGTGTGGAAGGCGAGCAGGTAGCCGCCGCAGCAGTCGAAGGCGCGGTGACGGCTGAAGCCGCTGCCGTGCAGGCCCCGCGTCCGCCGCGCGCTGAGGCTGCGCCGGAAGGTGCGGTGGACGGCGAGCGCAAGCCGCGCAAGCGTCGTCGTCGTCGCCACGGCCGTCCGGTCGAGGGTGCCGAGGGTGTGGCGAGCGACGGCAACGGTGCCGCTCCGGTCAAGCCGGTGCAGGTGGTGGCCAAGCCGGTGCGCACCAGCGCCGATGCCGGCGACTCGTTCCTGACCCGTATCGGCCGCAAGATCCGCCGGATGCTGTCGGGCAGCTGATCCGGTGCGGTAGCACCCGACCGTTGGTCGGGTGGCTTTCAGGGCGTGCCGACCAACGGTCGGCACCCACCAGCGCCCCGGCATCTCCACGCCGTCGCGCCTGTCCTGCATAATCGGGGCATGAGTGTCCTGCGCTTCGACAATGTCAGCAAACAGTACGCCGGTGGCCACGAAGCACTGACCGATGTCAGCTTCGAGGTCGCGCCGGGCGAAATGCTGTTCGTCACCGGCCATTCCGGGGCGGGCAAGAGCACCCTGCTCAAGTTGATCCACCTCGACGAGCGGCCCAGCCGCGGCGCGGTGATGTTCGACGAGCGCAACCTGCTGAAGGTGCGCGGCGGCGATGTGCCGCGGCATCGACGCGCGGTCGGCGCGGTCTACCAGGACCACCGCCTGCTGATGGACCGCTCCATCGCCGAAAACGTGGCCCTGCCGCTGATCCTGCGCGGCACCCGCCGTGGCGACATCAACAAGCGCGTGCGTTCGGTGCTCGAGCGCATGGGCCTGGGTCACCGCGAGAAGGCGCTGCCCTCGCAGCTGTCGGCTGGTGAGCAGCAGCGCGTCGGCATCGCCCGTGCGATCGTCGGCGAGCCCAAGCTGCTGGTGGCCGACGAGCCGACCGGCAACCTCGACCCGACGCTGGCGGCGGAAATCATGTCCCTGTTCGCCGAGCTGCCCGCGCGCGGCACCAGCGTGCTGGTGGTCAGCCATGACCTGCCGCTGCTGCGCCACATGCGCAAGCGCGTGCTGATCCTCGACCACGGCCGGCTGGTGGACGACATCTCGCCGCAGGATCTGGCGGAGTAACCATGGCCAAGAACGAAAACACCGAAGCCGCTGCGCCGTCGCGCCTGGGCGTGTGGTTCCAGCATCACGTGCACAGCGTGGTGTTCAGCCTCGGCCGTGCCTGCCGCAAACCGTGGGCAACGCTGCTGACCGTGATGGTCATGGCGCTGGCCCTGGCGCTGCCGCTGGGCCTGTCGATCGCGCTGGACAACCTCAAGCAGTTCGCCGGCAGCGTGCAGCAGTCGCGCGACATCAACGTGTTCTTGAAGGCCGACGTCGACGGCCCCGGTGCGCTGCGCCTGGCCGGTGAACTACGCGATCGCCCGGACGTGGCCAGTGTCACCGTGCGCACGCCGGAGCAGGGCCTGGAGGAACTGCGCCAAGCCGGCCTCGGCGAAGCCATCGACGCACTCAACGACAATCCGCTGCCCTCGCTGCTGGTGATCACCCCCGGCCAGGGCCAGGACGATGCGCGGCTGGCACGCGCGCTGGAAAGCCTGCCCGGGGCGGACCTGGTCCAGCATGACGCGTTGTGGCGCCAGCGCCTGGATGCATGGCTCGCGTTCGGCGCGCGGCTGGTGCAGGTGCTGTCGGTGCTGCTCGGCGTCGGCGCTGCGCTGGTTGTCGGCAACACCGTGCGCCTGGACATCCAGGCCCGCCGCGAGGAAATCGGCGTACTGCAGCTGCTCGGCGCCAGCGATGGGTTCATCCGTCGCCCGTTCCTGTACCTGGGCGCCTGGTATGGCCTGGGCGCCGGCGCAGTCGCGCTGGGCCTGATCGGCATCGCCGGTGCCGCTCTGCGTGCGCCGCTGGCCGAGCTTTCGCGCAGCTATGGCAGCCCGTTCGTGCTGCATGGCCTGGACCTGCTGCATGGCAGCCTGGTACTGCTCGGTACCTTGTTGCTGGGCTGGCTGGGTGCATGGCTGGTGACCGGCCACTTCCTCCGCCAGACCCGCCCGACCGACACCTGAGACCGGCATGCAACCGCAAGCGCTGAAGCACCTTGAAGGGCCCGCGACGCGGGTGATGGTGGTTGACGGTTCCAAGCTGGTGCGCAAGCTGATCGCCGACGTCCTGCAGCGCGATCTGCCGGGCGTGGAGGTGATCGGCTGCGACAGCATCGAAGACGCCCAGCATGCGCTGGCGCAGGGCCCGGTTGATCTGGTGACCACCTCGCTGACCCTGCGCGATGGCGACGGGCTGGCGCTGGCGCGGATGGTGCGCGAAGCCGCCGGGCAGGCCTATGTGCCGGTGATCGTGGTCTCCGGCGACGCCCAGCAGCACCTGGAGCAGCGCCGCTTCACCGAGTACGTCACCGATTACTTCGACAAATCGCTGGGCCACGAGGCCCTGGCGACGTTCGTGCGCGGCTACGTGCAGCCGCAGACCATTCCCGGCGCGACCATCCTCTACATCGAGGACAGCCGTGTGGTGGCCGAGGCGACCAAGCGCATGCTCGAGCGCCAGCAGCTCAACGTGATGCATGTGGTCAGCGCCGAAGAGGCGTTCACCCTGCTGACCGCCGAATCGCTGGGGCGCAGCCGCCACCGCATCGACCTGGTGCTGACCGACGTGACCCTGAAGGGGGAGCTGAGCGGCCGCGACGTGGTGCAGCGCGTGCGCGTGGACTTCGGCTACGGCAAGCGCCGCCTGCCGTTGCTGGTGATGACCGGCGATGGCAATCCGCACAACCAGACCGGCCTGCTGCAGGCTGGCGCCAACGACCTGGTGCTGAAGCCGATCGAAGAGCGCCTGCTGATCACCAAGGTGCTGTTCCAGCTGCGGCTGGCCCGGTTGAATGATGGACCCCTGTTACGATGACGTGTTGCGATGATCGATGAAGTAGTGGATACCCCGGCGATCCAGCTGGAACCGAGCTGGAAACAGCGTGTGGGCGATTACCTGCTGCAGCCGCAGATGCGCGAGCTGTCCAGCTTCCTGCGCCAGCGCAAGGCCAGCGGTGCGGCGGTGTTCCCGCCCGGCCCGCAGATCTTCGCCGCGTTCGATGCCACCCCGTTCGATCAGGTGAAAGTGGTCATCCTCGGCCAGGACCCGTACCACGGCCGCGGCCAGGCCCATGGCCTGAGTTTCTCGGTGCAGCCGGGTGTGCCGGTGCCACCGTCGCTGTTGAACATCTACAAAGAGATCGAGGGTGACCTCGCCATCCCGCGCCCCGACCACGGCTGCCTGATTCCCTGGGCACAGCGCGGCGTGCTGCTGCTCAACGCCGTGCTGACGGTGGAAGAGGGCAAGGCCGGTGCCCACCAGGGGCGCGGCTGGGAAGGCTTCACCGATCACGTGGTGGACGTGCTCAACCGCGAGCGCGAGGGCCTGGTATTCATGCTCTGGGGCGCCTACGCGCAGCAGAAGGGCAAGGTGATTGATGGTGGTCGCCACCGCGTGCTGAAATCGCCGCATCCCTCGCCGTTGTCGGCTCACCGTGGCTTCCTCGGCTGCCGTCATTTTTCGATGGCCAACGAGTACCTGCAGCGCCGTGGGCAGGCCCCGATCGACTGGTCGCTGCCGCCCCGGGCGTCGCTGGCGCCATCGGGCTGAACGGTGGGCAACGCTGCCGGGTGTTGAGAGGGCGAAACCGCCGCCCGTTCAGCTCCCTTTGACCCGGAATGGCCGTGTTTTCCGGGCTAGTGGGTTGAATTCCAAGGGATTGTGTATCCCGAAAAGCGCGCTCGCCACTGTCATCAAATCGCGTTACGGTAGTGCTCTGTTTGGGAACAGTGTTTCATCAGTGGAATGCTGGAACTTTTTCCTCCTTTAGCAGTCCAATTCCCCGACTGCTAAGATGGGTGCCTATGAGCCAGAACACCTCTACTGCCCTTGTGGCAAACAATCTGCCGATTCCCAGTGCGCTCGGTTCGCTGGACGCCTATATCGGTGCCGTGCACCAGATCCCGGTGCTGTCGGTCGATAACGAACAGGACCTGGCCCGTCGCTTCCGCGACGGCAATGATCTGGACGCTGCCCGTGAGCTGGTGCATTCGCACCTGCGCTTCGTGGTGCACGTGGCCCGGGGCTACAACGGCTACGGCCTTGCGTTGGGCGATCTGATCCAGGAAGGCAACATCGGCCTGATGAAGGCGGTCAAGCGCTTCGACCCTGACATGGGCGTGCGCCTGGTGTCCTTCGCCGTGCATTGGATCCGTGCCGAGATGCACGAGTTCATCCTGAAGAACTGGCGCATCGTCAAGGTCGCCACGACCAAGGCGCAGCGCAAGTTGTTCTTCAACCTGCGCAAGTCGAAGAAGCGCCTGGGTTGGATGAATGCCGCCGAAGTCACTGCGGTGGCCAAGGACCTGAACGTGTCCGAGCGCGAGGTGCTGGAAATGGAATCGCGCCTGTCCGGCCGCGATATCGGTTTCGATGCGCCGACCGACGAAGACAACGATCATGCACCGCCGTCGCCGGCTGCGTATCTGGTGGCCAATGACGAAGATCCGTCGATGGCCTACGAGCGCGAAGACAGCGAAGACAACCAGATGCAGCTGCTGCGCGAAGGCCTGGCCGAGCTGGACGCGCGTTCGCGCGACATCATCCGCCGCCGTTGGCTGGATGCGGACAGCAAGGTGACGCTGCAGGAGCTGGCAGACGAGTACGGCGTATCGGCCGAGCGTATCCGCCAGGTCGAAGCGAACGCGCTGAAGAAGATGAAGGCGCTGTTTACCGCTTGAGGTGGTGACGCGTTTGAGTAATGGAAAGGCCCGGCATTGCCGGGCCTTTTCTGTTGGTGGGCCTTTCATCCACGCATGGCGTGGATCTACTACGGGGCACACCCTGCATGAACGAATCCCACCGTAGATCACCCCATGCGTGGATGTAGCAAGATCCAGTAGATCCACGCCATGCGTGGATGTCCTGATACCGCGCCTGCCTCAACCCTCGCGCGCGATCGCCCGCCAGCCGATATCGGTGCGGTGGAACTCATTGGCCCAGCTCACCTTCGCCACACCCGCATACGCGTTCGCCTGCGCATCGCGCACGGTGTCACCCAGCGCCGCCACGCACAGCACGCGGCCGCCGGCGCTGAGCACCTGGCCCTGCGCATCCAGCGTCGTACCTGCATGGAACACCTTGGCCGTTGCCAGCACCTCGTCCAGGCCGGAGATCACCTCACCGGTGATCGGCGTTTCCGGGTATGGCTTGGCCGCCAGCACCACGCCCAGTGACGGGCGCGGATCCCACTGCGCGTCGACCTGGTCCAGGCGACCATCGATCGCCGCTTCCACCAGGTCCACCAGATCTGACTGCAGGCGCAGCATCACCGGCTGGGTTTCGGGGTCGCCGAAACGCACGTTGAACTCGATCACCTTCGGCGTGCCGCTGGCATCGATCATCAGGCCTGCGTAGAGGAAGCCGGTGAACGGAATGCCATCGGCGATCATGCCCTGCACGGTCGGGTTGACCACCTCGCGCATCACACGTGCATGCACCTCGGGGGTTACCACCGGGGCCGGCGAGTACGCACCCATGCCGCCGGTGTTCGGGCCGGTGTCGCCGTCGCCGACGCGCTTGTGATCCTGCGAGGTGGCCATCGGCAGTGCATGCACGCCGTCGACCATCGAAATGAAGCTGGCTTCCTCGCCGTCGAGGAATTCTTCGATCACCACGCGCGCGCCGGCATCGCCGAAGGCGTTGCCCGAAAGCATGTCACGCACGGCGTCTTCGGCTTCGGTCAGGGTCATCGCTACGATCACGCCCTTGCCGGCGGCCAGACCGTCGGCCTTGACCACGATCGGCGCGCCCTTCTCGCGCAGGTAGGCCAGTGCCGCGTCCACCTCGGTGTGCACCGAATAGAACGCGGTGGGGATGTTGTGGCGTGCAAGGAAATCCTTGGCGTAGGCCTTGCTGCCTTCCAGCTGCGCGGCGGCAGCCGTCGGCCCGAAGATGCGCAGGCCGGCGGCGCGGAAGCGGTCGACCACGCCGGCCACCAGCGGCACTTCCGGGCCGACCACGGTCAGCGCCACGCCTTCAGCCTGGGCCAGGGCGAGCAGGCCATCGATGTCGGTGACCTTCACCGCGACGTTGCGGCACTTGTCTTCGTTGGCGGTGCCGGCATTGCCGGGCGCCACGAGCACTTCAGTGACACGGGAGGACTGGGCCAGCTTCCATGCCAGAGCGTGTTCGCGGCCGCCAGAGCCGATGACAAGTACGTTCATCACGAGATTCCAGATTGCGTGGGAAGGGAAGATCGATATCCCCGGCGGCGCGCGTGGCTCACTCGCAGCCTTCGCGTCGCAGCGATTCGGGGAAGGAGTAGGTCCAGGACTTCGGGTCCAGGGTGAAGCGATGTTCCTGCCGCACCCGCTTGCCGCCGCAGGTGTTGCCGGTTTCCTCGATCAACAGCGGCCAGACGCGCGCGCTGCGGTCGCTGTCGTCGAAACGCAGCGCGAAGTCGATGCTGAAGCGGCGGGTCCGGCAGTCCTCGACAGTGTCAGCGTCGGTACTGGCGTCGGCGGTGTCGCATTCGTATTGGGCGTCGTTGTCGATGTGGCTGCGCACGTTGCCGGTGGCGACCAATCCCTTCGGCCCCGGCAGGATCAGTGACTGCGAGAGCAGCGAGAAGCCCTGGCCGAACCAGCCATCTTCGACGCGGAAGCCGTAAAAGTCGCTGCCAGCGCGGATGATGCTGGCGCTGCCGGGCTGACCGCCGCTGCCGAAGCGCTCGCCGGTCAGTTCGCTCGCCACTTCGAAGCCTTCGCCCTTGGGATGCAGCACGAAGAAGTCGATGGCTCCCGGGTCGATATGCGCACCATCGGCCAGCGCACCACACACTGCCAGCAGCTGCTGCCAGCTGTCGCCGGTCACCACCGGCTGCTCGGCGCAGACCTGCCAGTCCATTGGGCGGGTTTCGCTTTCCTGGGTCCAGGTGCCGCGCCACTCACCTGACAGCTTGGCGTCCTTGCCGTAACGCTCGGTCAGGAATGACTGCAGCCGCGCGGTGCGGCTGATATGGGCAGTGGGCTCGGCGGTGGCCGCCTTTGCAGGTTCTGCCTGCGGGGCAGCTGTGGGTTCGGCGGCCGGCTTGCAGCCGGCCAGCAGCGCCGTGCCAACGAAGGCGAGCACGGCGAGCGGTTTCAAAGAGACTGCAGACATCCGTGTCGCTCCAGTAATCAGTGACGGAAGTGGCGGACGCCGGTGAACACCATGGCCAGGCCGTGCTCGTCGGCGGCGGCGATGACTTCCGCGTCGCGCATCGAACCGCCCGGCTGGATCACCGCCTTGATGCCGGCAGCCGCTGCGGCATCGATGCCATCGCGGAACGGGAAGAACGCATCGGAGGCCATCACCGAGCCCTCCACCACCAGGTTCGCATCGGCCGCCTTGATGCCGGCGATACGCGCGGAGTACACGCGGCTCATCTGGCCGGCACCGACACCGATGGTGCGGTTGTCCTTGGCATAGATGATCGCGTTGGACTTCACGAACTTGGCGACCTTCCAGGCGAACAGCAGGTCGGTGAACTGCTTGTCGGTCGGTGCCAGCTTGCTGACCACCTTCAGTTCGTCGCGGGTCATGCCGCGGTTGTCCGACGACTGCAGCAGCAGGCCGGAGCCCACGCGCTTGTTGTCGAAGTTGTTCAGGCCGTCGCCGTGCGGGATGCGCAGCACGCGCACGTTGGCCTTCTTCTGCGCGTATTCCAGCGCGGCCGGTTCGTAGTCCGGAGCGATCAGCACTTCGACGAACTGGCGGTCGAGGATCACCTGTGCAGTCGCAGCGTCGAGCGGCTTGTTGAAGGCGATGATGCCGCCGAAGGCGCTGGTCGGGTCGGTGGCGTAGGCCAGTTCGTAGGCATCACCATTGCCGGCACCAACGGCCACGCCGCACGGGTTGGCATGCTTGACGATGACGCAGGCCGGCGCATCGAACTGACGCACGCATTCCCATGCCGCATCGGCATCGGCCAGGTTGTTGTAGCTCAGCTCCTTGCCCTGCAGCTGCTGGAAGGTGGCCAGCGTGCCCGGCACCGGATGCAGGTCGCGGTAGAACGCGCCGCTCTGGTGCGGGTTTTCGCCGTAGCGCAGGTCCATCACCTTCACGAAGGTGGAATTCATCTGTGCCGGGTACTCGGCACGCACCGGCACGGCCGCGTCGGTGGCGGTGACGGCAGACAGGTAGTTGCTGATTGCCGCGTCGTACTGGGCGACACGATTGAACGCGGCTACCGAGAAAGCGAAACGGGTGCCGGCCGACAGCTGGCCATCATTGGCGTCCAGCGAGGCCAGCAGTTCTGCGTACTGCGACGGATCGGTGGCCACCGCCACGCGGGCGAAGTTCTTGGCCGCCGAGCGCAGCATCGCCGGGCCGCCGATGTCGATGTTCTCCACCGCATCGGCCAGAGAACAGTCGGCCTTGGCGGTGACCGCTTCGAACGGATACAGGTTCAGCACCAGCAGATCGATGGCGCCGATGCCGTACTCGGCCATCACGGCGTCATCCAGGCCGGAACGGCCCAGCAGGCCGCCGTGCACCATCGGATGCAGGGTCTTGACCCGGCCATCCATCATTTCCGGGAAGCCGGTGACCTCGGCAACGTCCTTCACGGCCAGGCCCGCATCGCGGATCGCCTTGGCGGTACCGCCGGTGGACAGCAGCTCCACGCCGCGTGCAGCCAGCGCGGTGGCCAGTTCGACCAGGCCGGTCTTGTCGGAAACGGAGAGGAGGGCCCGACGGACGGGCAACAGATCAGCGGTCATGGGGACAGGGCAATCGGCAGCGGAGCGGGGCCGATATTGTAGGCGGTGGGGGCCGGTGGCGGGGCTCGCAGGCGGCAAATTCGACGCCCGGCAGGGATTGACGCCATGCCCGCCCCGCCAGGTTGGACACGGCAGACCTTGTCGGAACCGGCTGTCGATAGGGTAGGCTGTGCCCGCACTGCCAAGGATTAGCGGGTTCAGATCGTGTCGATCTATGCATTGAAAGGACGTTTCCAGGACCTGCTGCGTCCGGCCGTACACGGCCTGTACCGCATGGGCGTCACCGCCAACGCGGTGACCGTGGCTGCGGCCGTGGTCTCGCTGCTGGTGGCTGCCGCCGTGTGGTACTGCGCCCCCGCCCAGCCGCTGCTGTATCTGGCGCTGCCGCTGTGGATGCTGCTGCGCATGGCCCTCAACGCCGTCGACGGCATGCTGGCCCGCGAGTTCGGCCAGCAATCGCGGCTGGGCGCCTATCTGAATGAGTTGTGCGATGTGATCGCCGACGCGGCGCTGTACCTGAGCCTGCTCAGCGTACCGGGCGTGCGTGCGGAGGCACTGTGGTTGCTGGCCTGGGCCGCCGCGCTGAGCGAGTACGCCGGCGTACTGGGTTTGATGGTCGGAGCGAGCCGCCGCTATGACGGCCCGATGGGCAAGAGCGACCGCGCGTTCGTGATCGGCGTGCTTGGCCTGCTGCTGGCGTTTGGCTGGGGCGGTGCGATGACGGTCAGTGGCGTGGCCGCTGCGATGGCGGTGTTGTGCGGGGTGACGATGGTCAACCGCGTACGCCAGGGACTGAAGGAAGCCGCGGCGACACCGCAGCGGTAAACACAACAAGACTTCACGCCATTCCAATACGGAGATTGCATGCGTCAGGCGCAGGAACGGGAATTCCACAGCTTCGACCAGGTACCGCTGTTCTACCGGTACTGGCCGAGCACTACGGCAACCACGTCGGCCAAGGCCATCGTGCTGCTGCATCGCGGCCATGAACACTCTGGCCGGGTCACCCATCTGGTCGACGAACTGGACCTGCCCGACACGGCTTTCTTTGCATGGGATGCGCGGGGCAACGGCCGCTCCCCCGGCACGCGCGGCGACGCACCGGGCTTCCCGGCGCTGGTACGCGACTTGGACAGTTTCATCGCCCACATCGGTGCCGAACACGGCATCGCAATTGAGGACATCGTGGTCATCGCGCAGAGCGTGGGCGCGGTGGTTGCCGCCACTTGGGTGCACGATTACGCACCGCGGTTGCGCGCGCTGGTGATGGCCTCGCCGGCCTTCAAGGTGAAGCTGTACGTGCCGTTCGCACGCGCTGGGCTGGCGCTGATGCAGAAGCTGCGCGGCAACTTCTTCGTCAACAGCTACGTCAAGCCGCAGTGGCTGACCCACGATCCGTCACGGGTGGAAAGCTACCGCACTGATCCGCTGATCACCCGGCCGATCTCGGTGCGCGTGCTGCTGGGCCTGTATGAAGCGGCCGACCGCATCGTGGCCGACGCGCAGGCGATCAGCGTGCCGGTGCAGTTGCTGGTGTCCGGTTCGGATTTCGTGGTGCATCGCGGCCCACAGGACCGCTTCTACGAACGCCTGTCCAGTCCGATCAAGGAGCGCGTGCACCTGCCGGGCTTCTTCCACGACACCCTGGGCGAGCGCGACCGTGCACCGGCGCTGGCTCGCGTCCGCAGCTTCATCCAGGCGCGCTTTGCCGAACCGCTGCAGGAACTGTCGCGGCGCGATGCGCATCGGCACGGCCCGACCTTCGAAGAATCGGAGATCCTGTCGTGGCCGCCGGAGCGCAACAGCCTGGCCGACCTGCGCTGGCGCGTGGTGCGCGGTGGCCTGCGCTTCGGTGGCACGCTGTCCGAAGGCATCGCACTGGGCCTGCAGACCGGTTTCGACTCGGGCAGCACGCTGGATTACATCTACCGTGATGAGGCGCGGGGCAAGGGACCGCTGGGCCGGATGGTCGACCGCAACTATCTGGATGCGATCGGTTGGCGCGGCATCCGCGTGCGCGGTAAACATCTGCAGGAACTGCTGCGCGATGCCGCCCAGCGACTGCGTGGGCAGGGCGCGCCGGTGCGCGTGCTGGACGTGGCTGCCGGCCATGGCCGTTACGTGCTGGAAGCGCTCGGCCAGGGTGAACAACGGGCCGACCGCATTGTGCTGCGTGATTTCAGCGATCTGAACGTGACCCAGGGCAAGGCCCTGATCGAGCGCCTCGGCGCGGCCGATATCGCCCGCTTCGAACAGGGCGATGCGTTTGATCCGGCGCAGCTGGCGGCGGTGGACCCGGCGCCGACGCTTGCAGTGGTATCCGGCCTGTACGAACTGTTCCCGGACAACGATGCGGTGCTGCGTTCGCTGCAGGGCATCGCCGCGACGGTGCCGGTGGGCGGTTACCTGGCCTATACCGGGCAGCCGTGGCATCCGCAGCTGGAGTTCATCGCGCGTGCATTGACCAGCCACCGTGGTGGCGCTGCATGGGTGATGCGCCGTCGTACCCAGTACGAGATGGACGAACTGGTGCGCCTGGCCGGCTTCCAGAAGGTCGCCCAGCGCATCGATGACTTCGGCATCTTCACCGTATCGCTGGCACGCCGGATCGCGTGATGGCGACGCTGGTGGCAACCGCATCACTTAGCGAGGCGCGCCCGTGGCGGCGCGCCCTGCTGTGGCTGGCCCTGCTGGGGCCGTTTTTCTTCGCCAGTTATGGCTTTGCCAACTGGATGGCGGGCCGCCATGCCGAATTGCCGGTGATGGCGTTCGCCTGGGAGACGCAGATTCCGTTCGTGCCGTGGACGATCGTGCCGTACTGGTCGATCGACCTGTTCTATGCGATCTCGTTCTTCCTGTGCCGGCGCCGGCTGGAGCTGGACCGGCACGCGCTGCGTCTGCTCAGTGCGCAGGTAATCGCGGTGGCGTGCTTCCTGCTGTGGCCATTGCGCTTCAGCTTCGAACGGCCGGAAATCGGCGGTGTGTTCGGCTGGTTGTTCGATGTGCTGCTGGGCTTCGACAAGCCGTTCAACCAGGCGCCTTCGCTGCACATCGTGCTGCTGATCGTGCTGTGGGCGAAGTTCGCGCAGTACCTGCACGGTGTCTGGCGGCTGGTGCTGCATGTGTGGGCGCTGCTGATCGGCATTTCGGTGCTGACCACCTTCCAGCATCACTTCATCGACATTCCCACCGGGCTGCTGGCCGGCTGGTTGTGCGTGTGGCTGTGGCCGGAGCAGGGCACGCCGCCGTTGCGCGCCTGGCAGGCTGCCGGTGACCCGAAACGTTGGCGACTGGCTGCGTTGTATGCGCTCGGTGCAGGCCTGTTGCTGGTGCCGGTGGTGACGCTGCGTGGCACCGCATTGTGGCTGCTGTGGCCGGTGGTTTCGTTGCTGCTGGTGTCGCTGGCCTATGCGGGGCTGGGCACGGCGGTGTTCCAGAAGCGCGCCGATGGCCGGTTGACGATGGCCGCGCGCTGGCTGCTGGCACCGTACCTGGGTGCCGCGTGGATCAACTCGCGGTTGTGGACGCGGCGCGCGCCGCAGCCCGTGCCGATCATCGATGCGGTCTGGCTGGGTCGTCTGCCGGCTGCCGCACTGCCGGCGCCGCTGGTGGGCGTGGTCGACACCTGTGCCGAGCTTTCCTGTCGCGCGCCAGGGGCAGCGTATGCCAGCGTGCCGATGCTGGACCTGGTGGTGCCATCGGCGGCGCAGCTGCGTGCCGCGGCGGACGCCATCGAGCGCCTGCGCGACCACGGCCCCGTGCTGGTCTGCTGTGCGCTGGGCTATTCGCGCAGCGCGGCCAGCGTGGCGACCTGGTTGCTGCGCAGCGGCCGTGCGCGCGATGTGGCCGAAGCGGTGGCGATCGTACGCACCGCGCGGCCGAGCATCGTGCTGCATGGCGTTCATCTACAGGCAATCGCGGCCGCTGCCGCGCAGGAGACCATTGCATGAGCGCTGTGCCCGATCTGCCGATGATGCATCTGCTGCTGCGACAGGGGCGTTTGCCTGCCGCGTTGTCGATGGGACTACTGCTGGTGGCCCTGTTGCTGCTGGGTATCGAGCCGGGGCTGGCGATGATCGCCGCTGGCCTGTTGCTGTTGAGCCTGGTTGCAGGCGTTGTGCAGGCGTATTACGCAGTGCGGGTGCAGTTGGATGCCAGCCTATTGCGCTTGCTGCAGCAGGAGGGCCTGCAGGGCGAAGACGCGGCACAACGGGTGGACCAGGCACTGCACACGGCCGGCCTGCGCAGGCTGGACGCACAGGCGCCGACACGTGGCTGGGATACGCGCTGGATCGGCATGCGTCGCCTGTTGATGCGCCAGTACGCCGCCACGCTGCTGCAGTTCGCTGCCCTGCTGCTGGCCGTGCTGTGGCCGCAGACGTGACCGGAGGTGCCGATGTTCGCTGAACTGATCGCCCGCGCCTGCAGTGCGGCCATCCATGTGGTGACCGGCGCACGCGCGCTGTGGGTCGGCTGCGCGCCGTCCAGCGAGCACCGCGTCTACTACGGCAACCATGCCAGCCATGGTGATTTCGTGCTGATCTGGTCGTCGATGCCGCCGGCGCTGCGGCGCCAGGTGCGGCCGGTCGCCGCCGCCGAGTACTGGCAGCGCGATGGTCTGCGTCGCTATCTGATCGACGCCGTGTTCAATGGCGTGCTGGTGGAACGCGAGGCGGGCAACCGCCATCAGGATCCGCTGCAGGTGCTGCGTGACGCGGTGGATGAGGGCTGTTCGTTGATCCTGTTTCCGGAAGGCACGCGCAACATCGGCGATGAGCCGCTGCTGCCGTTCAAGAGCGGCATCTACCACCTGGCGCGGCAGCGTCCGGAGCTGGAATTCGTGCCGGTGTGGATCGACAACCTGAAGCGGGTGATGCCGAAGGGGCGTTTCCTGCCGCTGCCGCTGCTGTGCACGGCGACCTTCGGTACGCCGCTGCGCCTGCAGGCCGATGAGGACAAGGCCGCGTTCCTGGCGCGCAGCCGGCAGGCGCTGCTGGCCCTGGCCCCGAACGGAGGCCGCGCATGAGCTTCATGATCGATGTGTCCGGTGATCTCGCCGCACGCAGTGTGGGTCAGCAGACCGGCCTGCTGTTCGCCGGTGTGGGTGCGGTGCTGGTGCTCGCCACGCTGGTGGCCGAGACGCTGCGCTGGCGCCAGCGCGGCAAGCCCAGCGCGGTGATTGCCAACCTGGTCTCGCGCATCCGCGCGTGGTGGGTGATGGCGATCGTGGTGGGCCTGGCGCTGTTCTTTGGACGCGCCGGCGTGATCGTACTGTTCGCGATCATCTCGCTGTTCGCACTGCGCGAATTCATCACCCTGGCACCAACTCGGTCAGGGGACTACTACGCGTTACTGGCCGCGTTCTACATCGTGCTGCCGTGGCAGTACTACCTGGTGTGGATCGACTGGTATGGCATGTACACGCTGTTGATTCCGGTATATGCGTTCCTGTTCCTGCCGATCCTGGCGACCATCGGCGGCGATACCACCCACTACCTGGAGCGCACGTCGAAGGTGCAGTGGGGCCTGATGATCTGCGTGTTCTGCATCTCGCACGTGCCGCTGCTGCTGAACCTGCGCGTGCCGGGCTACGATCCGGCGCGCAACGTGCTGCTGTTCGCCTTCCTGGTGATCGTGGTGCAGTCGTCGGACGTGCTGCAGTACATCTGGGGCAAGCTGCTGGGCAAGCACCTGATCGCGCCGAAGCTGTCGCCGTCGAAGACGGTGGAGGGCTTCGTCGGCGGCGTGCTCTGTGCCAGTGCGCTGGGTGCCGCACTCTGGTGGATCACCCCGTTCACGCCGCTGCAGGCGTTCGGCCTGTCGCTGCTGATCAACCTGATGGGGTTCTGGGGTGGCCTGGTGATGTCGGCGATCAAGCGCGACCGCGGCATCAAGGACTGGGGCAACATGATCGAGGGCCATGGCGGCATGCTCGATCGGCTGGATTCAGTGTGCTTCGCCGCGCCGGTGTTCTTCCACGTGGTGCGTTACTACTGGAAGGCTGGCGGCGGCGGGTGACCGGCCGGAGGGCCATCCACGCATGGCGTGGATCTACTGGAACCAGGTGGACCCGGATTCGGTAGCGCCGGGCCATGCCCGGCGTGCTGCGCTTACGCGCTGATGCCGTATTCCTTCAGCTTCTTGCGCAGGGTGGCGCGGTGGATGCCCAGCATCGCGGCCGCGCGGCTCTGGTTGCCTTCGCAATGGTTGAGCACTTCCACGAACAGTGGAATCTCCATCTCGCGCAGCACGATCTCGTAGACATCGTCCGCATCGCAGCCATCGAGGTCGCGCAGGTAACGGCGCACGGACTGGGCCACGTGTTCGCGCAGCGGTGGCCGGGCAGCGCCACGACTGTTGTCAGGACGAGAAAGAACAGCGTTCAAGGGGGTTCCCGATCTGGTTGGTCCATGCACGCGGGGCGCCGGACCGGATGAGGTGATGGTGGTCAGTCTAGCGCGAGCGTGCCCGACCTGCCACGGCCGGACGGTCCGGCCCAGGTCAAAGGAACTCGAAGGTGAATGCGACCGTGGATGCGGCAGGCTCCTGCACCCGGAAGGCGATGCGCGCGCTTTGACCCGGTTCCAACGGGGCCGCACCCGGGTTTTCGCCAAGGTACTGCGCCGGTGCGAACACGCCGGTGCCGATCACGCGACCATCGGCGTCGGACAGCGACAAGCGCAGATCCGGCCATGCCTGCGGCCAGCGCGCGTCGTTGCGGATGCTCGCCTGGATCTGCAGCACGCCGGCCTGGGCCGGCAACGGGCGGATTTCACGGCTGGTCATGGTGAATGCAGTGGGCTCGCGCCAGGCGGGCAGCGTGCAGCGCAACACGTTGCACAGCGCGCCGATCCACGGCCGGGTGCCGGCATCGGCCGCCAGCCGTGCACGATCGGCAAGCACGCTCTGCAGCAACAGCAGCAGCGCCAGTGCGGCCACCAGCAGCCAATGCCAGCGAGGGGTTGGCTGCGCCCGTGTGCGCACGCCGAGGAAACTGGGCGCATCGGCGGCGGTGGCAACGGTGCCGGGCGTGGCAACGAGGGCCGGTTCGATGAGTGGATCATCGGCGGCCGGTGATTTCGTTTCGGCTACGACATCCGTTGCCGGGTCGTTGTCGTCGATCACCGGCGCCGCATCGGTCGCCACCGGTTCGCGCGGTCCGGTGGCTTCAGGCGTGGCATCGCGCTCCTGCGCGGTGCGCAGGAACGTGGCCAGGGGACGGCGCGGTGGGTTCGGCTCGGACATGCTCAGGGCGCGGGCTCGGATCCAGCGGTCATTCAACCACGATCAGGCGCGGCGCACGCCGGTGATACGCATCCAGTCGCCGTCCTGGGTGGCCTGCAGGTCGTCGAACCACGCCGCATAGCGCTGCAGCAGTTCGTCTTCCTGGCCATGCAGGATGCCCGACAGGGCGATGCGACCACCGGTGGCGACACGGGCGGCCAGCAGTTTGGCCAGTGCATCCAGCGCGGAGGCCAGGATGTTGGCGACCACGATCGGATAGGTGGCGACCGGTTCGTCCTGCGGCAGGTACACCTGCATGCGTGCCTGTTCGCCATTGCGTTCGGCATTGTCGGCGGTGGCGATCAGCGCCTGCGGGTCGTTGTCCACGCCGATGGCCTGGGCGGCACCGAGCTTCAGCGCGGCCAGGGCGAGGATGCCCGAGCCACAGCCGAAATCGAGTACGCGCTGGCCCTGCAGCTCGCCATCAACGGCCAACTGGTCCAGCCAGCGCAGGCACAGCGCGGTGGTCGGGTGGGTGCCCGAGCCGAACGCCAGGCCCGGGTCGAGGCGCACGATGGCGGCGTCGGCGGCCTGCGCGGCCTCCGGCAGCTCATGGTTCCACGGCACGATCCAGGTGCGGCTGCCGAAGTCCATCGGCTGGAACTGGTCCAGCCACGCGCGCTCCCAATCCTGGTCTTCCACGGCGCGGAAGCTGCCGTTGCTCCAGTCCAGCTCCGGGTCGAAGGCTTCCAGCGCGGCCAGCAGCAGCAGGGCGTTGCTGTCGGCTGGGAACAGCGCGCTGAGCACCAGGGTGTCCCACAGCGGGGTCTCACCCACGCCGGGTTCCAGGATAGCCTGCTCGTTGCTGGTGTCGGCTTCCGCATCAAGCAGGGTCACCGCCAGCGCGCCGACGTCCTCCAGCGCATTCTCGTAGCGGGGCTGGGTGGCTTCGGTGCAACGCAGGGTCAGTTCCAGGAACGGCATGGCAGTGAGGGCAATCGCGGGAAAGGGGGCCATGCTAGACCATCAGGGCGTCTCCGTATGCCTTGAGATGAACGAAGCCGGTTCAGACAGGCCTCACGGGCCTTGCTAAACTCGGCGCTTTCCTGTGCGCCGTACCACCGCCCCTTGCCGATGGCCTTCGCCCCGACCCTGAAAACCTGGTTGCTCGTCCTGCCGGCCGTGGCCGTGCTGGGCGTGGCCGGTTATCGGGCCAATGGCCACAGCCGCGACATGGACGCGCGCGTCGATGTGCCGCTGGCAGCCCAGGCCGGCGATGCGCAGGGGGCGCTGGCACCGGCAATGCCGGAAGCGCTGGCACGCCGCCTCGCTGCGTTCGAACGTGGTACCGCGCTGCCTTCGGGCCTGCCGCTGGATATCCGCGCCGACATCGAAGGTGCCACCGATCTGTACGCCTACGCGCAGCGCCTGCGTGTGCAGGCCGACCAGGGCAACCACGAGGCGCGCTGGATGCTCAGCCGGGTTTACGACTATTGCGCGCAGTACGCCGTTGATCCGGGCGGCTACCGCCTGGACAACAACGTGCTGTCCGGCCTTGGCCTGAGTGCTGCACCGGAGATGGTGGAGGCGCGCGAGCGGGTGGCGCAGCGCTGCGGCGGTTTCGTGCCCGGCGACAAGCTGGGGCCGGCGCTGGTGCTCGGCGAGCGTCGTCGTGCGGCCCAGCAGGGCAACCTCGCTGCCGAAGCGTCGCTGTTTGCCGAAGGTGAGCCGCTGCACGACAACGAGCAGTACCGTCGTGATCTGGTCGAGCGCGTGCGTACCTCGCGCGATCCGGAGGCCTATATGGCGATCGCGCCGGGCATGGGATTGCGCGCCGCCGGCGACAAGGCGCTCGTCGGCATGGTCGCCGGAGAACAGCTCAGTGAACTGGCATGGCGGGTTGCGGCCTGCGAACTCGGTCTTCCCTGTGGAGCCGACAGCGTGCTGGTCAACAGTTTTTGTGCGAATGGAGGGATCTGTTCGCCGGATGGAACGCAGGACTTCCGTGATTTTGTGTATGACGCCGCGGTTTCGCGGCAAGGTGCGGGGAAAATGAAGGAATGGATCAAGCGATTGATTGGAACGAGGGGCGGGCGATGAACTACCGTCGATTCCTGCATGGGGCCAAGTTCTGGTTCTGGGTGGTGTTGTTCGTGGCGTATTCGGCCGGTGCGGTAGGCCTGCTGATGATCGACACCTACGAGGACCGCTACCGGCGTCTGTCGAAGGTGGAACTGACCTCGGTGAAGACACAGGAAGACGTGCGCCGTGCAGGTGCCAGCCAGGTTGCAGCCGTTTACCGCGCGCAGAGCGGCGTGCCGTTCTCGTCGTTGCCTGCCGGCAGCACCTTCCAGGTGGTGTGGCCGGATGGCTCCAGCGAGACCATGGTGATCGTCGATCCGACCTCGCCGAACGGCGTGCGTCCGTTGGCGAACTCGCAGATTCCCGCGGAAGTCGCCGACAAGCGTTGAAGCGGATCCGGCAGGGCCGGGCCATGCCTGGCTTGCCGGGAAGCAGCCGAGCATGGCTCGGCTCTACAGAAAACAGAAAACAAAAAAGGGCGGGGAATCCCCGCCCTTTTCGTGTGCAGCGACAGCCTTTGCCGATCAGGTCAACGCGATCGGCTTGCTCTTGCGCTCGGCAAGGCGCTTTTCCAGATAGTGGATGTTCTGGCCACCGGCCTGGAAGCCCTTGTCACGCATGATGCGCTGCTGCAGGGCGATGTTGGTCTTGATGCCATCGACCACCATCTCGCTCAGCGCCACTCGCATGCGGGCGATGGCGGTCTCGCGGTCCGGACCGTGCACGATCAGCTTGCCGATCATCGAGTCGTAGTTCGACGGCACGCGGTAGCCACTGTAGATGTGGGTATCGACGCGCACGCCGGGGCCGCCCGGTGCATGGAAGCCGGTGATGGTGCCGGGGCTCGGCACGAAGGTTTCGGCGTCTTCGGCGTTGATGCGGCACTCGATCGCATGACCGGTCAGCACCACGTCGCTCTGCTTGATCGACAGCTTCTGGCCGGCAGCGATCTTCAGCTGCTCGGCGACCAGGTCGATGCCGGTGACCATTTCGGTGACCGGATGCTCCACCTGGATGCGGGTGTTCATCTCGATGAAGTAGAAACGGCCGTCTTCGTACAGGAACTCGAAGGTGCCGGCGCCGCGGTAACCGATACGGATGCAGGCTTCCACGCACACCTTGCCGATCTGCTCGCGCTGCTCGGTGGTGATGCCCGGTGCGGGCGCTTCCTCGACCACCTTCTGGTGACGACGCTGCATCGAGCAGTCGCGCTCGCCGAGGTGGATGGCATTGCCCTGGCCGTCGGCCAGTACCTGGATCTCCACGTGGCGCGGATTCTCCAGGAACTTCTCCATGTAGACCTCGCCATTGCCGAACGCGGCCTTGGCCTCGCTCTTGGTGGTCTCGATGGAGGTCTTCAGCGAGGCTTCGGCGTGCACCACGCGCATGCCGCGGCCACCGCCGCCACCAGCTGCCTTGATGATGACCGGGTAGCCGATCTCACGGGCGATCTTGGTGTTGGCGACGATGTCCTCGCCCAGCGGGCCGCCCGAGCCGGGTACGCACGGCACGCCGGCGGACTTCATGGCGCGGATCGCTTCGACCTTGTCGCCCATCAGGCGGATGGTGTCTGCCTTCGGGCCGATGAAGATGAAGCCGGACTCTTCCACGCGCTCGGCGAAGTTGGCGTTCTCGGACAGGAAGCCATACCCCGGGTGGATGGCCTGGGCGTCGGTGACCTCGGCCGCAGCGATCAGCGCCGGGATGTTGAGGTAGCTTTCCGCCGACGATGCCGGACCGATGCAGACCGATTCATCGGCCATGGCCACGTGCTTGAGGTTGCGGTCGACCGTGGAGTGCACGGCCACCGTGCGGATGCCCAAGGTGTTGCACGCGCGCAGGATGCGCAGCGCGATTTCCCCTCGGTTGGCGATGACGACTTTGTCGAGCATGGCAGCCGCCCCTTAGCCGATCACGAACAGCGGCTGGTCGAATTCCACCGGCTGGCCGTTCTCGCCGAGGATGGCGACGATGGTGCCCGACGCATCGGCTTCGATCGGGTTGAACATCTTCATCGCTTCGATGATGGCCAGGGTCTCGCCGGCCTTGACCTGCTGGCCGATGCAGACGAACGCCGGCTTGTCCGGTGAGGACGAGGCGTAGAAGGTGCCGACCATCGGCGAGCGAAGCACGTGGCCTTCCGGCAGCGCGTTGCCCGGCTTGGCGGTGCCACCGGTGGAGGCTTCGGTCGGCGACTGCATCGGCATCGCCGGGGTAGCCGGCTGGGCGGCGACCGGGGCGGCCATCATCATCTGCGGCGGGGCCTGCATCATGCCGTAGCCGGACACCGGAGCGCGCGACAGGCGCACCGACTCTTCGCCTTCCTTGATTTCGATTTCAGCCAGGTTCGACTCTTCCAGCAGGTCGATCAGCTTCTTGATTTTGCGGAGATCCATGGTGGCCTCTTTGCTCTTTGATGTCAGTGTGGTGGGAAGCGCGTTGCGCTCGGGTCAAAGCAGTTCGTAGAAGTCGCGCAGCTGCCGCGTACGGTCGCGCGCGAGGGTGATCAGGCAGCGCATCTGTGCGCCATTGCGCGCGGTGCCGTCGGAATTGAGGGCGTACACCGCTTGGCAGTCGTGGTCGCGCAGCTGCATCCATGCGCGCTGGGCCAGCACCAGTTCCTGTTCGGCGTTGCCGCAGTAGCTGCAGCTGCCACCGTTGGCTGGCGTGCGCAGCTGCCTGCGGGCCTGGGCGTAGACGGCATTGAGTTCGACGTCGGCGGCCGCTGCCACGTCCGAGGCGCACAGGTCGCTCTCCATCGTGGTGGTCGGATGCGCGCAGTCGATGCCTTCGGCCTCACGGTCGGACGCGGCGGCAGCGCCGCACAGGCCGGCCCACAGCACAACGCTGGCGAGGACGCGCGACAGGCTCATGACGCGGCGGCAGCCTGCACGCGTGCCAATGCTGCGTCCATCGCATAGCGGTAGCTGTCGGCACCGAAGCCACACACCACGCCAACCGCCTTGTCGCTGAAATAGCTGTGCTGGCGGAAGGGTTCGCGGGTATGCGGGTTGGACAGGTGGATCTCGATGAACGGCACCGCCACCGCCGCCAGCGCATCGCGCAGGGCAACCGAGGTATGCGTGAAGGCGGCCGGGTTGATCAGGATGAAGGCGGTTCCGTCGTTGCGCGCGGCCTGCACACGATCCACCAGCACGTGCTCGGCGTTGGACTGCAGGCTCTCCAGCGCATGACCTGCGGCAGCGGCCTGGGCGACCAGCGCCTGGTCGATGTCCGCCAGCGTGGTGTGGCCGTAGACCTCCGGCTCGCGGGTACCGAGCAGGTTGAGGTTGGGGCCATGCAGGACCAGCAGCTTCGCCATGGGATCCGATTGACGGGAAAGGGCGGCAGTCTGGCGGAAGCTGAGGATGCTGTCCAGTTCGGCGAAATTAGTGGTGTTTAAAACAATTGTTTGAAAAATGCCTTCGTCCGCGTGGTTGCGTGATGGACGGGCGCGGGAAGGCTTCCTATAGATAGTGGAAATTGCGCGCGCCTACCATCCCCCATGCAGGGACGATGGCGGCGGGCCGCATTACGTTCGACACTGCGGAGGTTGCCGCAGCATTCCTACACTGCGCCTACCCGCCATGTCGGCGTTCAGGGATGCTCGCGCCGTGCCTATCTCCCCACGCTTGTCCGCACTGCTGCTGGCAATGCTGCCTTTGAATGCGCTGGCTGCCGAACAATGGATCGTTGCCACCGACCTGTGGGGCAGCAGGAACTACCAGACCCTGCATCTGGACGTGCAGGGCGGGCGTATCGCCGGCCGGCTGGATGCCGACCCGGTCACCGGCACCCTGAGCGCCGGACAGATGGCGTTCACCGCAACGGACAGCCAGGGCCAGCGCTACCAGTTCGATGGGCGCATTGACGGCGCGCGGATGCAGGGACAGAGCGATCAGCCGGACACCAACAACCGCGGAGCGCGTGCCGTCCACGCCTTCAGCGCGTGGAAGGTACCGGCGCGGGCCTCGACCGCACCGCAACGCCATGTGTTCACGCCGACCGACTATTCCAATACGTTCAGCGCCGACCGCGCGCCGGTGCTGGTGATCTGGCCGGGGGACTCGGTGCAGACCCGCACGCTGGACTCTGGCGGCGTGGACGAGAAGGGCGTTACCCGCGCACTGTTTGGCAATCCGCAGGTGGGGCCGTTCTTCGTGGTCGGTGCGGAACCGGGCGATACGCTGGCGATCACGTTGACCTCGCTGAAGCTCAACCGCGACCATGCCGACAGCCTGGATGGCCTGGTGGGTCGATTGAAGACGCCGCGCGTGGCTGCCGAAGCCAGCGGGCTGGGCAAGCCTGTGCGCTGGCAACTGGACCGCAGCAAGGGCGTCGCCCGTCCGCAGGGCGCAAGTGGTGGCCTGCGGCATTTCGAAGTGCCGGTGAAGCCGATGCTCGGTGGCCTGGCGCTGGCACCCGGCTTCGGCTACCCGCCGTTTTCCACCGGCGATACCGCCGATTTCGGCGGCAACATGGATTTCAACGCCGTGGTCGAAGGCAATACGGTCTACCTGCCCGTGCAGCAGCCTGGCGCACTGATGTACCTGGGTGATGGCCATGCGCTGCAGGGCGATGGCGAAACCACGCAGTGGGCGCTGGAGACGTCGCTGGATGTGGTGGTGAAGGTGGAGCTGCTGAAGCAGCATGCGATTGCAACGCCGCGGGTGGAATCTGCAACGCAGATCATGACTCTGGGCCAGGGTGGCTCCAGCGACGATGCGCTGCGCATCGCCACCTCGGGCATGCTGCAGTGGCTGCGCCAGGCCTATGGATTGACGTTGTCCGAGGCGACCCAGGTGCTGGGCGTGGCGGTGCAGTACCAGGTGGCCAACCTGGCCGGGCGCAGTGTTGGCGTGGCGGCGAAGCTGGACAAAGTGGTGTTGCAGGGGCTGAAGTTGCAGACGACAGCGGCACCGGGCGGCGGCGCCGTGAAGCACGCTGCCAAGTGACCGTTGCCCTGTTGGCAGCTTGGGAAGGCGTATGAACCAGGAGCCCGTGATGAGTGTCGACGCGATCCAGAACCGCCGGGCTGCCTTCAGGGCACTTCATGCATCCGGTTGCTTCCTGCTGCCCAACCCGTGGGATGTTGGCAGTGCCGTAGCGCTGGCGCGGCTGGGTGCGCAGGCACTGGCCACCACCAGCTCCGGCCATGCCTGGGCCCACGGGCAGCCTGACGGGGCGATGGGGCGCAGTGAGATCCTCGCCCATCTGCGGACGATGGTGGCGGCGACCGATCTGCCGGTGAACGCCGACTTCGAAGATGGCTTTGGCAGCGGCCCGGAGGCGGTGCACGACAGTGTGTCGATGGCGATCGACACCGGTATAGCCGGCCTGTCGATCGAGGATTCCACCGGCGATGTGGAACATCCGCTGCGCAGCATCGAAGACAGCGTGGCCCGCCTCAGCGCAGCGCGCCGTGCAATCGACGAAAGCGGGCACGACGTGCTGCTGGTGGGGCGCGCGGAGAACTTCTTCGTCGGGCGCCCCGACCTGGACGATACGTTGGCCCGCATCCGGGCCTATGCGCAGGCAGGTGCGGATTGCCTGTATGCGCCTGGCATCCGGACCGCAGAGCAGATCCGCGCCGTGGTGGATGCCGCCGGTGGCAAGCCGGTCAACCTGCTGATCGGTTCGCCCGGGCAGATGACGCTGCAGCAGGCGGCCAGCCTCGGCGTGCGCCGGGTCAGTGTCGGCGGTGCGCTGGCCCGCAGTGCTTGGGCGGGTTTCCTCAGGGCATCCGAGCAGATGCTTGCCACCGGTTCATTCGACGCGCTGCCGGGCACCCCGTCAGGTGCCGAGCTCAACGGGTTGTTCAAGTCCTAGGAGCGTGCGCCCTGCAGTCATCCGTGCGATGGCGCACAGGCCGGATCGTCACCCTGCTGTTCCACGCAACGTGGCACTGTGAAACGCAGGAAATGTTCCTGCGTCATCAGGAATGTCCGTGCCCCTCCGCGCAATCGCCTACGCAAGTGAGGCGACACCGGGGCTTTCCATGGATCATGTGGACGACCTCTCACGAGCCGCCGCCCGCTTCAACTTCGAAGCCGGCGTGACGGGTGTGTTTCTTTACGATGGAACCCGCTTCCTTCAGTACATCGAAGGACCAGAAGACAGCATCAACGTGGTGTACAGCCGCGTTCTTTCCGCCACCAGCCACCACGAGATCGTGGAATTGGGGCGGGGCAGGGTGTCACGCCGCGCCTTTCCGTACTGGTCGATGCGGCTGTTGCCAGCAGAGCCCGAACAGCTGCGCGCGGTCGCCAACGGTGATTGGACCGGGCTTTCGCGCGGCGGAGCGCTCGACAAGCTGGTAGCGGTGGTAGCGCCTCATCTGCAGTCCGAACACGGCGATTTACCATTGACGGCAGTCCATCCCGCTTGAGCATGGCCCATTGGATCTAGTGCCTGGCGGGTGTTGATGGTTGCACTTTGCCCAGCGCCTCGCGCACCGCGCGTTGCAGCCCCTGCACATGGAAGGGCTTGGCCAGGAACGGCGCACGTTGATGCCGGACCGGCACCAACTGGTCGTATACGGCTGATGCGAAGAGATAGGGGATGCCGAGTTCGAGCAGCCTGTCTGCGACGGGAAACACCACGCCGTCGCGCAGCTCGACGTCCAGTACTGCGCCATCGAACCGGCTGCTGTCGAGCATGCTCAGTGCCTCGAAAACACTGTGGGCATGCGCAACCTCGTTTCCTTCGTCGGCCAATGCCTGTTCCATCAGCTCTGCCAGGTCAAGCTGGTCTTCCACCAGTAGTAGTCGTGGTCCGGTCACCGATGGTTCGTTGCTGCGCTTCTGCATGGTCTGCTGTTGTGCGAATGCTGCCGTGGAATGACGAGCTTCCGCTTTCCAGCATCAAGGCTGCGCCAGCCCGGTGTGCTGTCCGTGCGAAGGCGCTGCTGCGAAGTACGACCGAGGTCACGCGGGGATGCGAGCGCAGGGTGGGGCCCTCTGCAGGAGGTGGATCGTCCGCTGCAGGAATGCACTTCACGCGGATCACGACGCGAATTCACTGCGGCACGACGGTGCGCGCGCAACCGTGAGCACATGTCTCCCTCCCTTCACGGCAAACCCGGCGCAAGCGTCCTTGTGGGCTGTGCAGGCTGGTCGCTGCCCTCGTCTTGTGCCGCCCACTTCGCCGATGGCGACAGCGCGTTGCAGCGCTATGCCAGCCGCTTCCCGGTAGTGGAGATCAATTCGTCGTTCTACCGCCTGCACCAGGCCAGTACGTATACCCGCTGGGGCTCGGTCGTTCCTGCCGGTTTCCGTTTTTCGGCGAAGATGCCGCAGACGATCTCGCATGTTGCAGGGTTGCGTGGCACAGCGTCGGTCCTGGATCCATTCCTGGATGGCGTGCAACACCTGGGGGATCGGCTGGGTGCGCTGCTGCTGCAGCTGCCACCCCGGCTGGAGTACGACGGCCGGGTAGGGTCGGCGTTCTTCAGAGCCCTGCGCAGGCGAACCCAGGTGCCCGTGGCCTGTGAGCCCCGGCACGCCAGTTGGTTCTCTGCCGCAGCCGACGCGCTGCTGCGCGCGCATGGCATCGCACGCGTGGCAGCGGATCCGGCGCGTACTCCGGGAGGCGCAGTGCCTGCAGGCGCGCAGAACTGGAGCTACTGGCGCCTGCATGGCCATCCACGCGTCTACTACAGTGCCTACGAGGAGCCCGCACTTCAGCAGCTGGCGGCCGATGCAATGGCCCACGCCGGCTCCGATGCACCCACGTGGGTAATCTTCGACAACACGGCGCAGGGTCATGCCGTGCCCAACGCGCTGCGGCTGCAGGCGCTGCTGCAGGAGCGCGCTGATGCCTGAAGGCCCTTCCATCGTACTTCTGCGCGAGGCAGCAGCTCGTTTCAAGGGCAGGACGGTGCGCAGCGTCTCTGGCAACAGCCGTATCGATCTGGCACCGCTGTTGGGACGACGGGTGAAGTCGGTGCGCAGCTGGGGCAAGCACTTCCTGCTGGAGTTCAGTCGCTGCAGCCTTCGCATCCATCTCATGCTCTTCGGCAGCTGGCGCATCGATGAGCGAAAGGAGACCCCGCCGCGGGTCTCGCTGCGCTTCGACAACGGCGAGCTGAACTTCTACGCCTGCTCGGTGAAGATGATCGACGAGCCCCTTGATGAGGTATACGACTGGCGTTCCGACGTGATGAGCGATGCCTGGGAGCCTCGCCTGGCAAGGAAGAAGCTCAAGGCGATGCCGCAGGTGCTGGCCTGCGATGCGCTGCTGGATCAGAGTGTGTTCGCTGGCGTCGGCAACATCATCAAGAACGAAGTCCTGTTCCGCATCCGCGTGCATCCGGCAACCCGTGTGGGTGATCTACCACCAGCAAAGCTGACCGCGATGATCCGCGAGGCCAGGACCTACAGTTTCGAGTTCCTGGCCTGGAAGCGCGTTTTCACGTTGAAGCAGCACTGGCAGGTGCACACGCGCAGGACCTGCCCGGCGTGCGGTGGTCCGATCAGCAAGCTGCACATGGGTACGACGCAGCGTCGTACGTTCTTCTGCCCGCGCTGCCAGGTTGACTACAACCACGGCTGAGGCTGCACCGGGTGCCACGCGCCGGAGTCGCTGCCGACAGCTCGTGATGCACCAGGTACCCGCGGTGGATGCGGCGATGGCCGCCCTCCCTGGCGGCATCGGCTATGCGTCCACTGCGGAATCAGGCGGCCTGAGCAGCCCGCGCGTTACCGCCGCTCTTGGCCAGCAACGTCAGTTTCTCGTCAGTGGCCTTTTCTTCTTCCAGCGTTTCCAGCAGCAGCGGCAGCGCCTCTTTGTAGCCGAGCTGCTTGGCCAGGGCGGCGATGGTGCCGTAGGAGGCGATCTCGTAGTGCTCGACCTTCTGCGCACCACCGATCAAGGCGGCATCGCGCACCGGACCTTCGTCAATGGTATCGATCACTTCCTTTCCTTCCTCTACCAGGCCTTCCATTGCCGCGCACTTGATGCGCTTGAGGCGAATGCCCAGCAGCTCGACAACCCGGTCGATGCGTTCGATCTGGCCCTGGGTTTCTTCCAGGTGGGTCTCGAAGGCGGTGGCCAGTTCGGGATTTTCTGCTGCGCGGGCCAGCCGCGGCAGAGCCTTGGTCAGCTGCTTCTCGGCGCTGTAGATATCGGACAGTTCGTGGATGAACAGGTCTTCTGCGGTCTTGATGGCCATCGTCGACACCTTTGTTGGAGGAGAGCGGTGACCTTACGTGGGCGCCCGTTGGAGTCCGGCGCAGGTACAGTGAACGCAGCATGGAGGGCATGGGTTGCCATGCATGCAGGGGCCTCACATGAGCCGCGCGACAGCGTCCTATCGGTGATGCTGATGAACACGCAGCCAATAGTTACTATTGGTAACTAGTGAATTCGAGAGCTGCCGTCATGCATACCCAGATCGTCGTGGCCCACCCCGAACCGGCCTCGCTTACCCATGCCGTAGCGGCGCGTATCGGCGAGGCCATCGTCAACGCCGATGCCGGCAACACGGTCACCACCGTGGACCTGATGGCGGAAGGTTTCGATCCACGCTTCAACGCGCAGGACCACGCCTTCTTCCGCAGGACCACGATACTGCCGGCCGATGTGGCCGCCGAGCACGGACGGCTGGATGCGGCCGACACGCTCGTGCTGGTCTATCCGCTCTACTGGTGGTCGTTCCCGGCGCTGCTGAAGGGCTGGATCGATCGCGTCTTCACCCAGGGCTGGGCCTATGACGAAGGTGCCGATGGCAAGGTGGAGAAGAAGCTGCAGCGGCTGCAGGTGCATCTGGTGGGGCTGGGCGGCGCCGGCCAGCAGATGATCGACCGGCGTGGCTATGGCGAGGCGATGAAGACCCAGATCGACCAGGGCATCTTCGATTACTGCGGAGCGCCGGTGCTGTCTTCCACGCTGCTGCTGGATGCTGACAGCGGCATGGCCGAAACGCATCTGCAGACGGCGGTGGACATCGGACGTAAGATCGGAACCCCCGCGCCCTGACGATCTCCTTTGCCTTCCAGCCCTGCCATGCCCGAGCCCCGCCGCCGCTTGACCCGCGAACAGCGTGCCCGCCAGCTGCTGGACGTGGCGTGGGCGCTGGTGGGCGAAGAAGGGACCGATGCGCTGACGCTGGGACGCTTGGCGGAGGCTGCCGGGGTCGCCAAGCCGCTGGCCTACGACCACTTCGAAACCCGCAATGGTTTGCTGGCTGCGCTGTATGCCGATTATGACCAGAAGCAGACGGTGGTCTTCGATGAGCGCATCGGCAGCGCGAAGGCACGCCTGACGGAACGTGCGCATGCCATCGCGTCGGGCTACATCGATTGCGTGCTGTCGCAGGGCAGCGAGATCCAGGACATCCTCGCCGCGTTGGCGGGATCGCCGGAACTGCGTGCGGTGCGCCGCTGCTATCAGCAGGATTTCATCGACAAGTGCGCGCAGTGGCTGGGACCGTTCGCAGCGGGAGAGGTCGTACCGGCCAGCGGCCTCTGGGCCATCCTTGGTGCCGCCGAAACCCTCTCTGAAGCGGTGGCGGCCGGTGCGGTGGAACATGCGGCCGCCGAGGCCGAGCTGGCGCGCGTGATCGTCGCCATCGTCAAGCGCAGCACCTGAATCATGTGCGCGGAGCGACCTGGAGTTGCTCGACGCTGACCGGGGGCAGTGGCACGTCAGGCTGCAGCTCCGGCAACAGCTGCCGCAGCAGCTCCGGCATCGCCTGCATCGCGGCACCATCGATGTAGCGCCACTGCGTACTACCTACCGGCCGGATGGCGACCATGAAGGCAAGGCTTTTCACGGTCTGCGCGTCGACGGTGAACACCGTGGTCCGCGGCACGAAGCAGACCTCTTCGTCGCCGGCAGCATAGGTGCGGGTCGGTTCACCGACATCATCGCTGATGACCTTCACGCCCATGTCGTCGAGTGTCTTCATCGCATCGCGCGCAGCCTTCGCATAGGCCGCATCGCCGCCGGCAAACCGCTTCACGCTGGGATGCGTGCGCGCGATCATGGCATCGGTATCGCCGCGGACGAACGTGGACAGCAGCGACCGCACATCCTGCTGCAGCGCGTCGCTCTCGGCAGGAGTGAGTTCACCGGCATGGGTGAGTGCCGCGGAGAACGTGCAGAACAGCGCAAGCATCCAGCACAAGAGACGTCGATCCATCGATGGGGTACTCCTTCGGGCGCTGGACTATAGAGCGCATTGCCTGTGGTGTCTGCACAGGCTGTCCGTTACGCGTGTTGGGTGTCGGCCATCGTGGCGGTAGCAAAGCCCGCATCAAGCTGCGCCCGCACCTGCTCATCGCGCGACGCACGGGAATCAGCGCCCAGCACCACGTTGATCAGGCGCAGTGGCAGGGTGTGCCCAGCGCATCTGCGACGGGCAGTGGCCGCCAGGCAGAAACCTGCAGCCTGGGTGTAACCGGTCTTCAAGCCATCCACACCGTTTTCGCCGAGCAGGGCGTTCTGGTTCGCCTTCTGCAGGGTGCGGTGTACGAAGCTGCGCTGTGCGGTGATTGCGAGCAGGTCGGGGTAGCGGGCAAGCAGGTGGGCGGCCAGCATCGCCATGTCGCGTGCGGTCGACAGATGGCCCGGGGTGGTGATGCCGGACGCGGAAATGAAGTGCGTATCGTTCAGGCCCAGCGCCCGCGCGTGGCCGTTCATGTGCTGCGCGAACGCCGCCTGCGATCCGGCCAGGTGACGGGCCAGGGCGAGCGCTGCGTCGTTGCCGGAAACCACCATCAGGCCCTCCAGCAGTCTGCCGAGAGCGATGCTTTCGCCGGGCACCAGGCCCATCCGCGTTTCATCGTCGGCCACGTCGTGTACGTCGCGCGGATCGATGGCGATGGTGTCCGACCACGAACCGCCCGACTGCGCGAGCAGGTCGTACGCGGTGTAGGCCGTCATCAGCTTGGTCAGCGAGGCCGGCGGTCGTCGCAGCTCCGCGTGCTGCTGCTGGAGGATCTCGAGGGAGAGGGCATCGATCGTGATCGATGAAACAGGGGAACGGGAAGAAGTCATGGACTGCATACGGCGACAGCGTAACGGCGCGCGCCCTCGCTGGATGACTGTTTCTGAAATATTGAAATGATATAACGTCGCAAATGAGGTTGGATCACTTCGCTATCTGCTGGGACTGCTGATGAAAAAAACGAACCTCGAGGGCTGGTTGCGGCCGGTCATCCTGACAGCGCTGGTTGCCATCACCGGTTGCCACCACGATGTGCGCATCGAAAAGCCGGAACCGGCGCAGGGACGGCCGCACAACGTCATCGTGATGATCAACGATGGCGCCGGCTGGGGCACCTGGGATGCCGCCGCCTACTGGCAATACGGCAGCCGCGAAGGCGCCCCCTATGCCGACTTCCCGCATCGGCTGGCGGTGACAACGTTCCCGCTCAACGCCAGCAGCCAGCCTACGCACGATGCGGCGCAGACGCTCGGCTACGACGCGCAGAAGGCATGGGACGCCACGCCCGTGCCCGCGGCGGATCTGCCCTTCGCTGGGTATCAGTATCTGGCTGCGGTAGCCACCGACAGCGCGGCGGCCGGCACGGCGCTGTCCTCGGGAGTGAAGACCTACAACAACGCCATCAACGTCGACAACGACGGTGTACCGGTGGAGTTCAACACCCTGCGTGCCAAACGCCTGGGCATGGCTACCGGCGTGGTGACCTCGGTGCCCTTCGCGCATGCCACGCCGGCTGCATTCGCCGCACAGGCCGAATCCCGCAACAGCTATCACCAGATTGCCCACCAGATGCTGGCCCAGGGCCACATGGATCTGGTGATGGGTACCGGCGGCCCCGGCTACAGCGTCAATGGACAAGCCTGCGTCGACGGGCCGCAGGGCCCGGTGGCCGAGGGCTGCGGGAACCCTTGGGAGTGGGTGTCGCAGCAGGATTGGCAGCAGCTTGAGGCGGGCACGGCCATTGCCGGAAATCCATCGGGCCCGTGGCGGTTGATCCGCAGCAAGGCCGAGTTCGTCGCACTGGCGCAGGGCCTGATGCCCTCCGACCGGCCGCTGATCGGTGTGCCGCGCGTGGCCAACACCCTGCAACAGGCGCGCCAGCTGCAGGTACTGGGCGAAGACGCGAGCACACCATCGGGAGTGAAGAAGATCGACAGCGTGCCGGACCTGGCGACGATGACCCGTGGCGCGCTGCAGTTCCTGCAGCTGCGCTCAACCAAGGGCCTGTTCCTGATGGTTGAAGGCGGTGCCACCGACTGGGCAGCGCACACCAGCGCCTGCGGCAGTGAATGGCACTACGGCGCCTGCACCGGGCAGCCGCAGTTTGGCCGTCTGATCGAAGAGACCGTCGAGTTCAACGATGCCGTGTCGGCGGTCATCGCGTGGATCGAGGAGAACGGTGGCTGGGAGCGCAACCTGCTGATTGTCACCACCGACCACGACAACAGCATGCCGATGGGCCCGGATGCACAGCAGGTGGCCTTCGAGCCGGTGCGAAACCATGGCCGCGGGCGTATGCCGGGCATGAGCTTCCGCCCCACCGGTAACCATTCAAACGGCCTGGTGCCACTGTGGGCCAAGGGCAACGGCGCCGAGCTGCTAGGCAAACGCGTGCGCGGCGTCGACCAAGGTTATCGCCAGCATGTGCGCTTGAACGATGGCAGCTACATCGACAACACCGATGTGGCCGCGGCGATACAGGAAGCGCTGCAGCGACGTTGACCGGCCGGGCACCCGCCTGCACGACGCCTGCACGTTCCGCACATGCGGGCATCGTCATCGTGCGCCGATGGACTCCGATATCCGCATCGATGGCCGCGTGTTCGCTTATGTCTTTCCCTGTGCCTGGGAGGACTACGCGAAGATTGGTTTCTCGCGCGATCCGCTGGGCCGGATCAGTGCGCTGCATCGGCGCTGGTTCGAGTTCTTCGATCTGGAAGCAGGCGCGCTTGTCGAAGCGGAATCAGAGCGGGATGCGCGTGACCTGGAACTGCAGTTGCGCCGGCCCTTCAAGCTGCATCGTGCGCCGGCACCGATGACGGTGCAGGACAAGGCCGGTGGGCGCACCGAATGGGTGCGCGGGGCCAACGCCGCATTGGCCGAGGCGGTACGTGCGCTGGCACAGCAGGGCTATCACACGTATCCGCTGCGGCCGTGGCTGCGGGCGGCGATGGTCCAGCGTCTGGACCGGCTGCATGACTGGGCCGCAGCGCAGGTGCCGGAAGAGGAAAGCCTGCGCACGCCGGTCGGTGTGGCCGCACTGCGCGAAGCCCTCGATGCGTATCGCGCGCTCGCTATCGATCCCGAGCCGTGGTTGCCGGAGCACCTGCAGCGCGGCTGGTGACACTTCCCGAGGTGGCCGGGACGTTGGCCGGCCGCGGTGCCCGGTGCGCATCGGGCGCTGGGGGAACGGGGGTGGCCAGACGCTGGGCCAGGGCAACGTTGGTCACGTGACCCTGCAGGAACAACAGACCGCTGAAGATGTTCATGATCGCCTCTCCACTTGAGTGGAATGCACGATAAGGGCAGCATGGGGGCGCAAAAAGCGACATTTCCGCAAGGCCGACTTGAGAGGAATTCAAGGCTTATGTCCCGCCCCCCGCTGCATGCCCTGCAGGGCTTCGTCGCTGCCGCACGCCTGGGCAACCTGTCCCGCGCCGCCGCGTCGATGAACCTGACGGTCAGTGCGCTCAGCCATCAGATGCGCCAGCTCGAGGAGCGCCTGGGCCAGCCGCTGCTGATCCGGCAGGCACGCGGTGTGGCCTTGACCCTGGAAGGACAGCGCCTGCTGGATCAGGTCGGCCCCCATCTGGATGCGATCAACGAAGCTTTCCAGCCGTACGCCGCGCGGCCGGAGCATGTGCTCACCATCAGCGCGGTGCCGTCGATGGCCAGCGCATGGCTTGTGCCACGCCTGGGTAACTTCGTGGCGGCGCATCCACAGATCGAAATCAATCTGCAATCGAGCGAGCGTCTGATCGACTTCGACCGGCAACTGCAGTTCGATGCGGCGCTGCGGTTGGGCAGCGGACAATGGCCGGGGCTGGTGGTGGAACCGTTGTTCGACGAATGGCTGCTGCCGATGGCCAGCCCGGCACTGATCGAGCGCATGGGCGGCATCGGCCACGTACCGTTGGCGCAGTGGCCGCTGCTGGGAGACCCCGACGGCGCGTGGGGCGCATGGTTCGCGCTGATCGGGCAGCGCCCGCCCGCGCGGTTCGTGGCGGTGCTGGATGATTCCGAGGCCCACCATCGCGCTGCGCTGGACGGCGTTGGTGTTGCGCTTGGGCGGGTCACGCGGGCGCGGCTGCTGCTGGATTCCGGCCAGTTGGTTGCGTTGTCGGACCTGCGCCTGAAAACCGCATGGCCCCATTGGCTGGTGTACCCGCAGCGCTCGATACGCCACCGTGGTTTCCTGGCCTTTCGCGAATGGCTGCACGCGCAGGCAGCCGAGCATGTGCGGCACATGCAGGCCGCCGACGCGGGGTAGCGCCCGTCGCGCAGGCGCGATGCTGTGGCGTGTGCGTCAGCGCACCAGCGTGACTGCCTGCCCGGCACGTGCGAAGGCCTCGCCCAGCAGCGGCCCGGCTTTGATGGCTTCCACTTCCGCGAACAGTGCCTGCACCGCCGCTGCGGGTCGAGCAACGGGCACTGCGACCGCCTGCTGGATGACGGTGAAGCGATCTGCCAGCACGCGATGGCCGGCATGCGCCTGTGCCCAGGCCTGCAGGGGTTGGCGTACGCCGGCCGCTGCATCCAGCCGCTGCTGGTCGAAAAGTGCAATGGCGGCGGCCGAAGTATCGGCGCGTTCAATCGTGGCCTGACGCAGTTCACGGCTGAGGAACAGATCGTAGGCGGCGCCGTGACCCACCGCGATGCGCAGCCCGTCGTGGTCGAGATCTGCAACCTGCCGTGCTGGGCTGTCATTGCGCACCAGGTAGGTTCCTTCGATCTCCAAATACGGCGCACTGAAGGCAATGCGGTCGGCGCGCGCCGGGTCCACCGCCAGGAAGGCCAGATCCCACGCATCGTCGCTCGCCGCTGCCACCACCGATGCGGCCGCCTCGTGGCAACTGAAGCGGGCCTGCACACCCAGCCGCTGTGCCAGAACCGTGGCCAGTTCCACCGATGGCCCGCGTGGCGCATCGGCGTCGCCCTGGGCCAGCACCGGGTTGCCGAGGTTGATGGCAACGCGCAGGAAGCCGAGCGGGGCCAACGCGTGACTGTGATGGGCCAGGGACATGCGCGGTTCCAGCTCGGTGTCGGGCTGCCCAGCATGCCAGCTGTGGCCGTATCGTGTGGTGTGCGGAGCTGCGATCCTGTGTTTCATCCGCCTGCGCGCCCAGCCTGATCACCATGAATTCCATCCTGCATGTTGAAGTTCCCGTCGCCGACCTGGACCGTGCCATGGCGTTCTACCGGCAATGGCTGCAGGTGGACATCGCTACCCCGATCACCGTGCACGACTGCCGGATGGCGTACCTGCCATTCAACGATAGGGGCGCGGGTGCCAGCATGGCGCTGGTGCACGGTGCTGACTACCTGCCCTCGGAGCAGGGTCCCCGCATCTACCTGGGCGTGGACGATCTGGATCACAGCCTGCAGCGTGCCCTTCAGGCTGGCGCGGTGCTGTGCTTTGGCCCGGACGTGGCCGGTGACCGGCGGGTGGTCGAGATCCGCGACAGCGAGGGCAACCGGATCGCCCTGCAGGCGCCCGTCACCCCATAGCCCTCCGGTCAGCAGCCGAACATCGCGTGGCTCTACACGGACGCGGCGCGCGATCGCTGCAGCCAGTCGGCAATGGCTGGATCCAATCGCGGATCGTCCGGAAGGCGCATGCCGAAGCCCTGCTGCAGCACCTCGCGTACGTCCTGCACATCGCGCAGCGGGCGCTTGGCCGGTACCTGGCCCGGGCGATATTCGGTGTAGTTGCCGCTGCCGATGGTGCGTCGCCAATCCGGCCCGGTCAGTGATGCACGCAGTTGGCCGGGGAAGCTCGACTGCGGATGCGTACACACGTACCAGTTGCCCACTTCGTTATCGATCGGCGCCGGTGGCTGCAGGTCGAAGCGGTACAGCGCCCGCCAGTCATCCCCTGCTTCGGCGGCAAGCATGAAGTCGCCATCGTCCAGCCGCCGCACGCGGTAGCGCTCATGCGGTGTGTCCTGGACTGCGGTCTCATGCAGGCGCAGTGGCACGGTCGGGGTCAGGCTGCCGAAGCCGGTATCGACCAACCAGTCCGCTTCCTGCAGACGCACCCGAAGGAGCAGATGCGTACGCGCGGTCAGCTCGCCCTCTGCAGCCGACAGCAGCACCCGTGCGCTCAGCGGCTGCGCATCGAAGCCCAGGGCCTGCAGCAGGGCCAGGAACGCGCCATTGAGTTCGAAGCAGTAGCCGCCGCGCTGCGCGTGCAGCAGCTTGTGCTGGACGCTGTCCAGGTCGATGGCGACCGCGTCGCGCAGCAGGCTGGTCAGGGTCTCGAACGGCAGCAGGGCGTTGTGGCGCTGCTGCAGCAGGGTCAGCCCGGCCAGGGTGAGCGGTGGCGGGGCATCCAGCTGCAGGCGCTGCAGGTAACGGGGGACGTCGATGGACATGGCAGGCACCACGGGCGGGGGGCTCCACTGTGCTACCGCAACCGGGGTAAAGGTCAAGCGTTCCGCGCCGGTGTCATCCCCCCGTCGCCTGCGGCCGGTACAACAGCGACGACTGGCTACTGCCCGCGGCAGGACTCAGTCGGACGCTAAAGCTCCGCTGCAACCGGCCGATACAGGTGCGTCCTTCTGCCTGGAGTCTGTCATGTCGGCCGTCGTTCCCCACCTTCGGTCCCTGCGTAGCCGCGTTGTCGGGTTGCGTTCCCGTTTCCCAGGCCTGCTGCGCTGGCTGCAGCCACATCGACTCAGCGTCGCCGACAAGCTCAAGGCGACCCTGCTGGTCTGCAGCCTGGGCCTGGTGGCCATCGCCGCCGTCCACGCCTGGACCAGCCATGCGAGTACGCAGTCGGCCCGCGATCAGGCCAGCTACCAGCACGGCAGTGACCGCGTTGCTTCGCTGGCAGCCCGGGTGGCCGAGGCGCGGCGCCTGCAGACCCAGTATGCGCGCAGTTTCGATGATGCGGACCGCAGCCAGTTGCTGGCCACGCAACAGATGTTGAAGCAGGACCTGCAGGCGTTGCGGGGCATGCCGATGGACGCGGGCCGGCGCAAGGTGCTGCAGGCGATGACCGAGGCTGTCGACGCATTCTCACAGGGCATCGCCGCGTTGTTCGAGCGCGTAGATGAGATGGGACGCGGCGACGCTGGTCTGGCCGCACAGCTGCAGCAGGCTGCCGACGCACTGCAGACGCAGGTGGATGCGCTGGAGCGCCCAGCGCTGTCCCTGCATGTGCAGCGGATGCGACGTCAGGAAGCGTTGCTGCTGCTCGATGGTGACTCCACCCACGCCGATCGCGCCAGCGAAGAAAAGCTGCCCTTCGACCTGGCATTGGCCGGCCTGCCAGCCGACGTGCAGGAGCGCGTGCGCAACGGCATGGAAGCCTACCAGGCCGCGTTGCTGGGCTATACCGCCGCGCGCGTCGGCCTGGACGTGGAGGCGCAGTCACTGCTGGAGACCGCGGCGGCCGTGGGCCCGGCATTGGCCGCGTTCCAGCAGGCCCAGGTTGCAGCACTGGAACAGGCACAACTGCGCCAGCGATCGGGTACAAGGATGGCCAGCGCGCTGTTCGTGGCTACCCTGCTGCTGGTGGCTGGCGTGCTGATCACCAGCCTGGTACTGGTGGTGCGCGCGGTGCGTCGACCGATCCAGGACACCCTGCGATTTGCGGGCGATATCGCGGATGATCGGCTCGACACCACGCTGCGCGTGCACAATGCCAATGATGAGATCGGCCAGCTCGCGCAGCGCCTGGTCGACATGCAGCAGCGCCTGCGTGCGCGCACCGAGACCGAGCGCGCGGTGGCACGCGGCAACACGCGCGTGCGGCAGGCGCTGGACAGCGCCCAGACCGGCCTGATGGTGGTTGATGCGGAAGGGCAGGTGGCCTACGTCAATCCGGCGCTGCTGCAGTTGCTGGCGCTTCCCGCAGAGACATTGCTCGGCAGCGACGCGGTCCGCCTGCATCCGGCGCTGGCGGGACTGATCGGTGTCCGTCAGCGCGAAGAGCGCGAGATCGGCCACGCCGGTACCCGGTATCAGTTGATCGCCAATGCCATTGTCGAGGACGACCACTTCCTGGGTGTCGCGGTGGAATGGCGCAGCCGCGCGCTGGAAACGCTGCTGGAGACCGAAGTGGCGGCGCTGGTCGATGCGGCGGCGCATGGCGAGCTGCAGGGTCGCATCGCGCTGGAGGGCAAGCAGGGGTTCGTACGCACGCTGTCGACCAGCATCAATCGCCTGCTGTCCACTTTCGAGACCAATCTGGGCGACCTGCAGGCGCTGCTGGCCGCACTGGCACGCGGTGACTTGAGCGTGCGCATGGAGGGCGACCTGCAGGGCGTGTTCGCCCGCATGCGTGACGATGCCAATGCCACTGTCGCGCAGCTGGGCCACATCGTCACCCGTATCCAGCAGGCCACGGTCCGCCTGGATGTGGGCGTGGGCGAGATCGTGGCCGGCCATCACGATCTTTCCCAGCGCACCGAGCAGCAGGCGGCCAACCTGGAAGAAACCGCGGCATCGATGCATGAGCTGACCGACACCGTTGGCCGCAATGCCGACGCCGCGGGGCGTGCTGACGGACTGGTACGCGACGCCGCCAAGGTTGCCGAGCGCGGCGGTACTGCGGTCGGCCAGGTGGTGGCCACCATGCAGGGCATCAGCGCGTCGTCGCGGCGCATCGGCGACATCATCCAGCTGATCGATGGCATCGCCTTCCAGACCAATATCCTGGCCCTAAACGCGGCAGTGGAGGCCGCGCGTGCAGGCGAGCAGGGCCGCAGCTTCGCGGTGGTGGCCGCCGAAGTGCGCTTACTGGCCCAGCGCAGCGCGGATGCAGCCAAGCAGATCAAGGGACTGATCGAGGATTCGGTGGCGCGGGTCGGTCAGGGCAGTACCCAGGCCGAGCAGGCGGGCACGACGATGGACGAAATCGTCAGCAGCGTGCAGCAGTTGGCCGGGCTGCTGGCCGGTATCCGCAGTGCGTCGCACGAGCAACATGCGGGCATCGCCCAGGTGAACCAGACCGTCGTGCAGATGGAGGCCAGTACGCAGCGCAATGCGAGCCTGGTGGAAGAAGCAGGCGCATCCACCGCGCAGATGCAGGCCCAGGTGCAGGCGCTGTCCGAAGCGGTGGCGGCGTTCCGACTACTGCCCGAGCGCCGGGCGCGCGCGGCGGCGTGATGGCCTGATCGCCTTCGCCGGGCATGGCCCGGCGCTACCGTTGAAACCCATGACGGGTAGCGCCGGGCCATGCCCGGCGAACGGACTCAATACACGTCGCGCCGATACCGTCCGTTCTCAAGCAGCGTTTCCACGGCTTCATCGCCCAGTGCCTCGCGTAGTACCTGGTCCACGCCTTCGGCCATGCCGTGCAGCGATCCACACACATGGATCACCGCACCGCGTGCCAGCCACGCGTGCAGTTCATCCACCGCAGCGTGCAGGCGATGCTGCACGTAGCTGCCATCGTCCACATCACGCGAGTACGCCTGATCCAACCGCAGCAGGTGCGCGTCAGCCTGCCATCGGATGATTTCCTCGGCGAACAGGAAGTCGTGCGCGCGCTGGCGCTCGCCGAACAACAGCCAGTGACCGTGCTCGCCGTGATGCGCGGCTTCGCGCAGCAGGCTGCGCAGGCCGGCGATGCCCGTGCCGTTGCCGATCAGCACCATCGGCGTGCCCGGCTGCCGATGGAAGCCCGGGTTGCGATGCACGCGGGCCGCAACCGCACCCTCCAACGGCGCATGCAGCGCCAGCCAGCCCGAGCCCAGGCCCGCGCGGCCGGCTGCGTCGCGAACCAGCCGGACCACCAGTTCCACCTCGCCATCGGCGGCGCATGAGGCGATGGAGTAGTCACGCCCAGGAAGTGACGGCAGGACTGACAACCACAGGCCTGCATCCTGTACTCGCAATGCACTGCCAGCTTCGGGTAGCACGCGTTCGCTGGCCAGTTCCAACAGCGTTTTCGCAGCACCGTCGATCAGCACCGGTTGCAGGGGATCCAGACCATGCGCTCGAAGCACCGCGTGCACATGCATCGCGTCGTGGCGTGGTGCGATATGCAGGATGTCGCCGGCCTGCCAATCGACATCAGCCGGCGGTGCCAAGCGGATCTTCCAGATCTGGCCACCGACGCTGCCGGCGTTGAGCAGGGTGCGGTCGAGCAGGCGCCAGTCGTGCATCACCGTGGCGGCTGGCAGCACGCTGTCATCGGTGTCGATGCCAGTCAGTCCGGTCAGTTGCAGTTGCCACTGCCGCAGCGCCACCACTGAAGCGGCATCGACGTCGATGCGGGCGAACAACGGCTGTGCACCCGCGCGGGTCAGCCAGTCATCCATCTGCATGCCGAATCCGCAGAACCGTGCGTACTGGTGGTCGCCCAGCGCGAGCATGCCGTAACGCAGCCCGGAAAGGTCCAGCATCTGTGCCAGCAGTTGGCGCGCGCTGCGCCGTGCGTTGTCCGGTGGCTCGCCATCACCGAAGGTGCTGAGAACGAACAGCACCTGTGTGGTGGCTTGCAGCTGCGTGGCAGTCACACGCGCAAGCGGCAATACCTGCACCCCGTGGCCGGCCGCCTGCAACTGTGCCGCCGCACGCCAGGCCAACTGTTCGGCGAGGCCACTCTGGCTGGCATGCACCACCAGCCACGGTGTGCCCGCGGTATGAGGTGCTGCTGCCGGAACGGTCTGTCGCAGCGCGCGCGCGGCGCGCTGGCTGCGGCGGCGGTCCAGGTACAACAGCCAGCCGGTGATGAAGAACAGGCACATGCCCAGGCTGCTGAGCATCACCACGATGCGTCCGGGCATGCCGAAGAAGCTGCCCGAGTGCAGGGCGAACATGCTGGTGGTGAGCTGGCCGCCGGCCCCTTGGCGCGCATACGGGCGCGCGTCGAGAATCGCGCCGGTGGCCGGGTCGAGCTGCAGCAGGTCATGCGCACGATCATGGTGGCCGCCGCGCTGCGCGGGATCCGCCGACATCACCCTCACGTTGAGCGCTTGACCGGGCTTCTCCGGCAGACGCAGGTCGATGAAGCCCTGGCGCACACCGGGCAGCGCATACAGCGTGGCCTCGACATTGCGCAGATCCAGGGGACGATCCGTGGCGAGTTTGTGCTTGGCGGTGGGCGCCACACCCAGCAGCTGGTTCAGCCCGTTGCGGTACCAGTCGAACGACCACCACAACCCGGTCAGCGCGCTCATCAGGTAGATCAGCAGCACCCAGGTGCCGATCACCGAATGCAGACTCCACAGGAAGCCGCGACCCTTGCGCGCCCACTCCACTGCCAGCCAGCTGCGCCAGTGCCACCAGCGGCGCGGCCAGCGCAGGTACAACCCGGACAGGGTGAAGAACAGCAGGGCGATCGCGCAGCTGCCGGTGATCCACGAGCCACGCTCTCCGGCAACCATATGGCGGTGCAGGTCCTCGACGAAATCGAAGAAAGCCTGTCCGCGCAGCGCGCTGAAGCGCTCGCCGCTGTAGGGGTCGAAATACACCCAGTGGTCCTTGCCACCGACAAAGCGTGCGACCGATGGGCGCTGGCCGCTGGCATCCACCCGCAGGCGCTGCAGCGGCCGCTCGCTGCCCGCCTGCAGCAACGGCACCAGTTCACTCAAGGCGAGCGGTTGCTGGTTGTCGGCATGGTGTTCGGCGATCGCGGCGAAACCGGGATTGGCCGCGCGCAGCAGCTCATCCTCGAACGACAGGACCGCACCGCTCAGGCCCATCACGGCCAGGATGGCACCCGCGCTGATACCCAGCAGCCAGTGCAGTTGGAACAGGACGTTCTTGAACATCGGGATCGAGGGCCGTCAAGGCTGCCGCCCGCATCCTGCGCAACAGCAAATGAGAATTAATCTCGTAATTCTCCGGGTCCCGGGCCGCTGCGGTCAAGAAGGGTTTGCCGGCAGGGCTGCGCCCTGCACCCGCAGAGGCAACGGCAACGGCCGAAGCAACAACAGAAGCTGGTTTCCTGAGGGTAGGCGGGGTGGGGCCGGTTGCGGGGGACGCTGCAAGTACGTCCCTGTAAGCTCGGTCGCGCCATCCATGGCGCTCACGCCCCCGCAACCGGACCCACCCCGCCTTCGACAGACCTCCGCGGTCTGTCGGAATGGCGTTCTGTGTTGCTGTTGGTGGTTGTCGACCTTGGTCGACACGTAGATCCACGCCATGCGTGGATGCTCTTCGTTCCATTGTCGAAATATTCGATTTCGATGGAGTCATCCACGCATGGCGTGGATCTACCAGATACCGGGAATCTGTCAGAGGTGGGGTGGTGTCGGATTGCGGGGTGTCAGCCGCATGGATGCGGCTGCCAAGCCCCCACGGATGGGTTTACGGCGTCCCCGCAATCCGACACCGCCCCGCCATCCCACGGAATGCCAGCTGTTGCCGTTGCTTCGGCTGCTGCCGTTGATTCGGCCTCTGCAGGTGCAGGGCGCAGCCCTGCCGACCTTACTTCGCCCAGCCTTCGATCTCGCCGTGCGCGAACGGGCCGAGCTTGGCCTTCACCATCCGGCCCCGCGCATCGAACAGCACGCTGTACGGCAGCAGGCCCTGCGCATTGCCCAACTGCACGCTGGCATCGCGTGGGCCCGGGGTATCGAGCACGATGGGATAGTTCACCGGAACCCGCCGCAGGAAATCGCGCACGCCGTCCGGCGTATCCAGCGCCAGGCCCAACACCTGTACGCCGCGCGCGCCCTGGCCCTCGGCAAAACGGGCCAGCTCGGGCATTTCTTCCACGCAGGGGCCGCACCAGCTGGCCCAGACATTGACCAGCAATGGCCGGCCCTTGAACCGTTCGCGGATATCCTGCGCGTGACCTTCAGCATCGGGCAGGACCAGCGCCGGCAGCGGATCACCAGGGCGCAGCACCGGCAACGTCGGCGGCGATACGGCAACAGGCGCTGGGGTTTGCGCCGCCGGCGCCGGCGCCAGCCGATTGCCGGCCCACAGGCCAAGCCCGGCAGCCAGCACCGCTGTCCACAGCAGTGCTGGCCGTTGCCACTTCATCGTGCGGTGCGCAGCAGCGCTTCTTCCACCAGCGCCTGGGTCAGCAGGGTGGGCAGCACCGTCGGCGGCGCGCCGGGGCCATACACCACGTACAGCGGCACGCCCACGGCCTTGTGCTCATCCAGGAAGGCGGTGATCTGCGGGTCCACATTGGTGTAGTCGCCGCGCATGTACACCGCGTTGGTGCGCTTGAGCAGTTCCTTGAACTCCGGGCGCGACAGCACCGCGCGCTCGTTGGCTTTGCAGCTCACGCACCAGTCGGCGGTCATGTTGACGAACACCACGCGGTTGTCGGCGCGCAAGCGGTCCAGCATCTGCGGCGAATACTCCACCACGTTCTCGCTGCTCGCCTGCGCGGCACGTGCCGGCGGTGCCAGCTGGGTCACGGCCCAGACCGGCACCAGCGCCGCGATCACCAGCAGCACGCCCAGCAGCCCCGCCGCGCGCTGGCTGCGCCAGCGGCTGCGCTCGAACAGCCACAGGCCACCGGTGAGCAGCAGCAGGCCACCCAGCGCCAGCGCCATGCCATCCACACCGCGCTGCTTGCCCAGCACCCACAGCAGCCACAACGCGGCGGCGTACATCGGGAAGGCCAGCACGTGCTTCAGGGTTTCCATCCACTGGCCCGGCTTGGGCAGGCGACGGGCCAGCGCCGGCACGAAACCGATCAGCAGGAACGGCAGGGCCAGGCCCAGGCCGAGGAACAGGAACACCAGCATCGCCGCCACCGGCGGTGCAACGAAGGCATAGGCCACCGCCGGGCCGAAGAACGGACCCACGCAGGCGCTGCCGACCACACAGGCCAGCACGCCGGTGAAGAAATCGCCGGCCGGACCACTGCGTCGCGCCAGCGACTGGCCGAAGTTGCCGATGCCGCCGCCCATGGTGAACACGCCGGACAGGCTCAGGCCCACCGCGAACATGATGTAGGCCAATGCCGCGACCACGCCGGGATGTTGCAGCTGGAAACCGATGCCGACTGCGTTGCCAAGCATGCGCAGGCCGACCATCAGCGCGCCGATCACCGCGAAGGCAACCAGCACGCCCAGCGTGTACCACATGGCATGGCTGCGGGCGCGCTCGGGGCTTTCGCCGCTCTGCGCCAGGCTCAGCACCTTCAACGACAGGATCGGCAGCACGCAGGGCATCAGATTCAGCACCAGGCCACCACCCAGCGCCAGCAGCAGTACCCACAGTAGCGAGCTGTCGGTTTTCGGCACGCGGCTGGGGGCCTTGGTACGCAGCGCATTGTCCTGCTGCGCGTCGGCGGCGAAGGCATCGCGCGCGCCGCTGCTGGCGTCGGCACCACCGGCATTGGCCGGCGCGTCGTTGGGCACGGTCGGAAGCAGGCGCAGCGGCGTGCCATTGGCGCCCTCGCGGGTGCTGGCAGCGGCCGAAGGCGGCAGCGAGCGGATCACTTCGTCGCGTGCAGCCGGTGCATCACCGGTGGCGTTGACCTTGCCGGCGGGGATCGACAGCTTCACCCGCCGGGTCATCGGCGGATAGCAGATGCCATCGGTCTGGCAGCCCTGGAAGGTCACCACCAGCGTGCTGTCGACCGCCTCGGCGCGGCTGCGGCGCAGCGGCACCGGCACTTCCACCTGGTTGAAATAGACCGCCACATCACCGAAGTGCTCGTCGCGGTGCGACTGCGCCGCCGGCCAACGCGGTTTGTCGGCCAGTACCCCGGCGCTGCCTTCCAGCTTCAGCGAAGTGCGGTCGCGATACAGGTAATAGCCTGGTGCCGGGCTGAAGCGTAGCAGCAGGGTGTTGCCATCGCTGGCGATGGCATCGAAGCCGAACGCCTGTTCCGACGGCAGCGGCAATGCCTGGCTGTTGCTGGTGCCCGGCAGCCGCAGGCCACCGCCACTACCGGCGCCGGCCAACGGGTTGTTGAACGCACTGGCGCCGGTGGCGCGTGCGGTCGGCAGCGTGGCAGGTGCACCGCCCGCGCCGGGCAGGGTCACCTGCACCACGCGCTTCTGCGGCGGGTAGCACACACCGGCATCGGCGCAGCCCTGGTAACGCACTTCCAGGCTGATGGTGCCGGCGGCATCGGTGGGCGCGCCGGGCAGGGTGGCCTGCAGGCGCTCGCGGTAGGTCTCCACCTCACCGAAGAAATCGTCGTGGTGCTTCTTGCCTGCGGGCATCTGCAGCGCAGCGGCATTGAAGGCCGGATCGGCCTTCACCGTGGTGCGGTGGCGATACAGGTAGTAGCCCGGGGCGATCTTGAACTGCAGTTGGATCTGGCCACGCTCGGGCGCGCTGGTGGTCAGCGCGAACGCCTGGTCCACCGGCAGCAGATCTTTTTCATCCAGCGCGAAGGCCGGCAATGAAAGCCACAACAGAGCGCACAAGGCGGCGCCACGCGCAAACAGAGTCTTCAATCAGTGTCCTCCCGGGTCTGTGCCCGGATCCAGTCCAGATACGCCGGCAGGCCGGCCCGGGTTTCGACCGCGATGCACTCCGGGAGTTCATACGGATGCAGTTCGACGATCCGGGCGATGGCTTCATCGACACGGCTTGCGGTGGTCTTCACCAGCAGCTGCAGTTCGGCGTCGGTGGTGACCTCGCCCTGCCAGCGGTACGTCGACTGTGCGCCGTCCAGGCGGGTGACGCAGGCAGCCAGGTGCTCGGCGACCAGCGCGTGCGCGATGCGCTCGGCACTGGCCCGGTCCGGGCAGGTGGTCAACAGCAGCAGGACGGGATCGACGGTCGACATGACCGTCGAGTATAGGGCCGTCGCCGGGGCAGGGCCCGGCGACGGCAGTGGACCGCAGCGTTGCGCGGTCAGTTGGCCAGCTGGCAGGTGGCCGGCTTGGCCGAGGTGAACAGGCCCGGGGTGGCCCACTCGGGGTGGTCGATGAACGGGTTGCGGTTGCCCTGGAAGCTGTAGATCACGTCATTGCGGGCACGTTCTGCAGCGCTCGGCGGATCAGCAAGATGCCAGTCGATCAGGGTCGACAGCAGGCCCATGTAGGCCGGCGAGCTGCTGGTCTTGACGATCTTGCTGCGGTCGTCGGTCAGTTCCAGGTCCGGTTCGGACTGGCCGGTGGCCGCATCCTTGCCCCCTTCATAGCGGATGGCCATGTACATCACCGCGCGTGCCATGTCGCCCTTGCGTGCACCCCACACTTCGAAGGTGCCAGCGTTGCCATCCGGCGTGCGTACCCAGTTCGAATTGCCCGGGTAGCCGCCGCTGCCGCCGCCCTGGCCATTGTTGGCCTCGGTGGCACGCTCGCCGCAGTTGGCGTCGCACTTGCCGAACGGCTTGTTGCCGCGGTCGGCATTCCACTGTGCGTCGGTCAGGTACAGCATGTGGGTGTCGGTGTAGGGCGCGTACGGCAGGCCCTTGTCGCCGGTGGTGCTGGCAAAGCCCAGCGAATTGGGCCAGGTGTGCTCGCGGTTGTACTTCAGGCCGCCGCCACTGCCGGCACGGTCGGTCACCTTGGTGTAGCTGCGGTTGCGGTAGGCGTCGAGGATCTTGCCGGCGTTGTTCGGATCTTCGTCGGCGATCTCCAGGATGGTCCAGGTGCTGGTGCCCGAGCCGCTGTACGGATACGCGGTGTGGCCCTTGATGGTGGCGTGCAGCGAGCAGCGCAGCTGGCTGGGGCTGCTGGTGTTGACCTTCGAGTAATAGCCCGCCGGGCCGCCGGGATTGCCCGGGTCCGGATTGCCGGTGGTGGTGGCCACGGTGAAGGCGATGCGGCTGTCGGTCGCCGGACGGGCACCCTGTGCGTCAGTGATGCGTGCGGCACGGATGTCGAAGCGGCAGGCCTCACCGGCGACCAGCGCGGTGTTGGTCGACAGCTTCACGCTCTTGCCGCTGGCCGGCCAGGTCAGCGGTACGCTGCCGGAGGTGCCGCAGGTCAGTGCGAAGGCGCCGCTGGCGAGGTTGACCGTCTCGCTGAACACCACTTCCAGGTCGGCGGCGGCAGGGAAGGTGCTGCTGCCCTGTGCCGGCGTAGTGGTGGACACCGAAGGCGGCGTGTTCGGGCCCGGGGTGCCACCGCCGCTGAAGGTCTGGTTGTTGTTGCAGCTGCCGAAGGTCTGCTTGGCCGATTCGGCCCAGGTGAAGTGCGCGTACTGGCTGCCGCTGCCGGTCAGCTGCAGCGAGGTGCCCGCCGCGGTGCTGTTGGTTTCGGCAACCGGAATGTTCTGGCTGGTCATGCCGGCGGCGGGGCCACCGGAGGCAGTGATCGCGCCCTCGTAGCTGAGGAACTGGACCACTTTGCCGCTGGCGTCGACCAGGGCGATGCCGTCGTTGGGGCCGTTCTGCAGGCCGTTGGTGGGGTAGGTGACCACGGCCAGGGGGGCGCTGCCGCAGCTGGCCGCGGTTCCCGCCGGTACCGCATTGTTGGCGTAGACCGTGGCGGCCGACGGATTGCTGCCGTTGTAGAGGTACAGGCGGTAGCCGGACAGGTCCTCGCCGGCGGTGGCGACCACTTCGATGGCTTCGCCGACGTCACCGGCAGCGGTGCTGTCGTCGTAGTGCAGTTCGTTGATGAAGACCTCGGCCTGGGCCGGCGCGGCGGCCAGTGCCAGCAGGCAGGCGGCGGCGAGCGGGGACAGCAATCGCATCGACTACTCCTTGTGATTGGGAATGCCGGGCCACCCTAAAGCCGATCTGGTGACACTTTGTCGTAAATGAACGCCAGATATCTGACAGTGAGACGCCCATCACCAAAATACCGGATCCGCGGACATCGAGCTGTCGCGGCGCGTCGATAAAAATTTGCCAGCCGGGCCTTGAAAGGTCCCCGGGGGTCTCCATCTCTGTCCTGCTCCCGACCTGTCGGGCTTTTTCACGCGCGTTGCTGGCAGTCACCTGGTGTGAGTGCTAACATCGCCGGACTTTTTCAGACCAATCAATAACTTAAGAGGTCCCACATGAGCATCAAGCCGCTGCACGACCGCGTTGTGGTCAAGCCGATCGAAGCCGACGAAGTTTCCGCCGGTGGCATCCTGATCCCGGACTCCGCCAAGGAAAAGTCCACCAAGGGTGAAGTCGTGGCCGTGGGCCCGGGCAAGCCGCTGGACAACGGCACCGTGCGCGCTCCGTCGCTGAAGGTCGGTGACAAGGTCATCTACGGCCAGTACGCCGGCAGCTCGTACAAGAGCGAAGGCGTCGAGTACAAGGTCCTGCGCGAAGACGACGTGCTCGCCGTCATCGGCTGAGCGTCGGCGCGACCTGCTTCATACCCTGATTCCAAACACCCAGCTGCCGGGCATGGCCCGGCGCTACCAATGAGGTAACTGCAATGGCTGCCAAGGATATTCGTTTCGGTGAAGACGCCCGTTCGCGCATGGTGCGCGGCGTCAACGTTCTCGCCAATGCCGTCAAGGCCACCCTGGGCCCGAAGGGCCGCAACGTCGTGCTCGAGAAGAGCTTCGGCGCCCCGACCATCACCAAGGACGGCGTGTCCGTCGCCAAGGAAATCGAACTGGCTGACAAGTTCGAGAACATGGGCGCGCAGATGGTGAAGGAAGTCGCGTCGCGTACCAACGACGACGCCGGCGACGGCACCACCACCGCTACCGTGCTGGCCCAGGCCCTGATCCGCGAAGGCGCCAAGGCCGTTGCTGCCGGCATGAACCCGATGGACCTCAAGCGCGGTATCGACAAGGCCGTCGTGGCTGCCGTCGCCGAGCTGAAGAACATCTCCAAGCCGACCGCTGACGACAAGGCCATTGCCCAGGTCGGCACGATCTCGGCCAACTCGGACGAGTCGATCGGCCAGATCATCGCCAACGCGATGAAGGAAGTCGGCAAGGAAGGCGTGATCACCGTTGAAGAAGGCTCGGGCCTGGACAACGAGCTGGACGTGGTCAAGGGCATGCAGTTCGACCGCGGCTACCTGTCCCCGTACTTCATCAACAACCAGCAGTCGCAGACCGCTGACCTGGATGACCCGTACATCCTGCTGCACGACAAGAAGATCTCCAACGTCCGTGACCTGCTGCCGGTGCTGGAAGGCGTCGCCAAGGCCGGCAAGCCGCTGCTGATCGTTGCCGAGGAAGTCGAAGGCGAAGCGCTGGCGACCCTGGTGGTCAACACCATCCGCGGCATCGTCAAGGTCGTAGCCGTCAAGGCTCCGGGCTTTGGCGACCGTCGCAAGGCGATGCTGGAAGACATGGCCGTGCTGACCGGCGGCACCGTGATCTCCGAGGAAGTCGGCCTGTCGCTGGAAAAGGCCACCATCAAGGACCTGGGCCGCGCCAAGAAGGTGCAGGTTTCCAAGGAAAACACCACCATCATCGATGGCGTGGGTGACAAGGCTGCGGTCGATTCGCGCGTTGCGCAGATCAAGACCCAGATCGAAGACACCTCCTCGGACTACGACCGCGAGAAGCTGCAGGAGCGCGTGGCCAAGCTGGCCGGTGGCGTTGCAGTGATCAAGGTCGGCGCTTCGACCGAAATCGAAATGAAGGAAAAGAAGGATCGCGTCGACGACGCCCTGCACGCTACCCGTGCGGCCGTTGAAGAAGGCGTGGTTCCGGGCGGCGGCGTTGCCCTGGTCCGTGCGGTCTCCGCGCTGGCTGGCCTGAAGGGTGCCAACGAAGACCAGAACCACGGCATCCAGATCGCCCTGCGCGCAATGGAAGCCCCGCTGCGCGAAATCGTCGCCAACGCCGGCGAAGAGCCGTCGGTCATCGTCAACAAGGTCAAGGAAGGCACCGGCAGCTTCGGCTACAACGCCGCCACCGGCGAGTTCGGCGACATGCTGCAGTTCGGCATCCTGGACCCGACCAAGGTGACCCGTTCGGCGCTGCAGAACGCAGCCTCGATCGCTGGCCTGATGATCACCACCGAAGCCATGGTTGCCGACGCTCCGAAGAAGGACGAGCCGGCCATGGGTGGCGCTGGTGGCATGGGCGGCATGGGTGGCATGGGCGGCATGGACTTCTAAGTCCCGCTGCACCGGTAGCTGCCGACCCAGGTCGGCACGCTTCCCTGCTGCAATGAAAAACCCCGCCGCAAGGCGGGGTTTTTTTTGGGGCTGCATCCACGCTTGGCGTGCATCTGCATGGGCAACGCGGGATTGACCGCCGCTACGCTGCTCGCGTTGTCGGCAGGGTGTCCTGCAGCCACGCCAGGAACGCCGCCACCATCGGTTTGTCGCTACCCTCGCTGCCGGGCCGGGTCACGGCGTAGTAGGCGAAGGACTGCGGCCACGGCTGCTGCAGGACCACCTGCAGGCGACCGCTGGCCACTTCTTCGGCCACGTGGATGTCGCGCACCAGCGCGATGCCCTGGCCGGCTGCCGCCGCACGTATCAACAACAGATCGTCATCGAAGGCGGGGCCGCGCTGCAGGCGCGCATCCTGCGGCAGGCCCAGGGCCTGGAACCACAGCCGCCAGTCACTGCGTTCGCTGTCCTGCAGCAGCGGCAGCCGCAGGCAGTGCTGCACGCGGGTGATCGGTGGCACGGTTGCCAGCAGCGTGGGGCTTGCCACCGGCAGCAACGCCGGTGCCAACAGGTGCTCTGCATGCAGCCCCGGATACTCGCCCAGGCCGTGCCGGATCGCGATGTCCACGCCATCACGGCGCAGGTCCACCAGCGCGGGGCTGGCATCCAACTGCACGTCGATTCCTGGATGCCGTGCACTGAAATCGGCCAGTCGCGGCGCCAGCCAGTGCGCGGCGAAACTGGGCGCGGCGCTGATCCGCAACGATGACCTGCCTTGCCACGCTTCCAGTGCGTGCAGGCTGCTGGCGATCTGATCGAAGGCCTGACGCAGTTCCGGGTAGATGCGGCTGCCGGCCGCGCTGAGCACCACGCCATGGCGGGTTCGATCGAACAGGCTGACGCCGAGCCGTTCCTGCAACTGCCGCAGCTGCTGGCTGACGGCACCGGGTGTCACGCCCATCACCTCGGCGGCCGCTGTCAGGCTGCCGTGGCGGCTGGTTTCAACGAAGGCCCGCAGGGCCAGCAAGGGCAGTACCGCACCCATCTTCCATTCTCCCGTGACGATGCTGGCGAGCCGTCGGCACGTTCACCGGCCAGCGCAAAGCACAGCATATCGGCCGGGTCGATGGCTGTCGCGCCGGTGCGCGCGGTGTTGAGCTGGGCTCAACTGCAACGTCAGCAGACATCGTTTCCCACCTGCATGCCCGGTTCCTAGACTGGTTGCACGGTCGCTGCAGCGCCTTTTCCACATCGCTTCGCCCTGCCCATGGTGTGGGCGGGCAGCGCGTGTGCACCCGATTTCTGCCTCCAGGACGTCTCCGTGACCGAACCTTCGCTGCACCTGCATACCGACAGCTCACCCAACGGCTACAAGGCCACCATCGCGCTGGAGGAACTGGGCCTGCCCTATCGCCTGCACCACGTGCGCATCGAGCAGGGTGAGCATCGCCATCCCGATTTCCTGCGGCTCAATCCGCACGGTCGCATTCCGGTCCTCGAAGACCGCGCCAGGGGCATCGTGCTGTTCGAATCGGCGGCGATCCTGCTGTACCTGGCCGAGCAGGGCGGCGCATTGTTGCCACAGGCACCGGCCGCGCGCTGGGACGCCATCACCTGGCTGATGTTCCATGCCTCCAGCGTCGGTCCCATCTTCGGCCAGCGCGTGCATTTCGAACACTTCGCGCAGGAGCGCTATCTGCCGGCGATCGAGCGCTACCGGCACCTCTCCGAAGACATCTTCGCGATCCTCGATGCACGCTTGGCCGCGCGTCCCTGGTTGGCCGGCGATGACTACTCGATCGCCGACATCGCCCACTTCGGTTGGCTGCATGTGCTCCGCGTGATCGACATCGACTTCTCGCGCCATCGCCATCTTTCGGCGTGGTACCAGCGCGTAGCCGGACGGCCCGCGGTCCAGCGTGGCGTGCTGCTGCCTGAGCCCGCGACCGGGCCTTGAGGAGATCCCTGCGATGACAGCCTCCCTTTCGATCCACGGTGCTTCGGCAGCAACCTTCGCCGGCCATGCAGGCTACCAGCGCATGTTCCGCGCCGATGCGCTGACCTTGGGCATCTTCCTGCCGCTGCGCTTCTACCAGGGCGACATGGCGGTACTGCAGGGACAGACCGCGCTGGTGGAAGCCATCGACCGCCATGGCTTCGCTGCGGTCTGGGTGCGCGATGTTCCATTGTTCGATCCCCAGTTCGGTGATGCCGGACAGGTGTTCGATCCGTTCACGTATCTCGCATGGCTGGCCGCGCGCACCCATCGCGTCGCGTTGGCGACAGGCAGCGTGGTGATGCCACTGCGGCATCCCATCGACCTGGCCAAGGCTGCCGCGTCGATTGACCAGTTGTCCGCAGGGCGGCTGGTGATGGGCATTGCCTCGGGTGATCGACCGCTTGAGTTTCCCGCCTATGGCCTCGACCACGCCCAACGTGGTGAACGGTTCGCCGACGCCGTGGTGGGCTTCCGGCAATGGTTGCAGCCCGCTGACGGGGCGCTGGCCGGCCATCCTTGGGCCACGCAGGGCGTGCAGCTGCTGCCGCCGCCGGTCAGCGGTCGCATTCCGCTGATCGTCACCGGTGGCGCCCGGCAGTCGCTGCAATGGATCGGCGAGCACGCCGACGGCTGGCTGACCTATCCCGACGCAACCCATGACGCGGCAGGACCACAGCGGCTGGCGGCGAAGATCCGCGCATGGCGCGCGCAGATTCCCGATGGCGGCTTCCGTCCGCACATGACCAATGAATGGCTGGATCTGGTGGATGACCCGGACCATCCGCGCGTGCCGCTGCAGGGTGGCTACTGCCTGCGTACCGGGCGCAAGGGGCTGATCGCGCTGCTGGAAGCGTGGCAGCGCGCCGGGGTCAACCATGCCGCGCTCGGCATCCAGTTCTCGCAGCGCCCAGCTGCCGATGTGCTGCAGGAACTGGCCGAAGAGGTGCTGCCGTTGTTTCCGTCGCATCCCGGCCCACCGTCGCGGGTGATGGAATGGTAGCGATGCATCTCCGCGATCGCTGAGCTGCGGACCCTGCCGGCGGCGGCGGGAGGCTTGCTGTTCTTGTCTCATGGATTATGATTAGCTGCCTAATCAAATCTGGATGCGCTATGCTTGAGTTGAAGCACCAGGCCCTCGTCGAGGAGGCGCAGCGGCGTGGTCACGCCAATGTCGCGCAGCTGCGCCTGTGCTTCCAGCTGCTCGCTTTGTCCAGTGCGATCGACCGCGACTGCGCTGCACGGCTGGCGCCGCACGGCCTCAGCGAAGGCCGCTTCGTCGTGCTGTTCCTGCTGTACGGCGCAGGCGGCACGCTGCCGCCGCACGAGTTGGCCGAGCAGGCCGGTGTTACCCGCGCCACCATCAGTGGATTGCTCGATGGCCTGCAGCGTGACGGCCTGCTGCAGCGGCGCAGCGATGCCGAAGATGGTCGCCGTCTGCAGATTGTGTTGACCGCGCGCGGCAAGCGCCTGGCCGGCGATCTGTTCGACCAGCACACGCAATGGATCGGTGGCTTGTTCAATGGACTGGATGCCGGCGAACAGGCGCAGTTGTCGCTGCTGCTCGAAAAAGTCTGGCGGCACACCGACGCAGGCCAGGAAGCAGGTACATGAGCACTACCATTGCCACGGCACGTCTGCAGGCACTCAATGCGGGCAGCGCAGCCAGCACGCATCTGGCCGAGTGCCTGGCAGTGGACTTTGCTGCGTTGCTGCAGGCAGTGGCACCGACCTTGCCACCGGCCTCGATACAGCGCATGCACGTCGCCGCAGGCAGGGGAATCACCCAGCGCATGACCTTGGCCGCAGCGCTACTGCGCGAGGCAGGGCAGGGCGAGGTGCAGCACTGGCGGTCACATCCCTCCGACACCGTGCGGGGGTGGGCGTGCTATCTGATTGGCGGTGACGCGCAGGCGACGTTGTCTTACAAGCTGCAGGCGATGCGTCCACTGGCAGACGATCCGCACTTCGGTGTGCGCGAATGGGCGTGGTTGGCGCTGCGCAGCGATATCGTCGGCACGCCACTTGAGGCGCTCGCCCTGCTGCAACCCTGGGCGCAGCAGCCTTCGCTGCATCTGCGCCGCTTCGCCTGTGAAGCGTTGCGCCCCCGCGGTGTCTGGGCCACGCACATTGCGCTGTTCAAACAGCAACCCGAACAGGTGCTGCCGTTGCTGGAGGCACTCGCCGACGATCCAGAACGCTACGTGCAGGACTCGGTTGGCAACTGGTTGAACGACGCTGGCAAGAGCCATCCCGATTGGGTGCGTGATCTGTGCACGCAGTGGCAGTCAACGCACGAGAGCGTCGCCAACGCGTACATCCGCAAGCGTGCGCTGCGCTCGCTGTAACGCAGCATCGTTCACCCGTTTCCCGCTGATGCCGGCCGCTGGCCGGCAACTCATGTCACGCCCATTCCCCGGTAGTGCCGGCCGCTGGCCGGCAACCCATGTCACGCCCGTTTCCCGGTAGTGCCGGCCGCTGGCCGGCAACCCCATAACCCTCAAGGATGACCCCATGTCCCACCTCCTCATCGAGCTGTACACCGCAACGCCGACCTGGAAAGCGTTGTCCGCCGAACAGCGCAACACCTTCTTCACCCGTATCGGCGCCGGCATGCAGCAACTCGACCCTGCATGCATCGCACCGTTGGCGATGGGCCGCGTGGCCAGCGAGGTGCCACATGCCAGCGCCGAGCAGTACTACGCCGTCTGGCAGTGCGCCAGCCGTGCAGATGCCGATGCCTTGATGGCCGCCATCAGTGCCACCGGCTGGCATGACTACTTCGCCACCACCAATGCCATGGGCGCCGTGGATGCGATGGCCCAGCACCTGGCGGACCTCGCAGCGCTGTAATGCGGCCTGCGGTGGCACATGCGCGTGTCATCCATTCCGGGTAAAGATGGCGCTCGGCCGCATTCATCCGCAGGGAAGTCGAGCATGCAGAGCAAGATCCAGGTGACGTTGTACGGAGCGCTGGGCAGCAGTCCTGCGCTGCAGGTACCCGGCTTGGAAGGGCCGGTGGTCGCCATCCAGGAAGCCACCCTGCGGCAGCTGGTGTCCGATCTGTATACGGCCCGATCCATGCTCAACCCCGAACAGCTGGATGAGGCCAGGCAGGAACTGGACCGGGTAGTGGAGCGCTGGGTCGACATCCACGAAACGTTGCTGCTGGACGTGGAAGTGCATGGCAGCCGATAGTCGGCTGAACCGCGCCCGCAGTTGCGGATGAAACAGTTGGCACCTGCCAAAACCCTGTGTTATCAATAGATCCCATGAACGCAACCCACGCCAGCTTTTATTGGTATTACTTTCCGAAGCCCCCGGCGGAGGAAGGATTGCGCTCACCCTGAAGAAAGCTTCAGACGCATTCCCGAAAGCCGCCAGCGAACCTGGCGGCTTTTTTCATGTCGCCACGCTGCGGACCCCCAACGTTCCGTAGAGACCCCCCATCATGCCCCCGCACACCGACGACCTGCGTATCCGCACCATCGAACCGCTGACACCGCCTGCCCAGCTGCTGGCGATGCTGCCCTGTGATGACGAAGCCTCCGACACCGTCAGCGCCTCGCGCGCGGCCCTGCACCAGATCCTGCACGGCCGCGACGACCGCTTGGCCGTGGTGGTCGGGCCCTGCTCGATCCACGACCCGAAAGCCGCCATCGAATACGCCCAGCGCCTGAAGCCGCTGCGCGATGCACTGGCCGGTGAACTGGAAATCGTCATGCGCGTGTACTTCGAAAAGCCGCGTACCACGGTGGGCTGGAAGGGCCTGATCAACGATCCGGACCTGGATGGCAGCTTCAAGATCGACAAGGGCCTGCGCATCGCCCGCGGCCTGCTGCGCGACATCAACAAGCTCGGCCTGCCTGCCGGTGTCGAGTTCCTCGACGTGATCTCGCCGCAGTACATCGCCGACCTGGTGGCATGGGGCGCGATCGGTGCACGCACCACCGAAAGCCAGGTGCATCGCGAGCTTGCGTCGGGGTTGTCGTGCCCGGTCGGCTTCAAGAACGGCACGGACGGCAACGTCAAGATCGCCGCCGATGCGGTAGGTGCAGCCTCGAACCCGCATCACTTCCTGTCGGTCACCAAGCAGGGCGGCACGGCCATCGTCTCCACCACCGGTAACCCGGATTGCCATGTGATCCTGCGTGGTGGCAAGCAGCCGAACTACGACGTGGCCAGCGTGGCCGATGCCTGCCAGGCGCTGGCCAAGGCCAAGCTGCCGACGCGGCTGATGATCGACGCCAGCCACGCCAACAGCCTGAAGAACCATGAGAACCAGCCGAAGGTGATCGAAGACATCGCCACCCAGCTGGAAGACGGCGAGCAGCGCATCGTCGGTGTGATGGTTGAAAGCCATCTGGTCGGTGGCCGTCAGGAACTGGTCGAAGGCCAGCCGCTGGTCTACGGCCAGAGCATCACCGATGGCTGCATCGATTGGGACACCACCGTGACGGTGCTGGAGCGGCTGGCTGCGGCCGTGCGCGCCCGTCGCGAAGTGAAGGTGTCCGAAGCCGCCTGACGGCGGCACGTGTGTGGATGGCGGCCAGCGCCTGCGGGGGTGCGGCCGCGATCAGGGCCGGTCGGAGTTGGAGACTGGCCCGTCTGCACCGGCGATGCGCCTGGCGCTGCGTATGTACGACAGCGCCAGGTACATCGCCGGGGTGGTGCAGGCTGCTCTTCTGTAGAGTCGAGCCATGCTCGACTGCTCTTCGCCGTAATCACCGCGCTTCGCGCGCAAGTCGAGCATGGCTCGACTCTACATAGTGCGCCGTGCCCGCACTCTCGCCAACGCCAGATACATCGCCGGTGTCGTGTACAACGTCAGCCACTGGCTGACCAGCAACCCGCCGACAATGGCGATACCCAGCGGCTGCCGCAGCTCCCAGCCTTCGCCGTTGGCCAGCATCAGTGGCAACGTGCCCAGTAGTGCCGCCAGCGAGGTCATCAGGATCGGCCGCAGGCGCAATCGTGCCGCTTCCATCACCGCATCCTGCGCACTCAGCCCGCGGCGTTCGCCGGCCAGCGCGAAGTCGACCAGCAGGATGGTGTTCTTCATCACCACGCCCACCAGCAGGAACAGCCCCAGCAACGCGATCAGGTTCAGTTCGTTGCCGAACAGCCACAGCGCCAGCAGCGCGCCGATTCCGGCCGACGGCAGCGTGGACAGGATCACCAACGGCTGCAGGAAGCTTTCGTAGAGGATGCCCAGCACCAGATACACCGCCAGCGTCGCACCCAGTACCAGCCACAACTGGCGCGAACGCAGCTGCTCCAGGCCACCGGCCTCGCCGGACAGCTTGGCCTGCACCGAGCGCGGCAGCATCAGTTTGGCCATCGCAGCATCAATGGCCTGCGTGGCCTGCTCCAGGCCCACGCCCGGAGCCAGCGCGAACTCGATCCAGATCGAGGCGAACTGCTCGCTGTGGTACACGCGGTCCGGCGCCATGCCGTAGCGCCAGCTGGCGATGCTCGACAGCGGAATGCGCTGGCCGCCGCCATCGATCACCTGCAGCCGTGACAGCGTGCCCGGGTCCTGCGTGTGCTTCGGGTCCAGCTCCATCACCACCCGGTACTGGTTGAGGCTGTCGTACAGGGTGGCGACCTGGCGCTGGCTGAAGGAGTTGTTGAGCATGTTGGCCACGGTGCGCAGGTCCACGCCGTGGCGCGCGGCGGCCTCGCGGTCGATGTCCAGCATCACCTGGCGCATGCCGGCCTCGCCCTGCGCTTCCACGTCCACCAGTTCCGGCAGGCCACGCAGCGCAGCAGCGACCTTCGTTGCCCATTGGCGCAATGGCGCGGTATCGGCCGACAGCAATTGGAATTCGTACTTGCCGCTGCTGCCGGCGCCTTCCAGGCGGATGTCCTGGTCTACCCACAGATAGAGGTTGCCCCCAGGCAACTTGGGCAGGCGCGCACGCAGGCGGTCGATCACCTGCTGACTGGAGACGCCGCGTTCGGCCAGCGGCTTCATCTTGATCATGATGAAGGCGTTGTTGACCCCGTTGCTGCCACCGATGTACCCGATGATGTCCTCGATGGCCGGGTCGGACAGCAGCAGTTTGCGGTAGGCATCGATCTTCGGCTGCATCGCCTGGAAGGACAGGCCATCATCGCCACGCGCAAAGCCGCGCAGCTGTGCGGTGTCCTGCTGCGGCACGATGCCCTTGGGTACCTGCTGGAACAGCCAGGCATTGAGTGCGATCACCGCCACGAAAGCCAGCAATGGCCAGCGCAGTTGCCGCAGGCTGGCCTGCAGGGTGCGCAGATAGGCGCCACGCACGCGCTCGAACAGCGCATTGCTGACGCGCTGCCAGCGCGAGGGCCGTTGTGCGTCATCGACGAACAGGCGCGCACACAGCATTGGAACCAGGCTGAGTGCCACCAGCACCGACACCGTCATCGCCGCCACCAGGGTCAGCGAGAATTCGCGGAACAGGCGCTCGACGAAATCGTCCAGGAACAGGATCGAGACGAACACCACGGCCAGCGCCAGGTTCATCGACAGCAACGTAGCGCCCACTTCGGATGCACCGCGCACCGCCGCCTGCCAGCGGTCGGCGCCCAGTTCGCGATGGCGCGCGATGTTCTCCAGCACCACGATGGCGTCGTCCACCACCAGTACCGCCGCCACGATCAGGGCCATCAGCGAGAGCGTATTGAGCGAGAAGCCCATCAGCGCGATCAACGCCAACGTGCCGAACAGCACCACCGGAATCGCCACGCTGGGTACCAGTGCTGCACGCCAGTGGCCGAGGAAGCCGAGCACCACCAGCACCACCAGCGCGATCGCCAGCAGCAGGGTCACTTCTGCTTCGTGCAGGGTGGCGCGGATCACCGGCGAGCGGTCCATCACCAGTCGCATGTCCACCGTGCTCGGCAGCAGGGCGTGCAGCTGCGGCAGCTGTGCCTGGATCGCATCGACGGTGGCAATGATGTTGGCGCCGGGCTGGCGGCTGACGATCAGCAGCACGGCCGGGCGTTCGTTGTGGAAGCCGCTGGCATAGCGGTCCTCCACGCCATCGGCGACGGCGGCGACATCGCCCAGCCGCAGCAGGCGATCATCGCTGGCCTTCAACGCCAGTTCCCGGTACTGCGCGGCCTGGCGCAGCTGCAAAGGCGCCTCCAGTTGCCAGTGCTGGTTCGCGCCTGCGACCGCACCCAATGGGCGCACCGCGTTGGCGCGGCTGATCGCCTGTGCCACGTCTTCCAGTGCCAGGCCCGCGTGATTGAGGGCATTCGGGTCCAGCGATACGCGAACCGCCGGCAGCGCGCTGCCGCCTACCTGCACCTCGCCCACGCCCGGTACCTGCGACAGCTTCTGCGCCAGTACGGTCGAACCCAGGTCGTACAACTGGCCGGGCGACAAGGTGTCCGAGGTCAGCGCCAACGCCAGGATCGGTGCCTGTGAAGGATTCACCTTGCGGTACTGCGGCATGCCGGGCATGCCGCTGGGCAGCTGGCCGCGGGCGAGGTTGATCGCCGCCTGCACTTCGCGCGCGGCCTCGTCGATATCGCGGCCGAGCACGAACTTCAATTCGATCTCGGTCTGCCCCTGGGTACTGGCCGAATCGATGCGCGAGATGCCAGGCAGGCTGCCCAGCGCACGCTCCAGCGGCGTGGCGACGGTGGCCGCCATCGATTCGGGCGAGGCGCCGGGCAGGCTGGCGCTGACTTCAATGGCGGGATAGTCGACCTGGGGCAGCGGTGCCACCGGCAGCAGGCGCAGCGCCAGCAGGCCGGCCAGTACCAGCGCCACCGCCAACAGGATGGTCGCCACCGGACGCTGCACGCAGGCCTGTGTCAGGCGTGCCACAGGGGTCATGCGCCGGCCTCGTCTGCTGTTGCGGGTGCCGCCGCGCGGCGACGCTGCAGACGGTCGAAGGCCAGGTAGATCACCGGCGTGGTGAACAGGGTCAACACCTGGCTGACCATCAGGCCGCCCACCATCACCCAGCCCAGCGGCTGCCGCAGCTCGGCGCCCGAGCCACTGGCCAGCATCAGCGGTACCGCGCCGAACAACGCCGCCAGGGTGGTCATCAGGATCGGCCGGAAGCGCAGCAGCGCCGCCTGGTGGATCGCTTCACGCGGACTCATGCCGCGCATGCGCTGCGCGTCCAGGGCGAAGTCGATCATCATGATTGCGTTCTTCTTCACCAGGCCGATCAGCAGCACGATGCCGATCACTGCGATCAAGTCCAGGCTGCGTCCGCTCACCCACAACGCGGCCAAGGCACCTACTGTCGCCGAGGGCAGGGTGGAGAGGATGGTGATGGGGTGGATGAAGCTCTCGTAGAGCACGCCCAGCACGATGTACATCACCACCACGGCGGCAAGGATCAGCCACAGCGTGCTCGACAACGAGCTGCTGAAGACCGCCGCCGCGCCCTGCAGGCGCAGCTCGACGCTCTGCGGCAATGCCACCTGCGCCTGCGCGGCATGCACCGCATCCACCGCTTCACCCAGCGATGCGCCGGGCGCAAGGTTGAACGACAGCGTGGCCGCCGGGAACTGGCCGACATGGTTGCGCAGCAGTGCCGTCGGCCCCTGCTCGACGCGCGCCACCGCCCCTAGCGGCACGGTCTGGCCGTTGCTGCTGCGCACGCGCAGGCCGGTGATCGCCTCCGGCCCCGGTTGCCGCGCCGGATCGGCCTCCAACACCACCCGGTACTGGCTGGCCTGGGTGAAGATTGTCGAAATCTGCCGTTGCCCGTAGGCGTCGTACAGTGCATCGGCCACCGCTTCCACGCTCACGCCCAGGCGTGCGGCGGCATCGCGGTCGATGCTCACCTTGGCCTGTCGGCCCTGCATCTGCAGGTCGCTGGCCACATCGCGCAGCGCCGGCGACTGGCGCAGCGCGTGCAACAACTTCGGTGTCCAGGTTTCCAGCGTCTGCAGGTCCGGCGTGGTCAGGGTGAACTGGTACTGGTTGCGGCTGATGCGGTCTTCGATGCCCAGCTCCTGTACCGGTTGCAGGTACAGGGTGATGCCGGGAATCCTGGCCACGCGCTGTTGCAGCCGCGCCATCACCACGTCGGCGCTCTCGCGCTCTCCATGCGGCTTCAGTTCGATCAGCAGGCGGCCGGTGTTGAGGGCGGCATTGTTGCCGTCCACGCCGATGTAGGAGGACAGGCTGGCCACGGCCGGGTCCTGTTCGATGGCCGTGGCCAGGGCAAGCTGGCGCTCGCGCATGGCCTGGAACGAGATCGCCTGCGGGGCTTCGCTGATGCCCTGGACCAGGCCGGCATCCTGCACCGGGAAGAAACCCTTGGGCACGGCGAAATACAGCGCCACGGTGAGGGCAAGCGTGGCCACGGTCGCCAGCAGCATCAGTGGCTGCCGTTGCAGCACCCAGCGCAGCTGGCGGTCGTAGAGGGCGATGATGTGGTCGAAGATGTCGGGCTTTGGAGGGGATGGGGTCGGAGCCCCAAGGGGATCCGACCCCTCGGCCTGGGTCAGATCCCCTTGGGGCTCTGACCCCTTCGCATGCGGCTTCAGGAACCGCGCGCATAACATCGGCGTCAAGGTCAGCGACACCAGCAGCGAAATGCCGATGGCCACCGCCAGCGTCACCGCGAACTCATGGAACAGCGCACCCACCAGGTCGGCCATGAACAGCAACGGGATCAGCACGGCGATCAACGAGACCGTCAGCGATACCAGGGTGAAGCCAATCTCGCTGGCACCCTTCAGCGCCGCCTCGCGCGGGCTTTCGCCGTCTTCCAGGTGGCGGGCGATGTTCTCCAGCATCACGATCGCATCGTCCACCACGAAGCCGGTGGCAATGGTCAGCGCCATCAGCGTGAGGTTGTTGAGCGAATAGCCGGCCAGCAGCATCACCGCGAACGTACCGATCAGCGACAGCGGCACCGCCACGCTGGGAATCAGCGTGGCCGGCAGGTTGCGCAGGAACACCCAGGTCACCAGCACCACCAGCGCAATGGCCAGCACCAGTTCCTTCTGTACGCCGCGCACGGACGCACGGATCGATTCGGTGCGGTCGCTGAGCACGGTCATCTGCACGCCGGCCGGCAGCGTGGCCTGCAGCTGCGGCAGCAAGGCACGCACCTGTTCGACCACGGCGATGACGTTCGCGCCGGGTTGGCGCTGGATGTTCACCAGCACCGCCGGGGTGGTGCCGCTCCATGCCGCCAGCTGACGGTTCTCGGCACCATCGGTGATGGTGGCCACATCGCCCAGCCGCAGCGGTGCGCCCTCACGCCAGGCCAGCACCAGCGCGCGGTACTCGGCAACGCTACGCATCTGGTCGTTGGCATCTAGCATCACCGCGCGGATCGGGCCATCGAAGCTGCCCTTGGGCAGATTGACGTTGGCTGCGGCAATCGCGGTGCGGATGTGGTCCATGCCGAGGTTGTTGGCGGCCAGTGCGCCAGGATTGACCTGGATGCGCACGGCGGGGCGCTGGCCACCGGCCAGGCTGACAAGCCCCACGCCCGGCAGCTGTGCCAGCCGCTGCGCGATGCGGGTGTCGACCAGGTCATGCACCTGCGGCAGCGACAGGCCCTGCGAGGTAACCGCCAGGGTCAGGATCGGCGTATCGGCCGGATTGACCTTGCGGTACACCGGCGGCACCGGCAGATCACCGGGCAGGAAGCTGCCGGCCGCGTTGATCGCTGCCTGCACGTCCTGTTCGGCCACACCCAGCGACACCTCCAGGCCGAACTGCAGGGTGATCACCGAGGCGCCACCGGAACTGGTGGACGACAGCTGTTTCAGGCCGGGAATCTGCCCGAGCTGGCGCTCCAGCGGCGCGGTGATGGTACGCGTGGTCAGCTCGGGGCTGGCACCGGGGTACAGCGTGGTGATCTGGATGATCGGGTAGTCGACCTGCGGCAGCGCCGCCACCGGCAGCAGGCGATAAGCCAGTACCCCGGACAGCAGCAGCGCCACCATCAGCAACGTGGTGGCCACCGGGCGCAGGATGAAGGCGCGCGAGAGGTTCATGCGCCGGCCTTGGTCGATGCCTCCTCGGTGATGATCTCCACCGCGGTGCCGTCTTCCAGCCCGTCGATGCCTTCGATCACCACCTTGTCACCGGCCGCCAGACCGGAACGCACCGCAACGCGACCGTCATCGGCCGGGCCGAGCACCACCGTGCGCCGTTGTGCCTTGTTGTCCTTGTCGATGATGTGCACGTAGTTGCCCTGGCTGCCGAACTGCACGGCGGCGTCGGGAACCAGCAGCGCGGGGTGCTCACCCAGCTGCAGGCGCACATTGACGAACTGGTTGGGGAATAGCGCCTGATCGGCGTTGTCGAACTGCGCGCGCAGCTTCAGCGTGCCGGTGGCGGTATCGATGCGGTTGTCGACGCTGGACAGGGTGCCGTTGGCGAGCTGCCGGCGTTCTTCGCGGTCCCAGCTTTCCACCGCCAGCGCCGGCTGCGCCTGTACGGCATCGAGCAGCGCGGGAAGCTCTGGTTCGGGCACGGTGAACAGCACGCTGATCGGCGCCGTCTGCGCCAGCGTGACCAGGCCTTCGGTATCGCTGGCGTGCACCAGGTTGCCTACGTCCAATCGGCGCAGGCCGACACGGCCGCTGACCGGGGCGACGATGCGCGTGTACTGCAGCTGCAGTCGTGCTTCATCCACCGAAGCCTGGTCGCTGAGGCGACGTCCCTGCAGCTGCCGCACCTTGCTCTGCTGGTCGCTCAGTTCCTGCGCGGACACGTAGTTCTGGCGCTGCAGTTCGCGGTAGCGCTGCAGCTGGCGCTCGGCATTCTCCAGCTCGGCCAGGTTCTGCTGCTGCGTGCCCTGTGCGTGCGCAAGCTTCACCTGGTAGGGGCGCGGGTCGATCTGTGCGAGCAGGTCACCGGCCTTGACCTGCTGCCCCTCCTGGAAATGCAGGCGCATCAGCTCGCCGTCCACGCGGCTGCGCACCACCACGCTGTGCAGCGGGGTGACCGTACCGACGGCCTTCATCCGCAGCACCAGCGGTTCGGCGCTGGCGCGGGCGATGCGTACCGGCACTGCCTTGCCGCCACCTGCGTTTTCGCCACTGTCCGCCTCGGCATGCGGCCACAGCCACCACGCCAGGCCAGCGACAAGGGCAAGACCGGCAACGACCAGCAGCGGACGGGCACGGCGAAAGCGGGAGTTTTCGGCGACAGACATGGGGCATCCTGCGCCCTGCGTGCACGCAGGGTCATGCGGGCCCGTCGGCACCACGAAGGGCCACGGGCAGCGGGGAGGGGGATTGTCTGGCGGGGCCGCGGACGCGGCGTGGCTGGATGCCGTCGCGCGTGCGACGGGGCGCCAATGGTAGCGGTTTACGCGGGCCGTCGCCGCGTGACCTTGGTCATGCGACCCGACTGATGATGCCGGCCAGCGGCAGGCATCACCGCCAAACGATCAATGCACTTCGTCGTGGTACACGAACTTCGGCATTTCCCAGCGGTAGTGGATTGCCAGCAGGCGCACGGCAAACCCACCACCCAGGCAGCACAGGATCGCCGTGGCATCGGCAACGCCCCAGTGCAGCAACAGCAGATACACCGCACCGGTCAGCAGCGAGATGATCGCGTACAGCTCTTTCTGGAAGATCAGCGGCACCTCGTTGCAGAGGATGTCGCGCAGCACGCCGCCGAAGGCGCCGGTGAGCATGCCGGCGATCAGCACGATCGGCAGTGCATGGCCGGCCTCGCGCGCGATCGAGCAGCCGATCAGGGTGAAGGCGATCAGGCCCAGCCCGTCCAGCACCAGGAAAGTGCGGCGGAAGTGATGCATCCAGCGCGCCACCCAGGTCGCGATCAGCGCCGCGCACACGGTGAAGCCCAGGTACTCGGGATGCTTCACCCAGCCCAGCGGGTAGTGGCCGAGCAGGATGTCGCGCAGCGAGCCGCCGCCGAGCGCGGTGACACAGGCGATCATGACCACGCCGAACAGGTCCATGCGGCGGCGGCCCGCAGACAGGGCTCCAGTCATGGCTTCGGCGGAAATGGCGATCAGGTAGATGATGGACAGCAACATGGGACAGGCTCCGGGCGCGGTGGGGCCGGCCATGCATCACTATCGCCACTGCCTGCGCAATGACGGGATGACGATGACCGGTGCCGCTCCCGCTGTCCTTTTGCCTGAGAGTTCAGCGGCGTGAGCCGCGTGCCCCTTCGGCGGATCGTCCCGGGCATGCCCGGTGACCTCTCTCCAGCTCGGCGAGTCGAATGCATGGTTGGTGGGATTCCAGCCCACCGGCCTGAGCGATCATGGGAGCCTGCGCCTTCGGCGGGCGCCGGCGCGGCGCCTCTCTCCTGCATTCGGCCGCCAGTATATCCGCTGCAGTGCAGCACGGCATAATCCGGGCATGGTTTCGCCTTCCCGCCCGTGGTTCCTGTACCTGCTCGAATGCCGCGACGGCAGCTATTACGCTGGCATCAGCACCGACGTGCAGGCTCGTTTCGCCGCTCACCAGGCCGGCAAGGGGGCCCGTTACACCCGGTCGCGGCCGCCGCTGCGGGTCCTGGCGGTGCGCGAATACCCGGACAGGGCAACGGCCTCGCGCGCCGAATGGGAGCTCAAGCAGCAGCCGCGCGAACGCAAACTGGCCTGGCTGCAGGCGCCGGCCGAGGCTGTTCTGTAGAACCGAGCCCATGCTCGGCTGCTGCACTGGGCGACGAGCATCAGCCGAGCATGGGCTCGGCTCTACAACATCGCCAGTAGATCCACGCCACGCGTGGATGGGCCTTGCCCATGCCATGATCGCCCAGCCCTCAGCGCTGGAGACCCGGATGTCCGCCGTTGCCCTGTTGTTCGCACTTTCCGCAGCGGCAAGCCCTGCCGCCGACGCCGCCACGATCGCGGCCATCGAAGCGACCTGCCACGACTACGTCGACGGCCAACTGGAAGCCGATCCGCAGCGCGTCGCCCGTTCCCTGCACCCGGACCTGGCCAAGCGCGCGGTACTCGGTGATACGCCCGACGAACGTCTCGGCCTGCGCCGGATGTCGAAGGAAGAGCTGGTCGCGTTGACCAGACAGGGCGCGTTGAAGACCCCGAAGGATCAATGGGATCGCCGCTGCTCGGTGCTGGACGTGACCGGCAACGCGGCTTCGGTAAGGCTGGAAACCCCGTGGTTCGTCGACTACTTCCACATGGGTCGCTTCGAGCAGCGCTGGGTTATCGTCAACGCGTTGTGGTACCCGAAGCCGAAGGCGCCGTGAGCGATGCGCGCCGCCGGTAAAGCGTGGCTCTCGGTCGTCGTGCTGGTCGCCGGTATCGCGCTGCTGCCTGGCCTGCTGTACCTGCTGGGGCTGGCGCTGGTGGAAGGCTGGCCGAAGCCGGCTGATCGCGCGCCCAGTGGTGTGGCCGCATGCAGCGGTGAGCCGCGCATTGGATTCCAGCCGATGAATCCATGGAGCTTCACGACGCGATTCTTCGATCCTGGAGCGCTGAAGAAGGCGACTGATATCGAGCGCGAAGCGTTCTGGGTTGCACGCCGCCACCTGATGCGGCAGCCGCAGCACGACATGCTGCGCTGGCACCTGAGCAGCAGCGCACTGACGATCTGGATCACCCGGCATTGGAGTGCCGCACAGATTGCCGATACCGCGAGGAAGGAAGAATTCTGCCGGGCGTGGTCGAAACGGAGGGTCCCGGGTGGTCCCATGAGGTAGTAGAGCCACACCATGTGTGGATGGCATTGAGAGGGTCAGAGCCCTTTCCTGCGGAAAGGGATCCGACCCCGTTGCACGTGGCCCTACCGCCTCGGCCGCCGGTCTTCGCGGTCATCGCCAAAAATGATCCGCGCGCTGCGCTGGTAGCTCCAGTACGCCACCGCCCAGTTCAACAGCACCACGACGCGGTTGCGGAAACCAATCAGGAAGAACACGTGCGCGGCCAACCAGAACCACCAGGCCAGCACACCCGACAGCTGCAGCTTGCCCAGGTGCACGATCGCCGCCATGCGGCCGATGGTGGCCAGGTTGCCGAAGTCGGCGTACTTGAACGGCCCCGGGGCCGGCTTGCCGTGCAGGCGTGCGCGGAGGGTCTCGGCCACGTACTTGCCCATCTGCTTGGCGGCCGGGGCCACGCCCGGAACCGGCTTGCCGTTGGCCTGGCTCAGCGCGGCCAGGTCGCCTGCCACGAACAATTCGGGATGGCCGGGCAGGGTCAGGTCCGGCTGGACCTGCACGCGACCAGCGCGGTCCAGCGGCACGTCCAGCGTGCGCGCCAGTGGCGAGGCGGCCACGCCGGCGGCCCAGACCACGGTGCGCGCGGGCACGAACTGGTCGCCCAGTTTGAAGCCCTGTCCATCGATGTGGCTGACCGGTGTGCCGGTCATCACTTCCACGCCCAGCTTTTCCAGCTGCCGGCGTGCCTTCAGCGAAAGCACTTCGGGGAAGGTGGACAACACGCGCGGACCGGCCTCGACCAGCCGCACCTTGGCGCTGGCCGGATCGATGTGGCGGAACTCATTGCGCAGCGTGTGCCGCGCGATTTCAGCCAGGGTGCCGGCCAGCTCTACACCAGTCGGGCCACCGCCCACCACCGCAAAGCTCAGCCATGCGGCCTTTTTTGCCGGGTCCGGCTCGGCCTCGGCGCGCTCGAACGCCAGCAGCAGTTTGCGGCGCAGGGCAATGGCGTCGTCCAGCGTCTTCAGGCCGGGCGCATCATCGGCCCATTCGTCATGGCCGAAGTAGGCGTGGGTGGCGCCGGTGGCCAGCAGCAGGCTGTCGTAGTCCAGCGTGCTGCCATCGGCCATGCGCACCTGGCGGGCTTCCTTGTCGATGGCCACCACTTCGCCCAGCCGCACCTCCACGTTGCGCTGGTGGCCCAGGATGTGGCGCAGCGGTGCGGCGATATCCGGAGCAGACAGTCCCGCAGTGGCCACTTGGTACAGCAGCGGCTGGAACAGATGGTGGTTGCGACGGTCGACCAGGGTGATGCGTATGCGTTCGCGGGCCAGCGCACGGGTGGCCCACAGGCCGGCGAAACCGCCGCCGACAACGACCAGGTGGGGGACGCGATCACGACTCATCGACTCACTCCAGGGGGCATGGGGGAAGTGCCTGGCATCTTCGCATGGCCGGTCCTTGTCACGTCAGCGTGCATCCGGATCAGCGATACTCGGGTTCAGGCAACTGCCCGTGAGGAGTCCATGAGCGAACCGGAAAAGCGCATCGCCCTGTTGATCGACGCCGACAATGCGCCGGCCTCGAAGATCGACGAAGTCCTGGCCGAGGTCGCCCGCTATGGCGTGGCCAACGTGCGCCGTGCGTATGGCAACTGGAAGAGCCCACGGCTGAAGGGGTGGGAGGCGGTGCTGCACGAATACGCGATCCGGCCGATCCAGCAGTTCGCCTACAGCAAGGGCAAGAACGCGTCGGACATGGCGATGGTGATCGACGCGATGGATCTGCTGTACGCGCGCAACCTCGATGGGTTCGCGATCGTGTCCAGCGATGCCGACTTCACGCCGATGGTGATGCGCCTGCTGACCGATGGCGTGAAGGTCTATGGCTTCGGCGAAAAGAAGACCCCGGAGCCCTTCGTCAACGCGTGCTCGAAGTTCACCTATCTCGAAGCGTTGGGCCAGACCCACGCCAGCGTGCAGGATGTGGAGCAGGCATCGAACGAACCATCATCGAACGAACAGGCGCCCAGCGAACAGGCGAGCAGCGACGATGCGCGCCCGCGCAAGAGCGGCGCGGAAATGCGCAGCGACACGCGCCTGGTGAAGATGCTGCGCCGTGCGGTGTCCTCGGCAGAAGGCGAGGATGGTTGGTCGCACCTGGGGCCGGTCGGCAGCCAGATCGGCAACCAGGCCTCGTTCGATCCGCGCAACTACGGTTACGGGAAGCTCAGCGATCTGCTGGCCGCGATCGGTTTGTTCGAGCTGAAGAAGGACGGTAAATCCTCCTACGTGCGCGCGCTGCCAAAGAAGAACCGGTAACGCCGGAAACGCCGGTGCAGAGTAGAGCCGAGCCACGCTCGGCTGCTTTCCGCACGCACTACAGAGCGCGTGCGTTGGAGCCCGCGTAGCCCGCAGCAAATCCATCGGCGAAATCCTCAACTCCGTTGAATGCCAGCAGTAACAGCCCGGCACACAGCAGCATATTGCGGTTGGATCGGCGGTACCCCAGCACCAGCGCCGCCAGCCCTGACGCCAGCAGAACGTAATTCACTGCATCCCATGCGGTCATGCCATTTCCCCTTGTGGATCGGCGTATCGTAACGGCTCCGCGCCCTGTTGGCGCAGCGCTGCACGCAAGGAAATCCGCATGTTGAAGATCTGGGGTCGCCGCAATTCCAGCAACGTCCGCAAGGTGCTGTGGTGTGCCGAGGAAATCGGCCTGCCGTACGAGTCCATCGAAGTGGGTGGCAGCCACGGTGGAACGCAGTCGCCGGAGTACGTGGCGATGAACCCGAACGGGCTGGTGCCGGTGATCGAAGACCACGGCCTGCCGCTCTGGGAATCGAACACCATCGTGCGCTACCTCAGTGCGCGCTATTCGCTGGGCACGCTGTACGCGGAAGACGCGATGGAGCGTGCGCAGGCCGAGAAGTGGATGGATTGGAGCACCTCGCGGATGGCGCCGCTGTACTCCGAACTGATCTGGGGCATCATGCGCACCGCACCGGCCGACCGCGATGAGGCGCGCATCAATGCGGCGATCGTGCGCGCCGGTGATTTCCTGGCCCTGCCCAACGCGACCCTGGCCACGCAGCCGTGGTTGTCGGGCGAGAAATTCGCCATGGGTGACATTGCCCTGGGCTCGTTGATCTACGCGTGGTTCGAGTTGCCGATCCAGCGTCCGGACCTGCCGCACCTGGCCGAGTGGTATGCACGCCTGCGCGAACGCCCGGCGTACCAGCGCGGCGTGATGTCGCCGATGACGTAAGCGAAGGGGCGACGTTCGGGGTCAGAGCCCCTTTCTGCGAAAAGGGATCCGACCCCAAGCCATCGGGGTCGGATCCCACCGGGTGGGCTCTGACCCCAGCGCATCCTCCCTCAATACAGATCCGTCGGATCCACATCCAGCGACCAGCGCACCTTGCGTGCCTCCGGCAGCGCGTACAGCTGCGGTACCAGCTGTGCCAGCACCCCATGCAGCGGTGGCCGCTGCGCTGCCGACAACAACAACTGCGTGCGCTGATAGCCGGCACGGCGTGGCATAGGCGCAGGCATCGGCCCGTAGGCCTCCACGACGTTCTGCTCGCCCAGCAGTTTGCGCGCGGCCAGCAGGAATGCATTGGCATGCTCCAGCTGCTGCGCTTCAGCGCGCATCAGCGCCAAGTGCGCGAACGGTGGAAAACCCGCCGCCTCGCGCTGGTTCAGTTCGGCCTGCGCGAACGGATGGTAGCCACCGTTCACCAGCGTCTCCAGCAGCGGATGACCCGGATGATGGGTCTGTAACCACACTTCGCCCGGATCGCGCGCGCGCCCGGCGCGGCCGGCTACCTGGATCAGCTGCTGCGCCAGTTTTTCGCTGGCGCGGAAATCGGCCGAGAACAGGCCTTCGTCGATGCCCACCACCACCACCAGCGTCAGCTTGGGCAGGTCGTGGCCCTTGGCCAGGATCTGCGTGCCGACCAGGATGCCGGGCTCGTTGCCCAGCTTGGCCAGCTGCTGCTCCAGCGCATCGCGCCGTGCGGTGGTGCCGCGGTCGATGCGCACCACCGGGAAATCGGCGAAGGCACTGACCAGGTGTTCTTCCAGCCGCTCGGTGCCGATGCCCTGCGGCTGCAGCGCCAGGCTGCCACAGGCAGGGCAGGCCAGTGGTGCCGGCTGCCGCGCACCGCAGTGATGGCATTGCAGGCGACGGCCACCGCCATGCACGGTCATCGGTGCGTCGCAGCGGTTGCAGGGCGCGGTCCAGCCGCAGTCGTGGCACAGCAGCACCGGCGCATAGCCGCGCCGGTTCTTGAACACCAGCACCTGCTGGCCACGTTGCAGGTGTTCGCCGATGCCGGCCAGTACGTCGGCGGAAAGGCCATCGCGCAGCGGACGCTTGCGGACATCGAGGATGCGCACGCGCGGCGGTCGGGCATCACCGGCACGTTGCTTCAGGCGCAGGTGCGCATAACGGCCGGCGTAGGCGTTGTGCAGGGTTTCCAATGAGGGCGTGGCGCTGCCCAGCAGCACCGGAATGCCCTGCGCCTTGGCCCGCACCAGGGCCAAATCGCGCGCGTGGTAGCGGATGCCGTCCTGCTGCTTGTAGCTGCCGTCATGCTCTTCGTCCACGATCAGCAGGCCGGGCTGCGGCAGCGGAATGAACACCGCCGAACGCGTGCCGACGATCACCCGCGCTTCTCCGCGTGAGGCCGCAGCCCAGACCCGCGCGCGTTCGTTGTCGGTCAGCCCCGAGTGCAAAGCGTGCACGGCAATGCCGAGACGGCCGCGGAAGCGTGCCAGGGTCTGCGGAGTCAGGCCGATCTCGGGCACCAGCACCAGAGCCTGCTTGCCCTGCGCCAGGCAATGGATGATTGCCTGCAGGTAGACCTCGGTCTTGCCGCTGCCGGTCACCCCGTCCAGCAGGAATGCCTGGAAGCTCTCGGCGGCGGTGATCGCGGCCACGGCCTCGGCCTGCTCCGCATTGAGGGTGGGGCCGGGCAGGGGCTGAGCGTGCTGCGGCGCCACGCTCAGGGCGATGCGCTCGGCCAGGTCGCGCTTGCCCAGGCTGCGTGCGGCCACCCGCCAGTCCTGCATGCGTGCAGACAGGACATCTTCGTCCACCACCGCGTCGGCCAGCAGCTCGGCCAGCTGCCGTGGTCGGCTGCCGGCACGCAGCTTCTCGCGCTGGGCATGGCCCTCTGGTGTCAGCTGCCAGCCCCAGTGATGGGTATAGGGCAGCGGTTCGCCATGCCGCAGCGGGCCGGGCAGGGCGGTGCTCAGTACCTCGCCCAAGGGCGCGTGGGTATAGCGGGCCAGCCACTGCAGGCTCTGCCACAGCTCGCCCTGCAGCAGCGGTGACGTGTCACACCAGGCCAGCGCCTGGCGCAGGCCCTGGCTGTCCTCGGCCTGCCCGTGGCCGGCCACCACGCCGATCAGTTCGCGGTTGCCGAACGGCACCTTCAGCCGGCAGCCGACCGCCACCGCCGGGCCTTCGCCCGGTGGCGGCAGGTAATCGAACAGGCGCGGCAGGGGGACGGGCAGGGCGACCTGCAGGGTCGGGACGGGGCCGGAATCGGGGGCGAGCATCGGGTCAGTGTAACGGCCCCTGCGAGGGCGCATGGCAGAGGCAAATGCGACTGGCATGCCCGTCGGCGAATCATAAATGTCACCTAAATATCGGTGTCTATTGGAGATTCAGTCTTATCCACATCTTCTGTGGATAAGTCTGTGCGTTAGCGGCTCGTGGCGCCGCATGAGGCCGATGGCGACGGCCTCACGCTTGGGTTGGTCAAAAAATAGCCACACTTTAAATTATATGAAAATCAATAACTTAAGTGTGAAACATTGCTGAAACAGGGTGAATTCAGCCATTCATCGAGGAATGGCCCGGTTCCCGCGTGATGCTGTGCACAACCTGCAGCACGAAGTGCCTGGGACCGCAAGTCCTGCCGGGCAGTGATGGCCTGCCGCTATCATGCCGGCAGACCTTTGGAGTGACCGATGACGGCTGTGCCCGCCCCTGTTTCCTCGACCGCGGCCGGCGCGCTGTCGGCATTTCTGCGTGGCGTCGAACGCCGTGCCCTGGTCGTGGCCGAACTGCAGTGCGGCGACCCCGCCCGTGCCGAACAAACGCTGGTGGCGGTGATGCGCGCCTTCGCCGCCGTCGCCAGCGACCTGCCGATGGCGCAGTGGCCCGGCCGCTTCTGGACCCTGCTGGGCCAGCGCCAGGCGCTGCGCGAGCCGACCACCGGTCAGTGGCCGCCGTCGCTGGCCGCGCTGGGCGACATGGCCCCCCTGCCGCGGCTGGCTCTGTTGCTGCGGGTAGGCGGCAGCCTGGACGAGGGCATCGCCACCCGCGTTCTGGATGTCGACGAGGAGGGTTATCAACGCCTGTTGGCCACGGCCTGCCCACGCGATGCCAATGGCCAGCCCGATGCCGCCGCATGGCGGACGCTGGCCGAACAGGTGCAGCTGCGTATCCGCGACCTGCCGGCCAAGCGCCTGCAGCAGCTGGCGCAACCGTCCGCGCCAGCGGCCAACAACCAGGCGCCGGCCTCCAGTTGGCGTGCGCCGCCGCGCGACGAACGCGCGCCTGCCGGCGGCAAGCGTCGTCGCCCCAATGCCAAGCCGCGCTGGCGTGGTCCGGTGATCCTGTTGATCACCGTGGCGGTGCTGCTGATGGCTGCGCTGGGCTGGCGCCATTGGCAAGGCCGCGCGTTGACTGCCGATGGCCCCTTGCCCGAGGGCGTGGTGGGTGAGGCCGGGCCGGTCACCGTCGAGGCACTGCCCGCCAGCGATGTCCGCCCCGCTGCAGGCGGTGATGCGCAGGCCAGCGACGATGCCGCCATGCTGGCCGACCGCGATTACCCACTGCTGGCCGAGGCCGACATGCATGCCTGGAGTGCTGCCGGTGGCCCGTTGCCGGTGGACGAGTCACAACCCAAGCCGACCCGCCCGGAACCGGTCGGCGCAGCGCTGGAAACCTCTGCTGCCGATGAATAAGCTCCTCTTCGCCGGCCTGCTGCTGGCCTTGCCGCTGTCGCTGGCCGCTGCGCCGCAATCGTTGAACGTGCCGCTGCCCGCACCCTCGGCAACACCGTCGGCAGTCGCGCCCACCGCAGCGGTGGCATTCGCGCAACTCGATCCCGTCCAGCAACGCCAGCGTCGCAGCGACTACGCCGCGTGGCGGGCCCTGCCAGAGGGGGAGCGCGAACGCATCCGCCAGGCCGCCAGCCGTTTCGCCGCGTTGCCGGCCGATCAGCAGCAGCGCCTGCGCACGCAGTTCCTGGCACAGGACCAGGCCTTCCGCGAAGGCTGGCGTCTGGGCCCGCAACTGGGCGCCGAGTTCCCCAAGCTGCACGGCCTGTTCGGTTTCGTGCCGCCGCAACAGCGCGACGCGGTCCTTGCCGTGCTGCGCCAGCTGAGCCCTGCGCAGTTGGCACAGTTGGCCCTGGTCGCGCAGCGCACGCCGCCGCAGGAACGCGACAGCGTACGCAGCGCATTCCTCACCGTCCCCGCCGCCGAACGCGACACCTGGCTCAAGCGCCAGGCCGGGCAGTAAGCAAAAAGGGGACGGAGGGAATTAAGTCGTTTCTGGCCCGAGTGTGCCGGAGACGACTTAATTCCCTCCGTCCCCTTTATGGGGCAGTCATGGGAATGGCCGCCCAGCGCGCGTAAGATGGCCGGCCGCAACCCGGTGCCTGTGCCCTTCGCGCGCAACCGTAGTTCGCGTCAAGCACCTTATGTCTACTGCAACCTCCACGCCGCGCTTCAGCAAGGAAGTCGGCGCCACCGGTCTGCTTGCCCTGCCGCTTGTGCTCGGGCACGTCTCCACCGGTCTGATCTCCTTCGTCGACAACGTGATTGCCGGCCACCATGCGACATCCACCCTGGCCGCAGTGACCATCGGCACCGCGCTGCTGTGGCTGCCGATGCTGATCCCGATCGGCACGCTGATCTCACTCACCGCCTCGGTGTCGCAGCTGCATGGCGCCGGCCGTGAGCGCGAGATCGGCCCGTTGTTCCGGCAGGCGCTGTGGCTGGCGCTGGGCCTGGGCCTGATCATGTTCACCTTCCTCACCGTGGTGCCGCCGCTGCTGCCGGCCTTCGGCATCGCGCCGGACATCGTGCCCGGCGCAACGGCCTTCCTGCATGCGGTGCGCTGGGGTGGCCCGGCGCTGACCCTGTACTTCTGCATGCGCTATCTGAGTGAAGGCATGCATTGGACGCTGCCGACCATGCTGCTCGGTTTTGGTGGCCTGCTGGTGCTGGCGCCGATGGGCTACGTGCTGGCCAACGGCAAGCTGGGCTTCCCGGAAATGGGCGCCGAAGGCCTGGGTATCGCCTCGGCGGTGATGATGTGGCTGCAGGCGATCGCCTTCGGTACCTACCTGTGGTTCACCAAGCGCTTTGCCCACCTGCAGCTGTTCTCGCATTTCGAGGGTCCGCGCTGGTCAGCGATCTGGGACCTGCTGCGCACCGGTCTGCCGATCGGCATCACCGTGCTGATGGAAGGTGGCCTGTTCATCGTCACCGCCCTGCTGATCGGTCGCCTGGGCGCCAATGAAGCGGCCGCACACCAGATCGCGATCAACGTGGCGCAGCTGTGCTTCATGATCCCGATGGGCGTGGCCGAGGCGACCACCGTGCGTGTCGGCCATGCGGTTGGCCGTGGCGATGGCTTCGGCGTGCGCCGTGCGGTGTGGGCAGGCTACGCGATCGTCATGGGTACGCAGACGCTGTCGGCGGCGGCGCTGCTGTTCGGCCACGATGCCATCGTCGGCGTCTACACCAACGACCTGGCCGTGGCCGGTCTGGCCTCGACCCTGCTGCTGTACGCGGCCACCTTCCAGTTCCCCGATGGCATCCAGGTGCTGTCGGCCGGCGCGCTGCGCGGACTGAAGGACACCCGCGTGCCGATGTTCATCGCCATGTTCGCCTATTGGGGCCTGGGCATGCCGCTGGGTGCCGGGCTTGGCCTCGGCCTGGGCATGGGCCCGCAGGGTATGTGGATCGGCCTGATCGTTGGCCTGACCGCCGCGGCCATCCTGATGGGCTGGCGCCTGAACCGCAGCAGCAAACGCCTGGGCCAGTCCACGCTGGCCTGATACCCCCTGTCATGGGCAACCGTGACTGGCGATCCCCTGACTTGTGTCCGATGCCGCCTCACGCGGCACCGGCTATGCTGTTACCACGGCAAGAAGCCATCCGGAGTGCTCCATGAACCAACCCGTGCCGCCGCTGCCCCCGGCGAACCGCAATCCTGTCGCCAGCTTCTTCATCGGGCTGTGGGACGTGATGAATTTCACCCGCCGGTTGATCCTCAACCTGGTGTTCTTCGGCCTGTTGCTGCTGGTGCTGGTGATGTTCATCGTCGCTGCGGGCATGGGCGCTGGCGCAAGCAAGGCGCTGCAGGACCGCACCACCCTGGTGATCGCGCCGGAAGGCCGCCTGGTCGAGCAGTACAGCGCCGATCCGGTCAGCCGCGCGCTGGCCAAGGCCGTCGGTGACAACGGTGCCGAGGAAGTGCAGCTGCGCGATCTGATCCGGGTGATCGAGAACGCGCGCGATGACAAGAAGATCGAGCGGGTGGTGCTGGAGCTGGACAAGCTGCAGCCGTCCGGTTTCGCCTCGCTGCGCGAAGTGTCCGCTGCGCTGCAGGAACTGCGCGCCTCGGGCAAGCAGCTGGTCGCCTTCAGCGAGAGCATGGGGCAGTCGCAGTATCTGCTGGCCGCACAGGCTGACGAGGTCTACCTGGACCCGATGGGGTCGGTGGTGCTGGAAGGCCTGGGCCGCTACCGCCAGTACTTCCGTACCGGCCTGCAGGACAAGCTGGGCGTGGACGTGCACCTGTTCAAGGTGGGCGAGTACAAGTCGGCCGCTGAGCCGTACGTGCTCGACGCGGCGTCGCCGGCGTCCAAGGAAGCCGATCTGTTCTGGATGAACGATGTGTGGCAGCGCTATCTCGGCGATATCGCCAAGGCCCGCCGCCTGGATCCGGCACAGCTGGCGGCCGGCATCGACACCCTGCCTGAAGGTGTGGCTGCGGCTGGCGGTGACCTGGCCAAGTTCGCCCTGCAGCAGAAGCTGGTGACCGCGCTGAAGACCCGCGAGGAATTCGAGGATCTGATGATCGAGCGCGGCGTGGCCGACGAAGACGCCGACGGTGGTTTCCGCAACATCGATTTCGGCACCTACATGGCCCAGCTCGATGCGCGCCGCAACCCGGTTGATTCGCGTCCGCAGGTCGCGGTCATCGTGGCCTCCGGTGAAATCAGCGGCGGCGATCTGCCGGCCGGCCGCATCGGTGGTGAATCGACCTCGGCGCTGCTGCGTGCGGCGCGCGACGATGACGACGTCAAGGCCGTGGTGCTGCGTGTGGATTCGCCGGGTGGCGAGGTCTACGCTTCCGAGCAGATCCGTCGCGAAGTGGTGGCCCTGCAGGCCGCTGGCAAGCCGGTGGTGGTGTCCATGGGCGACCTCGCTGCGTCCGGTGGTTACTGGATCAGCATGAACGCCGATCGAATCTATGCCGACCCGTCGACCATCACCGGTTCGATCGGCATCTTCGGCATGATCCCGAACTTCAGCCGTGCGCTGGACAAGTTCGGCGTGCACACCGATGGCGTCGGTACCACCCGTTTTGCCGGTGCCTTCGATGTCACCCGGCCGATGGACCCGGCCGTGGGCCAGGTCATCCAGTCGGTGATCAACAAGGGCTATGCCGATTTCACCGGTCGTGTCGCCGAGGCCCGCAAGAAGCCGGTCGAAGCGATCGACGAAGTGGCCCGCGGACGTGTCTGGAGCGGTGCGCAGGCCAAGGAGCGCGGTCTGGTCGATGCCTTCGGTGGCCTGAAGGACGCCGTGGCTGATGCTGCCGGTCGGGCCAAGCTGGGTGCGACCGACAAGTACCGTGTGCGTTACATCGAGAAGGCGGCGACGCCGTTCGCGCAGTTCGTCAGCGGCTTCGCTGGCAGCCACGCCGGCGCCTGGATGCTGGCCGATTCCGGCGTGGGTCGGATGATGCTGGCGCGCACGATGCCGGAAATCGATACGCAGCTGCGCTTCGTTGAGAACGCGGCGCGCGAGAAGGGCAACGGTGCACCGGTGAAGTCGCTGGCGTATTGCTTCTGCGGGTTCTGACGTCCCATCCACGCATGGCGTGGATCTACCAAAGATGCTCACGCATGGCGTGGATCTACTGAACGCACAACGCCCGACCTTGGCCGGGCGTTGTTGCATGCGGGGATCTACTGCGCGTCGGCCTCTGCCTTGCGCTCGCGTTCGGCCGCCTCGTCCATGGTCTTCTGCACGCCTTTGGCGCGGTCCAGGGGCTGATTGATCGCTTTGGCCATTGCCTGCGGTTCCGGTGGGCGTTCCGGATTCGGCGCTGCAGGGCGCTGGCACCCGGCCAGCACGGCGGCCGACAGCAGGACGGGAATCAGGACGCGCATGGCAGCTCTCCACGAGGGATGTGGGGCCAGTGTCGCATCACGGACGGGGGACGGTCGTGAGCGCGTATCCTTGCCGCATCGAAACACAGTGGGCGCGGCCCCGGAGGACATATGACCCAGCAACGGTGGCGCCTGGATGGGCAGACGGCCCTGATCACCGGTGCCAGCGCCGGTATCGGCCTGGCGATCGCGCATGAACTGGCCGGTCTCGGCGCCGATCTGATGATCGTCGGCCGCGACCTGGATATGCTGGAGAGTGCCCGCGACGAACTGCTGGATGTGTATCCGCAGCACCAGGTGCACGCATTGGCCGCCGATGTGTCCGACGACGAAGACCGCCGGCAGATCCTGGACTGGGTCGAGGACCACGCCGATGGCCTGCACATCCTGGTCAACAATGCCGGTGGCAACATCACCAAGCCCGCCACCGAGTACTCCGAAGATGAGTGGCGCGGCATTTTCGAGACCAATCTGTTCTCGGCGTTCGAACTGTCGCGCTATGCGCATCCGTTGCTCGCGCGCCACGCGTCATCGGCCATCGTCAACGTCGGCAGCGTGTCCGGCCTGACCCATGTGCGCAGTGGCGTGGTCTATGGCATGACCAAGGCGGCGATGCACCAGATGACCCGCAACCTCGCAGTGGAGTGGGCCGAGGACGGCATCCGGGTCAATGCAGTGGCGCCGTGGTACATCCGCACCCGTCGCACCTCCGGCCCGCTGTCCGATACCGACTACTACGAAGAAGTGATCGGACGCACGCCGATGCGGCGCATCGGTGAGCCGGAAGAAGTGGCCTCGGCAGTGGGTTTCCTGTGCCTGCCGGCGTCGAGCTATGTCACCGGCGAATGCATCGCGGTGGATGGTGGCTTCCTGCGCTACGGGTTCTGATCGCGGCTGATCAACTCGGATGAGGGATCCGCGCGCTGTGTGGATCCCTCACTGCGGTACCGGGCAATTGCTGGCGTCCAGCACGACCTGCAGGCGCTCGCGTTCGCCGCGCGCCGTCTGCTGATTCTCCGGTGCGGCGAACCGCTCGCGACCCCGTGCATCGCGGAAGCGTTGCTGCCAGCTGCCGCAGCGCTGTGCTTCGTCCACTTCAGTACAGCGGTCGCTGACCACCTCGCAGCTGGCGGCGTTGACCGGCGTTGCCCCGCCCAGGCCCTGTACGTTCAACAGTTCGCAGCGACCGGGTGCGGCCTCGTACTCGTGCAGGTAAGAACCGCCCTGCGTGTCAACGCACTGGAAGATCGCCGGTAACGGAGGCTTTGCTGGCGCGTCCTTGTCCGCTGCAGCGCCATCACCGCGTTGGTGCAGCATCGCGCTGTCGAGGATGGTGTCTCCGCCTTCGTCTTCGACCATGCGGGCTTCCATGATCGTGCGGCCCTCACGTGGCTGCGTCGCTGCAGTCTCGGCGGCGGCGTCCACGGATGGCATCGCTGCAGGCGGCGGAGCGGGGCTGTTCTGCACCGGCGCGACCGGTACCGTCGGCGCAGGCGCAGGGATACGCTGGATTTCCTGACGTGTGCCAGCGGGGCAGGGGGTGCGTTGCAGCGTGGGAACATCGCTGCTGCCCATGCAGCGGTAGATCACCATGTCATCGGCCAACGCGTTGCCGGGTAACAGGCCGATGGCCAGCCAGATCAGTCTTCTCATGCGAGCAGCCTACAGCCGTGGCCCATGCCCCGGTAGGTGCCAACCTTGGTTGGCACTGCTGTCTGCCAGCGCCCACCAAGGTGGGCGTCTACCAAAGCAGGGTCACATGCCCCGGTAGCTGCCAACCTTGGTTGGCACTGTGTCTGCCAGCGCCCACCAAGGTGGGCGTCTACCAAAGCGGGGCTCACATGCCCCGGTAGCTGCCAACCTTGGTTGGCACTGTGGCTGCCAGGGCCCACCAAGACGAGCCTCTACCAAAGCGCGCGGCACAACTCCCAGCGCAGGGCTCAGCCGCCGCAGTCCTGCGCCAGCCGTGCATCTATCCCGCGCTGCTCGTTGCTGATTGCGGTGCGTTCACTCTGCAGCGCGCTGTTGTAACGCCGGTCCAGTTCCCAGCGACGATCACGCAGGCGTGCGCACACTTCCTGCGGGGGCAGTGCGTGGCAGGTGTCGCGGACCAGGATGTTGCCGGCAGGCACGTTGACACCGACGCCCACCGACGGCGGACGATAGACCGGTGGTCCCCCACCGATGGAGGCATCGATGGTGGTGCCACTGCTGGCCGGGCGCGGCCCTGGATGCGGTCCTGGTCGCCCGCCGCCTAGATGACCATGCGGATACCAGACCGTGGTCCACAGCGGCACCCAGCGCGGATTCCCTTCGTTGTTGTCGCTGGTGTAGCGATCGCCGTCTTCACTCACGCATTCGTACATCGGCTGCGGCGGCTGGACGTAGACATGGCGCACCTCGCGTTCGCGCATCGACGGTGTCTGCGCCGGTGACGGCACTGCGGCGTCGGTGCTGACCACCCGCGGCGGCGGGTCGCGTGGGCGTTGCAGGTCGCGCACTTCCTGGCGGCCGGCCGTGCAAGGCTTGTCCTGCAGGGCGACGGCACCATTGCTGCCAACGCAGCGGTAGACCCGCACGTCGTCAGCGGCAAGTGCCGGCAACGGCAGCAGCAGGGCCAGGCACAGGACAGGGCGGAGCAGGGTCATGGGCGCAGCGTGCGCGATCGGCAGCGCTGACGCAATCGACCTGTCAGGAGCGCAGTACGTTGCCACTGAGCGCGTCGCGGATCGGCGTGGGTTGGGCCAGGCCACCGGTCTGCCCATCGAGGATGCCGTCGAGCAGGCGCAGCAGGCGCGGGTCCAGCTCTTCGCGGCTGCGCGCGGGGGGCTCGCCGGCAAGGTTGGCGCTGGTGGAGACCAGCGGGCCACCCCAGGCCTGGCAAAGCGCTGCGACCAGCGGGTGGGCGCTGATGCGTACCGCGATGCCGCTATGTTCGCCGGTTATCCAGCCGGGGGCGCGGGTGCCGGCCGGCAGGATCCAGGTATTGGCGCCAGGCCAGCTGGCAAGCACCGCACGCTGGCGTGCATCGGGCAGGGCCTGCAGGCGCACCCAGCCCTGCAGTTGCGACAGTTCCGCAGCCACCAGGATCATGCCTTTCTCGATCGGGCGCTGCTTCAGCCGCAGCAGCAGGTGTACCGCTGCCTCATGCGAAGGGTCGCACCCCAGGCCCCAGACTGCTTCGGTCGGGTAGGCGATCACCCCGCCACTGCGAAGCGTGGCGACTGCGGTGTCCAGTGTGAGTTCTTTCATGGCGGCGACCGGGCCCGGCGTGGGACTTCATTATCCCCCCGCTGCGTGCACAACGGGTGGAGCAGTGGGTGCGGACCGTTGGTCCGCACACCTTGGCATCTCATCCACGCATGGCGTGGATCTACTTGGTAGCCTTTTTGACTGCCTTCTTTGCCGGTGCCTTCTTGGCCACGGCCTTCTTCGCCGGTGCCTTCTTCGCAGCTGCCTTCTTTGCCAGCGCCTTCTTGGCAGCCACCTTCTTCGGCGCAGCTTCCTTCTTCACTGCCGCTTTCTTGGCCGGGGCCTTCTTCGCGGCAGCCTTCTTGGCGCCGAAGCCCTTGCGCACCGGCTTGCCGGTTTCTTCCATCAACTGCTGCACTTCGGCCAGGGTCAGCGATGCCGGCTCACGATCCTTGGGGATCTTGCCGTTCATCTTGCCGTCGCTGATGTAGGGGCCGAAACGACCGTTCAGCACCTGGATGTCGCTGCCCTCGAACTCCTTGATGATCCGGTTGCGCGCGATTTCTTCCTTCTCTTCGATCAGGAACACGGCGCGGGCCAGGTCGATGGTGTACGGGTCGTCTTCCTTCTTCAGCGAGGCGTAGGTGCTGCCGCGCTTGGCGAACGGGCCGAAGCGGCCGATGCCGACGCTGACGTCCTCGCCCTTGTCCTCACCCAGCGCGCGCGGCATCAGGAACAGCTCCAGCGCGTCTTCCAGGGAAATGGTGTGCATCGACTGGCCCGGCCGCAGCGAAGCGAACTTGGGCTTGTCCTCTGCATCCTCGGCCGTGCTGCCGATGGCTGCGTAAGGCCCGAACCGGCCCAGGCGCACGCTGACCGGCTTGCCGGTCTTGGGGTCGGTGCCGAGCTCGCGCGCGCCACTGGCCTCGGCACGGTCGACCGATTCCTTCTTGTCTTCGACCAGTTCCTTGAACGGGCCCCAGAAGCGCGACATCAGCGGAATCCACTCTTCCTCGCCACGCGAGACGGCATCGAGCTCGTCTTCCAGCTTGGCGGTGAAGTCGTAGTCGACGTACTGGGTGAAGTGGCTGGACAGGAACTTGGATACCGCACGGCCGACATCGGACGGGCGGAAGCTGCGGCCTTCCATTTCCACGTACTTGCGGAACAGCAGGGTCTGGATGATCGAGGCGTAGGTCGAAGGACGGCCGATGCCGTACTCTTCCAGCGCCTTCACCAGCGCCGCTTCGGTAAAGCGCGGCGGCGGCTGGGTGAAGTGCTGGTCGGCCACGATGCGTTCCAGCGGCACGCGGTCGCCCGGCTTCATCGCCGGCAGCTTGCGGCCTTCGTCGTCATCCTCGGCACTCTTGCTGTCCTTGCCTTCCTCGTACACGGCCAGGAAGCCGGGCACGACCACGGTGGTGCCACTGGCGCGGAACACGTGTTCGCTGCCGGCCGACAGGTCCACGCTGACGGTGTTGAGCGTGGCCGGGATCATCTGGCAGGCCACTGCACGCTTCCAGATCAGCTCGTACAGCTTGCGCTCGTCGTCGGTCAGGAACCGCGCGACCTGGGCCGGGGTGCGCAATGCCGAGGTCGGACGCACTGCTTCGTGCGCTTCCTGGGCATTCTTGGACTTGGTCTGGTAGGTATTGGGCTGGTCGGGCAGCGAGGCGATGCCGTAGTCACGGGCGATCACGTCGCGGATCTCGGCCAGCGCGTCCTGCGACAGGTTCACCGAGTCGGTACGCATGTACGAGATCAGGCCGACCGTGCCTTCTTCGCCGCCGATGTCCATGCCTTCGTACAGCTTCTGCGCGACCTGCATGGTCTTGCGGGTGGTGAAACCCAGCTTGCGCGAGGCTTCCTGCTGCAGCGTGGAGGTGGTGAACGGCGGCGCGGGGCGACGCTTGCGCTCCTTGCTGGCCACGTCGGTGACATGCAGAGCGCCCTGTGCTGCCTGCTGGATGCGCAGGCGGGCGGCCTCGGCGGTGTCGCCGTCGGTGACGGTGAACTGCTCGAACTTCTGCCCGTCCAGCTTGATCAGCTTGGCGTTGAAGTGCTGCGAGGGATGCGCGCACTCGGCGGCGATCGACCAGTATTCGCGGGCGATGAAGGCTTCGATCTCTTCCTCGCGCTCGACGATCATGCGCAGCGCCGGGCTCTGCACGCGGCCTGCGGACAGGCCGCGCTGAACCTTGCGCCACAGCACCGGCGACAGATTGAAGCCGACCAGGTAGTCCAGCGCGCGGCGCGCCTGCTGGGCATCGACCAGGTCGCTGGCGATCTCGCGCGGCTGGCTGATGGCTTCCTTGATCGCGCGTGGCGTGATCTCGGTGAAGACCACGCGCTGCATCGGCTTGTCCCCGACCAGCCCGCGCTCTTTCAGGATCTCGGCGATATGCCAGCTGATCGCTTCACCCTCGCGATCCGGGTCGGTCGCCAGCAGGATGTCGTCGGCGCCCTTTGCGGCCTTGGCGATCGCATCGACATGCTTTTCGTTCTTCTCGATCACGTCGTAATGCATGGCGAACCCGTTGTCAGGGTCAACCGCGCCTTCCTTCGGGATCAGGTCACGCACGTGCCCATACGAGGCCAGGACCGTGTAGTCCTTGCCGAGGTATTTGTTGATCGTCTTGGCTTTGGCCGGCGATTCAACGATGAGCAGGTGCTTGGGCATGGCAGCAGGGTCTGTGGGTAAGCCGCGGGGAAGGGCCGCTAGGGTGGAGCAAACGGCCGCATTAGTGAAGCGGCCACGGGCAAATCAATAAACTGAACGCCCGGGACTGTGCCGGGCGTTCAGGTTTCACCTTATTAGAGGAATCACGCCCGGCCTGCCGTTGTCAAGCAGGGAGGCGTGAGGATGGCCGTCTGCGACGGCGCATTGGCCCTCGATCCGCGATCAGGACGCCATGTTGGCGATGACGCCGACGGCGATGATGATCGCGGCGAAACCGGCCAGCATCAGCAGGCCGCCCAGCACCAGGATTACGATGGTCACCGTGCCCAGCTCGCGGCGCTGCAGCTGCGGCTGGTCGGTGTAGGCCCAGCGGTCGACCACCACCGTGTCGCAGATGAGGTCATGCAGACCCTGCTTGCGCTCGGTGAAGGCGGCCATCAGGTAGCCGATGCAGAGGGTCAGGCCACTGAGGATGGTGGCGAAGTAGCGGCCGATGCTGCGACCCAGGGTCAGGCGATCACCGTTGCCGCGCACGACCTTGATGCCGATGGCCATCTTGCCAAGGGTGGCGCCGCCGCGGGAGGCATGGAACCAGCCATAGTAGGCGGCGGCGATGAACAGGCCAGCCAGACCACTGATCAGCTGGCTGACCACTTCCACCGCTGTTTCGCCGCTGCCGGCCGCCCCCATGCCGGTGCCGAGCACCAGGCCCAGGATGCCACCGACCACGCCGCTGGGAATCAGCAGGACGAAATAGTCGATCAGGTAAGCGGCGAAGCGCTTCCAGAAGCCGGCATAGACCACTTCGCCGCCCTGTACCGGCTGCGAATGGTCGCCGCCGACTGCGCCGGGCGCGGTGTACGGCGAGTTGCTGAGGGCGCCGGTGCCGGGCAGGGGCGCGGTGCCGTTGTCGATCGCGGCGTAGTCGTTGCGCAGGTCGAAGCCACCGGTGGCGGTGGAGGTGCTGGCATCGGCCAGGGTCTGCAGGCCCAGTTCGTCCACCATCTGCCGCAGCGGTGCCCACTGTCCCATGCCTTCGCGCCAGACCAGGGTGTCCAGGGTCAACTGGCCGCGCTGGAAACGCTGGCGGATCTCGGTGACCTCCAACGGGCCCTGGCGTTGCTGTCCTTCGGCGTAGTACCACTCAGTCATTGCATGTCCCCTGTTGGGTCGTCCTTGGTGGGTGTGCCCGATGCGCGGCTCAGCCGTGGCATTGCGTGGGCAGATACTTGTCGTCGCTTTCGCCGCTGCATTCCCAGCGTCCGCTGTCACGATCGTACTCGAGCCACAGCAGGTCGCCATCCTGGCTCTTGCCCGGAACCGCAAGCGTTGCTTCGATGCCGCAGTGACCATTGTTGAAGCGGCCGATATGCACGGCCGACAGGCCCTGGCCTGCGAATTCGTCCGCCGCCGGGAAGCCGGCGTCGTTGGCGCCCGGGCAACGGCCCTGGTCATCGGCGAAATGCTGGACCTTGTCCTTCAGCGGCTGCAGCGCCGTGATCGCGCCGGCGACCTTGGCCTTGATGGTGTAATCGTTGTAGGCCGGCAGGGCGATGGCTGCAAGGATGGCCAGGATCGGCACCACCACCAGCAGGGCAACGCCGCCGATGATGGCGGTCAACGCGCAGCCGGACAGGCCCTTCTTCGCGACCGGTGCAGCGTCCATCGGCGTGGTCGCGTAGGGCGAGGCAGGCGGCAGCGTCGGCGGCAGAGGAGCGGCAGGAGGTGGCGGCGCCACAGCGACAGTGGCGGCTGCATCAACAGCGGGCACGATCAGGCCCAGTTCGTCGACCACGTTGCGCAACGGCTGCCATTGCGGCAAGCCGTCGCGCCAGACCAGGGTGTCCAGGGTGATCTGGTTGCTACGGAACAGCTCGATCAACTGTTCCGAGGGCAACGGGCCTTGCTGGCGGTTGCCTTCGGCATGGAACCACTCACTCACGGGGGACGCTCCTGAATGCGCACGGCCCCCAAGTGTACGGTCAGTGCAGGGGTTCTGGCTCGTCCACGAACATCTGCGTTTCCATCCAGGCGTAGGCCGCCTCGGCGCCAGGCTGGTTGAACAGCACCATCAGCACCACCCACTTCAGGTCGTCCAGGTCCAGTTCGTCCTGGTCCAGGGCCATTGCCCGGTCCAGCACCAGCTCGCGCTGGCCGGCATCAAGGATGCCGTGCTGTTCCAGGTACAGCAGGAAACCACGGCATTCCACATCAAGCTTGTCCAGCTCCGGGCCGTGATAGATGCGCACCGGGCCATCGACCCGTGCCTGGGCCGCGCTTGGGCGCTGCGCTGCCAGGGCATCGAGCCATTCGAATGCCTTGTTGATCTCAGTGGGGCTGAAACCGGCCTGGATCAGGCCATTCTGCAGTGAGTCGCGGTCACGGATCAGGTCCGCATCTTCGCTGAAATAGTGTTCAAACAGGTACAACAGTACATCCAGGATGCTCTCTTTCATTGCCCCTCGGCCTGCGTCGCGCGACGCTGTGGAGGTGAAGAAACTAGGGACGTCGACAGTAGCGGCCGTGTACGCACACCACGATCCCCGCAAGTTCCATGGCCAGCAGCATGGAGGACACCTCCGACGCCGTCAATCCACACTGCGTGATCAGTGAATCCATACTGATGGGGTCGTACTCCAGTGCCCGCCACAAGCTCTGGTAGTCAGCGTCGTTCGCCCAGCATGCCGGCAGGTCCGCCGGCGCTGCCTGTTCAGTGGGGGTGGCAAGCCGGGTTTGCAAGCCCGGAAGCTGGTGACGCAATGCCGGGGCCAGCAGTTCCAGCACTTCCTCGGGACGTTCGACCAGGGCGACCCCTTCACGGATGAGCCGGTGGCAGCCGGCGGCGCGCGGATTGAGCACCGAGCCGGGTATCGCGCAGACCTCGCGGCCCGCTTCGGCGGCCAGCCGGGCGGTGATCAGGGCGCCCGAGCGTTGTGCGGCCTCGACCACCACCGTGGCCAGGGCCAGCCCGGCCACCAGCCGGTTGCGTGCGGGGAAGTGGCCCGGCCGTGCGGGCGTGCCTGGCAGGTACTCGCTGACTACCACACCTTCGGCCGCGATTCTGGCCTGCAGGCGGGCGTGGCTGGTGGGATAGGCCCGGTCCGGGCCGGTGCCGATCACCGCGACGGTGCAACCGCCTGCGTCCAGCGCCGCCTGGTGGGCGGCCGCATCGATGCCCGCCGCCAACCCACTGGTGACGGCCAGCCCGGCCTCGACGAAACAGGTGGCAAACCGGGCGGCGAGGGCACGCCCGGCGGGAGTGGGTGAACGACTGCCGACCAGGGCCACCGCAGGGCGCCAGGCGATGGCCGGATCCCCCGCAGCGAACAGCGCCAGGGGCGGATTGGGTACATCGAGCAGGACGGGCGGAAAGGCAGGATCGTTGCAGGCCAGCAGGTGATGATCCGGCTGCTGCAGCCAGCGCTGCGCAAGCGCGAGGGCACGGGTGTCGGGACGCTCCAGCGCGGCGCATTGTTCCGGCGTGCAGCCGTGGGCCCGCCAGCCTGCAATGCCCAGCGCCAACGCGGCCTCCGCATTGCCGGTGGTCTGCAGCAGCGCGCGCCGGGGTGCCAGGGAGCCCCCTGCGATCAACAGGCGCAGCAGCGCCTCATGTCCATTCTCAGTCATCCCCCGACTATCGGCCCCACACGACGAAGGCGCCCTAGGGCGCCTTCGCGTATTGCTGTCAGGGTATCCCGGAGGTTGCCCGCCGATGTGGCCGGCGCTCCCTGCCGAGCCCGGGCAGAGCCCGGCGCTGGTTCATTTCGCGTCCGGATGCAGCGCGCTGTAGCCCACACGTACCGGCTTCACGCCCTGCATCACCAGCGCGTAGCTGACGTTGTCGAAGGTGCGGAAGACCATGGCATGCGCGGCGTACTCATCCGGCAGGCTGACCCGGCCGGCGCCCGTGCTGATCGAGTCGTCCATGCGCGAGGACCCCGGGAACTTCATCCGGTGTGCCACATGGCTGCCATGGCGCCACAGCGAGAACACGGTGCCGTTGTCTACGCCCTGGGCGCGGCCAGCGGAAATCGCGATCACATCGCGCGGGCCGCCGGTGCTGAACATGTCGGTGACTGCCAGTACGCGCACATCCACGCCTTCCACGCCGGCTGCGGGCACATGCGGGAAGAACTGCAGGTCGTACGGCGTGGCCTCGACCGGCACCAGGCGGTCGCCGGCACGCACTTCACGGCCGCCGCTGGTGTTGTCCAGCGCCAGGGTCGAGGCTTCGGTCTTGCCGCCGGCCACCTGGGTGATGGTGCCGGTGCCGACCTGCGCCAGCTCGTAACCCAAGACGCCGCGGCGGTGATTGGGCGCGCTGAAGGCCTTCCAGAGGTTGCCGCTGCCCGGGGTGACGTCGCCATTGGCGGTCAGGTCCTCGGTTGGCTTGGGCTGGGCGTAGCGCACGGTCGGGCGGACCACGGCCCAGCGCTGCCCGGTCTGGGCGTCGGCCAGGCGCACATAGGCGGTCTGCCCACCGGTGGCGCGCAGGCGGTTGTCCTCCAGCGCGACCACGTACGGCAGCTGCTCGATGCTGTCGACCACGCTGAGCTGCTTCAGGAACGGCTCGACCTGAGCCAGCGGCACGCCGGTGACCGGGGCTTCCTGGCGCGGGCCGGGCTGGGCCGTCACACGGTCCAGGTAGGCCAGGCTGAGGACGTCACCGGGATAGATCAGGTGTGGATTGGCGACCTGTGGATTGGCCTGCCAGATCTCCGGCCACAGCCATGGTTTCTGCAGGAAACGTCCTGCGATATCCCACAGGGTGTCCCCTTTGCGGACCACATAGGTGTCCGGGTGCCCGCCATTCACTTCCACGGCGGTAGCATAGGCAGCCACGGTCAGCATCGCCGCGGCGACGACCGTACGAAAACGAAGCAACATAGGTGTGAAGCCCTGATTCCCCAACAGGTTCGCGCACTATAGTCCAGAAACCGGGGCGCAAGGCAAGCGTTGGAGCTAGAATCTGCGACGTATGCCGGCGTAACCCGGCCCCAACCCCGGAAACTGCCATGGCTTTACTCCCCATCCTTGAGTTCCCCGATCCGCGCCTGCGTACCAAGGCTGCGTTGATCGATGCCGCCGACGTGACCACGCCGGCGTTCCAGGAGCTGCTCGACAACATGTTCGAGACCATGTACGACGCACCGGGCATCGGCCTGGCTGCCAGCCAGGTGGACGTGCACCAGCGCTTCATGGTCATCGACGTAAGTGAAGAAAAGAACGAGCCGCGCGTGTTCATCAACCCGGAAATCGTCGCCAAGGACGGGGGCCAGGTGTACCAGGAAGGCTGCCTGTCGGTGCCCGGCATCTTCGCTGACGTGACCCGTGCCGACACCATCACCGTCAAGTTCCTGGACCGCCAGGGGCAGCCGCAGGAGTTGAGCACCGACGGCCTGCTGGCGGTCTGCGTGCAGCACGAGATGGATCACCTGGACGGCAAGCTGTTCATCGACTACCTGTCGCCGCTGAAGCGCGAGATGGTCCGCAAGAAGCTGGCCAAACAGCGCAAGCACGTGGCGTGATGGCTGTTGTGGGCCGCCCTTCGGGGTGGCCCGCGCCTGCGCGTGACGCGCGGGCTGCATGGCGCCGGCCGACGGCGCCGTTTTTTTTCCTGCACGATTTCATCCTGCAAGTGGGGTTGCCATGAGGATTGTCTTTGCCGGTACGCCGGAATTCGCGGTGTCGTCGCTGCGCGCGGCCGCGCGTCATCACGAGGTGGTGGCTATCTATACGCAGCCTGATCGCCCGGCCGGTCGCGGCCGTGGGCTGGCGCCTTCACCGGTCAAGCTGGAAGCGGTCGCCCGCGGCATTCCCGTGTACCAGCCGGAAACGCTGAAGGACGAGGCGGCCCAGCAGCAGCTGCGTGACCTGCAGCCGGACCTGATGGTGGTGGTGGCCTATGGCCTGATCCTGCCCAAGGCGGTGCTGAACATCCCGACCCACGGTTGCTGGAACGTGCATGGTTCGCTGCTGCCGCGCTGGCGCGGCGCCGCACCGATCCAGCGTGCCATCCAGGCCGGCGACGATAAGACCGGCATCTGCCTGATGCAGATGGAAGCTGGCCTGGATACGGGCCCGGTGCTGCTGCACCAGGAGCTGGCCATCGCCGCCACCGATACCGGTGGCCAGCTGCACGACAAGCTGGCCGAGCTCGGCGCTCAGGTGCTGTCCGATGGACTGGGCTTGCTGCGTGCCGGCATCAAGCCGATCGCGCGGCCGCAGCCGGAGCAGGGTGTGACTTACGCGCACAAGCTGGACAAGGCCGAGGCAAAGCTGGACTGGGCGCAGGACGCCGAAGCGCTTGCGCGTACGGTGCGTGCGTTCAATCCGTGGCCGATTGCCGAGGCACTGCTGGCTGGTGAGCGCGTACGCATCCATGGCGCGGTGGCGCTGGATGTGGCCCATGGCAAAGCGCCGGGTACGGTGCTGGCCGCTGGCCGCGAGGGCATCGACATCGCCTGCGGGCAGGGCGCGTTGCGCCTGCGCGTGTTGCAGCGGGAAGGCGGCAAGGCGATCACCGCCGCCGACTACCTCAATGCCCGCCGTGACCTGCGCGTGGGGGTTTGACGGGTGAGCAAGGGAAACGATTTTTCCATCGCCAAGGCAGCACCGGGCGCGGCTACCCGCATGCTGGCGGCGCGCGTGCTGGCGCAGGTGTTCACCCGCGGTCGTTCGCTCAAGGCGGAGCTGGCCTGGGCGCTGCCCAAACTGGCCGACACCCGCGACCGTGCGCTGCTTGAAGCGCTGTGCTTTGCGGTGCTGCGCCGTCGCAGCACCTATGACGCCGCCCTGCAGGGATGGATGCAGAAGCCGCTGTCCGCACGCGATGCCGACCTGCGCACGCTGCTGATGGTGGGCTTCGCCCAGCTGGATGTGCTGGAACTGCCCGCCCATGCGGCGCTGTCGGCCACGGTCGATGCTGCGCGCGCACTTGGTCGTGAACGCCAGGCGGGTCTGGTCAATGCGATCCTGCGACGGGCACAGCGCGAGGGTTTCCCCGAACAACCGGCACGCGACGCATTTCCGGTCTGGCTGGCCGAGGCCGTCGAGCGCGACTGGCCGGCACAGGCCGAGGCGATCTTCGCTGCCAGCCTGCAGCCGGCGCCGTTGTGGCTGCGTGCCAACCGCCAGCAGGGCGGGCGCGACAAGGTGATGGCGGACTTGGCCGAGGCCGGCATTGCCGCCGAAGCCAGCACGCTGAGCGCCGATGCGCTGCGACTGGCTGTGCCGGTTCCGGTGAACCAATTGCCCGGATTCGGCGAAGGCCTGCTGTCGGTGCAGGATCTGTCGGCACAATGTACCGCCGACGCACTGGCGCCGCCGACCGGCAGCCGTGTGCTCGACGCGTGTGCCGCGCCGGGTGGCAAGGCCGCGCACCTGCTTGAGCGCGACCCCAGCCTGCGATTGCTGGCGCTGGATATCGACGCCCGTCGCCTGGCGCGCGCCAAGGATACGTTCGCCCGCACCGGTGTCGGCGAAGGTGCCGAGGTCCTGGTGGCCGATGCCAGCGATCCGGGGGCATGGTGGGACGGCGTTCCGTTCGACGCGATCCTGCTGGATGCGCCGTGCTCGGCCACCGGCGTCATCCGTCGGCAGCCGGACGTGATGTTCCATCGCCGTGCGGAGGACATCGATGCCCTCGTCGGCATCCAGGCCCGGTTGCTGGAAGCCTGCTGGTCGATGCTGCGCCCCGGTGGTGTGCTGCTGTATGCCACCTGCTCGATCCTGCGCGCGGAGAACGTCGATCAGGTAAAGGGCTTCCTGAAGTGGCACGCGGATGCGGAAGCGGTCGCGCTGGATGACGCATTTGGTCTGGACTGTGACGGTATCGCGCGCCAGCGCCTGCCCGGTGAAAACGATGCTGACGGATTTTTCTACGCGCGTCTGCTAAAAAAGGGCTGACCCAACCGCTGTCCGAGCCCCCATGCTGAAAACCCGTGCATCACGCCAGATGTGGCTGTTCGTTGTGATGGCCCTGTTGGTGTTGGGTGCCGGCCTGGGACTACGCGATCCCTGGCCCTCGGACGAACCGCGCTTCGCCCTGGTCGCCAAGCAGATGGTGGACAGCGGCGACTGGCTGTTCCCGCACCGTGGGCTGGAGCTGTACTCGGACAAGCCGCCGATGCTGATGTGGTGGCAGGCCACGCTGTACAGCGTGGTCGGCAACTGGCGGGTGGCGTTCCTGCTGCCCTCGCTGATCGCTGCACTCGGCACGCTGTGGTGCGTGGTCGATCTGGGCCGGCGTCTGTGGACGCGGCAGGTCGGCCTGTACGCGGGCTGGGCGCTGCTGTTCGCCCTGCAGTTCACCTTCCAGTCGAAGAAGGCGCAGATCGACCCGCTGGTGGTGTTGTTCATTACCCTGGCCAATTACGGTCTGCTGCGCCACCTGCTGCTGGGGCCCGCGTGGCGCTGGTGGTGGCTGGGCTGGTTCTTTGCCGGCATCGGGGTGATCACCAAGGGCGTGGGCGTGATCGCGCTGCTGATGATCGTGCCAGCGGTGATCGGTTCGGCGCTGCACTGGCCGCGGGTGCGGCTGCATGCACGCGACCTGCGCTTCTGGCTGGCGCCCTTGGCGTTCGTGCTGGCCATCGCACTGTGGTTGGTGCCGATGGTGATGACCGCGCTGGCGACCCGCTCCGGCGAGTACCTGGCCTACATGGACGACATCCTGTTCCGGCAGACCGCCAAGCGCTATGCGCAATCATGGGACCACCACCAGCCCTGGTGGTACTTCCTGGGCACCATGCCATCGATGTGGATTCCCGCCTTCCTGGCGTTGCCATGGGCGATCCCCGCCTGGCGGCGCCGGCTGCAGCGTCGGGATGCGCGCTATCTGCTGCTGCTGGGCTGGTGGGCGCTGATCGTGCTGTTCTTCTCGATTCCCAATGGCAAGCGCGACGTCTACATCCTGCCGGCGCTGCCGATGTTCTGCCTGGCGCTGGCGCCGTTGCTGCCGGGGCTGCTGCGCCGGCGCGACGCACAATGGCTGCTGGGCGCGTTCACCCTGCTGCTGTCGCTGGGCACCTTGGGCGCCGGGCTGGCGGCCCTGCTGGGCAAGCCCGGCTTCGAAACGCGGCTGATGCAGACGCGGGGCATCGGCAATGGCGAGATGAACGCCCTGGCCTGGGCGGCGATGGCGATGGGCGGCTGGGGTATGGCCAGCCTGCTGTTGTTCGGGCGCGGCCGTCGCCAGCTGGCACTGGTCTCGACCCTGACGGCTGTCTGGGTGCTGTACAGCCTGATCGGCTATCCGCTGCTGAATGATTCAAGTTCTGCCCGCGGCCTGATGCGGCATACCGGCCAGCGCATCGGCGCCGATGCCGAGCTGGGACTGGTGGCCTGGAAAGAGCAGAATCTGTTGATGGCCGACCGGCCGGCAGCAACCTTTGGTTTCAACGAGCCTTGGGATGCACAGCTGGCCACGGCCGTGGAATGGCAGCAGTTGGCGCCGCAGCGGCGCTGGTTGCTGGTCCACGAAGACGCGCTGCTGCCCTGCATCGACCGCAGCCGGGCCGAACTGGCCGGTATCGCCAACCGCCGCCGTTGGTGGCTGGTGCCGGCCGCGGCGGTGCAGGGCCGGTGCGTGGCCAGCGCCGACGAGCGCGAACGCGAACGGCGGTTGCAGCGTGAGGAGTAACCACTCCGGCCTGCGCTTGTCCAGACTGCCCAAGCAGCGCCAAAGGCAGTAAAACGTCAGCGTGGGGTCGGCCGTGCCGGCGATCCCGTTCATTCCGCAGGATCGCAGCGAAACTTTTCGACGTGGCAGCTTCACAGCACAACCTGGAATCCACGGTCGGCGATCCGCTGGGCGTACCCGTTGGTGGTCGCCCGCGCGCTGCGCACTGGTTGGCGCAGATCGGCCTGTTCTGCATGCCGGCGCTGGTGCTGACCATCCCGATCAACCTGTTGCCGTATGGCCTGGTGTTGCTGGTCACCACGCTGATGGTGCCGGAACTGCTGTGGCGCGCGCGGCACATGGATGCCCAGCCGATCAGGGTGTTGACCTGGCTGACGCTGGCGGTGCTGGCTTTGGGCGTGCTCTCGATGGTGGTGTTCGAGCACGGCCTGCGCAATGTCGACAACCGCTCGCGATTCCTGGTGATCCCGTGGATCGCGTTATGGGTCTGCGCGTTGCGCCCAGACATGCGCTGGTTGTGGCGTGGCGCGTTCGCCGGCCTGCTGGGTACCTTCGCGCTGGCGTTGATGCAGGTACTGGGAGGCGCGGCGCGCGCGGAACTGTCCACCAACGCAATCGTGCTCGCCGACATCGTGGTGATGCTGATGGTGCTGCTGGTGTTCTGCCGGCCCTCGCGCCGCTGGTCGCTGGTGATCGTCGGTACGGCCGCCGGTTGCGGAACCATTGTCCTCACCGGCAGCCGTGGCGTGTTCGCAGCGCTGCTGGCGCTGCTGGTGGTGCTGGCACTCAGCCTGCGCTGGCGCACCGGCGTGGCGCGCCTGTCGGTGCTTGCCGGCATGCTGGCCATCGCAGCGACCCTGATGCTGTCGGTGCCTGAGCTGCGCCATCAAGTGCGCCTGACCGAACTGCACAGCGATGTGCAACGCATGGAGCAGGGCGACAGCGACTCATCGGCGGGGGCCAGGGTTGAGCGCCTGCAGGTGGCGTGGGAGACCTTCCTTGATCACCCGCTGATCGGGGTGGGCGTCGGCCACTTCGACAATGCCATGAAGCGGGTACCGATCTGCCGCGAGGATCCGCAGGAACAGCGCTGCCACCTTGGCCATGCCCACAACGATGTCGCCGAGTGGGCCGCTACCCAGGGCGTGCCGGGCCTGCTGCTGCTGCTGGCCGTGTATGGCGTGCCCCTGTGGGTGTTCGTGCGCCTGCACCGGCGCAGCGGGCACATCACCTTCCGTGGCCCCGCCGCCGCCGGCGTGATGGTGGTGGTGTCCTACATCCTGTGCGGGCTGACCCAGTCGATGTTCGCGCACCAGATGACCGCCAGTTTCTACGTCACCATCGTCGGCCTGCTGACCGGCCTGTCGATCGTGGAAGGTGCGCGGCACCGGGCAAAGATCGCCCGGTAGCCTCCAGCCCCGGCCGACTCCCCGCTCAGGGGGGGGGCGGGTCGGACACGGCCTGACCGTTGCCCAGCATCCACAGCATGATGGTCTTCTGGCGCACGTAGTTGGCGCGCACATAGGCATACACCAGGCCATGCCAGCCGTCGCGGAAGCCGCCCCGGAAAAGGAAGCCGCGCCAGAACCGCCAGGCCGGCGCCAGCACCAGCTTGCCGAGGGTGGCCCGCTTGCCGCGCGCGAACTCGTGCTCGGCCATCATCCGCGCGTACTTCTCGGTCTTGGCCAGCTGCTGCTGCAGCGAGCGGTAGGGGAAGTGGATGAGGTCTCCGCGCAGGGTGCCGACGGTGCCATCGACGCTGGCCGCCTCATGGATCTCGCGCTTGCCGCGCCAGCCGCCCTGGCGGCGGTCGAACAGGCGCAGCACCCGGTCCGGATAGGCATTGCCGTGGCGCAGGAATCTGCCGAAGTACTCCGACAGGCGGGCGAAGCGGTAGCCGGCATGACCTGCAAAGCCGCCGTCGCGGGCCTGCTCGATGGCCGTGCGCAGTTCCGGGCTGACGCGCTCGTCGGCGTCCAGGCACAGTACCCATTCGTGGCGGGCCTGCTCGACGCAGAACGCCTTCTGGCTGCGGAAACCATCGAACGGGCGCTGCAGCACGCGGGCGCCGGCAGCCTCGGCGATGGCCACCGTGGCGTCGGTGGACAGCGAGTCCACCACCACGATTTCGTCGCAGAAGGCCAGCGAGGCCAGGCAGTCGCCGATGCGCCCGGCCTCGTTGAACGCGATAATGCAGGCCGAGATGCGAGGCCGTTCGATGGGAGCGGTCGTGGAGGACATGATGGCCGGGTACCTGTTGTTTGCGACGGAGCGCTATGCGCTGCCTATTCTCGCCCCGTTGGTGCAGGCCTTGCACGCTTCCGGCCAGGAAGTGGCGGCCTGGTTCGAAGATGGTGCGGCCGGCAGCCAGCTGCCCGGCGTGCCCAACATCGGCCTGAAGCAGGCCCTGGCGATGCGTCCGCGGGCGGTGTTCAGTGCGGCCAACTGGGTGCCGACCTTCCTGTCGGGGGCCAAGGTGCAGCTGTTCCATGGCTTCAACGTGGAAAAGCGCGACAGTGCGCGTGGCCACTTCCGGGTGCGCGGCATGTTCGACCTTTACTGCACCCAAGGCCCTGCCACTACCGCGCCGTTCCGCGAGATCGCGGCACTGCAGGGTCATTTCGCTGTGGCTGAAACCGGCTGGCCGAAGCTGGACCCTCTGTTCCGCGACGATGGCGGCGACAGTGCCGCGCTGCGCAGTGCGGCCGGCGGTCGCCCAGTGATCCTGTTCGGCTCAACCTTCACCGAGCGCTTGAGTGCGGCCCCGCACCTGCATGCGCAGATCGCGGCCGACATCGCCGCCGGGCAGCACTACTGGCTGCTGACCCTGCACCCCAAGTGCCCGCCGGAACTGTTCGAACGCTACCGCGCGCTGGCCGGCGCCAATGCGCGGTTCATCGAACCCGAGCAGGTGATGGCCGCCCAGCGCGCCGCCGACGTGCTGGTATCAGACACCTCATCGATCGTTTCCGAGTTCATCGTCCAGCACAAGCCGGTGGTGACCTTCCGCAACCGCGTGCCGAAGCCGCACATGATCGATTTCGACGATCCGCAGCAGCTGCCGGCAATGCTGGCGCGCGCGCTGCATCCGGATGCGGCGTTGCAGGCGGAGATCGTGCGCTACGCCGATACCATCCACCCTTATCGCGATGGCCTGTCCAGCGAGCGGGTGATCGCCGCGACCGAGGATTTCCTGTCCGGCGAGATGGGTGCGCTGCGTCGCAAGCCGTTTGGCAGCTGGGTGCGTGACCTGCAGATCCGCAAGGACCTGGGCTACTGGGGGCCGTCGCAACGGCGATAGATGCGCAGGGGTCAGAGCCCATTCCTGCGGAATGGGATCCGACCCCTGCACCGCAGTAGATCCACGCCATGCGTGGATGGGCGGTTCGATACTCGGCCGCGCTACCAGCGCAGCTTGCGCCGGGCCAGCGCGGTTGCCAGTTCTTCCATCAACGCATGTGCACGCGCCTGCGGCAGGTAGCGCAGCGCCAGTGCCACGTCGCCGTGCGCACCGGCGGTATCCAGCTGCAGGCTGGCCGTACCCAGCAGCTTGTCCAGCGGTGAGCGCTGCAGACGCAGGCCCTGCACCTTGTCCAGCTCGGCCCAGCGCCACCAGCGCTTCCACCAGCCGCCGCGCACCGCCACGAACTGGCCATCCAGGTGCCACCCCATCCGTGCCATCTGCCGGTGCGCGATCAACAGGCTGACCGGCAGCCAGGCCAGCAGTGCCAAGGCCGGCAGGCCCCAGCGCCAGTACAGCGCGGCGGTCAGCAACGGCACCATCAGCAAGGTGGACAACGAAAGCCGCCACCAACCGCGTTGCGGTATCGGCTGCCATTGTTGTGGTGGCCATTGCAGCTGTGGCAGCAGATGGCGCACCAGGTCGTCGCAGGTGCCCGCGCCAGCCAGCGGGGCCAGTTCGCGCAGCGCGCGGTCGTCGTCGCGCGAGGGGCCACCGGCGGCGCTGTCGATGCGCAGCTGGCGCAATCCGAACCAGCGCTGCAGGGTGCTCTCGCCCAGCGTCCATGCCTGGATGCGGCGGCGCGCGACGCTGCTGCGGGTACGGCTGAGCAGGCCGGTGGAGACGGTCAGGCGCCGTTCGCGCTCGCTGAGGGTGAAGCCGTGGTAACGCAGCAGCGTCAACACCACCGACAGCACCCGCAACAACAGCCAGCCCAGCAGCAATGCCGCCGCCAACAGCACCAGCCCGCCCGTCACCCCGGCATGCAGATGGCTGGCGTAGCCGAAGGCCTCGCGCCCGCCGCGCTGGATGGCATCGTCCATCACCTGGCGCGGTACGGTCTGGAACAGAACACCGAAGGCGGCGATCGCCAGCGCCCAGCCACGGTTGGACAGCAGGCCCATGCGCAGCACATCCCAGCTCGACAGGCGTAGCAGTACCTGCTCATCGTCGGATGGCACGACACTGGCAACCGGCGCGTCGCCCGGCGTTGGCTGGGGCGCCTGTCCACGCTGGCGCACCAGCTGTTCCAGGGCCAGCGCCTGGTCCAGCCGCAGCACGCGCATCTCCGCCTCCGGGCGCACGCCACCGGCCGATTCCAGGCGCAGTTCGGCAACCCCGAACAGTCGATGCAACGGGTTCTGCCGCACTTCCACATTGTGGATTCGGGCGAAGGGGATCTCGCGACGGTTGCGCGCCAGCAGGCCGCTGCGCACGGTGATCGCGTCATTGCCAATGCGATAGCGGTAACTGAGGTACTGCAGTACCGAGACCAGCACCAGCGCGGCGATGGCGGTCAGCGGGATCAGCTGTGCCCACATCGGATCGCGGTCGCCGCGTTGGCCGAACACCAGCAACGCGACCAGCGGCAGGAGATAGTGGCGCAACTGCATCAACAGCACGAACAGCCACGACCACGGGTGCAGGCGATGTTCTTCGCCACCGTTGGGCAGCGAGGGTGGCAGGGGTGGCGGCTGGCTCACAGGGCGTCGGCGTCCTGGTCGAGCTGATGGGCCAGGGTGTCACGCAGACGCTCGGCATCGGCTTCGTCCAGCCCGTTGACGGTGACCGCACTCAGGCGGGTGCCGGCGGTGTGCACGATCAGCGTGGCCAGGCCAGCACGCCGCTCCAGCGGCCCGCGACGCAGGTCCAGATGCTGCACGCGCGAAATGGGAATGCGGGTTTCCATCTGCCACATCAGGTCGCGGCGCAGGCCCAGGCCCTGTGCGTCCAGCCGCCAGCGGGTGCGGGTCAGGCGGCGATGGCCGATCCAGCCACCGAAGGCGAGGCCGACCAGCAGGCCTAGCGATGCAGCCCACAGGCCACCGGGAAGATCGAAGAACCACCAGAGGGCGACCAGCGGTGCGCCGGGGATGAACAGACCGCCGAAGGCACCCTCCAGTGCCGCCAACCGGGCAGCGCGCCGCGGCAGGGGTTGCCAGTGGTCGAGGGGCATTTCGGCGGCAGCAACAGGCAAAGGAAGTTCGGTCACGCGGGCGTCCGTCGGGCAGCAGGGCGGGCAGGCGCGGTGATGGCCGCACCGCGCAGACGTTAGCAGGTCGCCCGCGTTACTGGGCGGCCTGGATCAGCGCGTCGACATCCAGCAGGTGCCCGGCGCGGTCGGCCTTGGTGCGCAGGTAGTGCTCGTTCTCGGCGGTGATTTCGCCGGTGACCGGAATGCAGTCCAGCACTTCGATGCCGGCATTGCGCAGGCGTTGAGCCTTGGTCGGGTTGTTGCTGAGCAGGGCAACACGGGACACGCCCAGGCCGCGCAGCATCGCCACCGCGCTGCCATAGCGGCGCTCATCGGCGCCGAAGCCCAGCTGCGCATCGGCATCGATGGTATCCAGCCCGTCATGCTGGTAGCCGTAGGCGCGCATCTTCGCGGCGATGCCGGTACCGCGGCCTTCCTGGTCCAGGTACAGCAGCACGCCACCGCCCAGTTCCTTCAACTTGCGCAGGCCGCGGCGCAGCTGGTCGCCGCAGTCGCATTTGAGCGAACCGAACAGGTCGCCGGTGAGGCAGGACGAATGCACGCGCACCGGCACCACGCCGGAAAGGTCCGGTTCGCCGACGATGATCGCCACCTGGTCGCGCTGGGCGACGCCGCCGCGGAACACCGCGAACGTGGTCATGCCCACATCGCGCAGCGGCACCGGAGAACGCGCCACCAGTTCGTAATCATGTGCGGCATGCGCAGCGCCTTCGGCCAGATCGCAGAGGCCGACGTCGGCGGCGCCATCGAAGGTGCTGTCAGTTGCCTCAAGGCGCACGGCCACCATCGCTGGCAGCAGCAGGCCCAACCGGGCCAGTTCCACCGCGCCGGCATCGAACGCATCGCCTGCACTCCAGGCCGCGGGCATCGGTCCGGGTTCGCGCAGGTAGCCCAGCGAGGGCAGGGCATCGAACGCCACACCGGCCAGTGGCAGGCGCGCGCCCTCGGGTGCCTCCACGCCGAGCACGCGGGCGCGGGTGGCGGTCAGATAAAGGTAATGGCGCTCGCGCGCGGCGCTGGCGAAGGCGGCAAAGCTGCTGGCGGTGGCGCTGTCCAGCGCGATCACCGCCAGGCGCTGGCCCTGGCCATCGTGGAGCAGGACCGGACGACCGGCACGCAGTTCGGCGACCGCGCGCTCGCAGCGGATCGCTGCCGGATCACCGAACAGGGAGGAAGCAGACATGGCAGGACCGGGGGAGGCGGACATCGGTGTCTCTATGGGGGCGCCAGCGTCGTATTCAACGTGCTGCGGCGGTGTGTCGCAGGCCGGGTGGAGCGGCTTTCAGTGCGGATGCTCGTCGGTCGCGTACGGGTCTTCCTCGCCGCTGCCCGGTGGCCGCAGCGTATAGCGCTTGTAGGTCCACTGGTACTGCGCCGGGTCGCGGCGGGCGATGCGTTCGATGCCTGCGTTGAGCGCGGTGGCGGCGACCTGCGGGTCCGGGTCGGCCACGGCCGGGTCGGTCGGCTCGATGTGCAGGGCGAATTCCATGTCCGGGCCGATGCGCTCGCACCAGCCATACAGCACCGTCGCGCCGGTGCGCTCAGCCAGCCGGTTGACCAGGGTCATGGTCAGTGCCTGCACACCGAAGAACGGCACGAACACGCCGTCGCCGGCCTTGGGCTGCTGGTCGGGCAGGATGCCGGTGGCGCCGCCGTCCTTGAGTACCTTGAATAACTGGCGCACGGCCGGGCCCTCGGCACGCACCTGCTGCACGTTGTGGCCGCCGCGCACGATCTGCAGGAAGGCATCGCTGGCCTCGTCCTCCGGCGGCTTGTAGACGATGGCGATCTGCCCGCGCGAGGCCAGCCACTGGTTTAGCAGCTCCCAGTTGCCGTAGTGCGGGGCCGCCACGATCACGCCCTTGCCGCTGGCCAGCGCCGCGTCGTACAGCGCCTGGCCGTGCCGCTCCTTCAGGTGCAGGCGCAGGTTGTCTTCGGGCTTCCGGCTCCACAGGCGCAGGGTCTCGATGGCCTGCAGGGCGGTGGAGCGCAGCAGCTCGCGCTGCAGGCGTTCGCGTGCCGGTGCGTCCAGCTCGGGGTAGGCCAGCTCCAGGTTGCGGCGGGTGACGCGGCTTTCGCGGGCATCGAGGCGCACCCACGTCCAGGCCAGGGCGTGCGCGAACCCGCGCAGCAATGGCCAGGGCAGGCGGGCGAACAGGGTGGTGGCGCGGTAGACCAGCCGGGCTTTGCGGTGTGGATTCATCTCCCCCAGTTTAGCCAAGGGCGCTGCTATCGTGGCCGGCCCTTGCCTGGAAGCCCGCCGATGCTCGTCCTGATTCAACGTGTCAGCCAGGCTGCCGTGCATGTGGAAGGTGAGGCGATAGGGCAGATCGGCCCCGGCCTGCTGGCCCTGGTCGGCATGGAGCCGGGCGATACCGAGGCCCAGCTGCAGCGGATGGCCGAACGCGTGCTCGGCTACCGTGTCTTTGCAGATGAGGCCGGCAAAATGAACCGCTCGCTGCGTGATACCGGCGGCGGCCTGCTGCTGGTCAGCCAGTTCACCCTGGCTGCGGACACCCGTTCCGGCATGCGGCCGAGCTTCACCAGCGCGGCACCGCCGGAGGAGGCTGAACGCGGGTTCAATCGATTTGTCGGGATCTGTCGTGAAAATCACGCGCCAGGGGTGGAAACGGGCCGGTTTGGTGCCCATATGGTCGTCAGCCTGGTCAATGACGGTCCCGTGACCTTCCTCCTCAGGCCCTAGGCCACCGGGACCACCGCCCGGCAGGCCGGGCCCCGGGCTGGTATAATGCTACGTTCCCTATTTCCCCCTAGCCGGTGGCGCGAGCACTACATGGCCAACGAACGTCCTGCCCAATCCGAAATCAAGCAACTGATCAGCAAGGGCCTGGAACAGGGCTACCTGACCTATGCCGAAGTCAATGACCACCTGCCGGACGACATGGTCGACCCGGAACAGATCGAAGACATCATCGGCATGATCAACGGCATGGGCATTGATGTCCATGAAGTTGCTCCGGATGTGGAAACCCTGCTTCTCAACGACGGCAACACGGGCAACCGTGAGGTCGACGACACCGCAGCCGAAGAAGCTGCCGCCGCGCTGAGCGCGCTCGACACCGAAGGTGGCCGTACCACCGACCCGGTGCGCATGTACATGCGCGAAATGGGTACCGTCGAGCTGCTGACCCGCGAAGGCGAAATCGCCATTGCAAAGCGCATCGAAGAAGGCCTGTCCCAGGTCCAGGCCGCACTCGGCCAGTTCCCGGTGTCGGTCGAATCGCTGCTGACCGATTACGAAGCGCACAAGGAAGGCCGCAAGCGCCTTGCCGAAGTGATCGTCGGCTTCAATGACCTGTCCGACGAAGTGCCGGCCCCGGCTGCTGCCGTGGCCGACGACTCGGATGACAGCGATGACGACGCCGACGAGGAAGAGGATGATGTCGACGGCGCCGATGAAGAAGCCGCGCCGACCGGTCCGGATCCGGAGGAAGTCGCCGCGCGCATGCAGGCGCTGAGCGATGCCCTCAACGCCTTCAAGAAGGCCGTTGCCAAGGGCGACAAGAAGGGCCTGCTGAAGCTCCGCGAGGAGATGTCGGCGGTGTTCGTCACCCTGAAGCTGCCGCTGCCGCTGACCGACGTGCTGACCAAGCAGCTGCGCGACACCATGGGCAGCGTCAAGGCCCACGAGCGCCGCGTGCTGAACCTGGCCACCGTCACTGCCCGCATGCCGCGCAAGGACTTCATCCGTTCCTGGGAAGGCAACCAGACCAACCTGGAATGGGTGGAAGACGCACTGAAGCGCAAGCAGAAGTGGTCTTCGGCGCTGCGTGAAGTGAAGGACCAGATCGTGTCCGAGCAGCAGGCCACCATCGACATCGAGAAGGTCACCCTGCTGGACCTGGACGAGCTGAAGGAACTCAGCCGTGCCATGGCCTACGGCGAAGCCAAGGCGCGCAAGGCCAAGAAGGAAATGGTCGAGGCCAACCTGCGCCTGGTGATCTCGATTGCCAAGAAGTACACCAACCGCGGCCTGCAGTTCCTCGACCTGATCCAGGAAGGCAACATCGGCCTGATGAAGGCCGTGGACAAGTTCGAGTACCGTCGCGGCTACAAGTTCTCCACGTATGCGACCTGGTGGATCCGCCAGGCCATCACCCGTTCGATCGCCGATCAGGCGCGCACCATCCGTATTCCGGTGCACATGATCGAAACGATCAACAAGTTGAACCGCATTTCCCGCCAGATGCTCCAGCAGTACGGCCGCGAGGCTACGCCGGAGGAGCTGGCCAAGGAAATGGACATGCCGGAAGACAAGATCCGCAAGGTGATGAAGATCGCCAAGGAGCCGATCTCGATGGAAACCCCGATCGGCGACGACGAGGATTCCCATCTGGGCGACTTCATCGAGGACACCAACGTGGAGTCCCCGATCGAGAACACCACCAACATCAATCTGTCTGAAACCGTGCGCGACGTGCTGGCCGGCCTCACCCCGAGGGAAGCCAAGGTGCTGCGCATGCGCTTCGGCATTGACATGAACACCGACCACACCCTCGAGGAAGTCGGCAAGCAGTTCGACGTGACCCGCGAGCGCATCCGCCAGATCGAAGCGAAGGCCCTGCGCAAGCTGCGTCACCCGAGCCGTTCGGAGCAGCTGCGCAGCTTCCTGGATATCGATTGATCTCCAGCGCGTGCTGACGTGTTGAGAAAAACCCCGCTTCGGCGGGGTTTTTCTTTTTGGTGCGGGGCGGGGCGATGCGGATGGATGCAGCTGCTTTCTGTAGAGCCGAGCCCATGCTCGGCTGCTCTCCCGCGATGACGTTTTGGCCAATTCTTCGTCGTCTCCAACCGCCAAAATTCGCGCCTTTTGACGCAACAGGCTTGAGCATTGTTGAGCAATAAAGCGCGACTCCGGGCGACGGGCAGGAGTTGGCCAGCTCAATCCTCAATTGCCCCAGTACGTCGAGCCTTTTGAGCCGCCATGGCTCCCGCAAGCCCTGTCGCAATCGACAATTGAAGCCACTACCTTCTCTTCCACACAGTCCCCGCAGGTGCTCAACACACCGTCGTAGGAGGGCTGTCTGCCGCAACAGCAACAGCAGGCAATCCAGGGTCAAACCGCATCACTCGTTACCCCAGCGAGTTCAAAGGTTTCTGGCCGGGTGGCGCGCAGCCATGCAAGACCCCGCAAGGGGAAAAGCTGCGGGCGGCCCTACGACCGTGTTGAAGCACCCGGCCGCCTCTCTCAACAGGAGGCGTAGGAGGTTCGACGAATCGTAGGAGATCCAAGATGAGACTGAAGGCGATAGCCGGCAAGAGTGCTGGCGACCGGGTTAGCGCAGATACGTGTGACTTCCCGCCCCTCCTGGATTGGAATGAAGTGATGCAGGACGAACGGGAGGATCGGCTGGGGTTTGCCAGGCGCGCGACGTTCGCGCTGCTGACGCAGTCTGGCGCAGGATTGATCGAAGGCTTCGGTAACGGCAATCAGAACGGACTGGAGGGGGCCATGAGGGCAGTGGCGCTGTTCCAGGCGCATGTGCAGGAGATGGAGCGGTTCGCTGGGATAGCCGAGAAGCGGTTGCAGCATGTTGCTGAGGCACTCGCGAATGCCGACTGAGTAGCCGATTCCGGTCGTGCTCCACTACACTGTGACGCTGCGCAGGGCCTATAGCTCAACGGTTAGAGCAGGGGACTCATAATCCCTTGGTTCCAGGTTCGAATCCTGGTGGGCCCACCATCGAACCAGGCACTTAGGCGTCGGCCCAGGTGCCTTTCTTATACCGGCGAAAGAATGGCCGAAAAAATTCAGCGCTACTCTTGATGCTTCATGGCGACCAGCCATTGATCGACTGCTAGCTACATCACCACCTTGAGCAGTAAATCCCCAGATCCACAAATAACCGCACCTGCCGCGGTAATCGGTTGCGAGTCCTCGGAAGACTGACGAGTAGGTCATGCAAGGCTACAACCCTGCTCTGGCTAAGGCGGCCAGCGAGGCGCTGCTGGATAGGGGCTATGGCAAGCCGGTCCAGTCGGTAGGGGGTAGACCCTGATTCGGTGCCCGTCCAGGCCATCACCGTGCAACTGGTGGCTATAACGCCAGACTCCGAGCCGGGGGGGCGACCGTGGCTGATGATCAAACGCCAATTTCTACCGTAGAAGCAGATAGATCCCAAGACGCTTGGGATGGTGTGACCTACGTGTTGTTTGCCGCTGAGCGAAAGTGCCTGCCGGACGACTTCGAGGGCAGGGTAGAGGTGGCCAAGGGCGCTATCGGCGAGCCTTGGAAGGCCTACGACCTGCACGACGGGCGCTGCCCTGCTTGGACGGGCGGACACTGCCAATGCGGCCTGGTTAGCTGTTTCAGCAACGGCCGGTGGGTGGCTGAGGTGGACATGTTCCACTCAGTCATAGACCAGCACTCGCTGCACTAGACCTACTTGCGGGTCTCCTTGCAAACGTACATATCCCACTCCTTTTCGTACCGGCAGCCGACGCCACATTCGTAGCTCCCGAAGTCCTCGGATTGCTGCTGGGAGGCCAATTGCCGCAGAGCGCCAATAGAGGCGTCTTGGCACTGCTCGAAGGACTCGTAGTGGCCGTAGATCGCCTTGGAGGCATCTTCAGCGGCCAAGGACTTCCCGGGCGGATAGACGAAGGCGGTCCATGTGTCGGGCTGCCTGGAGCAGCTCCCAAGCACGACGATGAAGGGCAGGGCGGTGAGCCGCAGTCTACGCATGGCCAGATCCTTGGCATTTAGGGGTAGCCTACCAGCAGCCGCAGCGCGACTAAGCGGGCTTGGAGGGTCCGTCCCATGTATGGGCTCGCCAGCCGTCCGATGGCTGGATTGAGCACCGGCCTTCCAAGCCGGCGGTTACAGGTTCGATTCCTGTCGGGCGCGCCATGTGTATCAATGGCTTACCCTAAGTGGTTGGGCTCAAGTGGGGCATGTCCGGAATTCCCTCCGGAAATCAATGATCTATTCTGAGAGGCATTGCAGCCTCAAGCATTGCCCCGGTCGGCCGTTGACATGTGATCGCAATGTGAAACAATCCGCTCCACGGAACGGGGGTTACGGATGGACCATGTTTATCGCTATGCCGCGCGCTACATTGCTGCGCTGGCTTTGTTGTCGTTTTTGTCCTTCGGGGGCGGCGTCTGGATCACCAAGTTCCAGGCCCAGTTCTTCAAGGGGGCAGAGTTGCTAATGTATTCCGCTGGACTGTTCTCTATCCTTCTTGTCCGTCGACAGCTGTGGGCGCAGGAGCAGCAGAACGGTCGATCATTGCAGCAGATGATCGATGACCATAAGTGGAAGACCTATTGCTCCTACCACCAGCACTTTCTGTCTGTTCCTCCGGAGGAGATTCGGAGTAAGGCGTACGCAAAGGCTGAGGAGATGGGATTTCTCGGGAATTTTGATGGCCGCGGCGCTCCGTTTTCTGACGAGATGAAGCAACGAATCCTCAGTGAGCCTGAAGCTTGGAAGACCTTTCGCAGCTATCTGGATTACTTCGAAGAGTTCTGCGCCGCCATCAATGCGGGGCTCGTGGATAACGGGTACGCCTTCTCAATTCAGGGGACCAGGGTGGTTCGGAACTTCACCGTTTTCGAACGTTTGATTCGTCACTATCAGGACGAAACGCCAACCGCCTACGTTGAAATGGCTAAAGTTGCGCTGCCGTGGAAGCTTCAGCAGAGTGTCAACGAAGCGGGCAACGTCCCGCAGATCGGTATCGGCAACAACGGAACAAGTAGGCTTAACGGTCCATCACATAGCTGAATGAGTGGGCGTGGAAGTAAGGCTTAAAGGGATGTAATCTTAAGTTGTCAACAGGAGAAGTGTGATGCGTGATACCACGAGCTTCTAAGTTCTAGCTCTTGTTCCCCATCCTCTAATTTTTGACAAGGGCGACCGAAAGGCCGCCCTTGTGCTTTTTGGGTTTCAATTTTTGCCAGCTTCTTCAACAGTTGGTAAGGAGTGGTCGTAGACGTGCATCATCGCGTCCGTCTTGTGCCCGCTGGCCTTCTTCTTGTCTCTCTTCGTGTCGGTCACACCACGATGCTTCAAGCTGTGTAGGCCGAATCGCTCCTCCTGGCTCAGCATCCCGTCCTTCACAGCATTGCGCATCGTGCGCCGGGCGTAGAAGAATCTGGGCTTGCCTTTACGCCAGAGGCTCCAAGATCGATGCAGCACAAGGGTGTTCGAGTCCTATTTTTTTGGCGGGCGACAGGGGCAAAATCCTGAGCTAGGCTGAGAGGCGCCACCTCATCTAAGGGCGCGGTCATGAACGAGAACGACAGCCTAGTGCCATTTGAACTCAGGGCGATAAATGCGAGTGCCGTGGGGGAACTCCTCGGGCTGACGCCTAGAACTGTTCTGGAATCGGTCGCGTGCCGTCCAGACTTCCCTATCAGGGTGTCGATGCGACCGGCTACATGGGTTGCCGGTGAAATCCTCAAGTGGCGAGACACTAACCGAGCCGGCCTGCGGGCTCGCCGGCGTCGTAAGACCTAAGGACGATTGCGCATACGGAACCGCTTAAGAACGGTTCTCGAACCCTCCTAGACCGTTACGTCACGGTGACGTCACCCGTGACGTTAGGGCGAACGCGCTCTATGTGTGGCAGCCGCCTCGAGCAACTGCTCGACTGACTTCCAATGCGTTCGTCATGCTTGGGCGATGCGTTCGCAATGCGTTCGCATGGACTTCGGATGCGTTCACTGTCTTTAGCCCTGCCATACCGTCGCTAGCCAAGGCCAGTAGTAGGTGGCTGTGATCGGGGGACACAAGTTTCCGTCCTGTAGGCCGATATCGCTCCAGACGTCTAAAACAATGGAGCGGAGAACATGGACGATCAGATGACCTGCCCGATGTGCATGGGGCGAGTCCCACGCGGTGCGATAGTCTGCCGAGGGTGTAAGGCTCGCATTGAGTACGGCATCCCTGGTTGGGCAGCTACAGTGGTTCTGGTCTGCTCTATCGCCTTCGGTCTCTGGTCGGGCACCGTCCTGACATGGTGGATCGGCCTGGTCGGTGGCTTGGTCTTGTTCGGCCTTGGCTCTGCTGGACTCGAACGCCTGTTTCGTAACCGAGTCGTCTTCCGCCTCAAGTACTGAGCACGGTCTGACCTGTTTGGAACAAGTCGATCTAGTGGCCGATAGGCGCAGTGACGCCGTCAGAAGTCTTCAGGATCGTAGGGCTCGAGGTGTGGCGTTGCTGCGGCTAGGCCGAGCGCCTGATTGAGCGCGTCCATAGTCGTCCAGATCCCGCCGCTTCCGTCGTACAGGAAGCGGATGCCGCATCCGTGGGCCCACCGGATCACGGTGGCAAGCCTAAGCTTCTTGCCTGGCTGGCAGAGTTCCTGCAGGTCGTGGAGCTGGAAGATCGCTTTGATCAAGCGGATAGCTCATCTGGCGGGGAACGTGCGCCCTTCCTTCAGGCATTGGGACAGTCTCTTCTCAAGCGCGTAGGAATCGTTCTGAAGCGCCTCGAGCCCTGTACAAGCGCGTCGATCAAGAAGATCAAACTGTGCATGAAGATACATCCCTCCCACGAGAACGGAGGAGAACAGCGACAGGGAAATGGGCAGCCACACAGGCGCTTCTACGTCCAAGATGTTCAGGATGTCCAATACGGCTCCGCACGCATCGTTGTCTGAGTGTGCCTAACCCTCTCAGAGTGCGGGTGCGGCCGCCAGTCAGGACAATCCTGACACTCTCGCGGGCTGATGGCTGATGGCCGATGCCGAGCTGAGGCTGGGAGCAGATGAAGAATAGGTCTATCTGATTTTCGCATTAAAAAACAACGACTTGCGGCTATCTCTAGCCTTGGTTGATGGATCTTTGCTGATGAGGTGAGGTGTCTGAAGATTCGCCAAGTCCTGTCGCTCCCACTCCTTGCCGACGGAGTGGGATTAGCGCCTAATCCGCTAACCAAATGAGCTAGGAGAGATCGATGAACGCAGTATCTAAGGACGCACAAATGGTTGGGGATGAGGAAAGTTCAGATGGGCTTGGGACAGAGCAAGATGTCACGTCATTGAGTACGTATTCGCAGAGTACTGGCGACACCGATACCGATACTGGTAGTTCAGAGGGCGTCAACAAAGCTGGAGTCGATGCGGCTGTAGAAGAGTCAGAAGTTGAGGCCATTGCTGGCCCGGAAGTCGCCACCGACCAAGCTATCAGACAGAATCCTAAGGAGGAGCCTGTTGAGAGTGAAGTGGCGAAGAGCATCAACCGTCACACTGGTGTGAATGATGGTCAGTTTAAGAGTGACCAGACCATTCATAGCATCATTTTTCGTGAGGTCGACGATGCCTATGAAAATGCGGCTGACTCGCCTAACGGAGGCAAGAGTGTGATGTGAATCAAGGGGGGCGAGTGTCCCCTCTTGTTGTCCGTGCGTGAGCAGCGCCGAGCAGGCACAGGGTCGAGCCCGGCTCGACGGAGCTGAGGCGGGTCAAGGAAGCATTGGAGCCACGTCGGCCGCCCGCTGAGACCAGGCCAGTAGGGCCCCGAATCGGACGAAGGTCCTGCTACGAAACGTAGGCGTGCTGCGCCAGCCTGAAAAGGCCATGGTAGGAAACGGCTTCCGGTTCGACAAGGGAGGGCGAGTGGGGGTCTATGGCACTTCTCGGCAAGAGCTGTCTAAACTCACTTCTAGAGCGTAATCGGGGGAGGGCAAAGTGCTGAAGCGTTGGATCATTTGGCCGCTGATCGGACTAGCAATCCAGTGCGCCACTATCGCTTTGGTCATCGGGCTGACCCTGATCTTTGGTGACAAGTGCTGGGCGCCCAGAGTCGGCGGATTGTTTGTTGGATTTGCTGTTTTCGCCCAAGGGTATGTTTTCGCAAATCAGGATCGCTTCCAGAGACGTCTTCGCTCTGGGATAACCGTTGAGCAGCGTGTTATGCACGTGATCTATGTCGCAAGCGTTCTTGGTACTTTTCTCTGGGCACTTGGGGACCTCGTGCCGGTGATGTGGGGCGTCGAGGTCTGCAAACCATGATCTGAACCTTCTAGAGCTCAATTGGCATGGAGCCAAATGAAGGAGTAGCATCCCGCCGGAATAGCCCCAATGGGGTTGCAGGATGTCCATTACGGACCACGCTTGGGGGAGTGAGCGCGATGAAAGGATTTCTGTTGCTCTTCATAGGGCTGGCACTGGCCTGGGCGAGCTGCGCTGACGCACGGGGCGTCCGAGTCAGTGGCTACATGAGGAAGGACGGTACTTATGTTGCGCCTCACTATAGAAGTGCCCCCAATAGGTCGACGCTAGACAACTACTCAACCCGGGGGAATTACAACCCCTACACGGGCCAAGCAGGTAAGAAGGATCCATACGCGCCACCTCTCCCGAGCGGGCGGTATGGATCTGGATATGCGCCTAGTACACCAGTGTCCACTTACGCTCAACCGGTCTATTCGCGCCCGCCGGCTCCAACGGAATCAACCTCAGTTCGCGTGGCTGAGTCATCCGGTGGCTGGCCAAGGTTCAACGCGCCAGCCACAGAAATCCCGAATGGTATGGACGATGTTGATCGGTACGGCCGTGCCCATTCCAGCAACCTCACCTCGGCGACCGGAAGTCTTTGCGATGAGTTCCTGTTGGCTGCGGACGAAATGTCTCGCGCGGCCGAGACCTTGGCCAAATGTGCTTCGCGGATGGACCCCAGGCAGACCTGCGCAGTCGAGGCTGACGATGCTAGGCAGTCGTCCATTCGATACCAAGTTAGCGCAGTTAGAGCACAGCCCGCCTGCACGGGCCCGTAGCAATTGGCCCTGTGGATGGCCCTTCCGCTGCCCAAGAACTGAGTGAGGAGAGCGTACGTCGTGAGATCCGTGAGGTTTTCGAAGCAGTTTTCGCTGCTTCTTCAAGAGGCCCATCTTGCAAAGAATTCGATCCTGTCCGGATTTGATCTGCTCTTGAAAGCCGAGTTCGGTGCGGATAAGGACGGGTACTTCTATTCCGCCTTTTTCCACCTCTCCATCGGCATTGAGAGAATTCTGAAGCTGGCGGTAGTTGTGGACTACATGATCAAGAACGATCTGAAGGCCCCCACAAAGAGCCAGCTAAGGTCCTACGGCCATGACATTGCGGGCCTGTTCGCCACTTGCAATGGGTTGCGTAAGGTCTATCGACCTTCAGCCGCACAGAAGGATGTCGTAGGTGTTGATGGGCAAATTGTAAAGTTCCTTTCTCGTTTTGCCGTGTCAACCAGGTACTTCAATCTGGACGAAATCTCCTCATCTGACGCAAGCGGTGCGTCGAAGTCGCCGTTGTACGAGTGGTGGAACATTTGCGCTGCTCTCTACGATGAGTTCACTCCTTGGAGCGTGCGAGAAAAGCAGTCCTTGCAGCTTATGTACTCCATGGATCGGCAGAGGATTCCCAATGGCTTCACATGGGAGCTAGATGCGACCGGCCACCCGATGACTGTGTTTGATCAGCTCAATCGTAGGCGTATTGGCAAAAAGTCCTCGCACCTTGCTGTATGGCGGATGGTCGAACTTCTTAGGTCGGTTCATTTCCTCTTGGATGACATGGGGCGGCTGGCCCATCAGAAGGAGGCTGAGAAAGGTGAGAGTCTTCCTCTAGTACCGCACTTTGAAGACTTCTTCTGGTTCCTCCTGGCAAATCGGTCCGACATCATGAAGAGGAAGTCGTCGTGGTTGCGCCTATTTAATTCCTGAACTGAATGGGTCTGCTGGGGGCTTCTATTGGCGTTCTGTGCCCCGGCGCAAGCGACTCCGTTTCTGCTCCCGTAGCAGGCTTGAACCGCCCTTCATGCTGCTTGGCGATGCTTTTAGGTTAAGTAGCGCAGCAAGGCGCTCATCTGCGTTTGGCATGTGGGGACAAGCCAGGGCGCTGCTGGGTGGGGTTGAGCTCGGACTGTGCCGTGACCGGCCCCCCAATCCTCTAGGTCAGCGGGGTGAATCCGATCCGATCTGGCACTAGGTCCGAGCCGGACAGCCGTGAGTTGCCCTGTATCAATGGCTCTGCGAATCGTCTTAGGCGAGCAGGCGCTGCGTTCTGCCGCCTCGGCCAGCGTCATCAACTTTCCAGAATGGGCCATTAGCGTTTCCCGTTGCGTTGGTCGTAGCGGCGCAGCCGCGCCAATGCTTCCTCCATCTGGGGAGACGCAGGGACAATGGAGGGCGACGCGCCGGCCGCCACCTTGGATTTCCAGCCGCCGGAGCTGTGGATCGCCCTGTACAGCTCGTCCTTTTCGTAGAGCTTCTTCCCCATGAACTGTCGAGGCGAGAGGTCGTACTCTCCGGCCTTCGTATTGAATTGACTGACTGACACGCCGCAGTAATGGGCTGCCTCGTCAACGGTGAGCCAGTCTTTTCCACGGATGTCGAAACGAAGGACCGCCAACTGCTGGCGAAGAGCTTTGATCTCGTCCTGCAGGGAAACGTCGGGTTCAGAGGTGTCCATCTAGATCAACGCCTACGTGTCCCCGACCACCCTGCCACAGAGCGGGCCGTGCCGGAACCCAAGAAATCGGCCAACGGGATTTCAGGGGCAGCCGTAGCAAAAGCGAGTCAGTTAGCGAGTCAGTGAGGCCTGTAGGTCATAACATATGTGGTTATATCAATAACTTGTACTTGCAATTCGGTTGCTGGTGGGCCACGTGAATATCCGTGCGTATTCCGGACAGTCCAGCTGCCTCACGCAGCATCAGAACCAGCCTCCATGGCCAGCGGCGGCAGCAGATTCAAGAAGATTCCCAAGCGGAATCCGTCAGAACCTTCCCGCCAGATCCTGATCCCGGAATGCGTCCGCAACGTAGTCGACAAAGACACGCGTCTTCGGTGGCAGGTAGCGGCGATTGGCGTAGTAGATGGAGATCGGTCCGCCGTCCGCTGACCAGTCCGGCAGCAGTTGAATCAGCTCCCCGCGCTGCAGGTAGGGCAGGGCATGCGAGGTCGCCACGAAGGCAGCGCCAAGGCCGAGAGCGGCTGCTTTGCACAGGCCGCCGGGGTCGTCGAAGATGATGCGCTCACCGACAGGGGACACGGCTTCGTTGCCGTTTTCGTCCCGCAGCATCCATTGCACAAGTCGCCCCGTGCGCGTGGAGCGCATGTCGATCAGGTCGAACTCGGCGAGGTCGTGTGGCGACGCGGGAGGGCGCCGTGCCTTCATGTAGGCGGGCGATACGACTGCCACGATGCGCACGCGGGCGAGCGTCCCGGAGATGGTGCCCGGAGTCAGCTCAGATCCTCGCCCTATCGCCGCGTCGTAACCTTCGGCAACAAGGTCGACATGCCGGTTGTCCAGCTGCCAGTCGATCCTGATCTTCGGGTAGGCCGCCAGGAAGCCAGGCAGGAGGGGCAGGACGTAATCCATGCCGAACACGCTCGCCATGCTGACCTTGAGGACACCCGAGGGCTCCTGCTGCTGGTCCGAGGCTTCGGCAAGCGCATCCTGCAGGCCCTCGAGATTGGACCGGATGGAGTCCGCCAAGCGCTCCCCTGCTTCGGTCAGTGTCAGCTTGCGGGTCGTCCGGTGAAAGAGCCGGACCGCAAGATTCCGCTCCAGCATCGCGACATTGCGGCTGACCGCTGAAGGCGTCAGCCCCAGCTGCTTTGCGGCCGAGGAGAAGCTTCCCGTGGCCGCCGCGCGGGCAAAACACTCAAGGTTGGACAAGGTCTCCATGGAGGCATTCTCAATCAATCATCACAAGTGATTCAAATGATTGATGACTACCAGGAAACGACAGGCGCCCCGATCCTAGCCGTGCCGCCAGACAGGCGGCGCCTCTCCCCAATCTGGATACGCCATGACCACGCAAACGCTTCCGCAGAATCTCACCGAGCAGTCGTCACAAACCCGCATGGTGCTGGACCGGCATCTGGAGGCCTTCCGTCTGGGCGATGTGGACCGGACCCTGGCGGACTATGCGACGGACGCCATCATCATCAATGGGACGGGGTCTGTGATCAAAGGACACGCGGAAATCCACGAGACCTTCGTGCAGGTCTACCGCGACTACTTCCCGGACGGCACGCGCAACATCACCATCGATGAGCTCGCAGTCCATGGTGAGACCGCCTACATCCGCTGGCGCGCGAAGAACGTGATCATGGCGACCGATACGCTCATCGTCAGCGATGGCAAGATCGTGATCCAGACCTTTGCAGGCCTCTTCAAGGAATAAGCATCGGCCGGTGCTGGCGCTGCTGTGCCTTCAAGCGATGCAGGCGGTGCCGTCGGCATCAATCAAGAACGTAATCCGCTTTACCAGGGGGCACTTCGACCGCATCTCCGCGGCGCACCAGCTCGTCGATATCCACCGCCTGTGCGGCGAGCGCATCGTGCGCGTCGAAGTCCCACTTCTGCCTGTATTCGCGTGCCAGCAGATCGCAGACTGCTTTGGCCTGCTGGTGCGTGTCCATGCTCTCTGCACGATCCATCAGTTGATCACGGTGGATCTGGCACAGCGTCAGCTGATGCGCATCTTCGGCTCGCTCGCGTTCCCAGGCGATGTGGGGCAGGGCGGAGAGTGCGGAGGCAAGTGCGACGGCAATCAAGGGCATGATCCGGTTCCGGGCAGTGGCGAAACCGGAGCGTAGGCGATGGTGCGTGGCGATGGATATGCCGCGGGATGCACGTTTTACTGGGTGTTCACCATTCGCTGGGGAATGGTTGCAGTGGGCAGATGGTGTTCTCCACGCATGGCGTGGAGCTACTGGAGGCGACGTGGAGCTACTGGTTCTGGAACACGGCCAGCTGTGCGGCGAATGCGCGCTGGTAGGCGGGCCGCTCCGTCGCGCGCGTGATGTAAGCGGTCAACACGGGATACTCATCGACGATGCCGCTGCTCTGCAGCCGTAGCAGTACCGACACCATCAACAGGTCGCCGGCGCTGAAGTCTCCGTCCAGCCACCGCGCATCGCCGAGTCGCGCGGACAACTCGCCCAGCCGCCTGCGCACGCGTTCGTCCAGCATCACCAGCCGCTGCGCATACCAGGGCTGCTCGCGTTCCAGCACCCAGGCCATGGAGCGTTCGACGATCGGCGGCTCGACGGTGTTCAGTGCGGCGAACATCCAGGTGATCGCACGCATGCGCGCGCTCGCATCGGCGGGCAGCAACCCGGGGTGCTGTTCGGCCAGGTGCAGGACAATCGCGCCTGATTCAAACAGCAGCAGGTCGCCATCCTCATAGGTGGGAATCTGCCCGAAGGGATGCCGTGCCAGGTGCGGCGGTTGCTTCATTTCCTCGAAGGAGAGCAGATGGACGTCGTACGCCACGCTCAGTTCTTCCAGCGCCCAGCGCACGCGCATGTCGCGGGCCAGGCCCTGGCCACGGTCCGGGGAATGCTTGAATGCAGTCAGGATCGGGGTCATCGGGATCTCCATCGGCGATGGCCGACCTCGCTGGCCGGCCTTCCTTTCATCGACGTGCGAGGAACCCTGGAATCGACACAGGTGCTCTCCAAGCACGCAAGCCAGGGCCGGCAGGATGAACGGTTCACGTCGGACGGTTCGCATGGGATGCGCGGTGACGCGATACTGCCCTTCTGCACACCCTTGGGGAAGTACGTGAGCACGTCCAGACTGCCGCGGATCGTTGGGTTCGACGTGCCTCGGCTTCACCAGCAGGTGGATGCGGCTGCCGATGAAGCGATCACTGCGCTTCTGGACCAGACGCCCGATGAGCAGTGGACTGACCGTTTCCTGCAGCAATGCGCGACGCTGGCGTCGCAGCTTTCATTGGCGGAAGTGAAGGTGGAGGGCACCCGCATCGCCTTCCATGGCTCCATCGCCGATGCGCGTGCCCTGGCTGACGCCGTCATAGCGCTGGTGAACAGCTTGAACGATCAACTGATGCAGGAAGGCAACCTGCACGCAGGCGAGGAGTGATCTACCCGCAGGGCGTGTCAGCCCGCTTGCGGAACCAATGCCGGCCCGGACAGACGGGCCCAGCAGCCCATCGCCATTTCCGCCGACCCCGGGTGGCCACGCAGGCTGGTGCGCAGTGCGAGTCGTGACTGCAGATCAGTGAGCCACGCCGTGCGCGTGCCGTGTGGGTTGCGGACGTAGATGTCGCACGCGAGGCGGATGACCGGTGCAACCTCGTGGCGGAAGTTGATGGCGGGCAGATCGCCCGTCTGGAATGCGGCCTGCCAGTGCTGCAGCTCGCGTTCGACGTCAACGAAGTCCTTGTTGGTGATGCGTTCCATGAGACTTCTCCTGTTGGAACGCCACCGTATACCTCTACGTGTCAGTACCCCGTGTGCAGCAGCGGCTGTTCATGGTGGCTGTTCATTATTCGCGCCATCCGATGCAGTTGCGTAACTGGCCGAAGCACACAGTGGCGCTGCAGCAGATCGCTGCGGTGGAGCAAAACATGAACAACAACACGCAAGGCCAGACCAACCGCAACAACGCTTCGGCCGATCCCAAGCAGGCTGCCCAGCAGGGGCAGACCGATGGCAATGAAATGGGCGGCGACCAGAAGCAGGATGGCACGCCTGGCCAGCAGGAACAGCAGCAGGACGGGCAGCCGAGCGGGCCGCAGAAGTCCGGGCAGGAACAGAAGAGCGAGCCGGGCCGTGACGCTCGCCGCTAAGCAGTAAGCAAAGAAAAGGCCGCGCGTTGCGCGGCTTTCCTCTGTCCAACGTTCTGGAAGAGCGCTGATGCCATCCCATGCCCGTGCGGTAAGCCTGATGACGAAGATCATGTACCAGTGCCGACCGGCAAGGACGACGACGATGGCGCGGTGCCGCGCCTGCCAGGCACCCAGTCCGGGTGGCATGGAGTGTGCCCGGTGCCTCACCGAGGAACTGGGCGGCGTGATCGGCAACCGCGGCGCTGCTGCGCGGTGGCTGGATTCGTTCCTGAAGGTGCAGCAGGACGAGGCGTTCGTCTTCGTCTGCGTGAAACGGATCGAGGAGACCGCACTGACGGGTCGCAGTCTGGAGTGACATTGCGCAGGCGTATGCTCGAATCCCAATGGGAGCGAGCGTCATGTCTTTTCAGATCAACCTCTATGACAGGGACGGTCGCGGGCTTCGCCTTCCCGATGGATGGTGGATCGACCTGCACACGGATCCTCCCGCGCTGGTCAATGGGGCCGTCCGCATCGATCTGCCGGTGTCCACGCGCAACGAGCATCCCGATCTGCAACCGGACGTCCTGAACCACCTCCGCCGCCGTATTGAAGGTGCGCAATGGCTAGCCTGACCTATCATCCCCCGCTCGGTGTGCGCTGGCTGACATTCCGCCTGCGCAACGGCCAGTCCATCGGTCCGGAGAAGCTGCGAGCCGTGTGGTCCGATGCCGCCGAGACCAACAACTGTTCGGTCCGCCGCGAGCACGTGGAAGGTGCCGGTTTCGTCTATGCGTTGTACGCACCCAGCGGGCTCTGTGTTCCGCGCCGCGCGGAACTGCGCATGCGGCTGTTGCTGGAGGAGGCGGGCTACGCGTTCTCGATGGGCGTGCTTACCGGCAGCCATCCTGCCTACGGTTGAGCGCACGTTGATCTGATCGGCCCCGAGGTTGCTAGACTGCGCGCCCCGCGCGTCGCCGCAATCACGGAAGATCTCCATGCCCAGGCTGTCTGCTCTCGCTGTTTTCATGGCGCTTGCTGTCTGCGCGCCGAGCGCACACGCCGACGAACAGGACAGCGCGTCGACCATCGCGTTCAAATCAATCAGCCCTGTGCTGAATGCCCTGATCGATGCTGATGATGCGCAGGAACTGATGGAAAAGGCCGAGGAGGAGGACGCCACGCTGCTGCAGTCACTGGCTCTCTATCTGGCGGCAACCCGTGAAGATCCCGCGCTGGCGCAGGCGCCGTACCACGCAGCGGCATTGTTCGCACGCCGCGGTGACGATGCGCTTGCGGAGCGCTATCTGCGTGAAGCCGACGAGCGTGGCATGTGGTTCGCGCCCGCGCTGGCCGACAACGATGACTTCGAACACCTGCGCGCGACGTCATTCTTCAAGCGGGTGCTGGGCAACACGCAGACGCGCTACGCGCAGGTATCGGCAGGCAAGGTGGGCGCCATCTCGGTACTGCAACCTTCCAAGCGTGTTGCGATGCCGGCCTGTGCGCCGGTACTGGTGTGGCTGCACGGCTACGGCATCAATGGACACCTGGACAGCAGCGAGCAGCCGCTGGCTGACGCCGGAGTGGTGCTGCTGGGCATCAACGGTACGGAGATGCGCGAGTCGTCCGACAGCTTCAGCTGGACCGGCCCCTATGAAGGCACGCACAAGGTAGTGCAGAAGGGGTTGGATGAACTCGCCGCGCGCCAGTGCATTGACCGCAAGCAGGTCTACCTGATGGGTTTCTCGCAGGGCTCGCAGCATGCGGGCGCATTGCTGGCGCAGCACCCGGATGACTACGCCGGTGCATTGCTGGTGTCGCCAGGCGGTTGGCGCCAGCCAGTGCCCACGCAGAGCAGCGCACGCGGCAAGCGGGTGTTCGTCATCAATGGCGAACAGGAAGGGCCGGCCAACCAGAAGATGAGTGCGGACTTCCGCGCGCTGTTCAGCGACGGCAACGAAGTACGTTCGCGTACGCATGGCGGTGGCCATTTCTATCCGGACGACTGGAAGACCTCGTTTCCGCAGGCCATTCGTTGGATGATGGGCAAGGACGGCTGAGTCAAGGAGCAACAATGGGTCTGCGTGGAAACCGGCTTGAACGGCTGCATGCCCAGCGTGCCGCGCTGCAAGCCGAGATCAATCTCGAAGCGGCCCGACTTGCTGCCAGACAGCTGCCTGCGGAGCAGTTCGCGGAGGCGCTGATGCCGCTGTCGCTGCGCTTGCAGGCAATTGACCAGCAGATACTGCGGACAACACCTGCGCGGGAGCTGATGAAGCGCCTGCGCGAGGTGGAGCGGCAGTTGCCCGCCCCACGGCAGCGCGGGGCGAGTGAACGTCGCGCTCTGGAAGCGGAGTTGCGCGATCTACGCCTGCACTTCAGCAACCCGCGTCGTCGCCCGCTGACAGTCAAGGTTGTGCTGATCCTGTCTGTGGCTGTTGCCGCGGCATTGTTTCTGCCAAAGGCCATCGTGGCGCTGCTTGCGCCCTGACTGAGTGAGCGGCCGCCGCCTGCCGAAGCGGGCAACGTGCCCACTGCTTCCCAAAAGGCAACGCCGCGAGCCCGCCTGCGGGTCTACTGGGCACTCCCTGCGTTGCCTACGCTGATCCCACACGGCCCTTGCCGTGCTCCGGGCCCACGACAGTTCGTGGACGTCGCCTTCAATCGAACCACGCGGTGCTGTGCTGCGGGGCATTGCTGCCCCGGCAGCGCCATGCCCTGCGCCGCGCGAAGGCTTGCCCGGAAATGCTAGCCAGCCCTGCCTGTTTGCCTGCCAGCCAACCTTCGTGGAGACCGCCTCATGTTCAGCCTGGAAAACACCACTACCCACGCCGCTCCCGCACTCGACGAGCTTGTTCCCTCGCGCTATGCCCTGAAAGTGGGTGACATCGACGTGCTCGTGGTCAGCGATGGCGTGCTGCCGTTGCCGACGCAGATGCTCGGCCATAACGTGCAGGCATCCGAGCGTGCCGAATGGTTCGACGAGATGTACCTGCCACAGGATGCGTTCGACTGGGCGTTGAACGTGATGGTGGTGCACAGCGGTGAGCGCACCATCCTGATCGATGCCGGCCTGGGCATGGACCCGGACCTGCAGCTGCCGCGTGCTGGCCAGTTGATCCGTCGCCTCGGCGCCGCCGGCATCGACCTGGGCGAGATCACCGATGTGGTGATCACCCACATGCACATGGATCACATCGGCGGCCTGCTGGTGGACGGTGTGAAAGCGCAGCTGCGGCCGGACCTGAAGATCCACGTCGCGGCATCGGAAGTGGCGTTCTGGAAATCGCCCGACTTCACCCGCACCAACATGCCGCAAGGGTTCCCGGATGCGCTGCGGGCGACCGCCACGCATTTCTGGGCCGAGTACGGCAGCTTCGTGCATACCTTCGAGGATGAGCAGGAGATCGCACCGGGTGTGGTCGCGCGCCGCACTGGTGGCCACACGCCGGGCCACTGCGTGGTACGCGTTGCCTCGGGTGGCCAAGCGCTGACCTTTGCGGGTGATGCGGTGTTCGCGGTCGGTTTCGATCAACCGAACTGGCACAACGGCTTCGAGCACGACCCGGAAGAAGCGGCGCGCGTGCGCATCGAACTGCTCGACGCGCTGGCCGGTACCGGCGAGATGCTGGTGGCCACGCACCTGCCGTTCCCGTCGGTGGGTCGCGTGTCACGCGAGGGCGAGGCGTTCCGCTGGGTGCCTGTGTTCTGGGATTTTTGATCAAGTTTTCTGGACCTCATGTCACCAATGGTCCCAGTCAGGGGCGCACAGTAGCCCCTGTCGAAACCCATCCACACCCGCAGGAGGTCCACCATGAACACTGTTACCCGCACGCTCGCCGCAACTGCCCTGGCCCTGTCGATGCAGGTGGGCCTGTCGGCCCAGGCCGCCGAGCCGGCGATCCCGTCCGCAACCAGCGGCGTCACGCATACCGCCAGCATCATCACCACCGCCGATGGCGTGCAGCTGTACTACAAGGACTGGGGTCCGAAGAACGGGCCAGTGGTGACCTTCAGCCACGGCTGGCCGCTGGATTCGGACAGCTGGGAATCGCAGATGATGTTCCTGGCCGACCACGGTTACCGCGTGGTCGCCCACGACCGCCGCGGCCACGGTCGTTCCAGCCAGCCGTGGGACGGCAATGACATGGATCACTATGCCGATGATCTGGCCACGGTGATCAACACGCTGGATCTGAAGGACGTCACGCTGGTGGGCTTCTCCACCGGAGGCGGCGAAGTGGCGCGTTACATCGGCCGCCATGGCACCGGCCGGGTGAAGAAGGCAGTACTGATCAGTTCGGTGCCGCCGTTCATGCTGAAGACCGCAGACAACCCCGGTGGCGTTCCGATCGAAGTGTTCGACGGTATCCGCAAGGCACAGCGGGAGAACCGTTCGCAGCTGTACAGGGACATTCCGTCCGGCCCGTTCTATGGGTTCAACCGGCCGGGTGCAAAGGTCAACCAGGCGATGGTCGATGCATGGTGGGCGCAGGGCATGCTGGGTGGCCAGAAGAACACCTACGACTCGATCGCGGCGTTCTCGGCGACCGACTTCCGCGGTGACCTGGAAAAGTTCGATGTGCCGACCCTCGTCATCCACGGCGACGACGATCAGATCGTGCCGATCGACGTGGCTGGTCGGATGTCGGCCAAGCTGATCAAAGGTGCCAGGCTGATCGTCTACCCGGGTGCGCCGCATGGCCTGACCGAGACCCACAAGGACAAGGTCAACCAGGACCTGCTGGCGTTCCTGCAGCAGAAGTAGCAGCAGGCGCAGCCGTGAGTCATGCGGCGCGAGAAGGGCGGTACGGCCACGCCATGCGTGGCTGTGCTGTGCGTGAAGCCAACGGCATCCACGCATGGCGTGGATCTACTGGATCGAGGCTGGCTGTTTCAGGCTCTGCAGCTTGTTCGGGTTGCGCTGTACCAGGATCTGCACGATCTGCTCGCCGTTGGTATCGAAGGCCATTGCCGATTCCAGTACGCCATCGAAGTAACGCAGCAACCCAAGTCGTCCATTGATCATGCTCGGCACCATCCGCAGCTGGTCCTTGCGACGCAGATGCGGGGCATACAGCAGCTGCGCGATGCGTGCGCCGCCAACCATCGGTTTCGGGAAGCTGGTGACGATGCCGCCGCCATCGCCGATCAGCACTGCCGATTCGGCCATCAGGGTTTTCATCGTCCTGAAGTCGCCATTGGCGATGGCCTCGGCGAAACGTCGCATCAGTTTCTGGTGCACATCCCGTGGCACGTTGTAGCGCGGGCGTTCCTGCCGCAGCTGCAGGCGTGCGCGGTGCACGATCTGCCGGCAGGCGGCTTCGGTCTTGTCCAGCGTGCGTGCCACCACGTCGTAATCCTGGTCGAACACATCGTGGAGCAGGAACGCGGCACGTGCATCCGGCGCCAGCCGCTCCAGCACGTTGAGGAATGCCACCGACAGGTCGCTGGCCGTTTCCAGCATGTACTCGGGTGTGCCGGTGTCTTCAGTGAGCAACGGCTCGGGCAGCCACATGCCGACATAGTGCTCGCGAGAGCGCCGGGCCAGGCGCAGGCCATCGATGGCACGGCGGGTAGTGGTGGCCACCAGCCAGGCTTCGGCGTTCTCGATGTCCTGTTGGTTGGCGCCATGCCAGCGCAGCCACACGTCCTGCACGACATCCTCGGCCTCATGCGAGGAGCCGAGCATGCGGTAAGCCACGCCGAACAGGCGCGGGCGTAGGCGGGTGAACAGTGCAGTGGGGTCGTCCATGCCAGCAGAGACGGGACAGGTCCGCCGATTGTGACATCGGCGGACCTGTGAAGGTGGCTGGTATTGCGCCGGACCGGAGACGGTCAGTGTGGCGGCAGCACCGCCGGCTTGCCGATGTCCTTGATCAGGAACACGACGAACGTGGCAGGTTCGGTCTGGCTGGCATTGCGGCCCACGGTGTGCAGATCGGCGGGACCTTCATGGAACGCTTCGCCGGGGCCGAGAGTAACCTCGCGTCCGCCGGCTACGCCCATCACGATGCGGCCTTGCAGCACATAGACGAAGCCGTGGGCATCGTGCCGGTGCACGGGATCGGCGCCGCCGGGTGGGTACTGCACCGTCAGGATCAGTGCTTCCTTGCCCGGCTGTTCCGGCAACGGACGGGTCATGACCTCGCGCACGATGGGCTCGGGGGCGCTCGGCGAGGGTGTGGCGGCATTGCTGGTCAACGGCATCAGGGCCAGCAGGGCGAGGGAACGGAGCGAACGCATGGCAGGTCTCCAGCAGGAAAGTGTGCAGTCGATGCTCAGGCCAGATCGGCCTTGTCCAGGCCAAGGGCCTGGTCCAGCGAGCCGGGCTTCGTACGGAAGGCGACGTTGGCGCGGTTCCAAGCGTTGATCGCCATCACCGCGTAGGTCAGATCGACGATTTCCTGTTCGGACAGCTGGCTGCGCACGCGCTCGTACACGTCGTCCGGAACACCCTGCGCAGGCAAGTGGGTGAGCACGTCGGTCCACGCCAGGCAGGCACGTTCGCGCGCGCTGAGCAGGTTCGATTCGCGCCACGCCGCTACATGGTGCAGGCGCAGTGGGCGCTCGCCACGGATCGTCGCTTCCTTCACGTGCATGTCCAGGCAGAACCCGCAGCCGTTGAGCTGCGAGGCGCGGATGTTGACCAGATCGATGATGGCCGCTTCGATCGAACTGTTGTGCACGGCATGGGAGAAGGTGCCGAGCTTCCTGAAAAGTTCGGGCGACTGCGCGGCGTAGTCCAAGCGTTGGTTCATGGCGATGTTCCGGAGGGAATTGAGGGAGGCAGCGAGGCTACGTCCGCTGCCGGAGGCCCGGTAGGCGGGGGCAGGGCTGCGCGGTGTTGTGCAGAAATCACCAATGGACTGTCACAGGGGCGGATGCTCACCCGTCTGCCGGGCATGGACACCCCATCTGCCCCGAACCGTGCAGCAGCCTGCCCCGCCAGCGAGCGGGTCTGGCAGGCCTTCCTTGCCGCATTGCACGAACTGCCACCGGACATGCGGGCCGTGCTGTTGCTGCATGACGTGCTGGGTGCGGGCGTCGAAGACATCGTGCCGCTGCTGGGGCTGGACCTGACGACATGCCGCCAGCGCCTGGACCATGCGCGCGCCCACCTGCTCGCCCGACGCGACTCCCTGGAGCCTGGAACACCATGAATGTCATGCCGCAGTCCTGTACGGCCAGTGACGGCCGTGATTCCCTCAATGCGTCCTTTTCCGCCAGTTATGCCGGCGTACTGGCGTTCATCGCGGTAGCCGCTGAAGGCAGCTTTGCCCGTGCAGGAGATCGCCTGGGCATTGGTCGTTCGGCGGTCAGCCGCAGCGTGCAGAAGCTGGAGGGGCAGCTGGGCGTGCGCCTGTTCCTGCGTACCACGCGCTCGACAACATTGACCCGCGAAGGCGAGCTGTTCCTGGAGGGCTGCAGCCCGGGCGTTGCGAGCATCCTGCAAGCGTTGGACGAAATGCGCGATCTGCGTGAGGGGCCGCCGCGCGGGCATCTGCGGATCAGTGCGACACATGGCTTCGGACGCCGGGTAATCGCGCCGCTGCTGTCTGCCTTCCGCGCAGAGCATCCGCAGGTCTCGGTGGAGCTGCTGCTGGACGAGCAGGTGCCGGACCTGGTCGCAGACCGCATCGATGTGGCCTTCCGCGATGGAGTGCTGGAAGACAGTCAGGTCATCGCCAAACAGCTGGTGCCCATGCAGCTGGTGATCTGTGCGTCGCCTGCCTATGCACAGGTGCACGGCCTGCCGGAGGAGGTCGAGGCCGTGTCAGCCCACGCGTGCATCGGCCGACGCCTGCCCGGCGGGCGCCTGCAACGCTGGGATTTCCGTGTGGACGGCCAGGACGTGAATCTACAGCCGCCGGCGGAGGTGGTGTTCAATGATGCCGATCTTGTGCTGCAGGCAGTGATCGACGGGCTGGGGATCGCCCAGTTGCCCAGCTACCAGGTAAGTGATGCGCTGCGCACAGGTGCTGTATTGACCTGCCTGGACCGCTACGCGCCCCACGATCGTGGCCACTACCTGTGCTATCTCAGCCGACGCCAGCTGCCCAAGCGGATCCGCGCCTTCATTGATTTCAGCACCCAACGCATACGTGCGCTGGATCTGGATGTGTTTTCGCACTGGGAGGCGCGGCAGCAGGCGTCGCTACAGCGCGATGCGGCGGCATGGGCATGAGCGTATTGGTGCGGATGTGGCAACAGTGCGTGGCCCGCTGCGGATCTACTGCGCAGGCCAACGCGTTCCTAGCATGCAGCCACATCCGCACCGCCCACGTTCCAGGAGACCTGTCATGAAGATTGTCGTCATCGGTGGCACCGGCCGCATCGGCAGCAAGGTGGTTGATCGCCTGCATGCGGCCGGCCATGAGATCGTCGTCGCTGCACCTTCCACCGGCATCGATGTGCTGAGCGGCGAGGGCCTGGCCGCTGCGATGGAAGGCACTGAGGTCGTGGTCGACCTTGCCAACTCGCCCTCGTTCGAAGATGCCGCGGTGTTGTCGTTCTTCGTGACTGCCGGCCACAACATCCTGGCGGCCGCGGTGCAGGCCGGCGTGCGCCACCATGTTGCGTTGTCGGTGGTGGGTACCGACAAGCTGGCCGCCAGCGGCTATTTCCGCGGCAAGATCGCCCAGGAACGCCTGATCCGTGACTCGGGCCTGGCGTACACGATCATCCACTCGACGCAGTTCTTCGAGTTCCTGCCGGGCATCATCCAGGCAGCCGGTGACGGCCGTACCCTGCATCTGCCGACCGCCGCAGTGCAGCCGATCGCCGCCGAGGATGTGGCCGAGGCCGTTGCGCGCATTGCGCAGCAGGCGCCGGTCAATGGCGTGGTGGAGATCGCCGGGCCGGAGCGCGAATCGATGGCGGTGCTGGCCCATCGCTTCCTGCAGGCAACCGGTGATGCGCGCGAGGTGATCGGCGATGCCAAGGCGCGCTACTTCGGTGCGCAGCTGCAGCAGGACACCCTGGTACCGGTGGCACAGGCATGGCTCGGCACCATCGGCTTCGAGCGTTGGTTGCAGCAGTCCGGGCTGGCGCAGGGCCAGCCGGCCTGATCCGCGGTGGATGCGCGCTTCATGCGTGTCTTCCGCTGCAGGAGCCTGCAATGACCGAGCTGAAGCCTCCTTCGACCAGCGTGCTCGACAAGTACCATGGTGATGAGGTGCGCCCGCTGTATACCGGACGGGTACGGGTCAGCGGTGGCGCGGCCCGTCACGGCCGCGCGTCGGGCGTGGTGCGGTCGGATGATGGCGCGCTGTCGGTGGACCTGCGATTGCCCGCTGAGCTGGGTGGACCCGGCGGCGGTACCAATCCCGAGCAGCTGCTGGCGGCGGGCTACGCCGGCTGCTTCCACGGCGCGATGGTGCTGGTGGCTGCGCGTGCGGGGCTGGAACTGATCGAGCCGAGCATCGAAGTAGCGGTAACGTTCGCACGCGATCCCGTGGATGGTCTGTACCTGTTGTCGGCCGAGATCGTGGTGTGCCTGCCTGGCATGGACCCGATTCGTGCAGCCGAACTGGTGCGCAACACCGAGCGGGTCTGTCCCTACGCGAAGATGTTCCATCGTGGCATCAGCCATGTGGTGAGGGTTGCGGTGGACTAGACGTCCTGTCTGCAAGATGGTGCGACCGCCCCTGGGATTCAGATCCAGTGAAGACGCCGCGTCGCCCGCGTGAGCCGGTAGGGTGCCGTTCGGCAGCATGATTACCGCATCAATCGGTACTCACCCGCGAACCACGTGCGTTCGGCCAATCTGGTTTGGCAGGCAACGGATACCACTGTTGTCCTTTCCCCAACGAGGAGACTACACATGAGCACCCAGTCCACCATCGAGCATCGCCTCAACGACCTGATCGAGATCGCACGTGATGGCAAGTCCTTCTACGAGGAAGCCGCAACCAAGGTGAAGGATGCCGAGCTGTCGGCGTTGTTCGTCCGCATCGCCGGGGTGAAGGGCCGTATCGTGTCCTCCCTGAGCAGCTCGGTGGCCGCCACTGGTGGCAAGCCGGCCGAGCACGGCACCATGGTTGGTTCCATGCAGCAGTTCTACGGCAAGGTGCGCGCTGCCTTCGGTGACACCAACTACGGTTACGTGGCCGAACTTGAGGAGTCCGAGGACCGCCTGCTGGGCGCGTTCAAGGACGTGCTGAAGGACAACGACCTGCCGCCGGCAGTGCGCCAGGAAGTGACCCAGTGGCTGCCGGAAGTGCAGGAATGCCATTCGGTGATGCGCGATCGCAAGCATGCGATGAAGGCTGCCTGATCGCATCTGGCGATCGTCCCCCACATCGCCACGGCCAGGGCAGCTTCGTGCTGCCCTGGTCGTTTCTGCGCCTGTCACCACCCGCGGTCAGGTGCGTTTCCTGAGCAGGGCAACGGCCAGGCTGGCCAGCGTCGCCGCAGCCGCGGCGGTCCACAGGGACGCGGCAAAGCCTTGGCTGTAGATCGCCCGTGCGAGATCAGCCGGGGCTCCATTGGTCAGCGCACCGGTGGCAATGCTGTCGGCCAGCCGCATGACGTCGCCTGCCGGAACAGTTGCTGACAGTCCGGCGCGGATGCCGACGGTCAAGGCGCTGGAGAGAACCGTGAAGCCGAGCAGGATGCCGACGAAGCGCGTCGTGGCACTGATGCCCGAGGCCATGCCTGCGCGGTCGCGGGGTGCCGAGCCGATGATGGCCTTGGAGGTTTCGCCGTTGAGGATGCCACCGCCTGCGCCGATGATGACCATCGCCAGCAGTGCCACCGCCGGCATGTGGTGCCACGCACCGATACCGGCCAGCGCATTGCCGCCGGCAGTGATCGACAGGCCGATGGCCAGCACCATCTCACTTGAGAACCGTCGGCCCAGGCGCCTGCCAACGCTTGGGAACAGCAGCATCGCCGCGGCGAACGGCAGCATGCCTGCACCTGTGGCCAGGGCACTCAGGCCGACGCCGTTCTGCAGGTACTGCGGCAGCATCGAGGCCATCACCTGCGCGCTGACCGCGTAGCCGATCATGGCGATGAGTGCACCGACAAAACGCGGGCTTGCAAGCAGCCGCAGGTCGACCATCGGATGCCGACGCTTGAGTTCGATGCAGGCGAACAGCGCGCCCATCGTGATGCCCAGGCCCAGACCGGCCAGCGCCACCGCCGATGTCCATCCCTGCGCGAGCCCTTCCACGAGGAAGAACACGACGCCGAAGATCGCCATGCTGAAGGTGATGATGCCGGGCGGATCGAGCGGTCGTACCACCGTGTCGGCGGAGTCGGGAACCCAGCGGATCGCACCGTAGGCCAGGAAGGCAAGGAAGGGCAGGATCGCGATGAACACTGAGCGCCACCCCCACAACGAGGACAACAGCCCGCCGATCAGTGGCGAGAGCACCATCATCATGCCCATCGCCGTGCCCCAGAAGGCCCAGGCATCGTCGCGTTCCTTACCTTCGTGGAACTCGTGGCCGATCACCGACAGCGAGGGTGCCAGCAGGAAGGCTGCACCCACGCCCTGGAACGCGCGGGCCAGATACAGCGCGCTGGCCGTGGGCGCCAACGCACAGGTGAGCGATGAGATGGCGAACAGTGCGATGCCGATCAGCAGCACCCGCCTGCGACCATGGCGATCGGCGATGGCACCGGCGGGGAGAAGCAGCGAGGTGAAGGACAGGATGTAGCAGCTGATCACCCATTCGATGTCGGCGAAGTCCGCCTGCAGATCCCGCGCGATGGTCGGTAGCGCGACGGCCACGGCGTTGGTTTCCAGCACTGTCATCGTGCATCCGAGCGAGGCGATGATCAGGATCCAGTTGGGCGGCCTGCGGCGGGGAGGGGAGAGGGGCACCAGGTACTCGGGTGGGAGAAGAATGCCCATTCAAACAGCTTCGACCGTTTGTTTCATTGCCCGTGTTCTTGAAGTACGTTAGGTCAAAGCTAACGATCGGGTGCGCATGGACCGTCGACATCTGCAGTACTACGTCGCACTGGCCGAGGAGCTGCATTTCGGACGCGCGGCGCTGCGCCTGGGCATCGCCACGCCGACGCTGAGCGTGCAGATCCAGGAGATCGAACGTCGCCTGGGAACGCCCTTGTTCGATCGCAGCCGACGCGAGGTCACGCTGACCTCGGCCGGCGCGATCTTCCTGGCCGAAGCGCGCAACGTGCTGCGCCAGTTCGAGCAGGCAGAGGCCGTGGGCCGCCGTGCCGGTCGCGGCGAGATCGGCAGGATCGAGATCGGCTACGTGGGTTCAGCGGTCCATGCGGGCGCGCTGCAGGAGCAGTTGCAGCGGTTCCGCAGCGCCTCGCCCGATGTGGTTCTGCAGGTCGGCGAATGGCCGATGGCCGACCTGCCGGACCTGCTGCTGGACGGGCGCATCGATGTGGTGTTCTGCAGGCTTCCTATGGAAATTCCCGATGCGCTCGGTTCGCACATCCTGATCGAAGACCAGTTCTGCGTAGCGTTGCCGGCATCGCACGCGCTGGCCCGCGCGGCGTTGCCGGTGCAGCCGGCGCTGCTGGCGGAGGAGGCGTTCATCATGCCGGAGCAGCCCGCAGGCACGCTGGAAGTCGCCCGCCGTGGCGGATTCGTGCCGGACATCCGCTCCCGCCCCGGCCATCTTGCCGCCGTACTCGCGCAGGTCTCGGTGGGCGATGGGGCGGTGGCGATCGTACCGTCGGTACTGCAGCGGACACTGTTGCTGCCGGGCGTGGTGTATCTGCCGATCGCGGGGCCGGTCATCGCTTCGACCATCGCTGCGCTGTACCGTGAACAGGAAACGTCGCCGGTGGTCCGCCGGCTCATCGAGCAGGTGCGGTGCACGCCCTCCCGGCGCATCGACATGCTGCCCTTGCCCTGACGCCGTGCCGGACGCCGGTTACCCCGCAATGGCCTTGATACACTCCCCGCATTCGATCTTCCACCGGATCATCAGATGAACAACGGGAACGGTCCGCAGACAGTCCGCTGAGCCGCAACAACGATACGCACGTTGTTGCGGTGGTCTTTACCTGCGATTTCCACGCACTGGGTTGATCACCGCCGGATTCCCTCCTGAGCGGATGTTTCCCCATGTCTGATCGAAAAGCCCTTCGCTGGGCCCATTCCCTGCCGGCCGCCATCGCGTTGATGGCTCCCTTCGACCTCCTGGCCTCGCTGGCCATGGATATCTATCTGCCTGTTGTATCGGCCATGCCGGATGCACTCGGCACATCGCCTGCCGTCATCCAGTTGACGCTGAGTCTGTACATGCTCGTACTCGGGCTGGGCCAGTTGATCTTCGGTCCGCTGTCGGACCGGATCGGGCGACGACCTGTGCTGCTGGTGGGCGCGTCGCTGTTCACGCTGGCGTCGTTTGCGCTTGCCGCGTGTAGTGGTGGCGCGGCGTTCCTGGCTTGGCGCGGGGTGCAGGCGATCGGTGCGTCGGCCGCACTGGTCGCCACCTTCGCGACGCTGCGCGACGTGTATGCCGATACGGCCGAAGGTGCCACGCTCTATGGTCTGTTCGCCTCGATGCTGGCGTTCGTACCGGCACTCGGTCCGATCCTCGGCGCGTTGATCGCCTACGCGCTGGGCTGGCGGGCCATCTTCATCGCGCTCGGCGTGCTGGCACTGCTGGCGGGTGTGCGTGCATGCCGGGGCTGGCAGGAAACGCGGCCACCACAGCACGGCCGCGCATCGCCAGCCTTCGCACGCATCCTCGGCAATGCCGGGTTCTGGGTCCATGCAGTGGGATTCAGTGCGGCAATGGGCACGTTCTTCGTGTTCTTCTCGATCGCCCCGCGAGTGCTGGTGGGGCATGCGGGCCATTCGCCGATGGGCTTCAGCCTGGCTTTCGCGACGGTTGCGCTGGTGATGATCGTCACCTCGCGCTTCGCCGCGCGGTTCATCGGGCGATGGGGGATTGGTGGCAGCTTCCTGCGTGGATTGATGGTGATGATCGGCGGCGTGCTGGTCATGGCGATGGCGGCGATGCTGCCGCCCTCATTTGCCAGCGTCGTGCTGCCGATGTGGCTGGTCGCCATCGGCATCGTGATGGTGGTGGCGGTGGCCGCCAACGGTGCATTGCGCGATTTCGCCGATGCCTCCGGTACGGCGGTGGCGCTGTACTACGCCGTGCAGAGCCTGATCGTGGCCACGCTTGGCACGCTCGCGACGCTGCTGCTGCCGGGCGACACGGTCTGGCCGCTGGTGGCTTATGGGTTGCTGCTGCCGTCGTTGAGCCTGGCTGGTCTGGCGATGCTGCGACGGTAGCTAGGCCCACGCTTTCACTTCCTCTCCCGCACACGCGGGTAGGGTGATGCGGCCTGGAGTCACCAGGCCTATCAGGGAGTGATATCGATGCGAGCCATCAGGAAAGTGATCGTTGCTGCAGTGTTTGCACTTGCGTGTACCGGTTCGGTGGCGGTTGCCGGTCCGGTCCAGCCGTGTGACCTGCCGTGCTGGAAGGCCTACCAGGCCTGCGTAGCCGGCGGTGGTGATGCCATGGAGTGCCAGTTCGAATACGATCGCTGTGTCATGGACAGGTGCGGCGCCGTCTGAGGCCTGCATACCGTTCGCATTGGGGGGGCCGATCCATGGGCCCCTTTCCATTTGGCCGCAGCACGCGGTGCGCGGTCTTGATCGCCTGGAGCCACCACATGGCTGTAAAACGCGTCGTCGCCAACATCGCCAGTGCCGATCCTGCGCAGGCGGCCGCGTTCTACGGCGACATCCTTGGCATGGACGTCGTGATGGACCACGGCTGGATCGTCACCTACGGCGGGCAGGGCACTGCACTGGCACAGCTCAGCGTCGCCAGCGAAGGCGGATCGGGTACGCCGGTGCCGGATCTTTCGATCGAGGTGGACGACCTGGATGATGTGCTCGAACGCCTGCGACACGCGAACATCGCTCTTGAATATGGCCCGGCCGACGAACCATGGGGCGTGCGCCGCTTCTACGTGCGCGACCCGTTCGGTCGCCTGTTGAACATCCTCGCCCACGTCTAGCCAGCGCGTACCCGACTCAGCGGCGCTTTTTCGTAGGTACCGCCGCCACGCCGACCATGCGCAGGCAATCGGCGACCACCGCAGCGATGAACGCCTCGGGTGACTGTTCGGGTGCGGCGATCAGATCGTCCGTGGCGCCATGCACGCCGGCGTAGATCAGCGAAGCGGTGACCCGTGGCGCGGGCAACGACCACAGCCCTGCCTCGACACCGCTTTCGAGGATTGCCGACAACTGCTGCTGGATGGCGTTGCGGTCGGCGTTGCCGCGCTCGTGGTGATGATGGTTGGCGTAGACCACGTCATGCAGCGCATGCGTGCGCGCATAGATACGGATATTGGCCTCGATCCAGGCGCGCAGGCGGGCCTCGCCGGCGGTGGCAGGGTGCTGCTCGACTGCCCGTTCCACTTCGGCCATGAAGCGTTCGGTATAGCGCTTGGCCAGCGCCTGCAGGATTTCGCCCTTGGACGCGAAGTACGTATAGAACGTTCCCTTGGCGACGTCGGCTGCAGCCACGATGTCGCTGATTGTGGTCGCTTCCACGCCGCGCGACAGGAACAGTGCTTCAGCGGCGTCCATCAACTCCTCCAGGCGGATCTCTGCAGGCTTGGTGCGGGGCTTGGCTGACGCGTGCGGCGGAATCATCGACGGCAATCCGGACTGGAAGAGGGTGGGCGCCATTCTAAGGCGCGGACAGCATTGACTGACCGCCAGTCATTGACCGACGGTCAGTCAGTGACTAGTGTATGCGTCGATGTTCTTTCTGGGTTTTCCGGCATGCAACGCTTTCGACGCCCAGCCTTGGTGCTGGCGGCCTATCTCGGCACCTTCTTGGCTTCGTTGGACATCAGCATCGTCAACGTCGCACTGCCGACACTGCAGACCGCACTGCGGACCGACATCGCCGGGCTGCAATGGGTCATCAACGCCTACGCGATCGCACTGTCGGCGTTCATGCTTTCGGCCGGTCCATTGGGCGATCGACATGGCCAGCGGCGGGTGTGGCTGGTCAGCGTCGCGACCTTCATCGCCGGCTCGCTGGTATGTGCCTGCGCGGGCAGTCTGCAGGTGCTGGTGATGGGGCGCGCGATTCAGGGAGTAGCGGGTGCACTGTTGATTCCCAGCGCCATGCCGATCCTCAGCCATGCCTTTCCCGATCCCCGGCAGCGGGCAAAGGTGATCGGCGGCTGGTCGGCCTTCAGTGCCTTGGCGCTGGTGCTGGGGCCGCTGCTGGGCGGTGTGCTGGTGGAGCGTGCAGGATGGCCGAGCATCTTCCTGATCAACCTGCCACTGGGGTTGCTGGCGATCGCGCTTGGCGCCTGGGGCATTCCCGAGCGACGGCACCCGCAGCATGCTGCGCTGGATCCGGCGGGACAACTGCTGAGCATCGTGGCGTTGGCGGCGCTGAGCTACGGACTGATCGGCATCGGCGAGCAGGGGTTGGCGGCGCCTCGGACCGTACTGGCGCTGGCCGTTGCCGTCGCCGGCCTGGTGGCCTTCGGCTGTGTGGAACGACGGGTCGCGCGCCCGCTGCTGCCGCTGGACCTGTTGGCCGATCATCGCTTCCGCCTGCTCAACGTCGCGTCCTTCGTGCTGGGCTTCAGCGCCTACGCCAGCCTGTTTTTCCTGTCGCTGTTCTTCCAGCAGGTGCAGGGCGGCAGCGCCGCCGCCGCGGGGCTGCAACTGGTGCCACAGTTCCTGATGATGGGTGGGATTTCGCTGCTGTTTGGCCGCATTGTCGGTCGGATTGGCTTGCCGGCAGCGCTGGTGACCGGCTACGCGCTGGCCGGCATTGCCCTGTGTGCGATGCCAGGCCTTGATGCCAGCAGCACGCGCGCACATGCAACGCTCCTGCTGTTGCTGCTGGGGGCCGGCATGGGGCTGGCGGTGCCCGCCACGGGCATGGCCGTGATGGGCCACGTGCCGCAGGAACGCGCGGGTATCGCGTCGGCCACGATGAATGCACTTCGCCAGGCGGGGATGAGCGTAGGCATCGCGCTGCTCGGCAGCGTGATGAGCCAGCGCGCCGTACAGCATCTCACTGCAGCAGCTCACGCCGCCGGCCAACTGCTGGTGGCGCAGCAAGCGCGGCTCCTCATCTTCGAACCTGCGATGTCATCCAGTTCACCGTACCTGCTGGGCTACTACCGCGCGGCGATGGCCAGTGGGTTCGGCTGGGCGATGGCGCTGGCCGGTGCGCTGGCGGTGCTGACAGCCTTTGGACTGCACCGCCGCTACCTGACGCAATGACCGCAACAACTCAGCCTTGTTGGCCGTTGCCAGGTTTGCCGGGCGTTTCCTGCCGTTGCAGCTGCTGTTGCTGGCGGGCACTGGCATGCCGTGCATGGCCGCCTTCACGCCCGATCGCGGCCATGTGCTGGCGATCCTGGCTGATCGCTTCACCGCCCTTTCGGCCCGCCACCTGGGCCTCGGCCGGGCTGAACTGGTGCGCATTGCCGGATGCGTGGGCGGCGCGTCCGCCTTTCGACGCGATCGCGCGCTGTTTGTCTTCGTCCATTGAGGCAAAGCCCCGATTGCTGCTGCCGCTGCGTGAGTTGGCCATTGCCGGTCTCCGGATGTGAAATGGGATGCCGCCATCAGCGACGGCTTCATGCTCCACATCGCGGGCTAACGGCAGGTGGACGTCGGCCCCATTGGACTCACATGCCCTGCGCATGCGTTTGACAACCGGTTACCGCGCAGGGAGCGCCGAGATAAGCAGCCGATCACCCCGGCAGACATCGGTGTTGCTGTACAGGATGCGGCGCCCATCGTTGAAGGTGATGCGCAGATCGACGCGGCAACCGGTTCCGCGCAGTGCCACGGTGGCCTGGCCGCCACCTCCCGCGATGGGCTCGGCCAATGCCAGGGCGTGGAATGCGTCGGATTCACTCGCCGTGACTTCCACCGACGTGGCAGGTGCATGGGCACGGTTGATCAGGGTCAGGTAGTGCAGCGGCGCAGCGGGTGCGCTGGCGGCAATGCAGAACAGGCTGGCAGCGAGCAGAGCGCGGGACAGGTGCATGGGCGATCTCCGTTGGGGACATCGCCATCTGGCGGTGGAGGCCACGCGCCTGCAATCGATCCGGGACGAATCGTCGCGGCAGCGGGACCAATCGCAATCGGCCATCGCCGCCCTTCATTGCCGGCCACGCTGTGCCTAAGATGGCGCTGGCCCGCTCCGGGCACCGGGACGCATGCGATGAAGATCCGCCTTGGCCATACCCAGATCGACGTGCTGCGTTACCTGCTGCTGTGGCTGGCGGTCGCCTTCGCCTTCACCCTGCAGAGGGTGTTGAGCCACAGCCTGCAGGGCCAGTCATTCCCGTTTGAGGTCTACCTGCGCTGGTCGATGATCCAGTGGTTCACCTGGGCGGCGCTGGCGCCGCTGGTGTTCGCCCTGGGCGAACGCTACCCGCTGCGGCCCGAGCGAAGGCTGGCCGGTATGGGCATGCAGCTGCTGGCCAGCGCGGGAGTAACCGGGCTGGCGATGGTGGTGGGAGCCCTGGTGTCCACCTGGTTCGAGCCCAGCAGCTTTGGCGAGCAGCTGTGGTATTTCATTGCCCAGCATTTCGCGATGGGCCTGCTGACCTACTGGGCCCTGTTCGCGATCCAGCAGGCACTGCATTTCCAGCAGGAAAAGGTGCGCCGCGAGGTCGAGGCAAGCAGGCTGGCGACCGAGCTGGCGCAGTCGCGGTTGCTGGCGTTGAAGTCGCAGCTGCAGCCGCATTTCCTGTTCAATACGCTGCACGCAATCATCACCCTGCTGGATGAAGACAAGGCCAGTGCCGAAGACATGCTGCTGCGTCTGAGCGAGCTGCTGCGTGCCTTTCTGGAAGACTACGATGGCCAGGAAATCAGCCTGCGCCAGGAACTGGAGTTGATCGAGCTGTATCTGGGCATCCAGCGCACGCGCTTCAAGGATCGCCTGCACAGCCGCATCTACGTTGCACCGGAACTGCTGGATGGCGCGGTTCCAAGCCTGATCCTGCAACCGCTGGTGGAAAACGCGCTGCGCCATGGCATCGGCCGCAACCTTGGCGAAGACACCATCGAGATCGAGGGCCGCCGCGACGGTGACATGCTGTGCATCGAGGTGCGCAACCAGAACAGCACGCTGCAGCAGCCCGGGGCGCCCGGTGGCCATGGCATCGGCCTGTCCAATACGCGGCTGCGCCTGCGCGAGCTGTACGGCGATGCCGCTGAGGTACGCCTGGACCTGCTCTGGCCGCAGGGTGTGGCCTGCCGGGTGCGGTTGCCACTGCGGATGCTGGACGATGCCGATGACGCTCCCGAGTTTGTCGTGCACGGTAGTGCCACATGAGCCTGAGTGTGCTTGTGGTGGACGACGAACCGATCGCCCGGCGCGCGGTGACGCGCCTGCTGCACGGCGATGCAGACATCGACAGCGTGGCCGAGTGCGGTGACGGAGTATCTGCCGTGGCAGCCATCCGCGCGCAGTCGCCGGACCTGGTGTTCCTGGATGTGCAGATGCCTGGCATCACCGGTCTGGACGTGCTGGCCACCATCGGCGCCGCGCGGATGCCGGCCACGGTATTCGTCACCGCGTACGAGCAGTATGCGGTACGCGCATTCGAGGCCAACGCGCTGGACTACCTCGTCAAGCCCTTCAGTCGCGAGCGGTTCGCGGCCACGTTGCTGCGCGCGAAATCCCGGCTGGCCCAGGCCGCCAATGCGGCCGACAACACGCGCCTGCTGCAGGCGCTGGATGTGCTGCGCAGGCGCGAGGATTATCTGCAGCGTATCGCCGTACGTGATGGCGAGGCAGTGCTGCTGCTGGCGGTGCAGGACATCCTCTGGATCCGCGCTAATCGCAATACGGTGCAGCTGCATCTTGCCGATCGCGTGCATGAGCTTCGCGAAACGATGAACAGCCTGGCTGAACGGCTCGATCCCAGGCATTTCGCCCGGGTGCATCGCTCGGCCATCGTCAACATCGCGCGGGTCAGGACGATCCACCCCTGGTTCAATGGCCATCACGTACTCACCCTGGAGAACGGCCAGCAGCTGCGCATGAGCCGCTACCAGAACGAAGCTTTCCTGCGGCTGGTGTCGGCCCGCTCGGAGGCGTGAGTTCCTGTTGCCCGGTCAAGCGCCGCCGACTCGACGGCGATGGCATGCAGAATGTCATCGATTCCTATCGCCGATGCCATCGGGCTTGCCTAGAATCAAGGCATCCCGGTAGGTCCCGGGCGCTGTCGAGTGAATGGATTCAATGAAGATTCTGTTGACCGGAAGTTCCGGGCGGATAGGGCGCGCGATCTTCGGTGCGCTGGCGGGTGCCAATGAGGTGGTAGGGCTGGATCGCAGTCCCTTCGCCACCACGCGCGTGATTGCCGATGTCACCGATCGCCGGGCGCTGGAACGCGCCGTGCAGGGGGTCGATGCCGTGATCCACACCGCGGCACTGCACGCACCCCATGTGGGCCTGGTACCCGACGCGGTGTTCCAGCAGATCAACGTGGAGGCCACCGCGAACCTGCTGCAGCTGGCGCGCGAGGCTGGCGTGCAGCGCTTTGTGCTGACCAGTACTACGGCGTTGTATGGCCATGCCGTGGTGTCCGGTGGCTGCCGTTGGATCGACGAGGACACCGAGCCGTTGCCGCGTACGATCTACCACCGCACCAAGCTGCAGGCGGAAGCGGCTGCTGAAGCGGCGGCCAGCACATCGTTCACCGTGCGCGTGCTGCGGATGGCGCGCTGCTTCCCTGAGCCGCCTGACCGCATGGCGATGTTCCGCCTGCACCGCGGTATCGACGCACGCGATGTGGCCAGCGCGCATGCCGCGCTGCTTCACGATGAAGGGGCGCCCTTCCAGCGCTACCTCGCCTGTGCCCCGACGCCGTTCCGGCGCGAGGACTGCCTGCAGCTGGCCGCCGATCCGCGCCAGGTGCTGGCGCGCCGCGCACCGCAGCTGCTGGCCGAGTTCGAGCGCCGTGGCTGGCCGTTGCCGCTCAGCATCGACCGGGTCTATGACAGCAGCCGGATGCGCGCAGCGCTGGGCTGGCAGCCGCGTTTCGGTCCGGAGGACGTTCTGCAGCAGTACGCCGCCGGCAGCATCGAGGTCCTGCCCCGTGCGGAGTGGATCCGCGACCGCGTGGCCGAGTAGCACAGGCCCGCGTCGACGGCCGCAGCTGAGCAGGTTCAGTTTTGTGCGTGCGGTTAGCCTCAACCTCGCCCGGCCATGGCCGCTAACCCGGTGCGCGCTTTCCTGCGCCGGGTTCCGATCCGGCAGGGCAGGCGGCCCGCGCGATGGATCGCGCATCTGCGCGGTGCCCTGGTGGCACCGGTCGACCTGAACTGCCTGCGGATCCTCCCATGTCTTCTTCCCGTTCCGTCGCTGCCCGCCGCCCCGGCAGCATCGCCCACAAGCTGATGCTGGGCACCGCGGTGATCGCGTTGCTGTGCTTTGGCGCGACCGCGTTCCTGATCTATCACCAGGCCAGTTCGGCGCTGGTGTCGTCCTCGCGGCAGACCATGGCCAGCGAAGCCCGCGCCGAGGCGCGCCAGGTGGCTGCCGACCTGGGTACGGCCTTCGCCAGCAACGATGCGATGGTGGAAACCGTGCTTGCCCAGCGTGCGCGCGGTGATGCGCCTGATCGCGCCAGCCTGGCCAACGTCATCGGCGAGCAGCTGCACGCGCACCCGGAATGGCTGGGCAAGAGCACCATGTGGGAGGCCAATGCCTTCGACGGCAAGGATGCCGAGTTCGTCAACAGCGAGGCGCACGACGCCACCGGCCGTTACATGAGTTACTGGGCCTGGCAGGACGGCAAGCCGCAGCAGTCGACGATGACCGATTACACCGAAACGCCCAGCGGCTCGGGCAACTGGTACATGGTGCCCAGCCGCGACAAGCTGCCGCTGGTCAGCGAGCCGTATGCCTACGATATCGGCGGCAAGCAGGTGCTGATGAGCACCCTGAGCACGCCGATCGTCGAGAACGGCACCTTCCTCGGTGTCTTCACCGTCGACTTCTCGCTGGACGCGCTGCAGAAGCACCTGGCCACGTTGACGCCGATGGGCGCCGGCCGTGTCGAACTGCTGTCGCCGAAGGGCGTGGTGCTGGCCTCGGCCAACGCTGCCGAGATCGGCAAGCCGCGTACCGACGCCGCTACCGTCAGCATGCTGGCGCAGATCGCCGCCGACAAGACGTATGAAGCGTTCGAGCCCGACGCTGCCGGCAACGTGCGCCTGTACGTGCCGTTGCAGGTGGGGGACGCGCCGCAGCGTTTCGCGCTGGGCGTGGTGGTGCCGCACGCGGTGATCATCGCGCAGGCCCGCGAGCTGCTGTGGATCATCCTGCTGGTGGGTGTGGTGGCCGCGCTGGTGCTCAGCGGCGGTGTCTACCTGCTGCTGCAGCGCTTGGCCGTGCGACCGCTGGCACAGGCAGTGCGCATCGCTGGCGACGTGGCTGCGGGCAAGCTGGACACCGCCATGCCGGCGCTGGGCAACGATGAAGTGGGCCGGTTGCTGGACGCGATGCAGGGCATGCGTGGCCAGCTGCAGGCGGTGATGGCCGCTCAGGCGGAGATGGCGCGTCGCCATGATGCCGGTGAAATCAGCTACCGCATGGATGCTTCGGTGTTCCCGGGCGAATACGGTCGCATGGTGGCCGACAGCAACCAGCTGGTGGCCGACAGCAACGCGGTCACCCAGCGCCTGGTCGAAGTGATGCAGCGCTACGCGGTGGGCGACCTGAGCGTGGACATGGACACACTGCCGGGCGAAAAGGCGGTATTCACCGCTGCCATGGCAACCACCAAGACCAACCTGGCGGCGATCAACGAGCAGATCCAGCAGCTGGCTGCAGCAGCAGCGGCCGGTGATTTCGGCGTGCGCGGCGATGCGCAGCGCTTCGAGCATGATTTCCGCCGCATGGTGGAAACCCTGAACACCATGATGCAGGTCAGTGACCACAACCTGGCCGCGCTGTCGACGCTGCTGCGCGCCATCGCCGCCGGTGACCTGAGTACACGGATGGAGGGGGACTTCCACGGGGTGTTCGCGGTGATGCGCGATGATGCCAACAGCACCGTGCAGCAGTTGACCCAGATCGTCGGCCAGATCCAGCAGTCTGCCTCCAGCATCCGCCTGGCTGCAGGTGAGATCGCGTCGGGCAACAGCGACCTGTCACGCCGCACCGAGCAGCAGGCGGCCAACCTGGAAGAAACCGCCGCGTCCATGGAGGAACTCACCTCCACCGTGCGCCAGAACGCCGATCATGCCCTGCAGGCCAACAAGCTGGCGGCCTCGGCCGCAGGCGTTGCCAGCGAAGGCGGGCAGGTGGTCAGCCAGGTGGTGCAGACCATGGAGCAGATCGAGACCTCGTCGCAGCGCATCGCCGAGATCATCTCGGTGATCGATGGCATCGCCTTCCAGACCAACATCCTGGCCTTGAACGCAGCGGTGGAAGCGGCGCGCGCGGGCGAGCAGGGCCGTGGCTTCGCGGTGGTTGCCAGTGAAGTGCGCGCGCTGGCGCAGCGCTCGGCGGGCGCGGCAAAGGAGATCAAGGAGCTGATCGACGCCTCGGTCGGCCATGTCGGTGCCGGTGCGCAGCTGGTGCATGGCGCCGGCCGCACGATGCAGGAGATCGTCGGCCAGGTCGGCCGGGTCAACGAGATCATGGCCGAGATCTCGGCCGCCTCGCGCGAACAGTCGGCCGGTATCGAACAGGTCAACCAGACCGTGGTGCAGATGGACGAGACCACCCAGCAGAATGCCGCCCTGGTGGAAGAAGCCACGGCGGCGGCACGGGCGATGGAAGAACAGGCCGAGCAGCTGGCGGTGGCGGTGTCACGCTTCCGCCTGCAGGCCGACACTCGCCCGACGGCCACGTTGCGCGCTGCCTGATCAGGGCCGTGAACGAAGACGCCCGGCCAAGGCCGGGCGTCCATGCAACTTCAAACCAGCTGGCGCCGCCGGACCCTGCCCGGCGAACGCAGCTGCTTAGAACATGCCTTCGAAGGGGTTCCAGCTGGTGTTGCCCTTCACCTGTTCCAGGTAATAGCTGTAGTTGGTGCTCGACGCCACCAGGAAGTTCATTGCGATGAACAGCGCACGCGCGACGATGTCCGGCAGCACCAGGCTGACCGCGATCAGCACGATGTTGATGCCGATCACCACCAGCGCCTTGCGCCACATGCCCAGGATGAACAGATAGATCGCGCCGAAGAAGAAGGCGAAGAAGTTGAGGTTGATCTTCAGGCGGTCGCCGAAGGACAGCGCCTTCCAGGCCTGCTTGAAGCCGGGCTCCTTGGGAGCACCGTGCTGCTGGAAGAAATTGAAGCGGAACTGCCACTTCGGGCTGAAGCGGGTGAGGTCGACGGTATTCATGTGAGTAGGGACTTCCCTGTTAGGAAAACGTTTTCATGATAAGTGAGTCACATTCAGCAAACCAGCTTGGAGCGTCAAAAATGTGACGTTCCTACGGCGAAGGGCTTGCGTCCCAGCGCCGCACCGTCACCCATCCGCCTTGTTTTTAGGATAGGGTGCGCAGTTCCGCTGCCACCCCGGCTGTTCACGGGTAGCGGCGGTATGTCCATGGAGGTTGCATGACCACACCAGCTACACCGGAAAACGCACCCGGACCGGTGCTCCTGCCCACACCCGAAGTGGTGCAGGCACAACAACTGCTCGCCCGCCAGCAACTGGCGGTGGCGATGGACCGTGCACGCATCGCGGCCAGCCGCGACGCTGCACCGGCTGTGCTGGAAAACGACTGAGCCTGAAAAAGCCACGATCGCGCTGGCCTGTTGCCAGCGCGATCGCAGTGCGCATCAGAAGCGCGCGGTCATGCTGAGGAAGTAGCTGCGGCCGGCGACGAAGTAGTCGGTGGAGCCGTCGGCGTACAGCTTCTTGTCGGCCAGGTTGCTGACGCCACCACGCAGGGTCAGTACCTCGTTGACGTTCCAGGCAGCGGTCAGGTCATACAGCGTGTAGGCCTTCAGGAAGGTACTGACCACGCCGGTCTGCTTGCCGGTGTACTGCGCCGACAGGCTGCTGGAGAACACCGTGTTCGGCGTCCAGTCCAACGACGAATAGCCTGAGAACTCCGGGGTGTCGATCAGGTTGCGGCCGGTGGTCAGGTTCTTGGCTTCCTTCATCCAGGTCGCCGAGGTGCGCCAGCGCCAGTGATCGCCGAAGCGGAAGTTGAGGTTGCCTTCCATGCCGCTGGTGCGTGCGCGCTGCACGTTCTGCATGCGCGTCCACCAGTAACCGTTGAAGTTGCCCAGCGCCTCGTACTCGATCTTGTTCTTGAAGTCGGTATGGAAGTAGGTCAGGCCGGCGTCGACCAGATCGTTGTCGAAGCTGATGCCGATCTCGCGGTTGGTGCTGGTTTCCGGATCCAGGTCCGGGTTGCCGGCCATGTAGCAACCGCCGCGGGTATAGCCCAGCGGGATCAGCGAGGTGCAGCCGCGGCCGCCGGACTGGGTCGCCGCGCTGGGCGAATTCTCGGTCAGGCTCGGCGCGCGGAAGCCCTTGGAGACGCCACCACGGATCGTCCATTGCTCGCTCGGGTGCCAGACCAGGTAGGCACGCGGGCTGACATGGCTGCCGAACTGTTCATGGTGATCCAGGCGCGCGCCCAGGGTCAGGGCCAGGGTGCGGTGCAGCTTCAGCTCGTCTTCGACGAACAGCGCCCAGGTGTCCACTTCCAGGCTGGAGCCGACCACCGGTTTGCCGGCGTAGTCGATCGGTGCCTGGCCGATGGTGTTGGTATTGGTCAGCTCCTGGCGCTTCCATTGGCCGCCCACCGCGAACTGGTGGTCCACGCCCAGGGTGAAGGGCGTGCTCAGGCTGCCTTCGATGATCGTATCGGTCGCCTCGGAGCGACCGGTAGCGCCGATGTCGTTCTTGTACTCGGTCCAGTACGCGCTGAGCTTGGAGGTACCGAAATCCCACTTGCCGTCATGGTTCAACGCCAGCGAACTGCGCTTGAGCTCACTGGCACCCCATGCGCCCTCGTCCTGCTTCTCCAGCGTCTGGGCGATGAAGGCCTGCTGCACGCCATGGCCCGCTTCCAGCGACACTTCCTGTGCCTCGCTCAGTTTCCACTGCAGCAGCGCGTCGACATTGCGGTCCTTTTCGCCGGCATAGGCATTGCCATACACGCCGCCGTTGGACCGGTCCGAGTCGCGGCGCATGCTGTTGGCACCGATGCGCAGGCCGAAGCGCTCGCCCAGCGGGCCGGAGAAGGTCGCGCCGATCTGCTGGGTGTCGCCACGGTCGCCATCCTGCGGCCGGGTGTAGCTGTGGGTGGCGCTGCCGTTCCAGTTGTCACCGATGCGCTTGGTGATGATGTTGATCACCCCGCCCATCGCGTCTGAGCCATACAGCGAGGACATCGGGCCGCGCACAACTTCGATGCGCTCGATCTGGTCGGGAGAAATCCAGTTCAGGTCCTGGCGGCCCAGGTCGGGGCGATAGTTGGTCGAGGCCGAGCTGCCCATGCGCTTGCCGTCCACCAGCACCAGCGTGTAGTTGGACGGCATGCCGCGCAGCTTGATCTTGGACTGCTCACCGGCGGCGCTGAGCCCACCGGTCACGCCCGGAATGCGGCTGAGCAGGGTGGCCAGGTCGTGCACCGGCTGGCGTTCGATGTCTTCGCGGCTGATCACGCTGATGCTGGCCGGGGCATCCTTGATCCACTGCTGGTTGCCCGAGGCGGTGACCACCACGGTATCCAGGTCCTTGGTCGAGGCATCGGCGCTGGCTTCAGCGGCGGCGAGGGCGGGCAGGGTCAGCAGGCAGGCGACGGCCAGGGCGCTGGCCAGGCGGGTGCGCGACGGGCGCGCGGAACGAAGAGGGGACATGACGGCTTCCAAGGGAGAGGAGAGACCCGATGGAAGCAGCAGGCGCACGCAGACAGCAGGCAGCCACCCCTTCCCTGGGTCGTCGGGCGCGCGGTAGGTCCGGCGCAGCTGGGTGGGTCCGGTGCGCGAAGCGCGGCGACCTGCCTGGTTAACGGAATGATAACCGTTCTCGTTTGTTACGATCCAGTACTTCCCGGGATGAATCGACATTCCCCGGCTGCGTGCCGCGGTTCGCCTGCTGATTGCTGAATGGGGAGATTTACCGGCGTAGCCCTTCGCACCCGGCTTACATTCGGGGCCATAGACTGAGCCGCATTTTTCGATTCCGCCCCGTTGGAGATCGTGTGGGTTCCGGTAGTGACAGACATCGACTGCGCGGCATGACGCCGTGGCAGACAGGACAAGTGCGGACGCCGGGAATGCGTGCCAGGAACCTTGGTGCATGCAGCCTGGCCGGGACGGCCGGTCCTGCGGCCTGCAGGGAGTAGGCGGCCATGGGGAGTGAAACCATCGACGCGGAACCGGTCACGGCCGGTCCTGACGCGGGCTGGGCCCTGCTGCCGGCCGAAGCACCGCTGGTGATGCCCGAACAGACGCTGCGCGAAGGCACGCTGAAAGTTCGGCGCCATCGCACTTCGCCGCGCATGATCGGCCTGCGTCGCCTGTACATCCTCGGCGGCACGGTGGCGATGACCGCCGTGGCCACCCGGATGATGTGGCGGGTGCTGTCCGGCAACGGCATCAGCGTGCTGGAGGCCTGCCTGCTGGTGCTGTTCGTCGGCCTGTTCGCGTGGATCGCGTTGTCCTTTGCCAGTGCCGTGGCCGGCTTCCTGACGGCCGTGTTCGACCGGGGCTACCGCCTTGGCATCGATCCGGACAAGCCGCTGCCGACCGTGCACAGCCGCACCGCGCTGTTGATGCCCACCTACAACGAAGACCCGCGCCGGTTGCTGGCAGGCCTGCGCGCGATCTACGAATCGGTGGCCGCCACCGGCCAGCTGCAGCGTTTCGATTTCTTCGTGCTGAGCGATACCCGCCGCGAGGACATCGCGCGTGCCGAAGAGCAGGTGTTCGCCGAGCTGCGCGAGCTGGTGCCCGATGGCCAGGCGCGGCTGTTCTATCGCCGCCGTGGTGACAACAGCGCGCGCAAGGCCGGCAACATCGCTGACTGGGTACGCCGCTTCGGCGGTGCCTACCCGCAGATGCTGATCCTGGATGCCGACAGCCTGATGACCGGTGACAGCATCGTGCGCCTGGTGGCGGGCATGGAGCACAACGCCGACGTCGGCCTGATCCAGACCCTGCCCTCGGTGATCGGCGGGCGCACCCTGTTCTCGCGCATGCAGCAGTTCGGCGGGCGCGTGTACGGGCCGGTGATCGCCCGTGGCGTGGCCTGGTGGCACGGTGCCGAAAGCAATTACTGGGGGCACAATGCGATCATCCGCACCCGTGCCTTCGCCGACCACGCCGGCCTGCCGGAACTGCCGGGGCGCAAACCGTTCGGCGGCCACGTGCTGAGCCATGATTTCGTGGAAGCAGCGTTGATGCGCCGTGGTGGCTGGGCTGCACACATGGTGCCCTACCTGGGCGGCAGCTACGAGGAAGGCCCGCCGACGCTGACCGACCTGCTGGTGCGCGATCGCCGCTGGTGCCAGGGCAACCTGCAGCACGGCAAGGTGGTGGGCAGCCGTGGCCTGCACTGGATCAGCCGCGTACACATGCTGATCGGCATCGGCCATTACTTCACCGCACCGATGTGGGCGATGCTGATGCTGATCGGCATCGCCATCCCGTTGTTCCAGGAAGGCATCGATTTCAATGCGCTGCTGCACCTGTCGCCCAGCGTGTACTGGCGTGCGCAGGATGAAGAACAGGTGGTGCGCCTGTTCGCCGCCACCATGGCGGTACTGCTGATGCCCAAGGTGCTGGGGTACCTGGCAATGCTGCTCGACCCGGTTGAACGCCGTGGCTGCGGTGGCGCGATCCGCGCATTCCTGTCGATGCTGGTGGAAACCGTGCTGGCCGCGCTGATGGCGCCGGTGGTGATGTACGTGCAGTCGCGCGGCGTGGCCGAGGTGCTGTCCGGGCGTGACTCGGGCTGGGATGCCCAGCAGCGCGATGACGGTGGCATCTCGTGGATTTCACTGGTGCGCGGCTACGGCGGCCTGGGCGTGTTTGGCGCCTTCATGGGCGTGCTGGCGTGGGCGGTGTCGCCCTCGCTGGCGGCCTGGATGGCGCCGGTGGTGATCGGCATGGTGCTGGCGGTGCCGGTGGTGGCACTGACCTCGCTGCGCGGGCCGGGTGCCTTCCTGCACCGCCTCGGCCTGCTCGACATCCCCGAAGAGAACATCCCGCCGCCGGTGCTGGTGCGCGCCGCACAGCTGCGCCGGGAAGCGGCCGAGCAACCGCCGCTGTACTGATCGCACCGTGCCAGCGGCATAATGCGGCTCGAACGTACAGGAGCCGCAACATGCTGCAAACGGTGGAACAGGAAACCGGCGCCTCGCCGCAGTGGTCGGTGATCTGGCTGCACGGCCTCGGTGCCGACGGCCATGATTTCGCGCCGATCGTGCCCGAACTGGTGCGCCCGCACTGGCCGGCGCTGCGCTTCGTGTTCCCGCACGCACCGGTGCGGCCGATCACGATCAACAACGGCGTGCCGATGCGCGGCTGGTATGACATCGTCGGCATGGACTTCCGCTCGCGCGCCGACATGACCGGCGTGCAGGAGTCGGTGGTGCAGCTGGATGCCCTGATCGCCCGCGAGATCGAACGCGGCGTCGCCGCCGATCACATCTTCCTGGCCGGTTTCTCGCAGGGCGGGGCAGTGATCCTCAGTGCCCCGCTGGCACGCACTGCACCGTTGGCCGGCCTGATCGCACTGTCGACCTACCTGCCGGATGCCGAAAGCGCGTCGCGCGTCGACGGCGCGGTGGACGTGCCGGTGTTCATGGCCCACGGCAGCAGCGATCCGGTGATCCCGCAGGCAGTGGCCGCGCACAGCGCCGAGAAGCTGCGCACGCTTGGGCTGGACGTGCAGTGGCACAGCTACCCGATGGCCCACCAGGTCTGCGCCGAGGAAATCGACGCGCTGGGTGACTGGCTGCAGGCACGCCTGGGCGTCGCCTGAGCCATGGCCGCGAGCGCTGCCACCCCGTGGATGCCGGAACTGTGCCGCCTGCCGCGGCTGGCGGCGATGCTCGGCCTGGCCGAACTGGTGGTAGTGGTGCTGGCGCTGGCGCCCGATGGCAGCCGCCATTGGACGATGGGTGAACTGGCCTCGGCCAGCGGTTTCGCGTTGTGGCTGGCGCTGGCGGTCACCGCCAGCCTGTGCCTGCTGCGGCAGGCGCTGTCGAAGCTGCCGGAAATGCTGGGCGCCGTCGCCGCCGCTGGCCTGGCCGCGCTGATCGCCATCCTGTGTGCGGGCATCATCCATGCCCTGTATGCCGTGCTGGGCGACAACTTCGCGCGCGGCATCGGCTTCTGGCGCTTCACCTTGGGCAGCGCGGCCACCACGGCACTGATCACCGCGCTGGCGCTGCGCTACTTCTATGTCAGTGATCGCTGGGCGGCGCAGGTGCAGGCCAATGCCCGCGCGCAGGCGGACGCCCTGCAGGCGCGTATCCGCCCGCATTTCCTGTTCAACAGCATGAACCTGATCGCCAGCCTGCTGCATCGCGACCCGGCGGTGGCCGAGCGTGCCGTGCTGGACCTGTCCGATCTGTTCCGCGCCGCGCTGGGGGCGGGCGAAGGCGACTCGACCCTGCGCGATGAGTGCGAACTGGCCGAGCGCTATCTCTCGATTGAATCGCTGCGTCTGGGCGACCGCTTGCGGGTGCACTGGCAGCGCGACGAACCCCTGCCCTGGGATCTGCCGATGCCGCGGCTGGTGCTGCAGCCCCTGGTGGAAAACGCGGTGCTGCACGGCATCTCGCGCCTGCCTGAAGGCGGCACCATCGAACTGCATCTGGCTTGTGTGGGCAGCGAGCTGCAGATCCGCGTACGCAATCCTGCGCCGGACCCGCAGGTGCCTGGGCTGGCCCTGGCGCAGGGAGCGGGCCACGCCCAGCACAGCATCGGCCACCGCCTGACCTGGCGCTTTGGCCGCGCCGCGCGGATGACGGCTGGCTGGAGCGAGGGCTACTATGCCTGTCAGGTGACGGTGCCGATCCAGTGAGGGGACGATCGTGAGGGTAGTCATCGCCGATGACGAACCGCTGGCGCGCGAGCGCCTGCGCAGCCTGTTGGCCGCGCAGGAAGGGGTGGACGTGGTGGCCGAGGCCGGCAATGGCGAGCAGGCCCTGCACGCGTGCGCCGAACTGCAGCCGGACCTGGTCCTGCTGGACATCGCCATGCCCGGCCTGGACGGGCTGGAAGCGGCCCGCCATCTGGCCAGTTTCGAGCCGAGGCCGGCCGTGGTGTTCTGCACCGCCTACGATGCGCACGCGCTGTCGGCGTTCGAGGCAGCGGCCATCGATTACCTGATGAAGCCGGTACGCGCCGAGCGGCTGGCGGCGGCGATCGCACGCGCACGCACCTTCCTGGCCGGCCGTGATGGCCAACCCCAGCATACCGGCGGCCAGGCCCGCAGCATGCTGTGTGCGCGCCTGCGCGGCAGCCTGCGATTGATTCCGCTGGACGACATCCACTACCTGCAGGCCGAAGAAAAGTACGTGGTGGTGCATCACGCCCGTGGCGAGGACCTGATCGAGGAATCGTTGAAGTCGCTGGAGGAAGAGTTCGCCAGCCGCTTCGTGCGCATCCATCGCAACTGCCTGGTGGCGCGCCACGAACTGGTGGAACTGCGTCGTGGCAGCGGAGGCCAGGTGCAGGCGGTGCTGCGGCATGGCAAGCAGCCGCTGGAAGTGAGTCGGCGCTGCGTGGCGACGCTGAAGCAGGAATTGCGGCATCTGTGAGGTTCCGCGCGGCCTGCGGCCGCGACTGCTTCGACAGCAACAGCAACAGCAACAGCAACAGCAACAGCAACAGCAACAGCAACAGCAACAGCAACAGCGGGTTGGTCGGCTCTGTGTTGTTGCGTGTTGGGTGAGGCGGGATGGGCGGGCGGGACACGCCGTAAACCCATCCATGGGGGCTCGATGGCGCCATCCATGGCGCCAACGGTCCCGCCCGCCCATCCCGCCTCACCCTCGCGAATTTCCCGGTGACGGACGGCAAAGGCATTGTTGTTATCGGGCGGGAAAGAGGGGTCAGATCCCTTTTCCTGCGGAAAAGGGATCTGACCCCGGAAGCCGTCGGCTGTTGCTTCTGCTTCTGCTCTTTCTTTTTTCTTTTGATCTTCCGTGGCTGACGCACACGGAAACTGTCAGAGGCCGGCGGGGTGGGCTGCGCAGGGGCGTGAGCCGCATGGATGCGGCGACCGAGCTTACATGGACGTACTTGCAGCGCCCCCTGCGCAGCCCACCCCGCCCGGCCAAGTGCAGCTTTTGCCTTGAACCCCAGCCAGCCACGAGGGGCTCCGCCGTTGGCCGTATCCCGCCGATAGGCGCGATAATGCCCGGATGGAAACCGTCCGCATCGCCACCCGCAAGAGCCCGCTCGCCCTCTGGCAGAGCGAACACGTCGCCGACCGCCTGCGCCAGGCACATCCCGATCTGCACGTGGAACTGGTGCCGATGAGCACCCGCGGCGATGAAGTGCTGGATCGCTCGCTGGCAGCCATCGGGGGCAAGGGCCTGTTCCTGAAGGAACTGGAACTGGCCATGCTGCGGGGCGAGGCCGACTGCGCGGTGCATTCGCTGAAAGACGTTCCGATGGAACTGGATGCGCCGTTCGCGCTGCCGGCGATGCTCACCCGGCACGATCCGGCAGACGGCTTTGTCTCCAACCTGTACGCATCGTTGGATGCGCTGCCGATCGGTGCGCGCGTCGGTACCTCGTCACTGCGCCGCCAGGCCCAGCTGCGCGCGCTGCGCCCGGACCTGGAACTGCTGGACCTGCGCGGCAACGTCAACACCCGCCTGGCCAAGCTCGACAACGGTGGCTACGACGCCATCGTGCTGGCCGTGGCTGGGCTGGAGCGGTTGGGCCTGGGGGGGCGCATCGTCGCCCGCCTGCAGCCGCCGCAGTGGTTGCCGGCACCGGCGCAGGGCGCGGTGGCGGTGGAGTGCGATGGCGGCAACGCCGCGCTGATGGCGCTGTTTGCAGGCCTGGATGACGCCGCCACGCGCGCCTGTGTGGAAGCGGAGCGGGCCATGAACCGCGCGCTGCACGGCAGCTGCCATGTGCCGGTGGCGGCGATCGCGCAGTGGCAGGGGCAGGATCTGCACCTGCAGGGTCTGGTCGGCAGTGCCAGTGACGGCCGCGCGGTGCGTGCCGACGCCGTGGGCCCGGCCAGTGACCCGGAAGCGCTGGGCCAGCGCGTGGCGAAGATGCTGCTGGAAGCGGGTGCCGGCGAGCTGCTGAACGTTTGAGCATTCCCGGTAGTGCCGGCCGCTGGCCGGCAACTGCATTCAATCGGGATCATGAGGTTGCCGGCCAGCGGCCGGCACTACCGGAAAAGAAAACGGGCGCCTGGCGCCCGTTTCGCTTATTTGAACTTGTAGACCACGTTCATCGTGGTCAGCGTATCCGTCTTGCGCTTGTCCACGGCGACGTCGCTGTTGTAACGCGCCTGCCAGCCGGCCTTCAGCGCCAGATGCTCGTTCATGCTCACCGAGACGCCGAAATCGTTCTGGCCGAAGGTGTTGTACGAACCCGATTCGACCAGCAGGGTGTTGATCAGGTCGGTGTTGTCGGTCAGCGAGTACTTCAGGTCGAACAGGCCACGACCGATCAGGCCGGTGCGGGTGCGGTCGTCCTCGGTGCTGTGGGTGCGGCGCACACCCGGACCGATCTGCGCGTCGAACGAGAAACGCTCGGTGTTCCACAGCCGGGTGCCGTAACCCAGACCGAACGAGCTCTGCCGGTCGTAGGTGGCGAAATCATCACGCTCGGTACGTACCGTGGCGGTCAGCTGGCGATGTTCGCCCAGCTGCAGCGCGCTGCCCGCACTGCCGGTGTAGCGGTTGGCGGTGGTGTTGTTGCGGCGGGTGGTGGTGCCGTCGTCGCTGGTCTCGATCACCTTGGAGCTGGAGCGCAGGCCGAACAGATCCATGCTGTGCACCCAGTCGCCATCGGTATAGCGCAGGCGCAGGCGGCCGTTGAAGCTCTCGGTGCTGCTGTTGCCACGGGCCGACGCGAAGCCTAGTTCGCCACCACTGCCACTCCACGGCGAGGACATCGCCGCCAGTTCGGAGGCATCCTGCGCATACGCCAGCGGGGCGCAGAGCAGCAAGGGGACCAGCAGGGACACGCGCAGGGACATCGAGGCTTCTCCGAAGCGATTGGCAGCCGGTGATGATACTGGAAGCGTGATGACCGTCCGAATCGCCCGTCCCGCCTGCTTCAGCAGGCGTTGCCGGTGCGCCCCATTCAGGGCAGATCGACCTGCAGGGCCGGATCGTTGAAGCGCGAGTACCGCAGCCGCAGCTGGAAGGGTTTGCCGTTGTTGTGGCCACTGCGCACGATCTGCCGTGGCAGGCCCTGCGCATCCACCCAGTACTCCAGGCCTTCACCGGCGGTGGCGCCGCGCAGGCGGTAGTGGCGCGTGCTGACGCCATCCAGCGTCTGCTCGCCCAGGTCTTCGGCCTGCAGGGCCTGTGCGGGGATATCGGCGGGCAGCGGGCTGCGCCATTGCTCCAGCAACCCCGGTGGGGTCGGCACCTGGCGGATTGCATCGTCGGCCTGCAGGAACATGGTGTCGCCGATGATCACCTGCGGCCCGGCCGGGGTCTGCACCCGGAACCGATCCGGGGCAACGAAGTCCATCGCGGTGCGCACTGGCTGCTGCGCGCCCAGCACCTCCAGCTCGGCGTGGAAGCTGCGCAGGGCGGCAAACCGCTGGCTGGCAGACAGCACTGCCTGTGCCGGATCGGCCGCGGGGACGGGCGTTGCAGCATCGGTGGGCGCCGGTGCGCGGTCGCAGGCGGCAAGCAGCAGGCAGGCCAGCAGGGGCAGGACAGACAACCGGCGCATCGGGCGCTCCGCAGGGCAGGGGGCGCCCACGATAGCCCAATCGTCCGCCACAACGCCCGAGACTCGGACATAATCGGGGGCATGGACCGATACGAACGCATCACCGCCCTGCATCGTCTGCTCAAGTCCGCACGCTATCCGGTGACGGTGGCGACCCTGCAGGACAAGCTCGGTTGCTCCCGGGCCACCGTCTACCGCGACCTGGCGTTCCTGCGCGATGCGCTGATGGCGCCGATCGAGGGCGATGGCGAGGCTGGATTCCGCTACCTGGCCGACGAGAGCGACCGCTTCGAGCTGCCCGGCCTGTGGCTGAGCTCGGAGGAGCTGCACGCCCTGCTGGCCTCGCAGCACCTGCTGGCCCGAACCGGCGGCGGCGTGCTGTCTTCGGTGCTGGCGCCACTGCAGCAGCGCATCGAGAGCCTGCTGGCCGCCCAGGCAGGTGTTTCCAGCTGGCCGGTGGACCGGGTCCGGGTGATTCCGCACCGTGGCCGCAAGTTCGATGAAGCCAGCTTCCGTTCGGTGGCCTCGGCAGTGCTGGAGCGCAAGCAGCTGGGCTTTGAATACCGTGCCCGCTCGACCGACGAAGCGACCAAGCGCACGGTATCGCCGCAGCGGCTGACCCATTATCGCGACAACTGGTATCTGGACGGCTGGGACCATGATCGCGAGGCCCTGCGCAGCTTCGCGGTGGACCGCATCTACAAGGCGCGGGTGATCGACAGCACCGCCCGCGATGTCGCCGACAGCGAGCTGGACGAGCAGCTGGGTGCCAGCTACGGCATCTTCTCCGGTGCGCCGAAGGGCTGGGCAACCATCCTGTTCAGTGCCAAGGCCGCGCGCTGGGTGGCCGACGAGCACTGGCACTCCAAGCAGCAGGGCCGCTTCCTCGCGGACGGCCGTTACGAACTGAAAGTGCCTTACAGCGTGTCGCGCGAACTGTTGATGGACGTGCTGCATTACGGGTCCGATGCCGAGATCGTCGAGCCGATGATGCTGCGCGAGCAGGCCAAGGCATTGCTGGAACTGGCCCTGACCAACTACGAAAAATCCTGACACCTCCCCCCGAGATCGATTGCGCCCATGAAGAAGACCCTGTTGCTGCCCCTGTTCGCCGCTGCGCTGGCCCTTACCGCCTGCGGCAAGTCCGGTGAGCCTTCGCAGAAGCTGGTGGTGGCCGCCACCGCCGTGCCGCACGCCGAGATCCTGGAAGTGGTCAAGCCGATCCTCAAGCAGGAAGGAGTGGAGCTGGACGTGCGCGTGTTCAACGACTACGTGCAGCCCAACGACCAGCTGGTGCAGAAGCAGGTGGATGCCAACTACTTCCAGACCGAGCCGTACCTGGACGCCTACAACCGCGATCGCAAGACCGACCTGACCAAGGTGGTGGGCGTGCACATCGAGCCGTTCGGTGCTTACTCGCGCAAGATCAAGTCGCTGGCCGAGCTGCGTGAAGGGGCCGATGTGGTGATCCCCAACGACCCGAGCAACAACAGCCGTGCGCTGATTCTGCTGCACAAGGCTGGCGTGATCGAGCTGAAGGACCCGACCAATGCGCTGGCCACGCAGCGCGACATCGTGTCCAACCCGAAGAACCTGAAGTTCCGCGAGCTGGATTCGGCCATGCTGCCGCGCGTGCTGGACCAGGTCGATCTGGCCCTGATCAACACCAACTATGCGCTGGATGCCGGCCTCAACCCGACCAAGGACGCGCTGGCGATCGAGAGCAAGGACTCGCCGTACGTGAACTTCCTGGTTGCCCGCCCGGACAACAAGGACGACGCCCGTGTGCAGAAGCTGGCCAAGGCGCTGACCAGCCCGCAGGTGAAGGCCTTCATCGAGACCAAGTACAAGGGCGCGGTGCTGCCGGCGTTCTGACCGCGCTGATCCGCTGACGATGCCTGTGGCAGGTGTCGACCTTGGTCGACACCGCCCTTCCTGTAGAGCCGAGCCCACGCTCGGCTCTGCTGTTTTCGGCATTCCACCAACGGCAGCCGAGCATGGCTCGGCTCTACAATGTCAATCGACGTGGAAGGCGAGGGTGGCGGCCACGGCCTGCTGCCATCCTGCGTACAGTTTCTCGCGCCGGGCCACCGCCATCTGTGGTTCGAAGCGGCGATCCAGCCCCCACTGTGCCGCGATCTGTTCGCGGCTTTCCCAGAAGCCGACCGCCAGCCCCGCCAGGTAGGCCGCACCCAGCGCGGTGGTCTCGGTCAGCCGGGGGCGCAGCAGCGGCACGCCGAGGATGTCGGCCTGGAAGCCGGCGAGGAAGTCGTTGCCGATCGCGCCGCCATCGGCACGCAGTTCACTGAGCGAGATGCCCGCATCGGACTGCATCGCATCCAGTACGTCGCGGGTCTGGTAGGCCATCGCCTCCAGTGCCGCCCGCACGAAGTGGGCCTTGCGGGTGCCACGGGTCAGACCGAACATCGCGCCGCGCACGTCGCTGCGCCAGTACGGTGCACCCAGGCCGACGAAGGCCGGCACCAGATATACCCCCGCGCTGTCCGGCACCTGTGCGGCCAAGGCCTGGCTGTCGCCGGCACGATCAATCATGCGCAGGCCATCGCGCAGCCACTGCACTACCGAGCCGGCGACGAAGATCGAGCCCTCCAGCGCGTATTCCACCTTTCCATCCAGACCCCAGGCAATGGTGGTCAGCAGGCCATTGCGCGAACGTACGGCCTGCGTGCCGGTGTGCATCAGCATGAAGCAGCCGGTGCCATAGGTGTTCTTGACCATGCCCGGCTCGAAACAGGCCTGCCCGAACAGCGCGGCCTGCTGGTCGCCGGCGATGCCGGCGATCGGGATCGGGTGGTCGAAGAAGAACTGCGGGCGCGTGTGCGCATACACCGAACTGGAATCACGCACCTGCGGCAGCATCGCACGCGGGATGTCCAGCAGTGCCAGCAGGTCATCGTCCCATTCCAGGGTATGGATGTTGAACAGCAGCGTGCGCGCGGCGTTGCTGTAGTCGGTCACGTGCGCCTGGCCGCCGCTGAGATTCCACACCAGCCAGCTGTCGATGGTGCCGAACAGCAGCTCGCCACGTTCGGCCCGCTGCTGCGCGCCTTCGACGTGATCGAGGATCCAGCGGATCTTGGTGGCCGAGAAATAGGCGTCGATCAGCAGGCCGGTGCGCTCGCGGATCAGCGCTTCGTGGCCGCCGGACTTCAACCGCTCGCAGATCGCCTGGCTCTGCCGCGACTGCCAGACGATGGCGTTGTGGATCGGCTGGCCGCTGGCGCGGTCCCAGACCACGGTGGTTTCGCGCTGGTTGGTGATGCCCAGCGCCGCGATGTGGCGGGGATCGATCTGTTCGCGGCTGAGCAGTTCAGTGATCGTGGCGTAGACGCTGGTCAGGATCTCGCGCGGGTCATGCTCGACCCAGCCCGGTTGTGGAAACACCTGTGTGAACTCGCGCTGCGCGCTGCCGACGATGTCGCCGGCGCGATCGAACAGGATCGCGCGCGAACTGGTGGTTCCCTGGTCGATGGCCAGCACGTAGCGGGGCGTCATGCAGCGTCTCCAGTGGCGATGTTGAAATCGTAATGCATCGGCGGCGCCGGGCTGCGCCTGGCACTACCGGCAATGTGAGTCCATCCACGCCTGCAGCCGTGCCGCCTGCGCCGCATCCATCTGCAGCCCCAGCTTGCTCCGTCGCCACAGTACATCCTCGGCGGTGCGGGCCCATTCGTGGTCACACAGGAACGCCACCTCGCGTGCGTGCAGGCCTGCGCCAAAGTCTTCGCCCAGATCGAACAGGGTGCGCGCGCCGTGCAGCAGATCCAAGCTGCGGCTGCCATAGGCGCTTGCCCAGCGCCGCAGTGTGGCCTCCGGCAGCCAGGGGGCCTGTTGCTGTAGTCGCTCGCGAGCCTGCCCGGCATCGCCCCAGTCACTGCCGGGCAGCGGGTCGCCTGCCGCCGTCCAGGCTGGGCCTGCGTGTGGCAGACAGGGGCGCAGCAGATCCAGTGCTTCCTCGGCCAGCACCCGGTACGTGGTCAGCTTGCCGCCCAGCACGTGCAGCGCGGGCGCACCGTCGGCGTCCAGTTGCAGTCGATAGTCGCGGCTCAGTTTCGCCGCGCGCGGGTCCGGGTCGGCCAGCAACGGGCGCACGCCAGCAAACTGCCAGACCACTTCGGCAGCTGTGACCGGATCGCGCAGATAGTCGTTGGCAGCGCTGCACAGGTAGTCCACTTCCGAGGGCAGCACACTGCAGCGTGCGGGATCGCCGCGATAGTCGGTGTCGGTGGTGCCGACGAGCAGATGGTCGTGGAAGGGCAGCAGGAACACCACGCGGCCGTCGGGCTGCTGCAGCAGGCAGGCCCTGTCGTTCGGCCAGGGGCGGCGCAGCACGATGTGGCTGCCCTGCACCAGGCGCAGCGCAGGTCCGCCGCTGCGGGCGTGCATGCGCTCCAGCAGGCCGCCAGCCCAGGGGCCTGCGGCGTTGGCCACCGCCTGTGCCTGCACGGTCTGCTGATCGCCTGAGGTGTCTTCCAGCACCACGCGCCAGCGCCCGTGCTCGCGTCGCAGATCCACGCAGCGCGTGCCGGTCAGGATGCGTGCACCCCGTTGCGCAGCATCGAGCGCGTTGAGGATGACCAGCCGCGCATCGTCCACCTGCGCATCGGAATAGCCGAAGGCCTGCCGCAGCTGGGGCGACAGCAGCGCGCCAAGCGGATCGTCGTGCAGATCCACGCCGCGCGATGCAGGGAAGGCGGGGCTGCGCCGGCCCAGGTGGTCGTATAGCCAGAGCCCGAGGCGCAGCATCCAGCGTGGCCGCAGATGCGGTTGCCACGGAAGCACGAAGCACAGCGGCCGCACCAGGAACGGCGCCTGCCGGCGCACCACCTCGCGCTCGCCCAGCGCCTTGCGCACCAGACCGAACTCGCTCTGCTCCAGGTAGCGCAGGCCGCCATGGATCAGCTTGCTGCTGGCGCTGGAGGTGTGCGCTGCGAGGTCGTGCTGTTCGCACAGCAGCACCTTCAGGCCACGCCCACTGGCATCACGGGCGATACCGGCACCGTTGATGCCACCGCCGATCACCAGCAGGTCGACCTCGTCCATCGCGCCTCCGCTTGCTGTTTGTATAGAGTCGACTGCCAGTGAACTGGCTGCAAAAGCAGTCGACTGGCAGTCGACTCTACAGAACGCGGGTGACGGAAACGACGACGGGCCCCGAAGGGCCCGTCGCGGTACAACGATGACGCAGAAGCGCTTAGAAGCGGGCGCCGATGCCGAAGCCGACGGTCCACGGATCCATCTTCGCTTCGCCGATCTTCTCGCCGCCGACCTTCACGTCCGGACGCGAGCGCATGTAACGGGCGTCGGCACGGGCGAACCAGGTCGAGTTGATGTTCATGTCCACACCGACGGTGCCGATCACGCCCTTGGCATCCTTCAGGCGGATGTCGGAGTCGCTGCCGTCAGCCAGCTTTTCGCCGCTGAAGCTGGACTGGTAATAGCCCACGCCCACGAACGGACGGAACACGTTGTCGGCCTGGCCGAAGTGGTACTGGCCGCTCAGTGCGACCGGCTGCTGCTCGACGTTGCCGAGGCGGGCATTGCCCGGGCCCTTCACCTTGTGGTCGAACTTGTCTGCAGCGCCCCACAGTTCAACGGCCCAGTTGTCGTTGATGTAGTAGCTGAAGCTGACGGTCGGTGCCGGGCCGCCATCGACCTTCTTGATGCCGTCGATCGGGTCATTCTTCGGCTGCAGCAGCGAGACGCCGCCAACCACGGCAAAATGCTTGCCCGAGGCGGTGTCGGTGGTGCTGCTGTCCTGCGCGAAGGCAGCCGGTGCGAACGCGGCGGAGGTCAGCAGGGCGAGGCTCAGGATACGGATGGAGCGCATGGGGGGAATCTCCTAATGTTTCTTGTTTTGGGCCCCCGGTTGCGGGGCGAGCACACCGTAGTCGCCCCAACATGAATCGAATCCGACGCGCGTTAAAAATTAGTTCGCATTGTTCAGCGAACAGCGCGAAACGCTTGTTTTCATGCGGTTTCTGCCATTCCGGAATATTCATGCAGTTGGAGAAGATGTGAGCGCCGCAACGTTGTGCATCGGCCTGCCTGCGCAGGTGAACACGGATTGCCGGGTGTTGCTGCTGGGTTCAATGCCCGGTATCGCTTCGTTGCAGGCACAGCATTACTACGCACACCCACGCAATCGCTTCTGGCCCTTGCTCGGCGACCTGTGCGGCTTCGATCCGTCGTTGCCGTATGCGCAGCGACTGCAGGCGCTGACCGCCAATGGCGTCGGCCTGTGGGATGTGATCGGCCGCTGCGAGCGACGCGGCAGCCTGGATGCGGACATCGTGCGTGGCACGGAAGTGGCCAATGCACTTCCGGCATTGATCGCCGCGTTGCCTGACCTGCAGCTGATCGGCTGCAACGGCGGCGCAGCCATGCAGGCCTTCCAGCGCTGGGTGCTGCCGCAGCTGGCCGCCTCGCCAACAGTGCTGGCGCTGCCGTCCACCAGCCCGGCCAATGCAGCATGGTCGTTGCCGCGCCTGCGCCAAGCCTGGCAGCCGGTGGCCGTTGCACTGGCGACATCAAGCGGACATCGCCAGGACAATACGCTACCGACTGGAGGCGCTGGCGAGCCATGAGCAACAGCGTGTCCCGGCTGCGTGCGTACTGAAAACACCTGTAACGGTTGGCGCTGGCTCCCGCTGGCCGCACAATAGACGTTTCCCTACACCAGATTGCCGGAGTTCTCCCCATGGCCGAAATCAAGGAAGCACGTGTCCCCGATATCGGTGACTACAGCGATATCCCGGTAATCGAGGTGCTTGTTGCCGTCGGCGATACGGTGAAGAAGGACCAGGGCCTGGTCACGCTGGAAAGCGATAAAGCGACCATGGAGGTGCCGTCCTCGGTGGCCGGCGTGGTCAAGGAAATCAAGGTCAAGCTGGGCGACAGCCTATCTGAAGGCAAGGTCGTGGCGCTGATCGAAGTGGCCGACGGCGAGGCTGCCCAGCCGGCCGCTGCTGCCGCTGCGCCGGCTCCGGCCAAGGCCGCTGCTCCGGCCGCGGCCACCCAGGCGGCTCCCGCTCCTGCCGCTGCAGCCCCGGCCGCCCCCGCTGCCAGCGGTGGCGCGGTTGAAGCGCTGGTGCCGGATATCGGCGACTACAGCGGCATTCCGGTCATCGAAGTGCTGGTCGCCGTGGGCGATACGGTGAAGAAGGACCAGGGCCTGGTCACGCTGGAAAGCGACAAGGCCACCATGGAAGTGCCGTCGTCGGTCGCCGGCGTGGTCAAGGAAATCAAGGTCAAGGTCGGCGACAATCTGTCGCAGGGCAACGTGGTTGCCATCATCGAAGCCGAAGGCGCTGCCGCCCCGGCCCCGAGCAAGGCCGCCGCTGCCGCCGCCCCGGCCGCCGCCGAGACGGCCACCAAGGTCGAGCCGGTCGCCGTGCCGGCACAGCCGGACAAGCTGGCCGCCCGCGAGATCGCCAGCGCCCCCTCGGCCGGCGCGCCGAGCAGCCCGCCGGTGCAGTTCAACGCCGATGGCGTGCTGCCGGCCAAGGTGCCCTACGCATCGCCAGTGGTGCGCGTGTTCGCCCGTGAGCTGGGTGTCGACCTGCTGCAGGTCAGCGGCAGCGAGAAGGGCGGCCGCATCACCAAGGCCGACGTGCAGAAGTTCGTCAAGGCCGCGCTCAGCGGCGGCGCTCCGGCCGCTGCTGGTGGCACCGTGGCCGCCGGCGGTGGCCTCAACCTGCTGCCGTGGCCGAAGGTCGATTTCAGCAAGTTCGGCGATGTTGAAGTGCAGCCGCTGTCGCGCATCAAGAAGATCTCCGGTGCGAACTTGGCCCGCAACTGGGCGATGATCCCGCACGTCACCCAGTTCGAGCAGGCCGACATCACCGACCTGGAAGGCCTGCGCGTGGCCCTGAACAAGGAGAACGAGAAGGCCGGCATCAAGCTGACCATGCTCGCCTTCCTGATCAAGGCCAGCGCTGCGGCGCTGAAGCAGTTCCCGGAGTTCAACGCTTCGCTGGATGCCAGCGGCGAGAACCTGACCCTGAAGAAGTACTTCAACATCGGTTTCGCGGCCGATACCCCGAACGGCCTGGTCGTTCCGGTCATCCGCGATGTCGACAAGAAGGGCGTGGTGCAGATCGCGCAGGAAACCGGCGAGCTGGCCAAGAAGGCGCGCGACGGCAAGCTGGGCCCGGCCGACATGAGCGGCGGCTGCTTCTCGATCAGCTCGCTGGGCGGCATCGGCGGCACCGCGTTCACCCCGATCGTCAATGCACCGGAAGTGGCCATCCTCGGCGTCTCCAAGTCGTCCATCCAGCCGGTCTGGAACGGCAAGGAATTCGCACCGAAGCTGATGCTGCCGCTGTCGCTGAGCTACGACCACCGCGTCATCGATGGCGCCCTGGCCGCACGCTTCACCACGTACCTCTCGCAGGTGCTGGCCGACATGCGCCGCGTGCTGCTGTAAGGCACCGCTTCGCCCCCACCGTGCGGCCGCTGCCCCTGGCGCGGCCGCCTGTCGAAACGCAGTGACAGCCCGCCGGCCACGCCGGTCGGGCACGAGGAAAACCCACCATGGCCACGATTGAAATCAAGGTTCCCGACATCGGCGATTACAGCGATGTACCGGTGATCGAAGTGCTGGTCGCCGTTGGCGATACGGTGAAGAAAGACCAGGGTCTGGTGACCCTGGAGTCGGACAAGGCCACCCTGGAAGTGCCGTCCTCGGCTGCCGGCGTGGTCAAGGAAATCAAGGTCAAGCTGGGAGACACCCTGTCCGAAGGCGCGGTCGTCGTGCTGCTGGAGTCCGAGGACGCCGCTGAAGCGCCGGCCAAGGCTGCTGCGCCGGCCCCGGCTGCAGCCGCTCCGGCCAGCAAGCCGCCGGTGACCCCGTCGCACCGCGCCCCGGCCGAGCCGGCAGCACCGAAGCCGGCACTGGCCAGTGGCAAGGCCGCCGACATCGAATGCGAAATGGTCGTGCTGGGCTCGGGCCCGGGCGGCTACACCGCCGCCTTCCGCGCCGCCGACGTCGGCCTGGATACGGTGCTGGTCGAGCGCTATGCCAGCCTCGGCGGCGTCTGCCTCAACGTGGGCTGCATTCCGTCCAAGGCACTGCTGCATGCCGCTGCGGTGATCGACGAAGTCGCCCACGCCGGTGATTTCGGCGTCGAGTTCGGCAAGCCGACCATCACCCTGGACAAGCTGCGCCAGTACAAGGAAAAGGTCGTCAACCAGCTGACCAAGGGCCTGGCCGGCATGGCCAAGCAGCGCAAGGTCCGCAACGTGCAGGGCGTGGGCAGATTCGTGTCGGCCAACGAACTGCTGATCACGGCTGAAGACGGCAGCACCCAGCTGCTGCGCTTCCAGAAGTGCATCATCGCCGCCGGTTCGCAGGCGGTGAAGCTGCCGAACTTCCCGTGGGACGACAAGCGCGTGATGGACTCCACCGACGCTCTGGAACTGGCTGAAGTGCCGGGTTCGCTGCTGGTCGTCGGTGGCGGCATCATCGGTCTGGAAATGGCCACCGTGTATGGCGCACTGGGCAGCAAGGTCACCGTGGTCGAGTTCATGGACCAGCTGATGCCGGGCGCCGACAAGGACCTGGTCAAGCCGCTGGCCGACCGCCTGAAGAAGCAGGGCATCGAGGTTCACCTGAAGACCAAGGCCTCCGGCGTGACCGCCGATGCCAAGGGCATCACCGTGACCTTCGAAGCCGCCGAGGAAGGGCAGACGCCGGCATTGGCGCAGGGCACCTTTGATCGCGTGCTGGTGGCTGTGGGCCGCTCGCCGAACGGCAAGAAGATCGACGCGGACAAGGCCGGCGTGCAGGTCACCGACCGCGGCTTCATTCCGGTCGACCGGCAGATGCGCACCAACGTGCCGCACATCTTTGCCATCGGCGATATCGTCGGCAACCCGATGCTGGCCCACAAGGCCACGCATGAGGGCAAGCTGGCGGCCGAAGTGGCTGCCGGCCACAAGAAGGAATGGGTGGCGCGTGTGATTCCGTCGGTGGCCTACACCAACCCGGAAATCGCCTGGGTCGGCGTGACCGAGACCGAAGCCAAGGCCAAGGGCGTGAAGGTCGGCGTGGCCAAGTTCCCGTGGGCCGCCAGCGGCCGTGCGATCGGCATAGGTCGCACCGAGGGCTTCACCAAGCTGATCTTCGACGAAGACAGCCACCGCATCATCGGTGGTGCCATCGTCGGCGTGCACGCTGGTGATCTGCTGGCCGAGATCGGCCTGGCGATCGAGATGGGTGCAGAGGCCGAGGACATCGGTCACACCATCCATGCGCACCCGACGCTGAGCGAATCGGTGGCGATGGCCTCGGAAATCTACGACGGCACGATCACCGATCTGTACATGCCGAAGAAGAAGTAAGCACTCGCATTCGCGAGTCGAAAAGCCCCGGTCTCTGCCGGGGTTTTTTGTTTCTTCGCTCGCGGTTATTGCGAGCGGTGGGGCCGCTGCACGGGTGGCAGGCATTTCGACAATTGTCCCCCGTCGTCCGCCTGCGGCGGTCGCCTCCTCCTTTACTTTGTCGAAACGCCTGCCGCCCGCACAGCGGCTCGGCTTGCGGAAAGAGGAGCCACAGCCGCTGCCACGGCAACGGCCGCGTGGATGCCTGACACGCGGAGGGAGAGGGGGCTGGGTGCGAAGTAAAGGAGGAGGTGACGGCCGCAGGCCGGCGCCGGGGGACATTCGCACGCAGCCCCCTCTCCCTCCAGCGCTCGACCAACCCGCTTCTGCTCTTCTGTCAGAAACCCAAAAAAACGCGGCCCCCGATGTTCCGGAGGCCGCGCCAGGAGAGAGCGTTGTGGAAGAGGCGTAGGGCTTAGAAGGTGACGCTGATACCGGCCACCGGGCCCTTGAATTCCTGCTTCAGGCCGATGGTGCCGTCGCTGCCCTTCTTGTCCGCGTCCAGCTTGAACCAGTCGTAGCCGGCGAACACGCCGAAGTTCTGGGTGAAGCGGTAATCGACGATCGCGTTGGCGCGGCTGAGGTCACCCTTGTAGTCGTCGAAGCTGCCCCAGCGCGTGTTGAGGTACTGGCCCTGCAGCGTGATCATCCACTTTTCGGACGGGGTGAAGCTCAGGCGTGCACCGACCACCGGCGCAACACCGTCGGTCTTCTCGTCCAGGAACTGGCCTTCGTACACCGTGCCCAGGTCGGCGTAGCCCTTGGTGCTGACCTTGGCGTATTCGGCACCCAGCTGCAGGCCGAGGTCGAACTTCTCGGTGTCCACCACCGAGTAGTCATACACCAGGCTGGCCACCTGGTACTTCAGCTCTGCCTTGACGAAGCTGTCGGCCGGCACGCTGACGTTGCCGAAGGAAATATCCTGGCCGAGCGTCTCGCGGCGGTCCTTGTCGTACTTGAAGTAGTTGAACAGCAGGCGCTGGCGGTTGCTGATGCGGAACATGCCGTCGATACGCGGCTCCCATTCCTTGCCGCCCAGCTTGAAGTCCTCGGAGAAACCGACGTCCTGGCCGGCGACGTTGGTATTGCCACGCAGGGTGTTGTCCGAGTCGATGTTCATCGCACCCAGGCGCAGGGCGAAGCGGTCATCGCCTTCGGCGGCATGGGCGGCGGAGGCGAACGACGCGCCGGCGGCGAGAAGCGAGAGGGCGAGCAGGGTGGGAACGGAGCGCATCGAAAGAGTCCTTGCAGTGGTTCATCGGAATGAAGGCCACTTTGCCGGACGTCGCTGTCCACCATCCGTGAACGTATGGTCCACGCGGTGTGGACGGTTCAGCGCTGTCGCTGCCGTGCGAAAAAGATGGCCCCGGAGCGGCGCTTCGGGGCCATCATGGAGACCTGCAGGCGAAGCGTCGACGAGGTAGCTGCAGGCAGGTCGCAGGATCGGACCATCGCCGTCGGCGGAAAGTTCCATCGCCTGCGACCAAAGTTCAATACGCTGCGCCGCAACATTGCGCAGATGTCATTGTCCCCGTGGTGGGCTGCAAATCCGCAGCCCTTACCGCAACTTGCGCTGTTCCGATATGAACAGGGACCGGTTGTCTCGCAAATTGTCCCATTGCTATAATTTGGCGGCTCGATGAGGCCCCCCTGCTGTAGTCGCCTCAGCCATCCACTTGTAACCACGCGGGACGTCCTGTGCTGAACTCCGTAGAAACGGGTCGGCGACTGATGCTGCGCGCCGCGGTCTACCCGCTGGCCGCAGTGGCTGTCCTGGCTCTGGCCTTCCTGCTGGTAGGGCCGAAGTATGCCCTTGGTGCCCTGGCATCCGGCGTGGCGGTTTCGGCCGGTGGTTGGGTGGCGGCAAGGATGGCATTGGGTGGTGGTGCGCTGGGGGCCGGTTCGGCCATGGCGCGCCTGATCGTTGCGATCGTGGCCAAGTGGGCGCTCGTTTTTGGTGTCCTGATGGTGGGGTTCCTGGTCTTCAAGCTGCCTGCGTTGGCGCTGTTGGCCGGTATCGCCGTCGGGCTGATGTTCCAGGTCCTGGCCATGGCCAGGCGCTAATCGAATTCATTTAACTTAAGGTTCCGGACACATGGCAGGCGAGGCGCTTACACCCACCTCCTACATCCAGCATCACCTGCACAATCTGACGGCAGGTCATGGCTCTCCGTGGGCAATCCACGTGGACACGCTGGTGACCTCGCTGCTGATGGGCCTGGTGATGGTCGTCGCCTTCTGGCTCGGCACCCGCAAGGCCACCTCCGGCGTGCCGGGCAAGTGGCAGGCGTTCGTCGAGATCTGCCTGGAGTTCGTTGACCGCCAGGCCAAGGACACCTACCACGGCACCAGCAAGCTGGTGACCCCGATCGCGATCACGATCTTCTTCTGGATCCTCCTGATGAACCTCATCAAGATGATCCCGGCCGACTTCATCGCCAAGCCGCTCGAACTGATGGGCGTGCCGTACTGGAAGCCGGTCCCCACCGCTGACGTCAATGCCACCCTGGGCATGTCGATCAGCGTGTTCTTCCTGATGCTGTTCTTCGCGCTGCGCGCCAAGGGCTTTGGCGGTTTCGCCAAGGAATTCCTGACCGCACCGTTTGGCAAGTGGATGATGCCGTTCAACCTGATCCTGAACATCGTCGAGTGGCTGAGCAAGCCGATCTCGCTGGCGATGCGACTGTTCGGCAACATGTTCGGCGGTGAAATCGTGTTCCTGCTGATCTGGGTGCTGGGCGGTGCAGGTATCGCCGGCATGTTTGCAGGCGCGTTCGCCGGCTTCGGCTGGATGCTGTTCCACCTTCTGGTGATTCCGCTGCAGGCCTTCATCTTCATGATGCTGTCCATCGTGTACCTGAGCCTGTCGGAAGACGCTCACTGAGTTTCGCTTCACCCTTCATCCGTTTGTTTCTAAACCCTTAGCAATCAAGTTCCTGGAGAAAACCATGTACTTCGCCGTCCTGACCAATCTCGCCCAAGTTCAGAGCTCCACCGTCCTCGCCGTCGGCATCATGATCGGCCTGGCCGCGCTGGGCGCCGGTCTGGGTCTGGCCATCATGGCCGGTAAGTTCCTGGAGTCGGCCGCGCGCCAGCCGGAACTGATCCCGGTCCTGCAGGTCCGTATGTTCATCACCGCCGGCCTGATCGACGCCGCCTTCATCATCTCGGTCGCCGTGGGCCTGCTGTTCGCCTTCGCCAACCCGATGGTCGGCGAGTTCGTCTCGCGTCTGCCGGCAATCGCTGGCTGATCCAGCGAAAGCGAAACGACCGGGCGCCGCAGGCGCCTGGTCGCGGATGAAGGTTCGGATGCGCCGCCCGTGTGGCGGCGCCTCCATCCCGTCACAACCGACTGAGCGAACCCCATGGATATCGGTTTTACCCTCATCGCCCAGGCCCTGGCCTTTGCCGCCCTGATCTGGCTCATCGCGACCAAGATCTGGCCGCCGCTGATGAACGCGATCGAAGAGCGCCAGCAGAAGATCGCTGAAGGCCTCGCTGCTGCCGACCGCAGCCAGAAAGATCTGGCCCAGGCGCAGGACAAGGTCAATGAAGCGCTGAAGGAAGCCCGCACCAAGGCCAACGAGATCATCGATCAGGCCCATGCGCGTGCCAACCAGATCGTCGACGCGGCCCGCAACGAAGCTGTTGCCGAAGCCACCCGTCAGAAGGACCTGGCCCAGGCTGAAATCGACGCCGCCGCCAACCGTGCCCGTGAAGATCTGCGCAAGCAGGTGTCCGCGCTGGCCGTGACCGGTGCCGAAAAGCTGCTCAAGCGCGAAATCGACGCCAACGCCCACAAGGCGCTGCTCGACGAGCTGGCCTCGGAGATTTAAGGATGAGCCAGGCCCTCACGCTTGCCCGCCCGTACGCCCGCGCCGCCTTCGCGACCGCGCGTGACGAAGGCGCGTTCGCGCCGTGGTCGGACGCTTTGGCGTTCTCCGCCCACGTCGCCGCCGACCCGCGCGTGGCGGCCCTGCTCGCCAACCCGGAGCTGGGTCGCGATGACGCCGTCGCCCTGCTGGCGCCGGAGTCCCGCGGCGAGACCTACTCGCGCTTCCTGGCTGTGCTTGCCGAATCGCATCGTCTGCCGCTGCTGCCGGAAATCGCTGGCATGTTCGACGCGCTGCGCGCCGAGGCCGAGCACGTGGTCAAGGCCACGGTGACCTCCGCGGCCGAGCTGTCGGTTGCCGAGCTGGACGCGATCAAGGCCGCGCTGCGCAAGCGCTTCAACCGCGAGGTCGATGTGACCACCGCGGTCGACGCCTCGCTGATCGGCGGCGCTGTGATCGACGCCGGCGACGTGGTCATCGATGGTTCGCTGAAGGGCAAGCTGGCCCGTCTGCAGACCGCGCTCGCTAACTGAATTCATTTAACGTCCGGCCCCGCTGCCGGCACTAGGACTTGACGATGGCAACCACGCTCAACCCCTCCGAAATCAGCGAACTGATCAAGAACCGCATCGAGAAGGTCAAGCTGGCCGCGGAATCGCGCAACGAAGGCACCGTGACCAGCGTGTCCGACGGCATCGTGCGCATCTTCGGTCTGGCCGACGTGATGCAGGGCGAAATGATCGAACTGCCGAACAACACCTTCGCCCTGGCCCTGAACCTGGAGCGCGACTCGGTCGGCGCCGTGGTCCTGGGTGGCTACGAGAAAGTGCGCGAAGGTGACGTCGCCAAGACCACCGGCCGCATCCTGGAAGTGCCGGTCGGTCCGGAACTGCTGGGCCGCGTCGTCAACGCACTCGGCGAGCCGATCGATGGCAAGGGCCCGCTGGGCACCGACCTGACCGCTCCGGTGGAGCGCGTTGCTCCGGGCGTGATCTGGCGCAAGTCGGTCGACCAGCCGGTGCAGACCGGTTACAAGTCGGTCGACTCGATGATCCCGATCGGCCGTGGCCAGCGCGAGCTGGTCATCGGTGACCGCCAGACCGGCAAGACCGCGCTGGCCATCGATGCGGTGATCAACCAGAAGGGCACCGGCATCAAGTGCGTGTACGTAGCGATCGGCCAGAAGGCCTCGACCGTTGCCAACATCGTGCGCAAGCTGGAAGAGAACGGCGCCCTGGCGCACACCATCGTGGTGGCTGCCACCGCGTCCGAATCGGCCGCGATGCAGTACATCAGCGCCTACTCGGGCTGCACCATGGGTGAGTACTTCATGGACCGCGGCGAAGACGCGCTGATCGTGTACGACGATCTGTCCAAGCAGGCCGTGGCCTACCGCCAGATCTCGCTGCTGCTGAAGCGCCCGCCGGGCCGTGAAGCCTACCCGGGTGACGTGTTCTACCTGCACTCCCGTCTGCTCGAGCGCGCTGCCCGCGTGTCCGAGGAATATGTCGAGAAGTTCACCGAAGGCAAGGTCACCGGCAAGACCGGTTCGCTGACCGCGCTGCCGATCATCGAAACCCAGGCCGGCGACGTCTCCGCGTTCGTTCCGACCAACGTGATCTCGATCACCGACGGCCAGATCTTCCTGGAAACCGATCTGTTCAACGCCGGCATCCGTCCGGCCGTGAACGCCGGTATCTCGGTGTCGCGCGTCGGTGGTTCGGCACAGACCAAGATCATCAAGAAGCTGTCCGGCGGCATCCGTATCTCGCTGGCCCAGTACCGCGAGCTGGCTGCGTTCGCGCAGTTCGCTTCGGATCTGGACGAAGCCACCCGCAAGCAGCTGGAGCGCGGTCAGCGCGTCACCGAGCTGATGAAGCAGAAGCAGTACGCACCGATGTCGATCGCCAACCAGGCGCTGTCGATCTACGCCGTCAACGAGGGTTACCTCGACGACGTGCCGGTCAGCAAGCTGCTGGCGTTCGAAGAAGGCCTGCACGCGCACTTCGCCAACACCCAGGGCGAGCTGATCGGCAAGGTCAACGCCACCGGCGGTTGGGACAACGACATCGAAGGTGCCTTCAAGAAGGGCATCGTCGAGTTCAAGACCACCGGCAGCTGGTAATCGAGGTCCTGTAGAGCGGAGCGATGCTCCGCTGGACCAGACGATCAAACGGTTGAACAACGCGGGGCCCAGGCCCCGCGCCACGGGAATAAAAGATGGCAAGCGGACGCGAAATCAAAACCAAGATCAAGAGCGTGCAGAACACCCGCAAGGTGACGCGCGCCCTGGAAATGGTCTCGGCCTCCAAGATCCGCAAGGCGCAGGATCGGATGAAGACCTCGCGTCCGTACGCGCAGGCGATGAAGCAGGTGATCGGCCACCTGGCGCAGGCCAGCACCGACTACCAGCATCCGTTCCTGGTCGAGCGTGAGCAGGTCAAGCGGGTCGGTTTCATCGTGATCTCCTCCGATCGCGGTCTGGCCGGCGGCCTCAACAACAACCTGTTCCGCAAGATGCTTGGCGAAGCCAAGGCCTGGCAGGACAAGGGCGCCGAAGTGGACCTGGTGACCATCGGCCAGAAGGCTTCGACCTTCTTCCGCCGGGTCAAGGTGAACATGGTCGGCACGGTGACCCACATCGGCGACACGCCGAAGCTGGAATCGCTGATCGGTGTGATCAAGGTCATGCTCGACGCCTTCACCGAAGGCAAGGTCGACCGCGTGTATCTGGTCTACAACCGCTTCGTCAACACGATGGTGCAGAAGGCCAGCTTCGATCAGCTGCTGCCGCTGCCGGCCGCCGAGAAGCAGGTTGCGCACCACGACTGGGACTACCTGTACGAACCCGATGCCGCGACCGTGCTCGAGCACGTGATGACGCGTTACATCGAGTCGCTGGTGTACCAGGCGCTGCTGGAAAACGTCGCTTCCGAGCATGCCGCGCGCATGGTGGCGATGAAGTCGGCCAGTGACAACGCCAACAAGCTGATCGGAACCCTGCAGCTGGTCTACAACAAGGCCCGCCAGGCAGCGATCACCCAGGAAATCTCCGAAATCGTCGGCGGCGCGGCAGCAGTCTGACCGCGTTCGTTAAAAGCACACATTTAGAGGATGCAGCAATGAGTCAGGGCAAGATCGTTCAGATCATCGGCGCCGTCGTCGACGTCGAATTCCCCCGCGAGTCGGTGCCGAAGGTGTACCACGCGCTGAAGGTGGACAACACCGAAATCACCCTGGAAGTGCAGCAGCAGCTCGGTGACGGCGTGGTCCGCTGCATCGCGCTGGGCTCCACCGATGGCCTGAAGCGCAACCTGGTGGCCACCAACACCGAGCGCGGCATTTCCGTGCCGGTCGGCGCTGGCACCCTGGGCCGCATCATGGACGTGCTCGGCCGTCCGATCGACGAAGCCGGCCCGGTCGCCGCCAGCGACACCTGGGAAATCCACCGTGCTGCTCCGTCGTACGAAGACCAGTCCCCGGCCACCGAACTGCTGGAAACCGGCATCAAGGTCATCGACCTGATGTGCCCGTTCGCCAAGGGCGGCAAGGTCGGCCTGTTCGGCGGCGCCGGCGTCGGCAAGACCGTCAACATGATGGAACTGATCAACAACATCGCCAAGGCGCACAGCGGTCTGTCCGTGTTCGCCGGCGTGGGTGAGCGTACCCGTGAGGGCAACGACTTCTATCACGAGATGAAGGACTCCAACGTCCTGGACAAGGTTGCGATGGTGTACGGCCAGATGAACGAGCCGCCGGGCAACCGTCTGCGCGTCGCCCTGACCGGCCTGACCATGGCCGAGTACTTCCGCGACGAGAAGGACGAGAACGGCAAGGGCAAGGACGTGCTGCTGTTCGTCGACAACATCTACCGCTACACCCTGGCCGGTACCGAAGTGTCGGCACTGCTGGGTCGTATGCCGTCGGCAGTGGGCTACCAGCCGACCCTGGCCGAGGAAATGGGCGTCCTGCAGGAGCGCATCACCTCGACCAAGAATGGTTCGATCACCTCGATCCAGGCCGTCTACGTGCCGGCCGATGACTTGACCGATCCGTCGCCGGCGACCACCTTCGCCCACCTGGACTCGACCGTGACCCTGTCGCGTTCGATCGCTTCGCTGGGTATCTACCCGGCGGTCGATCCGCTGGACTCCACCAGCCGCCAGATGGACCCGCTGGTCATCGGCCACGAGCACTACGACACCGCCCAGCGCGTCCAGCAGACCCTGCAGAAGTACAAGGAACTGAAGGACATCATCGCCATCCTGGGCATGGACGAACTGTCCGAAGAAGACAAGCAGGCCGTGTCGCGCGCCCGCAAGATCGAGCGCTTCTTCAGCCAGCCGTTCCACGTGGCCGAAGTGTTCACCGGCTCGCCGGGCAAGTACGTGTCGCTGAAGGACACCATCCGTGGCTTCAAGGCCATCGTCGATGGCGAGTACGACCACCTGCCGGAGCAGGCGTTCTACATGGTCGGCAGCATCGAAGAAGCGGTCGAGAAGGCCAAGAAGATGGCCGAGAAGGCCTGATGCGGCAGGGACGGGCACACGCCCGTCCCGACCGTGACACGGGGTGGGCCTGCGCCCACCGCTGCGGAATCCCTGCGGTGGGTTCGACCCGCCCCCTAGCGAAGAGAGTTACATGAGCACCATCCGTTGCGACATCGTCAGCGCCGAGCAGGAAATCTTCCGTGGCGAAGCGACCCTGGTCGTGGCCACCGGTGAGCTGGGCGAACTGGGCATCGCGCCCAAGCACGCACCGCTGATCACCCGCCTGAAGCCGGGCAAGGTGGTAGTGACCACGCCGAGCGGCGAGCAGCTGGATTTCGCCATTTCCGGCGGCATCCTGGAAGTGCAGCCGCAGGTGGTGACCGTGCTGGCCGACACCGCGATCCGCGCACAGGACATCGACGAAGCTTCGGTCCGCAAGGCCAAGGAAGAAGCCGAGCGCATCCTGGCCAACCGTGGTGAAGCGATGGAAGTGGCCGAAGCCCAGCAGAAGCTGGCCGAAGCCGTTGTCCAGCTGCAGGCGCTGGAGCGCCTGCGCAAGACCCTCAAGCACTGAGGTCCAGCGCCATCAAGCAGGAACGCCGGCCACGTGCCGGCGTTTTTGTATGTGTCGACGACGCAGCGGAAACGCCGTTACCGGTACACGACGTGGCGCAGCAGCAGGAAAGACACCACCGCCAGGCCCGCTTCCACCAGCGGCTTTGCCAGCCAAGCGTACTGCAGGCCCAGCGCATGGTCGGCGGCGGCCACCAGCAGCGTGCTGGCCAGGGTCAGCAGCAACCACAGCGGCAGGAATCGTGCGAAGCGGCGCCACCCCAGGCGCTGCCCGTTGGCATCGGCGAAGGTGATGCGTCCATTGAGCCAGAAACCCAGCAGCATGCCGGCCACGCGTCCGCAGACGTTGCCGGGCGCAGCAGGCATGCCGGCTGCCGTCGCCAGTACGAACACCGCCCAGTCCAGCAGCAGCTGCAGCAGGCCGATGACGAGATAGGAACGGCCTTGGCGCAGCAGGCTCATGGTGCCGGGGTCATGGTGGGGGCTCCATGTTAACGGCCCCCGTTCTAGAATCACCGCCATCGAATCGTGGACCGCCCGCATGACCCAACCCCTGCACGTGATCATCCTCGCCGCTGGCGCCGGCAAGCGCATGAAATCGGTGCTGCCCAAGGTGCTGCAGCCGATTGCCGGGCAGCCGATGCTGGCGCATGTGATCGCCACGGCGCGCGAACTGCAGCCGGCTGCCATCCACGTGGTGTACGGCCACGGCGGGGACCAGGTGCGGCGCTACTTCGCTGACCAGCCGGACCTGTTGTGGGCGGAACAAGCGCAGCAGCTGGGTACCGGTCATGCAGTTGCCCAGGCCATGCCGGAGGTGCCCGACGCCGCACAGGTGCTGGTGTTGTACGGCGATGTGCCGTTGATCCGTGCGCAGACCCTGCGCGACCTGCTGGCCCAGCCGGGCCGGCTGGCCGTGCTGGTTGCCGATGTCGAGGATCCCACCGGCTATGGTCGCGTGCTGCGCGATGCGGAAGGCAAGGTGGGGGCAATCGTCGAGCAGAAGGATGCCGATGACGAACAGCGCCGGGTGCGCATCATCAATACCGGCATCATCACTGCCGAGTCGACCGCGCTGCGCCGTTGGCTGTCGCAGCTGTCCAACAGCAACGCCCAGGGCGAGTACTACCTGACCGATGTGTTCGCCTTCGCCGCCCGTGAGTTCACTCCGGCGGAGATGGCCCTGGTGGCCGATGCGCAGGACGCGGAAGGCGCGAACGATCCCTGGCAGCTCTCGCAGCTGGAACGCGCCTGGCAGCGGCGCGCAGTGCGCGCGCTGTGCATCCAGGGCGCGCGCGTGCGGGATCCGGCGCGGGTGGATATCCGTGGAGAGGTGATCGTCGGCAGCGACGTGATGATCGATGTCGATGTGATCCTGGAAGGCAAGGTGGTGCTCGGTGATGGCGTGACCGTCGGACCGTTCACCCGGCTGAAGGACGTCACTCTCGGCGCGGGCACCGAAGTGCGTGCGCACTGCGATGTGGAAGGCGTGATCAGCGAGGGCGCGGCACAGATCGGTCCGTTCGCGCGCCTGCGCCCCGGTACCGTGCTGGCCGATGGCGTGCACGTGGGCAACTTCGTGGAAACCAAGAAGGTCACCCTGGGGGTGGGCAGCAAGGCCAACCATCTGACCTACCTGGGCGATGCGGTGATCGGCAGCAAGGTCAACATCGGCGCGGGCACCATCACCTGCAACTACGACGGTGTGAACAAGTCGACCACCACCATCGGCGACAACGCCTTCATCGGCTCCAACAGTTCGCTGGTGGCGCCGGTGCTGATCGGTGAAGGGGCGACGATCGCTGCAGGTTCGGTCATCACCCGCACTGCGCCGGACGGCAAGCTGACCGTGGCCCGTGCGCGCCAGGAAACGATCGATGGCTGGCAGCGACCCATCAAGAAGAGCTGAGCCGAGACCACCGCGCGTCGGCGAGCTCGACGCGCTGCCGCGCATCGAACAGCGTGCGGGGGAACTGCTGCGCGGGCACGAGGCGTATACGGTGTTCGCCGGTCATGGTCTGGATCTGCTCACGCTGCAGGCTGGACTGCAGCGCGACCAGCTGTGGGTCATCGACGGCGCCGATGGCAGCATCGCCGGCTACCTGCTGGGCGGTGCGCTCGATGGTGATTTCCACGTGCTGCAGATGGATGTGGATCCTCTCCACGCGCGGCGTGGCTACGGGCGAGCGCTGCTGCGCCATGCGCTGGCTGAGGCCAAGATACGTGGCTACGCTGCCGCAGTGCTGACCACGCTGTCCGATGTGCCGTGGAATGCGCCTTTCTACACCAGCGAAGGATTCAACGTGCTGCCGGAGGCAGGATGGGGCGCGGGCCTGCACGTGGTGATGGCCGAGGAAGCGGGGCTGGGGTTCCCGATGCACCTGCGGGTGGCGATGCGGCGAGTGCTTTCTTCAAGGTGAATTCGAAAAGCAGAGCAAAAGCATCCACGCATGGCGTGGATCTACTGGCCTTTGACCTTCCTACCCCACCGGCAACAGGATCGACACACACAGCCCGCCGTCGGTGCGGTTCTGCAGCGACACCCTGCCACCGTGCGCCTCGACGATCTCACGGGTGAGTGCCAGCCCCAGGCCGGTGCCATTGCGCTTGGTCGAATAGAACGGCATCAGCGCATTCTGCAGCACCTGCTCGTTCATGCCCTTGCCCCGGTCCAGCACATCCAGCCGCAACCACTGTGGCAGCCGGGTCAGCTGCACCTGCACGTCGTCGTTCGGCGGATCTGCTTCGGCGCAGGCCTCGTGAGCGTTCTTCAGCAGGTTGAGCAGGGCCTGGCCGAACTGGGCGATGTCGATCCGGCTGCTCAGTTCTTCGTCGATTTCACGTTCCATCGTGAACGGAATCTGCTGGCACAGGCTGGACAGGAACGGCGCCCACTGCACGGTCTGCAGCTGCGGCTGTGGCAGCTTGGCGAAACGTGCGTAGCCGCGGATGAAGCCTTCCAGGTGGCGTGCGCGGTCTTCGATGGTGGTGAAGATCTCCGGCAGCCGGTCGAAGCGTTCGCGCTTGACCAGTTCGCCGCCGGAGTGTGCCAGCGATGCGATCGGCGCCAGTGAGTTGTTGAGCTCGTGGCTGATCACCCGGATCACCTTCTTCCAGGTCTGTACTTCCTGCCGGCGCAGTTCGGCAGTGAGCTGGCGCACCAGCAGCAGGTCATGCGGACGGCCGTTGAGCTGGAACGCGCGGCGCGAGAGATGATAGACCTGTTCGTCGTCCTCGTCCCCTTCCACGCCGTCTTCGTGTTCCGACTTCACCGCGAACAGACTGTCGCCGCCGCGGCCGATGGCATCGCGCAGTTCCACCGGCAGCTGTTCGAGCACGTCTTCCATGCGCTGGCCTTCCAGCTTCCAGCCGCTGTGCAGCAGCTTGCGCGCGGCCAGGTTGGAAAACACCACGCGGGAAATACCATCACCACCGGCGGCGATCAGCAGCATCGCCACCGGCGTGTTCTGCACCATGGTGTCCAGCAGCAGTTCGCGCTGCACCAAGCCCTGGCGCTGTGCACGCAGCACTTCGCCCAGCTCGCGGTGCGCCTGCACCAGGTCACCCAGTTCGTCATTGCCGGGCCAGTAGATGCCGAAGTTGTACTCACCGTCGCGGTAGCTGCTGGTGGTCCCGGACAGCGCCCGCATCAACGAGCGCACCGGTGCGGTGGCGCGGCGCAGCGTCCACCACATCAATGACAGCAGGATGATCGTGGAGACGGTGGTCACCACCCAGCCATGGTCCATCCAGTAGGCCAGCAGCCACGGCAGCGCGGCAGCCAGCGCCAGCACCGGCAGCAGGCGCAGGAACAGGCGGAAGGTGAAGGAGCGCCGTTTCATTCGCGCGGGATGCCGTGACGGTCCATGCGCCGGTACAGCGCCTGCCGGCTCAGTCCAAGCTCGTTGGCCGCCTGGGCGATGACCCCGTGGTTGCGCGCCAGCACTTCTTCGATGCGTGCGCGGTCGGGATCATTGCCGGCGCTTGGCGTCGGGCGCGGTGCCGCAGGCGCACGTGGCAGGTTGAGATCGGCCACGTCGATGCGGTTGCCGGTGGCCAGCAGTTCGGCACGCTGGATCACGTTGCGCAGCTCGCGCACGTTGCCCGGCCACAGGTGCCGCTGCAGCGCAGTGGCCGCCGTGCTGGACAGCGGCTTGCCGATGCTGAGGAAGTGCTCGGCCAACGGCACGATGTCGCCGGGGCGGTCGGCCAGCGGCGGCAGCGTCAGTTCCACCGTGTTGAGCCGGTAGTACAGGTCTTCGCGGAACGTACCTTCGCGGATCATCGCCGGCAGATCGGCATTGGTCGCACTGACCACGCGCACCTTGACCTGGCGTTCGCGGTTGGAGCCCAGGCGTTCGAAGCGCCCCGTCTCCAGCACGCGCAGCAGCTTCATCTGCCCACTCAGCGACAGGTTGCCGATCTCATCCAGGAACAGCGTGCCGCCGTCGGCCGCCTCGAACTTGCCTTCGCGCGCCTTGTTGGCGCCGGTATAGGCGCCGGCCTCGGCACCGAACAGTTCGGCCTCGATCAGTTCGGAGGGCAGGGCGCCACAGTTCACCGCAACGAACGGGCCCTTGGCCACCAGCGAATTGGCCTGGATGATCTGCGCGATCTTCTCCTTGCCCGCGCCATTGGGGCCGGTGATCAGCACCGGCAGCTCCGAACGCGCGACCTGGCAGGCCAGGGCGATCACCCGCTCGCTGGCGGGGTCGGCGAACACCGCGCCACACAATGCGTATTTGTCTTCCAGCGCATGGCGCTGGCGTTGTTCGCGCTGGCGCCGCTGGTCCAGTTCGCGCCGCGCTTCAGACAGTTCCAGCAGGTTGTTGACCGTGGTCAGCAGCTTGCGGTCATCCCACGGCTTGGCCAGATAGTCGGCGGCACCAGCCTTGACCAGGTCCACCGCGCTGCTCAGGTGGGTCCACGCAGTCAGCAGGATCACCGGCAGATCGGGGTGGCGTTCGCGGATCTGTGCGAACAGCGCCTCGCCTTCCTCGCCAGAGGTGGTGTCCTCGCTGAAGTTCATGTCCTGGATCACCAGGTCGACCGCCTGTGACTCCAGCAGCGCCAGCCCTTCGGCCGGGCTCTGCGCCAGCAGGGTGTCGATGTCGTGCAGGGAGAACAGCACGTCCAGCGCGGTTCCCACGCTGGCGTTGTCGTCGATGATCAGGATCGCGGGCATTCGGCGGCTTCTGGGAGGGCAGGGAAGCGCCGGAAAGCGTCGGCGCCGCGCACGGAAAAGGGTGGATGACGCCGGAGCTTTCGGCGCCACCCACCAAGCATAGCCAAACCGATGGCGGCGCAGGAGCCGCCCGGCCTCAGCGCCTTGGCGGAGGCGGAGGCGGGGGAGCCGGCGGTGGTGGTGGTGGCGCCAGCGCGGGGCGCCACTGGGCCACGTTCACCGGCACGGTGAGCATCCGGCCATCGCGACGCAGCAGCAGGTAGACGGTGGCTGTCGACGCCGCCTGCACGGCGTCGGCGAGCTGCTCGATCTGCCGCACCGGCGAATCGTTCACGCGCAGGATGCGGTCGCCGCTGCGCACGCCGAAGCGGGCCTCCGGGCTGGCCGCATCCACCCGCACCACGCCTTCGGTCGAGCGCAGCGCCAGCCGCGCATCGTCCTGGCGCCACTCCAGCGTCTGCGAGCTGCTGCTGCCGGCCAGTACCGGCAGCGGCAGGGCCAACAACACCAGCAGCAGGCCGGCGCGCACCTCACGCCCCCCGCGTGGCGACGGCCGGCGGCACGGCAGCGGCACGGCGCGCCGGGCCGAACACCGCGATCTGGCCCAGCATCCACAGCAGTGCCGCGCCCAGCGGCAGGTACAGCAGCGGCATGCGCGGCAGCTCGTACATGTTCATCAGTGCCAGGTTGATGGCATAGGCCGCCAGCATGCCCAGCACGATGCCCAGCGTGGCCAGCAGGAAGTTTTCGGTCTGGAAGTAGCGCAGGATCTGGCCGCGGGTGGCGCCCAATGCGCGGCGGATACCGATCTGCTTGCTGCGCTGCTGCACCCAGAAGCTGGCCAGGCCGACGATGCCCAGTGCGGTGACCACAAGCAGTGCGATGCACACGGTGACCAGCAGGCCGACCATGGAGCGGTCGTTCTTGAAGTAGTCGGCGCGCTGTTCCTGGTAGGTCAGTTTCTCGCGCACCAGGCGGTTGGGGTCGTTGTGCTCCAGCGCGGCCAGCGCGCCCTTCAACACTTCATCGCGGCGCTCCGGAGAGGTCCGCAGCATGTACGGCCCGCGGGTGAAGTCGGTACGCACCGGCAGCATCATCGACAAGGTGCTGTTGTCGTTGTAGTCGGTCGGTGTCGCCAGGTGGGCGACCACGCCGACCACATGCAGGCCCTGGTTGCCCATGTAGAACGTCTTGCCCAGCGCGCTCTGGTCCGGGTACATCTTGGCGGCGACCTGCTGGTTGATGATCACCGGTGAGGCGCGGTCAGGCTTGGGATTCTTCTGCGCCTCCTCGTAGTCGATGTATTCGCTGGGCAGGAAGTCGCGGCCGGCGACCAGCTGCAGGCCCAGCGTCGGCAGAGCGTTCTCGCTGAACATGTACATGGATACAAAGGCGGTGGGGCGTTCCTGTTCGCGTTCGCGCGAGATGCTGGTGTTGCTCGAATTGCGGCGGAACGGCAGCTGGTTGACCTTGGTCACGCTGGTCACGCCGGGGATCGCGCGCAGCGACGCCAGGTCTTCGTTGGTACGGGCCATGGCGTTGGTCTGCTTGCCGATGCCGTTGACCCGGACCATGACCAGTTCGTTCTCGACCAGACCGCTGGGTTGGCTGATCTTTTCCACGCGCTGGGTGACCAGGAACAGGGCATTGCAGACGATGGCGCAGGTCAGGGCGATTTCCAGCACGATCAATGCGGCTGCGGTCTTGTGCCGGCGCAGGGTGCTGAGGATGGGGCGGATGTCCATGGGAAGTCCTCGTTCTGGTGCTTACTGCGACTTGAGCTGGATGGCCGGGGTGACCTGCATCGCGCGCCAGGCGGGCAGGAAACCGGCAGCGACGCTGGCGAGCAGGGTCAGGCCGAGGGAGAGCAGCAGCATGCTGCCGTCCAGGTGGGCCAGCTTGGCGTAGTCCACCGGCTGCTGGCGTACCGCGTACAGGCCCAGCAGCGCCAACCCGATACCGAGCACGCCACCGACCACGCCCACCGCACCCGCTTCGACCAGGCACTGCAGGAAGATCTGCCCGCGGCTGGCGCCCAGTGCGCGACGCACGCCGATTTCACCGCTGCGGCGCAGGAACTTGGCCAGCAGCAGGCCGACGGTGTTAACCAGGCAGACACCGAGGAAACCCAAGGCCAGCCACATCTGCAGGCGCACGTCGCTGGGCACCGCGTTGTTGAAGGTCAGCCACTCCATCACGGTGCGCAGGCGCACGTTGGCCGGGCGCTCGAAACGGCCGGCAGCACGCTGCTGATCCGAGTAGTTGACCAGGTAGCGGCGATAGTCCTCGGCCTTGGACGGGTCCAGCTCCACCCAGTACTGGATCCAGGTGCACGGTGCGTTGATCGAATTGCTGTCATCGTCGGGAGCACCGTCGCGGAAGCAGTTCATGTTGCCGTTGCTGCCGAACTTCAGGTCCATTGCGGTGGACAGCGGCATCATCAGATCCTCTTCGCGGCCGTAGTTGCCGACGGTCAGGTCGAAGAAGTGCGGTTCCGGATTCCAGGTGTCCATCACGCCGATCACCCGCAGCGAATGGCCATCGACACGGATCTCGCGGCCGACACTGTCGGCACCCTGGAACAGCTTGTCGTTGATCACCTTGGACAGCACCACCACGCGGGCGCGGCCGTCATCGTCGCTGGCCGTCCAGGCGCGGCCATACAGCATCGGCACGTTGAACATCGGGAAGAAATCGGCCGAGGTCCAGCGCGTATCGATATTGAACGGCTTCAACGTGCTGCCTTCCGGTTCGACGGTCACATCGCCGGCACTCATCATCGCCTGGCGCTCGCCACGCTTCTCGCGCAGCAGCGTTTCGGCATCGAAACGGGTCATCTGGGTCTCCGGCTCTTCGCCGGTCAGGTAACCCGAACGCGGGCGCGGATCGACCTGCACGTAGAACAGGCGATCGCTCTTGTCCGGGATCGGATCGCCGGACAGCACATGGAACACGGTCAGGGTGGTCATCGAAGCACCGATGCCCAGCGCGATGGCCACCACCATCAGCGCGGTCAGTACCTTGTTGCGGCGGAAGCTGCGCACCGCCAGTCGGGCGTAGTAGGCGAACATGGTCGTGCCCTCACTCGTTGACGGCGACGATGCGACGTGGGGTGGCCAGCACCGGCTCGCGCACCAGGTCGGTGACCTGGCCGTCGACGATGTGTACGTTGCGCTGCGCGCGTGCGGCCAGTTCCGGATCGTGGGTGACCATCACGATGGTGGTGCCGGCGGCGTTGATCTCCTCCAGCAGTTCCATCACCCCGCGCGCCATCTGCGTGTCCAGGTTGCCGGTCGGTTCGTCGGCCAGCAGCAGTCGGGGGCTGCCGGCCAGGGCACGGGCAATCGCCGCGCGCTGCTGCTGGCCGCCGGAGAGTTCGTTCGGGTAGTGCTTCATGCGCGAACCCAGGCCGACCTGGCTCAGCGCCTTCTCGATGCGCTCGCGGCGCTCGCCGGCGCTCATCTTGCGGTAGCGCAGCGGCACGTCCACGTTGTCGAACAGGTTGAGGTCCGGAATCAGGTTGAAGCCCTGGAAGATGAAGCCGATCTTCTGGTTGCGCAGGCGGCTGCGCGCATCGTCGCCAAGCTTGCTGACGTCCTGGCCATCCAGCATGTAGGTGCCGCTGGTGAAGGTTTCCAGCAGGCCGGCGATGTTGAGGAAGGTGGTCTTGCCGGAGCCGGACGGGCCGGTGACGGCGACGAACTCGCCTTCCTTGACCTGCAGTTCCAGTGAACGCAGCGCGTGGGTTTCCACCTGTTCGGTACGGAAGACCTTGGCGACCGAACGCATTTCGAGCATGTACATGGGGTGTCCTCTCTCCAGGATGTATGAGTTGTCAGTTGACGGAGACGCGTTCGGCGTCCTTGAACAGGTCGCTGCCCGAGACCACGATGCGGTCTCCAGGCTGCACACCCGACTTGATTTCCACTTCGCCCAGGCTGCTGACGCCCAGTTCGATCGGACGGCGCACCGCGGTGCGGCCATCCATCACGTACGCCACGCCGTTGCCCTGTTCCACGAACGGGCCACGCTCGACCTTCATGACGTTCTTGCGGGTATCCAGCAGTACCCGCACCGACATCCGCTGGCTCTGGCGCAGGCCTTCAGGCTGGGCGGCGGCAAAGCGGACGCGGGCGTTGACCTCGCCATTGACCACTTCCGGCGACACCGCACTGATCTCGCCCGGGAACGGCTGGCCGTTGCCGCCGGTCAGCTGCGCCGGCATGCCGATCGCCAGGTCGCGCGCGAAGCTCTCCGGCACCTTGATCTCGACTTCGAACTTGGACAGGTCGACAACGCCCAGCACCGGTGCGTTGGCGGCAAGGTTGGTGGCCTGGGTGGCCTGCACCTGACCGACCTGGCCATCGAACGGTGCGCGCAGGGTCAGCGCGTCGACCTGGCGCTGCACTTCGGCCACCACGGCCTTCTGGCGGTCGGCCAGCAAGCGCTTGTTGCGTGCGTCCAGATCCGCGCCCTGGCTCTGCAGGCGTGCATCGGTGGTGGCATTGGCCAGGCTGATGTCGGCCTTCTTCAGGGTGTCCTGGGCCTTGGCCAGATCGATCTGCGGCACCGCACCGCCATCGAAGCCGCGCTGATAGCGCTGCAGGTCGCGGTCGGCGGCCTGCCGCTCGATGCTGGCCTGATCGGTTTCCTTGCGTGACTTGGCCCGGGCCAGGGTGGCGTCCAGGTTGGCGCGGCTGGCCTCGGCTTCCAGACCCGCCAGGGTGGCCTCCTCCTGCGCCAGCTTGCTGCGCAGCTCGGGGCTGTCGATGATCGCCAGCTGCTGGCCCTTCTTGACCACGTCGCCGGCCACCACCTTCAGGTCCACCGTGCCGGCGGAGATCGCGTACAGCACCGGGCTGTTGGCGGCGATCACGCGGCCGTCGGCGGCGATGTCGCGTACCAGGTCGCCGCGCTGCACTTCGGCCACGCGCACCCGGCTGCTGTCGAACGAGCGGCTGGCGTTGGACCAGGCATGCACGGCCCAGCCGATGCCGGCGAGCAGGGCGATGCCAGCCAGGGCCGGCCAGCGGTAACGGTGCCATGCGGCCTTGGGAGCACTGGCCGAAGCGGAGGAAACGATCTGGTCCTGGGCGGAGGTGTCGCGGATCATCGGGTTCGTGCCTGTCGGTGGTGCCAGAGTGGTGCCCTACACAAAGCACACAGCGTGCCAACTTTATTTCCTTTTCCATCAATGATTTGCAGAGGCGTCACTACTGTCCGGGTGTCCGCGGACACCTTTCCGGACACTTTCATTAAGCGGACAGGAGGGGGGGCTGGCGGACACGCAGGCTAGAATGCGCCGACTGTCTTCAAGGAAATGCGTGACATGTGTGGAATCGTAGGTGCGATCGCCCAACGGGATGTGGTGCCGGTCCTGATCGAAGGACTGAAGCGACTGGAATACCGTGGTTACGATTCCTCCGGTATCGCCGTGATCGACCATGCCGAGCGCGCTGACGTGCGCCGCGTGCGCCGCACCGGACGTGTCTCTGAAATGGCCACCGCTGCCGAGGCCGAAGGCTTCACGGCCAGCCTGGGCATCGGCCACACGCGTTGGGCCACCCATGGCGGTGTCACCGAGGCGAACGCGCATCCGCACATCAGCCATGGCGTGGCGCTGGTGCACAACGGCATCATCGAGAACCATGAAGAACAGCGCGAGAAGCTGCGCGCGCTGGGCTATACCTTCGAGTCGCAGACCGACACCGAAGTGATCGCCCATCTGATCCACCACCATCTGAAGAATGGCGACGACCTGCTGGTCGCGCTGCAGCACACGGTCAAGGAACTGACCGGTGCCTATGCACTGGCCGTGATCAGCCGTGCCGAGCCGGAACGTTTCGTCTGCGCCCGCATGGGCTGCCCGCTGCTGGTCGGCCTGGGCGAGGGCGAGAACTTCGTGGCGTCCGACGTGTCGGCTGTGCTGTCGGCCACGCGCAAGGTGATCTTCCTGGAAGAGGGCGACACCGCCGAGATCCGCCGTGATGGGGTGAGCATCTTCGATGGCAACGATCAGCCGATCGAGCGCGATGTACATCTCTCCGATGTCTCGCTGGCCTCGCTGGAACTGGGCCCGTACCGCCACTTCATGCAGAAGGAAATCCACGAGCAGCCGCGTGCACTGGGTGACACCATCGAAGCGGCGATCGACGCCGGTGGCTTCCCGGCCGAACTGTTCGGCAAGAATGCCGAAGCGGTGCTGTCGGGCATCGAAGGCGTGCAGATCCTCGCCTGTGGTACCAGCTACTACTCGGGCCTGACCGCGCGCTACTGGATCGAGGCCATCGCCGGCCTGCCGTGCAGCGTGGAGATCGCCAGCGAGTACCGTTATCGCGCCGCGTATGCCAATCCCAAGCACCTGATCGTGACCATTTCCCAGTCCGGCGAAACGCTGGATACGATGGAAGCGCTGAAGTACGCCAAGTCGCTGGGCCACAAGCACACGCTGTCGATCTGCAACGTGCCGGAAAGCGCGATTCCGCGCGCCAGCGAGCTGGTCTGCTACACCCGCGCCGGCGCCGAGATCGGCGTGGCATCGACCAAGGCCTTCACCACCCAGCTGGCCGCGCTGTTCCAGCTGACCGTGGTGCTGGGCAAGCTGCATGGCCGCGTCGATGCTGCGCAGGAAGCAGACTACCTGGAGCAGCTGCGTTTCCTGCCGGGCAGCGTGCAGCATGCGTTGAACATGGAACCGCAGATCGCCGCATGGGCCGAGCGCTTCGCGCGCAAGAGCAGTGCGCTGTTCCTGGGCCGTGGCCTGCACTATCCGATCGCCCTGGAAGGCGCGCTCAAGCTGAAGGAGATCTCGTACATCCACGCCGAGGCCTACCCGGCCGGTGAGCTCAAGCACGGGCCGCTGGCGCTGGTGGACGAGGACATGCCGGTGGTGGTGATCGCGCCCAACGACAGCCTGCTGGAGAAGGTCAAATCCAACATGCAGGAAGTGCGTGCACGTGGCGGTGAGCTGTTCGTGTTCGCCGACCAGGACAGCAACTTCAACGAGTCCGAAGGCGTGCACGTGATCCGCACCCCGCGCCATGCCGGCGTGCTCAGCCCGGTGGTGCACACCATCCCGGTGCAGCTGCTGGCTTACCACACCGCGCTGGCACGCGGCACCGACGTGGACAAGCCGCGCAACCTGGCCAAGAGCGTGACGGTGGAGTAAGGCCGGACGTGGTTGGCGGGTGATGTGCTGCCCGCCATGTGTCCGCGCTATGGAGTGGGCAAGCCTCAGACCGCCGGAACGACGGTGTATTCCACGACGTGCTGATCAAGAACGAGGGGCGAGGGCGCGGTTGCTCTCGCCCTTCTGCGTTTCTGCAGTGGTTCGATATCGCCTTGGCAATCCGGACCGCTGGCAGCTGGAGCAGACGGCGGCGGCCCGCATCATCCACACCGGCCAGACTGGACGCCACCGGCAAGAGCAGACGCTTCGGTGGCGCGCACCGCAGGGAATACGTCGAATCAGTCTGCGCGGTTCATGCTTTGGAAACCAGGTACTCGGTGGGCGACACCCCAAGCGAGCGGCGGAACATCGCCGAGAAGGCGCTGGGACTCAGATAGCCATGCTCCAGCGACACTTCCAGGATGGATGCCCCCGAGGCTAGGCGGGGCAGGCTGAGCAGGAGGCACATCCGCCTCCGCCAGTCGCCGAAACTCATCCCGAGCTCGCGGTGGAACAGCCGTGCCACCGTCCGCCCGCTGACGTGCATCCGTGCAGCCAGATCGTCCAGCGTTACAGGCTCGGCAGGCTCGGCGATCATCCATTCGCACAGACGCAGCAGATGTGCGTTGCGCGGTAGTGGAACGTGCAGCCCAAGCCGCGGTGCCACTTCAATCTCGTCCAGGATCAGTTCCATGATGCGGTGGTCCCGCCCGCCATCGCGATAGTCCAGCGCTATGCCGGTGGCAGCGATGATGGCCTCGCGCAGCAGAGCGGAGACCTCGATGACCTCGCAACCGGTGGGAAGATCCGGCCGTATCCCGGGTGCAACGTAGATGGTCCGCATCGCGACATCTCCGGCAATGCGGATCCGATGCTCCACGTTCTCTGGCATCCACACGGCCCTGCCGGATGGCACGACCCAGCTTCCCTCCGCGCTGATGACCGTCAACACCCCGGTCAGCGCATGGATCAACTGCGCGCGCGCATGGCGGTGCGCGGCAATGTGTTCGCCGTGAGGATGTCGGGTGGCCAATGCCGCAACGGGGCGCTCGGTTGCGTGGCACGCCCTGACAGTGCGTTTTCTGTCCATATCTAGACGATGGTAGTCCGGCAGGCGGGAGAAGGACAGCGTGGCGGGTGATGTGATGTGTGTCCTGGGCACACGCCACCCCAAGTACCCCGTCAATGATTGTCTTCCGTCCTTTGCTGTTGTCTTTTCTGGTCTCTTCCGCACTGTGTGGATGCGCGGTCGGTCCCAGCAGTTCGCCGCGTTCCACCCTCGCCCCGCCGCCGATGACTGTCGTCGACACCGACGCGATCACGGGCGCGCCCGCCGTGCCCCGATGGTGGCGCCTGTATGGCGATGCCACGCTGGATGCACTGGTCATCCAGGCTCTGGAAAACAATCGCGATCTGCGGATTGCGTCGGCCAACCTGCAGTCCGCCTACGCAGCGCTCCGCGAACGCCAGGGTGATCGGCTGCCGACCACTATGGTGTCCAGTGATGTCGGCTATGGCAGCACGATGAGCGACCAGATCGCGGCCGCACTGGAGCAGACCGAAGTCCGCACCGGGCAACGCTACGGCGCGGGGTTCGCAGCCGGTTGGAGCTTGGATCTGTTTGGTCGGATTGCCCGATCCATCCAGGCGGCGCGGGCGGATGCCGAGGCGATCCAGGCCACCGAAGACAGCGTGCGGGTCGTCGTTGCCGCCGAAACCACGCGCGCCTATGTGGACAGTTGTGGCTACGCCTCGCGCGCCGACATTGCCCATCGGTCGCTTGCCCTGGTCAGTCGCAGCCTGGCGCTGAAGACGGCCCAGCGTGATGCGGGGGATGCGACGTCATTGGATGTCGCGCGTGCCGCTGCGCTGGTCGAGCACACCCGTGCTGCCATTCCCGCGCTGGAGGCCGGTCGGCAGAATGCCCTGTATGCACTGGCTGTGCTTACCGGGAGGACGCCGGACGACCTGCCCGCAGACGCAACCAGCTGCGTCGCGGTTCCGCAGCTTGATACTCCGCTTCCGATCGGTGATGTCTCCGCGCTGCTGCAGCGACGGCCGGACATCCGGGAGGCACAGCGCCGGCTGGAAGCCAGCACCGCGCGGATCGGCGTGGCTACCGCGAGCCTGTACCCCACGGTTTCCATTCTGGGCACCGTGGCCAGTTCGGCGCCGAGGCCCGGCGGATTGACCGATAAGGGGTCGATCGCCTGGAACCTGGGCCCGGCCTTGTCCTGGCGCTTCCCGAACAGCAGCGCGGCGCGCGCGCAGATCGCCGATGCCGAAGCGCAGGAACACGCCGCGCTTGCGCGTTTCGATGCGGTGATCCTGGGCACATTGAAAGACGTGAAACAGGCGCTGGCGACCTACGAGGCAGCACTGCGTCAGCACGCTGCGCTGAAGACAGCTGCCGTGCAGAGCGGTGAGGCGCTTCGACTGGCGCAGGTGGGCCGACACGCCGGCGCGGCGAGCGAGCTGGACGTGCTCGAGGCGGGGCGCCGCGATATCGAGACACAGGCCATGGCCGCCTCCGCCGAGGCGGAGATCGCCGCCGACCAGATTGCGTTGTTCCGGTCGCTTGGCGGCGGCTGGGAACAGGCGCCTGCCGTGCATCTCCCCACCATCACCCGCAGCGATGACGCCGCGCGCTGATCCACCCTTTTCCCCCGCACTCCCCCGACAGACGACATGACAGACACAGACATTCCACGCGGCGCACCCATTGGTTCCCCCCGCTCCCTCCTGCGGATGAAGCGCAGGCCCATGGTCATCGGCGCAATCGTGCTGCTCGTCCTGGCCGGCGGCGGTGCCGGCCTGCACTGGTGGACAGTAGGCCGCTTCCAGGTCAGCACCGACAACGCCTACGTCAGGGCCGACATCGTAACGGTCAATCCACGAATCGCTGGCTACATCACCACGGTCCGGGTGCGCGACAACCAGCACGTGGCCGAGGGTGAGATTCTGGCCACACTGGACGATCGGGACTATCGCTCGCGTCTGCTCCAGGCCGAAGGCGCGGTCGCAATGGCGACGGCGCAGGTAAGGGCGCAGCAGGCTGCCATCGCCAACCTCGACGCGCAGAGCACGCGGCAGGAGAGCGTGATTGCCGCTGCTGCCGCAGATCTGCGGGCGCACCAGGCAGATCTCCGTCAGGCCGCCCAGGCCTATCGCCGGGAACGTCTGCTTGCCGACCAGCAGGCATCGGATGCGAAGCACCTGGAAGCCGCAGATGCCAGCGCACAGCGCACTGCAGCGAACACGGATGCTGCGCGCGCTGCGGTGGCCGCGAGCACGGCTTACACCAAGGTACTGGTGACCGAGCGTGAGCGCGCGAGCGCCGCGCTTGACCAGGCGCAGGGTGCATTGGTGCAGGCCCAGGCAGGTCTGGCCCTTGCCACCCTTGACCTGGAACACACGGTGATCCGTGCACCGCAGGCCGGAACGGTCGGTCAACGCAGCTTGCGGATGGGGGATTACGTGGGTGCCGGCGCATCGCTGATGGCGATCGTGCCGGACCAGATCTACATCGTCGCCAACTACAAAGAGGTGCAGCTGGAACGCGTGGAGCCGGGCCAGCCTGTGGAGATCGAGGTCGATGCACTCGGCGGACGCGCCTTGAAGGGGCGCGTGGAAAGCTTCGCCCCTGCCTCCGGCGCACAGTTCGCGCTGTTGCCGCCCGACAACGCGACCGGGAACTTCACCAAGATCGTCCAGCGCATGTCGGTGCGTATCACCGTGGATGCCGGCCAGGCGAAGCTGTCGTTCCTGCGGCCGGGGATGTCGGTGGTGGCGGCCATCGACACGCGCACGGATCGCGCGCCATGAGCGCCACCATGGCAACCCCTGCCGAGGATGCAGTATCACTGCGTGCGTGGGTCGCGGTGATCGGTGGCGTGGTTGGCTGCTTCATGGCGGGCATGAACGTGCACGTCACCAATGCGTCGCTGCCGGATGTGCGCGGCTCGTTGGGCGCCACCTTCGAGGAAGGGTCGTGGATCACCACGGCCTATCTCGTCGCGGAGATCATCGTCATTCCGTTGGCGGCCTGGCTGGCATCGGTTTTCACCGTGCGCCGCGTGCTGATGGTGGGGGCCGCAGGTTTCGTGCTCTTCTCGATGGCCTGCTCGATCGCACCCAACATCAACGCGATGATCCTGGCGCGCACGCTGCAGGGCGCGTTCGGCGGCGTGCTGATCCCGCTCTCGTTCCAGCTCATCGTGACCGAGCTGCCATCATCAAAACATCCGTTTGGCATGGCGTTGTTCGCCATAGCAAACAACGTGGCGCAGGCGGCGGGGCCATCGCTCGGCGGTTGGTTGACCGATGTCTATTCGTGGCGGGCGATCTTCTATCTGCAGGTGCCGCCCGGCCTGCTGCTGCTGGCTGCCATCGGCTGGTCGATCCGGCCGCAGCCGATGGCGCTGCACAGGTTCCGGACCGGCGACTGGGGCGGCATCATCGCCATGGCCCTGGGCTTGTCCGCGCTGCAGATCATGCTGGAGGAGGGCGGTCGCAAAGACTGGTTCTCTTCGACGTTCATCATCGAGGCAGCACTCATCGCCACAGTTGGCCTGGTCGCGTTCGTCGCCATCGAGCTGCGCCGCAGCGAGCCGTTCCTCAACCTACGGCTGCTTTCCCGCTACAACTTCGGGTTGGCCAGCCTGATGCAGTTCACCTTCGGCGCGGTGGTGTTCGGGGTGGTTTTCCTCATTCCCAATTACTTTGCCGACGTGCATGGTTACAACGCGCGCCAGATCGGGTTGACCATGATTCCGTACGGCATCGTGCAGTTCATCATGTCCTTCGCCACGCCGCCGCTGATGAAGCGCACCAGCGTGCGGACCGTCATCGTGCTGGGCTTCGTCATCATGGCGGTGGGCTGCCTGATGAACATCCACCTGGATGCCAACGCGGCAAGCAACGTCATCGTGCCGTCGTTGATCGTGCGTGGCATCGGCCAATCGCTGATCGTGGTCGCACTCAGTGTGATGGCCGTGGAAGGGCTGGAACGCACTGAGCTCGGCTCGGCGGCAGGCGTGTTCTCGATGGTGCGCAATGTGGGGGGCGCGATCGGTATCGCCGTGGCCAGTCAGTTCATCGTGACCCGGGAGCGACTGCATGCGTTGCACATCGGGGAATCGGTCACGTCCTTCGCGCCAGCTACCCAGGCGCGCGTGGTCGAGCTGGTCAGGATGCTGGCCAAAGCCCCCATGGACAGCGCCACCGCTCTGTTCGGCAACGGACATGCACTGGAACGGCAGCAGGCGTTCGCGATCCTCGACAGGATCGTTCATCGTGAGGCATTGCTGCTGGCCTACAGCGATGCCTTCCTTGTGGCTGGCATTGCCATGCTTGCCTGTGCGGCTGGCAGTCTGATGCTTCGTGGCAAGAAGCATGTCCGCCCAGGGTGAAGGCCGGTGTTGGCAATCGGCAAACTTTAGGGCTCCTTGCAAGCAGCATTCAGCGGCGGTTTCACCCACGGTGCCATTCTCTGGATCGTTGGCCGGTTCCCACGACAATCTGTCCCATCGATGCCGCTAGTGACCGATGGACGCAGTCGTAGAATCAAGTTGACCGAGATCCGGGTTGAGCCGTTGAACCCGCCTCGTTCGCGTTGCAGCACCTAGCCCGCCTGCTGGCGAAATGCCAGATCCGGCAAAGTGCGCCAGACGTGCGCTGAAGGGTCTGTTCCCGGGGAGGGGGCGAATCGGCAGAGCACACTTTTTTGACTTGAGTGACCTGCACCAGGAAACAAGAATGAACGTCCGCGAGCTCCTGCAATCCAAGAAAGAAGCTGTCATCACCATCGACACGGAAGACACGATCGGTGCCGCCGCGCACAAGATGAGCGCGAACAGGATCGCTGCACTGGTAGTGATGAAGGATGATGCCCCGGTCGGCATCATTTCCGAGAAGGACATCGTCCGCAGCCTGGCCGATGATGGTCCGCAGGCCGGCCGACGGGTCATTTCCAGCCTGCCGTCCACCGGCCTGGAAGGCATTGCGCCGGACGCCACGCTGAAGCAGGCTATGTCCCTGATGACCTACTCGCGTCGTCGCCACCTGATGGTTACCGATGGTGCCACGCTGGTCGGCATCCTCAGCCTGGGTGACATCGTGAAGAACCTGCTGGGCGAGCTGGAGCTGGAAAAGGCCGTGCTGCAGGACATCTACATGGCGGCCCACTGAGGCCTGCGCAGTGCGATGAGACGAAGCCGGGCATTGCCCGGCTTCTTCGTTGGTAGCGCCGGGCCATGCCCGGCGAGCGCGTAGCGCAGGAGTCAGAAGCTGACCTTGACCGAATCGGCGCTGTAGTTCGCCGGGCCGTGGTAGACGACCTCGATGTTGTTGCCATCTGGATCGAGCACGAAGGCGCCGTAGTAGCCGGGATGGTAAGGGCGCTCGCCGGGCGCGCCGTTATCCTTGCCGCCAGCAGCCAGCGCAGCGGCGTGGAAAGCATCGACGGTGGCGGTATCGCGGGCCTGGAACGCCAGGTGGTGGCGGCCGGTCAGCTGGCCGGCGGCGGCCTCGCTGCTGGCACTGGAAATGAACAGCTCGTCGGCCCAGAAGTAGTCATCGCCTTCTCCGGCCACCGGAATGCCGATCGTGTCGAACACCGCCTGGTAGAAGCGGCGGCTGGCGGCCAGGTCGCGCACGACCAGCTGGATGTGGTCGATCAGGCGGCCACGGTGCAGTTCCATCGTTTCCATACGAACCTCGCAAAAAAGGGGGGCGGAGTCGGTAGCGCCGGGCCGTGCCCGGCGAGCGCGCAGCGCGGCCTGCTCAAGGCCGCCGGGCATGGCCCGGCGCTACCGGAATTGTGCCCCTTTCTGGGTCAGGCGTTGGAGATGATCTCGACCCAGTAGCCGTCCGGGTCCTTGATGAAGGCCAGGTTCTTCATGCGGCCGTCGGTCAGGCGCTTCTGGAAGGTCACGCCCAGGTCTTCGAAGCGCTGGCAGGCCGCTTCGATGTCCGGCACCGACACGCAGATGTGGCCGAAGCCGCGCGGGTCGCTGTTGCCGTCATGGTAGACCGCGCCGTCCTGGGTCTCGGTGCCATGGTTGTGGGTCAGTTCCAGCACGCCCGGCAGGCCGGCCATCCACAGGCGGCGGGCGTTGTCATCTTCCGGCACTACGCTGCTGGCCGGAACGTAGGCCAGGAAGTACAGGCTGAACTGGGCTTCGGCGAAGTCGCGCTTGTCGATCAGCTGGTAGCCGAGCACGCGGGTGTAGAAGTCCAGCGAGGCAGTGGCGTCCTTGACCCGCAGCATGGTGTGGTTGAAGACGAAGCCGGTGGTTTCGGCCGGGGCCTGGGCGGCGACGCCGGGGACATCGCGCAGGGCGGGAATGGTCATGGGGGAGGTCCTTCAGACAGGGCCGTTGCCGGCCGGATGGGCGTCATTCTACGGGCCGGCAGCTGACGGCACCGCGACGTACAATGGACAGATCGCACCGTTCCGTCCTGATGACCATTGCCCGCCATGTCGCAGCGTGAATGGGTGGCCGCCGCCATCCGCAAGATCGAAGCCGATTTCAACCGCTCCGCCGATACCCACCTGATCCCGCTGGCCTTGCCCGGGTTCGATGGCATCGAGGTGTACCTGAAGGATGAATCGAGCCATCCCACCGGCAGCCTGAAGCACCGGCTGGCGCGCTCGCTGTTCCTGTATGCGCTGGCCAACGGCTGGCTGCGCGAGGGGCGGCCGGTGATCGAGGCGTCCAGCGGCTCCACCGCTGTGTCCGAAGCCTACTTCGCGCGACTGCTCGGCCTGCCGTTCATCGCGGTGATGCCGGCGACGACGTCGCCGGAGAAGATCGCGGCGATCGAGTTCCACGGTGGCCGCTGCCATCTGGTCGAGCGCGCCTGCGACCTCAACTGCGATTCGGAAAAGCTGGCCCGCGAAACCGGCGGCCACTTCATGGACCAGTTCACCTACGCCGAGCGCGCCACCGACTGGCGTGCCAACAACAACATCGCCGAATCCATCTTCAAGCAGATGGCCGAGGAGCCCAGCCCGATTCCGGACTGGATCGTATGCAGCCCCGGCACCGGCGGTACCGCCGCAACGCTCGGACGCTACGTCAGCTATCGCCGGCACGACACCCGCATCCTGTGTGCGGACCCGGAAGTCTCGGTGTTCTTCGACGGCTACCAGGCCGCATTGGCCGGCGGCAACGAGTGGCGCGGCATGACCTGCAACGGCGGTTCGCGGGTGGAAGGCATTGGCCGGCCGCGGGTGGAGTCGAGCTTCATCCCGACCAGTGTCGACGCCATGGTGAAGGTGCCCGACGCCTTGAGCCTGGCCGCGATGCGTCATGTCAGCCGGCAGCTGGGGCGCCGCGTCGGCGGCTCCACCGGTACCAATTTCATCGGTGTGCTGCAGGCCGCGCAGTGGATGCGCGAGGCTGGCCGCCAGGGCAGCATCGTCAGCATCCTGTGCGACAGCGGCGATCGCTACGCGCACAGCTATTACGACCCCGCCTGGTATGTGCGGCAGGGGATCGATGTGGAAACCGCCGACGCACAGGTAGCAGCGGCAGCGGCCGGGCAGGGCCTGCCTGGATTGCCGTGGTGCAGTCTGGAAGCGCTGTAAGCCTGCCGACATTTCCGCCGGGCACGGCCCGGTGCTACTGATCACGCCGGGCGGGTAGCGCCGGGCCGTGCCCGGCGAGCGCAGCGGTGAGTCGCACCCCGATCAATATCCGGCCGCAGTGAACGCATCCAGCACTACATCGCGCAGGGCATCGGGCAGGGCCTCGATCTCCACGGCGCGGTCATCCAGGTGCAGGCGCGGGTCCAGGCTGCTGGCCCGGCCCTGCGCCAGGGCCTGCAGCCACAGCAGTACGCAGATGACGAACTCGCGCTCGTGCCCCGACTGCACCTGGCTGGCGCCGCGTTCGATCACCTCGAACGGATACCATTCCTGCTGGTCGGTAAACCTGCCGCCCTGGTGTTGCAGTGCCTGCAGCTGCTGCAGGTGGCGCGGCGCATCGTCGCCCGCATCGCACAGCGCGGCGATCCAGGCCAGTTCGGTCGGGCTGGCCGACAGCGCCAGCGATGGTGAGCGTACTGCGGATGGAGCTGGAGCCAGACCTTCCATGTGGGGCCTCCTCGACACGTTCCGCTGCGGTCTCCCCCGCGCCGCAAGCTTCAGCCGACGGCCGTAAGGCCGACGTGAACAATGGCGCGCCGCCCCTTGTCTGCCAGCCCGGCAAGCGCCATATCGATCTGGCTGCCCGCACCTTCGGGCCCGTACTCTGGAGACCTGCCGTGACCGTTGCCAACCCCCTGCTCGATTTTTCCGGCCTGCCGCGCTTCGAGGCGATCCGCCCCGAGCATGTGGCGCCGGCGCTGGACGTGCTGCTGGCGCAGGCCGAGGCGGCGGTCAGCGCTGCCGAGCAGGTGCAGCCGGTCAGCTGGCAGACCTTCGTTACCCCGCTGGACGATGCCACCGAACGACTGTGGCGTGCCTGGGGCCTGGTCGGCCATCTGCAGGGCGTGGTCAACACGCCCGAGCTGCGCGAGGCGTACAACAGCAACCTGCCGCGGGTAACCCGCTTCGCCAGTGCGCTGGGCCAGAACCTGGCCTTGTACCGCCAGTACCAGGCCCTGGCGGCCAGCACCGAGGCGGCCGGCTTCGACGAGGCGCGCCGCAAGGTACTGGAAAACACCCTGCGTGATTTCCGCCTGGGCGGTGCGGAACTGGATGCGGACGCGCAGCAGCGTTTCGCGGCGATCAAGGAAGAGCTTTCGGCGCTGTCGGCGAAGTTCTCGCAGAACGTGCTCGATGCCACCGATGCGTGGTCGCTGATCGTCGAAGACCCGGCGCGTCTGGCTGGCGTGCCGGACGACGTGAAGGCCGCTGCACGCGCGGCAGCCGAGAAGGACGGCACGACGGGCTGGAAACTGACCCTGCAGATGCCGTGCTACCTGCCGGTGCAGACCTGGGGAGAAGACCGCGACCTGCGCGAGATCCTGTACCGCGCGAGCGCGCAGCGCGCTTCCGAGTTCGGCGACGATGCACTGGACAACGGCGGCAACATTGATCGCATTCTTGCACTGCGTGCCGAGTTGGCCGCGTTGCTGGGCTTTGATTCCTACGCCGGCTATTCGGTAGCCACCAAGATGGCCAAGGACCCCGCCGAAGTACTGGGTTTCCTGCGTGACCTCGCCGCGCGTGCGAAGCCGTTCGCGGCCAAGGATCGTGCCGAGCTGGAGCAGTTCGCCCACGAGCATCTCGGTATCGACAACCTGCAGGCCTGGGATCTGGCGTTCGCCGCCGACCGCTTGAAGCAGGCGCGCTACAGCTACTCCGAGCAGGAAGTGAAGCAGTACTTCACCGAGCCGAAAGTACTGGGCGGCCTGTTCTCGGTGATCGAACAGCTGTATGGCCTGCGCGTGCAGGAAGACAGCGCGCCGGTCTGGCATGAGGACGTGCGCTTCTTCCGCCTGGTGGATGCGCAGGGCAACCTGGTGGGCCAGTTCTACTTGGACCTGTACGCCCGCGAGGGAAAGCGCGGCGGCGCGTGGATGGATGACTGCCGCAACCGCCGCGAGCGCGCCGATGGCAGCGTGCAGACGCCGCTGGTGTATCTGGTGTGCAACTTCGGCCGTGGCGCCGACGGCAAGCCGGCGACCTTCAGCCACAACGAAGTGACCACGTTGTTCCATGAAATGGGCCATGGCCTGCATCAGCTGCTGACCCGCATCGGCGAGCTGGGCGTGGCCGGCATCAATGGCGTGGAGTGGGATGCGGTGGAGCTGCCCAGCCAGTTCATGGAGAACTTCTGCTGGGAATGGGACCACCTGCAGGGCATGACCGCGCATGTGGACAGCGGCGAACCGCTGCCGCGCGCGCTGTACGAGCGCATGCTGGCTGCACGCAATTTCCACAGCGGCATGGCCACCGTGCGCCAGCTCGAATTCGGCCTGTTCGACATGCTGCTGCATAGCGAGTTCGAAGCCGCGCAGGACAGCGTGCTGACACTGCTTGAGCGCGTGCGTGCAGAAGTGGCGGTGAACCATCCGCCGAGCTGGAATCGCTTCCCGCACCAGTTCAGCCACATCTTCGCCGGTGGCTATGCCGCCGGTTACTACAGCTACAAGTGGGCTGAAGTGCTGAGTGCCGATGCGTACGCCGCGTTCGAGGAAGCGCCGCAGGCGCTGGCCGCAACCGGCGCGCGTTTCCGCGACGAAGTGCTGTCGCGCGGCGGCAGTCGCCCGGCCGCCGAGAACTTCAAGGCCTTCCGCGGCCGCGCGCCGCAGATCGACGCGCTGCTGCGGCATTCCGGCATGGCGTAAGCACGCTACCGCCATCGACGCATGGCGTGGATCTACTGGAAATCGATGCTTGATGCCCTGGTAGATGCCAACCAAGGTTGGCATCTACCGGGTGTCGTGGCCCGGGATCACTCGGCGTAGATCATCTTCCGGGTCATGCCACCGTCGACGATGAAATCCTGGCCGGTGCTGAAACCGGACAGCGAGGACAGCAGGTATACCGCCAGCGCGCCGATATCTTCCGGTTGTCCCACCCGGCCCACCGGATGCTGGGCATGGTCAGCGGCCGAATACTGCGGCACGTGCCGGCGCGACGGCGCCTGCCAGGCATCGGTGCTGATCCAGCCGGGGCTGATGCTGTTCACCCGCACCGCCGGTCCGGCACTGATTGCCAGTGCATGGGTGAAGGCCACCAGCCCGCCTTTGGCCGCTGCATAGGCTTCGCTGTTTGCCTCGGACTGCCAGGCGCGTGTCGATGCGATGTTGATGATTGCGCCTGCATCGGCCGACAGCGCCGGCAATGCATGCTTGCTGCACAGGAACGCACCATGCAGCGACGAAAGCCGGCGCTGCCATTCTTCCCAGTCCATGTCCTGCAGCAGGGTGCCGTGCGGCCCGGCGATGCCGGCATTGTTGACCAGGCCGTCGATGCGGCCGAAGCGTTGCAGCGCCACAGCGATGAAGTCGCGCACACTGGTTTCGTCGGTGATGTCCAGCCGCTGGAACGCCGCATCCTCACCGCGCTGCCATTCGGCGAGGCAGGCCTGGCCCGCCTCCACATCCAGATCGCCGATCAGCACGCGGCCGCCGGCCCCAAGCACCGCCTGGGCGATGCCGCGGCCGATGCCGTTGGCACCACCGGTGACCAGCACGACCCTGTCGTGCAGCGGCGCAACCGGCCAGGCAGCAATCGGCGGCGCCGTGCTCATGACAGGTCGTCACCGCGCAGGCGACGGTGCCAGCCCTCAACACCAATCCGGTCCAGGGTCTGGATGTTGCGCTCGACGATCACGTCCGGATCCGGGTAGACATCCACCGCGCGTTCCACGCTGTCTTCGCGCAGCAGGTGCAGGGTGGGGTAGGGCGCGCGGTTGGTGTAGTTGCTGGCGTCATCGGCGGCGACACCATCGAATTGATAATCCGGATGGAAGCTGGCCACCTGCAGGATGCCCTGCAGGTCCAGCGCCTCGATCGCCGCATCGGCGTTGTCGAGGAAGTCGTTGTAGTCGAGGAAGTCGGTCAGCACCTGCGGGTGCACGATCAGGGTGGTATCGATCTGCTCGGCCGGCGTGTCGCGCAGCAGCACCAGTTCTTCGGCCAGTTCTTCCACCAAAGCTTCTGGTGTGGTCGCGTCGCTCAGCACGATGCGGACCTGGTCCTTCACGTACACCGCCTTGGCGAACGGGCACAGGTTCAGGCCGATGACGATGCGCTCCAGCCACAGGCGGGTGGCGGCGATCGGGTCATCGGTTGGCAGGGTGGTGTCGGTCATGGCGGGCGCATCGGCTGGCGTGGGTGGCCATTGTAGGCGTGCCGGTGCGGGGGTGCCGTTCACTGTGCAGGAACTGGACAACGGCGATGCTGAAAATTCCCACCGATTCAATCCCTTGCCGATATCACGCCAATGGCCGATTGCCGACGCTGCCGGCCAGGCGTGCAATGGCGGCACGACACAGGAGGACTTCACATGACTGCATCTTCCCCATGGCTGCCGGACACACTCTGGTCAGGCGCCTTTTTCGATGGTCAATGGAGCGCTGCCGCACAGCGCCAGCCGGTGATCGAGCCCGCCACCGGGCAGTCGCTTGGCGAGATCGGCCTGGCCGACGCGGCGCAGGTCGCGCGTTCTGCAGCCGCTGCGGCGCAGGCACAACAGGCCTGGGTGGCGGCACCTTACGAACAGCGCGCCGAGGTGCTGCGCAAGGCTGCACGCCTGGCCGAGGAAAACGTCGACACGCTGGTCGACTGGTTGGTCCGCGAAAGCGGCTCCACCCGCCTGAAGGCCGGGTTCGAGGCCAAGGTGACCATCAAGGCGCTGCATGAGGCCTCGGCGCTGCCGTCGCGCAGCGTAGGTGAGATCCTGCCGTCCGAGCCCGGCAGGCTGAATCTGGCGCGGCGCCGTCCGCTGGGTGTGGTGGGGGTGATCTCACCGTTCAATTTCCCGCTGTACCTGGCGATGCGCGCAGTGGCCCCGGCCATCGCTCTCGGCAATGCCGTGGTGCTCAAGCCCGACCCGCGCACGGCGGTGTGCGGTGGTGCGGTGATCGCACGCCTGTTCGAGCAGGCCGGTCTTCCGCAGGGTGTGCTGCACATGTTGCCCGGCGACGGCGCCGCCGGTGCCGCGCTGACCAGTGATCCGCACGTGGCGATGATCCAGTTCACCGGTTCCACCGCTGCCGGGCGCAAGGTCGGCGAAGCCGCCGGCAAGCACCTGAAAAAAGTGTCGCTGGAGCTGGGCGGAAAGAACGCGCTGATCATCCTCGACGATGCGGATCTGGATCTGGCCGTGGCCAATACCGCCTGGGGCGTGTACCTGCACCAGGGTCAGATCTGCATGGCCACCGGCCGTGTGCTGGTACAGCGAAGCATCCATCAGGCGTTCCTGCAGAAGCTGGTGGCCAAGGCGAAGTCGCTGAAGGTAGGCGACCCGGCACGCGAGGACGTGGCGCTGGGGCCATTGATCAATGCCGCGCAACGCGACCATGCGGCGCGCGTGGTCGACGACGCGGTGAAGGCCGGTGCGTCCCTCGAAACCGGCGGCACCTACCAGGACCTGTTCTTCGCGCCGACCGTGCTCGGCAACGTCAGCGCCGACAATCCGGCGTTCAACGAAGAAATCTTCGCACCGGTAGCGGTGGTGGTGCCGTTCGATGACGACGACGAAGCCGTGCGCCTGGCCAATGACAGCGAATACGGCCTGTCGATGGCGATCGTCTCCAGCAATGTCGGCCGCGCGCTGAAGCTGGGCGAGCGCCTGCGTACCGGGCTGCTGCACATCAACGACCAGACCGTGAACGATGAGGTCATCAATCCCTTCGGCGGGATAGGAGCGTCCGGTAACGGCACCAGCATCGGCGGCCCGGCCAACGTGGAGGAATTCACCCAGTGGCAATGGATGACGGTCAAGGGCGAAGCCCCGGCCTATCCCATCTGATCGAGGAGAACACAACGATGAGCAGCAATAGTGGATCGCGTGACATCACCGCCGCCGTGGTGCGCGGCAAGGAACAGCCCTTCGTCATCGAACAGGCACGCCTGCGCGGACCGCAGGACGACGAGGTACTGGTGAAGATCGTGGCGACCGGCCTGTGCCATACCGATCTGATCGTGCGCGACCAGTACTATCCGGTGCCGCTGCCGGCGGTGCTGGGCCATGAGGGCGCGGGCATCGTCGAGGCGGTCGGCCCCAACGTGCGTGAACTGAAGGCCGGCGACCACGTGGTGCTGACCTATGGCCAGTGCGGTCACTGCAATCCCTGCCGTGGTGGACATGGTGCGTACTGCCGCGATTTCTTCGCGCTGAACTTCGGTGGAGATGATGGCCACGGCCATACCGCCATCACCGATGCACAGGGCCAGCCGTTGCACGATCACTTCTTTGCACAGTCTTCGTTTGCCACGTTTGCGTTGGCGCGTGAGATCAACGCGATCAAGGTGCCTGACGATGCGCCGCTGGAGCTGCTGGGCCCACTGGGCTGCGGTATCCAGACCGGTGCCGGTGCGGTGCTCAACTCGCTGCAGGTGCGATCGGGCAGCAGCTTCGCCAGCTATGGCGCCGGTGCGGTCGGCCTGAGCGCGGTGATGGCGGCCAAGGTCGCCGGTGCCACCACCATCATCGCCATCGACGTGGTGCCCTCGCGGTTGCAGCTGGCCATGGAGCTGGGTGCCACCCACGTGGTCAACAGCGGCGAGACCGATGTGATCGAGGCCGTGCGTGCGATCACCGGTGGCGGCGCCGATTTCGCGCTGGAATCCACCGGTCGTCCGGAGGTGCTGTCGGCCGGTATCGAGGCCTTGGCCGGGCTGGGCATGATGGGCGTGGTCGGTGCGCCGAAGCTGGGCACCACCGCCAGTTTCGATGTGAACAACCTGCTGCTGGGTGGTCGCAGCATCCGTGGCATCGTCGAGGGTGACAGCGTGCCGCAGGTGTTCATTCCGCAGTTGGTGACGCTGTACCAGCAGGGGCGCTTCCCGTTCGACAGGCTGGTGAAGTTCTATCCGCTGGAGCAGATCAACCAGGCGGCCGAGGACAGTACGCGGGGGATTACCCTGAAGCCGATTCTGCGGATCGCTGCGTGAGGTGAGGGTTTGCAGGGCTGCGCCCTGCACCCGCCGAAGCAACGTCAACGGCAACGTCAAACGCTGGCATTCCGTGGGATGGCGGGGTGGGTCCGGTTGCGGGGGACGCCGTAAATACGTCCCTGTAGGCTTGGCCGCGGCATCCATGCCGCGGACACCCCCGCAACCGGACCCACCCCGCCTTCGACAGATCTCCGCGATCTGTCGGAATGGCATGGCCTGTCCTTGGTAGGGGTCGACCTTGGTCGACACATGGATCCACGCCATGCGTGGATGAATGCCTGACGGAAATGGAAACGCTCCGTTGCTGGGACGTAACGCGGGCATTGCGTGCGCGGGTGTACTCTGCGTGCATGATGGCCACGACAGTCGGGCAACAGCAGTTGGTGGCGGCGCGTGCCGCTTTTGCCGAGGGCGATGTGCAGTCGCTGGCGATGCTGCCTTTACCGTTGCAGCAGTCCTGGCAGCGTTCGCATGCGGCCGGCGTGCGCCCCGGGCAGGAGCCGTATTACCCGCCTTTGCAGGGCAATGGCCACCACTTGGCGTCCCGCGATGACCGTCGCCTGGCACGTTGCGTACAGCCCGAGCTGGAGCAGTTGTGGTCTGCGTTCGGTGCGCGGGGATGGACGATGTTCTGCGCCAACCGCGAGGGCATGGTGATCGTGCATCGCGCCCATGGCCTGGAAGATGCGCCGCTGCTGCGGCCGATCCAGGTGGGACGGCGGTTGGGCGAGGCCGAGATCGGCACCACTGCGCCTGCGGTCAGCCTGGCCGACGACCTGCCTGCATTGGTACGCGGCAACGAACACTATCTGCAGCGGTTTGCCCCCGTGTTCTGCTTGAGTGAGCCGCTGCATGACCTGCAGGGGCGGGTCTGCGGTGCGATCGACATCACCGGGCTGGGGGAGCGCGATCCGGCACTGCTGCAGGGCTATTTCCGGCAGGCGGCGCTGGCCATCGAGAACCGTTTGATGCACACGCTCAGCGATGTGCACCTGCTGGCGGTGCAGCATGATCCGCGCTGGCTGGCATCACCGCTGCAGGGCTTGTTGGCGGTGCAGGAAGACGGCCAATTGCTTGCCGCCAACCGCGTCGCCCGGCGTCTGCTCGGTCTGCCACGGCGTGGGCCGCTGCCGTTGCTTTCGTTGGACACGCTGTTTGCCGGCGCCAGCGCCGCACAGCGCCGTCGATTGCTGCAGCCCGGCCCTGCGCATCGGGTGCGGCTGGGTGAGGGTAGTGCGGTCCATCTGCAGCATCTGCAGGCACCGCGCGCTGCACGGTCGCATTCGCCGGCTACGGCCGCGGCGCCCGCGCAGGCAGCGCCACTGCGTGACCAGCAGCGGGATGCAGCGCGCCGCGCCGCACGTGCCGCCGACGGCAATATCAGCCTCGCTGCGCGCCAACTCGGAATCTCGCGGACAACGCTGTACAAACTGCTGCGCGAGTGAGGCCGGCAACCGGGGCCGGCGCTACACCCCGGTGTCGATCAATCGCGGAAATTGTTGAACTGCAGCGGCAGTTCGAACTTGCCGGCCTTCAGCACGGCGATGGCATCCTGTAGGTCGTCGCGCTTCTTGCCCATCACCCGCAGCTTGTCGCCGTTGATCTGGGTTTCCACCTTCAGCTTGGCTTCCTTCAGCGCCGCAGCGATCTTCTTTGCGATCTTCTGCTCGATGCCCTGCTTGACGGTGATCTTCTGCCGGGCCTGGGCCAGGTTGGTTTCCACGTCGCCATATTCCAGGCTTAGCACGTCGATGCTGCGGGCGGCCAGGCGTGCGCGCAGGATGTCGTTCATCTGCTTGAGCTGGAACTCGCTCGGCGCGGACTGGGTGATCACTTCACCCTCGCGCTCGAACCTGGCGTCCACGCCCTTGAAGTCGAAACGGGTGGCAAGCTCGCGGTTGGCCTGGTCGAGCGCATTGGTCAGTTCGTGGGTGTCGACTTCGGACACAACGTCGAAGGAAGGCATGGGCGTTACTCCGCAGAAATCAGTGGTGCTCATTCTATCGTGCCGGTCGCGGCGGCAACGTCCGCGGTCGGTGATAATGGGCCATGAACCTGCAACGCTCCCCTTCGCGCGCCGTGGCCTGGATGGTCGCGGCTGTCGCCTGCTTCTCGCTGATGGACGCCGGCATGAAGCAGCTTTCGGCCAGCTATCCCTCGCTGGAGGTGACCTTCCTGCGGGGCGTGGCGTCGCTGCCCTTCGTGCTGGTCTGGGTACTGGCCAGTGCCGGGCCACGCTCGCTGATCCCGCGCCGCTGGGGTCTGCACCTGCTGCGCGGCGGGCTGGGCATGGCGATGATCGGCTGCTTCGTGTTCGCCCTGCGCGACCTGCCACTGTCCACCGCCTACACCATCTATTTTGTCGCGCCGCTGCTGATTGCTGCCTTGTCGGTGCCGCTGCTGGGCGAGCGGGTCGGACCGCGGCGCTGGGTCGCCATCGGCATCGGCCTGGTCGGCGTGCTGGTGGTGCTGCGGCCAGGCGTGGGTGGTTTCATCTCGGTGCCGGGCCTGATGGTGCTGGCCGCTGCCACTGCCTATGCCATCGCCGCGATCACCGTCAGCCTGCTGACCCGCACCGATACCTCGCAGTCGATGGTGGTCTGGTTCCTGGTCATCATGGCCATCGGCGCCGGGCTGCTGGCAATCCCCGGCTGGGTGCCGCTGCAGATGGCGCATGCGCCGTTGATCGCCGGCATGGGCCTGGCCGGAGCGCTGGGCCAGATCGCGCTGACCAAGGCTTTCCAGCTGGGTGAGGCCTCGATGATCGCGCCGCTGGAGTACAGCGGCCTGGTCTGGGTGATCGGCTGGGATCTGGCCTTCTGGGGGCAGCTGCCGGATGGCTACACCTGGGCGGGCGCGGCGATCATCGTCGCCTCGGGCCTGTACCTGCTGCACCGCGAACGGGTGAACCGACAGGAACCGCCGAAACCGTTGGACCATCCCTGAACCGGTTTGGCCGGGGAATGGGGTCAGAGCCCCTGCGGGGATCCGACCCGGGGTCAGATCCCCGCAGGGGCTCTGACCCCGGCCAATGAGCCGGTGTGGGCGCCTTAGAACCAAAAGGAATAACATTCTGACCCATGGCGCGGGCGCGCGAGCGCCGGCGCTGGTAGGCTGCACGCCCCCTTCCATCGCCCTCCCGGTGAGCTGATCCTGTGATCGAGTTCCAGCGCCTGCACAAATCCTATGCCGTTGCCGGCCGCGCGGTCAGCGCGCTGCAGCCGCTGGACCTGACCATCGAGGCCGGTGAAGTTTTCGGCATCATCGGCCATTCCGGAGCGGGCAAATCGACGCTGATCCGCATGATCAACCGTCTGGAAGAGCCCAGCGGAGGCCGTCTGCTGATCGCCGGTGAAGATGTAACCGCACTGGAGCCGGAGGGCCTGCGCGCGCTGCGCCGCCGGATCGGCATGATCTTCCAGCACTTCAACCTGCTGTCCTCGCGCACGGTGACGGGCAACGTCGCCTTCCCGCTGGAGCTGGCCGGTACGCCGAAGGCCGAGATCGATGCGCGCGTGGCCGAACTGCTGCAGACCGTGGGCCTGCAGGCGCATGCGGACAAGTATCCGGCGCAGCTGTCGGGCGGGCAGAAGCAGCGTGTGGGCATCGCCCGGGCACTGGCCACCCGTCCGCAGATCCTGCTGTGCGATGAGGCCACCAGCGCGCTGGACCCGCAGACCACCGCCTCGGTGCTGGCGTTGCTGTCGAAGATCAACCGCGAACTGGGCCTGACCATCGTGCTGATCACCCACGAGATGGACGTGATCCGTCGCGTCTGCGACCGCGTGGCTGTGCTCGATGCCGGCCAGCTGGTCGAGACCGGCCCGGTGACGAAGGTGTTCCTGCATCCGCAGCACCCGACCACCCGCCGTTTCGTCAGCGAATCGGAGCAGGTGGACGAGGGCACGCTGCACCGCGATTTCGACGCTGTCGGTGGCCGTGTCGTACGCCTGACCTTCCTCGGCGCCGACACCTACGAACCCCTGCTCGGCAGCGTCGCGCGGCAGACCGGGGTCGACTACAACATCCTGTCCGGCCGTATCGACCGGATCAAGGACACCCCGTATGGCCAGCTGATCGTCGCCCTGGTGGGCGGCGACCAGTCCGCCGCGCAGGCCGCGTTCGTGGCTGCCGGCGTGCACGTTGAGGAACTGCGTCGATGATCATCGCCACCGCCGGCGGCTTCTTCCGCCACCTGGATGCAGGCAAGTGGGCCGACATCGGCCAGGCCACCATCGACACCCTGCTGATGCTGGTCGGTTCGCTGCCACTGACCCTGGCCATCGGCCTGCCGCTGGGCGTGCTGCTGTACCTGTTTGGCGCGCCACAGCTGAAGCGCCGGCCGTTCGCCTACGGCGTGCTTGCGCTGGTGGTGAATCTGCTGCGCTCGGTGCCCTTCATCATCCTGATGATCGTGCTGATCCCGGTGACGCTGTTCCTGATGGGGACGTCGCTGGGTGTGCGTGGCGCGATCGTGCCGCTGGTCATCGGCGCTGCGCCGTTCTATGCGCGCCTGGTGGAAACCGCGCTGCGTGAAGTGGATCGTGGAGTGATCGAGGCGACCCAGGCCATGGGCGCCACCACCTGGCAGCTGGTCACCCGCGTGCTGCTGCCTGAAGCACGGCCGGGCCTGATTGCCGGTGCGACGGTGACCACCGTGGCCCTGATCGGTTTCACCGCGATGGGTGGTGCGATTGGCTCTGGTGGCCTCGGTGACCTGGCGTTCCGCGACGGCTACCAGCGGTCGCATACCGACGTGGCACTGGTCACCGTGGTCCTGCTGCTGGTGCTGGTGCAGCTGCTGCAGATGCTGGGCGACCGCCTGGTCGCGCATTACAGCCGCCGATAACAGAATGCCGGGCGGCGCCCGGCATCGTTCAGGTAGTGCCGGCCGCTGGCCGGCAACCTCGTGAATTCCTGACGCATCGTGCAGCTGCCGGCCAGCGGCCGGCACTACCGCATTCGATCAACGCACGTTCGGCACTTCGTAGCCCAGCTTGCCGACCTGTTCGGCGTGCTGCGGCACGCGCTTGAGCTTGTCGGTGTTCACCCCGTACTCGTCGCGCAGGCGTTCGGCCAGATCCTTGTACAGTGCCTTGTCCATGTCAGGCGTGCGGGAGAAGATCCAGGCCATCTCGCGTCCCGGGTAGCCGATCAGCGCCCAGGAATAATCCGGCGCCACTTCCAGCACCCGCGAATGGGTCGGCACGACCCGGTAGAACCAGGTGCGCCAGCCATGGTTGCCACTGTCGGGATCGACACTGGCACGCGCGCGGATTTCCTGCAGGGGCTCGCCGAAGCCATCGCGGTAGCGATAGGTGATGGCGACCTTGTGGTCCTCGCGCAGCTCGTACTGGTTGACGCTGGCGACGTGGCCGCGTTCGATGAAGTTCGGCACGCGGCCGATCACGTACCAGGTCCCCATGAAGCGCTGCAGGTCGATCGTCCCGTCTGCAGAGGCTTCCGCGGCGCTGTTGCGGGACGGCGGTGGGGAATTGGCAGCCACTGCCGGACCGCCCAGGGACAGGGCCAGCAACACAGCGCAGAGCGGGCGGATCGAGGTCATGCGGGAGCGGGCTCCAGTGGGCTTGCCCGCGCATGGTCACTGTGTGCACGCAATCCGTCAATGGTGTCGCAGCCGGTGAGAAGCCCCGCAGCCAAGCTGGCCCGCATCGACCACCGGAGAATCCGCATGCGCACACGTCCCCGCCACCGCCTTCCAGCTGAACGCGTCAGCGAACGTAGCGATCCACGCCTGCTGCGGGTGGTGCCGCAGCTCGCCTTGGCCGGGCTGGCCGTGGTGCTGGTGTGGCCGGCCGCGCGCGGCAGCAGTGTATGGCTGGGTTGGTTGCCGCTGTGGCTGGTCGGCATGCCATTGGCGGCCTGGTGGGCCCTGCTGCGCTGCCCGTTGCCCACGCGTGCCGTACTGCGCTGGTTGCGACGCGACACTGGGCAGGCCCGGCGTCGCTCCCAGCCACGTACGCGCAAGGCGCACACCGCCACGGCCTGACCTTCGACACGGGGGCCGCCCCGGTGATCCATGCTAGCGTTCCACGGCTAATGACTGCCTGGAGCTGCAATGTCACGATTCGCTTCCGCCTGCCTGCTGGCCGGCATGATGACCGCTGCCTCGGTGGGTACCGCCGTGGCCGCTGAAGACACCGACCGTTACGCCTGGCTGGAGGACGTCACCGGCGACAAGCCGTTGTCCTGGGTCAAGGAACAGAACGCCAAGTCCGAGGCGCGCCTGGCGCAGACCCCGGCCTTCAAGCAGATGGAGACCAGCATCCGCGAGGTGCTCGACTCGGACGCCAAGATTCCCGGCGTGCAGAAGATTGGTGATTACTACTACAACTTCTGGAAGGACAAGCAGCACGAGCGCGGCCTGTGGCGCCGCACCACTCTGGCCGAGTACCGCAAGGCCTCGCCGACCTGGGAGACCGTGCTCGACCTGGATGCGCTGAACAAGGCCGAGAACGAGAACTGGGTCTGGCACGGCGCCGACTGCCTGCGTCCGGACTACAGCCGCTGCCTGATCGCGCTGTCGCGCGGCGGCGCCGACGCCGATGTCACCCGCGAGTTCGACCTGGTCAGCAAGAGCTGGATCAAGGACGGCTTCTTCCGTCCCGAGTCGAAGGGCGGCCTGAGCTGGATCGACCGCGACACCGTGTTCGTCTACACCGACTTCGGCAGCGGTTCGATGACCACCTCCGGTTACCCGCGCGTGGCCAAGCTGTGGAAGCGTGGTACGCCGATGTCCACGGCCAGCCTGGTCTATGAAGGCAAGCCGGAAGACATGTACATCGCGGCGATGCACGATGACACCCCGGGCTTCGAGCGCAATCTGGTCAGCCGCACGCTGGCCTTCTACAACAACGAGATCTACCTGCGCGGCGACGATGGCAAGCTGACCAGGATCGATGCGCCGAACTCGGCCGAGAAGGGCCTGCACAAGCAGTGGCTGACCCTGGAACTGCGCGATCCGTGGACCGTGGGTGGCAAGACCTACGCCTCCGGCGCACTGCTGGTCACCAAGCTGGATGATTTCCTGGCCGGCAAGCGCGACTTCGAGGTGCTGTTCACCCCGACCGCTACCACCTCGCTGGCCAGTGCCTCGTGGACCAAGAACCACCTGGTGCTGAACGTGCTGGACGATGTCAAGAACCGCCTGTCGGTGCTGACCCCGACCGCCAAGGGCTGGCAGAAGAGCGATTTCGTCGGTGCGCCGGCCTTCGGCACCCTGGGCGTCAGTGCGGTCGACAGCAACGACAGCGATGCAGTGTGGCTGACCGCCACCGACTACCTGACCCCGACCACCCTGGCCATCGCCGACATCGGCAAGGCGCCGGAAGTGCTGAAGACCATGCCGGCGTTCTTCGATGCCGACGGCAAGGTCATCGAACAGCACTTCGCCACCAGCAAGGACGGCACCCGCGTGCCGTACTTCGTGGTGCACGACAAGGCGATGAAGCTCGATGGTTCCAACCCGACCTTGCTGTACGGCTACGGTGGCTTCGAGATCTCGCTGACCCCGGCGTATTCCGGTGGCATGGGTCGCGCCTGGCTGGAGAAGGGCGGCGTGTACGTGGTCGCCAACATCCGTGGCGGGGGCGAGTACGGTCCGCGCTGGCACCAGGCGGCGCTGAAGCAGAACCGTCACAAGGCCTATGAAGACATGGCCGCCGTTGCCCAGGACCTGGTCACCCGCAAGATCACCTCGGCCAAGCACCTGGGCGTGCAGGGCGGCAGCAACGGTGGCCTGCTCACCGGCAACATGCTGACCCAGTACCCGGAGCTGTTCGGTGCGGTGGTGGTGCAGGTTCCGCTGCTCGACATGAAGCGCTACAGCCACCTGCTGGCCGGCGCGTCGTGGATGGCCGAGTACGGCAACCCGGACACCAGCGACTGGGAGTTCATCAAGACCTTCTCGCCGTACCACCTGTTCGACGCGAAGAAGAGCTACCCGCCGGTGCTGTTCACCACCTCCACCCGCGATGACCGCGTACATCCGGGCCACGCCCGCAAGATGGCCGCGAAGATGATCGATGCCGGCAAGGACGTGACCTACTACGAGAACATCGAAGGCGGTCATGGCGGTGCGGCCAACAACGCGCAGGCCGCGCACATGTCGGCACTGGCCTACAGCTTCCTGTGGGAGCGGTTGGGCGGTAAATGATGAAATGAAAAACGCCGCCCTCGGGCGGCGTTTTTCTTCATGGGTAGTGCCGGCCGCTGGCCGGCAATGCCGTCAGCGCGACCCGCCCCAGCTTTTCAACCCGCGCGCAATCCGCTCCACGGCCTCCTGCAACCGCGGCACTTCCTGGGTATAGGCCAGGCGCACGTGCTGGTTCGAGCGATGGAAGCCGAAATCCAGGCCCGGGGTGAACGCCACATGCTCGGTCTCCAGGAAGTGCGCACAGAACGCCTGCGCGTCATCGGTGAACGCGCTGACGTCGGCGTACAGGTAGAACGCCCCCTGCGGCTCCACTTCGATGCGGAAGCCCAGTTCGCGCAGGGCCGGCAGCAGGAAGTCGCGGCGCTGCTGGAAGGCCTGGCGGCGCTGCTCGAAGATCGCCATCGCCTCCTCACTGAAACAGGCAAGGGCCGCATGCTGGGCGATGCTCGAGGCGCTGATGTACAGGTTCTGCGCCAGCTTCTCCAGGTCGGGTACTGCCGCCGGCGGCGCCACCAGCCAACCCAGTCGCCAGCCGGTCATGCCGAAGTATTTGGAGAAGCTGTTCAGCACGAACGCGCTGTCATCCACCTGCAGCACGCTCGCGGCATCCAGGCCGTAGGTCAGGCCGTGATAGATCTCGTCGACCACCAGGTGGCCACCGCGCGCATGCAGCGAAGCCGACAGTGCCGCCAGTTCATCGGCTGACAGCACGGTGCCGGTGGGATTTGCCGGTGATGCAACCAGCGCGCCGACGCTGTCGGCGTTCCAGTGCTGCTGCACCAGCGACGGGGTCAGCTGGTAGGCCGTTTCGGGGCCCACCGGCACCAGCTGCGCGCCACCTTCCACCAGTCGCAGGAAGTGGCGGTTGCACGGATAGCCGGGATCGGCCAGCAGCCAGTGGCGGCCCGGGTCGACCAGCAGGCTGCTGGCCAGCAGCAGCGCGCCGGAGCCGCCCGGCGTGACCAGGATGCGTTCGGGGTCGATATCCAGGCCGTAGTGGCTGCGATAGAAGCCGCTGATCGCCTGGCGCAGGGCGGGCAGCCCGCGTGCGGCGGTGTAGCGGGTGTGGCCGGCGGCCAGCGCCGCCTGGCCGGCACGCACGACCGGCTCGGCGGTGGTGAAGTCCGGTTCGCCGATCTCCAGATGGATCACATCGTGACCGGCCTGTTCCAGCGCCTGTGCGCGGGCCAGCAGGGACATCACATGGAAGGGAGCGATTTCGTGGCTGCGCCGGCTGTAGCCCGGCGTGTGGGGCAGGGTACTCATGCCCCACATGGTACGCCGGGTGCCGGGGTCGGATCCCTTTTGAATGCAAAAGGGCTCTGACCCCAACAGGAACCGCGCTCGTGACGATCCGCAGGGTTGCCGCTTCGCCGCGATTGGGGTCAGATCCCTTTTCGGGAAAAGGGATCTGACCCCGTCGAAGACCATTGCATTGAAGCGCCTGGAGCCTTATTTCATGAAATCCACTCTCTGCCTGTTGCTTGCGAGCCTGATGACCAGCACCGCTACCGCCGCCACCCCGCCCGTTCCGCCGGATGTTGAGAAGCGTCCGCACGTGGTCAAGGCGCCGTTCGGCGCGACCCGCAACGATGACTATTACTGGCTGCGCGACGACAAGCGCGAGGACAAAGCCATGCTGGCCTACCTGCAGGCCGAGAACGCCTACGCCGACCAGCTGCTGGCACCGCTGAAGCCGCTGGAGGATGCGCTGTACGGCGAGATCGTCGGCCGTATCAAGCAGGACGATGCCAGTGTGCCGGCGCGCGAGCGCGGCTACTGGTACTACAGCCGCTACGAAACCGGCCAGGACTATCCCATCCATGCGCGCCGCAAGGCCAGCATGGACGCGCCGGAGGAAGTCCTGCTCAACGTCAACACGATGGCTGCCGGCAAGGGCTATTTCAGCGTCGGCTCGATGGAGGTCAGCCAGGACAACCAGCTGCTGGCCTGGGCCGATGATGACGTGGGCCGCCGCCAGTACGTCATCCGCTTCAAGGACCTGCGCACCGGCGCGGTGCTGCCGGACACGATCACCGGCACCTCCGGCGACCTGGTCTGGGCCGACGACAACCGCACCGTGCTGTACGTCGAGAACGATCCGGAAACCCTGCTGACCGTGCGGGTGAAGAAGCACGTGCTGGGCACCCTGGCCAGCGCCGACACCGTCGTCTACGAAGAAAAGGACGACAGCTTCTACATGGGCATCGGCCGCACCCGCGACGATCGCTTCATCACCATCGGCGTGCACAGCACCGTGTCCTCCGAAGAGCGCTACGCGCCGGCCAGCGACCCGACCACGTTCACCGTGCTCGCCCCGCGCCAGCGCGACGTGGAGTACGACGCCGACCACTACGATGGCCGCTGGGTGATCCGCACCAACGATGGTGCGAAGAACTTCAAGCTGGTGACCGCACCGACCGACGCCACCTCGCGCGCGCAGTGGAAGGACTGGATCGCCCATGACGATGCAGTGTTCATCGAAGGCTTCGAACTGTTCGATACCTACACCGCCATCGCCGAACGTTCCGAAGGCCTGGAGCGCATCCGCCTGCTGTTCAAGGACGGTCGCAACGACTACGTGAAGGCTGACGAACCGGCCTATTCGATGGGCCTGGGCGACAACACCGAGGCCGACACCACGTGGCTGCGCTATGTCTACACGTCGATGACCACGCCCACCACGGTGTACGAACTGAACACCACCAACGGCGAGCGTCGCCAGCTGAAACAGCAGCCAGTGATCGGCTATGACGCATCGAAGTACGAAACCGACCGGGTCTGGATCACCGCGCGCGACGGGGTGAAGGTGCCGGTGTCGCTGGTCTATCGCAAGGGCTACAAGAAGGATGGCACCGGCGCGTTGTTCCAGTACGCCTACGGCAGCTACGGCATGTCGATGGACCCGTACTTCAACCAGACTGCGGTGAGCCTGCTCGACCGTGGCGTGGTGTATGCCATCGCCCACATCCGCGGTGGCCAGGAAATGGGCCGCGACTGGTACGAGAACGGCAAGCTGCTGCACAAGCAGAACACCTTCAACGACTTCATCGACGTCACCCGTGGCCTGGTGGCACAGGGCTGGGCGGCGAAGGATCGTGTCGCCGCGTCCGGTGGCAGTGCCGGTGGCCTGCTGATGGGCGCCATCGCCAACCAGGCGCCACAGGACTACCGCGTGCTGGTAGCGCAGGTGCCGTTCGTGGACGTGGTCACCACCATGCTCGACCCGACCATCCCGCTGACCACCAACGAGTACGACGAGTGGGGCAACCCCGAGCAGAAGCCGTACTACGAGTACATGCTGTCCTACTCGCCCTACGACAACGTGAAAAAACAGGCCTATCCGTCGCTGTTCGTGGGTACCGGCCTGTGGGATTCGCAGGTGCAGTACTGGGAGCCGGCCAAGTGGGTGGCCAAGCTGCGTGATGACAACACCGGCCACTTCCCGATCCTGTTCCGCACCAACATGGAAGCCGGTCACGGCGGCAAGTCCGGGCGCTTCCAGCGTTACCGCGAACTGTCCGAGTCGTATGCGTTCGTGCTGCAGCAGCTGGGCATCGAAACGCCTGCTGCCGGCGCTGCGACCGAATGACGCATCGTGGCGGCGGTGATATCGCCGCCGCCACCTGCGCTGGGTATCCTTGCGCGATGAGCCTGCCCGAACCGCCCGCTACCAAGGACCTGCCAGCGCCCACCCGGCCGGTGCGGTTCCGTTGGGCGTGGTGGCTGCTGGCCTATGCCAGCCTGGGCACCGGCATCGTCGGCATCTTCGTGCCGGGGCTGCCCACCACCGTATTCATCCTGATCTCGGCCTGGGCCGCCTCGCGCGGCTCCGAGCGCCTGCACGGCTGGCTGCTGCAGCACCCGCGCTTCGGCCCGGCCATCGCCAACTGGCAGGCACATGGTGCGGTCAGCCGCTACGGCAAATGGATGGCCACGATCACCATGGCGGTGTGCGCCGGCATCATGCTGTGGTGCGTGCCGGTGGCCTGGGTGAAGTGGTTCTCCATCGGCAGCATGACCGTGGTGGCGATCTGGCTGTGGACCCGGCCGCTGCCACCCGCGCAGCAGGATTGACCGCCCGCCACGGCCCTGGGAGCCTCGATGCGGTAGTGCCGGCCGCTGGCCGGCAACCGGTTCAAGTGCACCAACCGCTCAGCCGCCAATGGCTATACTCGGGGCATGAACATCCCCCATCGCAATGTCATCCTGATTCCGCTGGCAGCGGCCTCGCTGCTGTTCCTCGCCGCATGCGGCAACAAGGGCCCGCTGGTGCTGCCGCAGAAGCCGGTGCCGGTGGAAGAAACCGTCGAGCCGGCCACCGATGCCGACACCACGCCCGCTGCCACCCAGAGAACCGGTGACGGCAGTCCGTCGGTAACCCCGGACCCGGTCAAGAAGGTGGACGACGGGAATGAGTAAGGCCGGTTCCAACGGCCTGCGCTTCAGCAAGATGCACGGCGCGGGCAACGATTTCGTAGTGATCGACCTGCGCGACGGCACTCCGCCGCCTACCCCGGAACTGGCCGCGCGCCTGGCCGACCGCCATACCGGCGTCGGCTGCGACCAGATCCTGACCATCGAGCCGCCGCGCGCCGAAGGCTCCGTCGCCTCGTACCGCATCTGGAACGCCGATGGTTCCAATTCCGAGCAGTGCGGCAACGGCGCGCGCTGCATCGCCGCCTGGCTGGTACGCGAGGGTAGTGCGCAGGGCGATCACTTCGTGATCGACAGCCCGCTGGCCAGCCACGCCGTGGATGTCCTCGGCGATGGCCAGTACGCGGTGGCGATGGGCGTGCCGCTGTTCGAACCGGCGCAGGTGCCGCTGATCGGCTTCGCCCACCCGCGCGAGGAATACCTGCTGCCACTGCAGGGTGAGACCGTGCGCTTCGCGGCGGTGTCGATGGGCAATCCGCACGCGGTGATCGAAGTGGGCCTGGTCGACGCCGCACCGGTCGAGCGCGTGGGCGGACTGCTGCAGCAGCATGCCTCGTTCCCGAAGTCGGTGAACGTGGGCTTCGCGCAGGTGATGGGCCCGGAACATGTGCGCCTGCGTGTGTTCGAGCGTGGCGTGGGTGAAACCCTGGCCTGCGGCAGTGGCGCCTGCGCGGCTGCAGTGACCCTGATGCATCGCGGCCGCCTGCAGCGCGATGCGCGCATCAGCCTGCCCGGTGGCGACCTGCGCATCCAGTGGCCAGGCGATGGCCAGCCGGTGGTGATGGCGGGCCCGACCGCATTCGTCTTCGAAGGGGAGTGGATCGCATGACTGAGACCGTCGACAAGCTCGGTGCCCATGAAGTCGCCGCCTGGTTGCGGCGTCATCCGGGCTTCCTCAAGCAGTTCCCGGACCTGGCGCTGACCCTGGTGGTGCCACGCGATGACGGCCCGACCGCATCGCTGGCCAGCTACCAGCTGGAAGTGCTGCGCGAGAAGAACCGCGAGCTGGCGCGACGGTTGGCCGACCTGGGCGCGACCGCGCAGGTCAACGAGCGGCTGGCGGTGCGCACGCATCAGCTCACCCTGGCCCTGATGAAGCAGGACAACGCCGCCGATACGCTGCGCGCGATGGCTGCATCGTTGCAGGAAGACTTTGCCGGCGATCTGGTGCGGCTGGTGGTGCATGCGCCGGTGGCCGGGCTGGAGCAGGCCGAGTGGCTGCAGGTGCTGGCTGCCGATGATGCGCAGCTGGGCCCGTTCCGCGACTGCCTGAAGGATGGCGAGCCGATCTGTGGCCGCCTGCACAGCGACAAGAACGCGGTGCTGTACGGAGCGCGCAGCGAGGAAGTGCAGACCACCGCGCTGCTGCCGTTGCCGGGCGTTGGCCTGATCGCGGTGGGCAGCCATGATCCGAACCGCTTCTATCCCGGCATGGGCACGCTGTTCCTGCGGATGATGGGCGAGGCCCTGGTGACTGGGCTCAAGCGCTTCGCGGATTGAGCGGGACACGACGACGATGAGCGCGGTGCAGGCGTTCCTGCAGCACCTGCAGGTGGAGCGACGGATGTCGGCGCATACGCTCGATGCCTACCGCCGCGACCTGGACGCGTTGTCGGTGTGGGCCGAGCCCCGCGGCGTGGCCGTGGAGGCGCTCGATACCGACGCGGTGCGCCAGTTCGTCGCCGACGAACACCGCCGTGGTCTATCTGCCAAGAGCCTGCAGCGCAGGCTGTCGGCCTGCCGCAGCTTCTATGCCTGGCTGCTCAAGCATGGCCGTATCGAGGCGAGCCCGGCAGCGACGCTGAAGGCGCCGCGTGCGCCACGACGGTTACCGCAGGTACTCGACGCCGACGAAGCCGTGCAACTGGTTGAGCTGGAACCGGAAGGCGAGCTGGGTCGTCGTGACCGCGCGCTGCTGGAACTGTTCTATTCCTCCGGCCTGCGCTTGAGCGAAGTCTGCGCGCTGACCTGGCGCGATCTGGATTTCGCCAGTGGCCTGGTCAACGTGATGGGCAAGGGCAACCGGCAACGTCGCGTTCCCTTCGGAAAGCCGGCACGCGAAGCGCTGCTGACCTGGCGCAGCGAAAGCGGCGGTGGTGCCGCCACACCGGTTTTTCCCGGCCGCAACGGGCCGATCAGCCAGCGTGCGGTGCAGATCCGCATCCGCCAGCTGGCGCAGCGCCAAGGTCTGTTCAAGCACGTGCACCCGCACATGCTGCGGCACAGTTTCGCCAGCCACATCCTGGAATCCTCCGGCGACCTGCGCGGTGTGCAGGAACTGCTCGGCCATGCCGACATCGCCACCACGCAGATCTACACGCACCTGGATTTCCAGCACCTGGCCAAGGTCTACGATGCCGCGCACCCGCGCGCGAAGCGTCGCAAAGACCCGTCCGACAAGGGGGGGTAGCGCCGGGCCATGCCCGGCGAGCGCGCAGCGCGGGCTGCGTCGCATGCACGACACATGGATCGCACAGCCACCGGGCATGGCCCGGCGCTACCGGAACGGCCGCCGCTTGATCTGGATCAGGGCAGCGTAGGGGCGACCGGCGCATCGTGGCCGCAGGCCACGAAGAGATGCCGACCATGGCAAAGCCCATTCCGCTGCGTCCCAAGCACCCCGAGCGCATCTGCTGGGGCTGCGACCGTTACTGCGCTGCCGATGCACTGGCCTGTGGCAACGGCTCGGGCCGCACCCAGCACCCGATCGAGACGCAGGGTGAAGACTGGTATGTGGCATGGGGCATTGAACCCAATCCGGACCGGCCATCGCATGCCAAGCGCTGAACGGCAGCTATCGGCACGGGCTTGATCGCTTCGGCGGCTGTCCCCATGTCCCGTGAACAGCTATCGGAGGCCGCATGGACCCCAGTCAGAATCCCACCGTTTTCCACGCCACCACCATCGTCTGCGTTCGTCGCGGCGAGCACGTGGCCATTGCCGGCGACGGCCAGGTCACCCTCGGCCACACGGTGATGAAGGGCAACGCACGCAAGGTCCGTCGCCTCGGCCGTGATGGCCAGGTGCTGGCCGGCTTCGCCGGCGCCGCCGCCGATGCCTTCACCCTGTTCGAGCTGTTCGAGGCCAAGCTGGAAAAGCACGGCCAGCTGCAGCGTGCTGCGGTGGAGCTGGCCAAGGATTGGCGCACCGAGCGTCGCCTCGGCAAGCTTGAAGCCCTGCTGGCCGTGGCCGACAAGGAAACCTCGCTCATCATCAGCGGCACCGGCGATGTGATCGAGCCGGAAGACGGCATCATCGCCATCGGTTCCGGTGGTTCGTATGCGCTGTCCGCTGCACGCGCGCTGATGGCGCACACCGAACTGGACGCACGCACCATCGCCAGCGAAGCGATCAACATCGCCGGCGACATCTGCATCTACACCAACCGCAACGTGGTGGTCGAGGAGCTGTGACGGGGAACCGTCACAGGCATTCCCGATCCGCCGGGCATGGCCCGGCGCTACCGACACTGAATCCGTGAGCACACCCATGCCGCACAAGATCGAAGTTTCCTCCGCCACCATGACCCCGCGCGAGATCGTGCAGGAACTGGACCGGCACATCGTCGGCCAGCATGACGCCAAGCGCGCGGTCGCCATCGCCCTGCGCAACCGTTGGCGCCGCATGCAGCTGCAGCCCGAGCTGCGCAACGAGGTCATGCCCAAGAACATCCTGATGATCGGCCCGACCGGCGTCGGCAAGACCGAGATCGCGCGCCGCCTGGCCACGCTGGCCAACGCGCCGTTCGTCAAGGTCGAAGCGACCCGCTTCACCGAAGTCGGCTACGTCGGCAAGGACGTCGAGCAGATCATCCGCGACCTGGCCGATACCGCCGTCAAGCTGTACCGCGAGCAGGCCAAGGTGCGCGTGCGCACGCAGGCCGAAGAGCGCGCCGAAGACCGCATCCTCGATGCGCTGCTGCCGCGCCGCAGTGGTGGCATCGGCTTCGACCCGGAGGCGGCGCGCAACGAACCGTCGGCGCAGGACAACGAGACCCGCATCAAATTCCGCAAGATGCTGCGCAACGGGGAGCTGGATGATCGCGAGATCGAGCTCGACCTGACCGCCAACGTCAGCATGGACATCATGACCCCGCCGGGCATGGAGGAAATGGGCCAGCAGCTGAAGTCGATGTTCGCCAACCTCGGCGGTGGCGCCAAGGCGCACAAGCGCACGCTGACCATCAAGGCCGCGCGCCCGCTGCTGCAGGAAGAAGAGGCCGGCAAGCTGGTCAACGAGGACGATATCCGCACCGCCGCGATCGAAGCCTGCGAGCAGCACGGCATCGTGTTCATCGACGAGATCGACAAGGTCGCCAAGCGGGGTGATGCAGGCTCGTCTGGCGGTGATGTCTCGCGCGAAGGCGTGCAGCGCGATCTGCTGCCGCTGGTGGAAGGTTCCAACGTGTCCACCAAGTACGGCACGATCAAGACCGACCACATCCTGTTCATCGCATCGGGCGCGTTCCACCTGGCCAAGCCCAGCGACCTGATCCCCGAGCTGCAGGGCCGCTTCCCGATCCGCGTGGAGCTGGGTGCGCTGAGCAAGGCGGATTTCGTGCGCATCCTGACCGAACCGAAGGCTGCGCTGACCAAGCAGTACGAAGCACTGCTGGCCACCGAGGGCGTCAAGGTCAGCTTCACCACCGACGCCATCGACCGCTTGGCCGAGATCGCGTTCCAGGTGAACGAGCGCCAGGAGAACATCGGTGCGCGCCGTCTGCACACCGTGCTGGAGCGACTGCTGGATTCGCTCAGCTACGAAGCACCGGATCGCGATGGTGAAACCCTGGCCATCGACAGTGCCTATGTCGATGCGCACCTGGGTGAGCTGGTGCAGGATCCGGACCTGAGCCGTTACATCCTGTAACCGGGAATGCGAAAAGGCCGCCGAAAGGCGGCCTTTTTCGTTGAGGGTCGGATCCCTCGCCCTGGCGAGGGCTCTGACCCCGCCTGCAACGGGTCAGAGCCCTCTCCGTGCGGAGAGGGATCCGACCCTCGTACCCTCATGCTTCCGGCAGCGGCTCCGGCACCGAACCCGGTACGAACACGCCTTCCTTCACGTAGGCGGCCAGGGTCATGTCCAGCGCCAGCATGCCATCGCGCTTGAGGTCCATCAGGTCCGGCTCGACCATCGCCCCGTGCAGCACGCCGAGCACGGTGGCGTGCAGCATGCGCGCGGCGATCTTCGGGTCGGCACCGTCGCGCAGCTGGCCCAGGTCCTGTGCACGGCGCAGGGCACGTTCCATCCGGTCCAGGGCGTCGCGGAAACCGCTCTGCTGCAGTTCGGTCAGCACCCTGGTGTCGGCTGAGGCATCGCTGCGCAGCATGATCTCCATGGTCTTGCGCAGGCGCTCGTCCTCGGACAGCTCGATGAACGAATGGATCATCACCGCGCGCAGGTCATGCACCGGCGTGTCGCGCTGGTCGGTGGAGGTGCGCTCCAGCTCCTGCATGAAGGGCAGGTGCACCCGCTCGACGATCGCGGTCAGCACCTCGCCCTTGTTCTTGAAGTGCCAGTACACGGCGCCGCGGGTATAGCCGGCGCGGGCACCGATCATCTCCAGCGTGGTACGGGCCACGCCGTGTTCGTGAAAACAGGCTTCGGCGGCATCCAGGATGCCTTCGCGGGTTGCCTGGGTGTCCTCTTTGGTCTTGCGGGCCATGAGCGGGTACGGGTGCAGGTGAAACGTGGCTGAATTGTACCGCTTTACAAACAAACGCGCATGTATGTATATTTCCTTCCCATCATTCCCGTCGTGTGCGTGGCAGGCCTGTCCTGGCTCCCACTCCACCCGGGTGGGCGCTGTTCGCGCGGTCTTCACTCCTGCAAGGGGAGGGTCCGTCGTATCAGCACCTGCTGAGATCCCTCCCTTCAAGAGCCATTCCCATCATGTTGCTGAGCCGAATCCGACCCTTCGCGTTGTCGCTGGCGATCGCTGCCACCGTCGCTGCCTGTGGCGGCCAACCCCAGGCGCCCGAACAGGGGCCGGGCCAGGTCAGCGTGGTCACGCTGAAGTCCGAAACCGTCGGCCTGACCCGTGAGCTGCCGGGCCGCACCAATGCCTTCCTGGTGGCCGAAGTGCGCCCGCAGGTCAACGGCATCGTCGCCAAGCGGCTGTTCACCGAGGGTGGGATGGTCAAGGCCGGCGAGCCGCTGTACCAGATCGAGGACGCCAGCTACCGCGCCCAGGCCAACAGTGCGCGAGCACAGCTGGCCCGCGCCGAAGCCACCGCCAATGCGGCACGACTGAGCGCCAAGCGCATCACCGAGCTGGCCAAGGTCGACGCGGTCAGCCAGCAGGATCTGGAAAACGCCGTGGCCGCGCAGAAGCAGGCCGAGGCCGACGTCGGCGCCGCCAAGGCATCGCTGGACGCCGCCAACGTGACCCTCGGTTATGCGCGCATCACCGCGCCGATCAGCGGCCGCATCGGCAAGTCCAGCGTCACCCAGGGCGCGCTGGTCAGCGCCGGCCAGGCCACTGCGCTGGCGACCGTGCAGCAGCTGGACCCGATCTATGTCGACCTGACCCAGTCTTCGGCCGAGCTGCTGCAGCTGCGCCGCGAACTGGCCGCCGGCCGCCTGCAGGACAACCAGCAGACACCGGTCAGCATCCTGATGGAAGACGGCAGCACCTTCGAACACAAGGGCACGTTGGAGTTCTCCGAAGTCAGCGTCGATCCGGCCACCGGCAGCTTCGCGCTGCGGGTCAAGGTCGACAACCCCGACGGCCTGCTGATGCCGGGCATGTACGTGCGCGCGGTGATCGGCGGCGGTGTGCGCAGCGATGCGGTGCTGGTGCCGATGCAGGGCATCGCCCGCGATCCGAAGGGCGATACCAGCGCGATGGTGGTCGGCAAGGACAACAAGGTCGAAGTGCGCCCGGTCAAGGTCAGCCGCACCGTCGGCGACAAGTGGCTGGTCGAGGACGGCCTGAAGGCCGGCGACAAGGTCATCGTCGAAGGTCTGCAGAAGATCGGCCCGGGCATGCCCGTGAACGCCACCGAACAGGGCGCCGCCCCGGCCAAGCCGGCCGCCGCCCAACCTGCAGCTGCGGCCGCAGGCGCGAAGTAAGCGGAGAACCCCATGGCACGTTTCTTCATTGATCGACCCATCTTCGCGTGGGTCATCGCGATCATCATCATGCTCGCCGGCGGCCTGGCACTGTTCAAGCTGCCGATCTCGATGTACCCCAACGTCGCACCGCCGGCGGTGGAAATCAGCGCCAGCTACCCGGGTGCTTCGGCCAAGGTGGTCGAAGACTCGGTGACGCAGATCATCGAGCAGAACATGAAGGGCCTTGATGGCCTGATCTACTTCTCCTCCAACAGCTCCTCCAACGGCCAGGCCACCATCACCCTGACCTTCGAGAGCGGTACCAACCCCGACATCGCCCAGGTGCAGGTGCAGAACAAGCTGCAGCTGGCGATGCCACTGCTGCCGCAGGAAGTGCAGCGGCAGGGCATCAACGTGGCCAAGTCCAGCTCGGGCTTCCTGAACGTCATCGCGTTCGTGTCCGAAGACGGCAGCATGGATGCCAACGACATCGCCGACTACGTCGGTTCCAATGTCGTGGACCGTCTCAGCCGCGTGCCGGGCGTGGGCAACATCCAGGTGTTCGGTGGCAAGTACGCCATGCGCATCTGGCTGGACCCGAACAAGCTGCACACCTACGGCATGTCGGTGCCGGAAGTGGTTGCCGCGGTGAAGGCGCAGAACGCGCAGGTGGCCATCGGCCAGCTGGGTGGTGCGCCGTCGGTGAAGGGCCAGCAGCTCAACGCCACCATCAACGCGCAGTCGCGCCTGCAGACCCCGGAACAGTTCCGCAACATCATCGTGCGCGGTGCGCAGGACGGTGCCGAACTGCGCCTGGGCGACGTTGCCCGCGTCGAACTCGGTGCCGAGTCGTACGACTTCGTCACCCGTTACAACGGTCAGCCGGCCAGCGGCCTGGCGGTCACCCTGGCCACCGGCGCCAACGCGCTGGATACCGCTGCCGGTGTCGATGAAACCCTGAAGGAACTGGAAGGCTTCTTCCCGGCCGGCCTGAAGGCCGAGATCCCGTACGACACCACCCCGTTCGTGCGCGTGTCGATCAAGGGCGTGGTGCAGACCCTGCTCGAAGCGATCGTGCTGGTGTTCGTGGTGATGTACCTGTTCCTGCAGAACTTCCGCGCCACCCTGATCCCGACCATCGCCGTGCCGGTGGTGCTGCTGGGTACCTTCGGTGTGCTGTCGGTGCTGGGCTTCTCGGTGAACATGCTGACCATGTTCGCGATGGTGCTGGCGATCGGCCTGCTGGTGGACGATGCCATCGTGGTGGTGGAGAACGTCGAGCGCATCATGTCCGAAGAGGGCCTGTCGCCGCTGGAAGCCACCCGCAAGTCGATGAGCCAGATCACCGGTGCGCTGGTGGGTATCGGCCTGGTGCTGTCGGCGGTGTTCGTGCCGATGGCCTTCATGAGCGGCTCCACCGGTGTGATCTACCGGCAGTTCTCGGCGACGATCGTGTCGGCGATGGCGTTGTCGGTGCTGGTGGCCATCGTGCTGACCCCGGCGCTGTGCGCGACCATGCTCAAGCCGCTGAAGAAGGGCGAGCACCACGTCGCCCACAAGGGCTGGTCGGGTCGCTTCTTCAACGGCTTCAACCGCGGCTTCGACCGTACCAGCGAAAGCTACCAGCGCGGCGTGCGCGGCATCCTGCATCGCCCGTGGCGGTTCATGGGCATCGTGGCCGCGCTGTTCCTGCTGATGGGCGTGCTGTTCGTGCGCCTGCCCAGCTCGTTCCTGCCCAACGAAGACCAGGGCGTGCTGATGGCGCTGGTGCAGGCACCGGTCGGCGCAACCCAGGAGCGCACGCTGGAATCGATCGCCGCGCTCGAAAAGCACTTCATGGAAAACGAGAAGGATGCCGTCGAATCGGTGTTCTCGGTGCAGGGCTTCAGCTTCGCCGGCATGGGCCAGAACGCAGGCATGGCCTTCGTCAAGCTGAAGGACTGGAAGGATCGTGATGCCGACAATGGCGTGATGCCGATCACCGGACGTGCGATGGCTGCACTGGGGCAGATCAAGGATGCCTTCATCTTTGCCTTCCCGCCGCCGGCCATTCCGGAGCTGGGTACGGCTTCGGGCTACACCTTCTTCCTGAAGGACAACAGCGGCCAGGGCCATGAGGCATTGCTGGCGGCCCGCAACCAGCTGCTCGGCCTGGCGGCCGGCAGCAAGAAGCTGGCCAACGTGCGTCCGAACGGCCAGGAAGACACTCCGCAGTTCCGCATCGATATCGATGTGGCCAAGGCCAGCTCGCTGGGCCTGTCGATCGACCAGATCAACACCACCCTGGCCACCGCGTGGGGCAGCTCGTACATCGATGACTTCATCGATCGCGGCCGCGTCAAGCGCGTGTTCGTGCAGGCTGACCAGCCGTTCCGCATGGTGCCGGAGGACTTCGATCTCTGGTCGGTGAAGAACGACAAGGGTGAGATGGTTCCGTTCAGCGCCTTCGCCAGCAAGCAGTGGGACTACGGTTCGCCGCGCCTGGAACGCTACAACGGCGTGTCGGCCACCGAAATCCAGGGCGAACCGGCCCCGGGCGTGGCGTCCGGTGATGCCATGGCCGAGATCGAACAGCTGGCCAAGCAGTTGCCGGCGGGCTTCGGCGTCGAGTGGACGGCGATGTCCTACCAGGAACGCCAGGCGGGCTCGCAGACGCCGCTGCTGTACACGCTGTCGCTGATGATCGTGTTCCTGTGCCTTGCCGCGTTGTACGAAAGCTGGAGCGTGCCGACCTCGGTGCTGCTGGTGGCGCCGCTGGGCATCCTCGGTGCGGTGCTGGCCAATACCTTCCGTGGCATGGAGCGCGACATCTATTTCCAGGTGGCGATGCTGACCACGGTGGGACTGACCAGCAAGAACGCGATCCTGATCGTCGAGTTCGCCAAGGAGCATCTGGAGAAGGGCGCGGGGCTGATCGAAGCGACGATGCACGCGGTCCGCGACCGTCTGCGCCCGATCATCATGACCTCGCTGGCCTTCGGCATGGGCGTGCTGCCGCTGGCGATCTCCAGCGGTGCCGGCTCCGGCGCCAAGCAGGCGATCGGCACCGGCGTGCTCGGCGGCATGGTGGTTGGCACCGTGCTCGGCGTGTTCTTCGTACCGCTGTTCTTCGTCGTGGTGCAGCGCGTGTTCAAGAAGCGCAAAGCCACCGAGTGATGACAACCGGTAGCGCCGGGCCATGCCCGGCGAATGCCTCACCGCGTAGTCGCCGGGCCCGGCCCGGCGCTACCACCGTGACCCCCAAGGTGTCGCTATGAAATTCTCTTCTCTTGCAGTATCCCTTGCCACCGCGCTGGCGCTCAGCGCGTGCGGCACCCTGGCGCCGAAGAACACCGCAGTGGCCCCGGCCATTCCTTCGCAGTGGCCGGCGGAAGCCGCACAGGGCGAAGTGGCCGATGCGGCCGCGGTCGGCTGGCGCGACTTCTTCACCGATGAGCGCCTGCAGCAGGTGATCGGGCAGGCGCTGGACAACAACCGTGACCTGCGCGTGGCCGTGCTCAACGTCGAGAAGGCGCGCGGCCAGTACCGCGTGCAGCGCGCTGACCGCGTACCGGGCGTCGCCGTGACCGGGCAGATGGACCGCCGCGGTGGCGACGTACCGGTGACCGAGCAGTTCAGCGCGGGCGTCGGCGTGGCCGAGTTCGAACTGGACCTGTTCGGCCGCGTGCGCAACCTGAGCGAAGCCGCGCTGCAGCAGTACTTCGCTGTAGCCGCCAACCGCCGCAACGCGCAGCTGAGCCTGGTGGCCGAGACGGCCACCGCATGGTTGACCTACGGCGCCGACCAGCAGCGCCTGGCGATCGCCGAAGCAACGGTGAAGACCTATGAGGATTCGCTGCGTCTGGCCGAGGCACGCCATGAGCGTGGCGGCAGTTCGGCGCTGGAACTGACCCAGACCCGCACCCTGGTCGAGACCGCGCGCACCGATGCCGCGCGTCTGCGTGGGCAGCTGGCCCAGGACCGCAACGCGCTGGCGCTGCTGGCCGGCGGCCAGCTGGATCCGGCGCTGCTGCCGGACAGCATCGCGCCGCAGGTGCTTGCGCTGGCACCGCCGCCGGCCGGCCTGCCCAGCGACGTGCTGCTGCAGCGCCCGGACATCATGGCGGCGGAACATCAGCTGCTGGCCGCCAATGCCAACATCGGTGCCGCACGCGCCGCCTTCTTCCCCAGCATCTCGCTGACCGGCAGCATCGGCAGTGGCTCGGGTGAACTGTCGGGCCTGTTCGACAGCGGAACGCGGGTGTGGAGCTTCCTGCCGAAGATCACTTTGCCGATCTTCCAGGGCGGCAAGCTGCGCGCGAACCTGGCGGTGGCCAACGCCGATCGTGATATCGCGCTGGCGCAGTACGAAAAATCGATCCAGAGCGGTTTCCGCGAAACCGCCGACGCGCTGGCATTGAATGTCAGCCTGGATGAGCAGGCCGCCTCGCAGCAGCGCCTGGTGGAAGCGGCCGAGCAGGCCAACCGCCTGTCGCAGGCGCGCTATGACGCCGGCCTGGACAGCTTCGTCACCCTGCTGGATGCACGTCGTACCGCCTACAACGCGCAGCAGACACAGCTGCAGACGCAGCTGGCGCAGCAGTCCAACCGCATCACGCTGTACAAGGTGCTGGGCGGCGGCTGGCACGAACGCGGGTAAGCCGCGCCTCTGGTAGGTGCCAACCTGCCGGGCCTCTGGTAGGTGCCAACCTTGGTTGGCACAGGGCCAGCCGACTGCGCTGACGCATCCGTGCCAACCAAGGTTGGCACCTACCGGAGCAGGTCAAGATTGGCATGGGCCAGTCAGGCCAAGCGTCACGGTCACACCGCTTCGTCATCCCGCCGCTCGGTGCGGCAGGAGCGTACCCGCGTCAGCGCGTCGCCAGCTTCGCGCGCCATCTTCTCGTACTCGGCGCGGATCTCTTCCAGACGCTCTTCGTCCAGCTCTTCAAGGTCCAGCAGCTCGTTGTTGGCCTCGGCGGTGGCGCGGATCAGTTCATCCAGCTTGATCTGCATCGCCGCGGTGTCCGAGTTCTGCGTGTGCTGGATCAGGAACACCATCAGGAAGGTGATGATCGTGGTGCCGGTGTTGATCACCAGCTGCCAGGTGTCGTTGAACTTGAATATCGGGCCACTGATGCCCCACAGCACCACGATCGACACCGCGGCCAGGAAGGTCCACGGCGAGCCGGTGGCGGCCGCGGCCTTCTTGGCGATCGTATTGAACAGGTTCCTTGCGCTCATCGTCATCGTTCCACTGGAATGACGACGATCATCGGCACGTGGCCGTGCAGGTGCCGTGCAGTCGAACGTGTGGCTCAGGCGCGCAGGCGCGGCGCTTCCTGGCTGCGCACCGGGCTGGCCAGGAAGACGTGCTGCCAGCAGCGTTCGACGAATTCGCGGGCCTGCGCTTCGGTCAGGCGCGGCATGATCTGCAGGGCGTACTGGGTCTGGAACAGCTCATCGCGCTGGGCATTGCTGGCGCGCGGTTGGGTGATCAGCGAATCACAGGCGAACTTGATCCACGGCACATAGGTGCCGAACGAGGTGTGCGCGAGTGCGCCATCGGCGTGCTGGCGGCGCCAGTAATCCAGCTCCGCATCGACATTGATGACAGGGGGAATGGCGGGAACTTCAGCGTGCATGACGATCCAATCGGTTGAAGGTGAAAGGGAGTGGGGGCCCGTTACAGTCTGTCCCGGACGGTGGTGCATGCCGCGTCAGCGCGATGTGCAGCCAGCGTGGCGATGGCGCAGCAGCTGTGCGTGTTCAACCGCACCCAGGCGTTCGGCCATGCCGGCCATCGCATTGCACAGGCGCACCAGGTCGCGGGGATGATCGAGCAGCAGATCCTGCTGCATGTCCTGGTAGGCGCTCCAGAACGAGGCACTGCGCTGGTGCAGTGCGTATTGCTGCTGCAGTCGGTCCCAGATCGCGGCCAGGGCCGGGTCGCTGGGAGGACGTACCGCATGCGCTTGCATGGTCGGCTCCAAGCCGGGGCGGGGGCCCCGGTTGCATTCCACCCTAGACGTGGCGGCGCAGCAGGATGTTAGTGGCGCGTGTTGACTGCACGCAGCTGACTGCGCAGCAGTTCACGTTGAAGCAGGCAGACGCTGCCGGCACAAGGCTGTGCCGGCACTGAAGCGTTCATCAAGGCGGACTCATCAGCTGTGGCGGATGCTCATTCGCCGATGTCTTCGTTCCAGATTTCCGGATGTTGCGCAATGAAACCGCCCAACAGGTCCACGCATTCCTGGCTGTCCAGGTCGATCACGTTGACGCCGTTCTCGCGCAGCCAGTCGATGCCGCCCTGGAAGGTGCGCGACTCGCCGACCACCACCGTGCCGATGTTGAACTGCCGCACCAGGCCCGAGCAGTACCAGCAGGGAGCTAGGGTCGTGACCATGATGGTGTCCTGGTAGCGGCGCTGGCGGCCGGCCTTGCGGAAGGCGTCGGTCTCGCCATGCACGGACGGGTCGCCTTCCTGCACGCGGCGGTTGTGGCCGCAGCCGAGCAGGCGGCCGTCGTTGTGGTACAGCGCCGCGCCGATCGGCACGCCGCCTTCGGCCAGCCCCTGGCGGGCTTCGGCAATGGCGGTCTGCAGCAGGGCCTGGTAGTCGGGCGTGGTGATCATGCGGGGCTCCGGTAGGTCGTGGGGCGCCATGATACGACCAGCGTTCCCCGCAGGGGCCCGGCGGTGCGATAATCGGGGCATGAGCGAATCCCCCTACAAATCCGGTACCACCCATTTCGGGTTCCGCGACGTTGACGCCAAGGACAAGCAGAAGCTGGTCGGCCAGGTGTTCACGTCGGTCGCGCGCAACTACGACCTGATGAACGACCTGATGAGCATGGGCGTGCACCGGGCATGGAAGCGCTACTACGTAGCCACCGCGCAGGTGAAGCCGGGTGACCGCGTGCTCGACCTGGCCGGTGGCACCGGCGATATCGCCGCGCTGCTGAAGGAGCGGGTCGGTGCCGAGGGTTCAGTGGTGCTGGGCGACATCAACGCCGGCATGCTGTCGGTCGGCCGTGACCGCCTGACCAACCGCGGCCTGGTGCTCGGCCTGGACTACGTGCAGTGCAACGCCGAAGCCCTGCCGTTCCCGGACAACAGCTTCGACCTGGTGACCATCGCCTTCGGTCTGCGCAACGTGACCGACAAGGATGCCGGCCTGCGCGAGATGTTCCGCGTGCTGAAGGTGGGCGGCCAGGCTCGTGTGCTGGAGTTCTCCGAAGTCACTGCGGATTGGTTCAAGCCGATCTACGACTTCCACTCGTTCAAGATCCTGCCGAAGCTGGGCAAGCTGTTCGCCAACGATTCGGACAGCTACCAGTACCTGGCCGAGAGCATCCGCAAGCATCCGCCGCAGGAAGAGCTGAAGGCGATGATGGGGCAGGCGGGCTTCGAGCGCTGCCACTACAAGAACCTGACCGGCGGCATCGTCTCGATCCACTCCGGCTACAAGCTGTAAGCCTCGCTTTGGTAGGTGCCAACCTTGGTTGGCACACGCCTGCCGCGAGCGGTGATGGATCCGTGCCAACCAAGGTTGGCACCTACCAGAGGCAGGAAGGTGGGCCCAGGGCCCGCCCGCGAGCGATGACGCAGCAATCCGCCGTGGTAGATGCCGACCTTGGTCGGCACAGGTCCTACCGCGCGCGATGACAGATCCGTGCCAACCAAGGTTGGCACCTGCCGGGCCATCGCGGGGCCGGCCATTACCCCGCACCGCGCAACGCTTCCCGGGCGGGGGAGAGGTACCATTGGGGTTTGATCCCCGTAACGGTCCCGATTCATGCGCAATCCGCTGATGCTCCTTCCGCTGGCCGTGGCCCTGGCCGCCGGCTGCTCCCAGGAGGCGGCCGCACCCGCCGCCGCTCCGACTGCCCAGAAGGCTCCCGCCGCCCCCGTGAACGCCGAAAACCGCAGCCACGATGAAAGCTCGTACGCCGAGCCGGACAAGGTCGTCGTCAAGGACATCGCGCTGGATCTGAAGCTGGACTTCGACCAGAAGCAGATCGGCGGCACCGCCACCTACACCCTGGAATGGAAGCAGAAGGATGCCAAGCAGCTGGTGCTGGACACCCGCGAGCTGAGCATCGCCAAGGTTGAAGCGATCGCCGCCGACGGCGCGCGCAGCCCGCTGCAGTTCGTGCTGGCCCCGGTGGACAAGGTGTTCGGCAGTAAGCTGACCATCGAAACCCCGGAGCAGCCGGCCAAGGTGGAAGTGACCTATCACACCGCACCGACCGCGTCGGGCCTGCAGTGGCTGGCGCCGTCGATGACCGAAGGCAAGAAGCTGCCCTTCATGTTCAGCCAGTCGCAGGCGATCCACGCCCGTTCCTGGGTGCCGCTGCAGGACACCCCGAGCGTGCGTTTCACCTACAGCGCGCACGTGGTCTCGCGCCCGGACGTGATGGTGCTGATGAGCGCCGACAACGATCCCAAGGCCGCGCGTGACGGTGATTACACCTTCAAGATGCCGCAGCCGATTCCGTCCTACCTGCTGGCCATCGCCGCCGGCGACCTGGTGTTCGAGCCGATCTCCGGCCGTTCCGGCGTCTGGGCCGAGCCGACCATGGTCAACAAGGCCGCCAAGGAGTTCGAAGACACCGAGAAGATGATCGGTGCCGCCGAAAAGCTGTACGGCGAATACCGCTGGGGCCGCTACGACATGCTGGTGCTGCCGCCGTCGTTCCCGTTCGGCGGCATGGAAAACCCGCGCCTGACCTTCGCCACTCCGACCGTGATCGTCGGCGACAAGTCGCTGGTCTCACTGGTTGCCCATGAACTGGCACACAGCTGGTCGGGCAACCTGGTGACCAACGCCAGCTGGAAGGACATCTGGCTCAACGAAGGCTTCACCACCTACGTCCAGGGCCGCATCACCGAAGCCCTGTACGGCAAGGAGATGGCCGAGATGGAAAAGCAGATCGACCAGACCGATCTGCTGGCCGAAGTGAAGGACATGAGCCCGGCCGACCAGGCACTGGCGCTGCCGCCGCTGAACGAGCGTGACCCGGACGAAGCCCTGAGCCAAGTGGCCTACGTCAAGGGTTCGTGGTTCCTGGAATTCCTGGAACAGCGTTTCGGCCGCGAAACCTTCGATCCGTTCCTGCGCGGCTGGTTCGATGACCACGCCTTCCAGAGCGCCAACACTGACCAGTTCGTCGAGTACCTGAAGAAGAACCTGCTGCCGAAGAATCCGTCGGCGGTCACCGAAGCCGAACTGAAGGCGTGGCTGGACGAGCCGGGTATTCCGGCGTTCGCGGCCAAGGCGCAGTCGCGCAACTTCAGCAGCGTGGACACCGCGCGCATCGCCTTCGCCAGCGCCGGCACCGTGCCGAGCAGCCAGGTGATTGCCGAGTGGAGCACCCAGGAGTGGGTCCGTTTCATCGACGGTCTGGGCGCCACCCAGCCGCTGGACAAGCTGGCCACGCTGGACAAGGCCTTCCACTTCACCGGCACCCCGAATGGCGAAATCGCCATGCGCTGGTACCCGCTGACCATCCGCAGTGGTTACGAGCAGGCCAATGAAGCGGCTGCTGCGTTCATCGAGCGTGTCGGTCGTCGCAAGCTGATCCTGCCGATCTACGCCGAACTGGTGAAGACCCCGAAGGGTCTGGAGCTGGCCAAGCAGGCGTTCGAAAAGGCCAAGCCGGGCTATCACCCGATCACCACCGCCTCGGTGCAGGACATGCTGGCCAAGGCTGAAGCCAAGTAAACGGGAGTGCCGGCCGCTGGTCGGCAACCAGGCACTGCTTCACCGGCAACGGCGGGGAAACCCGCCGTTGCTGTATCCGCTTTTCGCTGCCGATAGAATCGGGATGCACCCGTAAAGGACTCCGCCATGAAACGACTGATCCTGCTCACCGCCTGCACCCTGGCCCTGGCCGCCTGCAGCAACCCCGAGGAAGAACGCAAGGCGCAGGAGGCCGCCGCTGCCGCCGTACAGGCGCAGAAGGAAGCCAAGGCCGAAGACGTTGCCAAGCAGTACGACATGGCCGTGGCCGCGCAGGACTGGGAGCGCGCGCGCCTGCATGGCGCCTCGCTGCTGGACCAGTACAAGGACACCGCCGCCGCCGAGCGCATCGCCGCCGGCTTCGATGAGGTCAAGGCCAAGGGCGATGCCGCGCGCGATCTGCGCCGCATGCAGGGGCTGTGGCAGTACAACCAGATTCCGGTCGGCAACAAGGGCAACCAGGTGTCGGCACAGATCTTCAGCAAGGAACGGGTGGATGTGGATGGAAGCGGCGCCAAGCCGGTGCAGCTGGTGTTCCGCGATCATCCCGAATGGAAGCGTCATGCCTACCTGGTGCTGCAGGCCGGAGATTTCCGCTGCCCGCAGTGCACGGTGAAGGTCACGGTGGACGATGGCAAGCCGATCTCCATGGCGGCATGGCGGCCAAAGACCGATGAGGCGATCGCCATGTTCATCACCGACCAGAAGGCGCTGTGGAAGCTGGCAGCCAAGGGCAAATCAATCAGCATCGAATTCCCGGTCAAGGCCGGTGGCACGCGCACGGCGGTGTTCGAGACCGGTGGCGTGGATGCCAGCCGCATGCCGGCGTGGTGGCATTGACCGTGGATGCACGGGTGGCGGCGCCGGCGCTGTCGACGATCCGCCACTGGGTGTTCGACATGGATGGCACGCTGACCGTGGCGGTGCATGATTTCGCGCGGATCAAGCGCGAACTGGCGATTCCGCAGGAGGATGACATCCTCACCCACCTGGCCGGGTTGCCGGCCGCCGAGGCCAGCGCCAAGCATGCCTGGCTGCTGGCGCACGAGCGTGATTTGGCCGCTGCTTCCCAGCCCGCGACGGGGGCGGTGGCGCTGGTGCGCGCGCTGCAGGGCACCGGCTGCCGCCTGGGCATCCTGACCCGCAACGTGCGCAGTCTGGCGCAAGTCACCCTGCAGGCCATCGGACTGGGTGACGTATTTGCCGAAGACGACATCATCGGCCGCGACGAGGCCGAGCCGAAGCCCTCACCGGCCGGGCTGCAGTACTTCCTGCGACGCTGGCAGGTGGAACCGTCGCAGGTGGTGATGGTGGGCGACTACCGCTTCGATCTGGAATGCGGTCGCGCGGCAGGCAGCCGCACGCTGCTGGTCAATACCCCGGACAACCCGTGGCCTGGCATGGCCTGTTGGCACCTGGCCGATTGCGGGGCGGTGCTGGCGCGCTGGCGAGGCTAGCGCGGCGCCCGCGGCCAACTGCCGACTGTCATCACAGTGTATTGTGCGAGGCCGGCTGGACGTTCTTCGACTGTCCGGCCGGGGGTGAAGCGGGTGCGGTTGGGGAACCGTCGCCGCTCAGTGCTGCGGCCTGATCGAAGCCGCAGTAGGCGTTGAAGGTGCCGGCGGGTGGTTTCGCTGCGCTGGTGGTTGTGTCGGGTAACACGTTGTCCGGTGTGGCCCGCTGCCAAGGATGGGGCATGGGTGTCCTTGGCTCCATTTCTGGATTCCTTTCATGCTCCGAGCTGTGTGGGTGTCGCTGTACCGGCGTCTGTGTCCGATTGCCGCCTTCTTCCTGTTTGGCCTGGTCGCCCTGTCGTTGTCGCGACTGGGGTTGGCGCTGTGGCACGCCGCGCGGGTCAGTGCTGCTGACGGCTGGGCCACGGTGTTCCTGCAGGGGCTGCGGGTGGATGTGTCGACCCTGTGCCTGCTGTACGGCATCCCGGCGGTGCTGGCGCTGCTGTTGCCGCTGGAAGGGCGCGTGGGCCGCGCCTGGCGCCATCTGCTGCGGTGGTGGCTGATCCTGGCGAGCGTGCTGCTGGTGTTCATGGAGCTGGCCACGCCGAGCTTCATGGCCGAGTACGGCCTGCGCCCCAATCGCCTGTTCCTCGAATATCTGATCTATCCCGAAGAAGTCGGGATGACGCTGCTGCGCGGCCATCTGCTGGCCGTGGTGATCGAAGTTGCCGCGGTGATCGTGCTGTTCTGGGCATTGCTTCGCGGCTCGCGGCGCTGGGTCGGCAACAGCCCGATGGTCGCAGTCGAAGCCGGATGGCTGTGGCGGCTGCCGTTGGCGTTCCTGGTGCTGCTGCTGGCGGCGCTGGGCGTGCGTTCCAGCCTGGGTCATCGACCCTTGAATCCTGCATTGGTGGCGTTCTCGACCGACCCGACCATCAATGCCTTGCCGCTGAATTCGCTGTACACCGTCGGCTATGCCGCGCGGCAACTGGCGACCCGCAGCGAAACCTCGCGCGTCTACGGTGACCTGCCGCTGGCCGAGGTGGTCAGCGAGCTGCGCGCCAGCAGCGGCCTGCCGGCATCGGCATATGTCTCCGACGCATTGCCGAGCCTGGCGCTGCGTCCGCCGCAGTACCAGGGCAAGCCGCGCAATCTGGTGATCGTGCTGGAAGAAAGCCTGGGCGCGCAGTTCATCGGCAGTCTTGGCGGACGGCCGTTGTCGCCCAATTACGACCGCCTGAGCAGACAGGGCTGGGCGTTCGAACGGCTGTACGCGACCGGCACGCGTTCGGTACGCGGCATCGAGGCGGTACTGACCGGGTTCCCGCCGACGCCGGCCGAATCGGTGGTCAAGCTGCCCGCCAGCCGCCAGCGCTTCTTCACCCTGGCCGATGTGCTGGGGCGGCATGGCTACGACACCGGCTTCTACTACGGCGGCGAAAGCCATTTCGACAACATGCGCGAGTTCTTCCTCGCCAACGGCTTCAACCGCATCGTGGACCGCAAGGATTACCGCAAGCCGGCATTTGTCGGCTCCTGGGGGGCGTCGGATGAAGACCTGTTCGGCCAGGCCGACCAGCAGTTCCGGCAGCTGAAAGCACAGGGCAAGCCGTTCTTCGGCCTGGTGTTCACCTCCAGCAACCACGATCCGTTCGAGTTCCCGGACGGCCGCATCGACCTGTACGAGCAGCCGAAACAGACCCGCGACAACGCTGCCAAGTACGCCGACTACGCGCTGGGCGAGTTCTTCCGCAAGGCAATGGCCTCACCGTACTGGGAGGACACCGTGTTCCTGGTGGTGGCCGACCATGATTCGCGGGTGTTCGGCAAGAACATGGTCCCGATCGGCAACTTCCATATTCCGGGGTTGATCCTCGGCGGCGGCATCGAGGCACGCCGCGATACCCGCATCGTCAGCCAGATCGATCTGCCGCCGACCCTGCTGTCACTGCTGGGCATTGCCGATCCGACCCCGACGGTGGGGCAGGACCTGACCGACCTGCAGCGGCTGCAGCCGGGGCGCGCGCTGATGCAGTACGACCGCAATCTGGCGTGGATGGAGGGCAACGATGTGGCCATCCTGCAGCCGGACAAGCCCGCGCAGGGCTTCCGCTACGACCCGGCCAGCGATCAGCTGCAGCCGCAGCCACTGCGGCCGGAACTGGCGCGGCGCGCACATGCCTACGCGATGTGGGGCACGCTGGCCTACGAGAAGGAGCTGTATCGCTTGCCGGAGAAGGCGAAGCCCTGAGCTGGAAGGACAGGGCGGTGCGGTGCCGGCCGCTGGCCGGCAGTGTCGACCAAGGTCGACACCTACCAGAAGCATTCCCGATAGCGCATCGGGCGAAAAGCTCCCGTCAGTTGCGCGGGCAGTTCGGTTACACGCTCAGCGCGTAACCGAACTGCTGCTTGAACTGCTCGTTGAACTCATCGAAGGTGAAGCGCTGGTTCTGGGTGCCCGGGTGCTCGACCTTCAGCGCGCCCATCAGGTTGCCCATGCGGCCGATGGTCAGCCAGTCGAAGCCCTTCTGGATGCCGTAGATCAGGCCGGCGCGGAAGGCGTCGCCACAGCCGGTCGGATCGACCACGCGGCGCTCGTGCGCCGGCGGGATGTCGTAGCTCTTTTCCGGGGTGTGGATCACCGCGCCCTTCGGGCCACGGGTGGTGATGTAGGCCTTGACCCGGCTGACGATCTCTTTTTCGTTCCAGCCGGTGCGTTCCTGCAGCAGGTTCGACTCATAGTCGTTGACCACCACGTAATCGGCCTGCTCGATGAACTCGCGCAGTTCCGGGCCGTTGAACAGCGGCATGGCCTGGCCCGGGTCGAAGATGAACGGCACGCCGTCTTCGTGGAATTCCAGTGCGTTCTGGATCATGCCTTCGCGGCCGTCCGGGCCGACCAGGCCCAGGCTGACGCCCGGCACGTCGCGCACGTGGTTTTCGTAGGAACGCATCATCGCGCCCGGGTGGAAGGCGGTGATCTGGTTGTTGTCGTGGTCGGTGGTGATGAACGCCTGCGGGGTGAACAGCTCATCGATCACGCGCACGCGGGTGAGGTCGATGCCCAGGGCATCGAAGTGCTCGCGGTACGGGCCGAAGTCCGAACCCACCGTGCCCATCGGGATCGGATCGCCACCCAGCAGGTGCAGGTTGTAGGCGATGTTGCCGGCGCAGCCGCCGAACTCGCGGCGCATGCGCGGCACCAGGAACGACACGTTCAGGATGTGCACCTTGTCCGGCAGGATGTGATTCTTGAACTGGTCCGGGAACACCATGATGGTGTCGAAGGCAAGAGAACCACAGATCAGAGCGGACATCGATGTAAGCCTATGCGGTGAATTTTGGGATGGGCCGGCCCACTTCGGCAGGCAAGCAAACGGCGCCCTTGGGCGCCCGACGGCGCAAAGGTTACCCGCTGGTGCCGCTCAGGGCCAGAACCGGGTGATGCCCGATCAGGCCGAAAGCCTGTGAAGGCGCGGGTTCAGCTAGTTTTCTCCTTGCTCGGCGGCAGGCAGGTTGCTAGGCTTGTCGACCTCGATTTCTGCCCATTTTTTCGCCATCCCGCGTTGGGCGCGACACCCCTCAGGATCAACTCCCAGATGTTCAAGAAACTGCGCGGCATGTTCTCCAATGACCTGTCCATCGACCTGGGCACGGCCAACACCCTCATCTATGTGCGTGGGCAGGGAATCGTGCTGAACGAGCCGTCCGTGGTCGCTGTGCGCCAGGATCGCGCCATTGGTGGTACCCGGTCGGTGGCAGCCGTTGGCGCCGAGGCCAAGCAGATGCTCGGCCGTACCCCGGGCCACATCACCACCATCCGCCCGATGAAGGATGGCGTCATCGCCGACTTCACCTACACCGAGGCGATGCTCAAGCACTTCATCAAGAAGGTGCACAAGTCGCGCTTCCTGCGCCCGAGCCCGCGCGTGCTGGTCTGCGTGCCGGCCGGCTCGACCCAGGTCGAGCGCCGCGCCATCAAGGAATCGGCCGAGGAGGCCGGTGCCCGTGACGTGTTCCTGATCGAAGAGCCGATGGCGGCCGCGATCGGCGCCGGCATGCCGGTCACCGAGGCCCGTGGCTCGATGGTCATCGACATCGGCGGCGGCACCACCGAAGTGGCGGTGATCTCGCTCAACGGCATCGTCTATTCCGCTTCGGTGCGCATCGGCGGCGACCGCTTCGACGAATCGATCACCAACTACGTGCGCCGCAACCACGGCATGCTGATCGGTGAAGCCACCGCCGAGCGCATCAAGGTCGAACTGGGCTGTGCCTACCCGCAGGCGGAAGCGATCGAGATGGAAATCTCCGGCCGCAACCTCGCCGAGGGCGTGCCGAAGATGATCAAGATCAGCTCCAACGAAGTGCTTGAAGCGCTGCACGAGCCGCTGTCGGGCATTGTCAGTGCGGTCAAGCTGGCACTGGAACAGACCCCGCCGGAACTCTGCGCCGACGTCGCCGAGCGCGGCATCGTGCTGACCGGTGGTGGCGCCCTGCTGCGCGACATGGACCGCCTGATTTCCGAGGAAACCGGTCTGCACGTGCAGGTGGCTGACGACCCGCTGACCTGCGTGGCCCGCGGTGGCGGTCGTGCGCTGGAACTGGTCGACATGCACGGCAACGAGTTCTTTGCGCCGGAATAAGCCGTCCCGGCTGCCTGCGCCCGCAGCGCCCCTCCGGGGTGCGGCCCGCCACATCGGCGGGTCGGCACCGGCGGGGCGCCCGCGTGTTTCCCTTCCGCCTTCTGCCAGTTGAATCGCTGCCGTGCCGCCCTACGCCGGACCTCCCGTCGCTTCCCGATCCGGTGATGCCGCCAGCCCGCTGCGGCTGCTGGCCTATCTCGCACTGGCAATCACCTTGATCGTCCTCGACGACCAGGCCGGCTGGCTGGCGCGTCTGCGCGAGCAGGCCAACAGCCTGGTGCAGCCGGTGTGGGCCCTGGCCGGCCTGCCCGGCAAGCTCGGCGGGCAGGTGCGCGACACCGCCGCCAGCCACGGCCAGCTGGTGACCGAGAACCGCGAGCTGCGCAACCAGCTGCTGCTGGCCAACGCCCGCCTGACCCGCCTGCAGACCGCCGCGCTGGACAACGCCCAGCTGCGCGAACTGCTGAACGTGGCCGAGCGCAGTGGCCTGGACGTGCAGCTGGCGCCGATCCTGGACATCGACCTGGACCCGGTCAAACAGCGCCTGGTGCTGGATGCCGGCAGCCGCGAAGGCGTGCACGTCGGCCAGGCGGTGATCGATTCCGGCGGCCTGATGGGCCAGGTGATCAGCGTGACTGCGGGCAGCTCCACCGTGCTGTTGCTGACCGACCCCGACCACGCGGTGCCGGTGACCGTGGCCCGCAACGGCGTGCGCCTGATCGTCTACGGCCGCGGCGACAAGCTGGAACTGCGCGACATCCCGCTCAGCGCCGGCGTGGAAGTGGGCGATGAAATCGTCACCTCCGGTCTTGGTGGTCGCTTCCCGGCGGGATTCCCGGTCGGCACCATCACCGGCCTGCGCCCGGACGATACCCATGCCTTCCTGGTGGGCGAACTGAAGCCGGCCGCGCAGCTTGATCGCGGCCGAGACGTGCTTCTGCTGCGCCCCGGCGCAGCGATCCGCATCCCGCCGAACCTGCGACTGCAGATGGAACAGGCCGCTCCCGGTGGCCCGGCCGATGCCCCGGCGCTGCCGACCGGCGCCGCGCCGACGGCGCCTTCGACGACGCAGCCCACCCCGGTAGTGCCGGCCGCTGGCCGGCAGCCGTCCTCGTCTTCGACGAGGCCGGCTGCCCGCGCATCCTCCCTTACCCCCGCGCCTTCGGCGCGCCCCCCTCAACAAGAGGGGGGCTCTCCCCCAGCCGGGTCCACGGTAGTGCCGGCCGCTGGCCGGCAACCGCAGCAAATTCAACCGCAGCCGGAGGCGCAACCATGAGCCGCCTTCGCGACAACCGCTGGGTGCTGCCGGCAAGCGTGGTGGTGGCCCTGCTGCTGGGCCTGCTGCCGTTGCCAGCGCTGCTGCAGCCGCTGCGTCCGTATTGGCTGGCACTGGTGCTGGCCTACTGGGTGATCGAAGCGCCGGAGCGCGTCGGCCTCGGCATCGCCTTCGCCAGCGGCGTCGTCGCCGACCTGCTGTATGGCGGGGTGCTGGGCGAACAGGCGCTGCGGCTGGTGATGCTGGCCTTCATCCTGCAGCGCTTCCGCGCGCGCATCCGCTTCTTCCCGATGTCGCAGCAGATGCTGGCCATCGGCGGCCTGCTGTTCAACGACCGCATCGTCAGCGCGCTGGTACACATCCTGGTAGGCGAACCGACCCTGCCGTGGTCGTACTGGTGGGCACCGCTGCTCGGCATGGGCCTGTGGCCGCTGGTGTTCGTGCTGCTGGACGCCGTGCGCTTCGGCAAGCGCGGGCGCTGAGCCATGCTGCCGCGCCGCCAGGTCAAGAATCCGCACGCCGAAGCCGAACAGTTCCGGCGCCGCGCGGCGTTGGGCTTCTTCGGCGTGCTGGTCTGCCTGCTGGGCCTGGGCGGCTGGTACTTCAAGCTGCAGGTGCTGGACCACGACATCTACGCCACCCGGTCCGAAGCCAACCGCATCAAGCCGCGGCCGGTAGTGCCCGGGCGCGGCATGATCTATGACCGCAACGGTCGGTTGCTGGCCGAGAACGTGCCGGCGTTCCGCCTGGATGTCACCCCGGACAAGGTCAAGGACATGGATGCCACCCTGGAAGGGCTGGCGAAGATCATCCAGATCAGCCCGGAAGAGCTGGAAGCATTTAACAAGTCGCGCAAGGCGCGCCGCAAGTTCCTGCCGGTCACGCTGAAGCTGCGCATGAGCGATGAGGAAATGGCGCGCTTCGCGGTGGACCGCTGGCGCTTTCCCGGCGTCGAGCTGGAACCGTACCTGACCCGTCGCTATCCGTATGGCGACCTGTTCGCGCACATCATCGGCTACGTCGGCCGGGTGGACGACAAGGATCTGGAGATCCTCGGCGAAGGCAATGCCGCGCTGACCCACATCGGCAAGTCCGGCCTGGAGCGCTATTACGAGCAGGAACTGCGCGGCAAGGTCGGCTACGAGCAGGTCGAGACCAACGTGCAGGGCCGTGCGATCCGCACCATCGGCCGTGTCGCCGCCCAATCCGGCGCCGACCTGCGTCTGTCGATCGACGCCGACCTGCAGCGGGCGATGGTGGCCGCCTTCGGTGAGCAGGAAGGCTCGGCCGTGGCGATGGACCCGCGAACCGGTGAAGTGCTGGCGATGGTCAGTCTGCCGTCCTACGACCCGAACCTGTTCGTCAACGGCATCTCGCACGCGGAATTCAAGGCGCTCAACGACAATCCGTCGCGCCCGCAGTTCAATCGCCTCGTGCTCGGTGGCGTCGCCCCCGGTTCGACCCTGAAGCCGCTGATCGGCCTGGCCGGCCTCGATTCGGGCGTTCGCCGCCCGGAGGACAAGGTGCTGTCGACCGGCATGTTCTATCTGCCGGGCACCTCGCGTGGCTGGGGTGACTCGCACCGTGGCGGTCACGGCTGGACCGATCTGCGCAAGTCCATCGCGCAGTCGGTCAATACGTATTACTACCGGCTGGCATTGGACCTGGGCATCGAGCGGTTCGATCACTACATGGAGTACTACGGCTTCGGCCAGCCGACCGGCATCGATCTGACCGGCGAGATTTCCGGCATCCTGCCGTCGCCGGCCTACAAGCGGAAGAGCCGCAAGGAAGCCTGGTATCCCGGTGACACGGTGAACATCAGCATCGGCCAGGGCGACTGGAAGGTCACCCCGCTGCAGCTGGCCCGTGGTGTCAGCGGCCTGGCCAATGGCCAGCTGCGCACGCCGCATCTGGTGATGCAGCAGCGTGCTGGTTTCGACAGCGACTGGGTGGCGACGGAACCCGGCCAGAGCAAGCCGGTCAGCCCCAACCCGAACAATCTTCAGGCCGTGCGCGAAGGCATGATGGCCACCATGCTTCCCGGCGGCAGCGCCGCACGCATGGCGGCCGGCGCGCCGTACACGATGGCCGGCAAGACCGGCACCGCGCAGGTCGTCAGCCGCAAGGGCACGGCCGCGGTCAATCCCAGAAGCCTGCCGATGCACCTGCGCCACCGTGCGCTGTTCGTCGGCTTCGCGCCGGCCGAGCAGCCGGTGATCGCGCTGGCCATCGCCGTGGAAGGCGGCGGTTACGGTGGCGCGGCAGCGGCACCGATCGCGCGCAAGATTTTCGACGCCTGGCTGCTGGGCAAGATGCCTGAAGGCATGCAGTCGCTGGACAGTGAACGCGGCACCACCGCCATCGGCATCACCGCCTTCGACAACGAGGACGTGAACGCGCGCCCGGCCGGTGACGCCGCTGCCGCCGAGCTGGGCGAGCACCCGGTGCTGATCGGCATGCCTGCACCGCCACCGGCGCCAGCCCCGGTCCCGGGTTCACCGTCTGCTGCGGCGGTGCCCGTCGGTCCTCGCCCGACTGTCGCGGCGGAGGCCAGCCGATGAGCGCGTTCCTGCGTTGGGCCGGCGAAATGCTGCAGCGGTTCTTCAGCAGCCTGGACTGGGTGCTGTGCCTGGCCCTGGGCGCGCTGATGGTGATCGGCCTGGCGACGTTGAAGAGTGCTGGCGGCGATGGCCTGGTGATGGCGCAGGGCGTGCGTTTTGCCGTGGGCCTGGCGGCGATGTGGGGCATTTCGCGGGTGCCGATCCTGCGCATCCGCTCGGCCACGCCGCTGATCTACGCCATCTCGATGATTCCGCTGCTGGCGGTGTTCGCGCTGGGCACGGGCAAGTACGGCCGGCAGTGGCTGGACCTGAAGTTCTTCTACCTGCAGCCGGCCGAACTGCTCAAGGTCAGCCTGCCGATGATGGTGGCCTGGTACCTGCACAAAATGCCGTTGCCACCGCGCTTCAACACGGTGCTGGTGGCGATGGTGATCATCGGCGTGCCGACCGGGCTGGTGATGCTGCAGCCGGACTTCGGTACCGGCGTGCTGATCGCCGCCAGTGGTGTGTTCGTGCTGCTGCTGGCCGGTCTGCCCTGGTGGTGGGTGGGGCTGGGCGTGGGCGGTGTGGCCGCGGTGGCACCCGTCGCCTGGTTCTGGTTGCTGCGGCCGTACCAGAAGGACCGCATCATGATGTTCCTGGACCCGGAAATGGACGCGCTGGGCGCGGGCTGGAACATCATCCAGTCGAAGATCGCCATCGGTTCGGGTGGTTTCGATGGCAAGGGCTGGGGCGAAGGCTCGCAGTCACACCTGAATTTCATTCCCGAGCAGACCACGGACTTCGCGTTCTCGGTGCTGAGCGAGGAGTTCGGCTGGATCGGCGTGGCGCTGGTGCTGACGCTGTACCTAGTAGTGATCGGGCGCTGCCTGTGGATCGCCAGCCAGTCGCGCGATTCGTACTCGCGCCTGCTGGCCGGTGCCACGGGTCTGGCGTTCTTCGTCTATGTGCTGGTGAACGGCGGGATGATCTCGGGCCTGCTGCCGGTGGTGGGTGTGCCGATGCCGCTGATCAGTTACGGCGGTACGTCGGCGGTGTCGTTGCTGGCGGGGTTCGGGTTGGTGATGGCGGTGCGGCGGCACAATCCGGTGCATGGCGGTTACGGGTAGTTTCCAGCCATCGGCGCAGCCCCTCGTGGGTGGTTGCTGAAAGCAACAGCCGTGGTTGGCCGGGCGGGGTGGACTGCGCTGGGGGCGCTGCAAGTACGTCCATGTAAGCTCGGTCGCCGCATCCATGCGGCTCACGCCCCTGCGAAGCCACCCCGCCCGGCCTCTGACGGTTTCCTGCGGTGGCCACCCACGCAAAGAGAAATAAAGCAGAGCGGAAGCGGGTCGCTTCGCTCTTTGTAGTGCCGAGCCATGCTCGGCTCAGGGCCTGCGCGATACGAGAGGCCGGCGAAGGTACAGCGACGTACGCTTTACGCCGCCTGCAGCTGCACATCCACATATTCCGACAGGCCTCGGCAGGCCAGCAGCAGCCCTTCGCGGGCGTCGTCGCCCAGTTGCTGCGTGTCGTCGCCGTCCACGCGCACGCGTTCGCTGGCGTGCAGCAGTTCCAGCAGGAAGGTCAGCCCGGCATTGGCGCGGTCGATGCGTGCCATCGCCATGCACTGCGCCTGCGTTCGCCCCTTGTGCGGCCACGGCTGACCATCTGCTGCTTCCACTTGGCGGATGCGCTGCAGGCAGTCCAGCAGGGTAGGGCCGCCGGGGGTGTTGGCGGCCTGCGTTGCGGTGAGCGTGGTTTCCAGCGCGCGGGCGATGTCGTCCGGCAGCTGGTGGGCAGCCTCGCCCAGCGTGGCGAACAGGTACGGGTAGGTGGAGGCGGACATGGCGGCATCCTTGTGCGGTAGGCAAGGCCACCCCGCGTGCATGCGAGGGTGGCGGACGATGCGTGGCTCCAATACCGGGGACAGACAGTTCCGGCGGGCACATGGCCCTCCACGCACCGCCCGCCAAAGACGCACGGACGGATTGCCAGCCGACGCCACCCAACAAGGAAAGGGCGACGCCGGCCGGCAAGCGTAAACAACTGTCTGTCCTTCGGGATTGGAGTCCCGTGCCACCCGTTGTCGGTGGCGCTACATGATGTGCACGGGAACCCTCGCCGTTCCAATCAGAATTGTTTGAAACCCGGAAAATGCAGATGCCAAAGGCATTCATAACGCGAGGTGTCGATAGCGACAAACAGCGCTGACAGCTTCGCGAAAGCGGCGGTTGCTACCGTGCCACGGGTGAAATGGAAACGAATGCTTGGCGGCTGCCGCGAGGCGGTGCGCACGATCGATCTGCCGTTGCTGGTCGCGTTGTTGATCCTGATGGGCGCGGGCCTGGCGGTGCTGCACAGCGTGAACGGCCCGGTAGCAGGGCAAGCGATGCGCTTTGCGATGGGCCTGGTGGCGATGTGGCTGTTGTCGCGGGTCTCGCTGCTGCGCCTGCGCGCGTGGACGCCGGTGATCTATGCGCTGTCGATGCTGCCGTTGATGGCGGTGTATGTGATCGGTACCGGTAAATACGGGCAACGCTGGCTCAACCTCGGCGTGTTCTACCTGCAGCCCTCGGAGCTGCTCAAACTCAGCCTGCCGTTGATGATGGCCTGGTATCTGCACCGTCAGCCGCTGCCGCCGTCACCGCGCACGGTGCTGACGGCAGCAGTATTGATCGGGGTGCCAGCGGTGCTGATCCTGATGCAGCCCAACCTGGGTACGGCCACGCTGGTGACCGCCAGCGGCGTGTTTGCGTTGCTGCTGGCTGGCCTGCAGTGGCGTTGGGTGGTGGCCGGCTTGACTGCGGTGTCGGTCGCTGCGCCGCTGGCGTGGTTCGGGCTGCTGCGGCAGTACCAGAAGAACCGTGTCCTGACCTTCCTGGATCCTGCCGCCGATCCCTTGGGCACCGGCTGGAACATCCTGCAGTCGCGCATCGCCATCGGTTCGGGTGGCATGCAGGGGCGTGGCTGGGGCCACGGCACACAGGCGACGTTGGATTTCCTGCCCGAGTACACCACCGATTTCGCGTTCTCGGTATTGGCCGAGGAATTCGGCTGGATCGGCGTGGTGACGGTATTCGCCTTGTATCTGTTCGTGGTCGGGCGTTGCCTGTCGATCGCGGTGCAGGCACGCGACACGCACGCGCGGCTGTTGGCCGGCAGCCTGGGCCTGGCGTTCTTCGTCTACGTGCTGGTCAACGGCGGGATGATTTCCGGCTTGCTGCCGGTGGTGGGCATTCCGATGCCGCTGATCAGCTACGGCGGCACTTCGGCGGTGTCGTTGCTGGCCGGCATCGGTCTGGTGATGGCGGTGCGCGGTCATCGGCCGGTACACGCGTAGGTTTCCAGCCAACGGCGCAGCCCCTCGCGGGTGGGCCGCAAAGCGATTCATGAGGAGGCTCGGGTAGATGGGCCGCGCAGGGGCCGCTGCAAGTACGTCCCTGTAAGCTCGGTCGCCGCATCCATGCGGCTCACGCCCCTGCGCAGCCCATCTACCCGGCCACGGACACGTTCCTGTGGCGTCCACCCACGCAAGAAGAAAAAAGATCAAAAGCAAAAGCAGCATCGCCGGTTGCCCACGCTTCCAGTAGAGCCGAGCCCGCGCTCGGCTCAGAGCGCAGCGACCCGCTGTTGCTCTTCGCTCTTCTTTTCTCCTTGCGTGGGTGGACGCCGCAAGAAACCGTCAGAGGCCGGGCGGGTGGGGTTCGCGGGGGTGTCCGCGCCATGGATGGCGCGGCCAAGCCTCCATGGACGGATTCACGGCGTCCCCTGCAAACCCCACCCGCCCGGCCAACCACGGCTGTTGCTTTCAGCGGCCACCCACGAGGGGCTGCGCCGTTCGCCGACCTTCGCCGCCGATGCACGCATGAATCTGCGCAAGCGCATTTCTGTAATCGTTCCCACAACGCCGCACAGCAGCATGGCCGCTGACGAAGTTCCATAAAAAGTGGGCGCCAATTCACATTTTGACGCCGCGTTGATCCTGATCAATGGACTTGTCGCAATCGGCCTGCACAATGGCGGCCCGTTCGGCATGGCGCGCCGTCTTTGATGCAGCGCGAGGGGCGTCGGATGGGAAAGCAGTACTGATCCAACAGGTACAAGGAGCGCGGAGTACTGCCACTGGGGAGCGGCAGCCGCGCAGGTACCGACCGGGTCCGGCGGCCGGTTGCGTCTGCGGGGATGGGGACGCAACCGGCAACCTCTGCCTGAATGGGGCAGGTCAATCACGACGCCTTCACATTTCGTGCTGAACGCGAGCAAATCGTTGTGATTCATGGTCTTAGGGGTTTTAATTCATCCATGACCTGCTAACCTGCGGTGATGATTCGACGTTCTCTGGCCTGCATGCTCACCCTCGGCCTGGTCGCCTGTGCGACCCAGCCGACGTCCCCACCGACTTCGCCCCAGGCCAGCAGTACGCCGCGCCACCCGGCGGCCAAGCCTCAGGGCCCGGCCGAAGCCGCGCCGGAAGCGGCAGCCGCCACGGCTGCGCCGGTCGATCTCACCCCGGTGCCGTTCGAAACCGCGCGCGCGAAGTTCATTGCCGATACCGCCAAGCGTTACGGCCTGAAGCCCGATGAGATCCGCAACGTGCTCGACCAGGCGCAGGTGCGCCAGCCGATCATCGCCGCCATGTCGCGGCCGGCAGAACGGGTCAAGCCGTGGAACGAATACCGGCCGATGTTCATCAGCAAGGCGCGTATCGATGGTGGCAAGGCCTTCCTTGCCCAGCATCGCGCCGAACTGGATCGTGTGCAGCAGCGCACCGGTGTTCCGGCTGAAGTGATCGTGGCGATCATCGGCGTGGAAACCAGCTACGGCAAGAATGCCGGCAGCCATCGCGTGCTCGACGCGCTGTACACGCTGGCCTTCTATTACCCGCGCAGTGGCGACCCGGCCAAGCTGGAACGCGAAGTGCGCCGCGAGCTGTTCTTCCGCGATGAACTGGCCAAGCTGTTCGAGCTCGGCCGCGAGGAAAAGCTGGACATCACCACGCTCAAGGGCAGCTATGCCGGCGCGATGGGCATGGGCCAGTTCATGCCCTCCAGCTATCTGGATTACGCGGTGGACGGCAATGGCGATGGTCGTCGTGACCTGTTCACCAGCTACGACGACGTGTTCTCCTCCATCGCCAACTACTTCGTGAAGAAGGGCGGTTGGGTGCGCGGCGGTCAGGTCGCCGTGCCTGCCACGCTCGCCGCTGGCCGCGAAGAGTTCAACCCGACCGAGTGGATGCCCACCTGGTCGCTGGCCGATCTGGCCCAGCGCGGCTACCAGCCCAGCGCACCGGTGCAGCCGGGCGCCACCGCCACCCCCATCACGCTTGAAGGCAGCACCGGCAAGCAGTACTGGCTGGGCTTCCAGAACTACTACGCGATCACCCGTTACAACCTCTCGAAGATGTACGCGATGGCCGTGTTCCAGTTGTCGCAGGCCATTGCCGGACAGGAGCTGCCCCCGGCATGAACATCAGATGGCTGGTCCCTGGATTGATCGTCCTCGCGCTGGCCGCCTGCAGCAGCGCGCCGAAGAAGCCGGCGACCGCCGGCCATGGTGGCAAGCCGTCCGGCACGGTGGTGCAGGGCAAGGGCGGGCGTCCGGCGCATTGTCCGGAGGGCTCGCCGTACGCGGCCGCCACCGAGGACATGTCGACCCGTGGCAACTACACCGCCGGCGGCCTGTACAAGCCCGGCGTGAAAGACACTACGCCCAGTTACGTGCCCAACGTAGCCTGCATTCCCGAGCCGCTGGTCACCAATGAAGACCGCTCGGCGATCGGCAACAAATCGCCCTATGTGGTGCTGGGCAAGCAGTACAAGGTGCTCGACGACACCCGCAACTACGTCGAGCGTGGCACTGCTTCGTACTACGGCGCCAAGTTCCACGGCCGCCTGACCTCCAACCGCGAGGTCTACGACATGTACCAGTTCACCGCTGCGCACAAGACCTTGCCGCTGCCCAGCTTCGCCCGCGTGACCAACCTGGACAATGGCGAATCGGTGATCGTGCGCGTCAATGATCGTGGTCCGTTCCACGATGGTCGCGTGGTCGATCTCAGCTATGCCGCCGCTGTGCGCCTGGGCATCACCCAGCGCGGTACCGGCAACGTGGAAGTGCGCGCGGTGCAGCCGGGTGAAACCAACCTGATGGCGCAGAAGCCGTCGCGCCGCGAGCGCCGTGCTGCTGAAGCGGCGGCGGCCACCGCTGCCGTCGCCAGCGCCCGCCCGGTCCCCGCCGCACGTGCGGTCGCCGACAGTGACATCGATCGCCTGGTCAACCGCCTGCCTGCCGATGGGGCGCCGGCGCGTGGCCAGCCGGCCACCACCCAGGCCGCCGTCAGCACGATGCCGGAGGTGGCGGTCAGCAGTCTGCCGCCCAGCGCACCCGCGCCGCGTCCCGCCGCGCCGGTCGTGGCCACTGCCATGCCGCGCAGCCCGGCCCCGGCCAGCAGCCCCAGCCTGTCGCAGAAGGTGGTGGGCGCGGTGATGCTGCAGGTTGCCAGCTTCTCCAACCGCGACAACGCCAACCGGGCGATGGGCCAGCTCAACGCCGCCGGCATCGTCGGTGCCACCATCAGCGACATCGCTGCCGGTGGTCGTACCCTGTGGCGCCTGCGGGTTCCCGCCAGCGATCATGCCAGCGCGGCGGAACTTGCCGGGCGCATCTCGGGTCTGGGCTTTGGCTCGCCGCAGATCGTCAAGGACTGACTCCGCCCGGGCCGGTGCTGCCGGCCCTTGCCACCCCGGCCTTACAATGGCCACCTCGTACCACCCTTCATTTTCCGGCCGTCCCCTGGAGCCTGCTGTCCCATGAATTTCCGTTCCGCCGCCACTGCCCTGGCCGCCACCCTGGTGGTGGGCCTGGCCTCCGCCCAGACGCCGCTGCCGACCCCGGCCACCCCGACGCCTGCCGCCGCTGCTGCCCCCGCTACCGTGGCCACGCCGCCAGCGCCCGCACCCAGCGTGTCCAAGGCCTGGGTGCTGATGGACTACGCCACCGGCCAGGTACTGGCAGGTGAGAACGTCAATGAACAGCTGGCCCCGGCCAGCATCACCAAGGTGATGACGTCCTACGTGATCGCCGCCGAGGTCAAGAACGGCAAGGTCCGTCCGGACGACCAGGTGATGATGAGCGAACGCGCCTGGCGCGAAGGTGGCGCCGGCACCGATGGCAGCTACAGCGGCTTCCCGGTCAACCAGACTGCACGTCTGGAAGACATGGAAAAGGGCATGGCGATCCAGTCCGGCAATGACGCCGCGATCGCCCTGGCCGAGCACGTGGCCGGCAGCGAAGAAGCCTTCGCTTCGCTGATGAACAGCTACGCCGCCAAGATCGGCATGAAGAACTCGCACTTCGTGAACGCCCACGGCCTCACCGCCCCGGGCCATCACAGCAGCGCCTACGACCTGGCCCTGCTGGGCCGCGCGATGGTGCGCGATTACCCGGAAACCTACGCGTACAACAAGATCAAGGAATTCCAGGTCGGCACCATCAAGCAGCCGAACCGCAACCTGCTGTTGTGGCGCGATGGCAGCGTGGACGGCATCAAGACTGGCCACACCTCCGAGGCCGGCTACTGCCTGATGAGCTCGGCCCAGCGCGGTGACCAGCGTCTGGTCGCGGTGGTGCTGGGCGGCCAGTCGGAAAAGCAGCGCGCCGATGACAGCCTGGCCCTGTTGAACTGGGGCTTCCGCTTCTTCGAAACCCACCGCCTGTACGAGCCGGGCAAGGCCGTGGCCGAGCACAAGGTCTGGAAGGGCACCACCGACAAGGTGCAGCTGGGCGTCGCCCAGCCGATGCTGGTCAGCGTGCCGCGCGGTCGCTACAACGACCTGAAGCCGAGCATCGACGTGCCCAAGACCCTGGAAGCGCCGTTCACCGCTGGCCAGCAGATCGGCACCGTCAAGGTCACCCTGGATGGCAAGCTGGTGGCCGAAGCGCCGCTGGTAGCGGTGGCTGCGGTCGAGCAGGCCGGCTTCTTCAAGCGCCTGTGGGACAGCTTCTGGATGTGGTGGGAATCAGAATGATCCGCAGCGTGCTGCGGTGAACGGAAAAGGCCGGCGAATGCGGGCCTTTTCTGTTTCGGGAGCCGGCTCCTCATGACCCGGCCCGATGCGGGTAGTGCCGGCCGGATATGCGTGGAGCCGGCCAGCGGCCGGCACTACCATCAGCCTGATCGCTTACAGCGAACGGCTGACGGTGAAACTGCCAAACACCGGCGACTGGCGCTGGCCATCGAATTCGCGGGTGCTGTGGTAGCGCGCCATCGCGAACTTCCAGCGGCCGCGCATCACCGCAACGCCATAACCGCCCTGGGCAACCACATGACGCTTGTCCACGCTGTGGCTGTTGCGGAAGGTGTTGCCGTCCAGCGTGATGTCGCGGATCACCCACGCCGCATCGGTGGTGGCGAACAGGTGCCACGACCAGCCGGACGGCTTGCCACCCCGGGTCGGCGCGGTGTTCTCGCCGGCCGGGCGCAGCGGGGTGCTGCCGAAATCGTCCGGCAGCTTCCAGCCGAAGCGCACTTCGCCGCCGAGGTTCGCCTTGGTTTCCAGATTGCCGATCGAACCGCCGTAGTGGCTGATCGCATCCCAACCCCAGCCGTCGGCATTGATGCTGGCATCGCCCGGCCAGCGGCGCATGCGTTCGTGGGTCAGCATGAACACCGGTTCGTTGTGCAGCTGGTTGTCCCAGCCCTTGAACTTCTCATCGCCCAGCACGCTGTGCACGGCGTCCTGCACCTGCTTGCCCTGTGCCCACGGCCCGACCACGCCCAGCGACAGCTGGGTGGTCTGCAGGCGATCGCCACTGCGCGCGTTGAAGCCGAAACTGACCAGCAGCACGCCGGCATACGGCCGGTCATCCTCGATCAGGTCACTGCGCGTCGGGTCGGTGGGGGTGAAGATGCCCTGGGCCACGCTGAAGATCATGTTCTGCTGTTCGAACTTGCCAGGGTGCAGCGCTTCCAGATGGCTGTTCACCCAGCGCGCCAGACGCGGCAGGCAGGGATCATCGGTGTAGTCGACCAGGTTGGGCGAGACCAGGGTCAGCTGGGCGCCATTGGTATAGCCCTGGTCCTGGTGGCGGCCGCCGAACAGGTCGTTGTCGACGCGGAAATTGACCTGCGGCGGATGCTCGCGCATCGCGTCCGGGCCGCATTGTTCGGCCGCCTGGGCGGAAAGGGGGAGGGCGGTGGCCAGCAGGCCGGACAGCCCGAAGGCTGCGAGGTGACGCATGGATGGGATGATCATCGGGAAGGGGGCTTTTGTTTGTCGTTTTATGCAACGACACGGTACTCCCGGCGCTGTGACGGAACGAGCGCGCTGGGATCACTTGTCTGTTCCGAAAACAACATTGTCTGATCGACACAATTGGTTACCGCGGACAGCCGGCGTCGGGTCGGGGGCAGCGCCCAAGGAGTGGGGTCCGAGCCTGAATGGATGTTCAGCTGCAACGCAGCGGCCCGCCTGCGGTACCGCCGACCTATATGAATACTCTTGGGTTTGGTGCCTTCCGGCCCGATAATGGGCCCATGGAAATCAAGTCCGACAACCCCGAACACGGCTTCCAGTTCCCCGGTCAGTTCGAGCTCAGCGCGATGGGCCCGGCCAACCGCGGTCTGGAGCATGAACTCCCCCGCCTGCTGCTGGCTGCTGGCGTCGACGTGGTGAACGAGCGCATCAGCTGGAAGCATTCGTCCAACGGCAAGTACGTCTCGGTGCGCCTGGTCTTCCGGGCCGAGAACCGTGAACAGTACGACGTGGCCCACCAGGCCCTGCGCGACCACCCGGAAGTGAAGTGGACGGTGTAGCCGTCAGCTGCCCCGCCGAAGTGGCGGCCCCCGAGGCGCGTCCGCCGCGCCCGGCGGTGGTCCGTGACCTGGGGCGCCAGCCCTACGAACCGGTCTGGCACGCCATGCAGCGTTTCACCGACCAGCGCGACGACGACACGCTCGACGAGCTGTGGGTGGTCGAGCACGATCCGGTGTTCACCCTGGGCCAGGCCGGCAAGGTCGAACACGTGCTGGCGCCGGGCGAGATCCCGGTGGTCCACGTCGATCGCGGCGGCCAGGTGACCTACCACGGCCCCGGCCAGATCGTGATCTACCCGCTGCTGCGGCTGCCGCGGCTGGGCATCGGCGTGCGCGACTACGTGTGCCGCATCGAACAGGCCATCATCGATACGCTGGCCGAGTGGAACATCGGTGCCGAACGGCTTGACGGCGCCCCGGGCGTCTACGTCGGTGGCGCCAAGATCGCCGCGCTCGGCATCCGCGTGCGCCGCGGCTGCACCTTCCATGGCCTGGCCTTCAACGTGGCCATGGACCTTGACCCTTTCCACCGCATCAACCCCTGTGGTTACGAGGGGTTGCAGGTGACCACGGTGCTAGACTTGGGCGGTCCGTCCGGGATGGACGCCGTCAAGCCGGTGCTGCTGGACCACCTGGCCCGCCAGTTCGGCCTGCTGCTGCAGCCCGTGCCTGAACTGCCTGATCTCTCTGCGGCCGCCTGACCGCCCCCGGAAACGCCATGACTGAAACCACTGCCCGCACCATTCCCCTGCAGATCGTGCAGGCCGAGCTTCCGTCCACCGCGCCGTTGCAGGCCGGGGTCAAGCAGATGGGTGGGGACAAGATCAACCGCTCGCCGGTGCAGTTCGCCGACGTGCCGGTGCTGCGCAAGCCCTCCTGGATCCGCGTGCGCATTCCTTCGGGCAATGCCGTGCAGAACCTGAAAGCCAAGCTGCGCGAGAACCGTCTGGTGACCGTGTGCGAAGAGGCCAGCTGCCCGAACATCCACGAATGCTTCGGCCACGGCACCGCCACCTTCATGATCCTGGGCGAGGTCTGCACCCGTCGCTGCTCGTTCTGCGACGTGGCCCACGGCCGGCCGAAGCCGCCGGATGCCAACGAGCCGGCCAGCCTCGGCCAGACCGTGGCCGACATGGGCCTGAAGTACGTGGTGGTGACCAGCGTCGACCGCGATGACCTGCGCGATGGTGGTGCCCAGCACTTCGTCGACTGCATCACCGCCATCCGCGAGAAGTCGCCGGGCACCCGCATCGAGGTGCTGACCCCGGACTTCCGCGGCAAGGGCCGCATGGAGCGCGCGCTGGAGATCCTTGCGCAGAACCCGCCGGACGTGTTCAACCACAACATCGAAACCGTGCCGGACCTGTACCGCAACGTGCGCCCGGGTGCCGACTACCAGTGGTCGTTGAACCTGCTGAAGAACTTCAAGGCGCAGCACCCTGAAGTGCCGACCAAGTCGGGCATCATGCTGGGCCTGGGCGAAGACTTCGAACAGATCAAGGCCACCATGCGCGACCTGCGCGCGCACAACGTGGACATGATCACCATCGGCCAGTACCTGCAGCCGACCGCGCATCACCACCCGGTGCTGAAGTACTGGACGCCCGAGGACTACAAGGCGCTGGAAGTCTACGGTTACGAGCTGGGCTTCAGCCACGTGGCCTCCGGCCCGATGGTGCGCTCGTCGTACCACGCCGACGTGCAGGCCAAGGGCGCCGGCGTTTCCTGACACCCTGCTGGTGGGTGGGAGCTGCTTCTCCTGTGGGTGCGGACCGTTGGTCCGCACACCTCTGCCTGCCGTAGAGCCGAGCCCATGCTCGGCTGCCTGCTGCCGGCCAGCCGAGCATGGGCTCGGCTCTACATGCATTCACAATTTGCTACACCGGCCCCGCTAGGCTGGTTTTCCACCGAACGTGGGCGGGTGACAAACCCGGCAACTTTCGGCACTGTCGCGGTGTCTGAACACCCTGCAGTCTCCCCCTTGGCAAGGCGCCTTCGAGCACGTCAATGAAATTCAAAGCCCCCGCATTCCTGATGGCCCTGGCGCTGGTCGCGCCGCTGGCGCTCGCGGCCAAGGCCGACTCACCGGCGTTGCCGGCTGCCGCCACCGCCGATCAGGTGACCACCTCCAAGCTGGTGTACGGCCTGTTGTCCGACAGCCGCTATGCCTACCGTCCGCGTGCGCTCGATGAAGCCACCTCCAAGGATGTGTTCAAGCGCTACCTGGAGACGCTGGACGGCGGCAAGCAGTACTTCACCCAGGCCGACATCACCCGCTTCGCACCGTTTCAGGCCGGCATTGCCAATGCCATCCGCGGCGGCGAACTGGAGCCGGCCTTCCAGGTGTTTGCGGTCTACAAGCAGCGCGTCGGCGAGCGTGTGGCCTATGCGCGCAAGCTGCTCAAGCAGGAACCGGATTTCACCACCGATGATCGCTTCGAGTACGACCGCAAGGACGTGCCGTGGGCAGCGTCCAATGCCGAGCTCGACGAGCTGTGGCGCAAGTCGGTGAAGAACGATTGGCTGCGCCTGAAGCTGGCCGGCAAGAAGTCCGATGACATCCGCAAGACGCTGGACAAGCGTTACGCAACCCTGGAAAAGTCGGTCAACGAGCTGAAGGGCGAAGACACCTTCCAGTTCTTCATGAACGCCTACACCAGCGCAGTTGATCCGCACACCGATTACTTCACCCCGCGTACCGCCGAGAATTTCAACCAGGCGATGTCGCTGTCGCTGGAAGGCATCGGTGCGCAGCTGCAGCGCCAGGACGATGTGGTGGTGATCCGCGAGATCATCGCCGGTGGTCCGGCAGCTGTGAATGGCACGCTGAAGCCGGGCGACCGCATCGTCGGTGTCGGCCAGGGCAAGTCCGGGCTGGTGGAAGATGTGATCGGCTGGCGCATCGATGATGTGGTGGCCAAGATCCGTGGCGCCAAGGACACCGACGTCAAGCTGGAATTCATTCCGGCCGAAGCGGGTGTCGACGGCAAGCACCACACCCTGGTGCTTACCCGGCAGAAGGTGCGCCTGGCCGAACAGGCCGCCAAGGGCGAGACCATGACCATCCCGGCCGCCAATGGCGAGCCGGCACGCAAGGTTGGCGTGATCAAGCTGCCGACCTTCTACCAGGACTTCGAAGGCCGTCGTCGCAACGCCGCCGACTATGCGTCGGCCACCCGCGACGTGGCCAAGCTGCTGGCTGGTTTCAAGACCGACAAGCTGGACGGCGTGGTGCTGGACCTGCGCAACAACGGTGGTGGTTCGCTGGATGAAGCCATCGAGCTGACCGGTCTATTCATCGAGCAGGGCCCGGTGGTGCAGGTGCGCGAATCCGGTGGCCGTGTCACCGTCAACAGCGACCGCAACCAGGGCGTGGCATGGGACGGCCCGCTGGCAGTGCTGATCAACCGTGGTTCGGCGTCGGCGTCGGAAATCTTCGCCGGTGCCATCCAGGACTACGGTCGTGGCCTGGTCATCGGTGAAACCAGCTTCGGCAAGGGCACCGTACAGAACATCGTCGACCTGGACCGTTGGCCGAGCGGCGAAACCCAGCGCTTTGGCCAGGTGAAGCTGACCATCGCCCAGTTCTTCCGCATCAGCGGCAGCAGCACCCAGCACAAGGGTGTGGTGCCGGACCTGGCGTTCCCGGCCAGCGTCGATGCCACCGAGTTCGGCGAGAGCACCTACGACAACGCACTGCCGTGGACCCGCATCGCCGCAGTTCCGCATACCCAGTACGGCAACTTCGCGCCGCTGCTGCCGAAGCTGGAAACGCGCCACGACTCGCGTATCGCCACCGACAAGGAATTCCAGTGGTGGAACGAGGACGTGGAGCAGTTCCGTACCGAAGCAGCGAAGAAGTACGTCTCGCTGAATGAAGCAACCCGTCGTGCCGAACGCGAGCGCCAGGACACCCAGCGCAAGCAGCGCCAGATCGTGCGCAAGGAACTGGGCCTGGCCCTGGACCCGCTGGCCGATGACAGCAGCGATGACGGCCTGACCGGCAACGAGCGCGACATCGTCAAGGATGCCGCCCGCGAGAAGGCTGCCGAGAAGCGCCCGGACCCGCTGCTGCGTGAATCGGCCTCGATCCTGGCCGACGCAGTGAACCTGCTGGAGGCCGACCGTCCGCTGTCGGCACAGGTGCTGCCGCAGTCCACCGCCGCAGGCCGCTGGGCCGACTGATTGACTGAAAAGGGGACGGAGGGGATTAAGTCGTTAGTGGCACAAACGACTTAATCCCCTCCGTCCCCTTTTTGCATGAACCGGGAGCAACGGTGGGGGAGGGGGCCGGTGTTTTCGACCCGGTGCACACGGGCAGGGGGCTACCCTCGGGGTTACCGTCTTCGCAGGAGTACCCATGCGGGCCTCCCTTCTTTCTGCTTCCCTGCTGGCCGCCACCAGTGCCCTGGCATTGACTGCGTGTGGTGGTCGCGCCGCCGACAGCACGGTGCTGCGCGAGTCTTTCGATTCGGGTGACACGTTCTCGCGCACCGTCGATGGCCGTCCGGCCGAAGCCTGTGAGGCGGCACGGCGCACGCTGCTCAGCCAGGGCTATGCCATCGCACGGTCGGACGACGCGCAGGTGGAGGGCAACAAGAATTTCCAGCCGCGCGAGGATGACCACGAACAACTGGTGCTGCGTATCTCGTGTGCGCCGCGTGGCAGCCAGGCGCTGGTGTTCGTCAGCGCCGTGCAGGACCGCTATGCGCTGAAGAAGAGCCCGACCTCGGCCAGTGTCGGCGTGGGCGCGTTGGGCTCGGTGTCGCTGCCGTTCGGCAGCAATGACGACTCGCTGGTGAAAGTGGCCAGCAGCACGATCACCGATGCCGAGTTCTATCGGCGCTTCTTCCAGCGCCTGCAGCAGTACCTGCCGGCGGCAGCGAAAGCAGAGCCGCAACCGCAACCGGCCACGCCGCCACCGCCCCCTGCCGGGCCTGAGCCCAAACCAGCGCCGGCAGCAACGGACCAGGGCTGAACGTGCGCGGCAGGGTGATGGCATGGGCCCTGCTGCTGGGCTGGCCCCTGAGCGCGCTGGCCGCTACGGCCGAATGCACCCAGGGCCTGCTGCAGCGGTTGGGATGGCGCTTTGAAACCGCAGCGATCACTGCGCCGCAGGTACAGAGTGGGCCGGTGTGTACGCGTGCCTCGCTGGCCGAGGCGCAGGCGTCTGGTGATCTTCGTGTGCGTTGGCCGGATACGCTGGCTGATGCCGATCGGCAGGCCCTGTTGCAGCGGCTTCTGGACGACCCGGCCACGGTCTGTGCCTACGCCTTTGAACTGGGCGCGGCCGTGCAGCGTGCCACGCAGGCACTGCAGGAAAATGAAACCTTCCGCTTCACCGGTGTGCAGTTGGGCTGGATCGGCTTTGGCGCTCGTGGTGCCCCGGCACAGGGATGGCAGCGGGTGCGCAGCTTCGGCCGCGGCTATGTACCGGCCGCGGGCAACAGCCGCGCACTGGATGCGTTCTACACCGGCCAGGTACGTGCCGAGTGCGGTGTCGGCCGTCAGGTCGCGCAGCTGGCCACGCAGCGCGAGCTGTACGGCGATGCGGCCTTCGATGCGGAATTCACGCCGGACGAGCTGTCCATCGGCACGTTCCTTGGTCTGCACGACACCGACAGCATCCTGCTGGGCGCGCAGGCCGGACAGTTCCTGGCCGACGGCAAGGCCGTGCGCACCTCGGCGATGGGGCGGCAGGCATTTGTAGGGCTGCCGGGCTTCATCGAACACGTATTCGACAAAGGCACGCTGGACGATCTCAGCAACCAGGCGGAGAACTTCGTCGTGGTGGAGGTGGGCGAGGGGGCCGCGCAGGCGCTGGCCATGCACGGCGGCCTGGCCTGGTACGACCAGCGCAATCGTGCCCTGTGGCAGCTGGCACAGGGCATTCCGCGCGTCGGACAACGCTATTTCGAGCGGCTGCTGTACGAGCGCGATCCGGCGCTGCGTGCGCAGTTGGCCCCGCGCTATCGTGACGTTGTGCAGCAGATGGACCAGTTGCTGGACGATGCGTTCTACCAGCAGTTCGTGATCTACGCGCACCCACGCGGTATACGTCCTGTCGGCTATCACGTCATCCGCCTGCTCGACCGGAATCCGCGCACGCCGTTTTCCATCGACCTGGCGTTGCACAATCTGCATACCACGCTCTACCGGCGTTGGCGCGAGGCGCAGTTGCGCCACTGCGCAGCCACCGGCAGGCCAGGCAGCCTGACCCTAGACCCCAACTGAAGGTGAAACAATGGATATTGCAATGATCGGCCTCGGCCGCATGGGCGCCAACATGGCCCAGCGCCTGCACCGCGGTGGCCACCGCGTGGTCGGCTACGACCCGGGCGAGGGTGCCCGCCAGCGCGCCGCTGAAGCCGGCCTGGAAGTGGTGGATTCGCTGGCCGCCGCAGTGGCCGCGCTGCCGGTGCCGCGCGTGGTCTGGCTGATGGTGCCGGCCGGCGAAACCGTGGACCAGACGCTGGGGCAGTTGAGCCCGCATCTGGCCGAAGGTGACGTCGTCATCGACGGTGGCAACTCCAACTACCAGGACTCGATCCGTCGCGCCAAGGCGCTGGCAGAAGACGATCTGGGCTACGTGGACTGTGGCACCAGCGGCGGCGTGTGGGGCCTGCAGGAAGGCTACAGCCTGATGGTGGGTGGCGATGCAGCGGTGGTCGAGCAGATCGCACCGCTGCTGCGCACGCTGGCACCGGCCGAAGACCGTGGCTGGGCGCGCGTCGGCCCGTCCGGCGCAGGCCACTTCACCAAGATGGTCCACAACGGCATCGAGTACGGAATGATGCAGGCCTACGCCGAAGGCTTCGCGCTGATGGAGCGCAAGCAGGAGATGGAACTGGACCTGGCGCAGGTGGCCGAAGTCTGGCGCCACGGCAGCGTGGTGCGTTCGTGGCTGCTGGACCTCAGCACCGAAGCACTCAAGCGCAACCCCTCGCTGGATGGCATCGCACCGTACGTGGAGGATTCCGGTGAAGGCCGCTGGACCGTCGCCGAAGCGATCGCGCTGGACGTACCGGCACCGGTGATCACCCTGTCGCTGCTTGAACGCCTGCGTTCGCGCGAATCGAACTCGTTCACCGACCGCCTGCTATCGGCGATGCGCAACGAATTCGGCGGCCACGCCATCAAGAAGTCGTAAGCACCGGCGCCGGGGTCGGATCCCTCTCCGCAGGAAAGGGCTCTGACCCCGCAATTGCGAAGGCCTTCTTTGATCGTTTCGACGTCATCCACGCATGGCGTGGATCTACCGTCAGCCATCGTCCGCCCGCATGGGTCACGCATGGGGCCAGAGCCCGTTGCCAAGCAACGGGATCCGGCCCCGGCAGATCGCGAGAAACTGTCGAAGGCGGGGTGGGGCCGGTTGCGGGGGTGTCCGCGGCATGGATGCCGCGGCCAAGCCTCCATGGACGGATTCACGGCGTCCCCCGCAACCGGACCCCCCCCCCCATCCCACGGATAGCCCGCTTTTGCCGTTGACGTTGCCGTTGCCTAGGCAGGTGCAGGGCGCAGCCCTGCCGATCACCCCAACCGAACCCGCCGTCCTTCGCGCGCGCTGTCCATCCCCGCCTGCAACAACCGCATCACCTGCAGCGCCTGCTGCGCGCTGACCGTCGGCTCACCCTCGCCCTGCATCGCCGCTGCGAAATCGGCATACAGGCGCCGGTAGTCGCCGGGCAGGTTGTCCACGGTGCTGCGCTGCACGTTGTCCTCTGCATCGCAGTGCAGCAGCTCGCCGTGGCGCGGATCGATGCCCCATCCCGGCGCGCCTGGCGCAACGCCACGACGCAGCTGCGCTTCCTGCACGTCCAGCCCCTGCTTGATCCAGCTGGCCCGCGTGCCATGCACGGCGAAACGGGGGGCAGGCGCAGCGACCAGTGAACCGGCATGCACGATCGCGCGATGGCGCGGGTAGTGCAGTACCGCGTGGAAATAGTCGACGCCGCTGCCGCCTTCGCGCTGCACCGCAAGGTCCGCATCGATCGCCTGCGGACAGCCGAACAGCACCAGCATCTGGTCCAGCAGATGCGGACCCAGGTCGTACCACAGGCCGCTGCCCGGCCCATCCTGCTCGCGCCAGCGTTCGCGCACCTGCGGGCGGTAGCGGTCGAAATGGGCGTGGCATTCGGCGACGTCACCGAGTGTGCCGTCGGCAAGCAGTGCCTGCAGAGTCAGGAAATCCGCATCGAAGCGCCGGTTCTGGAACACGGTGGCGATGCGTCCGGCGCTGCGCGCCGCAGCCAACACCTGCTCGGCTTCCTCCACGTTCACCGCGAACGGTTTGTCGACCAGTACGTGCTTGCCGGCGGCCAGCGCGGCGATGGCCAACGGCGCGTGCTGTTCGTTGGGAGTGGCGATGACCACCGCATCCACCGCCGGGTCATCGAAGACCTCCTGCGCGGTAGCGCGTACGTGGACGTCGCTGAAGGTGCGCAGCAGCGTATCGCGCTGCGAACTGACGACGCTGTGCAGGGCCAGCCCCGGCGTGTGCTGGATCAGCGGGGCGTGGAAGACGCGGCCGGCCAGGCCGTAGCCGATCAGGGCCAGTTGCAGCTCGGGGCGCATGGGAAGACTCCGCGCGGATCGGAAAGTGCAGGACAGGAACGTCAGGGTAAACGAGATGACTACGCACCCGGAAGCTGAACGATTCCCGCTGCAGGTGTGCCCATTCACGTGAGCATGACCGCAGCGCCACGCCTGCACTACAAGCTGTTGGCGACACTGGGCGCACCAACCAGTAGGAGAACCACACGATGAGCACCACGACCCGTACGCTGTTGGCTTCCGCCCTCACCCTGGGCCTGGCGCTGTCCTCCTCGGCCGCATTCGCCCAGGATGCCGCAGCGAAGAGCCCGCCGAAAACCGATCATTCGGCGATGACCCATGCCGACCGCCATGATTCCAACGAGCCGGTCACCGACAGCTGGATCACCACCAAGGTCAAGGCCGATCTGCTCGCCAGCAGCAATGTGCCGGGTACCGAAGTGAAGGTGGAAACGGTCAATGGCGTGGTCAGCCTGAGTGGCACCGTTGCCACCAAGGCCGAGCATGACAAGGCCATCGCCACCGCCAAGGGCATCAAGGGCGTGACCCGCGTTGATGCCGCCGCGCTCAAGGTCAGTGCCGCCAAGAAGCGTTGATCGACACCGCAGGTTGCCAGCAGGGGCGCTCCCACGGGGGCGCCCCTGTTTTGTGGCACCCAGCGTGCTCGACGCTCCCCGGGCTCGGCCCGGCCGAAGGACTCATTGCGCCAGAGATGTGACCGGCTGCGCTATATTGCCGGTTCCGCCGTGGCCGATCCTGTCCGGATCGCACTCCCACGGTTGAGCTGACGAGGAACTATGGCGCTGGTTTTCAGTGATGACATCTGGGATCGCTGGCGACTGCCTGCTCTGGCATTGGCAGCGGCAGCCATCATCGTGGTCCCGTGGTTGACCCTGCGCAAACTGCAGCAGGACAACGAGCTGGCCATGGGCTGGGTGACCCATACCCAGCAGGTGACTGTGGCCCTGCAGCAGCTGCAGACCGACGTGCGTGACATCGAATCGGCTGCGTTGACGCTGTCCAAGGGCGTGGATGCGCCAGGCCTGCGCGAGCGCATGGCCAAGGCCAACGACATCCCCGAGCGGCTGGCCGAACTGGGCCGGATGACCCGCGACAATCCCGACCAGCTGATCCGCATCGGCCGCATCCAGTCGATGCTGGAAGGCCGTATGGGGGTTGCGCGTGAGCTGGCGAAGTCCGAGCCGAACAGCGACCAGCGCGAGCTGGTGCAGGACCTGAGCACGCGCTACCCGATCCGCGGCCTGGTGGAAGAGCTGCAGGCCAGCGAGGAAGCGCTGCTGGCCCAGCGCGCCGCGCAGGCGGAGCGACAGAAGCGGCAGACCAACTTTGTATCTTGGAGCTCGCTGCTGGTGCAGCTGGCGCTGCTTGGCTTGGTGCTGTGGCTGCTGCAACGACAGATTGGCCGCCGCCTGCAGGCTGAACGACAGTCGCAGCGTGCGGCTGCGCGCGCGGCGTCGGTGCTGCAGACCGTGCGCGAACCGATCGTGCTGTTGGATCGCGAGCTACGCGTGCAGCTGCACAATCCCGCGTTCTCCGAGTTGTACGGGCTGCAGGATGAGCGTGCCGATGGCCTGCTGCTGGAAAACGTAGGCGAAGGCGCATGGCGTGACCCGGTGGTTCGCCAGCGTCTGGCCGACGTATTGCTGCGCGGCCGCGAACTGTGGGATTTCGAACACGAGCAACGCGGCGCCGACGGTATGTCCCGCTACATGCTGCTCAACGCGCGGCGCATGCCGCTGCCTGATACCGACGATGAAGTGGTGCTGCTGACCGTCAGCGACGTGACCGTGCAGCGCGCGGTGCAGACACGCGTTGAAGAACTGAACCGGCAGCTGGAAGGCAAGGTCGCCCAGGTTTCGGAGGTCAACCGCGAGCTGGAAGCGTTCAGCTACTCGGTGTCGCACGACCTGCGCGCGCCGCTGCGCCATGTCGCCGGTTTCTCGGACAAGCTGTCGCGCCATCTGGGCGAGGCTGCCGACGAGAAGAGCCAGCACTACCTGGGGGTGATCTCCGGTTCAGCGCGGCGCATGGCCACGTTGATCGACGACCTGCTGGTCTATTCGCGCCTGGGCCGCGCAGCGATGCGCCAACAGACCGTGGACATGCAGTCGCTGGTGGCCGATACGCGCGCGATGCTCGACGCGAACGTGCAGAGCGAAGCCGAGAGCAGCGGCCATGCCCATCAGGTGGAGTGGAGCATCGCGCCGCTGCCGATCGTGGTGGGCGACGAAAACATGCTGCGCCAGGTCTGGCTGAACCTGCTGGGCAACGCGGTGAAATACTCGGCCAACCGCGAGCCGGCGAAGGTCCGCGTGGACTACCAGCAGCAGCCCGATGGCGGTCATCAGTTCACGGTCAGCGACAATGGTGCAGGCTTTGACATGGCCTACGCCGGCAAGTTGTTCGGCGTATTCCAGCGCCTGCACAAGGCCAGCGACTACCCCGGCACCGGTATCGGCCTGGCCAGCGTACGCAGGGTGCTGACCCGCCATGGCGGCCGCATCTGGGCCGAGGCCGCACCGGATGCCGGCGCCACCTTCCACTTCTATCTTCCCCCCGTGCTCGACGCGGACAAACAGGGCCCCATCGCATGACGACGCTGCGCACCATCCTCCTTGCCGAAGACAGCCCGGCCGACGCCGAAATGGCGATCGATGCGCTGCAGGAAGCACGCCTGGCCAATCCCATCGTGCACGTCGAAGACGGCGTGGAAGTGATGGATTACCTGCTGCGCCGTGGCGCCTTCGCCAGCCGCGAAGAAGGCCTGCCGGCGGTGCTGCTGCTGGACATCAAGATGCCGCGCATGGATGGCCTGGAAGTGCTGCGGCAGATCCGCGAACACGATGAGCTGAAGCGGTTGCCGGTGGTGATCCTGTCCTCCTCGCGCGAGGAAAGCGACCTGGCCCGCAGCTGGGACATGGGCGTGAACGCGTATGTGGTCAAGCCGGTGGACGTGGACCAGTTCTTCGGCGCAGTGCAGACCCTGGGCAAGTTCTGGGCACTGATCAACCAGGCTCCGGAGATCGAGTAAGCCCATGCCCCTGACCGGTCCCGCACTCGGCGCATTGCGCATCCTGCTGGTGGAAGATTCCCCCGAGGATGCCGAGCTGATGTCCGAACAGATGCTCGATGCAGGCCTTGAGGCCACGTTCGAGCGTGTCGAGAGTGCGGACGACCTGCGCCATGCGCTGGCACGCTTCCAGCCGGACATCGTGCTGTCCGACCTGAGCATGCCTGGCTTCTCCGGCGACGACGCGCTGCGCATCGTGCGCGACGCGTTGCCGGAGGTGCCCTTCATCTTCGTCTCCGGCACCATGGGCGAAGAGAATGCGGTGGCGGCCCTGCAGAAGGGCGCCAACGATTACATCATCAAGCACCAGCCGGCACGCCTGCCGTCGGCCGTGGCGCGTGCGGTGCGTGAGGCACGCAGTGCCATCGAGCGCTCACGGGTGGAAACCGAGCTGATGCGCGCGCAACGGCTGGAAAGCCTGTCGTTGCTGGCGGCGGGCCTCAGCCACGATCTGCGCAACATCCTGCAGCCGCTGCTGATCATGCCGGACCTGCTGAAAGCGCGTACCGAAGACCCGCAACTGCACCACCTGGCCGACGTGATCGCCGAGTGCGGTCGCCGTGGTCATGAGATGGCCGAATCGATGCTGTCGTTCGTGCGCGGGTCGCGCAAGGCCAGCGAGCGCATCCACATCGATGACCTGTTCCAGGCCGTGGCGCTGCTGTTGCGCAGCAACGTGCCCGAGGGTGTCCGCCTGGATCTGGTGGTCGAGGATGAGGGGCTGGTGGTCGATGCCAACTACACCGAGCTGCAGCAGGTGCTGTTGAACCTGGCGCTCAACGCGATCCAGGCGATGCCTGAGGGTGGCAACCTGAGCCTGACCGCCAGCCATGGCGGCCAGCGTGATGGCGAGGACTGGCTGCGCATCGCGGTGGTCGATGAAGGCACCGGCATGGATGCGGACACGATGTCGCATCTGTTCAATCCGTTCTTCACCACCAAGGCCGATGGCACCGGGCTGGGCCTGATTTCCTGCAAGCGCATCGTTGAAGGCGCCGGTGGCAGCATCCACGTCAACAGCCAGCTGGGGCAGGGCACCTGCTTCGAGCTGCGCTTGCCGATGCATGCCAGCGCCGAGGGCGGCGAACCGATCGAACAACTGGTGGCGCTGGGCAGTGGCCAGTCGATCCTGGTGGTCGATGGTGAAGCCACGCGCCTGTCGCTGCTGGGCAATGCGCTGTCCAGCCAGGGCTATCAGCTGCAGCTGGCCTCCGATGGCCCGGCCGCGCTGCGCTGGATGCAGCAGGAGGCGATGCCGGCGCTGGTGATTGCCGATGCCGGCTCCAAGCTGTTGTCGGCCAGCCAGCTGCTCGGCGAGATGGCTACGCTCGGATACCGCGGCCCGGCGCTGGTGCTGGAAGATGCTGCCGGGGAAATGCCGACAGATGTGTTCCCCGCCGGCATCGAGGTGCACCTGCTGCGCAAGCCGCTGCAGATGCAGCAGGTATTCCGCGCAGTGGCCGACGCACTGGGTTGACGTCGAGGGAACGCCGTAGAGCCGAGCCCGTGCTCGGCTGCTGTCTGCATCGGCTGCGTCAGCCGAGCATGGGCTCGGCTCTACAGGTGTGCAGCGGCGGCGTTTCAGCCCGGGCGATCCGTCGTTTCCCACGGAAACCGCGGCAGGCTTTCCACCGCCTGTTCCAGCCGCCGCGACCAGTTCTGATGGATGTCGGCGTACAGCAGTGAATCTGCGCCCAGCCGCAGCTGCTGGCTGATCCGCAGCTCGCCGGCGCGCAGCAGCGCCAGGTCGACCGGCAGGCCCACCGACAGATTGGACCGGATGGTCGAATCGAGCGAAACGATCGCCGTGCGCGCGGCATCTTCCAGATGCGTGGATGGGGTCAGGATGCGATCCAGGATCGGCTTGCCGTACTTGGATTCACCGATCTGCAGATAGGGCGTTTCCGGCGAGGCGGCGATGGCGTTGCCCAGCGGGTAGACCATGTACAGGCCGGGTTGTTCGCCGGCAATCTGTCCGCCGAAGATCAGCGTGGCCTGGGTATTCACCCCGTCATGGCCGTGTTCGGTGTGCTGGCTCTGCACCTGGCTGTCCACCAGCAGGGAGCCGACGTAGGCCGCAGCCTCGAACAGATGGGCCATGTCGCGCAGGTTCGGCGTGCGCCGCTCGTCGGCATCGCGCTTCAGGCGCGACACCAGCAACTGGGTCGTGGCCAGGTTGCCGGCCGCCATCACCACGTAGGCGGCCTGGCCGGGGTATTCGAACACGTGCAGTTTGCGGTGCACGCGGACATCGTCCAGCGCGGCATTGGTGCGGGTGTCGGCGGCGAAGACCAGGCCCTCGTCCACCTCGATTCCAACGCAATAGGTCATGTCGGTGCCCTATCATATGCGTCCCGGATTGTAGGCAGGCCATTGTGACGATGGCATGCCCGCGCTCCACCTGATTGCCGTCACCGGAACCGCATGACCACCGTGCTCCTGAGCCTGGGCAGCAACGTCCACCCCCGCCGCTACCTCCATGCTGCGGTGGCGGCCCTGCGCGAGCGCTTTGGTGCGCTGCAGGTGTCTGCCGCCTACCGCACCGCCGCCGTCGGGTTCGACGGTCCGGCCTTCCTCAACAATGGTGTGGCCATCGAGACCGACCTGCCGCTGCAGGAACTGGATGACTGGCTGCATGCGCTGGAAGATGCGCACGGTCGTGACCGCAGCGGTCCTCGCTTTTCCGACCGGACCCTGGACGTCGATGTGGTGTTCTATGGCGACCTGGTGGTGGAAGGCCCCGGCCATCTGCGCATTCCGCGCCCGGAACTGAAGCATGCGTTCGTGCTGAAGCCGCTGGCTGATATCGCCCCGGACTTCGTTGATCCGGTCAGCGGCCTGGACCTGGCCACGCTGTGGCGCGCGCACAAGCAGTATGGCGAAGCGTTCGAGACGGTCGAGCTGGACCCCGACGCGGTGGATTGACCCGGCGCAGCCACCCATGGGGTGGCTCTACTGTAGAGCCACCCCATGGGTGGCTGAACGATCAACTCACCGTACGCCCACCATCCACACGCAGGGTGTGACCGGTGACGAAGCTGGCCTCGGCCGCGAGCCAGTACACCGCTTCGGCGATTTCCTCGACCGTGCCGATCCGCGCCAGTGGCGTGCGCGCCAGCAGCGCCTCGCGGGCGAAATCGTCCTTGCCCTGTTCCGGCCACAGGATCGCACCGGGCGCCACCGCATTCACCCGCACCTTCGGCGCCAGTTCCAGCGCCAGCGAGCGCGTGGCCATTTCCAGCGCGGCCTTGGCCATGGTGTAGGCGATGTGGTCGCGCATCGGGTCGGTGCCGTGCAGGTCGGTCAGGTTCACGATGCAGCCGTGCTGGCGGCGCAGGTACGGCGCGGCGGCCTGGGCCAGCAGCAGCGGTGCGCGCGCGTTGACCGCATACAGTTCGTCCATCGCCTCGGCGGTGACCTGGCCGAGCGGGGTCGGGAAGAAGTTGGAGGCGTTGTTGACCAGCGCATCCAGGCGGCCGAAGTGGGTCACCGCCTGCTCGACCAGATCGGCCAGGGCGTCGGCGTCGCGCAGGTCGGCCTGCAGCGCCAGCACGCTGCCAGGGCGCTCGTTGTCCAGGTTGAAGGCGGCCTGCTGCAGTTCGGCGCTGGAGGTATTGGCGTGCAGCACCACTGACCAGCCACAGGCGTGGAACTGGCGGGCGATGGCCGCGCCGATCCGGCGTGCGCTGCCGGTGATCAGGGCCACGGGGGCGGTGTCACTCATCGAGGGTCCTCCAAGGCTCGGCTATCCTGTGCACCATTGTCACCGCATTCGAAGACGCCATGCAGCCTACCTTCCCCATGCCCGAAGCCGATGCCCTGGCCCACAGCGATCAACTGGCCGCCGCCCTGCGCACCGAGATCCTCGCACAGGGCGGGGCGATGCCGTTCTCCCGCTTCATGGAGCTGTGCCTGTACACGCCGGGCTGGGGCTACTACAGCGCCGGTGCCAGCAAATTCGGCGGCAGCGGCGATTTCACCACCGCACCCGAGCTGGGCAGCCTGTTCGCCGGCAGCGTGGCCAATGCGCTGGCCCCGGTGTTCGGCCAGCTTGATGCGCAGGCGCGGATGCTGGAACTGGGCGGCGGCACCGGTGCCTTCGCCGAGGCGGTGCTGCTGCGCCTGGCCGAGCTGGATGCGTTGCCGGCCCGTTACGCGATCCTCGAACCCAGCGCGGACCTGCGCCAGCGCCAGCAGGAGCGCCTGCAGCAGAATCTGCCGCCTGAGCTGGCCGGCCGGGTGGAGTGGCTTGATCGCCCGTTCGAGGACGACTGGGACGGCGTGGTGTTCGCCAACGAGGTGATCGATGCGCTGCCGACACCGCGCTTCCTCATCAAGGACGGCGAGGTATACGAGGAAACCGTCGAACTGGACGGGCAGGGCAACTTCATCCGTGGCGCGCAGCCGGCCGACCTGCTGCTCAACGGCGCTGTGCGCCATCTCGAACGCTACCTGGAAAAGCCCTTTGCCGATGGCTACCGTTCCGAGGTGCTGCCGCAGCTGCCGTACTGGCTGCAGGCAGTGGCCGGTGGTCTGCGGCGCGGCGCGATGCTGTTCGTGGATTACGGCTACAACCGGGGCGAGTTCTATCAGGAAGAGCGCGATGACGGCACCGTGCGCGCGTTCTACCGCCATCACGTGCACAACGAGATCCATCGCTGGCCCGGCCTGCAGGACATCACCGCATCGGTCGACTTCACCGCCATGGCCGAGGCCGGCCTGCACGGCGGTTTCGAACTGGCCGGTTACTGCAGCCAGGCCAGTTTCCTGCTCGGCAACGGCCTGGACCAGGTACTGACCCTGGCCGAGGAGCGCACCGATGAAGTGGGCCGCATCCAATTGCGCGACCAGGTGAAGAAGCTGACCCTGCCGACCGAAATGGGCGAGCGTTTCCAGGCCATTGGCCTGCAGCGCGACGTCGATTTCGAACCGGCCTTCGAACTGGGCGACCTGAGCTGGCGCCTGTGAGTGCAGCGTTGCCGGTGATCAAGCCGCTGCGGCGGCCACGCCTGTGGAGCGCGCTGTGGGTGCTGGCGGTGCTGACGGTGATCGTGGTCTGCCTGATTCCGCCGCCGCCGATCCCGCTGCCGGAAAACAGCGACAAGGGCGAGCATTTCCTGGCCTATTTCATCCTGGCCGGCAGCGCGGTGCAGTTGTTCCGGCGTGGCCGTCCGCTGTTGTGGGTGGGGGCTGGCCTGGTGCTGATGGGCGTCGGCATCGAGTTCGCGCAGGGTGCGTTGACCAGCAATCGCATGGCCGATCCGATGGATGCGGTGGCCAACACCATCGGCGTGTTGGCGGGGATGGCCACCGCATTGACCCCGCTGCGCGACATCCTGCTGCGCTGGCGGGGGTAACGTTCCTGTAGAGCCGAGCCCATGCTCGGCTTGCCGATTGAAAAGCAGCCGAGCATGGGCTCGGCTCTACAGTAGATCCACGCCATGCGTGGATCCCGCCGTAAAGCGCCAACCAGGGTTGGCAGCTACCGGAGCGTTACCTCATCCAGCACCCACATCGCCGGGCGTGTGTCGCCGGTGAAGTTGATGCACAGATCACCCGTACCCGAGGTGCCCTTCGGCAGCGCTGCACGCAGGATCACGAAGCCATCTGCATCGGTCTGCGCCGGCAGCGGCACCTGTGCCAGTACCTTGCCCGTGCAGTCACCGCGGCGGATCAGCATTTCGCCGTGCGCGCTCCGGGCCTTCTCGAAGCGGCGCTTCGGCTCGTCGTGGGCCAGCTGGAAGTAGTACGGAATGCGGCCCGCACGCACTTCCACGCTGCCGATGCCATCGAGCTGTGCCTGCGGCCAACGCCAGCACGGCTGGAAGATGTCGACGGTGAACACCGCACGCGTACCTTCGCGCGGGCCATCGTCTTCCAGGCGCAGTACCAGGCCCTTCTCGCCCACGCAGCTGCGCAGTTCCTCGCTGTGCCGCGACAGCAGCGACTGCGCGGTGTACGACGTCACCGTCGGCTTCGCAGCCAGTGGCTGGCCCTGGTAGAACGCAGCCGCCTGCACCGTCGCTGGCAGCGTAGATGTCAACGGCTGCTGGTACAGCGGCGACTGTGCGGTCACCGGCTTTCCGTCGCTGCTGTAGCGCACTTCATAGCCCAGCGGATTGGCGAGTGACACGGTCACCGTGTTCGCCGCGCGGTCATCGGTGTAGGCCACGCCTACTTCGAACGGTGTCTGCGCATACGCCAGGCCCCAGGCCCGATAGCGCTGCAGCTGCGAGGGCAGGCGGGCCAGGAAGTCGCGGAAATCGCGATGCTCCGGCGTGCTCCAGCCGGTCTCGGCCACGGCGGCAAGTCGCGGGAACAGGTTGTGCTGCAGACGTGCGTAAGTGCGCGTGTGCTCGGTAAACATGTTCGCCTGCAGGCCGAGGATGTGACCGCGCTTGTCGGCTGCCAGTTCGGCCGGCACCGGTTCGTAGTTGTAGAGCTTGGCCAGGTTCACCTGCGTCGGCCGGCCCGGCGGCTCGTTTGGCGAGGCGGTCTGCAGGTAATCCAGGTACAGATGGCTGACCGGTGACATCACCACATCATGGCCCGCGCTGGCCGCGGCCAGTCCGCCCTCGGTACCGCGCCAGGACATCACCGTGGCCTGCGGCGGCAGGCCGCCTTCAAGGATTTCGTCCCAGCCGATCAGGCGACGGTCGTGTTCTTCCAGGAAGGTTTCCAGGCGCTTGATGATGTGGCTCTGCATGGCCATCTCATCCTTGATGCCGAGCGCGCGCATGCGCTGCTGCACCTGTTTTGACGCCTCCCACTGGTCCTTCACTGCCTCGTCGCCACCTACGTGCACGTACTTGGCCGGGAACAGGGCGATGACTTCTTCCAGCACGTTTTCCAGGAAGGTGACGGTGCCGTCCTCGACGTTGAACAGGTTCGGGAACACGCCCCATTCGCTCAACGGCTTCAGTGGCGTGTCGATCGTGCCCAGTTCCGGATAGGCAGCGATGGCCGCGGTGGCGTGGCCGGGGACATCGATCTCCGGAATCACCTGGATATGCAGCGCGGCCGCGTACGCGATCACTTCGCGGATCTGGTCCTGCGTATAGAAGCCGCAATACGGATGTTCCTTGCCGCTGACCGGATCAATGCCACCGTCACCGGCCGGCAGGCGGCAGCTGCCGACCTCGGTCAGCTTCGGATAGCGCTTGATCTCCATGCGCCAGCCCTGGTCGTCGGTCAGGTGCCAATGGAAGGTGTTGAGCTTGTGCGCGGCCATCGCATCGAGCACGCGCTTGATCTCGTCCAAGCTCTGGAAGTGCCGCGCCGAGTCGAGCATGAAGCCACGCCAGCTGAAACGCGGCGCATCCTGGATCTGCACGGCCGGCAGCACACCATTGCTGCCGCCGGTAGCGAGCTGGGCCAGCGTGGTGGCGCCGTAGAACAGGCCGGACTCGTTGCCGGCCTGCACCACCACGCCCTGCGCGGTGCTTTCCAGCGTGTAGCCCTCGCCACTGTCGCGGAAGGTCGGCACGATCTGGAAGCGGATGCTGCCGCCCTTGGCGGCGGCCTTGTCGTTGGCCACTGCCAGGCGCGGCCCACCACTGCGCGCCAGCAGCTCGGCGAACTGTGCAGCGACACGCTGTGCGGCTTCGCCATCGGCATGCAACATGGTGCCCGCGCCGACGGTGATGCCCGCGCCGTTGCCGCGCTGCACGTTGGCCGGTGCGGGAATCAACATCAGGCTGCCGGCGCGCAGCTGCGGGCCGGGGCCGGTATCGAGTGCCGGGGCATCGGCGGCCAGTGCCGGCAGCACGGGCAGGGCGGCCAGCAGGCTGCCCAGCAACAGAAGGCTGCGCATCCTGGCGCGGGTGGGCTTCGTCATCGGAAGGACTCCTTGGATCGGGTGCGATGTTCGCTATACATGAAAAACGCCGGGCCCGGAATGACCCAGGCCCGGCGTGCGTGCACGACTCGGCGATGAAGCTGCCGCTGGATCAGTACTTGAAGCGGAAGTTCAGGTAGTACTGGCGACCGTTGCTGTAGAACGAGGTCGGAATGGCCGCGGTCTGGTAGTACTTGTAGGTCGGGTTGTTGAGGTTCAGGCCATCCAGGCTGATGCTCAGCCAGTCGGTGGCCTTGAAGCTCAGCGACGCCGACAGCGTGCCGAAGTCATCCTGGTAGTACGGGTTGGTGCCCGACAGGCTGATCAGGAACGACGAACGGTGGGTGTAGCTGACCCGCGCGCCGAAGCGCTCGTTCTCGAAGTAGGCACCCACGTTGTAGGTGTTCTTCGAGGTGCCCAGCAGGTTGTGCGAGCCGTCCGACCAGGTGTGCGCGGTGCTGCCGTTGGCGTAGGTGTAGTTGGCATTGATGCCGAAGTACTCGCCGATCGGCTGCTCATAAGCCACTTCCACACCCGTGACCTTGCCGTCGGCATTGATCGGGGTGGAGATCTGGTAGGTCTCAAGCTGGTTGGTCAGTTCGCTGTACAGCTGGCGCGAAACCACGTCGAAGGCGATGTAGTCCTTCAGGTCCATGTGGTACGCACCGATCGACAGCAGGCCGCGCGGCATGAAGTACCACTCCAGATTGGCATCCAGGTTGGTGGACAGGGTCGGCTTCAGGTTCGGATTGCCGCCGCCGCCGGTCCGGTTCAGATCCGAACCGTAGGACGATGCACCCAGTGCCGAGTAATCGGGCAGGGTCTGGGTCTGCGAGGCCGCTACGCGCAGCACCAGCTTGTCGTCCAGGTCGAACTTGATGTTCGCGCTGGGCAGCACGCGGTTGCGCTTGTTCTGGAAGGCTACGCGTTCCCACATGCCGAACAGGCTGCTGACGTCGGCATCGGCGGCATTGCTGACCGCGTTGTAGGTGTTGATGTCCTGCTTGATGTTGACGTAGCGCAGGCCCACGTTGCCTGCCCACCAGTCACCACGGAAGTTGGCCTGCACGTAGCCGGCGAAGTTGCGTTCCTTCACCCGCCACTCGGCACCGTAGTTGTGGCGACCGTCCGGACCGTCGTTGCCCGCCAGCCAGGTGGAGTTGTTGGTCACCGCATCCTTCAGCGCACCCGGGGTGAAGTACCAGATGTTGCGCGGGAAGGTGCCGCCGATATCACCAGCGAAACCGTTCGGATAGTTGGAGGTGGCACCGTTCTTCAGCGCACTCCAGATGTCACCCGGGGTTGCACCTTCCGGCGACAGCGCTTCGCGCTTGTGGTCGGCGAAGCGCAGACCGAAGTCGATGGAGCTCAGCACGCCGCCGTCGTTGAAGTACTGGTTGAAGTCGAGCGTGGCCCACTTCTCCTTGTCTTCTGCGGTGACCTGCTGGTTGCCCCAGGTGCCGAAGCTGGTGACGCCATTGGGCGAGAGGTCGCCGCCGACGTTCCAATCGATCGGCGAGCCGGCGCCATGGGTAGCCCAGCTGGCGCCACCCCCGCCGCCGACGGTCACCTCGGCGATGTACTGGCGCGGGGTTTCGCCGGTGCCCTTGGTGCTGCCGGCCTGGAACTTGGCGGTCAGGCTGTCGCTGATCTGCCAATCGGCATCGAAGGTCACATAGCTCGACTTGGCCTTCGACTCGCGGTAGATCATGTCGTACACCGCGTAGTTGGTGCCCGGCTTGCCCGTGTAGGTGGCATTGGTCAGCACGCCATCCTTCACCACATAGCCCGGATCCGGTGCCTGCGACTTGGCGAAGTTGTTGCCGAACATCATGAAGTTGCGGTTGTAGTTGTTCGCCTTCAGTTCGGAGCTGAAACCGTTCAGGCCCAGGGTGAGGGTGTCGGTCGGCTTGAACTGCAGCGAGACCAGGCCACCCCTGCGCTCACGGGTCTGTTCGAACAGGGTCGAACCCAGCAGGCCCGGAACTGCCACACCGTTGAGATCGGGATGCGGCGCAATGCCCTTGGCCGCGTTGCCCTTCACCACGTCGTCGTTCGGGCCCAGGGTGAAGAAGCCACCCGGAATTTCCTGCGCTTCACGGCGCAGTTCGCGCTTCTGGCTGAAGCCCTGCACCATCACGCCGAAGGTGTTTTCTTCGTTCTTGTAGTTGAACAATGCCGAGTACTGCGGGTCATTCGACTTGGCCTGGTCCGAACGCACCATGCCGATCGAGCCTTCCGCAGTGAACTGCTTGGAGAACTCCAGCGGCTTGCGGGTGATGATGTTGACGGTACCGGTGGTGCCGCCGTCCTGCAGCTTGGCCTGCGAGGACTTGTTCACTTCCACCGAGCTGACCAGTTCCGACGGCAGCAGCGAGTAGCTGACACTGCGGCCGACGTTGTTGCCCTGGCTGAGCACGAACCAGTCGGCCGAACCGACGGTGTGGCCGTTGATCAGGGTCTGGGTGAGGCTGGGGCTGGTGCCGCGCAGGCTGACACGGTCGGCTTCGTCGAAGCCGCCTTCATCGGCGCTGGACGAGCTGATGTTGACGCCCGGCAGGCGCTGCAGGGTGTCGGCAACGTTGTGCGCCGGCAGCTTGCCCACGTCTTCGGCAGTGACCACTTCCACGCGCGCATTGGCGTCGCGCTTGGTGTCCAGCGACTTTTCCATCGAACCGCGGATACCGGTAACGGTGACGGTGTCCAGATCGGTGGCGGTCTGGGCGGCCTGCTGCGCGTGCGCACTGAAGGCGATGCAGCTGACGATGGCGGCCGAAAGCAAGGTCTTGCGGGTATTCATGATGTCTCTCCTCATCACTCGATTGGATGCCGGCGGCGATATGGGATTGCGGTTGCGATGACGTGCGCGGGGCGGCGGCGATGTCCCGGGCATTGGCGTGCCACGTACTGCGTGCTGCGATTGCGTTGAAGCCGTTTGCAGGTTCAGGCGTCGGCGTGGAGCAGGTACCAGCTGGCAGCGCCGATCACGCCCAGCTGTCCGTGTTCGACCACCTTCACCGGGATGCGTGCCAGCGCCTCGCCCATCGGCCCCTTCTGCAGGTAGCGTTCGACGAAGGTGCTGGTACGCAGGTACTCGCGGATCTGCGGCAGGATTCCACCGGCCAGGTAGACCCCGCCGTGGGCGCCATAGAACAGGGCCATGTCGCCGATGGTGCTGCCGAGCAGGCCGCAGAACACATCCAGCGCCTGCCGTGCCAGCGGGTCGCTACCGGCCATTGCCGCAGCGGTGACCGCATCGGGGCTGGTCAGCGCCGGTGCCTGGTCCTGCAGTGCGCAGATCGCGCGGTACAGGTTCATCAGGCCGGGGCCGGAGATCGCATGTTCGATCGACACATGCGCGCGGTCGCGCTGCATGTGGCGGACGATCGCCATTTCCAGTTCGGTGCTGGCGGCCAAGGTCGGCTGACCGGCTTCGGTGGCCAGTACCACCGGGCCGTTGGCCGTGGGAATCCACAACGCTGCGCCCAGGCCGGTGCCGGGGCCGACCACCAGGGTCGGGCCGCGCGGTGCACTGTCCGGGCCACACAGGTGCAGCACGCCACTGGCATCGACCTGCGCGGCGGCATACGCCACGGCTTCGAAGTCGTTGACGATGTGTACCCGCTGCAGGCCGACGTCGGCTTCGATCTGCCGGGCTGACAACGGCCATGGCACGTTGGCGGTGATCACCGTGCCGTCTTCGCGGGCATAACCCGCGGTGGCGACCACGCAGTGCGACGGGCGCGGGCCTTCGGCCAGGAAGTCGGCGAGGATCGCGCTGAGCCCGGCATGGTCGGCGTTGCGGTACTTGCGGTAATCGAGCACCTGCACCGGATGGGCATCGTCGCCGCTGGCCTGGACCCGGGCGACACGCACATGGGTGCCGCCAACGTCGGCGGCCAGGAACGAGGGCGCGACGCGGGACAGGACATGGGCCGGGGCGGGATGGCTGGCGGTCACGCGGGCTCCTGCAGCAGGTGGGGCCGGCCCCGGGAAGGGCAACGATGAAGCCGGCGATTGGGGCGGAGTCTGTAACCGCGTTGACAACGATGTCAACGAGTTCGTGACACTTTCGTTGCTGCGCCGCAGCGAATGCAGATCGCCGTAAACGTTTACATGGCGTGAGTACGGCATCCATGGCAGAACCGTTGCAGCAAGGGGCTTCAAGGGCGAAGCGCATTCAGCGGATGGCCGTGCAGCGGGCTTGCGCAGTGCAGCATCAGGTGTGATGGCCCGTGCATGGAAGTTGACAAACGGTCGTCGTCCACCGAAAGAATGTGACAACGTTGTTCCCAGCCACTCTCCGACGCCGTGTTCCGCGGCCGTCGCCGCAGGAGCCTTCCTGATGTCAGCCGTCCCCGCTGCAAGCGCACGCCCGAACGTGGCCTCGTCCATCGCCATCGTCGGCGTGCTGTTTTTCCTGATCGGCTTCTTCACCTGGCTCAACGGCCCGTTGATCACCTTCGTCAAACTCGCCTTCGAGCTCAGCGAGGTCGGCGCCTTCCTGGTGCTGATGGTGTTCTACCTGTCCTACTTCTTCCTGGCCCTGCCGGCGTCGTGGATCCTGCGCCGCACCGGTATGAAGAAGGGCCTCAGCCTGAGCCTGCTGGTGATGGCCGGCGGCGCGGCGTTGTTCGGTGAATTCGCCACCCAGCGCTGGTATCCCGGCGCGCTCGGCGGTCTGTTCGTGATCGGTAGTGGACTTGCCTTGCTGCAGACCGCGATCAACCCGTACATCTCCATCCTCGGCCCGATCGAAACCGCCGCACGGCGCATCGCGATGATGGGCATCTGCAACAAGATTGCCGGCATCCTGGCGCCGATATTGATCGGCACTCTGGTGCTGCATGGCATCGGTGACCTCGACGCTCAGGTGCAGGCCGCCGATGCGGCCACCAAGACCACGCTGCTCAACCAGTTCGCGGCCAAGATCCACGCGCCATACCTGGCCATGGCCGGCTTGCTGGTGGTGCTGGCGGTCGCGGTACTGTTCTCGCCGCTGCCTGAAATCAAGGCCTCCGAGGCCAATGCCACCCCAGCCGGTGCACCGGGCAAGGCCGAGCGCAGCAGCATCTTCCAGTTCCCGCACCTGTGGCTGGGCGTGCTGTGCCTGTTCGTCTACGTCGGCGTGGAAGTGATGGCCGGTGATGCCATCGGTACCTACGGTCATGGCTTCGACCTGCCGCTGGATCAGACCAAGATGTTCACCGCGGTCACCCTGTTCGCCATGCTGATCGGCTACGTGGTCGGCCTGGCGTTGATCCCGCGAGTGGTCTCGCAGTCGCGCTACCTGACCATCTCTGCGGTACTGGGCGTGGTGTTCTGCCTGGGCGCCTTCTTCACCCATGGCTATGTGTCGGTCGCCTTCGTGGCGCTGCTGGGCTTTGCCAACGCGATGATGTGGCCGGCGATCTTCCCGCTGGCGATCCGTGGCCTGGGCCGCTTCACCGAAACCGGTTCGGCGCTGCTGGTGATGGGCATCGCCGGCGGCGCGATCATTCCGCAGCTGTTCGCCGTGCTCAAGCAGCACATCGACTTCCAGCTGGTGTTCCTGCTGCTGATGGTGCCGTGCTACCTGTACATCCTGTTCTACTCGGTGGTCGGCCATCGCGTCGGCCTGCCGCAGGACAAGGGCTGATCGGCGATGATGGACGGCAGCCAACCCCAGGAAAAGCCGATGCGCAGAGCGACCATCAAGGACGTTGCCGAAAAGGCCAAGGTCTCGCTGAAGACGGTGTCGCGGGTGATCAACAACGAGCCTTCGGTGATGCAGGCCACCCGTGCGCGGGTGCTGCGTGCCATTGCCGAGCTCGACTACGAACCCGATCCCTCCGCGCGCAACCTGCGCAGCGGCACCACCTTCGTGATCGGGCTGGTGTACGACAACCCCAACCCGTACCACATCATCGGCGTGCAGAACGGCGTGCTCGCAGCCTGCCGCGAAACCGGCTTCGGCCTGCAGATCCATCCGTGCGATTCCAGTTCGCCGCTGCTGGCCGATGAACTGGCCGACTGGGTGCAGCGCTCGCGCCTGGCCGGGCTGGTGCTGACCGCACCGATGTCCGAACGTCGCGACCTGATCCAGGCGCTCACTGCGCGGGGCATCAAGCTGGTGCGGATCATCGCGGCCACCGAAGATCCGGCCGATGGCGCCTGCGTGTTCGTCGACGACCGCGAAGCCGCCTATGAGATCACCGAACACCTGATCCAGCTGGGCCACCAGCGCATCGGCTTCCTCTGGGGTGGCACCTCGCACCGGTCATCGGGCGAGCGCTACGCAGGTTACGAGGCCGCGCTGAAGGACTACGGCATGACCGTGGACAAGCATCTGGTGGTGCAGGGCGACTACACCTTCGACGATGGCTTCCGCGGTGCGCGGCGCCTGCTGGCACTGCGCGAACCGCCCACCGCCATCTTCGGTTCCAACGATGAAATCGCCGCCGGCGTGCTGGCCGCAGCGAAGTCGGCCGGCATGAACGTGCCCTACGACCTGTCCATCGCCGGCTTCGAGGACAGCCCGTTCTCGCGCCAGTCGTGGCCGCCGCTGACCACCGCCAAGCAGGCCACCGAGGACATCGCCCGCCATGCCGCGCGCCTGCTGATCGCGCAGCTGCGCAGTGATGCCTACGACGATGCGCCGGCGCCGCTGCACAACCAGGGCTTCGTGCCGCAGCTGGTGGTGCGTGGCTCGACCGCGCCGATGCGGCCTGCCGCCGCCCGCTCCCTTCCTTCCGATCCTTCCTGAGCCTGCCATGTCGCTGTCCGACCCCACTGCCACCCTGATGTTCGCCGAGGCCGCCGAAGCGGCCGACGTCGTTGCCCGCCAGTTCGCCCGCAACCATGCCGTGATGGAAACGCTGGCAGCCAGCCTGCGCGCTGGACCGCCGCCGTTCGTGGTGACCTGTGCACGTGGCAGCTCCGACCATGCCGCGACCTACGGCAAGTACCTGCTGGAAACCCAGCTGGGCCTGGTCGTTGCCTCGGCCTCGCCATCGGTGGGTTCGGTCTACGCCGCACCGTTGCAGCTGCGCGGTGCGTTGTTCATTGTCATCTCGCAGTCCGGCAAGAGCCCGGACCTGCTGCGCAATGCCGAAGCTGCCAAGGCTGCTGGCGCGCGCGTGGTGGCGCTGGTCAACGTCGAGGATTCGCCGCTGGCACAGCTTGCCGACACGGTCATCCCGCTGCATGCCGGCGTGGAGAAAAGCGTGGCGGCGACCAAGAGTTACCTCGCCTCGTTGTCCGCGCTGCTGCAGCTGGCGGCGTACTGGAAGCAGGACAGCGCATTGCGCAATGCTCTGGACCTGCTGCCCGATGCGATGCGCGAGGCCTGGCAGTGCGACTGGAGCGCAGTGACCGATGGCCTGGTGGAGGCCAACAACCTGTTCGTGCTCGGCCGTGGCCTGGGCCTCGGCGCGGCGCAGGAGGCCGCGCTGAAATTCAAGGAAACCTGCAGCCTGCACGCCGAGGCCTACAGCTCGGCCGAGGTCAAGCATGGGCCGATGGCGCTGGTCGATCGCGGCTTCCCGGTGCTGGCCTTCGCCCAGCCTGATGAAACGGGTGCCGGCACTCGTGCCGTGGCCGAAGAATTCACCGCACGTGGCGCCCAGGTGTGGCTGGCTGGTGCCGGCGGCAACCTGCCCGTCGCTGCTGCGCCGCATCCGCTGTGTGCGCCGCTGCTGACGGTGCAGAGCTTCTACCGCGCGATCAACGCGCTGGCACTGCGCCGCGGCTTCAACCCGGATCTGCCGCCGCATCTGAACAAGGTTACGGAGACGGTGTGATGGCAACCGTCCTGCGCAATGCCCGCATTCTTGCCGGCGATGAGTTCCGCGACGATCTTGCGGTGGTGATCGAAGACGGCCACATCAGTGCGCTGCTGCCCGACGCTGCACCGCAGCTGGGTACGGCTGACGAGCAGGTGGACCTGGGGGGCGGCTGGCTGCTGCCCGGCTTCATCGATGTGCAGGTCAATGGCGGTGGTGGCGCGCTGTTCAACAACACGCCCGACGTGGCGTCGCTGCGCACGATTGCGCGTGCGCATCGCCGCTTCGGTACCACCGCGATGCTGCCGACCCTGATCAGCGATGACCTCGGTGTGATGCGCGAGGCGATCGCTGCGATGCGCGAGGCCATTGCACAGGGCGTGCCGGGCGTGATCGGCATCCACCTGGAAGGGCCTTACATCGCACCGGCGCGCAAAGGCACGCACGATGCCCGCAAGTTCCGCGTGCCGGACGCGCAAGAGATCGAACTGGCGTCTTCGCTGGACAACGGCGTGACCCTGCTGACCCTGGCGCCGGAGCGCGTGCCGCTGGAGACCATCCGCGCGCTGGTCGAACGCGGGGTTATCGTTGCCGCCGGTCACACCGCCGGTACCTATGAAGAGATCCGTGCCGGCCTCGATGCCGGCGTGCGTGGCTTCACCCATCTGTACAACGCGATGTCGCCGCTGCAGGGGCGCGAGCCCGGTGCGGTCGGCGCGGCGCTGGAAGACCGTGACAGCTGGATCGGCATCATCGTCGATGGCGTGCACGTGCATCCGGCCAGCCTGCGCGTGGCGCTGGCGGCCAAGCCGCGCGGCCGGCTGCTGCTGGTGACCGATGCGATGCCGCCGGTCGGTGCGGACGATCCCAGCTACGTGCTGTATGGCGAAACCATCACTGCCATCGATGGCGTAGTGCGCAACGCGGCCGGTTCGCTGGCCGGCTCGGCGCTGGACATGGCCACCGCCGTGCGCAACACCGTGCAGCTGCTGCGCCAGCCGCTGGCCGAAGCCGCACGCATGGCCTCGACCTATCCGGCGCAGTTCCTCAATGTCGATGATCGTCTGGGTCACATCGCCGAGGGCTACCAAGCCGACCTGGTGCTGCTGGACGATGCATTGCAGGTGCGTGGTACGTGGATCGCCGGCCAGTACGAGGCGGCTTGACGATGAGCAGCACGTCGCCACGCCGGTTGGGCTCGATCGACGCCCTGCGCGGCATGACCGTGGCGGCGATGCTGCTGGTCAACAACCCCGGTGACTGGAGTGCGGTGTTCGCACCGCTGCGCCATTCCGAATGGCAAGGCTGCACACCGACCGACCTGGTGTTCCCGTTCTTCCTGTTCCTGGTGGGCGTGTCGATGGCCTTCAGCGTCGCACCGCGCGCGCTGGATCCGGGTGCACGGCCGGCACTTGCACGTGGCGTGCTGGAACGCGCACTGCGCATCGCCGTTGCCGGCGTGCTGCTGCACCTGCTGGTGTGGTGGGCACTGCATACGCATCACTTCCGCATCTGGGGTGTGCTGCAGCGCATTGCACTGTGCGCGGCAGTGGTGGGCGTGCTGGCGGTGTATGCGCGCCCGCGCATGCAGGTGGCCGTGCTGGTGGCGCTGCTGGTGGGCTACACCGCGCTGCTGCTGGGCGTCGGAGATCTTGCGCCCTGGACCAACCCGGCCAGCCGTCTGGACACCACCTTGTTCGCGCCATGGATCTACCAATGGCAGGCAGATACCGGTCTGGGCCATGACCCGGAAGGATTGCTGAGCAGTCTGGGCGCGTTGGCCAGCACCGTGCTGGGCCTGTTGGCCGGCGGTCTGCTGCGCAGTGGCCGCGCCGGTGCACTGGCCGCACTGGGAGCGATCACCGCCGTGCTCGGCCTGCTGCTGGCGACCGTGCTGCCACTCAACAAGCAGCTGTGGACGCCCAGCTACGTACTGTGGACCGGGGGCCTGGCCGCGCTGGCATTGTGGCTGGGCCACATGCTGATTGACCGCAAGGGGTGGCCAGCGCTGGGCCGGCGCTTTGGCGTCAATGCGATCACCGCCTATCTGGGTGCCTCGGTGATGTCGGTGATCCTGCTGGCGACCGGCGCCTGGGGGTGGGTCTGGCAGCAACTGGCTGCGGCGATGCCGCAGGCGCTGGAGCTGGCCTCGATGCTGCAGGCGTTGGTGTTCGTCGCGCTGTGGTGGGGCGTGGCCTGGTGGCTGGACCGACGTCGCATTTATCTGAAGATCTGAGGGCAGGCAAAGGTCGTGGCGAACGGCTCATCCACGCATGGCGTGGATCTACTGACGCAGCAATGCCGTAGATCCACGCCGTGCGTGGATGCTCTTGGCGCGCCAATGATGGTGAACGCATTCATCGACATGCGGACCGCGTGAGCACCGACCGGCTTCACATCAAAAACGTGACCGGTTGCCTCTAATTTCACCTATCGAAACCATTCATGGCAGGGCAGACTGCGTCAGCAGCGCCGTACATAGCATTCGCAGTTCCTGATCCTCGACCCAGGAGTGCCGTATGTCACATGTCGTCCCGTCCGGGTACCGCCGGCGCCGTTTGACCATTTCCCTGCTGCAGATCCTGGCGGCACCCTCGCTGCTCGCACTGGCCGCCCCGGCAGCCTGGGCGGGGTGTGATGCATCCGCCCCCGTCGCTGGGCAGACCGTTACCTGCAGCGCGGCCGCGCCCAACCCCGATGCAACGCCGGTCACCCTTGGCGCCGGAGCCAGCGGCGTTACCGTGAACGTACAGAGCGGCGCGCAGCTGAGTACCAGCAACGCCAACGCCATCTACGTCGCCCCGACGGCCGGCGGCACCATCAACAACCAGGGCAGCATCGCGGCCAGCGGCACCGTCGGCAGCGGCACCGCCGGTGGCATCAATGCCGATGCCGTGGTGACGGTCAACAATGCCACCAGTGGCAGCATTTCCTCGGCACAGGGGTACGCGCTGTATCTGCAGGGGGGCAGCGCCGTGGTCAACGACGGCCAGATCGGCGCAGCCGCTGGCTGGGGCATCGCCTTCAAAGGTGCAGGCGACAGCAGCGTGATCAACCGCGGCACCATCAGCGGCGGCACCGGCGGCGTGCAGTTCGGTGCCGGCAACGATCGCCTGCAGATGCTGGCTGGCAGCATCACCGGCGCCGTCCAGCAGGGCGACGGCAACGATGTACTGCTGCTCAACGGCGGCACCCTCGACAGCCTCGACCAGGGCAGCGGCGATGACCAGCTCACCGTCAACGCCGGCACCATCACCGGGCTGGTGACGCAGTTCAGTGGTCGCGATGATTTCGTCATGAACGGTGGCACCATCGGTGCCCTGCAGCAGGGCGACAACATCGATACCTTCCGCATGAGCGGTGGCCGCATCGTCGGCGCGTTCGAAGATGGCGACCAGGCGTGGATGACCGGTGGCCGCATCGGCCGGGTCAACATGAAGCTGGACAAGAATCTGTGGGACATGTCTGGCGGCACCGTCGACGGCAACGTGGTGACCGGCTTCGACACCGACACCATCATCATCTCCGGCACCGCCTATATCGGCGGCAACATCAGCGTCAGCGGCGGCAATGACAGCGTGACCATCACCGATGGCACCGTGCGTGGCCAGGTGCTGTTGAGCACCGGCAACGACACCTTCAACTGGAACGGCGGCGGCATCATCTACGGCGCCATCGACGCAGGCCCCGATGACGACGTGGCCACGCTGAGCAACCTCAACCAGGGCAACATCGGCGCGGTACCGCTGTTCGACGGCGGCAGCGGCAACGACCGCCTCAGCTTCAACAACGTCAAGACAGCTGGCGTCGGACGCTTCCAGAACTGGGAAGCGATCAGCCTGGCCAGCAGCACAGAGCTCACCTTCGATGGTGATCTGGTGCTCGGTGACAGTGTCAGCGGCACCGGTTCACTCACCCTGGATGACACCAGTACGATCTATGCAGGCAGCGGGACGCATGCAGTGCGTCCATTCATCGGCAGCGCGTTGGTCAATGTGGTCAACGCCGGGCGCATCGATCTGACGGGCTCTGCGCCGGGCGATGTATTTACCGTGCGCGGCAATTATCGCGGCGATGGCGGCGGGCTGTACCTGCGTACCGTGCTGGCGGCGGACAACGCCACCAGCGACCGACTGGTGATCGACGGCGGCACGGCCACCGGCAGCACCGGCATCGGCATCCTCAACGCGGGCGGCAGCGGGGCAGCCACGCTGGTCGACGGCATCCTGGTGGTGCAGGCGCTGAACGGTGCCACCACGGCGCCCAGTGCCTTCTCGTTGTTCGCACCGGTCTCGGCCGGCGCCTACGAGTATTTCCTGTTCAAGGGCGGTGTCAGCGCCGGCACCGGCGAGAACTGGTACCTGCGTTCGACGGTTGCGGTCGGGCCGGCCCCCGCGCCGAACGGTGGCGGCGAGGTGGTGCCACCGCCGCCGCCGACACCGCCGGTGGCACCCCCGCCGCCGATTCCCCCGGCACCACCACCGCCACCGGAAGGTGCCATCGATCCGAACCTGACCGCCGGTGAGACCGCACCACCGCCGCCGCCGCCGGAACCGCCGCCCGTGGCACCGCCCAGCGATCCACCGGTGCCGGACGTACCGGTGGCCGGGGGCAGCCTGCCCGGCACCGGTGCGCCGCCGCCCAGTGCGGGAGCAACACCCGCCGCGCCGGACGAGAACGGCCTGGTGCCGCTGTACCGCCTGGAGACCGCTGCCTACGCCGTTGTACCCCCGCTGCTGCGTGAGACCTCGCTTGCCAGCCTGGGTACCTTCCACGAGCGCCAGGGCGAACAGCGCCTGCTGTACAACCAGGGTGCGTTCCGCACTGCATGGGGGCGGCTGGTGGGGCAGAGCAGCGAGATCCACTGGAAGGGCGATGCACGGCCCGGCTTCGATGGCGACGTGATGGGCGTGCAGGCGGGCCTGGACGTATGGGCCGCTACCGCCGACAACCATCGCAACCAGATCGGCGTGTTCGTCGGCCGCACCCGCGCCGATGGCAAGATCACCGGCCTGGCCGTGGGCTGGGACAACGTGCTGGTCGGTCAGAGCCGGTTGGACGACAAGCACGTGGGCCTGTACTGGACGTTGACTGACAGCAGTGGCGGCTACATCGACGCGGTGGCGATGCAGAGCCGCTACGACGGCCGCACGCGTTCGTCGCGCGGACTGGGCATCGACCTCAAGGGCGACGGCACCACGCTGTCGCTGGAAGCGGGCAAGCCACTGCTGCAGGTCGGGCAGTCATCGTGGTGGCTGGAGCCGCAGCTGCAGGTGATCTGGCAACGCAGTTCGCTGGATGACCAGCGCGATCTGGTGTCCACCATTTCCTTCGACAACGACAACGCCTGGACCGGCCGTGTCGGCCTGCGCCTGGCGGGCGACTATCAACTGGCCGATAACGGATGGCAGCCGTACTTCAAGTTGAATTACTGGCACGGTCGCTCCGGCGAGGACCGCATCCTGTTCGACAACGACGCGATCATCAATTCGCAGCGCTCGCGGGCACTGGAAGCGGGTGTGGGCGTGGTGGGCCGGTTCAACCGCACCATCAGCGCCTATGCCGTGGCCGACTACACCCGCGAACTGGGTGGCAGCGACAACGGCAAGCGCCGCATCATCGAAGGCAACATCGGCCTGCGTGCGGATTGGTGATGCCCCCCGCGTTGGCTGCTTTGGAGGGTGTCGACCTTGGTCGACACGAATCCAACCGGCGCCATGACCCGCTCTGGTAGGTGCCGACCTCGGTCAGCACGAACCCAACCGACGCCATGACCCGCTCTGGTAGATGTCGACCTTGGTCGACACGAATCCACCGACGCCATGACCCGCTCTGGTAGGTGTCGACCTTGGTCGGCACGAATCCCACCGACGCCATGACCCGCCCTGGTAGGTGTCGACCTTGGTCGACACGAATCCCACCGGCGTCATGACCCGAATGTTTGATTCGGGACGCCAATCCCGGCCAGCGCAGGTGGCGCTGGCACAGCGACCTTCGCGCGTTTGCGGTCGCGCTGACATGGGCAAAGTTGCAAATCGATACGGCGCGCCCTGCCAAGCCAAACACGACAAGGTGCGCGATGGCACACACTGCTCCGGCACCGTTATGCTTCGCCTTCATCCAACGACAGGGAGATGTCGATGCGAAACAGCAAGGGACTGCCGGCACGAGCCGCCTTGATCGCCACGCTGCTGGCAGCGACCGCTGCCACTGCGGCCGACACCATCGAGATCCCATCACCCGCCGCGCAGGCACAGCTGCTGGACATGCTCGAACGCGAGGCGCTGTACCGAAGCAGGGTCGACTGGCCAGCCACGCGCACGCGGTTGAAGGACGCGCAGGGCGATTCCGCCAAGGTTCGGACCGTGCTGGCCGAAGCCATCGGCCGCAGTTCAGGCGGTCACGGCACCTGGATGACTCCGCAACGACAGCAGCAACGTGTGCAGCGCTTCGCCAAGGAAAATGCCAGCGCCGTCGCCCGCAGCGAAAGCGACGCCACGCACCAACGTGACCCGCGTATCGGCCAGGTGCTGATCGAGGGCTATGCGGCCGACCCCAGTGCGCCGCCGCAGCAGCTGCAGCAGCAGAACATCCAGCGTGCGGTGCGTTGGCAGAACATCATCCGTGAAAAGGACAGCACGTCTCGCTGTGGCTGGATCGTCGACCTGCGCGACAACACCGGCGGCAACATGTGGCCGATGCTGCTGGGCGTTGCGCCGCTGCTGCGCACCTCGGCGATGGGCATCGAGGACGTGGGATCATTCGAGACCGCCGACGGTCCGGTACGGTGGCAGACCACCGCCAGTGGCGTGCGCATGGGCGAGGCGACGCGCCTGGATTTCGGCCAGCCCGGCTATCTACCCAGCCTTGTTGGCGCACCAGTGGCAGTCTTGACCGGCCCGCGCACCGCCAGTTCCGGCGAGGCGACCGTTCTGGCGTTCCGCGGCCGCGCGCAGACCCGCAGTTTCGGCCAGCCCACGGCGGGCGTATCGACTGCCAACGTGGTGCGCCGGCTGGTGGACGGCAGCGCGCTGGTGCTGACCACCAGCGTCATGCGCGATCGCAATGGAAATGGCGACGGGCGCAAGATCGCGCCGGACCAGGCCACCGTCGGCGATGCCGCCACGGTGGATGCCGCCGAAGCCTGGCTGCTGGCCCAGCCCGCCTGCAGGAAAGGCTGAACCATGCTGCTGATTGGCCAACACGAACGGGTGCTGATTGTCGGCCCCACCGAAGCGCACCACTGCCTGCGCTGCCAGGCTGAAACCGAATTTGCCCCGCAGCTGCGCTACAAGATGGCGCGCATCGACCTGCTGTTCGGCTTCGTCTACCAGCGCCGCTACGAGCTGGCCTGCACCGGCTGCGAGCACGGCTGGGTGCTGGATACCGAAAGCATGGACCAGCAGCTGGGCGGGGTGCCGATCCCGTGGCGGCATCGCTTCGGCCTGCCGTTGATGCTGGTGGTGGTGGCCGGGCTGGCAGTGGCAGGGTGGATGTGGCGGCAAGGGCACGGTGGTTGAGGACGCGGCCTGCTAAAGTTGCAGCCAGCAATCACGTACCGGAACCGACCATGGACCACGAAACGCCGTTCGAACCTGCCAACGACCTGGAAGTGCGCCTGTTGCAGGCCCAGGATGGAACCCTCACGGCCTCGCAGTTCCTTGATGGCCTGCTGACCGCGCCGGTGTTCGTGCTGCTGGACAAGGCCATCGGTGAAGACGGTGCCTGGGACGAGAGCATTTCGCCGCTGGTGCTGACCAGCGAAGGCGGGGAGCCGATGTTCGCGGTGTTCACTGCGCCCGAGCGCGCGGAAATCTGGCACGAGCAGCTGCCGCAGTTCGCCCATGCCATGCCCATCGCGGTGCATGCGCTGCTGTCGGGCATCGGCGAGGGCGTCGGCCTGGTGCTGAACCCGGGCCTGGACGTGGGCATGGAGATGATCCCCGACGCGGTGGCGCAGCTGAAGGAACGTGCTGCGGCGATCACACGTGGGATGGCGCACTGATAAAAGCTGTGGTTGCCGGCCAGCGGCCGGCACTACCAGGTGCTTCAGCGGGCGGCGGCGATGGCTTTCACCCGGGCTTTGGCCAGCGCTTCGCCAATGGCTGGACCCTTCAAATGGGTGGTATCCAGATCACGCGCCTGCACTGACAGCGCGGCCCGGTGCAGGCGCTTGAGCGTTTCGCCCTGCGGGTAGTCGCTGTCCTCGAAACCGAGCCGGCCGCGCTTGTCGGCTTCGCAGCACAGCGCGATGCGGGCCACCCGTTCCGGCCGGCGCAGAGCATCGCAGCGGCCCAGCAGTTCCAGCACGGTGGCATCGCGCAGTTCGTCGATGCGATGCACGTTCAAGTGCTCGCGACATACGGCCTCGGCCAACTGCTGGTGCTCGGCCGGAATCTTCAGGCGCGCACACAGTGCTTTCAGCGGCTTGATGCCGCGCTGTTCGTGCATGATGTGGCGCGGCCATTCCTCGGGCGGGGTCAGGCCCTTGCCGAGGTCGTGGGTCAGTGCGGCGAAGCCGACCAGATCATCACCGGGTGCGAGTTTCGCGGCCATGTCGCTGACCATTTCCTGGTGGATGCCGGTATCGACTTCCGGATGGAATTCCGCGCGCTGCGGCACGCCGTACAACGCCTCGAGTTCCGGCAATATCGGGCCCAGCGCGTGCGCGTCGTGCAGGGTGCGCAGGAACGCGGACGGGCGTTCGCACACCAGTGCCTTGCGCAATTCCTGCCACACACGTTCCGGCACCAGCGCGTCGAGCTCGCCACTGGCGGCAATCTCGCGCATCAGTTCCATGGTTTCCGGCGCGACGGTGAAACCGAGCGAGGCGAAGCGGGCCATGAAGCGAGCCGCACGCAGCACGCGCAGCGGGTCTTCGACGAAGGCGGGACCGACATGGCGCAGCACGCGCTGCTCGATGTCACGTGCGCCGCCATAGGGATCGACCAGCGCGCCGCTGTCTTCATCGCAGGCAATGGCGTTGATGGTGAAGTCGCGGCGCTGCAGGTCTTCTTCCAGCGTCACCGCCGGATCGGCATCGACCACGAAGCCGCGGTAGCCACGGCCGGATTTGCGTTCGGTGCGCGCCAGCGCGTATTCCTCACCGGTCTTCGGGTGCAGGAACACGGGGAAATCGCGGCCCACGGCGGTAAAGCCCTGCGCTTCCATCTGCGCGGGCGTGGCGCCGACGACGACCCAGTCACGGTCGCCGGCAGGGCGCTGCAGCAGGCGGTCGCGCACGGCGCCGCCGACAAGATAGATCTTCATGGTCGGGATCATCGCATGCCCGACCTGTAGAGCCGAGCCCATGCTCGGCTGCTCAGGCGGTAGCGCTACCGGACAGAACAGCAGCCGAGCGTGGGCTCGGCTCTACAGAAGGCGGTCGATCAGTCGCCGCCCTGGTCGGCGTCGGCGGCGCAGGTGAAGCTCTTGCGCTTGTCCACCAGGCGGCCCATCAGGCGGTCGCTCAGCGGCAGCGCGTCGCCATTGAGTCGCCAGTCGTAGATCACGCTGAAGGCCAGCACGCGGGCAACGTACTCGCGCGTTTCCTTGTAGCTGATGGTCTCGATCCACAGGTCCGGATCGAAACCCGGGCGCTGGGCCTGCCAGCGTGCGGTCGGCGTCGGACCCGCGTTGTAGGCGGCGATGGTCACGTAGGGCAGGCCGTCGTACTTGTTCATCAACTGCCGCAGGTACGCGCTGCCGATGGCGATGTTGGTGTCCGGGTCGTACAGGCTGTCAGCGCCGCCGTAGCCGGTCAGGCCGATGGACTTGGCCACACCGGAACCGGTCGCCGGCAGCACCTGCATCAGGCCCATGGCGTTGGCAGGCGAACGCGCGCGCGGGCTGAACACGCTTTCCGCACGGATCTCAGCGGCCACCCAGGCCGGGTCCAGCGCATTGCGCGCCGACTCGCGACGGATCGTGGCGTCGTGGTGCAGCGGGAAGCGCAGGTCGTACAGGCGCTGCTCCTGCTTCTGCTTGCCGAGCGAGAACACCGCGCGGTCGAACCAGCCGTTGTCTTGCGCCACGCGTACCGCGAGGCGACGCTGGGTGTCATCGAAACGCGACAGTGCGTTGTTCCATTCGGCCACCGCCCAGCCGGCGCGGTCGATCTGGTACAGCGCCATCGCGCGCTGGATGGCCGGATCGCGGGCCACCACGGCCTGCGCCTGCGCGCTGTCGTTGGGCTTCCACGGGCACAGCGTGTAGGGCTGCTGCACCTTGTCCGCCGCCAGGAAACCATGGAAGGTCGGCGCGCGTGCAGCTTCGCGGAACAGCGGCTGTGCCTGCTGTGCTTGGCCGGTCTTTTCCAGCATGCGGCCTTCGAAATAGCGCCAGCGCGAATCGTTGCGCTGGGTCGGGCCCATCTTGCGGATCGCTGCCAACGTCGCCGGCCAATCGCCGCGCGACATCGCTTCGCGTGCGCGCCATTCGTGCAGGCGTTCGTCGTAGGCCGCATCGGGTACGGCATTCAAGCGGCGGGCCGAATCCGGCAGGTAGGACGCCACCGTCCACAGCGCGATCTGGTAACGCACCTGGCCCTGCTGTTCGGCGCTCAGGCCCAGCGCCTGCGCGTACTGCGGCAGCTGCTGTTCGGTGGCATCCGGGTCGGCCTTGGCCAGCTTGGCCAGGCCATCGGTGGCGATGCGTCGGCTGCGCTCGTTGCGCGGCCAGTTCAGGGCGCTGGCGTTGGGTTTGTCGACGAACGCGGCGTAGGTGGTTGCCTGTGCAAGATCACTGGCCGGCAGGCCGCGGGCGGCCGAACGCATCACCGCCGGCTGCTGTGCATCGGCAGCGGCATCGATACGCTCCCAGCGCAGTGCATCGCTCATGCCACCCTGCGCCTGCAGCACGGCAAACACGGCGTCGCAGGCATCGGGCAGCGACTTGCCGTTCTTGCGCCACAGATCCTGAGCTTCACCGATCCACTGCGGGTCCACCTTGCCGGTGGCCTGGCGCGCCGTCAGTTGCGCACAACGCAGGCCGAGGTTGTCGGTCGGCACCCAGTTGGCCAGCAGCGTCGGCCAGTCCTGCCGGCGTGCTACAGAGGGCAGCCAGGCGCTGCGGAAGCTGTTGGCCACGGCCTGGCCCTGGTAGCGCTTGAGGAAGGCCTGTGCCTGCGCCGTGTCGACGGTGTCGATGTTGCGCCGCAGGTTGGCGAACTCCAGCCAGCCATACGCTGGATGGCGGCTGAGCGCGGCGGCCTGGCCGGGATCGAACTGGCCCCGTTCGGCGGCCGCGATCGCGGCCTTCAACTGGGCGTTCTGGGCATCGAGGGACTGGGCACTCGCGCAGCCGATCAGCAGCGTGGTGGCCAGCGGGAGCAGGGACAGGGCGGTCGAAGATCGTCGGGTCATGGCGACCAGCATAGCGGGCGGTGGCTGAATTCAGTTTCGCACTGCGTACACGGTTGGAGAGGGCAACGACAGCTGAATGACGGCGTTCTCCGCACTGCCGCGAGGGCGGCTGCCCGGCGTAGGTTTGGGCTGGGGCAACCGGCCCTGCTGCAGGGAGCGGCACATGGCATTCAGTAGCGCAGGAAGAAGCGGCCCGCTGGCGGACATCAACGTCACGCCACTGGTGGATGTGATGCTGGTGTTGTTGATCATCTTCATCGTGACCGCGCCGATGTTGTCGCGGCCGATCAACGTGCAGCTGCCGCAGGCCACCGATCGTGTGGTTGATCGCCCCGAGCCACCGCCGCCGATCGAGCTGCGCCTGGATGCGTCCAGCCAGTTGAGCTGGGACGGGCAGCCGATGGCCATCGGTGATCTGCAGTCGCGCCTGCAGGCGCAGGCCAGTGAGCACGCTGGCAATCTGCCGGAGCTGCGCATCAGCACCGATCCCTCGGCCGAGTACGACGGCATGGCCAAGATCCTGGCCGCCGCCGAAGCCACCGGCATGGAACGCATCGCGTTCGTGCAGTGAGCGAGTCACCGGTGCGGCCTTCCTGATGGAGGGCCGCACTTGGGCAGCAGGCGCTCGGAAGGGCGCCGATGTAGATCACCGCCTTCGGTGAATACGTAGCTAATTGACGTTATCTGCTTTCAGAATCGTCAAATTCGCGTGAAAGAGTGTCGGGCATCACGCCGCGATTTTTACCGCTTGTTTACAAAGGAGACGCTGCCGCCATGCAGGGGGGAGCGCGGCAGTCCATGTCCCGACATTCCTTTGGAGAGAGAGCGAATGAATTACCTGCACCACCGCCCCTTGGCGGTCGCCGTCGCGCTGTGCGTGACCGCCCTGGCACCGATGGGTGCTGCTGCCCAATCGGCCACCACCAATCTGGACGCGATCGAAGTCACCGGTACCCGCATCAAGCGCGCTGAAGTGGAAGGCCAGGTGCCGGTCCAGACCCTCAATCGCGCCGACATCGAACGCACCGGTCTGACCTCGATCGGTGAAGTGCTGCAACAGCTCACCGGTTCGGGCTCGGCGCTCAATGCCAAGTTCAATTCGTCGGGCAACTTCGGTTTCCCGCCCGACGGCAGTGGCGTCGGCGCGGGTTCGGCGCAGGTGGATCTGCGCCATCTGGGTGCCAAGCGAGTGCTGGTGCTGGTCGATGGCATCCGCTGGGTCAACGAATCCTCGGCCTCGGGCGTGGGCTCGGCCACCGACCTCAACACCATTCCGCTGGCCATCGTTGAACGCATCGAAGTGCTGGAGGACGGCGCGTCGTCGCTGTATGGCTCCGATGCCATCGCCGGTGTGGTCAACATCATCACCCGCCGCGATTTCGATGGCGGCCAGGTAACGTTGAACTATGGCCAGTACGGCAAGGGCGATGGCACGCAGAAGGGCGTGGACCTGGCCTGGGGCAAGAGCGGCGATCGCTACAGCCTGTTCCTGGGGGCCAGCTGGACCAAGCAGGACCCGGTGTATGCGAAGGACCGCGAGCAGTCGCGCTTCCCGATTCCCGGCACCGGCCTGGCCTTCGGCAGCGGCGGCATTCCGCAGGGACGCTTTGCCTTCGTCGATCCCAACACCGGTGCCGAACAGGACATCGTGCCCAACACCGGCGTGAGCAGCCCGCGATACGACGGCAGCGCCGGCTGCAACCGCACCGACGACTACCACTGCTTCACCAGCGCCGACCGCTTCAACTTCGCCGAATACAACATGGTGCTGACGCCGTCGGAGCGTAAGGGCCTGTTCGGCCAGTTCCGTTTCGACATCACCGACAACGTGCAGTGGTACGTCAAGGCACTGGGCAACCGCCGCGAGTCGACCAACCAGGCCGGCCCGGAGCCGCTGTTCTTCGGCCCCGATGGCGCCACCGGCAATCCGCTGGCCGACAACATCGTGGTCTCGGCCCTGAACCCGTACAACCCGTTCGGCTTCGACCTGGTGTCGTCGGGCAACATGAGCCTGATCGGTCGCCGCCCGGTGGAAGGCGGCGCGCGCGTGTTCGAACAGAAGGTGGACACCACGTACTTCGCCACCGGCCTGGTCGGCAACTTCCAGGCGGCCGACCGCAGCTGGTACTGGGACGTCAACGGCATGTACAGCAAGAACAAGGCCGAGCAGACCAACTACGGCAGCTACAACATCTACAACGTCAACATGGCGCTGGGTGATCCGGCGGTGTGCGCGGCCACGCCAGGCTGCGTGCCGCTGAACATCTTCGGTGGTGCAGGTTCGATCACCCCGGACATGCTGCGCTGGATCCAACCGGTGGTGCGCGACCGCAGCCAGAACGAGCTGAGCCTGTTCACCGCCAACCTCTCCAGCGATCTGTTCACCCTGCCGGCCGGTCCGGTGTCCTTCGCCACCGGCCTCGAACACCGCAAGTACAAAGGCTCGTACCAGCCTGACCCGCTGACGGTGATCGGCCACTACAACGGCGTACCGTCGCAGCCGACGTCCGGTTCCTACGACGTCAATGAAGCGTACCTGGAGCTGAGCGTGCCGATCTTCGCCGACTCGGCACTGGGCAAGAAGCTGGACCTGAGCCTGGCCGGTCGCTACTCGGATTACTCGACGTTCGGTGGCGAGTTCACGCCCAAGTACGGCCTGCGCTGGCAGGTGACCGATGACTTCGTGCTGCGTACCACCTATGCCGAAGGCTTCCGCGCACCGTCGATCGGTGAGCTGTACGGTTCGGCTGCGCGCGCCGACCTGCAGTTGTTCGATCCCTGCTCGATCGGTCTGGGCGGCACGCCGCCCCGTGGCAGCGCGGCCAACTGTGCCTCGCTGGGCGTGCCGGCGGGCTTCCAGCAGGCCAACTCGCAGATCTCGGTGACCACCGGCGGCAACCGCGAGCTGGAGCCGGAGCGCTCGCGCAGCTTCAGTGCCGGCTTCGTGTGGAGCCCCTGGTTTGGCAACGATGCGTCGTGGTCAGAGCGCTTCGACGTGGAAGTGACCTTCTACCGCCACAACATCGATGGCGCGATCCAGGCGATCAACGCGCAGACCCAGCTTGACTTGTGCGTGGATACGCTGGACCCGATCTACTGCGATGGCATCACCCGTGCCAGCACCGGTGCGGTCAGCAGCTTCAACAACCGCCTGACCAACCTCGGTTCGATCAAGACCGACGGTTGGGATGTGGATCTGTTCTGGACCCTGCCGCAGAGCTCGATCGGCCAGTTCAAGCTGGGCTGGAAGAACACCTTCGTCGGTCGCTATGAGGCCACCGGTGCGGCCGGCCAGCGGCAGCCGCAGAAGCCCGGCGTGGAAGTGGCTGACAGTTCGATTCCGGAATGGACCAGCAACGCCAGCATCGGTTGGACGCTGGACAACTGGAGCGCGAACTGGACGGTCCGACACATTTCCGAACTGACCGAAGACTGCGGTGACGCTGTGGCGTTCCCTGTGTGCAGCAACCAGGCCGCTGGCACCAACACGCTGTCGGCCACCACCTTCCACGATGCGCAGGTGGGCTACAAGATCGACTGGATGAAGGGACTGCAGCTGACGGCCGGTCTGAACAACGTGTTCGACAAGGATCCGCCGATCTGCCTGTCGTGCTCGTTGAACGGCTATGACGCCTCGACCTACGACATCCCGCGTGGCCGCTACTGGTACCTGCGCGCGGACCTGCGGTTCTGATGTGAGGACGGCGGCGCCGGGCTCAGCCCGGCGTCCCCATGTGGATGTAGAGCCGAGCTCATGCTCGGCTCGATCGCCCACAACGTTGCGAAAGGCAGCCGAGCATGGGCTCGGCTCTACAGGTGCGGGGCGATCGTGCCCCGCGTCTGCTCAGAACGACCAGGTGAAGGTCAGCGAACCGTTGCGACCATCGCCATACGCGCCGTAGCCGGTGATCTGCGAGTAGTACTTCTTGTCCAGCAGATTGTTGAGGTTGGCCTGCACGCTGAATTCCGGCGAGATGCGGTAGCGCACGAACGCACTGACCAGCGCATAGCCTTCCTGTTCGAAACGACCCACCACCGGCGCTGCGTAGTAGATGCGGTTCTGCCAGTTGGCGCCGCCACCGACAGTCAGCTCCTGCAGCGACTGCGGGGTGTAGCTGGTGAACAGCTTCAGCGCAGTCTGCGGCAGGTTGGTGTTGATGTCGGCATCGTTGATGTCCTTGGCCACGTAGCGCGACGCACCGAAGGTAGCATTCCAGCCCGGTGCCAGTTCGCCGTTCAACTCGAACTCGAAGCCACGGCTGACCGTGCCGCGTGCGGCGACATAGGCCGTTTCATTCTGCTGCCCATCCACCTTGTCCATGGTGGCCTGGCCGACGTTGTCCTGCTCGATGCGGAACACGGCCAGCGAGGCATTCAGGCGGTTGTCGAACCAGGCACCCTTGACGCCCACTTCGTAGCTCTTGCCATCCACCGGGTCCAGGTAGCTGCCCTGTTTGTTGCGCAGCGTCTGCGGCTGGAAGATTTCGGTGTAGCTGGTGTACGCCGAGTAGGTGTCGTTGATGTCGTAGACCAGGCCGGCGTACGGCGTGGTGACCTTGTGCGAGCGATCATTGCCTTCGTCTTCGCTCTTCCAGTCGGTGTAGCGCGCCCCGACGATCAGCTTCAGCGGATCAGCCAGTGACAACCGCGCGGCCACGTAGCCGGCCTTCTGGGTGATGGTGCCTTCGCTGGCCAGTGCCAGTGGATTCCAGTTCGGCTGGGGGATGTTGCCGGTCCAGTTGAGGTAGGTATCGAACGGGGTCCAGCCCGGGCCACCCATCTGGAAATCGCCGTAGTTGGCGAACTCGCGCTTGTTGTAGCTCAGGCCGGCCATGAACTGGTGCTCGCGACCGAACAGCTGGAACGGACCATCGATGTAGCCGTCGATGCCATCGACCTTGCGCTCGGTGTTGTAGAAACCGGCCATCGGCGTTACGCCCGCGCCGGTGGTCTTGTCGAAGGCGGTATAGGACGGATAGAACAGCTTGTCATCGGCCTGGGTGCGATCATGCGTGGCGCCGATCTTGAACTTCCAGCCATTGCCGAACGCGTGCTGCAGGGTGGCGAAGGCGCGCTTGCTGGTGGTGTCCCAGTAGGTCCAGTCCGGCGAGGGATTGAACGACGTCGGGTAGTGGGTTGAACTACCGTCCGCGTACCACATGGGGAAGCCGCCCCAGGTCGCGCCGCTGGCCTTCTTGTGCTGGTAGTCGTAGCCCACGCTGAGCTGGGTATCGGGGGTCAGGTCGGCATCGATCACCGCATAGCCGAGGGTCTTGCGCTGGTTGTAGCGGTCCATCTGCGCGTCGGTGTCCAGGTAGCTGCCGATCACGCGGCCGCGTACGGTGCCGCTGGCGTTGAGTGCGCTGCCCACGTCCACGGTGGTGCGGGTGCGGCCCCAGCTGCCGACGTTCACCGACACGCTGCCGGTCAGCTCGGCGCTGTCGGCGTGCTTGCGGATCAGGTTCACCGATGCCGACGGGTTGCCGGCGCCACTGAGCAGGCCGGTGGCGCCGCGCACCACTTCCACGCGGTCATACAGGGCCAGGTCCAGGCCGGAGTCGCCGTAGCTCCAGTTCTGCACCATCTGCGTGGGCAGGCCATCGAACTGGTAGCTGTCGATGTAGAAGCCGCGCGCGTAGAACTCGGTGCGCTCGCTGTCCGACTGCGTGCTGGTCACGCCGGTGGTGTTGCCCAGCACGTCGATGATGTCGTCCAGCTTCTGATCTTCGATGCGCTGGTGGCTGATGATGCTGACCGACTGCGGGATTTCGCGCGGCGCCAGGTCGAAGCGGGTACCGGCCGAGGTGCGGCGCACCGAATAGCCTTCGGCGCGCTCGCCCTTCACCACGACCTTGTCGAGGGTGGTCGGGTCGGCGGCGGTTTCGGCGAAGGCGGCGGGGGCGGCGGCCAGGCACAGGGCGGAGAGCACCGCTGCGGACAGGCGATGCGGCAGCAGGGGAGAGGTCGAACGGGTCATCAAGGTTCCTGGACGGGCACGTGCGTGCGTCCGACCGGCTTCCCGGATGGTCTGGCGCCGCGGCTGGTGGGGATCTCACGCCGCTGGCGAAGCCCTGCGTTTCAGGGCGGTGGCTGGGCAATGCGAGGACGGACGAACCGTCCTGGCTGCCCGGAAAACGCGAATAGCGTAATGGGAATTGTTTCCATTTACAAATGGACCAGCGGCTGTGCCTGCGTTCCGCGCGATAGGGCTATTCGTCGGGAGCCAGGCGTTCAGCAAGGATGTTCAGGCGCGGCAATTGGCTCTCGATGCCGTCGGCATATTCGATGGAGATCATCACGTTCCGCTCGAGCCCACGGATGTCGGACACATGGATCTTGCCGGTCAGGTACTCGGGCGTGGTACGCACCGGTCCGGCATAGCGGGCGCCGGGGTCCAGGCAGGCCATCGCGCTGCGGATGTTGGCCGAGGCGAATTCGGTGGAGGAATGGGCAAGCAGCCAATCGCAGAACCGCTTGCCTGCCGGATTGCCCTCGTGCGTGCAGCCCTTGCTCCACGTGTTCCAGTCAGTAACCAGTTCGATCGACTGGCTGGCGCCCACCGGCGTGCTGTTGGCGAAGGCGAGCATCTGCGCGCATATCGGCTCGCGCGGCGCCTGCAGCGTGCTGCAGCCCGTGGCCAGCAGCATGATGGTGATCAGCAGCGGGGTGGGACCAAGTGCGGCCATCGGCGTGCTCTCCCTGTCACTGCGGTTGATGATGGGGGCATGCAGGTGAAGAGTCGAGCTTGCAGAACTGCCTGGCAGCGGTCGGCAACGTGTGACTCTGCGAGGCAGCTCAGCTCAGCTCAGCGCAGCAGCGGCAGCGGATCGCGAGCCCCGTCTTTCCCGTAGATGCCCCAATGCAGATGGGGCGGCGTGCCCTGGGCGTTGCCGCTGTCGCCGACATGGCCGAGCAGGTCGCCGGGCTGCACCACCTGGCCGCGCGCCAGGCCATCGGCCCAGTCTTCCAGGTGCGCGTAGTAATAGCGCTCGCGCCCCGGGCCGATGACCCAGACCTGGCGGCCACCGAGGCCGCTGTCGCGGATGTCGGCGACAACGCCGGGGGTAGCGCTGCGCACCGGCGTGCCGCGCTTGCCGAAGATGTCGATGCCCGCATGCGTGCGGTCACGCCCGCGCGGCGCACCGAAGGTATCGGCGATCTGGCGCGGGCGGACGCCTTCCACCGGCACCGGCAGCTGCGTGGCCGGCGGCATGCGCGAGAGCGTCCACAGCATCTTCGGTGCGGCGGCCCACGGGCTGTTCCAGAAGGCCATCGCCGCGATGACCAGGATCAGCAGGATGGCGCCACGCAGCAGCCAGCGGCGCAGGCGTCTGGCATTGGAGGGGGCAGGGGTATTCATGCGTTGCCAGTGTAGGAGCAGGCCATGCTCGAACGCATCTACGCTATGACAACGGCACGTCGAAGCCACGCTTCAACGTGCCCAGCGCCACCGACGTTCGGAAGCGCTCGATGTTGTCATCCACACCGAACAAGCGCTCGGTGATCGCCTCGTACTCTTCCATCGATGCCGCCGAAAGCAGCAGCAGGAAATCACCATCACCGGTGATCGAGTAGCACTGCTGCACGGCAGGGTCGTCCTGCACGCGGCGGCGGAACGGGGCGACCTTCTCGCGCTGCTCGCTGACCACACGCACCTCGACGATGATGGTCAGCGGCCGGCCGATCTTCGTGGCATCGATCACTGCCACATTGGCGGCAATCACGCCGCTGTCCTGCAGGCGCTTGATCCGCCGCTGCACGGCCGGGGTCGACAGGTGCACGGCTTCGGCGATCTGCCGCTGCGGCAGGGTGTTGTCCTGCTGCAGCAGGGCGAGGATGGCGCGGTCGAAGCTGTCCAGCACGGGGGCGGTGGCCATGGTGAGCAGAAGTTGCACGGACGGGCCGTCAATTGAGCCAAGTGCTCGCCGCCGGCGCAATAGACTGGCGGCATGCAGACTTCTCGAATCGCGCCGATGTTGCCGGCGCTGGCGGTGCTCGGCTCGGTCACTGCACTGGCCATCGGTACCTCCTACGCCAAGCAGCTGTTCCCGTTGATCGGTGCGCAGGGCACCAGCGCGCTGCGCGTGGGCTTCTCGGCGCTGTTGCTGCTGCTGTTCTGGCGGCCATGGCGCTGGAAGACCAGCCGCGTGGATGCGATCACCATCCTGCGCTACGGCCTCACCCTGGGCCTGATGAACCTGTTGTTCTACATGGCCTTGCGGACGATCCCGTTCGGCATTGCGGTGGCCATCGAATTCACCGGCCCGTTGACGGTGGCCATGCTGTCGTCGCGACGGCCGATCGATTTCCTCTGGGTGGGCTGTGCGGCCGTCGGGCTGCTGTTGCTGCTGCCGATTGGCGGCGGCCCGGCTCTGGACCCGGTGGGCGTGCTGTACGCCATGGGCGCGGCGGCCTGCTGGGGCCTGTACATCGTGTTCGGCAAGCGCGCCGGCCACCTGCATGCCGGGCATTCGGTGTCACTGGGGCTGCTGGCCGCGTCGCTGGTGGTGGTGCCGGTGGGCGTGGTGCATGCCGGTGCAGCGTTGCTGGAACCGAAGATCCTGCTGGCAGGGCTGGTGGTGGCGCTGGTGTCCAGCGCGATCCCGATGTCACTGGAGATGATGGCGCTCAAGCGCCTGCCGAAGGAGACCTTCGGGATCCTGATCAGCATGGAGCCGGCGGTGGCCGCGCTGTGGGCGATGCTGTTGCTGCACGAGCACCTGCATGGCCTGCAGTGGCTGGCCATCGGCTGCACGGTGCTGGCCTCGGTGGGCAGCACGATGACGGCAAGGCGGTTGAAAGTGCCGGTGGCGCAGGCGGGGTAGCGCCGGGCCATGCCCGGCGGAGAGCGTGCGGACCAACGGTCCGCACCCACACGAGCAACGGTTCGCATCCACAGGAGCAACGGTCCGCATCCACAGGAGCAACGGTCCGCATCCATACGAACAACGGTTCGCATCCACAGGAGCAACGGTCCGCGTCCATACGAACAACGGTTCGCATCCACCAGATAAACGTGCCAACCGAGGTTGGCACCTACCAGAAGCGTCAGCGCAGGGCGTCGGCGGGGACGTCGATCGCCATTGCCAGAGCGAGATGGTCGGAGAACGCCGCCGGCACCGCTTCCACGTTGCGGGTCTGCAGACCGCTGCTGACCAGGATGTGGTCGATGGCACGGTCGGGGCGCCAGCTGGGGAAGGTCGGCACGATGCAGCCGGGCGGCTGCAGGCGGGTCTTCTGGTACAGCACCTGCATTTCCGGACGTTCGGCCAGGCAGTTGAAGTCGCCCATCAGCACCGCATTGGGATGGTCCGACAACAGCTCGGCGATGAAACCGAGCTGGGCCATCCGCGAGCCTGCGCCCAGCGACAGATGGGCCACCGCAACGGCCAGGCCATCGCGACCATCACCGAATTTGGCCAGCAGCACGCCGCGCCCGCCGATACGGCCGGGCAGGGCGTGGTCCTGCACTTCCACCGGTTCCAGTTTGCTCAGCAGGCCGTTGGCACTGGAGGCGACACCACCCATGCGCCGGTTCGGCTGGTGGCTCCAGTAATTGAAGCCGGCGCGCTGGGCCAGGTAATGGGTCTGGTTGGTGAAGCCCGAGCGCAGGCTGCCCGGGTCGGCCTCCTGCAGGCCGACGATGTCATGACCGCGCGCCAAAGTGGCAATCGCGTCAAGGCTGCTGCGCTTGCGACCCGCCGGCAGCGCATGTGACCAGCTGCGGGTCACATAGTCGCTGTAGCGGCGGGTACTCGAGCCGGCCTGGATGTTGGCCGTCAGCAAGCGCAGGGTCCGTGTTGTGGGGGAAGTCACGGCCGGGAAAACGTCTCTTTGATCAGTGAGCCTGGGCCGCACCGCGTTCGCGGGCGATCAGGTGGTCGGCAATGCGCAGCATGTCCGGGAAGCTCTTGCCCTTCACCAGGTACTTGCCGTTGACGATGATCGACGGGGTGCCGCTGATCTGGCTGCGCTGGGCGAACTGCTTGGCCGAGTTGGTCTTGGCATTGACCGCGAAGCTGCCCATGGTGGCGGCGAACTGCTTCGGATCGACGCCGTAGGCGCCGTAGAACTTGGCGATGTCATCCACCGAGTCGGCACCGCGCTCGCCCTTCAGGGTCTTCTGCGAGTGGATGGCCGAGTACAGCGCTTCGTGGGTCTTTTCCTGCACGCCCAGGGTCTGCGCGGCGTAGAAGGCACGGGCGTAGTTGTCCCAGGTGCCACCGAACATGGCCGGCACGTAGACGAAGTTCACATCGCTCGGCAGGCCGGCCTTCCACGGGCTGACCAACGGCTGGAATGCCGCGCAGGCCGGGCAGACGTAACCGAAGATCTCGACCACTTCGACCTTGCCGGCCGCCGGCTGGAACGGCTGGCCGTTCGGGATCAGCTGGTAGTCGGCGCCTTCTACCGGGGCCGGGCCGGTCAGCGCGGCGGTGGTCGGGGCAGGCGCGGCGCTGGCAGCGGTCTTGTCACCTTCGGCAGCCGGTGCAGCGGCTTCGCTGCCTGCGACCGGTGCGACCGGTGCTGCCGGTTCGGTGCTGGCCGGGGTCGCCGACGGTTCTGCCGGGGCGGCGGTGTTGGCGGTGCCATCGTCGGCCTTGCAGGCCGCCAGGATCGGCAGCAGCGCTGCGAGGGCGAGGGCGGCGAAACGGGTCTTCATGGAAACGTCTCCAGCATCTGGAAAGGTGGGGCCGGCGTCAGGCACCGGCCAGAGGGAAATGATGACATGCGGCGGCGACAGCGCCGTGTCGATGGTGTGTGTTGGTTCAGCGGCCGCGGGCGGCGCGGGCTTGGGCGATCAGTGCCGAGGCGATGCGCAGCTGGTCGTCGAAGCTCTTGCCACGGACCAGGTACTGGCCGTTGATGATGATGGCCGGGGTGCCCGGCACCTGGGTGCGCTGGGCGAAGGCACGGGCGGCATCAACCTTCTTCTGTACCGCCTCGCCGCGCAGGGCCTGCGTGTAGCGCTCCGGGGTCACGCCGTAGGCCTTGTAGAAGCTGGCGAGCTCATCGGCCGAGACGTTCTGCATCGGCAGCGTGCCGTCATCGTGCAGGGCCTTGAACACGGCGGCGTGGCTGCGCTTGGCCACGCCCACTTCGTCAGCGGCGTAGTAGGCCAGGGCCCAGGAATCCCAGGCACCGCCGAAGGCGGCCGGGACCGGGGTGAAGCGCACATCGGCCGGCAGCTTGGCGGCCCACGCGGCCAACTGCGGTTCGAAATGGGCGCAGTGCGGGCAGGTGTAGCCGAACACCTCGACCACTTCGATCTTGCCGGCCAGCGGCTGGAACGGGCCAGGCTGGGCAATGCGCTCGTAGTCTTTGCCTTCGACCAGCGGGGCGTTGGCGGGGGTGGCGGCGCAGGCCGCCAACGGCAGCAGCACCAGCAGGGACAGCAGAAGGCGGGGAATCAACCTCATCGACACGCATCTCCGTTGAAAATGACAACGCCGGCGCAGCCGCCGGCGTGAAGGAAACATACCGCAGCGGCGGGCCGTCGTGGCGACCCGCGCCGACCAGTGGCGGTCAGGGGGCGGCGGCCGGTCGCGTCGAAGCGCCCTCGGCGGCGAGGTCGTCGGCCTTGTTGTGCAGGCCCTGCAGGTAGCTGGAAAGGGCCTGCACCTCCTGCTCGGTCAGCTTCTGCGCCACCGTGGCCATGATCTGGAAGTGCGCCTTGTCGGTCTCGTTGGTCTGCCCGGCCTGGTATTCCTGCAGGCGCCGGGCGACATAGCTGGCGTGCTGGCCGCCTATGTGCGGGTAGGCCGGACCGGGGTTGCCAGCACCGCTGGGGCCATGACAGGCCATGCAGGCCGGCAGCCCGCGCTGGGCGTCGCCGCCGCGGTAGAGCTGCTGGCCGATCTGGTAGAACTTCATGCCCTTGTACGGGCCCTCGGCCACCAGCGTGTCGTCGGCGATGCCGGCGTTGGCCTTCTGGGTGGCGAAGAACGCGCCGATATCGCGCATGTCCTGCGGGGTGAGGTTCTGCACGAAGGGCACCATCGCCACGGCGGCGCCGGAACTGCGCTGGCCGTTGGCGATCAGGGCCATCTGCTGGGCGACGTAGCGCTCGCTCTGGCCGGCGATGCTGGGATACATCTCCACCGTGGAATTGCCGTCGGCACCATGGCAGGCGGCACACGCAGTGGCCTTGGTCTGGCCGGCCTTGGCATCGCCCCAGGTGGTCTTGCTGAAATCCACCTCGAGCGAGGCGGTCTTGATCGGGCCGTTGTCGGGCAGCGGGGTCAGCGTGGTCTGCGCAAAGGCAGCAGCGGCAACAACGGCAGTAGCAAGGGCGGATACGGCAAGAACGCGAGCGTGGCGCATGCTGAAGCTCCGTATGGACCGGCCGGGCGGCGGCGGCCGGCATCGCCCGGATTATCAACGCCGTTTCCGTACACGGTCAACGCAGCAGTGCAGCATTTTCCCGCTGGAAGGCCCCGGGCCGGGCGCGCGGCGCCGCAACATGCGATCCTATAGGCATGTCATTGCTCATCGAACGCGCCCAATACCACCTCTCAGCCCACAACATGGGGCAGCTGCCGCCCGATGAAGGTTCTGAAGTGGCCTTTGCAGGTCGCTCCAACGCCGGCAAGTCCAGCGCGCTCAACGCGCTGACCCGCCAGAACAGCTTGGCCCGGGTCTCCAAGACGCCTGGCCGGACCCAGCAGCTGGTGTTCTTCCAGGTCACCCCGGACGCCCACCTGGTCGATCTGCCCGGTTACGGCTATGCCAAGGTGCCGCTGGACCTGCAGGCGCACTGGCAGGCCTTCATCGACCGCTACTTCCGCACCCGCGAGGCCTTGAAGGGCCTGGTGGTGGTGATGGACATCCGCCATCCGCTGAAGGATTACGACCGGCAGATGCTGGCCTACGCCGTGCAGCGTGGCCTGCCGGCGCATGCGCTGCTGACCAAGGCCGACAAGCTGAGCCGCAGCCAGCAGATGCAGACCCTGCAGAAGGTGCGCAAGGAACTGCATTCTTCGTTCGGCGATACGGTGAGTGTGCAGGTGTTCTCCGGCGCCGCCCGTACCGGCGTCGAGGAAGCCCGCGGCATCATCGGCGGCTGGCTGGGGCTGGAATAAGGAACAGGGCGCCGGGCCTTGCCCGGCGACACTTTTGTAGAGCCGAGCCCACGCTCGGCTGCCGCGCGTAGCGCGGCGAGACCCTGATGGCCGAGCATGGGCTCGGCTCTACACGGGGTCATTTCAGCGGCGAGAACTCCGCCGGTACCCACGCATAGGCCTTGCCTTCGCTGCGTACGTGACCCAGCCCGGGGAAGGGCAGGTGCGCGCCTGCGACCCACCAGCCCTTGGCGGTGGCTTCCTGCAACAGGCTGCGACGGCTGGCCGTAGCCGCCTTGCGGTCCGAATCGGCCTCGAATGCCGCTTCCGGGTGCGCGAACTGCACTGCATGGAAATGCAGTACATCGCCCCACACCAGCAGTGACTGGCCCTGGCTGTCGAAGCGATAGGACACATGGCCCGGCGTGTGGCCGTGGGTATCCATCGCCACCGCGTGGCCCGGCAGGTCGTCGCCAGGCTGGAAGGTGCGCAGGCGGCCGGCCGCCTGGTACGGCGCCACCGCGTTGCGCGCCAGCGCGAAGGCGAAGCGCACGCCCTGGGGAGCAGTGGCTTCGCTGGCCGGGTCGAGCCAATAGCGGGCATCGGCCTTGGACAACCACACCGTCGCGTTTGGATAGGCCGGCTTGCCTTGTGCATCGAGGATGCCGCATAGGTGATCGGGATGGGCATGGGTGAGCAGCACCTCATCGATCTCGGCCGGATCCACACCTGCCGCGCGCAGGTTGCCCAGCACTTGGCCCAGGCCGGGGCCGAAGCACTGCGCGGTGCCGGCGTCGACCAGGGTCAGGTGCTTGCCCTGGCGCACCAGGAAGGCGTTGATCGCGGTCTGCAGGCCCTTCTTGTCTTCAGGCACGTAGCGACCTTCGAGCAGGCGGCTGACCAGCGTTGGCGGCACATCGACCACTTCCTGCCGGCCGAGCGCGACCACGCCATCGAACAGTGCGGTGACCTGCAGCGCACCGATGCGCTGGTGCTGCACGCCCGGCACCTGTTGGGTGGGAGCGGGCGAGGTGGCCTCGGCCAGCGCGGCCAGCGGCAGGGAGGACAGGGCCAGCAGCAGGGCGGCGCGCAGCGGCAGGTGGCGCAGGGTCATGGCGGTTCTTCTCGATGAGTGATGGGCAGGCCCGGTGCGCACAGGGTGCCGCGTTGCGCGTGCGTGCGGCGCTCAAACCACTGCGCGGAATGCTCAGGGGGTTATCGGCAGGGCTGCGCCCTGCACCCGCAGAGGCAACGGCCGAAGCAACAGCAACGGCCGAAGCAACAGCAGAAGCGGGCTTCCTGTGGGGAGGCGGGGTGGGTCCGGTTGCGGGGGACGCCGTGAATACGTCCCTGTAGGCTGGGCCGCGGCATTCATGCCGCGGACACCCCCGCAACCGGACCCACCCCGCCTTCGACAGATTTTCGCGATCTGTTGGGATGCCATGACCTGCTCTTGGTGGGTGTCGACCTTGGTCGACACGTAGATCCACGCCATGCGTGGATGCTCTTCGAATTCAATTCGGAATCATCGAAATGAATCGAATGGACGGGGAGGAAATCATCCACGCATGGCGTGGATCTACTGGCCACCGGCCAACTGTCGAAGGCGGGGCACTGTGGGTTTGCGGGGTGTGAGCCGCATGGATGCGGCGACCAAGCCTCCATGGACGGATTCACGGCGTCCCCGCAAACCCACAGTGCCCCGCCATCCCACGGAATGCCGCTTTGGCCTTTGCTGTTGCCGTTGCTTGAAGAGCCTCTGCGGGTGCAGGGCGCAGCCCTGCCGAACACCCCTAGATGTCGGTAGGAGCGAGCCCGTACTGCTCGGCGAAGCGCTTGCTGAAGCTCGCTGCAGAGCGATACCCCGCGCGCGCTGCCACGGTCTTCAGCGGCAGGTCGGTGGTGTACAGCAGCTGCATGCCGTGGGCCAGGCGCGCTTCGGTCAACAGCTGGCGCAGGCTGGTGGCTTCAGCCGCCAACCGCCGCCGCAGGGTCGCGCCGCTCAGCGCGAAGTGCGCTTCAACGTCGCGCGACTGCCAGTCGCGTGCCGGTTCGGCGGCGATGCGGTCGCGGATCTGTTCGCCCAGCGTCGGTGCGTGCGGCAGCAGCAGGTTGCCGTGGCCCTGCCGGCACCACGCCAGCACCAGCGTGGCCAGCGCCAGCCGCGCTTCGCTGTAGCGGCCATCCTGCAACGACTGCCGCCAGCTGCGCAGCGCCGTGGCGTGATCGCTCAACGCCTGCCGTGCCAGCGCCGGTCCGGCCGTCGGCAAGGCTTCACTCCACAGCGTACGCGCCGCCGCCAGCACTTCCGTGCACAGCGGCACGATCGCGCTGAGGTAGCGGCCGGTCTGCGGGTCCGGTGTGTTGACCACGTCGATGCGGCAACGCTGGGTGATCAGCAGGATGTCACCCGGGACGAAGGTCAGCGACTGGTGGGCGGTACGCACCTGCTTGCGGCCTTCCAGCAGGATCGCGAACTGCGGCTGCGGTATCTCTACCGAACTGGCGCCATGCTCGCGGCGTGCGGTGATGCAGGCGTAGCCTTCGGCGCGTTCGCAGCCGGCCAGGCTGGCCATCTCCGCCAGCAGTGCCATGGCGGTGGGGGGCATGCCGGTCATACGACGTGCGCGCCCAGCAGGCGGCCGACCGCCGCTGCAGCGGCCATCGCCAGCGCACCCCAGAACATCACGCGCAGGGCACCTCGCGTCGGTGACGCGCCACCGGCGCGTGCCGCCATCGCGCCGGTCAGGCACAGGCCGGCCAGCGTGCTGACCGTGGTGGCGGTGGCGACGTTCTGTACCGGTGCCAGCAGTGCGGTCAGCACCGGCAGGGCAGCGCCACAGGAGAAGGCGCCGGCCGAAGCCAGTGCGGCCTGAAACGGTCGCGCGCGCAGTTCTTCGGTGATGCCCAGTTCGTCGCGCGCATGGGCGCCCAGCGCGTCGTGGGCGGTCAGCTGCTCGGCGACCTGCCGCGCCAGCGCCGGCTCCAGGCCGCGATGGCGGTAGATCGCGGTCAGCTCGTCCAGTTCGCTGTGCGGGTCTTCATGCAGCTCGCGCTTTTCCATCGCCAGATCGGCATTCTCGGTATCGGCCTGGGTCTGCACCGACACATACTCGCCGGCGGCCATCGACATCGCACCGGCCACGGTGCCGGCCACGCCGGTGGCCAGGATCGTGCTGGCCGAGGCGCCGCTGGCGGCCACACCGACCACCAGGCCGGCGACCGAGACGATGCCATCGTTGGCTCCCAGCACGGCGGCACGCAGCCAACCGACGCGATCGGCGCGATGCAGTTCAGGATGTCGTGAATGGCGGCTCATGGCCCTGAGTGTACGAGGGTCAAGAGGGTGTCGGTAGGATGCTGAAACCCGTCACCGTCGCATGACGTAACGAGCCGCCACGCTATAGTGCGCCCTTGCGATGCAAGGCTCCCAGCCCCACATCCCCTGCCACCGTCCAGCGAGCCACCCCCTTGTCGAGCCCCAGCCACGTCGCCGATACGCCCATTACCGACCGCTCGCAACTGGTGGCGGAGATCGCCTCCGGCGAGAAGCCCCGTTCGCAGTGGCGCATCGGTACCGAGCACGAGAAGTTCGGGTTCCGCCTGGATGACCTGCGCCCGCCGACCTTCGAGGGCGATCGCGGCATCGAAGCACTGCTCAACGGCCTGGTCCGTTTCGGCTGGACGCCCGTGCAGGAAAACGGCAATACCATCGCCCTGCTGCGTGATGGCGCCTCGGTGACGCTGGAGCCCGCGGGCCAGCTGGAGCTGTCCGGTGCGGCGCTGGAAACCATCCACCAGACCTGCGTGGAAACCGGCACCCACCTCAATGAAGTGGCACAGGTGGCCGGCGAACTGCAGCTGGGCTTCCTCGGCATGGGCTTCCAGCCGAAGTGGACGCGCGATGAAATGCCGTGGATGCCCAAGGGCCGCTACAAGATCATGCGCTCGTACATGCCCAAGGTCGGTTCGCTGGGCCTGGACATGATGACCCGCACCTGCACGGTGCAGGTGAACCTGGATTACGCCAGCGAAGCGGACATGGTGAAGAAGTTCCGTGTGTCGTTGGCGCTGCAGCCGATCGCCACCGCCCTGTTCGCCGACTCGCCGTTCACCGAGGGCAAGCCGAACGGCTACCTCAGCTATCGCTCGCACATCTGGACCGACACCGATGCCGACCGTACCGGCATGCTCGACTTCGTGTTCGAGGACGGCTTCGGTTACGAGCGCTATGTCGACTACCTGCTCGACGTGCCGATGTATTTCTCCTACCGCGATGGCATCTACCACGACGCCAGCGGGCAGAACTTCCGCGACTTCATGCAGGGCAAGCTGCCGGTGCTGCCGGGCCAGCTGCCGACGTTGCGTGACTGGTCGGACCACACCACCACCGCGTTCCCGGAAGTGCGGCTGAAGAAGTACCTGGAAATGCGCGGTGCCGATGGCGGCCCGTGGAGCCGCCTGTGTGCGCTGCCGGCATTCTGGGTGGGCCTGCTGTACGACGACACTGCGCTGGATGCGGCGTGGGACTTGGTGCGCGACTTCAGCCTGGTTGAACGCCATGCGCTGCGTGATGGCGTGCCCAAACATGCGATGAACCTGCCGTTCCGCAATGGCACCGTGCGCGACCTGGCGCGCGAAGCGGTGAAGATTTCCGTGGAAGGCCTCAAGCGCCGTGCGGCGCGCAATGCCGATGGCCAGGATGAAAGCAAGTTCCTGGACGTGCTGCAGGAAATCGTCGAGTCCGGCCTGACTCCGGCCGAGCGCAAGCTGGCGCTGTTCCATGGCCGCTGGCACGGCGATGTGGATCCGGTGTTCCGCGAGTTTGCTTACTGACCGCCTTGCGGTAGTGCCGGCCGCTGGCCGGCAGATGTACGAGGTAGCCGGCCAGCGGCTGGCACCATCAAAAAAAACCCCGGCATTGCCGGGGTTTTTTGTTTCCACAACCGCCTTGGATCAGGCGGCGTTCTTCATCGTCGCCATATCGATCACGAAGCGGTAGCGCACATCGTTCTTGGCCATGCGTTCCCAGGCTTCGTTGACGTTCTTGATGTCGATCATCTCCACATCGCTGACGATGCCGTGCTCGGCACAGAAGTCCATCATTTCCTGGGTTTCGGCCATGCCGCCGATCGCCGAGCCGGTCAGGTGCTTGCGACCGAAGATCACGCTGCCACCGGTCAACGGCGGGTCCAGTTCTGTCAGCACGCCGACCAGGCACATGGTGGCCTCACGCTTGAGCAGGCCCATGTACGGGTTGGTGTCATGGCCGACCGGAATGGTGTTGAGCAGGAAGTCGAAGCTGCCGGCGTGTGCCTTCATCTGCGCTGCATCGCGCGAGACCAGTACTTCGTCGGCGCCCAGACGCTTGGCGTCGGCACCCTTTTCCGGCGTGGTGGTGATCATCACCACGTGCGCGCCGAGTGCCTTGGCGAACTTCACGCCCATGTGGCCGAGGCCACCCAGACCGATCACGCCGACCTTCTGGCCCGGGCCGACCTTCCAATGGCGCAGCGGCGACCAGGTGGTGATGCCGGCGCACAGCAGTGGCGCGGCGGCCTTCAGGTCCAGCGTTTCGGAGACCTTGACCACGAAGCGCTGCTCGACCACCACGTGGTCGGAATAGCCGCCGTAGGTCGGGGCACCGTCGGCGCGTTCACGGCCGTTGTAGGTCCAGGTGGCACCTTCGGCGCAGTACTGTTCCAGGTCGTGTTCACAGGCATCGCAGTGGCGGCAGGAGTCGACCATGCAGCCGACGCCGGCGTGGTCGCCGACCTTGAAGCGGGTGACCTCGCTGCCGACTTCGGTAACGCGGCCGATGATCTCGTGGCCCGGCACCATCGGGTAGATCGAGCCACCCCAGTCGTCGCGGGCCTGGTGCAGGTCGGAATGGCAGATGCCGCTGTACAGGATCTCGATGCGCACATCGTTCGGGCCGACCGCGCGGCGCTCGAACTCGAAGGGTACCAGCGGGTCGGTATGGGTATGGGCGGCGTAACCACGGGCGAGGGACATGGGGAATCCTTGGCGGGTTTGTCGAAAGGCGTTTTACAATACGCCCCGTACCGCAAGGTAAGAAGCGCATATATCGGCATGATTCATCAAGGCAGACTGCACAATCATGGCTACTGACAACCTGTCCCACCTGGCCGCCTTCGCCGCGGTCGCCCGCCACCGCAGCTTCCGCCGCGCCGGCGCCGAACTGGCCCTGTCGACCTCGGCGGTGAGCTATGCGATCCGCGCGCTGGAGGAGCGGCTGGGGGTGGGCCTGTTCCACCGGACCACCCGCAGTGTGGCACTGACCGAGGCAGGGCAACGGCTGCTGGAGCGCCTGCAGCCGGCACTGGGCCAGGTGCATGACGCGCTGGAGGAGATGAACCACTTCCGCGCCGTTCCGGCAGGCCTGCTGCGGATCAACGCGACGCGGGCGGCGGTAGCAACCCAGTTGGGGCCGCGGCTGGCGCGTTTCCTGCACGCGCATCCCGATGTACGGGTGGAGCTGACCGAGAACGATGGCCTGGTCGACATCGTCGCCGAGGGTTACGACGCGGGCGTGCGCCTGCACGAGTTCGTGCCCGAGGACATGGTGGCGGTGCCGATGGGGCCGCCGCTGCGCGGCTTGATCGTCGGTTCGCCCGAATACCTGCGGCGCCGGCCGGCACCGCAGCATCCGCGCGACCTGGCTACGCATGAGTGCGTGCGCTTCCGCTTCGCCAGCGGTCATCTGTACAAGTGGCAGTTCGAGCGCGAGGGCCAGACCCTGGAGATCGACGTACCGGGTCGCCTGACGCTGTGCGAACAGGGCACCGTGGTTGGCGCGGTGCTCGATGGCATCGGCCTGGCCTATGTACTGGAAGACACCGCGCGCCCGTACCTGGACGATGGGCGACTGGTGGCGGTACTGGAAGACTGGAGCGAACCGTTCGCCGGGTTCGCGTTGTACTACCCGAAGCAGCGGCAGATGCCCGGCGCGTTGCGTGCGTTCGTGGACATGTTGCGCGAATGAATCGCGGTGGGTCGTATCCACGCATGGCGTGGATCTACTGACCATCGCCGCATGCCCATTTTGACCCACGCCATGCTTGGATAGCGTTGCACAGTAGATCCACGCCATGCGTGGATGGCACCACGCTACGCAGCCTGCAGCATCGGCTCCATCAGTTGCAGGCAGTCGCGCAGATGCGCATCCACCGATGCGTCTTCGGCAACCACACCGATGGCGCGTTCGCGCAGGGGTTCGGCCACGGCCATGGACAGCACCAGACGTGCCATCCGTTCTGGATCACCGTCGCGCAGCAGGCCGCGTTGCTGCTGCCGCGCCAGCCAATCGGCCAGCAGTGCGCGGCCGCGACCGATGCCGTTGTCGAGGTAGGCCCGCAGCAGCGCGTCCTTGCCCGGGAAGTCGGTGGTCAACAGCCGGAACACCCGCACCGCCTGCGCTGACAACGCCTGCGCGCACACCGCCTGCAGGATGTCGTGCAGCAGTGGCAACACGTCTTCGGCGTGGCGGGCATCACGCTGCAGCTGCGGTGCGAAGCCATCGGTCCACTCGCGCACCGCCAGGCCCACCAGCTCATCACGGTTGCCGGCATGCCGGTACACCGTCTTCTTGGCTACGCCGGCATGCGCGGCGACCGCTTCAATGGTGGTCGCTTCGTAGCCCTGCGCCAGCAGCAGATCCAGCGTCGCCTGCAGCACGGCATGACGGACGTCGGCTTCTGGCCGTGCGGGACGCCCGCGGCGACGGGGTGGAGCGATTGGATCGGGCGGGGCAAGGGCGGTCATTGCGCACATTCTAGCGCATTTCGATAATTGCGAAACGAAGTGCGTTTCCGTATTGTCCGAACTTCATCTCCTCAAGGACTCACCATGGATATCGTCGCCAACGCGCATGCCTGGCTTGACCACCACGACCTGCTTGATCCGGCACCGATGCAACTGGAGACCGGCATCCAGCGCCGCGCCGACGGCACTCTGCAGGTCGCGGTGCGCACCGATCTGCACGGTTGCAAGGGCCGCATGCTGGACTGGTGGTTCACCTTCTTCGAGACCACCCAGCACATCCGCTGGTGGCACCCGCTGGACCACGTCGAGCACCGTGGCTGGGACGAGGCCTGGCAGCGTGGGCGCAGCTACCATGGCGCCAGCATCCACGCCGTCGAGTCACTGGCCGACATCCCGCCGGTGGCGGCACGCCTGAAGTTCCACGATCCGCGAACGTTGCTCACACCTGAGCGTCTGCAGGCGGCGCAGGATGCGGGCGATGTCTCTGCGGTGATCGCCGCGCGCATCGGCTTTGGTGACCACGTTCGTCTGGACGCACACGGTGATCCCTGCGACGGCCAGATGCTGCATGTCGCACGCGATACGCCGTTCGGCTGCGTGTTGCGCAGCCGCTTCGTACTTGGCCTGGACAGCGAAGATCCGCAGCGCGATGCCAGCGATGCGATCGGCCTGGGACTGCTCAAGCACTGCTATACCGAGTTCAGCTTCCTGTCGTGCCTGCTACCGTCGCTGTATTACGGCGAACGTGCGAATGGCGAGGCGGTACCCCTGCCGTGGTGAGCAGGCGCGTTATTCCAGCAAGGCGTCATAGCGTGCATCGCTGAACTGGATGAGGCAGAAGCCATGGCCGAAGGGATCGGCCAGCACAGCGATACTTCCCCAGCGGTGTTCGCGCACGGCCTGTTCAAGGGTGGCGCCGGCTGCAACGGCGCGGGCAAGCGCAGCGTCGATGTCGGCGACTACCCAGTCCAGATGCAGGGGCGTCCAATGGCGCTCGTAATCGCGCACGTCGCCGTCTTCGGTCGCTGTACTGCCAGCATCGTTCTGCAGCAGGTACAGCGGCGTGGGGCCACCGAGCAGTTCCAGTGCGCCGGGGCCCAGGCGGCGGCCGGTGTGCAGGCCGAAGGCCTGCGAGTAGAACGATTCGGCCGTCGCGAGATCGGGGACGTCGAGGTTGACGATGAAGGAGGCGGCGGAGGGGAGCATGGTGGACGGTCGATGGGATGCCGGACAACGATGCACCTGCGGTCTGGTTGCAGCAAGGCGCGGCGCACCGGCGGCTGCCGGTGCACCGCATCCACGCGTGGCGTGGATCTACTGTGCCAGCGGGTAGTCGAGGTAGCCCTCGCTGCCACCGCCGTAATAGGTGCTGCGATCCGGCACGGCCAGCGGCACATCGCGCTGCAGGCGCTCGACCAGATCCGGGTTGGCGATGAACGGCTGGCCAAACGCGGCCAGGTCGATGATGCCGTCCTCGACCAGGCGCAGAGCACGCTCACGGGTGAGCCCACCGGCGAGAATCACGGTGCCGCCGTAGGTTTGCTTGAACGTCTTCAGGAACGCCTCGCCGATGACTGGCGCGCCACGCAGGTAGTTGTCGTTCAGATGCACATACGCCAGCCCGCGCTTGCCAAGCTCTTCGGCCAGGTAAAGATAGGTGGCTTCGTTCTCTGCATAGGCCGGCATGTCGAAGGTCTGGCTGTTCGGCGCCAAGCGCACGCCGACACGATGCGCGCCGATGCGCGAGGCCATCGCATCCACGGTGTCCAGGATCAGCCGTGCGCGGTTGCGTAGTGAACCGCCGTAGAGATCGTGCCGATCATTGGTGACCGGGTTGAGGAACTGCTCGAACAGGTAGCCGTTGGCAGCATGCAGTTCGATGCCATCGAAGCCGGCAGCGATGGCATTTCCAGCGCCGCGTACGAAGTCGCTGACGATACCCGGCACTTCGTCGGTGCGCAGTGCGCGCGGCGGCGTCGGATCGGCATGGCCACGGCTGCCGTCGTCCAGATACACGAACGAGGTGTTCTTCGGATCGCTCGCCACCGGCCGCGTACCGGCGCTCACCGGCTGGCCGCCGTCGGGCTGCAGCGAGCTGTGTGACATGCGCCCGACGTGCCACAGCTGGGCGAAGATCGCGCCCTGCGCAGCGTGTACGGCGTCGGTGACAAGCTTCCAGCCGGCGACCTGTTCAGCGGACCAGATGCCGGGCACGTCGATGTAGCCCTGGCCCTGCGCCGACACCGGCGTGCCTTCGCTGATGATCAGGCCGGCGCTGGCGCGCTGCCGGTAGTACTGCGCGGTCAGTGCATTGGCGACGGCGCCGGGGTTGCGGGCGCGGGTCATCGGCGCCATCGCGATGCGGTTGTGCAGGGGTAGTCCAGCCAGGTCGAAGGGGCGGAATAGGGTGGCGGTCATGTCAGTCATCTCGGTACGGGGAGGGCGCCAACGGCGCGACAGCACCATGATGGAGTTGACATGCGGGCGCATAAAGGCGGTAAATTTCCCGCTAAGCGGGACTATCTGTCCCCAATGAGTGAGTCTGCCCATGCTGCCTGTCGAATCGTTGAACGGTCTGGCGACCTTCGTCACCACGGCGCGCTCGGCCACCTTCACCGAGGCCGCCGACGCCCTGGGCATCTCCCGCTCGGCGGTCGGCAAGGCCATCGCCCGGTTGGAAGCGCGGCTGGGCGTGCGCCTGTTCCATCGCACCACCCGCCGCATCGCGCTGACCACCGATGGCGAGGCCTACTACGCCTCCTGCGCGGCGGCGCTGGATGAAATCGCGGCAGCCGAAGCCTGCCTGGGCTCGGCTGCGCATCTGCCGAGCGGCCGCCTGCGCATCGACATGCCGTCCTCGTTCGGGCGGCTGGTGGTGCTGCCGGTGCTGCTGCGCATGTGCAATGAACACCCCGACCTGCAGTTGACGATGACCTTCACCGATCACTTCGTCGATCCGCTGGAGGAAGGCATCGACCTGCTGATCCGCTTTGGCGGCCTGCACCATGCCGAGCACCTGGTTGCACGCAAGCTGGCCAGCCAGCGGCTGGTGACGTGCGCTGCGCCGGCCTACCTGCAGGCCTTTGGTGTGCCGCAGACGCTGGACGAGCTGCGTGGCCATCGCAGCGTGGTCGGCTTCCGTCATGGCCAGTCGGTGGCATGGCGGATCGGCAGCGAGGGCACCAACGGCAGCTTCATCCCCAGTGCCACGCACCAGCTCAACGATGGCGATGCCGTGATCGAGGGTGCCATCGCCGGGTTGGGAATCTGCCAGATGCCGATGTCACTGGTGCGTCATCATCTGGAATCGGGTGCGTTGCAGTCGGTGATGGACCACTGCACGCAACACCATGTGGACATCCACGCGCTGTGGCCGCAGACCCGGCATCTGCGGCCGAAGGTGCGCTATGTGGTGGAAGAGCTGACCCGATTGGCGGGAGAGGGCGCGTTCGATTGACCAGACCTGGGCTGCGATTCAGTAACTGACGATCTTGGCGCAGGCTTCTTCCCCGCCGTCGAGCTCCTCGAAAACCTCAACCAGAATCCCGATGAGATCCCGCCCGTGCGCGGTGACGAAGTAATTTGCAAGACTGTTGATGTCCGTCGAGATGCTATTTCCCCATGGCGGTTGTAGAGCCCGATCTTCAAGGGACCAGATGACCTTGCCTGGGGAAAGGTGGGCAAGTTCATTCTGGATGATCCGAATCTCGGCCAGTGCAGCGGCGCCTTCCTCTCGCGGCAGCGTTCCGCCATAGAGCTTGTTCATGATGATCGGGAAGCGGCTTGCCCACCCATCGGGTTCCAGGTTGCCGGAGATGGTTGAGAAAAAGGCATACAGAAACGCACGGGTGCCGATTTCATCGGTGATGCTCCCCAGCTTGATTCCGACTCCCACGGTTCGCTCCTTGCCCTTGCATCGATGGAGAGAGAGAGTGGCAGGCGCCACCCCACTGGAAAGACGACTCCGCGTAACGTTTTGATTTGTAGGGTGATATTGACGGGCCGAGGGTTCGGCGAGCAGTCAATAGCGTCACATTCACGGCCGCTGTGTATACTATCCCCCAGTATAGTTCCCAGGCCGGTCGCCATGCCGCACTCCCCCGAAGAAAAAAAGAAGGTTCTCGCCCGCGTGCGCCGCATCCGCGGCCAGTGCGATGCGCTGGACCGCGCGCTGGAAGCCGGCGCCGACTGCGGGCCGGTGCTGCAGCAGATCGCCGCCATCCGCGGGGCGGTCAACGGCCTGATGTCCGAAGTCATGGAAGCGCACCTGCGCGAAGAGTTCGGCCAGCCCGCTGCCTCCGATGAACAACGCGCCGAACGCGTGCGCGACATGAGCGCGTTGATCCGCTCGTACCTGAAATGAACGACGGCGCGACACAGCGCCGCGCATCCTGTTTTCCGCAAGCCCTTTTTGGAGAGTGCCATCATGAAATCCCGTGCCGCCGTCGCCTTTGGTCCCGGCCAGCCGCTGCAGATCGTCGAGATCGACGTCGCCCCGCCGAAGCAGGGCGAAGTGCTGGTCAAGATCACCCACACCGGTGTCTGCCACACCGATGCCTTCACCCTGTCCGGTGATGATCCGGAAGGCCTGTTCCCGGTGGTGCTGGGCCATGAAGGTGCCGGCATTGTGGTGGAAGTGGGCGAGGACGTGACCAGCGTGAAGCCGGGCGACCACGTGATTCCGCTGTACACCGCCGAGTGTGGTGAATGCCTGTTCTGCAAGAGCGGCAAGACCAACCTGTGCGTGTCCGTGCGTGCCACCCAGGGCAAGGGCGTGATGCCCGATGGCACCAGCCGATTCAGCTACAACGGCGAGCCGATCTACCACTACATGGGCTGCTCGACCTTCAGCGAATACACCGTCGTTGCCGAGGTGTCGCTGGCGAAGATCAACCCGGACGCGAACCCGGAGCACGTCTGCCTGCTCGGTTGCGGCGTCACCACCGGTATCGGCGCAGTGCACAACACCGCCAAGGTGCAGGAAGGCGACAGCGTGGCGGTGTTCGGCCTCGGCGGCATCGGCCTGGCAGTGATCCAGGGCGCGCGCCAGGCCAAGGCCGGCCGCATCATCGCGGTGGATACCAATCCGTCCAAGTTTGATCTGGCCCGCGAATTCGGCGCCACCGACTGCATCAACCCGAAGGATCATGACAAGCCGATCCAGCAGGTCATTGTTGAAATGACCACCTGGGGCGTGGACCACAGCTTCGAGTGCATCGGCAACGTCAACGTGATGCGTGCGGCGCTGGAATGCGCGCACCGTGGCTGGGGCCAGAGCGTGGTGATCGGCGTGGCCGGTTCGGGCCAGGAGATCTCCACCCGTCCGTTCCAGCTGGTCACCGGCCGCAAGTGGATGGGCACCGCGTTTGGTGGCGTGAAGGGCCGCAGCCAGCTGCCGGGCATGGTCGAAGACGCGATGAAGGGCGATATCGAGCTGGCCCCGTTCGTCACCCATACCATGGACCTGGACAAGATCAACGAAGCCTTCGACCTGATGCACGAAGGCAAGTCGATCCGTTCGGTCGTCCATTACTGAGGCGCGTCATGGGCTGGCTGGATGCTCTGCGCCGGCCGCGTGCGGAAGACCCACGCGCGGTCCTGGTGGCCCCGATCGAGCAGGCGCTGCGCGCGCTGGGCTGGGTCGTGGGTGAAGTGGGGCCACCGCGTGCGGTGACCTCGGCCTTCGGCAGCGACGATGGCATGTCGTTCGAGCAGTGGCTGGGGCAGGTATTCCTGCCGCGTCTGCATGAGGCCCGCGCTGATGGCCAGTGGCCGCCGCGCAGCAACGTGGCACCGGCGGCGTATCGCAATCTTGATGGCCAGCCTGACGTCGAGCCGTTGCTGCGCTTGCTGGCGCAGCTGGACGAACTGATCAACAAAGGCATCCACGCCGTGCGTGGATAAGCCGACCAAGGTCGGCATCTACCAGAAGCACGCGTGCGCTGACGCGCCGCGTAGGAGAACATCATGGAACGTATCGAACACCGCGCCTGTGCCGGCGGTTGGCAGGACGTCTACCGGCATCATTCGACCACGCTGGGCTGCGACATGCAGTTCGCCGTATACCTGCCGCCGCGGGCCGCCAGCCAGAAGCTGCCGGTGCTGTACTGGCTGAGCGGGCTGACCTGCACCGAGCAGAATTTCATCACCAAGGCCGGTGCGCAGCGCTATGCGGCCGAGCACGGCGTGATCATCGTCGCCCCGGATACCAGTCCGCGCGGCGATGACGTAGCCGATGCCGAGGGCTATGACCTGGGCAAGGGCGCGGGCTTCTATCTCAACGCCACCCGTGCGCCGTGGGCGAAGCACTACCGCATGCACGACTACGTCGCGAAAGAACTGCCGGCGCTGATCGAATCGAATTTCCCGGTGACCGACGCACGCGCGATCAGCGGTCATTCGATGGGCGGCCACGGCGCACTGGTGATCGCGCTGCGCAACCCGGGCCGTTATCGCAGCGTGTCGGCGTTCTCGCCGATCGTCGCGCCCAGTCACGTGCCGTGGGGACAGAAGGCGTTCACCGCCTACCTCGGTGACAACCCGGCCGACTGGGCGCAGTGGGATGCCTGCCAGCTTGTGGCCAACGCCGGAGAGCGCCTGCCGCTGCTGGTCGACCAGGGCGAGGGCGATGAGTTCCTGCACACCCAGCTGCAGCCTCAGCGCCTGCAGCAGGCCTGCCAAGCGGCCGGCCATCCGCTGAGCCTGCGCCTGCAGCCGGGCTACGACCACAGCTACTACTTCATCGCCAGCTTCATCGGCGAGCACATCGCCCACCACGCGCGCGCACTGAAGGCCTGACCCTGTAGCCGAGCCCACGCTCGGCTGCTCTGGCTTGTCCGTAGCGTCGAGCCGCCACGCATGGCGTGGCGCTTATACGTCGTCGTCTTCTTCCGCCGCTTCACGGCCCTGCTGGCGGATCAGGGCTTCTTCGCGCGCATCGTTGATGGCGTGGCGCACGCTGTCGAGGTCGACGGTAGATTCATCGTGCACAAAGGTGCCGGTGAGCTCGCTGTCCGGCAGCAGGCTGCCAGCCTCGAACAGCGCCCACATTTCCTCGCCATACCAGCTGTCCAGCAGTTCAGGGGCGAAACGGCCCAAGTAGGCGGTGAGGTTGTTGACGTCCCGCAGCAGCATGCTGCGCGCGGCGTTGTTGCCGCCTGCACTGACCACCTGGGGGAAATCGATCACCACCGGGCCATCGGGACCGACCAGCACGTTGTACGGTGAGAGATCGCCATGGATCAGGCCGCAGCACAGCATGCGCACCACCTGGCGGACCAGGGTCTGGTGGAACTGGCGGGCCTGTTCGGGCTCCAGTTCCACTTCGCCCAGGCGGGCGGCGGAGAAACCGTCGGCATCGGTGACCAGCTCCATCACCAGCACGCCGTGGAAGTAGCCGTATGGCTCGGGCACGCGCACGCCGGCATCACGCAGCAGGTACAGCGAGTCCACCTCGGTGTTCTTCCAGGCCGTTTCCTGCTGCTTGCGGCCGTACTTGCTGGCCTTGCCCACCGCACGCGCCTCACGGCTGCCGCGCACCTTGCGGCCTTCCTGGTACTGCACGCGCTGCTGGAAGCTGCGCTGGGCCATGTCCTTGTAGACCTTCGCGCAGCGCACCTCGTTGCCGCTGCGTACCACGTACACGGCCGCTTCCTTGCCGCTCTTGAGCGGGCGTAGCACTTCATCGATCACGCCGTCGTCGATCAGTGCGCGCAGTCCTTCGGGGGTTTTCACGGGATATCTGGGGTGGCCGGCGCGGAGGCGCTCGCCAGGATGGGGAGGGATTTTCGCATTTTACAGGTCGCGGCTGTCGGGCGGCTTCCCGGCTGGCCCGCGAGCGTCGCCGGGCAACCATTTCGCGAGACGGCTGCCACTGTCGCGTATCCGTCTTTTCCAACGCGGATCACGCCGCTGTGGCGTGGCGGCGCGCTATCGTGCCGCCATACGGCCTTGCGCATGGGGGATGCATGCTGGTTGTGCTGGCGCTGATGTTCGTGATCTGCCACGGCGTGGTCGTGGCGTTCTGGCCGGGCACGGCGGGTGGGGGATCGTTCGTGTTCCTGACCGCAGCGCCTCTGCTGGCCGCCGCGGCCTGCCTGTGGCGTGGCCAGCGCGACCGCGCTGCATTGGGCTGGCGGGCCACCGCACTGGCGCTGCTGCTGTGGGCCGGTGGCATGGCCTTCAACATGGCCGACGCACTGGGCGCCGGACGGGCCGACATCACCCCGCGCGTCAGCCTGCTGCTGTATGTGCTGTACGGCGTACCATTGGTGTTCATCCTGGCCCGCGCCCGGCGCGAACGCCGGATGATCAGCCTGATCGACGGCGTGATGGCTGCGCTGCTGGGCGTGCTGTTCTTCGTGCATACCCAGTCCTTCGCCGACCGCATCGACATCGATGACCAGGCGATGGCCCACATGCAGCGCATGTTCGATATCCAGAACCTGTGCATCGCCGGTTTCGCGGTGGTGCGCTGGGTCGCCGGCGATGCGCCCGAACGGCGCAGCTTCTACCGCGCGCTGGCGTTGTATGCGCTGTCCTATCTGCTGTTGGCGTTCTACATCAATCACTACACCGCCGAGCAGTCATTCGGCGCCTACAACGATCTGTTGATCGACCTGCCGTTCCTGGTGTTGGCGCTGCTGGCGCTGCGCCAGGCACCTGCTCCGGGCTTCGTGCTGCATCCACGCCTGTTGCGGTTTGTGCAGGCGGGTGGACCGATCATCCTGCCGTTGCTGCTGCTGGTGGTCGGCACCCTGGTGGTGGACCACGCGCGGCCGTTGGCGGTGACCGGCTTCGTGGTGGCGACACTGGGCTTCGGCCTGCGCAGCACCCTGCTGCAGATCGACCTGCTGGAACGGCAGGCGGGTCTTGATCAGCTGGCGCGGCAGGATGGCCTGACCGGCGTAGCCAATCGCCGTGAGTTCGATACGCTGCTGCTGGCCGAATGGAATCGCGCGCGCCGCAGCGGCACCGAATTGGGCCTGCTGCTGGTGGACATCGACCATTTCAAGGCATTCAACGACGAGCACGGTCATCCCGCTGGCGACCGCTGCCTGCAGGCGGTGGCTGCGGTGCTGCAGTCCACTGCGGGGCGCGCGGCCGACAGCGTGGCGCGCTATGGCGGTGAGGAGTTCGCGGTGATCGTGCCCGGCAGCCCGCTGTCGGGTGTGCTGGCGCTGGCTGAGCGTCTGCGCGAGGCGGTGGAAGCACTGCCGCTGCCGGAAGGCTCGGTCAGCATCAGCGTGGGGGTGGGCTACCTGCACCCACCGGCGCTGGCCAGCGCCGAACAGTTGCTGGCCGATGCCGATGCCGGCCTATACGCGGCCAAGCGTGGGGGCCGCAACCAGGTGACCTTGCACGCGCACGTGCTGGACGACGACGGGGGCCCGCACGGCACGCTGGACTGTTGAGCACGCTTGGGCCACGGCCACGGCAGGACGTGGCGCGGCCGATCAACGCTGCCTCTGCCACCCGGCCGGATCCAGCAGGCGCAGCCCTACGGGTGACAGCGACCGTTGCCGCAACGTCAACGACGTGGCCTGCACCGCCGCCGCACAACATGCCAGCTGTCGACGCAGCGGCGCCAGCACATCGTCCTCGCGTGGGCGTGCGTGCCGCCATTGCGCGATGCGCAGCAGGCAGACCAGCAGGTCCAGTTCGCTGGCGGAAATGAAGGGCGACCCGGCCGGCAGCAGTTCGATCGGCGCATGCGGCGTGGCCAGCAATGGCAGCAGTTCAAGGAAGGCGTCGCGCCCTTCAGCATCCAGGCCCAGGGCCGCCAATTGCAGCAGGCCCTCAGCCTGCAGCGCCGGGTCGCCCAGTTGCCGCAGCGCAGCCAGCAGGGCCTGTTCGCCGCGACTGAACTGACGGCCGAAGGCGCGATAACTCACGCGGGTGGGAAATAAAGGGGAACGTGAGGCCATGCCGGGAGTGCCTAGGGATCGCGCGTTTCCACCAGCACCGGGCAGGGCGCATGGTCGATGGTCCATTGCCCGACCGAGGGCTCGAACAGACGCTGCAGACGTGACAGATGGCGATGGCCGATGACGATCAGATCGCATTGCAGGCGACGCGCCTGCGCGCTGATCACTTCGGCCGGGTCGCCGGACGGCAGCTGTGCGATGGCATCCACGCCGCGCTCGCGCAGCTCGGCCAGGGCGTCCGCCAGCACGGCTTCGGCGTGCGCCTGCTGCCGGGCGGCGGCGGGATATTCGCGGCGGTCGGCATCGCTGGCATCCGCTGCCAGTGCGAATTCGGGGTCGAGCACGCACAGCAGGTGCAGGCGGCTGCGGGGGCCGGCCATGGCGGCGGCCAGGTCCAGCACGCGGTCGTGCTGGGGGCCGCCATCAAGCGCGACCAGCAGGGTGTTGAACATGAAAAGCTCCTTTGCAGGGCGGTGATGGTCGCGCATGTCGTCGCGCGCACCCATGCCGTGCGCCGCAGTCAATACGTGCGTAATACGCAACTCTGGTCGGTTTGGATTGCAGTAGAGTCATCGCATTTACGGGAGACTGCCATGCCCCTGCCGGACCTGAACCTGTTGCTGGCACTGGATGTGCTGATCGACGAATGCAGCGTGGCCGCCGCCGCACGGCGGATGAACCTCAGTGCGCCGGCGATGAGCCGTACCCTCGGCCGGGTGCGCGTGGCCCTGGGTGATCCGGTGCTGGTGCGCGCCGGCCGTGGGCTTGCTCCCACACCCCGCGCGCTGGAACTGCGTGAGCAGGTGCGCGATGTGATCGAGCAGGCACACCGCGTGTTCAATGCCGGCCGCGAGGTCGACATGGCCACCCTGGAACGCACGTTCAGCGTGCGCGCCAACGATGTGTTCATCGGCAGCTATGGCGGCCGCCTGCGCGAGGTGTTCCGCCAGCAGGCGCCGCGCTGCATGCTGCGCTTCGTGCCCGAAGGCGATACCGATGACGATGCGATGGTGCAGGGGCGGATCGACCTGTACATCAGTACGGCGGGCAAGCACAGCCCGGAAACCAAGGTGCAGCACCTGTTCACCACTTCGCTGCTGGGCGCCGCGCGCGAAGATCATCCATTGTTCGACGGTGACATCAGTGCCGAGCGCTTCGCGGCCTGCGACCATATCGCCGTGTCCCGGCGTGGGCTGGCGCACGGCCCGATCGACGAGGAACTGGCCGTACTCGGCCTGCAGCGACGGGTAGCGGTAGTCATCCCCACCTTCCACGGTGCGATCTTCGCTGCTGCTGATTCAGACCTGGTCCTGCCGCAGATGCCGAGCGTGATGCTCGACCGCATCACCCACATGGGCCTGCCGCTGCGCATGTTCCCGCTGCCGGTGCCGGTACGCACCGTGGCACTGGTGCAGGCCTGGCACCCGCGTATGGACAACGACCCGGCACATCAGTGGCTGCGGCGGGCGATCAAGGTCATGTGCGACTCGGTCGAGGCGGCCCGCCACTGAGCGCTGCAGGCGTGCGCCAGACGCACGCCTGCGATGCCGGACACGCCATTTTTCATAGGCAACGGCCTTTCTAGACTGCGCTCCCGATAGTTTCACTGAGCGCAATCCAATGACTCCACATATGCCGTGCACTGCACGGATCGGCAGCCGGCAGTGAGCACGCCTGCCGCCGTACTGCCGGCGTCGGCAGTACCCCGGCCCGTCTCTGCACCCGGGCTCGACCGGCGCATCCTGGTAGGACTGTGCGGTGTGCTGCTGGCGGTGCTGGTGTCGGGCTTCAACGAGAACGTCACCAAGGTCGCACTGGCCGACATCCGCGGTGCGATGGGTTTCAGCGTCGATGACGGCAGCTGGATCGTCGCGCTGTACAGCGCGATGTCGGTCAGCGCGATGGCATTCGCACCGTGGTGCGCCGCCACCTTCTCGCTGCGCCGCTTCGCGTTGGCGATGATCGGCGGGTTCATGGTGCTGGGCGTGCTGTGCCCGCTGGCACCCAACCTGCAGACCTTTCTGGTGCTGCGCGCGTTGCAGGGCCTGTGCGGTGGCGCGTTGCCGCCGCTGCTGATGAGCGTGGCGCTGCGCTTCCTGCCGCCGGGCATCAAGCTGTACGGCCTGGCCGCCTACGCACTGACCGCTACCTTCGGGCCGAGCATGGGCACCCCGCTGGCCGCGTTCTGGGTGGAGCAGGTGGGCTGGCACTGGGCGTTCTGGCAGATCGTGCCGTACTGCCTGGCAGCGATGGCGATGGTCGGCTGGGGGCTGCCACAGGATCCCCTGCGGCTGGAGCGCTTCGCACAGTTCGACGGCGTCGGCCTGATGCTCGGCCTGCCGGCGCTGGTGCTGCTGGTACTGGGCCTGGTGCAGGGCCCGCGCTTGAACTGGTTCGACTCGTCGTTGATCACCCTGATGCTGGGTGGCGGTGCGGGTCTGCTGGTGCTTTTCATGGTCAACGAGTGGTTCCATCCGTTGCCGTTCTTCAAGCTGCAGCTGCTGGCCAACCGCAACCTCAGCTATTCGCTGATCACTCTCGGTGGCGTGCTGTTCGTGCTGCTGGCGGTGATCTCCATTCCCTCCGGCTTCCTCGCCAGCGTGCAGGGCTATCGGCCGCAACAGACCGCGCCGATGCTGCTGTGGGTGGCCGTGCCGCAGGTAATCGCGCTGCCGCTGGTAGCCGCATTGCTGAACATCCGCGCGGTCGATTGCCGTTGGGTGCAGGCCACCGGCCTGGCGCTGCTGGCGCTGGCGTGCTGGCTGGGCGCACATCTGGACGTGAGCTGGATCCGCGACAACTTCCTGTGGGTGCAGTTGCTGCAGGTGTTTGCCCAGCCGATGGCGGTGCTGCCGCTGCTGATGCTCGCCACAGGTGGTCTTGCACCACAGGACGGCCCCTTCGCCTCGGCGTGGTTCAACACGGTGAAGGGCTTTGCCGCGGTACTGGCCAGCGGTGTGCTTGAAGCGGTCGCGCAGGGACGCCGGCATTTCCATTCCACCGTGCTGGTCGACCGCCTCGGCGAACAGCCGTGGCTGGCCGAGGGGCCGCAACTGGGCGCGCGCCTGCATGCGCAGGTGCAGGCATTGACCTCGGCCGATCTCTACCTGCTGGTCGCGTTGGTCGCGCTGGCCTTCATTCCCCTCATTGCCTGGATGCCCACCCGCATCCATCCGCCACGTGCCGTGGCCTGATTCCCTTCGCAGGAACCCCCTCATGACAATCAATCGAACGTATCTCAACGCCGGCCTCGGCCTGGGCGTGCTGCTTCTGGCCGGTGGTGCCTGGTTGCTGCTACGCGATGGCCGTCACCAGACCACCAACAACGCCTATGTGGTCGCCGATTACACAGTGGTCGCGCCCAAGATCGCCGGCTTCGTCAGCGCGGTGGAGGTGGAAGACAACCAAGCGGTGAAAGCCGGTGACGTGCTGGCCCGCATCGATGACCGTGACTACCAGGTCGCGTTGCTGGCCGCCCGCGCCGACCTGGCCAATGCGCGTGCGCAGCTCAGCAACGCTCAAGCAGCGCTGGCACAGCAGGGCTCGCTGATCGAACAGGCCAGGGCGAGCGTGGATGTCAGTCGCTCCGAACTGACCCTGGCCAGCGCCGACCAGCAGCGTTACCGCGAGCTGGCCCGCGATGGTGCCGGTACGGTGCAGAACGCACAGCAGGCGCAGTCGAAGCAGGCCGTGGCCAGTGCGCACCTGCAACAGGGGCAGGCCGCATTGTCGACCGCACGCCAGCGCACCGACATCCTCATTGCCGGGGTGCAGGCCGCGCAGGCAGCGGTGCAGCGTGCCGAAGCCGCACAGGCACGCGCCGAACTGGATCTGTCGCACACCGAGCTGCGCGCACCGATCGACGGCATGGTCGGGCGCCGCGCAGTGCGCGTCGGTGCCTACCTGACCCCGGGCACGCCGGTGGCCGCAGTGGTGCCGCTGCAGCGCGCCTTCGTGGTCGCCAACTTCCAGGAAACGCAGATGACCCGCATGCAGCCGGGGCAGCAGGTTGAACTTACGGTGGACGTGTTCCCCGGCATGCCGCTGCGTGGCCATATCGACAGCATCGCACCAGCCACGGGCGTGACGTTCGCCGCGATTGCACCGGAAAACGCGACCGGCAACTTCACCAAGGTAGTGCAGCGCATTCCGGTGAAGATCGTGCTGGAGCCGGAGCAGGCATTGCTGGGCCAGCTGCGTGCCGGCATGTCGGTGGAGGCCAGCGTGGATCTGCAGAGTCCGCAGCACGTGCAGAGTGCCCAGCGCGAGCAGCACCGCAAGGGCGGGGAGGGCGCATGATCCGCGTATTTCCACGTGTACTGACTGCAGCGGCACTGTGCACGGCGCTGGGCGCCTGCACGCTGGGCCCGGACTTCGTGCGCCCGCAGGCCGAATTGCCCACGCAGTGGCAGGGCGAAGCGGTGGCGTCAGCTGCGCTGGATGACGATGCCCGCTGGTGGTCCGGTTTCGATGACCCGCTGCTGGGGCAATTGGCGACGCAGGTGCTGCAGGCCAATCTCGACCTGCAGCTGGCCGCCAACCGCGTGCAGCAGAGCCGCGCCGCGCGGGGTGTCACCGCTGCCGATCGCCTGCCCAGCGTCGGTGCCACTGCCACTGGCGTGCGCGCGCGCAACAGCGAGGTAGGCCTGAACGATCCGTCCGGCAACGGCGGTCGTGAGGACTATGGCTTGTTCCAGGCCGGCATCGGCATGAGCTGGGAACTGGATCTGTGGGGCCGCGTACGCCGCCAGGTGGAAGCCGCCGACGCACGCGTGCAGATGGCCGAGGAAGATGCACACGCGGTGCGTATCGCGCTGCTGGCGGAGACCGCGCGCGATTACCTGCAGTTGCGCGCAACACGCCAGCTGCTGGCCATCACCGAGGACAACCTCAGCATCGCACACGACATCAAGCGGTTGACCGAAGCGCGCCAGCGCCAGGGCGTTGCCAGCACGTTGCAGGTGTCCAGTGCGGCGGCACAGGTGGCATCGTTGCAGGCGCGCATCGCACCGTTGCGGCATCGCGAATCACAATTGCGCAATGCGCTGGCGTTCCTGCTGGCGCAGCCACCACAGGCGCTGGATGCGCAGTTGCAGAACGCGCGCCGCGACTGGCCAGCGTTGCCGACCGTTGCCGTGGGCGTGCCCAGTGAGCTGGCCGAGCGTCGCCCCGATGTCCGCCGTGCCGAGGCCGCACTGCATGCAGCCACGGCGGGTATCGGCGTGGCCAAGGCCAGCTTCCTGCCGCGCATCACCTTGAATGGCGATGCCGGTTTCCAGGCCAGGCAGCTGGATGACCTGGATGGTTGGAACGCGCATCGCTTCAGCGTCGGGCCGTCGATCAGCCTGCCGATCTTCCAGGGCGGACGCCTGAAGGCCAACCTGGCGTTGAGCAGGCTGCAACAGCAACAGTCGGCGCTGCAGTTCCGCCGTACCGTGCTGCAGGCCTGGCATGAAGTGGACGACGCCATCGACGGTTATGCCGCCGAACAGCAGCGTACCGGGCAGCTGCATGTGGCGGTGGATGAGAGCGAGACGGCGCTGGGCGCCGCGCGTCGGCAGTACCAGGCCGGCGTGGTCGACATGCTGGATGTATTGAGCACGCAACGCATCGCGCTGGACAACCAGGCCGCGCTGGCCAACAGCCAAGCCACAGCCGCGATTGCACGCGTGGAGCTGTATCGCGCGCTGGGCGGTGGTTGGTAGGGCGCAGGATGGCGAGTGCCGGCCGCTGGCCGGCAGCTGCAGGATGCATGGATTGCCGGCCAGCGGCCGGCACTACCCTGGTCGGCAGTCCGCGTCAGTCCGACGACTTCTCGCGCTTGCGGAACAGCAGATAAGGCCAGATGCCGATCAACACCGCTGCGATGACCGTGCCGTAGACCAGCGCGAACACCGACTTGCCAGGCTCGGTCCAGACCATGCCCAACAGAAGCAGGCCGAGCACGATGGTCGGCCCGCCCAGTAGGATCATCGCGAAGGTCTTTATGCGTCCACTGGTGGGCGCATTGGCGAGCTTGCCGACCATGTCGGTACCCCCGAAATGCACCTGCAGTGCATCGTTGGTGGAACGGGCGGGTTGCGGTTTTGCTGGTTCCGGCGGCGCTACCGGTTGCTGCAGGTCCATTTCCTTGGGCGCCGACGGCAGCAGGTCCGACAGGTTGGTCTGCTCGATGAGGGCTTTGAGCTTGGGGTCCATGTGCAATCCGTGCAGTCACCGTTGGCGGCGGCACGATAGCAGCAGATCCTGGTGCTCGGTAGTGCCGGCAACGAGGAACTGGTAGATGCCAACCTTGGTTGGCAGCCCTCTGCAAAGCGCCAACCAAGGTTGGCATCTACCAGGGCGTGTTGGCAGGCTGCGTCGGACGATGTCCGGTGAGCCGGTAGTTGCCAACCTTGGTTGGCAGCCTTTTGGAAAGCGCCAACCAAGGTTGGCACCTACCAAAGTGGGGCAGGTAGCAGAGCGGGGCAGGTAGCGCCGGGCCATGCCCGGCGGGCACCTCAACGCACGTCGCGCAGTTCCCAGTGGTGCCCGGCCAGCAGGCGCAGGCGCTGCTTGAACACGTCACTGTCGATGCGGGTGGTGGCCACCAGGTTGATGCGCAGATCCTTCTGCTCACCGGTCACGGTGGCCTCCGGATCGGTCACGCCCCACTGCGGCTCCACCGCATCCGGGTCCGGCTGCTTGTCGCGCCAGCGCTCGAACAGGCTGCCATTGCGCAGCGCATTCTGCAGTTCTTCGGCGAAGCCAGCGGCACCCTGTGAATGGAAAGCCAGGTCGGGGTCGTTGCCGCGGGCTTTGGACGGTTCGGGCAGGCTGATGTGGTACTGCGCAGGCATGTTGATCTCCTTGAGGTGCAGCTAGGCTGGCATAAGCGCGGTGGAATCGATGTGCAGATTCCACTGCGTGGTTGGCCTTCATTCAAACCGATGCGGCCCATCGGCGAAGCCCACGGTGACCGCGCCCTTGCCGACGTTGACCATGCCGGTCAGGCTCATCACCGATTCGTACACGGTCACGCCATGGCCGGCGCAGACCTCCTTCATCTGCGCGTAGCCGGGCAGGGCGCGCAGTTCGTCCAGTTCGCCGCCGTAGCTGACGCACACGGTGGGCGTCATCAGTCCGGCGCGTACGCGCTGGCCGACCACGCCGAACAGCTTCAGCACGGCATTGTCGAAACCCTTGATCTTCGCCACCGGCCCGGTCTCGCCGCGATAGCCATGCAGCACCGGCTTGATGTCCAGCGCACTGCCCAGCGCTGCGCTGAGCAGGCCGACGCTGCGGTCGCCCTTGTGGCGGGCGCGGGCGCGCATGTAGTACAGGTCGCGGGTGACCATGTAGCCATGCACGTTGCCCGCCAGTTCTTCCAAACGCTCGCGGATCTGCTGCACGCTGGCGTCGCTGGCACGCAGGCGCACCGCTTCCACCGCCGTCACTGCCTGTGCGGCGAACAGGTTCTGGGTGTCCAGCACGCGCAGCGCGAACGGCGAGTTGTAGCCTGCCGCCTGCCGCACCGGCTTGTAGTCGTTGAGGATGGCGAAGCTGGCCTGCAGCGCGTTGTCGTGGATCGGGCTGCGGGTCTTGGTGATGGTCATGCAGAACACGTGGTCGTAATCGATCACCAGCCGCTGCAGGAACAGGTCGCGGATCTGGTTGACGCTGAAGGGGATGGTCTCCGCTTCGGCGCCGTGCTCGGCCACGTGCGCGTGCAGGAAGCTCAGCGTGGCCTGCTCGTCACGGTGGTCGGCGAGCACGGCTTCGCCGATCCGCACGGTGATCGGCAACAGCACGATGTTGTGCTCGGCAATGAAGTCCTGCGGCAGGTCGCAGGCCGAGTCGACGACGATTCCGATGCGCATCCGCGGCTCCCCCTCCAGGGCGGTTGTAGGTTCGGAAATGTGAAAACTATCTCAAAACCGGATCGGGCGCGCGAGGGAAATGCGCCACTGCCTGTTCAGCGACTGCGCTGCACTGCCATCGGCAGGGCCACCGCCTGCTGCCAGTCGGGGCGATCCAGCAGGCCCGGGTCGTCCAGCACCGCCGCCATCAGCGGGTGGCTATCGTTGCCCCAGAACAGTTCGCCGTCGATGGCCAAGGTCGGCACGCCGAATACGCCAGCCTCGATCGCCGCATCGGTGTTGCGTCGCAGTTGTTCCTTGATTGCCGGCTCACCGATGGCCGCCTCCACATCGCTGATACCCAGCCGTACAGCCGGTTCGCGCAGGGCCGTGGCACTGTCGGCCGCGTGGCCATCGCGCCAGATCCAGTCGAACAGCACATCCACCGCCTCGGTGCTGGCGCCTGCGGCCAGGCACAGGCGCAGCGCCGCCAGCGGGTTGAACGGATGCCCGGGCGGGAAGCGCAGAGGGGTGCCCTCGGCCTGCGCCGTCCACAGCAGCTGGCGGTACATGAAACGGCGCTTGGCCGGGATCTCCGCCGGGCCGAGGTTGCCCAGATGGTGCAGGACCGCACCGAAGGCGATCGGTACCGGTTGGATGTGCTCGAACTGCGGCAGCCGCTTCACCTTCTGCCAGTGCAGGTAGGAGTAGGGCGAGACGAAGTCGAAATACCAGCGCAGGGTGGGCATCGGTGGCTCCTTGTAGCGGTCAGGGCTGCGCGTTGCGCTGCAGGTAGCGGTCGCGCAGTTCGGTCTGGCGCGAGCGCATCGGCATCGCACGGCCGCCCAGCCAGACCTGTTCGGCATAGTGCGCCACATCCAGCGGATCACCTTCCCACAGCACCAGGTCGGCACGCTTGCCCGGCTCGATGCTGCCGATCTGGTCGGCCACGCCCAGCACCTCGGCCGGTACCCGGGTCAGCCCGGCCAGGCCGTCGGCCCAGGGCAGGCCATTGGCCACCGCGTTGCCGGCCAGCTGGCGCATCTTGCGCGCGTTGTGCGAGGCATCGTCACGCTGGGCAAAGGCCACCGGCACGCCGGCGCGCTGCAACCGCGCGGCGTTTTCCAGGGTGGCGCCGATCTGGTCGAAGGTGGCCGGCAGGTTGCCCAGCGCGTCGACGAACACCGGCACCTTGGCCGCCGCCAGTTCCGGTGCCAGCTGCCAGGCCTCGGCACCGCCGGCGATGGCGATCTTCACCTTCTCGCGGGCCGCCCAGCGCAGCAGCTGGCGGATGTCGGCCGCGCGGTCCACCTCCACCACGATGCGGCCCTGGCCGGACAGATAGCGGGCCAGCGTGCGGCGACCGGCCGGGGTCAGCAGCGCATGCGGCGAATCGGCGGCGACCTGGCCACGGGCTTCATCGACCATCTGCTGCAGCAGCATCCACTGCGCCGCGCGCGATTGCCCGGTCAGTTCAGACGCCGCAGCACCCAGGCGCAGGAACAGGGCGCGCGGGCCGATCGGGTCGGCACTGCCATCGAAGCGCACCACGCCACCCTGGCCAGCAACGAAGCCACCACCGGTGGCCGCGCCCAGCGCTGTGAAGCCGATACCGTCCAGGCGTGCCACCGGAATCAGCACCGAAGCGGGGTTGTAGGCCAGGGTCACGTCGAATTCCGGACGCAGCGGCTGCTCACCGATCTTCAGCGCGCTGTCGACCGTGCTCGATTCGCCGGACACTTCCTCGATGCCGATCTCGGTGATGCCGCCGAACAGGGCCGGGGTCAGCATGCGGCCCTTGGCCTCGACCACCGGCACGCCGGCCGGTGCGGACAGGCCGCGGCCCACCGCGCGGATGATGCCGCCCTGCACCAGCACATCGGCGTCTTCCACGTTGCCGCGTGCGCTGGCGGTAGCGACGGTCGCACCGCGCACCAGCAGGTCCTGCGCCTGCGCAGGCGGCGCGATGCAGGCCAGCGCCATGACGGCAGCGCCGAGCGTTGCGGCGGACTTCGCCATTGCCTTGAACATGCCCATCAGCGCAGCTCCTGCCCAAGTTGGAAATCCGACCTCGGCGTCGCCGGTGGCGTGCTGCGGTCGTACACACGGCGGCCATCGACGAACACCTGTTCGGCCAGTGCATACGAACTGAAGGGGTTGCCGTTCCAGATCACCACGTCGGCCATCTTTCCGGCCTCCAGCGTGCCGGTCTGCGCTTCGATTCCCAGCGCCTTGGCGGCGTTGGCGGTCATCCAGGTGATCGCGCGTTCCGGTGCGATCTCCGGCATGTGCGCGCGGCGCGCGGCGGCCATCACCTTGGCTGCTTCCTGGTTCAGGCGCTGGATGCCCTCGGGCGAGTCGGAGTGGACGATGGCGCAGCTGTTCTTCGGCCGGTCGACCAGCGCGATGTTCTCGGCGATGCCGTCGAAGGCCTCCATCTTGAAGCCCCACCAGTCGGCCCACAGTGCCCCGCACACGCCTTCGGCAGCCAGCCGGTCGGCCAGTTTGTAGGCCTCAACACCGTGGTGGAAAGCGGCCACCTTGAAGCCGAATTCCTTGGACAGGTCGAGCATGGTGGCCATTTCATCGGCGCGGTAGCAGTGGATGTGCACGCGGATATCGCCCTGGATCGCGCCGGCCAGCGTGTCCAGCTTGAGGTCGCGCTTGCCGCCGGCGTCACCGGCGCTGTCGCCCTTGTCGCTGCCGAACCAGCCCTTGCGCTTGGCCGGCTTCGGCGTGCTCTTGGCGATGTAGTCGGCCGCGTCGATGAAGGCCGCGCGGTAACCGGCCACGTTACCCATCCGCGTGGCAGGTGCCACGCCCTTGCCGCCACCGTAGACGCGCTTGGGGTTTTCGCCGCAGGCCATTTTCAGGCCCCACGGCGCACCGGGGAACTTCATCGCCTGGTAGGTGGTGGCAGGCACGTTCTTCAACGTCACGCCGCGGCCACCAACGAGGTTGGCCGAGCCGGGCAGCACCTGCATGCTGGTCACCCCGCCGGCCAGTGCCGCCTGGAAACCGGGGTCCTGCGGCCATACCGAATGCTCGGCCCAGACGTTGGCGGTGACCGGTGCGGTCATCTCGTTGCCGTCGCTGTGCGCGCTGACGCCGGGGCTGGGATAGACGCCCAGGTGCGAATGCACGTCGATCAGGCCCGGGGTCACCCATTTGCCGTCGGCATTGATGCGGGTAACGCTGGCATCGACCTGCAGCGCATCGCCGACGGCGACGATGCGACCCTCGCGCAGCAGCACATCGGCGTTGTCCAGGCGCTGGCCGGTGCCGGTCAGCACGGTGGCGTTCTGGATCAGCAACGGCCCATCGGGATGCGCCTGGTAGGTGCTCGGGTAGGGATCGGCCACGAAGCGTGAAGCGCCAACGGCGGGCGCCGTGCTCAGCGATACCAGCGCCAGACCCAACCCGGCGCGCAACAACGTCGATGTCATGCAGATCCCCTTGGCAGCGTGTTCAACCCACCGACGCTAGCCGGGGACTGGCCTGCTTGCCAAGTGTCCTTTTTCACGGGGCGTCATCTGCCATCTCGACGGCAACGTCCGCCTCCCGGAAAATGGTGCTCCCCACGCCGCACCGGACCGGACCGCCCATGAAGAGCAAGCAGGACATCGTCGACAACTGGCTGCCGCGCTATACCGGCGTGCCCCTGGACCAGTTCGGCCAGCACATCCTGCTGACCAACTTCGGGGGCTACCTGCATACGTTCTCCGCGCTGACCGGTGCGCCGGTCATCGGCCTGGACCGGCCCATGGCCAGCGCCACCATCGATGGCATCACCATGATCAACTTCGGCATGGGCAGCCCCAATGCCGCGATCATCATGGATCTGCTGTCGGCGGTGATGCCCAAGGCCGTGCTGTTCCTGGGCAAGTGCGGGGGGCTGAAGCGCAAGAACGAGCTGGGCGACCTGGTGCTGCCGATCGCGGCCATCCGTGGCGAGGGCACCTCGGGCGACTACCTGCCGCCGGAAGTGCCGGCCTTGCCCGCCTTCGCCCTGCAGCGTGCGGTCTCGACCATGATCCGCGACCTTGGCCACGACTACTGGACCGGCACCGTTTACACCACCAACCGCCGGGTCTGGGAGCACGACGAGGCCTTCAAGGAGCGGCTGCGGGCGATGCGCTGCATGGCCATCGACATGGAAACCGCGACGATCTTCGCTGCCGGCTTCGCCAACCACATTCCCAGTGGCGCCCTGCTGCTGGTTTCAGACCAGCCGATGATCCCGGACGGGGTGAAGACCGAGGCGTCCGACGCCAAGGTCAGCTCGCAGTTCGTGGAAAACCATATCCAGATCGGTATCGAGGCGCTTAAGCTTATCCGGCGCAACGGCAAGTCGGTCCGCCACCTGCGCTTCGACGAATGATGATGATGGCCTGGCGCGGTGCGCCGGCCCTGGGAGTAGGTGATGGACGTTGCCGCGCAAGTGGTGGAATTCTGGAAAAACGCGGGCCCTGAAAAGTGGTTCGCCCGCGATGATGCGTTCGACGCACGGTTCCGTACGCTGTTCGCGGACGAACACCATGCCGCCGCATCGCGCGCGCGCGAGCACTGGCTGGGCAGCGCCGAGGGCGCGCTGGCGCTGATGCTGCTGCTGGACCAGTTCCCACGCAACTGCTTCCGCGGCACGGCCCATTCCTATGCCACCGATGGACTGGCCCGGCACTACGCCATGCGCGCGATCGAAGAGGGGCTGGACCTGCAGCTGGTCCCCAAGCTGCGCGCCTTCATCTACCTGCCGTTCGAGCATTCCGAAGATCCGCTGGACCAGGACCGCTCGGTCGCGATGTTCGACGTGCTGGGTGACAAGGAATACCTGCAGTACGCCGAACTGCACCGCGACATCATCCGCCGCTTCGGCCGGTTCCCGCATCGCAATGCGGTGCTCGGCCGCATGCCGTCGCCGGAAGAACTGGACTACCTGGCCGAAGGCGGGTTTGCCGGGTAAGAAACAAAAAACGCCGGCTTTCGCCGGCGTTTTTGTGGGTTTCAACTGCAGCCGATCAGTACTTCGGCACGCCGTTGTCCACTTCGTCCGACCAGGCATCGATGCCGCCGGTGACGTTGAACACCTTGCTGAAGCCCAGCGTACGGAACTGCTCCGCTGCCTGTGCGCTGCGGCCACCGTGGTGGCACAGGAAGGCCAGGGCGGTGTCCTTCGGCAGGGCTTCCAGCTCGGCGCGGCCGTTGCCATCGAAGCTCTTGAACGGCACGCCGACCGCGGCGATGGCACGTTCTTCGGCCGGGCGCACGTCCACCAGCATCACGTTGCCGGCACGCACCAGGTCGTCGGCATCGCGCACGCTGATTTCCTGCACCGGCTTGGGCGCGTTCGGGTTGTCGATCGCCAGGCCCTTGCCACGGATGTCGTCAACCCAGTCGATGGTGATGCCATCGGCGCGGCGGGCGCTGGCCAGGTCGAACTGCACGCGCAGGCCGTTGGACTCGGCGGCAATCGCGCCTTCGTCGTACGGGGCCAGCTGGAAGTTCGGCTGGAAGCGGGCATCGATGCCCAGCTGCAGCGACGCACCCGGCGAATCGGCCAGCGCGCCCTTCAGCATTTCCACTGCGGCCGGGGTGACGGTGATGCGCGGCGGGGTGCGGTCCGGTGCGGCCAGGCCCAGCACGCTGCTCAGCTCACCGCTGGCGGCCATCTGCAGCACGATGTCGCTGCCGCCGACCAGTTCGCCGTCGATGTACAGCTGCGGGATGGTCGGCCAGTCGCCATAGGCCTTGATGCCTTCGCGGATCTCCGCGTCGGCCAGCACGTTGACGTGGGCGAACTCCACGCCCAGGTCCTGCAGGGCACCCACGGCCTTGGCCGAGAAACCGCACTGCGGCATCGAGGGCTGGCCCTTCATGAACAGCACGACGCGGTCGTCGTTGAGGATGGTTTCGATGCGCGAACGCAGGGCGGGATCGAGGGACATGGCAGTCATGGGTCCGAAAAATTCGAATCATCAATTCTACCCCCCATGGCATCATGGGGAATGACCAGCGCAGGAACATTGCATCGCATCCCGACCCGGCCTTGGCGCTGGGTACCCTGGCTGGTACTGTCGCAGCTGGCTGTGATCCTGATCTGGGTGCTGGCCGGCTGGCATTGGGGCCTGGCCGTGATGGTGGCAAGCCACGCGTTGTTCATGGTGCCGGTGTTCCTGCCCAACAGCCGCTTCTACGCGCCGGTGCTGAGCCGGTTGCCCGATGTCGGCAACCGCGTCTGGCTGACCATCGACGACGGTCCCAGTGAAGAAACCCCGGCGGTGCTGGATCTGCTGGACCGGCACCAGGCACGTGCGACCTTTTTCCTGGTCGGCGAGCGCGCATTGGCGCATCCGGCCCTGGTGGAGGAGATCCTGCGTCGCGGACACGACCTTGGCAACCACAGCCACAGCCATCCGCAGGCGCGCTTCTGGCGGCTGGGTCCGGGCACGATGGCGGCGGAGATCGAGGGTTGCCAGCATGCGCTGCAGACGGTCAGCGGGCGACCGGTACGCTGGTACCGCTCGGTGGTGGGCATGACCAACCCGTTCGTGGCACCGGTACTGCGCAAGCTGGGCCTGGTGCGCGTGGGCTGGAGCGCCCGCGGTTACGACGGTGTTGGCTGCACGCCGGACGGTGTGCTGGCGCGCCTGCTGCCGGACCTGCGCCCGGGCGCGATCGTGCTGTTGCATGAAGGTGCCGCCCACGGCCACAACCTGGCCATCATCGAACGCGTGCTGCAGGCACTGGACGAGCGCGGCCTGAAGGCCGAACTGCCGGCCGGCTGACCGGTAGCGCCGGGCCACACCCGGCGAGCGCCAAGCGCAGCAAGAGCGAAGCGACCCGCGTTTGCTCTTCGCTTTTCACTCTTGTCTTCCGTGGTGGACGCCCCCGTAAACCGTCGGTGGCCGGGTGGGTGGGCTGCACAGGGGCGTGAGCCGCATGGATGCGGCGACCGAGCTTACATGGACGTACTTGCAGCGCCCCCTGTGCAGTCCACCCACCCGGCCATCTCACGATCACACTTGCCGCCCACCACGAGGGGCTCAGCCGTTGGCCGCAGTTCCCGGACGCTCGGCAACCAGCAGCCAGCTGTTGAACGGCGTGCGCCCATGCAGGGGACGCAACGGAGCCACCTGCAGCCCAGCTTCGGCCAGCGTCGCCTGCAGCACCTGTGGGTCGGGGTAATGGCGCGGTCGCGTGCCCATCCAGCCGACCAGCCATGCCAGGCGATCAGCCACCCGCGTGGTGCGGTCGCGGCGGTCGCCGGTCGCCAGCGGCGTACGCAGCAGCAGGCGGCCACCGGGCGCGACCCGAGCGCTCACCGCGCGCAGCAGTTCCAGTTGCGGCATTTCGTCCAGGTACTGCAGCACATCCAGCAGCAACACATGCCCTGCATGCGCCGGCAAGGGTGCCTGCACATCCAGACAGTCGAAACGTGCATCGGCCAGGCCGGTGCCGGCGCGCTGCGCACGCGCGATCTTGTCGCTGTCCACGTCAATCCCGAGGTAGGCCTGCTGGCGGCCGCGCTGGCGCAGCACGTGCGCGAACAGGCCCAGCCCGCAGCCGAGGTCGAGCACCGGCTGGCCGTCGTCGGGAAGGTGCTGCAGTACGCCGTCATACAGCGGGTCGCTGCCCAGCTTGCCGCGGGTGTAGTAGTAGTCGCGGCGGCTGCCCCAAGCCTGTATCGGCCGGAAGGACTCGGCGATCAAGCGCGCCTGTCCGGCATCAAGCGGCGAACAGGGCAAGGGCGTGCCGTTCCGTGGCGTGCCGTCCATCGTGTCAGTCCGTTCTGCCCAGCAGGTGTGCGGCCACCGGCAGCGCACGCGCGCTCCACAGTGCATACATCCGTGCGGACGGGTGCAGGCCATCCTCGGCGATCATCGCAGGGTCAGCGCCGTTGTCGCGGCTGATATCGGTGATGTCTACGAAGGCCACGCCCTGCTGGGTGCTGATCACCTCGGCGGCAGCGTTGAACTCGTCGGTCTCCAGTTCGACGCGGGCCAGGTCGCGACCGCTGCCTGCACCGTACGGCGTGGTGCCCCAGTCCGGGAAGGACAGCACCAGCACGTGGTCGGCGCGGCCACCGGCAAAACCGATCGCGCGCTGCAGCAGGGCCTGGAACTGCACCTGGTACTCGTCCAGCGGGCGCTCGCGGTACTGGTTGTTGACGCCGATCAGCAGGCTGACGAAGTCGAACGGCCCTTGCGGCGCCACTTGGTCGATGCCGGCGTCGAGCTCGTCGGTGGTCCAACCGGTGGTGGCGATGGTCTGCGGGTCGGCCAGATCGATGCCCTGCGCGCGCAGGGCGGCGGCCAGCTGATGCGGCCAGCGACCTTCGACCGCGACCGCTTCACCGATGGTGTAGGAATCGCCCAGGGCCAGATACGACAAGCCCATCGCTCAAGCCACCGACCGGCGGGGCTTCAGCGGCACCACCTTGGTGGCGTCTTCGGCACGGCGGGCGAGGGCGCGGTCGATACGGGCGAACACATCGCGCATCACCGACGCCTCAGGCAGCAAGGTCACGCGGAAGTGGTGGCGGTAAGGCACGTTGAAGCTCGAGCCCGGCACCACCAGCACGCCGTCGTTGTTCATCAGGTCCAACGCGAAATTGTGGTCGTCGAAGCCCTTGGCGGCGGCACCGACCACGGCCGGGAACGCGTAAAGCGCACCGGCGGGGGCGACCAGCGACAGATGCTCGCTGGCCTCGCAGGCTTCGATCACCGCACGGCGGGTTTCGTACAGGCGGCCACCCGGTGCGCACAGCTCGGAAATGGTGTCCGGGCCGTTCACCGCGGCGTCGATGGCGTACTGGCCCGGCACGTTGGCGCACAGGCGCAGTGCGCCCAGCAGGTCCAGCGCGGCGCGGAAGTCGCCCAGGCGCGCGTCGTCGCCGCTGAGGTGGGCCCAGCCCACGCGCCAGCCGCAGGCACGGTGCACCTTGCTCAGGCCGCTGAAGGTCAGGCAGGGATGGTCACCGGCCAGCGGTGCGACCGGCTGGAACACCGCGTCGTCGTACAGGATCTGGTCGTAGATCTCATCGACCAGCAGGAGCAGGTTGTGGCGTCGCGCGATCTCCACCACGCGCTCCAGCAGCTCGCGCGGGTAGCTGGCGCCGCTGGGATTGTTCGGATTGATCAGCACGATGGCACGGGTGCGCGAGGACACCAGCGTCTCGATCTCGCTCGGGTCCGGCTGGAAGCCATTCTCGGCGGCGCAGCGGTAGTACACCGGGCGGCCATCATTGAGGATGGTCGAGGCCGACCACAGCGGGTAGTCCGGCGAGGGCACCAGCACTTCGTCGCCCGGGTTGAGCAGCGCACGCAGCGACAGGTCGATCAGCTCGCTGACGCCGTTGCCGACGAACACGCGGTCCGGGTGGGCATCCGGTGCGCCACGGCGGGCGTAGGCGGCGGCGATGGCCTCGCGGGCGACCGGCAGGCCCTGCTGATGGGTGTACGGATCAGTACGGCCCATGTCATCGGCGATCGCGCGCTGCAGGTGTTCCGGTGCACGGAAGCCGAAAGCGCCGGGATTGCCGATGTTGAGCTTGATCAGCTTGTGGCCCTGCGCTTCCAGCTCCCGGGCTCGCCGCGCCAGTTCTCCGCGGATTTCGTAGCGCACTTCGGAAAGGCGCTCGCGGATGACCAGGGGTTTGGGCGAGGGAGTGGACATGGGCGGTGGGCCGCAGAAGGCATGGGGGTTCCATGGTAGCGGAATTGCTGCAGCGCATGGCAAGGGCTGCAGGGCCCGCCAACATTGGGCTGGGCGGCATCGCACAGGTAGAATGGCGGCGATGACCCAGACCCCCGATTTCACCGCCCTGCAGACCATCGGCTGGCCCTGGCCGGGCCCGCCGGAGCATGCCGACTGGCAGGCCGCGATGGCCGCACACCCGCAGGCCCGACCGGCGCGGGTGATCGAACAGCACCGCACCCACTATGTGGTGGCCGATGGCCCGGACGCGTCGATCAAGGCCGAATCCTTGCCGGAGTGGCAGCGCCCACGCTTCCCCAGCCACGAACGGCCGGCGGTCGGCGACTGGGTGCTGCTGGACGGCATCCGCATCGTCGCCCTGTTGCCGCGACGTACCGCCATCAAGCGCGGCGCCGCCGGTGAGCACTACCACCAGCAGGTGATCGCGGCCAACATCGATACCGTCTTCATCGTCTGTGGGCTGGATGCGGACTTCAATCCGCGCCGTATTGAACGCTACCTGCTGCTGGTGGGCGGTGGCGGTGCCGAACCGGTGGTGGTGCTGACCAAGGCCGACCAGACCGAATACAGCGAAGATGCGTTGGCGGTGCTGGAGGAACTGGAACTGCAGGGCATCGCCTTGCACGCGATCAACGGCCTGGATGCTGACAGCGTTGCCGTACTGGAGCCGTGGCTGGGCCCCGGCCACACGGTGGTGCTGGTGGGGTCTTCCGGTGCGGGCAAGTCGACGCTGACCAACACGCTGCTGGGCGAGCAGCGGATGAAGACCAACACGGTGCGCGCCAACGATTCGCGAGGCCGCCATACCACCACCCACCGCGCCCTGATGCCACTGCCGATGGGCGCCTGCCTGATCGATACGCCGGGCATGCGCGAACTGAAGCCGACCGGCGAAGAAACGCTGGCCGAAGGTGGTTTCGCCGATATCGAAGCGCTGGCCGCGCAGTGCCGCTTCAACGACTGCATGCATCAGCAGGAACCCGGCTGTGCTGTGCGTGCGGCGATCGATGCTGGCGAGATTGAAGAGAGCCGGCTGCAGAACTACTTCAAGTTGAAGGAAGAAGTGGCAGCGGCTGCAGCAAAGCTGGCCGTGCGCCAGGCTGAGACCGCGCAGGAGCGTGGCGGCAGGAAGGGCAAGGGCCAGCAGTTCCGCCCCGCGGGCAAGCCGCGCCGGCGCTGACCCGGATCGCGGGGTCGGATCCCATTGCGCCGCAATGGGCTCTGACCCCGACAATGATCCCGCTACTGCCTGCTTCTGGTAGGTGCCAACCTTGGTTGGCACGAACGCGTCCGAAGCCCGCCGTCGGCGGGTGCCAACCAAGGTTGGCCTCTACCAAAGCAAGGGCACGGCGCTATAGTCCGCCCATGGAACCGACCGCGACGCTTGACCGTGACGTGGCCCACCATGCAGCGCTCGATGCGCGCCTGGTCGAGGCCGTAGGAGGCATTCGCCTGCTGGGCCTGACCAGCTGGCCCGCAACCCTGCAGGCACCCTTCCTGGACAGCGTGGCCCGCGGCCAGCCGAAGCTGCCGGTGGTCGACTACCCGAAGCTGGACTTCAGCGACGAGCGTCGCGCGCTGGCCGCCCTCGCTGCCGAGTGCGATGAAAGCCATCCGCTTGGCCATTACGTGCGGCAGTCCGCGCAGAGTTGGGATCTGGCTGCGCAGCTGCTGGAAGGCCTCGGTACCGCGGCCGTGGATGCCTGTTCGGTGCAGTTGTTCGGTTCACCCGAGCAACCATTGCCGGGCAACGGACCGAGCACGCGCGATGCAGCGCGCCACTTCATCCAGATTGCCGCCGAACTGGATCACGAACTGCTGGCACCGGAAGAACAGGTGCCGATCTCGGCGATCGCCCTGCAGTTGCAGCTGCAGAATGACCTCGACGCGTTCTTTGAATCGCGCATCATCCAGGTGCAGCTGGACCCGGAGCTGGTCTCCAAGGCGGCTGCCGGAGCGACCCGCATCCGCCTGCGCACCAGCGCGCGTTTCAGCGCCTACGACCGCGCGCAGCTGTTTCACCACGAAGCGCTGGTGCACTCGTTGACAGCGTTGAATGGTCGCGCGCAGCCGGTGCTGCCGAGCCTGGCGCTGTCCTCGCCACGGGTGACGGCCACCCAGGAAGGATTGGCGACATTCGCGGAACAGATCACCGGCAGCATCGACATCGAGCGTCTGAAGCGCATCAGCCTGCGTACCGAGGCGATCGCGATGGCGCGCGAAGGTGCGGACTTCATCGAGGTGTTCCGCTACTTCTGCGATGCCGGGCAGAACCCGGAAGAGAGCTTCGCCTCGGCGCAGCGGGTGTTCCGTGGCGTGCCGCCGAGCGGTGGCCTGGCCTTCACCAAGGACACGGTGTACCTGCGCGGGCTGGTGTCGGTGCATACCTTCTTCCGCCACATGCTGGCCGAGGATCGCCTGCAGGTCTGCCGCTGGTTGTTCGCCGGCAAGATGAGCCTGACCGATGCGATTGCGTTCGCGCCGCTGTTCGAATCGGGCGTGCTGAAGCCACCGCGTTGGTTGCCGCACTGGATGAGCCGGGCGAACGGCCTGGCCGGCATGCTGGCGTTCTCACTGTTCGCCAACCGCATCCGGATGGACCAGCTGGCGCCAGAATGAAATGCGTTGGCGGGATGATGCGCTGGCGCCTCGATTGATATCGGTTGGCGGCGGTGGGGCACCCTGGCCAGGACACGCCGTAAACCCATCCATGGGGGCTCGATCGGCGCATCCATGCGCCTCACGGTCCTGGCCAGGGTGCCCCACCGCCGCCAGACAGTTTCCCGCGCGGGCGGCAGCACATCACCGCGCCGAAGGGATTGCGCTTGAAAAGCAAAGAGCCGGGCACTGCCCGGCTCTTTGCTTTTGCTTTTGCTCTTGCTTTCCATTGTCTCTGCGCCGGAGCGGGAAACTGTCGAGCGAGGTGGGACGGGCCGAGGCAGGACCGTGAGGCGCATGGATGCGCCGATCGAGCCTACAGGGACGTACTTGCGGCGTGTCCTGCCTCGGCCCGCCCCACCTCGCCCCACTGCGGTATCAACGCGCCGCAGCGCCCGCTTTTCGACTTAGAACTCCGCCGCAACCGTCATGAACACCTGCCGCGGCGCACTCGCATGGATCGCATACCGCGTGCCCTTCGGATCGGTCGGTGCGAACGAGCTCAGCTGGCCCGCATAGCGCTTGTTGGTCAGGTTGGTCGCATTCAACGACACCCGCACGTTGCGCAGGCCCATGCCCGGGCCGAAGTCATAACCGGCACCCGCATCGAAGGTGGTCACGCCCGGCACCGACTGGTCGTTGGTGTAGGTGTAGTAGCGCTTGCCGGTGTACTTGGCGCGCAGGCTGGCGAAGAAGCCATCGCGGTTCCAGCTGATCTCGCTGGACGCCATGCGCTGCGGCGTATCCACGGTGATCTTGCCAGCCACCGGCACTATCGCACCGCCCGAGGTGTAGTCATCCTCGTAGGTGGTCTTGTTCCAGGACAGCGCGTTGTACCACTGCAGGCCATCGACCGGCTTGAGGATGAAGGTCAGCTCGGCACCGTGGCTCTTCACCGAACCGACGTTGATGAAGCGCGTCACGCACTCCGGACGTGTGCCGACTTCGATGCTCGAGCACGGGTTCAGCGACAGCAGGCGGTTGTCGAACTTCACGTTGTAAGCCGCGATCGAGGCCTGGTATTTCTCGCCGAAGGTACGGAAACCAGCTTCCAGGCTCTTGGACTTCTCCGGCTCCAGGCCGGCGCTGGCCGCGAACGATTCCGGTGACACCTGCAGCGGGCCACCGCTGCCGCCGCCGACGAAGGCAGCGATGTTCTCGGCATACGAGGCGAACACTTCATTGTTGGCGTTGAGCTTGAAGCCCACGCCCAGCTGCGGCAGCACAGATTCCTTCGCGGTCAGCGTGCCCGAGGCAATGCTGGTTTCCACGCCTGGCTGGGCCTTGGCGGTCATGCGCGTGTTGGGGCTCTTGATGCCCACGTCCACGGTCAGGCGCTGGTCGAGGAAGCGCATCCGGTCCTGCACGTAGAACTGGCGGGTACGGATGTCGAAGTCCTGGTTGAACAGGCGGCGGTCCGGGTTCTGCAGGTACAGGTCGTCCAGGAACGGGCCGCTGATGTAGTAGAAATTGCGCGAGACGTTATGGTCGTTCTGTTCGTACCACACACCGGCTTCCAGCTCATGGATGCCCAGCGTCCACGACAGCGCGGCGGTCACGCCGTCGCGGTTGATGGTGTAGTTGGTGCTGCGGATCGAGATCGGCAGCATCTTGTCGGTGCCCGGGTAGGACGGCTGGCCCGGCGCCCACCAGTGGCCCTGGCCACGGTTCTCATGGTGGTAGCCCAGCAGCTTCAGGCGGCCCTGCTCACCCAGGCGGATGTCGGCGTCGATCGAGTACAGGTTGTCGTCGCGCAGCGCGCGGCTCTGGTAGTACGCATCGTCGATGCTGTTGACGCCGCCGCTGAACTGGCATTTGCTGCGGTTCAGCGTGCCCGGCGCGCAATAAGCGGCGGCAACGGCGCGGTCCCAGTCCGGTGCATAGATGTTCCAGTCATAGCCCAGGCCGCGCGCAAGCATGTCCTTGGACAGGTAGGCGTAGTTGGCCTGGCTGGCACGCGAGGTGGCGACGAAGGCGCCGAAGCGATTGTCACCGACGTTCCACACCGCCTTGGCGTTGAACTGGCGGGTGGTCTGGTTCTGGTACGGCGCGGCCCACATGTCCTGGTCCTGGTGCACGCCGGAGACATAGGCCGAGAAACCGTTGATGTCGCCGGTGTCCACGCGCAGGTAGCCGCGGCGCTGGTTGTCATCACCCGCGGTGATGCTGGCGCGGCCGCCGAATTCGGTGGACGGATCCATCGAGAAGTACTGGATGGTGCCGCCCAGGTTGCTGGTCGAGGCCACGCCCAGCGAACCGATGCCCTGCGACAGCTCGGCGCCTGCCAGGTTCTCGGCGATCAGTGCACGGGCGATGCTCAGGCCGTTGTAGTTGCCGTAGCTGTTGTCGCCCAGCGGAATGCCGTCCAGCGTGTAGCCCAGGCGGCTCTTGTCGAAGCCGCGCAGGCTGATGGTCTGCGATTCTTCATTCGCACCGAATGCATCGTTGGACTGCACCGACACGCCGGGCAGGCGGTCGAGGATCTTCTGGCCGCTGGTACCCGGCGGCAGCACCTGCTTGTCGACAGTGGTGATGCGCTGCACCTGGCGGGTCTCGCCCTGGCCGATGACCGAGACGGTATCCAGCGTCTGCGCGCTCAGCGCGGTATCGGCGGTGGCGTCGGTGGCTTCAGCGGCGTGGGCGCTGGCGGCGGAAAGCGCGATCGCCACGGCGATCGTCAGGTATCGGGTCTGCATGATGGTCCATTGCATGGGGGGTGGTCACCGGCCCGGGGACGCGGTGCATGGCCACTATGCGAAGGGAACATGAAACCTTGTTTACGAAAAACCAACGAATGGCGACGTGGGGAAGCCGCGCAGGGCGTGAATCTACCGGGGGAGGGAAGTAGATCCACGCCATGCGTGGAAAAGGGCTACCCCATGTACAGGCCACCGTTGACCGGATAGTCGGCACCGGTCACGTAGGAGGCTTCATCCGAGGCCAGCCAGGCACACAGGCCGGCGACTTCTTCCGGGCGTCCCAGGCGTCGTACCGGTACCGACGCGGCCAGTCGATCCAGCACGTCCGGCGGGAAGCTGCTGATCGCCTGGCTGGCGATATAGCCCGGCGACAAGGTATTCACGGTGACCCCGCGCGAGGCGACTTCAGCCGCCAGCGCCCGGCTGAAGCCGTGCATCGCGGCCTTTGCCGTGGCGTAGTTCACCTGGCCGATCTGGCCCTTGTGGGCGCTGACCGAACCGATGTTGATGATGCGGCCCCAGCCACGCGTGGCCATCCCATCGACCACCTGCTTGGTCAGGTTGAACAGCGAATTGAGGTTGGAGGCGATCACCGCATTCCAGTCCTCCACCGTCATCTGCCGGAACAGCAGGTCGCGGCTGCCGCCGGAGTTGTTGACCAGCACGTCCACCTCGCCAACCTCGGCACGCACCTTGGCGAAGGCCGCCGTGGTCGACGCCCAATCGGTCGCGTTGCCCTCGGAAGCGATGAAATCAAAGCCCTGTTCGCGCTGCTCGCGCAGCCAGTTGGCCTTGCGCGGCGAGTTCGGTGCGCAGCCGGCGACCACAGTGTGGCCGGAACGGGCCAGGCTCTGGCAGATGGCAGTGCCGACACTGCCCATCCCGCTGGTGACGTAGGCGATGCGAAGAGTCATTGCAGAACGCTCCTTGATAAGGGAATCAGGTCGTAAAGGGATAGAGACCGAACAACAGGCCGCCGATCATCAGCAACAACGAAATGGCGATCGCCCACTTCAGGGTGAACTTCTGGTGGTCGGCGAATTCGACCTTGGCCAGCCCCACCAGCAGATAGGTGGAGGGCACCAGCGGGCTGAGCAGGTGCACCGGCTGCCCGGCCAGCGAGGCGCGGGCCATTTCCACCGGCGTGATGCCGTAGTTGCCGGCCGCTTCGGACAGGATCGGCAGCACGCCGAAGTAGAATGCGTCGTTGGACATGAAGAAGGTGAACGGCATCGACGCCACGGCAGTGATCACCGCCAGGTAGGGGCCCCAGCTGTCGGGGATGATGGCCAGGAAGCTGTGCGACATCGCTTCGACCATGCCGGTGTTGTTGAGGATGCCGGTGAAGATGCCCGCAGCGAAGATCAGCGCCACCACCGACAGCACGCTGCCGGCATGGCTGACCACGCGGCGGCGCTGCTCGGCCAGGTTCGGGTAGTTGATCACCAGCGCGATGGCGAAGCCGATCATGAACAGCACCGGCATCGGCAGCACACCGATGATGAGTGCGCTCATCAGGGCCACAGTCAGCGCCAGGTTCACCCACAGCAGCCTGGGGCGCTTGGTGTCTTCGGCATCTTCCACGGTGGGCAGCGTATTGCCGTCGTCGGACACGCTGTTGTCCATCCAGCTGCCACCCTTGGGCAGGGTCACCACACCAAGGCGACGGCGCTCCTTCAGGCCCAGGTACCAGGCCAGCAGCAGCACGCCAGCGCAGGCGATCACCATCGACGGAATCAGCGGCACGAACACATCGGCCGGGTCCACGTGCAGTGCGGTGGCCGCGCGTGCGGTCGGGCCGCCCCACGGCGTCAGGTTCATCACACCACCGGCGAGGATGGTCACGCAGGTCATGTTCAGCGCGTTCATGCCCAACCGCTGGTACAGCGGCAGCATCGCCGAGACGGTGATCATGTAGGTGGTCGAACCATCGCCGTCGAGCGAGATCAGCATCGCCAGCACGGCGGTACCGAACACGATCTTCATCGGGTCGCCCTTGACGAAACGCAGGATGATCCGCACCAGCGGATCGAACAGACCCGCATCGATCATCACGCCGAAGTAGAGGATGGCGAACATCAGCATCACGCCGGTCGGCGCGATCTTCTTGATGCCTTCCAGCATCATTTCGTCGATGCCGGCGGCGAAGCCACCGATCAGGGCGAAGATGATGGGAATGGTGATCAGGGCAACGAGTGGCGACAGTCGTTTGCTCATGATCAAGTACATGAACGTAATGACCATGCCAAAGCCGAGGATGCTCAGCATCATCTGCGGACTCCTAGAGGAAACAGGACGTGGGACGTGGAAGGGGGCCGGGAGCGTGCGCGCCCGGGAAGAACGCGTTTAGAAGTCGAACTGCAGGCGCCCGGTGACGGCGCGCGTGCGGTCCACCGTGGTGCCGGCCAGGCGATCGCGGTTGCGGCTTTCGATCACGTTGAGCATGAAGCGCAGGTTGTCGCGCAGGTACCAGTTGCCGCCCAGCGTCCAGCCTTCGGTGCTGCCACGGCGCAGGTCGGGTTGGCCATCGAGGTGCTGTGCGCCCCACATCTGGTCGTAGCGCAGGGCCACTTCGAAGGCACCGGCCTTGTGGCGGATGTTCTTGACCCGGGCGAAGCGGCCGGTCTTGCGGTCGTAGGCGCGGCTCTCGCCGGTGACGAACCAGCTGAGCATGCCGTAGGCGGCCATCACATCACCGCGCTGGGCACCATCATCGAAGGTGGCGCCGCTGAACTCGCCCTGCCATGACAGCGGGCCGCGCACCTGCGCATATTCCAGCGACCACTTGTTGACGTCGGTATCGCGGCCGGCGGAGAAGTCGACCAGGGTCAGGCGGCTCTCGTCGGACAGATGGCCGGCCGGACGCGGGCGGATCTTCAGGCCCGGGGTGCCGTTGCCACCCGGGTTGTCGTAGGCCTCGCGGGCCAGCGACAGGCCCAGGTGCAGCACGTCGCCGTCACTGGGGGCCGGTGCCCAGGTGACGCGGCCACCGGCGGCGCGGCCTTTGACCTGCCAGGCATCGATGCTTTCCAGGCTGTATACGCTGGCTGCCCAGGTGAAATCGCCCGGATTGGCCTGCCAGGACGCGCCCAGCCGGTACAGCGGCGCCAGCGTGGTGCCGGCGTTGCCGCGCTCCAGGAAGCTGCCGTAGTTGGAACCGGTGCGGTCATCCAGCGAGAAATACTGCTTGAACTGGCCCACGGTGAGCCGACCTGCATCGCCAAAGCTGCGGCTCAGGTAGACGTCTTTGGCCTCGACGCGGTCGCCGGAGAAATCGGCTTCCAGCTTGTAGTCGACCACGAAGAACTTGCCGGAAACGTCAACCCAGGCACGGCGGATCTCGGTGTCGTCCTTGTTCGGCGTACCCCGGTTGTCGTTGTCGAAGGTGGCGAAGTCCAGGTGCAGGCGGCCGCCGACCGTAGCGGTCACCGGACGCTCGTCCTCTGCGAAGGCCGGCGCGGCCAGCGCAGCCAGGGCCATCATGGCGGCAGGACGCCGCCAGGCAATGCTCAATTCCACAAACCCTCCCAGGTGCACGCCAGGCGCGCGGCAATCGTGGGCACCGGACGGTGCGCGGCCGCAGTCTGTGTCGCGCAAGCTGTCATCGTCCTGTCAGCGGTTTGTGCAGTGCAGCGTAAAAAGCCGCCGCTGCGCTCGCCGGGCATGGCCCGGCGCTACCCCGCGACGATGCACCCGGTGGCGCGGCCACGCCCGGCGGAACCGGTCAGCATCGGTAGCGCCGGGCCATGCCCGGCGAGCGCAGCGGCGTCATGCGGTAGCATTCGCTTCCCCTCCCACTGTTGTGCCCATGCGCCTGCTGCTGGTCGAAGACAACCCGGACCTGGCCGATGCGATCATCCGTCGCATGCGCCGCAGTGGTCACGCGGTGGACTGGCAGGCCGATGGCCTGGCCGCCGCCAGCGTGCTGCGTTACCAGAGTTTCGACCTGGTCGTGCTGGACATCGGCCTGCCCAAGCTGGATGGGCTGCGCGTGCTGGCCGGCATGCGTGAGCGCGGCGACAGCACGCCGGTGCTGATGCTGACCGCGCGCGATGGCATCGAAGATCGCGTGCAGGCACTCGATGTCGGTGCTGACGACTACCTGGGCAAACCTTTCGACTTCCGTGAATTCGAAGCGCGCTGCCGTGTGCTGCTGCGACGTGCGCGAGGACAGGCCAGCGAAGTGGTGCAGATCGGCGGCTTCCAGTTCGACAACGCCGCACACCGGGTGACACTGGATGGCGAGCCGATCGAGCTGCCCAACCGCGAATACCGCTTGCTGGAGATCCTGGTGGGGCGGTTGGGCCAGGTCGTGGGCAAGGATGAGATAGGCAATGGCCTGTTCGGCTTCGATGACGAAGCGGGGCCGAACGCCATCGAGCTGTATATCGGTCGTCTGCGCAGGAAGCTGGCAGGCGCGCCGCTGCGCATCACCACGGTGCGCGGCGTCGGCTATCTGCTTGAAGTCAGCGACAGCCATGCCGACGCCGATGGCTGACGCGCGCAGCGCAAGCGCCGCCCCCGGGTCGCTGCGGCGCACCCTGCTGCTGTACCTGGGCGCGTTGCTGGCGGTATTCGCGGTGGCGTTGTTGTTTGCTGCACGCGACTACGGCCAACGCGCGGCCAACCGCTCCTACGACCATCTGCTGGTGTCCTCGGCCCTGTCGATCGCCGATTCGGTGGCCTTGGTGGACGGCCAGTGGCAGGTGGACCTTCCCTATGCCGCGCTGGACCTGCTGGCGATGGCGCCGGAAGACCGCGTGTTCTACCGGGTCGCCGACAGCCGCGGCAACCTGATCACCGGCTACGGCGACCTGCCAGCGTCGCCGCGTCGGCCGGGCACGCAACCGCAGCTGTTCGATGCTGCCTACAGTGGCGAGACCGTGCGCTTCGTGGTGGTCGGGCGCAGCTTTGCCGCTGCCTCCGCGCAGGGCGAGGTGCAGGTGCAGGTGGGGCAGACCCGGCGTGCGCGCGAAGCGGTGGCGCAGGAGCTGGTGAACCGCGCGCTGCTGGCGATCGGCGTGTTGTCGGGGTTGCTGCTGGCACTGGTGGCCTTCGGCGTGCATCGCGCGTTCCGGCCGCTGGTGCGGGTCGAGCGCGAACTGTCACGCCGCGAGCCGTCCGACCTGAAACCGCTGGACGCGCGCGTGCCACGCGAGATGGACCAGATGGTGGCAGCGCTGAACCGCTTCATGGAGCGCTTGTCCAGCAGCAATGAAACCCTGCGTGCGTTCATGGCCGAGGCCGCGCACCAGATGCGCACGCCGCTGGCAGCACTGCGCGCGCAGGCGCAGCTGGCACTGGATGACGACGACCCGCAGGACATGCGGCGCAGCCTGCTGGCGATCGAGCGCAACGCCACCCACATGAGCCGCCTGCTCAACCAGCTGCTCAGCGATGCCAGCGTGATCCATCGATCACATCTGCAGCGCTTCGCCACCGTGGACCTGGCCGAGACCGTGCACCAGGCGTTGCACGAAGCGCTGCCGCAGGCAGGGCCCGCCCCGCGCGTACAACTGGCGATGACGGCCGAGCCGGTGCAGGTGCACGGTGACGCGTTGCTGCTGCGCGAGGCCATCAAGAATCTGGTCGACAACGCGCTGAAGTACGGCGGCGAGGGTCCCTTGCAGATCGCGCTGACCGCTGAAGGCGGACAGGCCGTGCTGACCATCGCCGACCACGGCACGGGCATCGCGGCCGCGGATGCCGAACGCGTGTTCGAGCGTTTCGCACGGGGCGAGGGCGCGCCCTCCGGCGGTGCGGGGCTCGGCCTGGCCATCGTCAAGCGGGTGGTCGACAGCCATGGTGGCCAGATCGATCTCAGCAACCGACCGCAGGGCGGCCTGGTTGCCACCATCCGCCTGCCCCGGAGCAGCACATGATCCGCCTGTTCGCCGCTGTTGTTGCGCTGCTGTTGGCCGTGCCGGCCCTCGCTGCGCCCGGCGATGTACGCCGCTTTCCCGCACAGGGCACCGCCACCGCGCAGCTGCGCATCCATGGCACTACAGATATCGAGGTCTTCGCCGAGGTCATCGCTGATTACCAGCGACTGCATCCGGGCAGCGAGGTGGTGTACGAAGACATCATCACCCAGGACCTGTACGCGCGTTACCTGCATGACCGCGCCGGACCTGCATCGCCGGATCTGCTGATCTCCAGCGGCATGGACCTGCAGACCAAGCTGGTCAACGACGGCCATGCGTTGCCGCACCGCTCGGTGCAGACCCAGGCGCTGCCGGCGTGGGCGCAGTGGCGTGGCGAGGCATTCGGCATCAGCTACGAGCCGGTGGTGATGGTCTACAACACGCGCAGGCTGCCGGCCGCGAAAGTGCCGCACACGCGTCGACAACTGCTGGACCTGCTGCGCGCGGAAGGGGCGCCGTTGCGCGGCAAGGTCGGTACCTACGATATCGAACGCAGCAGCGTGGGTTACCTGCTGGCGACCCAGGATGCCCAGCGCGGCAGCATCGCCGGCGCCCTGCTTGGTGCGCTGGGGGACAACGCGGTGGTGCGCGAGGAGCGCACCGGCGTGCTGCTGGACCAGGTGGCCAGCGGCCAGTTGTCGCTGGTCTACAACGTGCTGGGCTCGTATGCGCAGGCGCGTATCGACGCGGGCGCACCGCTGGCCATCGTCGAGCCGGAGGACTACACGCTGGTGGTACTGCGCACCGCGGTGATTCCGCGCACCGGAGCGCACCCGCAGGAAGCGCGACGCTTCCTCGACTACCTTCTGTCGCCACGCGGCCAGCAGGTGCTCGCGCGCGAGGCACGTCTGATGCCGATCGTGCGCGGCGATGCACGCGGCAATGATGCGCCCGGCCGCAGCCGCCGCCCGATCCAGCTCGGCCCTGGCCTGCTGGTCTATCTGGATGCGCTCAAGCGCCGCCAGTTCCTGGATGCCTGGCGCAGCAGCGTGGAGCCGGCGGGGCGCTGATGCCCTGGTAGCGCCGGGCCTTGCCCGTCGCATGCGGTTTGCTGCACGTACAATGGCCGCATGAGCGAATACACCATCCTGATCGCCGATGACCACCCGCTGCTGCGTTCGGCGGTGGTGCAGTCATTGCGGCAGAGCCTCCCGCTGGCGCAGGTGCGCGAGGTGGCCAGCGCCGAAGCACTGGCTGCGGCGCTGGACGCACAGCCCGATGTGGATCTGGTGCTGCTGGACCTGACCATGCCGGGCGCGCATGGGTTCTCCGCGTTGCTGCACGTGCGCGGTTCGCACCCGGACATACCGGTGGTGATTCTGTCTTCCAACGATCATCCGCGGGTGATTCGTCGCGCGCAGCAGTTCGGCGCGGCCGGTTTCATTCCCAAGTCCGCGCCTGCCGAAACCATCGGTGAAGCCGTGGCGGCGGTACTCGATGGTGGCCTGTGGTTCCCGGCGATGGCGGCTGAGCGCTCGGAGGCCGATGCACTGTTGGCCAGCCGCCTGGCGCAACTGACGCCGCAGCAGTTCCGGGTGCTGCTGTGCCTGGCCGATGGCCTGCTCAACAAGCAGATTGCCTACACGCTGGGCTTGGCCGAGAACACGGTGAAGGTTCATGTCACCGCGATCCTGAAGAAGCTCGAATGCCACAGCCGCACGCAGGCCGCAGTGCTGGTGAAGGCGCTGGAACCGGAAGGCGACGCAGGCATCGGGTTGTAATTCCAGCCAACGGCGCAGCCCCTCGTGGGTGGACACATAAAGCTGTTCATGGGTGAGGCCGGGTAGGTGGGCTGCGCAGGGGGCGCTGCAAGTACGTCCATGTAAGCTCGGTCGCCGCATCCATGCGGCTCACGCCCCTGCGCAGCCCACCTACCCGGCCACGGACACGTTCCTGTGGCGTCCACCCACGCAAAGATAAAAGAAGATCAAAAGCGGGCCGCGGCGCTGCGCTTGCTCGCGAGCCGAGCATGGCCATGCCAGTCGTCCTTACCGGAGATCTTCGGCTCTACAGTTCGGCTCCACCGGAAGCAGTAAAGCGGTCTGCCAGGCTGCTTTTGCTTTTGATCTTCTTTTTCTTCTCCGTGGGTGGAAAACACCCGAAATCTGTCAGAGGTCGGTCGGGTTGGGTGCGCGGGGGTGTCAGCCGCATGGATGCGGCTGCCAAGCCTCCAGGGACGGATTCACGGCGTCCCCCGCGTACCCAACCCGACCGGCCCACTCGCGGCTTTTGCTTTCAACGACCAATCCAACACCCACGAGGGGCTGCGCCGTTGGCTGGAAACTATCCGCGATGGCGGATCAGCAACTGACTCATCAACGCCCGCAGCGCCGGCGGCTTCACTGGCTTGGCCATCATCCCCCAGCCGCGCTCAGCGGCCATCTCGCGCAGGCCTGCATCGCGCTCGGCGGTGACCAGCACCACCGGCGGCCGCGCCCGCCACAACTCCGCCAACGTCTCGTACAACACTGGCCCATGGTGATCGCCCATGCGCACATCCAGCAGCACCAGTTCCGGCACCGCGTCGGCACTGGCCAACTGCAGCGCGGCCTGTGGCCCGTCGGCCAGCACCACCTCGCAGCCCCAGCGTTCGAGCAGCGCGCGGCTGGCTGCACACACGTGCGGATCGTCGTCGATCACCCACACCCGACGCCCACGCAGCGGATTGTCTGCAGCCGGCTCCTGCACAACGACGGGCGCGGGTGCAGTGGCCGGAATGGCGCTGGCCTCGCCAATCGCAACACCCACCGCGAACACGCTGCCCCGGCCCAGTTGTGAATGCAGCCGGATCGGGTGGCCAAGCAGGCGACCGATGCGATCCACGATTGCCAGGCCCAGGCCAGCGCCACGCTGCTGGCCATCGTGCAGGCGCCGGAACTCCTCGAATATCTCGCCCTGCAGGGCATCGGGAATACCCGGGCCCTGGTCATGTACTTCGATCCACAGCAGGCCGTTGCGGCGGCGGCAGCCGAGCAGCACGCGGCCGCTTTCGCTGTAGCGCACGGCATTGGAGAGGAAATTCTGCAGAATGCGGCGCAGCAGTGCTTCATCGCTGACCACCACCGCATCGGTATCCACCCAGTCCACGCGCAGACCGCGCGCCTGCGCGCCAATGCCGGATTCGCGTGCCAGCGTCTGCAGCAATGGCCCCAGGCGGAAGGCCTGCACGCGCGTGGGCAGGCTGCCTGATTCCAGCCGGGCGATGTCCAGCAGGCTGTTGAGGATGGCGTCCTGTGCCGCCAGTGCGGCGTCGATATGGTCACTGGTCTGCTGCTGCGCGGGGTCACTCAGCTTTCCGCGCAGCACCGACACGAACATGCGCGCGGCATTCAGCGGCTGCAGCAGGTCGTGCACCGCCGAGGCCACGAAGCGGGTCTTGTAGCGGTTGGCCTGTTCGGCCTCGCGGCGGGCTTCGTCCAGATCCTGGGTGCGCTCGGCCACACGGTGTTCCAGCGCATCGGCCAGCGAGCGCAGTTCGCGTGCAGCGTTCTTGTAGCTGGTGATGTCGGCGTAGCTGGTGACGAAGCCACCATCGGGCAACGGGTTGCCGCGGATCTCCAGCACGGTGCCGTCGTCCTTCTCGCTCTCGCGCATGTGCGGGCGGCCGCTGCGCAGATGGGTCAGGCGGCGTTCGATGGCTTCGTCGATCGGGCCGGGGCCCAACAGGCCACGACGTGCGTTGAAGCGGAACAGTTCTTCGATCGGGCGGCCGACCCGCACCAGCCCCGCCGGGAAGCGGAACAGCTCCAGATAGCGCGAATTCCACGCCACCAGACGCTGCTCCTTGTCGATCACCACCACGCCCTGCGGCAGATGTTCGAGGCTGCGGCTCAAGCCGACGTCGGCGTCGGTGGCGGCTTCCAGCAGGCCATCCTGGGCGGTGCGCAGCTCCTGGGCGTGCTGTTTCAGCAGGGTTTCCAGTTCGCGCCGGCTGCGCTGGCGATGCTTGGACAGGCGACGTCGCTGCTGCACGAACAACACCAGGAATCCCAGCGCCAGCCATGCGGCGGCGCCGGCCACTGCCGCGCCGCGTCCCGCGCTGACGGCCGCGCCTGCGTCATGCAGCAGATGCAGGCTCCAGTCTTCGTCGGGCAGCGCCAGGGTCTGCCACAGCATCGCCTGCGGCAGTGGCGGGTCGAGCAGGCGGACCATGCGGCCGCCATCAGCCAGCACATCTTCGGTGCGCACGCGCAGCGGTTGCAGCGAGCGATCGGCATACTGCCGCGCCGCGCGCATCTCGTTGCGTTCCTCCGCGCCGAGCGGGCGCAGCAGGCGGTAGCGCCAGGCATCGCGGTTGGCCAGGAACACCACGTCGTGGTTGTCGCTGGTCAGCACCACGTCCGGGCTGTTCAACCATTCCTGTTCAAGCGCGGACAGCTCGATCTTGATCACGATCACGCCGATGCGCTGGCTGTCGGCATCCAGGATGGCCTCGGACATGAAGTAGCCGGGCACGCCGGTGGTCATGCCGATGCCGTAGAAACGACCACGGCCATGGGCCAGTGCTTGCTGGTAGTAGGGGCGGTAGCTGTAATCCTCGCCGACGTTGCTGGTCTTCTGATCCCAGTTGCTGGCGGCGACGGCCACGCCATCGCGGCCGACCAGGGTCAGTGTCGAGGTGCGGGTAACCTGGTTGGCGCGCTGCAGTTTCAGGTTCAGGCGCTGCCGCTCGGCGGGCGAGGGCGGTACCCGTAGTGCGTGCTGCAGGTCCGGATCCAGCGCCATCACCTGCGGCAGGGTGCCGAACCGGTCGATGCGCTGTTGCAGCCCCTGGCCATACAGCTGCAGCTGGCGCTGCACCTGTGCGCTTTCCGTGCCGAGAGCGCGACGCCAGGCGTAGTGGCCTGCGGCGACCGCGCACAGCACGGTGCCGGCCACCATCACCAGAATGGTCAGCAACTGCAGGCGGTGGCGGCTGAGCCAGTACATGGCGGCAGTCTACGCAGGGCCGGCGGGCGTGGTGTACACGCCCGCCGGGATCTGACACGTGGAAGGGATCAGAAGTGCATCTGCGCGCGAAGTTCGAAGATCTCCGGGGTGCTATGCACGCCGCGACGGCTGGCGTCGACCTTCACGTAGTTGGCCTGGAACTTGAAGTGGCTGGTCAGGTACCAGTTCGCACCCAGGGTCAGGTCGTGCTGGCGGCCGCCGAGGATGCTGCCGTCGTCCAGGTCCAGGCGGCTGTAGCGGGCCACCAGTTCCACCGCACCGTAGTCGTGCGCCGGCTTGATGTTGGCAACGGCGCCGGCGTTGTACGGGCGCGATTCGCCGGTCAGCACCCAGCTGGCCATCGCGTACTGACCGTGGCCGGTGTAGTCGGGCTTGCCATCATTGCGGGTGACGGTGGCCTGCAGCGCTTCGGCCTGCAGCGAGAACGGACCACGGATCCAGATACCTTCCAGGCCGGTGCGGCGGATCTGGTCGGCAGTGACCAGTGCGCCCGAATCGACGAGGCGGATGTCGGTCAGGCCGGCTTCCGGACGGGCGCGCAGGCGCGCGCTGGCTTCATGATGCACGTCGCGACCATCGTGGTAACCGCGCGGGTTTTCCTGCGAATAGGCCAGGCCCAGGTGGATCACATCGCCCGGTGCCTTCACCGGCGTCCACACCGCACGCACGGCTTGGGTGGTGCCGGGGTTGTCGCCCTGCAGGTCCTTGCCGCCATAGGCGCCGGCCTGCAGCAGGTACTGCGGACGCTCCAGCACCCATTCCACGCCAGTACGGCGGCCTGCGTAGAACGCCTGCACGGGCAGCGCGGTTTCCAGGAAACTGCCGGCGCGCGAAGAGGTGTTGGCATCCAGGCCGACCGGGGTCTTCATGTAGCCGAAGCGGAAGCGGCCGACATCGCGGCCGAAGAACGCCTTGCTCTCGAAGCGCACGAACACGTCCAGCCAGGTATCGGCCTGGAAGTCGTAGTAGACCATCGCGTCGTACACGCCCTTCTTTTTCAGGGTCGCGCCGAATTCCTTGCGGCGCACCGCGTCGTCATCGTCGATGCCGCTGGCGGACGAGAAGTCGTTGTAGTCGTAAGCGATGTTGGCGGTGGCGGCCAGTTCGGTGCCGTCGCCGAAGGTGTACTTGGTCGGCCAGTTGTCGAAATCGGCAGCCGAAGCGAAGGCGGGAAGCGCCGCCAGGGAAAGGGCGAGCAAGGTGGGAATCGGGCGCATGATGGTGCGGCTCTCTCAGATGCGTGTGGACAGGACAACAACGGCCGCAATGGCCGGAACTTTCGCAATGACGCGCCCGGCCGTTCAGGTCGGGCCACCGGCATTCCCGCGATCAGCGGTGCGGCGCCAGTGTAGGCAGCGCAGCCACCTGAACCGGGGGGCTAGTACCAATAGGTTATCTGCGCGGCGGTGCGTGGCGCGTACAAAGGCGTCCATTGGTCGCACCCCTGTGCCTGCAATCGAGGGGCATGCGATCAGTTTCCACGGTAACGGTTCCCGTGCATTTCCGGGGCCGTACGTGCCTGAAAACGCCCCTTCCGGAGTCCGCCATGCACATCCCGACCGCTGCGCCGGTGCCCAGCAAGCCGTTGCCGCTCTACCGCCAGCTGTACTTCCAGGTGATCGTGGCGATCGTCCTGGGCGCTGTCCTCGGCCACTACGAGCCGCTGATCGGCGAGAAGATGAAGCCGCTCGGCGATGCCTTCATCAACCTGGTGAAGATGATCATCGCGCCGGTGATCTTCCTGACCATCGTCACCGGCATCGCCGGCATGACCCATCTGCGCACGGTGGGCCGGGTGTTCGCCAAGGCGATGGCGTACTTCCTGTTCTTCTCCACGCTGGCGCTGATCGTCGGCATGATCGTGGCGCACGTCGTGCAGCCCGGCGCCGGCATGAACATCAACCCGGCCGAGCTGGACCAGACCGCGGTGCACAGCTACGTCGAGAAGTCGCACGACCTGACCCTGGTCGGCTTCCTGATGGACATCATCCCGAAGACGCTGCTCAGTGCCTTCGTTGACGGCAACATCCTGCAGGTGCTGTTCGTGGCGGTGCTGTTCGGTATCGCGCTGGCTTCGGTGGGCGAGAAGGGCAAGCCGATCCAGAACTTCCTGGAAGCGCTGGTCGCCCCGGTGTTCAAGCTGGTGCACATCCTGATGAAGGCCGCGCCGATCGGTGCCTTCGGCGCCATTGCCTTCACCATCGGCAAGTACGGCGTTGGCTCGCTGGTCAACCTGGCCTGGCTGGTCGGCTCGTTCTACCTCACCGCCTTCCTGTTCGTTGCGGTGATCCTGGGCGTGGTCTGCCGCCTCTGTGGCTTCTCGGTGTTCAAGCTGGCCCGTTACCTGAAGGCCGAGCTGCTGCTGGTGCTGGGCACCTCGTCGTCGGAGTCGGCGCTGCCGTCGCTGATGGAGAAGATGGAGCGTGCCGGCTGCAGCAAGTCAGTGGTCGGCCTGGTGGTCCCCACCGGTTACTCGTTCAATCTGGACGGCACCAACATCTACATGACCCTGGCTGCGCTGTTCATCGCCCAGGCCACCAACACCGAACTGACCCTGGGCCACCAGATCGCGCTGCTGCTGGTGGCGATGCTCAGCTCCAAGGGCGCGGCCGGCGTCACCGGCGCCGGCTTCATCACCCTGGCCGCCACCCTGGCAGTGGTGCCGGAAGTGCCGGTGGCCGGCATGGCGCTGATCCTGGGCGTGGACCGCTTCATGAGCGAATGCCGTTCGCTGACCAACTTCATCGGCAACGCGGTGGCCACGGTGGTGGTCTCGCGCTGGGAAGGCGCGCTGGACCGCGACCGCCTGAAGCTGGCGCTGGATGGTCGCGAAAGTGAACTGCCGCCGCCGGTCGATGCCGTGCCGCTGGCAATGGCCGAGGCGCTGCCCGTCAAGGGCTGACCCGGGTGTGTGGTACTGCGGGGCCGGTCACGACAGTGGCACGGCCCCGCAGCGTTTCAAGGCGTCCCACGGCTGTCATCGCCAGCGCCGAAGCTGTGCTCTGATAACGTCGCATACGCCATGGAATTGTGCGGTCGCAGCATCACTGCGACAGCATAGCGACAGGTCCGACCGCTCCAACGGGGGTATGATCCCCTGTCCCTTCTGCCCATTCATGTAACCCACATCGATGTCCAACGAAGATTTCAAACAGGCCGCCCTCGATTACCACCGGATGTCTCCGCCCGGCAAGATCAAGGTTTCCGCTACCAAGCCCATGCTGACCCAGCGCGACCTGTCGCTGGCGTATTCGCCGGGCGTGGCGTACGCCTGTGAAGCGATCAAGGCCGATCCGCAGCAGGCCAGCGAGCTGACTGCCCGCGGCAACCTGGTGGCGGTGATCTCCAACGGCACCGCGGTGCTGGGCCTGGGCAACATCGGCGCACTGGCCGGCAAGCCGGTGATGGAAGGCAAGGGCGTGCTGTTCCAGAAGTTCGCCGGCATCGATGTGTTCGACATCGAAGTGGACGAGAACGACCCGGACAAGCTGGTCGACATCATCGCCTCGCTGGAGCCGACCTTCGGCGGCATCAACCTGGAAGACATCAAGGCACCGGAGTGCTTCATCGTCGAGCGCAAGCTGCGCGAGCGCATGAAGATTCCGGTGTTCCATGACGACCAGCACGGCACGGCGATCATCGTCGGTGCCGCGGTGCTGAACGCCATGGCGATCACCGGCAAGAAGATCGAAGAAGTGAAGCTGGCGACCACGGGCATGGGCGCGGCCGGCATTTCCTGCGTGAACATGCTGGTGCAGCTGGGCCTGAAGCCGGAGAACATCCTGGCCTTCGACCGCGAGGGTGTGATCCATACCGGCCGTACCGACCTGGACCCGGAAAAGCAGCGCTATGCGCGCGACACCGACAAGCGCACCCTGGCCGAGATCGTTGACGGCGCGGACATCTTCCTGGGCCTGTCGGCACCGGGCATCCTGACTGCCGAGATGGTCACGACGATGGCACCGGATCCGGTGATCTTCGCTCTGGCCAACCCGACCCCGGAAATCATGCCGGAACTGGTGCGCGCTGCGCGTCCGGACGCGATCATCGGTACCGGCCGTTCGGACTACCCGAACCAGGTCAACAACGTGCTGTGCTTCCCGTACCTGTTCCGCGGTGCGCTGGACGTCGGCGCGACCGCGATCAACGAGGAAATGAAGATCGCCTGCGTGCGCGCGATCGCCGCGCTGGCCCGCCGTGCCGCCACCGACATGGGCTCGGCCTATGGCGGCGAAACCCCGAGCTTCGGCCGCGAGTACCTGATCCCGCGTCCGTTCGACCGTCGCCTGCTGGTGGAGCTGTCGGCTGCCGTGGCCCAGGCCGCGATGGATTCGGGCGTGGCCGCACGTCCGATCGCCGACATGGAAGCCTACCGGCAGAAGCTGTCGCAGTTCGTCTACCGCACCAGCCTGATGATGAAGCCGGTCTACGACCGCGCGCGCAGCGACAAGCAGCGCGTGGTGTATGCCGAAGGCGAAGAGGAAGTGGTGCTGCAGGCGGTGCAGAACGTGGTCGATGACGGCCTGGCGCATCCGATCCTGATCGGCCGCCCGGAAGTGATCGAATCGCGCATCGAACGCCTCGGCCTGCGCCTGAAGATCGGCGAGAACATTGAAGTCACCAACATCAATGACGACCCGCGCTTCAACGAATACTGGCAGTACTACCACGGCCTGACTGGCCGCCGTGGCGTCACCGTGGCCGCTGCCAAGAACCTGATGCGTTCGCGCCCGACCCTGATCGCCGCCGTGATGGTGGCCCGTGGCGAAGCCGATGCGATGCTGACCGGCATCGTCGGCCGCTTCCACAAGAAGCTGGGTTACGTGCGCAGCGTGCTGCCGCTGGAATCGAAGGTCACCTCGACCTCGGCCATGACCGGCGTGATCAACCAGCAGGGCGTGTTCTTCTTCGTCGACACCCACGTGCAGGAAGACCCGACCGCAGAGCAGCTGTGCGAAGCGACCCTGCAGGCGGCGTACCGCATGAAGCTGTTCGGCGTCGAGCCGAAGGTGGCACTGCTGTCGCACTCCAACTTCGGCAGCCACGATTCGAAGGATGCGCTGAAGATGCGCCAGGTGCGCGAGCTGCTGCTCAAGCGCAACCCGCGTCTGAACGTGGACGGCGAAATGCAGGGCGACACCGCATGGGATGAAGCCCTGCGCCAGAAGCTGTTGCCGGGCTCGACCCTGCAGGGCCGTGCCAACCTGTTCGTGCTGCCGAACCTGGAAGCGGCCAATATCGCCTACAACCTGGTGCGTGTGTTCACCGATGGCGTGGCGATCGGCCCGATCCTGATGGGCGTCAACAAGCCGGTGCACATCCTGACCACCAGCGCGACCTCGCGCCGGATCCTGAACATGACCGCGATTGCCGCGGTCGATGCGCAGATCCGCAAACAGATCGAGGCGGAAAAGAAGGCGTAAGCCTTCGTTCCGACGCGATCTCCAGAAACGCGCCCTTCGGGGCGCGTTTCTGTTTCCGCCCTGCGGAAACCGGATCGGGTAGCGCCGGGCCATGCCCGGCGAGCGCGCAGCGCGGCGCTTCTCGCATCCCGCCGGGCATGGCCCGGCGCTACCGGATGAATTGCAGCCGCCCGGTAATCGCCCTGCAACCTCGCTGCGGCCCAATACGCCCACGCGGCCTGGCCGTGGGAAGGGACCGGACCGGCCTTCCCACCCTGGGCCCGACCAACTTTCCATGGGCGGAGCAGTGTCATGCGCAGTCGAGTGAGCAAGCGGTATTTCCAGCAGTTGTTCGCGCTGTACGCCGGCTTCGTGCAATCGCGTTGAAGGCCGCCGGGGCATCGCCCCGGCAGCGTCGAACTTACCGCCGCTTCGCGCGTCGCGCGGGCGGCGGCGCAGGGGCCGGGGAACGCGGCTTGGCGTACTCCGTCCACAGCGCCGGCAGGGTCTTGCCGGTGTGTTTCTGCCACAGCGCGGGTGCATAGCGCCCGTCGCGCAGATCCTTGTCCAGTGCCAGCACCAGTCCCGGGTGCGCCGCTTCGGCCCACTTCAGGAAAGCACCGGTTACCCGATAGCCACTTTCCACCGTCTGGCCCTGGCTCAGCTTGTCCGGCAACGCCCAGCCCGCAGCGGCGTTGTTCATGCCGTAACGATCGCGCGCGTAGTCGGCGATGCCCTCCACCAGCCAGCCCGGCACGCGCTTGTCGCCGTAGCTGGGGTAGCCCTGCACGATGTGCATTGCTTCGTGGGTCACCAGATCGATGTCATCCGGGTGCTGCACCAGCCAGCCCGGATTGATGGTGATGGTGCTGGCCTTGTCCTTGTCGCCGACGAAGGCGACGCCGTTGTACGCCGGATCGATCACGATGCGCACTTCGTTCGGCGCGGTCGGGCGGAAGTCCGCACGCTCGCGCAGGTAGGCGAAGTAGAACGTATCGATGATGCGCTTGCGCACCGGCGCGGCCAGCGCACCGGCAGCATCCTGGTAGTACAGGGTCACCCCTTCACGGCTGACTTGACCATCGAAGGCCTGGGTCTGCGGCTGTGCGTGGCTGAGACTTGGAAATACAAGGGCGGCAAGAGCGAGGGGGAGGAAACGTAGGCGCATGGGCGTCATTGTAGGGGGGAGGGCGCCAACAGTTCGATCTCGGCCAGCTGCAGGCGCCCCGGCGCAGCCAGGCGCAGACGGTACTCGGCGTAGCGTGAGGGCGAAGCGATACGGAACGGGCGGGTCTGCCGGGCCGAGGTGAAATCTTCTCCGCGGCGCTGGTCCAGCGTTACCCAACGCCCATTGCCGGCACGTGCTTCCAGCGTCCACTCGCCGCCGCGGATAGCGCCATCACCGCTGGTCAGCGTGTACATCGTCGGTACGCCATCGCCCACGTGGCTCAGCGCGATGGTCGCGCCACCACCCAGCGGCACCGCCGTCGTGGCATCGTCGTCCACCAGCGCGGGCAGGGCGCGACCGTCGGCCAGCGTTGCCTGCGCGCCGCCACCCAGAAGATCGTGCAGCAATTGCGGTCGCTGGCCACGCGCGGTCAGCGAGCGCGGCACATCATCCATGCCGCTGCCCCAGCGTGACGGCTGCGGGCCCATCACGAAGTCCAGGGTCGCACCCTTGGCGATCACCTCGTGCGGCACCCAGGTCTTCGTCCACGGCTTGCCGTTGATCTTCAGCGACTGCACGTACACGTTCTCACGCGAATTCTGCGCTGCATTGACGGTCAATACCGCGCCGCCCTGCAGCTCGACGCGCGCATGCTGGAACGCCGGCGAACCAATCGCGTATTCCGGCGCGCCCATGCGCAGCGGATACAGGCCCAGCGAGGCCAGCACGTACCACGCCGAGGTCTCGCCGTTGTCCTCGTCGCCCGGATAGCCCTGGCCGATTTCGCTGCCGACGTACAGCCGCGACAGGATCTCGCGCACATGCTGCTGGGTCTTCCACGGCTGTCCGGCATACAGGTACATCCACGGGATGTGGTGTGCCGGCTGGTTGCTGTGCGCGTACATGCCCATGCGCACATCGCGCGCTTCGGTCATCTCGTGAATGGTGCCGCCGTAGGAGCCGGCGAACGCGGCGTCGGCGGTTTCCGCCGTGGCGAAGAAGGTGTCGAGCTTGGCGGCCAGCTTGTCGCGACCACCGTACAGCGCGGCCAGGCCTTCGCCATCGTGCGCGGCGGTGAAGGCGAACGTCCAGCCATTGGATTCGGTGTAGTCGTGGCCCCACACGCGCGGGTCGTAATCCTTGGCATCCAGGCGCCAGCTGCCATCGGGCTTGCGGCCCTGGAAGAAGCCGGCGGCCGGATCGAACATCGTCGCGTAGCTGGCGGCGCGGTAGCGGAAGTAGTCGGCTTCGGTGGCGTAGCGTTCGCGCGCGGACGATGTCGTCGCGCGCTTGGCCAGCGCTTCGGCCATGTTGGCGATGCCGAAATCATTGAGCGCCCCTTCCATCGTCCACGACATACCCTCGTGCACATCGGCGCTGGCGTAGCCGCGGAACGTCGAACGCTCCATGCCCTTGCGGCCGACATGGCGGTCCGGCGGCACCACGGTGGCGTTCTTCAGCGCTGCGGCATAGGCCTCTTCGGGATCGAAGCCGCCGATACCCTTCAGCCACGCATCGGCGAAGGCCACGTCCGAGCTGGTGCCGACCATCAGGTCCGCGTAGCCGGGCGAGGACCAGCGCGCGATCCAGCCACCGGCGCGGTACTGCTCGATGAAACCCTGTACCAGCTGACCGGCATCATCCGGGGTGAACAGCGCATACGCCGGCCAGGTGGTGCGGAACGTGTCCCAGAAGCCGTTGTTGACGAAGACCTTGCCGTCGCGCACCGGTGCGAAGCTGCGCGTCGCGCTGCCGTCGGTGTTGTCATCGGCGGCGCTGGCCTGGCTGGCATAGCGCCAGTCAGGAGCGGCGGCGGTGCCCGCATTCTCGTGGCCGGAATTGGGGTACAGGTACAGCCGGTACAGGCTGGAGTACAGCGTGGTCTTCTGGTCGTCGCTGGCGTTGCCGATATCGAAGCGGGCCAAGCGCGCATCCCACGCATCCTGCGCACGCCCGGCCACACTTTCCAGCGTATCGGCTGCGGCGATTTCCAGCGCCAGGTTGTGGCGCGCCTGCTCGACGGAGATCAGCGAGGTGGCGATGCGCATCGTCACCCGTTGCTCGCTGCCTGCGTCGAACTTGATGTAGCCGGTCGGGCGGCCGGTACCGATCTGGCCGCTGCTGCGCCACGGCTTGTCGAAGCTGGCCACCACATACATGCGGGTGGCGCCGTTGGACAGGCCGCTACGGGTATCGGTGTAGCCGGACAACGTCTGCGTGGCGGCGTCGAGGGTCAGCCCACCGCGTGCATCGACGTTGTCGAACAGCAGGTTGGCGTCGCTACCTGCGGGGAAATCGAAGCGGAACATCGCAGCATGGTCGGTGGGGGCGATGGATGCGGCGATGCCGTTGTCGAAGCGCACGTCGTAGCGATACGGGCGCGCGCTTTCCTGTGCGCGGTCGAAGGGCAGTGCACGCTTGGTGCGATCAGCTTCAGGCACACCGCGCGTGGCGGAGGGCATCACCTGGAAGGTCTGACGGTCGCCCATCCACGGGCTGGGCTGGTGGCTCAGGGCGAGCGCCTGCAGCTGCGGCCGGTTCCTGGCATCGTTCTGCTCGTTCCAGCGGTACAGCCAGTTCAGTGCGCCGGCATCGGTCACCGGCGTCCAGAAGTTGAAGCCGTGCGGTACAGCGGTGGCCGGGAAGTTGTTGCCGCGCGAGAAAGTGCCGTTGGCCTGGGTTCCGCGCGTGGTCAGCACCCAGTCGGAGACACGCTGCGGTGCCTGCCGTGGTTGCACGTCCAGGCGCACGTCGTCGATCCAGCCCGACACGGGGCTGCCATCGGCGCTGGCCACCTCGAGCTCGATGGCCAGCACGCGGCGGCCCTTCAACGCAGGCACGTCACCCAGGCGTACCGCCTTGCGCGCCCACTGCTGCGGATACAGCGTCTTCGAATCGCCCTGCGCCTGTGCGCCCAGCGCCACGCCGTGCTGGTCGCGCGCGCCGCTGGCGGATACGCGGCTGCCATCGTCCAGCAGCAGGTCCAGCGAGACATAGGTGGAGGCCACGGTGTCCTTGCCAACGATCTCCGGCAGTACCAGCCAGGACAGCGTGGTGTCGGTGTCGATGGGCAGATCGGTCTTGAACAGTTCGCGGCGCGCCTGGCCGCCATTGGCGCTGTAGTGCAACGCATGCAGGCCGCTGTAGCCGACGTTGCGCTTGGCCGCGTACGGCGCGCCAGGGCCGCTGCCGACTTCAACGGACAGCGCGCCAGCGGATCTGGCCGGTGCCGGCTCGCCCGGCTCGAAGGAGGTCTGCAGCCCTTGCGCCAGCACCGGTGTCGCAGTGGTCGCACAGGCCAGGGCCAGGGCGAGCGGAAGCAGGGCGCGGCGCGGATCGGACAGGGTCATGCAGGGTCTCCCGGTAGGGCAGGCGGCAGGCAGAACCCGCATCGGCGAACACCACGGACAGCATCGCCCCGCCTGCCGCAGGGCAGTCGGGAGACGATGCAGGTCCGGTGGGGGGCGGGCCATGCGATCGGGTCAGGAATGGATCGGACCCGATGCTGCAACAGCTGGCAGCGCCCTGACAAGTGCCATTTAGTTCGATCCAAATGCGGGAAATTCGAACGAAGACCGGTTCTGCACGGAACTGGCTGGTGCGCATGGGGATTTCCTGCCGCCGTGGCTCGGCGCCGCCGCCGGGGAGCGGGCAGGGCGGTTGCATGGCGGGACCACGGCGTGGGGGTGAAGCTGGCCGCCGCGCGCAGCGGCCACGCAGCGCACGGTGTTTGCCGGGCCCAGATGCTAGAATCGCAGGCCTCGCAATCCGTTCATCGACATCCGCCATGAGCCATACCGCCACCGCGCCCGCCAACGCCGAAAAGCGCTACACCGTGCACCGCAGCGATCTGCCGCTGAGCTGCCCGACTCCGGAAATGGCGCTGTGGAACTCGCATCCGCGGGTGTACCTGCCGATCGAAGACGAACCCAACGGGCAAGCGCAGTGTGCTTACTGCGGTGCCGTGTTCGTGCTGGCCGACTAAGCGGCCGCCCCCTCGATGCGCCGATTGACCGTGGTGCAGTTGCTGCCGGCGCTGCACTCCGGCGGTGTCGAGCGCTCGACCCTTGAAATCGCGGCCGCCCTGGTCGCTGCCGGCCATCGCGCGCTGGTGGTGTCGGCCGGTGGTCGTCTGGTGCAGCCGCTGCTCGACAGCGGTGCCGAGCACCTGACCCTGGATATCGGCCGCAAGTCGCTGCTGACGCTGCGCCATCTGCCGACCCTGCGCCGCTTGTTCACCGAAGTGGGCGCCGACATCGTCCATGCCCGATCGCGCCTGCCGGCGTGGCTGGGGCTGTATGCGATCCGTGCGATGCAGCCGGCGCAGCGCCCGCATTGGGTCACTACCGTGCATGGGCTGAATTCGCCCGGCCGCTACAGCGCGGTGATGACCAGCGGCGAACGCGTGATCTGTGTATCCAACAGCGTGCGCGACTACGTGCACACGCATTACCCGACGGTGGCCCGCGACAGGCTGCAGGTGATCCCGCGTGGGGTGGATGTCAGCCAGTTCCCACGTGTGGCCCGCGCCGATCGGCGGCCCCGGCTGGCGCTGGCGGCGGACTATCCCTGGCTGGCCAAGGTCGATGGACCGCTGTTGCTGCTGCCCGGTCGTGGCACCCGGCTGAAAGGCCATGCCCACGCGCTGCAGCTGCTGGCCGATGTCCGCGCAGCAGGCGTGCCGGCACAGCTGTGGATGCTGGGCACCGACGAGCCTGGCCGCGAAGCCTATGTGGCAGAGCTGCGCAGGCAGGCAGACGCGCTTGGCGTGACCGGGGCCGTGCACATCAGCACGCCGACCGCGCGCATCGCCCAGGCGTACGCCGCCAGCGATCTGGTGCTGCAGCTGTCTGACAAGCCGGAGGCCTTCGGTCGCACCGTGGTCGAAGCGTTGTCGGTCGGCAGGCCGGTGCTGGGCTGGGACCACGGCGGCGTGGGCGAACTGCTGCAGCAGCTGCAGCCCAGTGGCGCCGTGCCGCTGGGCAATGCGCAGCTGCTGGGTGAACGTGCGCTGGCCTTGCTGGCACAGCCGCCATCGCTGCCGGGCCGTATCCCGTTTACCCTGCAGGCCATGCAGCGCGATACCCTCCGCCTTTATGCCGACCTCGCTGGCTGACGCCACGCCGCCCCTGCGCGACGAGCGCGCTGGCCGCTGGGCACCCTGGTGGGTGCTGGCCTACGTCGCGTTGTGGCCGCTGCCAGGCATCGCCGAAACGGTGCTGGGCCTGGGAGCGGTGTACGCCGCGGCACGCATGGTCATTCGCCGGGTGCAGCACCGACCGCATCTGCTGAGCCCGGCAGCGTGGGCACTGACATCGATTCTTTTCCTTGGCTACTGGTTGCCGCAGGCGTTCTCGGCCTTCGATGCCGTCGACCCGTCGGCGTCATGGACCAAGGCGGCGGCCGGGCTGCGCTATCTGCCCTTCATGTGGCTGGTGGCGATCGCCGTGGCTACCCCGCAGCGGCGGCGCTTGACCCTGGGCGGACTGGCGGTGATCACCGGTCTGTGGACGCTCGACGCGCTGGTGCAGGTACTGGCAGGCACCAGCCCATGGTTCTGGTCGCTGCAGCAGATCAAGCTGGCCATCAGCGGCCACGCATTGTGCCCGGCTGAAGAAGCTGCGCTGGCTGATCGTCTCAGCGGGGCGCTTGGGCCGTGCAACCTGAAATTCGGCCAGGTGCTGGCCAGTCTTTCGCCGTTCCTGTTGTTGCCGGTGGCGCGCCGTTTCGGCAATGCGGGCTGGTTGCTGGCCGCTGCTGCGGTGGGCGTGGTGCTGTTGCTGGCCGGCTCCCGTGCCTCATGGATCACCTTCGGCCTGGTGGTTATCTACAGCGGCGTGCGCCAACTGGGGTGGAAGTGGTTGGGCCTGCTCGCACTGGTGGGTGTTCTCTCTGCGGGCGTACTGACTGCCAGCGTGCCGCAGCTGCGGGAGCGTGTGGCGCGCACGGCAATGGCCTGGGGTGGTGGCGAGGACGGGGTCGAACAGGCACTGTCCGGTCGTACCCGAATCTGGAGTGCAGCGGTCTGCATGATCGAAGCGCATCCGATCAATGGTGTTGGCGCTCGTGGCTTCCGCGATGCCTATCCCCACTGCGTTGCGGATGAAGGACCGGCGGTGTGGGGCACGATGCCGGCGCTGCACGCCCACCAGATCGTGCTGGAGATTCTTGCCGAGACCGGTGTGCTGGGTCTGTTGCTGTGGCTGGCAGCCGTGGCGCAGGCATGGCGCGCATGGCGTTTCGCCCCGGCAGCGGCGCGCGAACGTGCACGGCCGGCGATGCTTGCGCTGGCGGTTACCGTGTTCCCGTTCAATACCCACCTGGCGTTCTATTCCGCGTTCTGGGGCGGCCTGACCGTGCTGCTGGCCGCGCTGTTCGTCGGAACGTTGCTGGCACGCGAACCGGACGATCTGCCGCGCGCCGCGTAATGTCCGCATCCACGCATGGCGTGGCTCTACTGGAGTGCGTGGGGCGGGGCTGTATCCATGCATGGCGTGGATTTACCGGATTACGCGGGGACGATGGTCGTGTCTGATCAGTAGATCCACGCGATGCGTAGATGGGGCGTTCCCGACTGCCCGTCATCTCACTTGTAGAAATCGCTCCGCCCGCCGGGCTGGCGCTTGAAGCGGCGGTGGATCCACAGGTACTGGTCCGGTGCCTCGCGCACCATCTCTTCAATGGCCTGGTTGACCCGCGCGGTATCGGCCTCGACGTCTTCGCTGGGGAAGTTCTCAAGCGGCGCACCAATCTTCAGGAAGTACTTCCCGCCTTCGCGGCGATGGAAGTAGGGGATGACCGCGCAACCGGTCATCCGCGCCAACTGGTGGGTCGCGGTGATGGTGGATGCGGTGTGGCCGAAGAACGGCACGAACACGGTGTCCTTGCCGCGCATGTCCTGGTCGGGCGCGTACCAGAGGAAGCCGCCCTTCTTCAGGTGGCGCACCGTCGCGCGGATGTCCTCGTTGGCGTACATCGCCTTGGCGTAGCGCAGGCGGCCGAACTTCACCGCCCACTCGTACACCGGGTTCTTGTGCTTGCGGTACATGCCGGACAGGTCGACGTGGTCGCACAGCAGGCGGCCGCACATCTCCAGGGTCATGAAGTGGCCCGAGACCAGCAGCACACCGCGGCCCTCGGCCTGCATCTGCTTGAGGTGTTCCAGCCCTTCGATGTGCACCTGCGGGCGGATGCTGTCGATGCTGCCCCACCAGGAGCGCGCGCATTCGAAGATGCCCACGCCCAATGCATCGAAGCTGTCGCGGACCAGGCGCTTGCGCCAGGCCTCGTCCTTCTCAGGGAAGCAGAGCTTGAGGTTGACCTCGGCGGCGTGGCGGCGGCTGCCGGCCAGGCGCCAGGCGATCGAGCCGACCCCGCGGCCGAGCGCGCGCTGCAGCATCCACGGCAGCCGGGCGATCCCGAAGGCAGTGAACATGACGGCAAACATCGGCCAGTTGCGTGGGTCACGCAGCGACGGACGGACGGCGGTGGTGGCATCGGACATGCCGCCATTCTACCAACCCGGCCGCGTGTCTTTCCCGGGGGGCTCCCGTATCCTTGCCGCATGCGTAAAGACCCTGTCGAATGGATCCTGCGTGGCCTGTACTCGGCCGTGCTGTACCTGCTGCTGCCGATCACCGTGTACCACCTGGTCTGGCGCGGCTTCCGCGTTCGTGAATACTTCCGGCGCTGGGATGAACGGTATGCGTCCTATCCGCAGCCGAGCGGCCAGCCGCGGGTCTGGCTGCATGCGGTCTCGGTGGGCGAGGTCAACGCCGCTGCGCCGCTGGTCAATGCGCTGCGCGCGCAGCGGCCGGACATCCGCTGGGTCATCACCACCATCACCCCGACCGGTTCGGAACGAGTGCGCGCGCTGTGGGGCGATGCGCTCGACCACGTGTACCTGCCTTACGACGTGCCGGGCAGCGTCAACCGCTTCCTTGGCCACTTCCAGCCCAGCCTGGCGCTGATCCTGGAAACCGAACTGTGGCCGAACATGCTGTTCGGTTGCCGCGACCGTCGCATTCCGGTCTACATCCTCAATGCGCGCCTGTCGGCCCGATCGCTGCGCGGCTACCGGGTGCTGGCGGCGTTGATCCGGCGTGCGCTGCGCACGGTCACCTGTGTGGCTGCACAGTCACAGGATGACGCCGCACGCTTCGTGCAGCTGGGCGCGGCACCGGAACAGGTGCAGGCGCTGGGCAACCTGAAGTTCGACATCGCCACGCCGGACGTGCAGCCCTTCATCGAACAGTTCCATGCCCACGTACCGGCTACGCGCCCGGTGTGGATCGCGGCCAGTACGCATGATGGCGAAGAGCAGGCGGTGATCGACCTGCACCGCCGTCTGCGCCAGCAGCACCCGGACCTGCTGCTGCTGTGGGCGCCGCGGCATCCCGAGCGCTTTCCCAAGGTGGAGGCGCTGGCCCGCGAGCAGGGGTGGAGCGTGGCGACGCGGCGCGCGCAGCAGTGGCCAGGGGCCGGCAGCGATGTCTTCGTCATCGACACGCTGGGCGAACTGATGCCGTTCTACGGCTGTGCCCAGGTTGCCTTCGTCGGTGGCAGCCTGCAGGCCATCGGCGGCCACAACCTGCTGGAGCCTGCGGCGATGGGCACTGCAGCGGTGACCGGCCCGCACCTGCACAACTTCGCCGAGATCTCGCGGCGCATGCGTGAGGCCGGTGCACTGCTGATCGGCGAGGACGCGCAGGCGGTCGGCGATCTGCTGCTGCACCTGCTCGATGACGCGCAGGCGCGTGAGGACATGGCCCGCGCCGGTTGCACGCTGGTCAGCAATGGTCGCGGCGCGCTGCAGCGGACCCTGCAGCTGGTGGCTCCGCATTTGCCGCCACCGCTGGCCTGAGCCCCCGCGTGTTGCCGCCAGGCGTCCTTTCAGGTGGCTTTGTCGTGATCGCCTGCATCAAGTCTGCTTGATGGCGTTGAATCTGTCGTAGCCGGACCACTCCCGCCGTCCGCTGTGTGCAGGCTGTCACATCATGGTGCCTACGGTGCCGATTCCGATTCCGCTTCTCCCCATCAGGCTGCCAGCCTGCTGTCGACCACGCTTGGACGACATCAAGGGAGCTTTGAATGATCGGCGACAACGGAGGCGCGCTGCAGGGCAGTGCGAAGACCGGAGGGCTGGGCACCGACCATCTGCTGGTGGTGGCGCTGACCCTGCTGATGGGCGGCAGCGTTGTCGCCCTGGTCGGCCAGCACACGGCGGCGCAGGCCGGGCCTGCCATTGTCCTCAGCCTGTTGCTGGCGGCGCTAGGCACGCTGCCGATGTTGTATTGCCTGCGTATGGCGATGCGGCACGTGCCGGATCCTTCGGGTCTGCACGGTCTGCTCCGTGCCGCCTGGGGCAAGCCGCTTGCGGATGTACTGGTGAGCGCCCTGCTGCTGGAACTGACGGCGACCACCGCAGGCCTGGCGCAATCGATGGCGAACCATCTTTATGCCGCCGCCGGGGCCGTCGATGTCGCTCCCGCGCACTGGATGCCACTGCCGCTGGCGGCGTCGATCCTGTTGTTGCTGCTGGGGGTTGCCACTGCGGTGCTGCGGACGCCGTGCGCGTTGCTGTTGGCCAGTGCACTGCTGACGGTGAAGCTGGGCGTGGGCCTGCTGCTGTTGTTGTTGGCGGCACGCCACGTGCACTACGCATACTGGATTCCCTGGCTGCCTTCAGCGACCGCGCCCTACCGCTTCGGGCTGGGCGGCGTGTTTGCTGCTGGCGTGGCATTGCTCGGTGTCCTGCTCGGTGCAGGTCTGCTGGCAGGGTTTGCCGGAAGGCTGCCGCGCCCTCGTCCGCAGGTTTCCAAAGCCGCCAGCGCGGCGGTGCTGCTGGCGATGTTGTGGCTGATGGTAGTGGCTGCGCTGCAATCGGGCCTGGTCGAGTTTGCGGCGCTGGCAAGCACGCGGCCGCTGTCGGTGGCCTTGCAGGGCGTACCGCAGCTGCAATGGTTTCTTCCGCTGTTGCCGTTGGCTGGCAGCGCGGGGCTGGCGGCTCTGCAGGTGGTGTCGCTGCTGTTGGCCGCGCGGTTGGGGCTGGAGGTGTGGCGGCCCGCTTCGGGTGATGCGGGCCCCCATGCGCGTTTGCTGGTGACGCTTGCGCTGACCGTGCTGGCGGCTGCCCTAGCGCTGTCGCTGCCGGACGGTTGGCTTCCGCAGTTGCCGGGGCCTGCGGGCTTGCTGGTCCTTGCCGCCGTGTGCCTGGGCGTTGCCCGCAGCCAGTGGCGCGCGCGCGCGGCGACCAACGAATGGCGGCTCATCCCGATGTTGCTCGCATCTGTGGCGACTGCCCTGTGCCTATTGCCGGCTGTTACGTCCCGGCTGTTCCTGCCGCTGCTGGTGGTGCTGGTGATCATTTCGGCAGGCGTACTCATGCGTCGACAGGCGGATCGTTCGCGCTAGCGCCACGCGCTGCCGGTCATCTGCGACCAATAAAAAAAGCCACCCTTGCGGGTGGCTTTCTGATCAGACCGGTGACGCCGACTCAGTTCGTGGTCGTGGACGGGTTGCCCGCGTCCTGGGTCAGCAGGCGGTTGAGGTCCTGCAGTTCGGCGACATCCAGGCCACCCACGGCCTGGCTCAGCAGCAGGCGGTTCTGCAGGAAGTTGTAACGGGCCTGCGCGTAATCCAGCTGGGCGGAGAACAGGATGCGCTGGTTCTGGATCACGTCCAGCACCGTGCGGGTACCCACTTCCAGGCCGACCTGCGAGGCATCGTAGGCGCTCTGTGCGGAAACCACGGCCAAGCGGCGTGCTTCCACTTCGCTGATGCCCTGTACCAGGGTCTGGTAGGCATTGCGGGTATTGCGGTCCAGCGCGCGCTTCTGCTGCTCGAAACCATCCTGGGCGATGTCACGCTGGGCCAAGGCCTGGCGCACGCCGGACTGGGTGGCGCCGCCAGAGAAGATCGGCACGCTCAGGGTCAGGCCGATGCTGTTGGTGCGTGCATCGGGTGAGAGCGAACCGGCGCCGACGCTGTCGCCCCAGGTCGCGGTCTTGCCCCAACTGCCGCCCAGCGACAGGGTCGGGTAGTGGCCACCACGGGCCGCCTGCACGCCGGCTTCGGCGGCACCGACCTTCAGTTCCTGCGCCTTCAGCGCCGGGTTCTGCGTGGTCGCCTGCTGCACCAGCTGGTCCAGGTTGCCGCGGTTGGCCGGAACTTCCGGACGGAAATCGGCCGGCAGGCCCTTCAGGTTCATCACCGGCTGGCCGGTCAGTTCGGTCAGGGCCTGGTAGTTGTCGGCCAGGGTGTTCTGCGCAACGATCGCGTTGGCGCGCGCCTGGTCGTACTGGGCGCGTGCTTCGTGCACGTCGGTGATCGGCGCCAGGCCCACTTCCAGGCGCTTGTCGGCGAAGTCGAACTGCTTCTTCGCGGCCGCTTCGTTGGTCTGTGCGGCATTCAGCGATTCGATCGCCACCAGCACGTTGAAGTAGGCGGCCGAGGTGCGCACGATCAGATTGTCGTTGGCCGAGTCGAGGGTGAAATCAGCCGCCTTGCTCAGCTCGCGCTGCGAACGCAGGTTGTTGATCTGCGTCCAGTTGAACAACGTCTGGGTGCCATCGACCGTGTAGTTGCGGCGCTTGCTGGTGACCGAACCGGAGTTGGCATCGGCATTCGCCTCGCTACGCGTGCGGTTCAGCGTGGCCTGGCCATTGATCTGCGGCAGCAGGGCAGCGCGCGCCTGCACGGCGCCTTCCTTGTCGTACAACCGGGTGGATTCGGCGGCGGACAGCTGCGGGTCGCCATTGCGCGCCATTTCATAGACCTGCAGCAGGTCGGCGGCATGGGCGGACAACGGCAGCAGGGCAGTGGCCAGCGCAACAGCGAGGGATCGGCGGATCATTGCGGCTTCCTTGGACTCAGAGGTGGAACTGGGGGGCCGGGGCGGCACCACGCAGGTAATCGATATCGGTCTCGAACAGCGACTCGGTGCTGCCATCGGCCTTCACCAACAGCGCTTCCATGGCCGGCGAACGGCCCTGGATGACATACAGACGACCACCCGGACGCAACCACGAAACGAACTGTGACGGCACCACGTCAACGGCGCCAGTGACACAGATCACGTCGAAGCGGCGTTCGGTCTGCCAGGCCAGGCCATCGGCCACTTCCACGCGCACGTTGGTGCCCAGGCCGGTGGCATCCAGGCGGGCGCGCGCAGCGGCGGCCAGTTCCGGATCGATTTCCAGGCTCAGCACGTCGCGCGCGAGCGCGCCGATGCAGGCCGACAGGAAGCCGCTGCCGGTGCCGATTTCCAGCACTTCGTCACCCGGCTGCAGATCCAGTGCCTGCAGGGTACGACCCTCGACGACAGGCTTCATCATCTTCTGGCCGTTGCCGATCGGCAGTTCGACATCGGCATAGGCCAGCGCCCGGTGCGCGTCGGCGACGAAGGCCTCGCGCGGCAGGCGGGCCAGGACGTCGAGCACCTTGATGTCCAGCACGTCCCAGGGACGGATCTGCTGTTCCACCATCAGTTCGCGGGCGTGGGCGTAATCAATCGTCATGAGGTTCAAATCCAGCGCAGTGGGCCGGCCATTTTACCGGTGCCGGAGGCCGGCGGCGCGCCCAGAGCATCAGCTGCGGGGTGGCCGGGGTCGCAGTGCCGGAAGTCATCGCGACCTCCGGTTCGTTCAGTTTTGGTTATCCAGCGGTTCCGGCCTCTCGCGGGGCGTAGGCGCGCAGGAAGAAATCCACGCTGGCGGCCACGTGGATCGCAGCATCGGTCTCGACGGGTGACAGTGGCATGCCGCACATCATATGCATGTGCACTTCGCCCTTCACCAGGGTCAGGAACTGCTGACCGGCGATGTAGCAGTCGGGGATGTCCAGTTCGCCGCGCTCGGCACGCAAGCGCATGAAGTCGGCCAGCGCCTCGCAGGTGCGTTGGGGGCCGGCCTGCCAGAACAGTTCGCGCAGGCGTTCGTCGGTCTCCGGGGCCATCATCACCCGCTGGATCGACAGGGCCGCGTCGGAGGTGATCATCTCGAAGAACGCCATGCCGATACCCAGCAACTGGTCGCGCAGGGGGCCTTCCACGTCGGCCACGAACAGCGCGTCGGGCAGCATCTCGATGCACTTGGACTGCACAGCTTCGGAGAACAGGGTCTCTTTGTCGCCGAAATGGCTGTATACGGTCAGCTTCGAGACGCCGGCCTGGGCCGCGATGCTGTCCATGCTCACGCCGCTGTAGCCCTGTTCGATGAACAGTGTCTTGGCTGCCTCGAGTATCGCCGCGCGCTTGCCCAGATCCTTGGGGCGCCCGGGACCGGCAGCCTTGGCAGCGGGCTTGGCCGACGGCTTTCGGGAAGTGGGAGAACTCATCCCGCTAATACTAGACCAAGCGGTTCGATATTTATACTATACCGGCTGGTTCACTAATGTCCGCGTTGCAACAGTATGTTGCCGGCGCGTTCCCCCCGGATTTCTTTTCAGGTCCTGTACCTCATGAAAAACATGCGTTGGTTGGGCGTAGGCGTACTGGTCGTGGTGTTGGCAGCGTGCGGCAAGCAGGCCGCCGAGCCGGTGGCGGCCATCCCGGTGCTGGTGGTGCATCCCACCACGCAGGACGGACAAGCCGCGGCCGCCTACCCCGGCGAGGTGCGTGCCCGCCAGGAAAGCCCGCTGTCGTTCCGGGTTGGCGGCAATCTGGTCAAGCGTCACGTCGACGCAGGCGAGCGGGTGAAGAAGGGCCAGCTGCTGGCCGAGCTGGATGCGGCCGACTATGCCTCGCAGGCGGCGGCGTCGCAGGCGCAGCTGGCGGCGGCGGAAGCAGACCTGGTACGCGCCCGCGATGACCAGAAGCGCTATGCCAAGCTGGCTGAAGACCAGCTGGTGAGCCGCTCGGCACTGGACCAGCAGACGGCGGCGTTCAAGGCCGCACAAGGCCAGGCCAATGCCGCCCGGGCCAATCTTGCCGTGGCACGCAACCAGGCCGAGTACGCGCAGCTGCGCGCGCCCGCCGATGGCGTGATCGCCAGCCGCCAGGCCGAAGCCGGCCAGGTCGTGAGCGCAGGGCAGACGGTGTTCACCCTGGCCGCCGACGGTGGCCGTGAGGTGCTGATCGCGCTGCCGGAAAGCAACATCCGCGACTACAAGGTCGGCCAGTCAGTACAGGTGGAACTGTGGAACCGCCCGGGCCAGCTGCTGCCTGGCACCCTGCGCGAGATCGCGCCGGCCGCCGATGCACAGGCCCGCACCTATGCCACGCGGGTCAGCCTCGCACCGGAAGCGCTGAGTGAAGTGGAACTGGGCCAGAGTGCGCGGGTGTTCGCCACCGCCGGGCGCAGTGGCGCGTTGCAGCTGCCGCTGGCGGCCGTGCTGCGCGGCAGCGATGGCAAGGCCAGCGTGTGGGTGGTCAATCCGTCCAGTGGTGCGTTGAAGGCAACACCCGTTCAGGTCGGTGCCTATGGCGCGCAGTCCGTGCCGGTCGTGTCCGGCGTGGGCGCGGCGGACTGGGTGGTCGCTGCCGGCGGCCATCTGCTGCGCGAAGGCCAGGTGGTGACGCCGGTCGACCGTCAGAACCGCCCGGTGCTGGCGCCGTCGGCTGCCAAACCGGCGCCGGCCGCAGGCAAGGGGCACTGACCCGTGCGCCGCTTCAATCTCTCCGAATGGGCGCTGGGCAACCGTGCGCTGGTGTTGTTCGCGATGCTGGCGTTCGCCGTCATCGGTGCCTGGTCGTACAAACACCTGGGCCAGTCTGAAGATCCGCCCTTCACCTTCAAGGCGATGGTGGTACGCACGATGTGGCCGGGCGCCACCGCCGAGCAGGTCTCGCGGCAGGTGACCGAGCCGATCGAAAAAGCGCTGATGAACACCGGCGAGTACGAATTCATCCGTTCGTACTCGCGGCCGGGCGAATCGCAGGTGATCTTCATGGCGCGCGACAGCCTGCGCTCCAAGCAGATCCCCGACCTTTGGTACCAGGTGCGCAAGCGCGTGGGCGATATCCGCGCGACGCTGCCGAGGGAAATCGTCGGGCCCTTCTACAACGATGAGTTCGGCGACACGTTCGGCAACATCTACGCGTTGACCGGCGAAGGCTTCGACTACGCAGTGATGCGCGACTATGCCGACCGCATCCAGCTGGAACTGCAGCGCGTGCCCGACGTCGGCAAGATCGACCTGGTCGGCCTGCAGGACGAGAAGGTGTGGATCGAGCTGTCCAACACCAAGCTGGCCACGCTGGGTGTGTCGCTGCAGCAGGTGCAGCAGGCACTGGCCGACCAGAACGCGGTCAGCGCCACCAGTTTCTTTGAAACCCCGACCGACCGCGTGCAGCTGCGCGTGACCGGCCAGTTCGATTCGATCGAGGACATCCGCAAGTTCCCGATCCAGGCAGGTGAACGCACGCTGCACCTGGGCGATATCGCCGAGGTCAAGCGCGGCTTTGCCGACCCCTCTTCGCCGAAGATGCGCTTCATGGGCCAGGATGCGATCGGCCTGGCGGTGGCGATGAAGGACGGCGGTGACATCCTCAAGCTCGGCGCCACCCTGGATGCCGAGTTCGAACGCCTGCAGAAGACCCTGCCGGCCGGCATGCAGCTGCGCAAGGTGTCCGACCAGCCACATGCGGTGGAAGAGTCGGTGGGCGAGTTCGTGCAGGTGCTCACCGAAGCGGTGGTGATCGTGCTGCTGGTCAGCTTCTTCTCGCTGGGCCTGCGTACCGGCCTGGTGGTGGGCGTGACCATTCCGCTGGTGCTGGCGATGACCTTCTTCGTCATGCACTACTTCGACATCGGCCTGCACAAGATTTCGCTGGGTGCGCTGGTGCTGGCACTGGGCCTGCTGGTGGACGATGCGATCATCGCGGTGGAGATGATGGCCACCAAGATGGAGCAGGGCTACGACCGCCTGCGTGCGGCCAGTTTCGCCTGGGAATCCACCGCATTCCCGATGTTGACCGGCACCCTGATCACCGCCGCAGGCTTCCTGCCCATCGCCACCGCCGCATCGAGCACCGGTGAATACACCCGCTCGCTGTTCCAGGTGGTGACCATCGCGCTGGTGGTGTCATGGATTGCCGCTGTGCTGTTCATTCCGTACCTGGGCGACAAGATGCTGCCGGACCTGTTCAATCCGCAGCTGCCCAAGCCGGACAGTCTGGCCGGTCGCTGGCGTGCCAAGCGCCTGCAGTGGGCCGACCGGCATCCGTCGCTCGCGCGCTGGATCGCGCCGAAGGTGCATGCGCACGATCATGATCCGTATCAGCGGCCCTTCTACACCCGCTTCCGGTCGTTCCTGGATACCTGCCTGCGCCATCGCTGGTGGGTGATCGGTGCGACCATCGCACTGTTCATCGGTTCGCTGATGCTGTTCCGCTTCGTGCCGCAGCAGTTCTTCCCCGATTCGACCCGCCCGGAACTGATGGTGGACATCGAGCTGGCCGAAGGTGCGTCGCTGGCCGCGACCCAGGCACAGGCCGACAAGCTGGAGAAGCTGCTGAAGGGCCGCGAGGGCATCAGCAACTACGTGGCCTACGTCGGCACCGGCTCGCCGCGCTTCTACCTGCCGCTGGACCAGCAGCTGCCGGCGACCAACTTCGCCCAGTTCGTGGTGCTCACCGAAGACGCCAAGGCCCGCGAATCGACCCGCGACTGGATGCTGAAGGAAGTGATCAGGCAGTTCCCGGATGTGCAGATGCGTGTGACCCGCCTGGAGAATGGGCCGCCGGTCGGCTATCCGGTGCAGATGCGCGTGTCCGGCGAGCACATCGCACAGGTGCAGGCGATTGCGCGCAAGGTCGAGGCCAAGGTGCGCGAGAACCCGCACGTGATGAACGTGAACCTGGACTGGAGCGAGCCGAGCAAGGTGGTGCGGCTGGTGATCGACCAGGACCGCGCACGCGCGCTGGGTGTCAGCAGTGCCCAGGTCAGCCAGTTCCTCAGCAGTTCGCTGTCGGGCATGAGCGTGAGTACCTATCGTGAAGGCAACCGCCAGATCGAGATGCTGCTGCGTGGCCCGGACAACGAGCGCGCGCAGCTGGACCTGCTCGGCAGCCTGGCGATTCCGACCAGCAGTGGCACCGCGGTGACGCTGTCGCAGGTCGCGCGCCTGGAATACGCCTTTGAGGACGGCATCATCTGGCACCGCAACCGCCTGCCGACGGTGACCGTGCGCGCCGACATCAGTGATGGCATGCAGCCGCTGGACGTGGTGCAGCAGATCGTGCCGACGCTGGATGGCATCCGTGCCGAGTTGCCCAGTGGCTACCTGCTGGAAACCGGCGGCTCGGTGGAGGATTCGGCTCGCGGGCAGAACTCGATCAAGGCCGGCATGCCGCTGTTCCTGATCGTGGTGGCCACGTTGCTGATGCTGCAGCTGCGCAGTTTCTCGCGTGCGGCGATGGTGCTGGTCACCGCGCCGCTGGGCATCATCGGTGCGACGTTGTTCCTGCTGCTGTTCCGCGCGCCGTTCGGCTTCGTGGCGCTGCTGGGCACCATCGCGCTGGCCGGCATGATCATGCGCAATTCGGTGATCCTGATCGACCAGATCCAGCAGGACATCGATGCCGGGCATGACCGCTGGCATTCGATCATCGATGCGACAGTGCGGCGTTTCCGCCCGATCGTGCTGACCGCGCTGGCGGCGGTGCTGGCGATGATTCCGCTGTCGCGCAGTGCGTTCTACGGCTCGATGGCGATTTCGATCATGGGTGGATTGATCGTGGGCACGGTGCTGACGCTGGTGTTCCTGCCGGCGTTGTATGCGGCGTGGTTCCGGGTCAAGCCGGACGAATCCGGGGCGTAATGCCCCGGGTTTCCCGGCCAACGGGCTGAGCCCCCTCTGCGGTGGGGGTTCAGCAGCGGGATCGCTTGTCTGGGCCGGGTGGGGGGGCTGTTCGGGGGGCGCCGCAAGGACGTCCTTGGAGGCTTGGCAGCCGCATCCATGCGGCTGACACCCCCGCCCAGCCCACCCACCCGGCCCCTGACGGTTTCCTGCGGCCTTCACCGCAGGAAGAGAAAAAAGAAGAGCGAAAAGCAACAGCAATAGCCGCGTGCTGATGGTTGGGGTCAGATCCGTTTTCCATTGGAAAACGGATCTGACCCCTTCGTGTTTTCCGATACACCTCATCCACGCATGGTGTGGATCCACCGACCGTCATCGGGAAATGCTCGGAGGCGGGGAGGGGGCAGATGGCGGGACCGTCCACGGCATGGATGCCGTGGCCGAGCCTACAGGGAGGTACTTGCGGCGTGTCCCGCCATCTGCCTCCTCCCCGCCAACCAAGCAACAACCCAGAGCCGCTCTGGCTGTTGCAGTTGCAGTCGCCTCTGCGGGTGCCGGGCAGCCGCCCGGCCGATCACCCCTGCAACTGCAGTCGCTCACGCAGCAGCGGCTCCAGCCAATCCAGAAACACCTGCACGCGCTGTGCGCGATGCTGCCGATGCGGCAGCAACAGGGTCACCGGCAACGGCTGCGCCACGTACTGCGGCATCACTTCCACCAGTGCACCGGAGTGCAGTTCCGCCTGCACGTCGTAGCGTGGAATCTGCAGCAGTCCCAGTCCCGCGACGCAGCAGGCAATCGATGCCTCGGCGTTGTTCACCCGCACCCAGCCGGTCATCGGCAGCGTGCGCAGCTGCGCGCCGTCCTGCCATTCCCACGGCTCCACCCGCGCCGTGGTCGGCGATGCGTAGTTCACCGAACGGTGCTGCTGCAGGTCGGCAGGATGTTGCGGTACGCCGTGCTCGTGCAGGTACGCAGGCGCGGCAACGTTGGCGAAGTCCAGCTGGCCCAGCGTGCGGGCCACCAGGCTGGAGTCACCCAGCTGGCCCACCCTCAGCACCGCATCGCAGCCGTCCTCGATCAGATTCACCGCGCGGTCGGTCATGCCCAGATCCAGCTCCACCTGGGGGTGCCGTGCGAAGAAGTCGGGCAGGGCCGGGGCGATGATGCGGCGGCCGATCCGGCTGGGTACATCGATCTTCAACAAGCCCCTCGGCTGCGCGTCGTCCGTGCGGAACAGCGACTCGGCATCTTCCATTTCGGCGATCAGGCGCAGGCAGCGCACGTAGAAGGTGTCGCCATCGTGGGTGGTGGAAACCCTGCGGGTAGAGCGCTGCAGCAGGCGCGTACCCAGGCGCTGTTCCAGTTCCGCCACGGCCGCCGACACGGTGGAGCGGGGCAGGCCGAGCTGATCGGCGGCGCGGGTGAAGCTGGTGCACTCCACCACCCTGGCAAAGATGCGGAAACGCTCGATCCGGTCCATTGTTCGCCCGCTCTGGAAAGTTAAGTCAATGTTGCGGGCTTTATCCGCGATTTCTGCACGATATCGTCGTCAGCACAGGGTTGCCAGTCCGGCAGCCCCTTTCCGGGACCGATGCCATGACCGACCACCGTATCCAGGGCAAGACCGTGTTGATCGCCGGCGGTGCCAAGAACCTCGGCGGGCTGATCGCCCGCGACTTCGCCGAGCAGGGCGCCAAGGCCATCGTCATCCACTACAACAGCGCCGCTACACAGGACGATGCCGAGGCGACCGTTGCAGCCGTGCAGGCCGCAGGTGCCAAGGCCGTGGCGTTGCAGGCCGATCTGACCTCGGCCGCGGCAATGGAGCGCCTGTTCGCCGACGCAGTTGCCGCCGTCGGTCGCCCTGACATCGCCATCAACACGGTCGGCAAAGTGCTGAAGAAACCGATGCTGGAGATCAGCGAAGCGGAGTACGACCAGATGAGCGCGGTCAACGCGAAGACGGCGTTCTTCTTCCTCAAGGAAGCCGGACGCCATGTCAACGACGGCGGCCGCATCTGCACGCTGGTCACTTCACTGCTGGGCGCGTTCACTCCGTTCTATTCCAGCTACGCGGGCACCAAGGCGCCGGTGGAACACTTTACCCGCGCAGCATCAAAGGAATTTGGCGAGCGTGGGATTTCGGTGACTGCGATCGGTCCCGGGCCCATGGATACGCCGTTCTTCTATCCGGCCGAGAGTGCCGATGCGCAGGCGTATCACAAGACCGCCGCGGCGCTGTCGCCTTTCACCCGTACCGGCCTGACCGACATCGCCGACATCGTGCCGTGGATCCGCTTCCTGGTGACCGACGGCTGGTGGATGACCGGGCAGACCATCCTCGTAAACGGTGGTTACACCACAAAGTAGAGACACGCGAGGCTTGAGTTCGTGCAGTAGATCCCCAAGTGGACAGCTTCAGGGCGTTCACGGGCACAATAGCGGCCAGTTCCAGGGCCGGAGCGCCTGCCATGTTCTTCCGTACGACCTGCGCTTCGGCGCTGCTGCTGGTCGCCTGCAGCGGCTCTGCCATTGCGCAGCCGGCAGACGCCGATGCTCTGCGGTTCCTGCATGACCTGCGGGACGTACTGGAGTGTGGCGCGCGTGCGGACGTCCAGCAGGCCGTCGTCAGCCGCCTGCGCGCGGCACGCTACGCCGACGCTGCCGAACGACTGCCGTACCTGCGCGACTGGCGATTCGAACAGGAAGGTGAGGATGACGATCACCGGGTGACCGTCATCACTCCGCCACAGTCGATGACCGTCCACGGTGTCGAAGTGCCGCGGCTGTTCGCTGATGCGTTCGGGTTCTCGGTTGCGCTCGACCCGGCACAGCGCGATCGTATCGTCGCTGCGCACGGCTTGCGGCTGCAGTCGAGCTCGCTGCGGGAGCCGTTCGAATTGTGGTCGGCGCCCACCACGTCGATCATCGTGCGCAGTGCGGGCGACGGCTATCGACTGGGCTGCGCGCCTTCCACGAAAGATAACAAGGCAGCCGTACCTCAGGTACCGGCTGTTGACGTCCAGGACCTGCAGGATGCCATCCACTGCCGCGCCGACGAAGGCAGCATGCGCCGGCTGCAGGCGTTCTGGCAGCGGCTTTCCGAAAAGCCGCAGTTCGAATGGCCGCAGGATGTCCGTTCGGTCAACGAGGTGAACTACACCGTTGGTGATGATGATCTGCACCTGCTGCTGATCGGGCTGCAGGCGCCCATCCAGGCGTACGGCGTTTCCACGCACACGATTGCGCTGGCGTTCGGTGGTTTCTTCGGCGCGGATCTCGGTGGCGTTGCAGTGGCGCCAGTGCTTGCCCAGGCGGGCATGGACACCTCGCACGCGGTCGGCAAGGACGCTTGGCAGCGCCTGTTGCCTCCGGTTGCTTTCAGCGGTGGCAGTTGGATCCCGCAGCACATTGTGATGCGCACCGACGGAGGCCGCGTTGTTGCCGGTTGCGCCAGCGACTACGCGCGCAGCACGTCGCACTGAGCGGATCTCATGCCGGGTGATCAGCAGCACGCCGGGCAGGGCTCGCCGCTAACGATGGACATGCAAAGGGTGCCGGGTATGTCCCGGCACCCGCCTGCTTCAGCCCAGCTTGGCCAGCACCGCATCGGTGGCCGTCGCCGTACTCACTGCATGCCCCTTGGCGGCCAGATCGGCAGTGAACACGCCATCGTCCAGCACCGCGTGCACTGCGGCTTCCACCGCTGCAGCTTCGGCTTCCAGGCCCAGCGAATGGCGCAGCAGCATCGCCGCGCTGAAGATCGTCGCGTACGGGTTGGCGATGCCCTTGCCGGCGATGTCCGGTGCCGAACCGTGGATCGGTTCGTAGATGCCCACCGCACCCGGCTCGCCCAGCGATGCCGATGGCAGCAGGCCCAGCGAACCGGCCAGCATCGAGGCTTCGTCGGTGAGGATGTCGCCGAACATGTTCTCGGTCACGATTACGTCGTATTCGCGCGGCTTGGCCAACAGGTGCATGGCCATAGAATCGACCAGTTGGTGTTCCAGCGCGACGTCCGGGAACTCCTCGCGGCCGATGCGCGCGGCTACGTCACGCCACAGGCGTGAGGTTTCCAGCACGTTGGCCTTGTCCACCGAGGTGACCTTGCCGCGACGCTGTTGCGCCAGCCGGAAGGCACTGCGCAGCACCCGCTCGATCTCGGCCACGGTGTAGCGGCACAGGTCGCTGGCACTGTCGGCATCGCGGGTCTTGTCGCCGAAGTAGATGCCACCGGTCAGTTCGCGCACCACCACGAAGTCCACGCCCTGCAGCAGTTCGGCCTTGATCGGCGAGGCGTGCAGTGCGGCTTCATGGGTGCGCACCGGACGCAGGTTGGCATACAGGCCCAGCGCCTTGCGGATCGCCAGCAGGCCCTGTTCCGGACGCACCTTGGCATTCGGGTCGGACCACTTCGGGCCGCCCACTGCGCCGAGCAGCACCGCGTTGGCGGCCTGGCAGGCGGCCAGGGTCGAGGCCGGCAGCGGCTCGCCATGGCGGTCGATGGCGATGCCACCGATGTCGTGCTCGCTGAAGGTGAAGGTGTGGTTGAAGCGTTCGGCCACGGCGTTGAGGACAGCGACCGCGGCGGCGGCCACTTCCGGGCCGATGCCATCACCGGGCAGGACAACAATTTCAGCGTGCATGCTCACTCTCGTAACGTTCGATTTCAGGGACACGGCCCAACAGATAACCCAATTGATCGACGCCTTCCAGCAGACAGGTCTGCGAGAAGCCGTCCAACGGGAAGGAGTAGACGCGGCCATCGGGTGTGCGCAGTTCGCGCGTGGCCACGTCGATGGTCAGCTCATCGTCCGGGCGCTGCATCAGCACCTGCACGTCGGCTTCGTCCAGCACGATCGGCAGCAGACCGTTCTTCAGCGAATTACCGCGGAAGATATCGGCGATCTCGCTGCTGACGATGGCGCGCAGGCCGAGGTCGGTCAGCGCCCACGGCGCATGCTCGCGCGATGAGCCGCAGCCGAAGTTGCGCCCGGCCAGCAGGATGCTGCGGCCGGCGTTGTGCGGCTGGTTGAAGGCGAAATCGGCCACCGGCGAACCATCCGACTGCCAGCGCCAGTCGTTGAACGCGTTGCGGCCCAGGCCGGCGCGCTCGGTGGTAGACAGGAACCGCGCCGGAATGATCTGGTCGGTATCGATATTGGTCTGCGCCAGCACCACGCTGGACGAGGTGAGGGTGCGGAAGCCGCTCATCAGGCCACCTCCTGTGCGAACAGTTCACGGGCGTCGGCCACGTGGCCCTGCACGGCGGCCCAGGCAGCACTCATCGGCGAGGCCAGCAGGGTCCGCGAGCCCGGGCCTTGGCGGCCTTCGAAATTGCGGTTGCTGGTGCTGACCGCCAGTTGGCCCGGCGCGACCAGGTCGCCATTCATGGCGATGCACATCGAACACCCCGGCTCGCGCCACTCGGCACCGGCCGCGCGCACGATCTCGTGGATGCCCTCGGCCTCGGCCTGGCGCTTGACGATTTCCGAGCCGGGCACCACCAGCATGCGCACGCGCTCGGCAACGCGACGACCACGCAGCACCTGCGCCACTTCGCGCATGTCGCTCAGGCGGCCGTTGGTGCAGGAGCCGACGAAGACCACGTCCACCGGCGTGCCGGCCAACGTCTGCCCCGCCTGGAAGTGCATGTAATCCAGGCCCTTCTGCGCGGCGGCATCGTTGGCCGCGGGGATCGGTGCATCGACCGCGATGGCGGTGCCGGGGTGGGTGCCCCAGGTCAGGGTCGGGCGGATGTCGGCAGCATCGATGTGCACCTCACTGTCGAAGTGCGCGCCTTCATCGCTGCGCAGCTGCGTCCAGCGGGCCACGGCGGCGTCGAAGGCGGCGCCCTTCGGGCCACGTGGCGTATTGGCAACGAAGTCGAACGTCACCTGGTCGGGAGCGACCATGCCGGCGCGTGCACCGGCTTCGATGGACATGTTGCACAGGGTCATGCGCTGTTCCATGTCCATCGCTTCGATGGTGCTGCCGCGGAATTCGATCACATGGCCGGTGCCGCCATTGACGCCGATCACGCCGATGATGTGCAGCACCACGTCCTTGGCGCCGATACCCGGTGCGACTTCGCCATCGACGGTGATCGCCAGTGTTTTGGCCTTTCGCTGCAGCAGGCACTGCGTGGCCAGTACATGGCCGACTTCGCTGGTGCCGATGCCGAAGGCCAGCGACCCGAACGCGCCGTGGGTGGAGGTGTGGCTGTCGCCGCAGACGATGGTCATGCCGGGCTGGGTGAATCCCTGTTCCGGTGCGATCACGTGGACGATGCCGCGGTTGTCCGAGGCCATGTCGAACAGCTCGATGCCGTGCTCGGCGCAGTTGCGCGCCAGCATGGCCACCTGCGCTTCGGAGGCAGCGCTGGCGTAGGGCAGCGTACCGTCGGCGGCGGCCGGCAGGGTCGGCGTGGAATGGTCCATCGTCGCCTTGGTCCGGTCCGGACGGCGCGGCTTCAGGCCGCGCTCGCGCAGTTCGGTGAAGGCCTGCGGCGAGGTCACTTCATGAATCAGGTGCAGGTCGATATACAGCACGGCGGGCGCGCTGTCGGTTTCTGGAACCACCACGTGGGCGTCCCACAGTTTGTCGTACAGGGTGCGGGGTGCGGAAGTCATGCGTTTGCCTGGCAGGAGTACGAAGTAGCGGACATCGAAGAGAAAGTAACAGGGTCAGGTCAGCGCCGACGCGCGAGCACGCGCAGGCGCACGTAGTCGGCCAGCGGCTGTCCGGTGGCGTTGCGCGGCAGATCGGCCAGCAGGGCGGTGGTGGCATCGCGCACGGTGGCGCGTGCCTCGGCCGGCAGGTCGTCCAGCAACGGTGCGGCGAACACCCGCAGCCAGCCGGCAACGCCGGTCGGCAGCGCGGTCGGGCGCGGCAGGCATTCGATCAGCTGCACCTGGAAGCCATGCTGGCGCAGACGTTCGGCGTAGCCATCGGCGGTAGGGAAGTACCACTGGAATGCACTGGCGCCATGCCCATGGGCGACGCGTGCGGCTTGCACGGCGGCAATGATCGTGGCCACGTTGCCATGACCGCCGAATTCGGCGACGAAGCGGCCGCCGGGGCGCAGGGCGTGGCGCACGCCTTCCAGCACGCGGTCCGGGTTGGGCATCCAATGCAGCGCCGCGTTGCTGAACACTGCATCGAACGCGCCATCAAAGGTCAGGGCGTGGCCGTCCATCACCTGCGCATCGACACCCCGTGCACGGGCGGCGATCACCATTTCCGGCGAAGCATCGACGCCCTGCATGTGCGCGCCGCTGAGGGCCAGCTCGGTGGTGAGCACGCCATCGCCACAGCCCAGGTCGAGGATGCGCTCGCCGGCGCGCGCGTCGAGCAGACGCGCTACCGCGCCACCGAGGGTCGGCACGAAGCCGGCATCGATCGCATAGTCCTGGGCATTCCATTGCTGACCGGCAGTGCTGGTGGTGGTTGCGGTGTCGAAGGCGCTCATCTTGGGTTCCTCAGGCGGTTGCAGTGGCAGGTGCTTCAGCGCTGACGCCGGCGTTGGCCTGGCGCTGGCGCAGCAGGCGGTTGGCGACGTCCAGCCAGGCCAGCGCGGAGGCTTCGATGATGTCCTTGCTGGTGCCGGTGCCGTCGTACTCGACGCCCTCGTGGCGGACGCTCAGGTTGGCCTCGCCACGCGCATCGGCACCGATGCCGACGCTGTGCACGTGGTAGCTGTCCAGCATCAGCTGCACGCCGGTGGCGGCCGACAGGGCACCGAACAGGGCATCAACCGGGCCATCACCCTGCGCGGTCTCAGCCACGCGGTTGCCGTCCGGGTCGGACAGTTCGACCAGCGCATTGGCACGGCTGCCGACATCGCTGATGGTCATCGAGGCCAGGCGGTAGCCCTGCGCAGTGGAACCGCCCTGCATCAGTGTCTGCAGGTCGGCGTCGGTGACCACGCGCTGCTGCTCGCACAGGCCCTTGAACTGCTCGAACACCAGCTTCAGCTCGTCTTCTTCCAGCCAGAAACCCAGTGCGCGCAGGCGCGCTTCAACGGCGGCGCGGCCACTGTGGCGGCCCAGCACCATCTGCGAGTCCTCCCAGCCCACGTCTTCCGGACGCATGATCTCGTAGGTGCCGCGATGGCGCAGCATGCCGTGCTGGTGGATGCCCGATTCATGGGCGAAGGCATTGGCACCCACGATGGCCTTGTTGCGCTGTACCGGCATGCCGACCAGGCGCTGCAGCAGCTGCGAGGTGCCGACGATGCGCGGGGTGTCGATGGCCGTGTCCTGCTCGTAGAACGCCTGGCGCACCTTCAGCACCATCGCGATCTCTTCCAACGAACAGTTGCCGGCGCGTTCACCGATGCCGTTGACGGTGCATTCGACCTGGCGCGCGCCGCCTTCGATGGCGGCCAGCGAGTTGGCCACGGCCAAGCCCAGGTCGTTGTGGCAGTGTGCGCTGAAGATCACGTTGGCTGCGTTCGGCACATCGGCGACGCCCGCGATGACCTGCTGGAACATCGTGCGGATCTCTTCCGGCGTGGTAAAGCCGACGGTGTCGGGCAGGTTGATGGTGGTGGCGCCGGCAGCGATCGCCACGCGCGAGACCTCGATCAGGTAATCCAGCTCGGTACGGGTGGCATCCTCGGCCGAGAACTCCACGTCATCGATGTAGGAGCGGGCCAGCGATACATGCTTGCGTACCGACTCCAGTACCTGCTCGCGCGTCATCCGCAGCTTGTGCTCACGGTGCAGCGGGCTGGTCGACAGGAACACATGCAGGCGCGGGTTGACCGCCGCTTCCAGTGCCCGCGCCGAGGTCTCGATGTCTGCCTGCAGGCAGCGCGACAGCACCGCCAGGCTCAGGCTCGGGCGGCGCAGTTCGCGGCCGATCAGGGCCATCGCTTCGCGGTCGGACTGCGAGCTGGCCGGGAAGCCGGTCTCGATGATGTCCACGCCCAGTTCGTCCAGCGCACGCGCCATCACCAGCTTCTGCGGCGGGCTCATGCTGCAGCCGGGGGACTGCTCGCCGTCACGCAGGGTGGTGTCGAAGATGCGGATGCGCGGGGTGGTAATTCGTTCGATGGTGGTCACAGGGAAATCTCCTCGACAGCGGGTGCGACGGCTTGCAGGGGGGAAGGGGAAGGCGTGGGGAAAGCGGTGGCGGTCGCCTTGCTGGGCGAGCGCGGAGTTTCTGCCCGGCGTCGGCGCGGTTTGCGTGGCGGACGCGGACGGATATCGGTGAGCAGGCCGGCTAGCACGCCCGCATCGATGTTGCCGCCGGAGACGACCGCGCACTTGCGGCGGCCGGCAACGCGACGGCCGGCGGCCAGCGCCAGCGCACCGGCGCCCTCGGCGATGATGTGTTCTTCCAGTGCCAGCCGTACCAGGGTCTCGCGCAGTTCGGCTTCGCGCACGATCACCACATCGTCCAGCAGCGAGGTACACAGGCGGCGGGTCAGGAAACCGGGGATCTTCACCCGCACGCCATCGGCCAGCGACGGCACAGGATTGATCTCGCGCACGTCGCCGCGGATCGCGCGAGCCATCGAATCGACACCCTCAACCTGCGCGCCGACGATGCGCACGCCCTGCGACTTCAGCGCCAGCGCGACGCCGGATGCCAGGCCGCCGCCGCCGATCGGTACGATCACCACGTCCGGCGCATGTGCGGCCAGCTCGATGCCGACGGTACCCTGACCGGCGATGACATCGGCATCGTCGAAGGCAGAGAGGAAGCGGTAGCCATGGCGCTGCGCCAGCTCCACGGCGAACGCGTAGGCCTCGTCATAACTGTTGCCATGCTGGCGCACCGTAGCGCCCCAATGGGCGACGCCAGCGATCTTGGTGGCCGGTGCGCCATGCGGCATCACGGCGATGGCCAGCACATCCAGGCGATAGGCGGCCCAGGCCACGCCCTGCGCGTGGTTGCCGGCCGAGGCGCAGATCACCGGTCGGGTATCGCCACGTTCGCGGGCGGCCAGCAGGGCATTCAACGCGCCGCGCACCTTGTACGAGCCGGTGCGCTGCAGGTTCTCCAGCTTCAGCCAGGTGCCGAAGCGCTCGGCATGGTGCAGCGGGGTGGGCGGCAGGAAGCGGCGCAGGCGGGCCTGCGCAGCCAGTACGTCGGCAACGGTTACGTCGCCGACATCGCTTTCCTTGCTGGCATCAGCGGCCGGCATGGGCCACCAGCAGGGTGTTGCCGACCAGCGCGTGCGGGCACGGGCGGCGAAGAAGACGCCTCCGTACCGGCACCGTGGTGAATACGGTACGGGCGTTCATGCGGATACTCCTTCCAGTGCGGTCATCTGCACCGAAACGCAGTCGTAGATCTTTTCCATCTGCCGGCACAGTGTTTCCGGCGGGCGCTGGCTGTCCACCACCAGTTGCAGGTGCCAACGGCCATCATCGGCGGCCACCGGCGCACCGGTGATCGCGCGCGGTGCGAAACCGCGACGTTCGGCCATGCCGATCACGCGCAGCAGCGCGCCCTCGGCCGGTTGCAGCACCAGGTCAAGCCGGTATTGCATTGGGGATCTCCTGGCGTGCATGTGCAGGGTTGCTTTCCAGCATGGTGCTGTTGGCGGTATTGGGCGGCACCAGCGGCCACACGTTCGCGCGTGCGTCGATGGCCACGTGCAGCAGGGCCGGGCCGGGCTCGGCCAGCAATGCGGCCAGGCCACCTTCGACGTCATCACGCGCATCGATGCGCGTGGCCGCGATGCCGAACACCTTGGCCAGGGCCACGAAGTCCGGGTTGTCGGACAGGTCGATCTCGCTGTAACGCTCGGCGAAGAACAGCTCCTGCCACTGCCGCACCATGCCCAGCGAACTGTTGTCCAACAGGATGATCTTCACCGGCAGCCGGCAGCGGGCGATGGTCGCCAGCTCCTGCACGTTCATCATGAAGCTGCCATCGCCGGACACCAGCACCACCGTGCGTTCAGGGCAGGCGAACTGCGCGCCGATCGCCGCCGGCAGGCCAAAGCCCATCGTGCCCAGCGCGCCGCTGGTCAGGTGGTTGCGCGGATGATTGAAGCGGCAGTGCTGCGCCACCCACATCTGGTGCTGGCCGACGTCACAGGCGATCACCGTATCGGCCGGTGCCAGCTCGCTCAGCCGCTTCAGCAGCGCCGGGGCGTAGATGTGCTGGCCCGGTGCGTCGTAGCGCGCGGCAAAGCGATCGCGATGCTGTGCGCAGCGCTTGCGCCATGCGTCCTGGTGGGCCTTGGGGGAGGGGAAGGCCGCACGCAGGGCGCGGATGGCGTGGCCGACGTTACCGGGCACGGCGACATCGGCGCTGCGCAGCTTGGAGATCTCGTACGCATCGGCATCGATGTGCACCACGCGGGCGAACGGCGCGAACTCGGCCAGCTTGCCGGTTGCCCGATCATCGAACCGCGCACCCAGCACCAGCAGCAGATCGCTCTCCTGCACGGCCATGTTCGCGGCGCGGGTGCCGTGCATGCCCAGCATGCCCAGCGACTGCGGATGCTGGGGAGGCAGCGCGCCCAGCCCACGCAGGGTCATCACGGTGGGGATGGCGCTGGCTTCGACGAACGCGCGCAGGTCCTGCACGGCATCACCCAGGGCGATGCCACCACCGGCATAGACCACCGGCTTCTCCGCCGCAGCCAGTGCGGCGATGGCCTCGGCGATGGCGGCGTCGGCGGCGGCCGGCGGCGGCTCCACGCTGGCCGGCACATGCGCCGGCAGGTGGCTGGCATCGGCCAGCTGCACATCCTTGGGCAGGTCGATCAGCACCGGGCCGGGACGGCCCTCGCGGGCGATGCGGAAGGCATCGGCCACCACGCGCGGCAGATCATCGACGCTGCGCACCAGCCAGCTGTGCTTGACGATCGGCATCGTCAAACCGAACACATCCAGTTCCTGGAACGCATCGGTGCCCAGCAGCGGCGTGGCGACCTGGCCGGTGATGCAGACCATCGGCACCGAATCGAGCATCGCATCGGCGATGCCGGTGACCAGGTTCGACGCGCCCGGCCCGGACGTCGCCACGCAGACGCCAACCTGGCCACTGGCACGCGCAAAGCCGTTGGCGGCCAGTGCCGCGCCCTGCTCATGGCGCACCAGGATGTGTTTCAGCGACGAATCCACCAGCGCGTCGTAGAACGGCATGATGGTGCCGCCCGGGTAGCCGAACAGCGTACGGACACCCTCGGCCTCCAGCGCCTGGGTCAGCCAGCGCGCGCCGTTGGGCGGCGCGCTGCGGTGTGTGGGAGAGTTCATGGGGGAACCTTGCAGAGCGGGTGGGGGTGCCGCGTTGTTACGCGGCTTGACCTTGCAACCAGACCATCTTGGCGCGCAGTTCCTTGCCTACCTTCTCGATCGGATGCTCCAGGTCGGCCTGCTTGAACCTGTTGTAGTTCGGCAGGCCCGCTTCGTACTCGGCCACCCAGTTCTTGGTGAAGGTGCCGTCCTGGATGTCCTTCAGCACTTCCTTCATGCGTTCCTTGGTACCGGCGTCGATGACGCGCGGGCCGCTGACGTAGTCGCCGTACTGCGCGGTTTCGGAGATGAACTCCAACATGCGCGAGATGCCGCCTTCGTAGAACAGGTCGACGATCAGCTTCAGTTCGTGCAGCACTTCGTAGTAGGCGATTTCCGGCTGGTAACCGGCTTCCACCAGCGTCTCGAAGCCAGCCTGCACCAGCGCCGAAGCACCGCCGCACAGCACCGCCTGCTCACCGAACAGATCGGTTTCGGTTTCTTCCTTGAAGGTGGTCTGGATCAGGTTGGCACGTGCGCCACCCAGGCCGCCGGCATAGGCAAGTGCGTACTCGGCGGCCTTGCCGCTCTTGTCCTGGTAGACCGCCCAGATGCACGGCACACCGCGGCCGATCTCATATTCGCGACGGACCAGTGCACCCGGGCCCTTCGGTGCGACCAGCACGACGTCCAGGTCGTCGCGCGGCTTGATCATGTCGAAGTGCACGTTCAAGCCATGCGCGAACAGCAGCACCGCGCCCTGCTTCATGTTCGGCGCCAGCACGTCCTCGTACAGCTTCTTCTGCACCATGTCGGGGGTCAGCACTGCGACCAGGTCAGCATCCTTCACCGCCTCGGCCGGTGCCTTCACGGTGAAGCCATCGGCCTGCGCCTTGACCTCGGTGGGGCCGCCCGGGCGCAGGCCTACCACCACATCGAAGCCGGATTCACGCAGGTTCAGCGCGTGCGCGCGGCCCTGGCTGCCGTAGCCGATGACGGCGATCTTGGTCTGGGGCAGTTCGTTGGTGCTCATGGGGGAGGTTCCTTGCGGGTGGGAAGAAAAAAGACGGCCGGCAGTCGAATCGACGTACCGGCCGGTCAGGGAAAAGCGGGGAGGGCAGCGCCGCGCGTCGCACAGGTACTGCCACCACGAGGGTTCGTGGTGCAGCGGGTCCGGGTTGTGCGATGGGCGTTGGTCATGGTGGTTGCGTCTGAAACCAGGTCCTGAAATGAAAAAACCCGCACCTTGGCGGGTGCGGGTTTTGAAGAGTTCCGGTGTGTTTGTTGCTTACACGCTGGCTCGTCCCGCACCTGTTGGTTGGGTAATAAGTACGAGCACAAGAATCGAACGCAGCGAGGCGGCGCCGGTGTCGGCGGCTTCAATGTGGGTTCTGGGTGGCGTGTTGTGATGCAACATGTGATCGAGAAAACCACAGCCGTTTCGGCGCTGTCAACCCTCGCAGCGATATTCCTGTCAGTTTCCGCTGCATGCAGTGCAATCGCTTGTGGCACAAGGATGGTTGCCGCTGAAAGTGTTTCGGTGAACCCGAATTCACTCTTTTCAACGGTTTTTTTGCGCGGAATCCGGGTGATGTTGTCTTGGTGGGTGCGGACCAAGGTCCGCACCCACCAAAGGACTGTCGTCCATGACCTATGCCCGATGGCCCCTGATCGCCGCAGCAGCGAAGATCGGGTCACCACCCTTCCATTCGGAACCCGACCGTGTCCCGACGTCTTGCCCGTTCCCTGCTGGCGGCTGCCGTGCTGGCTGCCGTGCTGGCTGCCGTGCCCATGTTGTCCCTGGCTGCCGACCGCATTACCGGCCACACCTTCGCCACCCGTTCGGAGGTGATCGCCCCGCATGCGATGGCCGCCACCTCGCAGCCGCTGGCCACCCAGATCGCGCTGGACGTGATGAAGGCGGGTGGCTCGGCCGTCGATGCCGCCATTGCTGCCAACGCAGCGCTGGGCCTGATGGAACCCACCGGCAATGGCGTCGGCGGCGACCTGTTCGCCATCGTGTGGGACCCGAAGACGCAGAAACTCTACGGCTACAACGGCTCCGGCCGCTCGCCGAAGTCGCTCACCCTTGCCGAGTTCCAGCGCCGAGGCCTGAAGGAGATCCCGGCCACCGGCCCGCTGCCGGTATCCGTTCCGGGCGCGGTGGATGGCTGGTTCGCGTTGCACGACCGGTTCGGCCGCAAGCCGATGGCCGACAACCTGGCCCCCGCCATCCGCTACGCGCGCGAAGGGCATCCGGTGGCCGAAGTGATCGCCTATTACTGGGATCGCTCGGTGCCGAAGCTGTCGCAGTATCCGGGCTTCAAGGAACAGTTCACCATCGACGGCCACGCCCCGCGCAAGGGCGAGATGTGGAAGAACCCGAACCTGGCCGACACCCTGCAGAAGATTGCCGACGGCGGGCGTGATGCCTTCTACAAGGGTGACATTGCCCACACCATCGGCGATTACTTCAAGAAGAATGGCGGCTACCTGAGCTACCAGGACATGGCCGATCATCATGGCGAGTGGGTCGAACCGGTCAGCAGCAACTACCGCGGCTATGACGTGTGGGAACTGCCGCCGAACAGCCAGGGCATCGCCGCTCTGCAGATCCTCAACGTGCTGGAGGGCTACGACTTCTCGAAGATTCCGTTCGGCTCGCCCGAACACGTGCACCTGTTCGTGGAGGCAAAGAAGCTGGCGTTCGCCGACCGTGCGCGCTTCTACGCCGACATGGCGTTCCAGCCGGCACCGGTACAGAAGCTGATTTCCAAGGACTACGCCGCGCAGCGCCGCGCGCTGATCTCGATGGAGAAGGCGCTGAAGGAAGTGCAGCCGGGTACACCGAAGCAGCTGGAAGAGGGCGACACGATCTACATGACCGTGGCCGACGCCGACGGCATGATGGTGTCGCTGATCCAGTCCAACTACCGCGGCATGGGCAGCGGCATGGCACCGCCGGGGCTGGGCTTCATCCTGCAGGATCGCGGTGAGATGTTCGTGCTGCAGAAGAATCATCCCAATGGCTACGCACCGGGCAAGCGTCCGTTCCAGACCATCATTCCGGCCTTCATCACCAAGGGCGGCAAGCCGTATGCCAGCTTTGGCGTGATGGGCGGTGCGATGCAGCCTCAGGGGCACGCGCAGATCGTGATGAACCTGGTGGACTTCGGCATGAACCTGCAGGAAGCCGGCGATGCGCCGCGCATCCAGCACGAGGGCTCGACCGAACCGACCGGGCAGGCGACGGCGATGACCGATGGCGGTGAGGTCAACCTGGAGACCGGCTTCCCGTACGAGACGGTGCGTGCGCTGATGCGCAAGGGGCATCGCGTGGTGTTTGCCGATGGTCCGTACGGCGGCTACCAGGCGATCCTGCGTGATCCGGACACGGGCGTGTATTACGGCGCGTCGGAGAGTCGCAAGGATGGGCAGGCGGCGGGCTACTGAGGTTTTCCGGCCAACGGGCTGAGCCCCCTCTGCGGTTGGGGGTTCATAGAAGCGGGGTCATGTGATTTGGCCGGGCGGGTGGCTGGTCGGGGGACGCCGTGAATCCGTCCTTGGAGGCTTGGCAGCCGCATCCATGCGGCTGACACCCCCCCCCCCCCCCCCCGCCCGGCCCCTGACAGTTCCCTGCGGCCGCCACCGCAGTAACAAAAAAAAGAAGAGCAAGAGCAAAGGCAACAGCCGCGTGCTGATGGTTGGGGTCGGATCCGTTTTCCGAAGGAAAACGGATCCGACCCCTTCTTGTTTTCCGATACACCTTCATCCACGCATGGCGTGGAGAACCAACCGTCACCGGGAAACTGTCGGGGGTGGGGCGGTGTGGGTGGGCAGGACCGTTGGCGCCATGGATGGCGCCATCGAGCCCCCAGGGACGGGTTTACGGCGTGTCCTGCCCACCCATACCGCCCCGCCCAACCAGCAGAAACCCAGAGCCGCTATTGAATTTGAACTTGGCTCTTGTTTGAAAAAGGCGGTGCAGCCGCAGGCTGCAAAACACCCTCAATCCGAATCCTGCGCGCGCGCCGCCTCCGCCTGGGTCTCTTCCTGCGCCGCCATCTCGCGCGCGATCCACGCATCGATCATGCGGCGCTGGCGCTGTGTCTGCCGGCGCTCCCGCGTGTACTCCTGGTCCAGCACCCGGTACAGCGACACCATCACCAGCACCATCAACAGCGCGAACGGCAATGCCGCGATCGTGATCATTCCCTGCAGCGCCTCCAGACCACCCGCCAGCAGCAACGCGCCCGCAATCAGTGCGATGCCCACACCCCACGCAATCTTGTGCCTGCGCGATGGCTCGCCCGCATCGTCGGTGGACATCGTGGCCAGTACCAGCACCGCCGAATCGGCCGAAGTCACGAAGAAGATCATCAACAGCACCAATGCGAGGCTCGACAGCAGCAAGGGCAGGGGCAGGCTGTCGAACAGGGTGAACAGCACCGTCTCATAGCCATTGCCCAGTGCCTGCACCAGATCGGCGTGGCCGAAGATCTGCGACCAGATCGCGGTGCCACCGAAGACCGAGAACCAGAAGAAGCCGAGCAGGGTGGGCGCAAGCACCACGCCCACCACGAACTCGCGAACACTGCGGCCGCGCGAGATGCGCGCGATGAAGGAACCGACGAACGGTGCCCACGAAATCCACCATGCCCAATAGAAGATCGTCCAGTCCGCTACCCAGGTGCTGGACGAGAACGGCGACATGCGCAGGCTCATGGTCACCAATTGGTTGAGATAGGAACCCAGCGTGGTGGTGAAGGTGTTGAAGATCGCGCCAGTCGGGCCGAGCACCAGCACCAGTGCCAGCAGCACGGCCGCCAGCACCAGATTGACGTTGGAGAGCCACTTCATGCCACGCCCCACGCCACTGAGCGATGAGGCCATGTACAGCACGAACGCCACTGCGATGATGGTCAGCTGCAGCGGTATGCCTGCGTGCAGCCCGAACACCCGTTCTACGCCGGCGGCGATCTGCACCGTGCCGAAACCCAGTGCCGTGGCCACGCCGACTGCCGTGGCGACCACGGCGGAGATGTTGACGACCTTTCCGATCCAACCACGATGGTGGCGGCCGATGATCGGCTGCAGCATGTCGCTGATCTGACCACCGCCGTTGCGGTTGAACTGGAACCAGGCCATCGCCAGCCCGATCAGCGCATAGATGGCCCACGGATGCAGGCCCCAGTGGAAGAACACATAGCGCATGGCGGCACGCGCGGCGTCCATGCTCTGCGGTTCAATGCCTTCAGGTGGCTTGGTGAAGTGCGAGATCGGCTCGGCAGCTCCCCAGAACACCAGGCCGATGCCCATGCCGGCAGCGAACAGCATCGACATCCAGCTGGCGCGCGAGAACTCGGGCTCGGCGTCTTCGCCACCGATGCGCAGGTTGCCGAAGCGGCCGAAGGCCAGGTACATCAGGAACACCAGCGCCAGGAATACCACCAGCAGGTACAGCCAACCGACGCTGCGGATGACATCGCCCAGCGCCGCCTGCACGACGGTATTGAAGGGGCCGGGCGCGAGGCCGGCCAGCAGCACCAGGCCAAGCACCAGTGCGATGGAAATACGAAACACCATGAAGGAGCTTCTCCGATCAAGGGATTGAGGGGAGCGAGCGAAAGCTTGCAGGGAGTAGGCCGGCGACAGCGTGTGTACACCGGACATGAGCCGCGATGGCGGCAGGGAAAGCACCGCTTGCAACGGTGCGGTGCGCGTGCACGTTACTGAATGCGACGTCACGGTTCTGTTAACGAATGGCGATTGGGGTCAGATCCGTTTTCCGCAGGAAAACGGATCTGACCCCGGAGGCAACCCCGGAGGCAGGCGGGCTATGCTCTAATGCGCACCAAGAAGCGGGGGTACCGCGGCCTTGTGGCCACGGTTGAGATAGTCCCTTGGAACCTGATCCGGCTCATACCGGCGTAGGGAAGCTTTGCAATGCAGCCGTACCCCGATCCCGCCCAAGGACCGCCTTGGTGCCGTCCGGGCACGGGTGCAGTGCGCCGCCGCTTCGTCCCTGACCTTCCTGGACGATGCCCGATGAACGCACAGCTCTCTGCCCTGCAGCAACAGGCCCAGCAACTCTCCGAATCCGTGACCCGGCCCATTCCCGGTTCGCGCAAGATCCACGTGCCCGGCTCGCGGCCGGATCTGCAGGTGCCGATGCGCGAGATCGCGCTGACCCGCACGCCCACCGTGTTCGGTGGCGAAGAGAACGCACCGGTCACCGTCTACGACACCTCCGGCCCGTACACCGACCCGGACGTGCGCATCGACCTGTCTGTCGGCCTGCCGGCACTGCGTCGTGGCTGGGTGGAGGAGCGCAACGACACCGAACAGCTTGATGGCCTCAGCTCCTCGTTCGGCCGCGCTCGTGAGCACGATCCCAAGCTGGATCCGGTGCGTTTCCCCGGGCGCAGCCTGCCGCGTCGCGCGCAGGCCGGTGCCAACGTCACCCAGATGCACTATGCGCGGCGCGGCATCATCACCCCGGAAATGGAATTCGTCGCCATCCGCGAAAACCAGCGGCTGGAGGCGATCCGCGATGCCGCACTGCTGCAGCAGCACCCGGGTGAAGCATTCGGTGCGTCGATCCAGCAGATCATCACCCCGGAATTCGTGCGCGATGAAATCGCCCGCGGCCGCGCCGTGCTGCCCAACAACATCAATCACCCGGAAAGCGAGCCGATGATCATCGGCCGCAACTTCCTTACCAAGATCAACGCCAACATCGGCAACAGCGCGGTGTCCTCGGGTATTGCCGAGGAAGTGGAAAAGCTGGTGTGGGCGATCCGCTGGGGCGGCGACACGGTGATGGATCTGTCCACTGGCAAGCACATCCACGAAACGCGCGAATGGATCATCCGCAATTCGCCGGTGGCGATCGGTACGGTGCCGATCTACCAGGCGCTGGAGAAGGTTGATGGCCGCGCCGAAGCGCTGACCTGGGAGATCTTCCGCGACACCCTGATCGAACAGGCCGAGCAGGGCGTGGACTACTTCACCATCCATGCCGGTGTGCTGCTGCGCTACGTGCCACTCACCGCCAAGCGGGTCACCGGCATCGTCAGTCGCGGCGGTTCGATCATGGCCAAGTGGTGCCTGGCCCACCACAAGGAAAACTTCCTCTATACGCATTTCGAAGATATCTGCGAAATCATGAAGGCCTACGACGTGACCTTCTCGCTGGGCGATGGCCTGCGCCCGGGCTGCATCGCCGATGCCAACGACGCCGCGCAGTTCGGCGAGCTGGAAACGCTGGGCGAGCTGACGAGGATCGCGTGGAAGCATGATGTGCAGACCATGATCGAAGGCCCCGGCCACGTGCCGATGCAGTTGATCAAGGAGAACATGGACAAGCAGCTGCGCGAGTGCGGCGAGGCGCCGTTCTACACGCTTGGCCCGTTGACCACCGACATCGCGCCGGGCTACGACCACATCACCAGTGCGATCGGCGCGGCAATGATCGGTTGGTTCGGTACCGCCATGCTCTGCTACGTCACGCCGAAGGAGCATCTGGGCCTGCCCAACCGGCAGGACGTGCGCGACGGCATCATGGCGTATCGCATTGCCGCCCATGCTGCTGATCTGGCCAAAGGGCATCCGGGTGCGCAGGTGCGCGACAACGCCCTGAGCAAGGCACGCTTCGAGTTCCGCTGGGAAGACCAGTTCCACCTCGGCCTGGATCCGGAGAAGGCCAAGGAATTCCACGACGAGACCCTGCCCAAGGATGCGCACAAGCTGGCCCACTTCTGCTCGATGTGCGGCCCGCACTTCTGCTCGATGAAGATCACCCAGGACGTGCGCGAGTACGCCGAGAAGGGCATGCAGGAGAAGTCCGAGCAGTTCCGCGCAGCCGGCGCCGAGGTGTACCAGCAGGGCTGATCGCAGCGGGGCAGTGCCGGGTCATGCCCGGCACCGTCCAGTCCCCCATCTCACAGCCATGCCGTTATCCTCGCCCCATTAGTTCCCTGGGGATAAGGAACCATGCCCATTGCCGTAACCACCCGCTGGCTGGCCATCGCCCGCCGTCATCCCTCTGCCTGGCTGCTCGGGGCACAGCTGCTGTCGGTCCTGCTGTACCCGGCGTTGGACGAAACCGCTGCCGGGCGCGCGGCGGTCGGCGTGTTCGGCATGGCCGTGCTCGGCCTGGCCCTGTGGGTGGTGCAGCGCAGCCCGCTGGGGACCTGGCTGGCGTTGGTACTGGCGATCCCAGCGGTGGTGTTTTCCCTCTCCGCGGCACTGCTCGACCGGCCTGCACTGGGTACCACCGCACAACTGCTCGAAAGCCTGCTCTATTTCTATACCGCCGGTGCGCTGATCGCCTACATGCTGCAGGACCACAAGGTGACCCGCGACGAGCTGTTCGCCGCCGGTGCCACGTTCACGCTGTTGGCATGGGCATTCGCTTTTACCTTCGCCGTATGTCAGCAGTGGTATCCAGGCAGTTTCCAGGGCGCCAGTGGTGGACCGCAGCGCACGTGGATGGAGCTGCTTTATCTGAGCTTCAGCTTATTGTCCGGAGTTGGTCTCAGTGATGTCGTGCCACTGCACCCGCAGGCCCGCGCGCTGGTGATGCTGGAGCAGTTTTCCGGCGTCATGTATGTCGCGCTGGTGGTTTCGCGGCTGGTCGGTCTGACCATGCTGAAACGCTTCTGAAAATGAACGCCAGATAAAAATATCGCGCCCAAAAGGGCGCGAATGATGATGCTTATTATGTGAATGCGTCGGCGAGAGAGAGCCTGATGTCGACCACGCGATAGGCGAGGTAACCTGCATAGGCTAATATCCGGAGGCTTCGTTTTTTTTGCGGTATGCGCCGATGCTTTGTGCGGAATCTGGCTTTTTGCTGTGCCAAGGATGGGAAGGGATCGATGGTGAACAGTGTTCGCGGCCTGTTTCAACCCCATAGCAACGAATGATCAACAGCGAAATCCAGTTGCCTGAATCCGACCGCGTCCGCGTCGGCGAGTGCATCGTTACTTTGTCCTCGCGAGAGGTTGAGGTTGCGGGTACGCGTCGTACACGACGTTTGACGCCCAAATCGCTGGGCGTGCTGCGCATGTTGATGCGGCAGCCGGGACGAGTGGTGACCCGCGACGAGCTGTTCGCCGAAGTGTGGCCGGACACGCTGCCGACCAACGATGTGCTGACCCAGGCTGTTACCCAGCTGCGCAAGGCGTTCAGCATCGACGACGACAATGGCCAGGCGTACATCGAGACCATTGCCAAGACCGGCTACCGCCTGCTGGTGCCGGTGCAGCCGTTGCCGGACCACGAGACCGATGCGATCGCTGTTGCAGAGGAATCGTCCGCACCGCAGTCGCCTGCGCCGAATGCCGTGGCCGCCGTCGGCGCGCCCGTGGTTGAACGGGGCAGCCGCCGCTGGCGCCGTCTCCGCCGTCGCCTGCTGCTGGCGCTGGGTGTGGTGATGCTGCTTGCGCTGGTGGTGTTGAGCGTACTGCTGCTGCGCCGCCCGGCACCGGTGAATTCTCCGGTGGATGCGGCCGTTGAGAACGGCACGCGGGTGATCGGAAGCCCTGAGCGACCGTATCGATTGATTACCGCCACGGCCGGTTTTGAGACCTACCCCACACTTTCGCCTGACGGATCGCAGGTCGCCTATGAAGGCGCCAACGACGATGGCAAGGGCGGCAACGCGATCAAGGTGCAGACTTCCGGCAACGCACCCGCGCGCCAGCTGCTTTCGCCGCCGGCAGGTGCCAGCGACCGCTTCCCGAACTGGTCGCCCGATGGCCGCGAAATCGCCTTCGCCCGCTTTGGTGCCGATGACAGCTGCCAGGTGCTGATCGCCAGTGCCACCGGCGGCGCCGTACGCCAGGCTACGCGCTGTGACGGCACCGAGCTGCTCAGTTTCGACTGGACGCCCGATGGCCGTGGCCTGGTCTTCGGCAGCATGGTCGGTCGCTACGCCCACCGCGGCATCCGTGTGCTCGATCTGGCCACCGGCCAATGGCGGGCGCTGGACTACGCTGTTGACGAGGATGATTTTGACTACGCCCCGCGCTATTCCCCGGATGGCAAATGGCTGGTGTTTGTCCGCAATCCTCAATTGGGCGACCTGTGGCGGATGCCTGCCAGCGGCGGCACACCCGAGCAGTTGACGACCGAATCGGCCGAGCTGCGCGGTTGGGCATGGCTGGGCGACGGTCGACATATCGTGTTCGGTCGCCGCGTGGACAGCGAAGCACGCCTGTACTACCTCGACGTCGAGCGCCGCACGCTGCGCGACGCCGGGCTCGACGATGCGCAGTGGCCGGCCGTCTCGCGGCGCGGCGACATGCTGGCATTCGTGCATCGGCGCGCGCAGTTTGGCGTGTTCAGGATGCCCGCGCAGGGCGGGGCAGGCGAGCGTCTGTTCGCCTCCAGCGGCCGTGATGGGCAACCGATGGTGGCGCCGGATGGGCGGCAGCTGGTGTTCAGTTCCGATCGTTCCGGCAGCTTTGCGCTGTGGTGGGCCGACATGCAGCGGCCGGAGTCGCTGCGGCCTATCGAAGGGTTGAAGCCGGAGGCCCGGCAGGCACCCGACTGGTCGGCCGACAGCCGGCATCTGCTGGTGGTGGGCCGCGATGAGCATGGCGAAGCAGTTGTCTACGAGACCGCCCCGCGCGATGAGCAGCTGCATCGCCTCCCAGTTCCCGCTGAACAGCCATTGCAGGCCTTGTACGGCGCAGATGCGGAGCAGTTGCTGGTGGTTGAACGTGATGCCGACCAGCACACCCGGTTGAGCCTGTTCGACCGCAGCACGCAGCCGTGGCGGCGCCTTGCCAGCCTGGAGGGCGTGTCGCAGGCGCGTTTCGACCGCAGTACCGGGCGGGTGCTGTTCACCCGGCTGGCAGCCGGTGGGCTGTGGTCGGTGGACGCGGCGTTGACCCCTGCCAGCGTGCAGCAGGTCAGCGAGGACCGGCCGAGCCGTTGGCGCTACCGGACCTGGACCGTGGCCGGCAACGGCAGCATCGACTACCTCGGCAGCAGTGCCACCTGCGGCACGACCCTGGTCCGTATCCAGTCCGGACGCGAAGAAGCGGAGCGCTGTCTGGACGCACAGCGGCTGAGCGCAGGCAATGGACTCAGCGCCAGCGCAGATGGAAACAGCCTGTATCTGGCCCTGGCCATCAGCGATGGCGCCGACATCGGCGTGATGCGATTGCCCGAACAACCGCCCACGCTGTTCCCCGCATTCTCCAAGTTGCTGATATTGAACGAGAAAGGGCCTTCGTAACTTCTTCGTGACGATCTCGCCGCGAATTCGTGGCGATCTCGGCAGTCTTTCCTGACGCGCTGCCGCCTGATTTGGCAAAACGGATGCCTGTACTTGGCAAATCCGTGGTGCCTCCATGCGTCAACTCTCGCTGGCCGATCGTGGCCAAACCCTCTCCCTGGACAAGGCGATCGACGATGTCGCGCCGACCTGCATGGGCGTTGCCCGCCTCGGCAGCCTGCAGACCGCCGGCACCAGTTTCAGCGTCTGGATGCAGGTGCGCGGTACCTCGTGGGTGGAAGCCAAGGAAGGGCGGTTCCGCCTTCGCCAGGGCGAGTGGATCGCGTTCGAGAAAGAGTCCAGGCCGCTGGTCCAGGCTGGGCGGAATGGCTTGTGCGTCGGTATGAACCTGAACGTCGAAGCGCTGCGCGTGCTGACCGAGATGGCCGACTGCGGGCTGTACGCCGGTCGCGGCTTGATGAACCGTGCTGATGCACGCGTGGCACTGCGCCTGTGGCGTGACGCCCTCGCCAGCGGGCAGCCGGCGCAGGCGCTGCGTCCGCTGCTGCTGCATCTGGCAGGTCTGCAGCGCAGTCTGGCCGACAACGTACAGCGTTGCCCCGGCCGCTCGCGCAGCCGCAAGCGCCAGGTGTTCGGTCGCATGCAGCGTGCGCGCCTGTATCTGGAAGGCAACAGCCACCGCGTAGTGCGCATCGGCGAACTGGCCGAGCTGACCAACTTCTCCAGCTGGTATCTCTCCAAGACGTTCCAGAGCCTGTACGAGGAAAGCCCGCAGTCGCTTTCGGCACGGTTGCGGCTTGAGCGCGCGGCCGATCTGCTGCGCGATACCGACATGATGGTCGGCGAGGTCGCTGCCGCCAGTGGTTTCGACAACTGCTGCAGCTTCGCGCGCGCCTTCCGCGCCCGCTATGGGCAGTCCGCTTCGCGCTTCCGCGAGAACGACGGACAGCTTCCGCCACACTCCGCAAAGTCTCCGGTTGTGTCGCGCAAATACAGCGGTGCAACGCAATCGTAACGTGCTACGGCGTTTTAACACGCTACTAACACGTACCTTGGAGAGATTGATGAACGTTCGCACCCCCGCTGTGAGGTTGGGCCTGCTGCCCGCCGGCATCGCGCTGGCGCTGGCCCCGGCCTTTGCTTCCGCCCAGGAAGCCACTGCGGCTACCACCCTTGATCGCCTGGAAGTCACCGGCTCGCGCATCCGCTCGGTGGATGTGGAAACCTCGCAGCCGATCCTCACCCTGAGTCACGAGGAGATCCAGCGTTCGGGCCTGGTCAGCGTTGGCGACCTGCTGCAGAACCTGTCCGTGGCCGGCACCCAGACCTACAGCAAGGCCGCCGTGCTGGCGTCCAATCCGGAACAGGGTGGCCAGTACGTCAGCCTGTACAACCTGGGCGAGCAGCGCACGCTGGTGCTGGTCAACGGCAAGCGTTGGAGCAGCAGCCTGGCTGGCTTCACCGACATGTCGACCATCCCGACCTCGCTGATCGACCGTATCGAAGTCCTGAAGGACGGCGCCTCGGCGATCTACGGTTCGGATGCGATCTCCGGCGTGATCAACATCATCCTGCGCAAGAACTTCGATGGTGCCGAGGCCAGCGTCTACTACGGCCAGAACAGCCGTGGCGACGGCGCCAAGACCCAGTACAGCCTGACCCTGGGTGCCACCGGCGAGCGTTCCTCGATCGTGTTCGGCGCCAACTACACCAAGGAAGATCCGGTGTGGGGCAAGGACCGTGGCCTGACCCGTTACACCTACGGCCAGAACCACAAGGAAGATGGCCTGAGCCCGGCCGGTCCGTGGGGCCGCTTCACCGATCCGCGTGCCGCTGGCACCGCCGGTGCGGGTGAATACAACGCCAAGGGCGACTGGGTGGCAAACACCTACGCGATCAACCACACCGGTTCGTGGGATACCCCGATCGGCGTTGGCCAGCCCTCCAACGACTTCAACAACTACCACCCGATCAACAGCGACGACTACTACAACGCCTCGCAGCAGATGATGCTGAACCAGGGTGGCGAGCAGAAGTCGATGTTCACCTCGGCCAGCTACGACATCACCGACAACCTGCGCCTGAAGTCGACCGCGATGTACTCCGAGCGCGATTCCAAGCGCCAGATCGCCGGCTACCCGCTCACCGGTACCTCGCAGCCGACCTTCCCGATCTCGATCAGCAAGGACAGCCTGTACAACCCGATGGGCGTGGACATCGGCAACTGGGGTCGTCGCATCTTCGAGATGCCGCGCATCACCGAGAACAACGTCAAGTCGCTGCACTTCGACGCGGCGCTGGAAGGCAACTTCGACGTCAACAACCGCCCGTGGGATTGGGACGTTGGCATCAACTACAACCAGTACGATGTGACCCAGACCAGCTCGGGCAACATCAATCTTCTGGCACTGCAGAAGGCGTTGGGCCCGTCGTTCGTCAATGGCAGCGGCATCGCCCAGTGCGGCTCGGCAGCCAACCCGATCGCGCTCGGTACCGGCCCTGGCCAGTGCACCCCGTTCGACGTGCTCGGCGGTGCCAGCGCGGCGACCCCGGATGCGCTGAAGTACATCAGCACCCTGCTCAACGCCACTGGCCAGAGCAAGAGCAAGCAGTACTTCGCCAACCTCACCGGTTCGCTGTTCGACATGCCGGGCGACGCAGGCGAGTTCGCCTTCGCTGCCGGTTACGAGCACCGCGAAGTGTCGGGCTATGACCACCCGGATGCGCTGTCCTCGGCTGGCTACACCACCGATCTGGCCGCACAGCCGACCAACGGCAAGTACAAGACCAACGAAGTCTACCTGGAGCTGATGGTCCCGCTGCTGCGCGACATGCCGGGTGCCAAGGAGCTGTCGCTGGATATCGCCAGCCGCTACTCGGACTACGACAAGTTCGGCAACACGCTCAACAGCAAGTTCAGCGTCACCTGGAAGCCGATCGACGACCTGCTGGTGCGTGCCACCTACGGTGAAGGCTTCCGTGCCCCGACCCTGAGCGACACCTTCGGTGGCGGCTCGCAGACCTTCGACACCTTCACCGATCCGTGTGATGCCGTGTTCGGCCAGACCGCCAACGGCGGCGTTGCCGCTCGCTGTGCTGCCGAAGGCCTGTCCCCGGGCTTCCGCCAGACCGATGCCGCCGGCAAGCCGGTCGCCGCCCGCGATGTGCAGGGCAACGCGCCGTTCGAATCCGGCGTGGGCAACGAACTGCTGCAGCCGGAAACCAGCAAGACCCGCACCGCTGGCCTGGTCTACAGCCCGAGCTTCGTCACCGGTCTGAACGTCTCGCTGGACTGGTACAAGATCACCGTCGACAACGTGATCACCTCGGTCACCGCTGATTACGTGCTGAACCAGTGCTACCAGAACAACGTGCAGCAGTTCTGTGGCCAGTACGGTCGTGATTCCACCACCGGCCAGGTCACCAGCCTCAGCCGCGGCAACGCCAACCTGGGTTCGCTGGAAACCGAAGGCTACAACTTCGGCGTCCGCTACCGCCTGCCGGAATACTCCTTCGGCAGCCTGGCGTTCAACCTGGACACCAACTACCTGGTCAGCTACCGCCAGCAGGCCAGCAAGGGTTCGGCGTGGGATGATTTCGCAGGCTACTGGAACTACCCGCGCGTCCGCGGCACGTTGACCACCACCTGGACCAAGGGCGACCTGTCGGCCAACTGGAGCATGCGCTACTACGGCGGCTTCCGTGATTTCTGCTACGACCAGGAAGCTGGGATCGAGTGCAACCAGCCGGACTACTACACCGAGAACGGTGGCTGGACCGGCGGCCAGGGTGCCAACAAGAAGGGCGCGATCGTCTATCACGATCTTTCCGCCACCTGGCAGGCCCCGTGGAACGGCAGCGTGACCGTCGGTGCCCGCAACGTGTTCGGCAAGACGCCGCCGATCACCTACGCGGTGACCAACTCCAGCGCCGTGCAGCTGGATCCGATGCTGGATTACGATCGTTTCCTGTTCGTGCAGTACAACCAGCGCTTCTGATCCATCGAAGCCTGAAGGCAACAAGAGGAGGGCGGGCCGCAAGGCCCGCCCTCTTTTCGTTTGGCAGAGCCGGGTCGGGAAACTCTGAATCGAGCGGTTCAGCGACAGGGGTCACGCTTGTCGCAATTAGACCGCTGGTACGGTTGCGGAGGTCCATTCCGGACCAAGGAGAGCGCGAAATGAAGAACGCGATGCCACGGATGTCCGCTGCTGCAGTTCTTGCCATCCTGAGCCTGGCCGGCAGTGTGACGGCTGGACCGCTGGTGTGTGCCAATGGGCGCTATTGCGCCGAAGTGCGCAGCGACTGCATCAAGGCCGGCGAAGATGCAGCGTACTGCCAGCTCCTGTTCGAACGTTGCGTGTACGACCACTGCGCGCAGCCCTGATACAACGAAGGCGCGTCCTTGCGGGCGCGCCTTCATCGTATGCATTGCCGGCCGAGCTCAGGCTTCGCTGGGGGTGAGTCCCATCAGGCTGTTGGCGTGCTCGCGCCACTGCGGAAGCTTGTTCAGCACACCCGCGCGCTGCAGATAGTCCTCATCCACCGGATCGCCGTTGACCAGCGCCAGTGCTACATGCACCGCACCGGTCACCCAGAAGCTGCGGGTGTTGGCGCGCTGCGGCTGCAGATGGAACGCCACCGCCTCGATGATCGGCATCGGCAGGCCCCACAGACCCAGCAGGTAGGCACCCGCTTCGGCATGGCCAGGGCGGTCGTCGCCCGCCAGCTCGGGTTCGCTGCGTTCGTTGCGTACGCCCGGCAGCAGCAGGCCGATGTCGGCCAGCAGTGCGGCGGTCGCACCCAGTTCCGCGCTGGATTCGGGCAGCAGGCGTGCGGCCAATCGCGAGGCCATCAAGGCACGCTGCTGCAGCGAGTTGCGTTCGGCGCCGGACAAGGTCGGTGCGGAGAACACTTCACTGGCCAGCACCAGGTCACGCAGCGTCGCCAGACCCAGGCGGGTTACGGCCGTGCGCAGGTCGGCGATGGTACGGCCCTGGCTGAAGAACGCCGAATTGGAAAGCTGCAGCACCTTGGCCGCGATCGCCGGGTCGGCGGCGACCAGCTTGGCGACATCGGCGCTGTCGGCGTCGTCGTCATGTTCCAGTGCCTGGGTCAGGCTCAGGTACAGATGCGGCGGCGAGGGCAGTTTCTCGATGCGGCCGATGGCATCGCGCAGGCGTGGGCTGTCCAGCACTTCGCGCAGCTCTTCCAGGCTGGTCAGTGCTTCCAGCAGTACTTCCGGTGCCAACGGCAATGGCAGGAAGCGATGGGCGACACCGATCAGGCGCGCCGGCGGCGGCCGGTTGCCATGCTGCGCGTCGACAAGTGCGATGCGGATGGTCTCCGGGCGCAAGGTGCGGATCTGTCCAAGCAACGTGGTCGCGTTGAGATCGGGCAACTGCGGGCAGACGATCACCGCGTCCACGCCCTGGGTGGCGACCGCGGTCATCGCGGTATGGCCATCGGTGGCGGTCAGCGGCTGCCAGTCTTCCCCAAGATCGGCAATGAATTCGGTCAGCTCAGCCGGCAGGCTGGCTGTATCCCCAACAAGCAGAATACGCACGACACATTCCCCTGGCTGTCTCGACGGTCGATGTCGAAGACGTGTGAAGTGACGCAATTTACCTAATACGGCGGCAAAGGTGATGTGCCGCCGTCATGAAACGTGACCCGCATCGCTCCGCCGCCGTGCGGCGGAGCAATGCTGTTCAGTCTCAGGCCTTGCTGTCGAGGTGGCGCTGGTGCGCCTCGATCAGGATCTGCTTGGCCTCAGCCGCGCCACCCCAACCGTCCAGCTTGACCCACTTGCCCTTCTCCAGATCCTTGTAGTGCTCGAAGAAGTGACCGATGCGCTCCAGCCAGTGGCTGGACACCTGCTCGATGTCTTCCACGTGGGCGTAGCCGCCGAACACCTTGGTGACCGGCACGGCCAGGATCTTCTCGTCGCTGCCTGCCTCATCGCTCATCTTCAGCACGCCGACCGGACGGCAACGCACCACCGAACCCGGAACCAGCGGCAGCGGCAGCACCACCAGCACGTCGGCCGGATCGCCGTCGCCGCACAGGGTGCTCGGCACGTAGCCGTAGTTGCAGGGGTAGCGCATCGGGGTGGAGAGGATGCGGTCGACGAAGATCGCGCCGGTTTCCTTGTCCACTTCGTACTTCACCGGCTCGGAATCCTTCGGGATCTCGATGATGACGTTGATTTCTTCCGGCGGGTTCTTGCCGGGCGAGACGAGTTCCAGACCCATGGTGTGCTCCAGGTGGGGGTATAGACGGATAGCTCTCCATTTTATGCCTTTGCCGGTCGCTGTGCAGGGCGGGGGGCTGACGGCACGGCGCGGCAGGGGCCCACGCCGTCGGCCGGGGTTCACCGATGGGGGCGGCGCGGCCAGGCCGGCAGGCTGGACGCACCTTCCCGAGGAGTTCCGCATGAACGTGTTCGTCCTGCCATTTGGCCTGGTCTGTGCGTTGCTGGCCGCGCCTTCGGCCCAGGCCTTCCCCTACGTCGATCTGATCGACTACCCGCACCAGGAAGCCAACTGGGACCGCTTCTTTGCCCTGGAGGGCCGCCTGCAGCATGGCTTCGACGCGATCTGCGGCGACACCTTCTGCGAGGGCGAGTACAGCGATATCCATGCCCTGCGCCTGCGCTGTTCGGTGGATGCGGTACGCGGCACCGTCCACGAATGCCTGTGGGCGTTTGCCGCCAGCGATCTGGCCGTGGCGCGGCATGACGGTGCGATCGTGGCGCGGCAGCCGACCTGGCTGTGCCGGCTGCCGCTGATGCCGGGTACCCTGGTGGAGGACTTCCACGCGGCCCTGGCGGCCCGCAATCCTCTGCACGATCCCTTGCCCGGCACGTCGGAGAGCGTCTACGACGGGCTGACCGGTTGCATCCATTGATGAGAACGTGACTGATTCGCATTAACGGAGTAGCATCCGCGGCGCCTTCCGTCCGTCGTCCCGGTTCCGCGCATGTCCTCCAATGCCGCCTCCCTCACCGAACTGCTGATCCGCGAGCGGCCTGCGCTGCTGCGCCGGGTGCAGCGCATCCTCGGCGGCGACAATGGTGCCGAGGATGTGATCCAGGCGGTGTGGTTCAAGGCCCGTGGGGTCGACGACAGCCAGGCCATCGACAACCCGCGTGCCTATCTGTTCCGGCTGGCGACCAATCTGGCCACGGACCATGGCCGCGAATCGACCCGGCGCAACCGCCTGCTGGCTGATCACTACCTGTGGGGGCCGGACGAGGTGATTTCGACCGAGGAACAGGCCATGGCACAGGACGAGCTTCAGCGCGTGCTTGACGCGGCGGGGCACCTGCCGGAGCCGACCCGCACCATCTTCCGGCTCAATCGCCTGCAGGGCCTGACCCAGGCCGAGATCGCGCGCCGCCTTGGCGTGTCGGTGACTACCGTCGAGAACCACGTGCGTACCGCGCTGCAACGCCTGGCCTGGGCGCGCAGCGGTCGATGATCACCCTGGCTTGGGGATGAGGTTCGCTGAAACGTCTTGATTACTGGACCGTGGATGCGGTCTAGTTCCCCCGCCCGCGCTTGAATGCGCCTGTCTGCCAGCCGATGAGCCCGCCGAACATGCTGCCCGCCGCCAATGACGATGCCCTGGCCGAACAGGCCCAGGGCTGGATCGCATGGCTGGCATCCGGTGATATCTGCGATGCGCGCATGCACGAGTTCGAGCGCTGGCTGCAGCAGCCGGGACACCGTCGGGCCTTCGAGCACGAGCGCGCACTGTGGCGCAGTGTGGGGCCACGCCCGGAGGCTGCGCCCGTCGAACGGCGCAGGCCACATCGCCTGCGCTGGGCAATGGCGGCCACGGCCGCGCTGGTGATGCTGGTGGCATGGCCGGAAGCCTGGTTGCGCCTGCAGGCCGACCACCGCAGCACGCATGTCGTGCAGAGCGTGCTGCTGCCTGATGGCAGCCGTGCCGTGCTGGATGCGGACAGTGCAATCGCCGTGCGCTTCGATGCGGATGCACGCCAGATCGAGCTGCTGCGCGGGCGTGCCTGGTTCGAGGTCAGTCCGGATGCGCAGCGGCGCTTCAGCGTGCACGCGGGCAATGGCGTGATCGAGGACATCTCGACCGCGTTCACCGTTGCGCGCGGCGATGACCGGGTGGAGACCCAGGTCGGGCAGGGCAGGGTACGCGTGGCCAGCCCGGCCGACGGCGGCTGGACATACCTGCAGGTGGGCCAGCGCGCGGCCTATGGCCAGCACAGCGGGGTGATGCGTCTGCAGGATGTGCCGGCCGACAGCGTGGGTGCATGGCGGCAGGGCGAACTGTTGCTGGAACAGGCCAGCGTCGCCGATGCCGTGCAATGGGTGGGGCGCTATCGCGCCGGCCCGACCTTCGTGCGTGGCGATCTGTCGCGGCTGCCGGCGGTGAGCGCGGCGCTGCGCATCGATCGCCCGGAACAGGCACTGGACGCGCTGGCCGCAACAGCAGGGTTGCAGGTCACCCGTCTTCCGTTCGGTGTCGCCATCGTGCAGTAGATCCACGCCATGCGTGGATGATCATCGCGAATCATCCCAGTGTGCCGACCAACGGTCGGCAGCCACCGCTACAACCGGCCGACCAACGGTCGGCAGCCACCGCGATCGCAAATCCCTCTTGGGGTTGTCGCGCGCCCATCCGTCTTACCCCGCGAACGTACCCGCCGCCGCCACGTACGTCGCCGTGTCCGCCTGTACTGCGGATGACGCCGCGTTCGCGGCACCGATTACCTGACAGGTTCCCCATGTTCGACTCCCACCGCCCGCGCCGCATGCTGCGCCCGTCCCGCCTGTGCATCGCATTGCTGGCTGCCGGTCTTGCCAGTGCCGCACCCTCCGTACTGGCGCAGAGCGCTAGCGGCGACCACGCTGCCGTTCAGCGCTTCGACATCCCGGCGCAGCCCCTGGACGAAGCGTTGCGCAGCTACATGCGTCAGTCCGGCGTGCAGGTGGTGTATCCCGCATCGCTGGCGCAGGGCGCAACCTCGCGCGCGGTCAGTGGCAGCCTGTTGGCCAGCGAGGCGCTGCAGCACCTGTTGCAGGGCACGGGCCTGGCAATGCGCAGGATCAGCGCCGATGCGGTCACCCTGGAAGCGGCAACGCCGGTGCAGGCCGGCAGCGGCGTGATCGTCACCGACACGCTGAGTGTGGCTGGCGACCGTGTTGACAGTGGCGCCTCCAGCGACGAAGCGCGCCTGCTCGACAGCTATCGCAGTGTCGGTTCCACCACGACGCTCAACCGCACGCACCTGGAGCGCTTCCGCGGCACCTCCAACGGCGACATCGTCAAGGGTGTGGCCGGTGTCACTGCGGGAGACCCGCGCGTGGGCAACGGCTTCGACGTCAACATCCGCGGCATCCAGGGCCAGGGTCGCGTACCGGTGATCATCGACGGTGGCCAGTCCAGCATGGACACCTACCGGGGCTATGCCGGCCAGTCGCAGCGCACCTATCTCGACCCGGATCTGATCTCCAGCCTGACCATCACCAAGGGCCCGAGCCTGCAGGCCAACGCCTCTGGTGGTATCGGCGGCGTGGTCGAAATGGAGACGCTGAAGATCGGCGACGTGCTGCGCGAGGGCCGCGACTTCGGCGTACGTGTGCGTGGTGGTCTGGCAAACGCCAGTGCCAACAACCTGCCGACTTACAGTGCGGCACCGCGCACCGATCGCAGCGCCACCGGCAGCCAGTTCTTCAACGTGGCTGCGGCAGGTCACTGGGACCGCTTCGATCTGGTCGCTGCCTACGCGTACCGCGACAACGGCAATTACTTCTCCGGCAAGCATGGCTACGATGACTTCCCGCAGACCCGGCGCACGCTGGCGCCACTGAATCCGCCGCGTACCGAGGTGTTCAATACGTCTGCGCGCTCGAAGTCGGCGCTGCTCAAGGGCACCTGGCGCATCGATGATGCGCAGACGCTGGAAGCCGGCTATCGCCGCTACGAAGGCACCGCCGGCGAGATCATGGCCTCGCAGATCATCCGCGTCGAACGTGATCGCATCCCGCAATGGGATCCAGGCCACGTCGACATGGACAGCTACAGCCTGCGCTACCGCTTCAACCCGGACAGCGACCTCGTCGACCTGCGCGTCAACGCTTGGTACACCGACACCGACAGTGTGATGTACAACAGCCTGACCGGCATCACCCCGTGGTACTTCGATCGCCGCACCGAGTGGTACGACGCACCCAGCTTCAGCGGCGACCCTGGCTACAAGGATGCCTACCGCAATCCGCTGCGACAGAAGCGCTTCGGTCTGGATGCCAGCAATACCTCGACGTTCGACACCCGCGCCGGCGCGTTCACGCTCGACTACGGCCTGTCCTACAGCGACGAAGACATTGCGCCGGGCAGCTCGGGCCCGGTCATGCATGACGACCTGGTCAACAACCGCTTCCTGCGCAATGCCGAGCGCAAGGAATACAGTGCCGTGGCGTCGCTGAAGTGGCAGCCCGACGAACACTGGGAGCTGTTGGCCGGTGGTCGCTGGAACCGGGTGGATGTGCATGACCGCAACCGCCTGGCCACGCCTGACGCCTACGAGGTGCAGGGTCAGTACCGCTACACCGAGCTGCTCAACGGCAACCCCAAGCTGCCGTCGTGGCGCGCAAAGCGCATCGCGCTGCTGAACTGGTATCCGGATGCGAACGGCAATTTCACCCAGGAATCGCTGCTGGCTTCTCCGTACAAGAAGGGCACGGTCGGCGACATCGGCGGCTGGAACTTCTACGACGCTGGCAAGGCGCAGGATCTGGAAGTGCCGGTCAGCTGGACCTGGTCGCAGCCGATCCGCCGTCGCGACACCGCGTTCTCGCCGACCGCCAGCGTGGCCTATCGCTTCAGCGAAGACACCATGGTCTACGTGAAGTACGCCGAAGGTACCAAGCTGCCGAGCCTGTTCGAGACCACGCTGGGCCTGTTCACCGCTGCCAAGCCGGTGGGCGAACTGAAGCCGGAACGTGCGCGCAGCTGGGAGATCGGCGCCAGCACCATCCGCTACGACCTGTTCACCAACGGCGACCGCCTGGCGCTGAAGCTGGCGTACTTCGATACCCGCATCGATGACCTGATCACCCGTGACTACCGCACGCTGTCGGCCGGCCTGATCCGCAACGTCGACCAGTTCAAGGTTTCGGGCATGGAATTCCAGTCCAGCTATGACAGCGGCAAGGTGTTTGCCGACCTCTCCGCGCACTACTACTTCAAGGCCAAGACCTGCGCGCCGGACATCGCCGCAGAACGTCGTGCCTACGGCGCACAGCGGAAGAATGACGAGCTGGTCAACACGCCCAACTGCGTGGACGGTGGCTTCGAGGGTTCATACACCAACACGCAGAACCCACCGCGCTACATGGTCAACCTGACCCTGGGCTCGCGCCTGTTCGACGAGCGCCTGACCTTCGGCACCCGCGTGGTCCACAACGCGGGTCCGATCAGCAAACTGGACAAGGACTGGAACGTGGGCCTGTCGGCGATCCAGCAGTTGTACCGGCCGACCACCCTGGTCGACCTGTTCGGCAGCTGGAGCTTCAACGACCAGTTGTCGGTGGAAGCGGGCGTGGACAACCTGACCGACCGCTACTACCTGGATCCGCTTGCCTTGGGCGTGATGCCGGCACCGGGCCGCACCGCGCGACTGGCAGTGACCTGGAAGTACTGATCGCCGAGGTCGGATCCCTTTTCTGCGGAAAGGGCTCTGACCCCATCGGATCCGGCCATCCACGCATGGCGTGGATCTACTGACGATCCGCAAGGGTGGGTGCGGACCTTGGTCCGCACCGCATTTGCCATGCAATCGGTAGCGCCGGGCCATGCCCGGCGAACGCTTACAATCCGGTCGCCGCCTTCACCGCCGCTTCGTGCAGCGCTTCGTTCAGTTCGTCGACCACGGTGGTCCAGGCCGCATCAGCCTGCAGCGATTCGCTCAGGAACTGGCGCTGGGCATCGTTCCAGTACGGTGCCTCGGCCACTTCCACATCGGTGGCCAACTGATGGTCGCGGATGAAGCGGGCGATGCCCTCGGCGCTGGCGTCCAGGCCCAGCTGCAGGAACAGGTTGGTCATGCGCGGTTCGGTGGTGATCATCGTCGGCTCCGGGTGCAAGAAGGGGATGGCCCATTATCGGCGCACACGGGCTTGGGGAAACCCCCGCAGCAGACGTCTACAGCAGGACGACCCTCCTGGCATTCCCCCATGAACGCACACATCGCTCCCGAAGACAGCCGCAGCCTGCGGCTGAAGGCCGCCACCCGCGACAGCCACGGCGCGCTGGACAAGCGCATCATGGCCGGCGACATCTTCGCCGACCGCAGCAACTTCGCCCGCTTCCTGCGCGTGCAGTACCGCTTTCACCGCAGCATCGATGCGCTGTATGCCAACCCTGCGCTGGACGCACTGCTGCCTGATCTCGGTGAACGCCGCCGCCTGACACAGGTCGCACGTGACCTGCAGGACCTGGAACAGACCCTGCCGGACGCCGACATACCGGCACTGCCGTTGCACCTGGCGCTGCCCGCAGCGCTGGGCTGGCTGTACGTGGCCGAAGGCTCCAACCTTGGGGGCACCGTGCTGTACAAAATGGCGGCCAAGCTCGGCCTGGACCGCGACTTCGGCGCCCGTCACCTGGCGGCGCATCCGGACGGTGCCGCGCGCCACTGGCGTGCGTTCACTGCTGCGCTGGACGCGGTGCCGCTGAGTGCCGAGCAGGAGCAGCAGGTGATCGATGCGGCCGATGCCGCGTTCCGCAGCGTGCACGGCCACGTCGAAGTGGAATTCGCCTGATGAACGCCTACCGCGCGCAGGCGCAGGGCTGATGCGCTGGCTCTGGTTCGCGCTGGGCTGGGTGATGGTCGGCCTCGGGGTGATCGGTGCGTTGCTGCCGGTGATGCCAACCACCATTTTCCTGATCCTGGCGGTGGGCTGCTTCGCGCGCAGCTCGCCGAAGTTCGAGCAGCGCCTGCTGGCGCATCCGCGCTATGGCCCGTCGCTGCGGTTGTGGCGCGAGCAGGGCGCGGTGTCGCGCAAGGGCAAGGCGTTCGCCAGCGCCGGTATGGCGGTGGGATTTGCGATGTTCTGCTGGGGCGCCCATCCCTCATGGCGTCTGCTGCTGGGCGTGGGCCTGTTCTTTGCGGTCAGTGCCGGCTATGTCCTGAGTCGGCCGGCGCCACGTTTCGATCCTGCGCCGCTGGTGGGCGTGGACGATGCCGCCGATCCGCGCGCTGCCCGCCGTCGCGCCACCTCTTCCGATTCCAATGGAACCTCTGACGATGCTGCCTGCTGATCTTGCTCCCATGGCCGCCCCCGCACTGACCCCGTGGGGCATGTATCTGGCCGCCGACGTGGTGGTGAAGGTGGTGATGATCGCGCTCGCGCTGGCGTCGCTGGCCACCTGGACCGTGCTGCTGGCCAAGGGCTGGGAACTGGCCCGGCAAGCGCGGCAGCTGCGAACGGCGCGCGCGCTGTTGCTGCAGGCGGCGAGCCTGCCCAACGAACACGCGGATGCCTGCGTGCAGCAGGGTACCGCGAGGGTGATGCTGGATGCCGCGCGGACCGAGCTGCGCCTGTCGCAGGATCTGGACAGCGGCGATGGCATCAAGGAACGCGTTGCCTCACGCCTGGACCGCATCGAACTGGAAACCGCCCGCGTGCAGCGGCGCGGTATCGGTGTGCTCGCCAGCATCGGCGCGGTGGCCCCGTTCGTGGGCCTGTTCGGCACCGTGTGGGGCATCATGAACAGCTTCATCGGCATCGCACACAGCAACACCACCAATCTCGCCGTGGTTGCGCCGGGCATCGCCGAGGCCCTGCTGGCGACCGCGCTCGGCCTGGTCGCGGCGATTCCCGCAGTACTGGTCTACAACCACTTCAGCCGGGTGCTGGCGGGCCTGCGCGGGCTGCTGGGCGATCTGTCCGCAGCTGTGCAGCAGCTGGTGTCGCGTGATCTGGACCGGGCTGCACGCCGTGCGCCGGCAGGCACGCTGCGTGCAGTGAATTGAGGCGCACCATGGCGATCAGGACCGCATCCGGACGCGATGACACCCCGGAAGAAGCCCACGAGATCAATGTCACGCCCTTCATCGACGTGATGCTGGTGCTGTTGGTCATCTTCATGGTGGCCGCGCCGCTGGCTACGGTGTCGGTGCCGGTGCAGCTCCCTGCCAGCAGTGCACAGGCGACGCCGGCAGAGAATTCGCCGGTGTATGTGACCGTGCAGGCCGACCTGTCGCTGCGGGTGGGCGAGGCGCCGGTGGCACGCGATGGCCTCGCCACTGCACTGCGCTCGGCAACGCATGGCGATACGTCGCAGCGTCTCTATCTGCGTGCCGATCAGCGCGTCTCCTATGGAGACCTGATGGCGACGTTGGATGCTCTGCGCAGTGCCGGTTACCTGAAGGTCGCCCTGGTCGGGTTGGAGCGGGACGCTCGATGAGCGGGCTGCAGCGCTGGGCGACCAGCCTGGCGATCGTGCTGCTGGCACATGCGGTGCTGATCGGTACGCTGTGGTGGTGGGCGTCGCGCACGCCGCCGGTCGTAGCAGTGGCACCTCCTGCCGCCTTGATGCTGGAGTTGGCTCCCGCCGCGCAGGCGCCGCCGGTACCGTCGCGCGCGCTGCCCGCCGGACCATTGCAGCAGGAGCAGCGGCGGCGCGTGACCGTGCAGAAGCAGCACGAACAGATCAAAGTGCCGGCGCTGCCACAAGGGGAACTTGCGGCCCCGCTCGAGCCACCTGCGAAGCCGACAGAGGAAGCTGCGGACGCCAACGTCGATCGCACGCTGGCGCCGCCAGACGTTCCTGCGCAGACAGCAGCACGTTACGCTGCTCCGCGTACCACGGCTGGCGAACGCAGCAGTGCCAACGCCACCTGGCAGGGGTTGCTGCTGGGACACCTGCAACAGCATCGGCGCTATCCACGCCAGGCCGAACGGTTGCGCCAGCAGGGCGTAGCCTATGTGCGCTTTGCGGTTGCCCGCGACGGCCGTGTGTCGGCGCCGCGCATCGACCGCAGCAGCGGCTTCGCACTGCTCGACCAGGAGACACTGGACACCGTGCAGCGCGCCAGCCCGGTGCCGGTGCCGCCGGCCGAGGTGGCCGGCGACCCGGTGGAAGTGATGGTACCGGTTGCGTTCTTCCTGCGCGGGCGGTGATCGGCGGTGGCGCCGGGTCCCTTTCCGCAGGAAAGGACTCTGGACGCAATCGGGAATTCACGGCTGCCCCCAGACGTTATGCTGGTGCACGACCCACATTGGAAGAGGGGAGGCTGGAATGGCGATACGGACGTTGCGGGTACTGGCCTGGTGCAGCGTGGTCCTTGCTGCATGCGTGGCGCTCCTTTCACTGGCACCGTTCACCCCGGCCGTCATTCTTGCCTGGCCCTTGCTGATGTTCGCTGCATTCTGCATCTGGCGATGCGTGCGCTGGCCTGGCGTGGCCTGTGCATGGCTGGCCTCGCTTGCCTTCATTGGCAGCCCGCTCAGCACCTTCGACGGCTGGAACCGACCGATCTACGCCTGCTGGGTGATCGCAGCGGTGTTGCTTGCGGTCCACCGGTTGCGGTGGGCGCGGCCGTAGAGTCGGGTCTGCTCGACTCTACGGCTTCTGCTCATCCACGCATGGCGTGGATCTACCGGGAACCATCGACCCGCGCGGGGCGCGCAACCTACAACAGCGGCACCAGCAACAACGCCACGATGTTGATGATCTTGATCAGCGGGTTGATCGCCGGGCCGGCGGTGTCCTTGTACGGATCCCCCACGGTGTCGCCGGTTATCGCTGCCTTGTGCGCTTCGCTGCCCTTGCCGCCGAAGTGGCCATCCTCGATGTACTTCTTGGCGTTGTCCCAGGCACCACCACCGGTGGTCATCGAAATGGCAACGAACAGCCCGGTGACGATCGTGCCGATCAGCAGCCCGCCCAGCGCGCGAGGCCCCAGCAGCAGGCCGACCACCACCGGCACGGCGACCGGCAGCAGCGACGGCACGATCATTTCGCGTATCGCCGAGCGGGTCAGCATGTCCACCGCCTTGTCGTACTGCGGCTTGGCGGTGCCCTGCATGATGCCGGGGATTTCGCGGAACTGTCGCCGCACTTCCTCCACCACCGCGCCGGCCGCGCGACCGACCGCTTCCATCGCCATCGCGCCGAACAGGTAGGGAATCAGGCCGCCGATCAGCAGGCCGATGATCACCGTGTGGTCGCTGAGGTCGAAGCGGAACTCCTGGCCGGGATTGGCCGCCTGCAGGTTGTGTGTGTAGTCGGCGAACAACACCAGCGCGGCCAGTGCTGCCGAGCCGATAGCATAGCCCTTGGTCACCGCCTTGGTGGTGTTGCCCACCGCATCGAGCGGATCGGTGATGTCGCGGATCTCCGAGGGCAGTTCGGCCATCTCGGCGATGCCGCCGGCGTTGTCGGTGATCGGCCCGTAGGCATCGAGCGCGACGATCATGCCCGCCATCGACAACATTGCGGTGGCGGCGATGGCGATGCCATACAGCCCGGCCAGCGCGTGTGCGCCCCAGATCGCCACGCAGACGGCGATCACCGGCAGCGCCGTGGACTTCATCGAGATGCCGAGGCCGGCGATGATGTTGGTGCCGTGGCCGGTGGTCGAGGCCTGCGCCACATGCTGCACCGGCTTGTACTGGGTGCCGGTGTAGTACTCGGTGATCCACACGATCAGGCCGGTCAGGACCAGGCCGATCAGCGCGCAGCCGTACAGCGCGATGGGACCGTGCACGTTGTCGGCCATCAGCCCGGTGGTGATCGGGTAGAACGCGATCGCGGCCAGCACGCCGGAGACGATCACGCCCTTGTACAACGCACCCATGATCGAGCCGCCTGGCTTTACCTTGACGAACAGCGCGCCGATGATCGAAGCGATGATCGACACGCCGCCCAGCACCAGCGGGTACAGCACCGCATTGGCACCGGCCTCGGCCAGCATCAGGCTGCCCAGCAGCATGGTGGCGATCACGGTGACGGCATAGGTCTCGAACAGGTCGGCGGCCATGCCGGCGCAGTCGCCGACGTTGTCACCGACGTTGTCGGCGATCACCGCCGGGTTGCGCGGGTCGTCCTCGGGAATGCCCGCTTCGACCTTGCCGACCAGATCGGCGCCGACATCGGCCCCCTTGGTGAAGATGCCGCCGCCCAGACGCGCGAAGATCGAGATCAGCGATGAACCGAAGGCCAGGCCGACCAGTGCATGCAGTGCCTGCTCCATCGGCAGACCCAGCCGCAGCAGCAATGCGTAATAGCCGGCCACGCCGAGCAGGCCCAGGCCGACCACCAGCATGCCGGTGATCGCACCGCCGCGGAACGCAACGTCCATCGCCGCACTGATGCCATGGCGCGCTGCCTCTGCGGTGCGTACGTTGGCGCGCACCGACACGTTCATGCCGATGTAGCCCGCTGCGCCGGACAGCACCGCACCGACCGCGAAGCCGATCGCGGTGTACCAGCTCAGGAAGATGCCGACCAGCACGAACAGCACCACGCCGGCGATGCCGATGGTCAGGTACTGACGGTTGAGGTAGGCGCGCGCGCCTTCCTGGATGGCCGTGGCGATGGCGACCATGCGTTCATTGCCGGTGGGTTGGCGCAGGATCCAGCGCGCCGAGACGATTCCGTACAGGATCGCGAGAATGGCGCAGCCCAGCGCCAATGACAGCCCATGACGTTCCAGCATTAGACCCCTCCGCAAAATGGATGGACAAGCATCCAGTGGCGATGAACTGCACCACGAGGGGGACGACGGGCTGCAGCCTGGAACCAACCCGTACCGACCTTGGTGGTCGTCCGACGTATGGCGGTGTTCAGCATTCCCTGGTGTCCGCAGTATGCGTGCAGCCGCGCCCGGATGGTAGCGCCGGGCCGCGCCCGGCGAGCGCAGCGGCTGCTCGATGGATGCGCCTTTGCACCCCGTTAAGCCAACCTCTGCAAGCCTGCGCGCAGTCCTGTCGGAGAATCCCCATGCGCCTGTCCCTGTTGATGCTTGCCGTTCTGGCCCCGGCCCTGCCTGCCTTCGCGGCGGAAGCGCCCGAACTGCAGCGCGCTGTTGGTGCACCGCAGGCGGTCGGCGCGGTGCATACGCTGCGGCAGATTCCCGAGGCCTGTGCCCGCCTGGAAGGCGCGTTCACCGGTCAGGCCGCAGAGCCCTATCGTTTCTCGGCGGTGCGCACCAGCGAGCAGTGCCAGCCGCGCGCGCGCTTTGTCGACTACGCCAAGGCACAACCGAGCGCCGACAAGGGCTGGAAACTCAATGACGTGATCCGTGTTCCGAATGCGACCTGCCCCGCACAGCAGGCGGTGGTGCGCGTGTGGCGTCTGCCGGTGAACAACGCGCAGGCGCTGGATGGGCAGGGACAGTCGCGCATCTATCTGGAAGAAGCAAAGAAGCAGGCCGCCGCCGGCAAGATCCCGCAGGTGACGATGTTCGCCGCGCAGCTGCAGATGGAAGGCAAGGCCTGCAACTGAGGCCGAGCATCCACGCATGGCGTGGATCTACTGGAAGGCAGACCCGGGTAATGCCGGCCGCTGGCCGGCAACCCGGTGATCAATCCTCAAGCCTCGCTCCACGCGCCACCAGCAGCTCGCGCAGTGCCGATCGGTGGCAGTGCGCCTCATCCTCGCAATAGCAGCCCACCGCGATATTGCGGTGCTGGGATAGTGCGGCCAGCAGATCCAGCGCATGCGCCGCATCAGGCGCCTTCATCTCGGCCTTGTAGTGGCGGAAGAACGCATTCCAATCGGCAGCGGTCTTCGCCTCATGCGCCTGCTTCACCAGCTCGGCGCTGGGGGACAGCGTCGGAAACCACACGTCATACCAGTCCTGCCGGGCGAATTCGCTGCGCGGCACGCCGCGCGGCGGCCGCCGTACGGTGCCGATGCGCAGTCCCTCGCCGGGCGTACGCGGACTGCCGAGACGAACCACATGCAGGGCCATGATGATCTCCAGGCGGGGCAATCCATCTTCCTGCGATGCACGTGCGACAGACGTGAACCCGCGTGGAAATGAAAAGGCCCGGGCGCTTGCGCACCCGGGCCTTCGCTCATGCCGGCAGCGGTCAGTTGCCGCGGCAGTCCTTCAGCCACAGCACACGGCCGATCTGGTCATAGCTGTCGACCACGCCGGTCAAGGTCACCTTCTCGCGCGGACGCAGGGCCAGCGCATACGCAGCCTGGTTGGCGGCGAACGAACAGGAAATGGCCACGCGCTCGTAGTCGATGCTGCCATCGCTGGGCAGGTCGAAGCTGGTGTTGTAGGTGCCGCCGCTGCGCAGCACCGTGGTGATGCGACCGGTGATGGCATAGGTCTTGCCCTTGTAGCGCGGCTCGACCGCAGCCGGATTGTCCTTGTTCTGGTTGCGCAGCTGGAAGCCGAAGCGCTCGGCGGCGATGGTCACCACCGACGCCTGCGGGGCGGTCCTGGCCGCCTGTTCGCCGGCCTTGCCCGGCTTGATCTGGTTGAGCAGCTTGCACATTTCGTCGCGCACGCCGTCGGCCGAAGCAATGGCCCCCTTGTTGACCTTCACCACCATGCCGACGGTGCCCTGGCCGCCTTCGGAGGTGGCGCTGATGATCATCGGAATCGGCTTGTGGGCCATGGTTTCCGGCTCTTCGATCAGCATGGAGCCGCCTTCCGCATCCTCGCTGAGAACATCCATGTTGGCGTTCTTGGCGATCACCCGCATCTGGCCGATGGCGCTGGCCACGGTCAGGTCCGGGTGGGTGACCGACGAGGTGAAGGTGGTGCCGACGAAGGGATTGCCCTTCTTCTGGAAGTTGCTTTCGCAGGTCGCAGCGAAGGCCGGCGCAGCAGCGCCGCACAGCAGGGCAGCGATCAGGATAGGGTGCTTCATTGGTTACAGTCCTTGTGAAATGGCAGCACGGGCCCGGGCCGTGCGGCCGGGCAGCGTCGAATCTGGTTTGCGGCGGCCCCTTTGCCCCGGGCCGGAGCCCGATTGTGGAGCGCTTCGGCGGTCGCCGCAATGCGCCCTGCGCTCCGCACAGGGCGCAGGAGGACTTCAGCCTTCGAATGCCGGCAGCTTCTGCTTCACCGCAACGTTCTTCAGCGTCACGTACTTCGGCAGGCCATCGGCACCGTAGGGCAACGGTGCTTCGCCCTTGATCAACGGCTGCAGGTAAGCGCGCGCCTTGGCGGTGATGCCGAATCCATCGCGACGGATGAAGCTGGCCGGCATCTTCTTTTCATGGTTGGCGATCTTCGACAGAGGCGCTGCCTCGATCTTCCAACGATAGGGCGCATCACTGCTGCGCACGATCACCGGCATCACCCCGTTCTGGCCCTTCAGCGCCAGCTGCACGGCGGCCTTGCCCACGGCCTGGGCTTGTTCCCAGTCGGTCTTGCTGGCCAGGTGGCGGGCCGAGCGCTGCAGGTAGTCGGGCAGGGCCCAGTGCACCTTCAGCCCCAGCTGGTCCTTGACCCGTCCGGCCAGATGCGCGGCCACCCCGCCCAGCTGCGAGTGGCCGAAGGAGTCCTTGCCGCCGCCCGCGTCGGCGACGAAGCGGCCATCGGCGGTGGCGATGCCTTCCGATGCCACCACCACGCAGTAGCCCACGCGCGCGACCACGGCCTTGACCTTGGCCAGGAACGCGGCCTCGTCATAGGCGCGCTCGGGCAGCAGGATGATGTGCGGGGCGTCGTCCTCGCCGGTGCCGGCCAGGCCGGCGGCCGCGGCCAGCCAGCCGGCGTGGCGGCCCATCGCTTCGTAGATGAAAACGCGGGTGGAGGTCTCGGCCATGGCCGCCACGTCCAACGCCGCTTCGCGCACGGACACGGCCGTGTACTTGGCGGCCGAGCCGAAGCCGGGGCAGGTGTCGGTCACCGCCAGGTCGTTGTCGATGGTCTTGGGCACGCCGATGCAGGTCAGGTCGTAGCCGGAGCTTTTTGCCAGCTGCGATACCTTCAGGGCGGTATCTGCCGAGTCGTTGCCGCCGTTGTAGAGGAACCAGCGCACGTCGTGGGCACGCAGGACCTCCAGCAGGCGGTCGTAACGGACACGGTCGGCCTCCAGTGATTTCAGCTTGACCCGGCACGAGCCGAACGCGCCGCCGGGGGTGTGGGCAAGGGCACGGATGGCCGCAGCACTCTCCTTGCTGGTGTCGATCAATTCCTCGCGCAGGGCGCCGAGGATGCCGTTGCGCGCGGCCAGGACCTTGATTCCCTTGGCGCGGGCCTGTTCGATCACCGCCGCAGCGGTGGCGTTGATGACGGCGGTGACGCCGCCGGACTGGGCGTAAAGGAGGGTGCCATTGCGCATGCTTCTACCTGCTCGGGGGAGGGGACATTGCAGGGACATTACCCGGATGCGCTAAAGTGGCGCTATTGCGGTGCAGCGATACCGGACCGTCCGGGACGCGAACCTTCTTTATTTTCAACACGTTGGAGTCAGGTCAATGCGATTGGTTCTGTTGGGACCGCCCGGTTCGGGCAAGGGGACACAGGCGACGCGCCTGAAGGAAAAGCTCGAGATCGCCCACATTTCCACTGGCGACATGCTGCGCGCGGAAATCGCCGCCGGCTCCGAGCTGGGCAAGCAGGCCAAGTCGGTGATGGATGCCGGCAACCTGGTGTCCGATGAGATCCTGCTGGGCATGCTGAAGTCGCGCCTGGCCCAGGCCGATGTCGCCAAGGGCTTCATCCTTGACGGCTATCCGCGCAATGTGGCCCAGGCCAACGCGCTGGACGGCATGCTGGCCGAGATCGGCCAGCCGCTGGACGCCGTGGTGCAGCTGGACGTGGCCACCGAGCTGCTGGTCGAGCGTATCGCCGGCCGTGCGCAGGAGCAGGGCCGCGCCGACGACAATCCGGAATCGGTGCGCAAGCGCCTGGAGGTCTACACCGAGCAGACCGCTCCGGTGGTCGACTTCTACGCCGGCCGGGGCACCCTGGCCCGCGTCGATGGCGTCGGCGAACTCGACGAGATCGAAGCCCGCATCCTGGCGGCGATCAAGCGCTGACCCGCTGGGCTGGTCGATGCCAGCCACGGCAGGCGTAAAAAAACAGGCCTGATCCGCGAGGATCAGGCCTGTTTTGTTTCATAGGTGCCAGCAAAGGGCTTGCTCAGGGCCCCCACAGCATGAGCTCCCTTGGGGATGGCCTCTTGGGGAGTAGGACCGGTTCGGGTACTGCGGCTGGCATCCTGAATTGTGTCCGGGTTCACAGAACATCGCTATCGGGAATTCCCTGACATGCGATTGGAGTTTTCTCACAGTGACTGTAGGGGTTCTCTTACCCTATTGCCGACAATGGCCCTATACAGCCGTGATCGGTCACAATCCCCGGTCATGAGCAGCGTACATATCCTTGCAATCGCCGGCACCTTCATGGGTGGCGTGGCCGCCCTGGCGCGGGAACTGGGCCATACGGTCAGCGGCAGCGACCAGGCCATCTATCCGCCGATGTCGACCCAGCTCGAGCAGCTGGGCATCACCCTGGACCAGGGCTACCGCGCCGACAGCGTGCCGGAGGGCACCGGGCAGGTGGTGATCGGCAACGCGCTGTCGCGCGGCAACCCGGCCGTGGAAGCCGTCCTGGATGCCGGCCAGCGCTACATTTCCGGCGCCCAGTGGCTGTCCGAGCAGGTCCTGCCGGGCCGCGACACCCTGGCCGTGGCCGGCACCCATGGCAAGACCACCACCACCACCATCCTGACCTGGCTGCTGGAGAATGCCGGCCGCTCCCCCGGTTTCCTGATCGGCGGCGTGGCCGAGGACTTCGGCGTGTCCGCCCGGTTGGGCCAGGGCCGCGAGTTCGTTGTCGAAGCCGACGAGTACGACACCGCGTTCTTCGACAAGCGCAGCAAGTTCGTGCACTACCGGCCGCTGGTGGCGATTCTCAACAACCTCGAATACGACCACGCCGACATCTTCCCCGATGTGGCGGCGATCCAGCGCCAGTTCCACCACCTGGTGCGTACCGTGCCGGCGCGCGGCCGCCTGATCGTCAACGGCGAAGACGCGCACCTGGCCGACGTGCTGGCGATGGGCTGCTGGACCCCGGTCGAGCGCTTCGGTTTCGATCCGTCGTTGGAATGGCATGCTGAGCTGCTGGCCGCCGATGGCAGCGCGTTCCGCGTCCATCATCGCGGGCAGGCGCTGGGCGATGTGCACTGGTCGCTGCTGGGCCGGCACAACGTGCTCAATGGGCTGGCTGCACTGGCCGCAGCGCACGCCGTGGGCGTCGCGCCGGCCGAGGTGATCCCGGCGCTGTCACGCTTCCGCAGCGTCAAGCGCCGCATGGAAGTGATCGGCAACCACGATGGCATCACCGTCTACGACGACTTCGCCCATCACCCGACCGCGATTGCGACCACCCTCGAAGGCCTGCGTGCCAGGGTCGGTGATGCGCGCATCGTGGTGGCGATGGAACCGCGCAGCAATTCGATGCGGCTGGGCGCCCACGCCCAGGCGCTGGCACCGTCGTTGGCGCTGGCCGATGAGGTGGTGTTCCTGCACCGCCCGGAGCTGGCCTGGGATGCGGCGTCGGTGATCGCGGCGGTGAGCGGGCAGGCACATGCGGTGGCCGATACCGATGCGTTGTTGGCGCAGCTGCAGTCCGACGTGCGCAGTGGCGACCATGTGGTGTTCATGTCCAACGGTGGCTTCGACGGCGCACCGCGTCGCTTCCTTGCAGGACTGCAGGCACGATGAGCGGCGAGGGTTCGCTGCCGCTGTTCCCGCTGCATACGACGCTGCTTCCGGGCGCGGCCATCGGCCTGCGCGTGTTCGAGCCACGCTACCTGGATCTGGTCCGCGAAACCGGCCGCAGCGGCGAAGGTTTCGGCGTCTGCCTGATCCTGGAAGGGAACGAAGTGGGGGCACCGGCAACGCCGGCCGCCTTCGGCGTGCAGGTGAAGATCGAGGATTTCGATGTCGGTGCCGATGGCGTGCTGCAGCTGCGACTGCGCGGTACCCGCCGTTTCCATGTCGAGCGCACGCGCGTGCGCGACAACGGGCTGGTGGTTGCCGATGTGCGTTGGTGCGATGAGGATCCCGATGACGAACTGCGTCCGCAGCATGCGTTGCTGGCCACGGTACTGGACCACATCATCGAGCAGGCGGGCACGGCGTTCGCACCGGCCACGCCGGCCTTGATGGATCAGGCCAGCTGGGTCAGCTGGCGGCTGGCCGAACTGCTGCCGCTGAGCGAACAGCAGCGCCTGCAGCTTCTGCAGCTGGACGACCCGCACCAGCGCCTGCAGCAGCTGCTGGGTTGGATGCCATAAAAAAGCGGCCGCAGCGCTCGCAGGGCATGGCCCGGCGGCGTAGGTAGATGCCAACCTTGGTTGGCCGCCTTTCCCGAAAGCGCCAACCAAGGTTGGCGACTACCAGAGCGGGGCGGTAGCGCCGGGCCATGCCCGGCGGATCCATCAGGGCGCCGTCGTCTTCAACCGCAGTACCGGCAGGCCAGTCTCCGGGTGCACGGCTTCCTGCTGAGGCAGCGCCTGCACCGCTTCCTTCACGGCGTTCAAGGCCGGATCGATCCCACGCACCGGGTGCCACATGCCGATCCACTGGAAGTGACGCTCGTAGCGCAGGGTCTGTGCGCTGCCAAGCCACAACGGCGTGTCGCCCGGCTGCAGCTGCGCCGGTGCCTGCCACAGGCGCAGCACGTAGCGCTCATCGGCCTGCGCGCCCTGGCGCACCATCAGCAGTGCTTCCACGCGTGTATCCAGCGTCGCCGGCAGCACCGGCAGTTCATCGGCGCCGGTGTTCTTGTCCAGCATCAGCAGCGCTTCCTGCCAGCCGGCCTGGGCCTGCACCTGCCAGCCGCGCGCTTCCAGCTGCGCCTGCAGCGGCGCCAACGGGCCAGCCACCTGCACATCCAGCGGCCAGCGCTGGTCATCGTCGAATTCGTTGCGGCGTGCCGGCAGCTTCGCCCAGTCCTGTTGCCACCAGGCCTGCGCGTCCATTGCCAGCGGCGCCGGCAGGGTCGGCTCGAAGCGCTCCAGCTTGATGGCGATGTTGCGCGGTGCGTACCACATCGCCGCCACCGCGAAGACGCCGTAGAACAGCCATGCCACCGGCTTGACCCAGAACGAGCGGTTGAAGCGGCGGCGGTAGGCGATGCCCAGCACCAGCAGCCAGAAGGTGCCGAACAACATGCCGCCGATGACGTCGCTCAGCCAGTGCGCGCCCAGATACAAGCGCGAGAAACCGATCAGGCTGACCACGATGCCCGACACCAGGTACGGCCAGACGCGGGTGCGGCCGGGCATTTCGCGGGCGATCAGCACTGCGAAGAAGCCGAAGGTGATGGTGGCCATGGTCACCGACACCGACGGGAAGCCGAAACCGCTGCTGGCATCGATCGGGCGCACCACATCGACGGTGGCGCCGAGCAGTTTGGTCAGGGCCAGGCCGAAGGCCAATGCGGCCAGCCAATGTGCAGCCGCCATCCAGCGCCGGCGCCAGACCAGGTAGCCCATCGCTGCAGCGGTTGCCGGCAGCAGCACCTGCCATGCGCCCAACGACGCCAACGCGGCCATCGGGTAGTCGGCCAGCGGATTGCGCAGAGCCAGCATTGCCTGGTGCACCAGCAGATCCACCGCCAGGGGTTCGCCATGGGCGACCACCACGGTCAACAGGGCGAACCAGCCCCAGCCCAACAGCAGCAGCATCAGCGCCAGCATCGCCAGCGGTACCGACTCGCGGCGCTTCGGATCGAGCACGCCGACGGTATAGCGACCGAGTGTCGGGTGCCGGTTGGACCAGTCGAGCAGTCGGGCCAGCCAGTTGTCCATGCGTGCGGCCGACCAGCGATAGCCGTACAGCACGATGGCCCAGACCAGGCTGAGGATCACCGCCAGCAGGCCCGCCACCACAACTAGCCGGCCGGCAACTGCGGCGACGGTGTCATAGGCTTCGCCAAGGATCCAGCCCGGGGCCAGGAACAGCACAGCCCAGGAAATACTGGCGATGCCGCTGGCCTGCACATAGCGGCTGGCGGGCATCTTCATCATGCCGGCAATGGCGGGCACGAATGGCCGGATCGCGCCGACGTAGCGGGCGATCAGGATGCTCTTGAACGCATTGCGGCGGAACAGGTTCTCGCCCCGGTCGAGCAGCTGCGGGTAGCGGCTGAACGGCCAGACGCCACGCAGGCGGTCGCCCCAGCGCCGGCCAATCCAGTAGCTGATGCCATCACCGGCGAACGCACCCAGCGCTGCGGCCGCAACCGCATACGGCCCGGAGATCTGGCCCAGGCCGATGAACACGCCGACGGCGAACAGCAACGGCAGCGCCGGCACGATGGCGCCAAGAATGATGACCGCATCGCAGAAGGCGATCAGAAAGATGACCGCACCCGCCAACACGGGATGAGCGGCAATCCACGCGAGGGTGGCGTCGATCCATGAAGAGTCCATTTCCCGATTATAGGGGCGTGAAGGTGACTGGTTCCCAGCCGCTTGGTGACCGTTTGCAACCATCGCCATCGCCTAGAATGTCGCCATGCCTGTATCCAACGACGCGCCAACGCATGCACTGAAGGCCGACAGCTTTGGCCGGATCCTCCTCGTGCAGGGCCCGGAAGGCCCCTTCGTGCGCCGTGATCTGGGGGCCACGCCGTTGTGGCTGCGGTTGCCAGCATGGTGGTTGGCGCGGCGCGAAGCGCGCGCGCTGAAGCACATCCACGGCATGGCCGACGTGCCGCAACTGCTGGACTGGAGTGGCCGCCACCTCGACCGCAGCTTCATGGCCGGCGATGCGATGTACCAGCGCCCGCCGCGCGGCGACGTGGCCTGGTTCCGCGCCGCGCGTCGCCTGCTGCAACAGCTGCATCGGCGCGGTGTGGCCCACAACGACCTGGCCAAGGAAGCCAACTGGCTGGTGACCGAGGACGGTCGCCCGGCCCTGATCGACTTCCAGCTGGCGGTGATCGGCGACCCGCGCTCGCGCTGGATGCGCCTGCTGGCGCGCGAAGACCTGCGCCACCTGCTCAAGCACAAGCGTATGTATTGCCGGGAGTCGCTGACGCCGGTGGAGAAGCGCGTGCTCAAGCGCACCTCGTGGGTGCGCGACCTCTGGTTCGCCACCGGCAAGCCGGTCTACCGCTTCGTTACCCGCCGCATCCTGCATTGGGAAGACAACGAAGGGCAGGGGCCGAAGCCATGAGCGCGCTGCTGAGCGAAGGCAGCGTGCTGCGTTCGCAATTGCCGGGTGCTGATTTCGTCCATGCCTGCCGGATGGCAGCGCCGCGCAACGGGCGTTCGGCGCTGCAGGCCTATCGCGATATGGCCGCAGCGGTGCCGGGCTGGTTCGACGGCCTGATGGGTCTGCGCAACCGTGGCATGCGGCTGCTGCGCATGAAGGATCTCGGCTCGCTGCGCGCGGTGCAGCAGACAGTCGATCCACGGCCCGGGCAACGTCTCGGCATCTTCACCCTGCAGGCGCTGGGCGAAGATGCCATCGTGCTGGAAGACAATGACCGCCACCTGCGCGTGCAGCTGGCGCTGCAGTGGCACGGCGACGCGTTGGAAGTGGCGACCATCGTGCACACCCACAACGTCTTCGGCCGCCTGTACATGCTGCCGGTCGCGCCGGTGCATCGATGGATCGCGCCGCACCTGCTGAGCAAGCAGGTGCGCGGGTATCAGTAGAGCCACGCCATGCGTGGATGCACTTCGCAGCATGGCGCGGTGAACTGCTACGGCGTCACCGGCACCACCTGCTGGCCGATGAAGTTGCGCTTGCCGTCGAAGTCATAGCCGATCTGCAGCTGGCCGACATCGGGGCACGCATGGCAGTCACGCAGCGGCGTGCGATACAGCAGGCGGATGCCACCCCCGTCCAGCGCTGCGGTACCCGCGGCCTGCGCCGGCGCGAACGGGGTGGCCTGCGGGTTCGCCTTCAGCACCTCCTGCACGCCGGGATCGGCGCGCAGCGTGTCGTCCAGCTGCACCGCATCCACGTCGATGCGCTTGCCTCCAGCATCGACCAGGCGCGTGCCTTCATTGGTGTTGGCGCGGAACGGGTATTCGACGGTGGCCACGCCCAGGCCGTCATGTTCATGCCAGGCGGTTACGTAGGCCAGTTCGCCACCAGTGGACAACTGTTCGGCGGCGGTGACCGCATCGGCACTGGCGCCACCGGCACGCATCGCATCGCGCAGGCAGTCGCGGGTGGCCGCGCTGTCGCCCTGGCGGCAGGCGTTGAGGTCACCATCCCAGACAACGGCCTCGCTCCAGCGCAGCTTGCCATCACCGGCCGCCTTGTCGACGCTGGCGGCGTCATCCTTGGCCGGCGCGCTGCCGGGTTCAGGCGAGCGGCCCTGGCAGGCAGTAAGCAGGGCCAAGCCCAGGGCAGGCAACAACAGGCGGGAACAGCGCATGGCATGGACCTCGTGCAGTGACCGGGGCGTCAGTATCGTCAACGTGCGGTGAACTCCGCGTCGGCGCGGCATACTAGCGGCTCATTGCATACGCTGGAGTGTGGAACGTGGGCAGTCTGCAGGGCAAAACCCTTTTCATCACCGGTGCCTCGCGTGGCATCGGCCTGGCGATCGCATTGCGCGCCGCGCGCGATGGCGCCAACGTCGCCATTGCCGCCAAGTCGTCGGTGCCCAATCCGAAGCTGCCAGGCACCATCCACAGTGCCGCCGAGGCGGTGACCGCAGCGGGTGGCCAGGGCTTGGCGCTGAAGTGCGACATCCGTGAAGAAGACCAGGTGCAGGCAGCCGTTGCTGCCGCCGTGGACACGTTCGGTGGCATCGACATCCTGGTCAACAACGCCAGCGCCATCTGGTTGCGCGGCACCCTGGACACGCCGATGAAGCGCTTCGACCTGATGCAGCAGGTCAATTCGCGCGGCAGCTTCCTGTGCGCGCAGGCCTGCCTGCCGTACCTGCTGCAGGCGCCGAACCCGCACATCCTGACCCTCGCGCCGCCGCCGAGCCTCGATCCCAAGTGGTGGGGCGCGCACACCGGCTACACGCTGGCGAAGATGGGCATGAGCTTTGTCACCCTCGGCCTGGCTGCCGAGTTCGGCCCGCAGGGCGTGGCGGTCAATGCGTTGTGGCCGCGCACGGTCATTGCTACCGATGCGATCAACATGATTCCCGGCGTGGACGTCGGCGGCTGCCGTACGCCGCAGATCATGGCCGATGCTGCACACGCAGTACTGGTGCGCGAGGCGGCGGGCTTCCACGGCCGGTTCCTGATCGATGATGAAGTGCTGGCCGAGGCCGGCGTGACCGATCTTTCCGGATATGCGGTGGATGCGTCGCGTCCGTTGCTGCCGGATCTGTTCCTGGATTGAGCCAGGAGCATCCACGCATGGCGTGGATCTAGTGCCGTTCGGTCTACTGCCGTTCGGTGGGTGCGGACCTTGCTCCGCACCGCGATGGCTCCGGTCGGGCTGCATCCACGCATGGCGTGGATCTACTGTCGCAGGCTTCCGTGCTGCCGGCCGCTGGCCGGCATCATCGTCAATGGCTGAACGTATCCGGCAGCGGTCCGCCACATTTGCGGCAGTGCCGCGCATCGGGCTCGTGGCCTTCCAGCCCGCAGTGCGGACAGCCACGTGCATCGCGGCGCGCGGCCAGTTCGGCTTCGCGCATGGTGCTGGCCAGCTCGGCGGTGTAGATGCCGGTGGGCACGGCGATGATGCTGTAACCGATCAGGATCAGCACCGAGGTGACGAAGCGGCCGAGCACGGTCTGCGGCACGATGTCGCCGAAGCCGACCGTGGCCATCGTCACCACCGCCCAGTACATGCTGCTGGGGATGCTGGTGAAGCCATGGTTGGGGCCTTCGATCAGGTACATCAGCGCGCCGGCGATGATGGTGATGGTGATGACCGTGAACAGGAACACCAGCACCTTGCGCCGGCTGCGCCACAACGACTCCATCAGCACACCGCTTTCTTCGACGTAGCGGGTCAGCTTGAGGATGCGGAACACGCGCAGGATGCGCAGCGCACGCACCACCAGCAGGCTCTGCGCGCCGGGAATGAACAGCGACAGGTAGGTAGGCAGGATCGCCAGCACATCGATGATGCCCCAGATGCTCAGCGCGTAGCGCAGCGGCCTTCGCACCACCGCCAGCCGCAGCAGGTACTCGGCGGTGAAAAGGACGGTGAAGGTCCATTCCAGGATGTACAGGCCGGTGGACCAGCGCGCGTGCAGGTGCTGCACGCTGTCGATCATCACCACGATGACGCTGGCGATGATGGCGACCACCAGGATCAGGTCGAAATTGCGCGAGGGCCGGCTGTCGTGGCGGTAGATGATGTCGAACCACTGGCGGCGCCAGCCGGTCTCGGTGGCGGGGTTCAGCTGAGGGGCGGAAAACGGTCGCATGCGTGCATTGTGCCGCACGGGTTCCGGCGCGAGAATGGGCATTCCTGAACCCTGCCGACTGCCATGACCGCCGCTACCGATCCGCTGATCTCCCTGTCGCACTACTACCTGCCGGTGTACAAGCCCCGCCAGGTGGTGCTGGAGCGAGGCCAGGGCGCCCGCGTGTGGGACAGCCAGGGCCGTGAGTTCATCGACCTGGCCGCGGGCATCGCCGTGTGCGGCCTGGGCCACAACGATCCCGATCTGGTCGCCGCACTGGTCGAACAGGCCGGCAAGCTGTGGCACACCAGCAACGTGTTCTACAGCGCGCCGCCGCTGCACCTGGCCGAGGAACTGGTGAAAGCCAGCCGCTTCGCTGAGCGTGTGTTCCTGTGCAACTCCGGCGCCGAAGCCAACGAAGTGGCGATCAAGATGGTCCGCAAGTGGGCCTCCAGCCAAGGCCGTCCGGCCGACAAGCGCGTGATCATCACCTTCCGCGGCAGCTTCCATGGCCGCACCATGGGCGCGGTGACCGCCACCGCGCAGCCGAAGTACCAGGAAGGCTACGAGCCGCTGCCGGGGGGCTTCCGCTACATCGACTTCAACGATGAAGTACAGCTGGAAACAGCGATGGCCGCCGGCGACGTGGCGGCGGTGATGCTGGAGCCGATCCAGGGCGAGGGCGGGGTTATGCCGGCCAAGTCCGGCTTCCTCAAGCGCGTGCGCGAACTGTGCGACCAGCACAACGCACTGCTGGTGCTGGACGAAATCCAGGCCGGCATGGGCCGTACCGGGACCTTGTTCGCGCACTGGCAGGATGACGTGGTGCCGGACATGGTGACCCTGGCCAAGGCGCTGGGGGGGGGGTTCCCGATCGGCGCGATGCTGGCCGGCCCGAAGGTGGCCGAGACCATGCAGTTCGGTGCCCATGGCACCACCTTCGGCGGCAATCCGCTGGCTGCGGCCGTTGCCCGCGTAGCGCTGCGCAAGCTGGGTTCGGCCGAGATCGCGGCCAATGTCAGCCGCCAGTCGAAGGCACTGCGCGATGGCTTCGCCCGCATCAACGACGAGTTCAAGGTGTTCAGCGAGGTGCGCGGTCGTGGCTTGATGCTGGGCGCCGTGCTGAGCAAGGACTTCGCTGGCCAGGCCGGGGCGATCCTCGACCACGCCGCCGAACAGGGCCTGTTGACCCTGCAGGCCGGCCCGGACGTGCTGCGCTTCGTGCCGTCGCTGAACATCACCGACGAAGAAGTGGCCGAAGGCCTGAAGCGCCTGCGCGCGGCGATTGCTGCGTTCGTCGCAGCGCGCTGAGTTCCGACGCCGGGGTCGGATCCCTCTCCTGCGGACAGGGATCCGACCCTACTGCTGCGGAACCTCCGTAGAGCCGAGCCCATGCTCGGCTCATCGCGATGTCAGGCAACAGCAGCCGTGCATGGGCTCGGCTCTACAGAATTGCGGATCACCGTACCGCGTAGCGCTTCAGTACCTTGCCCAGTCCGCGTCCGTCCTGCACAGTTTCCGCGTGCAGGCCCGCCGCGCGCGCACCGCGCACGTTGGCGAACAGGTCATCGACGAACAGCGTGTGCCCCGGTGCCACGCCGAGGACTGCGAGCGTGCGCAGGAATACCTCCGGCACGGGTTTGCGCAGGCCGAAGTCCGCGCTGCAGAACACGCGTCCCTGCAATGCAGGAAACAGCTGCGGCAGCAGCGTCGGCAGTGCCTGCGTCATCAAGGCACCGTTGTTGGTCAGCACCGCCATTGGCACCTGCAGTTCCTGCAGCCGTTGCAATACCGGCAGTTGCGGGTGGCTGGCCACCTGCCGTGCGGCGATCCAGGTTGGCAGCGTTACCGTCGTGCCGAGCAGTTCGCCAAGCTTGGCCAGATAGCGCGCGCCATCCAGTGCGCCGCTGTCGTGTGCCGCTTCGAGTCCGCTGTCGTACAGCGCGGCCTGCACGTGCGCGGTCGGCACGTCCAGCGCCTGCGCCAGATGCAGCACGCGCTGCGCGCGCTGGTAGTGCACCAGCACGCCGTCAACATCGAGCAGGAGAAGTTCGATCCGCATCGGTCGAGCATGCCATTGCCGCATTCCAGCGCAAACCCTGGACCATAACTGCGACACACGGTCGCAGCCGGGCGGGCAGGCCGCTGCCTAGAATGGCCATCGAACCTGCAGGAGACGTGATGATGAAGGCTTGGATGGTAGCGGTGGGGCTGGGCGCGTTGATGCTGGCGCCGTCGGCGATGGCGCGCGTATGTGCGGTGAGCATCGACAGCACCGACCAGATGAGTTTCAGCAGCCGCGAGATCAAGGTGGCCGCCGATTGCAGCGAAGTTGACCTGACCTTGCGCCACACCGGCAAGCTGGCCGCCACCGCGATGGGCCACAACTGGGTGCTGACCCGCAGCGCCGACTACCAGCCGGTGGCGATGGCGGGCATGCGCATGACCTTGGCCGACAGTTACCTGCCGAAGGCCGACAAGCGTGTTCTGGCCCACACCAAGGTGATCGGTGGTGGCGAGACCACCCGCGTGCGTTTCTCCACGAAGGGCATGCAGAAGGGCGGCGATTACACCTTCTTCTGCTCGTTCCCCGGCCACTTCGCGATGATGAAGGGCAAGTTCGTCTTCGGTTGAGTGCGCAGCAGCCACGCATGGCGTGGCTCTACTTCTGGTAGTAGATCCACGCCATGCGTGGATACGGTGCAAGGCCGTGCCGACCAAGGTCGGCACCTACCAGATCCGATCTCAGCCCTTGGCCGCCTTGAACGCCACGCGCGCCGCTGCCAGCGTGGCCTCGATCACGGCATCATCGTGTGCACTGGACAGGAAGCCGGCCTCGTATGCCGACGGTGCCAGGAACACACCCTGGTCCAGCATCGCGTGGAAGAAGCGGTTGAATGCCGGGATGTCGCAGGCGGTGGCCTGGGCGTAGGTCTCCACCTTCTCAGCGGTGAAGAAAAGCCCGAACATCGCGCCCACCTGGGTGGTGGTCACCGCTACGCCGGCATCGGCGGCCGCAGCTTCCAGGCCCGCGCACAGGCGTGCGGCGCGCGCGCTCAGATCGTCGTGGAAGCCCGGCTGCTGGATCAGCTCCAGCATGGCCAGGCCGGCGGCCATCGCCACCGGATTGCCGCTGAGCGTACCGGCCTGGTAGATCGGGCCGGCCGGGGCAATCTGCTGCATCAGCTCGCGACGGCCACCGTAGGCACCCACCGGCATGCCGCCACCGATGATCTTGCCGAAGGTGGTCAGGTCCGGGGTAATCCCGTAGTGCGCCTGCGCGCCACCAAGGGCAACGCGGAAGCCGGTCATCACTTCATCGAAGATCAGCAGGGTGCCGTGCTGCGTACACAGCTCGCGCAGGTGCTGCAGGTAGCCTTCGCGGGGCGGAATGCAGTTGGCGTTGCCCACCACCGGTTCGATGATCAGGCCGGCGATCTCGCTGCCGCGTGCCTCGAACAGAGCGGTGGCCGCTTCGAAGTCGTTGTAGGGCAGGGTCAGGGTCAGTTCGCTCAGGCCGGCCGGCACGCCGGGCGAGGTCGGCACGCCCAGGGTCAGCATGCCGCTGCCGGCCTTGACCAGGAACGAGTCGCCGTGGCCGTGGTAGCAGCCTTCGAACTTGACGATGCAGTTGCGGCCGGTGGCACCGCGCGCCAGGCGGATCGCCGACAGGGTGGCCTCGGTACCTGAGTTGACCATGCGCACCATCTCGCACGACGGCACCAGGCGGGTGATGGTTTCGGCCATGGTCACTTCCGCTGCGCACGGCGCACCGAACGACAGGCCGTTGTCGATCGCCTTCTTCACCGCCTGGCGCACGGCGGTGTGGTTGTGACCGACGATCATCGGGCCCCACGAACCCACGTAGTCGATGTAGCGGTTGCCGTCGACGTCGTACAGGTAGGCGCCGTCGGCGCGCTCGACGAAGAAGGGTTCGCCACCGACCGACTTGAACGCGCGCACCGGTGAGTTGACGCCGCCGGGCAGCAGTTCCTGGGCGCGGGAGAACAGGGCGTGGGACTGGTCGTGGTTCATGGGGTTTCCTGGGGATTACTGCTGCGTATCGAAACGGGCGAGGTAGGCGCGCTGGGTCGCGACCGGGTCCTGCGCGGCGTAGATACCGCTGACCACGGCCAGCAGATCGGCGCCGGCATCGATGATGGGACCGACATTGTCCGGGCTCAGGCCGCCAATCGCCACCCGCGGCACGCCCAGTGCGGCGCTTTGCCGCAGCTGGTCGGTGTGGGCGCGGCTGCTGGTGACCTTGGTGGTGGTGGGGAAGAACGCGCCGAAGGCCACGTAGCTGGCGCCGGCAGCCACGGCGCGCTCGGCGTTGGCCAGCTGGTCGTAGCAGGAGGCGCCGATGATGGCGTCGGGGCCAAGCAGGCTGCGGGCGGCGGAGATGTCGCCGTCGGTGCCGCCCAGGTGCACGCCGGCTGCGCCGATGGCCTGGGCAAGCATCGGGTCGTCGTTGACGATCAGCGGCACGCCATGGGCGGCGCACAAGGCCTGCAGGGTCGTGGCCTGTTCCCGCCGCAGGGCATCGCTGGCGGTCTTGTTGCGGTACTGCAGCCAGGTGGCACCGGCGGCCAGCAGCGGCGCGGTGCGCGCCAGCAGGCGGGCGGTATCGGGTTCATCCGGGGTGATCAGGTAGACGCCGCGGGGCGTCGGGGAAGCAGAAGTCATCGATGGCTACCGGTGAGTGGACCGCGATGGGACAATGGCGGCCCGTGAATCCAGCCCTGATTATCCGATGAGCGAAGCCACCCCCACCACCCTGCGTACCTGGATGTGCGTGGTCTGCGGATTCCTGTACCGCGAAGCGGATGGGCTGCCGGAAGAGGGCATCGCTCCAGGAACGCGCTGGGAAGACATCCCCGAGACCTGGACATGCCCGGATTGCGGCGTGACCAAGGACGATTTCGAGATGGTCGAGATCGATTGAGCGCAATCGCCGCCGGGCATGGCCCGGCGCTACCGGTGGGTGCGGACCGTTGGTCCGCACACCGGACAACCTCAATGCAGCCGTGGTGCCGGCCCGCCGAGATCAATCAGCTTCTCGCGCAGCCATTGCGCGTCGCTGGCCTCGGGGTTGCGCTTCAGGTACAGGCCCAGGTCGGTGCGGGCCCCGGCCAGGTAGTCCAGCTGCAGATAGGCCAGGCCGCGATCACGCAGGGCATCGTCCTGTTCGGGAGCGAGCTTGAGCAGGCGGTCGGCACTGCGTGCGGCACGATCCCACTCGCTGGCCTCGGCATAGACCCCGTGCAGGTTGCGCAGCATGCGGATCAGGATCGCGCGGCTCGGTGCAGGATCGAGGATCTGCGCGAGCACCTGGTCGTCGGGCATCTGCCCGCCCAGGTGCGACTTGGCGCGTTCGCGCAGTTCGTCCACGTCCAGCGGGCGGCCACCGTTGAACGGGTCCATCACCAGCACGCCATCGTCGACCGGCAGGCGCACCAGGAAATGACCGGGAAATGACACCCCGTCCAGCGGAATGCCCAGCCGTCGCGCCACTTCCATCTGCACCAGCGCCAGCGAGATCGGATTGCCCAGACGGCGCTCGAAGACCTGGTTGAGGTAGCTGTTGCGCGGGTCGTAGTACTCCTGATGGTCGCCGCTGTAGCCCAGCTCATCGAACAGATGCCGGTTGATGGCCGCCATCTTCAGCGGGCTGTGCTCGATGCTGTCCACCTCAGCGCGCAGGTGCTCGACGTGGCTCTGCACCAGCGCATCGTAGGTCGACGGCTGCAGATCGGGATATTCATCGCGCGCAATCAGCAGCGCGGTCGGCAGCAGTGGCAGCGCCTCGTCGTCGAAGGCGGCCAGTGCATCCCAGTCGGGGAGTGTGATCCGGTCCTGCATGTCCACAGACTGGCGGCAATCGTGGACGGTTTCAAGCAGTGCGGCGTGAAAAATTCAGGGGTCAGAGCCCTTTCGCGTGCGAAAGGGATCCGACCCCCTGCAGGGTTGCCGGCCAGCGGCCGGCACTACCGCGGGTGCCGGGCGCAGCCCGGCCGAACCTTTATTTCTCGATGCCCGGGCCGAAGGTCAGCTCGGTCCCATCCTTCAGCTTGAGCTTCTCGGCCTGGCCGGCGTTGAGCTCCAGCACGAAGCGTGCCGGGCCACCGCTGGGGTAGGGCGGGCACATGTCGCCGGCCGAGCACGGCGGCACATCGCGTTGCTGGCTCACCAGCCGCCGCTCGCTGTCGAAGTACAGGATGTCCAGCGCGATCTTGGTGTTCTTCATCCAGTACGCCTGCATTTCCTCGCGGTCATGCACGAACAGCATGCCGTGGTCCTCGGCCATCTGATCGCGGAACATCAACCCGCGCGCACGGGTTTCATCGTTGGTGGCCAGTTCAACGTCATAGCGCGCACCGTCAAGTTCCACCCAGTGGCGGGCGGCATCGGTGGCGCAGCCGGCCAGGGCCAGCAGCGGGAGCATCAGCAGTGAGCGCAGCAACGACATCGTCAGGGTCCTTCGAAAGGGTCAGAGCACGATCGGCGGTTCGCCGCCGACGATCACCACATCGGCACGGCGACGTGCGAACAGGCCGACACAGACCACGCCCGGCAGCTGGTTGAGCTCGCGCTCCAGCTTTTCCGGGTCGGTGATCTGCAGGTTGTGGATGTCCAGGATCTGGTTGCCGTTGTCGGTCACCACGCCTTCGCGCCAGGTCGGCTGGCCGCCGGTCATGTCGCGGATCTGGCGGGCGATCAGGCTGCGTGCCATCGGGATCACTTCCACCGGCAGCGGGAACCTGCCCAGCACCGGCACCTGCTTGCTCGGGTCGACGATGCAGACGAAGCGTTCGCTGGCCTCGGCGATGATCTTCTCGCGCGTGAGTGCAGCGCCGCCGCCCTTGATCAGGCACTTGTTGGTATCGCACTCGTCGGCGCCATCCACGTACAGCGACAGGGTGCCGGTGTGATTCAGTTCGATCACCTCGATGCCATGCTGCTTCAGGCGCGCGGTGCTCTGCTCGGAACTGGACACCGCACCCTTGATGCGATGCTGGATGCGGGCCAGCGCATCAATGAAATAGGCGACAGTGGAGCCGGTACCGACACCGACGATCATGCCGTCTTCGACGTACTCGATGGCCTTTTCGGCGGCCAGGCGCTTGGCTTCAGACATTGCGGGGAGCTCTCAGGCAGGGAATCAGGATTTCTTTTCCAGCGACAGCAGCAGCTTCCACTGCGTGGCGGTCACCGGGAACACCGACAGGCGGTTGCCCTTGGCAACCAACGGGAAGCCTTCGCCGAGTTCCTCGGCATGCAGCTTGATCTCGTCCAGCGCGATCACCTGCTTCAGCTTGCGGTCGAAGGCCACGTCCACCAGCATCCAGCGCGGGTTCTCGCGCGTGCTCTTGGGGTCGTGGTAGTCGGATTTCGGATCGAACTGGGTGTCATCCGGATAGGCCGCGCTGGCCACCGTGGCCAGGCCGACGATGCCTGGCACCTTGGTATTGGAGTGGTAGAACAGGATGCCGTCGCCGACCTGCATGCCATCGCGCATGAAATTGCGCGCCTGGTAGTTGCGCACGCCATTCCAGGGTTCAACCTTGACCTTGGCCAGGTCATCGATGGAAAAAGCGTCCGGTTCGGACTTCATCAGCCAGTAGCGCTTGCGGGCGGTCATGCGTTCACGGGGGCAGCGGAAGGGAGCAGGGTGCCGGCTTCAGTGCAGATCGCATCCACCGGCACGTCCCAGGACGCTACCGGCAAGGACTCGACCTGCTGCACCGAGAATGCCGCGCCGACCAGCCAGGGTGGCGCCGGCCGATCATGGCGGAAGGCGAAGCTGCGATCATACCAGCCGCCTCCCATTCCCAGCCGCCGGCACTGTGCGTCGAAGCCCACCAGCGGCGCCACCACCAGGGCCATCTGCGCTGGTTCCAGTGTGTCTTCGAGGGCGATGTCCGGTTCGGGGATGCCGTAACGGTTGCTGGTCAGCGGTTGGCCGGGGCGCCAGGGCGCGAAGCGCAACACGTCGCCGTGCAGTACCGGCAGGCAGTAACGCAGCGTGTCGGGCAGCTGCAGCTGCCAGCGATGCAGGGCGATCTCGCCATCCAGCGCCCAGTAGCCGGCCACGGCGCCTTCGCGCGGGGCGAACGGCAGTGTCAGCAGCGCATCGGCCAGCGATTCGGCAGCGGCGATACGGGCGGGGGCGGAGAGGTCGCGGCGGCGTTGCCGCAGGTCGTGGCGCAAGGCCTGTCGCGGGTCGGTCATGGCAGCGTGCGGCAAGGATCAGCCGTCATTGTGCCGGAAAGAACAAGGGCGACGCCCGAAGACGCCGCCCTTGCTGGAATATTGCATTCTCCGCAATGTCGATGCATGCGAAACGACCTTGAACCCGCGGGCTCAAGTGGGAACGTTGGAGAACCATCGGGCTTCCCGCTGCAAGGCGGACCTGCACTCCCGGCGCTGTCGCGCTCCCGGTGTCGTTCTTAAGGGACAAGGCGAATGTTTGCACATGCCGTCGAGTACCGCAGAGAACGCGTGGCCATTATAGCCAGCACGCAGGATCTGGATAGGCCGTTCGTCGGCAACAGTGCGTGCCAATTCAGAAAAGAGAAGGCGCATTCCGCGCCTTTCTCACGTGCTGCTGTCGATTGCCCGGTCCAGACGCCGGTTCAGGTCGGCCAGGGTCTGCTGCAGGGCTACCGCCTGGCGGGCGTTCTCATCGCGCAGCTGCTGCAGTTCGTGCGCCAGGTTGAGCGCTGCCAGCACCGCGATGCGGTCGACGGCGGCCATCCGGTTGCTGCCACGGATCTCGCGCATGCGCGCATCCAGCAGGCGGGCGGCCGCCATCAGGCTGTCGCGTTCATCGCCACCGACGCCAACCGTGTATTCACGGTCGAGGATGCGGACGCTGACCGGTTCGGCACTCATGTGTGCTGCTCCAGGGATTTGAGCCGGGTGATCATCGCTTCCACCCGCGAACGCGCCTGCTCGTTCTTGGCCAGCAGCGTCGAGCGTTCGGCCACCAGCTGTTCCTGCTGATGGCGCAGGCTGCGGTTCTCCTCGGCCAGCCGCTGGTTGCGGTCGAGCAACGCCTCCACACGGGCGGCGAAGGCCTGCAGCTGGGCAAGGGGATCGGCGGGTTCCATGCCCGCACGATAGGCAAGCCGGGTCAGGGCGGTCAAGCACTGTCGCAGCAGGCCCCGGCGGCCACGAAGCGCAGGCGGACACATTGCTACACTACCCGGCTCACGGGCGCGCGCGTGCGCGCTCCGCAGTTTCCCTTCCGAACGAGCCGCACGATGACCGAACTTCCCTCCGTCGACGACGTTACCCGCGCCAGCCAGGAACTGGGCCTGGGCGCCACTGCTGCCGAGCTGCATGGCGGGCTGTGCGGCTGGCTGGCCGCTGGCGGTGCCCCCGGCAATGACTGGCCGGCGCGCGTGCTGGCCGACGACAATCTGCCGCAGGTGGCTGCCGACAGTGCGCTGGCGCAGTTGCTGGAGGCCACCATCAAGCAGCTGGAAGACCGTGACTTCGCCTTCGAGCTGCTGTTGACCGACAGCAGCGACGTGGCCGCGCAGGCGGACGCCATGTTCAGCTGGACCCGTTCCTTCCTGGGCGGCTTCGGCCTGGGCAGTGGTGGTCACCGGCCGACCTTGTCCGAAGAAGGCGAGGAGGCACTGAACGACCTGGCCAGCCTGGCCCGTGCCTCCAGCGAGGACTTCGAAGCCGGCGGTGATGATGACGACGAAGCCCTGTCGGAAATCGAAGAGTTCATCCGGGTGGCAGTATTGCTGCTGCACGGTGACGTGGTGCTGGCCGCGCGCCATCGGCAGCGCCTGAACTGATGGATATCAAGCAGCGCACCGGCATCGCTGCCGGCGAGTACAAGCGTCGTCGCCGGCAGCTGATGGACATGGCGGGCGAAGACGCGATCCTGGTGCTGCCGGCGGCATCGGAGAAGGTGCGCAGCCTCGATACCCATTATCCGTACCGGCAGGATTCGGATTTCCAGTACCTGAGCGGCTTCCCGGAGCCGGAAGCGGTGCTGGTGCTGATTCCCGGTCGCCGTCACGGCGAAGCCATCCTGTTCTGCCGCGAGCGTGATCCCGAGCGCGAAGCCTGGGATGGCGGTCGCGCCGGCCAGGACGGTGCCGTCGCGCAGTTCGCGATGGACGATGCGTACCCGATCACCGATCTGGACGACATCCTGCCGGGCCTGCTGGAAGGGCGTTCGCGGGTGTACTACCACTTCGGCCGCGATGCAGACTTCGACCTGAAGCTGATCGGCTGGGTGAACCGCGTACGTTCGCAGGTGCGCCATGGCGCACAGCCACCGCATGAGTTCCTGGAACTGGGCCATCTGCTGCACGAGCAGCGGTTGTTCAAGTCCGGTGCCGAGGTGGCGTTGATGCAGCGCGCGGCCGACATCAGCGTGCTGGCGCATCGTGCCGCCATGCAGGCCGCGAAGGCGGGCATCCACGAATACGAGCTGCAGGCCGAGCTGGAGCGGGTGTTCCGCGCCAACGACGCGGTGCCTGCGTATTGCAGCATCGTCGGTGCCGGCCGCAACGCCTGCATCCTGCATTACCGCGACAACAACGCGCGTTCGCGCGACGGTGAACTGGTGTTGATCGATGCCGGTGCCGAGTTCCGCGGCTATGCGAGTGACATCACCCGCACGTTCCCGGTCAACGGTCGTTTCAGCACCGAGCAGCGCGCGCTGCATGATCTGGTGGGCGCGGCGCAGGCGGCGGCACTGGCCCAGGCCAAACCGGGCGTAGCGTACGAAATGGGCCATCTGGCGGCGGTGCAGACCCTCACCGAGGGGCTGCTGCAGCTGGGTCTGTTGAAGGGCACGCTGGAAAAGAATCTTGCTGAAGGGTTGTACCAGCGTTTCTACCGGCACAAGACCGGGCACTGGATCGGGTTGGATGTGCACGACGTAGGCGATTACCGCCTGGCCGGCGATTCGCGTCTGCTGGAGCCGGGCATGGCATTCACCATCGAGCCGGGGCTGTACATCGGCGTAGACGACACGACAGTGGAACCGCGCTGGCGTGGCATCGGCATCCGTACCGAAGATGACGTGCTGATCACCGACGACGGGCATCGGGTGCTGACCGAAGGCCTGGCGCGCAGCGCCAACGAGATCGAAGCGTTGATGGCGGGGTAAGGGTTTTCGGCAGGGCTTGCAGCCCTGTACCTGCAGAGGCAACAGCCACAGCAACAGCAGCAGCAACAGCGGCATTCCGTGGGATGGCGGGGTACTGTGGGTTTGCGGGGCCGCCGTGAACCCATCCATGGGGGCTTGGTCGCCGCATCCATGCGGCTCACACCCCGCAAACCCACAGTACCCCGCCTTCGACAGTTTCCTGTGATCTGCGGCGTGGATGACGCTCTTCTGTAGAGCCGAGCCATGCTTGGCTTACGCGCGAAGCGCGTGGGTTCCGAACAAGAGCAGCCGAGCATGGCTCGGCTCTACAAAGGCGCGGAAGACGCGAGCTCGCGCAGCGAGCGACCCGCTTTTGCTTTTCTTTCTATCTTCCGTGGCTGGCCGCACACGGAAACTGTCAGAGGCGGGACGGGGTGGGTTCGCGGGGGTGTCCGCCGCATGGATGCGGCGGCCAAGCCTCCAGGGATGGATTCACGGCGTCCCCCGCGAATCCACCCCGGCCCGCCAACCGCGGCTTTTGATTTCAGCATCCAACCACGAGGGGCTCAGCCGTTGGCCGCCGCAAACACCGGGCGCGTCAGGTTGTCCGCTTCGCCATCAGTGCACAGCACTTCGTCTTCAATGCGGATGCCGCCGTACGGACGGAAGAAGTCCACACGCTCCCAGTTGATTGCATCGCCATGACCGGCGGCCTTCACTTCGTTCAACAGCATGTCGATGAAGTACAGGCCCGGCTCGATCGTCACCACCATGCCCGGCTCCAGCACGCGGGTCAGGCGCAGGTACGGATGGCCGGCGGGACGCTCGATGCGGCCGCCTTCATCGCTGGCCGCGAAACCGGCCACGTCGTGCACCTGCAGGCCGATCAGGTGGCCGATGCCATGCGGGAAGAACGCGGCGCTGACGCCGGTTTCCAGCGCAGTCTGCGGCGACACCCTGATCACGCCGAAGTCCTTCAGCACGCCCATCAGCGACAGGTGCGCGTCAACATGCAGCTGCTTGTAGTCGAAGCCCGGGCGCACCGCTGCGCACATCTGCTGCTGGGCGGCATCAACGGCTTCGATCATCGCCGCGAACTCGTCATGACCGGCAGCGGCGTAGGTACGGGTGATGTCGCTGGCATAACCGTACGCGCTGGCGCCGGCATCGATCAGGAAGCTGCGCAGCGGCTGCGGTGCCTTGCGGCCCAGCTCGGTGTAATGCAGCACCGCCGCATGCTCATTCAGGGCCACGATGTTGCCGTACGGCAGTTCAGTGGCGTCCTGGCCCACCGCCTGGCAGTACGCCATGTGGATGCTGAACTCGTCGGCGCCGTTGCGGAACGCCGCTTCGGCCGCGCGGTGGCCGCGCACGCCCAGCACCTGTGCCTGGCGCATCAGTGCGATTTCATACGGCGTCTTGCTGCCGCGATGCCATTCCAGGTAGTTCACCACCGGCGCGGGATTGTTCGGCACATACGCGCCCAGCGCGCTCTGCGGTTCGCCGAGAATCGCGCAGCGCGCCGGGTTGGAGGGCAGCAGTGCCAGCGCTTCGTCCGGCGTGCGGATGACGTGGATGTCGAAGTGTTCGACCCACCAGCCGCTCGGTGCATCCGGCACCACGTGCCAGTAATCGAACGGCTGGTGGAAGATCACCGCCGGACGTTTGCCCGGGGTGAACACGATCCAGCTGTTGGGTACGCGGGTCAGCGGCAGCCAGGCCTTGAACTGCGGGTTGACCGCGTACGGATAGTCACGGTCGTCGAAGACCTGGTAGTGCAGGGTGCCGCTGGGCACCACCAGATGGTCGAAGCCGCCGCGTGCCAGCGCCTGCTCGGCGCGTCGGCACAGCACGGCCAGGTGGTCGGGATACAGGGCGCCGGGGTCTTGCTGGATCATTGCGGTGGCTCGACACGGAAAACGGCCTTAGATTCTGCCGGATACCGACGCAATCCGCTGTGCCGGAACCGGCACTCAGTCCGTCGAAACCGGTGCCCCGTCGCTGTCTTCGCCGATCCACCGGCGTAGTTGCTGCCGATGCTCGCGTGACAGGGTCAGGAAGCGGAAGCCTGCCCAGCTCTGGCCGGGTGCATGCGCCGGTTCGCTCCACAGCAGGTGTACGCCGACATCGATCAGCTCGCTGCGGCCATCGGCCGAGGGCAGCGGGAAGCGCAGCTGATACAGCGCATCGTCGCGCAGCGCCGCACTGGCCAGCATCAGCATGCCAGTCTCTGACACGTTGCCAAGCCGGCCAACCACGCTGTCGCGCATCTGGTCGGTCACCGGTACCAGGTCGGAGACCTGCCGGCGCGGCGCGCGGCGGGTATCAACAGGCGGTTGCGTACTCATGCGTTGGGCTCCTGCGGTCGACGTCCGGCCAGCGCGCGCAATGCGCTCAGGCTTGCCTGCCAGGCGCGGTCGACCAGCCGGCCCTTTTCTTCGGTGACCAGTTGCGCGCGTCCGCCGCTCATCTGCCGGGCCAGCGTATCCAGGGTGGTTTCGCCGATCTTCTGCCCCCGCGCGTTGACGAACAGCACATGGCCGGTCAGCAGGCTGTACCAGGATAAGCGCTGGCGACGCAGAGTGCCTTCGCCGTCATCGATATCGAACCAGCTGCCGAAGGGCAGCGCGCACAACTGCTGGTAGCAGGCCTCCTCGGCCTCGCTACGCGGTGCGGAATCGCTTGCCAAGACCTGTGCGCCTGCGTGTTCGCCCAGGCGCGCATGGGCCTTCAGGCGCGCGCTGAGTTCGGTGCGCGAGGTGCTTTCATCTTCGCCACCCGGAGTGGACAGGCGACGCGCAACGGCGGCTGCCTCCTCTGCGTGGTAGCCGACCTGCAGCAGGGCAGATTCAACCTCGGCGGCCAGCGGAGCGTCGGTCGCGCTGCTTTCGCTGGCAGCCTCGGCAGTGATCGCCGCGATGCGTTCGGTCTGCTGCAGGCGCTCCTGCCACTGCGGAGAATCTTCGCCGTGGCGCAGGCGGGTAAGGGTCAATGCGTCTGCCCAGGCCTGGCGCAGCAGTGTCTGCACGAAGCGTGGCGGTTCCTGCGTGTCGCAGCATTGGTCGATCTGCGCATTGGCCTGGCGGCGCGCAAGTTCCAACCGTTCCTTGCCGCGTGCCGCTTCCACGTGACGGCGCTCTGCCAGTTCGGCACGGTGCGCGGCGGCACGCTGGTGCTGCTGTATCTCTTCGTTGGCAGCGGCAAAGGCCTCGGGCGTGCGTGCATCCTGGCCCAGCAGGCCCTGTACGCTCTGCGCCAGCCGTTGCAGCAGCTGCGGGTCGACATCGTCATCGCCGAGCCAGCTGGCGCCGGCTTCAGCGACATGGTTGAGCAGTTCGCGTGCCGGGTGTTCGTCGCGCACGAAGAACCCGGGGTCAGCCATCGCTGCGCGTGCCAGTGGTACCTGCAGGCGCGCGAGCAGGGCGGCCGGCACCGGGTCCGGCCGTTGCTGCTGCTGGACCTGCTGCAGCAGCAAGCGCAGCAGATCGAGGTTGTCGCGGTCGTGGCTGCCGAGGCTGGCCTGCGCGCCGTGTTCGCTGCGCAGCTGGGCGACCACCGCGGCCTGCAGATCAGTCATGGCGCTGGCGGCACTGGCCTGGCCCTGCAGACGCGCCAGCACGGCATCAACCGCCGCACTGGGCAGGGCTGGCGAGTCCGCCGCTGGCTGCGGGGCATGTCGCGCCCGTTGCAGCATTTCATGCAGCACGTTGCTGGCCGGTACCGTCAGCCCGGCCGACGCGCCCGGCGCAGCCGCATCGGCGAAGGCGTCCTGCATCAACGTCGACCACGAGCCGGCCGGTGCCGAGCCACCCCAGCCGGTCATCGGCGTGGGCACGCGCGGTGACGGGCGACCACTGCGGCCGCTGCCGACCGACTGGGTGATGATCCGGCGGGTGCTCGAAGAACGGGCCAGGTACGGGGTGTAGACCAGGCCGGGCAGGATGCCGTGCTGCGCCAGCAGCGCATTGGCGCGGTCGAGCACATCGCCCAGACGCTCCAGCACCTGCCGCTCGAAGCTGCGGTACAGCGCCATCTGCACGTCGGCGCTGAGGGCATCCTGTTCGGCCAGCTTGCGCACCATGGTGCACAGGGCCTGCGGTGCCAACGGCAGGGTATCGGCTTCAAAGGCTGGTGCGCCGGCAACAACACCCAGGCGCTGGCCGAGCAGGTTCAATGCGTTGGCCGAACGCAGCGTTTCCCGGCGCACCATTTCGGTCAGCAGCAGGTCGCGGTCGACCTCATGCTCAGCCACCAGGGTCAACCCCAGCATGCCGGGCAACGGCGGTGGGGTGACGGCGGCCACGACCGGTGTGGCCGGTTCCCGCAGCCGCGCAAGCGCATCGGCCAGCGCATCGAGCATGCGGTCGCTGAAGTGACCGGCGAAAGCATGCAGCTGGCCGCGCTGGCCCAGCAGGTCAGCCTGCTGTTGCGGGTTGCGGGCATGGTCGGCGTCATGCAGCAGGGTCTGCTCCAGCGCTTCCACGGTCAGGATCAGCGGTGCCGTCAGGGCCTGGTGGCACAGGCCGATCAACGCGCCCAGCAGCTCGCGTACACGCGGCGGCAGGTCGGCCGCGGCCAGGCGGGCAGTGTCGGCACTGGAAAGAGAGAAGACAGCAGACATCGGCGAGGGGGTCCGGATTCCCGCGGATCGATCTTGGAATCTACCGTGTCGGCCGGTGAAGGCGCTACTTTAGCGATGGATTCATTCAGCGCGGCCTTCCTCGGCTGCGCCGCAGGCGGATCATTCTTCCAGGAACAGGCTGACCACATCGTTGGTGAAGCGCCGGCCGAGCTCGGTCGGTTGCACGTACCCATCTGCCACGACGAGCCAGCCGCGCTGCACCGCTTCGCCCAGTGGTACGTCCAGAACGCTGCGGGCCAGGCCGGTCCGCGATTCGAAGTCGCGCAGGCTGAACCCTTCGTGCAGGCGCAGCAGGTTGAGCATGTACTCGAACGGCAGGCGATCGGCGGCGATCACCTCGTCGCCCCCGAAGGATGCGGCCGTGCCGGCGGTATCCATGAACGTCTGCGGGTGCTTGTGCTTCCAGCGTCGCAGCACGTGTTCCTCGGCGCCGGAACTGATCTTGCCGTGTGCGCCGGCGCCAATGCCGAGGTAGTCACCGAAACGCCAGTAATTCAGGTTGTGCGCGCTCTGCCGGCCGGGGCGGGCATAGGCGCTCACCTCGTACTGGCCGAAACCGGCCTGCGCCAGCAGCGCCTGGCAGTGTTCCTGCATGTCCCACGCATTGTCTTCGTCGGGGATGCCCTGCGGCGGCCGCGCGAAGAACACGGTGTTCGGTTCCAGGGTCAGCTGGTAGTGCGAGATGTGCGTCGGCTGCAACGCGAAGGCGCGTTCCAGGTCGGACTCGGCACCGGCCAGGGTCTGCTCCGGCAGGGCGTACATCAGGTCGATGTTGAAATTGTCGTAGCCCGCGTCCTGCGCCATCTTCACCGCGCGCTCGGCCTCGCCACTGTCGTGGATGCGGCCCAGGCGCTTGAGCATCGCATCATCGAAACTCTGGATGCCGAAGCTGAGACGGTTGACCCCGGCCGCACGATAGCGGTCGAAGCGGCCGTGCTCGGCGGTGCCCGGGTTGGTTTCAAGGGTGATCTCGGCATTGGGCGCGAAGCGCAGGCGGGCGCTGGCCTGCTGCAGGAAGCGGTCGATGGCTTCCGGCGGGAACAGACTGGGCGTGCCGCCACCGAAGAACACGCTGCTGACCACCCGGCCCCAGACCAGCGGCAGGTCCTGGTCGAGGTCGCGCACCAGTGCATCGATGTAGGCATCGAATGGCAGTTCGCCCTTGGCCTGGTGCGAGTTGAAATCGCAGTACGGGCACTTGCGCACGCACCACGGCAGATGCACGTACAGCGCCAGCGGCGGTGGCACCAGACGTGGCGGGGTGTCGTGGTCGCAGGACTCGCCGGACAGGTGGTTGCAGTGGTCGTGGTCGTGGGCGTGCGGCATGGCAGTCATCGGTAGTGCCGGCCGCGGGCCGGCTTCCCTGTGTTGATCAAGTGATGTATCAGAGCCAGGCCGCGAGCTGCTGCTTGAGCTGCTGCAGGGCGATGGCGCGATGGCTGATGGCATTCTTCAACGCCGGCTCCATTTCCGCAGCGGTAAGTCCATGGGTGGTATCCAGGAACACCGGGTTGTAGCCGAAGCCGTTGCTGCCGCGCAGTTCGCGGATGATCTGCCCTTCCCAGCGGCCTTCGCAGATCAGCGGCTGCGGATCGGTGGCATGGCGCAGCAGCACGATCACCGCATAGAAGCGCGCGCTGCGCTGGCCATCGGCGATGTCGGCCATCGCGTCCAGCAGCTTGGCATTGTTGGCCGCCGCGTTGGTCGGATGGCCCGCATAGCGCGCGCTGTACAGACCCGGCGCACCGCCGAGGGCATCGACGATCAGGCCCGAATCATCGGCCAGCGCCGGCAGGCCGGTCGCTTCGCAGGCGGCGCGCGCCTTCAGCAGCGCGTTCTCGACGAAGGTCAGGCCAGTCTCTTCCACATCGCCCAGGCCCAGTTCGGCGGCCGAAGTGATCTGCAGCGGCAGGTCGGCGAGGATTTCCTGCATTTCCACCAGCTTGCCAGCGTTGTGGCTGGCCAGGACAAGCTTCTTCATCAGCGGGGCTCCAACAGGTCCCAGGTGTTGCCGTACAGGTCACGGAACACCGCGACCGTGGCGTAGGGTTCTTCGCGCGGCTCTTCCAGGAATTCGACACCGGCGGCCAGCATCGCCGCGTGATCGCGGCGGAAGTCATCGGTATTGAGGAAGAAGCCGACGCGGCCGCCGGTCTGGTTGCCGATGCGGCTGCGCTGTTCGTCGTTGCTGGCGCGGGCCAGCAGCAGGGCGGCAGCGCTGCCATCGGTCGGGCCGACCACCACCCAGCGCTTGTTGCCCTGGTCGATGTCGTCCAGCAGCTGGAAGCCGAGCTTGCCGGTGTACCAGGCAATGGCTTCGTCGTAGTCGGCCACCACCAGGGTGGTCAGGGCAATGCGCCGGTTCATGCCGACAGCGCTGCCTGCTGCGCGGCCAGCAGCTCGGCCACGCCCTTTTCCGCCAGGCCCAGCAGCGCATCCAGTTCGTCACGACGGAAGGCATGGCCTTCAGCGGTGCCCTGCAGTTCGATGAAACCGCCGCCGTCGTTCATCACCACGTTCATGTCGGTGTCGCAGTCGCTGTCTTCGGGGTAATCCAGGTCCAGCACCGGGGTGCCGCGGTAGACGCCGACCGACACCGCCGCCACCGCGCCGAGGATCGGGTTGCGCTTGATGTCACCGCGCTTCATCAGCACGTTCACCGCATCGACCAGGGCCACATAGGCGCCGGTGATGGCAGCGGTGCGGGTGCCGCCGTCGGCCTGCAGCACGTCGCAGTCGAGGGTGATGGTGCGTTCGCCCAGTGCGTTGCGGTCCACGCAGGCGCGCAGGCTGCGGCCGATCAGGCGCTGGATCTCCAGCGTGCGGCCACCCTGCTTGCCGCGTGCGGCTTCGCGGTCGCTGCGGGTGTGGGTGGCGCGCGGCAGCATGCCGTACTCGGCGGTCACCCAGCCTTCGCCCTTGCCACGCAGGAAGCCCGGCACCCGGTTCTCGATGCTGGCCGTGCACAGCACGCGGGTTTCACCGAAGCAGACCAGCACCGAACCTTCGGCGTGGCGGGTGAAACCGCGCTGGATGACGACCGGGCGCAGCTGATCGGGCTGACGGCCACTGGGGCGGAAATCGGACATGGGGCAGGTTCCGTAGGGAAAGGGAGTACGCCGCCATCCCCGCGGCCTTCACGGGGCGGGGAAAGGGGCTCAAAAGAGACCGCTAGGGTACCATTCCCCCTTTGCAAGCACCGGATACATCCATGATTCGAAGCATGACGGCCTATGCCGGCGGCGAGCGTTCCACCACGTGGGGAACGCTGGGCTGCGAGCTGCGCTCGGTCAACCACCGGTTCCTGGAAGTGGGCACCCGCCTGCCCGAGGAACTGCGCGCATTGGAACCGCAGCTGCGCGAGCGCATTTCCGCGCGCCTGAGCCGTGGCAAACTGGATCTGGTGATGCGCCTGCGCGCGCCGGAATCGGCTGCCAGCCTGCAGATCAACGAGGTGCTGCTGGGCCAACTGGGCCAGCTGGCGCACCGCCTGACCTCCGATTTCCCCAACCTGCAGGTCAGCTTCACCGATCTGCTGCAGCTGCCGGGCGTCACCCAGGGCGAGGCCACCGATGCCGCGGCCCTGCAGGTCGAAGCACTGGCGCTGCTGGATCAGGTGCTGGACGGCTTCATCGCCGCCCGCGAGCGTGAAGGCAGTACGCTGGCCACCGCCATCGCCGAGCGCGTGGGTGCCATCGAGCGCATCGCCGCCGAGGTCCGTACGCTGATTCCAGCCATTCGCGACGGCCAGCGCGCCAAGCTCGCCGCCCGTCTGGCCGACCTGCCGCATCCGGTCGATCCTGGCCGCGCCGAGCAGGAACTGGTGATGTGGCTGCAGAAGCTGGATGTGGACGAGGAGCTGGATCGCCTGTCCAGTCACATCGTCGAGATCCGTCGCGTGCTCAAGCAGCGTGAACCGGTTGGCCGCCGCCTGGACTTCCTGCTGCAGGAGTTCAACCGCGAGGCCAACACGCTGGGCTCGAAGTCGGTGGACAGCCGCACGTCCAATGCCGCGGTCGAGCTGAAGGTGCTGATCGACCAGATCCGCGAGCAGGTGCAGAACATCGAATGAGCATTTCCACGCCTCCGGCCGCGATCGCACGCGGCACGCTGTACATCGTTGCCGCGCCCTCCGGCGCCGGCAAGAGCAGCATCGTCAACGCCACCCTGGCGCGCGACCCGCAGATCGCCCTGTCGATCTCGTTCACCTCGCGCGCCATGCGCCCGGGTGAAGTGAACGGCCAGCACTACCACTTCGTCAGCGCGGAAAAGTTCGAGGAGATGATCGCTGCCGGCGACTTCTTCGAACATGCCTGGGTGCATGGCGACTGGAAGGGCACCGCCCGGCAGTCGGTGGAGCCGCAGCTGAACGCCGGCCAGGACGTGCTGCTGGAAATCGACTGGCAGGGCGCGCAGCAGGTGCGCCAGCTGGTGCCGGGCACGGTGACGGTGTTCATCCTGCCGCCGTCCAAGCAGGCCCTGCAGGACCGCATGCGCAAGCGCGGCCAGGACAGCGAGGCGGTCATCGCCCAGCGCCTGGGCGCCGCCCGCGATGAAATGCTGCACTTCAACGAATTCGACTACGTCATCGTCAATGAAGTGTTCGACACCGCCGTGGACGAGCTGTGCGCGATCTTCACCGCCAGCCGCCTGCGCCGGGAGGCCCAGAAGGTCCGGCACGCAGGCCTGATCCAGGCCCTGTTGACCCCGGATGCGAGTTCAACTGATTGATTCCTAAAGGGTCCGGTGGGGGTTGGCTTGATTTTGTCCAGCCCCTGCCAGTACACTCCGTCCCCTTTCCCTCATTCGACTGAGCGGCCGACCGGTCGCCGGGAGCCCGTATGGCCCGCATTACCGTAGAAGATTGCCTGGAAGTCGTTAACAACCGTTTCGAGCTGGTGATGATGGCCTCCAAGCGCGCCCGTCAGCTCGCCAATGGTGTGCAGGCCACGCTGGACAACAGCGAGACCGAGGACAAGCCGACCGTGCTGGCGCTGCGCGAGATCGCCGCCCGCAGGATCGACAACGCGCTGATCGACGAAGTCGAGAAGTCCGAGCGCGAGCGCGCCGAGCGTGAAGCGCTGGAGTGGGCCGCTGCTGAAGTGGTCGCCGACGAAGACATGTCCAAGAACGACGATTGATCGCATCGATCAACGTCATCGCTGGATACGCCGAACAGCCCGCCCCGTGCGGGCTGTTTCGCATTCAGGGTTTGCCGTAAACGTCGCGCTGGCATAGGCTTTGGCCATGAACCCAGGCCCCACTGCCAAGGTCGCCGCAGTCCCCGCTGCCGCCGTACCCGATTACGTCCTCCAGCTCGAACGCGCCGCCCACTACCTGCCGCCCGAGCAGCTGCCGCTGCTGCGCCGTGCGTGGGAAGTCGGTGCCTCCGCGCACGCTGGGCAGACGCGCAAGTCGGGCGAGCCCTATATCACCCATCCGGTGGCCGTGGCCCAGGTGCTGGCCGAGCTCGGCCTGGACGTGGAAGCGCTGATCGCCGCGATCCTGCACGACACCATCGAAGACACCCCGCTGACCCGCGAGGCCCTGTCTGCCGAGTTCGGTGAAGCCGTGGCCGAACTGGTGGACGGCGTCACCAAGCTGGACAAGCTGAAGTTCCGCGACCGCCAGGAAGCGGCTGCTGAAAGCTTCCGCAAGATGCTGCTGGCGATGTCGCGCGACCTGCGCGTGATCATGATCAAGCTGGCTGACCGCCTGCACAACATGCGCACGCTGGGCGCGCAGAGCCGCGAAGCGCGCGGCCGCATCGCCCGCGAGACGCTGGAGATCTACGCCCCGATCGCGCAGCGACTGGGCATGAGCCTGGTCAAGAGCGAACTGCAGAACCTGGGGTTCAAGGCGCTGTACCCCTGGCGCCATGCGATCCTCGAAAAGCACATCCGCAGTCAGCCGGTGGTGCGCCGCGAGGCGCTGGCGCAGGTGGAAGTGCAGCTGTCGCAGCGCCTGGCCAAGGAGGGCATCGAGCACCGCCTGGTCAGCCGCATCAAGACCCCGTGGAGCATCTACAACAAGATGCGCGACGAGAACAAATCCTTCGACCAGGTGATGGACGTGTTCGGCTTCCGCCTGGTCGTGCGCGGCGTGCCGCAGTGCTACCACTCGCTGGGCGCAGTGCATGCCGCGTTCAAACCGCTGGACGGGCGCTTCCGCGATTTCATCGCGATCCCCAAGGCCAACGGTTACCAGTCGCTGCATACCGTGCTGTTCGGCCCGTATGGTTCGCCCATCGAAGTGCAGATCCGCACCGAAGAGATGGACCTGATCGCCGAGCGCGGCGTGGCGGCGCACTGGACCTACAAGTTCGGCGGTGACTCGCCCAACAGCGCGCAGAGCCGTGCGCACGCCTGGATCGTCGAGCTGATTGATTCGCAGCGTGCCGCCGGTTCCTCGCTGGAATTCCTCGACAACGTCAAGGTCGACCTGTTCCCAGACGAGGTCTATCTGTTTACGCCGAAGGGCAAGATCCTGGCCCTGCCGCGCAATTCCACCGCGCTCGACTTCGCCTATGCCGTGCATACCGATGTCGGCAACATGGCCGTGGCCTCGCGCGTGGACAAGAAACTGGTACCGCTGCGTACCAAGCTGGTGTCGGGCCAGTCGGTGGAGATCATCACCGCGCGCTCGGCCACGCCCAAGCCGCAGTGGCTGGAGTTCGTGGTCACCAGCAAGGCACGCACCGCCATCCGCCACCAGCTCAAGCAGCTGGAGCACGAAGATGCCGTGCAGCTGGGCCACCGCATGCTAGATCGCGCGCTGGAGGCGATGGACAGCTCGCTGGAGCGCCTGCCCAAGGGTCGTCTGGACGCCTTCCTTGCAGAGCACAGGTTCCCGCGCCTGGAGGCGCTGCTGGCGGAAGTTGCGCTGGGCAACTGGATGCCGACCCAGGCCGCGCAGGCGCTGATGGCGTACGCTGAACTGCGCGGCGGGCCACATTCGCGCCACAGCTCGCAGGAAAAAATCCTGATCAACGGCAGCGAGCGTGGCGTGGTCACCTTCGCCGGCTGCTGCCAGCCGATTCCGGGCGACGACATCATGGGTTACCACACCGCCGGCAAGGGCATCGTGGTGCACCGCATGGATTGCCCGAACCTGGCCGAACTGCGCAAGTCGCCCGAGCGCTGGGTGCTGATCGGTTGGGACACCACCGTATCCGGCGACTACGACACCTCGCTGGTGGTGGAAGTGGAGAACGGTACCGGCGTGCTCGCACAGCTGGCTGCGGCAATCGCGCAGAGCCATTCCAACATCGAGCGCGTGGATTACCTGGACCGCGATTTCAATGCCGCGGTGCTGGCGTTCAACATCCAGGTACGCGACCGCAACCACCTGGCCGAAGTGATGCGTCGCCTGCGCCGCCTGTCGGTCGTGCAGGCCGTTCGCCGCCAGTAACTCTGCTTCGAATCCGGGGTCGGATCCCTCTCCCACGGAGAGGGCTCTGACCCCATCGCGTGATCCGATTACATGCACGGGGTCAGAGCCGTTTCCTGATGGGAAACGGATCCGACCCCGCCTACATTGCATCCACCCGGTACAATCACCGCTCTGTTTTCCCCCAACGCACCGGAGCGACCCATGTCCCGCCAGATCATCAACACCGAAAAGGCCCCGGCCGCCATCGGCCCGTACTCGCAGGCCGTGCGCGCCGGCAACACCGTGTATTTCTCCGGCCAGATTCCGCTCGATCCGGCCACCGGCGACATCGTCGGCGTGGGTGACGTCGAAGCACAGGCACGTCGCGCCTTCGACAACCTCAAGGCCGTGGCCGAAGCCGCTGGCGGTTCGCTGGACAAGGTCGTGCGCCTCGGCCTGTACCTGACCGACCTGGCCGAATTCGCCAAGGTCAACGCCGTGATGCAGGACTATTTCCAGGCCCCGTTCCCGGCCCGTTCCACCATCGAAGTCTCCGGCCTGCCGAAGGGCGCCAACTTCGAGGTTGACGCGGTGATGGTCATCGACTGACCGCCACGTGGCACGCAAGGCGGCGGTCACCCCGGCACTGGCACCGTCCGGTGAAGCATCGCTTGCGATGCTCGCCGGCGTCGGTCCGGCCGTGGCCGCCAAGCTGCAGGCGCGTGGCCTGGCCACCCTGCAGGATCTCTGGCTACACCTGCCGCTGCGCTATGAAGACCGCACCCGGCTGACCCGCATCGAAGACCTGCGCAACGGCATTCCGGCGCAGGTGGAAGTGCGGGTGGTCGCCGTCGAGCGCGGCATGCGCTACCGGCCGATGCTGAAGGTGGCGGTGGAAGACGAAGGGCAGGGCACCCTGGTGCTGCGCTTCTTCCATTTCCGCCAGCAGCAGGTCGGCCAGTTCGCGGTCGGCAACCGCCTGCGCTGCTTCGGTACGCCCAAGCCAGGGCATCTGGGGTTGGAGATCGTCCATCCCAGTTACCAGGTGCTGGGGCGCAACGACGATCCCGATCTCGGCGACCGCCTCGACCCGGTGTATCCCACCGTCGAAGGCGTCGGCCCGATGACGATGCGCAAGCTGATCGGCCAGGCGCTTGATCGCCTGCCGGAAGAAAGCACGCTGGAACTTCTGCCCGCCGGCTGGCTCGATGGCCTCGGCTTGCCATCGCTGCGCAGTGCGCTGCTTACTGTTCATCAGCCGCCGCCGGATGCAGACCTGGCCGCACTCGCTGCCGGCACCCATCCGGCGCAGCGCCGGCTGGCGATGGAAGAACTGCTGGCGCACCACCTCAGCCTGCGTCGCCAGCGCATCGCCCTGCAGGCGCATCACGCGCCACCGCTGGCTGGCCCCGGCAAGCTGGCCAAGGCGCTGCTCAAGCAGCTGCCATTCGCCTTGACCGGTGCGCAGGCGCGCGTGTTCAAGCAGATCCGCGAAGACCTCGCGCGCCCCAGCCCGATGCTGCGGCTGGTGCAGGGCGACGTCGGCTCGGGCAAGACCGTGGTGGCCGCGTTGGCGGCGATGCTGGCGGTGGAGCAGGGCAAGCAGGTCGCACTGGCTGCCCCCACCGAACTGCTGGCCGAGCAACATCTCAACAACCTACGCGGCTGGCTGGAGCCGCTGGGTGTGCGCATTGCCTGGCTGGCCGGCAAGGTCACCGGCAAGGCGCGCGCGAAGGTGATGGAACAGGTCGCCAATGGCGAAGCGCAGGTGGTGGTGGGTACCCACGCGCTGATGCAGGAAGCGGTCGTGTTCCAGGATCTGGCCCTGGCCATCGTCGACGAGCAGCACCGCTTCGGCGTGCACCAGCGGCTTGCGCTGCGCGACAAGGGCAAGGGCGGCAACAACGTGCCGCACCAGCTGGTGATGACCGCCACGCCGATTCCGCGCACGCTGGCGATGTCCGAATATGCCGACCTGGATGTATCGGCCATCGATGAACTGCCGCCGGGCCGTACACCGGTGCAGACGGTTGCACTGAACAACGATCGTCGCCCCGAACTGATCGAGCGCATCGCCCTGGCCTGCCAGGAAGGGCGGCAGGTGTATTGGGTGTGCACGCTCATCGAAGAAAGCGAAGAGCTGGATGCCACGCCCGCGCAGGCCACCTACGAATCGCTGCAGGCGCTGCTGCCCGGCGTGCGCGTGGGGCTGGTGCATGGCCGCCTGAAAGCGGCCGAGAAGCTGGCGACGATGGTCGCGTTCAAGGCGGGTGACATTGACCTGCTGGTGGCCACCACGGTGATCGAAGTCGGCGTGGACGTGCCCAATGCTTCGCTGATGGTGATCGAGAATGCCGAGCGCCTGGGCCTGGCCCAGTTGCACCAGCTGCGTGGCCGCGTCGGCCGTGGTTCGGCGGTGTCGCGCTGCGTGCTGCTGTATCAGGCACCGCTTTCGCAGATGGCGCGCGAACGCCTGCAGACCATGCGCGAGACCAACGACGGTTTCGTCATCGCCGAGAAGGATCTGGAACTGCGCGGTCCCGGCGAACTGCTGGGCACCCGGCAGACCGGCCTGGCTGGTTTCCGCATCGCCGATCTGGCCCGCGATGCGGGCCTGCTGCCGGGTGTGCATGAGCTCGCCGAACGCCTGCTGGCGCAGCAACCGGCGCTTGCAGATCGCGTGGTGCAGCGCTGGATCGGCACCGCCGTGCGTTACGCCTCGGCCTGACCCCGCAAGGGCCAGGACGTCTGCCGAGGACTGGTAGAGCCGAGCCCATGCTCGGCTGCTGTTCGCGACGCGCGCGTGAGCCGAGCATGGCTCGACTCTACAGAAGCCTATCCACGCATGGCGTGGATCGACGTGTCGACCAAGGTCGACACCCACCAACAGCAGCATGGTCGACACCCACCAAGAGCAGGCCATGCCATACCGACAGACCGCGGAAATCTGTCGAAGGCGGGATGGGTCCGGTGGCGGGGGCGTGAGCGCCATGGATGGCGCGACCGAGCCTACATGGACGTATTCACGGCGTCCCCCGCCACCGGCCCCCCCGCCATCCCACGGAATGCCAGCTTTCGCCGTTGCCGTTGCCGTCGATTCTGCGGGTGCAGGGCGCCGCCCTGCCGAACCCGAACCCCCATACTTGCAACGGTCATCTTCCCGGTCCACACTTCGTTGCCGATCTGAAGACGGCAACGATGACCAAGAAGATCCCGCTGTTGATCGATACCGACCCCGGTGTCGACGACGCACTGGCCCTGCTGATGGCCTTCGCCGATGAACGGCATGACGTGGTCGCCCTGACCATCGCCGCCGGCAACGTAGGCCTGCAGTACACCGTCCGCAACGCCCTCAAGCTCTGCGACATCGTTGGCCGCGCCGACGTGCCGGTGTTCGCCGGCAGCCCCGATCCGCTGCTGCATCCGTCCGTTGACGCCGCCCACGTGCATGGCCGTGACGGCTACGGCGACGTCGATCTGCCCTCGCCCAGCCGCCAGGCCGACGCCGAACATGCCGCATTGGCGATTCTGCGCTTGTCGCACGAACATGCCGGCGAACTGATGCTGGTGATGCTCGGCCCGCTGACCAACCTGGCGCTGGCCCTGAAGCTCGACCCGACGCTGCCACAGCGCATCAAGCGCATCGTGGTGATGGGCGGTGCAGTCACCTGCCACGGCAATATCACCCCGGCCGCAGAATTCAACATCGCCTTCGATCCGGAAGCGGCGCACGTCGTGTTCACCTCGTTCCCGCACCTGCTGGTGTCGGACTGGGAAGCCACCGTTGCCCATGGCCTGCCGTTGGTCGAGGCCGAGCAGTGGCTGGGCGCCGATTCGGATCGCGCACGCTTCTATGAGCTGATCTCGCGCAAGACCCGTGGCCTGTCCGAAGACAGCAAGGGCGGGCGCTGGTACACCGCCGATGCGCTGGCCATGGCCTGGGCACTGAACCCGGAAGGGCAGCTGCAGGTCGAGTCGCGACCGCTGAATGTAGAGCTGAACGGCACGTTCAGCCGCGGCGCGACCATTGTCGACTGGAACCGGCAGACCGGCCAGCCGGACAACTGTGATCTGCTGATGGCCTACGACCAGGGGCGTTTCGAGGCCCTGGTACGCCAGGCGCTGGGCGCGGACTGAAGTTTGCCTCCCGCACTGGTTGCCCCGGGCGGCAACCAGTGCTTATAATGCCGCTCTTGACCACCAGCCCATTTACGGTGTGAGCCCATGAAGGCCGATATCCATCCGAACTACCGCGACGTCGTCTTCCATGACGTCACCTCCGATTTCAAGATCCTGACCCGCTCGACCATGAGCACGAAGGAAACCACCAAGTGGGAAGACGGCAACGATTACCCGCTGGTGAAGGTTGAAATTTCCTCGGCTTCGCATCCGTTCTATACGGGCAAGCACAAGGTCATCGACACCTCGGGCCGTATCGACAAGTTCCAGAAGCGCTACGCGCGCTGATACGTCGCACCCGGTTCGAACCGACGGCCGCGCTCTGCGCGGCCGTTTGTTTTTGTCCGGCGCCTACCCAACGGGCGTTTGGATGGACGGAACACTGCGTCCTTGTGACAACGCGTTTGCCGATCCCGGCCGCTCGCTGGCAGGGTGCCGGCTGCCTGTCGTCTACGACTTCTGTCTAGCGCCCGGCAAATGCTGCTGTGCGATAATGACCTGATCCCCGGCACAGGCCGAGGACGTCATTCACGTGCCTGACCAATGCGCTTGGGCAGGCGCCTTCCCATGAAGGAGCGCACACAGTGTCCGATCTTGATCAGGTCACGCTCAACGCCGGCGATACGTCGGTCGTTCTGCCCGTCATCAAACCCACCCTCGGCAACGACTGCGTCGACATCGCGAAGCTGACCAAGGAAACGGGGTATTTCACCTACGATTCCGGTTTCACCGCGACGGCCAGCTGCAAGTCCGCCATCACCTACATCGACGGCGACAAGGGCGTGCTGCTGTATCGCGGCTACCCGATCGAGCAGCTGTCGGAGAAGTCGAGCTACGTCGAAGTGGCCTACCTGCTGATCAACGGCGAGCGCCCGAGCGCCGAGCAGCTGAAGGCCTTCACCGACGAGCTGGCTGCCGAAGCCAACGTCGATGCGTCGATCAACACCCTGATCGGCAGCTTCGCCAAGGACGCCCATCCGATGGCCATCCTGACCGCCGCCATCGCGCAGCTGTCGGGCATCTATCACGCCTCGCTGGACCTGTCCGACGCCGAACAGCGCCGCCAGGCCGCCGTGCGCCTGATCGCCAAGGTGCCGACCCTGTCGGCGCTGATCTACCGCCATGGCAAGGGCCTGCCGGCCAACAGGCCGGACACCTCGCTGGACTACGTCAGCCGCTTCCTGAAGCAGACCTTCGAGTCGGCTGATGGCCAGTACGAGCTGAACCCGGATGTGGTCAAGGCGCTGGATCTGCTGTTCATCCTGCACGCCGACCACGAGCAGAACGCCTCGACCTCGACCGTGCGTCTGGTCGGTTCGACCGGTGCCAACCCGTACGCGTCGGTCGCCGCTGGCGTCACCGCGCTGTGGGGTCCGGCTCACGGCGGTGCCAACGAAGCCGTGCTGAAGATGCTGGAAGAGATCGGTTCGGCCGACAACGTCGAGTCGGCCGTGCTCAAGGCCAAGGACAAGACCTCCGGCTTCCGCCTGATGGGCTTCGGCCACCGCGTGTACAAGAACTTCGACCCGCGCGCGAAGGTCATCGGCGAGATGACCGGCAAGGTGCTCAAGCAGCTGGGCGTGCAGGATCCGCTGCTGGACGTGGCCGTGAAGCTGGAACAGGCCGCGCTGCAGGACGAGTACTTCGTCGCCCGCAAGCTGTACCCGAACGTCGATTTCTACAGCGGCATCATCTACAAGGCGCTGCAGATCCCGACCGAGATGTTCACCGTCATGTTCGCCCTGGGCCGTACTTCCGGCTGGGTCTCGCATTGGCTGGAACAGCAGGTCGACCCGGAAATGAAGATCGGCCGTCCGCGCCAGGTCTACACCGGCCACGACGTGCGCGACTACCAGGGCTGATCGCTCTGCGTAGTTTGTGCTGAAGGCGCCCCGCATCCGCGGGGCGTTTTTTTTGCTTCGCTTTTGGTAGATGCCAACCTTGGTTGGCAAGCTTTCGGCGCTCGCGAAAAATCATCCACGCATGGCGTGGATCTACCACGACACCCCGCTTTTGGTAGGTGCCAACCTTGGTTGGCACGTGTACGGCATCCGCCAAAGAATCATCCACGCATGGCGTGGATCTACTGCGCCCCATCTCTTGGCACGCTGTTCGCCGCGCCAAGACCGCGTGATTCAAGGGTCTCATCAGCTTCACAAGCGCTCGCGCAGCCTCAGGACGCCAGCTGCACCCGCAGCACCTGATACGGAGCGTTCGACCCCATGAGTACCCGATTCGACCCGCCCGAGCGCGGCCCGCTTGGTCACGACGTCGCCACTGTCATCACCACTCCCGTCGTGCCGCCCACCAGCGAAAGCGCGGTGTCCTGGGGCGCGATCCTGGCGGGTGCCGTTGCCGCTGCTGCACTGTCCCTCATCCTGCTCATCCTGGGTGTAGGCCTGGGTCTCTCCTCGGTGTCGCCGTGGTCGTTCGAGGGCGTTTCCAAGGAAACCTTCGGCTGGACCAGCGTCGCGTGGCTCACCTTCACCGCGCTGGCCGCATCGGGTCTGGGCGGCTATCTGGCTGGTCGTCTGCGCACCAAGTGGACGCAGCTGCACGGCGATGAAACCTACTTCCGCGACACCGCGCACGGCTTTGTGTCGTGGGCCGTGGCGACGCTGCTCACTGCCGGTCTGCTGACTTCGGCCATCGGTGGCGTGCTGGGCGCCGGTGCCAAGGTGGCCGGTGCCACCGCGGGCGCTGCTGTCTCCACCGCAGGCGTTGCTGCTGCCGGTGTCGGCACTGCGGCTGCCGGCGGTCAGGAAGGCGACCTCAACTACTGGGTGGATTCGCTGTTCCGCAACGCCACCACGGCCGGCCCGGACGCCGCCGGGGCTCCTCCGGTTGCGCCGGCAGCGGGCGCAGAGCCGGGGACCAGCCCGATGGACCCTGCCGCACCACCGCCGCCCCCGGCCGCCGCCAGCATCGGCCCACGTGACGCCCGTACGGCCCCGCCGCCGCCGCGCCCGATGCCGGGCAATGGCCCGATGGGCGACCGCCGCGAAGTCCGGGCCGAAGTGAACCGCATCATCTTCAACAGTCTGCAGGGGGATGGCCTGGACCCGGCCGATACCCAGTACCTGTCGCAGCTGATCGCGCGCGAGACGGGCATGAGCCAGGCTGAAGCGCAGGCCCGTGTGACCGACGTGCAGACCCGCATGCGTGCTGCGCTGGAAAAGGCCAAGAACACCGCCAAGCAAGCTGCCGACGATGCGCGCAAGGCCACGGCCTATGCCGCACTGTGGCTGTTCATCACCCTGCTGATCGGCGCGTTCTTCGCCAGCCTCAGCGCCACCTGGGGCGGCCGTCGCCGCGACCTGTAACCCGCATCTGATGCAAGGAGACCTGCCATGAAAACGCTTCTGCTCTGGTTCTTGGGCGTGCCGATTCCGCTGTTGATCCTGTACGCGATCTTCTTCTGAGATCGTGTCGTTGAGTGAGATCCATCAGGCCGCCGCGAGGCGGCCTGATGCCATCCAGTTGCGCATGGACATTTACAGCGTCGAGCGACGCTTGACCCACGCGCGCAGCGCGCATGACAACCAAGCATCGGCCGAGTACTACGCTTCTGCGTACCGGCTCGGCGAACATCCCAGCACACGCCGGAAGGCAGCAGAAAACGCGCTCGGGCTTGCATAGCCCAGGTCCAATGCCACGCGCGTCACCGCCTGGCCCTGTCCCAGCCGCTCGATGGCCACCAGCAGGCACACCTGCTGCCGCCACTCGGCAAAACCCACCCCCGTATCGGCGCGGAACAGGCGCGTGAACGTGCGCCGGCTCATGCCTGCTTCGGCGGCAACGTCATCGAGGCGGACTGCCAGCGAAGGACTGTCGAGCAATGCGCGGCAGACACGTGCGAGGCGTGCATCGGCGGGCAGCGGTGCATGCAGGGAAAGTGTCGGCATCGATGCGATTTCCGCCACCAGCAGCTGCATCAGTTTGCCTGCGCGCCCGTCCTCGTCGTACAGCGGGGGCAGGTCCACCGCCGCCTCCAGCAGCTGCTGCAACAGCGCAGAGACCGCGTACACCCGGCAGTGCTCCGGCAGCGCCACGGCGTCGGCCGCCTCGGCGGAGAGAAAGGCGTTGAGCATCGTCACTGGCCCGCGCATGGTCATCTCATGCGCCAGGCCTGCAGGCACCCAGCAGGCGCGCCGTGGGGGAACCAGCCACCGCCCCTGCGGCGTGGCCACACTGATGGTGCCCCGCGCGGCGAATGCGAACTGCCCGCGCCGGTGGGCATGGCGGGGAAACGCAAATTCGGCGGCGTAGTCGTTCGAGGTGACCACGACATCGCGTGGCAGGTCTTCGTAGGGATCAAGCAGCGAATTGCGCATGGCCCGGATTCTATAGCGATTGACCCGTCATCGACGGTGGGCCGGATCCGCGCTGCCTAGCATCAATGCTCCCCTCAGCTGTAATGGAACCACATGACCAATACTTTCCATCGCGTGGGACACGGACCCCATGCTGTCCTGGTGCTGCATGGCTGGTTCGGCGACGCGCACGCGTTCGAGCCGATCGAGCCATGGCTGTCGCGCGACGACTTCAGCTACCTCTTCATGGACTGCCGGGGCTACGGCGGCATGCGCGATACGCCCGGCGCGTACACCATCGACGAGATCGCATCCGACGCACTGGATCTGATGACTGCCCTGGGCCACGAGCGCTTCAGCGTGGCAGGTCATTCGATGGGCGGCATGGCCATTGAACGCATGGCGGTGTTTGCGCCGGAACGGGTGCGCGGCATGGTGGCCATTGCGCCGGTGCCCTGCGGCGGCATTGCCTACGACGCTGCGACGCGAGGCCTGCTTGAAGCCGCAGCCGGGGACGTAAGCATCCGTCGGACCATCATCGATCGCAGTACTGGCGGACGGCTGCCGGCGAAGTGGCTCGACTGGAAGGCTGCGTATTCGGTGGCACATGCTTCACCTGCGGCATTTGCTGCCTATCTTCCAGCGTGGGCGGATACCGATTTCAGCAACGAGATCGTCGGCAATCATCGGTTGAAGGTGCTGGTAGGTGGCCACGATCCCACCTTCAACCGTGCACTGATGGAGCGCACGCATCTGCGCCGCTACCGGCAGGCCACGATGGAGGTCCTGCAGGATGCCGGGCATTACCCGATGAACGAGACGCCGCTGGCCCTGGTGGCGGCCATGGAATCGTTCCTGAAAGAGGCGTCGGGTCCGGGATGAATGGTTTCTGACATTGGATGTCGTTTTCAGATCTTTTCGGATTTATTGCATGGGCATCACATTCGAGGCGATAGAACCTGAGGGTACTTATCCCTGCATGGAGAACACCATGAACCGACGACTCACCCTTGCGCTCCTCGCCACCTCCTTGAGCCTGCTCAGCGCTGGCGCCTTTGCCCAGTACACCGGCCCGGGCGCCACCAGTGCCGTCACCACGGTGGCCGAGGCACCTGACCAGCGTGACGACCAGCCGGTGGTGCTGCAGGGCACGCTGGTGGCCAAGATCGGCCACGAGCGCTACCGGTTCAAGGACGCCACCGGCGAGATCGATGTGGAAATCGACGACAAGGATCTGCCCAGCCACCAGGCTGTCAGCGCGACCACGGTGGTGGAGCTGCACGGTGAAGTGGATACGCACCGCTTCAAGCCCACCGACATCGACGTGGATCATGTGCGGATCGTCAGCACGCGTTGAGGCGGCGGCATTGCACCCGTGCGTCGAGCGTAGCCCGACTCAACAAGAGTGCATGTCTCGCAATGAGGTTTGTTGCAAAGACCGGATGAGGAAATTTGCATAACCCTCAAACATTGAACGCCTTCAAGGAATCTCCTTAACGTTCAGTTATTTAGGAATGCTTGAATGGCCGGCGCGGGGTAGGCATACCTACCATTCTCTCGTCGGCCGCATCCACCTCTGCGGACGGCGCTTCCCTCCCTTTCTCCTTGGGGAGGGGAGCTTTCATATCCCCCTGTCCGAGAGAGACAACCATGCACGCCATTCTGAAGAAGGCCACGCTCGCTGCAGCGCTGGCCACCGTTTCGCTGTCCGCCCATGCCTTCGACGCCGACATCAAGGTCTGGGCCAACGTCGACCCGACCCTGGCCCTGCTCAAGGCCGATGGCACCGCACTGGATTCGGTCGTCAACATGGTCCACAACCCGGTCACTGGTCTGGTGCCGTGGTCGCAGCAGGTGCGCGTCTACTCCAACGATGAAGACAAGGACATCGAAGTGCGCGTCGGCAGCACGCCGCAGTTGCTCAACACCGATGGCAGTGGCGCCCCGGTGCCGCTGACCGTCAGCCTCAACGGCAAGGCGCTGACCGTGGCCGCGCAGGATTTCGCCGCCTCCGACCTGTTCGACGGCGCACTGCCGGGCGCATCGATCCCGCTGGCGCTGCGTATTGCACAGACCGTCCAGGCGCCGATCGCCCGCGGCGGCAGCTACGAAGGCATCGTCACCATCGCCATGCAGCAGAAGACCACCAGCCCGTAAGGCACCCGCGCCGGCCCGCTTGCCGGGCCGGCTGCTTCCGGTAATCCCCATGAATGCTCCCGCACCCGCCGTCACCCGGCTGGCGGTCGCGCTCGCCCTGTCGCTGGCCACACCCCTGGTCGCGGCGCGCGGCGTTCCCGCCGGTTTCGAGGATCTGGTCGAAGGCCAGACCGAACAACTGGAGATCCGTCTGTTCGGTCGTTCGACCGGGCTGGTGCCGGTGCGCGTGACCCTGGAACACGTGCAGCTGGAAGCCCCGGCCGAGGCGCTGCAGGCATTGCAGCTGCCCGCCGAGGCACAGGCCGCGTTGTTGCCAGCGCTGTCGCAGCCGCTGCCGCGCAACAGCCATCTGGCCTGCCGTTACGGCGGCGCCAGCGCCGGTTGCGGTTACATCGATCCCCCCGAGGAGCCCACCGCCGTGCGCGCGCTGTATGACGAAGGCGAGGGCGCCGTGCGCCTGTTCGTCGCCCGCCAATGGATTCCCGGCGAACCGGCCGCCGAGCGCTACCACCAGGTGAGCGCCAATGCCGAAAACGCCTTCCTGCACCAGCACACGCTCAATGTCAGTGGCGGCCGCGGCTACCAGTCGCTGGCCGCGCAGGGCATGGGTGCGCTGGGCGTGTTCCAGCGCGGGCACCTGTCCGCCGACTGGACCTTCAGCCAGCAGCACTACCGCGGTGGCCGTGCCAACCGTGATTTCCAGCTGGACAACGCCTACTACCGCCATGACCTGGGGCAGCAGCACTACCTGCAGGCCGGGCGCATGGACCGCCGCAACCTGAGCAGTCCGCAGGGCGGCACCTTCAGCTTCAGCATGCTGCCGATGGACCGCTTTCAGGGCCTGCGCCTGGGTACCACGCAGGCCTACGTGGATTCCGCCGCTGCCGTGCAGGCCACGCCGCTCACCGTGTTGCTGGCGCGCGATGCACGCGTGGATGCGTTCGATGGTGAGCGCCTGCTGCAGACTTTCTACCTGCAGGCCGGCATCAACCAGCTCGATACGCGCCGGTTCCCGCTGGGCAACTACACCATCACCCTGCGCATCTACGAAGACGGCTTACTGGTGCGCAGCGAAGAAGCGCCGTTCGACAAGGGTGGCGACTGGACCGACAGCAGCGTGCAGTGGTTCCTGCAGGGTGGTCGCCGCAACGAACGCCGCAGTGACCGTTTCGATGATGAGCTGGCGGCGATGGGCGGCGTGCGCGTGCCGATGTCGCGCAACGTGGCGATGACGGCCGGTGTCGCCGACCTTGGTGGCTTCAGCTATGGCGAACTGCGGCTGGACCTGCGCCATGTCTTCGCCACCCAGGAGATCCGCGCCACCTTCAGCGGCATGCACGGCAGCGATGGCAGCCGTGGCCAGCAGCATCAGCTTTCGTATCGACGCCGTGCCTCGTGGAATGTGTACCACCAGCGCATGCGCGGCCGTGCCTGCCAGTTCGAGGACGATGCGCGCGACCGGCTCGGCTGTGCCGACTCGCTCAGCGCCTCGATGGCGCTGCCGGTGGCCGGCGGCAACGCCTACCTGGCCTATACCCGCCGCCAGACCTGGCGCGCAGGCACCGTGCAGCCGGGGCTGGGGGATGATCCGCTCGCCGGGCTGGACCCGCTGTTGCCGCCGTGGCTGCCACAGCCCACGCGCGTCCCGCAGCTCAGCCGCACCTGGCAGGCCAGCTACAGCCGCAGCCAGCGCTGGGGCGAGTTCAGTTTCTCCAGCCGCATCGGCGTATGGCAGCAGACCAGTGGCGGCGGCTTGCGCGATGGCCGCGACCGCGGCGTCTACCTCAACTTCACCCTCAACCGCCTGCAGCGCGGCGACCACGGCAGTTCGCAGCGCCGCTACGGCCTGGATGTGCGCCAGCCGCAGCATGCGCGACCGGACATCAATTACAGCGCCGGCCAGACCCTGCGCCAGGAATACGAAGACCAGTATCGCGAAGTGACCGGCGAACTGCGTGGCAACAACAACGAACGCTACAGCGCCACGCTGAGCGGGCAGCTGCAGAACCGCATCGGCCAGACCGGCGCCACGGTATCGCGCTACCAGCACCAGGGCGGCAACGAGGTGGCGTACAGCGCCACGCACAGTTCTGGTCTGGCCGTCGGCACGCGTGGCCTGTATTGGGGCGCGGGCATCGGCGCTGATGCCGGCTTGGCGGTGCAGGTGGACGGTACTGACGACCTGGACCTGACCGGCGTGGCCGCCGAACTGCAGGTGGGTGGACTGCGCCGGCAGCGCCTGAAGCTGGGCGAACGCCGCCTGCTGCCGATTTCCGCCTACCAATCGCACCGCGCCGAAGTGCAGGACGCCAGCGCACTGGACAGCATCGCAGCGGTGCGTGTGAGCGGCGTGGGCGGCGCGCGCCCATTGTTCCTCTCGCCCGGGCGGCTGGTGCGCATGCCGGTGCCGATTGAAGTGACCTACACCTTCATCGGCAACGCCCACGACATCGCCGGTGCACCGCTGCGCGGCGCCCGCATTCTCAACGCGCCGGTGCCCGGCACCGGCAGCAATGGAGGCTTCGTGGCCGACTTCCCACGACGCGAAACGACCCTGTACCTGCTGCAGGACGACCGGCTGCTGCACTGCCCGCTGCAGGTGCGCGAGCGCCGCAGTGTGGTGATGCTGGTGGGCACCGTGCAGTGCGAACCGCTGGCCGTGGCGCAGCTGCCCGCCGACATCCGCCACCAGGCGCGGGTGACCCGGCTACTGCAGGAGCAGGCGTTGATTGCCGCCACGCCGCAGACCGCGGCCGCGGGAGGTGCGCAGTGAGCCGCCGGGTGTGGTGGGCGATGGCGGTGCTGTGCGCGTTGGTGGTGTTGGCGCCGCGGGCGATGGCGCAGCGGCCGCCGGAGACGCATCCATCGAGTGGGCATCGCGACATCGTGATGAGCTGGGATCGCTCTGCGATGCCGGGGGATATTGAGTTGTGGGCGCCGAGGACTGTGTTGGGCTATGAGACAAGTTCAACGCGCTACGGAACGCTGCATCTGACTTGCCGGTCGTCAACAGACGCAGCTCAAGGACGGTGCCCTACTGTCGGCACTGCGCTTGATACTGGACGGGGGGCGGTAACGATTCGCGCAACCGAGAAGCGTTCGGGATTGGTTGAGGAAATACAGCTTCTAGGCTCCCTCGCGAGAGCAATGCCTGGGCGAGCTTGTTCAGGGGACTACTGGGGCCAGGCAGTGCTTCCCCCGTGGTCTTCCTCTGCAGCTGAGTGCGGGGGGGAATGGCCGATAGGCACAGGCGCTCACTTGGAGTTGCCGAGTTCCGAGCTGGAAAGGCTTGTGGCCGGAACATGGGAGGCGATTGCTTTCCTCGACCTTCACGAAGCTGTCAACGGCCCAGTGCTTGCGACGTACTCGTTCAAGTTCGACTTCACCATCACCGACTACAACGCGGTCTCCATCTACTTCCCGCTCTTCGATCAGGTCACTCCGCACGTCGGCCTGAACCTGCAGTACGACCCGATCGCACAGACGGTCGGCGGTCGGGCCCAACTCGACATGTGCCTGTACGACGGGCTGGGCTCACAAAGCCAGTACCTGGGCGTCACCGTGCGCGACAGCGGGCCACGTCCTCCAGGGCCTTCCGGCTATTCGGTCTGGCATACCGACGGCGGCAGCGACGCCACGCAGCGCGTGGACTACACCGTCACCCTCGATCACAACGGCAGCGCCTTGCCACTGCGCAACGGAGTGGAGCAGCTGCTGCACGGCATCGATACCGCAAAGCTGCGCCTGGTGCTGCTGCCCGGGATGACGCAACCCGTGTTCTGCGTGCCCACGCCTTTGACGCTGGACACCCCACGCGTGCCGGTCAGCAGCAAACGCCCCGGCTACTACGACGGCGATCTCAAGGTGGAACTGCGCGTTCCCACTGTCACGCCCTGATTCCCATGGAGCCCCCGATGAAGCCTCTCATTCGCTGCCTGCTTCCCTTGTCGCTGCTGATGGCGATGCCTGCCCACGCCAACCTCACCGTGCATCCCATGCGCACATCGGTAGACGTGAAGAAGGGCGCGCAGATCCGCATCTATTCGCAGTCCACCCAGCCGCAGTACGTGCAGGCCTCGATCAAGCGCATCGTCAATCCGGCCGGTGCAGAAGAACACGAGGTCGAGGTCGAGCCCGGCGAAGCCGCCATCGCCATCACGCCTGGCAAGTTCGCGCTGGCCGGTGGTGGCAATCGCCTGATCCGGGTGATTCCGCTGCAGCCGGTCGAGAAGGAAACCGCCTACCGCGTGTACTTCGAAGGCGTGCGTGGCCCTGACGCCATTGAGCGAACAGGCGAGGGCGAGCGCGCACAGGCCAACGTCGGCGTCAGCCTGGTGTGGGGCGCATTGGTCAATGTGCTGCCAGCGCAGCCGGCCATGGCGGTGCAGGTGGAAGGCAACCGCCTGCGCAACACCGGCACGGTACGCGTGGGCATCACCAGCATCGCCGACTGCGATGGCGCCCGCTGCACCGCGCACGACGTTTCGCGAAGCCTGTACCCGGGCAGTGCGTTGGAACTGCCATTCCCCGTACAGCCGGGACACACGCTGCAGATGCGTTACCGACTGACCCGCGATGGCTATCGCGAGCACGTACAGACCCTGGCGCCCGGCGCCGGTTGATTACCCAGCCCCGCCAGCGGTGCTGGTGGGCTTTCACTTGAACTGGCTGTTAAGGAGTAAGCAATGAACCGTATCTACAGACGTGTGTGGAATCGAACCCGTCAATGCTGGGTTGTTGCCAGCGAACTGGCGTCGACCGGAGGTAAGCCGCGGTCAACGGCTGCGGGCGCAGTGTTGCTTGGGCTTGTTCTTGCGGTTCCCTCAGCAGAAGCTGGCGACATCATTGCGGCTGATGAGTGCGATGAATCCATCTGGCAGGCGCTGTGCCTGAACGCGGAGGTGCGCGCAGGATCTTCTTCTGCATACTCGTTGTTCGCAGCTACGCCACGTGCAGGCGGACTTGCGTTGGAACTTGGTTATCAGGCCAAGGCCAATGGCTATGGCAGTTCGGCCGTGGGTCCGGAGGCGAGGTCCGAGAACTTCTACTCCGCTGCGTTCGGCTGGAGGGCGCTTGCCGGTGCATCCTACAGTGTTGCTGCAGGTGCCAACGCTCAGGCAACCGAGTACTTCACCATAGCGATGGGCAGGGATTCAAAGGCATCCGCCATGAGTGCAGTTGCTATTGGCGGTCAGGCCGCCGCCAGTGGACGGTCATCGGTCGCACTTGGAAGTTCTGCTGTTGCCTCAGCCGAGACCGCACACGCGCTTGGCTACCTCAGTCAGGCAACTTCACAGTACGCGACCGCAGTGGGGGCCGTCTCCAAGGCATTCGGTGCATACTCAATCGCAGTGGGAAACCATGCGACGGCCATTGGCGATGACGCCATCGCAATTGGACGAAGTGCAAGGACCGTGGACAGTTCCGCTGGCATCTCGCGAATTGCCATCGGTGGTGGGGCGTTTGCCGGGACAGGCGGCTACACAGGAGCCATCGCTATTGGTGGTTCTGCCAGTTCCGAGTACGACGGGATTTCAGTTGGCTACGGTGCGAAAGCAGCAGCCTCCGGAAGCATCGCGCTTGGATCACATTCACTGGCCAACGAGGCCAACTCCATCTCTGTTGGCAATGATTCGACCAAGCGGCGCATCGTGAATCTGACCGACGCACGACTGTCGGCAACCAGTACCGATGCGGTTACTGGAAAGCAGCTCAATGCCACCAACGGCAATGTAGCCAGTGCTCAGGCCGCAGCCGACGCTGCAAAGACGACAGCCACGGCAGCACAGTCCACGGCCAACACAGCCAACACCAATGCCAACACAGCACTGGCGAAGGCCAATGCGGTCAGTGGTCTGGTCAGCCAGGTATCGGCCGCTGGCAACGTAAGGCTGGGCGGTGAGAACACCGGCACGATGCTGGACGTACGCAACAAGTCCAACGCTGTTCGCAGCATCACCGGCTTGAAGGATGGGGCGCTTTCTGCATCCAGCACTGAGGCTGTGACGGGCAAGCAGCTCAATGCAACCAACACGAATGTGACCAGTGCCAAATCGGCAGCCGATGCAGCGAAGACGACGGCCGCGGCAGCGCAGTCCACGGCCACCACGGCCAACACTAATGCCAATACGGCGTTGGCCAAGGTCAATACGGTCAGCGGGCTGGTCAGCCAGGTATCGGCCAGTGGCAACGTACGCTTGGGCGGCGAGAACACCGGCACGGTGCTGGATGCCCGCAACAAGTCCAATGCGGTGCGCAGCATCACCGGCCTGAAGGATGGGGCACTGAGCACGTCAAGCACGGAGGCCGTCACCGGCAAGCAGTTGAATGTCACCAACAGCAACGTTGCCGCAGTGAAGTCCACCGCGGACGCAGCGCAGGCGCGCGTGGCGGTACTGGATGGCCTGGTGGGGCAGGTATCGGCAAGTGGAAACGTGCGCCTGGGCGCAGACAACACCGGCACCATCATCGACGTGGCCAACAAGGCCGGCGCCAAGCGCAAGCTGCAGAATCTGGCCAATGGCGCGCTCAGTACGTCCAGCACGGATGCAGTGACTGGGCAGCAGCTCAATGCCACCAACAGCGAAGTGACCAGTGTGCGCACGGCCGCAATCGCGGCGAAGACGGCGGCCGACGCTGCCCGTGGCGTAGCCGATGGCGCTGTGCTGAAGGCTGATGCGCTGTCTGGACTAGTGGGCCAAGTGTCTGCCAGCGGCAATGTTCGCCTGGGTGCAGAGAACACCGGCACGATTGTGGATGTCGCAAGCAAGAGCGGCGGCAAGCGACGCATCTACAACATCGCCAACGGCACGCTGGTTGCGGGCAGCACGGATGCTGTGACCGGACAGCAGCTGTTTGCAACCAACGCCTTGGTGGAGACGCAGCGACAGGCTTTGGCTGGGCATGCGCAGCAGCTGACGGGCCAGGATGGGCGTATCGCAGATAACCGGCTCGAGCTGGATGCGCTGCGTGCGGACTTCGACAACTTTGATCCGGATCTGGATGGCGTGGTTAAGTTCAGTGTCGATCGCAGTCTGGTGGATATGGAAGATGCGCGTGTGTCTGGTGTTGCAGCGGGTGATATCGGTTCTTCGGCCAGTACGGATGCCGTGAACGGTGGGCAGTTGTTTGAGACCAATGTTCGAGTCATAGAGCTCGAACGCAAGGGGCGATTCCTGAGCGTCGGTTCTGACGATGAGAGCATTGATGCAGATGCTGGCCTGCTTGGGGTTGCATTGGGCGATTCGGCAAGAGCTTCGGTGGGTTCTGAGGGCGGAGTAGCTATAGGAAGCTTTGCGGTTGCAGGTGCGTTCAACTCAGTCGCACTAGGAAGAGGCGCGGTTGTCGCAGAGGCAGCAGAAAGAGGCTTTGCGTTGGGGGTCGGTTCCAACGTGTATGCAAAGGAAGGCGTCGCATTTGGAGCTTTGAGCCGTGTCGTAGCGGGTGCTGATGGCGCGGTGGCGCTGGGCTCTTATTCAATTGCAACCGAAGCAAATACGGTTTCAGTGGGGAACAGCTCTGTAAAGCGGCGTCTGGTGAACCTTGATCGTGGCATTTCCGATCACGACGCGACCACCATCGCGCAGCTCAACGAAGCTCTTGCTGGACTCGGTGGCGGTGCAGGCTTGGATGCTTTGGGGAACGTTGTTGGCCCCACCTATAGCGTGCAAGGTGGCAAGCAGAACAATGTCGGAGACGCCTTGGCTGCACTCGATGGTGCAGTGGTCAGGTCAGGCAGTCGCGTAGATAGCCTTGAAGGTCAGTTGCGTGCGACGTTCCAGCAGTCGCCCTCGACCCGGGCAGATGGTGTGGGTCAGCTGAATCTGGCAGGCGCGCAAGGCATGGTTCTATCGAACTTGGCCGATGGGCGTATTGCTGAAGGTAGTCGCGATGCAGTGACTGGTAGCCAGTTGTTTGAGGCGAAGCAAGATATCGCGCGCAACCGTATCCATCTGGAGGAACTGAAGTCGCGTGGTTTCATGGAGGCGTCAGATCCTGCTGGCGTGGTCGACTTTGGGGGCTCTCGTCTAACTGGAGCCGCCAAGGGACGCATTGATGGCAACAGCAGCGATCTTGTCAATGGAGGTCAGCTGCATGAGACGAATCTTCGTCTCTCGAAAGTTGAAGCTGATTCGGCCTGGCTTGCGGTGGGCACTGACGACCAATCACGCGGGGCAGTTGCTGGAGCGCTAGGTGTGGCTCTTGGTGGTGATGCAGTTGCTGGTGGAACCGGAGCGACAGCTCTAGGGAGCTACGCCACGGCGGAGGCGACCAACTCCATTGCGCTGGGCCGGGGGGCTTGGGTTTCAGAGAGTGGCTTCTATGGATTCGCCGTGGGGAGTGGATCCCGTGTCAACGCGAGATTCGGTGTTGCTATTGGTGCAGCCAGCCAAGTCCTCGGCGGCGCTGACGGCAGTGTTGCATTGGGGGCTGAGTCTGTCGCGGATCAGGTGGGCACAGTTTCTGTTGGCAATGACTACCTGAAACGCCGAATTGTGAACGTAGCCAACGGCCGCAACACCAACGACGCAGCCACCATCGGCCAGCTCCGGGGCGCCCTAGCCACCGTAGGCGGCAACATCGATGCTAACGGCAACATCACCACCCCCGGCTTCAACGTTCAAGGCCAGCACCAGAGCACCGTCAACGACGCTCTCACCACCCTTGACTCTGCCGTAGTCACCACCGGCTCCCGTATGGACCGCGTCGAAACCCAGCTCCGCTCGGTCTTCCAGGAAACGCCCTCCACCCGCAGCGACGGCACCCACCAGCTCACCCTGGCCGGCGCCAACGGCATGGTCATCTCCAACGTGGCCAACGGCGTGATCGCCGCCGGAAGCCGCGAGGCGGTCAATGGTGGCCAGCTGCACGCCGTGCAGCAGCAGCTCAATGGCCGCATGGATGGTCTGGAGCAGCGCGTCGATGGCCAGCCGCAGTCGCGTGCACTGTCTACGGCTTCGGCCGCGCCCACCGAACAGGTCACGCCAACGCCGGAAGCCAGCGATTCGCCGCAGGTGGCCTCGGCAGGCGAGGGGGCCTCACCCGCGCCGCAGCCGAAGTCGAAGAAGGACGACACGCCGTCGCCCACGCCACAGGTCGATACCGCTGAACTGGAGAAGATGCTGGCCCGCGCCAATGAGTACACCGATGGCGCCATCAGCAACTTCGAACGCCGCTTGGACAAGATGGACAAGCGCTTCAACCGCATGGCCGCAATGAGCAGTGCGCAGACGGCGATGGCCATGAACACCGCTGGCCTGGCCACCTACAACCGCCTCGGTGCGGGCGTGGGCTACGCCGAGGGCGAGTCGGCCATGGCGGTGGGTTACCAGCGCGTACTCAATGAAAAGGGCTCAGCCACCTTCAGCCTCAATGGTGCGTTCACCAACAGCGGTGAACGCAGCATGGGCGTGGGTGTGGGCATCGGCTGGTAAGGCATGACGCCCCGGCGTGGTGCGCGTAACGAGCCCCGCCGCGCCGGGGCCATTGCAGAGGAGGTTGCGATGTACAACTTCATGAGCCGTTTCATGAGCTACCGGCGCTACTACGTCTGGCGCGCCCGCATCCGCTACGTCACCCACGACATGGATACGTGGACGCTGGCGTGTCTGGTGCTGATGATCTGCATGGGGCTGATGGTCTGGGGATTCTGGCGTGTGGTGAACGTGCCGCAGCCGCGCATCCATCCGGAGGCTGCAGCGGTGCGTGTGGAAATGCTCACCGACGAAGCGATTCATCGCATCGTGCTGGTACGCCATGGCGGCATGACGCCAGGTGAGCCCTTCTACAGCGCCGCCGAGATCCGCGGCAGCACCCAGCGCACGCTGCGGGTCCGGCAGACGTTGCAGGATCCGGTACCGATGAAGCTGCAGGCGGACATGTACGCGGATATCGCCGACTACATCAACGCGACCGGTGCCTGCATGCCCTTTCCCTGCCGCCGCGTGAGTTTTCGCATCGAACAGCTGCAGCGGTCGGGGCACGAGAGTGCTGTACGCAATAAGGCTCTGGCCGAGATCCTGCAGGTGCCGTGGTACCTGGTGCCGAACCTTGATGGCGAACACATGCGGGTGCGCAGTGGCTGGGCAGATGATTTCCAGGATGTGTATTCGCACGCCTGGCATCTGCATGACCTGCAGAAGATGCATGCACGCATGATGGCCGAGTATCCACACCGTGCAGCGGTGCCGTGGCTGGCACGATTGGCAACCCCGTCCGAGGAAAAGCTGATCTTCCCGTAGAGCCGAGCGATGCTCGGCTGCTCTCCGCGCAGATCGCGGCAGCCCCAAGCCGAGCATGGGCTCGGCTCTACGCCGGTCAGCCGCCGATGTAGGCGGTGATCTCCGTCTCGGCCAGCAGCTGCCGCAACTGCGTGGCCGACGCCCGGCGCATGGGCTTCTCATCCACCGGCGACAGCGGCGCCTGGCGCAGGGCGTCGTAGGGCAGTACGGCCAGGTCGAAGGTCAGTTCTTCGGCACTGAACACCCACACCGGTACGTCCAGGTTGCGCTCGCGGTCCAGCCGTAGCCGCCGCGTACGCGATTCGGCGGGGATGCGATGCTCGTCCAGGAAGCGATGAACGGCCTCCGGGTCGTCGCTGTGCAGGTGCAGCTGCACGGGGCTGTTGGCATCGGCGGTGCCGTCCAGCACGGGGCCGGCCAGGCGCGGCGAGAACCCGTGCAGGAACTCCAGCGCACGCAGTGCGGATTCGCGTCGTCGCTGCAGTTCGCTACCGTGCTGCGGGCCGGAGAACAGCCGCTGGTACTCGCGCAGGGCTTCTTCGATCTCGACATTGCGTGGCAGGGAGGCATCGTCGTGGATGCCAAGACGGCTGGCCGCCTTGAGCTTGGCCTGGTGGAAGTCGCGGATTCCGCCCTCGGCCATCAGCCGGGCGGCTTCATGGGCGAGGCGATGACGCCGTTCGCGGGTCTGGCTGGCAGCATGCTGGTGAGCGCGGTGCATGCGATGACTCCCTGTTGCGACCTGGCTACAGACTAGCGCAGGCATGTGACATCTGCGTGGGTATTTTACGGAGGTGCCAACGAGGGTTGGCGTTTACCCGAGCAAGAGGGTGCCGTTGATGCTGTAGAGCCGAGCCTATGCTCGGCTGCTCTCCCGCGGGCCCCCGGAGCCGAGCATGGGCTCGGCTCTACAAAGGGCAGTGCCAACCAACGGTTGGCACTTACCGAACCTGCGCCTTTAGAAGATATCGAACGCGGCCGCGTCCGCCTGCGGGGTGCTCTGCAGGTTGAGGTCGTAGTCGGTCAGGCGGTCCATGTCTTCCACCTTCACCCATTCCACCGCGCCGTTGAGGGTGGCCTGGACCATGCCGCTCGGCGGTTCGTTCTGCGCGATCGGGGTGTCCTTCAGCGCGGTGCGCATGTAGTCGATCCAGATCGGCAGGGCTGCCTTGCCACCGTATTCGCGGTAGCCCAGCGAGCGGAAGTCGTCGCGGCCCACCCACACGGTGGTCACGTACGGGCCGCCGAAGCCGGAGAACCAGGCGTCACGGTGGTCGTTGGTGGAGCCGGTCTTGCCGCCCACGTCCTCGCGGCCGAGCACCTTGGCCTGCGCGCCGGTGCCGCGCTGGACCACGTCGCGCATCATCGACACCAGCTGGTACGCGGTACGGGCGTCGATCGCACGCGGTGCGGTGCGCGCGTCCGGGTTGACCGGTGCGGCCGGCGTTTCGTTCTTGGCTTCCGCCTTGGCGGCGGCGGTGGCGTCAACCTTGGGTGGCGGGGCGCCGAAGTTGAAGCCATCCACCACCTGGTTCACCGGCTGGTCGCTGCTGCCGGCGCAGTCGCGGCAGGCCATCGCCGGGTTTTCCTTGAACACCAGATTGCCGTCGCGGTCGAGCACCTGGTCGATCAGCCAGGTGTCCACGCGCGAGCCGCCATTGGCGAACACGGCATAGCCGCGGGCCACCGACAGCGGCGTCAGCGAGGCGGTACCCAGCGACATCGACAGGTTCGGCGGCAGCTCGGATTCGGCAAAGCCGAACTGGCTGATGTACTTGCGCGCGTAGTCCACGCCCATGCCATCCAGCAGGCGCACCGAGACCAGGTTGCGCGACTGTACCAGCGCTTCACGCAGGCGCATCGGGCCACGGAAGCCACCACCGTCGTTCTGCGGCGCCCAGGTCTTGCCGCGGCGATCGCGGAACACGACCGGGGCATCGAGCACGATCGACGCCGGGTTGTAGCCCTTGTCGAAGGCCGCCGCATAGACGAACGGCTTGAAGCTCGAACCCGGCTGGCGACGGGCCTGGGTGGCACGGTTGAACTTGTTGCCGGAGAAGCTGAAGCCACCGACCAGGGCCTTCAGTGCGCCGCTGTGGGCGTCCAGCGAGACCAGGGCGGACTGGCCGCGCGGGAGCTGGTCGAGCAGCCACTCGCCCTCCTTGGCACCGGCGCGCACGCGCACGATGTCACCACGCTGTACCAGCTTGGCCGGGCTCTTGTTGGCCCACTTGGCGGCACCGGCCGGCAGCACGATCTCGCTGCGGTTGGCCAGTACCACGGTGGCACTGCCGTCGGCGCCGGTGCTGGCGACGATGGCCGGCAGCAGGCCGGACTGCGAGAACGTTCCGCGCAGGTGCTCGGCCAGTGCGGTGGCATCATCGCCGGCACCCAGCTGTACCTGCTTCTCCACCCCGTGCCAGCCGTGGCGATGGTCGTACAGCAGCAGGCCGTCGCGCACCGACAGGTTGGCGGCGGTCTGCAGCGTCGCGTCGATGGTGGTGGTGACGTGGTAGCCCTTGTTGACAACGTCGCCGCCGAAGCGGGCGATCATTTCCTGGCGCACCAGCTCGGCCACGTAGGGCGCATCGACCTGCACCGGCGGCTCATGCGCGGTGGCGTGCATCGGCACGGCCTTGGCCGCGTCGGCCTCGGCCTGGCTGACGAACTTCAGGTCGGCCATGCGCTGCAGCACATAGTTGTCACGGCGCTGGCGGGCGCGCTCCGGGTTGGAGATCGGGTTGCCCGAGGACGGGAACTTGGGGATGCCGGCCAGCGAGGCCATCTCGTCCAGGTCCAGTTCGCCCAGCTTCTTGCCGTAGTAGAACTCGGCGGCGGCGGCCACGCCGTAGGCGCGGTTGCCGAAGAAACTCTTGTTCAGGTACAGCTCGAAGATCTCGTCCTTGCTCAGCTCGGACTCGATCTTGCGCGCCAGCAGGATCTCGGCCAGCTTGCGGGTGTAGCTGTACTCGGAGCTGAGGAAGAACTGGCGGGCCACCTGCTGGGTGATGGTGGAGCCACCGGGCACGCGCTTGTCGTTGGTGGTGGCCAGCAGCCACACCGCGCGACCGATGCCCTTGTAGTCCACGCCGCCGTGCTCGTAGAAGCGGGCATCCTCGGTGGCCAGGAACGCCTGCTTCAGCTTCTCCGGCACGTCCTTCATGGTGATGGGGGTACGCCGGGTCTCACCGAACACCGCCATCAGCTTGCCGTCGGCAGCGTAGACGTACATCGGCTCCTGCATTTCCACGTCGCGCAGGGTCTGCACGTCGGGAAGCTTGGAAGAAACGGCGTAGTACAGGCCGCCAACGGCGGCCGCTCCGACCAGCGCCAGGACCAGGACAACAAGAAAGATCCAGCGCAGCCAGCGGCGGAGACGGGTCATCGGTGTCAGATTCCGATTGCGAATTTCGTGGTCGCAGAGTATAGATTACGCAAGGTGGCGGCTGGGGCCGGCACTGGGGAGTGCAAGGGGACGCCAGGGGCTGCGTGTTCATCCTGTGAGGGATGTCACAGCAGGGCGGTTGCCATTTGCTAAGAATACGTTATTAATGCGCGGACGCAGCTCTTGCGTCCAAGTGCCCGTCGGCAGGGGAGAAACCGTGGGGCTCATCCCAAAAAGTCAGTCGCCACTCATTGGCGTCGACATCAGTTCGACTGCGGTAAAGCTGTTGCAGCTTTCCCGCAGCGGCAACCGTTTCCGTGTGGAACATTACGCCGTGGAACCGCTGCCGCCGAACGCGGTGGTGGAGAAGAACATCGTCGAAGTGGAGGCCGTGGGAGAGGCCATCCGCCGGGCGATGAACCGTTCTGGCAGCAAGGCCAAGCTGGCCGCTGCGGCCGTGGCCGGTTCGGCGGTGATCACCAAGGTGATTCCGATGCCGGCCGACCTGGACGAGAACGACATGGAAGCCCAGATCGAGCTGGAAGCGGTCAACTACATTCCGTATCCGATCGAGGAAGTGAACCTGGACTTCGAGGTGATCGGGGCGATCCCGAACAACCCGGAAATGGTCCAGGTGCTGCTGGCTGCCTCGCGTTCGGAAAATGTGGAACTGCGCCAGTCCGCACTGGAACTGGGTGGCCTGCAGGCCAAGGTGATGGACGTGGAGGCCTTCGCGGTCGAGAACGCCTTCGCCCTGGTGGCCAGCGAGCTGCCGGTTTCTGCCGAGGGCGTGGTTGCGCTGGTCGATATCGGCGCCACCATGACCACCCTCAACGTACTGCGCGGTGGCCGTAGCCTGTACAGCCGCGAACAGGTGTTCGGTGGCAAGCAGCTGACCGACGAGATCATGCGCCGTTATGGCCTGAGCTACGAGGAAGCCGGTCTGGCCAAGCGCCAGGGCGGGTTGCCGGAAAGCTACGAGATGGAAGTGCTGGAGCCGTTCAAGGAAGCCACGGTCCAGCAGATCAGCCGCCTGCTGCAGTTCTTCTACGCCGGCAGCGAATTCAACCGGGTCGATCACATCGTGCTGGCCGGCGGCTGTGCCGCCCTTGCAGGCCTGCCGGAGATGGTCGAGGAACAGCTGGGCGTGCCGACCGTAGTCGCCAACCCGCTGGCACAGATGACCCTGGGGCCGAAGGTACAGGCGCACGCGCTGGCCCAGGACGCCCCCGCGCTGATGATCGCGACCGGTCTGGCGCTGAGGAGCTTTGACTGATGGCACGCATCAATCTATTGCCCTGGCGCGCCGAACGGCGCAAGCAACGCCAGCGCGAGTTCGGCATCATGCTGGGCATGGCCGCCCTGGGTGGCCTGCTGCTGTCGCTGTTGATCTGGTTCTACTACGACATGCAGGTCAGCGGGCAGAGCGATCGCAACGCCTACCTGCAGACCGAAATCGAGAAGGTCAAGGAGCAGAACAAGGAAATCGACCGCCTTGACGAGCAGAAGAATCGACTGCTTGCCCGCAAGGCCGTGATCGAACAGCTGCAGGCCAAGCGCTCGCAGATGGTCCACCTGTTTGATGCGCTGGTCCGCACCATCCCCGATGGCGTGGTGCTCACCGCTCTGCAGCAGGAAGGCGACGTGCTGACCCTGGAGGGCCGCACCCAGTCCAACGCCCGTGTCTCGGCCTACATGCGCAACCTCGAAGTCTCTGGCTGGATGACCAATCCGGAGCTGGCGATCATCGAGGCGCGTGAGCCGGACAAGGACAAGGACGGGCGCGCGACCGGTCCGGTAGCCGACATCAAGGCACTGCCGTACGTGTTCAAGGTCAAGGTCAAGCTGCCCGCGCAGAGCGAGGAAGCAGCGACCACGCCGGGCCTGAACCCTGATGGCAGTGTGGCCAGCACCGCGCCGGCCGCACCGACGGTCGCGCCGCTCAGCGCCGGACCCGACGCCGCAGCGCCTGCCGCTGCCGCACCGCAGCCGGGATCGACGCCGGCACCGGCTGCCACGCCTGCAACGGCTCCGGCACAGGCCCCGGCACCGGCACCGGCGGCAACACCTGCGCCGGCCAAGCCCGCCGCACCGGCAACCAAGCCTGAGGGCAGCCGCCTGGCGCAGCCGCCGCAGGCCTTCCACGCCCCGCTGCAGGGGGATCGCGCATGAGCAAGAAAGTCGACATCAAGAACCTCGATTTCAACGACATCGGTAACTGGCCGCAGAAGGCCAAGATCGTCTTCTGCGCGTTGCTGGCGGTGGTGATCATGTTCGTGGCGTGGATGCTGCTGATCAGCGGCAAACGCGATGAACTGGCCGGTCTGGAGTCGCAGGAAACCACGCTGCGCGAGGAGTTCACCAAGGAACAGAAGCGCGCGGTCAACCTGGAGCCGCTGAAGCAGCAGCTGGCACAGATGGAGCAGGTGCTGCAGCAGATGCTGCGGCAGCTGCCCAGCAAGACCGAAATGCCCGACCTGATCATCGACATCTCGCAGACCGCGTTGTCCAGCGGCCTGTCCAACGAGTTGTTCGAGCCGGAGCAGGAGCAGATCAAGGAGTTCTACGCCGAGAAGCCGATCAAGCTGCGGATGGTGGGCAGTTACCACCAGTTCGGTGCCTTCGTCAGTGGCGTGGCCTCGTTGCCGCGGGTGGTGATCCTGACCATGCACGACATCAACCTCAAGCCGAAGGACAAGACCAGTGGCAATGTCCGCGCCGGTGCGCTGGAGTTGTCCGGTACGGTCAAGACCTACCGTTACCTGGATGAGGCCGAGGTCGAGGAACAGCAGAAGGCTGAAGCGGGCAAGGAGGAGAAGAAGTGACCGGTTCCTTCATTGCACGCGGTGGGGTGGTATTGACGGTGTTGCTGCTGGCCGCCTGCGGTCGCGGCGTGACCAGCACGCCGGGTGATGCACCCAACCTGGAAAAATGGGTCGAGAGCGAGCGCGCACGACCGGCGGAGTCCATTGAGGCCCTGCCGGTGATGCAGCAGTTCGAGACCTTCGAATACTCCGCGCAGGGCATGCGCGATCCGTTCACCGATGCCTGGACCAACCCGCAGCAGGGGAATGGGGGACTGCGGCCAGATCCGAACCGGCGCAAGGAGCCGATGGAAGGCTTCCCGCTGGACGCGCTGGACATGGTCGGCACCATCGGAACAGGCGCCGGCACCGTGGCGCTGGTGATGGGGCCGGACAAGGTGACCTATCGGGTGCGTCCCGGCGGTTACCTGGGGCAGAGCGACGGGCGGGTCACCGCGGTCTTCGAAGACCGCGTGGAGCTGATCGAACTGGTGCCGGATGGCGCGGGTGGCTGGCTGGAACGTCCAGCAACGCTCGCGCTGGAAGATCAATGATCGTTTACTGGGGATAGCACGATGACCTTTCACCAAGCCAAGGGGCTGCGTCCCATCCGGCGCTCTACCTTGAACCGCATCAGCGCGCTGGGAGTCGCGTTGATGTTGGCCTGCGCTCCGGCGCTGGCTGCCGCACCGTCGGAAAAACCGACCGGCACGGCGCTGGCGGCTACGCCGGCCGCTGCACCGGCAGGCCTGTCGGTCGCACGTATCGACTTCAAGCGTGGCGATGACGGCGCCGGCCGCCTGATCCTGCAGTTCGACGGCCAGGGCGCCATGCCCGACCTGCGCAGCCAAGGCAACAGCGTGGTGGTCGATGTCGGCAACGCGCGCCTGCCGGCCAACCTGCAGAAGCCGATGAACGTCACCGACTTCGCCACCCCGGTGCAGCGCATCGACGCCAAGCCGTCCGGGGCCGGCACCCAGCTGGTGCTGAGCACGGGCGGTCCGGTCGAGTCGCTGGCCTACCAGAGCGGCAACGAGTATGTGGTGGAGATCAGCCCGCGGCAGGCCCAGGCCGCCGTTGGCGCAGTCACTGCCGGCAGCGTGACCCAGGCTGCCAAGGGCGTCCCGCAGCGCGGCTTCGCCGGCAAGCCGGTGACGTTCAACTTCCAGGACGTGCCCGTGCGCACCGTGCTGCAGCTGATCGCCGAAGAGTCGAATCTGAACGTGGTGGCGTCCGACTCGGTGCAGGGCAATGTGACCCTGCGTCTGGTCAACGTGCCGTGGGACCAGGCGCTGGACATCGTGCTGCGTGCCAAGGGCCTGGACAAGCGTCGTGACGGCAGCGTGGTGTGGGTTGCACCGCAGTCCGAGCTGGCCAAGTTCGAGCAGGAGAAGGAAGACGCGCGCATCGCGATCGAGAACCGCGAAGACCTGATGACCGACTATGTCCAGATCAACTACCACAGCGCCACGCAGATCTTCAAAGCGCTGACCGAGGCCAAGGGCATCGGTGGCGGTGGCGGTGGCGGCGGCGGCGGTGGTGGTGGCGGTTCGCAGGAAGAAAGTGGCTTCCTTTCGGCACGTGGCCGCATCGTCGCCGACGAGCGCACCAATACGCTGATGATCAGCGACATTCCGAAGAAGATCGCGCGTATGCGCGAGCTGATCAACGTGATCGACCGTCCGGTCGACCAAGTGCTGATCGAAGCCCGCATCGTCATCGCCACCGATACGTTCGCGCGCGAGCTGGGCGCCAAGTTCGGCATCAGCGGCAGCCGTGACAACGTCTACTTCAGCGGTGACCTCGCTTCCAATGCGAAGAACCGCGAGTCGGAAGTGACTACGTCCATCGCCAACCAGACCGCGTTCAACCAATGGGTGGCAGGTGGCAGGACCGGGCCGGCACCGGTGCCGGTGGGTCCCACGATCACCCGTGGCCTGAACTGGAACCTGCCGGTGGCAGCGGCAAGCAACCCGGGTTCGCTGGCACTGTCGATCCTCAACGCGGGCTATCTGCTTGATGTGGAATTGTCGGCCATGCAGGAAGAGTCGCGTGGTGAAGTTATTTCCAACCCGCGCGTGGTGACCACCAATCAGCGCGAGGCGCTGATCAAGCAGGGCAAGGAAATCGGCTATGTCACCATCAGTGGTGGCGGTGCTGGCGGCGCACAGACCCCGAACGTCCAGTTCAAGGAAGTGGTGCTGGAGCTGAAGGTCACTCCGACCATCACCAACGACAACCGCGTGTTCCTCAACATGGCGGTGAAGAAGGACGAGGTCGATCAGCTGATCCAGTTGCAGGGCTACGGCACCGTGCCGTCCATCAACCGCCGCGAGGTCAACACCGCCGTGCTGGTGGAAGATGGCCAGACCGTGGTGATCGGTGGCGTGTATGAGTTCACCGACCGCAACAGCGTCAGCAAGGTGCCGTTCCTGGGCGATGTGCCGTTCCTCGGCAATCTGTTCAAGAAGCGTGGCCGCAACAAGGACAAGGCCGAACTACTGGTGTTCGTGACCCCGAAGGTCCTGCGCGTGGCCCGTCAGAACTGAGGCGCCGCAACTGCTGTATCCGACCGGGGCCGCCACGTGCGGCCCCGCGTCGTTTGCGCCAGTAGATCCACGCCATGCGTGGATGAATGCAATGGATCTACGCAATCTCCTCCGAGTAGATCCACGCCATGCGTGGAGGCTGTTCAGCCGTTCTTGATGCCAGCAGCCGGGCGGCCTGCGATGATGTGGGGAACCCGAGCCATCCTGCGCCGGTCAAAGGCCCCCATGAACCTGCCTCCGCCGATGCCCGAATCCATTTCTCCGCCGCCTGCTCCCGTCACCTCGCGCCTGCACGCGGCCTTCAGCAACCTGCGCGACGCGCTGTCGGCCGAGATCGTTGGCCAGGCGGCGCTGGTCGAACGCCTGCTGATCGCCTTGCTGGCCGATGGCCACCTGCTGGTGGAAGGTGCCCCGGGCCTGGCCAAGACCACGGCCATCCGGGCCTTGGCGGCACGGTTAGAAGCGGACTTCGCGCGTGTGCAGTTCACTCCGGATCTGCTGCCTTCGGACCTGACCGGCACCGAGATCTGGCGCCCGCAGGAAGGGCGTTTTGAGTTCGTGCCGGGGCCGATCTTCCACCCGATCCTGCTGGCCGACGAAATCAACCGTGCACCGGCCAAAGTGCAGTCCGCGCTGCTGGAAGCGATGGGCGAACGCCAGGTCACCGTCGGCCGTCACACCTACGCGCTGCCGTCGCTGTTCCTGGTGATGGCCACGCAGAATCCGATCGAGCAGGAAGGTACCTTCCCGCTGCCGGAAGCGCAGCTGGATCGTTTCCTGATGCATGTACGCATTGGTTATCCGGACCAGGCGGCCGAGTCGGAGATCCTGCGGCTGGCCCGCGAGCGTGCCCGGGGTGCGCTTGGCGAGGCCGCAGCGGCGCCGGAAAAACTGCCGATGCAGGATGTCTTCGACGCGCGCCGCGAGGTGCTGGAGCTGCACATGGCCCCCGCGCTGGAGCGCTATCTGATCGAATTGGTGCTGGCCTCGCGCGACCCTTCGCGCTACGACCCCTCGCTGGCGCGCCGCATCGCGTGGGGCGCCAGCCCCCGTGGCTCCATCGCACTGGAGCGGTGCGCACGGGCGCGGGCGTGGTTGGCTGGGCGTGATTTCGTCACCCCCGACGACGTGCGTGCAGTGGCTGCCGATGTACTGCGCCACCGGGTCCTGCCCAGCTATGAAGCCATCGCCGAGGGCTGGGATGGCGAACGCTTGGTGCAGGAACTGCTGGCCCGGGTACCGGCACCCTGAGTGCGCGCATGACCGGCACGACCAACGGACCTGCTCCGGGTACCAGCGAAGGCGATGGTCTGCGACCGCAGCTGGCCGAGCTGGTGGCACTGCGCCGCTTGGCACAGCGTCCGCCACCGCCTCGTCGAGGGCGCGCAGGCAGCGCTGGCCAGGCACCTTCACCACTGCGTGGGCGCGGCATGGAATATGCCGAATCACGCGAGTATGTGGCGGGCGACGACGCGCGCCACATCGACTGGCGCGTCACTGCCCGTACCGGTCGCACGCATACCAAACTGTTCCAGGTAGAACGCGAACGGGTCACCCTGATCGTTGCCGATACGTCGCCTGCGCTGTATTTCGGTACCCGCGTCCGCTTCAAATCCGTGCAGGCGGCGCGCGCGGGTGCCGTCGCGGCATGGTCTGCACAGCGTCGCGGCGACCGCATCGGCGCATTGCGCGGCAGCGAGCGCGAGGCGCCGATCGCACCGGCTGGCGGTGCCCGAGGTGTACTGCGCGTACTCGACGCCCTCACGCGCTGGTACGCGCAGCCACCCGCCGATGACCTCGGCCTGGAGCGCGCGCTGGACCATGCCGGACGGGTGCTGCGCCCCGGCGCGCGGATGCTGGTACTGGCCGATCCGCAGCAGGCGATCCGCATTCCGCTCGCGCGCTGGAGCGCATTGGCCCAGCACCATGACCTGAGTCTTCTGCTGCTGGTGGATCCGCTGGAGCTGCAACCGCCGGCGGCCCCCTTGCAGTTTCTCGCCGCACAGCAGCGCATCGGCCTGGACCTGCGTCGCCATGATGTGCAGGCGCACTGGCAAGCGCATTTCGTCGAACCCCTGCAGCAGCTGCGCACGCAGCTTGCTGCGCGTCGCGTCGATGTGCAGGTGCTTTCCACCGATGCGGCCAGCGACGCCTGGCTGGCGCCGGCACCGACGGAGGTGCCGGCATGAGTGCCTCCCTGCCACTGCGTGATGTGCAGTTGCCGGCCTCGCCAACGTGGTGGCCGCCGGCACCTGGCTGGCTGATGCTGATCGCAGCGGTTCTGCTGTTGCTGGCAATCGTTGCTGCGGTGGCATGGCGTCGCCGCCGCCGCCGCCGACAGTGGTTGCATGTGTTCGACCAGGAGATTGCAGCAGTGACCGGCGCGCCGTCGGAACTGGCGGTCATCGCCAGCCTGCTGAGGCGTGCAGCACGTCAGGCACGCCCCGGCAGCGAAGCGCTGCGCGATGACGCGTGGTGGCAGTACGTCGACCCCAAGGACACCCTTCCGGCTGCGCAGCGCCATCTGCTGGCCGAGGGGGCCTACCGTCCGCACGTGGATGCCGCCGCCGTGGCCGATGTCCGCACGTGGGCGCGGGCGCGCTACCTGGCGTTGCTGCAGGAGCGCGGTCGATGAGCGCGCTGGCAGCTTACTGGCCCTGGCCGGATCTGCAGCTGGCGTGGCCGCTGGCACTGCTGGCACTGCCGTTGCCGATCCTGATGTACGCGTGGAAACGGCGTGCCGACCCGGGCGCCGCGCTGCGCGTGCCCTACGCCGCTGCCGAACTGGAAGCACTGGCCGGTGGCGGTCGCATCGGGGTTTCCTGGCTGCGCAGCAGCTTGCTGTGGTTGGCCTGGCTGGCGCTGTGCGTGGCGATGGCGCGTCCGCAGCAGCTGGGTGAGGCGATCACCCCGCCGCAGGAAGGCCGGCAGATGATGCTGGCAATGGACGTGTCCGGCAGCATGAGCGAGCCGGACATGGTGCTTGGCGCACAGGCGGTGGAGCGCCTGACCGCTGCCAAGGCGGTATTGGCCGATTTCCTCGACCGTCGTGCCGGCGATCGCGTCGGCCTGCTGGTGTTCGGTGACCGTGCTTACACCCTCACGCCGTTGACTGCGGATCTGTCCAGCGTGCGCGATCAACTGCGCGACAGCGTGGTCGGCCTGGCCGGGCGCGAGACGGCCATTGGTGATGCCATCGCGCTGGCGGTCAAACGCCTGCGCAACCAGCCCGAAGGGCAGCGTGTACTGATCCTGCTGACCGACGGCGTCAGCAACGCCGGTGTGCTGGAACCCCTGCGCGCCGCCGAGCTGGCACGTGCCGAAGGCGTGCGCGTGCACACCGTGGCCTTTGGCAGCGACGGTAGTGCGCGATTCTTCGGCATTCCCGTGGCCGCCGACCGCGACCCGGTGGACGAGGCAACACTGCGCAGGATCGCCGAGATGACCGGCGGCCGCTTCTTCCGTGCGCGCGACACCGACCAGCTGGTCGGCATCTATGCCGAACTGGACAGGCTGGAGCCGATCGCCGCGAAGGGACCGACACTGCGACCGCGCAACGAGCGCTATGCGTGGCCACTGGCTGTCGCGTTGCTGCTGGGCGCGTTGGCGTGGGTATGGCCGGAGCGCCGCCGATGAGCGCCACCTTCCTGAAGATGCCCGACTGGAGCGCGTTCGACTTGAGCACGTTCGATTGGAGCGCGCTGCATTTCCTGCGCCCGGACTGGTTGTGGATGCTGGCGGCACTGCCGCTGATCGTGGCGGTGGCCGTATACCGGCAACGGCGCAGCGATGCCTGGCGGCAGGCGGTCGATGCCCACCTGTTGTCTCACCTGCTGGCCGGCGAGGGAAAGCGACGCGCGCGTCTGCCATGGGCGTTGCTGCTGGGTTGGACCTTGGCTGCACTGGCAATGGCTGGCCCCAGCTGGCGGCAGCAGGCGCAGACGGTCTATCAGGCCAGCGCGCCGCTGGTGGTGGTGCTGGATCTGTCCAGCCGCATCACTGCGACCGACCTTCCTCCCTCGCGCCTGCTGCAGGCGCGGGCAAAGATCGGTGCTCTGCTGCGCGCCCGCCAAGGCGGGCAGGTGGGTCTGGTGGTGTATGCCGAAGACGCGTATACCGTGGCGCCGTTGACTGACGACGCTGCCAATGTGGCGCTGTACCTGGATGCGTTGTCGCCGGAGGTGATGCCGCGTGATGGCCAGCGCGCTGACCGCGGCATCGACTGGGCCGTGCGGTTGCTGCGGCAGACCGGTGCACTGCGTGGCCGGATTCTTCTGGTCAGCGACCAGACTGACAGCGAGGCGGTGCTTGCGGCAACGCAGGCGCGCGGTCTCGGTCTGCAGGTGTCGGTGCTGGGCCTGGGCACGCCGTCCGGCGCCGCCTATCGCGATGGTCAAGGCCAGATCGCGCAGGCCGCGCTGGATGAAACCAGCCTGCGTGCCGTCGCCACTGCAGGCGGTGGGCGTTACCAGCGCATCGCCAGCGATGATCGCGATCTGCAGGCACTGGACGTGCTGGATGCCAGGGATGGCGGCGCACTGGAGCGGCCCGGGCAGGCCCGGCAATGGCAGGACGAAGGCTATTGGTTGTTGCCGCCGGTGATGCTGCTGGCACTGCTGGCATTCCGTCGTCGCGCGGTACTGGCGGCGGTGCTGGCCGTGGGTCTTCTGCCTTTGAGCGGGCAGTTGCAGGCGCAGCCGCGCGTGCCGACACCTGCACCGGCACCTGCAGCGGGCACGTTGTGGGAACGTGCCGACCAGCATGAGCATGCGCGCCTGGCTGCGGGCGTGCAGGCCTACCGTCAGGGTGATTTCGCTACTGCCCGCAAGCAGTTCGAAGGCATCGACAGCGACGCCGGCTGGTACAACCTCGGCAACGTGCTTGCCCGTCAGGGCGACTACGACGGCGCCATTGCCGCCTACGACAAGGCCCTGACGCGCCACCCGCAGATGGCCGACGCCGTCGCCAACCGCGCCGTGGTCGACGCTGCGCGCAAGCGCAAACCGCCACCGAGCAACAGCCCGGGGCAGGGCAAAGGGCAGCAGAAGCCGCAGCAGGGCCAGCAGGGCCAACAAGGCCAGCAAGGCCAGCAAGGCCAGCAAGGCCAGCAAGGCCAGCAAGGCCAGCAGAATCAGCCGCAGCAGGGCCAGCAGAATCCGCAGCAGGGCCAGCAAGGTCAGCAGCAATCGCAGGACCAGAAGGGTCAGCAGAATCCAGCGTCTGCAGGCTCCGGCCAGCAGGGTGCGAAGCAGGAGCCGCCGCAAGCGGCCGACTCGCAGGCCCAGGCGCAGGCCGATGCCCAGCAGCGTCAGCGGATGCAGCAGGCCCTGCAGCAGGCGCGCGCCGGAGAAGCGGGCAAGGCAGCAGCACGCGGCGACGGCGGCACGCCGCAACAGCGCGAGGAACAGCAGGCCGTGGAGGCCTGGATGCGGCGCGTACCGGATGATCCGGGGGCATTGCTGCGGGCCAAGTTCCAGTTGGAAAACGAACGTAGAAAGAGGGAAGGGCGATGACAGGCATGGCGAGCAGGCAATTCCGGTGGCCTCTGCCTGTGCTGGCGATGCTGTTGCTGTGGCTGCCGATGGTGGCCATGGCGCAGACGCGTGCCTGGCTGGAACAGGACAGCATCGCCGCGGGTGATGCGGTCACCCTGCACATCGAGACCGACCAGGGCGCGCCGGACTATGCACCCTTGAATGCCGATTTCGCACTCAGCGCGCAGAGCAGCAATCGCCAGGTGCAGTGGAGCAACGGTGGCGTCCAGCAGCGCAACCTCTACACGGTTGCGCTGACGCCGCGCCGCGCCGGTACGCTGCAGGTGCCCTCGTTGCAGGTCGGCAGTGCACGCACCGCCCCCCTGTCGCTGCAGGTCAGTGATGCCGTGGTGGCCACCCCGCAGAGCAATTCCACCGCCTTCATCGAAACCGAAGTGGATGACCCCACGCCCTACGTGCAGCAGAGCGTGGGTGTGGTGGTCAGGCTGTACTTCGCCTCGCAGCTGGCGTCGGGCGAACTGGTGCTCGACACCCCCAGTGGCGCTTCGCTGCAGCGGGTGGGCGAGGATCGCAGCGACGTGCGCCAGGTCAACGGCCGTCGCTACAACGTGGTCGAACGACGCTTCCTGCTGATCCCCGAGCGCAGCGGTGCGTTGCGTGTGCCTGGCGCGCGCTTCACCGGCCGCAGTGCCGGGGGCTTCTTCGATGACTTCTTCGGCAACGGTGGCGATGGCCGCATGAATGCCGTCGGTGCCGAACGCACGCTGCAGGTGCAGGCGCAACCGGCGCAGGCCCCGCAGCCGTGGTTGCCCCTGCACAGCCTGCAGTTGCGCTACACCACTGCACCCAGCACTGCGCGCACGGGCGAAGCGGCCACCGTGATGGTCGAAGCGATCGCCAACGGCGCTACCCGGGCCCAGTTCACCGATCTGCCCGTGCCCGACCTCGGCGATGCTGCGCAGGTATTCGCCGAACCGGCCCAGTACGAGGAGACCTTCAACGGCAGCACGCCACGCCTGAAGATCACCCGACGCTATTCGATCGTGCCGCGGCAGGTCGGGTCACTGCATGTGCCCGGGCCGCGGGTGGCCTGGTGGAACGTGGACAACGGCAGTGCCCAGCAGGCCAGCCTGCCGGACCTGGAACTGGCCGTGGCCGCAGGCCGGGCCGGCGCGCCCGTGGCACAACCGATCGATACCGATTCCGCGCTGCCGGAAGACGCAGCACCCGCCGTTGCATCCTCTCTTGCACCGACCGCAGCCGGCACCCGGCCGTGGCCGTGGATGGCCGCCGCCGCAGGGCTGGCGCTGCTGTGGTTGTTGACCCTGGCATGGGGATGGCGACGTGGGCGCCATGCGGTCGCCCATGCCCGTACCGTTCCCCGCCCTGGGGTCATTGCACCTGCGACGTCGTCGCGTGCCAGCGTGGCCGAGCTGCGCCGGGCCATCGATGGCGAGGGCTTCGACCACGTGGAGGCGCTGCTGTGTTCGATGGCGGGCGTGGAGCGTCTGGAACAGGTGATCGAGCGGCTGGCCGACCCGGCCCAGCAGCAGACCCTGCAGGCGTTGCAGCAGGCGCGCTGGGGCGGGATGGGCGATGTCACCGCGCTACGGGCCCGTCTGCGCGAAAGCTTCCGTGACGGACCGCACTGGTCGGCCGCCACCGGCGCCGTCGACACTGGGCTGCCGCCGCTGTATCCGCCGCGGCAACCCTGAACCGGCGCGGCTTGCGCGCTTTGTTAGAGTAGATTCATTTTTCGAGGAATCCCGCGCATGACAGCAGCTGCTGCCGACAAGAAGAAGTTGCCCCTGCATTGGAAGATGGGCATCGGCTTTGCGATCGGCCTGGTCCTGGGACTGATCGTGCATGCCCTGGGCGGCAGCATCGAAGGCCTGCAGACCGGTGCCAAGTGGGTAATGGACTACGTCACCACCCCGGCTTCGGGCCTGTTCCTCAACCTGATCTTCATGCTGATCGTGCCGCTGATCTTCTCGGCGCTGATCATGGGCGTGTCGGAGATGGGCGACATCCGCGCCCTTGGCCGCATCGGCTGGAAGACGTTGGCCTACACCGTGCTGTTGTCCGGCATCGCAGTGGGTATCGGCCTGGTGCTGGTCAACCTGCTCAAGCCCGGTGCCGGCGTCGACCCGCAGGTGGCCGCGCTGATGCTGTCGGAGAACGCTGAGCGCAGCAAGGAAATCGTGGCTGGCATCCATGGCACGCCGAAGGGCATGGACATGCTGCTGTCGATCGTGCCGAGCAACGTGCTGCAGGCCGCCTCCGACAATGGCGCGATCCTGTCGCTGATGTTCTTCGCGCTGATGTTCGGCATCGGCATGGTGCTGACCGACGAGGCCAAGGTAGCCCCGCTGCGCCGCGCCATCGAAGGCGTGTTCGAAATCTCGATGACCCTGATCAACCTGGTCATCCGCCTGGCGCCGTATGCAGTGGCCTGCTTCATGTTCAACCTGGCCGCGCTGTTCGGCTTCGACCTGATCATCCGCCTGGGGGCATACGTAGGCGTGGTGGTGCTGGCGTTGGGCCTGCACATGGTGGTGACCTACGGCACCGCGGTATGGCTGTCGGGCCGTTCGCCGCTGGCATTCTTCCGGCAGACCCAGGAGGCCACGGTGATGGCCTTCTCCACCGCCTCCAGCAACGCCACCCTGCCGACCGCGTTGCGCGTGGCCGACCAGATGGGCCTGCCGCAGCGCGTGTCGCGCTTCGTGCTGACCGTGGGCGCCACCGCCAACCAGAACGGCACTGCGCTGTTCGAGGGCGTGACGGTGATCTTCCTGGCCCAGTTCTTCGGTGTCGACCTGAGCATCGGCCAGCAGGTCATGGTGATGGCAGTCTGCATCCTCGGTGGTATCGGTACGGCCGGCGTGCCATCCGGCTCGCTGCCGGTGGTGGCGATGATCTGTGCGATGGTCGGCGTCAATCCGCTGGGCATCGGCCTGATCCTGGGCGTGAACCACTTCCTGGACATGTGCCGCACCGCGCTGAACGTGACCGGCGACCTGGCCCTGACCACCCTGGTGGCCAAGGGCGAAGCCGCGGACACCCCGGCCGAAATCGCTGCCGCCGCGGCCCGTCTGGACAACTGACCGGTAGTGCCGGCCGCTGGCCGGCAACGGATGAACGGGGTCGGATCCCTTTCCGCACGAAAGGGCTCCGACCCCTTTTCATATGCGGAATCCAGCGGAAATCACGACGTTGCCGGCCAGCGGCCAGCACTACCAACCTTGTTGGCCTGACCCCACCCGGCGTCTGTGGGACAATAGGCCGCCCGCAGTTCCGCGGCCGCCTCCCGATTCCGACAGAACCATGACGCAGCCTACCCGTCGCCAGTTGGCCAACGCCATCCGCTTCCTCGCCGCCGATGCGGTTGAAACCGCAAAGTCCGGCCATCCCGGCATGCCCATGGGCATGGCCGACATCGCCGAAGTCCTCTGGAACGACTATCACCGTCACAACCCGAACAACCCGCAGTGGTTCAACCGCGACCGCTTCGTGCTGTCCAATGGCCACGGCTCGATGCTGCAGTACGCGCTGCTGCACCTGAGCGGCTATGACCTGCCGATCGAGCAGCTGAAGGCGTTCCGTCAGCTGGGCAGCCACACCGCTGGCCATCCGGAGCGTCACGAGACCCCGGGCGTGGAAACCACCACCGGTCCGCTGGGCCAGGGTTTCGCCAACGCCGTCGGTTTTGCCTTGGCCGAGAAGCTGCTGGCACAGCGCTTCAACCGCCCGGAGCTGGAAATCGTCGACCACCGTACCTGGGTGTTCATGGGTGACGGCTGCCTGATGGAAGGCATTTCCCACGAAGCCGCCTCGCTGGCCGGCACCTGGGGCCTGCACAAGCTGGTCTGCTTCTGGGATGACAACCACATCTCCATCGACGGCAACACCGAAGGCTGGTTCACCGACAACACCCCGGAGCGTTTCGAGGCCTATGGCTGGAACGTGGTCCGCGGCGTCGATGGCCACGATCCGGAGAGCATCAAGGCCGGTATCGAAGCGGCCCTGTCGCAGGACGGCAAGCCGACCCTGATCTGCTGCCGCACCACGATCGGTTTTGGTTCGCCGAACAAGGCCGGCAAGGAATCCAGCCACGGCGCACCGCTGGGCAAGGACGAACTGGAAGCCACCCGCAAGGCGCTGGACTGGTACTACGGCCCGTTCGAGATTCCGGAAGAGATCTACGCCGGCTGGCGCGCCGGCGGTACCGGCACCCTGCGTCAGGCCGAGTGGGAGCAGCAGTTCGACAAGTACGCTGCGCAGTACCCGGCTGAAGCCGCTGAACTGACCCGTCGCTCGCATGGCGATCTGCCGGCTGACTTCGTTGCCAAGGCCGACGCCTACATCGCCCAGGTTGCCGCCGAAGGCCAGACCATTGCTTCGCGCAAGGCGTCGCAGCTGGCCATCGAAGCATTCGCGCCGCTGCTGCCGGAAATCGTTGGTGGTTCGGCCGACCTGGCGCACTCGAACCTGACCCTGTGGAAGGGCAGCAAGTCCGTCGCCACCGACGATGCCAATGCCAACTACGTGTACTACGGTGTGCGCGAGTTCGGCATGACCGCGATCGCCAATGGCCTGGCCCTGCATGGTGGTTTCATTCCGTTCGATGCCACCTTCCTGGTGTTCAGCGATTACGCCCGCAATGCCGTGCGCATGAGCGCGCTGATCCCGGCCCACGCCATCCACGTCTACACCCACGACTCGATCGGCTTGGGCGAAGACGGCCCGACCCACCAGCCGGTGGAGCATCTGGCCTCGCTGCGCTACATCCCGAACAACGACGTGTGGCGTCCGTGCGACGCGGTCGAGTCGGCAGTGAGCTGGAAGGCTGCGATCACCCGCCAGGATGGTCCGAGCTGCCTGGTGTTCAGCCGCCAGAACCTGCCGCACCAGCCGCGCGACGCCGAGCAGATCGCACAGATCGAGCGTGGCGGCTATGTGCTGGCCGACGCTGCCGGTACCCCGGACGTGATCCTGATCGCGACCGGTTCGGAAGTCTCGCTGGCGACCGAAGCGAAGGCGCAGCTGGATGCGGCCGGCCTGAAGACCCGCGTGGTCTCGATGCCGTCCACCGATGTGTTCCTGCGCCAGGATGCGGCTTACCGCGAATCGGTGCTGCCGAACGCCGTGCGCAAGCGCGTGGCGATCGAAGCCGGCATCACCGGCTTCTGGCGCCAGTTCGTCGGCCTGGACGGTGCAGTGATCGGTATCGACACCTTCGGTGCCTCGGCCCCGGCCGATAAGCTGTACCAGCACTTCGGCATCACCATCGCGCACGTGGTGGAAGCAGCCAAGGCGCTGTAAGCCACGCTGTAATGGAATACGGGGAGGCCGGCGAAAGCCGGCCTTTTCTTTGCCTGTCAAAAAGGGGACGGAGGGGATTAAGTCGTTTGTGCCACAAACGACTTAATCCCCTCCGTCCCCTTTTCTCAAGCGGTGCGTGCCAGGGCCAGCCTCAACAACCGTGCATTGAGCCGTTCGCCGAAGTCCTTGGGCGACTGCAGCTCCATCCGCTGCAGGTACACGGCATCTCCGTCACCAGCAGGCTGCCACAGCGCGTCCCACACGGTGCGCAGCTTGCTGCCGCGCGTCTGCGTGTTGGCCTTCAGCCAGCCCAGTGCCTTCACCAGCACCTGTTCGATCTCGGTGAAGTCGCTGCCCAACGGGTAATCGGGCAGGGTGCCATCGTTGCGGAACGGCGCCAGCGCCGCTGCCAGTGCCTGCGGTGTGTTGCGCTGCTGCCGCTGCGCATCAGGTTGTGCCGTTGCCGCCAGCTTGCGCGCCGCGAAGGCCTGCTGCAGCAGCGCGCCCTGGAATGGCGCCTCGGTGATTGCCGCCATCGCGTGCACGCAGTCGTCGTCGGTCAGGCCGCGCACATCGGCGATGCCGTACTCGTTGAGATAGATGTCACGCAGGTGGCGCGGAATGGTCGTGTGCCCGTAGTTCCAGCGCACATTGGAGTCGCGCTGGCCCTTGTCATCGCGCGCGGCGCGGAACATCAACACACTGCGCGCTTCGGGCAGCGCATGCGCCATCGCCACGAAGTTGTACTGGCCGCCCACACCGGAGACCACGCGCCCGTCTTCCAGTGCATCGGACACCGCTGCGCCCAGTGCAGTAGCCATCATGCAGGAATTGAAGAAGCGTGCGTGCCGGCGCTGCAGGCGTTCCAGTGTCTCGTTGCCGCCGTACAGCTGGTTGATCTCGCTGATGCGGCGCATGCCGATCGCCCGGCATTCGTCCTCGGGCAGGGTGCGCAGCCATTCGTAGAATTCGGATGAGCCCAGGTAGAACGCGCCGTGCAGATATTCACCCTCTGCCTCCAACGTGGCGTGGTCGATGGACAGCGTGCTGCCGTTCTCGATGCGCTGCATCAGCGCCAGGTCATCATGCACCTTGCGCTTGATCACGCCGGTCTGCACCAGCCGGCGGAAACCCTCGTTGAGCATTTCGCTGCAGCCGTACAGGCCGATCTCGAACGGATCCAGCCCGCCGATCTCCTGTACCAGCGGGTGGCTGGCCAGTTGCGGGTCCAGTGCGTCCAGCACGCGCCGGTAGCGCGCGTTGTCGGTGTGGCGCAGTACCAGTGCATGGCTGAGTGCATCTGCCAGGGTGCCGATGCCGATCTGCAGCGTGCCGCCGTCGCGCACCAGGGTGCTGGCATACAGGCCGATGGCGTAGTCGGCGTCGGCCACCGGTTGCCGTGGCAACCCGAACAACGCCGGATACGGCGGCGGCGGGGTGATGACCAGATCGAAGAAGGACACGTCGACCGTGGCCGTGCCGCCCAGATACGGCAGCTGCGGATCGATCTCGGCGACCAGCAGCGGGCGCGGCAGGCCGCGCGCAGTCATCGCGTCCAGCGTGTCCTGGGTGATGTCGTTGTTGCAGGACAGCGAAAGGCGCCGATCGTCCGGGCGCATCGCTACTTTCTGCACGATCACCTGCGGCGCGCGCTGAGCCACGGCGTCGGCAGCGTGGGTGTAGTTGAGGCTGGTGTAGCTGGACTGCGCCTGCCGCGAACCGAGCAGGGCACCGGACTGCATGTAGAACTCTTCCACCTGCACATGCGCTGGCAATGCGTCGCGCGCGATTGCATCGGCATAGGCCAGGCGCGGGAAGTCTTCACCGAAATGGCGGGACGCGAACGGCGCCATGAAGCGCGCTTCCAGGCCGTCTCCCTTCGCCCGCGGCGGGTTCAACGACAGCGCGGTATACAGCTGCAGCGGCCGTGACGGGTCCTGTTCGACACGCGCATACACGGCATTGAGCAGGCGGTGAGGTTTACCCAGCGCCAGCGGTGCACCGATCCGCAGCGGCCCATCCACGCGCGCGAACAGCCAGTCAACGGCGGCGTCGAGGTCGGTGAGGTGTTCGGTCATCCGGGGCGGTCCTGCTTGGGGGAGTGCTGGCATTACAGCATGTCGGGCTTGAACCGCCGTCGACGCGAGACTTCGGCGCCGGCAACCATGAACCGGCCGTCGCCGCGGTAATGCACCGTGCGCGGCAGCTTTGGGCGCGGCGCCACGTGCGCGCGCACGATTTCCCAGATGAAGAGATTGCTCGATTCGACCTGGCTGTCGTCGTGCAGGCGGCACTCGAAACTGGAATGGCACTGGCCCACCAAGGGTGCCCCCACCTCCCGCGCCGGCACCGCATCCAGGCCGAACCGTTCGAACTTGTCCACGTCGCGGCCGCTGCAGTTGCCGATGTCGACCACGGTGTCCAGCAGTTCGACCCCCGGCACGTTGATCACGCACTCGCCGCTGCCGCGGGCCAGGCCGAAGCTGTGGTTCTCATTCCACAGGTAGGTGGCCACCAGTGAGGGCGAAAAGCCCATCACCATGTGCCAGCCCATCGTCATCAGGTTGCGCTGGCCACACCAGGCAGTGCTGACCAGCACGATGGGGCCGGGTTCGAGGAAGCGGCGGGCCTGCTCGACCGGGAAATCACGTTTGCGCAAGGGCTTCATGCCGGTACCTGCGATGGAGGCCCCTCATGCTGGCGCAGGCGCGATGAAGCACCGGTTGAGGGCTTGACAGTCGGTTCGATTACACGCGTAATCAATTCATCGATTACGGATGTAAACCATGACCCCGATCAGCGAAGCCGAGGCCGTAGTGATGGAGGTGCTGTGGCAGCAGGCACCGCGCACCGCCGATGAGGTCGTGTCGGCACTGGCCCACCGCAACTGGGCCGAGCCGACCATCAAGACCCTGCTCAACCGCCTGCTGACCAAGGGCGCGATCGCCGCCGAGCGCGATGGCCGGCGCTATCTGTACCGGCCGCTGCTGCAGCGCCAGGCATGGGTGGAAACGCAGAGCCAGGAGTTCATCGGGCGTGTGTTCGAAGGCCGGGTGGCGCCGCTGGTGGCGCATTTCAGCGAACGTGGGCAGCTCAGCGCACAGGACATCGCCGAACTGAAGAAGCTGATCCAGGAGCTGGATGATGAATGAGCTGCTCGACGGACTGTGGCGGGCCAGCCTGTGGCTGGCGCTGGGCGTAACTCTGCTGGCAACGGTACGGCCCCTGCTGCTGCGGCTGGGGGGCGCTGGACTGGTGTATCGCAGCTGGTGGCTGCTGCCGCTGCTGCTGGCCGCGCTGTTGCTTCCCCTGCCTCAGGTTGCGTTGTTGCAGCATGTGCCAACGCTGCCGCTGAAGGTGGTGCCCGAAGCAGGGGAAGGTCTGCCAACGGCGTCGCTGCAATGGTCCCTGGTGCTGCTGTTGACATGGGCACTCGGCACGGGCCTGTGCCTGTTGCGCGACCTGCGCGCACAGCGCCGCTTCGAACGTGGCATGGGCGGCCTGCTGGCGCGTGCCGATGGCAGCTGGCAGGCCAGCGGCGATCCCGGGCTGCCGGCGCTGGTGGGCCTGTGGCGGCCGCGCATCGTGGTTGGCCCCGATTTCGACCAGCAGTTCACCGTGCAGGAGCAGCACCTGATCCTGCAGCACGAGCACAGCCATCGTCGCAATGGCGATCACTGGGCCAACGGCGCGCTGTTGCTGATGCGCGCGATGTTCTGGTTCCACCCGCTGCTGCCCTGGGCCGCACGTCGTTTCCTGCGTGACCAGGAACTGGCCTGCGATGCCCGCACCATTGCCCCGCAGCCCGCGCTGCGCGGCCTCTACGCCAGCACGCTGCTGAAGGCACAGCTGGTCCACCCGGTTGCGCCGGCGGTCTGCCACTGGCGCAGCCAATCCGTATTGAAGGAGCGTATCGCCATGTTGAAGCAGTCGAAGCGGAAGGCATTGCCGTGGGTGTCGGGGCAGGTACTGGTGGTTGGCTTGTGCCTGGGGATGGGGGCGGTGGCATGGGCGAGCCAGAGTGGTGCAATGGCGGCCGGCCCAACGGTGGCCGTCATGGATCGTGAGATCCGGGTCGACAAGATGCCACCACCGAGCTACCCGAAGAGCGCGTTCGAGCAGAGCCAGACAGGCGTGGTGATGCTCCGTGTCGACGTTGATGCGCAAGGTGCTGTCAGCGATGTGCGTGTAGTGAGCGCCACCAACCCGGGCGTGTTCGAAGCGGTATCGATCGCGGCAGCGCGAAGCTGGACCTACCGCCCGGCGCTGAAGAACGGCAAGCCGGTGGCGGGCGCCGTGCGCATTCCGATCACCTTCGCCATGGATGAGAGCGATGAAGTGACGGAGGCCGCCAGGTGATGCGCTTCGCACTGCTGTTGGCAGCGGGGATGCTGGCGGGCTGCGCCACCCAGGATCGGCTGACCACCGTCGACACCCGCAATGAAAGCGTCGGCCATCAACGTCTGCCGGCGGAAGGAAAAGGGGGCAGCGGCCAGGTGCAGGCCTACACGCTGGGAGCAACCGAGGGCTATCGGATGCCGCAGTTGTATGCAGCGCCGGATCCGCAGATCGGTGATCGTGACCCGCGCACCGAGCTGGCGCCGACCACGATTTGCCTGCAGGTGGTGATCGATGCCGACGGCGCTGTCGAGCGAAGCCTGGCGCTGGTCGACCGCAGCGAATGTGCGGCAGGCGCGGCGAGTGAAAATATGCCTCTGCTGCAGGCGGCGCAGCAGGCGGTGGCGATGTGGAAGTATTCACCCGCCGCCGTCTGCCACTTCGCACCCGGCAAGGTGCCGAACGACCGTGGCGACTGCGAAGGCGCCGAGCGCGTTGAGCCGGTGCCGGTGAGTCTGCTGTATGCCTTTACCTTCGAGATCGTGAAGGGTCAGCATGTGGTGCGCACTCGGGGAAAATGAATGGGGTGGGCCGGCGCTCGTCCATCTGCAACGTTGCCAATAGCCTCGGACCTCGCCCCCCTCATGGGCTGTTCCTGTTCTTGACAGGCCTGAACAAGAGGCGTAATTCAGCGATTGGCAGGTAGAGAGCACTGCGCCTGCTTGGGGGCCGCTGCTGGTCGGCGGGACATTGGTAACAACAACAGTTGACGACGTCATGGATGACGCGCACGCGGATCCATGCGAGGGAATATGTATGGATTCGGCTTTCCGCTGGATGTCCTGCCTCCTGCCTGCCCATCGAATACCAGAAGCCCGTTCGGCGCGGATGTGCTGTGAGCGTCGCCCTCTTCTTGCGGCACTGTTGACCGTCATTGCCTGTCTGGCGGTTGCTGATGCTGATGCACGGATCATCCAGAATCAGCCGGGAGCAGGTGGGGCCGGCGGCGCAGGCGCAGGATTCAGTATCACCACGCTCCCCCGCGTGGACGCGGTAGCCGATGGGGTGGTGCCTGGGCGACTGGACGCCTTCATGGCGCTCTGGGGAGTGCCTTCGAATCTCTTCCCGAGACCAAGTCAATGGGATGACTTCGTCGAACCCAGCAAAGGGGAGCCGGATCAGTCGGGAAGAGATGCCGCCGATGAGTGCCCCAAAAGTGGCAATCCCGTGGTTCTTCGCACTGGAACTAAGGTGGAAACGGAATTGGATTTCACCGGCGGCGGTGAAATGCCGTTGACGCTGGAACGTACCTTCAACTCCGCGGTGATGGATCGCTTCAACATCTTCGACTCCTGGTACAGCAACCTTGATCGGAAACTGGTCGTTTACACGGATTCGAACGAGGCGCGCATGCGCCGGCCGGATGGTCGCAACCTGGTGTTCAAACGGGGTGGAGACGGTATTTACAGGGAGGACGGCGCGCAGCAGGGAGCACAGTTGACGCCTGCTGCGGGCGGCAAATGGATCTACCTCGGTTCTGATCTGACCACCGAGACGTACGAAGGCACCAAGATGGTGGAAATCCGCAACGCAAATGGCGTGCGCTGGACCTTGAGTTACGGTGGTCCTGAAGGTGCCCAGCTGCAGCGTGTCACCCATAGCAATGGCCGCTATATGGAGTTCACGTGGATCCAGAAAAATGCACAGACTGGCGTTGATCCGCGTGTGATCAAGGTGCGGGACCCGCAGGGAAACACCATTGATTACGGCTATACCCAGGACGTTTACGGGTTTCTGGAGTCGGTTACCTACAACGGAACTCCTGCCACCACGGTCAAGTATCACTACCTGTACAAGGAGTTGGGGCAGACCTACGGACTACCGCTGCTCACTGGGAAGTCGATCAATGGTCGCCGCTACTCGATGTTCACCTACGACGAGAAGAACCGTGCGACCTCGACGGCACATGCGGGGGGCGTCGAGCGGTTTGGTTTCTCGTATGAGCCGGGATCCAATGGGGAGAGCGTTACCGTAGAGACCAATCCGCTCGGAAAGGTTGCGCGCTATCGTTTTAAGGACAGGAGACTGGTCGCCATCGAAGGCCTTCCATCGGCGAACTGCGCCGCGGCCTACAGCGAGACGCATTACGATGAAAACGGGAACACATCGCTCGCCTCTGACTTCGAAGGAAACCTGACTCGCTATCAATACGACACCCATGGCCATCTTCTTCGACGTGAAGAGGCGAGCGGGACACCCGTTGCGCGCGTGACGACATTCGAGTGGGATGAGCAGAACAATCGTATTGCGGCGGAGATATTGCAGGGGGTGCTTGAAACCCGCTACGACTACGACGCAAACAATCGGTTGGTGTCCCGCTCGGAGAAGAGCTTGGCTGCCGGTCATGCGCAGGGCGAAGTGCAGGCGACCACCTTCAGCTATCAGCTGCACCACAATGGCCTTGTCAGCAGGATGGTCGAGGACGGGCCCGCAGCCGGCAGTGGCGATGCGGTGACGTCCACCTACTCAGAGTTGGGTGACCTGGTGCGGATCGAGAACAGCCTCGGGCACGCTGTGGTCACGGGGGGGTACACCGGTTACGGCTATCCGGGTTACTCGATTGACGTGAACGGCGTGCGTACGGACTTCGTTTACGACTCTCGTGGACGACCTTCCGAGGTTCGTCTGCTGTTGTCCAGTGGTGTCCGCACGACTCACTATGAATACGACGCCTTCGGTAAGCTCGCGTCCGTGACCGGGCCAGACGGTGTCAGGATTTCCTATCTCTATGACGTGGCTGGTCGGCTGCTGTCTACCTCGATGCCTGAGCCGGACGGGAGCTTTGCGGAGACGAGATATGAATACAACGCGCTCTCGCTTCCAGTCACTGAAACCGTACAGCGTGTATTTGCCGATCCAGGACGGGGGACGCAGCCGTGAGCAGATTCATTCAAGTTCTTGGTTTATGCGTTCTTTTGTTCTTGGCGATGATCGGCAACGCAGCCGCCGAGGGATGGATCCGCTTGGATGGCCCGCCGGCTGGCAGCACCTATCAGGCGCCGGCGGTGTTCGAGCTGAAAGTTAACTGGGGGGCTACGACTACTGGTCCCAAGGCTGAGTACATCGACGGATTGCGCCTGTTGCGGAACGGCACGGTTGTTACGATCCAGGCGGGTGGAGCCTACCGGGAGGCCGGACTCAGCCCCGGTACCTATTACTATGAGCTGCGCGCCGACGCAGTGCGCAATCTTCCCGATGGCGACCAGACTCGACGTTCATTGGTATCGGCGGTCGGGCCGATTACAGTCAATGCGCCTCCGGCGCCTTTCGACGGCGCAGAGTTCGTCGGTTCGACAATCCCAGGTCCCTTGCAACATCGCACGCCTTATACGTTCACCGCGACGGTTCGCAATAGCGGAAACACGACGTGGCCGGCGGGTTATGAATATCAATTGGGAGGGGCGCATGATAGTTACGCCAGTACGTGGTCATTCTCCAATGTCCCCGTACCACACCCAGTCGCTCCCGGGGAGACGGTCACTTTCAATATCAATGTGACTGCTCCCCCACCTGGGGAATATGGATTCCAGTTGCAGATGATGCGAAATGGCGTTGGGCGATTCGGTGCATCGTCGGGTCTGGCGACACTCTGGGTAAATGGGCCCATCAACAAAGCCCACTTCATCGATCAGAACGTGCCCTCGCAAATGGAAGCAGGGAAGACTTACAACGTCTCCCTGCGCATGAACAATGCGGGCAACACCACATGGAGTTCGGCTGCAGGCTATGCACTGGGTGCGCTGAACGATAGCACCGTATGGGGCACTCATAGGCTTGCGTTACCCGGCGACATTGGGCCAGGAGCTACTGCAGTGATCAGTGCTCAGGTCCGCGCGCCAACAACACCCGGCGTGTATGCCTTCCAGTGGCAGATGGTGCAGGACGGGGTAGAGTGGTTCGGTGTCTACACCACCAACGTGGCTGTCACAGTTACCGCGCCTCCTTCGGTGGTCGCCGGCAATATCGATGGATTCTCAAGTGATGGCACGACATTGCGTGGCTGGGCGTGCAGCACAAACCGCAATGATCCCATCGACGTTCATCTGTATGTCCGCGGTGCGGCAGGGCAGGGAGGAGTCTTCCTCGCCGGTGCTCGTGCCGATCAGGCCAGCGAACCCGGCGTGGCCACGGCATGCAAGGCGTCCGGAACAAATTATCGCTTCGCTATCCCACTGACCTATGCCCAACGTCGTGAACAGGTTGGGCAACCGCTATACGTCCACGGTATCTCGCCTGTTGGTGGAGCGAACAGCCTGATCGGTTCGTCGGGCACGTATCGCGTCCAGCCGGCGCCAGTAGGCAGCATCTCTGCGAGCCCGAACCCGTGCACGATTCCATGGGGACAGTCGGCCTGCTCGACGACAGTCCAGTGGCTCGTTTCCGAAGGCGATGCGCAGCTTTGGGGGGCTGTTGGCAATGGAGCGGGCGCTCCACTGGCGGCCGGGCCCAGCGGCAGCATCGCTTTGACCAACGTCACTGCGGCTGGCATGCGCTTGTGGCTGGTGAGCCGAGGCGAGACGATCGCCGAAGCTGCAGTCTCCACGACCGCGGGTGCCAGGCCGGGAGAAGTGCTTTCTCGCGCCAATTATGGCTATGACGAGCTCGGTCGAATGATTTCCCGCAGCGATGGTGCTGGAACGGCACAGCATTTCAAGTACGACGGTAACGGGAATCAGATTGAGCTGATCGATGGGGCAGGGAGTGTCCAGCGATCGAACTACGACGCACTGGGGCGTGTGGTCTCGTCCCAGGCTGGTTCTGGATCTGTCCAGTACTTCCACTACGATGGGCTTGATCGTATCGTCCGAATCGTCGATCAACGCGGGTTGCAGACCCGCTATGAGCGTGACGGATTCGGGCGGGCGTGGTTGAAGGAGAGCCCTGACACCGGGACCAGTACTTATAGTTACGCTGCGCCGGCGCGTGTGACGGGAAACGTGCGATCCGATGGTGCACAAGCCACGATGCAGTACGACGGTATTGGGCGAGTCCTTTCCGTGGTGGCCGCAGGAGATGAGCGCCACTTCACCTACGATGGCTGCGTAAACGGAACCGGGCGGATGTGTACAGCGTCAACGTCTCAATCCGTTGTCAGTTTCAAATATGCGCAGGATGGACAGTTGACGGAGCGGTCCGAGGGATTTTCTACGCAGGGTATGCAGCGCAGCGTTCTTGAAATCCGTTATGAGGCGAGTGGCCGGTTGTGGGGCATTACATACCCAGATGGGGTAGTTGCCGACTACACCTACGCCGGAGCTCGCCTCGCGGGCCTGAATGTCACAGTTGCGGGTGTCTCGCGTTCGATCGTCACGGGTTCTCGTTACACTCCGAGCGGGGCCTTGGCCGAACTGGCGCTTGGCAATGGCATGACGTACAGGAATACGTTTGATCTTGGCGGGCGTCTGTCGGGGCGATCGGCAGTGTCGGCGGGGAACGGCACTGCGCTGCAGGAGTTGGCATACACGTTCGATGCAGCGGGCCACATACGATCAATCGAGGATCGCCTTGCTCCGCAGTTGACCCAGGTCATTGAGCATGACCGTGATGGACGGCTGTCCCGCTTGTCGCGCTCAGGTCTTGATCACATCATGACCTATGATGCGAATGGAAACTGGCTGAGTCACACGGACCAGGTTGCTTCTCGCCAATACGCCTTCGAGACGGGTAGCAACCGCTTGTTGGGGTATCTCTCCAACCGGCCGGGGGAGACTGACCGGGTCTATACACACGATGCAATGGGAAACCGCATCGCCGAGTCTTCGCAGGGGGATGTACGTAGCTACCGTTACGATGGATTCAGTCGCATGGTTGGCGCAACAATCAATGGTCAGGATACCCAGTATGTCGTCAATGCGCTCGGCCAGCGAAGTGGAAAGCTGGGAGGCGATGGCAGCAGGATCAGCTATGCCTATCTGGGCCAGAACCAGATCATGTCCGATGGCGCTGAAGGCCAGGGCTGGTCGAACTATATCTGGTTCATGGGCGAGATCATTGCCGTTACGCGAGGGCCCAATGTCTACACGGTGAGAACCGATCATCTGGGGCGGCCTGAGTTCGCTGCCAACGATGTTGGGCAGGTGCGGTGGAAGGCGTACAACTACGCATATGGGCGCACTGTCACACAGGACGATATCGGGGGGCTCAATGTCGGCTTGCCAGGGCATTACTTCGATTCCGAGTCCGGCCTTTGGTATAGCGGTTTCCGAGACTACGATGCCAATGTTGGTCGGTATCTCCAAAGCGACCCTATCGGGAAGGCGGGAGGGTCCAACACGTATGTCTATGCGTCCTCCAATCCGATGGAGATTGTTGATCCACTTGGTCTGATCGGCTACGTTTGCCAGAAGGGGAAAAATATTGGCATTTCCATTCCTATCAACTTCAGCGGTGGCTCCGCCGCCGATGTCGCGACAATCAAGGCATCCATCGAAAGGGCTTGGAGTGGTCGGATTGGAAGTTACAACGTGGTGACGCGGGTCCAGGTGTATCGCATGAGCCGTCCTGCTGCCACGGTCAACAACATAACGCTGACGCAGGGCGCCGGACGCTCCTATGTCGATGCGCCCAATCTCAATTCAGGCGAATGGTTCGTTCCCGGTCAATGGTCCGCCGATAGTCTCTACCCGCACGAGGCCGGGCACCTGCTGGGCCTTGTGAATGAGGGAGAGACCGGAATCATGAGCAGTAACCTCAATGGTGCCAGGCCGGACGGGAAGAACCTGGAAGATGTTCTGGATCCATGGAAGAACAGAACCATCGTGAGAGGGTGCGGCTGTGCGAGCCAATAGGGCAACGTTGCTTCTCCTGGTCAGCGTGGGCTGCCTCGGTGCATGTACGCGTCACGGCGGCGACGTTCCGACTCCGATGAGCCGCGAGTTCGGAATATGCATTTCCCTTCAGGCCGGTGACAGCTACCACGTGAAAGCCCCGGGACTGGATTTTGAACAGGGATTGTTGAAGCTGGCTGGCAAGAACGTTGATGTCTACATCGGGAATCATCCTTCCTACGATGGCGTTCGATGGAGCCGGGATCTGAGCCCGACCCGTGGATTCGTGCTGGTCGGCACGGAGCATTCAAGGGGTAAGGACCGGGTGCTGCTCGGAAACAAGCGCGCAGACCAGAAGGGCCTGATCTACGTGCAGTTCATGGGGGCTGACCTTGAAGCACAGCTTCCCGTTCTGACGCGCAGGGATCTGGTAGTGGATTGTGAATTGGATTGAGGGAGGCGGATCTGCGAAGGTCGAGGAGCCTATCCCGGCCATTGTCCAGCTCTTCTCACCTTGGGATCTCAAATGAAGCGCTCGCTTTTACTTTTTTTGCTGATGCTGGTATCCGGATCGACAGCTGCGGCGGTTTCAGTGCATATCGGGGGGAAGTGAACGGAGCTTGTGACGGCGCAATCCGCGGGCATGAGGGTCGAAGTGCGACTGGACATCCGCGCGACCACTGCCGACGATCCCCGATATGCAGTCTGCGAAGGCGCGCGCCCCTGCAAAGGAGTGCAATCGCTCCAGATCAGGGTCAATGGTGCTGCCTTGCCCGTCCCGCGTTCTGCCTATTTTGATCTGGTGGACCTTTCCAGTGCGAAGATCGATCTCGGCCCTAAGGGCGGCAGCCTGATGTTGCAGGGCGGGGACGCCTCAGAGAGTTGCAACGTGCGTATTCGGTTCAACAAGAACAGGGTCCTGTCGAGAGAGATCTTTGTTGGAACGTCGCAGGATGACCTCTTGGAGGAAACCACCTATCACGAGGTGAGCATCGGATAGGCGGCTCTCTGGCTGTCCTCCTGGACCTCACGCTCCGCCCTGGATGTTCGCCTTCACCGCCGGCTGCATCAGCGTTGGCTCTGCCAGGGTCGCATCACGCGCCTGACGCACGCTGACGAACTCGGCTTCGGCCACGCCGTCATGCACGTGGATGTTGTGCGCGCGCTGTTCGCCGATGGTGGTTTCATTGGCGAAATCGCGGCCGCCCGGGCCGTAGTCGTGGCAGACGAACACACGGGTGGCATCGGGCAGGGCAAGCAGACGCTGGATCGAGCGGTACAGCTGCGCGGCATCGCCGCCGGGGAAATCACAGCGCGCGGTGCCGCCATCGGGCATGAACAGCGAATCGCCGGTGAAGACAGCATCGTCGATCAGATAGGCGATGCTGTCGCTGGTGTGGCCGGGTACGGCGATGATGCGCCCCTGCAACTCACCCAGTGCAAAGGTCTCGCCATCGGCGAACAGGTGATCGAAGACCGCATGTTCATCGGGCAGCTGCAGGCCATAGCGCGGTGCGAACGTGGCCTGCACCGCGCGGATGCCTTCGCCTATGGCCAACGTCGCTTGCGGGAACCGCTGCTTCAGTCGTCGCCCCGCCGACACGTGGTCGGCGTGGGCGTGGGTTTCCAGCAGCCAGCGCACGTGCAGCTGCTGTTGCGCGATGGCATCGAGCATCGCGCGCACCGGCGATTCGCTGCTGGCGTCGGTATCCGGGTCGTAATCCAGTACCGGGTCGATCAGCGCGGCCTTCCTGCTGGCCGGGTCGCTGACCAGGTAGCTGAAGGTATTGCTGTCACGGTGGAAGAACGATTGCACCTGGACCGACATCGGATACTCCTCAGCGTGTGGCGAGCACGCGGTTCAGCAACTGCGCCAGGTTTTCACCCGCCAGTCGCAGCTGCGCTTCGGCCACAGGCCGGTAGCGCGTGGTGTAGTCGTCGCCGATCTTACGCGAGGCAGGGTAAACGCCAGGTTGCACGGAAATGCGGCAGCTGGCTTCGGCCCAGCTGACCGGGTCGCGCTGCGGGTTGGACTGGCGTGCCAGCTTCGGCGCCGGCAGCGCGCGCAGTACCGGCAGGTAACCGGCATCGTCGACCTTGCGGGTATTGAGCATGCCGCTGTCCCACAGCGAGTGCAGGTTGGTACCGCGGTTGCCGAACTGCAGCTGGAAATCGTTGCCGCCCTTGTCGTGGCCGTAGCCGGCGTGCATCGGCTGATGGATGTCGCCGACCAGATGCACGACGAACTTCAGTGCCTGCAGGCGCTCGCCATCGGTCAGGCTGCGGTCGCCGAGGATCGCGCTCTGCGCCTTCAGCGCTTCGACGATGCAGTTGCCGCCTTTGCAATGCTTCGTCGCCTCGTAATGGCAGCCGTCTTCGGCGATGTTGACGTAGTGCCAGCCGGCCGAGCGACGGCCCAGGCCGGGGTCCTTGGCGCGCAGCTGGTCGGCCCAGGGCGCGATGCTGGCGAGGGTGGCACCGGGTTCGGTGGCCAGCAGGCGATCGACTTCGGTGCGTGCGGTCGGATTGAGGCGGCTGTCGGCCACTTCGGCGACCAGGCGGTGGCCTTGCGCGCCCCAGGCATGGGCGGGTGCGGACAGGGTCAGCAGGGCCGGCGCGAGGGCGGCGGCGAGGAACAGGGAGTGCAGTGCTTTCATCCGCTCATTCTAGCCAGCGGGGGAGATGGGTGGTTGATGGAAAGCGGCGCGTTCATTGTCGTCGGGGCGTGTGCGGCCGGGGCAGGCAGTGCGGGACACGCCGTAAACCCATCCATGGGGGCTCGATGGCGCCATCCATGGCGCCAACGGTCCCGCTCTGCCTGCCCCGGCCGCACACCTCCAACATGGCCGCGTTGGCGGATGCAAAGGTCAAGTGCAGAATCAGACTCAAATGCAGGATCACATCCTGCGGCGCGCAATCGCATCCGGCCGATGGCAACTGCGCCATGCGGGAGCCGGCTTCTGCTTGCGCTTGCGCGCGCGCGGAGAATGGAAGGGCGGGGCAGGGGGAGGGGACGGGACCGTTGGCGCCATGGATGGCGCCATCGAGCCCCCATGGATGGGTTTACGGCGTGTCCCGGCCCCTCCCCCTGCCTCGGCCCACACCGGTACCTTCGCCCGTCGCGCAAACAAAAAAGCCCCGGCACACACATACCGGGGCAACATGCTGCGAGGGTTTTGCCTGTAGCGGGGGAGGGGGGGCGAAGCCCCCGCCAAACAACCCCTTAGAACTTGAAGACGTAGGACGCGCCGTAGACCAGCGGATCGATGTTGACCGTGCCGATCTTCTCGCCGTCCAGCTTCACCTTGCTGTCGATGTCGATCCAGCGCATGTCCACGCGCAGGGCGCCCTTCTCGCCAATCGCGAAGTCGATGCCCGCATGGGCGGCCAGGCCCCACGAATCCTGCAGCTTCAGCTTGCTGCTGGCCAGCGCACCGGTGGTGTCTTCGCTGAAGAACGTGGTGTAGTTCAGGCCGGCGCCCACGAACGGCGACACCTTGCCCTTGCTGTTGAAGTGGTACTGCAGGGTGACCACCGGCGGCAGCTGCTTGGTGCTGCCCACGCGGCCCAAGCCGTTGATGTTGATGTCGTGCTTGAACGGCAGCGCCGCCAGCACTTCGATGCCCAGGTTGTCGGCGATGAAGTACTCACCGGTGATGGTTGGCTTGACGTCGTTGTCGACATCGACCTTCAGGGTGCCACCGGCCAGCCAGCCGTTGTTCGACTTCGGGGCGACCTGGTGCACGCCAGCGGAAATGGTCCAGTCGCCCTTGGACTGGGCCATGGCCGGGGCGGCGGCCAACGACAGGGCGGCGGCCAGGCTGGCCACGATCAGGGGGGAGGTCTTGCGCATGGGGGTGATCTCGTTGCTGGGTGGATGTGGCCAGTCTCGGCCTCACGCCGCGCTAACGCTTTGATCCGGATCAAATCCTGTCCGGCCCCCATCCCGGGGCCGGCCTTGGCCGGCGGTGGTCAAGGCCGGCCTGCTAGACTTGTGGGCCCTATCCACCCCGCCGCACCTGTCGCGGCTGCAGGAGCTTGAGAACATGGCAATCAAGGTTGGTATCAACGGTTTCGGTCGCATCGGGCGTAACGTCCTGCGCTCGGCGGTGCTGAACTTCGGCGACGACATCGAAATCGTGGCCATCAACGATCTGCTGGAGCCGGATTACCTGGCCTACATGCTCAAGTACGACTCCGTGCACGGCCGTTTCAAGGCCGACGTAGCCGTCGATGGCAAGGATCTGCTGGTCAACGGCAAGAAGATCCGCCTGACCCAGGAACGCGATCCGTCCAACCTGAAGTGGGACGAAGTCGGCGTTGACGTCGTGCTCGAAGCCACCGGCCTGTTCCTGGACAAGGTCAGCGCGCAGAAGCACATCGATGCCGGCGCCAAGAAGGTCATCCTGTCGGCACCGTCGAAGGACGACACGCCGATGTTCGTGTTCGGCGTGAACGACAAGACCTACGCTGGCCAGGCGATCATCTCCAACGCCTCGTGCACCACCAACTGCCTGGCGCCGCTGGCCAAGGTCATCAATGACAAGTGGGGCATCAAGCGCGGCCTGATGACCACCGTGCATGCGGCCACCGCCACCCAGAAGACCGTCGATGGCCCGTCCAACAAGGACTGGCGCGGCGGCCGTGGCATCCTGGAAAACATCATTCCGTCCTCCACCGGCGCAGCCAAGGCTGTCGGCGTGGTCATTCCGGAACTGAACAAGAAGTTGACCGGCATGAGCTTCCGCGTCCCGACCTCGGACGTGTCGGTGGTCGACCTGACCGTCGAGCTGGAAAAGGAAGCCACCTACGCCGAGATCTGCGCCGAAGTGAAGGCACAGAGCGAAGGCGCGCTGAAGGGCATCCTGGGCTACACCGAAGACAAGGTGGTTGCCACCGATTTCCGCGGTGAAACCCACACCTCGGTGTTCGATGCCGACGCCGGCATCGCCCTCGACGGCACCTTCGTCAAGCTCGTGTCGTGGTACGACAACGAGTGGGGCTACTCCAACAAGTGCCTGGAAATGGCCAAGGTCGTCGCGGCCAAGTAAGGCCTGCGAAGATCGTTGCGCGAACCCCGGCCTGGCCGGGGTTCGTCGTTTAAGGGGCCCGGCCTGACGTAGCATGGGCCCGTCGACCGCCGCCATCGTGGCGCGCGGGATCGCATTGGAAGGCGAGGAATGGAAGCACTCTTGGTCCTGGCAGTACTGGTCCTGCTGGCGATACCGCTGCTGCTGGTGGTGGCGCTGGTGATGATTGCCGGCCTGCGCCGGCGGGTAGCCGCGCTGGAGGCCGCACAGACCGTGCAGGTCGCGCCCATCCCGGTCGGGACGGTAGGCCGTGCGCCCTCGGCAGTAGCCGAGCCGCCGCGCGCGCCTGCGGCAACACGCGAGCCCAGCAGCGAACCCTCGTTCCTGCGGCCCACGGCAACCCCGGCATCGGCGCCGGTCGCCGCCCGCGAGGAGCTGCCGCCGTCGGCCCCGCCCGCGCGTCCGCTGCCGCCACCGCCGTTGCCACCGGAGCCGACATTGCCGCCGCTGCCGGTAGAACCGGCCCTGCCGAACCTGGTCGAGCGCGCGATTGGCGCGGTCAAACACTGGTTCACCCAGGGCAACGTGCCGGTGAAGATCGGCATGCTGGTGCTGCTGGCGGGTGTCGCCGCGCTGCTCAAGTACGTCAGTGATCAAGGCTGGCTGGTGGTACCGGTAGAACTGCGGCTGGCGGGCATCACCGTCGGTGCGCTGGGCCTGCTGGCCTTCGGCTGGCACCAGCGCGAGCGCCGGCGGATGTTCGCGCTGGCCTTGCAGGGCGGCGCCATCGGCGTGCTGCTGCTGACCATCTTCGCCGCCTTCAAACGTTTCGATCTGCTCGCGCCCGGTTTCGCCTTTGCCAGCTCGATCGCCCTGGTGGCAGGGCTGTGCGTGCTGGCGGTGGTGCAGAACTCGCGCACGTTGGCGGTGCTGGGCATCCTGGCGGGCTTCATGGCGCCGCTGTGGCTGTCCACCGGCAGTGGTAACCACGTTGGGCTGTTCAGCTACTACGCCGTGCTCAACGCGGGCATTTTCACCATCGCCTGGTATCGCCCGTGGCGTGTACTGAACCTGCTCGGTTTCGCGTTCACCTTCGGCATCGGCACTTTCTGGGGCGTGCTGCAGTACGACGCGGCCAAGTTCGCCAGCACCGAACCGTTCCTGCTGCTGTTCTTCGCCTTCTACCTGCTGATTCCGCTGTTGTATGCGCGCCGACAGCCGGCCGGGCGGCGCGATCTGGTCGACGGCAGCCTGGTGTTCGGCACGCCGCTGATCGCCTTCTCGCTGCAGGCCGGCATGCTGCACGAACAACCGATGACGCTGGCCCTGTGTGCGCTGGGCCTGGCCGCGATCTATGCATTGCTGGCACGCGCTCTGATCGCGCGCGCTTCGTATACGGTGCTGGCGCAGTCGCATGCGGTACTGGCCGTGGGCTTTGCGACGCTGGCGGTGCCGTTGGCCTTCTCGGCGCGGGCCACCGGCGCGGTATTCGCGCTGGAAGGTGCCGGCCTGGCGTGGCTGGGGTTGCGCCAGAAGCGCTGGTTGCCGCAGGTGACCGGTGCACTGCTGCAGCTCGCCGCCGCATTCGCGTTCGTGGTGGGTGCCGACCATTGGCATCAGGACCAGCGTTTCCTGCTCAACCCGACTGCGATCGGCGCGCTGCTGCTGGCCGTGGCGGGCTTCGCGGCGGCGTGGAGCTATCAGCGCAGGCAGCGCCATGACATCGCCCTGGCGTATTACCTGTGGGGCCTGCTGTGGTGGTTGGGTGGTCTGGTGCATGAAATCGGCCGCTTCTTCCAGCATTCGGTGCAGGCCGATGCCGTGTTGGTGCTGGCCGCCATCACCGCCTGGTTGGCGTCGGAAGTACAGCGCCGCATGCCGGCACGTGCGCTGGGCGTGACCGCGCTGGTGATGCTGGCAGCAGGCTTCCCGCTGGCGCTGCTGCAGAGCGACGCGCACCAGCAGCCGTTTGCCGGCTATGGCGCGCTGGCATGGGCAGTGTTCGCCGTGCTCGGCGTGCGCAGCCTGCTGTGCCTGCGTCAGGGCAGTGGTGGCGTGGCCCGTATCGCGCAGTTCCTGTGGTGGCTGCTGTGGCCGTCGCTGCTTTCGTTGCTGGCCTTGTGGGGCGGCGGCGACGCGCGCCTGGCGCAGGGCTGGACCGCATTGCTGGTGACCCTGCCGTGGTTGCTGCTGGCGGCGCTGTCGCTGTGGCGCTGGAACGTGCTGCGCTGGCCGCTGGGTGCTGCGTTTGATCCGGTGCGCCTGCCGCTGCAGAGCGTGATTTTCGCGGTGCTGGCGTTGGCCTGGTTGTTCGGCCTGACCCAGGCGGGTGACGCCACGCCGTTGCCGTGGTTGCCGCTGATCAATCCTGCCGAACTGGCACAGTGGGTCAGCCTGTTGCTGATCGCGCGCTGGCTGTACGACGCGCAGGGACCGGCGCCGCTGCAGCGGTTGCGTGTGCCGGTGCTGGCCGTGGCCGGTTTCATCGCGTTGACCAGCACGGTGCTGCATGGCGTGCATCATTGGGGCGGGGTGGTCTGGGATCCGACGATGGCCCGCTTCAGCCTGGCCCAGACCAGCCTGACCGTGTTGTGGAGCGTGCTCGGCGTGATCGCCTGGGTGTGGGGCTCGCGTCGCGGCCAGCGTGTGCTGTGGATGGTCGGTGCCGTGTTGATGGCTGTGGTGCTGGCCAAGCTGGTGCTGATCGACCGCCAGCACCTCGGCAACCTGCTGGGAATCGCATCGTTCATCGCCTACGGCCTGCTGTGCACCGTGGTGGGTTACCTGGCGCCCGCGCCGCCGAGCGCGCCGCCAACCGTGGAGGAAAACCAATGAGGAAGTGGAGCCGAGCGTTGCTGCCGGTATTGTTCGGGGTGGCCGGTGCAGTTGCGGCCCAGGCCACGGACTACCGCGCGCAGTACGCCGAACAATGGCCGCTGAGCCTGTCCAGCGCGCAGTCCGGTGCCTACCGCGTGGTGCTGGAGCCGGCGATCTATCGCCGTGCAGGCGCAGCCGATCTGGGCGACTTGCAGGTGTTCAACGCCGCTGGCCAGGCATTGCCGTCGGCGCTGCTGGCGCCGGACCAGCCGTTGGCGCAGCCACCGGTACAGCGCGAATTGCCGTGGTTTGCGCTGCCGCCGCTGGCCGAGGCCCAGCGCAACGACCTGCAGCTGCTGACCGAACGCGATACCGACGGCCGTGTGCGCCGGGTCGAAGCTCGCCTCGGTGGTGGTGCGGTAGCGAACGGGCAGGGTGGTTGGCTGATCGATGCCAGTGTGCTCGGCCAGCAACCGTTGGCAGCGCTGGTGCTGGACTGGGCCGAAAGCAGCCAGCCACTGCAGGCGCAGGTGCAGCTTGATGCCAGCGATGATCTGCAGCGCTGGCAGTCGATCGCCCGTGACGTCCCCCTGGTGGACCTGCAGCGCGCGGGCAAGCGCCTGCTGCAGCGCCGCCTGCAGGTCGACAGCAACGTGCGCTACCTGCGGATCCTGCCGCAGGGCGAGGCGCGCCTGCCGGAGCTGCGCAGCGTCCTGGCGGAACTGCCACCGGCGCCGGCAACGGTGCCGTGGGAGTGGCTGTCGCTGACACCGACCGCGCAGGGCAAGGGTGAATTCACCTTTGAATTGGATGGCCGATTCCCGGTGACCCGGGCCGATGTGGCCAGCACCGACAACAGCTTGGTGCAGTGGACCCTGTTCAGTCGCGATGACGCTGCCGCCGAATGGCAGCGCCGCAGCGCGCCCTGGATCGCCTATCAGCTGCAGCAGGGTGCCCCGGGCCAGCGCCAGCAATCGGCGGCGCAGCCGTTGGGCGGCATGTACCGCGACCGTTACTGGAAGCTGGTAGCGAGCCCGGTGGAGACCACCAGCGCCCCGACCCTGCGCTTGGGCTATCAGCCGGAAGTGATGGTGTTTCTCAGCCAGGGCGCAGCGCCCTACGCACTGGCCGTGGGCAGTACGACCGCGCGCCGCGCGGAGGCACCGATCACAGTGCTGATCGAGGAACTGCGCCAGCGCAACGATCCGTCGTGGCAGCCGACGCTGGCACGCTTGGAAGGCAGTCCGGAGACGCTGGCCGGTGATGCGGCGCTGAAGCCGCAGCACGACTGGAAGGCGTGGCTGCTGTGGGCGCTGCTGGGGTTGGGAGTGCTGGTTGTCGGTGGACTGGCGTTGAGTCTGCTGAAGCAGAGGCCGTCGCCTTCGGTGTAGTTTGCAGCGAACGGCGCAGCCCCTCGTGGGTGGTCGGTTGGTTGCATGGAGCAAAAGCAGCGTTGGCCGGGCGAGTGAGCTGGGCAGGGGACGCCGTGAATCCGTCCCTGGAGGCTTGGCAGCCGCATCCATGCGGCTGACACCCCTGCCCAGCCCACCCGCCCGGCCTCTGACAGTTTCCGTGTGCGTCCACCCACGGAAGAGAAAAAAGAAGAGCAAGAGCAGAAGCGGGTCGCTTCGCTCCACCGCCATCGGGGTCGGAGCCGTTTTCCGCAGGAAAACGGCTCCGACCCCTTCTTTCTTCATCCGACACCAGAAACCGCCTTTGCTTCCGCCGTCCGCTCCGCCTCATGAACCTGTCGAGGCCGGGGTGGTGTGGGTTGGCAGGGGTGTGAGCCGCATGGATGCGGCGACCAAGCCTCCATGGACGGATTCACGGCGTCCCCTGCCAACCCACACCACCCCGGCCCACCCACAGCACCACGAAGCGCCAGCGCTCTGGCCGTTGCCGTTGCTTCGAAGCCTGCCGCAGGCAGCGGCGCGGCCGCCAGCCGCACCCGATACAATGACCGTCTGCCGCAAACCGGCATCCCATCTCCAGAGCCAAAGAGTTGCCCATGTCCATCGTCCGCATGACCGACCTCGACCTCTCCGGCAAGCGCGTGCTGATCCGCCAGGATCTGAACGTGCCGATCGAAAATGGCCGCATCACCTCCGAACAGCGCATCACCGCTTCCCTGCCGACGCTCAAGCGCGCGCTGGAGCAGGGCGCGGCGGTGATGGTCACCTCGCACCTGGGCCGCCCGAAGGAAGGCGTGTGGAGCGAAGCCGATTCGCTGGCGCCGGTTGCGCAGCGCCTGTCGGTGCTGCTGGGCCGCGAAGTGCCGCTGGTGCGGGACTGGGTCGACGGCGTCGACGTGCAGCCGGGCCAGCTGGTGCTGCTGGAAAACTGCCGCATGAACGTCGGCGAGGGCAAGGATGATGAAGCCCTGTCGAAGAAGTACGCCGCCCTCTGCGATGTGTTCGTGATGGATGCGTTCGGTACCGCGCACCGTGCGCAGGCATCCACCCATGGCGTGATCCGTTTTGCCCCGGTTGCTGCCGGTGGCCCGCTGCTGATGGCCGAGCTGGATGCGCTGGCACTGGCACTGGATGCACCGGCCAAGCCGCTGCTGGCCATCGTCGCCGGCAGCAAGGTCAGCACCAAGCTGGAACTGCTGGCCAACCTGGTCGGCAAGGTCGACCAGCTGATCGTCGGTGGCGGCATCGCCAACACCTTCATCGCGGCGGCCGGCTACAGGGTCGGCAAGTCGCTGTACGAGCCGGACCTGCTGGATACCGCGAAGAAGATCGTGGCCGACGCCAAGGCGCGCGGTGCGGACATCCCGCTGCCGGTGGACGTGGTCACCGCCAAGCAGTTCCTGCCCGACGCGGTTGCCGAAGTGAAGGCCGTCGATGCGGTGGCCGAGGATGATCTGATCCTGGACATCGGCCCGCAGACCGCCGCGCAGTACGCGCAGTTGATCCAGAAGGCCGGCACCGTGGTCTGGAACGGTCCGGTCGGCGTGTTCGAGTTCGAAGCCTTCAGCAAGGGCACCGAAGCGCTGGCCCGCGCCATCGCCAGTTCGCCGGCGTTCTCCATCGCCGGTGGTGGCGACACCCTGGCCGCGGTCGACAAGTTCGATATCGCCCAGCAGGTCAGCTACATCTCCACCGGTGGCGGCGCATTCCTGGAATTCCTGGAAGGCAAGACGCTGCCGGCAGTGGCTGCCCTGGCCGCGCGCGGCGCATGAGCGTCGACCTGCGGGTGGATGGAGAAGAGCGTGCAACGCTCTTCTTCGACATGGACGGCACGCTGATCGATTCGGAAGTGGGCATCACCACCTGCATCGCCTATGCGCTGCAGAAGATGGACCATCCGGTGCCTCCGCAGGAAACGCTGCTGGGCTGGATCGGTCCGTCGCTGCGCACCACGTTCGCGCCGCTGTTCGGCGATGCCGAACGGGTGGAGCAGGCCGTGGCCTTCTATCGCGAGCGCTTCGACGTGGAAGGCTGGCGCGAGCACACGATCTATCCGGACATCGAAGCGGTGGTGCGCGCACTGCACGAACGGGGTCACCGTCTTGCGGTGGTCACCGCCAAGAACGAGCCGCATGCCCGCCGCATTGTCGAGCATCTGCCGTTCGGTGACCTGTTCGAGGACGTGATCGGTTCAACGACGGATGGCTCGCGCAGCAGCAAACCGCAGCTGGTGGGCGAGGCGCTGCATCGCCTGCAGTTGGCGCCGGAACGTTGCTGGATGATCGGCGACCGCCGCATGGACATCGAAGGTGCCCGGTACCACGGCCTGCGCAGCGTGGGCGTGCTGTGGGGCTTTGGCGGCGAGCAGGAGCTGGCCGAGGCCGGTGCCGGGCAACTGGCCCGTGATCCGGCACACCTGCTGGCACTGCTGGCCTGAGGTAGGCGATGGCGCGCGCCGGGCCTTGCCCGGCGGCGTTTCCGCTGCCATCGACCGGCGTATGTCCGGAACATGTCCGTGCGATGTCCCGCAGAGTCAGGCAGCACAAGGCTGTAACCGTATACATGGGACGTGAAGGATGTGCTAATTTCCGTCCTTTAACGGGAGAGGCCCATCCATCATGTTCGAGCGTCAGCGTCGCACCAAGATCCTTGCCACCCTCGGTCCGGCTACCGATCCGCCGGGCGTGCTGGAGGATCTGTTCCGCGCCGGCGTCAATGTGGTGCGCCTCAACTTCAGCCACGGTGACCCGTCCGGCCAGGCCAAGCGTGCCGCCGATGTGCGTGCCGCCGCGCAGCGGGTGGGCGTGGAAGTGGGCATCCTGGCCGACCTGCCGGGCCCGAAGATCCGCATCGAGCGCTTTACCGAAGGCAAGATCAAGCTCAAAGCGGGCGACCGCTTCGACCTGGTCGCCTCGGCGACCCCGCCGCCGGGCGACACCACCCAGGTGGGCGTGAGCTACCTCGGCCTGCCGCAGGACGTGACCGCCGGCGACGTGCTGTTGCTCGACGATGGCCTGATGCAGCTGCAGGTCGTGGAAGTGGATGGCGAGCGCATCATCAACACCGTGCTCAACGACGGCGTGCTGTCCGATCGCAAGGGCCTGAACAAGCAGGGCGGTGGCCTGTCGCTGGGCGCGCTGACCGAGCGCGACAAGGAACTGATCGGCATCGTCGCCAAGATCGGCGTGGACTTCATCGCTGTGTCGTTCTGCCGCAATGCGCAGGACATGAACGATGCGCGCGAGATCGCCGAATCGCACGGCTGCTACGCCGCGCTGGTGTCCAAGATCGAGCGCACCGAAGCCATCGAGAACCTGGAAGAGATCGTCGACGCCAGTGACGTGGTGATGGTGGCGCGTGGTGACCTGGGCGTGGAAATCGGCGATGCCGAGCTGCCGGGCCTGCAGAAGAAGATCATCAAGGCCTCGCTGGCGCAGAACAAGGTGGTGATCACCGCCACCCAGATGCTGCAGTCGATGGTCGAAAGCCCGATCCCGACCCGCGCCGAAGTGCTGGACGTGGCCAACTCGGTCATCGACGGTACCGATGCTGTGATGCTGTCGGCCGAAACCGCCGCCGGCATGTACCCGGTCAAGGCGGTCGAAGCGATGGCGCGCATCTGCCTCGGTGCCGAACGCCAGTTCCAGACCGAGACCGATTTCGGCGCCTCGCCGCGCAACCTGGAACGTGCCGACCAGGCCATTGCCATGGCCACCATGTTCCTGTCCCAGCACGTGGGCGTGCGCGCGATCGTGGCAATGACCGAATCCGGTGGCACCGCCCGCTACCTGTCGCGTTTCCGTGCCTCGGCTCCGGTGTTCGCGGTCACCCGCCACGACGGCGCCCGCCGGCAGATGGCGCTGATGCGCGATGTGTTCCCTATCAACTTCGACAGCCGTGGCTTCACCCCGCGCGAAGCCGCACGCGGCAGCATCCGCCTGCTGGTGGAAGGCGGCATGCTGCAGGCCGGCGACCGTGTGGTGTTTACCAGCGGTGAGCACATGGAAACCCACGGCGCGACCAACACCCTGCGCCTGCTGGAAGTGGGCGACGACGGCCGCGCCAGCGGTCTCGGCGACCTGTAAGACGTGTCGCGTCGGGTCGGAGCCGCTGCGCGGGTCCGACCCCGGGGTCAGATCCCCGAAGGGGCTCTGACCCGATCCGGCAGGACATTTCCTGACCCGCACAGACAGTGGAACCGGTTCCATCCGAGCCTCCACGTCGGGGCAACGGGTAGCGGGGCTATACTTACGTTTTTCCCGCACCCGCCACAGGAAGTACATGAGCATCGAACAGCTGGCTGAAACCGCCCAGGCCATGGTTGCCCCGGGCAAGGGCATCATCGCGATCGACGAATCCACCGGTACCATCGCCAAGCGCTTTGCCAGCGTCGGCATCGAGAACACCGAAGAGAACCGTCGCGCCTACCGCGAACTGCTGCTGACCACGCCGAAGCTCAACGAGCATATTTCCGGCGCCATCCTGTACGACGAGACCATCCGTCAGTCGACCAAGGACGGCGTGCCGTTCGCCAAGTACATGACCGACCACGGCATGATTCCGGGCATCAAGGTGGACAAGGGTGCGCACCCGCTGGCCGGTTGCCCGGGCGAGCTGGTCACCGAAGGCCTGGACGGCCTGCGTGAGCGCCTGCAGGAGTACTACAAGCTGGGCGCGCGCTTCGCCAAGTGGCGTGCGGTCATCAACATCGGCGAGAGCATTCCGTCGGGCACCTGCATCGAGTCCAACGCGCATGCGCTGGCCCGCTATGCCGCGCTGTGCCAGGAATGCGGCCTGGTGCCGATGGTCGAGCCGGAAGTGATCATGGACGGCGAGCACGACATCGAGACCTGCTACGAAGTCACCGAAGCCACCCTGCGCTCGCTGTTCGACGCGCTGTACCAGCAGAACGTGCTGCTGGAAGGCACCATCCTGAAGGCCTCGATGGTCATCTCCGGCAAGGGCTGCGACGAGCAGGCCGACGTCGAGGAAGTGGCCGAGTCGACCGTGATGTGCCTGAAGAGCACCGTGCCGGCGATCCTGCCGGGTGTGGTGTTCCTGTCCGGTGGCCAGGGCGATGAGCAGTCCACCGCCCACCTCAATGCCATGAACCAGATGGGTCACCTGCCGTGGCCGCTGAGCTTCTCCTATGGCCGTGCCATGCAGCAGGCGGCACTGAAGCTGTGGGGCAAGGACATGAAGGGCAACTACGCCGCCGCGCAGAAGACCGTCTACGAGCGCGCCAAGGAAAACGGCCAGGCCGCCCTGGGCAAGTGGAACGGCTGATCCGCCGTTTCGCAGCATGAACTGAACAAGGCAGCGCCGGCATCACGCCGGCGTTTGCTTTTGCCGGTATCGTTGCCGCCTCCCGCACGCCAGGCCAGTGCGTGGGGCATACATGGAAGGCCAAGGAGAAAAAACATGCGTATCACCGCAATCACGCTGGCCGTTGCCACGGTGCTGGCTGTCGGCGGCTGCAACCGGATGGGTGGCAGCACGGACGTGGGCAAGGCCCCCTCGCTGGAGTTCGACAAGCCGGTATCCGGCGAAATCACCTCGCGCAGCGGCGTCAATTTCAATGATGGCAGCCACCATCAGCTGTACCAGCTGAAGCTGGACGACAAGCAGCTGGTCGGCATCAAGTTGACCGGTGCGCTGCGCGGCTCGATCGCCGTGTTCAACAACGGCGTGCTGGTGGCCAGCAGCAGCTCGGGCTACGAGCGCGGCGACGACGTCTCGCTGGCATTCCGCGCCAATGGCACCGGCAGCTACCAGGTGGCCATCAATGCCGACGGCCCCTCCGCCTTCGGCCCGTACCGCCTGCGTGCCGAGAAGCTGGTGCCGTATGACGGCAAGCCGATGGTGGCCGAAGGCGAGATCGTCGACCTGCTGGTCTCCAAGTCGCAGGATTACACCCTGCAGGTGGACAAGGCGGGCATGTACGAGATCCGCCTGGAATCGGATGCGTTCGATACCGTGCTGAAGCTGGACGGCAACGGCGCACAGTCGGAGAACGACGACGGCGGTGACGGCACCAATTCGCGCATCGGCATGCCGCTGGAACCGGGCAAGTACACCCTGCGCGTCCGCAGCCTGGGCGAAGAGGGGACCGGCTCCTTCAAGCTGACCGCCAAGCGCACCGAGCTGCCGGCCAACATGGTCATGCGTGATGGCACCACCCTGCCGAACTCCGGCAGCGTGTTCGCCATGCTCGATGGCGAGGGGCGCCGCCGCTTCCTGCTGAGCCTGCCGCGTCCGGCCGATGTACGCCTGGATGCGATTTCCAGCCAGGTGGATACGGTGTTGCGCGTGGTCGGTTCGAACGTGGAGCTGGTGGACGACGATGGTGGTAATGGCACCAACGCGCGCCTGGAAGAATCGCTGCCGGCCGGCCACTACACCGTGGACGTAACCAGCCTGAGCGATGAAGCAGGCATGGTGGAAGTGCGCGTGCAGATCGACGGCGCCGCCTCGGCCGCGGCATCGGCTGCTGCTACGGCGGCGGCCGACGCTGCAGCCGAAGTGACGAACTGATGCTGTCGCGGCGGATGTAAACGAAAAGGCCGGGCATTGCCCGGCCTTTTTTCTTCCACGCCCCGCATTGTTTCAATGCGCCGGCACGAATCCGGTATCGCCCAGTGGTGGCAGCAGTGACCCGCGTCCGCTGTCGGCGACCTGGCCTGCGGCCGACAGCGCCTGCTGGTAGGCCTTGGCGGTTGCCGTGTTGAACGCCACCAGCACGATCCGCATCGGCTGAGCGTGGCTGCGCTGCCAAGCCAGTGTTTCGGTCACCGCGATCTGCGCCGCCTGGTACAGCGGATAGCCATACACCCCGCAGCTGATGGCCGGGAACGCGATCGACTGCAGGTTCAGCGATTCGGCCAGCTGCAGCGACTTCCAGTAGCAGTTCGCCAGCAGTGCCGGCTCGTCGCGCTGGCCGTCGTGCCAAACCGGGCCGACGGTGTGCAGTACGTGCCGTGCCGGAAGTGCATGGGCATCGGTTGCGCGCACCTCACCGGTCGGGCAGCGCACGCCGGGGCGCAGCTCCGGCAGACGCTCGCACTCGGCCAGCAGGCCGGGGCCGGCCGCACGGTGGATCGCGCCGTCGACACCGCCGCCGCCGAGCAGTGATTCATTGGCCGCGTTGACGATCGCATCCACCGCCAGGGCCGTGATGTCGCCCTGCCACACTTCGATCTTCATGCGTCCGTCTCCTGCCTGTAGTTGTTGCGCGCCGTGCCCACGCTGGCTGCACCCGCATCTTGCGGGACAGGGCATCGATGCTGCGTCATGACCGTCTCACGCACTGCGATCCGCGCTGTTCATGCACGATGGCCGGCAGCGCCTTCACGCAGGCTGAAGCGAGCGCCGCACGCAGGCGAAACGAAAGTTTCCGAAGTAGTTTGCTTCTGATTTCTGGAGAAAACGGTCCGCTTGCAACGGCAATGCCCAGTCAGGATTGCCCAAATGGAAACGCCCACCGCGAGGGTGGGCGTCATCCTGCTGTCATCGACAACGCGGCGATCAGGGCAGACCGGCCAACCAGTCGTCGTCGGAACCTTCATTGACGTCGGCGAACAGCGGCGTGGAGAAGTAGCGTTCACCCGTGTCCGGCAACATCGCCAGGATCACCGCGCCCGGTTCAGCGCGATCTGCCACGTCCAATGCGCTGGCCACGGTGGCACCGGCAGAGATGCCGACGAAGATGCCTTCCTCCGCCGCCAGCCGGCGGGCGGTGGCGATCGCGCGGTCATCCTCCACCGTTACCAGTTCGTCCACCACATTGCGGTTGAGCACATCGGGCACGAAGTCCGGGGTCCAGCCCTGGATCTTGTGCGGCTTCCAGTCGTCGCCCTTCAGCAATGCGGCGCCTGCCGGTTCGGTGGCGATGATGCGGGTGTCGGGGCGGGCGACCTTCAGCACCTCGCCGACGCCGGTCAGCGTGCCGCCGGTGCCCCAGCCGCTGACGAAGTAGTCCAGGCGCTTGCCGGCGAAATCACGCAGGATCTCCGCGGCGGTGGTGTTGCGGTGGTAGGCCGGGTTGGCCGGGTTGGCGAACTGGCTGGCCAGGAACCAGCCGTGCTCCTCGGCCAGCTCACGCGCCTTGCGCACCATGCCGCTGCCGCGCTCGGCGGCCGGGGTCAGGATGACCTTCGCACCGTAGGCGCGCATCAGCTTGCGGCGTTCCACCGAGAAGGTCTCGACCATCGTCGCCACGAACTTGTAGCCGCGTGCGGCGGCCACCATCGCCAGAGCGACGCCGGTGTTGCCCGAGGTCGCTTCGACGATGGTGTCGCCCGGCTTGAGCAGGCCACGCTGTTCGGCATCGAGAATGATCGCCAGTGCCAGGCGATCCTTCACCGAGCCGCCCGGATTGAAGGATTCAACCTTGGCGTACACGGTCACGCCCTGCGGCGCCAAACGCTGCAGCTTGACGATGGGGGTGTTGCCGATGGTGTCGAGGATGGAGTCGTACAGGGCCATGGGAGCGCTCCAGGAACAGGCCGCGCCGGGCTCGGCGGGCGGAAGGGAAGAGGGCTGGCTGTTCAGGCCAGCGGCTGCCGGCTGACCGTAGCGCCGGCATATGACGCCCGGAAATGACCAGATACCTTTCTTAAACAACCTTTGGTTATAAGCTGGTGACGGCAATTGACCCTAGAGTGGACCTCCACCCCCACATCGCCCGCCTGCCATGACGCTGACCCAGCTGCGCTACCTGGTTGCCATCGCCGACGCCGAGCTGAACATCACGCTCGCCGCCTCGCGGGTGCATGCCACCCAGCCCGGCTTGTCCAAGCAGCTCAAGCAGCTGGAGGACGAACTGGGCTTCCTGCTGTTCGTGCGCAAGGGACGCAGCCTGGAGTCGGTCACCCCGGCCGGCACCGAAGTGATCAGCCGCGCCCGCGCAGTGCTGTCCGAAGCCAACAACATCCGCACCTACGCGGCCAACCAGCGCCGCGAGAGCCAGGGCCAGCTGATCCTGACCACCACCCACACCCAGGCGCGCTTCGTGCTGCCGCCGGCCGTGGCGCGCATCAAGCAGGCCTATCCGCAGGTCAGCGTTCACCTGCAGCAGGCCGGTGAGGCCGATGCGCTGGACCGGCTGAACCAGGGCGATGCCGACATCGCGATCATCAGTACCGCCGGCAGCGAACCCAGCGACGGCATCGCCGTGCCGCTGTTCCGCTGGCGGAGGCTGGTGGTGGTGCCCAAGGGCCATCCGCTGGACCGCGCCGGCCGCGTACCGGACCTGGCAGCATTGGCCCGCCAGCCGCTGATCAGCTACGAATCCTCGACCCGACCCAACTCCTCCCTGCAGCGTGCCTTTGCCGCGCAGAGCCTGGTGCCCGATCTGGCGCTGACCGCGCTGGATGCCGACCTGATCAAGACCTATGTGCGCACGGGTCTGGGGGTGGGGCTGCTGGCCGAGATGGCGATCAGCGCCAACGACGAGGATCTGCGGGTGTGGCCGGCACCGGCGCCGATCACCGAGTGCATCGCCTGGGCGGTGCTGCCACGCGACCGGGTGCTGCGCGATTACGCGTTGGAACTGGTGCACGTGCTGGCCCCGCAGATCGATCCGCGCGACCTGCGGCGGGTGCTGGACGGCAACCAGGCCGCGTCCTGGCCGGTGCCGCCGACCTGGGAATCGCTGACGCAGACGATCACGGTTTGAGGGTGGGTCGAGCAGGGCTGCGCCCTGCACCTGCCGAATCAACGGCAAAAGCCGGAGCAACAGCAACAGCAACGGCTAGCTTCCGTGGGGTGGCGGGGCGGTGTGGGCAGGCAGGACACGCCGTAAACCCATCCCTGGGTGCTCGATGGCGCCATCCATGGCGCCAACGGTCCTGCCTGCCCACACCGCCCCGCCTCTGACAGATTTCGACGGCTGTTGGTAGGTGTCGACCTTGGTCGACACGGTAGATCCACGCCATGCGTGGATGAATCTCTTTCAGATATCGAAATCAATCTGGGGTCAGATCCGTTTTCCTAAAGAAAACGGATCTGACCCCAAGAGCGATTCCAACAGATCGCGCAAATCTGTCGAAGGCGGGGTGGGTCCGGTTGCGGGGGCGTGAGCCGCATGGATGCGGCGACCGAGCTTACATGGACGTACTTGCAGCGGCCCCCGCAACCGGACCCACCCCGCCTCCCCACAGGAAGCCAACTTCTGTTGTTGCTTCGGCCGTTGCCGTTGCTGTTGCCTCTGCGGGTGCAGGGCGCAGCCCTGCCGATAACTCCCTCCTGCGACGGTTCGTCGCACGGCGCCCCCGGGGGGCACCTCTAAACTAGCGCGGTGATCCGTGCCTTCCGCCTGCATCGAACCCTGCTCCAGCTCGCCTTCATCGCGACGCTGCTGATGGTGCTCGCGCCGCTGGTCAGCCGCGCGCTGCAGGCGCCTCAGGGGCAGATCCCTTCACCACAGGGAAGGGGTCTGACCCCATCCACAATGCATGGCGGCATGGACCATGCCCACATGCACCACGGCGATATTGCTGAGGGTCAGAGCCCTTTGCCGGGGCAAAGGGATCCGACCCCGCCCGCCGATCCGCACGCCATGCATGGCGAGGCCTGCGAGTACTGCGTGCTGGCCATGCGCCTGCTGCCGTGGCTGGCAGTGCTGGTGCTGCTGCTGCCCCTGCTGTGGCGGCCAAAGCTGGTGTTCCCATGGTCACAGCTGCGACTGCCGCTGCTGCATTGGCCGGCACACGCCGCGCGTGGCCCGCCGCCGATCTCCACCGTCCGCTGATTTCCTATCGAATCCGTCGCACGATGCCTGCAAGGGCGTCGTGCGCGCGTGCGTACCTTGGAGCTGTTTCCATGAAAATGACTTTCCCCGGCGCGGGCGCCCGTGCGCGCCTGCCGTTTGCCCTTGGCGTTGCTTTGACCGCCCCCTTCGCCCATGCCGCGCCCGCTGAAGAAGCGCGGACGCTGGATACGCTGGTGGTCACCGCCGCTGCGCCGTCCTCACCCTTGCACTGGGTGACTGATCCGCGCCTGCCGCGGCAGCCGGTGCCGGCCAGCGATGGCGCTGATTACCTGAAGACCGTTCCCGGCTTTTCCGCCATCCGCAACGGCGGCACCAACGGCGACCCGGTGCTGCGTGGCATGTTCGGTTCACGCCTGAACATCCTCAGCAACGATGGCAATCTGATTGGTGCGTGTCCCTCGCGCATGGACAACCCGTTGTCCTACATTTCGCCGGAGAGCTTTGACCGGCTGACGATCATCAAGGGTCCGCAGAGCGTGCGCTGGGGCGCGGGTGCGTCTGCGGGCACCGTGCGTTTTGAGCGTGATACTCCGCGTTTTGACGAGCCGGGGCTGCGTGCCGATGCCAGCACGCTGGTCGGTTCGCGCAACCGCAACGACCAGGTGTTGGACCTCACCCTGGGCAATCCAACGGGCTATGTGCGGGCCAGCGGCAATCGCTCCGAAGCCGATGACTACAAGGACGGCAACGGTGATGTGGTTCCGTCGAAATGGCGCAAGTGGAATGGCGACGTAGCCGTTGGCTGGACGCCTGATGCCGATACCCTGCTTGAAGTGTCCGCCGGTGCCGGCGATGCGATCGCGCGCTACGCCGGGCGCGGCATGGACGGTGCCGCGTTCGAGCGCACCAGCTACGCCGCGCGCTTCGAGAAGCGCAACCTGCCCGGGGCGTGGGACACGCTGCAGGCCAACGTGTACTACAACGAAGCCGACCACGTGATGGACAACTACACGCTGCGCGAACCGAACCCGCACAGCATGATGCCGATGCCGATGGCGTCGAACGTGGATCGCCGCACGCAGGGTGGGCGCATCAGCTCCGAATGGCGCTGGCAGGACGTGCAGCTGGTGGCCGGCGTCGACGGCGAGGACAGCCGACATCGCGGCCGCATGGGAATGGGGCGCGACACCTACAGACAGGCGGACTGGAACACCGACGCCAACTTCCGCCGCTACGGAGCGTTCACCGAATTGACCCTCGGCGCTGGCACCGACCTGCGCTGGATCGGCGGCCTGCGCGTCGATCGTGCCAGCGTGCGCGATGAGCGCGCCGACATCGGCGGCATGATGATGGCCATGCCCAATCCCACCGCCGGCCAGCGCCGCAGGGAATGGCTGGGCAGTGGGTTCCTGCGCTACGAACAGGATCTCGCCGACGGCCTGACCTGGTATGCCGGCCTTGGCCACAGCCAGCGCATGCCCGACTACTGGGAACTGTTCTCGCCCGATCATGGGCCGGCAGGTGCGGTCAACGCGTTCGCTGGCATCCAGCCCGAACGCACCACCCAGCTCGACGTCGGCCTGCAATACAAGGGCCCGCGCGTGCAGGCCTGGGTTTCCGCCTATGCGGGGCAGATCCAGGACTACATCCTGTTCACCTATCGCGGCAGCGGCATGATGGGCATGAGCCAGGCCGACAACGTGCAGGCACGCATCGCCGGTGCCGAGGCCGGTGTGCAGCTGCAGCTGGACGAGCAGTGGAAGCTGGGCGGCACCCTGGCCTATGCCTGGGGCGAGAACCGCGACCAACATCGCCCGTTGCCGCAGATGCCGCCGCTGGAAGCGCGCTTGAGTGCGGACTGGGAAGGCCAACGCTGGAGTGCCGGCGCGCTGGTGCGCGCGGTCACCCATCAGCATCGGGTCGCGGACGGGCAGGGCAACGTGGTGGCGCAGGACCTCGGGCCGAGCAGCGGCTTTGCCACGCTGGCGCTCAATGCGGCCTATCGTTTCAGTTCGCAGCTGCAGCTCAGCGCCGGTGTCGACAACCTGTTCGACCGTGCCTACAGCGAGCATCTGAATCTGGCCGGTAGTGCCGACTTCGGCTTCCCGGCCGATCCGGTGCGCATCAACGAGCCCGGCCGCAGCCTGTGGATGAAGGTGAACTACCGGTATTGAGGCCGCAGGCCAGACCGGATCGCCGAGGTAAAAGAAACGGGGTCGGATCCCCGCCAGGTTCCGACCCCGCCCGGCGCCCTCGGCCGGGCCTCCCGACTCTACGACGGCGTCGCCGGTCATGGCGCGCCGGGATACATCCCGACATACACCGACACCGTGCTGCGGACCCTTGCATGGAATGGGCGCACGGCGCTATCGCGGCAGCGGTTCCACGCCGGTAAACGCTTGGCACATACCGCTTTTGCGGGGCCTTGCCTACACTCGGCGGCCGTGGATCGCTCAGGATTGTTCATGTTGGCTCGTATCGCTTCGACCCTGGCCCTTGGCCTCAGCCTGGCCGTGCTGGCCGGGTGCGCAGGCAAACAGGAGGCCGCCGCGCGTCGGCAGGGCGAAGCCGTGCCGGTCACCGCGCAGGTCGTGCAGGCGATGCAGTGGAGCGACACGCTGCAGGCGCTGGGTACGGCCAAGGCGCGCGAGTCGATCAGCGTGACCGCCAAGGTGAGCGAGATCGTCGAGCGCGTGCATTTCGAAAGTGGCCAGCAGGTCGCCGCCGGCGCGCCGCTGGTGACCCTGCGCGGTCAGGCCCAGGAAGCCGCATTGGTGCAGGCGCAGGCGACCTTCCGCGAAGCCGACCAGTTGTACAAGCGCCAGCGCGAACTGGCGGCACAGCGGTTGGTGTCCAGCGCGACCCTGGATACGCAGAAGTCGATCCGCGACGCCGCCGAAGCACGCGTGGCGCAGATGCAGTCGGACATCGGTGATCGTCGTGTGCGCGCGCCGTTCGCCGGCGTCCTCGGCATCCGCCAGATCAGCCCGGGCACGCTGCTGACGCCGACCACGGTGATCGCCACCCTCGACGACGTCGAGCGCATGCACATCGATTTCCAGGTGCCGGAAGTGGAGCTGGCCGCGCTGACCATCGGCGACAAGGTGCAGGCCACCAGCGTGGCCTGGCCGGGCCGCACCTTCGAAGGCGAGGTCAGCACCATCGATGCACGCATCGACCCCGCTACCCGTGCGGTAACCGTGCGTGCCGACTTCGCCAACGGCGACCACGCACTGCGTCCGGGCATGCTGCTCGACGTGCGTCTGTTCCATCCCGATCGACCCGCACTGGTCGTGCCGGAAATTGCCGTGGTGCAGGTCGGTCGCGACAGCGTCATGTACCGCATCAAGGCCGATGACACCGTCGAACGCGTGGACGTGGTCACCGGTGCACGCCGCGCTGGCGTGGTCGAGATCAAGCAGGGCCTGCAGGCAGGCCAGCGCATCGTGGTGGACGGCACCGGCAAGCTGCGTGCAGGCTTGAAGGTGGCGGCCACCGACGCCGCGCCCGCCAGTGGTGCGCAGCCGGTGACGGCTGAAGCACCGGTCGCTGCCGAGGGGCACGGCGGATGAAGCTGTCTGACATCTCCATCCAGCGGCCGGTGTTTGCCGTGGTGATGAGCCTGCTGTTGCTGGTGCTGGGCGTGATGTCCTTCACCCGCTTGACGCTGCGCGAACTGCCGGCCATCGACCCGCCGATTGTCTCGGTCTCGGTGGACTACACCGGTGCCTCGGCAGCGGTGATCGAGAGCCGGATCACCCAGGTGCTGGAAGATGCGCTGGCCGGCATCGAAGGCATCGATACGATCAACGCACGCAGCACCAACGGCCGTTCGCAGGTCAGCATCGAGTTCACCTCCAACCGTGACATCGAAGCGGCGGCCAACGACGTGCGCGATGCGGTCAGCCGCGTGGCCGACCGCATGCCGGAAGAGGCACGGCCGCCGGAGATCGCCAAGGTCGAGAGCGATGCCGACCCGATCATCTGGTTCAACATGGTCTCCTCGACCATGGACACGCTGGAACTGAGCGACTACGCCGACCGCTACGTGGTCGACCGCTTTTCCAGCCTCGATGGCGTGGCCCAGGTCCGCATCGGTGGCCGCCAGCGCTACGCGATGCGCATCTGGCTGGACCGCGACCAGCTGGCCGCACGCGGGCTGACCACCGGCGACATCGAAACCGCGCTGCGCAACGAGAACGTGGAACTGCCGGCCGGTCGCATCGAATCCACCGACCGCGATTTCACCCTGCGCGTGGAGCGCAACTACATCAAGCCCGAAGACTTCGCGACCATTCCGCTGGGCAAGGGCAGTGATGGCTATGTGGTGCGCATGGGCGATGTGGCGAAGATCGAGCTGGCCTCGGCCGAGCGTCGCGCGTATTACCGCAGCAACGGCGAGCCCGGCATCGGCCTGGGCATCGTCAAGACCTCCACCGCCAACTCGCTGGACGTGGCGCGCACCGCGCGCGCCGAGGCCGAACGTGTTGCGCTGACCCTGCCCAAGGGCACGCAGATCTTCGTTGCCTTCGACAACACCACCTTCATCGAGGCCGCCGTCGACCGTGTGTATGCGACGCTGGTGGAGGCGATGATCCTGGTGTTGGCGGTGATCTGGCTGTTCCTCGGCAGTTTCCGCGCGGCATTGATTCCGGCGGTGACGGTGCCGGTGTGCCTGGTGGCGGCGTTCATCGCGCTGTATGCGTTCGACTTCTCGATCAACCTGCTGACGCTGTTGGCGCTGGTGCTGTGCATCGGCCTGGTGGTGGATGACGCGATCGTGGTGGTGGAGAACGTGCAACGCCGCATCGACCTGGGCGAGCCGCCGCTGGTGGCGTCCAAGCGCGGCACTGCGCAGGTCGCCTTCGCGGTGATCGCCACCACCGCCGTGCTGGTGGCGGTGTTCCTGCCGGTGGGCTTCCTGGAAGGCAATACCGGGCGCCTGTTCCGTGAACTGGCGGTGGCCCTGGCCGCAGCGGTCGCGCTGTCAGCGTTCGTTGCGCTGACGCTGACCCCGATGATGGCCTCCAAGCTGCTCAAGCCGAATACCGGGCAGGCACCGCGCGGGCTGCACGGTTTCATCAACCGCAATCTGGAACGCCTGGCCGGCGCTTACGGTCGCGTGCTCGATCATCATGTCGATCGCACGTGGATCTATCTGCTGGTGATGGTCGCGGCGTTGGCGGCCAGCTGGCTGCTGATCAAAGTGCTGCCTTCGGAACTGGCCCCGGCCGAAGACCGAGGTTCGTTCCAGATCATGATCGATGGCCCGGAGGGCGCTGGCTACGACTACACCGTGCAGCAGGTGCAGCAGGTCGAAGCGCTGCTGGCCCCGCATGTGGGCGCGGACAAGCCGATCGTGCGCGCCAACCCGCGCGTGCCCGGCGGCTTCGGCGCAAGCGAGGAAATGCACACCGGCCGCGTCAGCGTGTTTCTGCAGCCGTGGCGCCAGCGCAGCGAAGGCACGCCGGAAGTAGCCAACGAACTGCAGAAGGAACTGGACACCATCCGTGGCGTGCGCGTACGCACCCAGGTCGGTGGTGGCTTGGTGCGCAGTGGTGGGCAGCCGTTCCAGATCGTGCTGGGTGGCCCGGAATACGCCGAGATCGCGCAGTGGCGCGACCGCATCCTGCTGCGCATGGCCGACAACCCCGGCCTGGTCGGTCCGGACTCGGACTACAAGGAAACCCGTCCGCAGATGCGGGTGAACATCGACCGCCAGCGTGCGGCCGACCTCGGCGTGCCGGTCACCGCGATCGGTTCGGCGCTGGAAACGATGATGGGCTCGCGCCGCGTCACCACCTTCGTCGACAACGGCGAGGAGTACGACGTGCTGGTCCAGGCCGGCCGTGATGGCCGCGCCAGCCCGGCCGACCTCGCCGCGATCCGCGTGCGTGCGACCCCCGGCGAACTGGTGCCGTTGTCCAACCTGGTCACGCTGAGCGAAGTGGCCGAAGCCGGTACCTTGAACCGCTTCAACCGGCTGCGCTCGATCACCATCAGTGCCGGCCTGGCACCGGGCTACCCGCTGGGCGAGGCCATCGCCTGGGCGCAGCAGGTGACCCGCGAAGAGCTGCCGCAGTACGCGCAGGTGAACTGGAAGGGCGAATCGCGCGAGTACCAGAGCGCGGGTGGCGCGGTGCTGTTGACCTTCGCCATGGCCCTGCTGGTGGTGTACCTGGTGCTGGCCGCACAGTTCGAAAGCTTCATCCACCCGCTGACGATCATGCTGACCGTGCCGCTGGGCGTACTCGGTGCGCTGGTCGGGTTGTGGCTGAGCGGGGGCACGGTGAACCTGTTCAGCCAGATCGGCATCGTCATGCTGGTCGGCCTGGCGGCCAAGAACGGCATCCTGATCGTCGAATTCGCCAACCAGCTGCGCGACGACGGGCGAACCGTGCGCGAAGCGATCATCGAATCGGCGATGGTGCGCCTGCGCCCGATCCTGATGACCTCGATCGCCACGGTGGTCGGCGCCATCCCGCTAGTGGTGGCCGGTGGCCCGGGTTCGGCCAGCCGTGGCACCATCGGCATCGTGATCATCTTCGGCGTCACCCTGTCCACCTTCCTGTCGCTGTTCGTGGTGCCGGCGTTCTACGCGCGGCTGGCCCCGTATACCCGCTCGCCAGAGGCGGTGAAGCGCGAGCTGGAGAAGCAGGAGGCCGACTCGCCGTCGGTCGGTGGTCATGCCTGACCATCGCGCCGACGGGATCGCGGAAGGGGTCGGATCCCTTTCCCAAAGGGAAAGGGCTCTGACCCCATCTCTGCGAGGCGAAGGCTTCCTCCTGCGCCCCTGGCGCAGCGATGACCTCGAATCCCTGCTGCGCCACGCCAACGACGCGGACGTCTCGCGTGGACTGCGTGACCGCTTCCCGTATCCGTACACCCGCGAGGATGGCGAAGCCTTCCTGGGCGGACGCGTACTGGCCCCCGGTACGCTGAACCTGGCCATCGAGATAGATGGCCAGGCCTGCGGCAGCGTGGGTGCCCAGCAGGGCGTGGCCGAGCGCGGGCATACCGCTGAACTGGGCTACTGGCTCGGCCAGGCCTATTGGGGAAGGGGACTGATGACCGGTGTGGTCGGTCTGTTCGCGCCATGGGTGATGGACGAGCTTGGCCTGTTCAGGCTGCAGGCCACGGTGGTCGACTTCAACCTGGGCTCGGCCCGGGTACTGGAAAAGAACGGTTTCCAGGAAGAGGGCGTGGAGCGCTGCGCCGTCTACAAGCGCGGCGTTCTGCATGACCTGCGCCGCTTCGCCCGGGTGCGGACGCAGCTGCCGTAACAGGCCGCCGGGCACGGCCCGGCGCTACAACACGAGCGGGGTCGGATCCCTTTTCAAGGAAAAGGGCTCTGACCCGTGTCCGCATGAACCGGGGTCAGAGCCCCCGCGCGTTGCGCAGGGGATCCGACCCCATCCTTCTGGCGCTATCGCAGCGACCTTCGATCAGGGAGAATCGACCGGTCCCTTCCAGCCGACGGGACGTCCTCACAACCCGCCGACTGGAGAGAGCGCGCGTGGAAGCTACCGTACATTTCATCAACAGCATCATCTGGAGCAAGGCGCTGATCTTCATGTGCCTGGCCGCCGGCCTGTTCTTCAGCCTGCGCACCCGCTTCATGCAGATCCGTGGTTTCGTCGAGATGTGCCGCCTCACTGTGTCCGGTGAGAAATCCGACGCCGGCGTGTCCTCGTTCCAGGCCCTGGCCATGTCGATGGCCGGCCGCATGGGCATCGGCAACATCGCCGGCGTGGCTACGGCCATCGCCTTCGGCGGCCCCGGCGCGATCTTCTGGATGTGGGTGATGGGCTTCCTCGGCGCATCCACTTCGTACGTGGAATGCACCCTGGCGCAGATCTACAAGACCAAGGATGCCGAAGGCCGCTACCGCGGTGGCCCGGCCTACTACATCGAAAAGGCGATGGGCCTGAAGTGGTATGCCATGGCCTTCGCCATCGCCACGATCATCGCCGCCGGCTTCCTGATGCCCGGCGTGCAGGCCAACGCGATCGCCGACAGCATCATCAATGCCTGCCGTGGCACCGCGCTGTGCGGTCCGCTCGATGGCCAGTCCTTCGGCATGGAATCGGTGCAGGCGCTGAAGCTGGGCATCGGTATCGTCGTCGCCCTGCTGCTGGGCGTGGTGATCTTCGGTGGCGTCAAGCGCATCGCCAACTTCGCCGAAGTGGTGGTGCCGTTCATGGCGGCCGGCTTCATCCTGATGGCCATCGTCATCATGATCATCAACTACGACCGCGTGCCGGAAATGTTCGGCATCATCTTCAAGAGTGCCTTCGGCACCCATGCCGCGTTCGGCGCGATGATGGGCCTGGCGGTGGAGTGGGGCATCAAGCGCGGCATCTACGCCAACGAGGCCGGTCAGGGCTCGGGTCCGCACGCTGCGGCGGCCTCCGAGGTCTCGCACCCGGCCAAGCAGGGTTACGTGCAGGCCTTCGCCATCTACTTCGACACCATGATGGTGTGCACCGCCACCGCGTTCCTGATCCTGGCCAGCGGCACCTACAACGTGTATTCGCCGGTGGCCGGCGCTGAGCCGATCTTCCAGGGCCTGGCCGGCATTCCCGAAGGTGCGGGCTACGCGCAGGCGGGTGTGGAAGCGGTGCTGCCGGGCTGGGGTTCGGCCTTCGTGTCGGTGGCGATCTTCTTCTTCGCCTTCACCACGATCATGGCCTATTACTACATGGCCGAAACCAACCTGACCTACGTCAACCACAACAGGAAGCGGCCGTTCACCGTGCTGCTGCTGCGCCTTGGCATCATCGGCATGGTGGTGTTCGGTGCCTTCCACAACGCCACCCTGGCCTGGGCGTTGGGTGATATCGGCGTAGGCCTGATGGCCTGGCTGAACATCATCGCCATCCTCATCGTGCAGAAGCCGGCCATGCTGGCCCTGCGTGATTACGAACGACAGAAGAAGCTCGGCCTCGATCCGACCTTCGACCCCGATGCCCTGGGCATCAAGAACGCCGATTTCTGGCGTCAACGCAAGCTGGAGTTGTCCCGTAGTGAATGATCCCTGGAAGAATGCCCGCCGCCCGTCGTCGCGACCGCCGCGGGCCACCCCGCTGCCACCGCGTGAGGGCGGCACTCCACCGCCACCGGGGCGTGGCAATGACGAACTGCGCCTGTATGGCTGGAACGCGGTGCAGGCCCTGTTCGCCAAGCGTCCGCAGGCGCTGCGCAAGCTGTATCTGGTGGAGTCGCTGATTCCGCGCATGCAGCCGGTGCTGAAGTGGTGCGTGGCCAACCGCGTGGGCTATCGCGTGGTGGAAGAGGGCGACCTCAACAAGCTGGCCGCTACCACCCACCACGAAGGCCTGGTGGCCGACGTGCTGCGCGCGCCGGTGTTGCCGCTGGCGCAGTGGCTGGCCGAACTGGGCGAAGGCCCGGCGCTGGCACTGTGGCTGGATGGCGTCGGCAATCCGCACAACTTCGGTGCGATCCTGCGTTCGGCCGCGCACTTCGGTGCCAAGGCGCTGCTGCTGCCTGCCAGCAGCACGCTGGCACTGTCCGGCGCGGCCGCACGCGTGGCCGAGGGCGGCGCCGAGTCGGTGCCGCTGGTGCAGCTGCCTGAAGACGAAGAGGCGATGGCGCAATTGCGCGCGGCCGGTTTCGGCCTGGCTGCGACCCTGGTCGACGGTGGCGATGACGTGTTCCGCGCGTCGTTGCCGGCCCGCCTGGTCTACGTGATGGGCGCGGAAAGTGAAGGCATGGATCGCGGCCTGGCCAGCCAGTGTGACCAGCAGCTGTCGATTCCCGGCAGTGGCGCGGTTGAAAGCCTGAATGTCGCTTCTGCCACGGCCGTGCTGCTGGCGCAGTGGGTCAGCCAGCGCGGCTGATGGGCGGGTTTGCGGGCGCCGGGTAACGCCGGTGCCCGCGGATCGGAGTAGATCCACGTCGTGCGGGATTTCCTCGTGCCGGGAAGGTGCCTCCTGCGTTGCACTACGCAAGGCGTGCACGGTTCACCGGTAGCGCCGGGCAACGCCCGGCGGATTTCCTGACAGTGCGATGCGCAAAGCATGCATGACGAATTGAAAGTTTCCTTATTGGTGTGCCGTTCCCGGCGACGCAGGGTGGAAGTCCATCCAACGTCGTACAGGAGTGGTCCCCATGCATCATCCTCCTCGCAGTACGGTGCGTGTCTGCCTGGTACTGGCATTCAGTGCGCTTGCCGCCGTTTCCGCGCAGGCCAACGAGCGCACGCTCGACGGCGTCAACTTCACCGGCCCGCTGATCACCCCCAATCCCGCCGGTATGCCGGCAGGTCGCTGGTACGTCGAACCCTATCTGGTGCGGGTCGACAGTTCCTCGTCCTTCGATAACAACGGCGACCGCCAGCGCAGCGACGAGCGCAGTGGCGCGTGGGCGATGGTGGTGCCCATCGCCTACGGGTTCAGCGAGCGCGTGACCGCCCAGGTCAACCTCAGTGCCTCGCGTGCAGAATCAGGCAACGCGCGCAGCAGTGGTTTCCGCGCCGGCGACACCACCGCACGCCTGCAGTACCTGCTGCAGCCTTCCAGTGCCGATGGCACCACGCCGGCGGTGTCAGTTGCACTGGTGCAGCGCTTCAGCACCGGCAGTCACGACCGGATCACCGGCAACCCGCTCGACGCCCAGGGTGACGGCACGCAGCGCACCGTGGCCGCGCTGGCGGTACAGCAGGTGGTATGGCTGGCGAACGATCGCCCGCTGCGCTGGCGCGCGCAGCTCAGTGCCGGGCCATCGCCCTCACGCACTGCGATTTCCGGCGGCAGCGTGTATGGCACCGATGACGGCTTCCAGGGACATATCGCGCGCGGTTCGGTGCTGGGCCTTTCGGTGGGCGTCGAGTACAGCTTCAACGAACGCTGGGTGGGCGTCATGGAAATGGCCGCCAGCCGTGAAAGCGGCCAGCGGCTGACCGGCTTCGCACCGGATGCCGCCGGCGCGCTCCAGCGCATCGATGAGGCCCGTCCTGCCAGCCGCAACCTGACCTTCGCGCCGGCGATCGAGTACCACTTCAGTCCGTCGCTGGGGGTGATTGCCGGCGTCGAATTCACCGTTGCCGGTCGCAATACCGGCCGCACCGTCAGTCCCCAGGTCGCCCTGGGCATGTTCTTCTGATGGGGGCCCTGCGATGAATGTCGAATCGATCGTCAATGCCGTTCTTGCCGTTGTCTGGAGCCCGTACCTGGTGGTGCTGTGCCTGGCGACGGGTCTGTACTTCAGCGTGCGTACCCGCTTCATCCAGCTGCGCGCGCTGCCGGACATGCTGCGCCTGATGTTCCGCCACGAACGCTCCGATGCCGGTGTCTCGCCGTTCCAGGCGTTGTCATTGTCGCTGTCCAGCCGGGTGGGCGTAGGCAACATCGCCGGTGTCGCCATGGCCATTGCCTTCGGCGGTCCCGGCGCGATCTTCTGGATGTGGGTGGTCGCCTTCCTCGGTGCCTCAAGCGCGTTCATCGAGTCCACCCTGGCGCAGATCTACAAGGATCGCGATGCCAAGGGGCAGTACCGCGGTGGTCCGGCGTACTACATCGAAAAGGGGTTGGGCCAGCGCTGGTACGCCGTGCTGTTCGCGTTGGTCACGGTGCTGGCGGGGGCGATGCTGGCGGGCACGCAGTCCAACGCCATCACCAGTGCGGTGAATGAAGCGTGGGATGTTCCGGTAGTGGTCACCACCGGTTTGCTGCTGGTGGTGTTGGCGGCGATCCTGCTCGGCGGCGTGCGTCGCATCGCGCGCGTCGCCGAATGGGTGGTGCCGGTGATGGCCGTGGCCTATCTGCTGGTCACTGCGGTGGTGATGGTCCTCAATGTCGAGAAAGTGCCTGAGGTCATCGCCCTGGTGCTGCGCAGCGCGTTCGGTGTCGATGCTGCATTCGGCGCGATGATCGGCACCGCGATCCAATGGGGGGTGCGTCGTGGCGTGCTGTCCAACGAAGCGGGCATGGGCAGCGGCGCGCATCCTGCCGCCGCAGCGGAAGTGTCGCACCCGGTGAAGCAGGGGCTGGTGCAGTCGTTCTCGGTGTACATCGACACCATGGTCGTGTGCAGCGCGACGGCCTTCCTGATTCTCTCCACCGGGCTCTACAACGTCTACGACCCGGCGGTGAACGGTGTGCCCGATGAGGCACGACTGCTGCTGGGCAACCTTCCTGGCGTGGAAGCGGGGCCGCGCTTCGTGCAGTACGCGGTGGAGTCTGCCTTGCCCGGCTTCGGCAAGTCATTCGTCGCGCTGGCGATCCTGCCTTTCGCCTTCACCACCATCCTCGCCCTGTACTACATGGCCGAGACCAACGTCAGTTACCTCTGCCGCGATCGTCCCCGACAGTGGGTGATGGGCGCCTTCCAGCTGCTGTTCCTGGCTGCTACGGGCTACTCGGCGATGAAGAGTGCGACAGTCGCGTGGGCGCTGGGCGATATCGGCGTAGGCATGATGAGCTGGCTGAACATCATCGCCATCCTGCTGCTGCAGAGGCCCGCGCTGGCAGCACTGCGCGATTACGAAAACCACCGGCGCCACGGGCGTGATCCGTTGTTCAATCCGAAGCTGCTGGGGGTTCGCAATACCAGCGTGTGGGCAGAGTAAGTGCCCAGGCAGGTAGCGCCGGGATGGCCCGGCGCTACCTGGTCAAGCGTTGATCCACGTCATGCGTGGATGCGGCTTCACTCGTTCGGCGGCGTGGTGGCCTTCGCTTCACTGCCGAAACTGCCATCGGCTTCGGCGGCCAGATACGCAAACACGGTGTAGGCCGCCACGTTCTGCGCCAGCGCCTTCGGGTCGATCTTGTCGAGCGTGTCGTCGGCGGTATGGTGCAGGTGGAAGTAGTCCGAGCCATCCTGCGCCAGCCACGCCCACGCACCGCCCTTGGCGGCCAGCGGACCGACATCCGGCCCTGGACCACCCTTGTCGGCGGCGTACTCGATGCCGAGCGGCTTCATCACTTCGGCGATCTGCTTGGTGGCCTCGCGCGAGCCCTCCGGGTTCGGCGAACCGGTGTTGAAGGCGTAGATGCGACCAGCACCGAAATCGCTCTCGGCGGCCAGCTGGTGCAGGGCCACGTCCTTGGCATGTGCCTCGGCGTAGGCCTTGCCGCCATACAGACCCTGTTCTTCATTGGCGAAGGCGACCACGCGGATGGTGCGCTTCGGTGCCTGCTTCAGCTGGCCGATCAGATGGCCGGCGGCCATGGTGATGCCCACGCCCGCGCCGTCATCGACCGCGCCGGTGCCCAGGTCCCATGAATCCAGATGGCCGCCGATGACGACCACTTCCTTCGGCAGCGTGCGCCCGGTGATCTCACCGATCACGTTGTACGAGGTCGCGGTGCCATCCCAACCGCAGTCCAGCGCCACCTTCACCGTGGTCGCGCCACGGGCGAGCAGGCGTGCCAGCTGGTCGGCGTCGGGCACCGACAGCGCCGCCGACGGTACCGGCGTCAGGCCGTCATCGAAGCGGGTGATGCCGGTGTGCGGCACGCGGTGCGAATCGGTACCAGCCGAACGCATCAGGAAGCCGACCGCGCCCTTGCGGATGGCCTCGGACGGGCCCTTGCTGCGGATCGCGCCGCCGCGGCCATAGTCGCGGCCATCGCGGAACGGCAGCATCTGGTAATCGACGAAGGCGATCTTGCCCTTCAGCGACCCGGCCGGTGCGGCCTGCAGCGCGGCCAGATCGGCGAAGCGCACCACCTCGGCTTCCACCGTGCCGCCCGGGCTGCCACCCAGCGCAGTGATCTGCAGCGGCTGCGGGTTCCTGCCGGTCACGGCGGCGTGTTCACTACGGCGCTCCCACTTCGGGAAGGTCACCGGTTCCTTCCATACCTTGTCAAAGCCCAGAGCCTTGAACTTGGCTTCGGCCCAGGCCACGGCACGGGCGTCGGCCTCGCTGCCGGCGATGCGCGGGCCGATCTCGGTGGTCAGCGATTCGACCACCTTCCAGCCGGTGTCGTCGGCCAGCGCCTGGTCGCGCAGCTGTGCGGCGGTGGCCAGCGAGGCCGGCGGCAGGGTGGTGGCATGCGGCGCCGCGAAGGCCGGCGCGGCCAGCAGGGCGAGGGAGGATGCGATGGCAAGGACGCGGCGACGCATGGACAGCTCCGGGAAGGGTGTAAGCCTTGGAGCTTAACAGTCGTTCAGCGCCACGCATGGGCGGGAGGTCATGGCCGCTGCGGATGCTGTTTTCCGCCAGATGCAGCAAAGCGAAAGCCCCGCCGGAGCGGGGCTTTCGCGTGTCATGTAGAGCCGAGCCCATGCTCGGCTGCCGTTTCCAGATCAGCCGAGCGTGGGCTCGGCTCTACAGGCGGCGGGGGCGCCAACGGCGCCCGACACCTTATTTCTTCAGGCTGTCGCGGATCTCGCGCAGCAGTACCACTTCCTCGGCCGGCGCTGCCGGTGCGGCTTCCTTCTTGCGCGACAGACGGTTGATCACCTTGATCACCAGGAAGATGGCGAAGGCCACGATCACGAACTGGATCAGCGTGTTGATGAAATCGCCGTAGCCGATCACCACCGCCGGGATTTCCTTGCCATCAGCGCCGATACTGGCCGGCGACAGCGTCCACGCAAGCTGCGAGAAATCGACCTTGCCGATCAGCATGCCCAGCGGCGGCATGATGATCTTCTCCACCAGCGCGGTGACGATCTTGCCGAAGGCCGCGCCGATGACCACGCCGACGGCGAGGTCGATGACGTTGCCGCGCATCGCGAATTCCTTGAACTCGGTGAGCATTCCCATTGTTGTTTTTCTCCTGAGGGCGAGGGGGGACAGCGCGCAGGGTAGCGCAGGTGATGTCAGCCGGCGATCACGCCGTGGCGCTCGGCCACGTTCTCAAGGCGTGCGCTGAAACGGTCACCGGGCTTCAGCGCGGCCACGCCGGACGGCGTGCCCATGAACACCAGGTCGCCGGCACGCAGCTGCCACAGCTTGGACAGCTCGTGCAGGATCTCCGGGACGTTCCAGATCATCTGATCGAGCAGGGACTGCTGGCGTACTTCGCCGTTGATCTCCAACGACAGGTTGAGCGCAGCCAGGTCACCGACTTCACCGGCATGCACGATCTCGCTGATCGGCGCGGAGGCATCAAAGCCCTTGGCCGAATCCCACGGGTGGCCCTTTTCCTTGGCGGCGGCCTGCAGGTCGCGGCGGGTCAGGTCCAGGCCCACGGCATAGCCATAGACCAGTGCCTCGGCATCGCCCACGGCCAGTTCACCGGCGGGCGCGTCACGGCCGATCGCCACCACCAGTTCCACCTCGTGGTGCAGGTTGCTGGTGGCAGGCGGGTAGGGGATCACGTCATCGTGGCCGACCACGATGGCGTCGGCCGGCTTGGTGAAGAACATCGGGCGGCCGCGATCGTCGGCTGCAGGTACGGCAGCGCCCATCTCACGCGCATGGTCGGCGAAGTTGCGGCCGACACAGTAAATGCGGTGCACGGGAAAACTGCCGCCGCCAACGACCGGTACACGCGGCGTGGCTGCAGCAGGGATCACATCGGAGACATCGGACATGCGGGCATCCAGGAAGGGAGTGCCCGCAGTCTAGAACGCAGCAAGGCCCGCCGTCAGCGGGCAGCGTCGATCAGCGCGATGCCGGCAGCGCCGACTTGCGCACCACGTGGTACTCACCCTCGACCACGTTCGGGTCGGCAGGACGGCTCGGGCCGGGCTTGCGCGAAGCCAGCAGCTTCCACGCCAGGCCCACCAGGATCATGGCGGCACCGACGAATACGCCGATGAACACCATCGCGGCCAGGATCGCCAGGCCGAGCAGGCCTACGGCAACGCGCACCAACGGATGGCGCGGCTTGCGCGGGGCAAACAGGGTGCGGAACTGGTTGAAGGCGAAATCGCGATTGAACATGGTGGCTCGATAGGCTGGAAATCAGCGAGCCATGAGTATCGGCAGCTGCCACTGTCATTGAGTGAAAAACTCGTTAAATATAGCCTTGGCTTATTACGGATCAATGACTTGTGTTCATGTCGCAGCTAGTCACATGACCAGGCATGCGACAATGCGCGATTCCGTCCGAGCCTTCGCCATGACTGCCGCTGTCGCCCTGATCACCCTTGATGCCATTGCCGATGGCGCGTTTGCCGAGGTTGAAGCGGTGGTCGATGGCGATGCCGAGTCGCTGCTGCTGTACCGCGACGGTGAACAGGTGCGCGCGTTCCTGAACATCTGCCCGCACGCTGGCCGCCGCCTGGACTGGGCACCTGGTCAGTTCCTGAAGAGCCGCGAAGGCCACCTGGTCTGCGCCGCCCACGGCGCCTCGTTCGCGCTGGACAGCGGCGACTGCATCGCCGGCCCCTGCAAGGGCGACCGCCTGCGTGCAGTGCCGGTGGACGTGCGCGACGGGCAGGTCTACCTGGCCTGATGCCAGGCTCGGGGTCGGATCCGTTTTCCGCAGGAAAACGGCTCTGACCCCATCAGGAAAAACGATTCAACACCGGGGTCAGAGCCCGTTGCGCAGCAACGGGATCCGACCCCGTGCCGTTCCAACAGCTCGCGGAAATCTGTCGAAGGCGGGGTGGGTCCGGTTGCGGGGGTGTCCGCGGCATGGATGCCGCGGCCAAGCCCCCATGGATGGGTTCACGGCGTCCCCCGCAACCGGACCCACCCCGCCAACCCACGGATAGCCAGCTTTTGCTGTTGCTCCGGCTGTTGCCGTTGTCGTTGCCTCTGCGGGTGCAGGGCGCAGCCCTGCCGATAAAACCAACCCTCAGAACATCAGGTTGATCATCACCACCACCACGCAGGTATAGATCAGCGACAGCGGGCCGCCGACCCGCCACATCTCGCGCGGGGTGTAGTTGGCCGGGCCGGTGATCATCGAAATCACCGGGTTCGACGCCGTCATCAGGTTGTTGGACGCCGACAGCGCCACGATCAGCGCGAACGCGGTCGGGTTGCCTCCTGCCGCCAGCGCCAGGTTCACCGCGATCGGCACCATCACGATGGTCGCGCCCACATGGCTGATCACCAGCGAGAACACCGTGGTCAGCAGGGCCAGCGCCAGTTCCAGTACCCAGATCGGAATGCCGGTGGGCAGCTTGTCGATGGTATGGCCGGCCACCCACGCCGCGGCACCGCTGGAATCCATCGCCCAGCCGAGCGGAATCAGCCCGGCCATCATGAATACCGTCTTCCAGTTGATCGAGGCATAGGCCTCGTCCATGCGCAGCACACCGGTCAACAGCATGCCGGCCACGCCGGTCATCAGGGTCAGCGCCACCGGCAGCTTGCTGGTCAGCGCGATCAGGATGGTCAGGGCGAAGATCGCCATGGCGATCTTGAACTTGTGCGGACGCTGCTCGCCGGTCGGGTAGTCGGTGACCACCACGAAGTCGCGGCTCTTGGCGGCCTGCGCCAGGTCGGTCCAGATGCTGTGGAAGACCAGCATGTCGCCGGCGCGCAGCTGCACATCGCGCACATCTTCGCGGATCACCTGCTTGTCGCGGTTGATCGCCAGCAGGCTGATGCCGCGTTCCTTGCGCAGGCGCAGGTCGGCCGCGCTCTTGCCGATCACGTTCGAGGTCGGCGGCACCACCGCTTCGGAAATGCCGGCGCGGCTGGGATTGAACAGGTCACCCAAGTGTTTCAGGCGCGAGGACATGCGCAGGAACTGGTTCTGCGCGAAATCGTGGATCTGTTCGCGCGGGCCCATCGCCCCCAGCACGCTGCCCACCCAGATGCGCATTTCTGCCGGCGGTGCCAGGCGTGTGTCATTGCCGGTCTTCAGCGCCAGCAGCAGCGGTGAATCGTGCAGGTTCTCCGCTTCGCCCAGGGTCATGCCGACCAGCGGACTCTCGGCGGTGACCACCAGCTCGAACACATCACCTTCGATGCCGTAGGTCTTGGCGAAGTAGCTCTCGGTGCGGGCCGGCGTGGTGCCGTCGTTGACCAGGCTTTCCTCTTCCACCAGCTTGCGGTCGCCGTAATAGCGGAAATACAGCAGCGAGGCGATCAGCAGGGCGATGCCGATCGGCAGCGGCGCGAACATGCGCAGCGGCTCGATGGTGGCCAAGCCGGAGGGCAGGTTGTTGTTGGCCGAGGCCAGCAGATCGTTCAGCAGGATCAGCGGCGAGTTGCCGACCATGGTCAGCGCGCCGCCCATCACGATTGCAGCCGAGATCGGCAGCAGCAGGCGCTGCATGGTCAGCCCGGTGCGCGCAGCCAGGCGCGAGGCGACCGGCAGGTACAGCGCCATCACTGATGGGTTCTGCATGAAGGACGAGTTCAGGCCGGCGATGGCCGTGGTCATCATCAGCAGCCGCTGCTCCACACCATGTCCGCGCCGCAGCAGCCAGGCCGCGAGGCGGTTCAGCGCACCGGTGCGGTCCAGGCCCGCGCCGAGGATGGTGGTGGCGATGATGCTCATCACCGCGTTGCCGGAGAAACCGCCGAAGATCTCCTCCGGCGCGATCAGGCCGGTCACGCCCAGCACCACCAGCACCACCAGCGCGACCACGTCGGCGCGGATGCGCTCGAACAGGAACATCGCCATTGTGAAGCCGACCAGCCCGAGTACGAGCTTCATGTCAGTGGTCAGCGTCAGCGCGGTATCCATGTGGGGCGCGGCGTCCTCAGGCGTTCATCAGGTGCGGTCGTACAACAGGTCCCAGACACCATGGCCGAGCTTCTGGCCGCGGGTCTCGAAGTGGGTCTGCGGGCGCCAGTCCGGGCGCGGCACGCTGCCACGCGGGCCGGCGCGATTGACCAGGCCGGGGGTGGCATCCAGCACGTCCCACATCTGCTCGGCGTAATCCTCCCAGTCGGTGGCGCAGTGCAGACGGCCACCGGAGCGCAGCTTGCGCACCAGCAGCTCGGCAAAGCCCGGCTGGATCAGGCGACGCTTGTTGTGGCGCTTCTTGTGCCACGGGTCGGGGAAGTAGATGCGCACTTCGTCCAGCGCGCCATCGGCGATTTCCTTTTCCAGCACTTCCACCGCGTCGTGGTGGTACAGGCGCACGTGGTCGGCGTTGTCGTCGGCCAGCGCGTTCAGCAGGCGGCCGACGCCGGGCGCGTGCACTTCCAGGCCGATGTAGTCGCGGCTCGGGTCGTGCTGTGCGGCGAAGCGCAGCGCGGCACCGTTGCCGAAGCCGATTTCCAGCACCTTGCGTGCATCGCGGCCGAAGGTGGCATCCAGATCACGCGGTTCACCGCTGAAATCCAGGCCGAAACGTGGCCAGCGCTCGTCGAACGCGCGCTGCTGGGCGGGGGTGAAACGGCCCTGGCGCAGCACGAAGCTGCGCACTTCACGGCGGCCTTCGTTGACCGTGAACGGCTTGGGCGGCGCCTTCGAACCGGCGCTGTCGAATGGATTGGTCATCAGCCGATCAACCCATCGATCGGCGAGGAAGCGCTGGCATAGCGCTTGCGCGGGATGCGGCCGGCCAGGAACGCCTCGCGGCCTGCTTCCACGGCCTTGCGCATCGCGCTGGCCATCAGCACCGGGTGGCGCGCACCGGCGATGGCGGTGTTCATCAGCACGCCGTCGCAGCCGAGCTCCATCGCGATCGCCGCGTCCGAAGCAGTGCCCACGCCGGCGTCGACGATGATCGGCACCTTGGCGTCTTCGATGATCTGCAACAGGTTGTACTTGTTCTGGATGCCAAGGCCCGAGCCGATCGGCGCGGCCAGCGGCATCACCGCAGCGCAGCCGATCTCTTCCAGGCGCTTGGCCAGGATCGGGTCGTCGGAGGTATAGACCATCACCTCGAAACCGTCCTTGACCAGCTGTTCGGCGGCCTTGAGGGTCTGCACCACATCCGGGTACAGCGACTTCTGGTCGCCCAGCACTTCCAGCTTGGTCAGGTTGTGGCCGTCCAGCAGTTCGCGGGCCAGGCGGCAGGTGCGCACGGCATCCTCGGCGGTGTAGCAGCCGGCGGTGTTGGGCAGGATGGTGTAACGGTCCGGCGGCAGCACGTCGAGCAGGTTCGGTTCGCCCGGGTTCTGGCCGATGTTGGTACGGCGGATGGCGACGGTGACGATCCGGGCGCCTGCGGCCTCGGTGGCCAGGCGGGTTTCTTCCAGATCCTTGAACTTGCCGGTGCCGGTGAGCAGCCGCGAGCTGTAGGTCTTGCCGGCGATCACCAGCGAATCGGGGGAGACATGAGCGTTCATGGCGCGATTATCGCTTATCCGCCTGAAGATGGGGTCGTCGCAGAAGGCGGGGTCGGATCCTTTTGCCACAGGCAAAGGGCTCTGACCCCCGCTGTCCGCAGGGCGCGGGCTTTGCTTCAACCACCGCCCAGCGCATGCACGATCTCCACCACATCGCCCTCGGCCAGTACATGCTCGGCATGACGGCTGCGGCTGACGATCTCGCCGTTGACCTCCACCGCCACCCGGCGTTGCAGCAGCTGTTCGGCCGCGAGCAGGTCCAGGAGGGTCGCCGAAGCGGGCAGGGTGCGGGGTTCGCCATTGAGCTGGATGTTCATGCGGCCATTGTCGCTGATCGCCGGTTCGCATCGGAACCGTTGCAAAGTTGTGCGCTACACCCGCACCGGCAAAGCCCGCCAGGCGTGGCTCGGGCGACAATCCATGCGGCGGCGCAGCGTGAGCAATTGGCGGCGCAGTGAAACCATTCACCGTGCGCCGGCGTACGTGCGTCGGATCCTCAACGAAATCCCCACAGGAGTTTTTACATGCTGCTCAGCAAACGCCCGATCCGCTCCCTCATGGCGGCCGCGATCGCGCTGGCCGCGCTGCCGGCCATGGCAGGCGAATCCCCTTACAGCCATGCTGTCTTCTTCGGCGACAGCCTGACCGACGCTGGCTACTTCCGTCCGCTGCTGCCGGCCGACGTGCGCCCGGTCACCGGCCAGTTCACCACCAACCCGGGCTGGGTGTGGTCGCAGCAGGTGGCCAACTACTACGGCCTCAATGGCGCTGCCAACGGCAACGGCCAGAACGGCGACAACTACGCTGTCGGCGGTGCCCGTGTCGGCGTCGACGTGGCCAGTGCCCTGGGCACCATCCCATCGTTGAAGAGCCAGACGGCCCGCTACCTGGCCGCCAACGGCGGCAAGGCTGACGCCAATGCCCTGTACACGGTCTGGGGCGGTGCCAACGACCTGTTCGCCGCAGCGCGTGCACCGGCCCAGGCGCAAGCCATCATCGGCGCGGCCGTCACCGACCAGGTTGCCCTGGTGGGCGCCCTCAAGCAGGCCGGTGCCGAGTACGTGCTCGTGCCCAACCTGCCGGACGTCGGCATTGCCCCGCAGTTCCGTTCGCTGGGTCCGGCCGGTGCCGCGCAGGCCACCGCGTTGGCGGCCGGTTACAACAAGGCCCTGTATGGCGGCCTGAAGCAGGCCGGCATCGAGTTCATCCCGCTCGACACCTTCACCGTGCTGCGTGAAGTGGCGGCCAACCCGGCCATGTACGGTTTCCGCAACGTCACCGACACCGGTTGCAGGATCAACCCCGCTGACACCACCACCAGCATCCTGACCTGCAACCCGACCAGCTACGTCAGCCCGGATGCGGCCACCGCCTACCTGTTCGCCGACGGCGTACACCCGACCACCGCCGGCCATGCGCTGCTGGGCCAGTACGCAGTGTCCATCCTCGAAGGTCCGCGCCTGCAGCAGGTGCTGAGCCATTCGGCACAGACCATCGGCCGCTCGCGTGCCGATCAGGTCAGCCTGCACCAGGCGGGTCGCCCGGCTGACGGCCTGTCCTGGTGGGGCGGCGTGCGTGGCGACATGCAGCGCTACGACCATGCCGATCTGTACGACGGTCTGGCCCCGGCCGGCCTGTTCGGTATCGACTGGGCGCGTGACGGCATGGTCTTCGGCGGCTTCGCCGGCTTTGGCCGTCTGAATGCCGATTTCGGCAACAGCCGTGGCGATTTCACCCAGAAGGACACTACTGCAGGTCTGTTTGCTGGCTGGTACGGCGACCGCATCTGGGTCAATGGCCAGGTCAGCTACACCTGGCTGTCCTATGACGTGAACCGCAAGGTCCAGCTCGGCCCGGCAACCCGTGAGCACAGCGGCTCGCCGGACGGCAGCAACCTGACTGCCGCCCTGAACGCCGGTTACGAGTTCGGTACCGAAGGCGGCTTCCGCCACGGCCCGATCGCCTCGGTGATCTGGCAGCAGGTCAAGATCGACGGTTACACCGAAAGCGCCGATGCCGGCACCCTCGCTACTGCGCTGGGTTACGGCAAGCAGGATCTCGATTCCACCGTGGGCCGTATCGGTTGGCAGGCCCGCTTCGACGGCGGCACGGTCAAGCCGTATGTGCAGGTGACCTACGACCACGAGTTCGAAGACACCAAGCAGGCCAGCGCCTGGGTGCAGAGCCTGCCGGACGTGGGCATGTACCGCGTGCCGGGCATGGACTTCGACAAGAACTATGCAACCGCCATCATGGGCGCGCGCATGGAACTGTTCGGTCTGCAGAGCAACATCGGCTTGAGCGCCACCACCCTGCAGAAGCGTGCGCAGGACGCGACGTTGTTTGCCAGCTTCAGCGGCAGCTTCTGATGCACACGACGGCGGGCCTGCGGGCCTGCCGTCTACCCGACGGGCAGGCTGCAAGGGCCTGCCCGTTGCGTTTGAACACGTGCCCCGCATAGACTTGTCGGGCAACGCGGGCGTAGCTCAATGGTAGAGCTGTAGCTTCCCAAGCTACTGACGAGGGTTCGATTCCCTTCGCCCGCTCCATGTTCAGGTCCGACGACCTGTCGTATCAAGACCGCGCTGGCGCATGTGCACCGAAATTCGCGGCAATCCGATCCCGAGCGAGTCTGCAGTCTTTGATGCCTTGATGTCTGTCGGGAGATTTCCGACCCGACACCAGATCTCTACTGTGGTTGAATCCTGATTCTGCAGATTCCAGGACAACAAACAGGCATGGATGCTTCGGTGCTGGCGTACCTCCGCTACGCGTATCAGTCTCTTGCGGATGCAACGCGTATTTCGCCTTCATTGAGCGAGGGCGACTCTGTCAGTGTGTCGCCAGGCGAGTTGCAGCGCGGACAGTTGGGTGACGCCGCCCTCAGGGCATTGCTCGAGCTGGCGCGCAATCTGGCTGAAAAGCAGAACAAGCCGTTCAATGCTGATGACATCTGGCCGCTGAGCCTGGTGGTGATACCCAAAGTGTTTGCTTCGCGACCTGAACACGGGCATTGGAAGGGATCACGCCCACGCCTAGTCGCACCGCTTCTGCTCGGGGCTCGCGTGGACCGTGACGGCAACCTGCTGCCGGAAGAATCCGCCGAGCGCCAAGCCTTCATTTCCCGAGAACTGCTGGAACCTAGCCAACATGCGATCACCATCGGTTCGGTGGAGTCAGCGGATGAAGCGTACGCCCAGCATGCCGCGCGCGCAGAGAGCTGGGCTCTACAGATGGCAAAGGGCGTTGCCATCATCGAAGCCGTTACTGGGATGGAGTACGAACAGCTTCGCGTGGAGGGACATGATCTGCTTGATGCCGGTAAAGTCGTGGTTTGCGGTGGATCCGGAGCGACCCGCAGCATCCAGAATCTGACCAACTACCTGCTTGATCATGCCGATGCGGAGGTTCCATTGCTCGCATCGCTGGTCAAGCCGGCTGCCGACGCCCCCATGTTGGAGCTGCGTGAGCAGTTGCGGATGTCCGCCGGGCACTTGGGGCAGATGGAGTGCCGTTACGGGCTCTCGCCCTCGCAGCGTGAGGCGCTGGCGCAGCATCTGGCGGGGAAAGGGAGCAATGGCGTGCTGGCCGTTGACGGCCCGCCCGGTACCGGCAAGACGACCCTGCTCCTGAGTGTTATCGCCACGCACTGGGTGCAACACGCCGTCGATGGCACAGCGCCCCCCATCATGGTGGCGACCTCGACCAACAACCAGGCCGTGACCAACATTCTGCGGGCGTTCGCCGGGGTGGTCGAGGCTGATGGACCATTGGCGGGCCGTTGGCTGAAGGCTATGAAGAGCTATGGCCTGTACATGCCGGCCATGACGCGCAAGGAAGTGCTGGATTTCCCGGTGCATGAGCTGCGGCAGAGTGGCAGGGAGTCCAGCTTCGATGCCAAATGCTATGAGGACCCGGCTGGGTTCGCGCAAGGGCTGCAGGAGTTTCTTGAACGGGCCAAGGCCGCGTTTGCGATGGATGCGGCGGCAGGGCTGGATTCGGTCGTCATGCATCTACGGCATGCGTTGAAGGACGAGGTGCAACAGATCGGACAGTCCGTCGCGGCGCTGGTCGCGGTCGCTGATTGCGCTGGCGACGTATCAGATTCCGCGGTAGCTGCTGTCCGCCAGCAGATGCAGGATCAGCAGCATGCCCTGCAGACCCGCGTGCGGGACAGCGAGTGCCGGATGCGGCAGCTCGATGCCCTGCAGGCGGCCTGGGCAGACCATCAGCTCGGCGAGCCCATATTGATCGGTCTGATGGCCTGGATCGGGCTGACCGGACGCCGAGGGATGCGTGACCGCGCGTTCTGGGCGCGGCAGCGCGCAACCGCTCCCTCCGAGGCAGTCGAGGTCCTGCGCGATGTTTCCTCCTCGCAGGTGGAGGCGCAGCTTGAAGCGCGACGAAATGCTGCCTACAAGGAGGTGTGCGCCGCAAAAGCGGGCATCGATGCGCTGACGCGCCAGCAGGCGGATCTTCAGCGCCAGTTGCAGGTCCTGCATCCGTTGCTGGCGGGAAAACCCCTTGCTGTGGAGGTCGTCCAGCAGGCGCTGGACATGGGCGCCCGCTATTGCGCATTCAAGCTCGCTACCCACTACTGGGAGGGTCGCTACCTGCAACTGCTGCAGGCTCAACTCGGCACACCCGAAGGGGTGGCAGACGGCATGCAGCCCGAGCGTGTGCTGGAACGCTACCGCCGGCTGGCCATGCTCCACCCCTGCTTTGTGGCCACGCTGTACACGCTGCCGGGCCGGTTCACGGGGTTCACGAACACGGTCATGCCCCTGTTGAACTCAATCGATCTGCTCATCGCAGACGAGGCGGGTCAGGTGCCGCCGGAAATCGCCGTGGCCAGCTTCGCGCTGGCCAAGCGGGCCATCGTTGTGGGTGACGTGGACCAGATCGAACCCATCTGGGCGGTGCCAGCCATGATCGACCTGGCCAATGCCCGACATACCGGCGTGATGCCTGCAGCAGCAACGCCAGAGGATCTGCGCGGTGCCGGTATCGCAGCTTCCAACGGCAGCCTGATGAAGATGGCGCAGCGCGCCACCCCGGTTGCGAGGTTTCCCGAGCGTGGCCGAGGCATGTTCCTGTCTGAGCATCGCCGCTGCTGGAAAGAGATCATCCAGCTCTGCAACACCCTGGTTTACGCAGGTCGACTGCAGCCTCTCAGGGACGACAACGGCGTGCGACCCATTCAGCCTTCTCTGGGCCATGTCCATATCCCCGGCACAGATCATCTCCGCGGCGGAAGTCGTGAGAACGAAGTGGAGGCGCAGGCGATCGCCCGCTGGATAGGCAAGCACAGTGCTGCCATCCGCAGCGCCTATGGCGAAAGGGCGCTGGGTGAGCTGGTTGCCGTGGTCACCCCCTTCTCGGCCCAGGTCCGGCGTGTGCTCAGTGAGTTGAACACCCACCTCGGAAAGGGGCACGGCATAACGGTGGGGACTGTCCATGCGCTGCAGGGTGCGGAGCGTCGCATCGTGGTCTTCTCTCCGTGTTACGGCTTGAACACCGTGCCAGGCAGTACCTTCATCGATCGCAATCGTTCCATGTTGAACGTGGCCATTTCCCGTGCGCAGGATGCCTTCCTGGTGTTTGGAAACATGCACCTGTTCCGGCCGGAAGGGGGGCACCCTTGCGCCGTCGTCGGCCGCATGCTGTTCGACCATGGTCAGGAGATCCAGGGGGTGGATGCTGATCTCCTGGTTCCCGCTCGCATGCCCGGTCGTGGACGCCTGGTGTCGGATCTGCAGGGCCACCGTGCGTTGTTGCAGGAGGCATTGACCACCGCGCGCCGGACGCTGGTGATCGTCTCGCCGTTTCTGACCGAGGATGCGATCATCACCGACGCTATCGAGGCCGGCATCAAGGCCGCCACCGCGCGTGGCGTCAAGGTGAGAGTGGTGACCGATCCCTCCCTTGCCAGAGAGCATGAGCTGGCAGTCTGCAGCCGTCGCCTGACCGCCGCAGGCGCGCAGGTGCGCTTGGCCAGGACGCAAGGTGTGCACAGTAAACTGTTGCTCGTCGACAGATCCTGGTTCGCCATCGGCTCATTCAACTGGCTGTCCGCAGTCAGACGTGAAGGGAGCCCGCATGCTCGGTATGAATCATCACTGCGCTACGATGGTGATGAGAGCTTCTCGATGATTACCCGCACTCTTGAAGACATCGCCAGGTTGGTGGCAGTGGCACCCTCCGCTGCTCCTGCCGTCGGAGGGGCGACGCATCTTTCTTGATTTTCCCAATTCAGGTCGTGGTGCCGCGTGTTGCCACGTGGCAACGAGTACCCTGCCATCGGCTTCTGCCTCAATCGCGGCCGCTGCAGCGAATGCAGGGTGAGGTAGACCATCGAGGCGTGGAGCCGGTATTACCAACTCGATGGCGAACAGAGCGGCAACCTCGTGAATCAGAACAACGCGGCCAACTCCCCTGCAACGCTGTCAACTTCGATCTGGATCCAGTGATCACCGGAGTGGGCGAAGTACCCAGTACCGCGCTTTGCCGGGTCGGGGCGTCGCGACACTGGGCTGGAGAGACGCGCTTGGCACAATCAGCATCATCCGCCCGCAACGCCGCCACGCTATGCTGCGCGCCTGCCGACCGATCCCACTGCGATGAAGCTCGCCATCCTGTCCCGCAACACCCGGCTGTACTCCACCCGTCGGCTGGTCGAGGCCGCGCGCGCGCGCGGTCATACCGTGCGCATCCTCGACCCCCTGCGCTGCTACATGCGTATCGCCGCTGATGGTTTTTCCATGCACTACAAGGGGCGCCCCATGACCGGCGTGGACGCGGTCATTCCGCGTATCGGCGCCTCGGTCACCCGCTATGGCACCGCCGTATTGCGCCAATTCGAACTGATGGGCGCACGCACGCCCAATCCATCCGACGCGATCCTGCGCTCGCGCGACAAGCTGCGGGCGCACCAGCTGCTGGCGGCCAAGGGAATCGACATGCCGGTAACGGTTTTTGGCGACAACCCGGATGACACCGTCGACCTGTTGTCCATGCTCGGTCCGCCGCCGCACGTGGTGAAGCTCAATGAAGGCACCCAGGGCCGCGGCGTGATCCTCACCGAGAAAGCGAGCGCTTCGCGCGGCATCGTCGAAGCTCTGCGGGGGCTGTATGCCAACTTCCTGATGCAGGAGTTCATCGGCGAGGCCAAGGGCGCCGACCTGCGCTGCTTCGTGGTCGGTGACCAGGTGGTGGCGTCGATGCAGCGCCAGGCCCCGGAAGGGGATTTCCGCTCGAATCTGCATGCCGGCGGCACCGCAGTGGCGTCCAAGGCGAGTCGGGCCGAGCAGCAGGTGGCGGTGCGTTCGGCCAAGGCGCTGGGGTTGGGCGTCTGTGGCGTGGACCTGATCCGCTCCGAGCGCGGCCCGCTGGTGCTGGAGGTGAACTCCACCCCGGGCCTGGAAGGGATCGAGGCGGCCTGCGGGGTGGATGTGGCCGCACGCATCATCGAGCATGTCGAGAAAATCAAAAAACCTTGATATTTCAGTGACTTGAAATTTAATTCAGGCAGGGTTGGCGGGTTTAACACCGCTTTAATCGCCCCGGGCGTAGCCTTCAACGAACCGCAGCTCTGCCTCTCAGCAGGATCGGTATCGGGATACAACTTCAGGCCCAGGCGGGTGCACCGCCTGGGTCTTTTTTATGCCCGCGCCCCCTGCCAAGAGTCCCTTGTGGCCGCGTGGGGACACTCGTAGAGTTGGGCCTTCGTTCCGAAGGATCGGGAGGTTGGCGATGTACCGCACTACGATGATCGTGCTGTTGTTGTGCCTGCCTGGCGTTGCACTGGCCAAGCCGGAAAAGGCGGCTGTGCAGATGGACCGCCAGAGCCCGGTGGCCGAGCAGGTCCGCCAGGTCGAAAAAGCCCTGCAGCAGGGCGATTACAACGAAATCTCCGCCGACGACCGCAGTCAGGTCCAGCAGGCTCTGGCGCGGATCACACAGCGGATGGGCGATCACCAGACCGTCCAGGAGCTGCCGCCGCAGGTGCAGAGTGACGTTTTCAACGATCAGGAGCGGATCAACAGCATCCTGACGCGCGCCCACGACGACAGTCGCCAGATCTGCTCGTACCAGCGCACCACGGGCAGCAACATGCCCAAGAGCCGCTGCCTGACCGTCGCCGAACGTCGCCGCATCGAGGAGAAGGGCAAGGCCCTGCTCAATGACCAGCGCACGTACAGCAACTTGAACCCCGATTCCAAGCTTTAGGGCACCTGCACCCTGCCGGCCAGCACTTGCTGGCAGAGCGCGCATCCGCATACAGTCGGCGTTCACCTCAAACAGGGATATGTTTGCCATGAAGCACTCTTTGTTGCTGGCCATTCTGGCTACGGGATTGGCCCTTGCCGCTTCAGCTCATGGGAAGGAGCCGGTGTTGCAGCCAGGCAAGCCGCTGCTGGCGCAGATCGAGCAGATAGAAAAGCAGCTAAATGACGGTGAGACCTATTCGGAGCTCAGCAGTGCGGATCGCGCCCGAGTGCGGGAGACGTTGTCTCGCCTGCGCGGGGCGAGCGAGAAGTATGACAAAGGCGTGGGCATGCCTGAATCGGTCCAAACCGAGGTGTTCAACGATCAGGAGGTTGTGAACACCCTTTTGACACAGGCGCGTGAAGATAGTCGTCTAATATGTCGACGTGAGAAGGCCATTGGTTCCAACAGGACCACGACGCAGTGCTCGACCGTCGCCGAACGTGCCCGTCAGCGGGAAGCTGCCGATCGGGATATGGCGCGGGCGCAGCGCGGTGGCCACACCGCCAACAATTAGAGGTGACAGTGAGAATCCTGGTAATCGAAGACAACAGCGACATTGCGGCCAATCTGGGCGACTACCTGGAGGACCGGGGCCACACCGTGGACTTCGCTGCCGACGGAGTGACCGGGTTGCATCTGGCTGTCGTGCACGAGTTCGACGCGATTGTGCTGGATCTCAACCTGCCGGGCATGGACGGTATCGAAGTCTGCCGCAAGCTTCGCAACGAAGCGCGCAAGCAGACCCCGGTGCTGATGTTGACCGCGCGCGATTCGCTGGACAACAAACTGGCCGGCTTTGATTCCGGTGCCGACGACTACCTGATCAAGCCGTTCGCGCTGCAGGAAGTCGAAGTGCGTCTGAACGCCCTGTCGCGTCGCGGCAAGGGCGTGCAGACCCGCGTGCTGGAAACCGGTGACCTGGAATACAACCTGGACACGCTGGAAGTGCGCCGCCAAGGCAAGCTGCTGCAGCTCAACCCGACCGCACTGAAGATCCTGCAGGCGTTGATGGAAGCGGCCCCGGCCGTGGTCACCCGGCAGGAGCTGGAAACCCGTGTCTGGGGCGAAGAGCTGCCGGACTCCGATTCGCTGCGCGTGCACATCCATGGCCTGCGTGCCGTGGTGGACAAGCCCTTTGAGGTGCCGATGATCCAGACCCGCCATGGCATCGGATACCGCATCGCCACGCCGGAAGCCTGATTCTGTGGCAAGCAAGGGGGAGCGCCGGCGCACGCCTTATCGGCGGCGCCTGCGCAGCCGCATCATCGTCTCGTTCGTGTTGTTGGGCTTCTGCCTGACGACACTGTTCGCGTTCGCCACCAACTGGGCCCGCATGCGGGTGGAAAACCAGCTGGTGGAGGACGTGATGAATCGCAACATCAGCGAGTACGTGCGTCGCTACTACGAAAGCCCCGACCGCAATCCCGACCTGCCCGTGCAGCAGATGCGCGCGCGCCTGATCAAGCCGGACAAGTTCGAAGCGCTGCGCGAGGAAGAGCCGGACTGGTACGAGTTCAAGGACGGCCTGTACAACATGGGCGGTGTGGATGAGCGCGGTGAGCGCTATTCCTACAAGCTGGCCGTGCGCAAGACCCCCGATGCCTGGGCGTTCCTGGCCTACGACATGACCGACAGCGTTCGCGGTGGGCAGCAGCTCAACCGCGCGCTGTTCCTGTCGGTGCTGGTGTTCAGCCTGCTGTCGCTGGTGCTGGGCTGGTGGTCGGCCTCCAAGGTGATGAAGCCGGTCTCGGATCTGGCCGCGCGCCTGCGGGCGTACCGTGGCGGCACCAGCGACCCCGAACCCTTGGCGCCGCGCTTCCCCGATGACGAAGTGGGGCAGCTGGCCCAGGCGCTCGATGACTATTCCTCGCGGCTGACCGAAGTGGTGCAGCGCGACCGTGAGTTCAATGCGGACGTCAGCCATGAGCTGCGCACGCCGTTGGCGGTGATCCGTGGCGCCACCGAGCTGCTGCTGACCCGCCCAGGCCTGGACGAGAAGGTGCTGCAGCGCCTGCAGCGCATCCAACGTGCCGAGCAGCAGTGCAGCGATCTGATCGGCGCCCTGTTGCTGCTGTCGCGCAACGAACGCGGGCAGGGCAGCAGCAATGTAGCCCGTGTGGCCGAACAGCTGCTGGATGCGCACCGCGCCCAGCTGGGTGGCAAGCCGCTGGAGCTGCACCTGGATGGCGAGCGCGATCTGGTCATCGATGCCCCCGAAGCGGCGTTGTCGGTGGCGCTGGGCAACCTGATCGGCAATGCGGTGAAGTATTCGCAGGATGGCGAGGTGCGGGTGCATGTGGGCGCCAACGCCGTATCGGTGACCGACAGCGGGCCGGGCCTGAGCGAGGAAGATGCCGCCAAGCTGTTCCAGCGCGGCTATCGCGGTACCCATGCCGGTCACTCGCAGGGCGGCGGCATCGGCCTGTCGATCGTCAGCCGCCTGTGCGATCTGTACGGCTGGCAGGTGAGTGTTCGCCCGGGTGGAGCCCGCGGCGTGATCGCCACGCTGACGTTCTCGCCGAAACCGCTGTAACCCGTTTTGCCTGCTGCTTTGGTAGGTGCCGACCTTGGTCGGCACGAATCCATCCGTCGTCGAAATCTCACGCTCGGCCAAGTGGGCGCGGAGAAGCTCCAACGCAGCCATGTTCTGGCCGCCATTCAATAGCCTTTCAACGACTGTTGTCAGTTGACCACCCCGGGGCGACCTGATGAATTGCCTCGATCGAGAGGCGTTGTCCTGCGTGCGGCGCAGGTCACCCAAGGGGCTGGCATCAGCCATGCCATGCTTGGTGAGGCCCGCCCTTACCCGGCTGCCAGCGCCAGATACCGTGTGTGCAATTGCTCCACCTGCGCCTGCAGGTCTTCGGGATGACCATCATTGACCACCACGTCATCAGCCAATGCCAAGCGCTGCGCGCGGGTGGCCTGGGCGGCAATCATCTGGTCGGCCAGCGCCGCGTCGATGCCGTCGCGCTGCATCAGTCGGGCGTGCTGCACGGCTTCCGGTGCATCCACCACCAGTACGCGGTCCAGCCACGGGTAGGCCGTGCGCCCGCCTACTTCGGTCAGTAGCGGAATAGCCGCCATCGCGTAGGGACTGACCGCCTGCTCGCACTGCTGTTGCATCAACAGGCGGATAGCCGGGTGGGTGATCGCTTCCAGCGCCGCCCGCTCGGCTGGGTCGGCAAAGATGTGGGCACGCAGGCGCGCCCGGTCAAGGCTGCCATCGGCCAGCAGGATTCCCGCGCCGAAGCGCTCTGCAATCAGGGCAAGGGCAGGGCTGCCCACTGCCACCACCGCGCGCGCGGCCAGGTCGGCATCGGCCACGACAATCCCCAACGCCTCGAAGCGCCGGGTCACCTCACTCTTGCCCGAGGCGATGCCGCCGGTCAGGCCCACCACATAACGGCTCATCGGTGCGCCCTCAGCGCAGCCCGCTCATCACCAGATACTGGTTCAGCAGGGGCTCGCCCCACATGAAGAACAGCCAGCCTGCCAAAGCCAGGTAGGGCCCGAACGGGATCGGCGTCGCCCGGTCACGGCCACGGCTGTACAGCCATATCGAGCCGATGATGGCACCCAGCACCGACGACATCAGGATGATCGGCAGGATGCCCTTCATCCCGCACCAGGCACCCAGCGCGGCCAGCAGCTTGAAATCGCCGTGGCCCATGCCTTCCTTGCCGGTCAGCTGCTTGAACAGCCACCACACCGACCACAGCGACAGATAGCCCAGCAGGGCGCCGAGCAGGGCCGGTTTGGCGGGCATGTACAGGTTGTCGATGCTGCCTATCAACCCCAGCCACATCAGCGGCAGGGTCAACTGGTCCGGTAGCAGCTGGGTACGCAGGTCAATGCCGGACAGGGCGATCAGGAAGCAGGTCAGCACGATCGCGCCGAAGCCCTGCCAGCCAAAGCCGAACTGCCACACGCAGGCCAGCACCATCACCGCGGTCAGCGCTTCCACCAGCGGGTACTGGATGGAGATCGGTGCCTTGCAGTGGCGGCACTTGCCGCCCTGGATGATCCAGCTGAACAGCGGGATGTTCTCGTACCAGGACAGCTTGTGCTTGCAGTGCGGGCAGTGCGAAGGCTCCACCACGATGCCCGGCGGGGGCGGCTCGTAGAAGTCGGGCTCCTCCAGTACTTCGCGGGCGTCGCGCTTCCACTCCCACTCCAGCCGCTTGGGCAGGCGCAGGATGACGACGTTGAGGAAGCTGCCCAGCAGCAGTCCAAAGGCGGCCGCGGCGGGATAGCCGAGGCCGGGATGCTGGTCGAGAAATGCCATTGTTACCTTTAGCCGACGACGGCGCCGAGTTTGAAGATGGGCAGGTACATCGCGATGACCAAGCCACCGACAAGGGTACCAATGAATACCATGATCATCGGTTCCAGCAGGCTGCTCAGGGCGTCCACTGCGTTGTTGACCTCCTGCTCATAATACTCGGCCACCTTGAACAGCATGGCATCCAAGGCGCCCGCCTCTTCGCCGATGCCGGTCATCTGGATGACCATGTGCGGGAACAGGTTGAGCTGTTTCATGGCCATGTTGACCGGATAGCCCACCGACACATCGTCGCGCATTCGCAGAACAGCGTCGCCATAGACTTTGTTGCCGGTGGCGCCGGCAACGATACCCAGGGCCTCCACTAGCGGCACGCCGGCCTTGAACGTCACTGCCGTGGTGCGGGCGAAGCGGGCAATGGCGCTGTTGTGCATGATCTGGCCGATAACCGGCACCTTCAGGATCAGGCGGTCCACCGTATGTTGCATCTTTTCCGAGCGCCGGTACGTCATCGCGATGGCCACCACCGAGCCGATCATCACGATCGCCATCAACCACCACCACGACACCATGAACCGGGACAGGTTCACCACCATCTGGGTAAAGGCAGGCAGATCGGCGCCGAAGCTCTGGAACACCTCTTCGAACTGAGGGACAACCCATACCAGAAGGATGGTACTGACCAGGAATGCGACGGCCAGGACCATCGCAGGGTAGAACAGGGCCTTCTTGATCTTGCCCTTCAGCGCTTCGATGTTTTCCTTGTATGAGGCGATCGTGTCCAACACGGTTTCCAGCACACCGGCGCTTTCGCCTGCCCGCACCAGGTTGCGGTACAACTCGTCGAACTGTACCGGATGGCGGCTGATCGCTTCATACAGCGAAGAGCCGCCCTCGATGTCGGTGCGCACCGTATCGACCATCTTCTTCATTCGCGGGTTCTTGTGGCCGCTGCCGATGATTTCCAGCGCCGACACGATCGGCACGCCGGACTTCATCATGGTGGCCATCTGCCGACTGAAGAAGGCGATGTCCTTGGGCGATACCGGCTTGCCCGCAGCGCCGAACAGCGGTTTTGGCTTCACCTTCACCTGGCCGGGGTTGATGCCCTGGCGGCGTAGTTCGGCGCGCAGCAGATTGGCGTTCTTCGCCAACTGTTCGCCTTTCATCTTGATTCCCCGCTTGTCGGTCCCCTCCCAGACAAACGGCTGCAACTCCATGGTGCTTCGCGCCACGGGCTCTTTCTTGATCGCACTGCGACTGACAGACATGTTGGCTCCCCGGCCCGCCATCCCCAGACGGGCATCTGCCGATGGTAGCGGGTTCACCGCCGACTTGGCAGATCCGAAAGGGGGCAGAATGCGAATTCGTGCCGGCTGCCGACCAAAGGTGACGCACTGCGTCACATTGCCGTATTCGTCGCAGAATGATGACTGGGGGGTTCACATCCCGGAAATTGCTGCCATCATGGGCGCGGGGAAATCCAGGGGGAGGCGTGCCGGGGTTGGCACGCAACCTGCGTTGATCCACCCGCAGGGTGCAGGACACGCTCAGCCGGCCGTAGGCCGGACCGATCCAGCGCACTGACTCAACCACCACTATCTTGGGGATGTATCACTATGAAGAACCAGAAGGGCTTCACCCTTATCGAACTGATGATCGTTGTTGCGATCATCGCGATCCTGGCCGCCATCGCGCTGCCGGCTTACTCGAACTACACCAAGAAGGCCAAGGTCTCGGAAGTGATCCTGGCGGCTTCTTCGCTGCGTACCGATGTGTCGGAGTTCGTGGCCAGCAACAACACGCTGCCGCCGACCACCTGGAAGCCGGACTTCCAGGCGACCAAGTATGTCAGCAAGCTGGAATGGGACGGCAAGGCAATCGTGGCTACCGCCCAGGCAGTTGGCGACACTCTGATCGATGGCAAGACCATCACCCTTACCCCGGAAGGCGATGGCACCAAGGGTGTAGTGCCGAGCTGGACCTGCGGTGGCTCGGTTGATGCCAAGTACCGTCCGGGTTCGTGCCAGGGCGCAGCTGCTCCGGCGCTGTAAGCGGTACGCCTGAGTAAATGTAATAGGGCCCCGTGCGAACGGGGCCTTTTTTTTGCGATTGTGTGAAACTTTGATTGGAGGTCTCCGTGAGCGCGTCGGCCGTTCTGGTGCCCAGGGTGGAGTTCGACCTAGCATCCCAACTCGGGGCTGCCTACGCGTCTGTCAGCGTGGAGGCCGGGGCGTTTCTCCTGCTCGCACTGATCCTTCAGCGCAGGAATATCGCGGGCATCGCACGCAACCTGTGGCCCAAGAGCGCTCGAGTGAACCTGCTGTGCCTGACGATGGAGGTCGTGCTTTTGATGCCTCTCCTTGGGGCATTGCTGATCTGGATGTATCGATCCAGTCGTGGCTTGCAGATGGATTGGGCGATGGGTTTTTGGGACACGCTGCCGCCCGGGGGAGTGTTGCTGATCGTTCTGTTTGTTGCTGATGGCATCAGCTATTTCAGGCACCGTTTCGAGCACACGCGCTGGCTCTGGCCGGTGCATGCCATGCATCACAGCGATCGCCAGCTGTCATGGTTTTCTGCCTATCGCCAACACCCCTTGAACCGTCTGAATGCCGTTTTGCTGGATCTCGGCCTGCTGCTGCTGGTCGGCGTGCCGCTGTGGGCGATCTATGCCAACGCCTTGGTCAGGCACTACTACGGCTTGCTGACCCACGCAAACCTGCCATGGACGTATGGATGGCTCGGACGCCTGCTGGTGTCTCCGGCCATGCATCGTTGGCACCACGTCCGGCAGGGGGCGGGCATCGGCAATAACTTCGCCACGGTGTTCTCGGTGTTTGACCAGATGTTCGGAACGTACTACGTGCCGTCGCCGTGCAGGGAACCCACCGGGCTGGACGAGTCTGGACACGATTCCTTCCTGGGGCAGATGGGCAGGCCGTTCGTGTTGGCTGCCAAGGCCATGTGGAGAGTTCCACTCCCGCGTGGCGAGAGGGAACGCATCAAGTAGATGTCTCGTGCAACTGCGAAGCGCTGTCAGCTGCCAGGACGGCAAATGATCACGCTTCAACGGCCCCTCAGGGGCTTGCACGTTGCTCACCGATGGTGTCTTGTTTCTGATTGACCATGCGACTGGGGAGCCGCCATGAACCGTACTTCGTTGAGCCATGGCCAATGGCTCTTGGTGATTTTCATTTTGTCCGGGTTTGCCGGGCTGATATATCAGTCCATCTGGACGCAGTATCTCGGTTTATTCCTTGGGCACTCATCGCATGCTCAGTCGCTTGTTCTCATTCTGTTCATGGGTGGCATGGCTTTGGGGGCATGGCTGGTCAGCCGACGCAGCGCGCGGCTGCAGCGACCTTTGCTTGCCTATGCAGCCATTGAACTGATAGTCGGCGTACTAGGCATCACGTTCGATGGCGTTTTCCAGGGCGTAACGGGGTGGGCTTACAACCATGTGATGCCTAACATGGATGGCTCTTCTTCCACGGTGCTGCGCTGGGCGCTTGCCACGGCGCTGGTGTTGCCCCAGTGCGTTCTGCTTGGGGCTACCTTTCCACTGATGAGTGCGGGCTACATGCGGCTGCAGCCGATGGCCCAAGGCGAAGTACTGGCTGGGCTGTATTTCTCCAACAGTCTGGGGGCGGCGGCGGGGGCGCTGGTAGCGACTTATATGCTGTTGCCCGCCGTGGGTCTGCCCGGTACTGTCATGAGTGCGGGTCTGTTGAACATGGTGGTCGCTATCCTGGTATATCCGCTGGCCCGTGATGGAAGCGCGCCGGCGGCGGTCTCGGGCACGGCGCCTTTGGCCAGTGCCGATGTACCCAGCAGCGCGACGGTTCCGGTACTGCTGGTACTGCTGGTGGCAGCGGCCACAGGTGCGTCGTCTTTTGTGTACGAAATTACCTGGGTCCGGATGCTGTCGCTGGCATTGGGGACGACACTGCATTCGTTTGAGTTGATGTTGGCCGCGTTCATCCTCGGCATCGCTTTCGGGGGCCTTTGGCTACGCCGTCGCGCCGATCGCATGTCTTCTCCACTGCGCGTGGCCGGCTGGGTGCAGATCTGGATGGGGCTGGCCGCGCTGGCGTCGATGTTCGTGTATGCCCAGGCCTTCGACTGGGTGGGTTGGCTGATGCGGGTAATCGTGCGTAGCGCAGATGGTTACGTGCTCTACAACGTAGCCAGCGCCGCAATCGCTGCCTTGGTGATGTTCCCGGCAGCGTTCTTCGCGGGCATGACGCTTCCGCTGCTGACGCTGGCGCTGCTGCGTGCGGGGCAGGGTGAGCGTGCGATCGGTCAGGCTTACGCGTTCAATACGCTTGGGGCGATTGTTGGCGTGCTGGCCGCCATCCATCTTCTGATGCCATTGCTTGGGCTCAAATACGCTTTGCTCGTTGCAGTGCTGATCGACATTGTGTTGGGGGTGATCTTGCTTCAGCAAGTAAGGGAGCCTTCCATCAGGGGGGTGCGTTCGCCCGTGTTGCAGGCCGGCGTGATCGGTGTGATCGGAGTGGTGGCAGCCATTGCGCTGGTACGCTTTGACCCCTTAGTGCTGAACTCGTCGGTTTACCGGCATGGCAATACGCGGTTGGCTAACACCGCGAAAATGCTGTTCTCGCGAGACGGGCAGACCGCGACTGTCGCTGTGTACGAAAACGATCACGCCGATGGCCGCATGCGTGCCATTGCTACTAATGGCAAGGTAGATGCCGCCATGGCTGTGTCGATGCATCAGGCGCCAACCAGTGATGAGTCAACCATGATTCTGCTGGCTGCGCTTCCTCTTGCACTGCGCGACGATTACCAGCGTGTAGGTGTGATTGGATTCGGATCTGGACTCAGCACGCACACGCTGTTGGGGGATGCTCGGGTCGGTCTGGTGGAAACGGTGGAGATCGAGCCGGCGATGGTGGAGGGTGCTCGCCTGTTTGGCGAGCGAGTCGAACGTTCCTTTACCGATTCTCGTTCGAAGGTGGTGATCGACGATGCAAAGTCCTACTTTGCGGCTAGCCCTCGCAAGTACGATCTGATCGTCTCCGAGCCCTCCAATCCGTGGGTGGGCGGGACCTCAGCCCTGTTCAGTAGTGAATTCTATACGTTCGTGCCTCAGCATCTGAACGAACGTGGTGTGTTCGTGCAATGGTTGCAGATGTATGAGATCACCCCGGAACTTGTCAGTTCCGTCCTGGCTGGGATGCTGGAGCAGTTTTCCGATGTTCGCGCCTATCTGGCCAATCGCGGGGATCTGATTCTGGTAGCGACACCGAAAGGCAAGCTGCCGCAGATGAATGACAGCATATTCCAGCAACCTGCACTACGCGAAGAGCTCGCTCGCATCGGCGTGCACTCGTTGGCGGATATGGAAGACACCTTATCGATGGATGACGCAGCGCTGAGAGGCTTCGTGCCTTTGTACCCCGCGCCGCGTAATTCCGACTATTTCCCAGCATTGAAGCTGAACGCACCAGTGGCGCGCTTCCAGAGTGCGTTCACCTCTGACTTCCAGCAAGTCATGACTATGCCTTGGCCCATCGTTGCGCGCCCGAAATCGGTGCGCGACGCCACTACAGTTGGTGATTATTCCCAGCCTGCCTCAAGCCGTGATGACAAGCGCCCCTCCGCCCGCGCGCTGGCCGGCTTCTTGCTGGGCAAGGCCGCAAGGTCGCGTGATGTCGCCGAAGTAGACTGGCTGCGTGCGCAGGCGCTGCGGGGCTTGGCTAACCGATGCGAGCTGGACAAGGCGCCTTTGGAGGCAACCCAGTTGCTGTTCGCCTTGGCCAGTGACACAACCCCATTCCTGCCGGCTGAGCAGCGCTCGGCGCTTTGGGCGCAACGGGAGTGGATGAACTGTCCTGCCACCGATGCAACGCTGTCGGCCAGCTTGGCGCTGGTGGCGGCAGCGGCGACCGACGACCACCACGCGGTACTCACGCAAGGGTGGCGATTGTTGGAGGGCGAGTACGGTCCCATGCTTTTGGCCGATGCGGCAACCGGCTATTATCTATTTGGTGCAATGCAATACGCTGCGCGAAATGCGGGTGATACCGCAGCTTCGCGTCGGTTGACGGACCAGTACTGGAAGGCGCTAGCGCCCGATGCCCGTCGGAGCGGACCATTGCGCCTGTTGAGCTATCTGGCCTCGTCGGATCCGCTGTCGGGACCCGCTGCCAATCATCTGCCGTCAGGGCAAGAGTAAAAACGAGGAATACCATGAGCGTTGTTTCCACCCCCAACCTCGTCGGCATCACCGGCCTGGCCCGTCGCCTGGTCCAAGACGGCGCGCTGGATGAAGCCGCCGCCCGCGACGCCATGGCCAAGGCAACCGTCGCCCGCCAGCCACTACCGACCTGGTTCGCCCAGAACAAGGTGGTCGGGGCCGCACAGCTGGCGGCCGCCAACGCGGTCGAGTTCGGCATGCCGCTGTTCGACGTGTCTACCTTCGACAGCAGCCAGAACGCGATGAGCCTGGTCAGCGAGGAGCTGCTGCGCAAGCACAACGTGCTGCCGCTGTTCAAGCGCGGCGGCAAGCTGTTCGTCGGCACCAGCAACCCCACCCACTCGCTGGACGAGATCAAGTTCCATACCAATCTGGTAGTTGAGCCCATCTTGGTGGATGAGGACCAGATCCGACGGACGCTGGAGCAGTGGCACGCCAGTCATGACACTCTCGGCGACTCTCTTGGGGGAGACGATGAGGGATTGGCAAATCTCGATGTCGGTCTTGGTGACGACGAGGGTGGGGGCACCGATTCGGGCATCGACGCCAAGGGCGACGATACCCCGGTGGTCAAGTTCATCAACAAGGTGCTGATCGACGCCATCCGCAAGGGCGCCTCGGACATCCACTTCGAGCCCTACGAAGACGACTACCGCGTGCGCCTGCGCATCGACGGCCTGTTGAAGATGGTCGCGCGCGCGCCGAACAAGCTCAATCAGCGCATCGCCGCGCGCCTGAAGGTGATGGCGCAGCTGGACATTGCCGAAAAGCGCGTGCCGCAGGACGGGCGCATCAAGCTCAATCTTTCCAAGACCAAGCAGATCGATTTCCGCGTCAGCACCCTGCCCACCCTGTTCGGTGAAAAGGTGGTGCTGCGTATCCTCGATGGCAGCGCGGCCAAGCTGGGCATCGACAAGCTGGGTTACGAGCCAGAGCAGCAGAAGCTGTTCCTGGACGCGATCCACAAGCCGTACGGCATGGTGCTGGTGACCGGCCCGACCGGTTCGGGCAAGACGGTGTCGCTGTATACCGCGCTGGGCATCCTCAACGACGAGACCCGCAACATTTCCACTGCCGAAGATCCGGTGGAAATCCGCCTGCCCGGCGTCAACCAGGTGCAACAGAACAACAAGCGCGGCATGACCTTCGCAGTGGCACTGCGCTCGTTCCTGCGTCAGGATCCGGACATCATCATGGTGGGCGAAATCCGCGACCTGGAAACGGCCGAGATCGCTATCAAGGCGGCGCAGACAGGTCACATGGTGCTGTCAACGCTGCATACCAATGATGCGCCGCAGACCATCGCGCGCCTGATGAACATGGGCATCGCGCCGTACAACATCACCAGCTCGGTGACGCTGGTGATCGCCCAGCGCCTGGCGCGCCGGCTGTGCGGCAACTGCAAGCGCCCGGCCAACCTGCCGGCACATGCGCTGTTGGCCGAGGGCTTCACCCAGGCGCAGCTGGACGCGGGCATCGAGCTGTACGAGGCGGTGGGCTGCGACGAATGCACCGAGGGCTACAAGGGCCGTACCGGTCTCTATCAGGTGATGCCGATGACCGATGAGATCGCGACCATCGTGCTGGCTGGCGGCAATGCGTTGCAGATTGCCGAGGCTGCGCAGGCGCTCGGCGTGAACGACCTGCGGCAGTCGGCGCTTAAGAAGGCGGCCGCAGGTGTGACCAGCCTGGCCGAGATCAACCGCGTTACCAAGGATTGATGCAGTAGATCCACGCCATGCGTGGATGCGCGGTGCATGAGGTTGCCGGCCAGCGGCCGGCACTACCACTTCGACGCAGAACGTCCAGTAGATCCACGCCATGCGTGGATGCGCGGCGCGTGAGGTTGCCGGCCAGCGGCCGGCACTACCTACTCCATCCCCAGCTTCTTCAGCTTGTAACGCAGCGCGCGGAAGGTGATGCCCAGCTGCGCGGCGGTACGGGTTTTGTTCCAGCGGTTTTCTTCCAGCGCGCGCTGGATCGCACTGCGTTCGAGCTGCTCGATGTAAGACGGCAGGGCAGCGCTCCCCGGATGCAGATCGACCACCGCTTCAGCGTGGGCGGCACTACCCGGTGACCGCGGCGCATGCTGCGGCAGGCGCAGGTCGTCGGCGCCGATTTGGTCTTCTTCCGCCAGCGCCAGTGCGCGTTCGAGGATGTTCTCCAGTTCGCGTACGTTGCCCGGGAAGCCGTACTGGGCCAGTGCGTCCAGCGCCGAAGGCGCCAGCAGCGGGGTGCCGCGACCGTGGCTGCGGGCCAGCCTTGCCAGGATCGAGGCGGCCAGCGCCGGCAGGTCCTGGCGGCGCTCGCGCAGCGGCGGCACGCGCAGTTCAATGACGTTGATGCGGTAGTACAGGTCGTGGCGGAAGCGTCCGTCCTCGACCAGCTCGGCCAGATCCCTGTGGGTGGCCGAAAGAATGCGCACGTCCACCGGCTCTTCACTGGGAGCGCCGACGGCCCGCACCGATTTCTCCTGGATCGCACGCAGCAGCTTCACCTGCATCTGCAGCGGCAGCTCGGCCACTTCATCCAGGAACAGCGTGCCGCCGTGCGCGGCCTGGAACAGCCCCGGCTTGTCGGCATGGGCGCCGGTGAAGCTGCCCTTGCGGTGACCGAAGAACTCGCTCTCCATCAACTCGGTCGGGATGGCGCCACAGTTGACCGGCACAAACGGCCCGGCGGCGCGTGCGCCCTGCGCGTGGATGGTGCGTGCGACCAGTTCCTTGCCCACCCCGGATTCGCCCAGGATGTAGACCGGCGCCTGGCTGCGCGCGACCTTGCTGATGGTGGCGCGCAGCACGTCCATGGCCGGCGATTCGCCAAGCAGGCGTGCGGCCTGTTCGGCAGCGGGGCCGGCAACGGGGCGTTCGCTGTTGTTGAGCTCCAGCGCGTGCTTGACCAGGCCGCGCAGCACGGTGATGTCCACCGGCTTGCTGACGAAATCGAAGGCACCGGCTTTCAGTGCTTCCACTGCCAGGTCCATGCTGCCGAAGGCGGTGATCATCGCCACCGGTGTGCGCGGGTAGTGCTGGGCGATCTCGCTGACCAGTTCGATGCCGTTGCCGTCGGGCAGGCGCATGTCGGTGATGCACAGGTCATAGGGATTGCTGGCCAGCAGCTCGCGGGCTTCGGCGAGGTTGGCGGCGGTGCTGATGCGCAGGCCCATGCGGCCGAGGGTCAACACCAGCAGTTCGCGGATATCGCGTTCATCGTCGACGACGAGGGCGCTGCGGGTTTCGTTCATGGGAGGGAAAGATAGCCGAGGGGGTGGGATGCGACAAATGTTTGACGGGCAGGATCAGTCCGGAAACAGGGTGTGCGGGCCAGGCAGAACCAGGCGGAAGCAGGAGCCACCGGCGGGGACGGGGATGTAATCCAGTCGCGCCTGGTTGGCCCTGCACAGCTCGCGGGCGATGTACAGCCCCAGGCCGGTGCCGTGCTCGGAGGTGGTGAAGAAGGGGCGGAACAGCTGCGCGGCGACGGTCTCGGGAATGCCGGGGCCACGGTCCATCACGTCGATCACCGCACTGCGTTCGTGCTGGGCCACGCGCAGCCTTACGCGCGCGGGCTGCTGGCCGATGCGGCCGTACTTCAGGGCGTTGTGCACCAGCACGGTCAGCACCTGGTACAGATGGCGCGGGTCGACCTGGGCCGGCACCGAGGTGTCGTTGATGATCGGCTCGATGCTGTCGGTTTCCAGCGTCTGCCCCTGCTTGTACTCCAGTACGAAGCGGCGCACGAAGGCGGCCAGGTCCACGTTTTCCGGGTTGGCGCGTTCGCGCCGCGCCAGGCCCAGCACGCTTTCAACGATGCCGTTGGTGCGTTGGCACTGCTGGTGGATGATCTGCAGCAGGCGGCGGTCGCTGTCGTTGAAACCGGTGCCTTCCTCCAGCAGCTGCACGGCGTAGTTGATGGCCGCCAGCGGGTTGCGGATCTCGTGGGCAAGGCTGGCCGAGAAGCGCCCCATCGCCGACAGGGTGAGCGATTCGGCGCGGCGCGAAACCACGCTGGAGTCATCCAGGAAGACCAGCACAAGATCGCTGCCGGCCAGCAGGCGGGCAAAGCGCGGTTGTACTTCCGGCTGGTCGGGGTTGAGCTGCAGTGGCATTTCGTCCTGCGCCCAGCCGTTGCGCCAGCGTTGCAGGCGCCGCGCCAATTCGGGTGCAACACTGGCCAGGTCCAGGCGGCCGGATTCGCTGTTGCCGTCGTTGTCGCCGAGCAGGATCGAGGCGGCTTCGTTGGCCAGGGTGATGCGGTTGTCGGCGTCCACCACGACCACGCCGGTACGCATGCGGCGGATGATCAGTTCGTTGATCTGGAACAGGTTGGCCACTTCGTCGCCACGCTGGTTGGCCAGTTGCTGGTTGCGGCGCGCACGGTTGCCGACCTGGTAGCTGATGAAGGCCAGCGCCAAGTAGCTGGTGGCGAACATCGCCAGTTCGGCCAGGGTGCGGGTGGGATCGCCGCCTTCCAGCACTTTCCACAGGTATTCGGCGGCCGTGGCGACGCTGGCGGCCAGCGCCAGCAGCAGCCCCCAGCTCAGCGGCAACAGAGTGGCGGCGGCGGCGATGTTGAACAGCAGCGACATCGAGATGCCGGCGCTGGCGCCGGGCAGGGCATGTGCCAGCAGGCTGGCGGCGACGATGTCCAGCAGCACGCCGCCGACGACGATGGGCCGCAGCCAGCGCTCGTTGCGGCCGATCACCAGCAGCAGCAGCGACAGCAGCAGATAGGCGGCGCCGACCGAATAGGCCAGGCGGGGGTGATGGGCTTCGCCGCTGATCGCCGACAGCGGGCTGTACAGCAGGGCGGCGATGACCGAGGCGATCAGCACCCGGTACAGGGCGAAGAAATACAGCTCTCGCCGCGGTATCGATTCGATGCGGTCGATCAATGAAGCACTGGGTGACACGCCGGAACTCCCCTTCTGGCTGCCTGGAACTGGATCATGACGGCGGTGGGCCGAATCTGCCCGACGTCCCCCGATCGTCGGATGTGCTCGCTGCCCGGTTGCCGGCACCGTGGGCTCGAATTTGCGGGACCAGTATAGGGGGCCTGTAGCGGGCTGGGCTGCGCAATCGGCCCGGGCCGGCCTTTGGGTGGCGAGCCGGGCCGTGCCGCAACTGCCTGAATGCCCGTGGAAATCTGGCCGGTTGCGGCCTTTTGTCCATACTTCTTTGCGCCCCGGCGCCGGCTCGGCCACAATAGTGGGCCCGCCGCGGTCCATGCCGGCGCCCCGCCGGGGCCCTGAGGAATTGCGTGCGGTCGTTCCTATTCCCACGGTGACGCATGAATTTCCACGAATACCAGTCAAAACAACTGCTTGCCGAGTACGGCATCCCGGTCCCGGCCGGCAAGGTCGCTGCGACCCCGGACGAAGCTGTTGCCGCTGCCAACTCCCTGGGCCAGGGCCCCTGGATGGTCAAGGCGCAGATCCACGCTGGCGGCCGCGGCAAGGCTGGCGGCGTCAAGTTCTGCAAGACCACCGACGACGTGAAGGCCGCTGCGGCCAAGATGCTCGGCACCAAGATGGCCACCTACCAGACCGCTGGCGTTGAACTGCCGGTCAACCTGGTGCTGGTGACCACCGCTGGCGAGATCGTCAAGGAACTGTACCTGTCGGTGCTGGTTGACCGTGGCACCAAGACCATCACCTACATCGCCTCTTCGGAAGGCGGCGTGGAGATCGAGCAGGTCGCCGCTGAAACCCCGGAGCTGATCCACTCGCTCAACGTCGACTTCGTCGAAGGCGTGCAGGGTTACCACGGTCGTGATTTCGGCTTCAAGCTGGGCCTGACCGCCAAGCAGGCCGGCCAGTTCGCCAACATCATGGTGAACCTGTACCGCCTGTTCAACGAAAAGGACCTGGCGCTGGTTGAAATCAACCCGCTGGCCATCCTGGACGACGGCAACCTGTACGCGCTGGACGGCAAGTTCGACAGCGACGACAACGCCGCGTTCCGCCAGAAGGCCCTGGTCGCCATGCGCGACAAGACCCAGGAAGATCCGACCGAAGTGATCGCTTCGGAGCTGGACATCAACTACGTCACCATGGACGGCAACATCGGCTGCATGGTCAACGGCGCAGGCCTGGCCATGGCCACCATGGACGTCATCAAGCTCAACGGCGGCGAGCCGGCGAACTTCCTGGACGTGGGCGGCGGTGCCAATAAGCAGCGCGTCATCGAAGCGTTCAAGCTGATCCTGTCCTCGGACAAGGTCGAAGGCATCTTCGTCAACATCTTCGGCGGCATCGTCCGCTGCGACATGATTGCCGAAGGCATCATCGCTGCTGTGAAGGAAGTGGGCGTCAAGGTTCCGGTCGTGGTGCGCCTGGAAGGCACCAACGTGGAAGAAGGCAAGCAGCTGCTGCGTGACAGCGGCATGGCCATCATCCCGGCCGACAACATCAACGACGGTGCCAAGAAGGTCGTCGAAGCTGTCAAGAACGCCGCCTGATCCGACACCGAAGGAAATCCAATGTCAGTTTTGATCAATAAGAACACCAAGGTGATCGTGCAGGGCTTCACCGGCCAGCAGGGCACCTTCCACGCCACTCAGATGATCGAGTACGGCACCCAGGTTGTTGGCGGCGTGACCCCGGGCAAGGGTGGCACCACCCATATCGACCTGCCGGTCTTCAACACCGTTGCCGACGCCGTGCAGAGCACCGGCGCCAACGCTTCGGTCATCTACGTGCCGCCGCCGTACGCGGCTGACGCGATCCTGGAAGCTGCTGCTGCCGGCATCAAGGTCATCGTCTGCATCACCGAAGGCATCCCGGTGCTGGACATGCTGCGCGTCAAGAACGTGCTGACCCGTTCGCATCCGGACACCGTGCTGATCGGGCCGAACTGCCCGGGCGTCATCACCCCGGGTGAGTGCAAGATCGGCATCATGCCGGGCCACATCCACAAGCCGGGCAAGATCGGCATCGTGTCGCGTTCGGGCACCCTGACCTATGAAGCGGTCAAGCAGACCACTGAAGTCGGTCTGGGCCAGTCCACCTGCATCGGCATCGGTGGTGACCCGATCAACGGCCTGAACTTCGTCGACTGCCTGAAGCTGTTCAACGAAGACCCGCAGACCGAAGGCATCATCATGGTCGGCGAAATCGGCGGCGACGCTGAAGAAGCCGGTGCCGAGTACATCAAGAACCACGTGAAGAAGCCGGTCGTTGGTTTCATCGCGGGTGCTTCGGCTCCGGCCGGCAAGCGCATGGGTCACGCCGGTGCGATCGCATCGGGCGGCAAGGGCACTGCCGAAGGCAAGTTTGCTGCAATGGAAGCTGCTGGCGTCGTCACCGTGCGTTCGCCGGGCGACCTGGGCGCTGCCATCGCCAAGCTGGTGAAATAAGATCGACTGCCTCCGGCAGACGATTCTGTAGAGCCGAGCCCACGCTCGGCCGCTTCAAACAGAAAGGCCGCCTCCGGGCGGCCTTTCTGCGTCTGCAATGGGGTCAGATCCCTTTTGCATGGCAAAAGGGATCTGACCCCAGCGTTACAATGGCGGCATTGCAACCACAGGCTGGACCCTCATGGCTTCGATCCGCATCGCGATGGCGCAGTTCGACTTCCCGGTTGGCGATGTCGCCGGCAACACCGAGCGCATCATCGAGATGATCGGCCAGGCGCGCGACGAATACGGCGCCGGGCTGGTGATGTTCCCCGAGCTGGCGGTCAGCGGCTATCCGCCGGAGGACCTGCTGCTGCGCCCGGGCTTCCTGTATGAGTGCGAGCAGGCGATGACCCGCATTGCGGCTGCGTGTCGTGGCATCACCGCCGTGGTCGGTTGGCCGCAGGCGGCCGGCGCGGTGGTCTACAACGCGGCCAGCGTGCTGCGCGATGGCCTGGTGGAGCAGACCTACCGCAAGCGCGAGCTGCCCAACTATGCGGTGTTCGATGAGCGTCGCTACTTCGATGTCGACCCCGACGGTGGCAGCTGCGTGTTCGAGGTTGATGGCATTCCGGTTGGCCTGTTGATCTGCGAAGACCTCTGGTTCGCCGAGCCGCTGGCCGATACGGTGCGTGCCGGTGCGCAGCTGGTGGTGGTACCCAACGCTTCGCCCTACGAACGCGGCAAGCATGCCCAGCGCGATGCGGTGCTGGCTGCACGTACCCGCGAAAGCGGCGCGGCCATCGCCTACCTCAACGTGGTGGGCGGCCAGGATGCGCTGGTGTTCGATGGTGCATCGGTGGTGGCCGACGGCGATGGCACGGTGCATCCGGCCGCAGCTGCCTTCGTCGACCAATGGTTGGTGGTGGAGTACGACGGCGCTACCCGCCGCTTCATGCCGCACGTGTGGATGGACGACGGCGACGAAAGCATGGATGCGCTGGCCTGGCGCGCGGTGACCCGCGGCATCCGGGACTACTGCAGCAAGAATGGTTTCAAGAAGGTGTGGCTGGGCCTGTCCGGCGGCATCGACTCGGCGATCGTGCTGGCGATGGCGGTCGATGCGCTGGGCGCGGAAAACGTCACCGCCGTGCGCCTGCCCTCGCGCTATACCGCAGGCATGTCCAACGACCTGGCCGCCGAGCAGTGCGAAGCACTGGGCGTGAAGCTGGAAGCCGTTTCCATCGAGCCGGCATTCCAGGGCCTGATGCAGGCGCTGGCACCGATGTTCGAGGGCACCACGCCGGATGTGACCGAAGAGAACCTGCAGTCGCGCAGCCGTGGCGTGATCCTGATGGCGCTGGCCAACAAGTTCGGCGGCCTGCTGTTGACCACCGGCAACAAGAGCGAATACGCGGTCGGCTACGCCACGATCTATGGCGACATGTGCGGCGGCTACGCGCCGCTGAAGGATCTGTACAAGACCGAGGTGTTCGGCCTGTCCAAGTGGCGCAACACGGTGGGTGGCGCACCGGTGATCCCGCCGGCGGTGATCAGCCGCCCGCCCTCGGCCGAACTGCGCGAGAACCAGACCGACCAGGATTCGCTGCCGGCCTACGATGTGCTGGACGGCATCCTGTACCGCTACATCGACCAGGAGCAGTCGCGCACGGAGATCGTCGCCGCCGGCTATGACGCGGCGGTGGTGGATCGTGTGCTGCGGCTGGTCCGCATCAGCGAGTGGAAGCGGCACCAGGCCGCGCCGGGCCCGAAGGTCTCGCGCCGCGCGTTCGGGCGTGAGCGCCGGTACCCGATCAGCAACGGCTACAAGAGCTGAGAGCCGGTCGCCGGGCATGGCCCTGGTGGGTGCGGACCTTGGTCCGCACGTTGTTGGGGCGGGGCATGCCCATCCACGCATGGCGTGGATCTACTGGGCTTCGTCCAGCAGCTGTTCCAGGCCGGCGGTTTCGGCGTCCTCGTTGAAGGAATCGTTGCCCAGCCGCGCACGAACGAATGCCAGGCCATCGGCCGCCGCTGCGTCCAGGGTGCCCCGATGGTCGACCGGGTATCGGCGGAATGCCACCGGTTCGGCGCGCAGGGCCAGGCCGACCGCATATAGCAGGGTGGTCAGATAGGGCACGTCGCGGTCCTGGCTGCCGTGGCCCAGCATCAGCGGCTGACTGAAGCCCCGCCGTGGCACGCCCAGATAGTCATGCAGCAGTGCCCAGATGCCCGGTACCGAGGTCAACGGCGCGCTGAACATTTCTCCTGTGTTGGCGCCTTCCAGGGTGGCAGCCAATGGGCCGAGGCACTGCTGGCGTGCCAGCGCGACCCGAGCATGGCCTTCATCGCTGAGCACCTGCGCGATGCGCGGCTCCACCTGCAGCAGGCCATCGAGCAGGTAGGCGTGATAGGCGTTGACTGCACCGGGATTCGGTGCGCGGTTGCCGGGCTTCATGACCAGCGCGGTCAGTTCGACGGCCGTGGGCGTGCCGGTGGTGAAGCTGCCGCGGTACTGCAGCGAGGGCCCATAGGACGGCGCCAGATGGCCGGCCGTGAGTGCGGCGGCGCCGCCCTGCGAGTGGCCCACGGAGACCCAGCGCGGCGACAGCGTGGCAGTGCCGAGGAAATGGCGGCCGGCCTTGATGAGATCGATGGCGTTGCGCGCGGAGGTACGCACGTGCAGGTAGGCATGGTCACCCGGGCTGCCCAGGCCTTGGTAGTCGGCAGCAACGACGGCATAGCCCTGTCCCAGGAACTGGTCGAGGAAGCGGCCATCGCGCTCGGGCTGGTAGGGGCCGGATACCGAAGGCGCGCAGTGGTCGGCGATGCCCTGGGTGCCGTGCGCCCAGGACACCACCGGCCAGCCACCTGCCGGCGCAGGCCCGGCGGGCAGGTAGACCAGCCCGGTGGCCTCGGCCAGGCCACCGCGATGATCGGGGGTGCGGTAGGCCAGCTTGTAGGCCTGGGCGGCCTTGGAGGGCACCCAGCTGGCGCGGTAGGGCGAGGCTGAGAGCAGGTCGCCCGGCTGCGCCGCGAGCGCGGCAATGGGGCTGGCGGCCAGAGCGAGCAGGGCCGTGACCAGCAGGGTCGGGCGGGGTCGGAACCGCAGGGACGATGAGGACATGTGGCGCTCCATGCAAACCGGGATGGCCTTTGCGCTGCAGTCTGGGAGCTGTCCTTCGCGCTGACTGGGACGGACGTCGCAGCGATCGCGGATTCGGAGAATTCCTAGCGATGACGCCAGGCAAAAAAAGGCCCCTTGCGGGGCCTTTTTCTTACTTCTTTTCCAGTCGCGCGTTGCGCTGGCCGGTGGCGGCGGACTTCTCGCCGGCAAACGGGTTCAGCTTGCGGATCATCCACGGGTACTTCGGCCACTTGCCTTCCAGCCACGGGTGGTCCGGCTGGTTCAGCTGCAGGACGCGGCGGGCGTCGTCGGCCAGGGTCTTGTTGCCCAGGTGGGTGTAGGAGTCGGCCAGCACCGCAACGGCGTCGTTCTGGAACGCGCTCTGCGGGTAGGTTTCCAGCAGGTAGTTGGCGCGGCCAGCGGCCGAGACCCAGGCGCCACGGCGCATGTAGTACAGGGCGTTGTCGAGCTCGTGCTGGGCGAATACGTCACGCAGCACCAGCATGCGCTGGCGCGCGTCGGCGGCATAGCGGCTGTTGGGGTAGCGGTCGACCACGATGTTGAAGTCTGAATACGCCTGGTGCGGCGTGGACAGATCGCGGCGGCTTGCGTCCAGCGACCATACGCGGCGCAGGAAAACCGTATTGCGGTTGGAGTTGGCCAGGCCGCGCAGGTAGTACAGGTACGCGATGTTGCGGTGGGTCGGGTAGGTACGGATGAAGCGGTCGATGCTGGACACCGCGTCATCGTGCTTGCCGGCCTTGTACTGGGCGTAGGCCGATTCGATCATCGCCTGCTCGGTGTACGGGCCGTAGGGATACTGTGCCACCAGACGGCGGAAGCTGGCTTCAGCGCCGCTCCAGTTGCCGCCTTGCATCAGCTTGTGGCTCTTTTCGTAGAGCTGTTCGACCGGGGTGCCTTCATCAGGGCGATCGCCCTTGGTGCCGCGGTTGCAGCCGGTGGCGACGATGACCAGCACCAGCAGAAGGGCGGTGAGGCGGACGGGCGCGGAGAGCAGGACGGAGCGTCGGATCATGGGGTCAATGCGGGACGCGGCTGGAATACGAAGGGTCGATGATAGCCTAGTGTCCTGTCCAGCGACTGAAACCGGCTCGCCGGGACCCCAAAATTTCAAAGATGCCCCCTGCCATGTCTGAACAACCCTCCGAATCGGCCCGCCAGGCCATTGTCCCCGACACCTCCGCCGGCCGTCGTTTCGACGCGGTCGTGGCCGAGCTGTTCCCCGAATACTCCCGCTCCCGCCTGACCGAGTGGATCAAGGCCGGCGACGTCCTGCTGGACGGCGCACAGGCGCGCCCACGCGACGCACTGCGCGGCGGCGAGGTGGTCACCCTGCAGGTGGTGCTGGAAGCCCAGACCACCGCCGAGCCGGAAGACATCCCGCTGGACGTGCTGTTCGAGGACGAGCACGTGCTGGTGATCAACAAGCCGGTCGGCCTGGTCGTCCACCCCGGTGCCGGCAACCACAGCGGCACCCTGGTCAATGCGCTGCTGTACCGCGACCCGTCGGCGGCAGTGCTGCCGCGCGCGGGCATCGTGCATCGCCTGGACAAGGACACCAGCGGCGTGATGGTCGTGGCCCGCACGCTGGAAGCGCAGACCGCGCTGGTCGAGCAGCTGGCGGCCCGTGACGTGCACCGCCAGTACCTGGCCGTGGTGATGGGCGCGCTGGTCGCCGGTGGTACGGCGGATGCGCCGATTGATCGTCACCCGCGTGACCGCCTGAAGATGGGCGTGCGCGAGGATGGCAAGGAAGCGGTGACCCATTACCGCCTGCGCGAGCGCTTCCGTGCGCATACCGCGCTGGAATGCCGCCTGGAAACCGGGCGTACCCACCAGATCCGCGTGCACATGGCACACCTGCGTCATCCGATCGTGGGCGATCAGCTGTACGGCGGTGCGCTGAAGCTGCCCAAGGGTGCCAGCGACGAGCTGGTGGCCGCGCTGCGCGGCTTCAAGCGCCAGGCCCTGCATGCGGAGACCCTGGAATTCGTGCACCCGATCACTGGTGAGGCGGTGCGCAACACTGCCCCGGCGCCAGCCGACATGCTGCACCTGATGAAGGTGCTGCGCGAAGACAGCGCTGCCTTCGCCGAGCGCGAGCGGGACCGCTGGTAATGAATACCGCGCTGCCGCTGCTGCAGGCCGATTGGCCGGCGCCCCCGGGTGTGCATGCACTGACCACGCGCCGGCACGGCGCGGGCGTCTCGCCGGAGCCGTTCGCCCAGTTCAACCTGGGCAACCGGCACGCGGCCGACGGTGACACGCCAGCCAATGTCGAGCACAACCGGCAGTTGCTGCAGCAGGGCTTGGCACTGCCGTCGGCGCCGCATTGGCTGCGCCAGGTGCATAGCAGTACCGTGCTGCGCTTCGGCGCGCCGCCGGTGGAGGGTGCCAGCGAACCTGTAGCCGATGCCGCGGTGACGTCGGTCCCCGGCGTGGTGCTGGCGATCCTCACCGCAGACTGCCTGCCGGTGGTGTTCGCCGCTGCCGATGGCAGCGAGGTAGGCGCCGCCCATGCCGGTTGGCGTGGCCTGGCCGACGGCATGCTGGAGGCCACCGTGGCCGCCATGCAGACGCCACCGGCACAGCTGCGCGCGTGGCTGGGCCCGGCAGCGGGACCTGCCGACTACGAGATCGGCGAAGAGGTGTACCACGCCTTTGTGGGCCACGACGCGGCCGCTGCGGCGGCCTTCGTGGCAACCCGGCCCGGCCACTGGAAGGTGGACCTATTCGAGCTAGCGCGACAGCGCCTGCAGGCGGCGGGCATGGACCTGGGCAACATCCACGGCGGCACGGTCTCGACCATGGCCGATGCGGATCTGTACTCGCATCGCCGCGACCGTCGTACCGGGCGGATGGCGACGCTGGTGTGGATGGAATGAGTCCGGTTGGCGGCCCTGTGGGGTCAGAGCCCTTTTCAGCCGAAAAGGGATCCGACCCCGCTCCGGCCATAGGGTCAGAGCCCTTTTCAGCCGAAAAGGGATCCGACCCCTCTCCGGCCATAGGGTCAGAGCCCTTTTCAGCCGAAAGGGGATCCGACCCCGCTCCGGCCATAGGGTCAGATCCCTTTTCGGCTGAAAAGGGCTCTGACCCCAGCCAGACCGCTGTAATCGTCTTCGACGGCGTCTGCGCGCTGTGCAGCCGCTGGGTGCGTTTCCTGCTGCGGTTCGACCGGCAGGAGCGCTTTCGCTTCGCGGCGATGCAGGGCGCGCAGGGCAGCGCGCTGTTGCGGGCGCACGGCCTGGACGCGCACGACCCGACCTCGTTCCTGTTGTTGGACGGGCAGGGCGCGTGGACCGATACCGATGCAATCCTGCGCGTTCTGCGGGCACTGGGCGGTGCTTGGCGCCTGGCGGCCGTGCTGCGCCTGCTGCCACGGCGCTGGCGCGATGGTGCGTACCGCGTGCTGGCACGCAACCGCTATCGCTGGTTCGGGCGGCATGACGCCTGCTTCCTGCCGACGCCGTCACAGGCCGCGCGCTTCCTCGATTGATCGCCTGTTGTTGTAGAGCCGAGCCATGCCCGGCTGGCTTTTGTAGAGTCAAGCCATGCTCGATTGCTCCGCTCGACTCTACCGAAGAGCCAGCCGAGCATGGCTCGGCTCTACAGGAGCTCTTGCCTCAGCCTTCCAGTGCCTCGAGGTAGCTGCGGCGCCAGTGGTTGATGTCGTACGTGCGCAGGTGTTCCATCATCGCGTGCCAGCGTTCCTGGCGCCTGCGCAGCGACATCGTGGCAGCGGTGGCGATGGCATCGGCCACACCATCCAGATCGTGCGGGTTGACCAGCAGTGCCTGCTTCAGTTCATCGGCGGCGCCGGCCAGCAGGGACAGCACCAGCACGCCGGGATCTTCCGGGTCCTGCGAGGCTACGTATTCCTTGGCCACCAGGTTCATGCCATCGCGCAACGGGGTGACCAGGCCGACAGCGGCGGCACGGTAGAAGCCGGTCAGGGTGGCGTGGGTGAAGTTCTGGTTGACGTAGCGCAGCGGGGTCCAATCGGGTTCGGCGTGGCCACCATTGATGTGGCCGGCGATCTGCTCCAGCTGGCTGCGCAGTTGTCGGTACTCGGTGACATCTCCGCGCGAGACCGGCGCGATCTGCAGGTAGGTGAGCGAGCCGCGCTGGTCGGGATGGCGCTGCAGGTAGCGTTCGAAGCCGAGGAAACGCTCGGGCAGGCCCTTGGAGTAGTCCAGGCGATCCACGCCGATGGCGAGCTGGCGGTCGCGCAGGCTGCTGCGCAGGTTCTTCACTGCCGCTTTGCTGGCGGCGGTGCTGGCCTGGCGGGCGATCAGCTCGGTGTCGATGCCGATCGGGAACGCCGCGGCGCGGAAGTGACGTCCACCGGGTGCTTCAAGGTTGCCGTTGTCGAGTACGCGGCCGCCGCCGAACAGCCGCAGGTAGGTCTGGAAGCGATCGGCATCGCGCTGGGTCTGGAAGCCGACCAGGTCGTAGGCATACAGCGCCGAGAACAGCCGCAGATGGTCGGGCATGGCCTGCAGCAGATCGGCCGAGGGCATCGGGATGTGCAGGAAGAAACCGATGCGGCAGCCGATGCCGCGCTCACGCAGCATCGCGCCGAGCGGAATCAGATGGTAGTCATGGATCCAGACGATGTCGTCTTCGCGCAGCAGCGGCGCCAGCTTGTCGGCGAACAGTGCGTTGACCCGGTGGTAGGTCTCGCGGGTGCCGCGGTCGTAGTCGACCAGGTCCAGTCGGAAGTGCAGCAGGGGCCACAGGGTGCGATTGGCGAAGCCGTTGTAGTAGCCATCCACATCGCGCTTTGCCAGGTCCATGGTGACGTACTGGATGTCACCGTCGCGCTGTTCGTGCAGCGTGCCGCTGGCTTCGCGCACGCTCTTGCCGCTCCAGCCGAACCACAGCCCGCCGCGTTCCTTCAGTGCCGCCAGCAGGCCCACGGCGAGGCCACCGGCGCGGTTTTCACCTGGGACGGCAACGCGGTTGGAAACGATGACAAGGCGGCTCACGAGGCCTCCTGCCAGGACCGCGATAGGCGCATGGCCGCGGTGATCAGGCCGACATGCGAGTAGGTCTGCGGGAAGTTGCCCCAGGCTTCACCACCGTCGAAGGCCAGGTCCTCCGACAGCAGGCCCAGATGATTGCGTTGCTGCAGCAGCGCTTCGAACATGTCGCGCGCTTCATCCATGCGGCCGATGGCAGCGAGCGCATCGATATACCAGAACGTGCAGATGGTGAAGCTGGTTTCCGGCTCGCCGAAATCATCCGGTGCGATGTAGCGGTACAGCGCGTTGCCATGCTTGAGGTCGCGGCCGATGGCCTCGACGGTGGCGACGAAGCGTGCGTCGTTGGCATCGATGAAGCCGATATCGGCCAGCAGCAGCAACGAGGCATCCAGGCGATGGCCATCGAAGGTATCGGTGAAGTGGCCGAGCTCTTCGCTCCAGGCTTTTTCCATGATGCGTGCGTGGATGGTGTCGGCACGCTCGCGCCAGTACTGCGCGCGGTCATCACGCTTCAGGCGCACGGCGATCTTGCACAGGCGATCGCACGCGGCCCAGCACATCGCGCTGGTGTAGGTGTGCACTTCGGTGCGGCCGCGGAATTCCCACAGGCCGGCGTCGGGCACGTCGTGCAGTGCGAAGGCCTGTTCGCCCAGCGGTTCCAGCCGAGCGAAGGTGTGGCTGTCACCCGGATCCTGCAGGCGGCGGTCGAAGAACAGCTGGGTGGAGGCCAGCACCACGCTGCCGTATACATCGTGCTGGCGCTGCACCCAGGCCAGGTTGCCGCGCCGCACCGGGCCCATGCCGCGGTAGCCGGACAGGCTGGGTACTTCGTCCTCGTCCAGTTTGGCTTCGAAGCCGATGCCGTACAGCGGTTGCAGGGTGCCGTCGGTGGTGGCCAGGTTGAAGATGTAGCCGAGGAACTGCTCCATCGTGCGGGTGGCGCCCAGGCGGTTCAATGCGCGCACCACGAAGGCGGCATCGCGCAGCCAGCAATAGCGATAATCCCAGTTGCGTACGCTGCCGGGTGCCTCCGGAATCGAGGTGGTCATTGCCGCGATGATCGCGCCGCTGTCCTCGTACTGGCAGAGTTTGAGGGTGATCGCACTGCGGATCACCGCGTCCTGCCACTCCAGCGGGATGGACAGGTAACGCACCCATTCGCGCCAATAGTCGCGGGTGCGCTGGAAGGCTTCCTGCACGTAGCCGCTGATGGAGCGGTTGAGCGATTCATCCACGCCCAGGATCAGGTGGATGGGATGGTTGAGCACGAACGGCATGCCATCACGCACGAAGCGCACAGGAACGTCGGTGGTCAGGCGCAGCACATGCTCGGGCAGGATCCAGCGCACATGGTTGCTGCCCCAGGTGGACTCGGGCACACGCGCGCCCCAGTCGGCCAGCGGGCGTGCACGGATGACGATGCGCGGGCTGCCGGACAGCGGACGCACCTGACGGATCAGGCTGACTGGCCGGTAGAAACGATCGTTCTGGCGCCAGCGCGGGGCGAAATCGAGGATCTCCAACGCGCCGCCATGTGCATCGCGCAGCACGGTGCGCAGGATCGCGGTGTTGGTGAGGTATTCCTGTTCACTGTCGGCGAAGTCCTCCAGCTCGATGGCGAAATCGCCACCGGTCTGCTGGTTGGGGCTGAGCAGGGCACAGAAAGTCGGGTCGCCGTCGAAGGTCGGCAGGCAACTCCAGACAACACGGGCGTGTTTGTCGACCAGGGCGCCGAAGCTGCCGTTGCCGACCACGCCCAGATCAAGATCGGGTTGGGTCATCACGCGGTACATCTCGGTTGCGGCCGTGGGGGCCGGGGTCAATACGCATTCTCACGCAGCCAGGCGTGCACGCTGCGTATGTCGGGCAGCGCGAACACCGCCGCGCTGGGTTCACGTTCGCCGATCAGCACGCTCCAGCCGTGCAGGCCGTTGGCCGCATCGAAGCCGAATTCATCGGTCAGGTCATCGCCGAGGAACACCGGCAGACGCCCGCGGAACGGCAGGTACTGCATCAGCCGACGTACGGCCCGGCCCTTGTTGGTAGCCACCGGAACGAATTCAACGACATGGTCGCCCGGCTGCAGGCGGTAGCTGGCCCGGCCGCGGATGTGGCGGTCGGCGAAGGCGCGCACGTCGTTGGCTGCATGCGGTGCACCACGCCAGTGCAGGGCCAGGCCTACGCCTTTGTTCTCGACCAGTACACCGGGGTGGCCATGGGCAAAACGCATGGCTTGTTGATGAAGGGCATGCAGCCAGTCGGCGGTGTCATCGCCATGCTCATCGCGTATCACGTGCCCGTCCTGTGCACGCAGCTCGTGGCCATGCAGGCCCGCAGCGGGAAGCTTGAGTGGCGCGAACAACTGGTCCAGCTGTTCAAGCGGGCGACCACTGACCAGTGCCACGGCACCTTCCAGTCGATCGCTGATGCGGCCGATGGCTTCACGCACATCGGGGAGAAGCTGCACGGCGTCGGGGCGTGCAGCGAATTCGATCAGGGTGCCATCCACATCGAGGAACAACGCGCAGGCGTCGTCCAGCAATGGAGGTGGCGGACGCAGGGGGAGCGGTTCAGCCATGGCCACCACCATGCCAGCGCGAGCGTGTACGTGGGGTCGAGGTCAGGCTACGGCTGTGGGTCGTGCCGGCTGTGCGGACCAACGGTCCGCACCCACCCGCAGCGATCAATGGCGTCCCGGTGGGTGCCGACCGTTGGTCGGCATGCTGTGCGGACCAACGGTCCGCACCCACCCAAGGCAATCACACCCAGAGCAATCAGAACGTGTAACGCACGCGCCCGTAGTAGTACGCACCGTTGCTGCCGATCGGCGACAGCACGTCGTAGGGCAGGTTGCCGAAGTAGTGGATGTCCTCGTTGGAGCGATCCGGGTAGTTGTCGGTCAGGTTCTGCCCACCGATGGCCACGCTCCACTGCGGCGTGATGCGGTATTCCACTTCCGCATCCAGCTGCCACTCGGCCTGGTAGGTCTGGCGCGGAATGTAGCCATCACCGAAGTTGAATACGCGGGTCGCGCTGCCGTAGCGGTTCACCCGGCTGCTCAGCGACCAGCGGTCGTTGCTCCAGCTGGCCGCGAAACTGCCACGGGTGCGCGGTGTGGCATCGGTCAGCGTATTGGTCTCTTCGATACCGAACAGCACGTAGTTCGGGTCCAGCGCCTGCAGCTGCGCAGGCGTGGCCAGCACGTTCTTCAATGTGGTTTTGGTGTAAGCGTAGGTGCCGGTCAGCAACAGCTGGCCATCGCCCAGCGACTGCCGCCAGTTGCTTACCAGCTCGGCGCCGCGGGTGCGCGTGTCGGCGGCGTTGACGAAGAAGCTGGCGCTCTGCAGGCCGCTGACGCCGTAGTTGGCGGCCACGTAGTCGGTCAGCGCGTCGCCGGTGATGCTCTCCGACAGCGCGATGCGGTCGTCGATGTCGATCTGGAAGAAGTCCAGCGACAGGTCGAAGTGCTCGCCGATGCGGCTGGTGAAGCCGAGCGAGGTGTTCAGCGACTTCTCCGGCTTCAGGTCCTGCGCGCCCAGGCCACGGGCGATGGGGTTGTTGACCGACAGCAGGCGGCCCTGCACCAGCTGGCCACCGGCGTTGTAGCCGGTGGAGGTGGATTCGTAGCCGATCTGCGCCAGCGACGGCGCGCGGAAATTGTTGGAGATCGCGCCGCGCAGGGCGAATGCGGGGGTGAATTCGTAGCGCAGGCCGAGCTTGCCGGTCAGCTCGCCGCCGAAGTCATCGCTGTGTTCGTAGCGCGCGGCCAGATCGGTGGAGAATTTTTCGCCGAACTGGCTGGACAGGCTGGCGTAGGCGCTGGCCACATCACGCGACAGGGTGGCCGCGTCCTGCGGGGTCAGGCCGCCACCTGCCTGCGAACCGGTCGGACGATCGGTGTAGGGGCCGGCGGCGTAGCTGGCCGGGTCGCCTGGACGCGTCTGGTAGCGCTCGTGGCGGGCTTCCGCGCCCAAGCCCAGGGTGTGGCTGATGCTGTCGGACTGCGAGAACACGCGGCTAAGATCGAAGTTGCCTACGGTCTGCGCGTACTCGTAGTCGGCGGTCTTGAAGCGGGTCGGGCTGGTCGGGCCCAGCGAGGCGTTCAGCGAATCGCGCAGGCGGTAGGTGAAGTCGTTCTGGCCGTAATCCAGGCTGCCGTCGTAAGCCCATTCGCCCCACTGCCCGCGCACACCGGCCACCGCCTGCACGTCGCGGTTCTCGCCTTCTGAGATCGGCCGGTAGCCATTGGGGTAGACCTGCTTCCAGTTGGCATCGCCGTCGGGGTAGCGGAAGTAGTTCGCGCCTTCGGTGTCACGCTGGTTGAACGTGCCGAATGCATAGAACGTCGCGGTCTTGCCGACCGGAATCTCGGTGTTCAGCCACAGGTTGATGTCCTTGCTGGCGCCATCACCAAGCACGTAGTTGCGCTTGCCCTGCAGGGCAAGATTGGCCTCGGTCTGGTCCCACGGCGGAATCTGGTCGAAGCCGGCGCGGTTGGTGCCGTTGCGCTTCTTGTACTCCAGGCCCACACGCAGGAAGCCGCCGTCCTCGCCCAGCGAGGTGCCGACCTTGGCGCTGATGTTGCCGGTCTGGCCATCGGTGAGGGTGCGGCCGATCGGCTTGAGATCGGTGTGGTTGGCGCCGTAGCTGGCTTCGATCTCGCCGCCGTCGCCGCCGTTGTCGAGAATCACGTTGATCACGCCGGCCACCGCATCGGAGCCGTACAGCGCACCGGCGCCATCGCGCAGCACTTCGATGCGCTTGATGGCGCTGACCGGAATCGAATTGAAGTCGACCGGGGTGGTGCCCTTGCCGATCTTGCTGTCAGTGTTGACCAGCGCGGTGTGGTGGCGGCGCTTGCCGTTGATCAGCACCAGCACCTGGTCCGGCGACAGTCCGCGCAGCTGCGCGGCGCGCACGTGGTCGGCGCCGCCGGAGTTGGACTGGCGCGGGAAGTTGAACGAGGGCAGCAGGGCCTGCAGGGCGCTGCCCAGCTCGCCATTGACCACGCCGGCCTTGCGGATGTCCTCGGCGGTCAGTACGTCCACCGGCGAAGTGGATTCAAGCACGGTGCGGTCGGCAGCGCGGGTGCCGGTGACGATCACCGTGTCCAGGTTGGTGGCAGCGTCCTGGGCCGAAGCCAGGGTGGGGGACAGGGCGAGCGCGATGGCGAGGCCGAGCGGCGACGCGGACAGGCGGGGGGACATGCGGACTCCAGCAGCAACGACGTGGGAAGGGGTGGGGGAGATAGTTTCACTTACATCCATCCGGATGAAGCGATATATTATCTTGGCGTGAGGAGGCGGTGCGATGCAAGCCCCGTCTCCCATCGCATCACTTCATGCCCTGCCGGCATGAGGGCATTGGTTGCAGCCGCAACCGAGGCGCAGGTGTACCCTCCGTGCCCCTTCGTCGTGCTTTTTCCCCTTCCCGGAGTGCTGTTCCCGATGAAACACCTTGGCCTTGTCTTCGCCGTGCTGCTGGCCACCAGTGGCTGCGCCAGCCTGTCTTCCAAGGCGCCCAGCGCCTATGCCACCACCGCCGACCTGCAGGGCGACGCCGCGCGGCCGTCCAGCGGCCACGGCTGGGTGCGCAGCGAGCTGTACTTCGGCGTGGGTGAAGAGCAGGGCGCCGGTGACCGCCCGCAGGCCGACACCATCAGCGATGCGCAGTGGCGCGCTTTCCTGGACAAGGAAGTGACACCGCGCTTCCCGGATGGGCTGACTGTGTTCGATGCCTACGGCCAGTGGCTGTTCCGTGGCGATGCGACGCCCAACCGCCTGCGCACCAAGGTGCTGGTAGTGCTGCACGAGGACAGCCCGCAGCGCCGCGCCGACATCGAAGCGATCCGGCTGGCGTGGAAGCAGCAGACCAAGCACCAGTCGGTGCTGTGGTCGCGGCAGCCGGTTGACGTATCGTTCTGACCCAGAGGCGCCATAGTGGCGCTGCAGGGAATGACGATGAAAGCTAGGGATGTGTTGTTGGGCGCGATGCTTGCCGGCGTGTTGGTGCCCGTGGCGCGGGCGCAGGATGAGGACCGGAGCCCGCTGCGGTTCTCGCCGGCAGCGGGCGTGCAGGTGTCGGCCGAGGTGCAGGAGGACGGCATGCTTGCCGTGCTGCTGCAGCCGGCAGGGAAGCGCCAGCGGTTGCCTGGCGCGCCGGATGCCGATGGCAATTCGCGCCTGACCGCAGAAGACCTCGATTTCGATGGACACCCTGAACTGGTCGCGCGCGCGGCGGTGGGCATGGTCAATGAGGCTGTTGCGGTCTATCGCTTCGACGCGGGCAGTGGTGAGTTGCGCGCGCTGAAGGCGGTGACCCATGGACACGATCAGTGCGGTGAACTGATGGGCCTCACCGCCGATGCAGCTGCGCGCACATTGACCGCCAGCTGCCGCAGCGGGCCGATGTGGTACACCGACCAGTACCGGTTTGCAGGTGGGCAGCTCTATCTGTACCGCGGTGAGAATGTGCTGATGCTGGGCGATACGCTCAACCAAGCGCTGCGCTGGGAAGAGACCGAAAACCAAGGCCCGCTGGCGGTGTGGCGCACCTATGATCCTGCCGGCAAGGTGCTGGAGAGCGCCATCGGTGACGGGTTGGGCGCACCAGCCAGCAGCGCACCGCTGCGGGGCCAGGAAGCCACCGTGGTGCCAGCGCGCCTGTTCCTGTTCGACCGGCCCGGCGCATCAAGCACCAAGCGCTATCTGGTGCAGGGTGATCGCGTGGAAATGCTGGATGAGCAGGACGGCTGGGTGAAGCTGCGTTACCGCACTCCGAAACAGGGCGCGATCGAGGGCTGGATCAACGTCAACGATTGACGGCAGCGCTGCTCGGAGTTTGCACAACAAGGCGATCGGCCTCTTGCCCACGGGAGCATCACTTCACCGGGTCTAGCCTCGGGTTTCCCCCGAACCAGGCTGCAGCACCATGAGCAAGCGCGTTGCCGAGATCGTCGTCGATACATTGCAGCAGGCGGGCGTCCGCCGTTGTTATGGCATCGTCGGCGACACCCTGAACCATGTCACCGACGCACTGCATCGCAGTGAAATCGAGTGGGTGCATGTGCGCCACGAAGAGGTCGCGGCGTTCGCCGCCGGTGCCGATTCATTGATCAGCGGCCAGCTGACCGCCTGCGCAGGCTCGTGCGGGCCCGGTGGCCTGCATTTCATCAATGGCATCTTCGAGAGCAACCGCAACCGCGCGCCGATGGTGCTGATCGCCAGCCAGGTGGTCACCAGCGAACTGGGCATGGAATTCCCGCAGGAAGTGGATTTCAAGGCGGTGTACGGCAGCTGCACCGTATTCTGCGAGCAGGTGCACAGCCCGGCGCAGGCACGCCGCGTGGTGGCGCTGGCCTGTCAGGCGGCCATCAGCCGGCGCGGTGTGGCGGTGGTGATCCTGCCGGCCGACATCAGCGAAGCGGACGTGAAGCACGATGTGCCGTTCTCGGTGCATTACACGCAACCTGTGCTGCGCCCCTCGGATACCGAGCTGCAGCAGATTGCCGAACTGCTGGGGCAGGGCAAGCGTATCGGCATCTATGCAGGCGCCGGTTGCCAAGGCGCGCATGCGCAGCTGCTGGAACTGGCGCGGCGCCTGCAGGCGCCGGTGGCGCATACCTCGCGTGCGAAGGACTTCGTCGAGCCGGACAATCCGTACAACATGGGCATGACCGGTGTCTTCGGTATCGAATCCGGATTTCATACGTTGATGGAGTGCGACACGCTGCTGCTGCTCGGCGCGGATTTCGCCTGGGGCCAGTTCTATCCGGACAAGGCCACGATCATCCAGGTCGACCGCGACGGCAGCCACCTCGGTCGTCGCCACCCGGTGAACCTGGGCGTGGTCGGTGATATCGCGCCGACGCTGGATGCGCTGCTGCCGATGCTGCCCCCGCGCGAGGACAGCAGCTTCCTGGACGAATGCATCGAGTACCGCGACAAGGCGCTGAAGAAGCGCGAGCAGGAGGAGCAGCCGGGTGAAGGCGAGCTGATCCATCCGCAGCACCTGACCGCGCTGCTGTCGAAGTACGCCACCGACGATGCGCTGTTCACCGCCGATGGTGGCTCGCCGATGGTGTGGGTGCTGCGGCACATCCGGGTGAACGGTAAGCGCCGTACGCTGACCAGCCTGCTGCACGGCACGATGGCCAACGCGATGCCGCAGGCATTGGGGCTGCAGAAGGCCTTCCCGGGGCGGCAGGTGATTTCGCTGTCCGGCGATGGTGGGCTGGCGATGCTGCTGGGCGATCTGCTGACCGCTGTGCAAGAAAATCTTCCGATCAAGGTGGTGGTGTTCAACAACGGCTCTCTGAATTTCGTCGAGCTGGAGCAGAAGGTGGAGGGCCTGCTGGACAACTACACCGACCTGAAGAATCCGGACTTCGGCCGGTTGGCCGAAGTGATCGGCTTCCATGGCCGCACGGTGACCCGCAGCGAGGACCTGGAAGAAGCGGTGCAGGATTTCCTGGCCCAGCGTGGGCCCGCGCTGCTGGACGTGCACACCAGTCGCGCGGAGCTGGTGATGCCGCCGCAGATCGAGGCCAAGCAGGTGGCGGGCACGGCGTTGTACGCGGCCAAGGCGGTGCTGAGCGGTCGCATCGACGACGTCAAGCATCTGCTGGTGGACAACTTCCTGAAGAAGTAAGAGGTTGGGTTTGATGCAGGGCTGCGCCCTGCACCCGCAGAGGCAACGTCAACGTCAACGTCAACGTCAAAAGCGGGGTATCCGTGGGATGGCGGGGTGGGCCCGGTTGCGGGGACGCCGTGAACCCGTCCTTGGGGGCTTGGCCGCGGCTTGCTCGTGTGCGCTGTCCTGCGTACACGGCAAGACCTGGGTTGGGCATCCTGCCCAACCCGCCCGAGGCATGCCTCGGGCCCATGCCGCGGACACCCCCGCAACCGGACCCACCCCGCCTTCGACAGATTTCCGCGATCTGTCGGAATGGCATGGCCTGCTTCTGATGGGTGTCGACCTTGGTCGACACGGTAGATCCACGCCATGCGTGGATGTTTCCCGGTAGTGCCGCCCGCTGGCCGGCAACCAGGCAAATGCCCGCGATCAGGCGCTCGCGAGCGCAGCGACCGGCTTTTGCTTTTGATCTTTTGATTCTCTTCCGTGGCTGGCGCCCGCAGGAAACTGTCAGGGGCCGGGCGGGCAGGTTTCGCAGGGGCGTGAGCCGCATGGATGCGGCGACCGAGCTTACAGGGACGTACTTGCAGCGTCCCCTGCGCAGCCTGCCCGCCCGGCCCAGCCCCAGAACCCGCTTTCGGCGACCAACCACGAGGGGCTCCGCCGTTGGCTGGAACCCATCATTCCACGCGGGAATTGGCGCGCCGGCCCCGCTGGGCCTACCATCGGCGGTCCCCACCCCCACCGCCCCTTCCATGTCCGCTCCCGCTTCCACCGCGCCGCGCCGCTGGTTCGTCGCTGGCGACTTCAATGGCTTCTTCGGCCTGGTCGTCGACAATCTCTCCATCCTCGGCTTCATCGCCATGGCCTTGGTCGGGATGTTCCAGTTCCCCGCCGACGTGGTCTTCGGCCGTATGTTCCCCGGCACTGCCCTGGGCGTGCTGGTCGGCAACCTGCTGTACACCCTGATGGCACGGCGCTTGGCCGCGCGTACCGGGCGCGACGACGTCACCGCCATGCCGCTGGGCCTGGATGCGCCGACCAGCATCGGCATGGCCCTGCTGGTGCTGGGCCCGGCCTTCCTGGCCTTCAAGCAGCAGGGCATGGACCCGCATGCCGCGGCCATCGCCACCTGGCAGTTGGGCATGGCCTCGCTGGTCATCATGGGCGTGCTCAAGCTGATCCTGTCCTTCTTCGGTGAAGCGGTGACCCGCGCGCTGCCACGTGCCGCGCTGCTGGGCTCCATCGCTGGCATCGCACTGGTGCTGATGGGCCTGCTGCCGCTGCTGGAAACCCTGCGCTCGCCGCTGGTCGGCTTCACCACGCTGGGCCTGCTGCTGTACGTGCTGATCGCCAAGGGCAAGCTGCCGCTGCGCGGTCCGGGCGTGCTGTTGGCGTTCGTGTTCGGCACCGTCCTGTATTACGGGCTCGGTCTGGCCGGGCTGGGTGTGCCCGGCTTCCAGATTCCGGCCTGGGTGCCGCCGCAGGTGGTACTGCCGCTGCCGACGCTGGGCTTCATCGAGGGCCTGCCGACCGCGATGACCTACCTGCCGCTGCTGCTGCCGTTCGGCCTGCTGATGGTGGTTGGTGGCATCAACGTATCCGAGAGCGCGCGCGCGGCCGGCGATGACTACCGCACCCGCGACATCCTGCTGGTGGAAGCGGTGGCCACGCTGGTGGCTGGCGTCTGCGGTGGCGTTGCGCAGACCACCCCGTACATCGGTCAGCCGGCCTACAAGCATATGGGCGCGCGCAGCGGCTACACGCTGCTGACCGGCCTGTTCGTCGGCATCGGCGGCATGCTCGGCATCATCTCCGGGCTGGTGCAGTGGCTGCCGCTCGCGGTGCTGGCGCCGATCATCGTGTACGTGTCGATCGACATCACCACCCAGGCGTTCCAGGCGACGCCGCGCCAGCATGCCGGTGCGATGGTGCTGGGCTTCCTGCCGTCGGCGGCCTATCTGCTGGCGATCAAGGCGCCGGGCTGGATTCCGGCCGAGCAGATGGGTGCGCTGCTGACCCATGTCGATGGCCACGGCCTGCCGGAGCTGGCGGTGATCTTCGCGCTGGGCAACGGCTTCATCATCACCTCAATGCTGTGGATCGCCACCGTCGCGGCGATGGTCGATGGGCGCCTGCGCCGCGCCTGCGGCTTCCTGCTGGTGGCGGCAGTGCTCACCCTGTTCGGCCTGATCCATTCGGTGGATCCACGCGGCGGTATCTACCTGCCGTGGGATCTGCAGGGCCTGGCCCGTGTCATCAGCTGGCAGTTCGCGGGCGCGTATGTGGCCTTGGCCATCCTGTTGGGGCTGCTGTCGTTGCAGAAGCAGGCGGTGAAGCCGCTGGCTGGGAACGACTGATCACGGGTAGTGCCGGCCGCTGGCCGGCACCCTGCTGGGCATCGGTCGGCTTCGGGTACGTTGTAGAGCCGAGCCTGCGCTCGGCTGCTCTGAGCCGAGCATGGCTCGGCTCTACATGGGAGATTGGCAGGCGGCGGTATTACCGCTCTGAATCCAGTTCCGGGTAATGCCGGAAGATGCCGTTGGTGTTGAAGGCGAGCCGCCGCTCCGAAGCGAGATAGGCGGCGATGCCCGGCCGCTGCTCCACCCGATCCTTCAATGCGCGCAGCAACGGCAGCGTGGGCCACAGTGCCTGCATGCGGCGCGGAAACATGTAGTCCAGCCCACTCAGCAGCTGGAACAGTGACAGGTCCACGTAGGAGTGTTCGCGCAACGGGTGGCGACCGCCGTTGGCCTTCAGCACCTGCTCGAAGTAGCCGAGGAACTTCGGCAGGCGCTCACCGCGCATCGCAGCGGCGCGCGCCTTCGCTTCGGTCTTCTGGTCTTCGTAGTACTTCGACGCGGCAATGGGATGGTGGGTGTCGTGCACCTCGGCCACCAGATCGGCGATGGTCAGCTGCCACTGCAGCGCCTGCATGCGCCGCGAGGCGGCCTGCGGGACCAGATCCAGCGTCGGGCCGAGGAAATCGAGAATGGCCGCAACCTGTGCGATGACCTGTCGCCCTGCCTTCAGGAACGGCGGTGCGAAAGGTTGCGCACCTTCGCTGTGGCCGTCGAGGAACGGCTGCATCACCGCGTCGCCATGCACCCGCACCATGTCGACATAGTCGGCGCCGGCATCTTCCAGCGCCAGCCGCACGAATTCGCCACGGCCCTGGATGCCGGTCCAGTAGTACAGCGCGTACTGCATGAAGACTTCTCCACCAGTCAAGAGCAACAGGGTCGCGCGTACCGCGCAAAGCAGGCGTGAACCACAACGCCAGCGGAATGGGTGGGGAACCCTGCGGAATGAGGGGAGTCACACCTTGTCCATGCAGGTGAAAAGCGAGGTACTGCATCATGCAGAGTGGAAAAGCGGTCTGGCCCTGGGTTCTGGGCGTGGTGGTGGTGGGCGGCGCGGGCACATGGTTGTTCCGCGACCAGTTGCAGGGCCTGGCAGATGGCGTATCGGTGCCGGTGCAATCCGCGCCGACCTCGGCAGGCGCTGCGCCGAAGCCTGTTGCCGTCGAAGAGCCCGCACCACCGCAGATCAGGCATCCGCTGGATTCCGACGCCGCCGCCGACCCGGCGCTGCCGAAGCTGGCTGACAGCGATGCCGCCGCCTGGAGCACATTGAGCCAGCTGTTCAAGGGCGAGGGGGCGTTGACTGCGCTGCTGCGCGATCACCTGATCCAGCGACTGGTTACCCAGGTCGACAACCTGGACAAGGCCAGTGTGCCGCCAACCGCGCTGGCCGCTCGTCCGCTGCCGGGCAGCCTGCAGGTTGAGCAGGGCGAGGGCGGCGAACGTATCGCTGCGGCCAATGCGGCGCGCTATGCGCCCTATGTGCAGGCCTTCACTGCCCTTGACCCGGCGGCGACGGCCATGGCCTACAAGCGCTTCTATCCGTTGATCCAGCAGGCGTACGTCGATCTTGGAAAGCCCGACGGCTACTTCAATGATCGCCTGGTGTCAGTCATCGATCATCTGCTGGACACCCCTGAGCTGGCTCAAGCGCCGCTGGTGGAGCGCGATGAGCGCGGACGCTACCGATTCGTCGATGCCAACCTGCAATCGCGCTCGATCGGCCAGAAGGCCTTGCTGCGGATGGACGCGGCGCAGGCGCGGGCGGTCAAGCAGCAGCTGCGGGCGATCCGGGCAGCCATCACGCATGGCTGAGGACTACAACGACTGCAGGAAGGCTTCGATGTCCTGCAGTTCCTGGAGGCTGAGCCCACGCGGGCGCAGCAACGGATCGGGTTGCGGGAACGGATCGGCGTGGGCTGCCGACGCTGCGGGCGGGCGCGGACGCGCACCGCCCACGTTGTAGAACGCCAGCACGCCGGACAGGCGCGGAATCAGCCCGTTGTGCATGTAGGGCGCGGTGCTGGCCACACCACGCAGCGACGGGGTGCGAAAACGGCCGCTGTCGGCAGGATCGCCCGTGATCTCATACCGCCCAAGATCCTGCCGGGCGCGGCCATGAAAGTGAAGGCCGAGATTGTGGAAGCCGTTGTCGGTCAGGGCCGGGCCGTTGTGGCAGTTCATGCACCCGGCAGTGGTGCGGAACAGGTGCAGGCCACGAAGCTGCGCATCCTCCAGCGCATGGGCATTACCGCGCAGGAAACGATCAAAACGGCTGTTGCGTGGCGACAGGCTGCGTTCGAAGGCAGCTATCGCCTGGCCCAGCTGGGCGGCATCAATTCGTGGTTGCGCGAACACCTCGTTGAAGGCATGGCGATAGGACGCATCACCGCGCAGGCGGCGCACCGCGCCCTGCGCCGTGAATCCCATCTCGACTGGATCGGCGATGGGGCGCAGGGCCTGCTGCTCCAGCGTGGAGGCTCGGCCATCCCAGAACAGCGGCGCAACGTGTGCACTGGCAGCGACGCTCGGTGCATTGCGGCGACCGGGCTGACGGTCGTGCCCGAATGACACGCGGCGGCCATCGGCCCAGCCCAGGTCCGGGTCGTGGCAGCTGGCGCAGGCCAACTGCCGCGACTTCGACAGGATGGGGTCGAAGAACAGCCGTCGGCCCAGCGCCACCTTGGCAGGTGTTGATCGATTGTCCGCAGGATCGACCGGCGTCGGCAGTGGCGCCAGCTCGTACCAGCGCACCCCGGGCTCCACGTCGGGTGCGGGCCAGCCTGCGCTGGGCCCGCTGTACAGGGCGCGCAGGCACACGCCCTCTGGCCGCGCAGGCAGCATGTCGGGGCAGGGCGTGCTGCGCGCGGGCGCTGGCCCGCCCGCGCCGCCCAGCAACAGGGCAGCGACGGGCAGCAACATGCGCAGGGGCCGGGTACGCTTCATCTGCAATGGCCCGACGCAGCTGCGCGGGCCGCAGGCTCAGAACGAATAGCCCAGTTCCAGCCAGAAACTGCGGCCGGGTTCGTAGTACATGGTGGTTGCTGCAGTGCCACTGGCGGTGGTCAGGTTGCTGCGGTTGAGCACGTTCTGCACCTCCATGCGTGCGTAGGCCTCCTGGTCGCGTGGAAGTGCAAGGCGATATTCCAGGTTGGCGTCCCAGGTCCAGGTGCCGGCGTACTTGCGGCTGGTGAGGTTGGGTGCGGTGATGCCATCGATGGTCTGCGACGCACCGGTGGAAAAGCCTTCGAAGCCGGCGCGGTAGCGGAAGAAATTGTTCCAGCTCAAGCCCAGAGCGGGAATTTCGGTGCGGGTGCTCAGGCGTGCACTCCACGGGCGCAGGAACTGCGTGGCGGGCAGCTCGTAGCGGTATATCAGCTTGCCATCCAGGCGTACCAGCTCGAACATGTCGTCGCTGTCTTCGTAGCTGTTGTAGTTGCGCTTGACGTCGGTGTAGTCAGCCGAAAGCTGGAAGCTGTTGCGCGTGCCCAGCACCTCCCAGGGCCGCTGCGAAGCGACCGACAGGGTCCAGATCTCCGCATCGCTGCGGCCTTCGTTGGTGTATTCGAAGGTGTTGAGGTTGTAGAGGGTGCGATCGGGGCCGTCGACCTTGCGGCGCAGGATGTCCTTGCGCGTGGCACGGTTGACGTACTTCAGGTTGAAGACCAGTCCTGCCACACGCTGGTCCACGCCCAGGGTCCACTCATCGCTATAGGGCGAATCGACGTCGCGCAGGTGGTTGGTCGCCACGTTGGTGGTGCTGGTGGCATCGGCCCACGTAGTGGATGCCTTGGTGCGCACCAGCGTCTCGCGCAGGCGTTCACGGCCATCGCGCAGCAGGTAGCTGTAGAAGCTGCGGCCGTAGTAGCGGTTCACGCCGGCATTGATGACCGTGCGCCGGTCGCCCAGCACATCCCAGGAAACGGCTACACGCGGGGACAGGTTGGTCTGGCTCCAGACGTTGTTGCGGTCCAGGCGCAGGCCCGGGCGGATGTTCCAGTTGCCCACGTGGATGTCGTCCTGCAGCCACGCTTCGTATTCCTCGCCGCTGACCTCGAACCTGCCGGCGTGGTAAAGCTGCCGCTGCTTGAAGTACTGCCCGGCGCCACCGGCACGCAGCGGCGAGAGCGAGCACGAGAACGTATCGATGATGCCGTCGGAAAGCTTGCAGCTGCTGGTGACGCCCGTGGACAGATACACCGAATGATCATTCAGGCGCTCATAGCTGCCGTCACGGCGCTGCACGCCCAGGCCGAACTGCAGGGAGTGTTCGCTGCGCCCGACCGTGAAGATGTCGCGGTCCACCACCGCCCGGTAGCCAATGCGGCGGTCATTCTGGTCGACATTGCCATAGCTGCCCTCGGAGCTGATGCCGGTCGGGCTCCAGTTGAATTCCTCGGAACTGGACCAGTTGCGCATGTAGTCCAGGTCGCTGCGGCGCGAGGATTCCACGTTGCTGTAGTTGACCGTATTGCGCAGGGTCCAGACGCCGTGGGTCCAGTTCGCACGCAGGCTGGCGGTAGGCCCGCCGGATTTGATGTCGAACCAGGAATCACGGCCGTTCATGATGTAGTAGCGGTCATCGCTGGGCGCATATGAAAAGCTTGCGCCCAATGTCAGGCCATCGTCGTTCTGCCAGTCCAGGGCAACGCTGGCACTGGTGTTCTCGCGGGTCTGGGTCTTCTGGTTGACGTCATCGCCAGCAGAATCGCGGCCGGCGGAATAGGCGCGCAGCGGAATGTCCGAGTGGGTGCGGGTGACCGTGCCGATGATGCCCAGGCCAAACGAAGTACGGCCCTCCAGGCGCGCGCCCACGCGGTATTTGTCGTACTGCGGCTGGTAGGCATAGGTGGCCGAATCGGCGTAGTTTTCAGCCTGTGCGTCGTTGGCGATGATCTGGTCCCAGGCCGAGCGTGCCATGCGCATCCACACCTTGCCATGCAGGCCATCGCTGGCCTTGCGGCTGCGCGCATCGACCACGCCGCCGGTGAAGCCGCCGTACGCCGCCGGAACGTTCGCGTCATACACCGTCAGCGATTCCAGAAGGTCCACATCCACGGCGATGCCCTGTGCCGCACTGGGCACGTCCACCGCGTTGTTGGGGTTGCCGGTGCCGGAGACGTTGAACGCGGGGTCGATGTCGTTGTTGATGGTCGCGCCATCGAGCAGGAACAGGTTCTGGTAGTACGGCGCACCGTTGATGCTGAAGTCGTCCGGCCGGATCTCGCCCATGTTGCGGCTGCTGTTGTTCGAATCGCTGAATTGCACGGCCGGGTTGCTGCGCAGGGCCGTGGCGATATCACCATTGCCCTTTGCCTGCGCTTCGAGCGCATCGGCGTCCATCGTCATGCCCTGCCCGTAGGGGAGGGCCTGTGGCAGTGCAACCCGGCCATCGGCGCCGCCCACGCGCAGCGGCTGGGTCTGGCGGGTGGCGGTGGCGCGGCGCAGGGTGTAGCTGCCGTCCTCGCGGCGTACCGCGCGCAGCCCACTGCCCTGCAGCAGCGCGCCAAACCCTGCATCCACATCGAGTCCTTCCGTCACTGGCGCTGCCTGGCGGCCGCGGGTCAGCGATGGATCGAAGGACAGGGCGACACCGCGTTCGGCGGCGAACGTGCTCAGTGCGCTGCCCAGCGAAGGGGCGGTGGCAGGTGCTACTGGCGCGACAGGTGCGCTCTGGGCGAACACCGGAGTGGCGACGAGGGCGGCGGCCAGCACGCTCACGCGCAGGCGGGTGGAAGTCATGGGCATGGAAGAGGGGCGGAATAAGAGGGTTCACTTCCTCTGCCCCCCAAAACGGGAAAAAGTGTCACCCGCGGGTGTCGGCCGGCCGCAGCTGGATCCACAGCCCCCGCTGGGCCTGCACGGCGTAGGTCGCTGCGAGCATGGACAGGCTGCGGTCCAGGTCATCCAGCGGGTAGGCACCGGACACGGGCAGTGCGGCGATCGCCGGATCCACACGCAGCCAGTGGCGGTGGTAGCGACCCAGTTCCTGCACCAGCTGCTGCAGCGGCAAAGCGTCGGCCACCAGCATGCCGTGGGTCCACGCGTCTGCGCCGGCGTTGGCCGGCTGCGGCTGTGGCAGCGACTGCCGGTTCCAGCGCAGTTGCATCCCAGCATCGACCCGGCGATGCAGGGTGTCGACATCGATGCGAACTGCACCCTCCTGCACCACCAGAAGCCCGTCCTCGGCGAACAGGCGCACGCTGAAGCGGGTGCCGAGCGCTTGCAGGATGCCCTGCGGTGTAGCGACCCGGAACGGCCGGGTCGGCTGCTGCGGATCGGGCGAGGTCGCCACGTGCACCTGCCCGTGCCGCAGCCTCAACAGGCGTTGCTGACCATCAAAGGCGATATCCACGGCGGTATCGGTGTCCAGCTGCAGCACGCTGCCGTCGTCCAGCACGTGGCGCAGGCGCTCGCCCACGGCGGTACGCATGCTGGCATCCCAGGCGGCATCGTCGTACAGGCGCCAGGCCAGCCACCCACCCAGCGGGGCGACCACCAGTGCGGCGACACTGCGCAATAGCGCGCGCCGGCCCGGCGAGGTGGCGCGCTGCAGTGCGCTATGGGCCAATGGCGGTGGAACCTGCCCGCTCAGCGCCAGCAAACGTTCCGCGCGCTGCCACGCGCGTGCATGGTCGGGATCGGCATCGTGCCAGCGCTGCCACCGCGCGCGCTGCGCCGCGCTGCCGTCTTCGTGCAGGCGCATCAGCCAATCGGCTGCCTGCTCCAGTATGCGCGGCGGAAGTGCCGGTGCGGCGGCGGTCTCAGCCGGCATACGCCAGGCAGCCCAACAGTGCCCGTTTCATATGCCGCTTCACCGTGGACAGCGACAGTCCCAGCTCTTCGCTGATGGCCTCATAGCGAAGCCCGTCGAACTGCGCCAGCAGGAACACCCGGCGTGCCATCGCCGGCAACCCGTCCAGCATCGCATCAATCTGCTGCAGTGCTTCGCGCACCAGCGCCTGTTCCTCCAGCGAGGGCAACACTGGCTCTGGAAACTGCGCCAGATACTCCAGATACGTGCGTTCCAATGCCTGGCGGCGGAACCAGTTGGCGGCCAGCCCACGCGCCACGGTGGTCAGGAAAGCGCGCGGCTCGCGCAGCGCAGCCAGGTCGCGTCCCTGCAGCAGGCGAGCGAAGGTGTCCTGGGTAAGGTCATCAGCCACATCGCGATTGCCCACGCGCCCACTCAACCAGCCTTGCAGCCAGGCGCGGTGATCGCGGTACAGCACGCCCAGTTGTTCGTGGTGAGGAGCCATGGGGAGCGGGTTGCGGGCTTGATCGAAATGAGAATGATTCGCAAGTATTGCATCCGCGATGCGCGGATTCCAGTGCCAAGCGCGCAATGGCTTGCGCAGGATCAACGCGCCGACCACACCCCGTCCGGCATGCTGGCCGCAGGCTGACTGGCCTTCGAATGCAGTCGCAGCCACCCTTGAAACGGGGTGGGGCAACCGCATCTTTCCAGCATCGCCGGCGCGGCCGGCCAAGATGACCGATGAGGTTTCACAATGCGCATGGACAAGCTCACCTCGCGTTTCCAGCAGGCGCTGGCAGACGCGCAGTCGCTGGCGGTAGGCCGCGACAACAGCATCATTGAACCGGTACATGTCTTCAGTGTCCTGCTGGACCAGCAGGGCGGCAGCACCCGGCCGTTGCTGGCCCAGGCCGGCGTCAACGTGCCGGTGCTGCGCGAGCGCCTGGACGAGGCGCTTGAGGCGCTGCCGAAGGTGTCCGGCCAGGCCGGCAACCTGTCGATCGGCAACGATCTCAACCGCCTGCTCAACCACACCGACAAGCTGGCACAGCAGCAGGGCGATGCCTTCATTGCCAGCGAGTGGTTCGTGCTGGCCGCGCTGGAAGACGGCGGCACGCTGGGCATGGCGCTGCGCGCTGCCGGTGCCGACAAGGCGCGCCTGCAGACCGCCATCGACAAGCTGCGTGGCGGCGAGAACGTGCAGTCGGAGAACGCCGAGGAACAGCGGCAGGCGCTGGAGAAGTACACCATCGACCTGACCGCGCGTGCCGAGAGCGGCAAGCTCGACCCGGTGATCGGCCGTGACGAGGAGATCCGCCGCACCATCCAGGTGCTGCAGCGCCGTACCAAGAACAACCCGGTGCTGATCGGCGAACCCGGCGTGGGCAAGACCGCGATCGTCGAAGGCCTGGCCCAGCGCATCATCAACGACGAAGTGCCCGAGGGCCTGCGTGGCAAGCGCGTGCTGTCGCTGGACATGGGCGCGCTGATCGCCGGTGCGAAGTTCCGCGGCGAATTCGAGGAGCGCCTGAAGGGCGTGCTCAACGACCTGGCCAAGAGCGAAGGGCAGATCATCCTGTTCATCGATGAGCTGCACACCATGGTCGGCGCGGGCAAGGCCGACGGCGCGATGGATGCCGGCAACATGCTCAAGCCGGCACTCGCACGCGGTGAACTGCACTGCGTCGGTGCGACCACGCTGGACGAATACCGCAAGTACATCGAAAAGGATGCAGCGCTGGAGCGCCGCTTCCAGAAGGTATTCGTGGGTGAGCCGACGGTGGAGGACACCATCGCGATCCTGCGCGGCCTGAAGGAAAAGTACGCAGTGCACCACGGGGTGGAGATCACCGACCCGGCCATCGTCGCCGCGGCCACGCTGTCCAACCGCTACATCACCGACCGCCAGCTGCCGGACAAGGCCATCGACCTGATGGACGAAGCTGCTTCGCGCCTGCGCATGGAGATCGACTCCAAGCCGGAGGAACTGGATCGGCTGGAACGTCGCCTGATCCAGTTGAAGATCCAGCGCGAGATGCTGAAGAAGGAAAAGGACGATGCCTCGCGGCAGCGCCTGGCCGACCTGGAAAACGATATCGACGCGCTGGAGCGCGAGTTCTCCGATCTGAACGAGGTCTGGAAGTCGGAGAAGGCCGCGCTGCAGGGCACGACCAAGCTCAAGGAACAGGTCGAGCAGGCCAAGGTTGAACTGGAGTCGGCCCAGCGCCGGCAGGATTTCGCGCGCATGAGCGAGATCCAGTATGGCGTGCTGCCGCAGCTGGAAAAGCAGTTGGCGGCCGCCCAGGAAGTGGAGAACCACGACTTCAAGCTGGTGCAGGACCGCGTCACCGACGAGGAGATCGCCGAGGTCGTCTCGCGTTGGACCGGCATTCCGGTCAACAAGATGCTCGAAGGCGAGCGCGACAAGCTGCTGCGCATGGAAGAGGTGCTGCACAACCGCGTGGTCGGCCAGGAAGAGGCGATCAAGGTGGTGTCCGATGCAGTGCGTCGTTCGCGCGCTGGCTTGTCCGATCCGAATCGACCGGGTGGCTCGTTCCTGTTCCTGGGCCCGACCGGCGTGGGCAAGACCGAACTGTGCAAGTCGCTGGCCGAGTTCCTGTTCGACAGCGCCGACGCGATGATCCGCATCGACATGAGCGAGTTCATGGAGAAGCACAGCGTTGCACGCCTGATCGGTGCGCCCCCGGGCTACGTGGGCTACGAGGAGGGTGGTTACCTCACCGAGGCCGTGCGCCGTCGTCCGTATTCGCTGATCCTGCTGGATGAGGTGGAAAAGGCGCATCCGGATGTGTTCAACATCCTGCTGCAGGTGCTGGACGATGGTCGCCTGACCGATGGCCAGGGCCGCACGGTGGACTTCCGCAATACCGTCATCGTGATGACCTCGAACCTGGGCTCGCACCAGATCCAGGACATGAGTGGTGATGACACGCCGGAGGCCTACACGCAGATGAAGGCGGCGGTGATGGGCGTGGTGCAGGCGCACTTCCGTCCGGAGTTCATCAACCGCCTGGACGACATCGTGGTGTTCCATCCGCTGGACAAGCAGCAGATCAAGCAGATCGCGCGCATCCAGATGCGTGGCCTGGAAAAGCGCTTGGCCGAGCGTGGCCTGAAGCTGGTGGTGTCCGATGCGGCGTTCGATCTGCTCGGCAACGTCGGCTTTGATCCGGTCTACGGTGCGCGCCCGCTGAAGCGTGCGATCCAGGCGCAGTTGGAAAACCCGCTGGCGCAGCAGATCCTGTCCGGTGCATTCGCCAACGGCGATACCATCGAAGTGGGCAACGACGGCGGCCATCTGGTGTTTGCCAAGGCCTGAACCAAGCGGGGCGCTGCATGATTGCAGCGCCCCGTTTCCGCTATAGCGACCGGCCGCATCCGGTGCTTGCCGGCACTTCTCAGAACCGGTGCGTATACCCGGTCATCAAGCCGAACTGGTTGGCCTTCTGCACGATCGGGCTGTCTGCCGCATCGCCCAGCAGGCGGGTGCCTTCCACAGCGATGTACCAGTTGCCGTTGCGACCGGCGCGATGGCTCCATTTCATGCCCAGGCCGGCGCTGACCAGACCGGCCTTGGGCTTGTGCTGGGCGAAACCGGTGCGTGCGGCCTGATCAGGGCTGACGCCATACCAGGTCTGCATGTAGCCGCGGTTGCCGTAGTCGGTGGAGACGCTGCCGCTGACCACACCACCGGCCAGATCGAACAACGGCATCTCCAGGTTCAGATGGATCTGCTGGGTGGCAAGGCCGTTGTCGCCCTTGTCGTCGTCTTTCAGCGTGTACTGCCACGAACCACTCAGTACTGCCTCACCCAGCGTATAGCCAGCTGCCAGGCCGACCAGGGGCCGGGTATCGATATCGCCCATGCCACGCAGGAAGTCCGAGCCGCCGAGGATCGAGTTCTTCTCGCGGCGGCTGCCGCTGCCACCCACGTAGGCACGCACGCGGGTGTGTTCGCCGATCGCCGTACCCCAACCCGCACCGCTGGTACCCAGAAACCAACCGCCCGGCGACGTCACATCGAAGGACAGCGTGGGTGCGGCCTGGAATTCCTCGCTGCCGCTGTAACGCGGGGCGACACCGCCGCCGGCAGCAAGCTCGAAGGTCCACTGGTCATCCTTGGCATGCGCTGTGGAAGCTGCGAACAACGGCAACAGGGCCAGACCGAGCAGGGTGGGGAAACGGTGAGGGTGGGACATGGCAACTCTCTACATTGGGAGGAAGTGCAGCGCGCGCATCCGGCGCGTGCTGCAGGGTCGCCAGCGTGGCGGGACGCCAGCGACCAATCCGTCCGCAGTTGTGCGGGAGTTGTAAGCAACTGTAAGCGCGGCCTGCGCCGTTCAGCTGGCAGCCATTGGCCAGTGCATTTCCAGGCGCGCGCCGCCGAGGGTCGCGCGTCCCACGCGGAGCTCTCCGTGGTGACGAACCGCGATGCGCCCGGCGATGGCCAAGCCCAGGCCGAAGCCACCCGTGTCGCGGCTGCGGCTGTCATCCAGACGGGTGAACGGGCGCAGCACCTTCTCGCGATCACCCTCTGCGATGCCAGGGCCATCGTCATCCACGCGCAGGCAGGCATTGCCGGCCACGCTGACCAGTGACACCTCCACACGGGTGCGTGCATAGCGCATCGCGTTGCCGACCAGGTTGCTCAGGGCCAGCTGCAGCAGGCGTGGTTCGGCATCAACGCGTGGCAACGCACTGGGCCACACCTGCAGCACCAGGCCCGCGCGCTCGGCATCGCGCCGCGCGTCTTCCATGCAGGCCTGCAGCCAATCGTTTGCTTCGATCCGCTGCATGGGCTCGGCGTCGTTGGGATGCTCCAGCCGCTCGTAGGCCAGCAGCTCGCTGACCAACCGGTTGAGCTCGGCCAGATCGCCATGCAGGCCAGCAGCGAGGTGTGCCCGCCGCGCCGGATCGTTGCTGTCCTGCATCAGGTCCAGGCCAAAGGCCAGGCGTGCGATCGGCGTGCGCAGCTCGTGGGAAATGGCATGGGTGAGATCGCGCTGCCGTTGCACCAGTTCGGCCACCCGCGCTGCCATGCGGTTGGAATGCTCGACGATGACCCGGATCTGCGAACGCGGCGATACCTGCGCACGCGCCTGCAGGTCGCCGGCACCGATGCGGTCTGCATGACCCCGTAGCGCCTCCAGGTCGCGCCACAGCAGGCGCACCCAGGCATAGAGGCAGGCGCCCACCAGCAGCAGGATGCACAGGTACGCGGCGACGGTCATGTACAGAGTCATCTGCACTTCGCCGGGAAAGCGCAGTTCCAGCCAGCGTCCGTCAGCGCCATCGACGGGCAGCAGCACCTGCTGGTAGCGATTGCGCACGATGAAGCCGTCCCCGCGCAGGGCAGCGCGCTCTTCGTCATCGAGTTGCGGCGGTGCATCCAGCAGTGACAGAGCAATGCCGTAGTGCGGTTGCCATTGCGCCACACGCTGCTGTTGCTGCGGGCGGTCCAGGCCGGCCAGTCCGCTGCGCAGCGCATACACCTGGCCGCGCACCTGTTCGACGAAGACACGTTCCTGCAGGGGCGTGTAGATGCGGTCCAGCAGATGGTTGAGGCTGAACACCGACACCAGCAGGCAAGCGCCGGTGACGAACCACAGCCACAGGAACAGGCGCTTCACGCCGACCAGGCCGACGGGTTGAACTGGTAGCCACGGCCCCACACGGTCTTGATACGGCGCGGTTCGCGCGCGTCGTCGCCCAGCTTGCGGCGCAATTTTCCGATGCAGACATCCACGCTGCGGTCCAGGCCATCGAAACCGATGCCACGCGCCGCCTGCAGGATCTGGTCGCGCGAGAGGATCTGCCCGGGCTGGCTGGCAAGCAGCCAGAGGATTTCGAATTCGGTGGTACCCAGTTCCACCGGCTGCCCATGCAGGTGAACCTCGCGCTGCACGCGATCGATCAGCAGTTCGCCATGCATCAGCCGGCACGGCACGCCGGCAGGGCCGCTGCCATGGCGACGGCGCAGCAGCGCGCGCAGGCGTGCCAGCAGCAGGCGCGGCTCGATCGGCTTGTGCACGTAATCATCGGCGCCGGACTCCAGGCCCAGCACCTGTTCGATATCGTCCTCGCACGCCGTCAGCATCAGGATCGGCACGTCGGAAAAACTGCGGATCTGCCGGCACACATCGATGCCACCGAGACCAGGCAGCATCAGGTCCAGCACCACCAGTTCCGGTGCGTGCTGGCGGCAGGCCGCGCTGGCCAGGTCGCCACGCGGCACGTGCTGCACGGCAAATCCATGCTCGCGCAGGTAGTCGCTGACCAGCTCGGCCAGGCGGCGGTCGTCCTCGACCAGCAGCACTTGGGTCGGGGTGCCGGCGGCGGGAGTCCACGGGGAGGGCTGCATCGGTAGGGCGTCCTTGTCCGGGGCAAAGGGCCCGGCGGCGAAGCCTAGCAACGGCCCATGACGTCTGCCTGAATCCCGGGCAACCTGATAACCGCCGGTACTGGCGTCATCGCCAGGGGCTCTCAGTGGCGGTCGAAGGCTGGCCTATGGTGGGCGTTTCCCCGGATGGAGCCTGGCGCAATGAGCGATCCGCAGTGGCAACTGGAAACCCTGGCCGTGCACGGCGGCTACCGTCCCGACCCGACCACCCGCGCGGTGGCGGTGCCGATCTACCAGACCGTGGCCTACGCATTCGATGATACCCAGCACGGGGCGGACCTGTTCGACCTGAAGGTGCAAGGCAACATCTATACGCGCATCATGAACCCCACCACCGACGTGCTGGAGCAGCGCGTGGCGGCGCTGGAAGGGGGCATCGGCGCGTTGGCACTGGCCTCCGGACAGGCGGCGATCACCTATGCGATCCAGACCATCGCCGAGGCCGGTGACAACATCGTTGCCGCCAGCGCGCTGTATGGCGGCAGCCTCAATCTGCTGGCCCACACGCTGCCGCAGTACGGCATCCAGACGCGTTTTGCCGATCCGGCCGACCCATCTGCGTTCGCAGCCCTGATCGATGCGCGCACCAAGGCCGTGTTCGTCGAGTCGATCGGCAACCCGCGCGGCAACGTCACCGACATTGCCGCGATCGCCGAGGTCGCACATGCGGCCGGCGTGCCGCTGATCGTCGACAACACCGTGGCTACGCCGTTCCTGCTGCGCCCGTTCGAACACGGCGCCGACATCGTGGTGCACTCGCTGACCAAGTACCTCGGCGGCCACGGCACCAGTCTGGGCGGAGCGATCGTCGATTCGGGCCGTTTCGACTGGACGGCGCAGCCGCAACGCTTCGCCCGCTTGAACCAGCCCGACCCGAGTTATCACGGTGTGGTCTACACCGAAGCACTCGGCGCGGCGGCCTACATCGGCCGCGCGCGGGTAGTGCCGCTGCGCAATACCGGTGCCGCGTTGTCACCGTTCAATGCCTTCCTGATCCTGCAGGGCATCGAGACCCTGGGCCTGCGCATGGAGCGGATCAATGCCAATGCGCTGGCCGTGGCGCAATATCTGAGCGCCCATCCGAAGGTGGCCTGGGTGCGTTATGTAGGGTTGCCCGACGACCCCGAACACGCGGCGGCACAGCGCTATCTGGGCGGCCACGGCTCCGGCGTGCTGACCTTCGGTCTGCCAGGCGGTCGCGTTGCCGGCGCGCGTTTCCTTGATGCACTGAAGCTGTTCACCCGGCTGGTGAACCTGGGGGATGCGAAGTCGCTGGCCACCCATCCGGCGTCGACCACCCATCGCCAGCTGGATGCGGCTGAGCTCGCCAGGGCCGGGGTCAGCGAGGACACTGTGCGCCTGTCGATCGGCATCGAGCACATCGGCGATCTGCGCGCTGACCTGGAACAGGCCCTGGCCGGCACCTGAAGGCAGCCAATCGCGCAGGATCGGTTACGCGCGTGGCCAGCGGATCATGCAGGATCGCAGCCATGTCCTCGACCGGAGATGGTCATGAAGCGGCTTGCAGGCCTGCGCCAGGCGCAGGGAATCGAACGGGTCATCGACCATCTGCAGGCCTGCCTGCGTGAGCAGCAGGCCCTGCCGGATGTAACGGCACTGGCGACGGTCGCGCATCAGTCGCCCTTCCATTTCCAGCGCCTGTACCGGGCGCTGACCGGCGAAAGCCCCGGGCAGACGCTGGACCGCCTGCGTCTGCTCAACGCCTTGCAGGCGCTGCAGCACCCCGATGCAAGTGTCACCGACGCCGCGTTGGCCGCCGGCTATGAAAGTGCGCAGGCCCTGGCGCGGCGCTGCCGGCAGCGCCTGGATACCACCCCGCGCGTCCTGCGTGCCGATGCAGCGCTGCGGCAGCAGTGGCAGCAGGTTTTGGCACAGCCACCGGCCGACGTGGACGCAGAGACCGTCGCCCCGCTGAAGGTGGAGGTGCGCGCGCTGCAGCCGTTCGAGGTCGTGCTGTTGCGCGCGCAGGGGGCCTTCGGTGATCTCGACGCCAGCTTCGGTCGCTTGTTCGAATGGGCGCAGACGCAGGGCCTGGCCGACCATCTGCTGCACCTGGTGGGCATCGCCATCGATGACCACCGTGATGTACCGGCACGGGCGCACCGCTTCGACTGCGGCATGGGATTTGCCACGCGGTTGCCGCCACTGTCATCGCCGCTGCGGCGGCAGGCCCTCGGTGTCGGACCGCATGCGGTTGTCCACCACGTCGGCCCCTATGAGCAGCTGCAGGCGGTGGGTGACGCACTGTTGCGCGACTGGTGGCCGGACAGCGGGCATGCACTTGCCGAAGCGCCCCTGTATTTCCACTTCCTGGATGATCCCGAACAGGTGCCTGCCCACCAGCTGCGCGCCGACGTCTGCCTGCCGCTGGCAAGCTGATAGCCGCCGGCTTGGTTGTCATCGCTACAGGCGATCACCAACGCGACAGGAAAGCGCTACGGTAGAGATGCTCTCCAAGGGCGTGGCGATATCATCCCCGGCCGATGCGGGTCGGCCGGGGATTTTTTTAGGCGCAACCAACCCCGGTAGATCCACGCTATGCGTGGATGAATCTCCATCGAAATCGAAATCGGATATTCCGACAGCGCATCGAAAGGCATCCACGCCTGGCGTGGATCGACGTGTCGACCAAGGTCGACACCCACCAAGAACAGACCTTGCCATTCCGGCAGATCGCGGAGACCTGTCGAAGGCGGGGTGGGTCCGGTTGCGGGGGCGTGAGCCGCATGGATGCGGCGACCGAGCTTACAGGGACGTACTTGCAGCGCCCCCCGCAACCGGACCCACCCCGCCATCCCGCAGGAAGCCAGCTCTGGCTGTTGCTTCGGCAGTTGCAGTTGCCACCGCGGGTGCAGGGCGCAGCCCTGCCGCACACCCCTCACACCACCGGAATGCTGTGCTGCCCGAGGCTGCGATACGGCGGGGTCGCCATCACCATTTCCGCCAGCGAGTAAGCCAGCTCGCGCTCGGCCATCACCGTACCGTCGGCACCGTGTTCAAGCAGATGCTTCACTTCGGCATCGCTGTGCGCGCGCGCCAGCAGGGTCAGGTTGGGGTTGATCGCACGCAGCTTGGCCAGTGTCTCACCGGCTTCCAGCGGCTGCGGGATCGCCAGCACCGCGATCTTCGCGCGCTCGGGATGGGCCTCGGCCAACACCTTGTCCGAAGCGGCGCTGCCACGGATGCCGGGCAGGCCCGCCGCATGCGCTTCGGCAACATGTTCCTTGTTGTCGTCGATGATCATCACCGGTACGCCGCGATCGCGCAGCACCTGTGCCAGCGCACTGCCAACGCGGCCGTAGCCGATGACGATGGCGTGGTCGTGCAGATCAAGCGAGGGCCCTGGTGGCAGCTCGGTCTCCACCGCCGCAGGCGTGGTCTCCTGGTGTTTCAGCAGCCAGCGGTCGAGCAGGCCGAACACCAGCGGATTGAGCATGATCGAGATCAGCGCGCCGGCCAGCACCAGCGCCTGGCCGGTGGGCGACAGGATCTTCAGGGTCACGCCGAGGCCGGCGATGATGAAGGCGAATTCGCCGATCTGCGCCAGGCTGGCCGAGATCGTCAACGCGGTGCCGGTGGGATGGCCGAACGCGCGCACGATGAAGAACGCCGCCGCCGATTTGCCGAACATGATGATGCCGGCGGTGGCCAGCACCTGCCAAGGGTGTTCGATCAGGATGCTGGGATTGAACAGCATGCCCACGGAGACGAAGAACAGCACCGCGAAGGCGTCGCGCAGCGGCAGCGAATCACTGGCTGCCTTGTGGCTGAGTTCGGATTCATTGAGCAGCATGCCGGCGAAGAACGCGCCCAGCGCGAACGACACGCCAAACAGCATCGCCGAACCGAACGCCACGCCCAGCGCGATCGCCAGCACCGACAGAGTAAACAGTTCGCGCGAGCCGGTACCGGCGATGCGCTCCAGAATCCACGGAATGACCCGGCGGCCGACTACCAGCATCACCGCCACGAACAGGCCCAGCTGCACGAACGTCCAGCCGATGCTGGCCAGTACGCTGCCGATGGTGTGGTTTTCATTGGCCGCGTCGGGCCCGAACACACCGGCCATCACCGGCATCATCACCAGTGCCAGTACACAGGCCAGGTCTTCGACGATCAGCCAGCCGACCGCGATCTTGCCGCGCTGGGTTTCCAGCAGGCGGCGCTCTTCCATCGCGCGCAGCAGCACCACGGTACTGGCCGTGGCCAGCGCGAAACCGAACACCACGCCATGGATGACCGGCCAGCCCATCAATGCCGCAAGGCCCCAGCCGAGCAGGGTGGCGACCAGGATCTGGCCGATGGCGCCGGGAATGGCTATGGCCTTGACTGCCATCAGGTCCTTCAGCGAGAAGTGCAGGCCGACGCCGAACATCAGCAGCATCACGCCCAGTTCCGCCAGCTGGTTGGCCAATGCCTGGTCGGCGACGAAGCCGGGGGTGAACGGACCGACGCAGATGCCAGCAACCAGGTAACCGACCAGAGGAGACAAGCGCAGCTTGTTGGCCAGCGCGCCGAAGATGAAGGCGAGCCCGAGACCAACGGCAACGATGTTGATCAGGTCGGTGTCATGGTGCATCGGCTCTCGCAGGAAACAGGGGGGGTACCCCGATTTTCACCGATGCGGCCACATACGGCAAACCCAGTCAGCGTATCGCATCGTTGCGTCAGCAGGATCTTGGCCGCTGGCGCACGTCTTGGCCTGTCCGGGAGCAGTCGGTGGAGGAGTTGTCGGGATCGGACATACTTGGAACGGCCAGGTGTGCTGGGTCCTTCGCCGGCACCAGGCCAACGCTGCCTGGTGCAGACGAAAGGTCGTCTACCCTTGTGCCGCAAGGTTTTCGAACCCATCCGATGACCTCCACGCGAGGGCGGTTACTGGGACCCGTGCCCAATGGGAAGGTTGCCTGCGATCAGGTCGGCGTTTCCCCTGGCCTCGCCAAGAGACACCATGTGGTCATTGCCCCGTTCTGCTGACGAACCAAGCGGGCCTTGCTCTCTTCAGACCGTATGGGTGAACGATCGGATGAAGCTTCCCGACATTGAGGTACTGATTCAGGCGGTAGGTCAGGATACGAACTCTGTATTCCTGTCACGGCTGCTCCTGGAACTGGAAATCGGCGAGGTCGACTTTCTTCGCTATCCGTTCAATTTGGCTGGAAGGCGGCTATGGACCGATAAGGAGAACGCGCTGCAGTTGGACTTCAAGAATGTCGGGCTGTTGAGGGATGTTCCGCATCACGAGCTGGACGATGGGCCTTGGGTATTGACGAAGGCGGCGTTCTGGGGAATCAGGAAAAACAAGCGTGCCTACTCTGGCCCGCTGCCCTATGGGCTGAACTTTTCCATGCTGCGCCAGCATGTCCGGGAGCGACTCACCGCTCTGGATGCAGGGGGGGCTATGGAGATGGGCTTCTCTGGCGAAGTGGATATCTGGGGCATCAGCGGTCTGGAGCTTGCGGTTGTTTTCTCCTGTCCCGACGATTCGATCCGCTGCATTGCCGTCGGTGTCCCCATTGATCGTAGCGATCACCAGCCGTAAACACTATGAAGGACCAACTCCATTCGGGCTGAACGTCCTGATGTTGCCCGCAGCGCAAAAAAAAACACCCACCGGGGCAGGCCGGCGGGTGCGTTGGGCGAGAGCGGCCGGGCATGGCCCGGCGCTATCTGTGCCGCTTACCAGTTGTACTTGATCCGCCCGTACACGTACGCGCCATTGAAGCCGAACGGCGAGTAGTTGCTGTACGGCAGCATGCCGAAGGTCGAGTTCTGCAGATCTTCGGTGCGGTCCGGGTACTCGTCCAGCAGGTTGTCGGCGCCCACCGTCAGCGTCCAGTTCGCGCTCGGCTTGTAGCTGGCCGAAGCATCCAGCACCCACTTGTCGCCGTAGGTCTGGTCACGCGTGGCAGTGGCCGAGTTGCGCACCGTGAACTTGCCGTAGCGGGTCGCCGCCAGGCCCAGTTCCCAGTGATCCGAACGCCAGGTGCCGCTGAGGATGGTCTTGTCGTGCGGGTAGCTGTCCTCGATGCGGCCGATCTCATCGCGGCCGATCAGCGACTGGGTCAGGCCCAGCGTGCCGAACACTGCCGGCGTGCCGCCCACGCGCTGCACTTCGGTATCGTTGTAGCTGTACGCCGCGGTCAGTTCCAGGCTGCTGGCGCTGAACGGCACGGTGTAGCTGGACACGAAGTCAACGCCGCGGGTGCGGGTGTCCAGACCATTGGTGAAGTACGAGAACGCGGTCACCTGCGGCAGGCCCAGCCCGGCCAGCAGCGCGCTAGAGGCAGCGTTGGTGGTGATGCTGGACGACAGCGCGATGCGGTCATCAATGTCGATCTGGTACGCATCGACAGTGATGTACAGGCGGTCGACCGGCTGCAGTACCAGGCCCAGGCTGTAGGAGGTGGACGTCTCGGCCTTCAGCGGCGAGGCACCCAGTGCCTGCGCGGCCTGGCCGGTGGTCGGGAAGGTGCCGCGTTCGACGAACACGCCGTTGGTGAACTGGCTGGTCACCGCCTGGTAGCCCTGCTGCGGCAGCGACGGTGCGCGGAAGCCGCTGGAAGCGGTTGCCCGCAGTGCGACCTTGTCGGTGAACGCGTAGCGCGCCGACAGCTTGCCGGAGAAGCGGTCGCCGAAGTCCGAGTAATCCTCGTAGCGGCCGGTGATGCCGGCCGAGAACTTCTCGGTCAGGTCCGCTTCCAGGCCCGCATAGACCGCGTAGTTGTGGCGGTCGGTGTGCACTTCGTTGGTCGGGGTGAAGCCGCCGAAGCCCTGCGCACCGGTGCCGGTGTAGGAGTTCAGTTCGCCCGGGTTCTGGTCCCACTTCTCGCGACGGTATTCACCGCCGAAGGATAGCGTGACCGGATAGGCCAGGCCCCAGTCCAGCGACTTGGTCAGGTCGGCGTTGAAGATGTCCTGCTGGTACTTCAGCGTGCCGTCGTAGAACGAACGCGGGCTGGTGGCGCCCAGGCTGTAGTTGATGCTGTTGCGGGTGTGGAAATCCAGGGTGTTTTCGCCGTGGTTCAGGCTCAGGTCCCAGGTCCAGCCGTTGTCGGTGTTGCCTTTGACGCCGGCCACCAGCGAACGGTCCTTGGAATACTGGTTGATCTGCGGCACGTAGCCGTCCGGGTAGGTCTGCGCCAGCAGCGCGGTCTGACCGTTGTGGTTGCGCGAACGGTAGAACGCGAACGAGGTGATGTCGCGGTTGCTGAGCAGCGCGCTCGCATAGCCGGTCACGTGGTCGCTGAAATCAAAGCTGGCGTTGACCGAGGCAGCTGTGGCGTCCACGCGCGGGTCACCGACGATGAAGGTGGTCTGGCCAACGGACGGGTAGTTGACGGTGTTCGGCGTGGTGCCGCGGTACGGGCCGGCGCGGTCGCTCTCGTCCTGCTGGCTGATCTGGCCGGCCACATGCACGCGGCCACGGCCGTTGCCGAATTCCACGCCGGTATCGCCAGAGAGCTGGTACTTGTTGCCGTCGCCGGCCGAGTACTGGCCGTAGTCGACGGCCAGGCTGCCGCCACTGCCGCTGCCCTTCAGCACGATGTTGATGACGCCGGCGATGGCGTCCGAACCGTACTGTGCGGAGGCGCCGTCACGCAGCACCTCGACGCGCTCGATGGCGGCGATCGGAATCGCGTTGATGTCCACCGCCGACGAACCACGGCCGATGCTGCCGTTGACGTTGATCATCGCCGAGGTGTGGCGGCGCTTGCCGTTGACCAGCACCAGCACCTGGTCCGGGGAGAGGCCGCGCAGCTGTGCCGGGCGCACACCGCTGGTGCCGTCGGTCAGTGCCGGGCGCGGGAAATTCAGCGACGGCAGCGCGCGCGACAGCGCGGTGGCCAGCTCACCGGTACCGGTGGACTGCAGGATCTCGGGGGTGATGATGTCGATCGGCGACTGCGATTCGGCGACCGTGCGGTCGGCCACGCGGGTACCGGTGACGATCACCGTATCCAGGGTATTGGCGGCGGTGCCGGCCTGCTGGGCGGCGGCAACGAACGGAGAGCCACCGAGTGCGACAGCGACGGCGGCGGCGATCAGGCTGGTCTTGCGGGTCATCGGGAGGGGGCTCCGGTTGGCGGGATGGCACCGGAATCGACATCACGGGGATGAGCGGACGACGGTTGTTGCGGTGCGCAATACAGGAATTAACGGGATATTCAGCGCCTGTCAAATGGCGGTCATCAGAAAAAACGTTGCAGCAGCAACCATTTAGCTGCGACAGGCGGTGACGGGGGAGGGGGCCCGGGAGGCGCGCGGACAGGACGTGGGAGAGAGGAACGCCGCCCGCCGCGCATCCCGGGGCGCGTCAAGTATTCGTTAACGTTAGAATTGCGTCGCAGGAACAGTGCTTACCAGCACATTCCATTCGGTTATATGGACGCCTCCCCCCATGATTTCGCTTCGTAATTTCGCCTTGCGCCGCGGCGAGCGGCTGCTGTTGTCCAATGTCGACCTGACTCTGCATGCCGGTTACCGGGTAGGCGTGGTCGGCCGCAACGGTGCTGGCAAGTCCAGCCTGTTTGCGGCGGTGAAGGGCGAGCTGGAGGCCGACAAGGGTGACGTCGACCTGCCCGGCAAGATCCGCATCGCCAGCGTCGCCCAGGAAACCCCGTCGCTGCCGGACCCGGCGCTGAGCTTCGTGCTGGGCGGTGACGTCGAGGTGGCAGCGGTGCTGGCCGCCGAGGCCGAAGCCACCGCCCGCGAGGACTGGGAAGCAGTGGCCGAGGCGCATACGCGCATGGCCGAGCTGAACGCCTACGACGCTGAAGCGCGCGCCGGCAAGCTGTTGCATGGCCTGGGTTTCCCGGCCGAAACGCACCACCGCGCGGTGTCCTCGTTCTCCGGCGGCTGGCGCGTGCGCCTGAACCTGGCCCGCGCGCTGATGATGCCCAGCGACCTGCTGCTGCTCGACGAACCGACCAACCACCTGGATCTGGACGCGGTGTACTGGCTGGAACAGTGGCTGCTGAAGTACCCGGGCACGCTGCTGCTGATCTCGCATGACCGCGAGTTCCTCGACAATGTGGCCACCCACACCCTGCACCTGCACGGTGGCGGCGCGAAGCTTTACCCGGGCGGCTACACCGACTTCGAGCGCCAGCGCGCCGAACAGCTGCGCCAGCAGCAGATCGCGCACGACAAGGAACAGGCCGAGCGCGCCCACCTGCAGAGCTTCATCGACCGTTTCAAGGCGCAGGCCAGCAAGGCCGCGCAGGCACAGAGCCGGATGAAGCGCCTGGCCAAGCTGGCCGGTACCGAGGCGGTGCGCGCCGAGCGCGAGTTCCGCATCGAGTTCGCGCCGCCGGCCAAGCTGCCGTTCTCGCTGATCCGCCTGAACCACGTCGAGGCTGGCTACGGCAGCGACTCGGTGATCCTGCACAACGTGGGCTTTGGCCTGGAAGCGGGCCAGCGCATCGGTCTGCTGGGCCCCAATGGTGCCGGTAAAACAACGCTGGTGAAGACCCTGGTGGGCGAGCTGGCACCGATCGCCGGCGAACGCGCCGCGCACCCGGACCTGCGTATCGGCTACTTCGCCCAGCACACGGTCGAGTCGCTGCATGAAGGCCAGTCGCCGATGGAACACTTCCGCGACCTGGCCCCGGATGCACCGAACCAGTCGTTCCGCGACTTCCTCGGCAAGTGGAATTTCCCGGGCGACCGTGCCTTTGAACCGGTGGATGGATTCTCCGGCGGCGAGCGCGCGCGCCTGGCGTTGGCGCTGATCGCCTACCAGCAGCCGAACGTGCTGCTGCTCGACGAACCGACCAACCACCTTGACCTCGAAATGCGCGAAGCGCTGGCCGAAGCACTGGCCGATTTCGACGGCGCGATCGTGATGGTCTCGCATGATCGCCATCTGATCGGCCTGGTCTGCGACACGTTCTGGCGTGTGGCCGATGGCGTGGTCGAGCCGTTCGACGGCGACCTCGACGCGTATGCCGCCTGGCTGCGTACGCGCCCGCAGGCGCAGGGCACCAAGGTACGCATGGAGCAGGTGGAGGAACCGGTGGTGGTCAAGACCGCACCGGTCGCGCAGATGGTGCAGAAGAAGCCGGTCAACCCGCACAAGCTGGCCAGTGCCGAAGCCAAGGTCGCTGAGCTGGAAGGTGTGCTGGCCGAACTGGATCGGCAGCTTGCCGACTCGAGCAACTACGCCGATGCCACGCGCATGGCCGTGCTCGGTCGCGACCGCGAAGCTACCGCCGCGCAGCTGGAAAAGGCCGAAGCGGCCTGGATGGAACTGCTGGAATCCTGATTCCATCGGTAGCGCCGGGCCATGCCCGGCGGCTTTTCCCATCCGCTGCGCTCGCCGGGCATGGCCCGGCGCTACCCGCGGCGCGCGTGTTTCATCCCTGCGCCTGCAACCACTCGCGGAACCGCTTGGCCGGTTCCCGTTCGGCACGTGAGCGCAGCCGGGTCAGCCAGTAGCGGCCCAGTTCCAGCGTGGTGGCAAACGGTTGCAGCAGCCGGCCCTCGGCCAGATCCGCCTCGAACATGCGCAGCGGCAGCAACGCCACGCCGGCGCCACCGGCCGCAGCCACGGCCAGCGTCAACGACGAATCGAACACTGGCCCGCGTGCTTCCACGCCGTTGACCCCGGCTATCTGCAACCACCGTGGCCATTCGTCGCTGCGATACGAACGCAGCAGCGGCAAGGTCGCCAGGTCGCGCGGATGCTTCAGCCGCCGCGCCAGTGCCGGCGCGCACAGCGGCGCGAACGGCGCGTCCAGGATTGCCGTGCAGGTCTGCCCCTGCCAGTCGCCATCACCGAAACGGATCGCCAAGTCCAGGCCTTCACCGGCCAGGTCGATGCGGTTGTTGTGGGTCTGCAGCCGCAGCTCGATATCCGGATGCGCGGCGTCGAACGCGGCAAGGCGCGGCAGCAGCCAGCCGGTGGCGAAGGTGCCGACCACGCCGATCGTCAGCACTTCCCGTGCCGGGCCGCCGGTGTAGCGGGCGATGCTGGCTGAAATGCGTTCGAAGGATTCATTGAGCACCGGGTACAGGGCCGCTCCTTCCTCGGTCAACGCCACGCCGCGGGGCAGGCGATGGAACAGGCGGACGCCCAGCCGGTCCTCCAGCCCGCGTATCTGGTGGCTCAGCGCGGCCTGGCTGACACAGAGTTCCAGAGCCGCCCGGGTGAAGTTCTGGTGCCGGGCAGCGGCCTCGAAGGCGCGCAGCGCATTCAGCGGCAGCGTGGGGTGGAGCATGCGTGAGCCGTGAGCCGGAATGATGGCTGATCGTATCCGGTTGGCGGGTTGCTTTGAAATGGCGGCAGACCATTTGCGACAGACATAAATTAATTTTATGGCTTGTGCTGAAAATTCGTGCTGGTAGTGGTCGCCGAAGGGCTCCAATAATCGGGATCACGCCCAGGAGAACCCCGAATGCTCGCTCGTCGCCGATTCCTGCAGTTCAGTGGAGCTGCCGCCGCTTCCGCGCTCGCGGCACCACTGCTCGCCCGTGCCGCCACAACCACCATGGCCGCTGCGCCAACCCCTGCCGCCATCACCGCCGCCAGCGATTTCGCCGCGCTGGAAAGGGCGTGCAGCGGTCGACTCGGCGTGACCCTGCTCGACACCGGCAGTGGTCGTCGCCTCGGTCATCGCCAGGACGAGCGCTTCCCGCTCTGCAGCACCTTCAAGAGCGTGCTGGCTGCCACAGTGCTCAAGCAGGCGGAGCGCGGTCCGGCACTGCTGGACCGCCGCCTGCCGGTACGAGCCACGGACATCCTCGAGCACGCGCCGGTTACCCGCCGCCATGTCGGCAAGGACCTGACCGTGCGTGACCTGTGCCGGGCCACGCTCATCACCAGCGACAACACCGCTGCCAATCTGTTGTTCGCAGCGATCGGTGGGCCGCCGGCAGTGACTGCGTTCCTGCGCGCCACCGGCGATACGATCACCCGCAGCGATCGCCTGGAGCCGGAACTGAACAGCTTCGCCATCGACGATCCACGCGACACCACCACCCCCGCGGCCATCGCTGCGACGCTGCAGCGGCTGGTGCTGGGCGATGCACTCAAGCCGGCATCGCGCCGGCAGTTGGCCGACTGGCTGATCGACAACGAAACCGGCGATGCCTGCCTTCGTGCAGGCCTGGGCAAGCGCTGGCGGGTGGGCGACAAGACCGGCAGCAATGGTGAAGACGCCCGCAACGACATCGCCGTGTTGTGGCCGGTGCAGGGTGGCTCGCCGTGGATCCTGACCGCCTATCTGCAGGCGGGCGCGATCAGCTTCGAACAGCGCGCGGCGGTGCTTGCGCAGGTCGGCCGCATCGCCGATGGGCTGATCGCCTGACCGTAGCAGCTGTGCACGGAGGTTGCGCAGCAGGGGCCACTTTTCAGCAGTGTTCTACTTGTCGCGCCGCGCGCAGGCGTGCATCCTGCGCGCGTTCGATCCACACGGAAGTCCCCCATGAGTCATGAACTGGTCTACCTGCTGCTGATCTTCGCGCTGCTGGTGATCCCGCGCGCGCTGCAGCGCTTCAGCCTGCCCGCGCCGCTGACCTGCCTGCTGTTCGGCATCATCGGCATGCTCTGGCTGGGCGACCAGGCGCACGACGCGGTGATCGGATTGCTGGCCACGCTGGGCATCTCTTCGCTGTTCCTGTTCGCCGGCCTGGAAGTCGACCTGCAGGCCCTGCGCCGCGGCATGTGGCCGCTGCTGGCGCATCTGCTCATCCGCAGTGCGACCTTGTTCGGCGTCGGCTGGCTGGCCTGGCGTTATGCCGGTCTGCCATGGCAGGCAGCGGGGCTGCTGGCGCTGGCGCTGCTGACGCCGTCCACCGGTTTCATCATGGATTCGCTGTCGCGGCTGGGGCTGAGCGAGGACGAGCGGTTCTGGGTCACCAGCAAGGCCATCGCCGGTGAACTGCTGGCCCTGGCGGCGTTGTTCATCGTGCTGCAGGCGGGCGATCCGGCGCACATGGCGCTGTCCAGCACGGCGCTGCTGGCGATGATGATCGGTCTGCCGCTGGTGTTCATCGCGCTCGGTCGCTGGGTCGCGCCGCATGCGCCGGGCTCGGAATTCTCGCTGCTGGTGATGGTCGGCATGGTGGCGGCCTACATCACCTATCTGCTGGGCGTGTACTACCTGGTCGGTGCCTTCATCGCCGGCCTGGTCGCGCGCCTGCTGCACCAGCGCATGCCGCTGCTGGCCTCGCATGAAAACCTGCATGCGCTGCGTCTGTTCGCCTCGTTCTTCGTGCCGTTCTACTTCTTCAACGCCGGCACCAAGGTGCCCAGCGAAGCTTTGAGTTGGGAAGCACTGGGCCTGGGCATCGTCATCACCCTGGTGGTGCTGCCGCTGCGCATCGCGGTGGTCTGGCTGCAGCGCCGCGTGATGTTCGGCGAGAGCTTCCGCAGCAGCCTGCGCGTGTCGCTGGCGCTGGCGCCGACGTTGATCTTCACCCTGGTGCTCGCCGCGATCATGCGCGATCGCTTCCAGATTCCGGCGGTGTTGTTCGGCGCGTTGCTGCTGTACGCCGCATTGACCACGCTGCTGCCCTCGCTGGTGTTCCGCACGCCGTTCGATGTCGACCCGGTGGAGCAGGAGCCGGCAGGGCAGGGCGAAGATGCGCCGGTGGCGGCGACGGAAGTGGTTGCGGTCGCCCCTGCAGCCGAGCGCTGAGGCAGATCCAGGGAGTGCGGTTTGCGCGCATCGGCCATGGCCGTTAGGGTTGGGGCATGAAACCGATCGCCGCTGTTGCTTCCGCCATCGCCCTGCTCGGCCTCGCCGCCTGCTCGCAGCCATCGCATACGGTCAACCACGATCTGGCGACCGCACCGGCCGACGCCTTCATGGCCGCCATCGCAGCCCATTGCGGCCAGGCCTACGAGGGCAAGGTGGTGGAAGACACGCCGGCGCCCACCGGCGAGGATCCCTTTGCCGGGCAGAAGCTGGTGATGCATGTGCGTGGCTGTGCCGACCCGGGGCATGAGCTGCGCATCCCGTTCCACGTGGGTGATGACCATTCGCGCACGTGGGTGTTGACCCGCACCGAGCACGGCGTGCGCCTGAAGCACGATCACCGCCACGCCGATGGCAGCCCCGATGCGATCACCCTGTACGGGGGCGACAGCAAGCCGCCGGGTACCGCCGAACGCCAGCAGTTCCCCGCCGATGGCGAATCGGTGGCGATGTTCCGTCGTGCCGACATGCTGGCCTCGACCCACAACACCTGGGCGATGGAGATCGAGCCGGACCAGCGCTTCGTCTACGAGCTGACCCGGCCGGAAGGCCGTCGATTCCGGGTCCAGTTCGACCTCAGCAAGCCGGTCGCATTGCCGCCGGCGCCTTGGGGCGATCAAGCTTCGCCTGCACCCTGATTGCGGGGTCGGGTCCCTCCTGTGGAGGGCTCCGACCCCAGCATTGCACGCACCCAAAGGGCAGAGCCCTGGCCGTCGGCCAGGGATCCGACCCTGCCCTCAACGCGTGCCGAAGCGCGCCCGGCAGCCATTGCTGACCCACACGTTGCCGCGCGAGTAACCCCAGGTCCGGCCTTCCTGGCAGGCACTGCCGGACAACTGCTGCTGCAGCACCGGCCGACCCTGGCGTTCATCCCAGTTGCAGCTCTGCTGGCGGTTGTTGTTGCTGCTGCAGGTCACGGCGTAGTTGCTGTTGCCGCCACCCCAACCGCCGCCATTGCCCCCACCATTGCCGCCGCCCCAGCCACCGCGGGCTTCGGCGAACTCGGCGCGGCAGCCGCGGTTGACCCAGATCGCGCCGTTGCGCACGCCCCAGTTCTGGCCTTCCACGCATTGGGTACCGGATATCTGCCGGACCACGCGCGCGTTGCGCCAGCCGACCGGGCAGCTGCGTTCGCGGTTGTCCTGGCTTTCGCAGCGGACGGTGCCGCCGTTGCCGTTGCCGCCGCCCCAACCGCCGCCGTTGCCGCCACCCCAGCCGCCGCGGCCCTGGGTGAATTCGGCGCGGCAACCGTTGTTGACCCAGATGCTGCCATTGCGGGTGCCCCAGGTGCGGCCCTCCACGCAGGCCGAGCCGGACAGTTGGCGGACCAGCTGGGCGTCGCGCCAGCCGGTGTTGCAGACACGTTCGCGGTTGTTCTGGCTCTCGCAGCGGACCACCCCGTTCTGCGCGGCGGCAGGGGCGGAGGGCAGGGCGAGCGCGGTAAAGGTACCGAGGATCACGGCCAGGCTGGCCAGGGACTGCGGTTTCATGGCGACATCCCCATACGGGAGTAGGTGCGCGACTATAAGGACCGGGGCGATCAAGCCCGCGTGACCGTCTGCATTTGCCCCGGCCGGGGCCTCGGCCGCAGAATAAGAGGCTTTCCGGCCCCCATCAGGCGCCGGCGTTCTCCAGCGGAGCTTTCCCCCCATGCGTACCCACTTCTGCGGCCTGGTCGATGAGACCCTGATTGGCCAGACTGTCACCCTCGCCGGCTGGACCGACGTGGCCCGTAACCAGGGCGGCGTCTGCTTCATCGATCTCCGCGATCATGAAGGCATCGTGCAGGTGACGGTGGAGCTCGACAACGCCGAAGTGTTTGCCGTGGCCGCCAGCCTGGGCTATGAGGACGTGCTGCAGGTGGAAGGCGTGGTGCGCGCCCGCCACGCGGTCAACGACAAGCTGCGCACGGGCAAGGTGGAAGTGATCGCCACCGCCATCACCGTGCTGAACAAGGCCGCACCGCTGCCGTTCCACGCGCACGAGAACCCGGGCGAAGAAACCCGCCTGAAGTACCGCTACCTGGACCTGCGCCGTCCGGAAATGCAGCGCATGCAGCGCACCCGCATCAAGCTGGTGCAGGCCCTGCGCCGCCACCTGGACGAAAAGGGCTTCCAGGACATCGAAACGCCGATCCTGACCAAGGCCACCCCGGAAGGCGCACGCGACTTCCTGGTGCCGGCGCGCATGCACCCGGGCGAGTTCTACGCCCTGCCGCAGAGCCCGCAGCTGTTCAAGCAGATCCTGATGGTGGCCGGCTTCGACCGCTACTACCAGATCGCGCGCTGCTTCCGCGACGAGGCCCTGCGTGCCGACCGCCAGCTGGAATTCACCCAGCTGGACATGGAGTTCGCCTTCGTCCGCGAGCGCGACGTGCAGGACTTCGTCGAAGACATGATCCGCGGCATCTTCAAGGAAGTGGTCGACGTCGAGCTGGAGGCCAGCTTCCCGCGCATGACCTGGGCCGAGGCGATGCGTCGCTACGGTTCGGACAAGCCGGACCTTCGCATCGCGCTGGAACTGGTGGACGTGGCCGAGCTGGTCAAGACCAGCGAATTCCCGGTGTTCACTGCTGCTGCCAACGATGCCGATGGCCGCGTCGCCGCGCTGCGCATCCCGGGTGGTGCCAGCCTGTCGCGCAAGCAGATCGATGAGTACGCCGCGCACGCCGCCAAGTACGGTGCGAAGGGCCTGGCCTACATCAAGGTGGGCGAGAACGGTGAAATCAGCTCGCCGATCCAGAAGTTCTTCAGCGAAGAAGGCTTCGCTGCGCTGGTGGCCCACGTCGGCGCCGGCAACGGCGACATCGTGTTCTTCGGTGCCGGCGGCTACAACAAGGTGTCCGACTTCATGGGCGCGCTGCGCCTGAAGGCCGGCAAGGACTTCGGTCTGGTCGCTGACAGCTGGGCGCCGCTGTGGGTCACCGACTTCCCGATGTTCGAGTGGGACGAGGAAGCGCAGCGCTACGTCGCCCTGCATCACCCCTTCACCGCGCCGGCCGTGGACGACATCGCCGATCTGCGCGCGCACGCCAAGACGGCCGTTTCGCGCGGCTACGACATGGTGCTCAACGGCAATGAAATCGGCGGCGGTTCGATCCGTATCCACCGCCCCGACATGCAGAGCGCGGTGTTCGAGCTGCTCGGCATCGGTGCCGAAGAAGCCCGTGCCAAGTTCGGCTTCCTGCTCGACGCGCTGAACTACGGCGCGCCGCCGCACGGTGGCATCGCCTTCGGTATCGACCGTATCGCCGCGCTGATGGCCGGCACCGAGTCGATCCGCGACGTCATCCCGTTCCCGAAGACCACCGGTGCGCAGGATCTGATGACCGACGCGCCGTCGCCGATCGTCGACGAGCAGCTGGCCGAAGTGCACATCCAGGTTCGGCCCAAGAAAAACTGATCAGGAGATCCAGGCAATGACCGAGTTTGCGTTTTCGCTGGAGTGGGAAAAGCTGGGCAATGAAGGCTCCGAGGCCAACCTGGTCACCGAGCGTGCACGTGTCTTCGGTGGTTGGCTGGTCCGCGTCGGTACCAACCCGTCGGCCATGGCCCTGACCTTCGTCGCCGACGGCGAAGGTCGCTGGGACGGTGAAGACTTCGGCGTCGAGGATTACGAAGACGACGAAGAGGAAGAGTACGACGAGGACGAGGAAGGCGAAGAAGAGGAAGAAGGCGAGGAAGAAGAGGACGACGAGGAATACGAAGAAGAGGAAGAGGAAGAAGACGAAAAGGAACCGGCGGAGCGGGCTTGACCCGAACCGTTGTCCTGGCGTCAACTCGACCCATGTATTCGATCCGCCGCGCCACTGTGGACGACGCGCCGACCCTGTCGGCGCTGGCTGCGCGCACGTTCACCGAAACCTTCGGACATCTGTATCCGCCGCAGGACCTGCAGGACTTCATCGACGAGTCCTACACGGTCGAGCGCCAGCGCACGATCCTGGCCCACCCCGATTACGCGGTGTGGCTGCTGGAGCTGGATGGGGAGGCGGTCGGCCATGCCGCCGCCGGCCCCTGTGGCCTGCCGCATCCGGACGTGAAGCCCGGTGACGGCGAACTCAAGCGCCTGTACCTGGTCAAGACGCAGCAGAGCTGCGGCTGGGGTAGCCGCCTGCTGGAAACCGCGCTGGCCTGGCTGGAGCACGACGGCCCGCGCACGCTGTGGCTGGGTGTGTGGTCGGAAAACTTCGGCGCCCAGCGCTTCTACGCCCGGTATGGTTTCGAAAAGGCCGGCGAGTACCTGTTCCCGGTGGGCGATACCAACGATCTTGAGTTCATCCTGCGCCGTCTGCCGCATCCGGCCTGAAGCCGTTCACCGCCGCTTGCCCCTGGCTTCTGTTCAATCACCGTAGTTCCGCCCCGCTGACCGCCAGGCTGTTGCACATGACTCCCCCCGTTCTGTTGTTGCATGGCATCTGGAATGCCCGTGCCTGGGTCGGGCCACTGGCCTGGCGCCTGCGCGCGCGTGGCTTCCAGGTCCATACCTTTGGCTACTCGTCCGTATTCGGCGGCCCCGATGTGGCCGTCCCGCAGTTGCTGGAGCGGCTGGCAGACGCAGGCCCGCTGTCGCTGGTCGGGCACAGCCTTGGCGGCCTGCTGGCGCTGGAAGCCCTGCGCCGGCAGCCGCAGCTGCCCGTGCAACGCGTGGTCTGCCTGGGTTCGCCATTGCGTGGCAGTGGCACCGCACGCTCTTTGTCCGAACATGGTTGGGGCCTGGCCTTGGGCCGCAGCAGCGAACTGCTGCTGGATGGGCTGCCGGACTGGCAGGGCAAGGCCGCGGTCGGCCTGATCGCCGGCTCGGTGCCGCATGGGCTGGGCAGCCTGCTCGGGGCGCTGGATGACGATTCCGACGGCACCGTGGCGCTGGCCGAGACCCGCCTGCCGGGCCTGTCCGACCACTGCGTGGTGCGCACCAGCCACAGCGGCCTGGTGGTGTCGCCGGATGCCGCGCGGCAGACCGCGCATTTCCTCCGCCATGGCCAGTTCGACCATGGCCGGGACGCCGCCGCAGCGTAAGACGGTGCGCCGGGCATGGCCCGGCGCTACCGGCCTGCCTTGGTGGGTGTGAACCGTCCTGCCTTGGTGGGTGCGAACCGACCTGCCTTGGTGGGGGCGAACCGTTGGTTCGCACGCTCTTCGCCGGGCCGTGCCCTGCGGCATCCCTCCGCCCTCGACACGGTCACCGGGCCCGATCAGGTAGAATCCGCGGCCTTATCCATCAACGCACGTACGGAAAGACCCATGGGTAGAGGCCCCTCCATCGAGAACCGCAAAAACGCGTCTGACGCGAAGCGCGGCAAGATTTTCACCAAGATCATCCGTGAGATCGGCGTCGCCGCGCGCGGCGGTGGAGGCGACCCCAACAACAACCCGCGTCTGCGTGTGGCCGTGGACAAGGCGTTGACCGCGAACATGTCCAAGGACGTGATCGAGCGCGCCATCAAGAAGGCCACCGGTGAACTGGAAGGCGTCGAGTACGAAGAGATCCGCTACGAGGGCTACGCGCCCGGTGGCGTGGCCGTCATCGTCGATTGCCTGACCGACAACCGCGTGCGCACCGTGGCCGATGTCCGCCATGCGTTCAGCAAGTGCGGCGGCAACATGGGCACCGAAGGCTCGGTCAGCTTCATGTTCAAGCGCGTGGGCGTGCTGCATTACGCTGCCGGCGCCGATGAGGACGCCATCTCCGAAGCGGCCATCGAGGCCGGTGCGGATGACATCGTGGTCTATCCGGAGGATGGCGCGATTGACGTGCTCACCGCCGCGGACAGCTTCCATGCGGTCAAGGATGCGATGCAGGCGGCTGGCCGCACGCCAGACCATGCCGAGCTGACCTTCCGTGCCGACAACGACATCAAGGTTGAAGGCGACACCGTCCTGCAGGTCAAGAAGCTGCTGGACATGCTGGAAGACCTCGACGACGTGCAGGACGTTTACTCCAACGCCGATCTCGGCGCGGACGCCTACGCCTGAACGTACGCTCCACCGGTCGCCTTTGGCGGCCGGTGAGCGGACAATGCGGACCATGATGACCCCAGACGTTTCCAGCCATCACCGCCGCATGCGTTCTTCCCGGATCAGCGGCGCCCGTGTGTGTGCCGCATGACCCGTATTCTCGGCATCGACCCGGGTTCACAACGGACCGGGGTCGGCATCATCGATGTCGATGCCAGCGGCCGGGTCAGCCACGTGCATCACCAGCCGCTGGTGCTGCTTGGGGCCGATGACTTCCCGCAGCGCATGAAGCTGCTGGTGCTGGGCCTGGCCGAGCTGTGCCATGAGTACCAGCCGCAGGAAGTGGCCATCGAAAAGGTGTTCATGGCACGCAACCCCGATTCGGCGCTGAAGCTGGGCCAGGCCCGTGGCGCGGCGATTTCGGCGGTGGTGCTGCGCGACCTGCCGGTGCACGAGTACGCCGCCAGCGAGATCAAGCTGGCGGTGGTCGGTCGTGGCGGCGCCGAAAAGCAACAGGTTCAACACATGGTCGGGCTCATGCTCAACCTGAAAACCAAGCTGCAGGCCGACGCGGCCGACGCGTTGGCCGTGGCCATCACCCATGCCCACGTACGGGCAACGGCCAACCGCCTGGGGCTGACTGCCCGCCAGGCGTGGGGTCGCAAATGAGGAGCTGCACGCAATGATCGGTCGACTGCGCGGAATCGTCGCCTACAAGGCGCCGCCGTGGCTGGTGGTGGACGTCAACGGGGTGGGCTACGAGCTGGAGGCGCCGATGAGCACCTTCTACGACCTGCCCGAGCTGGGCCGTGAGGTCACGCTGTACACCCATTATTCGCAGAAGGAAGACAGCGTCTCGCTGTACGGCTTCCTGCGCGAAGGCGAGCGCCGCCTGTTCCGCGACGTGCAGCGGGTCAGCGGCATTGGCGCGAAGATCGCGCTGGCCGTGCTGTCCGGCGTCACCGTCGAAGAATTCGCACGCATGGTCCAGGCCGGTGACATCACCGCGCTGACCCGCATCCCGGGTATCGGCAAGAAGACCGCCGAGCGCATGGTGCTGGAACTGCGTGACCGCGCGGCGCAGTTCGGCGCCGGTGGCGCACTGCCGACCGGCAGTGGCCCGGCCCCGGCCGATCCGCTGTCCGATGCCACCGTGGCGCTGCAGCAGCTGGGCTACAAGCCGACCGAGGCGGCGCGGATGGCGCGCGAAGCCTTCAACGAGGGCGATGAAGTGGCCATGGTCATCCGCAAGGCCCTGCAATCGGCGCTGCGCTGAGCCGCTCCGTTTCCCTTCCAATTACACCCTGAGCTTCGCCAGGAGCCCCATGTCCAGCAGTCAAACCCCGCACACCGCCGCCCATGGCGGCCATGGTCACGCTCCCCCCGCCGGGGGGCTGGCGCTGATCATCGGTGCGATCGGCGTGGTCTTCGGCGATATCGGTACCAGCCCGCTGTACACCCTGAAGGAGGCGTTCTCGCCCCACTACGGGCTCACCAGCGACCACGACACCGTGCTGGGCGTGCTGTCGCTGGCGTTCTGGGCGCTGAACATCGTGGTCACCCTGAAGTACGTGACCATCATCATGCGCGCCGACAATGACGGCGAGGGCGGCATCATGGCGCTGATGGCGCTGACCCAGCGCACGCTGCGCAACGGGTCACGTTCGGCGTACGTGGTGGGCATTCTCGGCATCTTCGGCGCGTCGCTGTTCTTCGGCGACGGCGTGATCACGCCAGCGATATCGGTGCTGGGCGCGGTCGAAGGCCTGGAGGTGGCGGCCCCCGGGCTGCATGCCTTCATCGTGCCGATCACGGTGGTGGTGTTGCTGGCTGTGTTCGCGGTGCAGCGCTTTGGTACCGAGAAGATCGGCAAGCTGTTCGGCCCCATCACCTCGATCTGGTTCATCTCGCTGGCGGCAATCGGCATCTACAACATCGTCGACGCGCCGGAAGTGCTGAAGGCGTTCAATCCGTGGTGGGCGATCCGCTTCTTCATGGAACACGGCTGGCACAGCATCTTCATCCTCGGCGCGGTGGTGCTGGCGGTGACCGGTGGCGAGGCGCTGTATGCCGACATGGGTCACTTCGGTGCCAAGCCGATCCGCCACGCCTGGTACTTTTTCGTGCTGCCGTGCCTGGTGCTGAACTACCTGGGGCAGGGCGCGCTGGTGCTCAATCACCCCGAGGCGGTGAAGAACCCGTTCTTCGAGGCGGTACCGTCGTGGGCGCTGTACCCGATGATCGTACTGGCCACGATGGCCGCAGTGATCGCCTCGCAGTCGGTCATCACCGGTGCGTTCTCGGTCTCGCGCCAGGCCATGCAGCTGGGTTACATCCCGCGCATGCGCATCAAGCACACCTCGCACGACACCATCGGCCAGATCTACATCCCCGGCATCAACTGGGGCATCGCGGTGATGGTGATTGGCCTGGTGCTGGCCTTCCGCAGCTCGTCCAACCTGGCCGTGGCCTACGGCATCTCGGTGTCGGCCACCATGCTGATCGACACCCTGCTGCTGGCCCTGGTCGCTCGTTCGCTGTGGCCGAAGGCACGCAACTGGATCCTGCCGCTGTGCGTGGTGTTCTTCGTCATCGACCTGGGCTTTGTCATCGCCAATGGCGCCAAGCTGCTGCAGGGGGCCTGGTTCCCGGTGGTGCTGGGCATCTTCCTGTTCACCATGATGCGCACCTGGCGTCGTGGCCGCGAACTGCTGCGCGATGAGATCCGCAAGGACGGCATCCGCATCGACACCTTCCTGCCGGGCCTGATGCTGGCGCCGCCGGTACGTGTACCCGGCACCGCGGTGTTCCTCACCGCCGACCCGACCGTGGCCCCGCATGCGCTGATGCACAACCTCAAGCACAACAAGGTGCTGCACGAGCGCAACGTGTTCCTGCATGTGGTGACCCTGCCGGTGCCGTACGCGGCGGAGGGGCAGCGCCTCAAGATTGAATCGGTGGGCGATGAGTTCTACCGGGTCTACGTGCGTTTCGGCTTCATGGAGACCCCCGACGTACCGCTGGCGCTTATGCGCTCGTGCGACCACGGCGGAATCTACTTCGACCCGATGGACACCACCTTCTTCGCCAGCCGCGAAACCATCGTCGCCACCGCCAACCGTGGCATGCCGATCTGGCGCGACAAGCTGTTCGCGCTGATGCACAGGAACGCCGCCCCCGCGACGGGCTTCTTCCGCATTCCGGGCAACCGTCTCGTAGAGCTGGGCGCGCAGGTGGAGATCTGACCGCACGGGGTCGGATCCCTTTTCCTCAGGAAAAGGGCTCTGATCCCATGTTCGGTTCGTGCCATCCAGCGCCATCCACGCATGGCGTGGATCTGCCGTGTCGACCAAGGTCGACACCTACCAAGAGCAGGCCATGCCATTCCGACAGATTGTGCAGATCTGTCGAAGGCGGGGTGGGTCCAGTTGCGGGGGCGTGAGCGCCATGGATGGCGCGACCGAGTTTACATGGACGTACTTGCAGCGTCCCCGCAACCGGACCCACCCCGCCATCCCACGGGTAGCCCGATTTTGACGTTGACGTTGACGTTGACGTTGATTCGGCAGGTGCCGGGCGCAGCCCGGCCGAATCCCCCCGCTTTTGCCGCATAATCAGCACATGACCGACGACCGCATCATCGGCGCTGGCGCCACCCGCGAGGATGACGCCGCCGACGCCAGCATCCGACCCAAGCGACTTGCCGACTACCTCGGCCAGGTGCCGGTGCGCGAGCAGATGGAGATCTACATCCAAGCCGCCAAGGGTCGTGGTGATGCGCTGGACCACGTGCTGATCTTCGGCCCGCCCGGCCTGGGCAAGACCACGCTCAGCCATGTCATCGCCAACGAACTGGGCGTGGCCCTGCGCGTGACCTCCGGCCCGGTGATCGAAAAGGCCGGCGATCTGGCCGCGCTGCTGACCAACCTGCAGCCGCACGATGTGCTGTTCATCGACGAAATCCATCGCCTGTCGCCGGTGGTGGAAGAAGTGCTGTACCCGGCGATGGAAGATTTCCAGATCGACATCATGATCGGCGAGGGCCCTGCGGCGCGCTCGATCAAGATCGATCTGCCGCCGTTCACCCTGATCGGCGCCACCACCCGCGCCGGCCTGCTGACCGCGCCGCTGCGCGACCGCTTCGGCATCGTCCAGCGCCTGGAGTTCTACAGCGTCGAAGAGCTGACCCGCATTGTGCGTCGCTCGGCCGCGATCCTGGCCATCGACTGCACCGCCGACGGGGCAGGGGAGATCGCGCGCCGCGCGCGTGGCACCCCGCGTATCGCCAACCGACTGCTGCGCCGCGTGCGCGATTACGCCCAGGTGAAGGCCGGTGGCCACATCGACCAGACCGTGGCCCAGGCGGCGATGCAGATGCTCAAGGTCGACCCGGAAGGCTTCGACGAGCTCGACCGTCGGCTGCTGAAGACCATGGTCGACTACTTCGATGGTGGCCCGGTCGGCATCGAATCGCTCGCAGCGGCGCTGTCCGAAGAGCGCGGCACGCTGGAAGACGTGGTCGAACCCTACCTGATCCAGCAGGGCTACCTGATCCGCACCGCGCGTGGCCGCATGGCGACCCACAAAGCCTACCGGCACTTGGGCCTGAAGCCGAAGAACCCGCCGCAGGATCTGTTTGCCGAGGTCCCCGATGTCGGTTGAGCCCTCGGTTGAACCCCGATTCAGTTGGCCGACACGCATTTACTGGGAAGATACCGACGCTGGCGGGGTGGTTTACCACGCACGCTACGTGGCCTTCATGGAACGGGCCCGGACCGAATGGATGCGTGCGCTGGGTTATGGCCAGGAGCGCATGCGTACCGAGCACGGCATGGTCTTCGCGGTGCGCTCCATGCAGATGGACTTCATCAAGCCGGCACGGCTGGATGACCAGCTGCAGGTGAGCGCCAGCCTGGTCCAGCTGAAGAAGGCCAGCATGGTCTTCGACCAGCAGGTCCTGCGCGAGGGCCAGTTGCTGCTGTCCGCGCAGGTCCGCATCGCCGCACTGGACGCGGCCAGTTTCCGCCCGCGTGGCATGGACGATTCCGTCCTTGCCGCGCTGCAACCCCACCTCCACCCCGAATCCGAACAGAACTCTTGAGGAACAACGGATGATCGCAACGCTCCTGGCCCTGCAGGCCACGGTCACCGAGGCTTTGCCGGCTGACGTCAGCAATGCCGCGACCCAGACCCTTGCCCAGGCCACCACCGGCGGCGGCATCAATTACCTCGAACTGATGGCCAAGGCCAGCCTGCCGGTGAAGATCATCGTGCTGGCGCTGCTGGTCGGCTCGTTCGTCAGCTGGGTGATCATTTTCCGCAAGGCCCGCATCTTCAAGCAGGCCACCCGTGAAGCCGACGAGTTTGAGAACCGCTTCTGGTCCGGTGCCGACCTGGGCAAGCTGTACAGCTCGGCCACCGACCGCAGCCGCAATGTCGGCGGCCTGGAAGCGATCTTCGAAGCCGGTTTCCGCGAGTACACCCGCCTGCGCGACAAGCGCCGGCTGGATGGCCGTGCCCAGCTGGAAGGTGCCCAGCGCGCGATGCGCACCACCTACACCCGCGAAGTCGACCAGCTCGAACGCAACCTGGAACTGCTGGCCAACATCGGCTCGACCGCCCCGTACGTGGGCCTGGTCGGTACCGTGTTCGGCATCATGGTGACCATGCACGACATGATCAGCAGCGGTGCCCAGGCCGGTATCGCCGCCGTCGCCCCGGGCATCTCCGAAGCGCTGTTCGCCACCGCCATCGGCCTGTTCGTGGCGATTCCGGCGGTGTGGGCCTACAACCGCTTCACCACCCGCGTGGAGCGCATGTCGGTGCGTTTCGAGACCTTCGCCGACGAGTTCAGCTCGATCCTGCAGCGCCAGAGCGCTGGCGACGAGTAAGCGCCAGACCCGGGAGTCCAAGCCATGTCCGCTGCCATCGGTCGCCGCAAGCGCCGCAAGCTGAAATCGGAAATCAACGTCGTTCCCTATATCGACGTCATGCTGGTGCTGTTGATCATCTTCATGGTCACCGCGCCCATGCTCACCCTGACCTTCGACGTCGACCTGCCCAATTCCAACGCCAAGGCGCTGGAAAGCAAGCAGGATCCGTTGATCGTCTCGGTGCGCCAGGACGGCCAGCTCAGCCTGAAGCTGCCCGACGCCAAGGAACCCACCGCAGTCACCGCCGAGGAACTGCAGGGCCACCTGTCCGGCATCGCCGCGCAGGACAAGGACGTGCGCGTGATCGTCGCCGCCGACCGCGCTGTGGCCTATGAAAAGGTCATCGATGCGATGGATGTGATCAAGCGTGCCCACGTCGACAAGGTGAGCCTGGCCACCGATGCACGCTGACGCCCTGCCGCCGCCGCATACGGAGGAACCGGGCTGGGGCCTGCCCCTGGTGCTGGCCGTGCTGGTGCACCTGCTGGTGGCGCTGATCTTCATTGGCGCCTGGCTGTGGTCGCCCCAGCGCAACACCGACGCTGCCATCGGCGATCCCTCGGTGGAGGCCAGCCTCGCGCTGTCCGCCTCCGAGGCGGCCGCCGCGCGCCAGGCCCTGCGCCAGTCGGAGAAGCTGGAGGACCTGCCGCCGCCGGTCGCCGAGCCGATTCCGGTGCCTGAAGACACCATCCCGCCGCCGCAGCCGATTGAAGAGCCGCGCCCGCAGGACGCGCCCACGCCGCAGCAGCAACAGGCGCAGGAGCGCGTCGCGCAGCCGGACACCAAGGACCAGGACGCAGTGAGCGCGCTGGCCATCTCGCAGGAGAAGGCCAAGCAGGAACAGGAAGCCAAGCGCCGCCAGGAACAGATTGATCTGACCGAACGCAAGCGCCAGGAAGAGGCCGAGCAGAAGCTGCGCCTGGCCAAGCAGCAGGAAGCGGACGCCAAGAAGAAGCAGGCGGACCAGGAGCGTCTGGCAGCCGACAAGGCCGAAGCCGAGAAGCAGAAGAAGATCGCCGACATCCGTGCCCGCCGCGAGCAGGCCGAGAAGGAAGCCAAGCTGGCCGAGCAGAAGCTGCGCCAGGTGGCTGCCGCGCGCAATGCCGCGGGCAGTGCTGCCGCCGGCACCAGCGGCGCCGCGCAGCCGGCTGCCGGTGGTGGTGGCAGCAGTGACGATCTGTCGGCCAAATACGCTGCGGCCATCCAGGCCAAGGTGCTGGCGCAGTGGGTGCGTCCGGACAGCGTGCCGCTGGGCCAACGCTGCCAGATCACCATCAACCAGCTGCCGGGTGGAACGGTCCGCAGCGCTACGGTCAGCGCCGGCTGCCCGTTCGACGAGGCCGGCAAGCGCTCGATCGAGGCCGCCGTGCTCAATGCCCAGCCGTTGCCATACCGTGGCTTCGAGCAGGTGTTCAATCGGACCATCAACTTCACCTTTACCGCCCAGGATCGCTGAGACGCGGGTGTAGGGACAGCCCTTTCAGGGCTGTCCCGTCTTCCGATGACGCCGCTGACTCTGGTTCGTGCGGGCCGTCCAAGCCATGCTTCTGGATGAGCCACCCGCATCGAAGTTGGCCGCGACGTTAACGGCATGTGAGAGAACCGGCTGGCACTGACCCGGAATTCACGTACCCTTGGTTCATGATTGCGAAGCGGTTCACTCCCGTTTTGCTATCCCTCGTTCCGGTTTCCCTTTTTTGAGCTCTCCATGAAGAAGATGCCTCGCTGGCTTGCCGTGTTTGCGGCCCTGTTGTTGCCTTTCGCTGCCGTCGCGCAGCAGAAGGGGCTGGATATCGACATCATCGGCGGCAATGCCTCCGCGTTGCCGATCACCATCGTGCCGATGCCCTACCAGGGTTCGGCTGCCGCTCCGCAGACCGACGTCGCCGGCGTGGTCCGTGCCGACCTCGAACGTTCGGGCCAGTTCCGTACGCTGCCCGAAGCGCAGATCGTCGAAAAGCCGATCCGTGGCGGTGACATCCAGTTCGCCACCTGGCGCGCGCTGAAGCAGAACTACATCGTCGTCGGCCGGGTCATGGACGCCGGTGCCGGCGCCTACCGCGTCGAGTACGAACTGTTCGACGTGCCCAAGGGCGAGCGCCTGCTGGGCCTGGCGATGACCGCGCGTGGCAACGCCATGCGTGACGTCGCCCACCAGATGGCCGACGCCATCTACGAGAAGATCACCGGTGTCCGTGGCGCCTTCTGGACCCGCATCGCCTACGTGACCGCCAGCGGCAAGGGCGACGCCATGCGCTATGCGCTGATGGTCGCCGATTCCGACGGCTTCAACCCGCAGACCATCGTGCGTTCGGCCGAGCCGCTGCTGTCGCCGTCGTGGAGCCCGGATGGCAACAAGCTGGCCTACGTCAGCTTCGAACGTGGCAACTCCGCCATCTACATCCAGAACATCTCCACCGGCGCCCGTGAACTGGTCACCAGCTTCCGCGGCATCAACAGCGCCCCGGCCTTCTCGCCGGATGGCCGCAAGCTGGCCCTGACCCTGTCGCGTTCGGGCAATCCGGAAATCTACGTGATGGATCTGGGCAGCAAGCAGCTGACCCAGCTGACCAACCACTTCGCCATCGACACCGAGCCGACCTGGGCCCCGGACGGCAGCGCGGTGTACTTCACCTCCGACCGCGGCGGCCGCCCGCAGGTCTACAAAGTCGGTGCCGGTGGTGGCAGCGCCGAGCGCGTGACCTTCCAGGGCAACTACAACGCCAAGCCCTCGGTGTCCTACGACGGCAAGAAGATCGCCGTGGCCCAGGGGTCGGGCAACAGCTACAAGATCGCGCTGATGGACAGCTCGCTGGGTTCGCCCCGTTGGAGCACGCTGTCGCCGGGTTCGCTGGACGAGTCGCCGAGCTTCGCGCCCAACGCGAGCATGGTGCTGTATGCCGCCCGTGAGGGTGGTCGTGGTGTGCTGTACGCCGTCTCGGCCGACGCGCGCGTGCGCCAGCGCCTGGTTCTGGCAGACGGGGATGTGCGCGAGCCGGCATGGTCCCCATACCGTACCCAGCGCTAAAAGAGTGTTAATATTTTCTCTGTATTGAACCCCTCATCGGCTTAGGAGCCACAAAGGTATCGCCATGAACAAGTCCACCCGCGTTCTGCTTGTTTCCCTGCTGTCCGTGGCCGTCCTGGCCGGTTGCTCGAAGAAGGTCAAGGAAGAAGCCCCGGCTCCGGTCGATACCGGCACCTCGACCACCACCCCGACCGGCCCGTCCACCTCCGGCCTGTACGGCCCGGGCGATCTGGACACCGATGCCTGCCTGCGTCAGCGCGTTGTCTACTTCGACCTGGACAAGGAAGAAGTGAAGTCGGAATTCCAGGCCATCATGGCTTGCCACGCCAAGTACCTGCGTGACCGTCCGTCTTCGCGCATCACCCTGCAGGGCCACACCGACGAGCGCGGTTCGCGCGCGTACAACCAGGCTCTGGGCGAGCGTCGTGGCAACGGCGTCAACTCGGCGCTGCAGGCCAACGGTGGCTCGGCTTCGCAGCTGACCGTCGTGTCCTACGGTGAAGAGCGTCCGGTCTGCACCGAGTCGAACGAGTCCTGCTGGTCGCAGAACCGTCGCGTCGAAATCGTCTACACCGCGCAGTAATCCATGCGCCTTGGCATCAAACTGATGCTGGTCGTTGCGGCAGCCCTCGTGGCTGCCGCACCGGCGCATGCACAACGTCAGAGTCTGGCCGACCGCGTCGGTTCGCTCGAGCAGCAGATGTACAACAACAGTGCCAACCAGGACCTGTTGAACCAGATCAACCAGCTGCGGCAGCAGGTCACCAGCCTGCAGGCCTCGATCGAGCAACTCCAGCACGACAACGCCCAGCTCAAGCAGTCCGCCCAGGATCAGTATCTGGATCTGGACAGCCGCCTGAACCGGTTGGAAGGGGGCTCTGCCGCCCCGGCCCTGCCTGCTGTTCCGGCGAGCGCACCGAAGGCTCCTGCAGCCCCGGCAAAACCCGCAGCGGCGGCCACTTCCGAGCGGCCGCCTTCCGTCCATGGTGATCCGGGCAGTCTGGCCGTCACCGGTGACGAGCGTACGTCCTACAACGTGGCTTTCGATGCGTTGAAGGCAGGCAAGTACGATGATTCGGCGCAGCTGTTCCTGAGCTTCCTGGAGCTGTATCCGAACGGCGTCTACGCCCCCAATGCGCTGTACTGGCTGGGCGAGAGCTATTACGCCACCCGCAATTTCCCGATGGCCGAGTCCCAGTTCCGCGAACTGCTCTCGCGCTATCCCACCCACGACAAGGCCGCAGGTGGCCTGCTCAAGGTTGGCCTCTCGCAGTATGGCGAGGGCAAGGTCGACCAGGCCCAGCAGACGCTGGAGACCGTCGTGGCGCAATACCCAGGCTCGGATGCCGCGCGTACCGCGCAGGACCGCCTGCAGTCGATCCGCCTCGGCAATCAGATCCGCTGATCCGCTGACCGGGCGTACAATGTGTTCCCCGTAGCGCCGAGCCCATGCTCGGCTGCTTTCGTTTCCGGCCAGGCTTGGCCTGCCCGGTTTCAGTAGAGCCGAGCCATGCTCGGCTGCTTTTGTCCCCGGCAGGGTCATCCCCGACCGGTTGTTTTTGTAGAGCCGAGCCATGCTCGGCTGCTTTCGTTACCGGCCACGGTAGCCCACCCGCCACGTGCCCCGCCAAGAAGTACCTGCCATGACCGCCGTTTCCCCGTCCGCCGCCGTCGCCACGCCCAGCGAGATCGTGCAGTCGCCACTGCCGCGCCTGAAGATCACCGAGATCTTCACCTCGCTGCAGGGTGAGGCCGATACCGCCGGTTGGCCGACCGTGTTCGTGCGCTTGACCGGTTGCCCGCTGCGCTGCCAGTACTGCGACACCGCCTACGCCTTCCACGGCGGCACCTGGTGGGACATCGACGACATCGTCGCCGAGGTGCTGGCGCAGGGCGTGCGCCATGTATGCGTCACCGGCGGCGAGCCGCTGGCACAGAAGCGCTGCCTGGTGCTGTTGCAGAAGCTGTGTGATGCCGGTCTGGATGTGTCGCTGGAAACCTCCGGTGCGCTGGACGTCAGCGCGGTCGATCCGCGTGTATCGCGTGTGGTCGACATCAAGACCCCCGGCTCGGCCGAAGTCGCGCGCAACCGGCTGGAGAACCTGCCGCTGCTGACCACGCGCGACCAGATCAAGTTCGTGATCTGCAACCGCGAAGATTACGACTGGGCCAAGGCCATGGTCGCCGAGCACCAGCTGGTGCAGCGCACGATGGTGTTCTTCTCGCCCAGCAAGGGCGAGATCACCGCACGCCAGCTGGCTGACTGGATCGTGGAAGACCGGTTGCCGGTGCGCTTCCAGATGCAGTTGCATAAGATTCTCTGGAATGACGAACCGGGCCGCTGAGCCCGTTCGTTGTTCCTTGATGTAGTTCCGGCGCGGGACAGCGTGCTGGCTTTTCCCCCAAACCGGATGATTTACCCATGAAGAAGGCAGTCGTGCTTCTCTCCGGCGGCATGGATTCAGCCGCCGTCATCGCCATGGCCCAGGAACAGGGCTTCGCCGTGCATGCCCTGAGCGTGCGTTACGGCCAGCGCCATACCTCCGAGCTGGATGCCGCCGCGCGCGTGGCCAAGGCCCAGGGCGTGATCGTGCACAAGACCGTGGACGTGGACCTGCGCAGCATCGGCGGCTCGGCGCTGACCGACGACATCGACGTGCCCGAGGCGGGCGGCGAGGGCATCCCGGTCACCTACGTGCCGGCGCGCAACACCATCATGTTGTCGCTGGCGCTGGGCTGGGCCGAAGTGCTCGGTGCCAACGACATCTTCTGCGGCGTCAACGCCGTGGACTACTCCGGTTACCCGGACTGCCGTCCCGAGTTCATCGCTGCCTTCCAGGCGCTGGCCAACCTGGCGACCAAGTCGGGTGTGGAAGGCGCGGGCATCACCGTGCATGCGCCGCTGCAGTTCCTCAGCAAGGGCCAGATCGTCAGCGAAGGCGTGCGCCTGGGCGTGGACTTCGGCCTGACCGTGTCCTGCTACAACGCCGACGCCAACGGCGCCGCCTGCGGCCATTGCGATGCCTGCCGCCTGCGCGCGCAGGGCTTCACCGACGCCGGCGTGGCCGACCCGACGCTGTACGCCTGACCGCCTCTGGTAGTGCCGGCCGCTGGCCGGCTTCCCCGGTAGGTGCGAACTCCACCCTGGTGGGTGCGAACCGTTGGTTCGCACTCCCTGTCCCGGCGCTACCGGCGCTGGCTTTCCGGTAGTGCCGGCCGCTGGCCGGCAGCCTCATTGGCGCGCGCAGGCCGCAACCAACCCGATGCGTCGATGAAGCCGCGCACCGCTGCAGGATCCTCGTAATCCAGCTCGATCATCCGCGCGATCGCCGCCTGCTTATCCGGCTGCCGGCGCATGTACTCCTGCGCGATGCGATACCCCGCGTAGTAACCCAGATCGCCCACACCGAACGGATTGCGTGCGCTGTTGTACAGCCAGTTGTCCAGGTCATCGCCGTCCATCTCGGCGATGAAGCGAGCGCGGATCTCCGATTCGTGCAACGGCCCATAGGCATACAGCGTCAGCGCCGGACGGCGCCCGCTGATCCGCTCGGCGATGTACTCGGCCACGCCCTCGCGCACCGCGTACTGCGCGAGCGAACCGGTGGTCTCGCGCTGCTGGGTATGCACGTACTCATGCAGGTTGTTCTGCGCGTTGTTCGCGCCCGGGTGGCTGTCGTAGAAGATCCGCAGGCGGCTGCGCAACGGCTCCGGCAGCTCGCTGACATCCACGCTTGCATCGCCCAGCGCCATCTCCGCGCCGATCAGTACCTGGTTGCCGAGTGTGGTGCCACCGGTGCGCAGCACGCCCACCGCATAGGTGATGCTTGCCGGGCGCAGGGCGGGGTAGAGCCTGCGGAACGCAGCCAGATCCCCCTCCAGCGTGGCGCTGGCCTGCTGCGCGTTGGCGGTCAGCGGCCGCACCGAGGCCCAGAAGCGCGGCCAGGCGAGCATTGCGTCGGCGTACTCGGCGGCGGTGTAGTTGCGCACCTTCATCAGCGCATGCAGGCCGGGGCTGCCCGGCGCGATATAGCGCTGCTGTACCAGGGCCACCCGCTGCGCGGCATCGGGTTCGGCAACCACCGCATCGTAGGTAGCCCAGAAGCGGTCGATATCGTCGGTCCGCACCTGTGGGGGCGCTGCGGCAGAGGCGGCGAACGGCAGCAGCAGGGCGAGCATCAGCGGCAGTGGCAGGCGCATCCATTGCTCCGGGGCAGGGTCGCAGGTGAGATGCGGCGGGTGGCGGAAAGGTTTAGACGCCCGCAGTTGGGGCGGTGCCGGCCGCTGGCCGGCAACCTGATAGGTCCCCGGCTTCACCCAGCCCGGAAAAGTACGGTAGAATGCCCACCCCGCCGAAAGGCCGGGGCCTTGCATGGGCCGTTAGCTCAGTCGGTAGAGCAGAAGACTTTTAATCTTTTGGTCGATGGTTCGAATCCATCACGGCCCACCAATGCAGGCAATGACTTCGGTCATCCAAAAAGGCACCGCTGAGCGGTGCCTTTTTTGTTGTCTCATCCAGGTCAATCACTTCGCCCGCGCGCTGTCATTCCTGGCCGCTGCTTCATCGGCGGCTCTCTGTGCAGCCATCGCTGCCGCATTCGCCGCGCGTGCCGTGGCGGCCTGCTGCGCATCGAACTCGGTTTGCCGTTGGACCCTGAGCCTGCGCTCCAGCTCCATCGACGCGGCAAAGCCCTCTGGATGCTTCGAGGCGCAGGCCTGCTGCACCAGTCGCGTCGCTTGGTCGGACAACCCTGGCTGGATACGGCTGAGCAGGCAATCGGCATACGGTACGGCAGGCTGGCCGGCGTTCGGCTGCGGCGTCGCTGCGGCGAGAGCGATGGCAATCAATGTATTCAACATGGGAACCTCCTTGTGGATATCGAAGGGGCAGGGGCCGGGCCACGCATCGTTTCCTGTCCAATGACGGTCCCATGGTGCTCGAACTGCAGCAGATCCACCATCGCCGCACGCGACACGATCAGCGCCGGGCTATGCTCGGTGTTTTCACATGATGGATCGTTCAATGCGCGGGATCGTGCTGATGTTGTTGTCGTTGGTATCCGCAGCGCCGCTGTTGGCCGCCGAACCGGCGGCGCAGCCGACGGTCGCGTCGCCGTTGGCCATCGGTGAAACCTTCACCATCCAATCCAAGGCGCTGGGCGAAACCCGCCGCATCAACGTGTACCGCCCGCAGCCGTGGGGTCTGGACCCGAAGACGCCGCTGCCGGTGCTCTACATGCCCGACGGCGGCATCGGCGAGGATTTCCTGCACGTGGCCGGGCTGGTGCAGGTGCTGACCGGCAATGGCAGCATGCGTCCGTTCCTGCTGGTGGGCATCGAAAACACCGAGCGCCGCCGCGACATGACCGGCCCCAGCAATGTGGTGGAGGATCGCAAGATCGCGCCACGCATTGGCGGCTCGGCGGCGTACCGCGATTTCCTGCGCGATGAACTGATGCCGCAGGTGCGCCAGCGTTACCCGACCACCGACGAGCGCGCGCTGATCGGCGAATCGCTGGCGGGCCTGTTCGTGGTCGAGACGCTGCTGCAGGAACCGACCTTGTTCAACAGCTACATCGCGCTGGACCCCAGCCTGTGGTGGAACCGCGGCGCCTTGCTGTCTGGCGCAGGCAAGCAGTTGCCGTCAGTTGCCCGCAGTGGCGCGCGGCTGTTCCTGGCCAGCAGTGGCCAGCCGGAACTGGCCGCGTCGAGCGCACGCTTGGCGGCGGTGCTGCAGCAGGCATCACCGACAACGCTGGTGAAATACCAGCCGCTGCCGGAAGAGACCCACGCGACGATCTACCACCCGGCGGCGCTGCAGGCCTTGCGTACGCTGTTCCCGGCACCGCCGCCGGCCTCGCTCTAAGAGTGGCTTGGCGTGTGGTAACGCTGCGTGTGAGGATGCGGTAGCGGCGCCACCTGCGTGCGTCGCCCGCAACAGGAGAGCGCGGATGCAGCGTGTGCGTGGATGGAGTGTGCTGGCCTGCCTGGCCCTGGCAGGTTGCGCGATGTCGGTGGCGCCGCCGGCAACACAGAATGGAGCCAAGGAGAGCGCGACGGCCGTTCCAGGCGTGGTGCTGCCCGATACCGAATCCCTGCGTGTGCATGACCCGATCGGGCGCGACTATGCCCTGTGGGTGGCGTTGCCTGCCGACTACGCGGCGCAGCCGCAGAAGCGCTATCCGGTGCTGTACGTGACCGATGCGCTGTACAGCTTTCCGCTGGTGCGCAGCGTGCGCAACCTGGTGGGGCAGCAGGGTGTCAACATCGAAGACTTCATCCTGGTCGGCTTGCCGCCGCAGGAAGGCCTGACGTCGAAACAGAGCCGCTCGCGCGACTACACCCCCAGTGATCCTGTGCGCACCCCTGCCGGCTACTACAGCGATGACGTCACCTATGGCGGCGCGGCCCACTACCGCGACTTCCTTGCTGACCACGCGCTGCCGATGATCGATGCGCGCTACCGTACCGATCCGGCCCGACGCGTGTTTGCAGGCCATTCCTACGGCAGTCTGTTCGGCACGTACGTGCTGACCACCCGGCCCGACATGTTCGGCACCTACATCCTGTCCAGTCCGTCGCTGTGGTTCGACCAGGGCCTGCTGCCACGCATGCAGGACGCCGCTGTGATGCCCTCACAGTCCATCCGCGTGCTGCTGTCGGTGGGCGGCTACGAGACGGTCAAGCTGGGGCCGCGCTATTCAACGGGCAACGACATGCTGCGGCAGACCGCCGATTTCGCCGGTCAGCTGCAGCGCAGCGGTCGCAAGCTGCAGGTGGAGAACATCGTGATTGATGACGAAGACCATCTCACTGTGTATCCGCGCGTGATCACCCGCGCGCTGCTACAGGTACTTCCAGGCGAAGGACCGTATACCGGAGGCTGACGGCCAATTCCATCCACGCATGGCGTGGATCTACTGCGATGCGCACCGTTGCGTGAACGGAAAATGCTGCCAGTAGATCCACGCCATGCGTGGATGCACCAGTAGATCCACGCCATGCGTGGATGAATGCCTCACGCGGCCTGTGCATCCGCCGCGGTCAACACGCCGACATCCGCATGCCGGAAGCACAGCCGGATCGCATCCAGCAGCTCGCTCATGTTGTAGGGCTTGGGCAGGAAATGGATGCCGTCGTGCAACTGCGGCAGCACTGCATGCTGGTCCATGCCTGAAGTCACCAGGATCGGCAGCTGGGGATACAGGCTGCGCACGCGGTTGGCTGCTTCAATGCCGCTGATCAGGCCCAGGTTGACGTCGGTGAACAACAGATCGAAACGTTCACCGGCCCCCAGCAGGCCCAGTGCCGCTTCGGCGCTGCTGACCCCCGCCACATGGCAGGCCTGGCTCTCCAGCGCCATCCGGCTCAGTTCACGGGTTTCCTCGGCGTCTTCGATCAGCAGGACGCGTGGTTCAACGTGGCGCTTGGACAGCAGCATGACGCAACAACTCCGGACGGCAGGGCATGAAAGGCGCGCAAGTATGCGCAAGCCCCCAGTGAGCCCCGTGTGCAGGATTGGCTAAGTGGGCGTTACAGCGGGTTGTTGCGCTGACGGCGTACATGCCAGGCGAGTGCCGCAACCGCCAGCAGCGCAGTGCTGATACGCAGGCTGGTGACCTGCCAGTCCAGCGCGACCGCGTTGTCGAGGCTGAACACATTCCAGGCCAGGTTCATCGATATGTGCAGCGCCAGACCGCACCACAGGGTGTTGCCGTCGAGGTGGTCGAGCCAGGCGAAGATGAAACCACCGAAGGCGATCACTACACCGACGAACAGAGCGATGCCGCCGCCGTCGAGGCCACCAAAGCCCAGCCAGTGCACCATGCCGAACAGCACGGCTTGTGGCAGCGCCAGCAGTGGCCACGGGCCGCGCACGATGCGCACCAGCAGCACGAAGCCGAGGCCGCGGAACAGCACTTCTTCGGCCAACGGGAAAAGGACGCCCAGCATCGTCGCGTCCAGCGCCGTCAGTGCGGGATTGACGCGGCCAATCAAGGCCAGCCCCAGCCAGCACGGCAGGCTGGCCAGCAGCACCAGCGCCGGTCCGCGCAGACCGTTGCCACGCAATCCCAGGCTTTCGATCAAGCCCATGCCGCGCGGGCGCAGTGCGGTTGCCAGCAGTACCGCCACGATCACTGCCAGTGCGTTGTCCAGCAGGCTTCCGCCATAGGGGATGGGCAGGGCTGGAATAGGGGCGCCGGCGGCCGCGGACAGGTCGCGTAGATTCAGGCCAAGGCCGACGCCAAGCAGGACCAGCAGCAGCCGCAGTGCACTTGGCAGCCGGGAAGCAACGCTCATGTGCAGGCTCCATGCACGGTGATGGCGCAGTGTGGGACGGGACCGGGGCGGCGGCACGCGCCGGAAGTCCCTGTGCCATCGGTCATGCGTTGCCGCACAGTCATCCGCACGCAGGTACAGTCGAGGCCAGACCGACAGGAGCAATGCGAATGCTGTGCCCCGTGTGCAAGACCCAGACCCTGCAGATGGCCGAGCGCCATGGCATCGAGATCGACTACTGCCCGAGCTGCCGTGGCGTATGGCTGGATCGTGGCGAACTGGACAAGATCATCGAGCGCGCCACTGACGGTGCAGGCGCCGCCATGCCGCCGCCAGGGCCCGCGCCTGTGCAACCGCAGGCCGCACCGCCGCCGGTGATGCACCGCGATACTCGTCATCTCGGCCAGCGCCATGATGACAACCGTGGCCAGTACAGCCAGGGCTACAAGAAGAAAAAGAAGGAGAGCTTCCTCTCCGAGCTGTTCGATTTCTGAGATGGCTCAGGGCCGGCGCAGGATGAATTCACGGTCGCGGCTGTCGCCGACGATGAAGTCGTACTCGCCGGCCTTGCTGCAGCCGTAGCGCGCGTAGAAGCGCTGCGCACCGAAGTTCTCTTCCCACACGCCCACCCATAGGGTGCGGCGCTGTGGCTGGTCCAGCCAGGCCATGAACGCATCCATCAGCCGCGCGCCGTGGCCACCGTTCTGGTGGCTGGCCAGGATGTACAGGCGCTTGAGTTCGACGTCGCCATCGCGCGCGTCCGCATGCGGCAGGGTGTTGGCACCGGCGGCCAGATAGCCCACCACCGTTTCACCCTCCAGCAGCAGCCACACCGCACTGCGCGGGTCGGATAGCTCGACCTGCTGCGGTGCGCTGCCGTAGTGATCCTGCAGGAAGGTATGCAGGTCCTGCGGCGGATAGGAATCGCCCCAGGTTTCGGTATAGGTGGCGATGGCGATCGCCGACAGGGCGTCGACGTCGGCAAGGGTGGCGCGGCGGATATGCAACGGCATGGTGCAGCCTGCAATGGAACGTGCGGCAGTGTAGCCGGCCCCGGCGGTTGCCGGGGCTGGCTAGTGCTCACGATTGCCTGCTCAGAACCACATGCGGATGCCGGCGACCCAGCGCGTATCGCGTGCATGGTCGCCTGCATAGTCTGCCGTGTCGCCGAACGCGCGTTCGTGGCTGATGCCGATGTACGGCGCGAAGCGGCGGCTGAACTCGTAGCGCAGGCGCAGGCCGGCTTCGACCTTGTTGAGGCCGCGGCCGATGCCGTACTCCGGTTCATCCTTGCTGGCCACGGTCGCTTCCAGCAGGGGCTGCAGGATCAACCGGTTGGTCAACAGCACGTCGTATTCGATTTCGGCCTTGGCCAGCAGCTGGCCACCGGAACCGGCATACAGCGTGGCCGAGCTTTCGAACTTGTACGGTGCCAACCCCTGGATGCCGATCGCCGCCCAGGTGCGTGAATCAGCGGGGCGGAAGTCCTGGCGTACGCCGACCAGCACGTCCCACCACGGTGAAATGGCACGCCCGTAGAGTGCTTCCACGCCCGACGATTCCGTGCGGCCGTTGCTGCGTTCGCCATCGGTGCGCAGCCACAGTCGATTGATGTTGCCGCCGATCCAGCCGCTGGCCTCCCAGGCCTGGCCGTTGCCGTTCTTTCCATCCCAGTGCTCCAGGCGATCAATCAGCAACAGGCTGTGGATTTCCGGCGCGTGCTCCATCGCACCATGCGCGATGGGCGGGAACGCGGCCGCACGATCGGCATCGGTGAGGACCGGGATCGGTTCGCGCGGCGCGGTCGGCGCGGGTGTGCCGTGGCCCATTTTTGAATGATCCATCGCGCCATGGTCCATCGTTGAATGGTCCGTCGCGCCGTGATCCATCTTCGAGTGGTCCATCTTCGAATGATCCACGTCGGCAGCTGCCGCTGGCGTGGTATCGGCAGCAGGCGAGGGCGCTGTCATGTCATGACCGGCATGGGACTGGGCGAACGCGGGCATCGCGGCCAACACGCCGAGAGCCAACAGGCTTGGAGCAAGCAGGGAGCGGCTCATTCTTCGATCCTCACTTCGCGCATCATGCCTGCTTCCATGTGGTACAGCAGATGGCAGTGATAGGCCCAGCGACCGAGTGCATCGGCGCGCACGCGATAGGTACGGCGCGTGCCGGGTGGCATGTCGATGGTGTGCTTGCGCACCTGGAATTCACCCTGCGCGTTCTCCAGATCGCTCCACACGCCATGCAGATGGATCGGGTGCTGCATCATGGTGTCGTTGACCAGCACGATGCGCATGCGCTCGCCGTAGTTCAGCCGCAGCGGTTCGGCACCGGCGAAGGGAATGCCATCGAACGACCAGGAGAACTTCTCCATGTGGCCGGTCAGGTGCAGCTCGATCTCGCGGCCGGGCTCGCGGCCATCGGGGTCTTCGAACAGGCTGCGCATTGCACCATAGGTGAGCACCTGGCGGCCATTGTCGCGCAGGCCGATGCCGGGGTCGTCCAGCTTCGGCTCGGTGGCCGAACTCTGCATGTCCACCAGCGGGTTGTTGCGCTCGCTGGCGGGATGCTTCGGCGCCTTGCTGGCGGCATCGCCACCGCCGTGTGCGCCGTGACCCATGCTGGCGCCGCAGGCGCCTTCCATGCCCTTCATCGCCGCCATGTCGTGGCCGCCGTGGCCCCCGCCGCCCATGTCATGACCCATGTCGCTCATCGTCAGCAGCGGGCGCGGGTCGCGCGCGGGAATCGGTGCCTGCAGGCCATGACGCACGGCGAGGGTGCCGGCGGCATAGCCGGTGCGGCCCATGTCCTGGCAGAAGATGGTGAAGGCATCCTGGCCGCTGGGTTCCACCAGTACGTCGTAGGTTTCGGCCGGGGCGATGCGGAACTCGTCGATGCTGACCGGATGGATGTACTGGCCGTCGGCGGCGACCACGGTCATCTTCAGGCCAGGGATGCGCACGTCGAAGTAGGTCATCGACGCGCCATTGATGAAGCGCAGCAGCACCTTTTCGCCACTGCGGAACAGCCCGGTCCAGTTGCCGGCAGGCGCAGTCCCGTTCATCAGGTAGGTGTAGGTGTGCGCGTTGATGTCGGAGATGTCGCTGGGCGTCATCCGCATCCGGCCCCACATGCCGCGGTCGGACAGTGCGGCCGACCAGCCATCGCGACGGGCGTCGCGCAGGAAGTCGGGCAGGGTCCGCTTGTAGTAGTTGTCGTGTTCGGCGAGCTTCTTCATGCGCCGGAACAGCGCGCCAGGATCCATGTCGGTCCAGTCGGACAGCATGATCACGTGCTCGCGGTCATGCCGGTAGGGTGCGGGCTCTGCCGGGTCGATGATCAGCGCACCGTACAGCCCTGCCTGTTCCTGGAACAGCGAATGGCTGTGATACCAGTAGGTGCCGGACTGCTTGAGATCGAAGTGGTAGTGGTAGGTCTCGCCGGGGCCGATGCCGTTGAAGCTCAGGCCGGGTACGCCATCCATGTTGGCCGGCAGCAGGATGCCGTGCCAGTGGATGGAGGTGGGGTGCTGGCCGAGCGTGTTGCGTACGAACAGGTCCACGGTCTGGCCTTCGCGCCAGCGCAGGATCGGTGCCGGCAGCGAGCCGTTGACGGTGATCGCCGGGCGGGTACGGCCGGTGAAGTTGGCCAGCGACTCGCCGATGGCCAGTTCGACGCGGGTATCGCTGATGACCGCCGGCGCGCCGGCCAGGCGTGGCGTGGCGGAGGCAGCGGCGAGCGCGCGCTGCGGGATGCCGGCTGCGGCGATGCCGGCAACCACGCCGCCAGCGGCGATGCCCTGTACGAAAAGACGGCGCGACGGCATGGGCACAGCGCCCGGGCCGGGAGGAATTCGGGTACTCATGGTGGTGACTCCAAACACGGAAAGACGCCAGCGCGGGGCCGGCTTCAGTGCGCAGCGCGCACGAGGCGTGTTGGATCAGCCGATGGGAGGGCGTGAGATCGGCGGCAGCGGCGGTGCCGGGCGGCCGTTGGCAGGCATCGGCTGCGGGGTCAAGGAAAGCCCGGGGCCGGCCAGGAATGGCAGTGCCTGCACCGCCAGCAGCGGATGCTGGGCGCAGCTGCGCACGCAGTCCTTGATCTGGCAGTGCGCGTCATGGGCGGGGGCCTTGGCCTGCGGCGCCTCGTCGGCGGTCATGCCGGCGTGGTGATGGCAGTCCGCGTCGCCCTCATCGGTCATCGCCGAGGTCATCGCGTGGGCCATGCGGCCCATCTCTTCGTGCCCACTGGCCATGGCCGCGTTCAGCCCGTTGAGCAACAGGCTGAGCATGAGCACGACACGTAGCAGGGTCGAGGCGAGGGACATGGCGTCAATTTAGCCGCAAGCGGGGCCGGATGCACTTCATGCTGAATGGTGTGTTCAAGGTTGGAGCTGCACCAATGTAGTGCCGAGCCCATGCTCGGCTGCTTCAGCGCGAACGGCAGCCGAGCGTGGGCTCGGCTCTACAGGGGCATCAGCGTACGGTTGGCGCTACCCTTCCTCGCGCACGACCTCCACCAGGCGCGGGCCATAGCGGCTGAGCTTGGTGCCGCCGATGCCACCGACCCGGGCCAGCTCGTCCAGCGAGGTCGGGCGCTGTTCGGCGATGTTGCGCAGGGTGCTGTCGTGGAAGATCACGAAGGCCGGTACGTTCTGCTCGCGCGCCAGCTCGGCGCGCAGGCCGCGCAGCGCGTTGAACAGGGCCAGGTCCTGTGGCAGCACCGACAGGCCGGTGCGCTGCGCGCTGCGTTCGCGACCGGTGCTGGCACTGACCGCATCACGGCGCATGCTGATCTGGCGGCGACCGGTCAGCACATCGCGGCTGGCATCGGTCAGGCGAAGGCCGCCGTGGCCCTCGCTGTCCACTTCCAGCAGGCTGGCAGCCACCAGCTGGCGGAACACGCTGCGCCAGGTGCGCGCATCCAGGTCGCGGCCGATGGCGTAGGTGCTCAGCTTGTCGTGGCCCTGCTGCTTGACCTTCTCGTTCTCGCTGCCGCGCAGGACGTCGATCAGGTGGCCGACGCCGAAGCGCTGGCCACTGCGGTACACGCAGCTCAAGGCCTTCTGCGCGGGGATGGTGGCATCCCAGGCGGCCGGCGGGGTCAGGCAGTTGTCGCAGTTGCCGCAGGGCTTGGGATAGGTTTCACCGAAACCGGCCAGAAGCACCTGGCGGCGGCATTGCATGGATTCGCAGTAGCCCAGCAGATGGTCCAGCTTGGAGCGCTCCAGCTGCTTGCGTTCTTCGCTGGCCTCGGACTGCTCGATCATCTGCTTGAGAAGCACCACATCGCCCAGCCCGTAGCAGAGCCAGGCCTCGGCAGCGTCGCCATCGCGGCCGGCGCGGCCGGTCTCCTGGTAGTAGCCTTCCATCGACTTGGGCAGGTCGGTGTGGGCGACGAAGCGCACGTCCGGCTTGTCGATGCCCATGCCGAAGGCGATGGTCGCGCACATCACAATGCCGTCTTCGCGCAGGAACCGGCGCTGGTTGTTGGCACGCACTTCCGAGGGCAGGCCTGCGTGGTAGGGCAGGGCATTGAAACCCTGCGTGCACAGGAACTCGGCGGTTTCCTCCACCTTGCGCCGTGACATGCAGTAGACGATGCCGGCCTCGCTGCGATGGCTGCGCAGGAAATCGCTCAGCTGCTTGCGGGCGTTGTCCTTCTGCACCACGGTGTAGCGGATGTTGGGGCGGTCGAAGGAGCTGACGAAGTGACGTGCTTCGGCCAGGTCCAGACGCTCGGCGATCTCGCGCTGGGTCGGCGGGTCGGCGGTAGCGGTCAGGGCGATCCGCGGAATCTCCGGCCAGCGCTCGTGCAGGACGGTCAGCTGCCGGTATTCGGGGCGGAAGTCGTGGCCCCATTGCGACACGCAATGGGCTTCGTCGATGGCGAACAGGGCGATCCGGCTGCGCGACAGCAGCGACAGGAAGCGGCCGGTCAGCAGGCGCTCGGGGGCGACATAGAGCATGTCGAGCTCACCGGCGAGCAGTTCGCGTTCGACCCGGCCGGCCGTTTCGGCGTCCAGGGTCGAGTTCAGGAATTCAGCGCGCACGCCGAGCTGGCGCAGGGCTTCGACCTGGTCCTGCATCAAGGCGATCAGCGGCGAGATGACGATGCCACAGCCGTCACGCAGCAGGGCGGGCACCTGGTAGCACAGCGACTTGCCGCCACCGGTAGGCATCAGCACCAGGGCATCGTGACCGGCAGCCACATGCTCCACGATGTCCTGCTGCGGACCACGGAAATCGTCGTAACCAAAGACGCGGCGGAGCAGGTCGTGCGCGGGACGGGAAGCCATCCGGCTAGTTTACCCCGGCGGGGGTTCGGCCGGGTTGCACCCGGCGCCTGCTTCGAGCCAGAGCAACGTCAAAGGCAACAGCCGGCTCTGGGGTGATCCGTGGTTTGGCGGGGCGGTGTCGGATTGCGGGGACGCCGCAAGTACGTCCCTGTAGGCTTGGCCGCGGCATCCATGCCGCGGACACCCCGCAATCCGACACCGCCCCACCCCCGACAGATCGCCAGTGACGGTGGGGCCATCCACGCGATGCGTGGATCAAAATCCATCGAAATCGAACATTTCGAGATCGAAACGAAAAGAGCCGAGCATGGCTCGGCTCTACAAGGGCAGGCAGATCGCGGAAAACTGTCGAAGGCGGGGTGGGTCCGGTTGCGGGGGCGTGAGCGCCATGGATGGCGCGACCGAGCCTCCATGGACGGATTCACGGCGTCCCCCGCAACCGGACCCACCCCGCCAACCCACAGGAAACCAGCTTTTGCTTCGGCCGTTGCCGTTGCCGTTGCCGTTGCCTCTGCGGGTGCAGGGCGCCGCCCTGCCGAACCCCCAAATCCTTACTGGAGAAGGGAACGCAGCATCCAGGCGTACTTCTCGTGGGTCTGCAGGCGCTGGGTCATCAGATCCTCGGTCGGGGCGTCGTCAGCGTCGTCGGCCACATCCAGCACTTCACGTGCCGTACGGCATACCGCTTCGTTGGCGACCACCAACTGGCGTACCATTTCACGCCAGTCCGCACTGTCGGTCAGGCCCGGCTCCTCGACGATCGAGGTCAGCGCAGCAAATTCCCGGTAGGAGCCCGGGGCATTGAAGCCCAGTGCGCGGATGCGCTCGGCCACATCGTCCAGTGCCGCCCACTGCTCGGTGTACTGCGTCTCGAACATGGTGTGCAGCGAGTTGAACATCGACCCGGTGACATTCCAATGGAAGTTGTGGGTTTTCAGGTAGAGCGTGAACGCATCGGCCTGGAACCGCGCCAAACCGTCGGCGATCTTCTTGCGGTTGCCCTGGGTGATCCCGATATCGATGTTGGGGGCCGAAGGCGCGGAAGCCGCAAGCTTCTGCTTGCCGGTCTTGGGCTTGGTCGTGCTCTTGGTCTTCGCCATGGGGTTCCTCCTTGTGGAATCGTTGGCCTTCACAATAAATCAGTCTTGATGACTGGTCGCATTCAAAGTTTTAAACGAACCGATTGATGAACGCTATCGACAAAATGCCGCAGTCCCGTCAGCGCCAACAGCGTGCCGCCATCGACGGCGCCATGAGCCGCGACCGTGGACGATTGCTGGGAATGCTCTCGCGTTGCCAGGCCAAGCCACAGGATGCGGCGCTGGCCGCCAGCTTCGAGCAGGCCTTGCAGGTTTCGGTGCAGCGCCGGCAGGCGCGGGCGCAACAACAGCCGGCCATTACTCTGGACCCTCAGCTGCCGATTGCGCGTGAAGCCGAGACCATCACCCAGTTGATCCGCGACCATCAGGTGGTGGTGATCGCCGGCGAAACCGGTTCGGGCAAGACCACACAGCTGCCGAAACTGTGCCTGGCCGCCGGCCGTGGCCAGGCGGGCATGATCGGCTGCACGCAGCCGCGACGGATCGCCGCACGTGCGGTGGCCAGCCGAGTCGCACAGGAGCTGCAGAGTGAACTGGGCCAGTTGGTGGGCTACCAGGTGCGCTTCAACGACAAGGTCGGCGAAGACACCCGCATCAAGTTCATGACCGACGGCATCCTGCTGGCCGAAATCGCCAGCGATCGCTGGCTGTCGAACTACGACACGATCATCGTCGACGAAGCGCACGAACGCAGCCTCAACATCGACTTCCTGCTCGGCTATCTCAAGCAGCTGCTGCGCAAACGCCCGGACCTGAAGCTGATCGTCACGTCGGCGACCATCGACACCGAGCGTTTCGCCCAGCATTTCGACAACGCGCCGGTGATCAGCGTCGAAGGCCGCACCTATCCGGTGGAGGTGCGCTATCGCGCGCTGGAAGGCGAGGGCGAAGACCAGGGCGAGCGCACGGTCAACGATGCGATCGTCTCGGCCATCGATGAAATCACCCGCCTGGATTCGCGCGGTGACGTGCTGATCTTCCTGCCGGGCGAGCGCGAGATCCGCGATGCGCACCAGTCGCTGGAGCGGCGCAAGTACCGTAATACCGAAGTGCTGCCGCTGTACGCACGGCTGTCCAATCAGGACCAGGACCGGGTGTTCAACCCGGGTCCGAACCGACGCATCGTGCTGGCCACCAACGTGGCCGAGACCTCGCTGACGGTGCCGCGCATCCGCTATGTGGTCGACCCCGGTTTCGCCCGCGTCAAGCGTTACAGCCCGCGCAACAAGCTTGACCGCCTGCACATCGAGCCGATCTCGCAGGCCAGTGCCAACCAGCGCAAGGGCCGCTGTGGCCGCGTGGCCGAGGGCATCTGCTATCGCCTTTATGCCGAGGCCGATTTCCAGGCACGGCCGGAGTTCACTGATCCGGAAATCCGTCGTTCCAGCCTGGCCGGGGTGATCCTGCGCATGCTGCAGCTGGGCCTGGGCCGCATCGAGGACTTCCCGTTCCTTGAGGCGCCGGATGAGCGGGCCGTCGCTGATGGTTGGCAGCATCTGACCGAGCTGGGGGCGATCGACAACGAGCGCCATCTGACCGCAATCGGCAAGCAGATGGCACGCCTGCCGGTGGACGTGAAACTTGCGCGCATGCTGGTGGCCGCACAGGCGGCCGGCTGCCTGCGGCCGATGCTGGTGATCGCCTCGTTCCTGGGTATCCAGGATCCGCGCGAACGCCCGCCCGAAGCGCGTGGCGCGGCTGATAACGCACATGCGCAGTTCGCTGACGGCCGCTCTGAATTTGTCGGTGTGCTGCGCCTGTGGGATGCCTATCGTCAGTCCCATGAGGATCTGACCCAGTCCAAGCTGCGCGACTGGTGTGGCCGCCATTTCCTCGGTTTCCTGCGCATGCGTGAATGGCGCGAGCTGCACCGGCAGCTGCGCCTGCTGTGCGAGGAACTGGGCTGGAAAGAAGAGACCAATGAGGTATCGATGGCGCCGCTGCTGGCTGGCAGCAGTGCCCCGCCAGCCGCACGCGACGATGCCACTGCGGTGAAGGCGACCCGAGGCCAGCTGCACCGCGCCGCGCGCCTGGCCCGCGAGGGCAAGTCCGAAGCAACTCCGGCACCGGTTGCTGCCCGCGCACAGAAAGATCAGGCTCCGGAGGGCGGTGGTTACAGCGAACGCGTTCGCGCTGCTGCCTACCAGACCCTGCATCGGGCCTTGGTGGCGGGCCTGCCCACGCAGATCGGCCATCGCAGCGAGAAGGGCGATTTCCAGGCGCCGCGCCAACGCCGTTTCCTGCCGTTCCCCGGCTCGACGCTGTCCAAGCGGCCGCCGCCGTGGCTGCTGGCAGCCAACCTGCTGGATACGCAGAAGGTATGGGGCATGACCCTGGCGGCGATCGAGCCGGACTGGGTGATCGCCGAACTGCCGCACCTGCTGCTGCGCAAGCACTTCGATCCGCACTGGTCGCGTGCGCAGGGCCAGGTGCTGGCCTCCGAACAGATCAGCCTGTTCGGGCTGGTGCTGGCACCGAAGAAACCGGTGCATTACGGCCGCATCAATGCCGGCGAAGCGCACGACATCTTCGTGCGCCAGGCGCTGGTGACCGGTGAGATCAACACCCGCGCCAGCTTCGTGGCGGACAACCAGAAGGTGCTGGAGCAGGCGCGCGAGGAAGAAGCCAAGCTGCGCCGTGCCGGCATCGTTGCCGATGAGGACTGGCAGGCACGCTGGTACCTGGACCGGGTGCCGCCGCAGATCCACTCCGCGTCTGGACTGGACGCGTGGTGGAAGGCGTTGCCACCGGAACAGCGCAAGGGACTGCACTGGTCGCTGATGGATCTGCTGCCGGGCGAAGGCAGCGAGCAGGAGCGCTACCCGAAGTACCTGGCACTGGGCCAGGCGCGGCTGCCGCTGCACTACCGCTTCGAGCCCGGGGCCGAAGATGACGGCGTGACCCTGGACGTTCCGCTGCATCTGCTCAATGCATTGGATGCGGTGCAGTTGGGATGGCTTGCGCCCGGTTTCGTTGCCGACAAGGCGGCGGCGTTGATCCGCAGCCTGCCCAAGGCGATGCGGCGCAATTACGTGCCTGCGCCGGATTTCGCGCGCGCGTTCTACGAAGCGTTCTCGCAACCCAGCGCCGATGCGATCACCGGTGAGCTGGCGCGCTTCCTGTCACGGGCAACCGGGGCAAGCGTGGCCGCGACCGATTTCGAGCCCGGTTCAATCGAGCCGCACCTGCACATGAACCTGCGCCTGCGCGATGAGCAGGGCAAGGTGCTGGCAACATCGCGCGACCTCGATCTCCTGCGTGCGAAGTTCGGTGGCCGTGCCGGCGATGCGTTCGCCGCGCGTGCTGGGCGCGAGATGGCGGCCGATGGTCTGCGCACGTTCCCGGCCACGCCGATTCCGCTGCAGGTACCGGGCGAGGCGGGCGTGCCGGCCTATCCCGCACTGAAGGATGAGGGTGACAGCGTCGCATTGCGTATCTACGCAGATCGTCAGCAGGCCGAGGAATTACACCCGCTCGGCGTGCGCCGATTGCTGGAGATCGGGCTGGGCGAGAAGATCAAGCAGGCACGCAAGCAGTTGCCGGTCGCAGCGAAAACCGGCCTGTTGTACGCCTCGATCGAAACCCAGGAACGCCTGCGTGGCGATCTGGTCGATGCGGCGATGAATGCCGTGCTGGCCGACGGCCTGGGCGATATCCGCGATGCGGCGACATTCGAGCAGCGTCGCGAACACGCGGCAAAAACGCTGTTCGGTGAAGCCATGCAGCGGTTGAAGCTGGCCGAGTCGATCCTTGCACTGGTGGCCGAGTTGAAGCCGATGCTGGAGGCGCCGTTGATGGGCTGGGCGCGCGGCAATCTGGATGACATGGAAGCCCAGCTGGTCGGGCTGATCCATCCGGGTTTCCTGCGCGACACGCCGGCTGACGCCCTGGCGCAGTACCCGCGCTACCTGAAAGCGATGATCCTGCGCACAGAACGCGCCAAGCGCGATCCGCCGCGCGACCAGGCACGCATGCTGGAACTGCATCCGTTCCTGGAGGCATTGCAGGTGGGCGAGCAGCAGGGCCTGCGCGAGCGGCCGCAGTGGCAGGCACTGCGCTGGGACCTGGAAGAGCTGAGGGTGTCGTTGTTCGCGCAGGAACTGGGCGCGCGTACTGGTGTTTCGGCGAAGAAGCTGGCGCAGCGGGTGACAGCACTGCGCCAGGCCTCGTAAGCCTTGGCTTGACCCCGCCGGGTGCTCGCCGGTGGGGTCAAGCGGAATGCCGTCCACGCATGGCGTGGATCTACCGCCGGTCTCGGCGGTAGCGGTCGATGGCGCCGTTACTTGGTGCGGCGCACCTTGGGCTGGGTGTTCACGCCTTCGACCTTCAGGTACCACACCCCCATTACTCCGGGGCTGATGCTGACCTTCGGCGATTGCTTGCGCACGCCGGAGACCGAGGTGGCATCGGTCTGTTCCCACTGCTGGCCATTGTCCAGCACGTAGATCCGGCCCTGGCCGAAACCGCGGAACTCGCCCTGCAGCACCCCGCTGATCGGCTCGTTGCTGCCGAAGTCGAAGAAACCGCGGGTCTTCACGATCACTTCCTGGCGGCCTTCCTCGCGCGCTTCTTCGCGCACCGCAGCGACGGCCTCGGTGGTGGCGGCTTCAACCTTGCCCTGCAGCCAGCGGTTCAGCGTGGCCAACTCGGCGGCATTGAGCTTGTCCAGGCCTGCGGCCTTGAATTCGGCCGGCGACATCTGCTGCTGCAGGTCGCCCTGCACCACGCGCTGGGCCAGCGCGGGTGCCGACAGGGACAGCAGCACAGCGGCACAGGCCAGCAGGCGCGGGCGGAAAGGCAGGGTGATCGAAGGCATGCGGAACTCTCCCGTGGATGTCGGCGAGTGTAGCGGCATGTCCACATTCCCGGCGATGGTGGCCGTGGCGATTGTTCCTGAACGGCTGCGGCGCTAGTGTAGGGGCTTCTGTCTTGCCTGCTCGATGCTGTGAACCGCGCTTCCGTCCCCGGCCTGGATGCCTTGTTGAACCGTCCCTCGGCAGCCGTGCTGCCGGCTCCGCTGCGCCAGGCCCTGCGCGGGCACTGGGAAGCGCCGGACTGCGACCCGCAGATGCGTGCCAGCTGGTCGGTGCTGGGCGATACCCTGGACGCGCTGGCACTGCTCTCGGCAGACGAGGGCGCCGTGGTGGCGGCCCTGCTGTTCGATCTGCCGGGCCTGCGCGTTCACCTCGACACACTGCCGTTGGGCAGCCACAAAGCAGCGGTGATCGGCCTGCTCGACGGCCAGGATGCGGCCGACCCTGTGTGGGCCCTGCATGCCGGGCGCGAGGCGGGCCGCAACAGCGAAGGCCTGCGCCGGTTGCTGCTGGCCATCATCCGTGACCTGCGGGTGGTGCCGATCCTGCTGGCCCGGCAGCTGGCGCGCATGCGCGCGGCCGACAAGCTTGATGAGGAACAGCGCCGCGCGCTTGCCCAGTTGACCCGCGACATCCATGCGCCCTTGGCCAACCGGCTGGGCATCTGGCAGTTGAAATGGGAACTGGAAGACCTGGCGTTCCGCCACCTGGAACCGGACACCTACCGGCGCATCGCGCGCGAGGTCGACGAAACGCGCATCGCCCGCGAGCGCTACGTCGAGAACGTGAAGAAGGTGCTGTCGCGCGAACTGGGCGTGCAGGGGATCCGCGCCGAGGTCAGTGGCCGGCCCAAGCACATCTACAGCATCTGGCGAAAGATGCAGAAGAAGCGTCTGGCCTTCGACCAGCTGTATGACATCCGTGCGGTACGGGTGATGGTCGACGACGTGGCCGCCTGCTACGCCGCGCTCGGCGTGGTGCATGCGCTGTGGGCGCCGGTGCCGAGCGAGTTCGACGATTACATCGCCCGGCCCAAGGCCAACGATTACCGCTCGCTGCACACGGCGGTGGTTGGCCCGGAAGGGCGCACCATCGAAGTACAGATCCGGACCCACGACATGCACGCGCAGGCCGAGCTGGGCGTGGCCGCGCACTGGAAATACAAGGAAGGCGGCAAGGGCGCGGAGAAGTCGTTCGATCGCAAGATCACCTGGATGCGCCAACTGCTGGAGCAGGCACAGGACGGGCAGGGCAATGAACTGGCCGGGGCGCTCGATGCCGAGCTGACCGAGGACCGTGTCTATGCGCTGACCCCGAAGGACGAGGTGCTGGACCTGCCGCAGGGTGCCACACCGCTGGATTTTGCTTACCAGGTGCACACCATGGTCGGGCATCGCTGCCGTGGCGCCAAGGTCAACGGCCGCATCGTGCCGTTGACCTACCGGCTGCGCAGCGGTGATCGGGTCGAGATCCTGACCGGCAAGGAGGCCGACCCGCGCCGCGACTGGCTGATGCCGGCCAACGGCTTCCTGGCCAGCAACCGCTCGCGCGAGAAGGTGCGCAGCTGGTTCCACAAGCTGGACCGTGCGCGCAACGTGCAGGCGGGGCGCGAGTTGCTGGAGCGCGAACTGAAGCGCTTGGGCCTGCAGCATGCGGACCTGTCCGCGGCGGCGAAGAAATTCCATGCCGACAGTGTTGACGACCTGTACATCCAGGTCGCCCTCGGCGATACCGGCCCCAACCAGGTCAGCCGTTCGCTGCTGGAAGCCGAGCGTGCGGCCAGCCAGCCGGTCGCACCGCCGACCCTGCCGCGGCCGACCGCGCGCCGCGAGAACCTCGGCAAGTCCAAGTTCACCGTACAGGGTGTGGGCAATCTGCTGGTGCAGCTGGCGCGCTGCTGCCAGCCGGTGGCCGGTGAACCGATTGTCGGCTACCTCACCCGTAGCCGGGGTGTCACGGTGCATCGTGCAGACTGCGTCGCACTCGCACGACTGGCCGCGACCAGCCCGCAGCGGATCCTGCCGGTGGAATGGGGCCAGGCCGGCGGTGGCTATGAAGTGGACGTGGTGGTCGACGCGGTTGACCGCCGTTGGCTGCTGAAGGACATCACCAACCTGATCGCACAGGAAGACGCCTACGTGCTGGACATCCACAGCGACAACGTCCGCAACAGTGGCCGCGCGCATCTGCGCCTGCGGCTGAAGGTCAGCGACTACGGCCAGTTGTCGAACCTGCTGGGCAAGCTCGATGCGTTGCCGGGTGTCAGCGAGGCGCGTCGTCTGGGCTGAGCTTCACGCTGCCCCGGCTACCCTGCACGCATGGAACGCGAGCCCCCGCATCGCTCACACGGCGCCGCACATCCGGCGCTCGATCGCGTTCGCCGTGAAAGCCGCTGGTGGTGGCTGCAGGCGCGCCATGCACGCCGGGTGTGGCGTTGGGCGCTGTTGGCTGCTGCAGCGGTGTTCGTGCTGCTGGTGCTGGTGCGCAAGCCGCTGGCGGACTGGTTCTGGGATGAGCCACAGATAGAGCAACTGCTGGTCGAGGGCGATCGCGCGCTGGCAGAAGGTCGCTTGACCGCGGGCGACGGCAGCGGCGCGCGTGAACGCTACCAGGCGGTGCTGGCCCTGGATGGCGACCGCCCGCAGGCGCGGCAGGGCTTGGCCCGCACCGGCGCGGCGGCGCTGCAGCACTCACGTGAGCGACTGCAGGCAGGCGACCTGGACGGCTGCGCGCAGGCGCTGGCGCTGGCGCGTGAGCTGCAGGTGCCGCGCGCCGAGGCAGACGCGGTGGCGCAGCAGCTGCAGGCACGTCGTCGCGCCGGCGCTGGCATCGGCGCGTTGCTTGCGCAGGCCCGCAATGCCTTTGCCGCGGGGCGGCTGGACGACGGCGACAGCAGCGCGTTGCCGTTGTTCCAGCGTGTGCTGACCCTGCAGCCGGACAACCTGCCTGCGCTGGAAGGCCGCGAGGATGCATTGAGCGATTTACTGCAGCAGGCGCGCGCGCAGGCCGCGCGCGGCGAACTGGCCACGGCCGCTGCCATCCTGCAGCGTGCGCGCCAGTTCGATGCAGGTCATTCCGAGCTTCCTGCCAGCCAGGAGGCGCTGGCCCAGGCCGTAGACCAACGGCTGCAGCAGGGCCAGCGTGCGCTCAAACGGCAGCAGCTCGAGACGGCCGCAGACAGTTTCCAGGCCGTGCTGGCGGTCACCTCCGATGATCCCATTGCACTGCGTGGGCGCGAGCAGACCGTGCAGGCGTTGCTGGCGCGCAGCCAGAAGCGGGCGGACGACTTCCAGTTCGAGGCGGCCGACAAGGACGCTGCGCTGGCCGCGGGGCTGGGCGCCTCACAGGCAGCGCAGCAGCAGCTGGCACAGCGCCTGCAGCGTGCGCGGCAGGCGCGTCAGTCATTGCAGCAGCCAGGCATCAGCACGGCCCAGCGTGAGCGCCAGTTGCGCGATCGGTTGCGCCAGATCGAGCGCGCCGAGCGTGCTGGACAGTGGATCAGCCCCCCCGGCCACAGCGCCTTCGATGCGCTCCGCGAAGCGCAGGCACTGGCGCCGCGCGATAGCCGGGTCAAGGCGGCGGCAGCGCGCCTGCTGCCCGCCAGCAGGTCCTGCTTCGATGACAACCTGCGACAGAACCGGGTGCAGGCTGCAGGCGCCTGTCTGCAGGCCTGGCAGACGCTGGCGCCGACGGCTGCGGGATTGCCCGATGCGCGTTCCCGCCTGGCACAGCGCTGGCTGGCGATCGGCAGCGAACGGCTGGGTCGCGGGGATGTGGAATTTGCCGAACGTGCACTGGAACAAGCGAACCAGCTCGGTGCCGGTCCGGCCACCGCCGAATACCAGCAACTACAGCAGCGGCTGCGCGACATCGGCACCGTGCCCCCGTGACCCGATGGGTCGCGTCGACGCAGCTATAGTAGTGGCCCCCTGTTGCCTTGCCCTGGATAGTAGATGACCGTTCTTGTTTCCGGCGCGACCAGTCAGATCGGTCGTTACCTGTTGCCGCGGCTCGTCCAGGCTGGCATGGGTGTGCAGGCGGTAAGCCGACATCCGCAGGCGGAGCAGGCAGGGGTGCAGTGGCTGGATGGCGACCTGCACGCTGCACTGGATCAGAGGGGGCCGCAGGTCTGGCAGGCCATCGCCAGCTCCAGCCCGATGGAGCTCTGGGCACAATGGTTGTCGCGGCAGACGGTGGCACCTGCACCCAGGATCATCGTCACCAGTTCGATGAGCGTGCTCACCAAGCAGGAGTCCGCGCAGGCCGATGAGCAGGATGTGGTCGCAATGCTGCAGCGCGGGGAACGGGGCCTGATTGCGCAGGCCGAGCGTCTTGGCATGGAGTGGACGATCCTGCGGCCAACACTGATCTACGGCGCAGGGATCGATCGCAGCATTTCCCCGATCGTGGCCCGCGCACGCCGTCTTCGCGTGTTTCCCATTCCGATGACCCACGGCATGCGTCAGCCGGTGCACGCCGACGATATCGCCCAGGCCATGGTGCAGGCCATCCGTACCGGTGGCGCCGCAGGTCGGGTGTTGGAAATCGGTGGCGGTGAGCGGTTGCCTTACCACGAGATGTTCCGTCGCATGCGTGCCAGCTTGGTGGAATCGACCCTGCCTGTGCCACTCCCGGATCTGTCGCTGCGCGCGCTGGCTGCGGTTCTGCCGCGCGCGCGGGGCCCGGTGTCGCGCCTGCAGCAGGACCTGATCGCCGACAACGGCGAATTGACGGCGCTGCTGGGTGTGCGGCCGCGCCCTTTCCGGCCGGATGCCGGTACCTGGCAGCCCATGACCCCTGAGATGGCAACCGCACGCGTTGCCGCCTCTCCGCCAGGGGCAGTGGCATGACCTCGGTGCGTCCCAGCGTGGGTGTCGCGCTGTGTACCTACAACGGTGCGCGCTACCTGCAGGTGCAGCTGGACAGCATCCTGGCGCAGAGCGAGCCGGTGGATGAGGTGGTCATCGGCGATGATGGCTCTTCGGACCAGACCATGGCCCTGCTGCAGGTATTCAGCGGCCGGGCGGGCGCGATGGGGATCCGCGTCGAGGTCGTGCAGCATGCACGCAATCTCGGTTACATCCTGAATTTTGCCGATGCGCTGCAGCGCTGTCGGTCCGACATCCTGTTCCTGTGCGACCAGGACGACGTCTGGTATGTCGATCGGGTCGCAACTTACCTGCAAAGGTTCCAGGCCGATCCGGGCCTGCTGCTGCTGCACAGCGATGCGCGCCTTGTCGACGGCGATGGCGTTGCGCTGGGTGGACACCTGCTTGAGGTGCTGGGAGTGCATCCAGCCGAGGTGGCGCTGGAGCGATCCGGGCTTGTGATCGACGCGCTTCTGCTGCGCAACTTCATTACCGGAGCAACGTGCGCGCTGCGCCGGGGGCTGCTGGAGCGTGCGCTGCCGATCGCTCCGTGCTGGAGCCACGACGAATGGCTGGCGGTGGTCGCCTCGCTGGACGGTGGGCTGGACATCATCGAGCGGCCTACCATTGACTATCGCCAGCATGGCAACAACCAGATCGGTGCCGGCCGCCGTGGACTGATGCGGCTCCTGCGCCAGCTTGACCTGTTTGAACGTCAACGCCGGCAACGCACCGCCGATCGCCTGCTGGCGCTGGATGCGCTGCTGCGTCGGCGTGACGTGCTGATCGCGCCTGTTCGTTTCCATGGTCTGGCAGCGCTGGCCTGGCGCATGGCCTGGTCGCGGCTGCAGCTGTATCGGCGGGCCGACGTATCCCTGCGCTGGATCGCCCAGGACACGCCTCGCCTGCTGGCCCGGATCGCCAATGTATGCCTGGCCGGGGCAGGCTGGAGAGGCGTGCACGCGGCCGTGGCCGGCGCCCGCAGGGGCTGGTCGGAATTGCACACAGCTTGAACTGCAGTGAAACCCGGCGCCGGCGCCTGCCTGCCTTCGCGGCGCCTGCGTTAGACTCGCCGAACCCTATCAATCCGCATCCCCGTGCCCCGACGCTACGATTCCGACGACATCGACGATTCCGACGACGACCTGCAGGACGATGGCAGTCCGCTCTGGCGGCGCCGGCTGATCACCTGGACCATGGCTGCAGTCGCGTTGGGACTGGGTTTCCTGATCCCCTATACGCTGTACCTGAACCAACAGGTGACGCAACGCTTCGGAGAACTGCGCTGGCAGATCCCGACGCGCGTCTATGCACGCCCGCTGGTGCTGTTGCCCGGCAAGGCGATGGATGCGGCGACCCTGAAGACCGAACTGGCCGCCTCGGCCTATCGCGATGATGGCCAGGGCAAGGAACCGGCAACCTATGCGGTGCAGGGCGGGCGCTTCGTCATCTCCAGCCGCGGCTACAACGATGTCGATGGCCAGGTCGCGGCGCGTCGGGTCGAGCTGTCGCTGTCCGGCGGCAGCATCGCCTCGCTGCGCGATGCCGACAGCCGCAAGGCGCTGAAGGCGGCCCGCATGGATCCTGCACGCATCGCCACGCTGTATGGGCAGAAGCAGGAAGAACGCCGCCTGATCCGCATGAACGAGGCCCCTGACCTGTTGGTCACTGGCCTGCAGGCGGTCGAGGACAAGGATTTCAACCGGCATCACGGCATCGATCTGTCCGGCATCGCACGCGCGGTCTGGGTGACGGTCCGTTCCGGCGGGCAGAGCCGGCAGGGCGCTTCCACCCTGACCCAGCAGCTGGCCCGCAGTGGCCTGCTGGGAATCGGCAAGGAACAGACCTATACCCGCAAGTTCAACGAAGTGCTGTACGCGTTGATCATGGAAGCGCGCTATGACAAGCGCACCATCTTCGAGGCCTACCTCAACCAGGTGTATCTGGGCCAGCGCGGCAGCCAGGCGATCCACGGCATGTCCTCCGGTGCCGAGTTCTGGTTCGGGCGTGATCTCTCCTCGCTGGAAACCGAGCAGATCGCGCTGTTGATCGGCCTGGTCAAGGGGCCGTCGTACTACGACCCGCGGCGCAATCCCGAGCGTGCGCTGGACCGTCGCAACTTCGTGCTGGGCAAACTGCACGAGGCGACCCTGATCGATGATGCCGAGTACCAGCGTGCGTTGAAGGCGCCACTGGGCGTGCCCAAGACGCCGGGTCTGGTGGCGGCCAACCGCTTCCCCGCCTACGTCGACCTGGTACGTCGCCAGCTTGGCCACGACTATCCGGAATCCGCCCTGCAGGGCGCCGGCCTGAGCGTGATGAGCGGCATGTCGCCGTCCGCGCAGGCCTATGCCGAAGGCGCGGTCACGCGCACCATCAAGTCGCTGGAAAGCAAGCGTCGCCCCGAGCTGCAGGCCGGTCTGGTGATGACCGACGTGCACAACGGCGATGTGGTGGCGGTGATCGGCAGCCGCGAAGTATCCGAGGTCGGCTTCAACCGCGCCATCGAGGCGCAGCGCCCGGTCGGCTCGCTGCTCAAGCCGTTCGTGTACCTGCTCGCACTCGCGCAGCCGGACCGCTATTCGCTGGCCAGCTGGGTCGACGATTCACCGGTGACCGTGCAGCTCAGCCGCGGCCGCAACTGGAACCCCGGCAATGCGGACAACCGCAGCCATGGCACCGTGCGCCTGATCGATGCGCTGGCCCACTCCTACAACCAGGCCACGGTACGCGTGGGCATGCAGGTCGGCCCGGAACGGGTGACCCAGCTGATCCACGTGCTGGCCGGCATCAAGGCCGAGCCGAATCCGGCGGTGATCCTGGGTTCGACCGACCAGAGCCCGTACGCGATGGCGCAGCTGTACCAGTTCCTGGCATCGGGTGGCGAGATCCAGCCGCTGCACGCGGTGCGTGGCGTTCTCGATCCGCAGGGCAAGCTGCTCAAGCGCTACGACAAGACCCCGGCGCCGGCACAGGAGGGCGACTCCATTGCCGCCAACCTGATCAGCATCGGCCTGCAGCAAGTGGTGGCAAGTGGCACCGCGCAGCGCTTGAATGCCGATGGCCTGGGCCGCCTGCAGCCGGCCGGCAAGACCGGCACCACCAACGATGGCCGCGACAGCTGGTATGCCGGTTACACCGGCGACCATCTGGCGGTGATCTGGATGGGCAACGACCAGAACGAACAGGCCGGCCTGTATGGCGCCACCGGCGCGATGCGGGTGTGGTCGGGCATCTTCCAGCGCCTGCCGACGGCGCCGTTGAAAGTCAGCAACAAGGGCCTTGACTGGCAACCGGTTGCAGCGACCGGTACCAACAGCACCGATGAAGGCTGCCCGGGCGCACGGCGATTCCCGTTCGTGGTGGGCTATGCGCCTGCTTACGAGCCGTGTGCGCCGGCCCCCGTGCCGGACGCGCAGGGCGGTGCCGAAGGCGAGGGCGGCGGCTGGCGCAGCTGGTTCGGCCTCGACCGTAAACCGGAACCCGCCGCCGAACCTGCCGCAGCACCCGCTGCTGCGACTCCTCCCCCAAGCCGATGATGCCGATGACTATCCGTTCGCTGTTCCAGCCCCTGGTCCTGAGTGGCCTCACCCTGGCCCTGGCGGCCTGCGTGAGCAGCGCGCCGCAGGTGGTCAAGCCGGTGGACACCACTACGCCCGCACAGCGACTGGCGGCCGTGGAAGCAGCCGCCGGCCCGGATGACAAGGAAGTGTCGGTGCAGCCACTGCGCGACTCGCAGGTTGAGGATCTGCGGCAGATGGCGCTGACGCAGCGCCAAGCCAATGATCTGGCCGGCGCGGCCGGCAGCCTGGACCAGGCGTTGCAGATTGTGGCCGGTGATCCGTCGGTACTGCAGGAACGCGCGGAACTGGCGCTGCTGCAGGGCAAGTGGGCAGAGGCGGAAACGTTCGCGCGCAAGGCCGTGGACCTGGGTTCGAAGACGGGGCCGCTGTGCCGCCGGCACTGGGCCACGATCGAACAGGCGCGCCTGGCGCGGGCCGAGAAGGAGAATGCGGTGTCCGCGCATGCGCAGATTGAAGGTTGCACGGTGCCGGGGATCAAGCGCTACTGAGGTATTCCCCTCCATCGGGCGCTGCCCCCTCTGCGGCGGGCACTCGCACTGATGGATGGTCGTGAGGGGCCGGGTGGGTGGGGCGTGCGGGACACGCCGTAAACCCATCCTTGGGGGCTCGTTGGCGCCATCCATGGCGCAACGGTCCTGCACGCCCCACCACCCGGCCTTTCACACATCGCGCGGGCCGCAGGCAAGAACAAAATCAAACTCAAACGCGGGTCGCGCGCTGCGCGCACTCGCTGAGGGGTCGGAGCCGTTTTCCGTAGGAAAACGGCTCCGACCCCTTCTACTTTCCCCGTTACACCAACTGCTTCTGCTCCGCCTTTGCCTCCCGTCACCGGGAAACTGTCGAAGGCGGGGGGCTGTGGGTTTGCGGGGTGTCCGCGGCATGGATGCCGCGGCCAAGCCCCCATGGATGGGTTCACGGCGTCCCCGCAAACCCACAGCCCCCCGCCAACCCGCAACAGCAACCCAGAGCCATGAACGCAAGCCGTTGCTGTTGCTGTTGCTGTTGCCTGTGCCCCGGCCTGAAATGGGTGCCGGGCAGCGCCCGGCCGGGTATCCTTTCCATCTGATGTCCGACCTTGTCCATGCCAGCCGCGAAGCCCTCAGCGAAGGCGGCGCGCTCGCCTCCCATCTGGATGCATTCGTCCCGCGTCCTGCGCAGCTGCGCCTGACCGAGGCCATTGCCGCGTCGATGCAGCAGCGCGACCTGCTGCTCGCCGAAGCCGGTACCGGCACCGGCAAGACCTTTGCCTATCTGGTGCCGGTGCTGCTGTCCGGAATGCGCACCATCATTTCCACCGGTACCCGCGCGCTGCAGGACCAGCTCTATCACCGTGACCTGCCGCGCGTGCGTCAGGCGCTGGGCGTTGGCCTGCGCAGCGCGCTGCTGAAGGGACGCAGCAACTACCTGTGCCGCTATCGCCTGCAGCAGGCACGCGGTGAACCGCGATTCTCCAGCCCCGAACAGGCGGCACAGTTCCAGCGCATCCTGGCCTGGTCCGGCCGCTCGGATTCGGGCGATATCGCTGAACTCGATGGCCTGGCCGATGACTCGCCGCTGCTGCCGATCGTCACCTCCACCGTCGACAACTGTCTGGGCAACGAGTGTCCCTTCTGGGATGACTGCTTCGTCGTGCGTGCCCGCCAGCGTGCTCAGGCCGCCGACCTGGTCGTGGTCAACCACCACCTGCTGCTGGCCGATCTCGCGCTGAAGCAGGAGGGCTTCGGCGAGCTGCTGCCCGGTGCGCAGGCCTTCGTCATCGACGAGGCCCATCAGTTGCCCGAGCTGGCCGCGCAGTTCTTCGGCGAGGGCTTCGGCATGCGCCCCTGGCAGGAGCTGGGCCGTGACTGTCTGGTTGAAGCGCGCGGCGTGGGTGGCGCGCAGTCGGCATTGCAGGAACCGGTCGATCATCTGCAGCAGGCCTTGTCTGCGCTGCGTGCTGCGATGGAAGGCTTGCCCGCGCGCGGTACGCAGTGGCGGGCGTTGGCGATGCCGCAGGTACGCGAGGGTTTCGATGCGGTGATGTCCAGCCTGGTCGTGCTGGAGCAGGCATTGCAACCGTTGCGCGAAGCCGCTGCCGGCCTGGATGCCTGCCATGCGCGCGCGCGCGAGGCGATTTCGCGGCTGGGCCGTTGGCTGGGCGATGAAGAACCCGCGCTCGACTTCGATGCCGATCCCGCCGAAACGAGCGCCGCCGCCGGCGACGTGCTCTGGTACGAGTTGACCCCGCGCGGTTTCCGCTGCCAGCGCACGCCGATGGATGTGTCCGCGCCGCTGCGCGAACATCGCGAGCGCAGCCATGCCGCATGGATTTTCACCTCGGCCACGCTGACCGTTGGCGGCGGTTTCGAGCACATCGCCACGCGCCTGGGCCTGGACGATCCACAGACGCTGGTACAGCCCAGTCCGTTCAATTGGCCCGAGCAGGCACTGTGTTACCTGCCTGAAGGTTTGCCCGATCCGGCCGCACGCGGTTTCGGAACCGCACTGATCCAGGTGCTGCGCCCGGTGCTGCAGGCGTCGCAGGGCAGGGCGTTCCTGTTGTTCGCTTCGCATCGTGCATTGCGCGAAGCAGCCGAGGCGTTGCGTGATGGACCCTGGCCGCTGTTCGTGCAGGGCGAGGCGCCGCGCGCGACCCTGCTGCAGCGTTTCCGCGAATCCGGCAACGGCGTGCTGCTGGGCTCGGCCAGCTTCCGCGAGGGCGTGGATGTGGTCGGCGAGGCCTTGAGCGTGGTGATGATCGACAAGCTGCCCTTCGCCACGCCCGATGATCCGGTGTATGAAGCGCGGCTGGAGGCCATCCGTACCCAAGGTGGCAATCCATTCCGCGACGAGCAGTTGCCGCAGGCGGTCATTGCCCTAAAGCAGGGTGTCGGCCGGCTGATCCGCAGCGAGACCGACCGGGGCGTGCTGGTGCTGTGCGACCCGCGCCTGCTCAATCGTGGATACGGCAAGGTCTTCCTGCAGTCGCTGCCGCCGTTCCGGCGAACCCGGGCACTGGCCGATGTGCAGGCCTTCTTTGCGCCACAATGGGCGCCCGTGGCAGATGCCGCAGCCCCGACCGCCCCCGTGGCGGGCGCGGAGCCGGCACCCGGCGCCACGTTCCCCCTGTTCTGACCCGATCCGATGAAACTGCTCGCCTTTGAAACCGCCACCGAAGCCTGTTCCGTAGCCCTGCATGTCGATGGGCAGGTACTGGAACGCTTCGAGATCGCCCCCCGCCGGCATGCCGAACTGAGTCTGCCGTGGGCGGAGGAACTGCTCGCCGAGGCCGGCATCAGCCGCCGCCAGCTGGACGGCATCGCGCTCAGTCGCGGTCCCGGTGCGTTCACCGGCGTGCGCCTGGCGATCGCCTTGGCACAGGGCATCGCGTTGGCGCTGGATCGCCCGTTGCTGCCGGTGTCGACGCTGCAGGTGCTGGCACTGCGCGCGCCGATGGAAGAGAAGCAGATCCTGCCGGCGATCGATGCGAGGATGGGCGAGTTGTACGTGGCACGTTTCGAGCGCGTGGATGGACTGCCGGTGGCGCGTGATGCCGAGCGCGTGTGCGTACCGGCGGCGGTGTCGTTGCCGGAAGACGCATCCGTCTACGGTGTTGGTACCGGTTTTGCCGCCGCTGAGGGCGCGCTGGTTGCGCAGCTGGGTGCGGGTCTGCGCCGCTTCGATGCGACGGCGCTGCCGCATGCAGCGGATGTGCTGGCACTGGCGGTACCGGCGTTCGCACGCGGCGAAGGCATTGCGGCGGAGAAGGTCGAGCCGGCGTACCTGCGTGACAACGTGGCGCTGACGCTGGTCGAGCAGCAGGCTGCGCGGGACGCGAAGGCGAAAGCCAACGGCTGAGCCCCTCGTGGCGGGTCGCTGAAAGCAGAAGCCGTGGGTTGGCCGGGCGGGTGGGCTGCGCAGGGGACGCCGTGAATACGTCCCTGTAGGCTCGGGCGCGCCATCCATGGCGCTTACGCCCCTGCACAGCCCACCCGCCCGGCCACGGACAGTTTCCGTGCGCGTCCGCCACGCAAAATCAAAAAAACAAAATCAAATTCAAAAGCCGGTCGCTTCGCTCGCATCCACGCATGGCGTGGATCTACCGTGCAGGCATGGCGTGGATGCATCGTGTCGACCAAGGTCGACAGCTACCAACAGCGGATTGACGATGCGCCGCGATCTGTCAAAGGTGGGGCGGTGTCGGGTGGCGGGGTATCCGCGGCATGGATGCCGCGGCTAAGCCTACAGGGATGTACTTGCGGCGTCCCCGCCGCCCGACACCGCCCCGCCAAGCTTCAGTACTACGACCGCCGCTTCTGCTGTTGCCGTTGCTGTTGCCTCGGCGGGTCCCGGGCCGCAGGCCCGGGCAGAAACCCTTACCGGTCGTCGCGCAGTTCGCCACCCGGCAGGAACACCCATGTGCGCGTGACCTGCAGGATGTCGATCTGATCGTCGCTGTCGGGCAACGGCGGGAACGGCTGCGCCAGCTGGATCACCCGCAGCGCCGCCTCATCCAGCAGTGGCGTGCCGCTGGAGCGCAGGATGCGGCTGCTTTCCACGCTGCCATCGCGGCGCACCCCCACGCTGATCACCACCTGCCCACCCAGCCGGCGCTGCCGCGCTTCGTCGGGGTAGTTCAGGTTGCCGACCTGCTCTGCGCGGTCCACCCACGCGCGAAGGTAATTGGCGTAGGCGTATTCGCGCGTACTGGCCGAAACGAATTTCCGGTTCGGGCGCTTGGCATACTGCGCCGAACGCAGGTGTACTTCCGCCGCCAACCGCGCCATCTCGGCATCGCGTTGTTCGCGTGCGGTCAGTGGTGCATCCGGCGTGGGCTGCAACGGGGTAGGGCGCGACTGCGCCAGGGCCACCGTGTCCTGGCCATTGCGGCTGCTGACCACGCGCGCCTGCGGTGGCGGCACCGGTGCTGCCGACTGTTGCTGCTGCGGTACCGGGCTGATGCCGGACTGCGCCTGCGGCACGATGCCGGCCTGGTTGTCGCGAGGACGCTGCGCACGATCATGCTCGCCGCCGCCGTCCTGGCTGGCGGCGGCCAGAAAATCCGCCTGCTTCGGGGTCAGCGCGGTGCGGGTCTGGCTGAAGATCACTTCCAGGGTCGGCACCAGTGGCGCATCGCCTTTCACGGCAAAGCCGACCCCGAGGATCAGCAGGGCGTGCACCAGCACCGACAGGGCGATGGTGGCGCCCAGCCGCTGCGCTTCGCGCGGCGGCGGGGCGAGGACGGCAGGTGCGGCATCCATCAGTGCAGATCGGCCTCGATCGCGTCGAACAGGGTGCCGGCGATGTTCAGGCCGTACTGTGCGTCCAGTTCGCGCACGCAGGTCGGGCTGGTCACGTTGACCTCGGTCAGGAAGTCACCGATGACGTCCAGGCCGACGAAACGCATGCCACGACGCTTCATCTCCGGGCCGACCTGGGCGGCGATCCAGCGGTCGCGTTCGCTCAGCGGGCGGCCTTCGCCGCGGCCACCGGCGGCCAGGTTGCCGCGGAACTCATCGCCCTGCGGAATGCGCGCCAGGCAGTAGTCGACCGGCTCGCCATCGACCAGCAGGATGCGCTTGTCGCCGGCGGTGATGTCGGGGATGAACTTCTGGGCCAGGGCGAGCTTGCGGCCGCCGTCGGTCAGCGTTTCCAGGATCACGTTCAGGTTGGGGTCGCCTTGGCCGCTGCGGAAGATCGAGCGCCCACCCATGCCATCCAGCGGCTTCAGCACGGCCTGGCCGTGTTCCAGCGCGAAGGCCTTCAGCGCCTTGGCATCGCGGCTGACCAGGGTCGGCGGGCAGCACTGCGGGAACAGCAGCGCGGCCAGCTTCTCGTTGTAGTCGCGCAGGCCCTGCGGGTTGTTGACCACGCAGGCGCCGGCGGCGGCAGCAACATCCAGCACCTGGGTGTCGTAGACGTACTCGGCGTCGACCGGTGGGTCCTTGCGCATCAGCACGATCTGGCCGGGGCCGAATTCAGTCCGGCTGAATGCGCCCAGCTCGTACCAGCCGGTCGGGTCGTCGCGCACCTGCAAGGGAGCGGTCCAGGCCACGGCCACCCCGCCTTCCAGCGCCAGCCCGCCCGGGCGCACGTAGTGCAGGGCATGGCCGCGGCGCTGGGCTTCCAGCAGCATGGCGAACGTGGTGTCCTTGGCGATCTTGATGTGGGCGATGGGATCCATCACCACGATGACGTTCAACGGCATGGGCGCACCTGTCAGGCAAGGCGTTGATGGTAGCGGCAACGCCGGCTGTGCGCCTCCCCGGCAATGTGCAACGCAGCGTCCCTCGCCCGGCTGCGCAGTGATTGCCAATCCGGTCACGTTCAGCCCGGCGCCACGCCCCGCGCCACGGACCGCCCTTGAAGCGGGCGCGGGAAGTGCGATATAGATACGCTTTCGCAGCGGCTCCCGCCAAAGATTGGGCCGCGCGCTTGGGGAATGGCAATGACTGAAAACACGACTGCGGGCGGGGAGCTCGCAGGACTCCGGGTGATGGTCATCGATGACTCGAAGACCATCCGCAGGACTGCGGAAACACTTCTGAAGCGCGAAGGCTGCGAAGTAGTGACCGCAACGGACGGTTTCGAGGCCTTGGCCAAGATCGCCGACCAGCAGCCGCAGATCATCTTCGTCGACATCATGATGCCGCGCCTGGATGGCTACCAGACCTGCGCACTGATCAAGGGCAACCAGCTGTTCAAGGCGACCCCGGTGATCATGCTGTCATCCAAGGATGGTCTGTTCGACAAGGCGCGGGGGCGCATCGTCGGCTCGGAGCAGTACCTGACCAAGCCATTCACGCGCGAAGAACTGCTGGGTGCCATCCGCACGTACGTCAACGCCTGACCAGGGGGGAAAGGCACAATGGCTCGTATCGTCCTGATCGAGGATTCACCGACCGACCGCGCGGTGTTCACCCAATGGCTGCGCCGTGCCGGCCATGAGGTGCTGGAAGCGGACAACGCCGAAGATGGCCTGCAGCTGGTCCGCGACCAGGTGCCGCAGCTGGTCCTGATGGACGTGGTGCTGCCGGGCATGAGCGGTTTCCAGGCGACCCGGGCGATGGCCCGCGACGCCGCGATCAAGCACATCCCGGTCATCATCGTCAGCACCAAGGCGATGGAGACCGACAAGGCCTGGGGGCTGCGCCAGGGCGCCGCCGCTTACATCGTCAAGCCGCCGCGCGAGGAAGAACTCATCGCGCGGATCAACGAGCTGGTGGCCTGATGCGCTCGCCCTTCGACATTCTTGAAGCCTACGAACGGCGCAGCTTGGCCCACGCGGTGCAGCTGCCCGGGCGGCAGTTCGCGCAGGACCTGTGGCGTGGCGTCGGTTTCCGTGTCGGCCAGCGCCGGTTGGTGTCCGATTTCCGCGAAGTGGTGGAGATCGTGCCGATGCCGCCGGTGACCCCGGTGCCCTGTGCGCAGCCGTGGCTGCTGGGCGTGGGCAACCTGCGCGGCAACCTGTTCCCGGTGGTCGACCTGAAGTACTTCCTGGAAGGTGCGCGCACCGTCCAGCAGGAAGGCCAGCGCGTGCTGATCATGCGCCAGGCCGGTGGCGACGTCGCCCTGACCATCGACGAACTGTTTGGCCAGCGCAGCTTCGAGCTGACCCAGCAGATCGAGGCCGGTTCACTGGCCGAAGGACGCTACGGGCACTTCGTCGATCGCGCATTCCATGCCGATGGCAACGACTGGGGCGTGTTCTCGCTCTCGCTGCTGTCGCGCACCCCTGAATTCCGGCAAGCCGCGGCCTGAGGCCGGGCATCGCCCCCTGCATTGAAAATCGAGGTTGAACGATGAGTACTGCTTCGGATGCCACCAAGTCCGGCAAGCTGCGGCTGGGCGGCAGCAACCTCTGGCTGGGGCTGCTGGCCCTGTCGATGATCCTGTTCGGTGTGAACACCGGTGTGTCCACCTGGCAGGGCAGCCGTCTGGCCGATGCCGGCTCCAAGGCAGCGGACCTGCAAGTGCTGTCGCAGCAGCTGGCAAACCAGGGCCGTGACGCGGTCGGCGGCAACGCGCAGGCCTTCACCGCCTTCAAGGCCACCCGCAACGCAATCGAGCAGAACGTGTCGACCCTGCAGGGGCGCTACGGCAACGAGCCTGGCGTGTCGGGGGCGATCTCGACCCTGGCCGACACCTGGACGCCGCTGGGCAAGCAGGCCGGCCAGCTGGTCGCCAGTGAACCGGCAGTGTTGGCCCTGGCTGGCAACGCCAACAACTTCTCCGGCGCGGTGCCGGGCCTGCAGGCCCAGTTGAACGAGCTGGTGCGTGCGATGTCCGCTTCCGGCGCCCCGTCCTCGCAGGTCTACAGCGCCCTGCAGCAGGTGGTGGTGGCCGGTTCGATGGCACGTCGCGTAACTGAAATCCGCGCCGGAGGCACGGCTGCGGCCGCTGCCGGTGACGCGCTGGCCCGCGACATCACCGTGTTCTCGCAGGTGCTGGATGCGCTGCGCACTGGCAACGAGGATCTGGGCATCACTGCCGTGCGCGGCGCTGCCGCCGTTGCGGCGCTGGAGCAGTCGCAGCAGAAGTGGGAGGCGATGAAGCAGGACGCCGACGCGATCCTGGCCAGCTCGCGTCAGCTGTTCGCCGCGCAGTCCGCTGCCGCCACGCTGGGCCAGGGTTCGGCGAAGATGCTGACCGACAGCCGCAAGCTGTTCGAAGCGTTCTCCTCGTTCGGCTCGGTGTCCGACACCCGCCTGTTCCCGAATTTCTGGATCGGCGTGGTATCCGGTGCGTTGTCGCTGATCGCGATCATCGGCTTCGTCTCCACCAACGTGCGCAGCCGCTCGCGCGAGCAGGAGCTGCGTTACCAGACCCAGGTGGAGTTCAACAGCCGCAACCAGCAGGCGATCATGCGGCTGCTGGATGAAATTTCCTCGCTCGGTGAGGGCGACCTGACGGTGAAAGCCTCGGTGACCGAGGACATGACCGGCGCGATCGCAGACGCCATCAACTACGCGGTGGATGAACTGCGCCACCTGGTGACCACCATCAACGACACCTCGGCCAAGGTCGCGCTGTCGACCCAGGAAACGCAGGCAACCGCGATGCAGCTGGCCGAAGCGGCCGGCCACCAGGCCAACCAGATCACCTCGGCGTCGGACCGGATCGGCGAAATCGCCGCCAGCATCGAGCAGGTATCGCGCAACTCGGCCGAGTCGGCCGACGTGGCACAGCGTTCGGTGGTGATCGCCGCCGAGGGTGCCGGCGTGGTCCGCGAGACCATCCAGGGCATGGACCAGATCCGCGACCAGATCCAGGAAACCTCCAAGCGCATCAAGCGCCTGGGCGAATCCTCGCAGGAGATCGGTTCGATCGTGGAACTGATCAACGACATTTCCGAGCAGACCAACATCCTGGCACTGAACGCGGCCGTGCAGGCTGCTTCGGCCGGTGAAGCCGGTCGTGGCTTCGCCGTCGTGGCCGACGAAGTGCAGCGACTGGCAGAGCGCACCTCTGGTGCGACCCGACGCATCGAGAACCTGGTGCAGGCCATTCAGGCCGATACCAACGAAGCGGTCACCTCGATGGAGCAGACCACCGCCGAAGTGGTGTCCGGTGCACGCCTGGCCGAAGACGCTGGTACCGCACTGACCGAGATCGAGCGCGTGTCCAACGCACTCAACACCCTCATCAAGAACATCTCCATCGCCGCCCAGCAGCAGTCGTCGGCAGCGTCGGACATCACCCGCACGATGGGCGTTATCCGCCAGATCACCGGCCAGACCTCGCAGGGTGCCGGGCAGACCGCAGAGTCGATCGGCCACCTCGCGCAGCTGGCGGCCGACCTGCGTCGTTCGGTCGCCGACTTCAAGCTGCCGGCGTGACGCGGGCAGGGCGGCGAGCAAGGAACCAGTCGATGAAGCATTTCCATTTCCCACGCCAGGATCCGCGCGACCGTCGCGCGGCGGCGACCGGAGCGCATCCATGAGCAGCCTGCGCGATGCGATGAGCCACGCGGCATTGGGCTGGGTCAAGCCCGAGCTGGACGAGACCCTGCGCCTGGTGCGCAACGAGGTCGAGTACTTTGCCGAAGACCCGGGCGACAGCAGCCGCATGCGCATCTGCGCCGGCTACCTGCACCAGGTGCAGGGTACGCTGCGCATGGTTGAACTGTATGCACCGGCGATGGTGGCCGAAGAGCTGGAACAACTCGCCATTGCCGTCGGCAAGGGCGACGTGGCCGAGCGCGATGAGGCCTGCGCCACCCTGATGCGCGGCAGCGTGCTGCTGCCCGATTACTTGGAGCGCCTGCAGAACGGGCACCGTGACATTCCGATCGTGCTGCAGCCCCTGCTCAACGAGATCCGCGCCGCCCGTGGCGAAGCGCTGATCAACGACAGCGTGCTGTTCGCGTTCGCGCCCGATTCGGTGACCGCCACCGAAGCGGAACTGGACCATGCACGCGGCAGCCTCAGCGGCCGCAACCGCGAGCTGCTGGACACCGTTGGCAACGCGGTCAAGGAAGAACTGCTGCAGGTCAAGGACGCGCTGGACCTGCACCTGCGTACCGACGGCGCGCCGCAACAGCTGCAGGAGCAGGTGACCAAGCTGGGCTCGGTGGCCGATACGCTGGGCATGCTCGGCCTGGGCGCCGCGCGCGGCGTGGTCGTGCAGCAGCGTGATGCGCTGCGCGGGGTTGTCGAAGGCCGCCAGCAGATCGACGAAGACATGCTGCTGGATATCGCCGGTGCGCTGCTTTATGTCGACGCGTCGCTGGACGACCAGGTCGCACACCTCGGTGCCAGTGGCAGTGGCCAGGATGATCCGAGCGCGGTGGAGAACCGGCGCACGGTGGAAGTGCTGGCACACGAGGCGATCGCCAATTTCGCCGCTGCACGCGAGCATTTCGTCGCTTTCATTGAAACCAGCTGGAACCACGCGGAACTGCAGGATGTGCCACGCCTGCTCGGCGATGTCTCCGGCGCGTTGCGCATGCTCGACCTGGGCACCGCTGCCGACTACCTGCGCGGCGTGCAGCAGTACATCGAAGCCGAACTGATCGGCCGCCAGCGCGTACCCAGTGGACGCCAGCTGGACACCCTGGCCGATGCCATGGCCAGCCTGGAGTACTACCTGGAAGCCCTGCGTGACCGCCGTCCGGGTCGCGAGGACATTCTCGACATCACCCGCAGCAGCCTGGAAGCCCTGCGCTACTGGCCGCTGCCCGAGCGTGGCGTGGTCGTTGCTGAAGCTGTGCAGCCGGTTGTACGCGAAGCCGTGGCCGTGTTGGCCGCGCCGCTGCAGGTCGAACCGCTGGACGTCGTTCAGGCCGCCGCGCCGGTTCCGGGCGACGTGCCGGCCCCGCTGCCCGATTTCACCTTCGATCCGCTGCCGGAGGCCCCGCCCGCCGACAACGGCCTGATGTTCGGATCGCTGGGCACGCCGGCCGTGCCTGCCGAATCGCACAACGCGTCGGCGCCCCTGTTGTTTGCTGCCTCCAGCGCACCCGCACCGGAAGTGCCGCAGTGGGAACTGGGTGGATTCGACGCGTCGGCTGATGCGGCTGCGGAACGCAGTGACGAGCGTGCGCCGACGTTCGACAGCTTCGATCCGGTCAGCTTCGATCCGGTGTCCGCCGAACAGTCCAACACCGCTGCTTGGACGCTGTCCGAAGTGCCGGTGTTGGAACAGGCCGATACGCAGGTAGCCGCCGTGGACGGCAACGATGACGCCATCACGGCGACGTCGTTGGACGAGGCGTCGTTTGCTGCGCCGCTGGATGCGGTCAATTCGCCGGCATTCGATCCGGTTGCCGCCGAACAGGACGGCCAGCCGCTGAACGACGATGTCGTGTTCCGTTTCGACAGCAGCCTGCTGGACAACGCCGATGACGTGCTGTCGCTGGAGGCGATGGAAACGTTGTCGTTGGACGACGAACCGCAGTCGCCTGCGACGCTGGAGCTCATTGACGCAGTTGCGGTGTCGCAGGCCGACGATGGCTTGGCCGTTGCCGAATTGATCGACGCCACCGCCGTGACCGATGCTGAGGCTTACGTCGCAACGGCCGCTGATCTTCCCGCGTCCGAAGACCTGCCGGCATCGGCGGCCGTGCCGACCGTGACTCTGGTCGATGTGGACACCATTGCGCCAATCGACTTCAGCGAGGCCGATGCGCAGTTCTTCGCAGAGCTGAATGCCGCCGCCGCCGGCTTCAATCCCCAGGCCATGCCGGCCGCCGTCGAGCCGCCCGGAACCGTGCCGTCGGCCCTGGCCGAGGGCGGGTTCGATGCGGGGTTCGACGACGATGCCGAGAACATCGACCAGGACATCCGCGAGGTGTTCCTGGAAGAGTTCGACGACGAGCTGGGCAATCTCGGTACGCTGCTGCCGGCATGGCGCATGCAACCGGACAACATGGATCGGCTGCGACCGATCCGGCGCATTTTCCACACACTGAAGGGCAGTGGCCGCCTGGTTGGCGCACGTACCCTGGGTGAGTTCGCGTGGAAGATCGAGGGCATGCTCAATCGCGTGCTCGATGGCACCCGTGCCCCCACGCCGGCGGTGTTGGCGATGGTCGATCACGCTTATACGGCACTGCCGCAGTTGAATGCGGCACTGCGCGATGGCCAGCGGGTCAGCGTCGACCTGCAGGCGATGCAGGCCATCGCCGATCGCGTGGCTGCAGGCGAAGAGACGTTCTACGTTGCGCTGCCGGGCGTCACCGCGCCGACGGTGGTGGCAGCGTCCGATGTTGTCGAGCCGCTGGGCAGCACCGAACCGGTTGTCGATGTTCCGGCAGAGAGCGCTGTCGAAGTGGCAGGTACTCCGGCCAACATCGACAGCGTGCTGCGCGAGATCCTGGAGGCCGAGGTGGAACTGCACCAGGCCACCCTGCAGGGCTGGTTGCGCTCGGCGCAGCAGGCGCCGCAGCCGGTCAGCGATGCACTGCTGCGTGCGGTGCACACCATGAACGGTGCCTTCGCGATGACCGAAGTGCCGGAAATCACTGCCGTTACCGGCGGCGCCGAGTCCTACATCAAGCGCGCCCTGGCTGCCGAAGTGGTGCCGGGTGATGACGCCGTGGCGGCACTGGACGAGACCGCGCAGGCGATCAACGCGACCATGGACGCGCTGCAGGCCGAACAGCCGCGGATTGCGCCGCAGGCTGAACTGGCGCAGCGCCTGCAGGCGCTGGCCGGCGAACTGCCGGAAGCACGCTGGCCGATGGCCGGGCTGGATGTCGAGGATGAAGACGAAGACGATCAGCTGCTTTCGCTGGTCGCCGATGCCGATGCCGATGCCGCCGTGGTCGAGTCGTCACGTGGGCTTGAGATCGAGCCGGAAGCCGTACGTGACGGCGATGGCGCCGATGCCGATGCCGATACCGACGCGCTGGATGCACCGCAGGTCAGCGAGCATTCGCTGAGCGATGCAGGCCTGGAGTCGGCTGAATTGACGGGCAGCGATGATCTGTCGCGTTACTTCGATGCAGGGTGGCCGTCGATGCCGGACGTGCCGGCGCCGCAATCGACGTCGGAGTTCGCTGCTTCCTCCCTCGTCGGCGCGGAGATCGAAGCCGGGCCGGCAGTGCCGGCATCGGAAGAAACCGTGCTGGAAGACACCGCGCTGACTGCGGTGGATGATCTGTCGCCATATCTGGATGCCAGCGCGCTGCCGGTTGACGACCGCGATCTGGATGTCGCAAACGACCTGAATACGCCGCTGCCGTTTACACCTGAAACGGCGGTGGATGATGACGCTGCTGCAGTGCCGCTCGACAGCGAGCTGTCCAGCCTGCAGGATGAAATGGCTGTGCCGGGCTTCGCAGACCCGGTCACGCTGGAAGCCGCGCTCGAGGCCGGCCTGCACGTGATCGACGAGGAGCAGGGCCAGGACGAAGACGGGCAATGGCCCGTGCTCGGCCTGCAGGCCAGCGAACTCGCGCCTGGCGAGGCGGAAGCCTTTGCCGAGGATGCGGACGTCGGCGGGGAGGCGGCGGTCGGTGAAGGAGAGAGCACCGACCAGCCGTCCCCGGCGACGGTGGAAGACGTCGAGCCCGTGGAGACGGCGCAGGACGCCATTTCGCCCTCGCGCTTCTTCGAACTCGAAGATGCTCCGGGCCAGGTTGTCCTGGCGGACAGCGGCATGATCGTGGTGCCGGTCGCGATGGAGGCTGCGGCGATCGACGCCGAACCTGTCGCCGCCGACAGCACCGATGCGTTGGTGCCGGTGGATACGGCTGTGCTCGAGGCCCAGTCCGAATCAGAATCCGAGCCTGAGACCGAAGACAGCGCCGACCTGCTCGACTTCAGCGTCTATGACCGCGAGCTGGTCGACATCTTCGTCGAGGAAGGCAAGGACCTGCTGGATCATTGCGATGGGCTGATCAGCGAACTGCGCGAAGCGCCGCAGGATCGCGAAGCCCTGGCCGGTCTGCAGCGCGATCTGCATACGCTGAAGGGCGGCGCGCGCATGGCGGGCATCAACGCCATCGGCGATCTCGGCCACAGCATCGAATCGCTGCTGGAGGCGGTCGCCGGCGGGCGTACCGAGATCGAACGTCGTGACGTGCAGTTGCTGGAGCGCGGTTTCGATCGTCTGCACCAGCTGCTGACCCGCACTGGCGAACACCGCGTTGTCGAGCCGGCACAGGATCTGCTCGATGCCTTTGAAGCACGCACGACGACCGACATCGCCGCTGCCAGCGCAGCTGCAGCCGCTGCTGCGGCCCTGGCAGAGCAGACCCCGCAGGCGGCTCCGGCCGTGGCCGTGGTCGACGCCCCGTTGTCTGCGCCGTTGCCGGTGGAAGGTTCTACCGAAGAAGACCCGCTGGCCCGTCCGCAGCAGGAACAGGTGCGTGTGCGCGCCGACCTGCTCGACCGCCTGGTCAACCACGCCGGTGAAGTGGCGATCTACCGTTCGCGCCTGGAACAGCAGCTCGGTGCCTTCCGCGGCGCGATGGGCGAGCTGGAACGCACCAACGCGCGTCTGCGCGACCAGCTGCGTCGCCTGGACCTGGAAACCGAAGCGCAGATCGTTGCCCGCTACCAGCGCGAGCAGGACCAGGCCGACCAGAAGTTCGATCCGCTGGAACTGGACCGCTTCTCCACCCTGCAGCAGCTCAGCCGCGCGCTGAACGAGTCCGCCGCCGATCTGGGTGGCCTGCAGGGCGTGCTGGATGATCTGTCGCGGCAGTACGATTCGCTGCTGCAACAGCAGTCGCGTGTCAGTTCGGAACTGCAGGATGGCCTGATGCGCGCGCGCATGGTGCCGTTCGACGGCTTGGTGCCGCGTCTGCGCCGGGTGGTCCGCCAGGCCGGCATGGATACCGGCAAGCAGGTCCACCTGACCCTGGAAGGCACCCACGGCGAACTCGACCGCAACGTGCTTGATCGCATGGTCGCGCCGCTGGAGCACATGCTGCGCAACTCGGTTGCCCATGGTCTGGAAGCACCGGAGCAGCGTCGTGCAGCCGGCAAGCCGGAAGAAGGCGAAATCGCCATCCGTCTGCACCGCGAGGGCTCGGAAATCGTGCTGGACGTGGCCGACGATGGCGCTGGCCTGGATCGTGAAGCGATCCGCCGTCGCGCCATCGAACGCGGCCTGTTGCCTGCCGATGCGCAGCCGAGCGTGCAGGAGCTGGACAACCTGATCTTCGCGTCGGGCTTCTCCACCGTCGACCAGGTCAGCCAGCTGGCGGGCCGTGGCGTTGGCATGGACGTGGTCGGCAACGAAGTGCGCCAGCTCGGTGGCTCGGTCGACATCCAGTCGGTGCGTGGCCAGGGCGTGCGTTTCACCCTGCGCCTGCCGCAGACGCTGGCGGTCACCCAGGCGGTGTTCGTGCAGATCGGCGAAACCACCTTCGCGGTGCCTGTGGCCTCGGTCAGTGGTATCGGCCGGCTGTCGCACGAGCGCTTCGAAGCGGCCGACAGCAGCTACCGCTACAGCGGCGAAGACTATCCGCTGTACGACCTCGGCAGTCTGGTCGGCCAGGCGCCGGCGCGCGCCGACGGCCAGGCCCAGGTGCCGCTGCTGCTGGTCCGCGCTGGCGACCTGCGCGCCGCCGTCGCGATCGATCAGGTGCTGGGCAACCGAGAAGTCGTGGTCAAGCCTGTGGGCCTGCAGATCGCCTCGGTACCGGGCATCTATGGTGCCACCATCACCGGCGATGGCCGCGTGGTGGTGATCCTGGACGTGGCCCCGCTGGTACGTCGCTTCCTGGCCAACCCGACCGCGCCGGTGCTGATCAATGCGCCGCGCCAGGAACGACAGGTGCCGTTGGTGATGGTGGTGGACGATTCGCTGACCATGCGCAAGGTCACCGGCCGCATCCTGGAGCGTCACAACTTCGAGGTGAGCGTCGCCCGCGATGGCGTCGAAGCCCTGGAACAGCTGGAAGAGCGCGTGCCGGATCTGATGCTGCTGGACATCGAAATGCCGCGGATGGACGGCTACGAGCTGGCTACCGCCATGCGTGCCGACCCGCGCTACAAGGACGTGCCGATCGTGATGATCACCTCGCGCAGCGGCGACAAGCACCGCCAGCGCGCCTTCGAAATCGGTGTGCAGCGCTACCTGGGCAAGCCATACCAGGAGCTGGACCTGATGCGTAACGTGTACGACTTGCTGGGGATTGCCCGTGTCCGTGAGTGACCTCGATCCGATTCCGGCCGTAGCCCTGCTGGCGCGCCCGGGTGCGGCGCGTGAGCGCCTGCGCGAGGCGTTGGCCCATGCCGATGTGCAGATCGTGCTGGAAGACGATCCCATCACGCTGGAACCCGTGGCGCTGCGTGATGCGCGTCCGCAGTTCGTGGTGATCGCGCTGGAAGCGGCGATTGAAGATGCGCTGGAGCGCCTGGAACCGGCGCTGTCGGCGCCCGGATTGACGCTGGTGTTCGACGAGGCTGAACTGGCCGCGCGTCGCGACGGCTGGGAAGCGCAGCGCTGGGGCCGTCACCTGGCCGCCAAATTGCACGGCCATCAGCAGGTGCTGCCGCCCGGCGCCGAAGACGAACCGACATTGCAGCTTGAGCCGGGCCGGCCGTCGACACCTCCAGTGCCGAAGGAAACCGCGCTGCAGCCGCACCTGGAGCAGGCCCGTTCGTGGGCCGACGACGTGCCGGCGGATGGCCTCTATTCGCCGCCAGCACATCTGCATGAGCCGATCGCGCTGGAGCAGGCACTGGCAGCGCTGCAGCCGGTGCTGCCGGAGATGGCGACGCCGGTTGATGCAGCGCCTGCACCGCCGCCGGTGCCGGCAGCTCCACCGACGGTGTTCACCGATCACACGGCCTGGTCGCTGGTCGACGAGGCCAGTGACGCGCCGGCAGAGCCGCGCGCTGCTGCTCCGGTCGCCGCGCCGGAACCTGCATTCGACACCGAGCATCTTTCACTGGTGGATCTGGACGCCGCCGCGCCCGCAGGCAGCCGCGCCGGTGCGCTGCTGGTACTGGCCGGTATCGGCGGTCCCGATGCGTTGCGCCGCCTGCTCGCGGCACTGCCCAGCGGGCTGGCCGTGCCGGTGCTGGTGCACATGCGCCTGGACGGTGGTCGCTACGGCAATCTGGTCAAGCAGATGGCGCGCGTATCGCCGCTGCCGGTGCAGTTGGCCGAAGCCGGCCAGCGCGCCACCGCGGGTGAAGTACACGTGCTGGCCGATGACATCGGCGTGCACGCTGCTGCCGATGGCCTGTACTTCCAGAGCGAAGCGCAGGGCATTTCGATTGCCGCGTTGTCGGCCGAGCACAGCGCGCTGGTACTGCTCAGTGGTGCCGACCTGGCCCATGTGGGCCCGGCGTTGGACCTCGCCGCCGCCGGCGCCTGGGTGGCGGGGCAGGTGGGCGAAGGCTGCTACGACCCGGCTGCGGCGACGGCCGTGGTCGCTGCCGGCATGGTGGCCGGTGAACCGCAGGAGCTGGCAGAGGTGATTGCCGCGCGCTGGGGCCTGGATGACGACGGAGATGCCGCATGAGCTACGCCAGCAATGATGAGATCCGCGGCGTCCTGATCTCGGCCGGGGCCGAACGGGTTCTGCTGCCCAATGCAACCGTGGCCGAGATGATGTCGCGGGTGCCGGTGCAGGCAGTCGCCGATGCTCCGCGCTGGCTGGTGGGTGAGATCGGCTGGCACGGCTGGCAGGTGCCCCTGGTGTCGTTCGCACGGCTCTCCGGGTTGGGCGAAGAGACGGTGGCCGGCCACAACAAGGTGGTGGTGCTCAAGACCCTCAACGGCAATGCGCAGCGCCCGTACTACGCACTGCTGACACAGAGCTTCCCGCAGCTGATCTCGGTACCGCGCGACGGCCTGCTGGCCGACGCGTCCGAGGAAACCCTGCCCGACATCGTGCACATGCGCGTGCTGCTGGGCGAACAGAGCGCCCTGTTGCCGAACCTCGACGCGCTGGAAGCCGCGCTGGATACGCTGACGGCGTGACCGGAATCCGCCGGGCATGGCCCGGCGCTACCGCAGGCGTTCCGGATCTCGGGTAGCGCCGGGCCATGCCCGGCGAGCGCAGCGGCCACCGGAACGGAGCCTTACCCCAGATCGCCCAGCCGTGCCTGCAATGCCGCGATCGCGGCCAGGCCTGCGGTTTCCGTGCGCAGGATGCGTGGGCCCAACTGCAGGCCCTGGAAGCCTGCGGCCGCCAACTGCTCACGGTCACGCGGCGACCAGCCACCTTCCGGGCCGATGGCGATCACCACGCCGCCGGCCGGCGCAGCCTGCAGTGTCGACAGCCGGTGCGCTCCCAGCGGGTCCAGGGTCAACCGCAACGTGTCGGCTGGCAGTGCCGCACTGGCCTGTGCCAACGACTGCGGCGGACCTACCTGCGGAATGCGCGCACGTCCGGATTGCCCGCAGGCCGACTGCACCACGTTGTTCCAGTGCGCCACGCGTTTCTCCGCGCGTGCTGCATCCAGCTTCACCTCGGTACGTTCCGCATTCACCGGTACGATGGCGCTCACCCCCAGTTCGGTGGCCTTCTGCAGGATCAGGTCCATTTTCTCGCCGCGTGCGATGCCCTGCAGCAGAGTGATGGTCAGCGGCGATTCGTTGGCGATCGGCTGCACCTGGTCGATGCGCACCTGCACTTCGCGCTTGCCCGCCAGCGTCAGCGTCGCGGTGTAGTCGTGGCCATCGCCGTTGAACAGCACGCAGGTGTCACCCTCGCGCAGGCGCATCACCCGCACCAGGTGGTTGGCCGTCTCTTCCGGCAGGGTCACGGTCTGGCCGCTGTGCAGCGCCAGATCGATGGGGCAGCGGGTCACGCGCATGCAATCGCCTCGTTGATGGCCGCCAGCGTGGTATGCGCCAGAAGCTCCAGTTGTTCGTCGTCCACGCAGTACGGTGGCATCCAGTACAGCACGTTGCCCAGCGGGCGCAGCACCACGCCGCGCTTCAGCGCCGCCTTGTAGGCATGCAGCCCCAGCTTCAGCGCCGGATCGAAGGGCGTGCGCTTGTCGCCGTTGCGGGTCAGTTCGAAGGCCACCACCATCCCGGCCTGGCGCACATCGGCCACGTGTGGATGGTCGGCAAACGGCGCAGCCAGGGTGCCCATCACCGAGGCGATGCCGCGGTTGCGCGCGATCACATCGTCGTCGCGGAAGATGTCCAGCGTGGCCAGTGCGGCCGCGCAGGCCAGCGGGTTGCCGGTGTAGCTGTGCGAGTGCAGGAAGGCACGTTCACGCGAATCATCAAGGAACGCGTCGTACAGCGCCTGCGTGGCCAGCACCGCAGCCAATGGCAGGAAACCGCCTGTCAGGCCTTTGGACAGGCACAGCAGATCAGGCATCACCCCGGCCTGCTCGCAGGCGAACATCGTGCCGGTGCGGCCGAAGCCGGTGGCGATCTCGTCGGCGATCAGGAAGGCGCCATGGGCGTCGCACAGTTCACGCACGCGCTGCAGATAGGCCGGATCGTGCATGCGCATGCCACCGGCGCACTGCAGTCGCGGCTCCAGGATCACCGCGCAGATCTCGCCCGGGTGCTGGTCGAACAGCGTGGCCAGGCCATCGGCGGCCTGGCGTGCGCGGTCGGCTGCGCTCTGCCCGGGCTCGGCCAGGTAGGCATCGGGCGAGGGCGCGAACAGGCCCTCGGCCAGCAATGGCGCATAGACGCGGCGATACAGCGGGATGTCGGCCAGTGCGAGGGCGCCCAGCGTCTCGCCGTGGTAGCCGTTCTCCAGCGAGACGAAGCGCGTGCGCCGGGTCTCGCCACGGTTCTGGAAATACTGGAAGGCCATCTTCAGCGCCACTTCGACGCCGGCCGAGCCGTTGTCGGCGTAGAACACCTTGGCCAGCGGCGCGCGGCCGGGCTGGCGCGGCGCCAGGGCCAGCAGGCGCTCAGCCAGGGTGATCGCGGGCTCGTGGCCGAAGCCGGCCAGCATCACCTGTTCCAGCTGCCCGGCCTGGGCGGCGATGGCACCGCCGATGCGCGGCTCGGCATGGCCGAACAGGTTGGTCCACCAGCTGCTGACGGCATCCAGGTAGCGGTTGCCGTCGTGATCGATCAGCCAGGCGCCTTCGCCGCGGGCGATCGGCACCAGTGGCAACGTGTCCGGATGCTCGCGCATCTGCGTGCACGGGTGCCACAGGACCTGGAGGTCGCGTTGCCGCCAGTGCTCGACCAGCGGAGAGGGGGTTGGGTCTGCTAGCATTTCGGGCTCATGAACATGTTGCTGCCTGCACATTCTATCGGCCTCGGCGCACGCGCCGACTGCCACGGAGATTCCGCATGAACGATGACCGCGCCAGGCGTCCTCTGCCGATCATCCATCGGATCACCGACGAGGAGAACGGGCCCTTCCAGCGCCAGCACCTGGACCTGGAGTTCTCCAATGGCGAACGCCGCCGCTTCGAGCGCCTGGTCAGCCGTGGCCATGGCGCGGTGGTGGTGGTGCCGATGCTCGATGATGAAACCGTGCTGCTGGTGCGTGAATACGCGGCCGGCATGCACCGCTACGAGCTTGGCCTGGTCAAGGGCCGGATCGATGCCGGCGAAACGCCGGAGCAGGCCGCCGACCGTGAGCTGAAGGAAGAGGCCGGCTATGGCGCACGGCAGGTCGACGTGCTGCGCGCGATGACCCTGGCGCCGACCTACATGAGCCATCAGTCCTGGCTGGTGGTCGCGCGCGACCTGTACCCGGAGAAGCTTGCCGGAGACGAGCCGGAGGAGCTGGAAGTGGTGCCGTGGAAGCTGGCCGATCTGGACCAGCTGATGCTGCGTGAGGACTTTTCCGAAGGGCGTTCGCTGGCAGCACTGTTCATTGCCCGCCAGTGGCTGCAGGGAGCACGATGATCAAGCTGACCACGGAACTGCGCGAGACCGCCATTGCCATCGCCCAGGAAGCCGGGCACGCCATCATGCAGGTCTACAGCAACGGTTTCGACGTGACACTCAAGGACGACGACAGCCCGGTCACCGCTGCCGACCTCGCCGCCGACCGGGTGATCCAGCAGGGGCTGCGGCAGCTGACCCCGGACCTGCCGATCCTGTCGGAGGAGTCGCCACTGGTGCCGTGGGAGCTGCGTCAGCACTGGGGCGCGTACTGGCTGGTCGATCCACTCGATGGCACCCGTGATTTCGTCAAGCGCAATGGCGAGTTCAGCGTCAACATCGCACTGATCTACCAGGGGGCCCCGGCCTTCGGCGTGGTCCAGTCGCCGGTCACCGGCATTGTTTGGCACGCGATGCGGGGCGAGCTGGCGTATCGCCGGCAGGGTGTACATGACACCGTGCTGCGTACCCGTACACCCGCGACTGCACCGCTGCGGGTCGCCGCCAGCCGTTCGCATCGCTCCGCCGAGACGAATGCGTTGCTGGCCCGGATGGGCGACATCGAGACCGTGGTGCAGGGCTCTTCGCTGAAGTTCTGCCGGATCGCCGAAGGCGGACTGGATGTCTATCCCCGGCTGGGCCCGACCTCCGAATGGGATACCGCTGCCGGCCAGTGCGTGCTGCACGCAGCCGGTGGTGCGGTGCTCTCGGTCGGCACCGGCAAGCCGTTCCGCTACAACCGCCGACCGACGCTGTTGAACGGTGAGTTCATGGCGCTGGGCGATACCAGCCTGCCGTGGCGGGACTGGTTGTCCGATTGATCCTGGAGAAACGCATGAGCACGCACGACACCCCTGCCACCGGCACTGCCAGCGCGGAGCTGGAGCGCCTGCTGGCCATCATGGCGCGCCTGCGCGACCCACAGGGCGGTTGTCCCTGGGACCTGGAACAGAACTTCGCCACCATCGCCCCCTATACGATCGAAGAAGCCTATGAAGTGGCCGATGCGATCGATCGGGGCGACCTCGACGACCTTTGCGATGAACTGGGCGACCTGCTGCTGCAGGTGGTGTTCCATGCGCGCATGGCTGAAGAGCAGGGGGCGTTTGCCTTTGCCGAAGTCGCACGCGCGATCAGCGACAAGATGCAGCGGCGTCATCCTCACGTGTTCGCCGATGTCAGCGTCGACGATGCCGAGGGCGTCACGCGCAACTGGGACGCGATCAAGCGTGCCGAGCGCGCTGCCAAGGGTGAGCAGGACACCTCGGCGCTTGCGGGCATCTCGCGGGGCCTGCCGGAATGGCAGCGGGCGGTGAAGCTGCAGTCGCGCGCGGCCAAGGTCGGTTTCGACTGGCCCGGTCCGCTGCCGGTGCTGGACAAGGCGGCCGAGGAACTGCAGGAACTGCGTGAGGAATTCGAGCGCGGCGACATCGCCGGCAACAAGGCGCGCCTGCAGGAAGAGCTGGGTGACCTGCTGTTCGTCTGCGCCAACCTGGCGCGACATGCGGACATCGATCTGGGCGCGGCGCTGCGTGGGGCCAACCACAAGTTCGAACGTCGCTTCCGTTCGATGGAGGCGCAGGCCGAGGCACAAGGCGATTCGCTGGCTGCACTCGACCTGGATGCACAGGAAGCGCTCTGGCAGCACGCCAAGGCCACGGAAAAAGCGTGAAAACGCTGGGTCTGTTCCTGCTGACCGCGCTGGCCGAGATCGTCGGCTGTTACCTGCCCTGGCTGTGGCTGCGAAAGGGCGGCAGCATCTGGCTGCTGCTGCCGGCGGCGGCCAGCCTGGCGTTGTTCGCCTGGCTGCTGACGCTGCACCCGACCGCCAGCGGTCGCGTTTACGCCGCGTATGGTGGCGTATACATCGGCACGGCGTTGTTCTGGCTGTGGCTGGTCGACGGTATCCGTCCCAGCCGCTGGGACATGCTGGGTGCTGCGCTTTGCCTTGCCGGCATGGCGGTGATCATGTTCGGGCCGCGGCAGCCGGGGTAGGTCTCGCAGGTGTAGAGTCGAGCCGTGATCGACCGCCGTTGGCAAAGGCAGCCGAGCATGGCCCGGCACTACCCTCAACGAACGGAGCATGCGCATGTCCCGCTTCGCCAGCTTTCGCGAGTTCTACCCGTTCTATCTCAGCGAGCACCGCAACACGGTGTCGCGTCGGCTGCACTTCATCGGCAGCTGCGGTGTGCTGCTGCTGGTCGCCAGCGCCGTGCTGCGAGGGCAGCCGCTGCTGCTGTTGGCTGCACTGGCCTGCGGCTACGGCTTTGCCTGGGTCGGCCACTTCTTCTTCGAGAAGAACCGCCCTGCAACATTCCGCCATCCGCTGTATTCCTTCATCGGTGACTGGGTGATGTTCGCCGACATCCTGCGGGGCAGGGTGAAATGGTGATGGTGCCCGGGGAGCTGGCCCGCGCTGCGTGATTCAACGCGCCGTGCAGCCCAGCATCGCCAGGTCGATCGAGTCGGCCATGCGCCGGTAGCCCTCGTCGTTCGGGTGCAGATGATCGCGGGTGATGTTCGCCGGCAATGATTCAGGCTGTTTCGGATCACGCAGCGCCGCATCGAAATCCACCATGCCATCGAAGCCGGTGTCCTTGCCACGCGTCCACTGGTTGATCGCGGTGCGGGTGGCGGCCGATACCGGCTCGTAGCGCTCCGAATCGCCGAAGGGTGTCAGTGTGCCGAGATGAGCGCGGATGCCATGCGCATGCAGCCGGGCAGCCACCTGGCGGTAACCCAGCAGCATGTCCGCCGTGCTGCGTCCCGGCAGCGGCTGTGCACCGCCACCGTGGCGGATGTCATTGATGCCTTCGAACAGGATCACCTGGTCGGCGTCGGCCACTGCGATCACGTCGCGATCCAGTCGTGACAGCGCGCTGTGGCTGCGGCCATGGTCCAGCAGCTTGTTGCCGCTGATGCCCTGGTTGAGCACCACGAAGCGGTCCGGGCAGGCCTGCTGCAGACGCTGGCCCAACCGCTCGGGCCATTGGTTGAAGGAGCCACGCGAGGCTGTCGCACCCTCGGTGATGGAATCACCCAGGGCCACGATCACCTGCGGCCGATCCGCGCGCTGCACCAGCACGGCCGAGAACACATTCTGCTGGTAGCCCACGCGCACGCTGTCGTCCACCGCATCCTGCTTGCCGTCGGCCACGCGCACCACGGTGCGGCGCACCGCAGGGCGGGTGGGCTGCGGGAAGTACGCGGTCACGCTGATCTCCTGCAGGGCGGCGACCTGCAATGGCAGTGCATCACTCAGCAGCGCTGCACCCACCGGTACGTCGATGGACGCGCGTCCATCGACAGTGACCGGCAGTGCTGCCGCCTTGCCATCCTTCAGGCGCACCCGCACGTCTTCCACATGCAGCGGCGTGGTGCCCAGCTCGTTGCTGATGCGCAGACGCAGCGCATCGCCCTTGCTGCCCAGGCGCATGTCCTGGCGCACGGTCTGCGCGGCGAACTGTACCGGCGCATCGGCGCTGCCATCCTTGCGGTCAGGCGCGGGCGAGGCAGTCCAGGCGGTGACCCAGACCGGTGCGGCCAGTGCCACGGGGGCGGCCACGGCGCTGCCGATGGCCAGGGAAAGCAGGGTGATCCAGCGCTGCATGGGCTTCGGTCCGGTCAGGAGAAGTAGGTGCCGCCGTTGACGTCCAGATTGGTGCCGGTGACGAACGCTGCTGCGTCCGACGCCAGGTACACCGCCGCATCAGCCGCTTCGTCCGGCTGGCCCTGGCGACGCAGCGGCGTGGCGCCCGCCACCGCCGTGCGCACTTCCGGCTTGGTGAATTCGTCATGGAAGCGCGTGGCGATCATGCCGCAGCACAGCGCATTCACGCGGATGCCCTTCGGCCCCAGCTCCTTGGCCATGGCCCGGGTGAAGGTCATCACGCCGGCCTTCGCTGTGGCGTAGATCGCCGCGCCAGGGCCACCGCCATCGCGACCGGCCTGCGAGGCGAAGTTCACGATCGCTGCGCCTTCGCCCATGTGCGGCACCACCGCGTGGGTGGTCAGGTAGGTGGAGGTCAGGTTGAGGTCGATGACTTTGTGGAAGAACGCCGGATCGATGTCGGCCAGCGGACGACGCTCGACCATGCCGCCGGCCACGTTCACCAGCACATCGATGCGCTGGCCGAATGCAGCCTGGGTTGCTGCGACCAGACCGGCCACTGCGGCCGGATCGGTGACGTCGGCGCGGTGGGCGATGGCCTGGCCACCGGCCGCCTTGATCAGCGCCAGCGTTTCCTGCGCGCTGGCCTCGTCGTTGGCGTAGTTGAGGCAGACGCGTGCACCGGCCGCAGCCAGCTTGATCGAGACGGCACGGCCGATATCACGGCCACCACCGGTGACGATGGCCACCTTGTCCTGGAACGACATGCGGGAAACTCCTTGGTTTGCGGGGGAATATGAGGGAAGGGGGGCGCTCAACCGTCGTTACGGTCGAGCTTGTGGATCGGTCCGGTCCACCACCACAGCGCCACCAGCGACAGCGGTACCAGTGCGGCGACGAGGATGAAGATCGGTGCGTAGGAATGGCGGGTCAGCACCGGCACCAGCCAAGTGGTGATCAATGTGCCGGCTACTGCGGCCAGGCCACCGAGGCCGGCCAGTGTTCCCACCGAGCGGCCGTCGAACAGATCGCCGGGCAGGGTCTGGATGTTGCCGATGGCGATCTGGAAACCGAACAGCACCGCAGCGATCGCCAGCACCGCAAACAGCGGCTGGTTGGCCAGTACCGCGCCGAGCAGGGCCGGTGCCATGATCACGCAGCCGAGCGAAATCGAAAGCTTGCGTGCGCGGTCCACGCCATGGCCGGCATTGATCAGCCGCCCCGACAGCCAGCCGCCGCTGAGGCTGCCCAGCATGGCGCCGACGAACGGCACCCAGGCGAACAGGCCGATCTGCTTGATGTCGAAGCCGAAGGTCTCGGCCAGATAGATCGGCAGCCACGATACGAACAGCCACCAGATCGGATCCAGCAGGAAACGGCAGGCGAGCATGCCCCAGCTCTGCCGGTGCGCCAGCAGCGATCGCACGCTCACCTTGGGCGCATCCGCGCGCTGCTGGCCGGTCTGGTCTTCCATGATCAGGCGTCGCTCGGCGTCACTCACCCACGGGTGCTTGTCCGGGCCGGCGCGATAGACGAACAGCCACGGCAGCAGCCACAGGAAGCCAAGCGCACCGACCAGCACGAAGGTGCCGCGCCAGCCCAGCCACAGGTACAGGCCGGCGATGGCCGGCGCCGAAACGATGGCGCCGATGGACGCACCTGCGTTGAAGATGCCCTGTGCGAGGGCGCGCTCACGCGCAGGGAACCACTCGGCGTTGGCTTTCACCGCGCCAGGCCAGGCACCGGCTTCGCTGATGCCCAGCATCGCCCGCACCACGCTGAAGGACAGCATGGAGTGGGTGACCGAATGCAGCGCGATCGAGATCGACCACACGCTGATCGACAAGGCGAACCCCAGTCGGGTCCCGATCATGTCGAACAGGCGCCCGAACAGGAACTGGCCAGCGGCGTAGAACAGCATGAACACGGTCACCAGCAGCGCGTAGTCGTCCTTGGTCGCGCCGACCTCCTTGGCGATCTCCGGCCACATCACCGCCAGCGCATTGCGGTCGATGTAGTTGATCACCGTGGCCACCGCGATCAAGCCGACGATCAGCCAGCGCACGGCCGAGCGCACCGGCACCTTGCGCAGCGTGGCCACGGCCGAGGGGCCGTTCATCGCGCGTCACCCTTGCTGCGGTCTATGCGCGCATGACTGCCGCTCCAGCGGTAGGCATGGCCGTCCACCGTCACGCTGTGTTCGCCCTTCGCGTCGCTGTCGTCGGCCACGCCGAGTGCGATGCGTGCGCCGCTGGCCAGGCGCAGCTCAAGCACCTCGGCATCATCGCCGCGCGTGCGGATGATCTGCTTGATGCGGCTGTCGGCGCCGTGCACGTACTCGGCGGTGCCGTTGTACTCGCCATGCGGCTCCAGCACGCTGAAGAAGGTCACATCCTTCTGTCCTTCCACGCGCTGCAGCAGTGCCGGTTCGCGGCGCAGGTTGAATTCGGGGTCGTTGGCGCCGCTTTCCACCAGCAGCGCCTGCGATGGCGCGCTGCTACCGAAGCGGTAGGTGTAGAAGCGTCCATCGAGCAGCCATGCCAGCGTGCGCGGTTCACTGCCGGCCTTGCTGCGTGCGTCCAGCCACAGGTGCTGGTAGCCGTTGTCGCCGCCGAGCACCGGGCGCTGGGTGGGGAAATGCTCGGCCTCGAAACCGGTGGTGACGATATGGCCGTTGAAGTGCAGCGGCAGGTCGTAGCGCGCGGCCTTGTCGCCGTGCACCTGCAGCAGGTCCAGCACCACCGGCAGGCCCAGTTCGGGGTGACGCAGCAGTGCCTGGGTGCGGGTGAATACCACGCCTGGGTAAGCATCACGCATCGTCGCCGAAGCGATCTGGGTATCGGCATCGGCCTGGAAGAAACGCACCGTTGGCGCATGTTCCTCACCGCGCTTCCAGTCGCCCTTGAAGTGGCTCTGCTCGTTCACCACCAAGGTGTTGTGGGCCACGGTCTGTTTCGCCCAGCTGCGGTTCTCGGCCAGGTAGATGCCACCACGCTTGGCTTCCACGTTGAGGAAGCGTGCTGCGCCATAGTCGGTCACCACGGCATTGCCGTTGTCGTAGAACAGCCAGTTGAGCTTGTCGAAGTGGCCATGGCCCATGCCCTGCATGGTGTCCTTCTGCACCAGTGCCTGGCCGCGTTCGCCGCCCATGCGCAGGATCGCCAGACCGCCGCGTTCACCGTCCGGGCCGTCGCGCAGCAGCATCGGCCGGTAGTCGAACGGTTTGGCCTTGTTGGCGGCCAACGCCTGCGCCACCTGCAGCCCTTCCGGTGACAGCAGCAGGCGTTTCTGCTGCTGCGCGACCGACAGCAGACGATCATCGCCGGCCTGCGCATAGGCGATGCCGATGCCCGCCACCAGCTCTTCGGTGTCGATGCCCTTGTCCAGGATCGCGTCGTTGATCGGGAAGAACAGGCCGTCGTAGCTGGTCTGCACCAGCACGTCCACCGCCTTCAGCAGCACGCCGTCGCGGCGCGCGAAGATCTTCCGCTGCGGCTCGTTGCGTTCGATCGCGTTGGCGAACAGCAGGAACGGCGCCAGCGCATAGCGCTGGTAGTAGGGGCCTTCCTCGTAATAACCATCGGGCGAGAACAGCAGGTCGATCTGCCGCAGGAAACCGAACTGGTCATCCTTGCGGCTGCCGCGCAGCGATTTTTCCACCAGTTCCGGATCGCGCAGCACGTAGCCGGTCATGCCGGTGGCCGCCACCGCCCAGGTTGCGTGGTTGTGGATCTGGTCGTAGTTCTTCGGTTCGCTGGCCAGGAACTCGGCCATCGGCCGGAACACCTGCGATTCGATGATCTGCCGATCCTGTGGCGACAGCGCATCGCGGATCGCGTCGTAGCCCTGGATGGCATTGACCAGCCAGACCGAATCGTTGAGCACCTGCCAGAACACCCGGCCGGGAATCTGCCCGCGTCCTTCCGGATGCGGGCCGAGGGTCGGGTAGAGCTTGGCGTACTGCAGCAGCATGTCGCGCGAATAGGTGACATAGGCCTTGTCGCCGGTCAGCCGGTACAGGGTGCCGGCGGCCAGCAGTGCCTGGTAATTGCGCTTGTGCTGCTCATGGGTGCGACCGCCGCCCTTGTCCTTCGGCACCGGCACGTCGATGCCGGCCTTCATCATCTTCTGCAGCGATTTCTGCGTACGCGCCTGCTCCTTGGCGAACCACGGGTAGCGGCTGCCCTCGCTGGCCATCTGCTGCCACTGCGCAGCGGTCACCAGTACCGGCGCGGTATCGCCTTGTCGCGCGGCTGCGGCAGGTGCAGCGTGCAGCGATGTCGTCGGCATCAGGGCGAAGGGAGCGGCCAGGGCCAGGGCGAGCGCCAGACGGTGGGAACACAGGGAAAGCGGCTGCAACCTCATCGATCAACTCCGGTGCTGGTGCGTGACAGGGCAACCTCGCCCACCTTGGGATACCAGTCCACCCCCGTCTGTTCGCGCGGGGTCATCGCCAGCGCCGGATCGGCGCCGATGGCGGGCAGCGGCGTTGCCGGCACCCACAGGCCGCTGGCCGCCAGCTGCAGGGCGATGCTGGCGCTGCTCACGCCGCCGGGGAATACGCTGCTGGCCTGTGGCGACTGCACGTTGTTGCTGAAGGCGATGCCCGCCAGCGAGCTGGCCGCATTCGGTGGATTCTTGCTGGTGCGGTTGACGATCAGGTTGCCGCTGAAGTGGCTGTTGCTGGCCGCGACCACGATCCCCTTGGCCTCGTCATGGCCAACGCCGAAGCTGATCTTCGCCACGTCGACAAACGTGTTGCGGCTGATGGTTGCGTTGACCACCGGCGCATAGCCGGACAACGGCGGATTGGCCTGTGCATCCATCACCGCCAGCGCCGAGCGGTTGCTGGAGCCGGCCAGCCGTTCGAAGTAGTTGTTGCTGACGGTCTGGTCGGCATTGATGATGCGCACGCCGCCGGTGCCGGCCTTGTCGTCGCCGAGGAAGAGGTTGTCGATCACCCGGTTGCCGTTGCCATGGCGCAGGGTCAGCGCGCCGGCCGAGCGATAGAACACGTTGCCGCGGAAGGTGTTGCCGCCGGACTTGTTGGAGACGATCTCGGTCTCGCCATCGCAGCCCTCGAACCAGTTGTTCTCGACAGTGCTGTTGGAATCGCTCAGCGAGGTGTCGCTGGTGCCGACGCGGATCGTTTCGCCGCCATTGACGCCCAGCGCCGGGCGCGGGCCGAACCAGTTGTGGTCGATGCGGTGCTGGTTGTCCAGGCCTTGGGTGGCATCGCGCACCACCACCACCGTCGGGCCGGCATTGGTCTTGCCACGCAGCTGGCTGTGGTCGAGGCGGTTGTTGCTGCCGTACAGCGACACCCAGTAGTCCTGGTCGTTGCCATCGGGGTTGCTGTAGTCGTCGATGACCAGGCCGGTGACGCGGCTGTGGCTGGCCACCGCCTTGCTCGACTCGCGGAAGGCCACCACCGCGTCACCCGGGGTGTAGCCGTTGCGGAACACCAGGTTGGAGACCTGCAGGTAGCTGCCGGCCAGGCGCAGGTCCGATGCCCCGCTGAGGATCACCTTGCCCGGCGTCTGCGCGCGCAGCACGATCGGCGCGGCGGCCGTGCCCTGGCCCTTCAGCAGAAGGCGCGCGTCGGTCCAGGTGCCATCGGCCAGCACGATCTCATCGCCAGGCTGCAGGGCGGCAGCGGCGGTGGCGAACTCGCTGGCGTCGTGGACGAGCCAGCTGGCAGCCATTGCTGGTGAACTGGTCAGGCATGTTGCCAGTCCAATTGCCAGGCAATATCCAAGCGTAGGTTTAGAAAGGCGGTGCGAAGTCGAGTGAGTGCGCATGAAGTCCTTCCAGAGACGGCGATGCCGTGGTTTCAGAGTGGGTGTGCATACCACTTGTTGGGTGTGTTGTAAGCCACGTTGCGCGCAAAGTCATGCTGCATCAGCACATGAAATGGCGGGCAACCGGTCTGAATCAAAGGTATTACGAAAAATCCAGTCCAGTTGGTTGACATTTCTGTGTCGGCGTGTCGAAGCTGCGTCCCACGCCTACCGTCCGGGCGATCCTTTGGGAGGAGGAAAACCATGCGGCAACCTGCCGGAGTTGTACGTCGTACACCGTTGTCACCCACACCACTGATCGTGGCGCTGCTCGCTGCGCTGGCGGCTTCGCCGGCCGTACAGGCGCAGTCTGCCGCTACCGGTTCCGGGCAGGACGCCACCACCTTGGACCAGGTCCAGGTCACCGGCATCCGCGAGTCGATGCAGAGTTCGATCAACAAGAAGCGCGACGACACGGTGATCGCCGATGTGTTGTCGGCCGATGACATCGGCGACCTGCCCGCGCCATCGCTGGCCGATGCGATCGAAACGCTGACCGGTGCCGCCTCGACCCGCGACAAGACCGGCGCGTCGGAAATCTCGATCCGTGGCCTTGGCGCATTCCTCAGCAGCACCAACTTCAATGGCCGCGAGATCACCAACGGCAGCGGCGACCGCTCGGTGAACTTCAACATGTTCCCGGCCGAGCTGATCAATACGGTGGCGATCTACAAGACCCAGCGTGCCGACATCATCGAAGGCGGTGTCGCCGGCACCATCGGGCTGGAGACGGTCAAGCCGCTGGAGTACGGCAAGCGCTCGGCGCAGATCGATCTGCGTGGCAGCTGGGCCGAGTATGACAAGAAGTACCGCGACGACGATGGCATCGGCTATCGCGGTACCGCCAGCTACATCGACCAGTTCGAATTCGGCAACGGCCAGAAGCTCGGCATCTCGCTGGGCGTCCAGCGGCTGGAGGGCACCGATCCGGAGGAGAGCATCACCAGCGGCTCCACCTGGTATGCCTGCGACGGCAGACAGAACGTGGCCAATGCCAACTGCAGTGAAGTCAGTGCGCAGGCCATCGCCAACGGTGCACCGTATTACCTGGTGCCCAGCAGCCGCATCTATCGCATGAAGCAGGAACGCAATGATCGCCAGAGCGAGTTCGCGGCGATCCAGTGGCGGCCCAACGACGTGGTCGAGGTCAACCTCGATTTCGAGCATACCGAGCGCAACTGGGACGAGAACCGCAGCGACCTGAGCCTGTCCAACGCACGTCGCGGCATCACCCAGCGTGTCGTGGACGAGGACGGCATCGTCCGTCACCTGCATGGCAGCACCTCCATCGATTCGACCTCCAACCGCTATTGGCGCGGCGAGGAGTACACCGGTGGCGGCCTCAACCTGATCCTGCGTCCGAGCCCCGCCTGGGAGCTGTCCACCGATCTTTCCTATTCGCATACCAACCGCCTGGACAGCGAGCGCATGACCCGGCTGCGCGCCAACCAGCGCGACGTCAACAACGCGATCGTACCGGGCATCAGCAGCGGCGCCACCGGCTATGTCGACTACGACTGGGACTGGCATGGCGAGGTGCCGAGCGTGGCGCTGGCGCCGAACTTCGATCCGAACAACTGGGATGCCTACACCGGTGCAGCGCGGGTGACCTCCAGCGCTACCGAGAACGATCACAAGATCAAGGCTGGCCGCTTCGATGCCAGCTTCATGCCCGAGTCCGGTTTCTTCACCCGCATCAAGGGTGGCGTGCGCGCCAGCCAGGCCGACTACCGCCTGCGCGACAACACCCTGGTGACCGACTACGACCAGCGCGTTGCGGCAGACAAGGCGAAGATCATTGCCGCCAACCGTGCCTGCCGTGCACCGTTCCCGCAGGACGACTTCATGGATGCGGCCAGCGGCAACACGATCTCCTCGTGGGCGTACTTCGATCCGAGCTGCCTCTATGAATCCTTCCGCGGCACCAGTGACAGCGGCCTGGACCCGGATTTCCAGGATCCAAACAACGTCGATGTGACCGAGAAAACCCGCGCGCTGTACCTGATGGGCGAGTTCAGCAGCACGCTGTTCGGGCTGCCGGTCACCGGCAATGTCGGCCTGCGCTGGGTCAAGACCGATGTGCGCTCGGAAGGTGTGCGCACCGACCTGGCGATCATCGACAACGGCGACGGCACGATCCGCCTGCAACCCACGGGTGATTTCACCACCCAGGTGTTCAAGTCGGGCAACGACAAGCTGCTGCCAAGCCTGAATGCCGCCTTCGAGCTGAAGCCGGACCTGCTGCTGCGGGTAGGCGCGTATCGTGCGATGTCACGCCCGGATATCGCCGCACTCGGTGCCGGCCGCACCATCAATGTCAGCAGCGATGCCACCTATACCGGCCTGGCCGACGCGCTGGACGACATCAGTGCCAGCGGCAATCCGGCCGCGCAGCCGTTGATGTCCTGGAACGGTGATGTCTCGCTGGAGTGGTATGCGAACCCGGACACGCTGCTGGCTGGTGCGGTGTACTGGAAGCAGTTCAACGGTGGCACCGCCACTGCGCTGGTGCCGGAAACCTACACCCTCAACGGACAGACGGTGACCGTGCCGGTGCGCCAGCAGGTGACCACCGACGAGGACAGCACCCTGACCGGTATCGAGCTCAGTGCCACCCACCGGTTCTCGTATCTGCCCAAGCCGTTCGATGGCCTCGGCTTCAAGGTCAGCTACAACTATGCAGACGCCGACTACCAGACCCAGGATTCGCGGTTGGGCGAGCAGTTGGCTGCCGACGGATCGATCATCCCGGCCATCGTGCCGCCGGCCGGCCTGAGCGGATTCTCGCGGCACGTGCTGTCCGGTTCGATCTACTGGGATGTGGGCCGCTTCAACATCCAGGCCATCGGCAAGTTCCGTTCGCACTATTACCAGGACTTCACCGGCAACACGGCGCAGCAGAACCGCTATTACGATGACAACACCAGCGTCGACCTGCGCCTGCGCTACCGGGTGAGCAAGCAGCTGTCGCTGTCGCTGGAACTGATGAACCTGACCAACGAGCCACGCGTGGCATACCAGCCGCTTTACGGGAATTTCCGCGAGGTGGTGAGCTACGGGCGGCGCGCGTATTTCGGTGTACGATACAAGTTCTGAACAGGGCGGCGCGGCCAATGGTCGCGCCGTCGCTCCAACCGGACCCGCACCGTGCCCGGTGGCCGGGGACGGGCCCGGAGGGAACCGCCAAGGGTCAGCCGCATGTCCGCCAACCGTCTTTACCAGACCATCGCCGCCAAGCTCCGCAAGCTGATCGAAGATGGCGAATATCCGTCGGGTTCGCGCCTGCCGGGCGAACGTGAACTTGCCGAACGCTTCGGCGTCAGCCGGGTCACCATCCGCGAGGCGGAAATCGCCCTGGAAGCACAGGGCTGGATCGCGATCCGTATCGGCTCGGGTGTCTATGTGAAACCGCGCCCGGCACAGGCCGTCGGTGGATTGCCCGATATCAGCGCCTTCGACCTGACCGCTGCGCGTGCCGTGTTCGAGGCAGAAGCTGCCGCGCTGGCGGCAAGCAATATCGATGAGGCCGGCATCGCCGAACTGCAGGTACTGGCCGAAGCGTTGTGCCGGCGTGACCTCACCGATGAAGAGGCCGGCGATTACGACCGCCGCTTCCACCTGGCCATCGCCCGCCTGTCGGGCAATCCGGTGGTGGAGTATCTGGTGCAGCAGATCTGGCGCATGCGCAGCGAGCTGCCGCGGGTGACCGAGGTCTATGCCCGGGTATGCCACGACGATGGCGCCAGTCGCGCCGACGAGCACATGGCGATCTTTGAGGGTCTGCGTGCGCGCGATCCGGTCGCGGCACGCAATGCGATGCGGCATCACTTCCAGCGCCTGTTCGAGGCGATGCTGGAGGCGACCGAAAGCCAGGCGCTGGCCGAGATCCGCCGGCAGACCCAGCAGGACCGCGAGCGCTTCCTGGCCACGACCCGGATCTGACCGGGCCCATGTTGTAGAGCCGGGCCACGCTCGGCTGCTTTCCGCTGGAACGTGCGGCAGCCGCACTGCCTGCATCCACGCGCTATGCTGGGCTCCGGACGTCTCCCATAAGGAAAGCGTGATGTTCCCGACCATGTTCTTCAGCGCGGTACTGGCCTTCGTGGCCGTGGTCATCCTGTTCAAGGCCGTGCGGATGGTGCCGCAGGGCTATGAATGGACCGTCGAACGGTTCGGCCGCTACACACACACGATGTCGCCCGGCCTGCACTTCCTGATCCCGATCGTCTACGGGGTGGGACGCAAGGTGAACATGATGGAGCAGGTGCTGGACGTGCCCGGCCAGGAAGTGATCACCAAGGACAACGCCGCCGTGCGCGTCGATGGCGTGGTGTTCTTCCAGGTACTGGACGCGGCCAAGGCCGCCTATGAGGTGTCGGTGCTGGAAGTGGCGATGATCGCCCTGGTGCAGACCAACATCCGTACCGTGATCGGCTCGATGGACCTGGATGAATCACTCAGCCAGCGCGAGGTGATCAACGCCAAGCTGCTCAGTGTGGTCGACCATGCGACCAATCCCTGGGGCGTGAAGGTCAACCGCATCGAGATCCGCGACATCCAGCCGCCGCGCGACCTGCTCGATGCGATGGCACGGCAGATGAAGGCCGAGCGCGAGAAGCGCGCACAGATCCTCGAGGCGGAAGGTTCGCGACAGTCCGAGATCCTGCGTGCCGAAGGCGAGAAGCAGGCCACGGTGCTGGAAGCGGAGGGGCGGCGCGAGGCCGCGTTCCGCGACGCCGAAGCCCGCGAGCGTCTGGCCGAAGCCGAAGCCAAGGCGACCCAGGTGGTGTCGGCGGCGATCGCCGACGGCGACGTCCAGGCCATCAACTACTTCATCGCACAGAAGTATGTGGAAGCGTTCAAGGCACTGGCCACGTCGCCGAACCAGAAGCTGGTGCTGATGCCGATGGAGGCCAGCGGAGTGATTGGTTCGATCGCCGGCGTGGCCGAGCTCGCCAAGCAGGCGCTGTCCAACCAGGAAAACCGGTCGCCGGCCAAGCGCCCGCCGCCGATTGGAGGCTGACATGCGCTGGGAAGTCGTTGCCTGGGGTGCGTTGGCGTTGTTGCTGTTTGCCGCCGAAGCGCTGGCGCCCGGCGCGTTCATGCTGTGGATCGGCATCGGCGCGGCGGCGGTGTTCGCGCTGGTAGCGGTGTTCGCCGATATTCCGGTGCTGTGGCAGGTGGTCGCCTTCGTGGTGCTGAGCGTGCTGTCGATCCAGTGCTACCGGCACTGGGGCAAGCCGCGTGCGCGGCAGAGCGACGCGCCGCTGCTCAACCGTCGCGCTGAACAGCTGGTCGGGCGGGTGGTGCCATTGCAGCAGGCCATCGTCGGCGGGCAGGGCCGGGTCAGCATCGATGACGCGTCGTGGCAGGTGAGTGGGCCGGAGCTGCCGGCTGGCACGCTGGTGCGGGTGGTGGCGGTGCAGGGCAGTGCGCTGGTGGTCGAGGCGGCCGGCTGAGTTTTTCAGCCAACGGCGCAGCCCCTCGTGGGTTGGTCGCTTGATGCGTCGGGGTCTGTTTGTTGGGTCGGGCGGGTTGGGTTCGCGGGACACGCCGTAAACCCATCCCTGGGGGCTCGATGGCGCCATCCATGGCGCCAACGGTCCCGCGAACCCAACCCGCCCGACCCCCGACGGTTTCCGTGCGCGTTCAGCCCACGGAGAAGAAATCAAAAGCGAGAAGCAAAAGCCGGTCGCTGCGCTCTGTGCGCCCGGGGTCGGATCCCTTTCCGCAGGAAAGGGATCCGACCCCTCTCTATATATGTATCGACACCCAAATCTGCTCTTGCTCTGGCACTTGCCTTCCGTCCCGCCGCCGGAAGATCCGGAAGGGCGGGGCGGTGTGGCCGCGCAGGGGTATCTGCGGCATGGATGCCGCGGACAAGCCCCCATGGACGGGTTTACGGCGTCCCCTGCGCGGCCACATCGCCGCGCCCAACCCGAGTCAATCCAGAGCCGATGAACTCAGGCTCTGCGCTTTGGCCTTAGAAAAGCGCTGCCGGCCGCAGGCCGGCCAACATCCCCCCGCTGCGCTGCGGCGCGACCTGCGGCCGACCGATCTGGGATAATGCGCGTTCTTGTTTCCTCTGCTGCCGGACCCGGTCATGACCCAGAAGACGCTGCTCAACGATACCCACCGCGCCCTTGGCGCCAAGATGGTCGATTTCGGGGGTTGGGACATGCCCATCCACTACGGCTCGCAGCTGGACGAGCACCACCTGGTGCGTCGTGAGTCGGGCGTGTTCGACGTCAGCCACATGACCGTGGTCGACCTGCGCGGCGACCAGGTCAAGCCGTTCCTGCGCCGCCTGCTGGCCAACTCGGTCGACAAGCTCAAGGCCACCGGCAAGGCGTTGTACTCGTGCATGCTGAATCCGCAGGGCGGCGTCATCGACGACCTGATCGTCTATTACCTGGGCGAAGACTTCTTCCGCATGGTGGTCAATGCCTCCACCCGCGAGAAGGATCTGGCGTGGCTGCGCGAGCAGGCTGCGCCGTTCAACGTCTCGGTCGAGCAGCGTCCGGACCTGGCGATCCTCGCCGTGCAGGGGCCGCAGGCGCGCGACATCGTCATCGGCCTGGCCCGCGAAGCCGACCGTGAGTCGCTGGGCAAGCTCGGCCGCTTCGCCGCGCTGCAGGTGCAGTCCGACGACGGCGTTGAACTGTTCGTCGCCCGCACCGGCTACACCGGCGAAGACGGTTTCGAGATCCTGCTGCCGCAGAATGCCGTGGTCGCGTTCTGGAACCGCCTGCTTGCTGCTGGCGTGAAGCCGGCCGGCCTCGGCGCGCGCGACACCCTGCGCCTGGAAGCCGGCATGAATCTGTACGGCCAGGACATGGACGAAGCGATCAGCCCGTACGAAGCGGCGCTGGCCTGGACGGTGTCGCTGGACGAAGGTCGCGACTTCATCGGCCGCGACGTGCTGGAGGCGCAGAAGGCGGCCGGCAACGCACGTCAGATGATCGGCCTGGTGATGGATGAGAAGGGCGTGCTGCGCCATGGCCAGGCGGTCACCACTGCCGGCGGCCAGGGCGAGATCCTGTCCGGCACCTTCTCGCCGACCCTGGCCAAGGGCATCGCTTTCGCGCGCGTGCCGGCCGGTGAACTCGGTCAGGTCACCGTCGACATCCGCGGCCGTCAGGTGCCGGTGCGGGTGGTCAAGTTCCCGTTCGTGCGCGAAGGCCAGGCCCAGTCCGGCGTACTCACCGACGCATGATCCAAACGTGCCGGTCGTCACTGCCAGCAGTGGCGGCCGGTTGGTTACACTAGCCCCGTTTTTTCCACCCCCTGCATATTTCTGGAGCAGTCCCATGAGCGAGATCCCCGGCGACCTCAAGTTCCTCAAGTCCCATGAGTGGGCCCGTGTCGAAGGCAATGGCCGCGTTACCGTCGGTATTTCCGACCACGCCCAGGGCCTGCTGGGTGACCTGGTCTACGTCGAGCTGCCGGAAGTCGGCACGACCGCCAAGGCCAACGAGCAGATCGCGGTCGTCGAGTCGGTGAAGGCCGCCTCCGACGTCTACAGCCCGATCAGCGGCACCATCGTCGAGGTCAACTCGGCGCTGGCCGACAAGCCGGAAACCATCAACGAAGACGCCTACGGCGACGGCTGGATGTTCGTGGTCGAAGTGTCCAACAGCGAAGAGCTCAACGAGCTGCTGGACCCGGACGCGTACGCCGAAGGCCTGGAAGACGAAGAGCACTGAGTCGTCGTTTCCCCGGTACGAAAACGGCCACCCTCGGGTGGCCGTTTTCGTTCTGGAGGACGCGTCGAACTTATGCCGACCGGTTCGCCGCATGCCATCGCCATGGCATCAGCCGGTGTTGAGCGCGGCCAAAAGGCGTGCGCAGTTTTGCGCAAATCCGCGTTTCCACCCCCGCGGCGGCGCGCCCGGATGTGAAAAGTTTTTGGCCTTGTTGCAGGTCCGTTGTGCTGGCGTTGGCGAGTGCATCGCCGTGCACGACCACGTCGCCGTGTGGCGTTCCACTTCAGACCTCTACATGACGCAGAGTGCTTATTTCAAGTGTTTTTTCTTCGTCGCTCGCGCGCAGTTGATGGCAGCGACGATGCGCGATGCAGTGTTTGCCGGCGCTCGCGAACGAGCATCGGCAGGCGCGGGAAGGGCTCCCGGGACGCGGCGGATGTGAAAATTTTTCGCGGGGGTTGTTGACAGTAAAAAAAACCGTGATTAGGTTTCGCCTCAGCAGACCTTGCCTGCCAAACCGAGTGCGCAGAATCAATCGTCCGATGCGAAGCAGCCCCTCGAAGACCACCGCGATCCTCAAGACGGTGGACATGGCCCCGCTTCCCCCGGAGAAATGCAAGGCGACCCCTGTTCCGATGCCTGCTCCGCCGATCGTGGCGGGCATCACCGCATCCGTAACGGCGCGCCTGACGCGCCGGCGGTCCCCGCACGCAGCATGGGCGGGTTTGATCCACCTGGGCGTTTCAACTCCCTATCACTGACGAGGAGCCATCACCATGGCAACCAAGAAAGCTGCGAAGAAAAAGCCCGCCGCCAAGAAAGCGGTGAAGAAGGTCGCCAAGAAGGCCGCTGCCAAGAAGGCAGTGAAGAAGGTCGCGAAGAAGGCGACCGCCAAGAAGGCAGTGAAGAAGGCTGCCAAGAAGGTCGCCAAGAAGGCCACGGCGAAGAAGACAGTGAAGAAGGCTGCGAAGAAGGTAGCCAAGAAGGCCACTGCCAAGAAGGCCGTAAAGAAGACCGCGAAGAAGGCCGTCAAGAAGGTAGCCAAGAAGGCCACCAAGAAGACTGCCAAGAAAGCCGTAAAGAAGACCGCCAAGAAAGCCACTGCCCGCAAGCCGGCCAAGAAGGTCGCCAAGAAGGCAGTGAAGAAGGCGGTAAAGAAGACCGCCAAGAAGGCGGTGAAGAAGACTGCGAAGAAGGCCACCAAGAAGGCTGCCCCGAAGAAGGCTGCCAAGAAGGTTGCCAAGCGCAAGCCGGCCGCCCGCAAGAAGAAGGCCGCCCCGGTGGCCCTTCCGGCAACGCCGGCACCGCTGATCTAAGTACTTCCCGATAGCCGTACCCTGAAACCCCTTCCCCGACTGCCCAGCGGGGAGGGGGTTTTTTTATGGGCTGTCTGCGCCTGGCCAGCTGCGTTGGTCAGCTGCTTCACAGGGAAACCGCTCGATCAGGAACTGCACGAAGCTGCGCAGCCGGGTCGAGTGATAACGGTCGTGCGGATAGACCACGTGCATGGGCCGACCGTGCTGGCCGTGTGCCGGCAGCAACGGGACCAGGCCACCCGCATCGATGTCCGCCGCCAGCAGCAGGCTCGACTGCAGGATGATGCCCAGCCCCTGCAGCGCGGCCAGACGCAACGCTTCGCCGTTGTTGATCTGCAGGCGTGAGGGTAGTTGCTCTGCCGACATTGCTTCGTTGCCCAGCCAGTGCGACAGCGCCGCCGGGTCCAGTGACAGGCATTGATGCTGCCGCAGCGCCTGCACGCTGTGCGGCGTGCCATGCCGTGCGAGATAGGCCGGTGATGCACACAAGGTCAGCCGATAAGGGCTGAGCGGACGCGCCACCAGATGCGTGGCGTCGGCAAGCGTGCCGATGCGGATGGCAGCCTCGAATCCTTCATCGGTCAGTTCGACCACGCGATCGGTCAGGACCAGTTCGACACTGACCTCGGGGTAGCGGTCCATGTAGGTCGACAGTGCCGGCACCAGCGCATGCGTGCCGAAGATCACCGGTGCACTGATCCGCAGCTTGCCTGCCGGTGCCAGATGCTGATGCTGGGCCTGCGCATCTGTTTCCTCCACCAGGCGCAGGATCTCCTTGCAGCGGCCGTAGTAGGCCTCACCGAAAGCGGTCATGTGCTGCCGTCGCGTGGTGCGGCTCAACAGCTGCATGCCCAGCCGTCCTTCCAGTGCGCGCAGGTGTTTGCCGGCCATCGTCGCGGAGATGTCCAGCGCCGATGCCGCGGCACTGAGGCTGCCTTTTTCAACGGCCAGCACATAGACCTGCATGCTCTCCAACAGGTTCATCTGACACCCCGGGTTCTGAATGTTGAAACCTCGCCAGAGTTTATCAATCGAGGGTATTCAAAGAGCATGTCCGCACGGCCAGATGGGCCGGCAAAACCTGGCAAGGCAGCACATGAAACTGGATCTTGAAGGACGTACCGCGCTGGTCACCGGCGCAGGCAGTGGCATCGGCGCCGGTGTCGCGCGGGTGCTGGCAACGCTGGGTGTGCGCGTGGCGATCACCGCGCGGCGGCAGGCGCCGTTGCAGTCGGTGGCGGCCGCGATCGAGGCGGCGGGTGGGCCGGTACCGGTCGTGGTGATGGGTGATCTGACCGACGCCGACGATGTGCAGCGCATCGCCAGCGCGTCGCTGGAGGCGCTGCAGCGCGTGGATATCCTGGTCAATGCGGCCGGTGGTGCACGGCTGGCCGGGGTGTCGGCAGCAGATGAGGTGTGGGACGAGGCGATGGCGCTGAACTTCTCGGCGGCAAGACGGCTGACGCAGGCGTTGCTGCCGTCGATGCGGGCCAATGGCTGGGGGCGTGTGATCAACCTCAGCGGCTCGATGGAGCCGCGCGCGGTGAATGCCGCGAGCCCGGCGAAGGCGGCGCTGCATCTGTGGAGCAAGGGGCTGTCCTGCGACGTGGCGGGCGAGGGCATCACCGTCAACGCGATTGCACCGGGGCGTATCAACAGCGCGCAGATCCTGGATCGTCTGCATCCCACGGAAGAGAGCCGGCGAGAGTTCATCGCCCGCAACATTCCGATGGGGCGTTTCGGTGAGCCGGAGGAGGTGGCGCACCTCGTCGCGTTCCTGGCCTCACCGTTGGCGGGGTACATCACCGGCGCGGTGATTCCGGTGGATGGAGGAATGCACTACTTCGCGCACTAGCGCTGCGGAACGGTAGAGCCGAGCCATGCTCGGCTGCTTGAATCAGCCGAGCATGGGCTCGGCTCTACAACAACAAAAAAGGGCGACCCGAGGGCCGCCCTTCTGCTTACGGTTGAGCTCGCCAGCTCAGCGCGGCGAGGCCACCGCGCGATTGCCCGAGGCGCCCTTGCCCTTGCGCTTGTCCTGCTGTGCCGGGGCGGCGCCCTCGGCCATCAGGTTGTCGCTGCCGAAGTCGGTGTCTACGTCCAGCCAACGCTGCGATGGCAGGCCGAGGGCGGCGTCGAGCACGGTCGGCAACAGGCCGCTGGGCAGCCCGCTTTCGCCGTTCCACATGATGGCGATGCCGAGGTCGCGCTCGGGCACCAATGCCACCAGGCCGCGGTAACCCTGCACGGCGCCGGCATGGAACACGACATCGTGACCGGCGTAGTCGAAGGTGCGCCAGCCGAGCGCGTAGCCGGCCGAGTGCAAGCGTTCGCGGCGCCAGCCCGAGCGCATCTCGCCCGGCGTGTTGATCAGGCTGGAGTGCAGGGTGGCCAGCAGCGGCGCCGGCAGCACGTCCGGGCGGTGGCCGGTATGGGCCAGCAGCCACTGCGCCATGTCACTGGCGCTGGCGTTGACGCCGGCAGCAGGGGCGACGCGGTAATAGGTCGGCTTCGGCGTCAGCGACACCCAGCCATTGCGGCTGCGCACATGCGGACGCGCCCAGCGCGAGCTGGCCTGGATGCCGGCCAGGCCGAGGCTGGCATCGTTCATGCCCAGCGGCTTGAAGATGCGGCGTTCGACCGACTGCTCGTAGAAACTGCCGGAGGCGGCATACACGACGTCGCCGATCAGGCTGAAGGCCACGTTCTGGTAGGCGTAGCAGTCGCCCGGCAGGCACTTCAGGCCGGTGTTGGCCAGCTTCTGGGTCAGCGCGTAGTACTCGGCGTTGCCTTCGATGTCGCGGTCGTAAGCGTTGTACGGCAGACCGACGCGATGGCTGAGCACATCGGCCACGGTCAGGCGGTCGGTGGCCTCCGGCGAGTTCAGGCGGAAGCCCGGCACATAGTCGGTGACCTTGCTGTCCCAGCGCAGGGTGCCATCGTTGACCAGCAGGCCAGCCATGGTGCCGGCGAAGGCCTTGGACAGCGACGCCAGGCGGAACACGGTGTGGGCGTCGACCGGCAACGGATTGTTGACGTCGGTGACGCCGTAGCCGCGCGCGCTGAGCACGCGGCCGCCCTGCACGATGGCCACCGCCATGCCCGGCACGCGCTCGCCATAGGTGAGCTGCTGCGCCATCGATTCGATGTTGGCGACATTGAAGCCGGCGGCCGGCAACTGCACCTGCGGCACCAGACCGGTGCGGTAGGCCGCCGGCTGGGTGTGGGCAATGGCGCCACCGGCAGCGGTTTCGATGTTGGTCGGCATCGGCGGCAAGGCCGGCGGGGTCTGCGCGGTGGTGGACAAGGCAAGGGGCATCAACATGCCCAGCAAACCGGTGGCCGCCGAACGGATCGGACGACGCAGGCTGTTCTTTTTCATCGGTTGGAACCCGTGCGCGACTGCTGGGGATGATTCTAGCGCCGCTTTTCGCCTGTGCACAAACAAAGCGAAGATGAATGCGCATCTTGTTGAAAAAGTTGGATTTTTGACGCCGCAAAAGCGGGTATCAGAAGGTGTCATGCGTGGGATGCCGTGACACTTCGTTGCAGCCATCGGTGCAGCCTGCGCTGGCGATGTTGCAGTGCATTGGATAACGTACGCGCTTCACTGCCCCCGGAGCCTGCCATGCCGCTGTCCAACCGCCGTTCACTGGCGAGGGGAGCCGCGTGAGCGCGGCCGGGACGGGCGGTCCGCTGAAGAAGCTGGTCGCAGCGCTGCGCGAGTCGCCGGCGCTGTGGTGGTCGTTCCTGTACTTCTTCTGCCTGCTCAGCGGTTACTACGTGCTGCGCCCGGTACGCGAGGCGATGGCCGCCTCGGCCGACCTGGAGACGGTGTTCCCTCCGGTGCTGATCGCCTGGTTCGCCAGCCACGGCATCGCGCTGAAGGATTTCGTCCTGCAGTTTCTGTTCTCCTGCGTGTTCGTGATCATGCTGGTGCTGCAGCCGGTCTATGGCTGGCTGGTCAGCCGCTTCCCGCGGCGGGTGTTCCTGCCGGCGGTGTATGGCTTCTTCATCGCCACCCTGCTGTGCTTCTATGCGCTGTTCGACAGCGGCATGCCGGGGCGTGGCATGGCGTTCTTCTTCTGGATCACCGTGTTCAACCTGTTTGCGGTGGCGGTGTTCTGGAGCTTCATGGCCGACGTGTTCTCCAATGTGCAGGCGCGGGCGTACTACGGCTATATCGGTGCAGCCGGTACGGTCGGCGCCTTCCTCGGCCCGATCATCACCAGTGCGCTGGTGCAGCGGGTCGGCATCGCCAACCTGATGCTGGTGTCGGCCGGCTTCCTGGCCGTCTGCCTGCTGTGCATCTGGCGGCTGCGGCATTGGGCCGTGCTGCGCGAACACGAACAACAGCTGGTGTCGGGAGAGAAGCCGATGGGCGGCAGCGTGCTCGACGGTCTGAAGCTGATCGTGCGTGAGCCCTTGCTGCGCTGGCTGGCGATCATGGTGGTGTTCGGCGTGGGCGTCGGCACCTTGCTGTACAACCAGCAGGCCAGCATCGTGCGGGCCTCGTTCACTGACGCCGCCGCCGCCACCGCGTTCTTCTCCCGTATCGACCTGGCGGTGAACGCGCTGGCATTGCTGATGCAGCTGGGGCTGACCCGTTGGCTGCTGTCGCGCCACGGTATCGCCCCGGCGTTGCTGATTCCCGGCTTTGCGATCCTGATCGGCTTCTCGGTGCTGGCTGCTTCACCGATGCCGTTGATGGTGGCGGTGGTGCAGGTGATGACCCGCGCCAGCGAGTTTGCTCTGGCCAAGCCGGCCCGGGAAACCATCTATACCCGCGTGGACCGCCAATGGCGCTACAAGGCCGGCGCGGCGATCGACACGGTGGTCTATCGTGGTGCCGACCTGAGCTTCGCCTGGCTGCACAAGGGGCTGTCCCTGTTCGGTTCGCACGTGGTATTCGTCGGCGGGGTGGTGGTGGCCGCGTGCATGACTGCTGCTGCGTTCGGCGTGCTGCGCGAAGAAAAGAAGCTGCCGCGCGACCGTTGATTTTCCGGGGTCAGATCCCTTTCCCGCAGGGAAAGGGATCTGACCCCATTCTCCATCCCTGTTCAAGGAACCGCCCATGTACTGGATCGCGCTCGCCCTGACCCTGCTGGTCGCACTGCTGCACGTTTATTTCCTGGTGCTGGAAATGTTCCTATGGACCCGCCCGCTGGGCCTGAAGACGTTCCGCAATACACCGGAGAAGGCGGAGACCACGCGCGTGCTGGCGGCGAACCAGGGCCTGTACAACGGCTTCTTGGCGGCAGGCATCGTGGTGGGGCTGGTGTTGGCGCAGCCGGTGCTGGTGACGTTCTCGCTGGCGTGCGTGGTGGTGGCGGGGTGCTATGGCGCGTACAGCGTGAGCCGGCGCATCTTCATGATCCAGGCGGTGCCGGCGATCCTGGCGTTGATCCTTCGCGCGGTGGCGTGAGTTTCCAGCCAACGGCTGAGCCCCTCGTGGTTGGCCGCTTAGATCAAAAGCCGCGCTTGGCGGGGCGGGTGGGCCGTGCAGGGGACGCTGCAAGTACGTCCCTGTAAGCTCGATGGCGCCATCCATGGCGCCAACGCCCCTGCACGGCCCACCCGCCCCACCCCTGACAGTTTCCGTGTGCGGCCAGCCCACGGAGAAGAAAAAGAAGATCAAGAGCATCAGCGGGTCGCTGCGCTCGTGGGTTCTGCGCGCATGAAAAAAGCGGCCACCGGGCCGCTTTTGCTTTTGCCTTTGCTCTTCTTTTTTCTCTTGCGTGGGTGGACGCCGCAGAGATCTGTCAGGGGCTGGGGGCGGCGGGTTCGCGGGGGTGTCCGCGGCATGGATGCCGCGGCCAAGCCCCCAGGGATGGGTTCACGGCGTCCCCCGCGAACCCGCCGCCCCCAGCCAAACCAGCGCTTTCCGCAACCAATCGTCCACCCACGAGGGGCTGCGCCGTTCGCGGGAACATCACTTCGCCGGCGATACCCACATGTCGATGACCGCACTGAACACTTCCGTGCCCGCGTGGTCGCGCACGCTCACCGTTACCGGCAACGCGTAACCTTCCGCCGCCACCACGATCGGCTGCGCCGGCAACGCCGTCGCGTGCAGCGTGCCGCGCGCCTTGGCCAGGTACTGCACCTGCATGCCCTTGGGGATCCAGCGCATGCCCTTCGGCAGCGACGCATCGACCATCAGCCCGGCGGTCAGCTCGGCCAGATTGCACATCGCGATCGCGTGCACCGTGCCGATGTGGTTGCGCACCTTGCGGCGGTCGGCGAGCGTGCCCTCGCAACGGCCGTTCTCGAGGAGAGTGATGCGCGGAGCGATGCTGGCGAAGTAGGGTGCCTTGAAGCACACCGCGCGCGCGAACAACCAGTTGCCGGCAGGCCAGCGCTGCAGGCGGTGGTAAAGCGTAAGCAGTGGAGTAGACATCGGGTGTCTCCCTAAAGAAACGGCGGACCGAAGTCCGCCGTTGTCGTTTACATGGTGGCTGCGATCACGCGGCCTGCGACTGCGCGCCCTTCTGTTCGCGCTTGTAGTAGCCCGCCGAGCGCAGCTCTTCCGGATCGAAGTCGTCCACGGTGATGGTTTCCAGGGTGAGCGTGCGCAGCTCCTCGAGCAGGGTGCGTTCGTCCTGGGTGATCACGCCTTCGGCCACGGCCTCGTCCAACTGGGTGACGAAATCCAGCGCTTCGATGCCCTTGGTCTTGAGCGCCTTGATGAACTTGCGCTCCACCGGCTCGGCCATGATCGCCTTGCTCAGGTAGCTGTTGATGCGGCCACCCGGGTTGTTCTCGCACGGGGTCAGGAACACGCCGCTGGCGAGGCGGTCGCGGGCTTCGTTCGGTGCCATCAGCAGCGCAGCCACGCGACGGCTCAGGCGGTCGCCCGGGGCCTCGGCACGACGGCCCAGCGGGAAGATCAGTGCCCACATCAGCCAGCCGATCGGACGGATCGGGAAGTTGCGCAGGGCCGCCGACAGCGATTCCTCGATCTTGTGCACGCTGTCATGGAAGGCCCAGGCCAGCAGCGGCTGGTCGGCCTGCGGTGCGCCTTCGTCGTGGTAGCGCTTGAGCATGGCGCTGGTCATGTAGACGTGGCTCAGCACGTCGCCCAGGCGACCAGACAGCGATTCCTTGAACTTCAGCTTGCCGCCGAGCGTCATCATCGAGATGTCGGCCATCAGCGCCAGGTTGGCCGAGTAACGATCCAGCTTGCGGAAGTAACGGCGGGTGTAGGCGTCACCCGGGGCAGCACCGAAGCGCGCGCCGGTCAGGCCGAACCAGAACGAACGCACGGCGTTTGAGATGCCGTAGCGGATGTGGCCGAACAGGCTGCGGTCGAAGTCCTGCAGGCCGGCACGGGTGTCCGGATCCTGCGCGGCCTTCATTTCCTTCAGCACCCACGGGTGGCAGAGGATCGCACCCTGGCCGAAGATCAGCAGACTGCGGGTCATGATGTTGGCCCCTTCCACGGTGATCGCGATCGGCGCGGCCTGCCAGCTGCGGCCGGCGAAGTTGCGCGGCCCCAGGATGATGCCCTTGCCGCCGATCACGTCCATCACGTCCGAGATCACTTCACGGCTCATGTTGGTGCAGTGGTACTTGGCGATCGCCGACGGCACCGACGGCACGTCACCGCGGTCCACAGCGGCAGCGGTGGCCTGCGACAGCGCGCTGATCTTGTACGCCTTGCCACCAATGCGGGCCAGCGCTTCTTCCACGCCTTCGAAGCGGCCGACCGACAGGCCGAACTGCTTGCGGATACGCGCGTAGGCACCGGTCACCACCGCGCCGGCCTTGGCACCGCCGCTGGCTGTGGAGGGCAAGGTGATCGAGCGGCCGACGGCCAGGCACTCGTTGAGCATGTTCCAGCCCTTGCCGGCCTTCTCGGCGCCGCCAATCAGCTGGGTCAGCGGGATGAAGACATCCTTGCCACGGATCGGGCCGTTCTGGAAGGTCGAGTTGAGCGGGAAATGGCGACGGCCGATTTCCACACCGGCGGTGTCACGCGGCAACAGGGCCAAGGTGATGCCGATATCGCGGGTGCTGCCGATCAGGCCATCCGGGTCGTACATGCGGAAGGCCAGGCCGATCAGCGTGGCCACCGGGGCCAGCGTGATGTAGCGCTTGTCGAAGGTGAGCTTGACGCCGAGGACCTGCTCGCCGTTCCACTCGCCCTTGCAGACGATGCCGTAATCGGGGATCGAGGTGGCGTCCGAGCCGGCGAACGGACCGGTCAGGCCGAAGCAGGGCACTTCGCGGCCATCGGCCAGGCGCGGCAGGTACTGGTCTTTCTGTTCCTGGGTGCCGTAATGGTTGAGCAGCTCACCCGGGCCCAACGAGTTCGGTACGCCAACGGTGGAGCTGACCACGCTCGACACTGACGCCAGCTTCTGGATCACCTTGTGGTGGGCCAGCGCGCTGAAGCCCAGGCCGCCGTATTCCTTCGGAATGATCATGCCGAAGAACTTGTTCTTCTTGATGAAGCTCCACAGTTCCGGCGGCAGGTCGGCATGGACGTGGGTGATCTCCCAGTCGTTGACCATCTTGCACAGCTCTTCGACCGGGCCATCGAGGAAGGCCTGTTCTTCGGCGGTCAGCTGCGGCTTGGGGTAGTTCAGCAGGATGTTCCAGTCCGGGTCACCGGTGAACAGCTCGCCTTCAAAGCCGACCGAGCCGGTTTCCAGGGCGATGCGCTCGGTCTGCGACAGCGGCGGCAGCACCTTGCGGAACACCTTCATCATCGGGCCGGTCAGCAGCGGCTTGCGGATGAACGGCAGCAGCAGCGGCACGACGATCACGGCCAGTACGGCGGCAGCGACGATCGTGGCGGTCTGGTTGACGTAGGGAATGAACCAGCAGGCCACCAGCAGGGCCACGCTGATCAGCGTCCAGGTCAGCAGGCGCATGCGGTGGTAGGCAACGAACGCGCCTGCCAGCAGCAGGGCGAGGAAGGGAATGACGAGGCTCATGAGCGTGCTCCGGTGACGTGCTCGTTTATGGCGGACGAAGCTGCAGCATCCGCTGCGGGCAACACGTCCAGATAGTCCAACACAGTAGCGGTAAAGGCGTCGTTGTCATCACCGGCGACCATGTGCGTGGCCTGCGGCAACTGTACGTGGCGTGCGTGTGGCGCCAATGCCAGGAATTCGGCCACCGTCTGCGGGGTGACCAGGTCGCTGCGGCCACCGCTGACCAGCAGCAGGGGGCACTTCACCTGGCGCGCGGCCTCGGCCAGTGCATCCTGGTGCTGCTCGCTGTCGCGGGCCAGTTCGGCCACCAGGCGCGGGTCCCAATGCCAGCGCCAGCGACCGTTGCCATCGTCGCGCAGCAGGGCGCGCAGTGAATCCTCGGATTTGCGCGGGCGATGCGGCACATAGGCCGAAATCACATCGGCAGCCTGCGCCAGCGAAGCGAATCCTTCCGGATGCGCGGTCATGAAGGCGAGGATGCGCTCGACGCCAGCGGTGTCCCAGCGCGGGGTGATGTCCACCAGCACCATGGCCGAGAACAGCCCGGGCCAGCGTGATTCGGCCAACAGGCCGAACAGGCCCCCCATCGAGGCCGCCACCAGCACCGGCGGTCGCGGCTGTTCGCCGGCCAGCACGATCAGGTCATCGGCGAACTGCTCGCCGTGGTAGGCCAGGTCGGCCGCATTCCAGTCAGAATCGCCGTGACCCCGGGCGTCGTAAGCCAGAGTCTGCAGGCCCGCGGCCGACAGGGCCTTGGCGCTGCTCGTCCAGGCATGGCGGGTCTGGCCAAAGCCGTGTGCGAACAGCACGCGTCCGCGACGGCCGGAGGTGCTGGCAGTTGCAGCCAGCGAGGCGCCGTGTGCAGCCTCCAGGCGCAGGTCATGGAATGCAGCGGGAGTAGGGGACATAACCATACTCGCTAGTATGGATTGCTTCTGCAGGAAGTCAATACTGCACGGTATGGTGCGCTGCAGGAATCCCTTCTGGCCCGGGTGCCGACGGTTTCGGCCGCAACCGCGTACTGCAACGAACCCCGGCGTATGGTTAAATCAGCAAATGAATCAACCTGACGCTTCCGCCGGCGAACCGCGTGCCGGCCGCAACAGCCGCCTGAGTGCCGAAGACTGGGCCCAGGCGGCCCTCGATCTGATTGCCGAGCAAGGTGTCAGCGCCGTCGCGGTGGAGCCGCTGGCGCGCCGCCTTGGCGTGACCAAAGGCAGTTTCTACTGGCATTTCCCCTCGCGTGATGCGCTGCTGCAGGCCGCGCTGGAACGCTGGGAACTGTTCGAGCAGGAACAGGTGTTTGGCAGCCTGGAAGACGTGCCGGACCCGCGCGTGCGCCTGCGCCAGCTGTTCCAGATGGTGGCGCACGAAGTGCAGCCGCACATCATCTACAGCGAACTGTTGAAGGCGCTGGACCATCCGATGGTGCGGCCGGTGATCGACCGTGTGTCGCAGCGACGACTCGATTACCTGATCGCCTCCTTCCGCCAGGCGGGCCTGAGCTCGACCGATGCACGCCATCGCGCACGCCTGGCCTATGCGGCGTATGTAGGCTTCCTGCAGTTGTCGCTGCAACTGCAGCAGCCCAAGCAGGCGCGCGAGGATTTCGAAGCGTATGTCGAGCATCTGATCGACACGCTGATTCCGAACGGCTGAGCGTTCTTCATCGCTGGATGCAGAAAGGCCGCAGCCACACTGCGGCCTTTTTTGTTGTGTCCGTCCGCGTGTACGCATGCTTGGCACAAACAGGAACGGAGCCCCGAAGGGCTCCGTCCTGTGCGTCACGCTACAGCCTTGGCTTCGATCAGAAGCGCTGGCGGTACTCCATGTACATGTAGCGCCCGGGGGTGTCGTACTGGTAATCGAAGGAGTTGGCGAAGGCCTGGGTGGCCACCGGCGGTTCCTTGGCGAAAACGTTGTTCAGACCCACCGAGACGGTGCCGTTCCACGGCAGGTTATAGCGCACCTGCAGGTCGTGGTAGGTGGTTGCGGACAGGTGGTTTTCCGGATCCGGGCGGCCTTCCAGGCCGATCTTGTCCGGGTTGCTGCACAGCTGTGCATTCGTCGGGTACTTGCAGTTCTCGTTCAGGCCCGAGAAGTAGCGCACGGTCCAGGTCGCACCGAAGTCACCATAGGTCCAATTGGTGGTCAGGTTCGAACGGATACGCCAGACCGGGGTGTCGCGGGTGTAGCTACCGACTTCAGACGGATCCCATTCCGATTCCGGAGTGGCCTTCTGGCGGTAGTTGCTCATGTAGACGCTGTCCCACACGAACGAGAACGAACCGAAGCGGGTATCCGGCAGCTGATAGCGCATGGTCAGGTCGTAACCTTCCACTTCCAGCTCACCCAGGTTCTGCAGGTAACGTGCCATGTAGGTGATCTGGCCCAGCGGATTGCGGGTCAGGCCGGAGTTGGCCAGCACGTCGCACCAGCCAGCGCTGCCCTGCACGTAGCATTGCTCGAGCATGTAATCGGAGGTCGGGCGGCTGATCACGTCCTTGATGTTGATCTTCCACCAGTCCAGCGAAATGTCGAAACCACGCACGAAGCTCGGGCTGTAGACGATGCCCAGGCTCTTGGAGGTCGAGGTTTCTGGCTTCAATTCCTGGTTCGACTTCCATTCGAACGGCCATGCGGTCTGCTTGCCGTAGCCTTCGCGCTGCTCGTAGTTGGCGGGAATGCCAGCAGCAGCACAGCGCTGCGCGACAGCGGCAGTGCCAATGTACGGGCTGCCGATCGAGCATGGATCGCCGTAGCTGTCGTAGGACTCACCCGCGCCACCAAACAGGTTGGAGATGGACGGAGCGCGGAAGCCCTCGGCCCAGTTGCCGCGCACCATCAGGTCATCGATCGGCTTCCACTTGAAGCCGAACTTGCTGTTCAGCGTATCGCCGAAGTTGCTGTAGTCCGAACGGCGGGTGGCCGCGCTGAGTTCCAGGGACTTGGCGAACGGCAGATCCTTGAGCAGCGGCACAGCCAGTTCGACGTAGACGTCGGTCAGGTCGTACGAGCCGGAGGTTGGCTGGCGCGCATTGCCCGAGCTCAGGCCGGCCGAGACAAAGGCATCGGGCATGTCGTAGCCCGATTCCTTGCGCTTCTCGACGCCTGCAGCAAAGCCCATCATGCCGCCCGGCAGTTCGACGATGTCGCCGGAGATGTTGGCGGTGAACGCCTTGGACTTGTTCTGGTATTTGTCCTTGGCGTTGAACAGGATGTAGTCCAGCTGGTCCTGCGGCATGGTGCCGGCGCTGCTCAGCGGATTGAACGGCACGCAGCCAGCGATCACCGCGCCCGGTGCACCACACTTGACCACGCCGTCGGTGTCCATGAACGACGCGCCGGTGGCAGCGAACAGGTTGCCCATGTTGACGTCGCCGACCTGGGTGTCGATCTGGTCGGTCACGTTGTAGGCCGCGCCTGCATCCCAGTTGAAGTAACGACCGGCGAACTCGAACGAACCCTCAAGGCCGCCATACCAGTGGAAGGTTTTGACATCCTGCTCGTAATAACGGTCCTGCTCGACCAGGCGACGGTTCCAGTTCAACTCGCGCGCATTGCCGGTGCCCTTGGTCGGGTTGTAGTAGCTGTCGGCCGACAGGCCCTGGTTGCCGCCGAGGTAGCTGCCAGCGCTCAACGGGTAACCGGCCAACTGCTGAGCCGACAGGCGCTGGTTGTACAGCGCGTCGGTGCGCAGGGCGATCGAATCAGTCAGGTCATAGCGGCCCTGGATGTAGATCGACTTGCGCTCCTGCGGCGTACGCAGGTAGTTGTCTTTGGCGTAGTTGTACGCATCAGCAGAGCTGAAAGAGTGGTAGTTGCCGAGGTTGTTGCCAGCAGCGCCGTCGTTGACGACAAAACGATCGATGCCGATGCGATCTGCAGTGGCCTCGTCGCCCGCCAGATCATTCCAGGTGTCGATGTCGTCGGTGGGATTGCCATCAATGGTCAGGTCCCAGAAGCCGCCCGACGCAGTCTGGCCACTGTAGTCCAGGTTGCCACGGCCATACACCGGATCGCGCGAGATCTTGCGCGCGCTGGCCATTACGGCCTTTTCTTTCACGTAGCTGGCGCCGAACACCAGGCTGCTGCGGTCATTGCTGCTGCCGAGGGTCAGGTCGAATGCCTCGCGCTGGCCGTCGCCCTTGCTGAACTGGCCGTAGTACGCGTGCGCTTCGCCACCGTTGAAATTGTCGCGGGTGATGATGTTGACCACGCCGGCGATGGCGTCCGAGCCGTAGATCGAGGAGGCACCGTCCTTGAGGACTTCGATGCGCTCGACGATGGCGGTCGGGATGGTGTTGAGGTCGACGGTACCGTCCAGGGCCTGCACCCAACGACGGCCGTTGACCAGCACCAGGGTGCGCGAGGAACCCAGGTTGCGCAGGTCGACGCCGGCCGAGCCGTCACCGCCGTTGTTGAACTGGGTGTTGATCGCCGCGCCGTTGGTGGCGATCTGCTGCAGCACTTCGGCAACGTTGGTACGGCCGGTCTGCTGGATGGTTTCACGGGACAGGGTCAGGACCGGCTGCTGGGTTTCCAGATCGACGGACCGGATGCGCGAACCGGTTACTGAAATGCGATCCAGGTTGGTCGCTTCCTGCGCCTGGGCTGTTACGGATGTCGCCGCACCGGCGATCAGCGCAACGACGACAGCGTCACGCAGCTTGTTGGACTGAAAATTCATTGGCTCTCTCTCTCCAAGAAATCTTGGCTGGGGTAGTGCCTGCGCGGCGGGGCCAAAAAAGTAGGCTCCAAAATCGCGAGGCTGAATCGATAGTAACGACCCTTTACCCAAAATTAAAGCTGCGTTAATTCACGCTGTGTTTACGCATGAATGCGCCTTGATTTGTTTTATTTCAATGAGTTATCTGGTTGTGCGCAGGGCCGAAGCCGCGTCTGCCCGGCTTCGAAGCACAAAAAAGTTTCAGTTGATGCATGTCGTGATGTATCAGTTTGTAACCAATAAGTACTTTGCACACTTGACAGATGCGTACAGAAACAATTCGGGCGCCCCTGGGCGCCCGATGTTGAACACAGCTTGTCCGCAGCCGATGGTCGACTACAGATCCTGCTCGTAGCGCACGTACGGCACGGTGCCGTCGTCGTTGCTTTCATTGCGCGGGGAGAACGGGTTCTTGCCGCGGCTGATGACGTTTTCCGCACCGACGGTGAGCTGGCCGGACCACGGGGTGCGCCAGGTCAGGCCGATGCCCAGGCCTTCCCATTTGCCGGGCTTGCCCGGAACGTCAACCACGCGGCCGATGATGCTGCCACTGAAATTGCCGTAGCCGGCGCCCAGGCTCAGGCTCTTGCTGTCCCAGCGGTCCACGATGGCCGGAGAGGCGTCAGCCAGGGGTACCAGGCGTGCCTTGGCATACGTGCCGGCGATGGAGACAAAGCCTTCGCGACCGATGTTCTTCTGTGCGAACACCGTCAGGTCATTCTGTTCGGCGCGCAGCGAGGGCGTCTTGCTGGGCGTCGCCAGCCAGGCGGGCAGGGTCTCACGACCGGTGCCGGCAGTGATTCCCAGGCGGCCGGTACCACGGTTGAGCGCGGCGGTGCCGGTCAGGCGCCGGTTGGAGCCGATGGCGTCGTCTTCGTCGCCCAGGCTGGCCAGCATGCAATGGCTGGCCAAGCCGCTGATGCTGGAGCCGCTGCTGCTGTTGCACAGCAGGCCCAGCGAGTCGCCCGAGGAAAGGCCGAACGCAGCATCGAGCGAATTGCGGCCGAAATGCCAGCGTGCGCCGACGGCCTGTTCACCGGTCGGTTCCAGATACAGCAGGGCCTCGACCTTGCCACTGCCCTTGTTCCAGACCGGAATCACGGTGCGGGTGTCCTTGCTCTGCGCATGCACGCCCGTGATCGCGCCAAGGGCGATCAGCAGGGCCAGCGGTAGACGCAGGAAGGTACGCATCGGACCAGTTCAGACAGGGACGGACAGTGAAAGTTCCCGCTGGGGCGGGAACTCGATCCTAGGGTGTTTATGAATTCTTAACAAGCCTTGTTCCTCCCCAGATACAAGACTCATTCGTTTTTACTGAAGACGTTCAGGTGCCGGTACAGCCCCCTGGGCACCGTGGAACAGTATGCCGAACTCCGTCAACGGAAAGTGATACTCCTGTCCGCAGAATTCGCAACGTACGTCCACCGCGCCGGTGTCTTCGGCAGCGGCACGGGCCTCTTCCTCGCCCAGCGAGAACAGCATCGAGGCGACCCGTTCACGCGAGCAGGAGCAGGCGAAGGACAGGGCCTTGTCACCCACCAGCTCTGCCTTCTCCTCGTGGAACAAGCGGTGCAGCAGTTCCTCGGCAGGGGTGGCCAGCAGCTCGGCCTTGCCCAGGGTGTCGAACAGTGCGCTGGCGCGGGCCCAACCGTCGTCGTCGCCCTCGTCGCCCGGCAGCTTCTGCAGCAGCAGGCCGGCAGCGCCGTCGCGGCCGGCGGCCAGCAGCAGCCGCGTCGGCAACTGCTCGGACTGGCGGAAGTAGTCCTCGAACGCTTCATCCAGTTCCGGTGCGGTCAGCGCGACCAGGCTCTGGTAGCGCTGCGGTTCGCGCGGATCCAGGCCCGGATTCTCGATGGTGATGGCCAGCAGCGAGTCCTGGCCCAGGTCGGTCAGGTCGCGGGGGGCGTCGCCGCCTTCAGCCAGCTGGACGATGCCGCGCAGGGTGCCGGCGGCGGTGCATTCGGCGAACAGGGTGCGCAGGGCGGTATTGCTGCGCAGCTGGATCGACAGGCGGCCGTCCACCTTGGTGTGGCCGGTGAACAACGCCGACGCCACGCAGGCCTCGCCCAGCAGTTCGGTGGCACTGTCCGGGTACTCGCCGTGGGACTGGATGTCCTGCCAGGTGGCCTGCAGGCGCACGTGGACGCCACGGACACCGGCGTCGGGGAGCAGGAAACGGATAAGGGAATCGGATTGGGCGGTCATCGGCTCACATCGCGCGGAAACAGGGATGGTTGCCGGATAATGCGCCGACAACCAGGCATAAGAAGGATGCACCAGTAATGGGGGCAGGGGGAGAGCAGGACAAGGTAGTGGCGGCCGCCGACACGGTGCCGCGTCGTCGCTGGCGCTGGAAGCGGCTGCTGTGGCTGCCGGTGCTGTTCGTGGCCTTCAGTTGCCTGCAGGTGCTGGTGCTGCGTTTCATCGATCCGCCGCTGTCCACGGTGATGGTCTGGCGTTTCGGCGAGGCACTGGGTGAAGGCGACTGGTCCTACCGGCTGCACTACCAGTGGCGGGATCTGGACCAGATGGCGCCGAGCCTGCCCATTTCGCTGGTGGCCGCCGAGGACCAGCGCTTCCCTGACCACAGCGGATTCGACCTGCAGGCCATTGAAAAGGCGCGCGACCACAACGCGCGGGGCGGGCGCCTGCGCGGGGCCAGCACGATCAGCCAGCAGGTGGCCAAGAACCTGTTCCTGTGGCAGGGCCGCAGCTGGATCCGCAAGGGCCTGGAGGTCTGGTACACGGTGTTGATCGAAGCCTTCTGGCCGAAGCAGCGGATCCTGGAGATGTACGCCAACATCGCCGAGTTCGGCGACGGCGTGTACGGCGCACAGGCGGCGGCGCAGACATTCTGGGGCAAGGACGCCGCGCGGTTGAGCCCTGCGGAGAGCGCGCGTCTGGCGGCAGTGCTGCCGGCGCCGCGCCGCTACAACGCGGCCAAGCCCGGCCCCTACGTGCAGCGTCGTGCGGCGTGGATCCAGCGGCAGGCACGGCAGCTGGGTGGAGCCGGGTATCTGACGGAGGACTGAGGGTGCCGACAGCAGCGGTGTCCGTGGTGCCTTTGGTTGTGGTGCCGGAAGCGGGTGGCTTGAACGGTGGACTGGCGGGCTGCACGCCCTTCAACGACGTACAATCCGGCGATGACTCGTGAGCGTCTTACCTTCGTCATTGCCGCGCACAATGAAGAGCTGGTTTTACCCCAGCTGCATCCGCGATTGTGCGCGGTACTGGATGGCCTGGCCGGGATCGATGGGCACATCCTGTACGTGGATGACGGCAGCAGTGACACGACCTGGTCGTTGATCGCGTCGCTGGCCCAGGCCGATCCGCGGGTATCGGCGCTGAAGCTGTCGCGGAACTTCGGCAAGGAGGCGGCGCTGACCGCCGGCCTGGACCATGTGCGCGAAGGCGCGGCGATGATCCTCGACGCCGATGGCCAGGACCCGCCGGAACTGGTGCCGCACTTCGTCGAGCGCTGGCGCGAAGGCTACGACAACGTCTATGGCACCCGTCTGGTGCGTGACGGTGAGAGCTGGAGCAAGCGTGCTGCCGCATCGGTGTTCTACCGGGTGATCGGTCGCCTCTCGCGGACTCCCATTCCGGCCGATACCGGCGATTTCCGTTTGCTGTCGCCGCGCGCGCTGAGCGCACTGCGCGAGATGCGCGAACGCCACCGGTTCATGAAGGGGCTCTTCAGCTGGGTCGGTTTCCGCCGCGTGGCGGTGCCATATCACCGGCATGCCCGCCTGGCCGGCAGCAGCAAGTTCAGCCTGTGGCGGCTGTGGAACTTCGCACTGGAAGGCATCACCGGCTTTTCGACGGTCCCGCTGCGGGCGGCCACCTACATGGGGCTGGCCACCGCGGGCGTAGCCTTCGTGTTTGCCATCTGGGTGATCGCCAAGGCCGCGATGTATGGCGACCGGGTGGCTGGCTGGCCGACGATGATGGCGGTGATCCTGTTCCTGGGGGGCGTGCAGTTGATTGCGCTGGGGCTGATCGGCGAGTACCTGGGACGCCTGTACGAGGAGTCCAAGCAACGGCCGTTGTACCTGGTTGACGCATGGTTGGCGCCTTCCGTGGCAGACTCGGAGCTGCAACCCACCCTGGGAGGGCAGGCAGATGACGTCGGTACGGCAACTGTTGGACGGCAAATCCCCTGAAGTGCATGCGGTCGCGCCCGGCGCGGCGGTGATCGATGCGATCCGGCTGATGGCGCAGAAGGGCATCGGTGCGGTGCTGGTGATGGATGGACCGCGACTGGTCGGGATCCTGTCCGAGCGTGATTACGCACGCAAGATCGTGCTCCACGATCGCTCGTCCCGCGATACGGCGGTGTCGGAAATCATGACCGCGAAAGTAGTGACGGTGAGTCCTGGTGAACAGGTGGAACACTGCCTGCAGCTGGTGACCGATTACCGCATCCGCCATCTGCCGGTGGTCGAGGGCGGGCAGGTTCTGGGGGTGATTTCCATTGGTGACCTGGTGAAGTCGGTGATCGATGCGCAGCGGCGCGAGCTGGATCAGCTGCAGCAGTACATCGTGGCGGGGTGAGTTTGTCGCTGGCGGGCCTGCGGCCCGCCGGCCCACTTTTCGAAGCGGGAGCAACGGCAAGTGCAAAAGCAAAGCGGTGCCTGCCTGATGTGCGGGGAGGCGGAGGGCATGGCCGTGCAGGACACGCCGTAAACCCATCCGTGGGGGCTCGATGGCGCCATCCATGGCGCCAACGGTCCTGCACGCCCATGCCCTCCACCTCAGGACACGTTCCTGCGAGCGCGGTGGGCTTCACCCTGACAATCCGCCGCTGGTAGATGCCAACCTTGGTTGGCACTGCTTTTGATTCTGCTTTTTTCTTTTGACTTTGAATTCCTGCTCTCGTTCCGCGGCTGCAGGAAACTGTCCGAAGCCGGAGCAAGGCGGCAGGCAGGACCGTGAGGCGCATGGATGCGCCGACCGAGCCCCCATGGACGGGTTTACGGCGTGTCCTGCCTGTCGCCTTGCTCCGGTTCTCCGCACGGAAAAAAAATGCGCCGCGAACGCCCGCTCTATTTCGCGTAGTGCCCACCGCAGTCGGCATCCTTGCCCGGGCCCAGTTCGATGGTGGCCAGCAGTGCCGCCGGCGGCGCGATACTGCCCAGCGTCAACGCCACCGCACCACGGATACCCAGTGCCTTGAAGTCCGGGCGGAATGACGGGTCCTTGAAGGTGCCGCCGATGCGCAGCGGCGAGCGCAGTACCAGGATGCTCCTGTCCTTCGGTCGTGGCTTCAGCAGCAGGTCCAGTGTTTCATCGCGCAGGCTCACATCGCCCTCGCCGAGGATGATCGTATCGGTGGTGTCCACTGCCATTGCACGGGTATGCATCAGGCCCTCGCGCACGCCGAAATCGGCGAAGGCGCAGCGCAGTGGAATCTGCCTGTCGCCGGTGAACAGGAATTTCAGCGACTCGGTGATGTCCAGTCCCGCCACTTCCATCAGCAGGTTGCCGACATGGCCGCGGCCCATGCCCAACGCCACGTTGCCGCTGCTGCTGCCGAGCATCGCGGCGATCGAGTTGCCGTTGCCGGTCAGATCAATGTCGCCGCTGATACCCCCCTTGGCCTGTTCGGCCAGCTTGGCATCGGGGAACAGCTGGCCCAGCTGCACGCTGCGCACGCTGGCCTTGAAGGTGGTTGCGATCTGTGGGCGACGTGCGTCCATGCGGATGGTGCTGCGGATGTCACCACCGGCAACGCCGAAGTTCAGCGGGTCCAGCCGCAGCACACCGTCATCCAGCAGCAGATGCGCATCCATGTCATCCAGCGGCAGCTTCGGCGCATTGATGCGCTGGGCCTTCCAACGCACGTCGGCATCCATCGCACGCAGCTTGCCCAGGTTGTACGGGGTAGCCGGCAGCACCTTTGCGCTGGCGGCCACGCGCGCAGCCTCGGCCTTCTGTTCCGCATTTGCGGTCTCGCCACCCCCGGTCTTCGGGGGCGCACCAACGAAGCCGGCAAGATCATCGAAATCAAGACGACGCGATACCAGGTTCGCGGTCATCCGTGGGCGTTCCCGGGAGACGTCGAACTGCACATCGCCAGCCAGATCACTGTCGCCGACTTTGCCGGTGAAGCGCTCGTAGCGCCACACCTGGTGATCGCGCTTCAGGCGGCCATCCAGGGCATACGGCGGGGAGGGCGGAATGGCGATGCCCAGCAGTGGATACAGATCGGCCAGGTCGTTGCCGCTCAGCGCGAACTGCAGGTCGAACACCTGCAGCTGGAACGGGTTGGTCAAGGTGCCGGTGGCAACGGCATGGGTGGCGCCGGCGCGGCCATCGAGGTGGATGCGGAAGGGATGGGCGCTGTCGGTCAGTTCAAGCGGCGATTCGGTGCCGCCGCTCAGGATGAAGGGATTGCCCCGCCAGCGCCCTTTGCCGGCCACCAGCAACGGTGGTGCGGCGTCGGCCCGTTTCGGTTCGCCGCTGCGCACGTCTACCAGGATATCGGTGCGGCCGAGTGCGTCGAGGAACTGCAGGCGGCCATCGTCGATGCGCAGGCGCTTGAGCTGCGGCGTGGTACCGCCCTTGCTGTCGCCGAGGAAGTTCCAGTTGCCCGGGTCCCCTTTGCGCGGCGCCGTCTCCAGCAGTACGTCAGGGCGGGTCAGGCGCACTTCGGGAAGCTGCACGTTGCCGCGCAGCAGTGGCCACACGCGCACGTCGATCTCGACCCGGTCGGCGCTGGCCATGTTCGGCTGTTTCGCCCACGGCGCATTGGCAAAGGTGAGGGCATCGGCGCGCACGGTAGTGGTGCGGCCGAGGTCGACATCCAAGTTGCCGATGTGCAGGGCACGCCCGGTACGGGCCTGCACCGCACGTTCCACCGGGCCCTTGAACCAGTTCCAGTCCCACAGGGCGATGAGGACAAGGATCGCCGCGAACAGGAACACCAGCACGGCGAGCCAACGCTGCCCGCGTGGACCGGGGCGACGCAGGCGCCAGCGCGACGCCTTGGGAGCAGCAGGAGCAGAGGCAGCATTCACGCTGCCATGGTTGCCCCGTCGCGGTGGACGGGGCGCGAAGCGATCATGTGCATGGCGTGCAGAGTGGACGCCTGCTTGCCGGGCAGGGCCCGGCGTTACCGCCTGTCTGTGGTCACAGCACCTGTCGGGTCACTGCGACGAAGTGGCAGACGCTGCCGCCAATCACGAACAGATGCCAGATCGCATGCGAATAGGGGATGGATTCGCGGTGGTAGAAGTACGTGCCCAGCGTGTAAGACAGGCCGCCGCCGAACAGCCAGGCCAGGGTGCCGCCATCGATCGAGGCCCACATCGGCTTGATCGCCACCACCACCAGCCAGCCCATGGCGATGTAGATCACCGTGGACAGCAGCTTGAAGCGGCCGGTGTAGAACAGCTTGAACACCACGCCGCCAAGCGCCAGCGCCCAGATCGCGGTGAACATGCCCCAGCCCCAGGGGCCGCGCAGGCCGATCAGGGTGAACGGGGTATAGGTGCCGGCGATCAGCACATAGATCGCGCAATGGTCGAACACCTTCAGGCGGCCCTTGGCCTGCGGGTGCTGGATGGCGTGGTACAGCGTGGAGGCGGTGTACAGCAGCAGCAGGGCGATGCCGAAGACGATCGCGCTGGCCAGCTGCCAGCCATCGCCGTAGATCGCGGCGAGGGTGATCAGCACCGCGCTGGCGGCCAGGGCAAGCACCGCACCCAGCCCGTGGGTCAGGGCGCTGGCAATTTCTTCACGGATCGAAGCAACAGAAGTCGTGGACATGGCATGAGCATCGTCTGCAGGGAGGGGGACCCGCACCCCCCTATCATCGCCGCGATGGCGGGCGCGTGCACCCCCGCCACCGTATGGTTGCTGCAATCAGTTGCCGGTGACCGTATGCGCGGCTTCCCGGGTTGCCGAGAAACGCACATCCGGCGCGCGTTCCTGCGCCAGCTGCAGGTTGACCCGGGTCGGCGCCAGGTAGACCAGGTGGCCGGCGGCGTCGAGGGCCAGGTTCAGCGCATTCTTCTCGCGGAACTCCTCCAGCTTCTTCTCGTTGCTGCAATGGACCCAGCGCGCCGTGGTCACGCTGACCTGCTCGAACGTGGCTTCCACGCCGTATTCGTCCTTCAGGCGGTAGGCAGCCACATCGAACTGCAGCACGCCGACGGCGCCCAGGATCAGGTCGTTGCTGGTCAACGGACGGAAGAACTGGGTCGCGCCCTCCTCGGACAACTGTGCCAGGCCCTTCTGCAGCTGCTTGAGCTTGAGCGGATCGCGCAGGCGGGCGCGACGGAACAGTTCCGGAGCGAAGTTGGGAATACCGGTGAAGGTGATCGCTTCGCCTTCGGTGAAGGTGTCACCGATGGAAATGGTGCCGTGGTTGTGGATGCCGATCACATCGCCCGGCCAGGCCTCTGCGGCGATTTCACGGTCGCTGGCCATGAAGGTCAGCGCATTGGCCAGCTTCATGTCCTTGCCGGTGCGCACGTGCAGGGTCTTCATGCCGGCACTGAACCGGCCCGAGCAGACGCGCATGAAGGCCACGCGGTCACGGTGCTGCGGATCCATGTTGGCCTGGATCTTGAACACGAAGCCGGTCAGCTTCGGCTCCTGCGGGGCGACTTCGCGGCCGGTGGTGGAGCGTGCCTGCGGCGACGGCGCGTGCTCGACGAAGAAGTCCAGCAGCGGCTGCACGCCGAAGTTGTTCACGCCCGAACCGAAGAACACCGGGGTCTGCTTGCCGGCCCGATAGGCCTGCAGGTCGAACGGGTGGCTGGCGCCCTGCACCAGTTCCAGTTCGTCGCGCAGATCGGCCAGCATGCGCTCGCCGATCTTCTCGGCCAGCCCCGGCGAATCGATCGACGGGAAGATGGTCGAATCCTGACGGGTGAAGTTGCGACCCTGCTCGTACAGGTGCACTTCGCCGGTGATCAGGTGGACCACACCCTTCAGGCGCTGGCCCATGCCGATCGGCCAGGTGACCGGTGCGCACTGGATGCCGAGCACGCTTTCAACCTCATCCAGCAGGTCGATCGGCTCCTTGCCCTCGCGATCGAGCTTGTTGATGAAGGTCATGATCGGGGTGTCGCGCAGGCGGCACACTTCCATCAGCTTGATGGTGCGCTCTTCCACGCCCTTGGCCACGTCGATCACCATCAGCGCCGAGTCCACCGCGGTCAGCACGCGGTAGGTGTCCTCGCCGAAGTCGGCGTGGCCCGGGGTGTCGAGCAGGTTGATGATCTTGCCTTCGTACGGGAACTGCATCACCGAGGAGGTGACGGAGATGCCGCGCTCCTTTTCCAGCGCCATCCAGTCCGAGGTGGCGTGGCGGGCAGCCTTGCGGCCCTTCACCGAGCCGGCCATCTGGATCGCGCCTCCGAACAGCAGCAGCTTTTCGGTCAGCGTGGTCTTGCCGGCGTCAGGGTGGGAAATGATGGCGAACGTGCGGCGACGCGACGCTTCGGTGGCGACTTCGGACATGGCAGTGGCGCCCGCACGGGGCGCTTTTCAAAGAGATAAGCGCCCGATTATACCGGCCTGCCGACGTCGGCGGGTCAGCGCCCGGCGCTGGCGTTGCCGCGGCCCTCGCGGGCGAAGTGCAATTCGCCCTGTGGGGCGAGGATGCGCACCGGCACCGAGCGCAGGCCCATGCCCCGGTTGAGCTGCACCACGAAGTGCAGGTGCGGTGCGGTGCTGTAGCCACTGTTGCCGGACAGGCCGATCGGCTGGCCCGCCTGCACGGCCTGGCCCGGCCGGACCCGCATGCCGCCGGCCTGCAGGTGGGCGTACATCGCCATGCTGCCGTCGCTGTGCAGGATGCGAACGAAGTTGGCGCGTCCGCCATCGCGTTCACGATCCAGGCCATTGCCACGGAAACCGTCCTGTACCTGCATCACCGTGCCCTCGCGGGCGGCCAGGATCTGCGTTGCTTCGGGCAGGGCAAAGTCGATGGCGTCGCGGTTCTCCTCGTCATCGTGGCTGAACCGGCCCTGCGGGGCCTGGTCCACACGCAGCTGGACAGCCTCGAATGGCAGGCGATAGGCGACGTCTTCGGCGCGCGCGGCCGGATTGCCCGGCACCGACTGCAGGCGAAGGTCCAGTGCCTTGCCGCTGAAAGGGGAGGCAAGGTGGCCCACCACCAGACTTCCGGTGGCCTGCACCAGTGATTGCAGTGGCAGGCCGTCCACCTGCGTGCCGGGGGCCGCGCGCAGCTCGATCTGCACCGGGCCGGACAGCGGATTGTCGATTCGTGCCTGCCACTGGTCGCCGATCGGCTGCAGCCGCAGGCGTGCCATCGACGCCGCTTGCGGCGCGGCGTCGGACGCGCGCGCTGCTGGCGCCTGCGGCACCAGTCCCCAGCCCTGGCGCCAGTCGGCGGCATTCGCGGAGGCGCTCGCCAACAGGGGCAGCAAGAGGCAGGACAGGGGCAAGCGGCGCATCGATGGCTCCAGCGACATGGACCGGCGGGACTCTACGCAAGCTGTCGGGATGGGGGAAGGGTGGGGGCCTCTGTACTCATTCATCTCTTTATCCGCATGAAGGGATTGACATGCCCGGAAAGGACTGGCATCGTGGCTCCACCATCGAGACCGGCAGAGGGACAGGCCCTTTGAAGCCGGGGCAGCCCGCAGACGCGAAAGCGCCTGCGTAGGTGCCAAATCCTGCGGGGACCGTGGCGTCCACCGAAAGATGGTTCGAACCTGCACACCACGTGCATTTCGAACGCGAGCCCCGCGAAGGCTCGATGGCCGATTTCCCTACCGGAACCCGCCATGAGCTTCGCCACCAGCACCGTGCTTCGCCCCGAACCCTTTGTCCCCGTCAGCGTGCCGGTCGATGACCCCGTGCACGCCGAGCGCGGCGAGTTCGCCGCTGTGCTGTCGATGCGTCATGCCGGCCCTTGCCCGGTGCGCCTGCGCTATGAGTGGGTCGGTCCGGTCAACGCACCGGTGGTGGTGCTGGCCGGTGGCATTTCCGCGCACCGCCATGTGGCCTCCAATGCGCAGTTCACCGAGAAGGGCTGGGCCGAAGACCTGGTCGGCAGCGGCCGCGCCCTGGATCCGCAGCAGCTGCGTGTGCTCGCGTTCGATTTCATCGGGGCCGACGGCGCGCTGGATGTGCCGATCGATACCGCTGACCAGGCCGATGCGCTGGCACTGCTGCTGGACCACCTCGGCATCCGCGCGCTGAAGGCGTTCGTCGGCTATTCGTATGGTGCGCTGGTCGGCCAGCAGTTGGCGATCCGCCACCGTGCGCGGGTACGCCAGCTGGTGCTGGTCAGCGGCGCACACCGCCCGCATCCGTATGCCGCCGCCTGGCGTGCGCTGCAGCGCCGTGCCGTGGCGCTGGGCCAGCTGCAGTGTGGCGAAGACCACGGCCTTGCGCTGGCTCGTCAGTTCGCAATGCTCAGCTATCGCACGCCGGAAGAATTCGGCGAGCGCTTCGACGCAGCACCGGAAGTGGTCAATGGCCGCGTCCGGGTCGCGGCTGAAGACTACCTCGACGCTGCTGGCGCGCAGTACGTGGCACGCACGCCGGTCAATGCCTACCTGCGTCTGTCCGAGTCGATCGACCTGCACCGCGTGGACCCGAGCGCGATCCTGCCGCCGACCGTGGTAGTTGCCGTTGAAGGCGACCGCCTGGTTCCGCTTGCCGACCTGGTCGGCCTGGTCGAGGGACTGGGCCCGCGCGGCAGCCTGCGCGTGCTGCGCTCGCCCTATGGCCACGACGCCTTCTTGAAAGAAACCGATCGCATCGACGCGATCCTCGCCACCGCCTTCCGCACTTCTGGAGAGTCCGCATGAGCCTGCACGCCGCTGAACCGTCCTGTTGTCGCACCACCGCCGCCGTCCGCGCCGGCATCGATCGGGACACCGCCCATGGCGCGGTCACGCCGCCGATCGTGCTGTCGTCGAACTTCAGCTTTGAAGGCTTCGGCAATAAACGCCAGTACGACTACACCCGCAGTGGCAATCCCACGCGCGACCTGCTGGGCGAAGCGCTGGCCGAACTGGAAGGCGGCGCCGGCGGCGTGGTCACTGCCACCGGCATGGGCGCGATCAACCTGGTGCTGAATGCACTGCTGCAGCCCGGCGATACCCTGGTGGTGCCACACGATGCGTATGGCGGCAGTTGGCGCCTGTTCAACGCGTTGGCGAAGAAAGGCCATTTCGAACTGGTCACCGCCGACCTGACCGACCCGCGCGCGCTGGCCCAGGCGCTGGCCACGCAGCCGAAGCTGGTACTGGTGGAAACGCCGTCCAACCCGCTGCTGCGCATCACCGATCTGCGCTTCGTCATCGACGCTGCGCACAAGGCCGGTGCGCTGGTGGTGGTCGACAACACGTTCCTGTCGCCGGCATTGCAGCAGCCGCTGTCGTTCGGTGCGGACGTGGTGCTGCATTCCACCACCAAGTACATCAATGGCCACAGCGACGTGGTCGGCGGTGCGGTGATTGCCCGCGATCCCGCCGTGCACGAACAGCTGGTGTGGTGGGGCAATGCACTGGGCCTTACCGGTTCGCCGTTCGATGCGTTCCTGACCCTGCGCGGCCTGCGCACGCTGGATGCGCGCCTGCGCGCGCACCAGGAGAATACCGCCGCGATCGTGGCACTGCTTGATGCGCATCCGGCGGTGGCCAAGGTCTACTACCCGGGCCTGGCCGATCATCCGGGCCATGCCGTTGCCGCCCGGCAGCAGAGTGGTTTCGGCGCGATGTTGTCCTTTGAACTGGCCAGCTGTGCCGGCGATGATCCGCATGCTGCTGTGCGTGCATTTGTCGATGGCTTGCGTTACTTCACGCTGGCCGAGTCGCTGGGAGGCGTTGAGAGCCTGATCGCGCACCCGGCAACCATGACCCATGCGGCGATGACGGCCGAAGCACGCACCGCTGCGGGCATCAGCGAAGGCCTGCTGCGGTTGTCGGTTGGCATCGAAGGCGAGCGCGACCTGCTGGTGGATCTGGGCGCTGCACTGGCGCGCGCCGGGGCGGTGATCGATGCGGTGGCGCGTGGCAAACAGGTGGCAGACGCATGAGTGCTTTGCCTGTCGAGATTCCGCTGCTGGGCACCGGCCGCTTGGCGCTGCTCGGAACCGGCACCGTCGGTTCGGCCTTCGTACAGCGCTACCAGGCGCTGCAGGCACGTGGGCTGGAGTTGCCCAGCGTGCAGTGGCTGGCCAATTCGCGTACGGCGCTGGCGATTGACCGTGATCTGGCGTTGCCGCTGGAACTGGCACGCCGTGCGCCGCGCGATGGGCAGAGCTCGCCGCCTTGGGCCAGCGCCGAAGGGCTGGAGCGTGGTGACGTGGTGGTAGATGCCACCGCCAGCGAAGAGGTAGCGGCGCGTCATGTGCAGTGGTTGGCGCGCGGCGTGCATGTGGTGACCGCCAACAAGCTCGGCCGTGGTGCGCAGCTGTCGCGCGCGCAGGCCATCGCCGACCGTTGCGCCGACAGCGGTGCACGCTACGGCGACAGTGCCACCGTCGGCGCGGGTCTGCCGTTGCTCAGCAGCCTGCGTGCGCTGGTGGCCGGTGGCGACCACATCCATGCCATCGAGGGCGTGCTGTCCGGCTCGCTGGCGTGGCTGTTCAATCGGTATGACGGCCAGTCGCCGTTCTCGGCGGCGGTGCGTGAAGCGCTGGCGGCTGGTTACACCGAGCCGGATCCGCGACTGGATCTGTCCGGTGAGGATGTGCGCCGCAAGTTGTTGATCCTCGCGCGCAGCAGCGGCTTGGCGCTGGACGCTTCGCAGGTGCAGGTCGATTCACTGGTGCCGGATACGCTGGCGGCGTTGCCGCTGGACGATGCAGTGAATGCGCTGGAGCAGCTGGACGCACCGCTGCAGGCGCGTTGGCAGCAGGCGCGCGCGAACGGGCGGGTGCTGCGTTTTGTCGGGCGCGTCGACGGCGAGGGTGCACAGGTGGGCCTGCGCGAGCTGGCGGCCGACCATCCGCTGGCGCAGGGCGCGGGCACCGACAACCGCGTGGCAATCCACAGCGATCGCTATCGCGTGCAGCCGCTGTTGATCCAGGGGCCGGGCGCAGGTGCGGAAGTCACCGCAGCGGCACTGCTGGATGACGTGCTGCGGATCGTGGGTTGACCCCAGCCGCCACTGCGCTCGCCGGGCATGGGACCTCAACGCGCCTTCAGCGCCTTCAACAACGCCGCATTGAACTGCTTCGGATCCTGCACCTGCGGCGAATGACCCAGTGCTGCGAACTCGACCAGGGTCGAGCCTGCAATCGCCGCCGCTGCCGCCTTGCCCAGCGCCGGGTAATTGCCCAGCGTGGCCTTCAGTTCGGGTGATGCCTGGTCACGACCGATCGCTGTACGGTCCTTTTGGCCGATGAACAACGTGGTCGGTACCTGCAGATTCTTCAGTTCATGGACGACGGGTTGGTTGAACACCATGTCCGAGGTCAACGCCTGGCTCCAGGCCACCTGCTGCTTGCCCGGGCCCTCGTACATGCCCGACTGCATGCGCGCCCACGGTTCGTACGCCGGCTTCCACTTGCCGTCGTAATACACGTCCAGCTGGTAGCGGCGGATGCTGTCATAGCTGATGTTCATTTCGCCGGCATACCACGCGTCCACGCTGCGCCAGGGCACACCCAGCGCCTTCCAGTCTTCCAGCCCGATCGGATTGACCAGCGACAGACTGCGCAGTTCCTGCGGATACATCAGCGCATAGCGGATGGCCAGCATGCCGCCCATCGAATGACCGACCACATGCACCGGCACGTCACCCAACTGCAGCTGCTGCAGCAGCGCATGGGTATTGTCGGCCAGCTGCCCGAAGGAATACTGGTAGCGCTCGGGCTTGCTCGATTTGCAGAAGCCCACCTGGTCCGGCGCGATCACCCGGTAGCCTGCAGTCACCAGTGGCTTGATCGTCTCCTTCCAGGTCGCTGCGCAGAAGTTCTTGCCATGCAGCAGCACCACCACGCCGATCGGCTTCTTCTTCGGCGCCACATCCAGATAGGCCATCTCCAGCGGCTGGCGCTGCGATTCCAGCGCAAAGGTCTTCACCGGATAGCCGTAATCGAACCCCTCCAGCCGCGGCCCGTAGGTTGGCGCAGCGAGAACGGACAACGGAACGCAGGCAAGCAGGGCAGCAGCGATCACGCGCATGGGACATTCCGGGGCAGGGGATGCCCGAGCCTAACCGGAATCAGGTGACGACGCCGTCCGGTGTAGAGCCGAGCCATGCTCGGCTGCACAGTAGCGCCGGGCCATGCCTGGCTGCGCCAATCATCAGCACTCGATGACGTTCACCGCCAGCCCGCCGCGGCTGGTTTCCTTGTACTTGTCCTGCATGTCGCGGCCGGTATCGCGCATGGTCTTGATGACCTTGTCCAGCGACACCTTGTGCTTGCCGTCGCCGCGCATGGCCATGCGCGAGGCGTTGATCGCCTTCACCGCACCCATCGCATTGCGCTCGATGCACGGAATCTGCACCAGGCCGCCGATCGGGTCACAGGTCAGGCCGAGATTGTGCTCCATGCCGATTTCCGCCGCGTTCTCGATCTGGCTCGGGTTGCCGCCCAGCGCCGCGACCAGGCCACCGGCGGCCATCGAACACGCAACGCCGACCTCGCCCTGGCAGCCCACTTCGGCGCCGGAGATCGAGGCGTTTTCCTTGTACAGGATGCCGATCGCCGCCGAGGTCAGCAGGAAGTCGAACACCCGCTGTTCGTTCGCGCCGGGGCAGAAGCGGTCGAAGTAATGCAGTACCGCAGGCAGGACTCCTGCGGCGCCGTTGGTGGGCGCGGTGACCACACGGCCACCGGCGGCGTTTTCTTCGTTCACGGCCAGCGCGTACAGGTTGACCCAGTCCAGCGTGGTCAGCGGATCGCGCATCGCCGCTTCCGGCTTCGACGACAGTTCGCGGTACAGCGCCGGTGCGCGGCGGCCCACTTTCAGGCCGCCGGGCAGCACGCCTTCCTCACGGATGCCACGCGCCACGCAGGCCTGCATCGCGCTCCAGATTTCGCGCAGGTTGTCGCGGATCTCGTCTTCCGTGCGCCAGCATTTCTCGTTCTCGAACATCAACTGGGCGATGCTCAGGCCACTGCGGGCGGTCTGCGCCAGCAGCTCGTCGCCACTCTTGAACGGGTAGGGCAACGGCGTTTCGTCGGGCACGATACGGTCATCGGCCGCGTCGTCCTGGTTGACTACGAAACCACCGCCCACCGAGTAGTAATCGCGGGTGGCCAGCACTTCGTCATCGGCGTTGTACGCGGTGAAGCGCATGCCATTGGTGTGGTAGGGCAGCTTCTGCCGCTTGTTCAGGCCGAGGTCGCGCTTTTCGTCGAAGGCGATCTCGTGCTGGCCCATCAGTACGATCCGCTTGCTGCTGCGGATGCGCTCCAGCGTGGCCGGAATGATGTCCGGGTCGATCAGGTTCGGGCGCTGCCCTTCCAGGCCAAGCAGGATCGCCTTGTCGGTGCCGTGGCCGCGACCGGTCAGCGCCAGCGAGCCGTACACATCGGCACGGATGCGCGCGACCTCCCCCAGCTTGCCCGGGTCGAGCAGCCAGCGATGGATGAAGCGCTCGGCGGCCCTCATCGGCCCGACGGTGTGCGAGGAGCTCGGGCCAATGCCGATCTTGAAAACGTCGAACGTGCTGACAGCCATGGTTGCCGTACTGCGGGTACCGGGAGAGACCGCTATTCTAGCGGTTCACGCCGCACTTCCATGACTGCGGCGCAGCATTTCCGCCAAGGGAGGAAACCGCGGTGTTGACCCTGTTCCAGCGTGACGACTGCCATCTGTGTGACATGGCCCTGGCCGAACTGGCCAAGGCGCGGGCGCCCGAGTTCGAATCGGTGTTCCTGGATGACCAGCCGGCGCTGGAGGCGCGCTATGGGGCGCGGGTGCCGGTGCTGCGTGATGAGACTGGCGGGCGGGAGCTGGACTGGCCGTTCGACGCGGCTGTAGTGCAGGCCTGGTTGGCCGCGGGCAGGTAGCGCCGGGCAATGCCCGGCGAGCGCGTAGCGCGGCCATCGGGGGAAGCCGCCGGGCATGGCCCGGCGCTACCGCGGACGCCAGGGCGTCTTATTTCGCGTCGAACTTCACGATCGTGCTGATCGCGGTTTCGTCGGGGATGGTCTTGGTATCGGCCCAGTCGCCGCCGCCGACACCGAAGTCCAGGCGCTTGACCGTGGCCTTGCCGGTCAGCACAGGCTGTGCGCCGGGCTTCCAGGTGAAGGTGAAGGTAACCGGCTTGCTCACGCCGCGCAGTTCCAACGTGCCATCGGCGGCGAACTGGTCGTTGCCGAGCGCGCGGAAGCCCTTTGCGGTGTAGCGCGCGGTGGCGAACTTGCCGACGTTGAAGAAGTCCGCCTCCTTCAGGGTGGAGTCGCGGTCGCTGTTGCCGCTCTTGGCGCCGGCCAGCGGAATCACCACATCCAGCGAACCTGCGGACGGATTGGCCGGGTCGAAGCTGAGCTTGGTGGCGAAGCCCGGGAAGCTGCCGGTGAACACTTCACCGTCGTACTTGGTGGCAAAGGCCAGGAACGAACCGGCACCTGGGGCCTGAGCGTAATCGGCGGCGAGCACCGGTGCGGTGGCCAGCATGCCGGCAAGGGCGGCAGCCACGGCGGCCGGGGTGGTCAGTTTCAGGTTCATCGGTCAGTCCTTCTGGGGAGAGGCGAGCCAGCCACGCGGCAACATCCGGGACAGGGTGGCATCGCGCTGGAACAGGTGGTGGTAGAAGGCAGCGCCGGCATGGGCCAGCACCACCGCGATCAACAGCCAGAAGCCGTATTCGTGCAACGCATGGGAAACCGCCACGACCTGCGGGTCCGGTCCGCTCAACTTGGGCACGTCGACCAGACCGAACCAGCGGAACGGGCGCAGGCCGCTGGCCGAGTCGTATATCCAGCCCGACAACGGGATGGCGAACATCAGCACGTACAGCAGCACATGGGTGGCGCTGGCGATGCGCTCCTGCCAGCTCGGTACGCCCGGTACCGGCTTGGGGGCACCGGCATACAGGCGCCAGCCCAGGCGCAGCACCACCAGTGCCAGCACGGTGATGCCGATCGACTTGTGCGCGGTATAGACCCAGAAATACTTGGGCGTCTTCGGCAGTTCGCCCATGGTCAGGCCAACGATGCCCAGGGTGAGGATCAGCAATGCGATCAGCCAGTGCAGGATCTGGCTGACACTCCCCCAGGCGGCGGGGGTGTTCTTGGCGGTCATGAAGGGTCCTTTGTGGCCGTCTGGCTGTCGGAGTGGGCTTGAGGCATGGGAGTTCCCGGAGCGTCGCTACGGTCGAGGGTGGCTTCAGCTTCGATCCGCACCTGCACCGCATCACCGATCACACCAGGCCAGGCGGTGATGCCGAAGGCACGCCGGCTCAGCGTCGTGGTGGCGGAAAATCCCGCAGTACGCCGGAACGGCGGCAGCGGATAGCGTTTGACCTGGTTCAACGTCACCTCCAGTGCGACCTCCTGGCTGACCCCGCGCAGGGTCAGGGTGCCCAGTACGCGGGCATGACGGGCGTCGATCGGTTCGACTTGGCGGGAGACGAATCGGGCGGTGGGGAAGCGGTCGCCATCGAGCAGGCTGCGCGCCAGCGTGGCCTGGTTCCACTTGGCATCGCCAAGGTCCAGTCGTGCTACCGGAATCTCGACGTCCAGCGTCGCATCGCGCCAGTTGTCGCTATCGAAGTGCAGTTGGCCCTGGCTGCCGGAGATCGTACCCAGCGCCTGCGAGTAACCCGCATGGTCGATCGCGAACAGCACCCGGGTGTGCACCGGATCGATGCGGTAAGCATCGTTGCCTGCCCAGGCGGGGGCAACGGCAAGCAGCATCGGCAGCAGGGCCAGACAGTGGCGCATCGGCGGTGGGCTCCGGGAAAAAGACTGTTCGATCATACCCATAGCCCTTGCGCAACGCTGTGTGCACGGCTGCAACAGTTCGTGGTGCCGATGTGGCCGGAAACAGGCTGTTGCAGCGATGGCTGCAGCCCTGTGTGACAATCGGCACAGGACAGGGGGTTCAGGATGACGAGCGGCTGGCGCCGGTGGTGCCAAGGCATTGCAGGAGCAGGTCTGGTGCTGTTGGCGCTTTGCGCTGCAGCCGCGACCTTGGACATGGCCGGTGAAACACCGCGCCTGCGCCGTTTCGGTGCCGCCGAGGGGTTGCCCTCGCGCATGGTGGTCGCGCTGGCTGAAGACCGTCAGGGCCGTGTGTGGGCGGCTACCGATGGCGGTCTGGCCCGTTATGACGGCGGTGAACTGCGGGTGTGGCAGCACGACCCGGCACAGCCGGATTCGCTGCCCGGCAACGAGATCGAAACCCTGCTGGTCGACCCGCTCGACCGGATATGGGTCGGCATCAACGGCAAGGGGCTGGCCCGCCTGGATGCCGACCGCGAGCGTTTCAAGACCTTCGATTCCGTCACCGAAGGCTGCCAGGGGCAGTTCTGGACCTTGGCCTACGCCGAGGACGCGCTGTGGATCGGCAGCAGCAGCCATGGGGTCTGCCGCTTCGGCGAAGACGGCTCGTTGCGCCATTTCCAGCATGATCCGGCGCAGCCCGGCGGACTGCCGAGCAACACGATCTTCAGCAGCCTGGTCGATGCGCAGGGACGACTGTGGGTGGGAACCGAAACCGGCGTGGCGCGCTGGAACGGCCAGGCCTTCGAAGCCGTGGCGCCGCGCGAACTGGCGGCGGTCAGCGTGCTGCGGCTGAGCCGCGATGCCGATGGCGTTATCTGGATTGGTACGCAGAACGACGGCCTGTACCGCATCGATGCGCAGGATCGGGTAACGCGACCGGCCTGGGCTGACAGCACCGGCCTGCGCTCGGCACTGGTGCTGCCCGACAGCCGCGGAGGCTACTGGGCGGGAACCTCCGATGGCCTGCTGCGCGGTGATGGCCAGGTGCTGCGCAAACTGGAGGGCGACCGTGGCAGTGGCTTCCTGACCGGTCATAGCGGCGTGCTCGACCTGCTGCAGGACCATGAGGGCGGGCTCTGGGTCGCGCTGTTGACCCAGGGCCTCGCCTATCTTCCGCCAGACTGGCGGCGCTTTTCGACCTGGTACCAGCTTGATGGCAAGCCGCTGGACAGCCAGTACCTGTTGAGTGCCGCCAGCGATGGTCGCAGCTACTACGTCGGTTCTGCGCACGGTGTCTACCAGATCGATGCACAGGGGACGTTGAGCCTGCTGGCCAGCGACCGCGAGCTGGGTGGCGGCGCGGTGTGGTCGGTGCTGCCACGTCCGGATGGGCGGCTGTGGCTGGGCCGCGCGGGACGCATCAGCGTCTATGACCCGGCCACCCGCGCGCTGCGCGACTGGCGCATCGGCGGCGGCTCCGACCTGCGACAGCGGATCGATCTGATGCGGCAGGCGCCTGATGGCACGGTCTGGGTGTCGGTGATGAATCTGGGCCTGCAGCAGCGCAGTGCCGAGGGCCGCCTGTTGCGCAGTTTCGATGGCGCCATGCTGCGTGGTGATACCGATGCACCGGTCGAACAGATCCGCTTCGATGCCACGGGGCACGCCTGGGTGATGGGGGAAACGGGGATCCTGCGCGAGCAGGGGGACCGCTTCGAAGCGGTGCCGGGCGTTTCCCGGGGGCCGATCTACGATCTGGTATGGATCGATCCCCGGCAGATGTGGATCGCGCGCCAAGGGGCGTTTGAACGCTACCAGTGGGATGGCCTCAGCCTGCGCCTGATCCAGCGCGTCGATGCCAGTGCCGGCGTGCCGCCGGTCAGCATGGGGGGGCTGGCCCTGGCCGGCAACGGACAGTTGTGGGCGACAACGCCCCGTGGCCTGTTGCGCTGGGATCCGAAACAGCGCCGCCTGCAGATCTTCAACGAGCGCGACGGCCTGCTGGATGCCGAGTTCACCGGGCGCCCGCCGGCGATCGCTGCCGATGGCCGGGTACTGGCCGTTACCCAGACCGGTATGGTGGGCTTCGATCCGAATGCCGCCGACGCCGAACTGCCACCGTCGCAGCTGGTGATCGCGCAGGTTCGCGTCCGTCGCGATGACGCGCGCGGCTGGCAGCCCCTGCCAACCTCCGGCCTGCTGTTGCTGGGGCCCGATGACCGTGACCTGCAGATCGATGCGCGGCTGCTGTCCTACGCCAGCCCGCAGGGCAACCGCTATCGGTTCCGTGTGGAGGGATACGACCAGAACTGGGTGGAACAGGGTGGGGATGGCCAACGTACGCTGTCGCGGCTGCCGCCCGGGGCCTACTCGATCGAGGTGCAGGCCGCATCAGCCAGTGGCCCGTGGACGCTCTCGCAGCAGCTGCACATCAAGGTATTGCCACCCTGGTGGCGCAGCAGCATGGCGATCTTCGGCTATGTGATGCTGGGCTCGCTGTTGCTGTTGGCACTGCTGTGGTTGATCCGCAGGCGGTTGCGGCGGCGCCAGCAGTGGCAGTTGACGGTGCACAAGCAGCAGATCGCCGAGCAGGCATCGCAGGCCAAGAGCCGCTTCCTGGCGACGCTGGGCCACGAGGTGCGCACGCCGATGACCGGCGTACTTGGCATGAGCGAACTGCTGCTGGCCACCGAACTGGACCCGGTGCAGCGCAGCTATGCCGGCTCGATCCAGCAGGCCGGCAGCCATCTGCTGCGCCTGGTCAACGATGCGTTGGACCTGGCACGGATCGAGGCCGGCCGACTGGAACTGGACATCCGGCCGTTCGACCTGGGCGGATTGCTGGACCAGGTACAGGCGCTGATGCAGCCGATGGCGCAGCAGCGCAGGCTGGCCTTCCAGCGCGAGGGGGACCTGCCAGGCCCGATCTGCATCAGTGGCGATGAGATGCGCGTCCGCCAGATCCTGCTGAACCTGCTGGGCAATGCGATCAAGTTCACCGAGCGCGGCCATGTCGGTCTGGCGGCGCGCCTGGACGAGAACGGCGGGGGGGTGACCTTCGAGGTCAGCGACAGCGGGCCGGGCATCAATGCCGAACAGCAGCAGCGCCTGTTCCACCGCTTCGAACAGGCCGATGGCCCGCGTACCGCCTCGCGCTATGGCGGCAGTGGGCTGGGCCTGGCGATCTGCCAGGAGCTGGCGGTGGCGATGGGCGGCCGCATCGATGTCGACAGCCAGCCGGGGCGTGGCGCACGTTTCTCCGTGCGGTTGCCGCTGCCATGGAGCCGGCAGCAGGCCTCCAGCGATGGCGAGGCAACGTTGCCGACGCTGCCTGCACTGCGCATCCTGCTGGTCGAGGATGATGCAACCGTTGCCGAGGTCATTGCCGGCCTGCTGCGCAGCCGGGGCCATGAGGTGGTGCACGTGCTGCATGGCCTGGGCGCGCTGTCGGAGATTTCCACCGAGGGCTTCGATGTCGGCCTGCTCGACCTCGACCTGCCTGCACTCGACGGCACTGCCATCGCCCGCCAGCTGCGCGCGCTGGGCTACGAGTTGCCGTTGGTGGCCGTTACCGCGCGCTCGGATACCTATGCCGAGACGCAGGTGCTTGCGGCCGGATTCGATGGTTTCCTGCGCAAGCCGGTGACCGGGGATCTGCTGGTCGCGGCGATTGCCCAGGCGCGCAGTAAGCGACAGATCATCAGCTGAGTACGGCATCCTGCGGCGTGAATCCCGCAACTTTCGGTTTACCATGCCGACGCCCACGGCGTGGGCATCATCAACAGCAGCGTGAGGAGGCCATCGGTGGTGTATCTGCGGGCAGTGACGCTGCTGATGCTGCTGCTGTGCTGCCTGGCGCCCGCTGCCGCGCAGCCGGTGCCACCTTCGCCGCGGCAGGTCACCGTGTTCGATGGGTTGCCATCCAACACCGTCAACCGCATGGCCGAAGACCGCTACGGCTACCTGTGGATTGCCACCAACGATGGCCTGGCGCGCTACGACGGGCGCAACTACCGCATCTGGCGTTCCGAGGACGGCCTGCGCGACAACCGCATCTGGAGCGTGCTGGTCGATGCCCGCAACGAGCTGTGGATCGGCACGGAGAATGCCGGCCTGGTGCGGATGTCGGCCGACCGTCGACAGCTGCGCTTCTATGACCGCAGCAGCCAGCCGCTGATGGGCAGCAACACGGTCTGGAGCCTGGCTGCGACGCCGGATGGCGCGATCTGGTTCGGCACCCACGAGGGCGGCCTGTACCGGCTGGACAGCAATGACCGTCTGCAACGCTTCCTGCCCGAAGCCAACAATCCGCGCAGCGTACCGGCCGCATCGGTACCCTACCTGGCCACGCTTGCCGACGGCAGCCTGTGGGTCGGCACCAAGCATGGCGTGGCGCGCTGGACCGGCACCGATTTCGAACGCATCGGTGGCGACCTTGTGCCCAGCCTGCTGATCAATGGGCTGACCGCCGAACCCGATGGCAGCCTCTGGATCAGCACGCTGGCCGGGGCCACCGTGCGGCGCCCGGATGGCCGTTTCGAATCTGTGCCCTGGACATTGCCGGCCGGCGACCAGGTGCTGGGCATGATGCTGCGCGACGAGCAGGGTGGGCACTGGTTGGATACCCGCAGCGGCCTGGGCCGGGGCATCGATGGCCGGTACCAGACAGTACCGCTGTACAGCGCCATCGCCCGTGGCCTGGTGCGGCCGAACTGGACCGGCGCGTATGAGGATCGCGAAGGCGGCATCTGGCTGGCCAGCACCAATGCTGGCCTGTGGCATCTGCTCCCGCGCTGGTGGCAGTTCTCGGTGTTTTCGCGGCTGGAGGATGATCCGTCCTCGCTGCGCAACTCCTATGTGCTGGGTACCAGCCCTTCCAGCAATGGTGGCGTGTGGACTGTCGGCAGTCATGGCGCGCTGGACCGTTTCAATCCACGCACGGGCGTGATCGAACAGCACCGCACCTTCGTCAACGGCATGCATTGGCTGACGTCGGTGCGCGAAGACCGGCGGGGACAGGTATGGGTGGGTTCGACCGACGCCTTGATGCGCTACGACCCGCGTCGTGGCGAGCTGCGGCGCTGGGGGCGTGACTCCGGCGCGGATGCGACCATGGAAGGCAACATCGAGGCGATGATGACCTGCGATGGCGACAGTCTGTGGTTGATGCTGGCAGCGGGCCTGCAGCAGCGCGATCTGGACGGGCATGTGCGCCGGCAGTTGGACAACGGCCAGGATGGTCTGCAGGCCGGCCAGCTCAATCTTGATGTGGAATGCGGCCCGCAGGACCGGATCTGGCTGGCCAGCAGCCGTGGCCTGCTGCAGTGGCAACCGGATGCGCAGCGCTTCCAGCCGGTGCCGGGTGCGCCGGCCACGGCGGTGTATGCCCTGCACGTCGGCAAGGATGGGCAGATCTGGTTGTCCGAGGATGGCCGCCTGTCGCGGTATCTCTGGAGCCAGGGCAGGTTGGAACGGCAGGCGGTGGTGGGCACGGAGCAGGGCTATCCGGCGATTTCCGCCACCGGTCTGGTGGTCGACGCACAGGGTGTGGCGTGGGCCACCAGTGCCCGCGGCCTGGTGCGGGTCAGTGCCGATGGCGAGAGCGTGCGCCTGTATGGGGTGCACGATGGGCTTCCCAGCCAGGAGTTCCGCGAACACACCCTGATTGCTTCCGCCGCCGGGCGCATGGTGGCGGGTACGCCCGCCGGTGTGGTGGTGTTCGATCCCGAGCAGGTTCGACCCTCCACCCGGCGTGCGCCGCTGGTGATCGAGCGGGTGGAGGTGCGCCGCAACGAACAGTTGCTGGACCTGACCCATGACACACCGCTGCAGATCGCCGATGGCGACCGCGACCTGCGTATCGTCGCGCGCCTGTTGTCCTTCGCCGATTCGGCCTCCAACACCTACCGCTACCGGTTGGCCGGCTACGACCCGGATTGGGTCGAGGTGGGCCCGGCAGGCGAGCGTCTGTTCTCACGCCTGCCACCCGGTGCTTACCGGCTGGAAGTGCAGGCGCGCTCGGCTGACCACGTATGGTCGCGGGTGCAGACCCTGGAATTCCACGTGCAGCCGCCATGGTGGCGCAGCTTGTCCGGCCTGCTGGTGCTGGCCTCGATCGCGTTGCTGCTGACCAGCTGGTTCGCCTGGTTGTACCGGCGCCGGCTGCAGCGCCAGCACGCTTACCAGCTGGCCCTGCACAAGCAGGATCTGGCCGAACACGCGTCGGCGGCCAAGACACGCTTCCTGGCCAATCTCGGCCATGAGATCCGCACGCCGATGACCGGCGTGCTGGGCATGAGTGAACTGTTGCTGGCCTCGCCGCTGGATCCGCAGCAGCGTGGCTACACCCAGTCGATCCGGCATGCGGGTGAGCACCTGCTGCATCTGGTCAACGATGCGCTTGACCTGGCGCGGATCGAATCGGGGCGCCTGGAGCTGCAATCCAATGCGTTCGGTCTCAATCGTCTGCTGCAGGATCTGGCCGCGCTGATGGGCCCGCTCGCCGCGCAGAAGGGCTTGCGCTTCATCCTCGACAACCAGCTGCCTGCAGGGCTGCAGGCGACCGGCGATGCGATGCGGGTGCGGCAGATCCTGCTCAACCTGCTGTCCAACGCGGTCAAGTTCACCAGCCGCGGCAGCATCACGCTGCACGCGCGCTGCGAGGAAGGGCCGCGCGGGTTGTATTTCGAAGTGCGCGATACCGGGCCGGGCATCAGCCAGGAGCAACAACAACGGTTGTTCCGGCGCTTCGAGCAGGCTGACGGCGCGCGCACGGCCGCGCAGTACGGCGGCAGCGGCCTGGGCCTGGCGATCTGCCGCGAACTGGCGCTGGCCATGCAGGGCCGGATCCGCGTGGAAAGCCAGCTGGGCAGCGGTACCTGCTTCGGTGTCAGCCTGCCGTTGCCGCTGCAGCAGGTTGCCGCCGGCGAGGGTGGTGCCGACAGCGACGCCGCCGCTGCTGTGGTCAACATGCCACCGCTGCGGGTGTTGCTGGTGGAGGACGATGCGACCGTGGCCGACGTGATGTGTGGCCTGCTCACGACCCGCGGGCATGAGGTGGTCCACGCCGCGCACGCGCTGGCCGCACTGCGTGAGATCAGCGCAGGTGATTTCGATGTAGGCCTGCTTGATCTGGATCTGCCGGGCCTGAGCGGTTTCGAACTGGCCCAGCATCTGCGCAACCAAGGCTACACGCTGCCGCTGCTGGCGGTGACCGCACGTACCGACCCGGATCTGCAGCAGCAGGTGGAAGCGGCCGGCATCGGTGGTTTCCTGCGCAAACCGGTGACCGGCGAGCTGCTGGTGGAAGCGATCGCCCGCGTGCTGGGGAGGTAGGGGTTCGGCAGGGCTGCGCCCTGCACCTGCCGAATCAACATCAACGTCAACGTCAAAAGCGGGCTATCCGTGGGATGGCGGGGTGGGTCCGGTTGCGGGGGACGCCGTAAATACGTCCCTGTAGGCTTGGCCGCGGCATCCATGCCGCGGACACCCCCGTAACCGGACCCACCCCGCCTTCGACAGATTTCCGCGATCTGTCGGAACGGCGTTCTGTGTTGCTATTGGTGGGTGTCGACCTTGGTCGACACCGGAATGGCGTGGGTCAGATCCGTTTTCCGCAGGAAAACGGATCTGACCCCAGAATTATTTCGATATTTGACAGAGATTCATCCACGCATGGCGTGGATCCATCAGCCACCGGAAATCTGTCGAAGGTGGGGCGGTGTCGGATTGCGGGGTGTCCGCGGGATGGATGCCGCGGCCAAGCCTACAGGGACGGATTTACGGCGTCCCCGCACTCCGACACCGCCCCGCCTTCCCACGGATAGCCCGCTGTTGCCGTTGCTGTTGCTTGCGCAGTGGCCTCTGCAGGTGCAGGGCGCAGCCCTGCCGAACCCACTACTCCGCTACGTGCTCGACCTCGCGCGGTTCGGGCTTGGTGTCGGGCAGCTGCCAGAAGATCAGCGTCGAGGTCAGGGTGATCGCACCCACGCACAGGAACGTGGCATGCAACGCAGCCGTCGCGCCGTGGCCTTCCAGCTGCGTGCCGAACGCGGCCAGCAGGCTGCCTGCAGCCGCCGCACCGAAGCCGGCGGCGAGCATCATCACCATCGACAGCAGGCTGTTGCCGGAACTGGCGAACTCACGGTCGAGGTCACGCAGGGTGACGGTGTTCATGACGGTGAACTGCAGCGAATTGACCGCACCGAAGAAGGCCAGCTGCAGCAGGCGCACGCTCAGGTGCTGGCCCGGTGTCATCAGGATGAAGCTGGCCATCGCCAGGCCGACCAGCACGGTGTTGGTCATCAGTACGCGGCGATAGCCGTAGCGTTCAACCAGCTTCACCGCCAGCTTCTTCGACACCATGCCTGCAGCCGCCACCGGCACCATCATCAGGCCGGCATTCATCGGCCCGAGGCCAAGGCCGACCTGAAGCAGCAGCGGAATCAACATCGGCATAGCACTGCTGCCGATGCGCGAGAACAGGTTGCCGAGAATGCCGATGCGATAGCTGGGCACGCGGAACAGCGCCAGCGAAAACAACGGGGCCGTTGAATTTGCCGCGTGCAGCCAGTAGCCGACCAGCGCGGCCAGGCCGGCCACGGTCATCAGCATCACCAGCGCGTGTGGTGTGCCGAGCCCGGAAATGCCATCCAGCGCCAGCGACAGCACCACCATCGCAAAGGCCAGCATGGCGTAGCCGCGCAGGTCGAAACGGGTGCGGTGGCTGGCGTAGTGGTCGGGCATGATCTTCATCGCCGCGATGAAGCCGATGACGCCGATCGGCAGGTTGATCAGGAACACCCAGTGCCACGATGCGATCTCGACCAGCCAGCCGCCGAGGGTCGGGCCGATCAGCGGACCGACCAGTGCGGGGATGGCGATGAAGCTCATCGCACGCAGGAAGTCCTCGCGCGGCACCGAGCGCATCACCGCCAGGCGCCCGACCGGCAGCAGCATCGCGCCACCGATGCCCTGCAGTACGCGTGCAGCCACCAGCTGGTGCAGCTGCTGCGCCATCGCGCAGGCCAGCGAGCCGAGGGTGAACAGGATGATCGCCACCAGGAAGGTGCGACGGGTGCCGTAGCGGTCGGCGATCCAGCCGGAGGCAGGAATGAAGGTGGCTACAGCCAGCGCGTAGCTGAACACCACCGACTGCATCTGCAGGGGGCTTTCGCCGAGGCTGGCCGCCATCGCCGGCAGTGCCGTGTTGACGATGGTCGAGTCCAGCATCTGCATGAAGATCGCCAGCGATACCAGCCACAGCAGGGGACGCTGGCGGGTGTAGGTCGATGGCGCTGTGGACATGGGGTGGGGCCGGTGCAACGTGGGGGCGCCATGATCGCGCACTGCGGGTCACGGCGCGATCAACATCGCGCCGCGACCGCATGCGGGATGCTCAGCGTTGGCTGTGCGCGTGCACCGCGTCGACCAGCACCTGTACATGCGCCGGGTCCATGTCCGGCGACATGCCGTGGCCGAGGTTGAATACATGGCCCTCGCGCGAACCGCCATTGCCGGCGGCATAGGTGTCGAGCACGCGTGCGGCCGCCGCGGCGATCGCATCGGGCGAGGCATACAGCGTGGTCGGGTCCAAGTTGCCCTGCAGGGCTACGCGCCCCCCGGTGCGGCGCAGTGCTTCATCCAGGTCCAGCGTCCAGTCCAGGCCGAGCGCATCGGCGCCGGTCTGCGACAGCGCTTCCAGGTGCAGGCCGGTGCCCTTGCCGAACAGGATCAGCGGCGTGCGCTCGCTGCCTTCGCCGCGCTCCAGGCCTTCGGCGATGCGCTGCAGGTAGCGCAGCGAGAACTCGCGGTACATCGCCGGCGACAGCACGCCGCCCCAGGTGTCGAACACCTGCAGGGCCTGCGCACCGGCGGCACGCTGCGCGCCAAGGTAGGCGATCACCGCATCGGTGGTCACTTCCAGCAGGCGGTGCAGGGCCTGCGGATGATTCAGCGCCATCGCCTTGATGCGCGCGAAATCCTTGCTGCCGCCGCCTTCGACCATGTAGCAGGCCAGTGTCCACGGGCTGCCGGAAAAGCCGATCAGCGGCACCTGGCCGTCCAGCTCGCGGCGGATCAGGCGCACCGCGTCCATCACGTAGCCCAGGTCCTGTTCCATGTCCGGCACCGCCAGCTTGGCGATGGCCGCTTCATCGCGCACCGGGTGACGGAACTTCGGGCCTTCGCCTTCGACGAAGTACAGCTCCAGGCCCATTGCGTCGGGAATGGTGAGGATGTCCGAGAACAGGATGGCCGCGTCCAGCGGGAAGCGGCGCAGCGGCTGCAGGGTGACTTCGCAGGCGATCTCCGGGTTCTTGGCCATGGCCAGGAAGCTGCCGGCCTTGGCCCGTGTGGCGCGATATTCCGGCAGGTAGCGGCCGGCCTGGCGCATCAGCCAGACGGGGGTACAGTCCACCGGTTCGCGGCGCAGGGCGCGCAGCAGGCGATCGTTGCGGAGAGGGCTGGTCACAGTGGGCATTCCTTGGGCGAAAAGGGCAGCGGCGCAGTCAGTCGCCGTGCGAAAGAATCTGGAAGCCCCGATGCAGTTCGGCATCGCGGGCCTTCTCGTAGGCGTGGCGGGCTTCGTCGGCCTTGAGGTACAGCTCGCGCCGCAGCTGCGAGCGGGCGCCGACGCGGCCGGATTCGCGCAGCAGCTCCCAGCCACCGAACAGGTCCGGGACCAGGGTCAGGCGCAGGAAGCGCGGTGCCTGGGCACCGTCGGCGGGTTGTTGCAGATGAACGTGCATGGCGTCGATTGTAGCGGGGGTGGTGTGACCCCTGCCGCAACGCTGAGCGGTAGTGCCGGCCGATGGCCGGCAACTGCATGAACCCTCCCCGGTAGCACCGGGCCATGCCCGGCGAACGCGGAAGCGGTCAGCCTTCGCCCAGCACCTTCAGCACCGCCGCTTCATCCACATCCGGCACCACTTCGGCACGGCCCATGCCGCGCCACAGCACCAGGCGCAGACGGCCGGCCACGTTCTTCTTGTCAAGGCGCATGCGGCCGAGCAGGGCCTGCGGGTCCAGTCCGGCGGGGATTGCCACCGGCAGGCCCAACTGCTCCAACAGGGCTTGCAGACGCACACGGTCGGTGTCGTCGGCCAGGCCCAGGTGGGTGGAGAGGCGGGCGGCCAGCACCATGCCCACCGCCACGGCCTCACCGTGGTTGAGCGCATCGCGCCCCGGTGCGGAGTAGCCCTGTTCGGTTTCGATGGCGTGGCCGAAAGTGTGCCCCAGGTTGAGCAGGGCGCGTTCGCCCTTTTCGAAGGGATCGCGCTCGACGATCGCGGCCTTGTGCCTGCAGCTGCGGGCGATGGCCTCGGCGATCGCGGCATCTTCGCCGGCCGCCAGTGCGTCGGCATGCTGCTGCAGCCATTCGAAGAACACCGCATCACCCAGCGCACCGTACTTCACTACTTCGGCCAGGCCGGCGCGCAGTTCACGCGGCGGCAGGGTGGCCAGCACGCGGGTATCGGCGATCACCGCACGCGGCGGATGGAACGCGCCGACCAGATTCTTGCCGGCCGGGATATCCACGGCGGTCTTGCCGCCCACCGAGGAGTCGACCATCGCCAGCAGCGTGGTTGGCAGCTGCACGCAGTCGACGCCGCGCATCCAGCAGGCCGCGGCAAAGCCGGCGAGGTCGCCCACCACGCCGCCGCCGAGGGCGAACACGCAGGCATCGCGGGTTGCGCCGAGCGCAGCCAGCGCCTCGATGACCGAGCCGAACTCGGCCAGGGTCTTGGAGGCTTCGCCGGCAGCGAGCACATGCTCACCCACAATCAGGTCCGGGCGTGCGGCCAGCAGGGTCTGTTTGACGGCATCCAGATAGCGCGGTGCAACCTCGCTGTCGCTGACCAGCAGCACATGGCGGCCACGTACATGGTTGGCCAGTGCGGCACCGTCGGTCTGGGCGCCGGCGCCGATGGTGATGGAATAGGGGCGGTCGCCGCCAACGGCGACCTGCAGCAGGGCAGGGGAGGTCATGCAGTGGGGTCCTGTCGCTGCCAGTGCGTGGCCAGCTTGAGCACAAGCTGAGCGGTCGCATCGGCTGCGGTAAACGGGTCGGTATCAAGGGTGACATCGGCCAGGTCGCGATACAGCGGGTCGCGATGCGCGGCCAGATCATGCAGCACCTGTTCGCGGTCCGGCCGCTGCAGCAGGGGGCGTGCCTTGTCGCGTGACAGGCGCTCCAGCTGGGCCGCGACGCTGACCCGCAGGTAGACGACAAAGCCACGCCGGGCGATCAGGGCGCGATTGTCCGGATCGAGCACGGCACCACCGCCGGTGGACACCAGCTGGCCACGGCCGGCCAGCACCTGTGCCAGTGCCTGGCGCTCATGGGCGCGGAAGCCGGCTTCGCCGGAATGTTCAAAGATCGTGGGGATGCTGGCCCCGGTCGCATCGACGATGGCCTGGTCGACGTCGACGAAGTCCAGCGTGAAGCGCTCGGCGAGGCGGCGGCCGATGCAGGTTTTACCGGCGCCCATCGGGCCGATCAGGATCAGGTTCGGAGCGGGATTCATGCCCTCTGATGCTAACACCTCCGTGCCTTGGCCTTTACGTTCTTCACGTCAGGGTGGAGGTTCCTGCGGGGTTTCCCGCGCCTGACGGAGTACCTGCCATGTCGGTTGCCAAGGTCATCGAAATCAATGCGTCCTCGCCCAAGAGCGTGGAGGACGCGGTGCGCAGCGGATTGAAGAAGGTGTCCGGGACGGTCAAGGGCATCCAGGGCGCCTGGATCAACGAGACCAAGGTGGTCACCGACGGCAACGGTGAGATCACCGAATGGCGGGTGAACCTGCGGATCACCTTCCTGGTGGAGTGAGCCTGCTCAGCGCAGCGCCTGCACCTGGCGCTGCGCATCCAGCACCACCATCCGGTCGGCGATGGCCGGCAGCGCACGCAATGCCTGCCGGCTGACCCGCTCGTAGTACTGCACGAAGCGCTCCAGCTGCGGCCGGCTCATGCCGTGCCGGCCCGGCTGGGCTGCTTGCAGATTCTGCTCCTGCTGCCAGCGCCAACGCGGCACCACCGAGAAATCCGGGGGTTGCAGGAACCACAGGCGATCACAGCGCTGCCACAGCGCCGGATAGTCGCGGGCCAGCGCCTGGTTGCACCAGCGCCGCCAGCGGCCATCGGCATCGGCCTCGCGCTCCAGGGCGTTCAGAGGAGTATCCAGTCCGGGCGCGTCCTGCGCCGGAGTGCCGAGGAACCAGCCCTCGAACACCAGCAGGTCCAGCGGCTTTTCGAGCTGCGGCCACTGCGCTTCGGGCAGGCGCTCGTCGGCCAGTTTGTCGAAGCGGGGCAGGGCCAGCGGCTGTCGTGCGGCCACTGCATCCAGTACCGCATGCGCCAGCGGCAGGTCGTGGGTGCCCGGCGGGCCACGGGTGATCAACAAGGGATGCACTTGACGTGCCAGGCGCTGGCGCTGCGCGCGGGTCAGGTAGACATCATCGATGGAGAGCGTTGCGGCGTTCAGGCCACGAGCCTGGGCGCGGGCGACCACCTGCGCGGCCAGCGTCGATTTGCCGCTCCCCTGCAGGCCGCTGATCGCCAATACTGGAACGGCTGTACTGCTGCCCAGCGCGTCATCCAGCGCCTGCTCGACCACTGTTTCGGGGAATCCTTTCACCTGGGGCATGTACGCAGCAGCGACCATGCCGCCACAATAGCCCAAACCGTGTGAGAAGAATGCTGTCATGAGCGACCTGTACGCCGAAGCCCTGTCGACCTTTGCCGCCCTGTTCGAAGAAGCGAAACAGAGCCGTGAGGTGGAGCCCAATGCGATGACCGTCGCCACTGCCGATACGCAGGGCCGGCCGTCGGCACGCACCGTACTGTTGAAGGCGTTCGACGAGCGCGGCTTCGTGTTCTACACCCACCTGGACAGCCACAAGGGCAACGAACTGCAGGCCAATCCGCAGGCAGCGATGCTGTTCCTGTGGCGCAGCCTGCGCGAGGCCGGCATCCAGGTGCGCATCGAGGGGCGCGTGGAGCAGGTGGCAGATGGCGAAGCCGATGCCTATTTCGCCAGCCGTCCGCGCATGAGCCAGATCGGTGCGTGGGCGTCGCTGCAGTCGAAGACGTTGAATTCGCGCGAGGAGTTCGACGCGCGCGTGGCCGAGGTCGAGGCACGTTTCGACGGCAAGGATGTGCCGCGCCCGGAGGGCTGGAGTGGTCTGCGGGTGGTGCCTGACCGCATCGAGTTCTGGTACGGCGCGCAGTTCCGCCTGCACGAGCGCTGGTGTTATGAAGCCGGCGCCGAAGGGCGCTGGAGCAAGCGTCTGCTGTACCCGTAAGACTCAGTGATGAAGCGCGTGTGGCACTTGTAGTGCCCCGCGATGCCAGTAGATCCACGCCATGCGTGGATGGGGTGCTTGACGGAAGAGCGGTGCGAACCAAGGTTCGCACCCACCAGGCAATAGGCGGTTACAACCCCTCCGCGCGCAGCCACCGCCACAGCGTGGTGCGTGACACCCCCAGCGCCTGCGCCATGCCTTCCCGGTCATTGCGGTGTTCCTGCAGCAGCGCCTCCAACTGCGCACGCGGCGGGCGCTTGCCGTTGCTTTCCACCGGCAGTGCAGCGACGCCTTCGTTCACCAGCTCCGGCGCCAGCTGCAGCAGTCGCGCGGCATCGATCAGCCCTTCACCCGGCTGCCAGTGGATGCGCAGCCGATCCACAAGGTTCCGCAGTTCACGCACATTGCCCGGCCAATCGGCAGCGCTGAGCAGGACCAGCGCTTCTGCATCCAGCGGTGCATCGATGCCGCGCAGTTCGCGGAAGAAGTGCGTGGTCAGCAGCGGGATATCGCCGCGACGCGCACGCAGCGTGGGCAGCGCGATGCGCAGCGCCGCCAGCCGGTAATACAGATCGCGGCGGAAGCTGCCAGCCGCCGCGCGCTGTTCCAGCGATTGCAGGGTGGCGGCGACCACGCGCAGGTCGACGGGCGTCGGTTCGGTCGCTCCCACGCGTAGCACCTCGCGTTCTTCCAGCACGCGCAGCAGGCGGGTCTGCAACGGCAGCGGCAGTTCGCCGATCTCATCCAGGAACAGGGTGCCGCCATCGGCGGCCTCGACCAGGCCGACGCGACCGCCGCGCCGTGCACCCGTGAAGGCGCCATCGCTGTAGCCGAAAAGTTCGGCCTCCAGCAGCGATTCGCTGATCGCTCCGCAGTTCAGTGCGACGAAGCGACCTCGCCGGCCGCTGGCCGCATGCAGCTGCCGCGCTACCAGTTCCTTGCCGGTGCCGGTCTCGCCGGTGACCAGTACTGTGCTGTCGTGTGGGGCGTACAGCGTGATCTGTGCGCGCACGTCGGCCATCGCGTTGCTGTCGCCTAGCAGGGCATGCGCATCGGCGCGCGGCGTGGCCCGTCGGCGTGTAGCCGGGCGCGCGTCCGCCGAGCGTGACAGGGTCTGGGTCAGTTCCAGCGCGTGCTCGAAGGCCTGCCGCACCGAATCGGCCGAGTACAGCAGCACGCCGGGCAGGCCCGCCTGTTCGGCATGGTCGATGGCCATGCCGGTGCCGACGATCACTTCGATGCCGTTGGCGCGCAGGTCGGCGATGCAGTCGCGGGCGTCTTCGCGGGTGACGAAACGGCGATGCTCGATGTCCAGGCCGAAGCTCTGCTGGAAACTGCTGAACACCGGCACATCGCTGGCGTGGGTGACCAGCCCGATGCGTGGAGCGATGCGGCGCGCGCGCGCCAGCGCTTCCATCAGATCGAAACCGTTGGCCTGGATCGGCACCAGCGGCAGGTCCAGGCGGCCGCGCAGCCAGGCCGCGTTGGAGCCGCCGGCGATCACCACGTCGCAGTGCTCGCGGCGCAGGCGCTGGCCGATCACGTCCACTGCTTCCTCGAAGCCGAGGTTGATCTGCTCGATGCGTGCGCGGCGGTCGAATTCGGGAATGACATCGCCAAGCAGGCCGGTCAGGCGCGAGACGCTGACGGTCCAGATCACCGGACGGCCGGGGTCGGCATCGGCGTGGCGCAGGGGCGAGCGGGGCAGGTACATAGTGCGGGGATCGGGTGTGGCGATGTTTCATGATACATATGTTTCAATGTTTCATATGTTTCACTGCGGTTGGCCGGTCATCCCCGTGAAATCAATCGCTTGCAGGTTGGCATGGTGCTTGCGCTTACCTCCCTGTCCTTCAACCTGGATCGCCGCATGACCGCTTCCACCCCCTTCTCCGCTGGTGCCCGCTTCCGCGAGGCGCTGGCTGCCGAATCGCCGCTGCAGGTGATCGGCGCGATCAACGCCAACCATGCGCTGCTGGCCAAGCGCGCGGGTTTCCGCGCCATCTACCTGTCCGGCGGCGGTGTTGCTGCCGGCTCGCTGGGCCTGCCGGACCTGGGCATCAACACCCTGGAAGACGTTCTGGTGGACGTTCGCCGCATCACCGATGTCTGCGACCTGCCGCTGATGGTCGACATCGATACCGGCTTCGGCCCGAGCGCGTTCAACATCGCGCGCACCGTGAAGTCGCTGATCAAGGCCGGTGCGGGCGCCTGCCATATTGAAGACCAGGTCGGCGCCAAGCGCTGCGGTCATCGTCCGGGCAAGGAGATCGTCTCGCAGGGTGAAATGGTCGACCGCGTGAAGGCGGCTGCCGATGCCAAGACCGATCCGGACTTCTTCCTGATCGCACGCACCGACGCCATCCAAGTGGACGGCGTGGACAAGGCCATCGAGCGCGCCATCGCCTGTGTCGAAGCCGGTGCCGACGGCATCTTCGCCGAGGCCGCCTACGACCTGGAAACCTACCGCCGCTTCGTTGACGCGGTGAAGGTGCCGGTGCTGGCCAACATCACTGAATTCGGTGCGACCCCGCTGTTCAGCCGCGACGAACTGGCCTCGGCCGGCGTGGCCATCCAGCTGTTCCCGCTGTCGGCGTTCCGCGCCGCCAACAAGGCGGCCGAGAACGTCTACCAGACGGTCCGCCGCGAAGGCCACCAGCGCAACCTGATCGACAGCATGCAGACCCGCGAGGAGCTGTATGACCGTATCGGCTACCACGCCTTCGAGCAGCAGCTCGATGCGTTGTTCGCCGCCAAGAAATAAGCAGTACCCTGCACCATCAAGTTTCGGAGGGAAACATGAACGATACGACCGCAACCCCGACCTTCAAGCCGAAGAAGTCCGTCGCCCTGTCCGGCACCGCCGCCGGCAACACCGCGCTGTGCAGCGTCGGCCGCAGTGGCAACGACCTGCATTACCGCGGCTACGACATCCTGGACTTGGCCAACACCAGCGAGTTCGAGGAAATCGCTTACCTGCTGGTGCACGGCAAGCTGCCGACCCGCGCCGAGCTGGTTTCGTACAAGGCCAAGCTGAAGTCGCTGCGTGGTATCCCGGCTGCGGTGAAGGCTGCGCTGGAAGAACTGCCGCCGTCGGCGCACCCGATGGACGTGATGCGCACCGGCGTGTCCGTGCTCGGCTGCGTGTCGCCGGAGAAGGACGACCACAACCATCCGGGCGCGCGCGACATCGCCGACAAGCTGATGGCGTGCCTGGGCTCGATGCTGCTGTACTGGTACCACTGGAGCCACAACGGCCGCGCGATCGACGTGGAAACCGACGATGACTCCATCGGTGGCCACTTCCTGCACCTGCTGCATGGCGAGAAGCCGCAGGATTCGTGGGTGAAGGCGATGCACACTTCGCTGATCCTGTATGCCGAGCACGAGTTCAACGCTTCGACCTTCGCCTGCCGCGTCATTGCCGGCACCGGCAGCGACATGTACAGCGCGATCTGCGGTGGCATCGGTGCGCTGCGCGGCCCCAAGCACGGTGGCGCCAACGAAGTGGCGTTCGAAGTGCAGAAGCGCTATGACAATCCGGACGAAGCCGAGGAAGACATCAAGGCCCGCGTCGAGCGCAAGGAAGTGGTGATCGGTTTCGGCCACCCGGTCTACACCGTGTCCGATCCGCGCAACAAGGTGATCAAGGACGTCGCCCGCGAACTGTCCGAAGAGCAGTCGAGCCTGAAGATGTACGACATCGCCGAGCGCCTGGAAACGGTGATGTGGGACATCAAGAAGATGTTCCCGAACCTGGACTGGTTCAGCGCTGTCAGCTACCACATGATGGGCGTGCCGACCGCGATGTTCACCCCGTTGTTCGTGATCGCCCGCACCGCCGGTTGGAGCGCGCACATTGTCGAGCAGCGCATCGACGGCAAGATCATCCGCCCGAGCGCCAACTACATCGGCCCGGAAGATCGCGACTTCGTGGCCATCGACAAGCGTTCCTGATCATCGCCACTGTTCCACTGCTGCATGCATCCGGCCGGCCCCGTGCCGGCCGGATGTTTTCGCCGCCGCATCGCCGGCACCCGGCCCGCCTCAAGCATTCCGCCAGCCCATGAATATCGACTATCGCAAGAACCTCCCCGGCGCCTCGCTGGACTACTTCGACGCGCGCGCCGCGGTCGATGCCATCCAGCCTGGTGCCTATGCCACGCTGCCGTATACCTCGCGCGTGCTGGCCGAAAACCTGGTGCGTCGCTGCGAACCGGCCACGTTGACCGACTCGCTGAAGCAGTTGATCGAGCGCCGTCGCGACCTGGACTTCCCGTGGTTCCCGGCGCGTGTGGTGTGCCATGACATCCTCGGGCAGACCGCGCTGGTCGACCTCGCTGGCCTGCGTGATGCGATCGCCGACAAGGGCGGTGACCCGGCCAAGGTCAACCCGGTGGTGCCGGTGCAGCTGATCGTCGATCACTCGCTGGCGGTGGAGTGCGGTGGTTTCGATCCGCAGGCGTTCGAAAAGAACCGCGCCATCGAGGATCGCCGCAATGAAGACCGCTTCCACTTCATCGACTGGACCAAGCTGGCTTTCGAGAACGTGGACGTGATTCCGCCGGGCAACGGCATCATGCACCAGATCAACCTGGAGAAGATGTCGCCGGTGATCTACGTGCAGGATGGTGTGGCGTTCCCCGATACCTGCGTGGGCACCGACAGCCACACCCCGCACGTGGACGCGCTGGGCGTGATCGCCATCGGCGTGGGCGGCTTGGAAGCGGAAAATGTGATGCTGGGCCGCGCGTCGTGGATGCGCCTGCCGGACATCATCGGCGTTGAGCTGACCGGCAAGCCGCAGCCGGACATCACCGCCACCGACGTGGTGCTGGCCCTGACCGAGTTCCTGCGCAAGGAACGCGTGGTCGGCGCCTGGCTTGAATTCTTCGGTGAGGGGGCCGCCGCACTGACCATCGGTGATCGCGCCACCATCTCCAACATGTGCCCCGAATACGGCGCCACCGCCGCGATGTTCTACATCGACGGGCAGACGCTTGATTACCTGCGCCTGACCGGCCGCGAGGAAAAGCAGGTCGCACTGGTCGAAAACTACGCGCGCAGCACCGGCCTGTGGGCCGATGACCTCGCCACGGCGCAGTACGAGCGCGTGCTGCGCTTCGATCTGTCGACGGTGGTGCGCAACATGGCTGGCCCGAGCAATCCGCATCGCCGCCTGCCGGTATCGGAACTGGTCGAGCGTGGCATCGCCGATGCCGCCAAGCTGGAAGCCGGCAAGGCCGAACAGGCACAGGGCCTGATGCCCGACGGAGCGGTGATCATCGCCGCCATCACCAGCTGCACCAATACGTCCAACCCACGCAACGTGATCGCTGCAGCGCTGCTGGCACGCAAGGCCAACGAGCGTGGCCTGCTGCGCAAGCCGTGGGTGAAGTCGTCGCTGGCGCCGGGTTCGAAGGCGGTGCAGCTATACCTGGAAGAAGCCGGCCTGCTGCCGGACCTGGAGAAGCTGGGCTTCGGCATCGTCGCCTTCGCCTGTACCACCTGCAATGGCATGAGCGGCGCGCTGGATCCGAAGATCCAGCAGGAAATCATCGATCGTGATCTGTACGCGACTGCTGTGCTGTCGGGCAACCGCAACTTCGACGGCCGCATCCATCCGTACGCGAAGCAGGCCTTCCTCGCCTCGCCGCCGCTGGTGATCGCCTACGCCATCGCCGGCACCATCCGCTTTGACATCGAGAAGGATGTGCTAGGCGTGGACAACGACGGCAACGAAGTGCGCCTGAAGGACATCTGGCCGAGTGATGCCGAGATCGATGCGGTGGTGAAGGCGGCGGTGAAGCCGGAGCAGTTCCGCAGCGTCTACAACCCGATGTTCAACGTACGCGTTGAACACGGCGCAGCGGTGAGCCCGCTGTACGACTGGCGCCCGCAGAGCACCTACATCCGTCGTCCGCCGTACTGGGAAGGTGCACTGGCCGGTGAGCGCTCGCTGGCCGGCATGCGTGCGCTGGCGGTGTTGCCCGACAACATCACCACCGACCACCTGTCGCCGTCCAACGCGATCCTGGCCTCGAGTGCGGCTGGCGAATACCTGGCGAAGATGGGCCTGCCGGAAGAGGACTTCAATTCCTACGCCACCCACCGCGGTGACCACCTGACCGCGCAGCGTGCCACCTTCGCCAACCCGAAGCTGTTCAACGAGATGGTGCGCAACGACGATGGCAGCGTGAAGCAGGGCTCGCTGGCGCGCGTCGAGCCGGAAGGCAAGGTGATGCGCATGTGGGAAGCGATCGAGACCTACATGGAGCGCAAGCAACCGCTGATCATCATCGCCGGTGCCGACTACGGGCAGGGTTCTTCGCGCGACTGGGCCGCCAAGGGCGTGCGCCTGGCCGGCGTGGAAGCGATCGTGGCCGAAGGCTTCGAGCGCATCCACCGCACCAACCTGATCGGCATGGGCGTGCTGCCGCTGGAGTTCAAGCCGGGCACCACCCGCCTGACGCTGGGCATCGATGGCACCGAAACCTTCGACGTCATCGGTGAACGTACACCGCGCGCCGAGTTGCGTGTGGTCATCCACCGCCGCGACGGCCAGGACGTGATCGTGCCGGTCACCTGCCGCCTGGACAGTGACGAGGAAGTGGCGATCTACGAGGCCGGCGGCGTACTGCAGCGCTTCGCCCAGGACTTCCTGGAAGGCGCCAAGGTGGCGTAAAGCATCCGACGGCCCGGCAACGGGCCGTCTTTCATTGCAAGGAACCGTTCCATGGCATTTCTCCCGCAACTCCGTATTCCCGCCACCTACATGCGCGGTGGTACCAGCAAGGGCGTGTTCTTCCGCCTGCAGGACCTGCCCGAAGTCGCGCAGGTGCCGGGCGCCGCACGCGATGCGCTGCTGATGCGCGTGATCGGCTCGCCCGACCCGTACGGCAAGCAGACCGACGGCATGGGTGGGGCCACCTCCAGTACCAGCAAGTGCGTGATCATCTCCACCGCCTCGGTGCCTGATCACGATGTGGACTACCTGTACGGCCAGGTGTCGATCGATACCGCATTCGTGGACTGGAGCGGCAACTGCGGCAACCTCAGCACCGCCGTCGGCCCGTTCGCGATCGCCAACGGCCTGATCGATCCGGCCCGCGTGCCGCGCGATGGCCTGTGCACCGTGCGCATCTGGCAGGCCAACATCGGCAAGACCATCATTGCCCATGTGCCGATGCGCGATGGGCAGGTGCAGGAGATCGGCGATTTCGAGCTGGATGGCGTGACCTTCCCGGCTGCCGAGATTCAGCTGGAATTCCTCGATCCGTCCGACGATGGTGACGCCGGTGCGATGTTCCCCACCGGCAACTTGATCGATACGCTGGACGTGCCGGGCGTGGGTAGTTTCGAGGTGACGATGATCACCGCCGGCATCCCGACCATCTTCCTCAACGCCGCCGACCTCGGTTACACCGGCACCGAGCTGCAGCCGGCGATCAATGAAGACAAAGCGGCGCTGGAGCGCTTCGAGAAGATCCGTGCCTACGGCGCGCTGCGCATGGGCTTGATCCAGAAACTTGAAGACGCAGCGACCCGCCAGCACACGCCGAAGGTAGCCTTCGTCGCCCCCGCGCAGGATTACGTGTCGTCCAGCGGCAAGGCGATCCCGGCCGCGGACATCGATCTGCATGCCCGCGCGCTGTCGATGGGCAAGCTGCACCACGCGATGATGGGCACCGCTGCAGTAGCGATCGGTACCGCCGCGGCGATCCCCGGCACGCTGGTCAACCGTGCTGCTGGCGGCGGCGAGCGCGAGGCCGTGACCTTCGGGCATCCGTCGGGCACGTTGCGCGTGGGTGCGCAGGCCGCACTCGTTGACGGCCAGTGGACGGTGTCCAGGGCCATCATGAGCCGCAGCGCCCGCGTGCTGATGGAAGGCAAGGTGCGCGTGCCGGCCGGGTGATGGCCTGGTAGTCGCCAACCTTGGTTGGCATGGCGCCGGCATTGCGCGGGTGGCGCTGCACCTGCTCTGGTAGGTGCCAACCTTGGTTGGCATGGAAGCGGCATCGCGCGGGTAAGGCCCAGCGCCAACCAAGGTTGGCGACTACCGGGTTTGTCGCAGCGTGCAACCCCACGAGGAGACCGAACAATGTCCGACAGCCACACCCCATCCAACGCCCGTGCAGCCTGGGATGCGCTGCTGGTGGACGTCGTCGACTACGTGCGTGACACGCGCATCGACTCGCCGCTGGCGTTCCAGACCGCGCATCACTGCCTGCTCGACACGCTTGGCTGCGGGTTGGAGGCGCTGTCCTTCCCCGCCTGCAGCAAGCTGCTGGGCCCGCTGGTGCCGGGTATCAGCGTGGCCAACGGCGCGCGCGTCCCCGGCACCAACTTCGTGCTCGATCCGGTGCAGGCAGCCTTCAACATTGGCGCGATGGTGCGCTGGCTGGATTTCAACGACACCTGGCTGGCCGCAGAGTGGGGCCACCCCTCGGACAACCTCGGTGGCATCCTCGCCGTGGCCGACTGGCTTGGCCGCAACGCGGCGGCGTTGCGACGCCCGCCGCCGACCGTGCATGACGTGCTGCTGGCGATGATCAAGGCGCACGAGATCCAGGGCGTGCTGGCGTTACGCAACTCTTTCAACCGGGTCGGCCTGGATCACGTGCTGCTGGTCAAGGTGGCCACCACCGCCGTCGTCGCACAGATGCTGGGTCTGGACCGCGAGCGCATGCTCAATGCGGTGTCGCTGGCCTGGGTGGATGGACAGGCGCTGCGCACCTACCGGCATGCGCCCAACACCGGTTCGCGCAAAAGCTGGGCGGCCGGTGATGCGACCAGCCGTGGCGTACGCCTGGCGCTGATGGCCGCCACCGGCGAGATGGGCTACCCCAGCGTGCTCAGTGCACCGACCTGGGGCTTCGAAGCGGTATCGATGCATGGCCAGGCGCTGACCCTCGGCCGACCCTTCGGCAGCTACGTGATGGAGAACGTGCTGTTCAAGATCAGTTTCCCGGCCGAATTCCACGGGCAGACGGCGGTGGAGGCGGCGATCATCCTGCACCAGCAGCTGCGCGCGCAGGGGCGAACGGCCGAGGACATCGAGCACATCGCCATCCGTACCCAGGAAGCCTGCATCCGCATCATCGACAAGCAGGGGCCGCTGCACAACCCGGCCGACCGCGATCACTGCGTGCAGTACATGGTGGCCATCGCGCTGCTGCATGGGCGGCTGGTGGCCGAGGATTACGAGGACGACATGGCGGCCGATCCGCGCATTGACGCGCTGCGCGCGAAGATGACCTGCCATGAAGACCCGCAGCTCAGCGCCGACTACCTGGACCCGGACAAGCGCAGCATCGCCAACGGGTTGACGGTGCGCTTCAACGACGGCAGCGCGCTGCCGGAGATGCTGGTGGAGTACCCGCTGGGCCACGCACGCCGGCGCGCAGAGGGTATCCCGCTGCTGATGGACAAGTTCCGCCGGCACCTGGCGCACCGCTTCCCCACCGCCCAGCAGCAGCGCATCCTGGCCGCCTCGCTGGACCCGGTGGCCTTGGCGGCGATGCCGGTGACCGACTACGTGGACCTGTACCTGCCGGGGTAGGGGGCACTTTGGTAGGTGCCAACCTTGGTTGGCATGGGCCCAACGCCAACCGGGGTCGGCGACTACAGGGCTGCTCTGGTCGACGTCGCCCTTGGCGAAGTTTCTCTGGAGATGGTGCGGTTACACGTCCGGAAAGGCTGCGCCGGATCAAACGACATACGTGGAAAGGCATCCGTAGTCTGTTCGCACCGAAATGGCGTTTTCTCCCGTCCATGCAATCTTTGCGGTACGGACCACATGATCGACGGGGAAGCGTCGAATTTCCTTCATGCCCGCGAAGTCATAGACGGCAATCTTTCCACGACGCATGACAGCCAGTCGCTTGCCATCGTTGTCCAGTGCAAAGTCAGTTCGCGTCATATCAGCGAACTCTGGCCATCCGGGGCGGGATTCTCCGGTTGCCGTGTCCAAGCACAGCAGGCGCCATTTGCCATACTGTTCCAAGGCCAACAGCCACCGCCCATCCACGCTCCACGCCATCTTGGTGATCATTTCGAAATCGCCTTGATGTTGGCGCACTGTCTTCGCCAGGGCGACATCGATGTACTCGATCTCACCCGGATTGGCACAGCAGGCGAGCGTTGCTGCATCCGGAGAGAGAGCGCCCATCATCTGCGGGGAATGACCTCCTACCATCGCAGCCTTGCGAGGCAAGTGCAGGGTGCGTTTGCCATCCGTGGGCCTCATCACCGTGATCTGCTCACCGGAATGCCACGATACATGTCCGTTGGACGTGGTGAGGAAGGAGGGCGACATGGCTGTTGCTTCACTGATTCGCTGAGGTGGTGTGCCGTCTGTGGACCAAAGATAGATTCCAGAGTCGAACTGGATCAGGAGTTGGTCTTTGTCGATGATAGGTATTGCGGACCAGGCGAGGTCAGTCTTGCTTGGTCGCCAACGTTGGCTGATATCAGCACCTTCGCCAACGAGCAGAAGCACATCGGTTGCTGCACCAAGCGCGTCTTCATCCTGATGTTGATTGGTCGACACCTTTCCATTGCAACCGGCAATCATCAGGGCGCCCGTGTAACCTCCACCAATGTAACGATGCATGCTCGGTTGCCCTGCGCCAGCATCGGGGTTCACCAGTACGAAGCCCTTTTTCAGCCGAGACCACTCCTGTTGAATGGCCCATTTCAGCGCTTCGTCCGGATTGGGAAAGTCTTTCAACTGTGACTTCAGCTTTGCGGGACTTCCGGAAATCACTTCCACGGAGTGGTCCTCCTGTCGGGTCCCCCATACCTTTGCGGTCGTTGGATCCTGAAGTAGTCGTACTCTTGTCATTACGATGGTCACTGCAATACGGGAAGCATTATGCCGATGCTACAGGCATGACCGGAGGCAGGTCGGGAGATGGCTGATTGAGGGGCATATCCGACATGCGGGGCCGGCTTCGGTCTCCTCGATGTACGACGTTGCGTGTCTTGGCGGAACCTGGGACAACGACCGTGACGGATTGACGGATGGCCTTGTGCTCGGGGGCACGGGAGGTGGGCGGGTCGGACGGCCCCAGTTGCCTTTGCCGGGCGGGCCCGGCCGGGCTTCGGGTCATCGACCCCGCCGGGCATGGCCCGGCGCTACCGTTCCGATGCATTCCTGCCGAATCCGCGTCAACGCCTTGACGCGACGCGCCTATAATGGCCACCTCGATCAAGGAGTGACGACATGAGCGGTCCGGCACGGCGGATGCGGTGGGGATGGACAGCAGCTTTGCTGGCAGGAGGCCTGTTGCTGGGCCTGGCCGGTTGCCGCAACGACAGCGGGCAGCTGCCCAAGGCCAGCGGCGAGGCCATCGCCACCAAGGCCGAGCAGGTGAAGGAGTTCACCCTGCTGCGTGCCTACCCGGACCAGAAAAGTGAAGGCCTGTCGCTGGCGCTGGAGTTCTCGCGCCCGTTGGTCGGCACCCAGGACTTCGACAAGCTGGTGCGCTTCGAAGAGAAGGTCGGCAACGATGACAGCAGCTGGACCCTGTCCGATGACGGCCTGACCCTGCGCTATCCCTTTGTCGAAGCCGGCAAGGAATTCAGCCTGGTGGTCTCGCCGGACCTGCTGGCCGCCGATGGCAGTCGCCTGGGCAAGGAACTGAAGCAGAAGGTGTTCAGCGGCGAGCTGAAGCCGGTGGCCGGTTTCGCCTCGCAGGGCAGCGTGCTGCCGGCCAAGGACAGCCGTGGCCTGCCGGTGGTGTCGGTGAACGTGCCGGAAGTCGATGTCGAGTTCCTGCGCGTGCGCGAAAAGGACCTGCCGACCTTCTTCAGCCAGTACCAGCGCGGCGGTCGCCGTGGCAGCTGGGAACTGAGCAGCGACTACGAGCGCAGCCCGATCAACAAGCTGGCCGAGCCGGTCTACGTCAACCGCTTCATTCTGGGTGGCAAGCAGAACGAGCGGGTGCTGACCTACCTGCCGACCCAGGACATCAAGGAGCTGCAGGAGCCGGGGCTGTATTTCGCCCTGCTCAAGCGCACCGGTGACTACGAGGGCGAGTTCGATACCGCCTTTTTCTCGGTCAGCGACATCGGCCTGCACACCCGGGCCTACAAGGACAAGCTGTTCGTACACACCGCCGCGCTGAAGGACGGTGCATCGCTGAAGGGCATCGACCTGCGCGTGCTCGATGCCAAGGGCGAGGTGGTGCTGAAGGGCAGCACCGACAGCAACGGCAATGCGCTGCTGAACTACACCCTGGATGCCACCCACGTGCTGGTCGCCAGCAGCGGCAAGGACACCAGCTTCCTGCCCTTCAACCAGCCCGCGCTGGACCTGAGCGAGTTCGCCGTGGCCGGCCGTGACAACGCCTGGTTCGATGTCTACGCCTGGTCGGGCCGCGACCTGTACCGCCCGGGTGAGACGGTGCGCCTGTCCGCGCTGCTCCGCGACAACGACGGCAAGCCGGTGAAGAGCCAGCCGGTGTTCCTGCGCCTGAAGCAGCCCGACGGCAAGACCTTCCGCGAAACCCGCGTGCAACCGGGCGAACAGGGCTACATCAATTTCGAGCAGACCATTCCCGCCGAGGCGCCGACCGGGCGCTGGCAGGTTGAGTTCCGCACCGACCCGGCCAGCAAGGAAGCGATCCAGGGCATGACCCTGCGCATCGAGGAGTTCCTGCCCGAGCGCATGAAGCTGGACCTGGACAGTGCCCAGAAAACGCTGAAGCCGGGCGAAGACCTGCGTCTGCAGGCCAACGGTGCCTATCTGTATGGTGCCCCGGCCGATGGCAACCGCTTCACCGCGCGCATGGCGGTGGCCGCCGAACAGAAGCCGGTTGAGGGGCTGCCGGGTTACTTCTTCGGCGACCCGACCCTGCAGCTGCCGCGCGAAGCCAAGGATGTGATCGATACCACGCTGCCGGCCAATGGCCAGCTGCGCGAAGACGTGTCGTTGCCGGAAGAAGCGACCAAGGCGAAAGCGCCGATCTCGGTGGTGCTGTCCGGCAGCCTGTATGAAACCGGTGGCCGCACGGTCACCCGCACCCTGAAGCGGGTGGTGTGGCCGGCCGCCGCACTGGTCGGCGTGCGCCCGTTGTTCAATCCGGACGACGGTGCTGATTCCAACGGCAACGCGCGCTTTGAACTGATGCGCGTGGATGCGGACGGCAAGCCGCAGCCGGCCAAGGGCCTGAAGATCACCTTGGTGCGCGAGCTGCGCGACTACCACTGGACCTTCAACGACAACCGCTGGGATTACGATTTCACCCGCCGTTTCGAAAACAAGGAAACCCGTACCGTCGATGCGGGCGGCAGCGCGGTCGCCTTCGATTTCCCGGTGGAGTGGGGCGAGTACCGGGTGGATGTGTTCGATCCGTCCACCGGCCTGACCAGCCGCTATCCGTTCCGTGCCGGCTGGAGCTGGGGCGATGACAACCGTGGCCTCGACGCCCGCCCGGACAAGGTCAAGCTGGGCCTGGACAAGACCGGCTACAAGGCTGGCGATACCCTGGAAGTGACGGTTACCCCGCCGCATGCCGGCAAGGGCGTGCTGATGGTCGAGACCGACCGCATGCTGTACGTGCAGGACATCGACGCCAAGCCCGGTGCCACCTACAAGATCCCGGTCACCGCCGATTGGGAGCGCCACGACGTCTACATCACTGCGCTGGTGTTCCGTGGTGGCAGTGCGCCGAGCAAGATCACCCCGGCCCGCGCGGTGGGTGTGGTGCACGTGCCGATGGACCGCAAGGGCCGCACCGTGGCCGTCGGCCTGGCCGCACCCAAGCAGATGCGACCGGAGCAGGACCTGCCGGTGACGGTCAGCGCACCGCAGCTGGCCGGCAAGACCGCGCACGTCACTGTTTCGGCCGTGGACGTGGGCATTCTCAACATCACCCGTTTCCCGGTGCCCGATGCCGGCGCGCACTTCTTCGCCCAGCGTCGCCTCGGCATCGATGCCTATGACATCTACAGCCGGGTGATCGAGAGCTTCGACGGCAGCAGTGGCAAGCTGAAGTTCGGTGGCGACATGGCACTGCAGGCGTTGCCGCAGGCCAAGCGGCCGACCGCGCGCGTGCAGACCGTGGACCTGTTCTCCGGCCCGGTGCAGCTCGATGCCAAGGGCATTGCCCGCATCCGCCTGAAGGTGCCGGACTTCAATGGCACCCTGCGCGTGTCAGCGCTGGTCTACAGTGATGACCAGTACGGCAAGCGCGATGTGGAAACCATCGTTCGCGCGCCGATCCTGGCCGAGGCCAGCATGCCGCGCGTGCTCGCCCCGGGCGACCGCAGTACGGTGACCCTGGACGTGCAGAACTTCACCGGCAAGCCCGGTCAGTTCAACGTGCGCGTGGACAGCGAAGGCCCGCTGAGCCTGAGCGAGGGCACGCGCAGCGTGCAGCTCAATGCCGATGCCAAGACCACGTTGAGCTTCCCATTGTCGGCGCGCGAGGGCCACAGCGTGGCCAAGGTGCGCGTGCGCGTGGATGGCAACGGCTTCAAGGCCGACCGCCGCTACGACCTGCCGGTACGCGCGGCGTGGCCGCAGGTGCTGCGCTCGCAGGTGCGCACGCTCGATCCGCTGGCTGCGGTGAGCCTGGATGGCAGTTTGATGGATGGGCTGATGTCCGAATCGGTCAATGCCCGCCTGCTGGTCAGCCCGCTGCCGCCGATCCCGTTCGCCAGCGCGCTGCAGGGCGCACTGAACTACCCGTACGGCTGCGCCGAACAGACCACCAGCAAGGGCTACGCCGCGCTGATCCTGGACCAGGCGACTTCGTCCATGCTCGGCGCCGATGGCCTGGACGCGAAGACCCGTCGCGAGCGCATGGAAGGGGCGTTCGGTCGCCTGGCGTCGATGCAGGTGGCCAACGGCAACTTCTCGATGTGGGGTGACGACGGCTACGTGAACCCGTGGCTGACGCCGTATATCGCCGAGTTCCTGCTCGACGCCAAGGACGGTGGTTTTGCGGTGCCGGACAACGTGCTGCAGAAGGCGCTGAACCGCCTGAGCGAAGACCTGCTGTCCGGTGGCAACCAGTTCTACGGCCAGGAAAAGCGCGAGAGCCTGAAATTCGCCAACCAGGCGTACTCGGGTTACGTGCTGGCCCGCGTCAACCGCGCGCCGCTGGGCACCCTGCGCACGCTGTACGACAATGAACGCAGCAAGGCCGTGGGTGGCCTGTCGCTGGTGCACCTGGGCGTGGCGCTGTCGCTGCAGGGCGATGCCAAGCGTGGCCAGGCAGCCCTTGCGGCCGGCTTCGCCAAGTCCAGCAGCGAACGCCCCTCGTACTACGGCGACTACGGCAGTGCGGTACGTGACGACGCGCTGATGATCGCGCTGACCCACGAAAACAAGCTGGCCAAGCCGGCATGGGATGCGCGCGCGGTCGATCTGGGCCGCGGCCTGGATGCGCGCCGCAACAGTGGCTGGATGTGGCTGAGCACGCAGGAGCAGGTGGCCATCGCCCGCCTCGGCAAGGCATTGGCTGCCAACCAGAAGGCACTGGTGGCCGGTGAGCTGGTGATCGGTGGCAGCACTGAGGCCATCGGCGAGCGCAAGCTGTTTGGCCGCAACTTCGACGCAGGGCAGCTGGCCGCGGGCGTGCGCTTCACGCCGCAGGGGCAGCCGCCGATGTTCGCCAGCATCGATGTGGCCGGCATTCCGCGCAGCGCACCGGCGCCGGACAACAGCGTGATCGGCGTGGAGCGCAGTTACTTCGGCACCGATGGCAAGCCGTGGTCGCCGCGTCCGCTGAAGGAGGGCGAAGCGCTGATCGTGCGCGTCACCGTCACCGCCGACAGCGAGATGCCCGATGCGTTGCTGACCGACCTGCTGCCGGCGGGCCTGGAGATCGAGAACCTCAACCTGGGCGATGCCAAGCAGTGGGCCGATGTGGTGGTGGATGGCATCACCATCAGCGACCGCAGCGAAGCGGCCGATACCAAGCACGAAGAGTTCCGCGATGACCGCTACGTGGCGGCGCTGAAGCTCTCGCGTGGCAGCAAGGCCAATGTGTTCTACCTGGTGCGTGCGGTTACCCCGGGTACCTACACGGTGCCGCCGCCGCTGGTGGAGGACATGTACCGGCCGCAGCTGCGTGGGGTCGGTCGCAGCAATCCGACCACGTTGACGGTGGTACAGCCGTGATCGTGCGGACGGGCCGCGACGGTGCGGTCCGTCCCACAGGATGCCGTGGATGAAGGTTGGATCGCTGAAGACGCGGCTGCCGCGCCTGCGGCAGCGGCTGCAACCGCTATGGCCCTGGCTGCGCTGGGGCACGGCTGCATTGCTGGCGCTGTTGCTGGTGCTGGATTTCGCTTTCCCGCCACCGTTGCCGAAGCAGCGCGATACCAGCACGCTGGTGGTTGCCGCTGACGGCAGTCCGTTGCGTGCGTTCGCCGACGCAGAGGGCGTCTGGCGCTATCCGGCGTCGGTCGACAGCGTTTCGCCGCTTTACCTGCAGGCGCTGCTGACCTACGAGGATCGCTGGTTCTGGCAGCACCCGGGCATCAATCCGCTGGCGATCCTGCGTGCCAGCGGGCAGTTGCTGCGCGGTGGCCGCATCGTCTCCGGTGGCTCGACCCTGACCATGCAGGTCGCGCGCATTCTTGATCCGCATACACGCACTCCCTGGGGCAAGCTGAAGCAGATGCTGCGTGCGGTGCAGCTGGAAGTGCACCTGTCCAAGCGCGAGATCCTCGCGTTGTATCTGGAGCGCGCGCCCTACGGTGGCACTATCGAGGGAGTGGAAGCGGCCAGCTGGGCCTATCTGGGCAAACCGGCCGCGCAGCTGTCGCATGCCGAGGCCGCGCTGCTGGCGGTGCTGCCACAGGCGCCCAGTCGCTTGCGCCCGGACCGCCATCCTGAAGCGGCCCAGAAGGCACGCGACAAGGTGCTGGCGCGCATGGCCGAGCTCGGTGCGTGGACGCCGGACGAAGTGGAAGATGCGCGCATCGAGAACGTGGTTGCACGCTCGCTGCGTCCGCCGCTGCATGCCGCACTGCTGGCGCAGCGCCTGCACTCCGCGCATCCGGGGCAGGCGCGGATCCAGAGCAGCATCGACATCGGCCTGCAACGCACCCTTGAAGAGCGCGTGGCCAGCTATTTCTCCACGTTGCCCGAGCGCACTTCAGCGGCGCTGCTGGTGGTCGACAACCAGACCCTGCAGGCGCGTGCCTACCTCGGCACATTGTCTTTCGGTGATCGGCAACGGCTGGGCCACGTGGATATGGTGCAGGCCTGGCGTTCCCCGGGCTCTACGCTGAAGCCGTTCCTGTACGCGATGGCACTCGATGATGGCCTGATCCATTCCGAGAGCCTGCTGGTGGATGCACCGCAGAGCTTCGGCAATTACCGACCAGGCAACTTCGACATGGCCTTCAACGGACCGATCAGTGCCGCCAGTGCCTTGCGTCTGTCGCTGAACGTGCCGTCGGTGGACCTGCTGCAGCGGGTGGGCGCCGCACGCTTTGCCGCGCGCCTGTCGCACGCCGGTATCCAACTGCGTTTCCCGCCGGGCAGCTCGCCGAATCTGTCGCTGATTCTTGGCGGCACCGGCGCGCGCCTGGAAGACCTGGTCGGTGCGTTTGCCGCACTCAATCGCAACGGCATTGCCGGCCGCGTGCGCTACACCGATGACGAACCGATGATCGAACGGCGACTGGCGTCGCCCGGTGCCAGCTGGATCGTGCGCGAGATGCTGGAATCGAACCCGCGCCCGGGCTATGGCGTTGGTACGTTCGATGTTGGCGGGCGGCCGCGCGTGGCCTGGAAGACTGGCACCAGCTATGGCTACCGCGATGCGTGGGCGATCGGCAGTACCCGCCATTACACCGTGGGCGTATGGGTGGGGCGGCCCGATGGCACGCCGCTACCGGGCCAGTACGGCGCAGTCACCGCGTTGCCGCTGATGTTCGAAGTGGTCGACAGCCTGCCGCGCCAGCGCGGCGATGCGGCGGCCGCGCCAATGCCGGCCAGCGTGACCGAGGCGGACATCTGCTGGCCGACCGGTGAACTGGCCGAAGCGTTGCCCACCGAGCTCTGTCAGCGACGGCTGTCGGCTTACCTGCTGGACGGTGCGGCGCCGCCCACGTTCCCGGAGCGCGATGCGCGGCGTTGGCAGCCCGGTCGTCAACGTTACCTGGCCGACACGCGCACCGGCCTGCGGGTATCGGCCGACTGCAGTGCACCGCATGAAGAAGTCGCGCGTGAGATCGCGCGATGGCCGGCGCTGCTGTCACCCTGGCTGCCCAAGGCTACGCGCGATGCCTCACAGCTTCCCGCGTTGTCGCCGGATTGCCGCGACGATGGGCGCGAGGCCAGCGTGGCCCTGCATATCGATGGCCTCAACGAGGGTGCGACGCTGGCGCGTGCGCCGAATGCCGAGCATGGTGTACGCCTGCAGCTGCGCGCATTGGGCAGCGAGCAGGCCGTGGATTGGCTGCTGGATGGCCGTTGGATCGCGCAGACGCGCGGTGCGCAGCTGATGCAGCGCGAGTTCGCCGATCCGGGTACGCATACGTTGACCGCGCTGGCCGCAGACGGCGCCTGGACGCAGGTGCGGTTCAACGTCCTCAGGTAGGTGCCGTCCTTGGCCATGGCCCGGCGCTACCGATGCACCATGACCCGGTAGCTGCCAACCTTGGTTGGCATGCACAGAAGCTGCCCACCAAGGTGGGCGACTACCAGAGCGTTCGCCGGGCATGGCCCGGCGCTACTCCCCGATCCAGCCCTCCAGCAGGTCGGCGAACTCATCGGCGTGCTCCTCCTCCTGCGCCAGGATCTCCTCCAGAATGCGCTTGGTGGTGGTATCGCTGTCGCCGATGAAGTTGATCATCTCGCGGTAGCTGTCGATGGCGATACGCTCGGCCACCAGATTCTCGCGGACCATGTCGCGCAGGTCGCTGCCTTCCTTGTATTCGGCGTGCGAGCGCGCGGTCAGCGTATCCGGATTGAGGTCCGGCTCGCCGCCGAGCTGGACGATGCGCTCAGCCAGCTTGCCTGCATGTGCCTGCTCCTGCTGCGCGTGTTCCAGGAACTCGGCCTTCACCGCATCGGCCAGCATGCCCTTGGCCATGAAATAGTGCCGGTAGTAGCGCAGCACGCACACATATTCGGTGGCCAGCGCGTCGTTCAGCAGCTTGATCACCACCTTGCGGTCGGCGCTGTAGCTGTCGGTGATCGCACCATCCTTGATGTTCTTCCGCGCCCGCTCGCGCAGGGTCTGGCGATCGCTGATGCCTTCGATCCTGGCGGACGGAGCGGTGTTGCTGGCTTTGGCTGGCTTGTTGGACATGGCTCGCCGTTTTCCTTTGCAGTCAGGGTTTCAGGTTGGAAGGTGCTCCAGCACATGCTCGGCGGAAGACACCTCGAACTGCCCGGGTTCCTCGATCCAGGCTGCGCGTACCGTGCCGTCCACCACGTACAGGGCAAAGCGGCGCGAACGGGTGCCCATGCCCGAGGCACTGGCATCGAGCTCCAGGCCAAGCGCGCGGGTCAGTTCCGCGTTGCCGTCGGACAACATCAGCAGACCGTCGGGCACGTGCTGGTCAGTGGCCCAAGTCTTCATCACGAACGGATCGTTGACCGCCATGCAGTACACGTCGATGCCACGCTTGCGGAAGGCATCGAACGTTTCTACGTAGCCAGGCAGGTGGCGCGCCGAGCAGGTGGGGGTGAAGGCACCGGGCACGGCGAACAGCACCACCTTGCGCCCGTCAAACAGGGCGTGGGTATCGAGGGTCTCGATGCCTTCGCGGATGCGCTTGAGGGTGACTTCCGGAATGCGGTCGCCGACATGGATGGTCATGGGAACTCCTTGCTGGATGAGGGTAGGGGCCAGGAGGGGACGGACGCGTCAAGACATTGGAAAACCCATGTATACACCCCATCTCCGTCGTCCGCGGCGGGCGGTCAGCCACAGCATGGGGCAGGGCGATGGCAGGCGCATTGCGCTGGATCAGTCGGCCTCACCATTGCCGCACGACCGGCGGCGTAGCATCGCCGGCGCGTAGAATGAACCCGGGGCGGCGCCACCGGCGCCGCCGAAGCGAATCGAGGTAGCTGGATGGAATTCAAGGATTATTACGCCACCCTGGGGGTGGAACCGAGCGCGGGCGAAGCGGAAATCAAGACCGCTTATCGCCGGCTGGCACGCAAGTACCACCCGGACGTCAGCAAGGAGGCCGGGGCCGAAGACAAGTTCAAGGCCATCAACGAGGCCTACGAGGCGCTGCGCGATCCCGAGAAGCGCGCGGCCTATGACCAGCTGCGCGCGCAGGGCTATCGCCCAGGCGAGGAATTCAACGTGCCGCCGAACTACGGCGGCGGCGGTTTCAATTTCGAGGAAGTATTCGGTGGTGGTGGCGGTGGCCCCAACGGTGGCTTCAGCGACTTCTTCGAGAGCCTGTTCGCGCGCCAGCGCGGCGGCCAGGGCGCGGGCCCCGGTCCGGGCTTCAGCAGCCACGGCCATGCACCCAACCGTGATACCCGGGCCAAGCTGTCGGTACCGCTGGAGGCGGCCTACAACGGCGACAGCCTGCGCATCACCGTCAACGGCAAGCAGTTGGACGTGCGCGTGCCCAAGGGCATCCGTCCCGGGCAGGTGATCCGGTTGGCCGGGCAGGGCAACCACGGCGGCAACCTGCTGCTGGAAGTGGAGTACGCCGCGCATCCGCAGTTCGAGGTCGACGGCCGCAACATCCTGTACACGCTGCCGGTCACCCCGTGGCAGGCGGCGCTGGGCACCAGCATCAGCGTGCCGACCCTGGGCGGAGCGGTGGAACTGAAGATTCCGGCCGACTCCGATGCCGGTCGCAAGCTGCGCCTGCGTGGGCGTGGCCTGCCGGGCAGCCCGGAAGGCGACCAGATCGTCGAGTTGGAGATTGTCGCCCCCGCGGCGACCGACGAGGCGCAGAAGAAGGCCTATCGGAATCTGGCCAAGGCGTTTGGCGAAACGATCTGAGATCTGCTTCGGTGGGTGCGGACCTTGGTCCGCACGAATGGCGGCGGCAAATCGGTCCGAGGGTAGTGCCGGCCGCTGGCCGGCAAAGGCGTGCCAACCAAGGTTGGCACCTACCAGAGCGGTGTGTCAGCCCTGGCCGGCGAACACCCGCTCCAGCACTTCGGACAGTTCGTCTTCCGAGAACGGCTTGGTGATGTAGGCCTTGGCGCCCTGGCGCATGCCCCACATGCGGTCGGTGTCCTGGTCCTTGGTGGTCACCAGGATCACCGGAATGTGCCGGGTCGCTTCATCGCGGGCGAGGGTGCGGGTGGCCTGGAAGCCATTGAGGTTGGGCATCACCACGTCCATCAGCACCAGGTCGGGCAGCTCGGCCTTGGCGGTCTCCACCCCGGCCGCGCCATCGGTGGCGGTCAGGATCTGGTGCCCGAGCTTCTCGACGATGCGCTGTATCCCCAACAGCTGCGACGGTGAGTCGTCGACGATCAGAATGCGTGCCATGTTGTTCCCCATGTGATGCCGGAAGTGTAGTGCCGGCATCCTGTTGGCGGGAGGGCGTCAGCTGCCGTCCGTCGCCTGCCTGCGACGTTCAGTCGATCCGCACCACCGTGCGGCCAAGCGAGCCGCCCGCCAGCATGCGATCGAACACCGCAGGCAGCCCGTCCAGACCGACTTCGGCGGTGCAGATGCGGTCCAGGTGCTGCGGTTTCCACGCGTCGCCCAGGCGTGCCCACACTTCTTCGCGCAGTGCGCGCGGGGCATTGGCCGACGACACACCAAGCAGCGACACACCGCGCAGGATGAAGGGCATCACGGTCATGTCCAGCGTCGGGCTGGCGGCCAGGCCTGCACTGACTACGCTGCCATAGGGCACGGTCTGTGCCAGCAGACTGGCCAGCATCGGCCCGCCGGCGCTGTCCAGGCCACCGCCGAAGCGTGCCGACTGCAGCGGCCCGGTGTCGGCAAGGGCATCACGCGGCAGCACTTCGGCAGCACCGATGCCGCGCAGGAAGTCGATCTGCTCCGGTTTGCCGCTGATCGCGTGCACGGCATAGCCGGCGCGGCTGAAGATGTCCACGGCCAGGGCCCCGACGCCACCGCTGGCACCGGTGACCGCCAGTGGTCCCAACTCGGGCGTCTGCCGGTTGTCCTGCAGGCGCAGCAGGGCCAGCGCGGCGGTGAAGCCGGCGGTGCCCAGCACCATTGCCTCGCGTGGGCTCAGGCCTGCCGGTTGGGCGATGACCGCGCTCGATTCCAGTCGCACGTATTGGCTGTAGCCGCCATCCCGGGTTTCGCTGAGGCCGCAGCCGGTGGCCAGTACCGCATCGCCCTCGCGCCAGGCCGGATCGGTGGAGGTGACCACCGTGCCGGCCACGTCGATGCCGCCCACCAGCGGGAAGCGCCGCAGGATCCTGCCTTTGCCGGTACCGGCCAGGGCATCCTTGTAGTTGACCGAGGACCAGTGGGCACGGATCAGCACCTGGCCGGGATTGAGGTCGTCCAGACTCAGCGATACCAGACCGCTGCGGTAGCCGGCGTCGTCTTTTTCGATGCGGAAGGCGGTGAACGGGGCGGTGGGGGCCATCGGCGTTGCCTGACTTCGAGGAAAACGCCACCTTACCCGTTCGGGGGCCTTTCAATCCTGCCGGCCAGCCCCATCTTGTATGATCGGTAGTGGTTCATGGCTGGCGTTGCGGGAAGGGCCCGCGTCGCAGCCCACATCTTGATGGAGCGTGCATGGCCTGGAATACACCCGGCGGCAACAAGGGCGGACAAGGCCCCGAGGACAAGCGACGCGGGCCGTTCGGGTCGCGCGGCGGTGGCAATGGTGGCGGCTGGGGCGGATTGCCCGGACCGCTGAAGGATCTGTTCGACGGCGGCATCCTGCGTTGGGTGGCGGCAGCAGTGGTACTGCTGTTGCTGTTCTCCAGCTTCCAGCTGATCGGCGAACAGCAGCGTGGTGTCGTGCTGCGCTTCGGCCAGTTCTCGCGCATCCTGACCCCAGGCCCGAACTTCAAGTTGCCGTGGCCGATCGAATCGGTCACCAAGGTCAACGCCACCGAGATCAAGACCTTCTCGATCCAGGTGCCGGTGCTGACCCGCGACGAGAACATCGTCAACGTCTCGTTGAACGTCCAGTACCGCATCGATGACCCGCAGCAGTATCTGTTCGGCACCGTCGATGCCAACCAGGTGCTGGAACAGTCGGCGCAGAGCGCGGTGCGCGAGGAAGTCGGCCGCGCCGACCTCAACGCGGTACTGAACAACCGTGGCCCGCTGGCCGTGGCCGCTGAAGAGCGCCTGCAGACATTGCTGACTGCCTTCAAGACCGGTCTGACCGTGACCGGCCTGACCCTGCAGGACGCCCGTCCGCCGGAGGAGGTCAAGCCGGCCTTCGACGAGGTCAACGGTGCCCAGCAGGTCAAGGAGCGCCTGATCAACGAAGCCCAGGCCTATGCGGCCAAGGTCGTGCCTGAAGCGCGTGGCCAGTCCTCGCGTGCCCGTACCACCGCCGAAGGCTACAAGCAGGCCGTGGTGTCCAAGGCCGAGGGTGATGGCCAGCGCTTCAGCCTGCTCCAGGCCCAGTACAAGGACGCACCGGAAGTCACCCGCAAGCGCCTGTGGCTGGAAACGGTGCAGCAGGTGTTGAGCGAGAACCGCAAGGTCATTGGCGGCGATGGCCGTCAGTTGATCTACGTGCCGATGACCGGCGATACCCGTGCCAGCACCTCGGCACAGGCGCCGGTACCGAACCCGGATGTGGTGATGCCGTCGCTGCCGGGTACCACGGCAGTGGAAGCTTCCCGTGATCCGGGCCGGCCGGTGGGCCGCCCGACCGGGCGTTCGAGCGGCCGTGAGGAGGGCAGCCGATGAGAAATTCAATGTGGATCGCCGTTGTCGTAGCGGTGCTGCTGGGCCTGCTGGGCTCGGTGTACGTGGTCCGCGAGGACCAGACCGCCATGGTCCTGAACCTGGGCAAGGTGGTGCGTTCGGACATCAAGCCCGGCCTGCACTTCAAGCTGCCCGTGGTGGAAACGGTGCGGGTGTTCGACCGCCGCTTCCAGGTGCTGGACACCGCGCCGGCACGCTACTTCACCGCCGAGCAGAAGGACGTCAGCGTCGACTTCTTCGCCATCGGTTACATCTCCAACGTGGGTGATTACTTCCGTGCCACCGGTGGCGATCCGCGTATCGCCAACGCCCGCCTGGCACCGATCATCACCGACTCGCTGCGCAACCAGATCAACTCGCGCACCCTGCAGCAGCTGGTCTCCGGCGACCGCAGCGAGCTGATCGCCGAGCAGCTGAAGGGGATCAATGAAGCCGTTGCCGGCCTGGGCATGCAGATGATCGACCTGCGCATCAAGCAGGTGGATCTGCCGACCGACAGCCAGGTGATCAATGACGTGTATGAGCGCATGCGCGCCCAGCGCAAGCAGGAAGCCGCCAAGCTGCGCGCCGAAGGCGAGGAGCAGTCGCTGACCATCCGCGCCCAGGCCGACCGTGACAGCACCGTGCTGATCGCAGAGGCCGAACGCGATGCCCAGCGCCTGCGTGGTGAAGGCGATGCCGAGGCCGCGCGCATCTACGGCAAGGCCGGTTCGGCCGACCCGTCGTTCTATGCGTTCTACCGCAGCCTCGAGGCCTACCGCGGCTCCATGACCGACGGCAACGGCGTGATCGTGCTGGACAAGAACGACCCGTTCCTGCAGTACCTCAAGAACGATCGCTGAGACCGCACGGCAGTACCTCACGGGGCCCGGCCATACGCCGGGCCCCGTGCTTTTCCGGAGTTCCCCCATGAAAGATCTGTTCGCCGCCGTCTGTCTGGTCGCGGTGCTGGAAGGCCTGTTGCTGTTCGCGGCCCCCGTGGCCTGGAAGCGCATGGCCGAACGCCTGCTGGACCTGCCCAGCCCGGCCCTGCGCAGCTTCGGTGGCCTGGTCCTGCTGGCGGGGCTGAGCCTGCTGTGGTGGGTGCGGCACTGAGGGCCCGGCCCGGCCGGCTGCCTCTGGCTCTGGTAGATGCCAACCTTGGTTGGCATTGCCGGCCAGCGGCCGGCACTACCGGAAAGGCCGGCCTGACCGGCCGGTGAAGCCCGCCCTCAAAAAGGTGGCAGACGACCCCGGAAACCCGGATAATGCACAAAAGCCGGACGGGCCTCCCCGTTCGGCTTTTTCCGTGTCTGGGCCTTCCATCGCCGGCCGCTCCCCGTTTGGAGCCGCCACCCAAGCGCTGGCCAGCCCCGTTGCGGTTTACCCGTCCGCGGCCCCGATGGCCGCAACAAATAGAGGAACCCGTCATGGGTCAGTCTGTCGTAGTGCTTGGTGCCCAGTGGGGCGATGAAGGCAAGGGCAAGATCGTCGATCTGCTCACTGAGGAAATCGGCGCGGTCGTGCGCTTCCAGGGCGGCCACAATGCCGGCCACACCCTGGTCATCAACGGCAAGAAGACCGTCCTGCACCTGATCCCGTCGGGCATCCTGCGTGACGATGCGCTGTGCCTGATCGGCAACGGCGTGGTGATCTCGCCGGCTGCGCTGCAGAAGGAAATCGCCGAGCTGGAAACCTCCGGCGTGGAAGTGCGTTCGCGCCTGAAGATCTCCCCGGCCGCGCCGCTGATCATGCCGTACCACATCGCCCTGGACCAGGCGCGCGAACGCGCTGCCGGCGGCAAGGCGATCGGCACCACCGGCCGTGGCATCGGCCCGGCCTACGAAGACAAGGTGGCGCGTCGCGGCATCCGCATCGCCGACCTGCATTACCCGAAGCAGCTGGAAGAACTCCTGCGCACCGCGCTGGATTACCACAACTTCGTGCTGACCAACTACCTGAAAACCGACGCGGTCGATTTCCAGAAGACCTTCGACGAGGCGCTGGCCTTCGGCGAGTACGTGCAGCCGATGAAGTCGGACGTTGCCGGCATCCTGCATGACCTGCGCAAGCAGGGTAAGCGCGTGCTGTTCGAAGGTGCGCAGGGCGCGCTGCTGGACATCGACCACGGTACCTACCCGTACGTCACCAGTTCCAACACCACCGTCGGCGGTGCCCTGGCCGGTGCCGGTGTCGGCGCTGACGCGATCGACTACGTGCTGGGCATCGCCAAGGCCTACGCGACCCGCGTTGGCGGCGGCCCGTTCCCGACCGAGCTGGACGATGAAATCGGCCAGGGCATCCGCGACCGCGGTGCCGAGTACGGTGCCTCGACCGGCCGCCCGCGTCGTTGCGGCTGGATGGACATCGTCGCCCTCAAGCGCGCCGTGGCCATCAACGGCATCAGCGGCCTGTGCATCACCAAGCTGGACGTGCTGGACGGCATGGAAAAGCTGAAGGTCTGCATCGCCTACGAATACAACGGCAAGCGTACCGAGTACGCGCCGCTGGACGCGCAGGGCTGGGAAGACTGCACCCCGGTGTACCTGGAGTTCCCGGGCTGGACCGAGAACACCCACGGCATCACCAACTGGGAAGACCTGCCGCCGGCCGCACGTGCCTACCTGCGTTCGCTGGAAGAGCTGGCCGGCTGCCCGATCAGCATCGTCTCCACCGGCCCGGACCGCGACCACACCATGGTCCTGCAGGATCCGTTCGCCTGAGTGATGCGGCGATGCCAGGCTCTGCCTTGCAACGCTGCCGCGCTGGTAGCGCCGGGCCATGCCCGGCGTGGCTGAAAGAAGAAGCCCCGCGAAAGCGGGGCTTTTTCGTTAGTGTGTACGCAGTGCCAGCAGGGAAGCGGACCAATGACCGGCGATGTCAGCGTGAAAGGGACGAAGGTGCTGCGGATCACCCTGTGGGTCTTCTGGGGCCTGTGGGCAGCCGCCTGTGTGGTGCTGGCGGTGGGCGCTGTGGCCAACCATCTGGCCTCACGCACGCAGACCCTGCCGCTGGTGCTGAGCCCCGGTGCGAGCGCGGAGATCGCGGTCTACCGCTTCATTGATGATCGCCTGCGGTTGCGGCTGCGCTACCCGCCCAACGCTGCCGACCCGGCCCTCGACCCCGACGTGCTGATGCGCATCGAAACGCCCAACGAGCACGCGGACTTCCGCGCAAGCGTGCGATCAGGCCCGCCCGCGACGGATGTCGTGCGCAGAGTGGAAACCGTTGAAACGGCAGGTTTCACCGCCGCGTACTTCGGCTATGGCCGCGGTGACGCATTGCCCCGTGGCCGCTCCTGGCTGCGGGTAACCGTGCTGGAGGTGGGCCCGGCGCTGGCCGGCAGGCCGGCAACCGTCGAGCTGCAACCGCCGCTGGATCTCCTGAAGCTGACCGACCTGGACTACATCTGGCTGTGGCCATTCTTCTTCTGGAAACTGGTGGCGCTGTTGCTGCTGATTCCAGGTATCGCACTGGTGATCTTCACCATCGCGCTGCGCAGGCAGCGCCCGCGCGTGGCGCAGGCGCCCTGAAGCAACCGTGCGGATTGCGACTTAATCCCCTCCGTCCCCTTTTTTCAGCAGCGGATAGGGGTTGAGCGACTCGCCCTTCCACCACTGTTTTTCAGGCCCCAGCGCGTGCACTTCGAAATGCAGATGCGGGGCTTCGGGGTTGGCGTTGCCGGTGCTGCCGACGTAGCCGATCACATCGCCGCGCTTGATGGTCTGCTTCTCGGCTAGGCCGTCGGCGTAGCGCTGCAGGTGCGCGTAGTAGTAGCACCAGCGGCCGCTCGGTTCGAACTGGTAGAGGGTCAGGCCACCGCGTTTGCTGTCGAACAGTTTTTCGACATGGCCATCGGCCACGGCCAGCACCGGCGTGCCGGTAGCGGCCATGATGTCGATGGCATCGTGCACACGGCCTTCGCTGCGTGCATCGGTGAAGGTGTCCTGCAGTTGCGACGGTGCAATGCCCTGTACCGGCAGCAGCAGACCGGAGGGCGCGTCGCCCGCTGTGGTTGGGGTGGGCGCAGCGATTGCCGTCGCTGCCTGCTCCACGGGTACGGCACCGACCCCGTTGGCCGCAGCCGGGGGCGGCACCACTGCAGCGGGGCGGGCAGCCGCGCCATCGGACGGTTCGCCATCGCGCTGCAGCCACCACCCGGCGGCTACGCCCATCACCAGCCCCAGCACGATCAGTTGCGCAAGTCGCATCGGCTTACTCCTGCATCACCACGACTACCGACGTATCCACCGCCGCGGCCACGCGCAGCGCATCCCAGTTGGTCATGCGCACGCAGCCGTGCGATTCGGTCTTGCCGACGTGGCCGGGCACCGGCGTGCCGTGCAGGCCGTAATGCGGCTTGGACAGATCGATCCAGACCCGGCCGACCGGATTGTTCGGGCCGGGCGGAATCGTGGCTTTGCGATCGCCCTTCTTCGCGTCCCAGAACAGTTTCGGGTTGTAGTGGAACGGCGGATCCGGGTACACGCCGAGGATCTTCCACTCACCGATCGGCAGCGGGTCATGCTCGCTGCCCGACGACACCGGCACCAGCGCGATCACCTTGCCCTGTGCGTCCAGCAGCTGCAGGGTGGAGTCGGACTTGTCGACCACCAGCTTGGCGGCCTTGGGCAAAGCGGCAGGCGCAATGTTGGGCACCTGGATGCGATTGCCGGCCTTGCTCAGATCCACGCCGGGATTGAGTGCCTTCAGCAGCTCCGGGGCGGCATGGAAATGCTCGCCCAGTGATTCTTCGACACTGCTGAAGCCCAGGGACTTCAGTTTGGCCTGTTCGGCCGGCTTCTTCGGGATGGCAACAAAGGGGCCGGCCACGTCTTCGGCGGTCAGCGTATAGCTCGCCAGTGGACCAACCGAGTCGGCCTGCAGGGCCTTCCAGGTGGCGTCGTCCAGTTCACCGCTGGCCGTCAGCCCGTGCGCGGCCTGGAAGCCGGACACCGCGGGCCGCTGGTTGCTGCCCACTTCGCCATCGATCTCGCCCGGGGAGAAATTCGCGCGATCCAGCAGCACCTGTGCATGCAGGGGCGAGCGCGCCGCCGTGTCAGGGCCGGCTTTTTCGGCAATCGGCGCTGGCAGGCCGGCAGGTGGCGTGGTCTGTGCGAAGGCGGGTGAGATCAGCAGCGACAGGGCAAGCAGGGCGGGGCGGCATATGGGCATGGGCATCTCCAGGAAGATAACGCCTCCACCCTGCCTGCAAACGCTGCGTAGCAGGCGTGAAAAGGAATTGATGCCGGCATGAGCAGTGGGGGCGCATCGCCACGCCAAAGATCCACCGCAGAAGCGGAGGGCGGCGCCTCACCAAGGTGAACGGCTTCCGACGCAGGCGAGCGTGGGGCGGTCAAGATTCCCGGTCGGCAGGCCGATATGGGCGCATCCCCCCCGTTTTGGATTCACCCCATGAACTACTTGAGGAACGTCAGGGTTGCCTGGCGTCTTGGGCTTGGCTTTGGCCTGTTGTTGCTGCTGGTTGCCGCCGTGGTGGCCACCGGCGCTACCGCCACCACCGTGCAGAAGCGTGCGATGGAACAGGTGGTCGAGGTTGGCGTGGCCAAGGTACGGCTGCTGTCGGAGATGCTCGATGCAAACAACCAGATGATGGTCGTGCGCCGCGAGATGCTGATCCGCCAGGGCGAAGACCGCGCCAACGACGAGCAGCGCATCGCCGATCTGGTCAAGCGCTACGAGGCCAGCTGGACTGCCTACCAGGCCCTGCCCGGCGATGCCGAGGGCAAGGTGATCGGCGAGACCATCGCCGCCAAGCGTGCGCTCGCCCGTCCGCTCAACAAGCAGACCAGCGAACTGATGGAGCAGGGTGATTTCCCCGCTGCCGTGGCGCTGACCCTGGGGCCGGTGCAGGAAGCCGCCAATGGCTGGAACAAGGCTCTGGCCGATGGCGTGGCCTATGAGGAAAAGGAAAGCCGCGAGGCGGCTGCCGAGGCGATCCGCCTGGGCGAGCGCAGCCTGCTGCAGCTGCTGGCGCTGGGCGGCGTAGCCCTGCTGGTCGGCATCGCCGCGTCGGTGTTGATCGGCCGCAGCATGACCGGCCCGCTGGCGCGTGCGGTGCAGTTGGCCGAGCGCCTGTCCAAGGGCGAACTGGACCAGGAATTCCGTCTTGGCGGGCGTGACGAGCTGACCCAGCTTGGTGAGGCCATGGCCAGCGTACGCCAGAGTGTTCAGGCGGCGATTGGCGCACAGCTGCAGATGGCCGAGCAGCATGAAGCCGGTGCGATCCGTTACCGGATGGATGCCAGTGCGTTCCCCGGCGACTTCGGTCGCATGGTGCAGGCCACCAACCACCTGGTCGAGTCGCACGTGCAGGTGCAGCTGCTGATGGCCGAGGTGATGCAGCGCTATGCCATCGGCGATCTCAGCCGCGATCTGCCCGAGTATCCGGGCGAGAAGGGCACGCTGACCCGCACCCTGGCGGCGGTGAAGCAGAGCCTGATGGCGATCAACGCGCAGATCGATGAACTGGCCCGTGCCGCGCGCGCCGGCGATTTCAGCATGCGTGGCGACGCCGCGGCATTCCAGTATCAGTTCCAGGCGATGGTGAACCACCTCAACGGCATGATGGCCAGCTCGCAGGCCAGCATCGCCGATGTCTCCGACGTGCTGCGTGCCATCTCGCATGGCAACCTCACCGCGCGCATGGATGGCGAGTACGAAGGCGTGTTCGCGCGCATGCGTGACGATGCCAACACCACCACCGCGCAGTTGACCGGCATCGTGCGCGGCATCCAGGTAGCGGCCGACAGCATCAACAACGCGGCGCAGGAACTGGCCGCCGGCAACAACGATCTGTCGCGCCGTACCGAACAACAGGCCGCGAATCTTGAAGAGGCCGCCGCCTCGATGGAAGAGCTGACCTCGACCGTGCGCCAGAACGCCGAGCTGGCACGCCAGGCCGACAGTGAAGCGCACGCGGCCGGCGTCGCCGTGCGCGAGACCGAGCAGGCCATGGCGCAGATGGCAACGGTGATGGGCGAGATCGATCAGTCTTCCGCGCGCATCTCGGAGATCTCCACGGTGATCGATGGCATCGCCTTCCAGACCAACATCCTGGCGCTGAATGCCGCGGTGGAAGCGGCGCGTGCCGGTGAACAGGGCCGTGGCTTTGCCGTGGTTGCCAGCGAAGTGCGTACGCTGGCGCAGCGTGCCGGCGTCGCTGCCAAGGAGATCAAGGAATTGATCGAGGACGCCGCCGCCAAGGTGCAGAGCGGCCTGGCGGTGACGGTGCAGTCCGAAGCTGCCATTGCGCGCGTGGCGCAGGCCAGTTCGCGTACCACCTTGCTGATGAGCGACATCGCCGCCGCCAGCAAGGAACAGGCGGCTGGCATCGAACAGGTCAACCAGGTAGTGGTGCAGATGGACCAGGTGACCCAGCAGAACGCGGCCCTGGTGGAAGAAGCGACTGCTGCCAGCCGCGCGCTGGAAGAGCAGGCGCATGCACTGACGACATCGGTGTCGGTGTTCCAGCTGGAACAGGGTGTGCGCAAGCTTGCCGTGTCTGCGCGCGCGGCGTAAGCAGTCCTTAGCTGGATGTTGGATGACGCCCTGCATGCGATGGCCGCATGCAGGGCGTCGATGCACGCAACGGGTGGGCACAGCTAGCGCCCGCGCGCAGAGCGTTCGATCAACCAACCGGCCGCGTACAGGAACAGTAGTGTTGGTGGCACCAGCACCGCATACGCGGTCGACCAGGGCTTGCCGTACAGAAGGCTGCCTGCGCCGATGGCATCCAGCGCAGCAGACTGCAGGGTGATGGGCAGCGCCATCAGGATGTAGGTACCTTTCGGGTCCGCATCCGACTGTGCGCCGTGAACCAGCCACGCGGTAAACAGCAGGTAGGCCACGCACAGCGCAAGGCCGGTCCAGCTGAACAATCGTCGCATCTTCATCCGCAGGCCTCCTTTCAACGGACCTCGAAGCGGGCCTGCAGCGGCAGGCTCACACCCCGCAGCAGATCCTTGACCATCACCTGCGCAGTCCACGTACCTTTCGGATCGCCGGGCTCGGCGACGAATTTCAGCTGCACGTTGGTCATGTACAGCAGGGTGGGCGAGCCGGGCAGGGCAGCGGTGAAACAGGGAACATCGTGTTCGTCGACACTGGCACTGCCATCCGGACGCAGCATGCGCAGGTCGCAGTGCACCTTGGGTACGCGGTTCTCGTCCAGCTTCGGATTGGACAGGAATGTCAGCAAGAACAATTCTCCGCCCAGGTGGACTTCGCTGGCCTCGGTAAAACCGGGAGTGGTCTCCGGTGGGGTTTCCCACTTGGCCTGCCAGTCGGCGTCGGACGTGACCAGCAGCGATGCCGCAAAGCCATCCCTGGATTTCATGGCATCGGTCTGCGGCACCGCCTTGCCGTTGCTGTCGATCCAGCCATCGCTGGCACGCGCGGTCAGTGGCAGCATCAGGGCCATCATGGCCAGTGCGTTGGTCCATCGCATCGACGATTCTCCTTGGTAGCCGCATCCTGCGGCGGAGCCGGCAGTATTGCGCAACCTTGACCGACGCAGCGGAAGAAGAGCAGAGCAGGAGCTTCCGCGGCGTGCCGATCCGGGCGATGCTTGCCAGCAAAGGAGGTGCCATGGAAACCGGAAACGAGGAGAAGGAGTGCGGCGATGCGTCGGCTGCGCCGCTGCACGTACTGATGCTGCCAGGCCTGGATGGCACCGGCAGGATGTCGACCTCGTTCCTGTCCGCGCTGCAGGCTCATGGGCTGACAACGCAGACCATCGCACTGCCTGCACAGGGAGGGCAGGATTACGCCACGCTTGCCGAGGGGCTGTGGCCACTGTTGCCACACGGACCATTCGTATTGCTTGCCGAGTCCTTCTCGGGCCCGTTGGCGGTTGAACTCGCAATGCGGCATCCGCCCGGGCTGCGCGGAGTGGTACTGGCCGCGACCTTCGCACGCCGGCCCGTGCCATTGCCGGCAGCCGGCGCGGCACTGCTGTCGCCGGCCTGGCCGATGCCTCCCGTAGCGTTGCTGGCACGCCTGCTGCTGGGGCGATGGCGCACCCGCGAGCACCTGTCGATGTTGCGCGATGCGTTGGCGCAGATCCCGGCCGCCACGCTGCGGCAGCGCGCCGCGGCAACCCTGAGGGTGGACGTACGCGCACTGCTGCCGCAGATCACGGTGCCGACGCTGTGCCTGCAGGCGCGTCAGGACCGGTTGCTGTGGCCGCCGAGTGTGGCCGAACTGCAGGCACTGTTGCCGCATGCGCGGCACGTTGCACTGGAAGGGCCGCATCTGCTGCTGCAGGCCTGTGCCGAACCGGCCGCCGCCGTGGTGGCCGGTTGGGTGAGGGCGCTGCCGACTGCGGGTTAACTGCTGGCGCGGGCCGGCGCTGCCTTCTTCGTACTCGTGCGCGCGCTGCCGCTGCGCTTGCCGCCACCATCCTGCTTGTTCACGGTGGCCCAGGCGATGCGCTCGGCGGTGCCTTCACTGGCACCGCGTTCGCGCTCACTCGCTTCGATATGCTCGGCCTGGCGTCTCTGCTTGTCGGTATAGGCGGACTTGTCCCCACGGGGCATGGGAATTCTCCTGTCGGATGATCATGCCAGCAGGCGCAGCTTCGGCTCGCGCGCCCACTGGCGGGTGGCGGCAGCGGTGAGGAAAGCCTTGCTGTCTTCGGCCTCGACGGTGCCGGCATCGTTGCCGACGCGCGCTACCTTCAGCAGGGCCTGTGCGCCTTCGTCACTGGCGATCGCTTTGAGGTGCGCCCAGGCATCGCTGACGAAGCCCACGGCCGCCGCTTCCTTGGCCAACGCCTTGCCAGCATCGGCACTCAGCACCACGGCCACCGCGTCGAACACCACCGACGGGGTACCGGCCAGCTGTCCATCGGCGGCCTGCAGCTTGCCGTCGCTGAGCGTGGCGCCACCGACTTTCGGTGCGACCAGCTTGACGCTGGCGCCGGCCTTTTCAGCGGCCTTGCGCAGGTTGGCGATCACCCGCGCATCGGATCCTTCGTCGAACAGGATGCCGATGCAGCGCCCCTGCAGCAGTGGCTTGTTGCGGCCGATTACGCGCACTTCGGGGGCGGCGGGCAGGTCTTGCGCGGGCGTTGCGGTCGGTGCCGGGTCGGGCAGGGTACGCAGGGCCAGTCCGTCGGCCACGCGCTTGGCCAGCCCCTCGTCGATATTGCGCAGATGGCTGACGGTGCGCACGCGCACCTTCTCGGTTTCCACCTTCGACAGCTCGAACACCAGCGCGGAGGCCAGGTGCGCCTGCTCCGGTTTCTCCAGGCTGCGGAAGAACATCCGTGCCTGGCTGTAGTGGTCGGCAAAGCTCTCCGCACGGGTGCGGCCCTTGCGCCCGTCATCGGCGCTGGCGTGGCTGCGGAATCCGGCGGGCGTTTCGCGCGGGCTGTCCTCCTGCAGCGAACTGGGATCGTAGGCTACGCGTCCCTTCGGCACCTGCATCTGCATGTGGCCATCGCGCTGGTGGTTGGCGAACGGGCACTTCGGTGCGTTGATCGGGATCTGGTTGAAGTTCGGCCCGCCGAGGCGGATCAGCTGGGTATCCAGATAGGAGAACAGCCGTCCCTGCAGCAGCGGATCGTTGCTGAAGTCGATGCCGGGCGGCACGTTGGCCGGGCAGAACGCAACCTGCTCGGTCTCGGCGAAGAAGTTGTCCGGCCAGCGGTCCAGCACCATGCGTCCGATCACCTGCAGCGGCACCAGCGACTCGGGAATGATCTTGGTCGGGTCCAGGTGGTCGAACGGGAAGCCGTCGGCCTGTTCCTCGCTGAACAACTGCACCGCCAACTCCCACTCGGGGAAGTCGCCGCGCTGGATCGCCTCGAACAGGTCGCGGCGATGGAAATCGTTGTCGGCGGCCTGCAGTTTCAGCGCCTCGTCCCAGATCGTGGACTGCAGACCCAGCTTCGGGCGCCAGTGGAACTTGACGAAGGTGGAGTTCCCTTCTTCATCCAGCAGGCGGAAGCTGTGGATGCCGAAACCTTCGATGGTGCGCAGCGAGCGTGGGATCGTGCGGTCGCTCATCGCCCACATGATCATGTGCATCGACTCGGGCATCAGCGAGACGAAATCCCAGAATGTGTCGTGCGCGCTGGCCGCCTGCGGGAACGCGCGGTCCGGTTCCATCTTCACCGCATGGATCAGGTCGGGGAACTTGATCGCGTCCTGGATGAAGAACACCGGGATGTTGTTGCCGACCAGATCCCAGTTGCCTTCCTTCGTGTAGAACTTCACCGCGAAGCCGCGCACGTCGCGCGGGGTGTCGACCGAGCCGGCGCCGCCGGCAACAGTGGAGAAGCGGGTGAACACCGGCGTCTTCACCCCGACCTCGGTGAGGATCTTCGCCCGCGTCACCTTGCCCAGCGACCGGGTCAGTTCGAAGAAACCATGGGCGGCCGAGCCGCGCGCGTGGACGATGCGCTCGGGAATGCGTTCGTGGTCGAAGTGGGTGATCTTCTCGCGCAGCAGGAAGTCTTCCAGCAGGGTCGGTCCACGCGGCCCTTGGCGCAGGGAATTCTGGTTGTCGGCGACCGGGATGCCCTGGTTGCTGGTCAGTACCGGATGAGCGCCTCCTGCGAGCTGATGCAGTTCATCGCCCTGGCCGCGGCTGTCACGGTCGGCGGAGGGAGTGGCGGGAGCGCGCTTGCCGGTCGGCTTGCTGGCGGCCATGGAGGATCTCCTGGAGCGGGTAGGGGCAGACCCCAGACACTGGCGCCGTCGGTGTTAATGCACGGTCCCGTGGGAGTGAACGCGCAGACAAATCGGCGGCTCGGGTATGCTTGCCGCATGCGAGTCGAACCCGCCGACATCGAAGCCCTGTTCGACGCCATTCCGGACGTGCTGTTCTTCATGAAGGACCGCCAGGGCCGCTACACCTACGTCAACCAGACCATGCTGCGACGGCTGGGCCTGCGTGCGCGCAAGGACGTGATCGGCCGCACCGCAGCCGAGATCTACCCCACCGGCCTGAGTGCGGACTATGTCGACCAGGACGCTCGCGTGCTTTCCGGCGAGGTGATCGAGAACCTGATGGAACTGCACCTGTTCGCCAATCGCGAACCGGGCTGGTGCCTGACCTGCAAGCGCCCGCTGGTGGTCGACGGGCAGGTCGAGGGGCTGATCGGCATCTCCCGCGACCTCGGCCAGAAGGACAGCCTGGGCACCCAGTACGAGCAGCTGCGGCTGGCCTTGGCCCACCTCAATACGCACTACGCCGAGAACGTGCGGATGCAGACCCTGCTGGACATCACCGGATTCTCGTTGTCCAAGCTGGAGCGCAGCTTCCGCAAGGTGTTCCAGATGACTCCGCAGCAGGTGCTGACCCGGCTGCGCATCCAGATGGCCATGCACCTGCTGCATGGCAACGAGAGCATCGCCTGCATCGGCCAGGCCTGCGGTTTCAGCGACCAGAGCGCGTTCACCCGCAAGTTCAAGGCTGAAACCGGTTTCTCGCCGCGCGCCTACCGCGCCCGTATTGGTGGGAATGTCGGCGAGCAGCTACCGGCCTGAGTTCCCTGCTGCGCTGTGCCTATCCCCGCGGCGGCTGGACACGGTAAGGTGTCGCCCTTGTCGCCGCCGCCAGCCCTGCCGATGCCCGCCACTCCCGATCAGACCGCTTCGCCCTCCCGCCTCGGCCATTCGCTCAAGCCACGCCAGCTGATCATGATGGGGCTGGGCAGCGCGATCGGCGCCGGCCTGTTCCTCGGCTCCGGCGTGGGCGTGCAGGCGGCCGGCCCGGCAGTGCTGGTGTCCTATCTGGTGGCCGGTGCGCTGGTGATCATCGTGATGAACGCGCTGGGCGAAATGGCCGCCGCCAAGCCTACCAGCGGCGCGTTCTCGGTGTATGCGGCCGACGCCATGGGCGCCACCGCGGGCGCCACCGTGGGTTGGCTGTGGTGGGTGCAGCTGGTCATCGTCATCGCCGCCGAGGCGGTGGGTGCGGCCGGGTTGCTGGCCACGGTCTGGCCGGTGGTGCCGGTACCGATGGCGGCACTGGCATTCATGCTGTTCTTCACCGCAATCAACCTGCTTGGGGTGAAGAACTTCGGCGAGTTCGAATTCTGGTTCGCCATCCTCAAAGTGGCGGCGATCCTGGCCTTCATCGCTGTTGGCGTGGCACTGCTGATGGGCTGGCTGCCGCAGGTGGCCTCGCCGGGCCTGAGCAACTTCACCGAGCACGGTGGCTTCGCGCCGAAGGGCCTGGCCGGTATCGGCGCTGCGCTGCTGGTGGTGGTGTTCGCCTTCGGCGGCACCGAGATCGTGGCCGTCGCGGCGGCGGAAACCGAAGACCCCGAGCGCAGCATCGCCCGTGCCATCCGCACCGTGGCCTGGCGCATCCTGGTGTTCTACATCGGTTCGCTGAGCGTGATCATCGCCGTGGTGCCCTGGACCAGCGAAGCGTTGAAATCGCCGTTCGCCGCGGTTCTCGATGTCGCCAATATTCCGGGTGCGGCCACGGCCATCACCCTGATCGCGGTGATCGCCCTGCTGTCGGCGCTCAATGCCAATCTCTACGGCGCCTCGCGCATGATGTATTCGCTGGCGCAACGCCGCGAAGCACCGGCCGTGCTGGGCTGGACCGACCCGCGCCAGGTGCCGGTGATCGCGGTGCTGGCCAGCGTCCTGTTCGGCTTCGCTGCCACCATCATGGAACTGCTGTTCCCGGACAAGGTGCTGCCGGTGCTGCTGAACATCGTCGGTTCCACCTGCCTGCTGGTGTGGACGTTGTCGCTGGTCTCGCAGCTGGTACTGCGCCGTCGCGCCGACCGCCTGGGCACGCGCCTGCCGTTCCGCATGGCCGGCTTCCCGTGGCTGACCGTGATCGGCCTGGTCGTGCTGGCGCTGATTTTCGGCCTGTTGCTGAGCGAGGCGCATACGCGCCTGCAGTTCCTGTCGATGGTGGCGCTGACGGCAACCATCGCCGCCAGCAGCGCCATTGCCCGGCGCATGCGCGAGGCGTGATTCTGTAGAGCCGACCCTACGGTCGGCTGCTGTTCGGGCAGACGTCAGCCGAGCATGGGCTCGGCTCTACAGAAGGCATACATCCCGCGTGCAATGCTGATCGCGTGGGCCACACCGGCCCGACGAACGGGAGCACCGCATGCTGCGCAGCCGTCCCTTCCTGATGTTCACCGGCCAGGCCGAAGCCGCGCTGGCCCTGTACGCGGAAGCCTTCGCCGAATTCCGCCTGCTGGCCCTGCAACGCCACCCTGACGCGGCGGGTGCGGGCGTGCCCGGCCAGGTCCGCCAGGCCATTTTCGTGCTCGGCGGCACCCACTACCTGTGCTTCGACAGCCTGGATGTGCACGACTTCACGTTCACGCCCTCTATGTCGCTGTTCGTGGAATGTGCGGGCGCCGAATCGTTCGAGCGTGCCGCGCGCGTGCTGGGCGACGGCGGGCACTGGTTGATGCCCGTGGGCGACTACGAGTTCAGCAGCCGCTATGGCTGGGTGCAGGACCGCTTCGGCGTGTCGTGGCAGTTGAGCCTGGGGCAGGTGCCCGACCCGTGATGGCAAAGCATCCACGCATGGCGTGGATCTACTGGAGAGTGCGCCACGCGTTGATGGAAACCAAACGGCCCGGATGTGCCATGGCAGGTAGTAGATCCACGCCATGCGTGGATGGAAACGAAAACGGCCCGCTTGCGCGGGTCGTTCTTTTACCGATACCGCGAAGGCTTACGCCTCGACTTCATCGTCCTTGTAGGCATCGACCGGGATGCAGGCACACATCACGTTCTTGTCGCCGTACACGTTGTCCACTCGTGCCACCGGCGGCCAGTACTTCTGCAGCTTCAGGCTCGGCAGCGGGAAGGCGGCCAGCTCGCGCGGGTAGGCGTGGGTCCATTCGCTGGCGGTCACCGCCGTGGCGGTGTGCGGCGCGTTCTTCAGCGGGTTGTCCTCGCGGTCCAGGCGGCCGTCTTCGATCGCGGTGATCTCTTCGCGGATCTGGATCATCGCGTCGATGAAGCGGTCCAGCTCGTACAGCGATTCGCTCTCGGTCGGCTCCACCATCAGCGTGCCGGCCACCGGGAAGCTCAGGGTCGGGGCATGGAAGCCGAAGTCGATCAGGCGCTTGGCCACGTCTTCAGCACCGATGCCGCTGGTCTTCTCCAGCGGACGCACGTCCAGGATACACTCGTGCGCGACCAGGCCGTTGCGACCGGTGTACAGGGTCTTGAAGTGCGGGGCCAGGCGCTTGGCGATGTAGTTGGCGTTGAGTTGGGCGACCTGGGTGGCCTTGCGCAGGCCCTCGGTGCCCATCATCGCGATGTACATCCAGCTGATCGGCAGGATCGAGGCGCTGCCGAAGCTGGCGGCGCTGACCATGCCGACCGGACCGTTGTCACCCAGCTTGCCCGGCAGGAACGGGGCAAGGTGCGACTTGACCGCACACGGGCCAACGCCCGGGCCGCCGCCGCCGTGCGGGATGCAGAAGGTCTTGTGCAGGTTCAGGTGCGAAACGTCCGAACCCCACTTGCCCGGCTTGGCCACGCCGACCAAGGCGTTCATGTTGGCACCATCGGTGTACACCTGGCCGCCGTGCTTGTGGATGATCTCGCAGATCTCCACCACCTCTTCCTCGAACACGCCGTGCGTGGACGGGTAGGTCATCATGATCGCGGCCAGGCGGTCGCTGTACTTCTCGGCGTTGAGGCGGATGTCCTCGACGTCGACATTGCCGTTGGCATCGGTCTTGGTGACCACGACCTTCATGCCGCACATCTGTGCCGAGGCCGGGTTGGTGCCGTGCGCCGAATCCGGGATCAGGCAGATGTCACGGTGATCTTCGCCACGCGAGCGGTGGTAGGCGCGGATCGCCAGCAGGCCGGCGTACTCGCCCTGCGCACCGGAGTTCGGCTGCAGGCTGACGGCGTCGTAGCCGGTGCATTCGACCAGCATCGCTTCCAGCGAATCGATCAGTTCCTTGTAGCCCAGCGCCTGCTCGGCCGGCACCAGCGGGTGGATCTGCGAGAACTCCGGCCAGGTCACCGGGATCATTTCGGCGGTGGCGTTGAGCTTCATGGTGCACGAGCCCAGCGGGATCATCGTGCGGTCCATCGCCAGGTCCTTGTCGGCCAGCGAACGCAGGTAGCGCAGCAGTTCGTGCTCGCTGTGGTGGGTGTTGAACACCGGGTGGGTCAGGAACGCGGACTGGCGCAGCAGGCCGGCCGGCAGCGCGTCGGCGGTGCTGGCATCCAGCGCGTCCACATCAACGTTGGCACCGAACAGCGCGCCCACGGCGACGATGTCGGCGCGGGTGGTGGTCTCGTCAAGGCTGATGCCCACCGAGCTGCTGTCGATCGCACGCAGGTTGTAGCCGGCAGCACGGGCCTTGGCATGGATCGCGTCGGCATCGATACCGGTAACGTGCAGCGTGTCGAAGAAGTCGGCACCGACCTGCACGCCGGCGGTGCGCAGCGCGCTGGCCAGGATAGCGGCCAGGCGATGGGTGCGGCGGGCGATGCGGGTCAGGCCTTCCGGACCGTGGTAGACGGCGTACATCGAGGCCATCACCGCCAGCAGCACCTGTGCGGTACAGATGTTGGAGGTGGCCTTCTCGCGGCGGATGTGCTGTTCGCGGGTCTGCAGGGTCAGGCGGTAGGCCGGGTTGCCCTGTGCGTCGATCGAGACGCCGATCAGGCGGCCCGGCATCGAACGCTTGTAGGCGTCACGGCAGGCCATGAACGCAGCATGCGGGCCACCGAATCCGAACGGCACGCCGAAACGCTGGCTGTTGCCGACCACGATGTCCGCACCCCATTCGCCCGGGGCGGTCAGCAGGGTCAGTGCCAGCAGGTCGGTGGCCACGGCCACCAGGCCGCCGCGCGCATGCACGGCATCGACCAGCGCCTTGTAGTCGCCGACCTGGCCGAAGGTATCCGGGTACTGCAGCAGCAGGCCGAAGGCCTCCGCTTCCAGTGCTTCGGCCGGGGTGCCCACGCGCAGCACGATGCCCATGGGCTCGGCGCGGGTGCGCAGCAGTTCCAGCGTCTGCGGGTGCACGGCGTCGTGCACGAAGAAGGTGTCCGACTTCGACTTGGCCGAACGCTTGGCCAGGGTCATCGCTTCAGCGGCGGCAGTGGCTTCGTCCAGCAGCGAGGCGTTGGCGATTTCCATGCCGGTCAGGTCGGCGCACAGGGTCTGGAAGTTGATCAGCGCTTCCATGCGGCCCTGCGAGATTTCCGCCTGGTACGGGGTGTAGGCGGTGTACCAGGCCGGGTTTTCCAGGATGTTGCGCAGGATCACGTTCGGCGTGTGGGTACCGTAATAGCCCTGGCCGATGAAGCTGCGCAGCACGGTGTTCTTGTCGGCGATCGCGCGGATCTTCGCCAGCGCCTGCACTTCGGTGATCGACTCCGGCAGCGCCAGCGGTGCCGGCGACTTGATCTTGGCCGGGACGATGGCATCGGTCATCGCATCCAGCGATGCGTGGCCGATGACGCCGAGCATCTGCGCGATCTCGGCATCGTTGGGGCCGATGTGGCGCTCGACGAACGCCGAATGGTGCTCGAGCTCACGCAGGGAAGGGGTGTTCTGGGACATGGCGAAGGATCCGTCAGGAAAGGGCACACGCACGGGCACAAGCCGCCGGTCGGCGGTCTGCGGGCGCCCCTCTGTCCTTTTGCCTGAGAGTTTAAAAGCGCGGAAAACCGCAGCTTCGTGCCCCTTCGGCGCCGGATCGAACCGGTCTCTCCAGAGTTCTGTTACGGGTGGTATCGGGCCTGAGCGATTACGGGCGTTGCGCCTTCGGCAGCGGTGACCTGCTTCTCCCACCGTGTTGCCCGCCGATTATAGCCTCTTGCCAGCGCCCGACGGTGGCCCGCAGCGACCTCACAGGCCTGAATGGCCGATGGCCCGGGCGTGCGTTCTGTGCACCCGTGCATGGCGTCGCACGCATTCCCCACCTATGATGGTCGGATTCTCGTATTCATCTGGCGCCGTCCCTGCTGCAGGGGATCGGCGCCCGCCGTGCGTGTCACGCATGGCCCTGCCGGACGCTTGCCCGATGACCGCCGCTGTTGCTCCTTCCACCCGCCGCATGGCCCTGTTGCTCGCTGGCCTGGCCATGTTCGGTCCGTTCTCGATCGACACCATCTTTCCTGCGTTTCCGCAGCTGGCCCAGCGCCTGGCGGTGGACGAGGTGGCGGTGCAGCAGACCATCAGCGTCTACCTGCTGTTCTACGGCCTGATGAGCCTGGCCCACGGCCCGCTGTCCGACGCGTGGGGACGCAAGCGGGTGATCCTCGGCGGCCTGGTGATCTTCGTCGGTGCCTCGGTGGGCTGTGCGTTGTCCACCGACCTGACTACGCTGCTGGCGTTCCGCGCACTGCAGGGCCTGTCTGCCGGTGTCGGCATGATCGTCGGCCGCGCGGTGATCCGCGATCTGTACCACGGCCACGACGCGCAGCGGCTGATGAGCCAGGTGTCGATGCTGTTCGGCATCGCCCCGGCCATCGCGCCGATCATCGGTGGCTGGATCCTGCTCAGTGGTGCCGGCTGGCCGCTGATCTTCTGGTTCCTGGTGGTATTTGCGCTGGTGCTGCTGGCGGCCACCGCGCGCTTCCTGCCGGAAACCCATCCGGCGGAGGCACGGGTCGCACTGTCGCCACGCACGTTGATGCGCGATTACGTGCGCATCGGCTTCAACCCGCGTTTCCTGCGCCTGGCGCTGGCTGGCAGCATCGGGTTTGGCGGCATCTTCCTGTACATCTCCTCGGCGCCGGCCATCGTGATGCAGCACCTGCATCTGGGTGAAGGCGGCTTTGCCTGGCTGTTCATTCCCACCATCGGCGGCATGACCACCGGTTCGTTCCTGTCCGGGCGCATGGCCGGGCACAGCACACCCACCCGGCAGGTCTCCCTTGGCTTCACCTTGTGTGCGGTCTCTGCCGTGTTGAACATCGGCTACGTCAGCCTGGCGCCGCAGTTCGCGTTGCCGTGGGCGGTGATGCCGATCTTCCTGGGCGGTATGGGCATGGCGCTGATCTTCCCGATCCTGGCGCTTGCAGTGCTGGACATGTATCCGCAGCAGCGTGGCCTGGCCTCGTCGCTGCAGGCTTTCGTGCAGCTGATGATCAGCACCGTGGTGGCCGGCGTGGTATCGCCACTGCTGCACGACAGCCCGCTGCATCTGGCACTGGGACAGGCGGCCTTCTTCGCGGCCGGCTTCGTGTTCTGGTATTGGGAACATCAGCGCGAGCGCGCAGCAGAGGCAGCCGGCACGACGCTTTGAGCGTCGCGCAGGGGTAGGGTGCAGCATCACGCAGCGCCCCCTTGCGGCGCTGTGGGCAGGGATTAGGCTGGGGTTTCCAGCGAGCCGGTTCGTGGATGCACGACAGCCAGCCATTCCGATGTCGTCGTATGAGGTACCCGCATGGCTGCGCAGCAGACCTACCGCCTGTTCGAGGTGGCGCTGAAGGAGCGCCGCGTTCTTTCTCCTTCCCTGGACCGCATGGTGTTCACCGGCGCCGACGTAGCGCGCATGAAGACCGAAGGCCCGGACCAACGCATCAAGGTGTTCTTCCCCTTGCCCGGCCAGGATGCGCCGGACGTGCCCAGCGGCGAAGACTGGTACGCCCGTTACCGGGCACTGCCCGATGACGCGCGGCCACCGATGCGCACCTTTACCATCCGCCAACTGCGCGCCGAGGAGTGCGAGGTCGACGTCGACTTCGTGCTGCATGGCGAGACCGGACCGGCCTCGCGCTGGGCCACGCACGCACGGCCGGGCGACCGCGTGGTGCTGCTGGCCCCGGATGCCGACTGTGCGGACAGCAGCGAGGGCTGGGAATGGAAGCCGCCAGCCGGGGTTGGCCAGGTGCTGCTGGTGGCCGATGAGACCGCATTGCCGGCGGTGGCCGGCATCCTCGAGGAACTGGCCGGGTTGGCCGATCCACCGCGCACGCTGGCCTTGCTGGAGATCGCCCAGGCGGGCGATGCGGTGCCATTGAAGGCACCGGCCACGGCCGAACTGGTGTGGTTGCCGCGCGGGCAGGAGGCCCATGGGCAGCGGTTGCTGCAGGCCGTGCAGGCGCGGCTGGCGGCGGCCTCCGCCGTGGCCGAGGCCGCCGAACTGGACGACATCGACGTCGACGCGCAGATCCTGTGGGAGCAGGCTGATGCCAGCGCGGACGGCGCGATGTATGCCTGGGTGGCGGGCGAGGCCGGCGCGGTGATGGCGATCCGCCGGTATCTGGTGAAGGACTGCGGCCTGGATCGCCGCGCGATCACCTTCATGGGCTACTGGCGGCAGGGGCGGGTGCTGGACTGAGCCGATGCCGTAGCGGTGTGAACCAGCATGCAGGGGGCGTGGGTTATCCTTGCGCCCCCGCAATGCAAGCCCCACTGATGTCGACCTCTTCCAAATCCCGCCGCGACCAGCGCCGTCGCCAGGAACAGCAGGCTGCCAACAAGGCCGCCGCCACCGCCTCGCCCGTCGAGCCGCATGCCGAACTGCGCGACACACAGCGCACGCTGCTGGCCGGCGTCGTCCGTCGCGATGGCGAATGGGTGCTGGGCATGGATGGCCGCATCGCCGGCCAGAGCGAAAGTGCGGCGCAGGTGCTGGCGCTGATCATGCAGGCCGGTGAACTGCACGAACGGCAGGGCACGCCGGTGCGCTTGATCTATTCGGATGCGCTGCGCGATGCGGCGCAGGCCGAAGCCAACGAGAAGGGTCAGACCTTCGAGGAATTCAAGGCCGCCCTGGCCGCACAGCTGGCGGCGAAGAAGAGCAACTGATCGCGCCGAATCTGTAGAGCCGAGCCATGCTCGGCTTACCGTGCGCAGCACGGTGGAAAAGCAGCCGAGCATGGCTCGGCTCTACAACACCTGGAAAGGGGCGGATCCTCGCGGATCCGCCCCTTTTTTCATTTCGCCGCTGCTGCCGGTGCCGCGCTGGCCTGCCAACCGCACATCTGGCCTTCGTTCTGCTGTTTCAACCAGGCATTGACCGGGCTGAAGTACTCGATCATCGGGCCGGCATCGAGCTTGTCCGAGCCGGTCAGTTCCTTCAGCGTGGCCTGCCACGGCTGGCTGGCGCCCTTGCTCAGCATCGCCCAGTACTTCTGGCCGGCTTCCTTGTTGCCGTAGAAGGTGCACTCGTGCAGCGGGCCCTTGAAGCCGGAGGCATCGCACAGGCCCTTGTAGAACTGGAACTGCAGGATGCGCGCCAGGAAGTAGCGGGTGTACGGGGTGTTGCCCGGCACGTGGTACTTGGCACCCGGGTCGAAGAATTCCTCGCCACGGGTGCTGGCCGGTGCCACGCCCTGGTACTTGGCCTTCAGGTCCCACCAGGCCTTGTTGTAGTTGTCCGCAGTGATCGAACCATCGAACACGCCCCAGCGCCAGCGGTCGATCATCAGGCCGAACGGCAGGAACGACACGCCCGACAGCGCCATGCGCATCTGGTTGTTGATGACCGCTTCGCGGCTCTCGGTCGGCGCGTCGACCAGGCCGATCGAACTGAGGTACTTCGGCGTCATCGCCAGCACGATGGTGTCGCCGATCGCTTCATGGAAGCCATCGTTGGCACCGCCCTGGAACAGCGGCGGCAGCGGGTTGTAGGCCAGGTCGTAATAGATGTGGCCCAGCTCGTGGTAGATGGTGGTGAAGTTCTCTTCGTTTGGCTTGATGCACATCTTGGTGCGCACGTCGCCTTCCATGTTCATGTCCCAGGCGCTGGCGTGGCAGACCACGTCGCGGTCGTCGGGCTTGATGAACTGGGTCTTGTCCCAGTACGACTGCGGCAACGACGGCATGCCCAGCGATACGTAGAAGTCCTGCGCACGCTCGGTCATCTGCTTGGCGGTGCGCAGTTCGGCTTCGCGCTGCGCCTTGTACTGCGCGGCCACATTCGCATCCTTGCCCGCCTTGGCCAGCGCCGCGCTCAGGTTGGTCTGGTACTGCTTTTCCAGCGCCGCGGTGATGTCCAGGCTGCCGGCGCCCGGGTACGGTTCCAGCTGGTCCCACAGGTTGGACCAGTCCTGCTGCCACATGTTGCCCATCAGGTGCGCGGCGATCAGGCCGTTGCCCACCTCGGCCTTGTCCTTGCCATAGGTCTTGTCCAGCTTGCCGCGCGCATAGCAGTGCAGCTGCTCGTACATCGGCTTGACCTGTTCCCACAGGCGATCGGTTTCCGGGCCGATCTGCTCCGGTGGCATGTCATAGCCACTGCGCCACATCTGCCCGGCATCGGTGAAGCCCATGCCCTTGGCACCTTCGTTCACCAGCCCGACGAACTTCTGGTAATCACCGCGCATGCTCTTGGTGGTGCTGTGCCAGCCCTGCCAGGCATCGAGCTGCTGGTCATAGTCGCGGCTGCGCGCCAGCACCTGCTCCAGCTCGCCCAGCTGGCGGCACGAGTTCGGATCGTTGGCGTCGGTGCAGTACTTGCCTGCGCCGTAGCTGCCTTCCATGCGGGTGGCGATCTGGGTGAGTTCGGCCAGCTTGGCCGGGTCGCGCGGCGCAGGCATCGACGACATCAGCTTCAGCAGGTGGATCGCGCGCTTGCTGTCCTCGCTCATCGGCTTGCCGTCGAACTTGCCGGCCTGCTCGATCCAGCTGTTGAGCTGGGTCAGCGAACGCTCGTTGGCCTTGGCCGCGATGCGCTCTGAATCACCGTTGATGTAGGTGGAGGACAGCCACTGGGCCGAGGTCATCTCCGGGTAGGCCGCCTTGAATTCGGCATTGATGCGGGCCACGAACTGGTCCGCGGTTTCGCCGGCCGGTGCGCTGCTGCTGGCGGTATCGGTGCCTGGCGCAGCTTCCTTCTTGCAGGCGGCCAGGGCCAGCGTAGCGGCGGCGATTGCCGCGGCCAGCAGGAGATGACGGTGTTTCACGGGCGATCCTTGGGTGGTGAACGACCGCCGAAGGCTAGTGGGCAGGGCGTGCCACCGCAAGTGGCGGAAGTCGGCCGGGCGGCGCCCGGCACCCGCAGAGGCCTTCAAGCAACGGCAACGTCAACTTCAAAAGCGGGGATTCCGTGGTTTGGCGGGGCGGTGCCGGAGTGCGGGGACGCCGCAAGTACGTCCCTGTAGGCTTGGCAGCCGCATCCATGCGGCTGACACCCCGCACTCCGACACCGCCCCACCTCTGACAGTTTTCCGGTGTCTGTTGGTGGGTGTCGACCTTGGTCGACACATCTGTCAGGTATCGAAAATCAAAATGGGGTCGGATCCGTTTTCCTTCGGAAAACGGATCCGACCCCAAGAGATGGCTGACAGATCGCGGCCAACTGTCGAAGGCGGGGTGGGTCCGGTGGCGGGAGTGTCCGCGGCATGGATGCCGCGGCCAAGCCCCCATGGACGGGTTTACGGCGTCTCCCGCCACCGGACCCACCCCGCCAACCCTCAGGAAACTCGCTTCTGCTGTTGCTTCGGCCCTTGCCGTTGCCGTCGCCTCTGCAGGTGCAGGGCTGCAAGCCCTGCCCACAAACCCTCAACTCTCGCAGTGGGCGAACAGGTCGCGATCACGCTCGTACAGCGAGGTCTTCACCTGCATCAGCCCCAGCACCGAGGGGAACAGGTTGTCATGGTCGGTGTAGCTGGCCGAGCGCTTGCGCACGCACTGCAGGTCCAGTCCACGGCTGCTGGCGAAGCCTGGCGAGAACCACATCGTCATCGGTACCCGGGTCTGCTCGGCCGGTGCGATCGCGTATGGCACGCCGTGCAGGTACAGACCCTTTTCGCCCAGCGATTCACCGTGGTCGGACAGGTAGATCATCGCCGTGTCGTAATCCTGCAGGCCCTGCAGCGTGCCGATGGTCTTGCTCAGGAAATGATCGGTGTACAGCACGGCGTTGTCGTAGCTGTTGGTGATCTCTTCGCGCGTGCAGCGGCCGATGTCGCGGGTATCGCAGGTCGGGGTGAAGCGGCGGAAGGCGGGCGGGTAGCGCTCGAAATAGGCCGGGCCGTGATTGCCCAGCTGGTGCATCACTACCACCCGGTCACCCGGGCGCGCACGCACCTGGGTGGCCAGGTCCTGCAGCAGGATCTCGTCCATGCAACGGCCATCGGCACACAGCCCCGGCGTGGTCGCGTCCGACAATGACTGGAAGTCCAGGCCTTCGCATACGCCCTTGCAGCCGGACTGGTTGTCGCGCCACAGCGGTGCGATGCCCGCGCGGTTCAGTACATGCAGCAGCGATTGGTGCGCGCGGATCTTCTTTTCGTCGTACTCGTGGCGTCCCCATGGCGAGAACAGGCACGGCAACGACACCTCGGTGCTGGTGCCGCAGGAGTGCATGTCCGGGAAATTGACCACCGCCGCCTGGGCCAGCTCCGGTGTGGTGTTGCGACCACCATTCAAGCCCCAGTTCTGCGCGCGCACCGTTTCGCCCATCACGATCACCAGCAGACGTGGCTTGCTGGTCGGCGCGCGCGGGGTCGCCTTTGCATCGGTACCGATCGGCAGCTTCGGCGCGCGTTGCACCGGGTTGTCGCCGCGCAGCGCACGCGGCAGCCCCAGCAGCACATTGGCGGGCGTTGCCAGGTAGCGCACTTCGCGCTGATTGCGCATCAGGGCCGACATATCCTGGAATGAAAGGAGCGCGCCACCGAGTGCAGTTGCCGCAGCGACGAGCAGGAATCCGATGCGCCACAGCAGGCTGCGCGCCCAGCTCCGGCGGCGCAGTTGAACGCGCCACAGCACCACCATCGGCAGCGCGGCCAGCAGCAGTACCGGCCACAGCAGCGACACCGTCATCAGTTCGCGGCTTTCCTTCGGGTCGGTGGCCAGCACGTTGCGCAGCATGTCCGCATCCAGATAGATGTGGTAACGGCTCATGTAGTGCGCGGCAAACGCGGTGACCAGCAGCAGTACGCTGATCACCACCTTGGCATTCCAGCGCCACACCAGGATGCCCAGCAGCACACCGTGTGCACCCAGCAGCAGCAGCAGCAGCGAAAGCGCATAGCGCAGGCTGCCCGGATGGCTGGCCATGGCGCTGTGCCAGAACAGGCCATTGCCGGCCACAGCGAAGAACAGGCTGGTGAGAATGATCAATGCTTCGGTGGACAACTGCGGCCGCCATGCGCGGATGCTGGCCAATGTCGGCAACCGGAAGGAACGTTGGACCGATGCGTTCATGCAATTGCCTCCTGGCGGGTCGAGCGGTCCAACTGGCGGCGGACCATCAGGTACAGGCCCAGCGACAGCAGCCAACATATCAACGCGGTAGCAACGTCATGCGAAAGGAAATGGGCGCCACGAAGCTGCTGACCGATGCCGAACACCAGGCCACTGCCGAGGCCGATCCACAGCCCGGCCCGGCGCCACGACGGTCGCCACAGCAGCGCGAAGAAATACAGGCACAGCCACGCGTATCCCGCGCTTGCGTGGCCGGCGGGGAAACAGGCGCGGGCAGCCATGCCGGTCGGGCGGTTGCTGAAAAGTCCGACGAACGGTTCGTGTCCGCCATAGCGCAGCAGATCCCACGGGCAGTCCATCGGCACCAGCGACTTCAGCAGGGAAATCACCCCGGTACCCAGAGCCATGGCAATCACTACATACAGCAGCGCCCAGCGCAGCCTGCGATCACGGCCACGACGCCAGTGGTGGAAGCACAGCAGCATCACCACCAAGGCCGCAGCGGTGCTCAGCCACTTGCCGGCCTTGTGCACCACCGAACGTGTCAGCCACGCATCCTGCAGCGCCCAGTGGCCGCCTTCCAGCCGGAACAGATGGTCGGCCAGCCACTGGTCGCCACCGAAGCCCATCAGCAGGGTGAACACCGCAATGCCGATGACAGAGGGCAGCCAAAGATGGGTAACGGCAAAACGCGACGCCAACAGCGATGGCGCGAAGGAGACTGCCGGGGCAAGAGGACGAGCGGGCATGCAGGGAAGGGGCCGTTACGGGAATCCGCGGCCATGCTCGTCACTGGCATGTCGGAGAAGGGTCGTACATGCGTTTGCGCCGGGTTAATACGCACCCGGCGCGAATCGTCGTTCAGTCTTCATCGTCGTTGGCGCCGGCGCGTTCGGCGTGGCACGCCGGGTCCCACGCAGTACCCGGAAGCAGCTGCCAACGATTGCGATTTGCAACACCGATCTCGATGACCTGGGCCGGATCGACACAGGGGCTCATCGCCTTGTCCAGCACCAGCAACCAGCGCTTGTCCGGGGCCTCGGCCAACCATGGGCCAGCGTCGTGCCACTGCTCCGCCCACGGCCGCTTGAAGCCGAACTCGCGCACCGGCCGGTCGGCCTGCAGCAGGTTCTGTTCGCGCCAGGCCACCAGCGCAAGTTCCGCATCGGGGCCGATCCGCGTGCCCACCCGGCGCATCACCGCCGACGCCGAGGCGTAGGGGTCCAGCGCCGGTATCAGCACCAGTCCGTACAGCATCCACAGCAGGCCGTGGGTGAGCAGTACGAGTGTGGCCGCGCGTCGTACCCGCAGCCATACCGCCAGCGTCGCCACGGCGATGGCGAAGGTCAGCAGGCCATCGCCGAATACGGGCAGCAACGTGTCGGGCATCGCCCGCCGTGCCAGTTGCGCCTGCGCCCAAGGGCTGTCGGTCAGCATCATCACGCCCAGGACGCCGGTGATCAGCATCAGCAGCAGGCTGTAGCCGAACAGGTAGCGGCGCACGCACAGGCGACGCAGCAGGCCGGGCAGCAACGGTGCAACTGCCAGTGCCATCGCCGGCAACATCGGCAGTACGTACACCTCACGCTTGCCGGGGCTGGCAGTGAAGAACAGCAGGACCAGCGCAGCCCAGCCCAGCAGCAGCCATTGGCGCTGGTCGCCGCGACGCAGGCGGCGCCACCACGGCTTGATCATCAGCGGCAGCAGCAGGGCACCCGGCAGCCACAAGGTTGCGATCACCTGCAGGTAGTACCAGACCGGCTGGCGATGGTGCCAGGCGTTGGCATAGCGGGTGCCGGTCTGCTTGAACAGCAGTTCGTGTGCGTACGACTGCAGCGATGCACTGGGCTCATGCAGCAGCGCCCAGCCCAGCGGCGCCAGCCACACCGCGGTGCCCAGCAGGAAGGACGGAATCAGCCACAGCAGGCTGGCGGGGTGGGGGCCATCCACCGGCTGGCCGCGACGGCGCTGGTACAGCCACCAGCCGAACCAGGGAAGCACCATCAGCAGTGGCAGGAAGCCCACCCCCTTGGTCACCGTGCCCACGCCGGCGGCGAAGCCGGCCAGCCACAGTGCCGGCAGGTTGCGGCGCTCGCAGAGATGGCGCAGCAGGCCCCACAGGGCCAGCGTGGTCATGCCCACCAGCACCATGTCGATCTGCGCGCGCTTGGCCATCAGGCCGAACTGCAGGGTGCAGAACAGTGCGCCAAGTGCATACAGCGAATGGCGTGGCGACCACAGCCGGCGCGCCAGGTCCGAAACCAGCCACAGGCTGAGCAGCGCGGCCAGCAGCGACGGCAGCAGGAACGACCACTGCCAGCTGCCGACCACCTGATGGGCAGCGGCCTGCAGCCACATGAACACCGGCGGCTTTTCGGCATACAGCTCACTGCCCCGGTGCGGCAGCAGCCATTCGCCGCTCTCCACCATGGCCCGTGCGGCCAGCACGAACCGTGGTTCGTCCGGTGGCTGCGGCTGGCGCATGCCGAGACCGGCAGCCAGCGCCATCACGATCAGCAGCCACAGCAGGGGAAGGTGCCAGCGGCGGGGCAGGGCAACGGGCACGGGGGGCTCCGGCAGCAAAACGGCCATTCTGATGAGGGGCACGTGGGAAAGCCGTCAGAGCCGCCGGCACGGCGACCGCATTCCGACATCCGCGGCGCTACCATGGTGGCACTTCCCGTGGATGTTTCGTGCATGCGCCTGTTGGTGATCGAGGACAACCGCCAGCTGGTGGCCAACCTGTTCGACTATTTCGAGTCGCGCGGGCATGTGCTGGACGTTGCTCCGGATGGCATCACCGGCCTGCACCTGGCCGGCAGCCATCCGTACGACGCGGTGATCCTGGACTGGATGCTGCCGCGCATGGAGGGCCCGGAGGTTCTGCGCCGGCTGCGTTCCGAGCACGCCTCGGAAGTGCCGGTGATCATGCTGACCGCGCGCGACGAACTGCCGGACAAGATCGCGGGCTTCCGTGCCGGAGCCGATGACTACCTGACCAAGCCATTCGCATTGCCGGAACTGGAAGTGCGCCTGGAGGCGCTGCTGCTGCGCGCGCAGGGCCGCAATCCGCGCAAGCGCCTGCAGGTGGGCGACCTGATGCTGGACCTGGCGACCCTGGAGGCGCAGCGTGCCGGCCAAGTGCTGCACCTGTACCCGGCCTGCCGCAAGCTGCTGGAAGTGCTGATGCGGGCCAGCCCGGGTGCGGTGACCCGGCAGCAGCTGGAATTCGCCCTGTGGGGTGATGAGCCGCCGGATGGCGATCTGTTGCGCTCGCATGTGTACGAGCTGCGGCGCAGCGTGGACGGCCCGTTTGCCGACAAGCTGATCCACACCCTGCCGCGAGTTGGCTACCGGCTGGCGTCGACTGCAGGCGCGGACGCACGGAACGATGACGATGGCGCGTAAACCGGGCCCGCTGTACCGGCGGGTGGTGTGGTGGCTGCTGGGCTACCTGGCGTTGATCTCGCTGGCAGTGTTCAGCGTGGGCAACTACGTGCACGAACACGCCGAGCATGCCGCGTGGCGCGCGCTGCTCAATTCGGAACTGGATAGCATTGTCGATCACACCGAGCACGAGCCGCACTATCGCTGGCAGGATTCGGACACGCTCAGCCTGTTCCGCTTCAACGAAGCCAACATGCCCGCCAGCCTGCGCACCCTGCATCCGGGGTTGCATGACGGGGTGATGATCGGCGAGCGCGAGACGGCGGTGATGGTGCGCGATACCGGTTCGATGGGACGGGTTGCGCTGGCCCTGGACATCTCCGATTTCCACGACCTGGAACAGTTCGCCACACGCTGGGTGATGCTTGCCGGCATCATCATGATCTTCGTCACCGTGTTGATGGCCTCGTTCGGCATGGAGCGCATGGTGCGCCCGTTGAGCCTGCTGGCCCAGCACATCGGTGCACTGCGGCCGGGCGTGCAGGGCCAGCGCATCGACGTCGATCCGCGAGGCAGTTCCGAGCTGCATACCATTGCCGATGCGCTGAACGATTACCTTGATCGCAACGAGCAGTTCGTCGAGCGTGAGCGGGTGTTCATCAGCACCGCAAGCCATGAACTGCGCACGCCGATCGCGGTGATGACCGGTGCCGCCGAGCTGGCCCTGGAGCAGCCGGGCCTGCCCGAGCGCGCACGCCAGCAGATGCAGCGCGTACTGCGTACTGCGCAGGGCGTCGAGCAGCTGATCGAGTTGTTGCTGGTTCTGGCGCGTGATCCCGCACGTCTGGCCAGCCGCGCCGAGCGCATCGCACTGGACCAGCTGCTGCCGGAGATCGTCGACGACCATCGCCATCTGCTGGGCGACAAGGACCTGAGCATCGGCATCCAGGCTGCGCCGGTGGACATCGTCGCACCACTGGCCGTGGTGCAGGCAGCGATCGGCAATCTGCTGCGCAATGCCATCGAGAACAGCGGGCGCGGTCATATCGAGCTGCGCCTGACCTCGGCAGCGGTGTTGACCCTGCAGGACCCCGGCCATGGCATGAGTCCGGAAGAGATCGCTGCGATCCATGCGCGGATGGCACGCGGGGAGCGTGGTGACCGCGGCGGCATCGGCCTGGAACTGATCGCGCGGCTGTGCGAACACCTGGGCTGGACCCTGCAGCTGCAGCCCTGTGAGCCGCGCGGCACCCTGGCCTCGCTCGACTTTGGTACATCGCGGCCAGGCTGACCTGTCCGTCGACCGAGGTCGACGCCTACCAGGCAATGGCCGCGTGCGTTCTGGTAGGTGCCAACCTTGGTTGGCACGCTGGCCGCGTCACCGCCCCGTCGGCCGCGCCACATGCTGGTCGATCAGGATCACGTTGCCATCCGGATCGGCCAACTGCAGGTACGCGGGACCTGCTCCATCGGGGTCGGCACGCGCAGTGAGCGCAATGCCCTTGGCATCCAGCTCGGCCTGTACCTCGCGTACGTCCTGGAAGGACGCCAGTTCCTGCTTGTGCTGGTCCCAGCCGGGATTGAAGGTCAGCAGGTTGCCCTCGAACATGCCCTGGAACAGGCCGACCACGATGCCGTTGTTGCGCAGTACCAGCCAGTTCTGCGCCGCATCACCACCGGTTACCGAGAACCCGAGCGCCTCATAGAACGCACGCGAGGTGGCCAGGTCCTTCACCGCCAGGCTGACTGAAAAAGCGCCGAGTTGCATGGGGCAGGCTCCAGAAGGGAATGCTGCGATTCTCGGCAGGCCCGCGCGCTGCCGCAAGCAGCGCAGCATGACCCTGCGTGAAGACTATGTTAATTTCGACCCGCGCCGCTTATGCGGCGCTTTTCTTTTCCGCTCTTTCGATCGACAGAGGATCCCATGCCGACCGAACCCGCTACCGCTACCGCCCTGATCAGCAACGACATCGTTGGCCTTGGTCTGATCGCCGCCACTCTCGCCCTGATTTTCTGGGCTGCCAGCGGCCCAACGCCCTTGCTGAAGAAGATCTTCGCCTGGGTACCCGCACTGCTGCTGTGCTACTTCATCCCCGCCATCTACAACACCGCCGGTGTCATCGATGGCCACAACACCTCGCTGTACAACCCGGTCGCACGTGACGTGCTGCTACCCGCGGCACTGGTCCTGCTGACCCTGTCGATCGACCTGAAAGGCATCGCCAAGCTTGGGCCGAAGCTGCTGCTGGTGTTCTGCGCCGGCACCGCCGGCATCATGCTCGGTGCCATCGTCTCCTTCCAGGTGATGAAACTGATCCACCCCGAAACCGTCGCCGGTGACACCTGGGCCGGGATGGCCGCATTGGCGGGCAGCTGGATCGGCGGTGGCGCCAACATGGTTGCCATGCGCGAAGTGTTCGGCACCGATGCCACCACCTTCGGCCAGTTCGCTGTGGTCGACGTGGCCTGCGCCAGCCTGTGGATGGCGATCCTGCTGTTCATGGCCAACCGCGCGCAGCAGATCGATGCCCGCAACGGTGCCGACACCCGCGCCATCGATGAGATGAAGGCGCGCATCAGCGCCTACGACGCGCAGAACGCACGCATCCCGAGCATGACCGACCTGATGGTGATCGTCGGTGTGGCACTGGGCGGCGTCGGCCTGGCCCATGCCATCGCCGCACCGTTGTCCGGCTGGTTCAAGGCCAATGTCAGCTGGGCCAGCCAGTTCAGCCTCGACAGCCAGTTTGTCTGGGTGATCCTGTTGTCCACCGCGATGGGCCTGACCCTCAGCTTCACCCGTGCACGACGGCTGGAAGCGGCCGGTGCTTCGCGCCTGGGCACCGTGTTCCTGTACTTCCTGATCGCCTGCATCGGCATGCAGATGAACCTGCTGTCGCTGCTGGATCGTCCGTGGTTGTTCCTGCTCGGTGCGATCTGGATGGCCACCCATGTGCTGGTGCTGTGGATCGTCGCCAAGCTGGTGCGCGCGCCACTGTTCTTCTTCGCGATTGGTTCGCAGGGCAACATCGGTGCTGCAGCGTCGGCACCGGTGGTGGCGGCGGCGTTCCACCCGACGCTGGCGCCGGTGGGTGTGCTGCTGGGCACAGTCGGTTATGCCACCGGTACCGGACTGGCGTATGTGACCGGGTTGATCCTGAAGTGGATGGCCAACGGCTGAGTAGTCCAGCCGGGCGGCGCCCGGCACCCGCGGTAGTGCCGGCCGCTGGCCGGCAATCTCAACGGCAACTGCCGAAGCAACAGCAACAGCGGGCTATCCGTGGGATGGCGAGGTGGGTCCGATTGCGGGGGACGCCGTAAACCCATCCATGGGGGCTTGGCCGCGGCATCCATGCCGCGGACACCCCCGCAACCGGACCCACCCCGCCTTCGACAGTTTTCCACGATCCGCTGGGTCCATCCCATCCCTGGATGAATTCCATCGGTTTCCATGAATAAAGAAGGGGTCGGATCCGTTTTCCAAGGAAAACGGATCCGACCCCAGATGTTTCGCACCGTCACCGGAAATCTGTCGAAGGTGGGGCGGTGTCGGATTGCGGGGTGTCAGCCGCATGGATGCGGCTGCCAAGCCTACAGGGACGTACTTGCGGCGCCCCCGCAATCCGACACCGCCCCGCCAACCAAACAGAAACCCAGAGCCGACGCTTCGGCCGTTGCAGTTGCAGTTGCAGTTGCCGTCGCCGTTGCTTCTGCGGGCGCCGGGCTGCAAGCCCGGCACCCACTTCACACGTCAACAGCAGCGGCCGCCGTTGCGCCCGCCATACCGCGCTTCCTGCCGCTCGCGGAAGAACGTCTTGTAGTCCATCGGCTCCCGCTCTGGATGTTTCTCAGCCATGTGGCGCACATAGTTGTCGTAGTCGGGAATGCCGCAGCACAGCCGCGCCGTCTGCACCAGGCGTCGCCAGATTCGGCGATGCGCCTGGTACTGCCCCACCGGAACCAGTTGCGTACTCATTACAGGTCCACCATTTCATGCGGCTTGAGTGCCATGTACGGGGTCTCGCGGTCGCTGCGCTGCGGATTGCGGCGCGCCGCCACGATCGTCTTGATCGAATACACCAGCACCGATGCCACCACCAGCAGGAACAGCGTGGTCAAGCCGGTGTTGACGTAGGCATTGACCACGATCTGCTGCATCTGTGCGACCGACTTCGCCGGTGCGGTGATGGTGCCGCTGGCCAGAGCCTCCTGGAACTTGTGTGCCTGGGCCAGGAAGCCCTGCGCCGGGTTGCTGTCGAAGATCTTGATGAAACCGGCGTAGGTGGTGCAGATCAGCAGCCACACCGCAGGCAGCGCAGTGACCCACGCGTAGCGGTCACGCTTCATCTTGAACAGCACCACCGTACCCAGCATCAACGCGATGCCCGCCAGCATCTGGTTGGAGATGCCGAACAACGGCCACAACGTCTGGATGCCGCCGAACGGATCGACCACGCCGGTGTACAGCAGGTAGCCCCACAGCGCCACGCAGCCGGCCGTACCGATGATGTTGGCGGTCCACGACTCGGTCTTCTTCAGTGCAGGAATGAAGTTGCCGAGCAGGTCCTGCAGCATGAAGCGGCCGGCACGGGTGCCCGCATCCACAGCGGTGAGGATGAACAGTGCTTCGAACAGAATGGCGAAGTGGTACCAGAACGCCATCATCGCGTCGCTGCTGCTGGGGATCGCCTCATGCAGGATCTGCGCGATGCCCACCGCCAGGGTGGGTGCACCACCGGCACGGTGCAGGATGGTCGGTTCACCGATCGCTGCGGCCGTGGCCGTCAGCTGTTCGGGGGTGATGGTGAAGCCCCAGGTATTGGTGATGTAGTGCGCGGCCGACGCTGCATCGGCACCGATCACCGCTGCCGGGCTGTTCATCGCGAAGTAGATGCCCGGATCGATGATCGAAGCGGCCACCAGTGCCATCACGGCCACGAACGATTCCATCAACATGCCGCCGTAGCCGATGTAGCGCATGTGCGCTTCATTGGCCAACAGCTTCGGTGTGGTACCCGAAGAAATCAGTGCATGGAAACCTGATACCGCGCCGCAGGCGATGGTGATGAACAGGAACGGGAACATCCCGCCCTTCCACACCGGGCCGTCGCCGCTGGCGGCGAACTGGGTGAGTGCCGGCATCTTCAGTTCCGGCATCACCACCAGGATGCCGATGGCCAGCGCGATGATCGTGCCGATCTTCAGGAAGGTCGACAGGTAGTCGCGCGGTGCCAGCAGCAGCCACACTGGCAGCACCGAGGCGACGAAACCGTAGCCGATTAGCATCCAGGTGATCTGGGTGCCGGTGAAGGTAAAGGCCGGGCCCCAGGTCGGGTCTGCCGCCACCTTGCCGCCGAACCAGATCGCGGCCAGCAGCAGCACCAGGCCCACCACCGAGATCTCACCGATCTTGCCTGGCCGGATGTAGCGCATGTAGACGCCCATCAGGATCGCGATGGGCATCGTGGCGATCACCGTGAACATGCCCCACGGGCTTTCCGCCAGCGCCTTGACCACCACCATCGCCAGCACGGCCAGGATGATGATCATGATCAGGAAGGCACCGAACAACGCGATGGTGCCGGGCACCTGGCCCATTTCTTCGCGTACCAGGTCACCCAGTGAGCGGCCGTTGCGGCGGCTGGACAGGAACAGGACCATGAAGTCCTGAACCGCGCCGGCCAGCACCACACCGACCACCAGCCACAGCAGGCCGGGCAGGTAGCCCATCTGCGCGGCCAGCACCGGGCCGACCAGCGGACCGGCACCGGCAATGGCGGCAAAGTGGTGGCCGAACAGCACGTGCTTGTTGGTCGGGACGTAGTCCAGGCCATCGTTGTTGATCACCGCCGGGGTGGCCCGGGTCGGATCGATCTGCATCACCTTGTCGGCGATGAACAGGCTGTAGAAGCGGTAGGCGACCAGGTACAGCGATACCGCCGCCACCACGATCCACAGCGCATTGATGTGCTCACCGCGTCGAAGCGCCACCGTACCCAGGCAGAACGCGCCGAGCAGGGCGAGGGCCGCCCAGCCTATTTTGGAAAAACCTTTCATGAGGTGCTCTCTCCCGGAAAGACAGGCAAAGAGTCCCGCGTGCCCCTGGCAGGGTCAATGTGCACGGGACCATTCTGCGGTAGTACTTTGGTCGTACATGGGTGTGGCAGGTGGCGATGTTCCCTCGCTGCCCACAACGCAGGCGGTGCCGGCGTGCGGACATGACATGCGGCGAACACCAGGGATGGAACAATCGGTTGCGATGACATCCATTGGCGTTCCACGCTGCAGCGTCCATTTTTACTGGCATCCATCCAACAGGAGTCACCATGAGCCTTCCCGAGCCGGTCCGCGTCCTGCGCACCATCCGTGGCATGCCCACCTCCGACGGTGCCGGTGTTCGCCTGACCCGGGTCATCGGCGGTCCGTCGCTGCCCGACCTCGATCCGTTCCTGCTGCTTGATGAATTCGGCACTGATCGGGCCGAGGACTACATCGCCGGTTTCCCGGAGCATCCGCATCGTGGTTTCGAGACCGTTACCTACATGCTCGATGGCCGCATGCGGCATCGCGACAATCACGGCAACGAAGGCCTGCTGACCCCGGGCAGCGTGCAGTGGATGACCGCCGGCCGTGGCCTGGTGCATTCGGAGATGCCCGAGCAGGAAAGCGGGCAGATGCGCGGCTTCCAGCTGTGGGTGAACCTGCCGGCGCGCGACAAGATGACTGCGCCGAAGTACCAGGAATTCGCTCCTGAAAAGATCCCGGTGGTGCAGCCGGCCGAAGGCGTGCAGGTCAAGGTGATCGCGGGCACGGTCGAGGGCACGGCGGGCCCAATCGCGCAGCCCGCCACCGATCCGCTGTACCTGGATATCGAACTGGCCGCCGACCGCGCCTGGACCTATGCGCTGCCGGAAGGCCACAACGCGTTCGTCTATGTGTTCGAAGGCGGACTGACGGTGGGTGAGCAGGATGCTGCGCGCGACGTGGCACGGCAGGAACTGGCGGTGCTGGGCGGCGGCGAGCAGCTGCATCTGTCGGCCGGTGCGGAAGGTGCGCGTTTGATCCTGGTGGCGGGTCGTCCGCTGCGCGAGCCGGTGATGCGCCATGGCCCGTTCGTGATGAACACCCGTGAAGAACTGATGCAGGCCTTCGTTGATTTCCAGGAAGGCAGATTCTGAGGGGCAGCGCCGGGCCATGCCCGGCGGATGCCCGGCGTGCCGGATCCTGCGGGGACGCTGCAATGCAGTCATCCCCGCAGCCTCTCAGCGGCCGTCGGCCACGGCAGAGGGCGTCAGGTTCATGCCCTGCGCAAGCTGCTGCAGTGTGCCCAGTTCCTGGGAGCTGTCGGGATACAGCGCGATCTGCGCGTAGCGGGCCTTGTCCAGCTTGACCACGCTGATGCGGCGCTCGGCATAGCCGGGCGGCTGCTGGCCACCCAGATCCGGCTGATACCAGTACATCGATTCACCGGCAAAGCTGCCCTTTTCCTGGCGCAGCGAGCGGGTCAGCGGAATGCCCGGATCGCGCTGGCTGAGCATCAGGCTCAGCACTTCGCGACCGTCGCCGGTGGCCGCACGGCAGACCAGGAAGCCGGACTGTGCCTGCTGCTGCCATTGCAGGCCGCTGCTGGCAGGCAACGAAGGACATTCGACCGGGGCCTGCGCACAGGCAGACGCCGCAACGAACAGCAGGCTCGACAAAACAACAGGCGCGAACTTCATGCATCCCCCAAGGTGGCGTGTCGTTGGCACCGCCGGTGTCACCGGCGGCCGAGGCATCCCATCCCCGGATGCCGTCCTGCCCGGCACAAGCACGGGCGGATGACCAGACCTTAACGGAACGTGAGCGATCGCACAAATCGCGGTTACATCCGTAACCATTGCGGCCGAAGGTCGGCCGCAATGGCACGGTCACGGCTCAGCGGTCGTTGCCGATCCACTTGTAGATGATGCCGCCGATCGCACCGCCCAGCAGCGGGGCGACCCAGAACAGCCACAGCTGGCCGGTGGCGCCGCTGCCGGCGAAGAAGGCCACCGCCGTGGAGCGTGCAGGGTTCACCGACGTGTTGGTGACGGGAATGCTGATCAGGTGGATCAGGGTCAGGGCCAGGCCGATGGCCAGCGGCGCGAAACCTGCCGGCGCCTTGCCATGGGTCGCGCCCATGATCACGATCAGGAACACCGCTGTGAGCACCACTTCGCACAGGAACGCGGCCGCAACGCTGTAGCCACCGGGCGACAGCGCACCGTAACCGTTGCTGGCGAACGCGCCGGCCTGGCTGCCATCAATGGCGAAGCCGCTGGCACCGGAGGCGATCTGCAGCAGGATGAAGCCGGCCAGCAGGCCGCCGGCTACCTGGGCGATGATGTAGGGCAGCAGATCCTTGGTCGGGAAGCGGCCGCCGGCCCACAGGCCCACGCTGACCGCCGGATTGAAGTGCGCACCGGAGATATGGCCGAACGCGTAGGCGCCGGTCACCACGGTCAGGCCGAAGGCCAGCGCCACGCCGAGGAAACCGATACCCAGCGGATTGCCGTCGCCACCGAACTTGGCGGCGAGCACGGCACTGCCACAGCCACCCAGAACCAGCCAGAACGTGCCGAGGAACTCGGCGGACAAGCGTTTACCCATGCTCATGTGTTGCACTCCTTTGACGGTCGAAAGTGTGATTTATGTCACATTTCAGTGATCAGCGGGTGACTGTAGCGTCAACGCCGGGTGCAGGGATACACCCTCGGATGTGTGCAACACGCGATGCTCAATGCTCGGGCAGGGGAATGAATTCCTTGTCGTCGCCGGGAATGGTGCCGAAACGCCCGGCTTCCCAGTCATGCTTGGCCTGTTCGATGCGTTCCTTCGAACTGGAAACGAAGTTCCACCACAGATGGCGCGGACCATCCAGCGGCTCGCCGCCGAACAGCATCGCCTTCACCGGCGTCTTCGCGCGCAGGCGGCCGCGCGCCCCGGCTTCGGGAATCACCAGGTGCTGGGCGGGAATGTCCACGCCATCCAGCTGGGCTTCGCCTTCGAGGATGTACAGCGCACGCTCGCGGTGACCATCATCGATGTCGATCTCTGCATCCGGGTCGAGGTCTATCGCCACGTTGAGCGTATCGGCGAACACCTTGACCGGCGACTCCTCGCCATAGGCGCGTCCGGCGATCACCCGCAGCCAGGCGCCGTTGCGACGCTGCTCGGGCAGCGTGGCAGCCGCATGGTGGTAGAACGCCGGTTCGATTTCCTCATGCGACTTCGGCAACGCTACCCAGGTCTGCATGCCGTGGATCGGGTTGTCATGGTCGCGGTCCGGTTGCGGCGTACGCTCGGAATGGGCGATGCCGCGGCCGGCAGTCATCCAGTTGACGTCACCGGGGCGGATCACCTGGTCCGAACCCAGCGTGTCGCGGTGGCCGATGGCGCCCGACCACAGATAGGTGACGGTGGCCAGGCCGATATGCGGATGCGGGCGAACATCGATGGCCGTACCGGGGTGCATGAGTGCCGGGCCCATCTGGTCGACGAACACGAACGAACCGATGCTGCGGGCCTGCAGGGTAGGCACTGCACGGCGCACTTCCAGGCCGCCGATGTCGTGTACGCGCGGGGCGATGATGGTGGTCATGCGGGCGTTCTCGCTGGCAGGGATCAAGGCGGTCAGCATCGCATGCTGTCGTTACGGTGGCATTCCCCGTTCGGGTAACAGGTTGTTCCAGCCAACGGCGCAGCCCCTCGTGGCTGTTGGTTGGTTGGTCGCGTAAGGCGGAAGCAAAATCAAAAGCCGCGCTTGGCCGGGCGGGGTGGGTTCGCGGGGGACGCCGTGATCCGTCCCTGGAGGCTTGGCCGCGGCATCCATGCCGCGGACACCCCCGCGAACCCACCCCGCCCGGCCTCTGACAGTTTCCGTGTGCCGTCCAGCCACGGAGAAGAAAAAAGAAAATCAAAATCAAACGCTGGTCGCTTCGCTCGCATCCACGCATGGCGTGGATCAAGCGTGTCGACCAAGGTCGACACCTGTCAGCAATCGCAGTTCACCAACCGTCACCGGGAAACTGTCAGGGGTGGGGCGGTGTGGGCAGGCAGGACCGTTGGCGCCATGGATGGCGCCATCGAGCCCCCATGGAAGGGTTTACGGCGTGTCCTGCCTGCCCACACCGCCCCACCCAACAAGCAGAAAAGCCAGAGCCGGCTGTTGCTCCGGCTCTGGCTCTGGCTTTTGCTGTAGCTGTTGTTGTTGCTTCTGCGGGTGCCGGGCCGCAGGCCCGGCCGATCAAACCACCGGTTCGCGCAGGAGCGGGTTGTCCCAGCCCGGGCGCGGGGCGAAGCGGTCGCCGTGACGCTGCTGCAACGCCTTCAGGCGTTCCACCAGTGCATCGGCACCGACTGCACGGATGTGCTGGATCGGACCGCCGCGGAACGGTGCGAAACCGGTACCGAAGATCACGCCCGCATCCAGCAGGTCCGCGTCGGCCACCACGCCCTCGTGCAGGCACGCCACTGCCTCGTTCAACAGCGGCAGGATCAGGCGATCTTCCAGATCGGCAGGCGCCTGGTAGTCGCGTGCCACGTCCGGCTTCTTGGCCCGGCCGTTCTCCCAGGTGTAGATGCCCTGGCCATCCTTCTTGCCGCGCTTGTCCGGTTCCACCGTCTGCAGCGCCGCCGGAATCTGCAGGCCCAGGAACGGTGCCAGTTCCTTGCCCACGCCAGCGGCCACGTCCAGGCCCACGGTGTCGATCAGTTCGATCGGGCCCATCGGCATGCCGAACTTCACGGCCGCCTTGTCGATCACCGGCCCCGGAATGCCTTCGGCGTATGCAGTGGCTGCTTCCAGCATGTACGGGAACAGCACGCGGTTGACCAGGAAGCCGGGGGTGCCGGCCACCGGCACCGGGAACTTGCCCAGCGCCTTGCAGAAGGCTGCCAGGCGACGCTCGGTTTCAGCCGCCATGCCGTCGTGATGGATGATCTCCACCAGCGGCATCTGTGCCACCGGGTTGAAGTAGTGCAGGCCGGCGAACTGCGCCGGACGCTGGATGTGATCGCGCAGTTCCACCAGCGGAATCGACGAAGTGTTGGTGGTCAGCAACGCGTCGAGCTTCATCTTCGGCTCCAGCGTCTGGTACAGCGCACGCTTGGCTTCCGGGTTCTCGATGATCGCTTCGATGACCAGATCGGCCTGCGCCACGCCGTTGCCTTCCAGATCCGCACGCAGGCGCGCGGATACGGCCGGGCGCTTGCTCTCGTCGCGCACCTTCTTGGCAAACAGTGCCTGTGCGCGTTCCATGGCCGGGTCGATGAAACGCTGCTCGCGGTCCTGCAGGGTCACGTCGAAGCCCTTGTAGGCGGCCCACGCCGCGATGTCACCGCCCATCACGCCGGCACCGACCACGTGCACGTGACGGATGCCGGAATCGCCACCGCCCAGGCCCTTCAGGCGTTCGGTGAGGAAGAAGATGCGGATCAGGTTGCGCGCGGTCGGCGTGCTGGCCAGCTTCACCACCGCGCGTCGTTCGGCGTCCAGGCGTGCCTGCACCGGCTTGCCGCCGCTGCGCTGCCAGGTGCTGATCAACGCATACGGCGCCGGGTACTGGTCCTTCTTCGCCTTGCGCGCAACCTGCTTGACCATCTGCGGCGCCAGCAGCTGGCGTGCCGGCCAGGTATTGGTCGCCCATGCCGTCGCACGCTGCTTGAACGGGCGGGTGGTGCCGGACAATGCCAGCGCCACGGCGGTATCGAGCACGACGGCCGGTGCCACCACCTTGTCGACCAGGCCGATGCCGCGTGCGGCCGAGGCCGACAGGGTGCGTCCGGTCAGCATCATATCCATCGCCGCCGGTGCGCCGACCAGCTGCGGCAGACGCGCGCTGCCACCCCAGCCCGGGAAGATGCCCAGCTGGGTTTCCGGCAGGCCGATGCGGGTGGAGCTGTCATTGGAGGCGACGCGGTAGCGGCAGGCCAGGGCCAGCTCGGTACCGCCGCCCAGGCAATGGCCATGGATGGCGGCCACGGTCGGGCAGGGCAGTTCGGCCAGCTTCTGGTAGGTCGACTGGCCACGACGGATGGCATCGTTGACGGTGCCGCGGCGATCGAACTCCTGGAATTCCTTCAGGTCGGCACCGGCGATGAAGCCTGCCTTCTTGATCGACTGGATCACCACGCCCTTGGGCGGGTCCATGGCGATGCGCTCAAGCAGATCGCCCAGCTCCAGCAGGACATCCTGCGACATTGCGTTGACACTGCTGTCCTGACGATCAAGGGAGAGGACCACCACGCCATCGTCGCGGATCTCGGGGTGCCAGTGGCTGAAGCGGAGACCATCGAAGCTTGAGAGCATGGACGTTCCATCCGGTTGTGTATGGAGAAGGGGGCTATGATCCAGAGGTTGTTTCCCCCGCGTCAAATCCCAATAGCAGGGGTGTGGCGCCCCGGATCGCAGGCCTTGGACCGGAACGTTAACGGAACGGTGGTTAAAAGCTGGTGCGGCGCCAGGTGATCGGCGACTGAACTTTTCCCGGGATTGGCAGTCTCATTGCCCGACGTCGGTTGGGCTGACAGGAGTGCGGCCCCTCATGGCCGATGTTGATACACCACAGGAGCTGGATCTGGAACTGGTCCGGCGCGTGCAGCACGGCGAGAGTGCCGCCTTCGATGTCCTGGTGCGCAAGTACCAGCATCGGGTCGTGGCCCTGGTCGGTCGCTACATCGCCGACTGGAGTGAATGTCAGGACGTGGCCCAGGACACTTTCATCCGTGCTTACCGTGCGATTGGAAGCTTCCGTGGCGACGCCCAGTTCTCAACCTGGTTGCATCGGATCGCCGTGAATACCGCCAAAAATCATCTGGCTTCGCACAATCGCCGCCCGCCGACCGATGACATCGACATCGGTGACGCCGAGCAGTTCGACAGCGGAACACGCCTGCGCGACACCGACACGCCCGAGCGCGAGTTGATGCGCCAGGAACTGGAACAGACGGTGATGAAGGCCGTCAACGCGCTGCCGGAAGAACTCCGGTCGGCGATCACCCTGCGCGAGGTGGAAGGCCTGAGTTACGAGGAAATCGCGCAGAAGATGGGGTGCCCGATCGGCACCGTGCGTTCCCGGATCTTCCGGGCGCGCGAGGCGATCGACACTGAACTCCGGCCGCTGCTGGACATCGGCAGCGCCACCCGCGAGAAGAGCCGTATATGACCCGCATTCCGAACAACGAATCGCACAACCACCAGTCTCCCGCCGGGCAACGCCTGGACGAACGCCATCGCCAGCAGTTGTCGGCGCTGGTTGACGGCGAGCTGGGGGCAGACGAGGCGCGCTTCCTGGTGCGCCGCATGGAACACGATCCGGAACTGGCCGGCTGCCAGGAACGCTGGCAGCTGCTGGGTGACGTCATGCGTGGCCAGGCGTCACTGCTGGCACCGGCCGGTTTCAGTGCCGCCGTGGCTGCCGCCATCGCCGCCGAGCCTGCGCCGCTGGCCGAGCCGAAGCGACAGGCCCGTCGTAGTGGCTGGCGTGCCTGGGGCGGCGGAGCCCTGGCCGCTTCGGTTGCCGCCGTAGCGCTGTTCGTAGGCCGCGAAAAACTGCAGGAGGCGCCGCCCGTCGATGTCTCCGCACCGCAGGTGATCGCCAGCCAGGCGCAGTTGCCGCCGGCATCAGGGCAACCCGCTGCTGTCACCGAGGCGTCGGTGGGCACCGCTGCAATGGCCGTGGCCAGCGTGCCGGCAGTGGCCATGGCAGCGGCCAGCCGTCGCCAGGATGTTCGCCGCGCCAGCGCCACCCGCAGTCAGCAGGCAGCACGCGTGGCCCAGCGCGACGACATCCCGTCTCGCGCGGTCGCCAGCCAGGCGCCGCTGATCCCGACCGTGCCCGCCGGCAGCACGCGCCACCTGCCATTTGGCGAGGTCGGCAGCCTGCAGGCACGGCCGTGGCCGCGCTCCAGCCTGGCGCCTGCCGCCGGTGGGGCCCTCAATGCCAGCTTCCCGGCCCATGCCGGTGGCGCCGCGTTCTATCCATTCGAGCCGCGCCTGCAGGACGATCTGCCTGCGTCGCAGCGCCCGCGCGACTGAGCCGGGTACCGTCCCACGCCCCGCCGTCGGCGGGGCGCATCTTTCCCTTTCCATCCGACCCGGAGGTTGCCGTCCGATGACTCCCCGACTGCGCACACATGCCATTGGCCTGTTCGCCCTGACCCTGCCGCTGGTGGCCTGTGCCCAACCGGCGGCGCCTGCCGCCCAGCCGCAGGCCGCGGCCGCCGCTGCGGCGCCCCGCGCCCCGGCGCAACCGCTGGTCAGTGGTCTGCCTGATTTCACCAACCTGGTAGAACAGGTCGGCCCCGGCGTAGTCAACGTCGACACCACCATCGTCCGCAGCAATCGCCAGGCGCGGGGCGGCATGGGCCCGGGTGATGACGAGATGCCCGAATTCTTCCGCCGCTTCTTCGGCCCGGATTTCCCGATGCCGGGGCAGGGCCCCGGCGGCCAGGACGGCGGACCCAGCATCAAGGGCCGCGGCATGGGCTCGGGTTTCATCATTTCGCCTGACGGCTACGTACTGACCAATTACCACGTGGTGGCCGACGCCAGTGAAGTGAAGGTCAAGCTCGGTGATCGTCGCGAGTTCACCGCCAAGGTGGTCGGCAGCGACCAGCAGTACGACGTCGCCCTGCTGAAGATCGACGGCAAGAACCTGCCGACCGTGCGCGTGGGTGATTCCAACAGCCTGAAGCCCGGTCAGTGGGTTGTCGCGATCGGTTCGCCGTTCGGCCTCGACCACTCCGTCACCGCCGGCGTGGTCAGTGCCCTCGGCCGCAACACCGGTGGGCCGGACCAGCGCTATGTGCCTTTCATCCAGACAGACGTGGCGATCAATCAAGGCAACTCCGGTGGTCCGCTGCTGAACACCCGGGGTGAAGTGGTCGGCATCAACTCGCAGATCTTCTCGGCCTCGGGTGGCTACATGGGTATCAGCTTCGCGATCCCGATCGACCTGGCGATGAGCGCGGTCGAGCAGATCAAGAAGACCGGCAAGGTCACCCGTGGCCAGCTCGGCGCGGTGGTCCAGGAAATCGACGGCCTGAAGGCACAGGCGATGGGCCTGCCCGATAGCCGTGGTGCGCTGGTCAACCAGATCGTGCCGGACAGTGCCGCGGCCAAGGCCGGGGTCAAGATCGGTGACGTGATCCGCACGGTCAACGGTGCGCCGGTCAACAGCTGGTCCGATCTGCCGCCGCTGATCGGTGCGATGGCACCGGGCAGCCGGGTCACTCTGGGCGTCATCCGCGACGGCAAGCCGCGTGACCTGAGCGCGACCCTGACCGCTTTGGCAGAGGATGCGCAGGGCAATGCCCGCAGCCCCTCCGCAGGCAATGACACGGCAGCGCCGCAGACCGGGGCCAATGCCCTGCTTGGGTTGGAGGTTGCCGACCTGACCGCGCCGCAGCGCAAGCAGCTGGGCCTGGAGGCGGGCGAAGGCGTCCGCATCACCGCAGTGAAGGGCGAGGGCGCCCGTGATGCCGGCCTGTCCGGCGGCATGGTGATCCTGCAGGTGGCCAGCACCCCGGTCGGCAGCGTCGAAACCCTGAACCGTGCGCTGTCCGGGTACAAAAAGGGCGACGTGGTCATGCTGCTGGTCCGTACCGGCAGCGGCAACAGCGCCTTTGTGGCGGTCAAGGCCGGCCCGTAACAACGCATGTCCGCCTTCACGGCGGTCCTTGTGGTACCCCCGAAGCCCCGCCCCGGCGGGGCTTCGGCCATTCCGGGGCTTGCCCGGACAGGCCAACCACGCGGCCACCCTCCGGGCGTGCGATAATCGACCGTTACCCTGACGACGCCGCGCGCCGCCGCCACCTCTCTATGTCCTCTGATTCGATGCGGAACATCCGCAACTTCTCCATCATCGCCCACGTCGACCACGGCAAGTCCACGCTGGCCGACCGCATCATCCAGCTCTGTGGCGGCCTCCAGGCGCGCGAGATGGAAGCGCAGGTGCTCGACTCCAATCCGATCGAGCGTGAGCGTGGCATCACCATCAAGGCGCAGTCGGTGTCGCTGCCGTACGTGGCGAAGGACGGCCAGACCTACCATCTGAACTTCATCGACACCCCCGGCCACGTCGACTTCTCCTATGAAGTCAGCCGCTCGCTGGCCGCCTGCGAGGGCGCGCTGCTGGTGGTCGATGCGGCCCAGGGCGTGGAAGCGCAGTCGGTGGCCAACTGCTACACCGCGGTGGAGCAGGGGCTGGAAGTGGTGCCGGTGATCAACAAGATCGACCTGCCTACCGCCGATATCGAGCGTGCCAAGGCCGAAATCGAGGCCGTGATCGGCATCGATGCCAGCGACGCGGTCCCGGTCAGTGCCAAGACCGGCCTGAACGTGGTCGACGTGCTGGAAGCGATCGTGCATCGCATTCCGGCGCCGGTGCCGCGTGATACCGACAAGCTGCAGGCGCTGATCATCGACTCGTGGTTCGACAACTACCTGGGTGTGGTCTCGCTGGTGCGCGTGATGCAGGGCGAGATCAAGGCCGGCGACAAGCTGCAGGTGATGTCCACCGGCCGCAACCACCAGGTCGACAACGTCGGTGTGTTCACCCCGAAGCGCAAGGTGCTGCCGGCACTGCGTGCGGGCGAAGTGGGCTGGGTCACTGCCAGCATCAAGGACGTGCATGGCGCGCCCGTCGGTGACACCCTCACCCTCGCTGCCGATCCCGCGGCAAAGCCGCTGCCGGGCTTCCAGGAAATGCAGCCGCGCGTGTTCGCCGGCCTGTTCCCGGTCGATGCCGAGGATTACCCGGACCTGCGCGAAGCGCTGGACAAGCTGCGCCTGAACGATGCCGCGCTGCGCTTCGAGCCGGAAAGTTCCGAAGCGATGGGCTTCGGTTTCCGCTGCGGCTTCCTTGGCATGCTGCACATGGAAATCGTGCAGGAACGCCTGGAACGCGAATACAACCTGGACCTGATCAGCACCGCGCCGACGGTGGTGTATGAAGTCCTGAAGACCGACGGCACGATCATCAACATGGACAACCCGGCCAAGCTGCCGCCGTTGAACCATGTGCAGGAGATCCGCGAGCCGATCATCCGCGCCAACGTGCTCACCCCCGAGGAGTACATCGGCAACATCATCAAGCTGTGCGAAGAAAAGCGCGGCAGCCAGATCGGCATCAACTACCTGGGCAGCCAGGTGCAGATCAGCTACGAGCTGCCGATGGCCGAAGTGGTGCTGGACTTCTTCGACAAGCTGAAGTCGGTCAGCCGTGGCTATGCCTCGCTGGACTACCACTTCGTGCGCTTCGATGCCGGCCCGTTCGTGCGCGTGGACGTGCTGATCAATGGTGACAAGGTCGATGCGCTGTCGCTGATCGTGCACCGCAGCCATGCCGATCGTCGTGGTCGCGAGCTGTGCGAGAAGATGAAGGACCTGATCCCGCGTCAGCAGTTCGACGTCGCCATCCAGGCCGCTGTCGGCTCGCAGATCATCTCGCGCACCACGGTCAAGGCCATGCGCAAGAACGTTCTGGCCAAGTGCTATGGTGGCGACGTTTCGCGCAAGAAGAAGCTTCTGGAAAAGCAGAAGGAAGGCAAGAAGCGCATGAAGCAGGTCGGCCGCGTGGAAATTCCGCAGGAAGCCTTCCTGGCCGTGCTGCAGATGGACAACAAATAAGCCCCGAAACTGGCCTGCGGGCCGATCGTCCGGTGACGTTGCAAAGGACCCTGAATGAAACTGTTTGAGATCCTCCTGGTCGTGCTGACCCTGGCCTCCGGCCTGATCCTGCTGGCCGACAAGCTGTACCTGGCCAAGCGTCGCGCCCAGCGCGCCGGCCTGCTCGACACCGAGCCGGTGCTGGTGGACTACTCGCGTGCGTTCTTCCCGGTCCTGGCGATCGTGCTGATCGTGCGCAGCTTCATCGCCGAGCCGTACAAGATCCCGTCCAGCTCGATGATGCCGAACCTGCTGATCGGCGATTTCATCCTGGTCAACAAGTTCTCCTATGGCCTGCGCCTGCCGATCACCAATACCCGCTTCGTGCCGGTGGGTGATCCGGCCCGCGGTGACGTGGTGGTGTTCCACTTCCCGGGCCATGGCGACAACGACCCGGCCAAGGGCGAGAACTTCATCAAGCGCGTGATCGGTTTGCCGGGCGACACCATCGTGTTCGAAGGCGACGGCGTGATCCTCAACGGCGAACCGCTGAAGTACGACAACAAGGGCATCTACGCCGGCCACAAGGGCCAGGGCGAGGGCGCCAACCTGTTGGTCGAGCACCTGCCGGGCCGTACCCACACCGTGCTGGAGACCGACTATCCGCGTGGCCAGGGCCAGTGGACCGTGCCGGCCGGCAAGTACCTGGTGATGGGCGACAATCGCGACAACAGCGACGACGGCCGTTTCTGGGGCCTGCTGCCGGAAGAGAACCTGCGCGGCAAGGCGTTCCTGATCTGGCTGAACTGCCAGGGCTGGTTCTGCAAGGACGGCTTCGAACCGTCGCGGATCGGCTCGAGCATCAACTGACTTCACATCCACTCGCGTATCTGGGGAGAACGCAATGAAGACGATGAACACGCAGCGCGGCATGACCTTGACCTCGTTCCTGACGGTCCTGATCGTGGTTGGCTTCTTCCTCTACATCGGCATGAAGCTGTTCCCGATGTACCAGGAGTATTACGCGGTGCGCTCGGCGATGAAGAGCCTGGCCAAGGAACCCGGCATCGGCAGCATGGCGCCGGCCAACATCCAGGACCTGTTCTTCAAGCGGCTGTACATCAACTACTCGGACAACGTGAAGCCGGCCAACGTCAAGTTCGACCGTCGCGACAATGGCTGGACCCTCAAGGTCAACTACGAAGTGCGCCGCCAACTGGTCGGCAACCTGGATGTGGTTGGCAAATTCGATTCTTCCCAGGACCTGACCCGTAGCGGTGCCGAATAAATCTTTCCAACGTGAAGACCTGATCGGTCATGCCTTCCTCGATCCAGACCTGCTCAAGCAGGCGCTGACCCATCGCAGTGCCGGCGCGCCGCATAACGAGCGGCTGGAGTTCCTTGGCGACAGCATCGTCAACATGATGGTCGCCGAGGCGTTGTACCTGCGCTGGCCCAAGGCAGACGAAGGCGCGATGACCCGCGCCCGCGCCGAGCTGGTGCGCGAAGGCGCGCTGGCGGTGATCGCGCGGACCCTGCAGCTGGGTGACCGGCTGACGATGGGGCCTGGCGAAATGAAGTCCGGCGGCCATCGCCGCGACTCGACCCTGGCCGATGCATTCGAGGCCGTGGTCGCGGCGATCTACCTGGATGTGGGCTTTGAAGCCTGCCGGGCGCTGGTCCTGCCCTGGTTTGCCGCCTCGATGGAGGCGCTGCCGGCCACCGGGCGACCGGAGAAGGACCCCAAGACCCGCCTGCAGGAATGGCTGCAGGGCCGACAGAAGGCGTTGCCTCAGTACGAACTGGTGTCAGAATCCGGTGACGACCACGCCAAACACTTCCGGGTACGCTGCAACGTAGCCGACCCCGCCGCCAGCACCGAGGGCGAAGGCTCCTCGCGGCGGATTGCCGAACAACAAGCGGCTGCGGCCGTCCTTGAACAACTGGATTCCAAGTGAGCGAACAAACTCCCCATCATTGCGGCAGCGTGGCCGTCATCGGCCGCCCGAACGTGGGCAAATCGACCCTGACCAATGCGTTGGTCGGGGCCAAGGTCAGCATCGTGTCCAACCGGCCGCAGACCACCCGTCACCGCCTGCTGGGCATCGCCACCTACCCGGAAGGGCAGCTGGTGCTGGTCGACACGCCCGGCCTGCACAAGGTGCAGAAGCGAGCGATGAACCGGGTCATGAACCGCGCCGCCCGCGGCTCGCTGGAAGGCGTTGACGCCGGCCTGCTGGTGATCGAAGCCGGACGCTGGGACGAAGAGGACAGCCTGGCCTTCAACGTGCTGCGCGACGCCGGTGTCCCGGTGGTGCTGGTGGTCAACAAGATCGACCGCATGAAGGACAAGGGCGCACTGCTGCCGTTCCTGCAGGAAGTGACCGCCGGCCGCGACTTCTCGTCGGTGCATCCGATTTCGGCGCAGAAGCGCAACGGCCTGGAAGCCCTGGTCCGTGATGTGCTGGCGCTGTTGCCGGAAGCCCCGCCGATGTTCGGCGAAGACGAAATCACCGACCGCAGCCAGCGCTTCCTGGCCGGCGAACTGGTGCGTGAACAGCTGATGCGGCAGTTGGGCGAAGAGCTGCCGTACGCCACCACGGTGGAGATCGAGCGGTTCACCGAAGACGGAAACCTGCTGCGCATCGGTGCGGTGATCTGGGTCGAGCGCGAAGGCCAGAAGGCGATCGTGATCGGCAAGGGCGGTACCCGCCTGAAGGAGATCGGGGCCAAGTCCCGCCTGCAGATGGAGCGTCTGTTCGGGGCCAAGGTGTTCCTGGAAACCTGGGTGCGCGTGCGTGAGGGCTGGTCCGATGACGAGGCCGCGCTGAAGGCCTTCGGCTACGAATAAGCCGCGACGGTCGCTTCGATGCTGATCGAGGACGACACCGGCTTCGTGCTGCATGCGCGGGCCTATCGCGAGACCAGCTTGCTGGTCGAGGTATTGAGCGCCGAGCACGGCCGGATCGGCCTGCTCGCGCGCGGCGTTTCCACTGCCAAGGGTCAGGTGCTGCGAGCGGCCCTGCAGCCCCTGCAGTGGATCCGCTTCAGCGCGCTGCAGCGTGGCGAACTGGCCCAGCTGCGCGGTGCTGAAGCACTGGATGTGGCGCCGCGCCTGCTCGGCCAGGCCATGCTGGCCGGGTTCTATTTGAGTGAACTGACCCTGCGCCTGGCACCGCGCCAGGATCCGTTGCCGGAGTTGTACCTGGCCTACGGTGAAGCGCGTGCGCGCCTGGGCGTGGGTGCCGGCTTGGCCTGGACCCTGCGTCGTTTCGAACGCGAGCTGCTGGCGGCGCTGGGTGTCGGCTTCGATCTGGAGACCGCCAGCGATGGCCAGCCGATCGACCCGGCCGCACGCTATGAACTGGACCCGGAGGAAGGACCGCAGCGCCTGCTCAGTGAGCGTGGCGGCGAGCGTCGCGCGGCAGCTACGGGTTCAGCACTGTTGGCCCTGGCAGCCGACGACGAGCCGGACGCAGCCGATCTGGCCAGCCTGCGCCTGCCGATGCGGCGGGTGCTGGCTCATCACCTTGGCGCACGCGGCTTGAAATCGTGGGAGATGCTGGAGCAGCTGGCACCCAGGCGCTGAGGGTGGGGTACCCGGCAGGGCTGCGCCCTGCACCTGCCGAATCAACAGCAATGGCAACGGCAACAGCTGCATTCCGTGGGATGGCGGGGTGGGTCCGGTTGCGGGGGACGCTGCAAGTACGTCCCTGTAAGCTCGGTCGCCGCATCCATGCGGCTCACGCCCCCGCAACCGGACCCACACCGCCTTCGACAGATTTCCGCGATCTGTCGGGATGGCGTGGCCTGCTCTTGGTAGGTGTCGACCTTGGTCGACACGTAGATCCACGCCATGCGTGGATGTTCTACGTTCAATTGTCGAAATATTCGATTTCGATGGAGATTCATCCACGCATGGCGTGGATCTACCAGCCACCGGGAAACTGTCAGGGGTGGGGCGGCATGGGTTGGCAGGACCGATGGCGCCATGGATGGCGCCATCGAGCCCCCATGGATGGGTTTACGGCGTGTCCTGCCAACCCATGCCGCCCCGCCATCCCGCAGGAAGCCGCTTTGGCTTTGGCCGTTGCTCCGGCCGTTGCCTCTGCGGGTGCCGGGCGCAGCCCGGCCGAACCCCTCTTAGTGCAGCAGAGCCGCTACGGCGGCGCGGAACACCGCCTGTGCCTGCCCCGATTCGGGCGTGTGATGCAGCTGCCGCACCGCGCGTGCCAGTCGCGCTGCACCCACGAACCCGCAGCTGGCCTGCAACCGGTGCAGCTGGCTGCGCAGCTGGCGCTCGTCGTGCTGGTCCACGGCCTGTTCGACCGCGTCGCGCACGCCCGGCAGTTCGGCCAAGAACAGCTCGCGCAGGGCGATCAGGTGGTTGCGCTGGCCATTGAGCGCGGCCAGGGCGGCGGTTTCATCCCAGTCCTCCAACGCCAGCTCGACCGCCGCAGGCGGCACCGTGGAACCGGCAGGGCTGTTGACCAGCGCGCGACGGACTGCCTTCAGCAGCTGGTCGCGACCCAGTGGTTTGACCAGGGTGTCGCTGAAACCGGCCTCGCGCAGGCGTGCGTGAATGGCGGCATCGCCGTCAGCGGTATGCGCCAGCGCCGGGGTGTCCGGGTGCGAGCGGCGCAGCTGGTGCAACAGCTGGGCACCATTGCCGTCCGGCAGGTTGACGTCGATCAGCCACAGGTCGTGGGCACCGGGCTCGGCGCGCGCCAAGGCGCTGGCCAGTGAGTCGGCGGTGTCCACATCCGCTGGTAACGTTTCCAACGCCGCTTTGAAAAAACCGCGGCTGATGATGTCGTCCTCGACAAGCAGGAAGCGGGGTCGACTGGCCCGCGGGGTCATCTGCATCAGGGCTGCCTCCATGTCAGCTGGGGTCAATCATCAAGCACGGCGGCGGCGGGCGCAAGCGGCCAGCGGCCCCGCCGGTCAGGATCTGCGACAATACGGCCCCACTTTTGCCCGCAGCCTGTTGCCACGTGGCCCGATCCCGCTCCCGTACCGACCGCACTCCCTTCCAGACCGAGATCCTCGACCTCAGCCATGATGGTCGCGGTGTTGCCCGCCGTGAAGGCGAGGGCGGCAAGGTCACCTTCATCAGCGGCGCCCTGCCGGGCGAAGTGGTGATGGCCGAACAGACCGCCCGCAGCCGCCACTTCGACGAGGCGCGCACGGTGCAGGTGCTGCAGGCCTCGCCGCAGCGGGTGACCCCCAAGTGCCCGCATTTCGGCACCTGCGCTGGCTGCGTGCTGCAGCACCTGGATGAAGACCAGCAGATCGTCGCCAAGCAGCGCGTGCTGATGGACAACCTGGAGCGCATCGGCCATGTGAAGCCGGGCACCGTGCTGCCGCCGCTGGTCGGCGACAGCTGGGGCTACCGCCGCAAGGGCCGGTTCTCGGTGCGCCGGGTCGAGAAGAAGGACAAGACCTTGGTCGGCTTCCGCGAACAGGACCCGCGTTTCGTCGCTGACCTGCAGCAGTGCCTGACCGTCATCCCGGAGATCGGCACCAAGGTGGAGGTGCTGTCGACCTTCATCGAATCCCTGGACGGCAAACGCGACATCCCGCAGATCGAGTTCATCGCCGGTGACCAGGCTGTGGTGCTGACCGTGCGCCACATGCAGCCGCTGAGTGACGCTGATCGCGCCGCCTGGGCGGCCTTTGGCCAACAGCAGGGCTTTGTCATCTACCTGCAGTCGGGTGGCGTGGACACCGTGCAGCCGCTGGACGGGCAGGGCGTGGCACTGTCGTTCCGGCTGGCGCCGTGGGATGTCGAACTGGCGTTCCGTCCGCTGGATTTCATCCAGGTCAATGCCAAGCTCAACGAGAAGATGATCGCCCACGCGCTGGACCTGCTTGAGCCGGGTGCCGACGAGCGCGTGCTGGACCTGTTCTGTGGCCTGGGCAACTTCACCCTGCCGCTGGCGCGCAAGGTGCGTGAAGTGGTGGGCGTGGAAGGCGACGCCGGGCTGGTGGCGCGTGCGCGCGAGAACGCCGAGCGCAACGGACTGGCCAACGCGCAGTTCTACAGCGCCGACCTGACCCAGGACCAGCGCAGCACGCCGTGGATGCGCCAGGGCTTCGACAAGCTGCTGCTGGATCCGCCGCGTTCCGGCGCCATCGAAGTGCTGCAGCAGCTGCCGTTGAAGCAGTTCAAGCGCATCGTCTATGTCAGCTGCCATCCGGGCTCGCTGGCCCGCGATGCCGGCTACCTGGTCAACGAACAGGGCTTCACCCTGGTCAGCGCCGGTGCGATGGACATGTTCCCGCATACCGCGCACGTGGAAAGCATCGCGGTGTTCGAAAAGCGTTGATGCCTGCGGCGCCGGGGTCTACCCGGCGCCTGCCTAGCTGCCTGCACGCAGGCAACGCGATCAGTCGGCCGGGGCGTTCTGCCACTGACCGTCCACGCGCACGAAGGCCATGGACTGCTCGCCGTGCTCGTTGCCGTCGCCCGCGCGCACGGTGCATTCGATGACCGCCCTGTCGCTGGCGACGTCGCAGCTCCTCACGTCCTGCACCTGCAGGGTGCCGGCCGCCTGCTGGTAGCGCGCGCGCAGGGCGGGGTCGCTCTGCTGCTGCGCCTGGCCGGCGATCCGTTCCCGCAGCAGGGTCTGCACCCGATCCTTCGACGGCGCCGGAACTGGCACATCGCGCTGGTCAGGCAGGGTCCACGCGCCGCCCACCAGGGCCAGCCGCAGCAGCTGCGGTCGCGAATTGATGCCTGCGCTGGCGGTGGCGATGCAGTCGACGGCGTCGCCGGCCTCGGCGGGTGCGCAGCTGTCCAGGGCTTGCAGACGGGGCCGGAAGGTCTCGGCAACCAGGCGGCTGCTGTCGCTGGCGGGGCGATCGGCAATGGCCTGATCGAACATCCGGTCCATCGCGGCCTGTGCCTGCTGCAGCGATGGCATCGCCGTTGATGCGGCACCTGCGACAGCGCACGGCAGCAGTGCCGACAGGGCAAGACAGCGACGAAGATGGCGGGAAAGTGTCATGAGCGACCATTCCTTGGTTGGGGGCGCGCAGTGTAGTCGTGCCTGTCGCCGCGCTGATAGGCAGCATCTGGCGTGAGCCGCATACTGTGCCCATGGGCATCGAAATCGAACGCAAATTCCTCGTCACCCATGATGGGTGGCGCACCGCCGCGCACCGGGTCATCCCGATGGCGCAGGGCTATATCAACGATCTGGGCGCGCTCGATCGCGGCACCCAGAACGCCTCGGTGCGGGTCCGCATCGAAGGCGAGAAGGCCGCACTGAACCTGAAGTCGCGAACGCTGGGCCATACCCGGCAGGAGTTCGACTATCCGATCCCGGTGCAGGATGCGCGCGACCTGCTGGCGCTGTGCGTCGGCGGCCTGATCGACAAGCGCCGGCATCTGGTCGAGTACGCCGGCCTGACCTGGGAAGTGGACGAGTTCCTTGGCGACAACACCGGCCTGGTGGTCGCCGAAGTCGAGCTCGACAGCGCCGACCAGGCCATCGACCTGCCGGACTGGATCGGCGCCGAAGTGACCGACGACGCGCGCTACTACAACGTGGCGTTGGCCAATAATCCCTATTCACAGTGGTGAAGTAGAGGGGCGTCTTGATCCCAGCTGTGCAGAATGCGACTTAATTCCCTCCGTCCCCTTTTTTCGGGGCGAGCAGGCCACATGTCGCAGGGATGAGAATCGACATCTACTCCGACGTGGTCTGCCCCTGGTGCTGGATCGGCAAGCATCGCTTCCAGCAGGGTGTGCAGTTGCTGGGCGCCGACGCGCCCGAACTCGAGATCCACTGGCAGCCGTTCCAGCTCGATCCGGATGCGGACGCCACCCCGGTGCCGCTGCGCGAGGCCTATGAGCGCAAGTTCGGCGGTGCCGAGCGCACCGAGCAGATTCTTGGCCAGACCCAGACCACTGCGCGGGCCGAGGGCCTGCCGATGGACTTCAGTCAGGGCCAGGTGCGGGTAACCACGCTGCCGGCGCATCGCCTGTTGTGGCTGGCGGGCCAGCACGGTGTGCAGGAGGCGGTCGGCGAGGCGCTGTTCCGCGCCCACTTCGAGCATGGGCGGAATCTGGCCGACCCGGCGGTGCTGGTCGAGGCAGGCGCTGCTGGCGGTCTGGCTGCAGACGAGATCCAGCAGATGCTGGCCGGCGATCGTGGCCTGGCCGAAGTGGAAGCGGGCTTGGCGCAGGCCCATGCCTTGGGTATCTCCTCGGTGCCCACCTTCGTCATCGACGGCCGCTGGGCCGTATCCGGAGCCCAGCCCCCGGAAGCCTTCGCCAACGCCCTGCGCCAGATTGCCGCCGAGAAGGCGGGGCAGGGCGCGCAGGGTGCCCCGGATGACAGCGGCGACGCCTGCGGCGCGGACGGCTGCAAGGTCTGACCGGACCGCAGAAGGGGACGGAGGGGATTAAGTCGTATTCGGCACCAGTGGGTCGATTGCGCGTTAATCCCCTCCGTCCCCTTTTTTGACCACTGCGCCTGTTGGCCGGTTCTGCGACAATGCGGCACTGCGCCATGCGGGCGCCCGTTGTGGAGATCGACCATGCTGCTGATCGGCGTTGCCGGTACTGAACTGACCACCCAGGAACGCGACTGGCTGCAGCACGATGCTGTGGCCGGGGTGGTGCTGTTCAAGCGCAACTTCGCTTCGCGGCAGCAGGTGACCGAACTGTCCGCGGCGATCCGCGCTGCCGCACCGCGGCCGCAGTTGATCTGCGTGGACCAGGAAGGGGGGCGTGTGCAGCGCTTCCGCGAGGGCTTCAGCGAGCTGCCGCCGCTGCAGGACATTGGTGTCCAGTACGCCAAGGATCCCGATGCCGCGCTTGCTCTGGCCGAGCAGCACGCCTGGCTGATGGCCAGTGAAGTCCGCGCCAGCGGTGTGGACCTGAGCTTCGCGCCGGTGGTCGACCTTGGCCGTGGCAATCGCGCCATCGGAAACCGTGCCTTCAGTGAAGACCCGCAGGTCGTGGCCGCGTTCACCGCCGCCTATGTGCGTGGCATGCACGCGGTCGGCATGGCCGCCACCCTCAAGCATTTCCCCGGCCATGGCACCGTGCTGGAAGACACCCATGTGGATACCGCGATCGATCCGCGTGCGCTGGATGAACTGCGCGCACAGGATCTGGTCCCGTTCGCGGCCGGTATCGCCGCCGGCGCCGATGCAGTGATGATGGCGCACGTGATCTACCCGCAGGTCGCGCCGGAACCCGCTGGCTACTCGCCGCGCTGGATCCAGCAGATCCTGCGTGGCGAGCTCGGCTTCCGCGGCGTGGTGTTCTCCGATGACATCGGCATGGCCGCCTCGCACAGCGCCGGTGGCGTGCCGGCGCGCGTGCACGCGCACCTGGATGCCGGCTGCGATGTGGTGCTGGTCTGCCACCCGGAACTGGTCGATGAAGCCCTGCACGCGGTGCAGGGACGCTCCCTCAATACCGCTGCGCTGCTGGGCCTGCTCGGCCGCGGCGCGCTTGGCTGGGATGGCCTGCTGGCCGATGCCCGCCATGGCGACACCCAATCCCGTCTGCTTCAAACCCTTGGAAGAACCGTCTGATGCCGAACCTCACCATTTCCCAGGCCCTGGCCCAAGCTGACCTGCTGGTCGACCGTCCCACCATCGACAAGGCCATTGCCGGCATCGCTGACGCCATCGCGCGCGATTACCAGGGCGAGGTGCCGCTGTTCCTGTCGATCATGCACGGTGCGCTGCCGTTCGCAGGCCAGCTGGCACTGGAGCTGGGCGCGCGTGGCCAGGACGTGCAGTTCGATTACCTGCACGCCACCCGTTACCGCGGCGAGACCACCGGCGGCGACCTGGTGTGGAAGCACAAGCCGGCCACCGCGCTGTTCGGCCGTCGCGTGCTGCTGGTCGATGACATCCTCGACGAGGGTTACACCCTGCAGGGTGTACGCACCTGGTGCCTGGAGCAGGGCGCGACCGACGTGCGCATTGCGGCGATGACCGTGAAGAAGCACGACCGCGCGCTGCCGGACGTCACTGCCGACTACGCCGGCATCGAACTGCCGGATCGCTACGTGTTCGGTTTCGGCATGGACGTCAACGAAACCCTGCGCTGCGTGCCGGCCATCTACGCGATGAAGGAATAACAACGCGGCCGCCTGCGGCCTGCGTTTCCTGCCGCCGGCATCCTCGGGTGCCGGCGTTCTTTTTTCTCTGGAGTGCTTTTCATGCAACAGATCGCCCTGGCCGTGATTGGCGGCACCGGTGTCTACAACCTGGCCAAGCTTGACGACGTGCAGACCCACGAAGTCTCGACCCGATTCGGGCAGCCGTCCGGCCCGGTGCGGGTCGGGACATTGCTCGGTCATCGCGTGGCTTTCCTGGCGCGCCACGGTGAAGGTCATTCGCTGCCGCCGCACAAGATCAACTACCGCGCCAACCTGGCCGCGCTGCAGCAGATCGGCGCGCAACGGGTGCTGGCACTGAATACCGTGGGCGGCATCGGTGACGATTTCGGTCCGCGCGTGCTGGCCTGTCCGGATCAGGTAATCGATTACACCTGGGGCCGGATCAGCACGATCTGCGAAGAAGAAGGCACCGACGTGGTGCACGTCGACTTCGGCCATCCTTATACGCCGATGCTGCGCAGCAAGATCCTGGCGGCGGCGAAGGTGACCGGCGTGAAGGTCCACGATGGCGGTTGCTACGGCGCAACGCAGGGCCCGCGACTGGAAACCATCGCTGAAATCGCGCGTATGCGCCGCGATGGTTGCGACCTGGTAGGCATGACCGGCATGCCCGAAGCGGCGCTGGCACGCGAGCTGGGGCTGGATTACGCCTGCCTGGCGATCGTTGCCAACTGGGCCGCCGGGTGCGGTGACGGCGAGGAAATCACCATGGCCGAAGTACTGGCCAATGTGCAGGCCGCCAGCAACGGACTTCCGGAACTGGTCGGCGAATTGGCGCGGGGGTGATTGTCTTCGCGTAACAAGCTTTGCATACTCAGCTTGTGCGCGGGTTCAGCGTACACCACCCATTCATTGCATAAGGTCACGCATCACCATGCCGAACGGTACCGTCAAGTGGTTCAACGACGCCAAGGGATTTGGCTTCATCTCGCCGGAGGACGGCAGCGCCGACGTCTTCGCGCACTTCTCCGCGATCAACTCCAAGGGCTTCCGCAGTCTGCAGGAAGGCCAGAAGGTCACCTACGACGTGACCCAGGGCCCGAAGGGCGCCCAGGCCTCGAACATCGTTCCGGCCGAGTGATCCACTCGATAGTGCGTTGAAAACCCCGCTTCGGCGGGGTTTTTTTTTGCGGGCCGTGAACGTGAAGATGCTTTTGCGGCGGGAGCGCCTGTCCTTGCGTGCGAATGTCCCCCGGCGCCGGCCTGCGGCCATCGCCTCCTCCTTTACTTCGCACGCAAGGACAGGCGCTCCCGTTGAGGAATCGCGCGCGCGCCAACAGAGGCCATGAAAGCTGAGCGCCGCCACCACTGCCGGCTCTCCTGCGAATGTCCCCCGGCAGCCTCTACGCGGCTGCCTCCTCCTTTACTTCGCAGGAGAGCCGGCAGTGGTGGCGGAGCCCGATGCACAGCTTCTGCTGGGAAGGCCGCTGATGTACCACCCCTGCGCCGATGGCACAATGCGGGCATGACGGAACGACTGCGCATCGCCGTAATTGGATACGGCACCGCTGGCCAGGCATTGGCCATCCTGCTCACCCGTGATGGCCACGAGGTGGAGATCTTCGAACGCGTGCCGACGCCAGGGCCGGTGGGCGCGGGGTTCCTGCTGCAGCCCAGCGGACTGCAGGTGCTGTGGCAGATGGGCCTGCTCGATGCCGTGCGTGGCTACGCCATGCCGGTGCGCCGGCTGTATGGCGATACACCGTGCGAGCGCGCGGTGATGGACATGGGCTATGACGGCCTGGATGCGCGCCTGCACGGCCTGGGCATGCAGCGCGGGGCGTTGTTCTCTGTGCTGGACAAAGCGCGTGAAGGCGCTGGCGAGCTGCATGTGGGTACGACCATCGTCGAGGTCGACCACCAACAGGGGCGGCTGCGCGACAGCGACGGCCGCACGCACGGACCGTTCGATCTGGTGGTTGCCGCCGATGGCGCGGCATCCACGCTGCGCAACGGTATCGAGGGTGGCGCGGCGCTGGATCGGGTGTACCCGTGGGGCGCGCTGTGGTGCCTGTTGCCGGCCGAAGACTGGCCGCACATGCAGCAGCTGCGGCAGCGTTACGTCGCCGCGCGCAAGATGATCGGCCTGCTGCCGGTGGGTACCCGCCCGGGTGACGACACGCCTCGCCTGAGCTTCTTCTGGAGCCTGCCGCGCGCGGATTTCGAGCGCTGGCAGGCCGACGGCATGGCGCCCTGGCTGGAAGAACTGCATGCGCTGTGGCCACAGGCGGGCGCGCGCTTCGCCCATCTGCAGGACGCCGGGCAACTGGCCCGCGCGGTGTACCGCGATGCCGTGATGAAGCGTTGGCATCAGGGCCGGCTGGTACTTGTCGGTGATGCAGCACACGCGATGAGCCCGCAGCTGGGGCAGGGCGTGAACATGGCGCTGCTGGATGCGCTGGCACTGCGCGACGCGTTGCGCACCCATGGTGGTGGTGAACCGGCATTGCAGGCTTATCAGGCGCAACGGCGTGCGCACGTGGCGGTCTATCAGCGCTGGAGCCGCTGGCTGACGCCGTTGTTCCAGTCCGATCGCGATGCGTGGGCGAAGGCGCGCGACGTGCTGCTGGGGCCGATGGGACGACTGCCTGGCGGGCGCGGGCACATGTTGCGCGTGCTCAGCGGTACCCAGCACGGGTGGCTGGGCGCGTTGCCGCTCGATCCGGCGTTCATCGACGCGCTGGCCGCCGCGCCCTCGGCCGCACAGAGCGTGGCAATTCCGGCCATCGCGTGAATCTTTCGTCACGTCGATTAACGATTACCTCACCCCGTATATGCGACAAGAGATGAGCACGCGGCAGCCGCGTCGCCCGTTTTCCTTTTCGTGATCGATCATCGCGTGGCCCGGGTGGCATCGCCGTCGCTGCCTGCTGCGGCCCGGATGTGCCGCACGATGTACGAGGAGGACGCCATGCTGTTCGCGGTCGAGAAGCTGGAATCGGAAATCTGCAAGCTGCGCGGTCTGCTGCGGATGCTGCACGAGGACCAGCCCGACGTACTGGAAGATGTGTTCGAGTTCCATGTCGGCAGTTTGATCAGCCACGCATCACCGGAAAGCCACGACCATATCCGCGCCTGCGCCCACGAGATGCTGGTGGCGATACAGGCACTGCCGCGCCACGCTGACGAGGAAGCGCCGGATTTCAGTCTGATGCCCGGGATTGTCGCCCGCCCGTCGTAATGCAGGGCAGGCCTCGACGTAGGCCTCGACGAATCAGCGAACCGGCAGCGGCACCACGCTGTCTTCCACACAGGCGAGCAGCTGTTCGCCCGGTGCCAGCACAGGCACGACACCGGCGGTGAATGCCGAGAACGCCGGCAGTATGGTGATGCCCTGGCGCAGCCAGAATGCGGGGAAGCGTCGACGCAGTGCCGGCAACGCAACCTGCGGATGCACATGGCCCGCCAGCACGTGCGCGGAGGCATCAGCCAGCGGCTCGTGCCGCAGCAGGAACGGTCCCAAGCGCGCGTCGTCATGCATCTGCACCTGCAGCGCCGCCTTCGGCAGATCACGGTCGTGATTGCCGCGCACCACATGGATGTCCAGCGCATCGTGCTGCTCGCGCCAACCGAGCCATTGCTGATACCAGGCCGCGCGATGCGCCGGGCCATGCAGGACGTCGCCGAGGATCCATAGTTGCTGGCACTGGTGCATGGTCATCATGTCCTGCAGGCGCTGCAGGTCATTGCCGGTACCGCCGGCCGGCAAGGCGATTCCCGCACGGCGGAACACGTCCGCCTTGCCCAGGTGCAGATCGGCGATCAACAACGTGCGACGTGCTGGCCACAGCAGCGCGCGTCCGCCCAGCAGCAGCATGGACTCACCGCCCAGCTGCAGCGGCAGATCAGCGGCCATGACGGCGCTCCAGCTGCTGCGCGGCACGCTGCACGCGCGTGCGCCAGTCTTCATTGCTGAACTGCCCACGCAGGCGTTCGGCCCACAGCGGAAATGCCAACGGGGTCAGTGACGATGGCTGCTGCAGCGACAACGAACGTGTGGCGATGCCTGCCAGCACCTGCTGCAGTCCGGGCAGATCCAGGCTGTCGTGCAGCACTTCATGCTCGGCCAGTGCCAACAGCAGGTGCTCCGGATCGTGCTCGCGCAGCACGTCATGCAGCAGTCCGGCGGAAGCCTGCAGCTGACGCAGCGAGCGCGGCATGCCGCCAGGCAGGTTGGGTACCAGCAGGCCCGCCACGCGCGCGATGCCGCGAAACTGACGGCGCGCCAGCTCGCCCAGGTTCACCGCTTCGCGCAGGTCCGGCAGCAGACCTGCAGCGTCCAGCATCGCCCGCCAGTCCTGTTCCTGCAGTTCCACCGGCGTAGCCGGAGCGAGTACCAGGCCATGGTCGTTCACCGCATAGCCGATGCTGTTGCGCTGCTGCCGGGTGCAGCGCAGCGCCAGCAGCGCGGCCAGCGCTTCATGTACATGGCGCCCAGCAAAGGGATAGACGAACAGGAACTGGCCCTCGCGTCGGCGCACGTCTTCCACCAGCAGGTGGCCGGGCGATGGCGGCGCAGACAGCTGCGACTGCAACGCCAGCAGCGGCGCAAGCCAGCGCGACTCCACGCTCTGGTCGGCGCCTGACAGCACCATCTCCAGTTCGCGCCCCAGTGGCATCGACAACGGCAACTGCCCGCCCTGCCAGCGCGGCACCACGCCATCACCACCGCCGCGTGCCACACGTACGAACGCGGTCATGTCGCGCAGCTGCACCAGCTCCAGCAGGCGTCCTGCAAACTGGAAGCGGTCGCCCCGGCGCAGGCGGCTGGCGAACTGCTCTTCCACCGCGCCCAGGCTGCCGCCACGCAGGAACTGCACGCGCACGCTGCCGTCGCTGCTGATGGTGCCGATCGACAGCCGATGGCGCAGCGCCTGGCGGCGATCGGGCATGCGGTAGATGCCATCGGCATCGCGCACCACCTTGTGGAACTCCGGATACCGGGACAGCGCACGTCCGCCCTGCACGATGAAATCGATCACGGCATTCCATTGCGCGTCTTCCAGCGCGGCGAAGGCATGCGTGCCACGAACCTGCTGCAGCAGTGCATCGGCCTCGAAGCCGCTCGCCAGCGCGCGGCTGACCGCATGCTGGGCCAATACATCCAGCGACAACGTGGGAGGACGGCGCGCTTCGATCACCCCGTCATGCAACGCGCGTCGGGCCGCCGCGTACTCGGCCAGTTCCAGCGCGTGGCTGGGAATGCACAGTATCTCGCCGCTGGCGCCGGGCCGATGGCGTGCACGCCCGGCCCGCTGGCGCAGGCGGGCCACGCCCTTCGGGCTGCCCAGCTGCAGCACCTGGTCCACTTCCGGAAAGTCCACGCCCAGATCCAGGCTGGACGTGGCCACTACGCACCGCAGCGTGCCCCCACGCAGTCCGTCTTCCACCTGCTGGCGCAGCGTGGGATCCAACGAGCCGTGGTGCAGGGCGAGCGTGCCGGCATCCTCCGGCCATACCGCTGTGAGGGCCTGGTGCCACAGTTCCGCCTGTGCACGGGTATTGGTGAAGAGCAGACTGCTGCGTGCGCGGAACACTGCATCGAGCACGCGCGGCAGTTGCGCCAGGCCAAGATGCCCGGCCCATGGAAAGCGTTCGCCGGGTTCTGGCAGCAGGCTGCGGATCGTCACCGGCCGCTGCCGTGCACCTTCCACGATCGGTGCCTGTGGCCGGTGTGGCAGCAGTACGTCGCGTGCCTGCGGCAAGTTGCCCAATGTTGCCGACAGCCCCCACAGCTGCATCGTGGGCGCTACCTCACGCAGCAGCGCCAGGTTCAACTGCAGCAGCACGCCGCGCTTGTTGCCCAGCAGTTCGTGCCATTCGTCCACCACCACGCAGCGCAGTTGGCGCATGCGCTCAAGGGTATCGGGATAGCTGAGCAGCAGCGCCAGCGACTCCGGTGTGGTCACCAGTACGTCGATGCGACCTTCGCGGGCCAGGCGCCTGTCGCGGTTGCTGGCATCGCCGCTGCGCAGCCCCACGCGCCAGCCCAGGCCAAGGCCGTCGATCGGTGCCTGCAGCGCGCGTGCGGTATCGCTGGCCAGCGCACGCAGCGGCGTCACCCACAGCACCTGCAGCGGGCGTACCGCGCTGGCACGACGCGGTGTGGGGGGCGGGTCGAGCATCGCCTGCAGCAAGGGGCCGCCGAACATGGCCAGGGTTTTGCCGCTGCCGGTGGGGGTGTGCAGCAGGCCGGATTCTCCGGCCAGATAGTGGCGCCACATCGCGCGCTGGAAGGGCAGGGGGCGCCAGCCGCGGCTGCCGAACCAGTCGTTCAGGCGCTGCAGCGCATCGCTGCGCTTCATCGCGCCAGCGCCTGCAACTGGGCCAAGTGGTCTGCTTCGGCAGCCGGCTTGTCGTGGCGCCAGCGCAGGATGCGTGGAAAGCGCACGGCAATGCCGGACTTGTGGCGCGCGCTGCGGTTGACCGCTTCGAAGCCGAGTTCGAACACCTGCTCGGCAGCCACGCTGCGCACCGGGCCGAATCGCTCGCGGGTGTGCGCGCGTATCCAGCGGTCGAGGGCGAGTATTTCCTTGTCGTCCAGCCCGGAATAGGCCTTGGCCACTGGAACCAGCGTGTCGCCGTCCCAGACCCCGAAGGTGTAGTCGGTGTAGAGCGTGCTGCGCCGGCCATGACCTGCCTGCGCATACAGCAGTACGGCATCGATGGTGAGCGGCTCGACCTTCCACTTCCACCAGTCGCCACGACGACGCCCGGACTGGTAGATCGAATCGCGGCGCTTCAGCATCAGCCCTTCTACGCCGCGCTCGCGTGATGCTTCGCGCAGCTGCGCGGCATGCTGCCAATCGTCGGCCGGCACCTCGGGCGACAGCTGGATGCGCGGATCGCCGAGCGTGCCGACCACCTCGGCCAACTGCGCGCGACGTTGCTGCAGCGGCAGCGCACGCAGGTCTTCACCGTCGCGTTCAAGCAGATCGTAGGCGAGCACGCGCACAGGCGTGTTGCGCAGGGTGGCGGCGCCGGGTTTGCGGCGCTGGATGCGGGTCTGCAGCGCGGTGAATGCACGCGGCAGATTGTCAGCGTCGTCCCATGCCAGCAGCTCTCCATCCAGCACGCAGCCATCGGGCAGCAATGCGGCGGCCTGTTCGATCTCCGGGAAGCGACCGTCCAGCCGTTCTTCGCCGCGCGACCACAACGCCACTTCGCCCTGGCGCCGCAGCAACTGCAGGCGGATGCCGTCCCACTTCCATTCCAGCAGCCAGTTGCTGATCTCGCCCAGCCGCTCGGTGGGCTCACCTTCCAGCGGCGAGGCCAGAAAGAATGGATAGGGCTGTTGGCGATCGGTCGGCAGTTCTTCGGCAGACAGCAAGGTGGCCAGCAGGCCGGGGCAGGGCACCCAGTCGCCGAGCATGCGCTGGGCGATGCGGGCGATGTCCAGCCCGGACCACTCGGCCAATGCCTGCTGCACCACGCGCTGCGATACGCCAACGCGCAGTGCACCGGTCAGCAGCTTGTTGAACACCAGGCGTTCGGCCGATGCAAGCTGTCGCCAGCCCTCGACTACAGCGGTACGACGCACGGGCTCTGGCTGGTTGGCGACGGCAAGCAGGTGCTGTTCGATCCAGTCGGCCAGGGGGCGATCTTCGCCTTCGTTGGCAGGATCATCCAGCAGCAGCGTGAGCGTTTCCGCGAGGTCGCCGACCTGCGCGTAGCTGTCCTCGACCAACCATGGCGGCAGGCCGGATTCTTCGGCGATCCACGCCCGCAGTTCGCCACTGCCTGCGATCTTGCGGCGCGCGCCGCCCACCTTGCCACCGCTGAGCAGGTACAGCGCCCACGCTGCGTCGTGCGGACGTGCGTGCTGGAAGTAGTCGATCAGCGCTGCGCGCTTGTCCAACGTCGCGGTGCTGCGATCCAGTCGCTGGTACAGCGCGGCGAAGGCCTTCATTCCTCGCCTCCGAAATCGGTGCGGAAGGCTTCGGCGGCAATGCCGCGTTCGCGCAGGTACGGAATCAGCGCATCGGTGTTGCCGTGGGTGGCGATGATCCTCTGCGCGCCGGTCTGCGCGATGGTCTGCAGCAGTGCTGGCCAATCGGCATGGTCGGAGATCACGAAGCCGCGGTCGACGTTGCGGCGGCGGCGGTTGCCGCGCAACTGCATCCAGCCCGAGGCGAAACCGAGCTGGTGGCGGCCGAACCGGCGCAGCCAGGGCGTGCCGGCGGCCGAGGGCGGCGCCAGGATCAGTTGGCCTGCGGCATCGGGCTGGCGTCCCTGTTCGGCAACCGTGAGCGTGTCGAGCATCGGCACACCGGCCTGGCGATAGACGGCAACGCCGTTGGCGATGGCACCATGCAACCAGGCAGGCTGGTCGTCCACCGCGCGCAGTTCGGCCAGCACGCGTTGTGCCTTGCCCAGCGCATAACAGAGCAGCACGGCCGCTTCCCCACGCTGCGCACACTCGCGCCACCAGGCGGCGATCTCGGCCGCCACTGCGCGGGTATCGGGCCAGCGATAGATCGGCAGCGCGAATGTGGCTTCAGTGATGAAGGTATCGCAGGGCACCACTTCAAACGGGGTGCAGGTGGGGTCGGGCTGGCGCTTGTAGTCGCCCGACGCGACCCAGACCTGCTCACCGTCATCGATGCGTACCTGCGACGAGCCGAGTACATGGCCGGCGGGATGCAGCGATACCTGCACCCGGCCCAGCGCGAACGGCACGCCCTCGGCATGCGCGTGTAGCGGCACATCGCCCAGCCGCCAGCGCAGGATCGGCACGCTGCCGGTGCTGCAGTGGTATTCGCCCATGCCAGGGCGCGCATGGTCGCCATGCCCATGGGTGATGACCGCACGCGGCACCGGTCGCCAGGGATCGATATGGAAATCGCCTGCCGCGCAGTACAGCCCTTCCGGCCGCAGTACCACCAGATCGTCATTGCCTGCCATGACATCACTGTGGCGTGCCGGTCGTGCACGCGGCGAGAATCGGCCTGAACGCGGGGTTGCCGGACGATACGGCACAATCGGGCCGCACACCTCTTGCCGGCGGGGAAGGAACCGATGAGTGCACCGAGCTTCAACAGCAGCGCTCCCTACGAAACCCACGTGGTGCTCAACCAGCCGCCACCGTTCGCCGGTCGCCAGTTGTGGACCGACGACATCGCACTGATGGAGGCCGTACAGCGCGAGGGCGCGGCAGCGTTCGCACCACGCCTGGCGGTGTACGGAGGGCTGGCCGGCGACGAGCTGTACCGCATCGGCTTCGACGCCAACCGCGACCGCCCGCGCCTGCGCACCCATGATGCGCAGGGCCATCGCATCGATACCGTCGAATTCCATCCGGCGTACCACCAGCTGATGCAGACGGCGAAGGAGCATGGCGTTGCCGGGCTGTCCTGGCACGAGCCACAGCCCGGCGCCCATGTTGCGCGCGCTGCACTGAGCTACCTGCACCACCAGGCCGAGGCCGGCACCAGCTGCCCGTTGACCATGACCCACGCCGCGGTGGCCGTGCTGCGCGGGCAGCCGCATCTGGCCGAGTGGTCGCGCAAGGCCGCCGCATCGGTATACGACCCGCGTGATGTGCCAGTGGCCGACAAGGCCGGCATCACCCTGGGCATGGGCATGACCGAGAAGCAGGGCGGCTCGGACGTGCGCGCCAACACCACCCGCGCCGAACCCATCGATGGCGAGCGCTATCGGCTGATCGGACACAAATGGTTCTTCTCCGCACCGATGTGCGATGGCTTCCTGGTACTGGCGCAGGCGCCGGCCGGATTGACCTGCCTGCTGATGCCACGACGCCTGGCCGACGGCGATCGCAATGCGTTCCGCCTGATGCGCTTGAAGGACAAGCTGGGCGACTGGGCCAACGCCTCCAGTGAAGTGGAGTTCTGCGGTGCGCAGGCCTGGCGGGTGGGCGAGGAAGGGCGTGGCGTGGCCACCATCATCGGCATGGTGATGATGACCCGGCTGGACTGCATGCTGGGCGCTGCGGCGGAAATGCGCATGGCGCTGGCGCAGGCGCTGCACCACGCTCGGCATCGGCGCACCTTTGGCAAGCCGCTGATGGACCATCCGCTGATGGCCAACGTACTCGCCGATCTGGCGCTGGAATCGGAAGCCGCCACGGTGCTGGCGATGCGTATCGCGCGCGCGGTCGATCACGCTGGCAGCGATCCGGCCGAGGCCGCGCTTGCGCGGCTGGGCACGGCATTGGGCAAGTACTGGATATGCAAGCGTGCGCCTGCGTTCGTCAACGAAGCACAGGAATGCCTGGGCGGTGCCGGCTACGTGGAGGAATCGATGTTGCCGCGGCTGTACCGGCAGGCGCCGTTGAATTCGATCTGGGAGGGCAGCGGCAACATCCAGTGCCTGGATGTGCTGCGCGCGCTGGCGCGCGAACCGGAGGTGCTGGCGGCACTGCACGGAGAACTGGAGGCGGTGGCCGACCGTGATCCGCGCTACGCGGCGGCGCTGCAGCAGTGGCGCGACGCGGCGGCACCGGAGGAGGCACAGGCGCGGGTGTTCTGCGAACGCACGGCCTTGCTGCTGCAGGCGGCGTTGTTGCTGCGTGCACGCAGTCCGATGGCCGATGCGTTCATCCGCAGCCGGCTGCAGGGCGAACATGGGTTGGCATTCGGCACGCTGCCGGCGGGGGTGGATGTGGCGGGGATGCTGGCGCGCGCGTTGCCGTAGGCGACGGCCAACGGCGGAGCCCCTCGTGGTGGGCGCTGCAGGAGCGTGGGCAGGGCCGCGCAGGCGGGCTGCGCAGGGGGCGCCGTAAATACGTCCATGTAGGCTCGGGCGCGCCATCCATGGCGCTTACGCCCCTGCGCAGCCCACCCGCGCGGCCTTGGACGGTTTCCGTGCGCGTCCACCGCGGAATCAACAGAAGAAGCGGAAAGCAGAAAGCAGAAAAGCCGCGGGCGTGCCGCGGCTTTTCCTGTAGAGCCGAGCCCGTGCTCGGCTTTTCCGGTAGCGCCGGGCCATGCCCGGCGAACGCGAAGGCCTTAGTGCTTGGCTTCTTCCTTGGCGGCATTGGCCTTGGCGTCGTTGGCAACATCGCGGGCCTTGTCGGCGACCTTCTGCGCGGCATCGGCAGTGGCGTCGCTGGCGTGGGCAGCGGCATCGGTGGCGGCGGCCTTGGCTTCACCGGCTGCGGTGGCAGTGGCGTCGGCGGCCTTGTCCAGCGCGTGCTGGGTGTCGGCGGCAGCTTGCTCGGAAGCAGCGGCGGTCTTGTCGGCGGCATTGCGGGTTGCTTCTGCGGCCTTGTCGACGGCATCACGTGCGGCGGCACCGGCGCTGTCGGCGGCCTGCGCGGCATCCTGCTTGGCCTGTTCGGCTTCCGGGCCCTTGCAGGCAGCCAGTGCGAGCAGCAGGGAGGCAGCCAGCAGGGTGGTGGTCAGCGGGCGAATCTTCATGGCGGTCTCCGGTACTGCAATGGATGGGGACGCCAGCCTATTCATACCGTTGTGAAGACGTGGTGGTGACCTGCGCACGGAACCGCGCGCAAAGAAAAAGCCGCTGGCGAACCAGCGGCTTCTTCAGAACAGCTTGAAGAAAGAAGTTATTACTTCTTGGCTTCTTCAGCAGCGTCCTTGGCCTTCTCGGCGGTGCCTTCAGCAGCCTTGGCAGCGTCGGCAGCAGCGCCGGCAGCAGCGTCGGTGGCAGCGCCAGCAGCCTGGGCAGCGGCGTCAACCGAAGCGTCAGCAGCGGTGGCGGCGGTGTCAGCGGCCTGCTGGGCAGCGTCGGCGGTCTGGGCGCCAGCAGCGGCGGCCTGGTCGGCAGCAGCCTGGGCTTCGGTGGCGGCCTGGTTGGCCGAAGCAGCGGCGTCCTGGGCAGCTTCCTGCTTCGAGCAGGCGGCCAGGGCCAGAGCCAGGGACATCGCGACCAGCAGCTTGTTGATGCTCATTGTGTAAATCCTCGTCGTTAGAATTAGGCAACGCGCATGCTGCGCGCCGACAACATGATGACAAGCCAAGATTGGGTGTCAAGCGATCCCGCATTCATTTTTGCGAAATAGACGTTAAACCCTTTCAGATCAACTCGATGGCGATTGCCGTCGCTTCGCCACCGCCGATGCACAGGGTGGCAATGCCGCGCTTGCCGCCGCGCGTGCGCAATGCGTTGACCAGGGTGACCACCAGGCGTGCGCCGGAGGCACCGATGGGATGGCCCAGCGCGCAGGCGCCGCCATTCACGTTGAGCTTGTCATGCGGGATGCCCAGTTCGCGCATCGGTGCCATCGCCACCACGGCAAAGGCCTCGTTGATTTCGAACAGATCGACCTGGTCCAGGGACCAGCCGGTCTTTTCCAGCAGGGTGTGGATGGCGCCGATCGGGGCGGTGGTGAACCACTCCGGTTCCTGCGAATGGGTGGCATGGCCGACGATGCGCGCCAGCGGCTGCAGGCCGCGTGCGGCAGCATCTTCTTCGGTCAGCAGGACCACGGCGGCAGCGCCGTCGGAAATGCTGGAGGAACTGGCGGCGGTCACGCTGCCGTCCTTCTTGAAGGCCGGGCGCAGGGTCGGGATCTTGGCGATGTCCGAACGGCTGGGCTGTTCGTCGCTGGCGACCTCGACGTCACCCTTGCGGGTGGCGACCTTCACCGCAACGATTTCGTCGGCGAAGGCGCCGTTGGCCTGGGCCGCCTGTGCGCGCTTGACCGATTCGATGGAGTAGGCGTCCTGCTCTTCGCGGGTGAACTGGTACTTGTCCACGGCACATTCGGCGAATTCGCCCATGGCCTTGCCGTCATAGGCATTGACCAGGCCGTCGTGGGCCATGTGGTCCACGGCCTGGAAGTTGCCGAAACGGTTGCCGGTGCGCGAATTGGGCAGCAGGTGCGGGGCGTTGGACATCGATTCCATGCCGCCGGCGACCACGACCTTGGCCGAACCGGCCTTGATCAGGTCATGGCCGAGCATGATGGCCTTCATGCCCGAACCGCAGACCTTGTTGAGGGTGGTCGCGCCGACCGACAGCGGGATGCCGGCGGCGATCGCCGCCTGGCGGGCAGGGGCCTGGCCGAGGTTGGCCGGCAGCACGCAGCCCATCAGGACTTCGGAGACGTCGCTGGCAGGAACGCCCGACTGTTCCAGCGCGGCGGCAATAGCGGCCGCGCCGAGGGTCGGGGTCGGAACGCCGTTGAACTGGCCGAGGAAGGAGCCGATGGCGGTGCGCTTGGCGGCGGCGATGACGATGTTGGACATGGCAATCTCGTTGATGCGTGAGCAATGTTCGGAAAGGAGACGACGGGCGTTGGATACGGCGCCGTTTCCCGGCAGACTGCGTGGGGGTCGGCCCAGTATAGAGGGTCGGCAAAGACTGCCGCTGGGCAGTCCTGGATGCCTGCCCGGATGGCGGCAGGCCAACGTTCATGGGAAGGAAACGATGGAACGTAAGACGATGGGAAGGTCGGTCCTGGCATCGGCGCTGGCGGTGGCGCTGTCGGCGTGTGGCGGTGGAGGGGGCGGCAGCAACGTGCGCATCGACCCGCCCCCGACGACGCCTCCGGTCACGCCCCCGGTCACCCCGCCTCCCGCGTCCAGGCCGCTGGAACCGGCTGTGGATGCGCATCTGGCACAGACCAACGCGCGTGCCGCACAGGCCACTGGCGCGACCGGCCGCGGCGTGCGCATCGGCATCGTCGATTCGGGCGTGCTGCGCAATGCCGAGGCGCTGAACGGGCGGGTCGTGGCCAACCTCAACTACATCGACCCGGGCCGCAACAATCTCAAGGTTGATGACGTGCTTGGCCATGGCACGGCCGTCGCCAGCCTGGCTGCCGGTGCATCGGTGGGCGTCTGGCCGGGCGGCATCGCACCGGGGGCGGAGATCGTCTCGGCACGGATCATTTCCGACACTTCGCCCAAGGATGACGGCAGCGGCCAGGGCAATTCCTTCAGCGGCACGCTCGGCGTGGCCGGGGTCCACCAGGACCTGATCAACTACGGCGTGAAGGTGATGAACAATTCCTGGGGCGGCCTGTACTGGACCGACCTCGGTACCACCGCGCAGGTCGCGGCCGAATACCGCCCCTTCATCATCAATCACGGTGGCCTGGTGGTGTTCGCCGCCGGCAACGAGGGGCGCGACCAGCCCAGCAGCGTGGCCGCGCTGCCCAGCCAGCGAGGCTTCGGCGGATCGCTGCCGGCGGCCGACCTTGAGAAGGGCTGGCTGGTGGCCACCGCGATCGATCCGAACAAGCCAGGTGAACGCGCCCCCTGGGCCAATGCCTGTGGCGACACCGCGCGTTACTGCCTGACCGCTCCCGGCAGCGCGGTGTTCCCGGAGCCGGGTACCGGCAAATATCTGTGGAATTACGGCACCTCCTTCGCCGCGCCGCTGATCTCCGGTGCTGCTGCGCTGGTCTGGCAGCGCTACCCGTACTTCGACAACGACCTGGTGCGGCAGACCCTGCTCGGCACCGCCACCGACATCGGTGCACCGGGCGTCGATCCGATCTACGGCTACGGCATGCTCAACGTCGGCAAGGCGATGAACGGTCCCGGCCGCTTCGACTGGGGTGATGTCACGGTCAATGTCGATGCGGCTTCCTCTGGCTCGATCTGGAGCAACGACATCGCTGGCGCTGGCGGCCTGGTCAAGCGCGGCGATGGCCGGCTGGAGCTGAGCGGCAACAACAGTTACAGCGGTGCGACCCGCATTGAGCGCGGCAGCCTGGCCCTGCGCGGTGGTGCCGTGATCCGTTCCAACGTCAGCATCTCTGGTGCCGGCGGTGCCTCGATGGCCGGCCTGCAGTTCATGCCGGGAACGCCGCGGGTGATCGGCAACGTCGACAACGGCGCCAGCGTGGTGCTGATCAACGCCAACACCACCGCGACCATCGAAGGCAATTACAGCCAGCGGCCGGATGCGCAGCTGATCGTCGCGCTGGGCGTGAACCCGCTGCAGGTGACCGGCACCGCACGCCTGGCCGGTGGCGTGGTGGTTGATGGCATCGTTGCCGGTTACGTGCCGCAGGTCGGCAGCCGCCAAGGCCTGATCCATGCCAACGGCGGTATCAACGGTACGTTCACCACGCCGGTGTCCAACACCGGTGCCAACGGCCTGACCCTGCTGCAGGCGCAGTACGGCTACAGCAGCAACGACGCGTGGATGGACCTGACCCAGGTCAACGTTTCCGCCGCTGCGTCCGGCCTGGGCGCGAATGCACAGGCATCGGCACTGCGGGTGGCGTCGGCATTCACTGCGCTGGACCGCAATGCCAACCTGCAGGGTTCGGCGTTCGGTGCGGCCGCCGGCGCGCTGCAGCGCACGGCTGGCGGGACCGATGGCCTGTCGGCGAGCCTGGAGAGTCTGTCCGGACAGGCGCATGCGCGTGCTGAAGCGTCGACCTTCGACAGCGTGGACATGTCGCGCCGTGCGGTTGCCGAGCGCTTCGACCGCGTGCAGGCAGCACCGAAGCTTCGCGGCGCCTGGCAGAGCGCGCTGGGCGAAGCCGGGCAGGGCAGCTTTGCCGGCAACGCCGCCGACAGCCAGGGCTGGATGGCCGGCCAGGACGTGGCACTGGGCAGCAATGGTCTGCTGGGCATGGCCTTCGGCGAAACCCGCAGCAACGGCGGCAGCAACTTCAGTGGCGATCGTGGCCGCGACCGCCAGACGCAGGCGCAGTTGTATGCAGGCTGGAACCTGGGGCGTGGCTATGCGCTGGCCCAGTTCGGCACCGGCCAGTTCACCCGTGAGCTGGACCGACAGTTGCTGCTGGGCGCCGGTGCCTACGGCGTGTCCGCGCGCTACGGCGGGCGTTTCAGCAGTGCCAGCGTCGAAGGCGGCTATCGTTTCGGCCGCATCGGTGCGTCGTTGACCCCGTATCTGGGGGCCAGCAGCACGCGCCTGGATACCGATGGCTTCAGTGAGCAGGGCGGCTTCGGCTTCGGCCTGCGCGGTGAGGCGTCACGTGCACAGCGCAGCCAGATGCTGGCGGGCCTGCGGGGCGAGCGGCAGTGGGGCCGTTGGACCCTGCGTGGCCATGCCGAATGGCAACAACGGCTGGATGGCAACGAGCAGGCCTGGCAGGCAAGTTTCGTCGGCGTTGACGCCTGGGCGCCGTTGGCCGGTGTTGACGCACCGAGTGGCAGTGCCTTGTTCGGCCTGGCGCTGGAATCGTGGTGGGGCCGCAATGGCCGCCTGAGCCTGGGTATCGACCAGCGCGTGGGTGGCAATGATGCACGGCAGGCGGCGCTGCGCTACAGCACTGGCTTCTGATCGCAGCGCCGGGCTTGCCCGGCGCGTTCATCCGGCGGGTGCCGACCGACGGTCGGCACCCGCACGGTTCGCGAGGCGGCGATCAGCCGCCGCGCAGATTGCCCAGGCGCGGTGTGCTGCGGCCCAGCGGCATCTTCAGCTTGCCGATCGACAGGATGCGCGCTTCGGCGATCCGGTCGGCGGCACGCTGCGGGGCGATGTTCTCGCGCTGCGACAGCTCGAAGATGCGCGTCAGGTTGTGGTAGATGCTGCGGATCAGCCGCATCGCGCGCTCGCGGTTGTAACCGTCGATTTCCAGCGACACGTTCATCACGCCACCGGCGTTGACCGCGTAGTCGGGCGCATACAGGATGCCGCGCGCGTGCAGCTCGTCGCCGATCTCCAGGCTGGACAGCTGGTTGTTGGCGGTGCCGCAGATGATCTTCGCCTTGATCCGCGGCAGGGTGTCGGCGTTGATCGCGCCTTCCAGCGCGCACGGCGCGAACACGTCCGCGTTCACTTCGTGGATCTCGTCCGGCTTGACGGCCTCGGCGCCGAAATCGTTGACCGCACGATCCACCAGCGCGCTGTCCAGATCGGTGACATACAGCTTGGCGCCACGGTCGCGCAGCAGCTTCACCAGTTCCATGCCGATATGGCCCAGGCCCTGCACCGCGATGCTGGTCTTGCCCACTTCCTCATGGCCGAACTTGAAGCGCATCGAGGCCATCAGCGCCTGCAGCGCGCCATAGGCGGTGAACGGGGCCGGATCTCCCGAGCCGCCATGGACCTGGTGCACGCCGGTGACGAACTGGCTCTCCAGGTAGATGTTCTCCATGTCGTTGACGTCGGTACCGACATCCTCGGCGGTGATGTAGCGACCGCCCAGCGAATCGACGTAGCGGCCGAAGGCGCGGAACAGCACTTCGGTCTTGTCGACCTTGGGGTCGCCGATGATCACCGCCTTGCCGCCACCGACATTGAGACCGGCCAGCGCATTCTTGTAGGTCATCGTTCGGCTCAGCCGCAGCACATCGGCCAGCGCATCGTCGGTGCTGGCGTAGGGGCGCATGCGTACCCCGCCCAGGGCGGGGCCCAGGGTGGTGTTGTGGATGGCGATGATCGCCCGCAGGCCGGCATCCTGGTTGTGGCAGAACACCACCTGTTCGTGGCCGGTGGTTGCGAGGGTTTCGAATAGCATGGGGTCTCCGATGGCGCGATCTGCGGTGAACTGCGGCGAACTGCCAATGAACGGTAGGGTCCGAAAACAAAAAAAGCGACGTCGTCGGTACAGGGGGACGGGTCGCGCGGCGCCATTCTAGTCCATTCGCCCGGGATATGCCGTCGACGCCGGAGGTGTCCGGATTAAAGAAGATGAAAGTGCGGCCGATGCTGCGACGACGGCAGGTGGCCGGATGTGATGAAGGTGCAGGCAGGCCGTGGCAGCAGCAGGACAACGACAGGGTGGGCGGCGATGACCGCAGCGTGGTGGCGATCCGTGCTCCGTTGGCTGTCGCAGCTGACGGGGCGGGCCCCGGCACGTCTAGCCGCAGCCCCCCGGCAGGCCGTGGCCGCGGCGGCGGCCAGCCTGCAGGGTGACGCCTTGCCGGCGGCCGAGGTCGCCGCTCACCTGCAGCGCGGACTGCATGCGCTGGCACTGTATCCGCGCTTGGCAGGTGAACCGGTGGCGGTCAGCGCATCGGGTCTGGCCGAAGCGGTGGACCGTGCACTGCAGGACCGCGACTGGGCCACCCGGCAGCTGCCGCGCCGCCCGCAACTGCTGCCGCAGCTGATCCAGACGGTCAATGACGACGTTGCGTCGGCGCGCGTGATGGCCGCGATCATCGGCCAGGATCCGGTGCTGACCGGCAACCTGCTGCGGATTGCCAACAGCCCGGTCTACAAAGTGCACGAGCGGCCTGTGGAAAGCCTGCAGCGGGCGGTGACCCTGGTCGGCACCGAAGGGGTGCGGCAGATCATCAGTGCCGTGCTGGTGCAGCCGGTGATGCAGGTGCAGTGCGAGGTGTTCCCGCAGTTCAGTTCGATCATCTGGGAGCACGCGCTGCTGGCTTCACGCGCGGCCGCCGACCACGCACGCACGGTCACCTTCGGCGATGCCTTCGCTGCGCAATGGCTGGGCCTGGTGCAGGGCCTGGGCGCGGCGCTGGTCATGCGCCAACTGCTGCAGGAAGCGCAGGCGCGCGGCGAAGAGGTGGAGCCCGCGATGGCCCTGCAGTTGCTGCAGCAGTGGTCACTACCGCTGGCACAGCGGGTGGCTGCCGCCTGGGAACTGCCCGAACCGGTGCATCAGGCCCTGTCGCCTGACGCTGACGGTCCGCTGGCTGACAGCCTGCGACTGGCCAGCGCCGCTGCGGCGGCCAGCCTGCTGTGCCGCCACGGGCATGCCAGCCAAGGCCGCATGCTGGCCTTGCTGGAGCAGTTGCCGGCAGCGCCGCCGCACGCGCTGCGCTGGATCTGGCGGCGCCTGCATGGGCGCAATGTGGAAACCCTGGACGAGAGCCTGCACGGCGATGGCGAAGGGCTCGCCCCCTGATCGCTACAGCTGGGATTCCAGCGGCAACCAGCTGATCACGCGCGCCGTCCAGCGTTTGCCGAGGCTGCTGCCAGGTTCGGCTTCGACCCAGTGCGGCGGCGGCTCGCGCTGCAGCCAGCGCAGTTCGTCATCAGCACCCAGTGCCAGCCACCAGCTGTGTTCCGGGCTGGCCAGACGCAGGTACTCCGCGCGCAGCTGTGCGCCCAGCACCGGGTCGTCGAACAGCACGCCCATCTCGGTGTTGAGATAGGCCGAACGCGGATCGAGGTTGAACGATCCGACGAACCCGCGCTGGTCGTCGACCAGCAATGCCTTGGTGTGCAGGCTGGCGCCACTGCTGCCGAACAGGCTGCTGTCACCGCTCTGGCCGCTCGCCTTCAGTTCGTACAGCTGCACGCCGGCCTTCAGCAGCGGCACCCGGTAGCCCATGTAACCACCGTGCACGGCAGCCACATCGTTGGCCGCCAGTGAGTTGGTCACCACGCCGACCTGGGCGCCACGCCCGGCCATCGCCGAAAGGCCTTCCAGCCCTTCGCTGCCGGGCACGAAGTACGGCGAGATCAACAGTGCCTTGTAGCGCGTCGACTGCAGCTGCCGGACCAGCGCGGTAACCAGCCAGTCGTCATGCGCATCGCCGTGGTGCTTCATCGGCGGATCGGACAGGATCCGTACCTGCGTGCTCCAGTGCAGCGGCTGCGGGCTGGCGCGCTGGCGCTGGCGCGACTCGGCCACACGCTGCAGGTACGGTTGAGCCTGGGCATGCAGCGCGTCCAGATCGGACTGGCGTACCAGCTGGCGCAGCTGCGCATCGGTGTAGGTCGCCAGCGCCGAGATCGGAATCGCCGCGTCGCTGTTCCAGTAGTCGTCGAAGATCTGGTTGGCCTGCTGCACGGCCGGTCCGGCCACTACCAGGTCCAGATCCTGGAAATTCACGTCGCTGCGCGCGCTGAAGTACTCCTCGCCGATGTTGCGGCCACCGACGATGGCGATGCGCCCATCGGCGATCCAGCTCTTGTTGTGCATGCGGTGGTTCACGCTGAAGGCGCGTTGCACCAGCTCAAGCGTGCGGGCGATGCCGCTGCGGTTGCGGAACGGGTTGTACAGGCGAAGCTCGATGTTGGGATGCGCATCGAGCGCCATCATCAGCGCATCCTTGTCCTTGGCGTTCATGTCATCGAGCAGGATGCGCACGCGCACGCCACGTTCGGCAGCGTCGTACAGCGCCTTGGCCATCAGGTGGCCGATCAGGTCGTCGTGCCAGATGTAATACTGCAGGTCCAGGCTGCGGCCGGCATGTTCGGTGATCATCGCGCGGGCGGCGAACGCATCCATGCCATCACTGAGGAAGGCCACACCGGATTGCCCCGGATGGGCGGCCTGCAGGGGCATGATCTGTCGATCGATGGGCGTCTGTGCAGGCTGCAGCGGCAGTACCCGCGACGCATCGCCGCGCGCCTGCGGGGCAAGGTGGTCGGCCAGCAGCAGGCCGGACAGGACCAGCAGAAGCAGGGCGGCGATGATGATCGCGGCGACGCGCAGCAGGCGCCGCCATAGGGGTTTGCGCAGACTCATGACGCCGATGGTAGATCCACACCGCGCGTAGATCCACGCCACGCCTGGAAGTAGATCCACGCCATGCGTGGATGAAGTGCTATCAGTAGATCCACGCCATGCGTGGATGAATCGCCATCAGTAGATCCACGCCATGCGTGGATGAAGTGCCGTGACTCAGAACCGCTCGTCGCTGCCCAGATAGCGCCACTGGCCCACGGCCAGCGGGCCCAGCGCCACCCGGCCGATGCGCAGGCGGCGCACCGCCACAACCTGCAGTCCGGCGGCCGTCACCGCAGTCCTCAGTCCCCTCGCGGTCAGCCCCTTGCCTGCAAAGCGCAGGCGCTGCTCGCTCTGCCAGCTGACCTTGGGGCCGCCGGCTTCATGCTGCAGCCGGGCCATCAGCCACGGGCCACGTTCCGGGCCGCCTTCAGCCACTTCCACCAGGTACTCCTGTTCGGTGCGGCCCAGGTTCCGCTGCAGGTGCGCGAGCACCGCCGGATCCTGGCTGACCACCACCAGCCCGTTGTCGTCGGCCGGCAGCGAGGAGGCCAGCTGCAGGCCGTGGAAGTGCCGCTGCAGCGGACGGATGTCACTGGCATCCAGTTCACTGCGGGTCTCGGTGCGGATCAGCGCGCACAGGGCATCGGCCGGCACGCCTGCCGGTTTGTGCAGCAGCATGCTGGCGCGCTCGGCCTTGCTGTCGCTGGCCTGCTCGGCCACTACGATGCTGGCGCTCTCGTCCACCGGGCGCTGCGGCTGCTCCACCACTTCGCCATCGACGCTGACCCAGCCGCCCTCGATATAGCGCCGCGCTTCACCACGCGGGATGCCGAGCAGGGCGGACAGGCGTTTGTCGAGTCGGGTCGGTTCCATGGCGAAAGGTCGGGCAGGGGGCGCGCAGTGTAGCCGCTACGCCGTTTCAGCGCTGGCCACGGTTGGCCAGCTCGGTCAGGTACAGCCGGGTATCGAACTCCAGCTGCAGGTAATCGGGCTCCATGTGCTGGCACAGCTGGTAGAAGGCCTTGTTGTGGTCAGCCTCCTTCAGATGGGCCAGTTCGTGCACCACGATCATGCGCAGGAAGGCGGCTGGCGCCTGCCGGAACACGGTGGCGATGCGGATCTCGCGACTGGCCTTGAGCCGGCCCCCGTGCACGCGGGAAATGGCGGTGTGGGTGCCCAGAGCGTGTTTGATGACTTCCAGCGTGTTGTCGTAGCAGACCTTGTTGAGCGGGACCGACTTGCGCAGGTAGCGGTCCTTCATGTCCTGGGTGTAGTCGTACAGCTGGCGGTCGCTGCGCACCTCATGCGGGTCGGGGTAGCGCTGCTGCAGCCAGGGGCCGAGCTTGCCCTGTGCCAGCAGGTCGCTGACCTGGGCGACCAGGGGTTCGGGGTAGCCGGTGAGGTACTTCAGGACAGCCATGCAGGGGCGTCGGCGCGTCGGTAGAATGGGGCATCCAGATTACACGCGGTACGTATCGACCATGGCAAAGCCCAACGCGCTGCAGGAACAATTGCTCAAGGCCGGCCTGGCCAAGAAGTCGCAGGCCAGCGCCGCCGCGCGTGAACAGGCCAAGGCCCGCCAGGGCAAGGCCGAGTCGACGTCGGCGGAGGTCCAGCGTGAAGCTGAACGCGCCCGGGCCGAGAAGATCGAGCGTGACCGTGCGCTGGCTGCCGAGCGCAACGCGCAGGCCAAGCAGGCGGAGCGGAAGGCGCAGGCCAAGCAGATCATCAGCGTCCACGCCGTGCCGCACAAAGGCGAGGACGAGTACCGATTCAGCGATGGCGCGGTGATCCGCACCCTGCTGATCGATACCAAACTGCGCAAGGCGCTGTCGGTGGGCGTGCTGGTCATCGTGGCCCATGGCGACAGCTACGCGGTGCTGCCGCGCGCGGCGGCTGAAAAAGTGCGTGAACGCGCCCCGGAAGCCATCATCGTCGACCATGGCACGCCCGGCTCCAGCGCCGAGATCTCCACTGGCAACGCCGAGGACGACGCCTACTACGCGCAGTTCCAGGTTCCCGACGACCTGGTCTGGTAAGGCGGCGCTGAACCGGCCGCAGCGTCCGCCGGGCATGGCCCGGCGCTACCGATTGCGGCGGGGTGTATCGTCCCCATATCAGGCGACACCCCTGCGGAGGATGGCCATGGCTACCGGTTGGGCCGGAGATGGCGCAGTCCAGGACCAGATCGACGCCACCGTCGACGATGCGATTGCCCGCGCGCGGCGCCAGCTGCGCCAGGGCCCGGGACTGGAACACTGTGAGGAATGCGACGCGCCGATTCCGTTGGCGAGGCGTCAGGCGGTGCCTGGGGTTCGGCTGTGCGTGAACTGCCAGCAGGCGCACGACGAAGAGGAACAGGCGCAGAGTGGCTACAACCGGCGCGGTAGCAAGGACAGCCAGCTGAGGTGAAGGGGGTCGGCAGGGCTGCGCCCTGCACCCGCCGAGGCAACGTCAACTTCAACGTCAAAAGCGGGCATTCCATGGGAAGGCGGGACGGTGTGGGTAGGCAGGACACGCCGTAAACCCTTCCATGGGGGCTCGATGGCGCCATCCATGGCGCCAACGGTCCTGCCTACCCACACCGCCCCACCTCTGACAGATTGCCGCGATCGGGTAGATCCCACCGTGCGCGGATGAATCTCCATCGAAATCGAAAATTTCGATATCGGATCGAAGAGCATCCACGCATGGCGTGGATCTACGTGTCGACCAAGGTCGACACCTACCAACAGCAGCGGGAACCTGTCGAAGGCGGGGCACTGTGGGTTTGCGGGGTGTCAGCCGCATGGATGCGGCTGCCAAGCCCCCATGGACGGGTTCACGGCGTCCCCGCAAACCCACAGTGCTCCGCCATCCCACAGGAACCCAGCTTTTGACGTTGAAGTTGACGTTGCCTCGGCGGGTGCAGGGCGCAGCCCTGCCGACCAACCCAACCTCAGCCGTCGCCCTGGATGCCGCCGGGCGCCTGCGTCGGGTCGCGCCAGCGGCGCACCGTGCGCTGGAAGAACAGGTTGTTCGGCAGCTGCAGCACCGTGCCCTCGTGGCCGTCACCGGTTTCCTGCAGCGTGGTGTAGATCAGGTTGACGTCGATCACCCGGCCCTTCAGCCCGGGCTTTTCGCCGTTCTCCAGCACTTCGATGTAGTCATGCAGGCGGAACGGTCGCGTGGTGAAGATCAGCAGCGTGCAGAAGATGTTGGACAGCACGCTCCAGGCCGCGAAGAACGCCACCGCACCCACCGCTGCGAAACCGGTGAAGGCCGTCCACAACACCGAGGGGGATGCGCCGAGCAGGCTGAGGATGTACAGCACCGCGCTGAAATAGACCACGAAACTGGTGATCCGGCGCGCGCCCATCACCATTTCCGGTGGCAGCGTGTAGTGGTCGGCGAAGCGGCGGATCAGGCGCCGGCCCAGGACCCGCAGCAGCCAGGCGGCTAGCAGGGTGATCAGGATCTGCAGGGCGATCCCGATGTCATGCAGCCAGGGGTGGGTCCAGGCGGGCAGGTGGTCCTTCAGCGACAACATCATGGGGCGACAACGTGTGACGGAAACGGGGCTTGATGTTACCCGGCGCGTGTCGACGTTTCGACCGCCTGTGCCCAGGCAAGGCAGACAAGATCCTGTTTGTGCTGCTGCAGGCAGGCGCGGCCGCTCTCGGCACGCCAGTGCAGGGATACGCCAAACGCCTGCAGCAGCATGCAGGCCACGATCGCCAGCAGGGCGGCGCAGGAAGGACTGGACATGGGAGGCTCCTGGCCGGGAAGGCCTGCGGGGGACCTGTGATGGATGCAGCCAGCCGCGAAAAGGTTGCAAGCGGAAAGCGCGTCGGCAGATCTAAACCTTTTTCCGGCTGGCCGCATCCAACGGATATGCTCGACACCACCATGCCCGCGCCGCCTGCCGCCACCGACGCCGTCGACGAAACCGCCTTGGTGCGTGCGGCGGCGGCCGGCGATACCGCTGCCTATGAACTGCTGTATCGGCGGCATTCGCCGCGCGTGTTTGCCTCGTTGTGGCGGCTGTGTGGCGGCCAGCAGGCACGCGCCGAGGATGCACTGCAGGAGGCCTTCCTGCAGGCATGGAAGGCACTGCCGGGCTTCCGTTTCGAGAGCAGCCTGTCCACCTGGCTGCATCGGTTGGGGGTCAACGCCGCGTTGATGGAACTGCGCGGCCGCGCCGCCGGGCATGACCACGACAGCCTGGACGACGTTGACGGTGGCCTACCGGAGATGGCAGTGCACGATGGTTGCGCCGGCACCGAACGCGATCTGGAACGCGCGTTGGCGACCCTGCCGCCGCGCGCACGTGCGGTACTGGTGCTGCACGATATCGAAGGCTGGAAACACCATGAAATCGCCGGCCAGCTGCAGATGGCGGTCGGTAGTTCCAAAGCACAGCTGCATCGCGCGCGTGGCCTGCTGCGCGCGCGCCTGGGAGACATGACATGACTACGCACGACCCCGATCACGACCTGCTGGCGCGCCTGCGCGCCCTTCCCACTGAACGCAGCACACCGGCCGATGGCTGGGAACGCCTGTCCGCGCGGTTGCCCCCCCGCGAGCCGGTTGCCGCGCAGGTGCCTACGGACAATGTGGTGGCGTTGCCACTGCGCACCCGTCGACGCTGGTGGGTGCCGGTTGGCGCGGCGCTGGCGGCCAGTCTCGCGCTCTACGCGGTGGCGCCGTGGCGGCATGCACCCGAGGCGCTGCCTGCACCCAGTGGCCTGCAGCTGCAGGCCGATGCGATGACCGAACAGTACCGGCAGGCCGTGGCGTCACTGCCTGATGGCACTGCGCCGGAGTGGCAGCCCGCGCTGCATGAACTGGATCGCAGTGCGGAACAGATCCGCGCCGCGATGGCGCAGGACCCGCGCGCGCCGCACCTGCTTGGCCAGCTGAAGCGGACCTACGCGCTGCGGCTCGAACTGACCCGGCAGGCGGCCCAGGCCGCCACCGGTCTGACAACCTGAGGAGACCCCCGATGCGAACCCTTTTACCTTTCTGCGCGGCCCTGCTGCTGGTGCCCGCCATGGCGCTGGCCGATACGCGCGTCGATGAACGCCACAATGTTGCCGCGGGCGGCCGCATCGAACTGAGCAACATCGCCGGCAAGGTGACTGTGCGCGGCTGGGACCGCACTGATGTGCAGCTCACCGGCACGCTCAGTGACGGCCTGCAGCTACGCCAGGAAAAGAGTGCCAACCGGGTGCGCTGGGAAATCGAGTATCCGCGACGCGGCAACAGTGGTGGCGCCACCCTGACCCTCAACGTGCCGCGCTCGGTGGAGCTGTTGCTGAGCACGGTCAGTGCCGACCAGGACATCAGTGGCGTTGATGTGCGGCGCCTGCAGGCCGATACGGTCAGCGGCAGCCTGAGTGCGTCCGGTCGCAGTGGTGACAGCAAGCTCAACACGGTCAGTGGCAGCGTCAATGCGCGACTGCAGACGCCGAAGATGGACGTGAACACGGTCAGTGGCCGCATCGAAGCCGGCGGCGGCGTGTCGGGCGATATCGGTGCGCAGACAGTGTCCGGCCGGGTCGAGGTCGACGCCGGTCGCGTGCAGCGGCTTGCGGTGGAAACCGTGTCGGGCAGCATCGACCTGTCGGCGGCCGGGCTGGCGCCGGGCGGACGCATCAACGTGGAGTCGGTCAGTGCATCGGTCAGCCTGCGCCTGCCGCGCACGGTGTCGGCACAGCTGTCGGTGAACAGCTTCAGCGGGTCGATCAACAGTGACGCCGGTAAAGTCGAGCGGCCGCGCTATGGGCCGGGCAGCAGCCTGGATGCCCGCCTGGGCAGCGGCGACGGCGATATCCGCGTGCAGTCGCACTCGGGCAGTGTGCAGGTACGCCTGGACCGCTGAGCGCGGTCCGGCAGGCCGCGGCGGCAGCGCCGCCGCGGTCGGGGGTGGGTCAGCTGGCTTTCTTCAGCGCCCAGGTGGTACCGAGAACTTCAATCTTGCCACCGCTCTTGCGGAACGCGGCCAGGTCGGAGGCGATCGAGTCGCTGTTGACCACGGTGCTGGCGGATGCGCCCTTGCGTTCGCTGCGGATGCTGTTGCTGGCCTTCGCGGGGGTCTTTGCCTTGCGGGGCATGGTTGCTCCTGTCAGGTGGAAGGGGAGGAAAGCGCGCAGGACTCAGCCTGGCGCAGGTAGTCCTGCCGCTCGCGGCGGCAGTCGTCGCCGCCCATCGAGAACTGGCGGCAGATCGCCGGGCGCTGCGAATAGATCGTGCAGCGCAGGTGATACGGATCGATCGCCGCGCACCAGCCTTCCTCGTTGCGCGCCATCACGGCACGGCCGTGTGCGTCGCGCGACAGGAACTGGCCGGGCACGTGGTCGCCGGGCTGCAGCAGGACCGGCAACCGGCAACAGACCGCGTCACAACGGCGGCAGTCGATGGGTGCTGGTTCAGCGTCAGGTTGTACGGCCACAGGGGCCTGGCGGGTGCCCAAAGCGGGTCTCGATGGCGGCTCGGGTAGTACGCGGACCATGATCGAGCCAGAGGGCATGGTCGCCAGACCCGCTGGGCGGGGCAGGCTGCACCATGGGTACACACACCGGCGAGGCCAGCGGAAGGTGCAGCGGTTTTCTAGCCGGTCAAGGGTAGCGCAGACCGCGTAACGTTTTGTTAATCCCGGCTGGCTGCCGCCAGCGCGAGGCCCTGGACGACCCCCAGCGAGGGCTCGCCGTGGACCATCCGAGCGCCCGGGAACACCTCGGCAGCGGCCTGCCGCAGGTAGCCGGCGCGGGACATGCCACCGGTCAGGAACACCGCATCCGGGTCGCCGCCGATGTCATTGCGGACCTGGGCGAGCAGTTCGCGGATCTGGGTCAGGTAGCCATGGGCGGCGGCGGCCAGACCGTCGGCGCTGTTGTCCACGTGCAGGTCGCGCGCGATGTAGTCCAGCGTGCTGCGGTGTTCGCTGGCGCCGCTGAGGGCGATCTTGGCGCGCTCGACATCGCGGTACAGGCGGGCGGTGTTGCCGGTGTCCTGCAGTGCCTGCAGGCGCGCGCCCCACGGAGCGTCGACGTTGTCGTAGCTGTGCTGGCGGAACTCGCGCTGGCGGGTCATGTCCTGCACGGTGGCCGCTTCCACGTAGTGGTGTGTGGGCACGCGGGTGATGCCACGGCCGAACAGCGGCATGTAACCGGACAGGCTCAGAGCCAGGTCGATATCGGTACCGCCGCGGGCGATACCCCAGGCGCGGTGGATCCGCGGCGCTTCGCTGCCGCCCACTTCGGCGTGCGCGATATCGGTGGTGCCGCCGCCGATATCGACGATCACCGCCTGGTGCCGATCGCTGCTTTCAGCGTGGTAATGCATGGCCGCGGCAGCGGGTTCTTCAAGGAAGTCGATCTGGTCGAAGCCGGCCTGGCTGGCCGCTTCGCGCAGGATGTCCAGGGCCTGGTCGTTGCCGGCCTCGCCGATCGAGCTGCGGAACTGCACCGGGCGGCCGAGCAGGGCGCTGCGCAGCGGCTGGCCGAGCTGGGCGCTGGCGGTCAAGCGGATGTGTTCGAGGATGTGCGCGGCGATACCGGTGATGGTCTGCCGCGCACGCGGGTGCAGGTTGTAGCCGAGCATGGACTTCGGGCTCTGCACGAGGTTGCCTTCGTGCTCCTCGAAATAGGCTTCCAGCGCGTCGTCGCCATAGACCGCGTTCTGCAGCAGGTCGCTGGCGCTGCGTTCCTTTCCAGCGCGAGCCTCCATCCACTCCCGGCGCAGGGCGCGCAATGCCTCGCGGCGCAGGGCCTGTGGCGTGCGTTCCTGGCCAGCGGCGCGGGCTGCACGGGCGGCGCTGTCGATCAGCTGCTGCAGTTCGTGTTCCTGCCCGGCGTCGAGCTGGAAATCGTCCGGGTCGGGCACCACGCCGGGGAAGTACACGCTGGTGCGGAACTGTTCGGCCTCGCCGAAGCGGATCGGCAGCAGCTTCCCATCCCGCACGATGGCGGCGGCGGAGTTGCTGGTACCGAAGTCGATGCCGAGGCGCATGGGGAGGTCCGGGGACGATCAGGGGCCGCGCACTCTGCTGGAGTTTGCCGCGCGCTGCAAGTTCCGCTGCTTTCCCTGTGCAGGGGCGGGCGAAGCCCCACCCGGACCGGCGCCGGAAAATGAACGAAAAGGCCGGGCGGTTACAATGGCGGCTGTTGATTCATTTTGAGGTACTTGCGATGTCTTCTGTTCCCGCCTGCCCGCAGTGCACCCTGGAAAACACCTATGCCGATGGCGCGCTGTGGATCTGCGCCGACTGCGGCTTCGAGTGGACGGCCGAAGAAGGTGCTGGCTCGACCCTGGTCGTGCGGGACAGCAACGGCAATACCCTGCAGACCGGCGACACCGTCACCGTGATCAAGGACCTGAAGGTCAAGGGATCCTCGATCCCGCTCAAGCAGGGCACCGTGATCCGCAACATCCGCCTTGTCGAAGACGATGCCGAACACATCGAAGGCAACTCGGACAAGATCAAGGGGCTGGTACTGAAGACCTGCTTCCTCAAGAAGGCCTGATCGCGCCTCAGCGCTTGGCCTGCTGCGCCCGCCAGCGGGCCAGGCTGTCCAGCTTGGCCTGGTAGCGAGCCTGCTCCGTTGAACCGCCCAGTTCCCGCGCCCGCAGCATCTCGCGGTCTGCACGCTGCAGCCGGCCGGTCAGGAAATACACCCGCGCCAGGCCGAAGTGGAACTGATGCGCGGTGTCGTAAAGGCGCACCGCTCGCCGGTAGTACGTGATCGCCTTGTCCAGGTCGCCAGCGCGTTCGGCCTGGGCACCCTGCATGTACTGCGCGAACGGATCCTCGCGCTGCGCAGACTGCAGTTTCTTCTGCATGGCCTGCGCCTGCGCGACCATGCCGAGCTTGCGATACAGCGCGCTGGCGTTGTTCAGCGCTGCACTCTGGCGCCCGTCCAGGCGCAGGGCGGTATCCAGCGCGGTGCGAGCTCCCTGGTCGTCGCCCAGGCGGTTGTCGAGCACGCCGATGTTGTTCCACGTCGGCGCGAAACCCGGGTCCTGCGCCAATGCGGCATCGAAGAAGGCACGGGCCCCGCTCAGGTCGCCGTCGGCCAGCTGCTCCGCGCCCCGGTTGTTGTAGTAGTGCGCCAGCGCCCGCTCACGGTCGATCGGCTGCGGCCCATGGCGGTCATACAAGACGTTGCGGTCCAGGTCGACCGTGCCGTAGCGGCCGCCGACATCGACGCCGGCGTTGACGTGGCCGACGTTGTAGACCACGCCCTGATCCTGGTCCTGATACCACGACACCACCTGGCCGACTTCCTGCACCCGCGCCTGGATGCCGGCCTCACGGGCGAGCGTGACGAACAGCAGGGTGAAGGCGAGGCAGTTGGCGCGCTGGTGCTGCCAGATCTCGCTGACGGTGTAGGTCGCATCGGCGTCGTACTGCAGGTCCAGCCCATGTTGGCTGAAGATCATTTCCACCAGCGCCTGCAGGCGCTGGTCACGCGAGTAGCTGCGGCTGATCACCTGCTTCTGCAGCATCTCGCGCATCGCCGGCGGGATTGCGAGCACCTGTTCGGGCGTCGGCACGCTGGCGGCAGTGACCTTTACGGTGGAGATGGTCGGAATGGCGGGCGCGGGGGTCGGAGCATCCTGCGCGGACAGCGCTGGCGCGCCGAGCGCGGCCAGTGACAGGAGAAAGCATCGAGCGGCAAGACGGCGCATGACGGTTTCCGGCAGCGGCGGGCGCTCCCGCCTGCGGCCAGTGTAGACCTGCATGTGGCGGTCCGCATCCACCGGCGATCAGCGCGCCGCTCATCCACAGCCGGTGTGGACCAGCGCGCAACAAACCTGTGGACAACCGCCTACGGGCCTTGCCTGGCGCGGCGCGTGAACTGCTGGTGAAAAAACAGCCAACTTGCCCGGCGGTGCCAAGGGCGGGATCATCCACGCATGGACTTCGCCCCGCTGACCCTCGCTCCCGCGCATTGGCAGGCACTGCAGGATGCCTATGCGACGCCGCCGCGCGCCTATCACCACTTCGGCCACGTACGCGCGGTCCTGCAGCATTGCCAGGCGGTTGCCGAGGGGCCGGGTTGGCAGCAGCCGGCCGAGGTCTATCTGGCGGCGCTGTACCACGATGCGATCTACCAGGCCGGGCGCAAGGACAACGAGGCAAAGTCGGCCGTGCTGGCCGTGCAGGCCATTGCGGCCTCACCGGAGCTGGCATCGGTGGACGCCGGCCGGGTCGAACAGTTGATCCTGCTTACCGCCCGCCATGGCGAGCTGGGACCGACCGATGTCGATGCCGAAGCCGCGTTGTTCCTGGACTGCGACATGGCGATCCTGGCGGCGCCGGAAGCGGTGTTCTCCGCCTACGACCGCGGCGTGGCCGAAGAATACAAAGGCGTGGTGCCCGGCTTCCTGTACCGCGCCGGGCGCCGCCGCTTCCTGCAGGGCCTGCTGCGCGCGCCGCGGATCTTCCTCAGCGACTTCTTCGACCAGCGGCTTGATGCTGCCGCGCGGGCCAACCTGCGCCGCCAACTGGGCGCCTGAGCGCGCCGCTACACTATCCACCTGCAACCGCGTGGTGTTGTTTCCAGCCGTGACCGTCTCCGATACCCCCGCCGATCCCCGTCCGCTGCCGCCGGAAGAACCCGGCCTCAACGAATGCTGCGGCAGTGGCTGCCCGCTGTGCGTGCTGGACCTGTACACCGAGGAGCTGCAGCGTTACCGCAAGGCGCTGGCTGACTGGAAGGCACGGCATCCGGACGCCGATCCATGAGCCGTGCCCGTCCAGCCGCGATGCTGGCGCTGGTGGCACTGCTGTTGTTCGTGGCGACCGCGTTGTGGACGCAGTTCGCGCGTGCGGATCTGGATTGGGTAAAGGCCACCCTGAGCCTGTACCTGCATGGGCCGTGGGGCCTGGCGCTGCGCACGGCCTATTGCCTGCTGGCACTGGCCATCGCCGTGCTCGGCATCGCGTTGTATCGGTACAGCGTGGGGCCGCGGCGCAGCGCAGCGGCACCGTTGCTGTTCTGCGTGGCTGCCGGCGGCTTGGCCACCGTTGCCATCGGTGACAGTTGGCTGCCCGCGGCAACGCCGTTGCTGGCGCCGCTGATCCATGGGCTGGCCGCCAATACCGCCTTCCTGTGCGCCAGCGTGGGCATGCTGCTGCAGGCCTGGTACCTGCGCCGCGAGCCTGGCTGGCAAGGCAATGCGGCGCTGCTGTGGGGCTGGGCATGGCTGGCCTTCGTGCTGTTGTGGATGCACGTGCTCTGGCGCGGTGGCCCACCGCGCGGGTTGGGGCAGAAACTGGTGATCGCGGTGATCGTCGGCTGGTTGATCTGGCTGGCGGTGGCGCTGTATCGCCGTGGCCGCGCCACCGGCACCCGCTGAATCGACCACCTGCTGTGTTGCGGGACGCCTGTACCGGTACGTGCCGTGCACGCAGCGGCGGCGTATCGTGTGCGCATTCCAACGGGATGCGAAACGATGCGTGCAGGGCTGGGCAGGGCGATGGGGCTGGTGTTGGCGTTGGCGGCGTTGCCAGCGATGGCCGCTGTGCAGCAGGTCAGCCACGGACGCTTCGATCAGGTACCGGTGCATGTGCCGGCCGGGGCGCCACAACGGGTGGTGATCTGGTTCCATGACGGTGCTGATGCCGGCCGCAGCCCGATCGAAGCGCTGCGTGCCGATGGTGCGCTGGTCGCATCGGTGGATGTGGCCCACCTGCGCGGCGTGCTCAAGCGCGAAGGCAACAGCAGTTGCGCGTTCGGGGCGGGCGATGTCGAGAATTTCTCGCGTTGGGTGCAGGCATTCCTGCATCTGCCGGGGTATCACCTGCCGTTGGTTGGCGGCAGCGGCGAAGGCGCCGAGCTGGCCTATGCGCTGGCAGCACAGGCCGACACCCAGGTCTTTGCCGGCCTGTTGACCTCGGGTTTCTGCCCGGCCCACACGCACGAACGCATGGTCTGCGGCGATGGCGTGAAGCACGACCGCCTGCAGCCCAGTGAACTGAATTTCCCATGGTTGAACGCGGCCGGTGCACCGGGGTGTTCAACCAACAGTGCAGGCCCGTTTGTGCAGCAGGTTGCGATGGCCCGTGAATTCAAGCGCACCGTCGCCGGCGATGCGACACCGGGGCTGGTGGCAGCGGCGCGGGTGATCGGTGCGCAGGCCGGGGTCGCGCTGGCACCGCCGCCGGATGCCCTGAAGGGGCTGCCGGTAGTGGAAGTGCCGGCGCAGGGCAGCGGTGACACACTGGCGGTGTTCGTTTCCGGCGATGGCGGCTGGGCCGGCCTGGACAAGGACGTAGCTGGTGCCCTGGCCGAACATGGCGTGGCGGTGGTTGGCCTCGATTCGCTGCGTTACTTCTGGAGCGAACGCACGCCGCAGGGATTCGCTGTCGATCTGCAGAAGATCATCGGCCACTACCGCCAGCAATGGCAGCGCGACAAGGTGATGTTGATCGGTTTCTCGCAGGGCGCCGATGTGCTGCCGGCCACCATCAACCAGCTGGATGCAGGCACCCGCGCCAGCCTCGAGCGCATCGTGCTGCTGTCGGTGGGCAAGAACGCCGACTTTGAATTCCATGTCAGCAACTGGCTGGGCGGCGGTGGCGGCGGTCTGCCGATCGCGCCGGAAGTAGCCAAGCTGCCGGCGGATAAGACCCTGTGCGTGTACGGCGACAAGGACGAGTACGCGCTGTGCCCCGATCTGCCGGGCAACGATGGCGTGCACAAGGTCAAATTGCCGGGTGACCATCACTTCGGCGGCGACTACGATCGCTTGGCCGAGGTGATCCTCAAGGGCGGCGCGTAGGCCCCTGGTAGACGCGACCTTGGTCGGCGCTGCGGCTTGGACCATCACGGAAGGGAGCGTGTCGACCAAGGTCGACACCTACCGGGCGGCAGGTAGCGCCGGGCCATGCCCGGCGGATCGTGACCTCAATTCCGCCGCGGGTCCAGCGAGATCAGGCGCGTGGCATCCAGCAGCGCGGCCGGCAGGTGCATGCCGCCGGGCGCGGCCAGGTAGCGCGGTCGCCACTGCGGATCGAACTTCGACTTGAACCTGCGCAGGCCGCTGAAGCCATAGAAGCGCTCGCCATGCCGCGCGAGCAGGCCTGCCAGGCGGTTCCAGCGACCGGCGAGGCGATGCTGGGCCAGGCCGGACAATGGCGCCATGCCCAGCGAGAACCGTGCATACCCCTGCGCGCGGCCCCACAGGAACAGCTCGATGAACAGGAAATCCATCGTGCCCTTCGGTGCGTCGCTGACGTGGCGCATCAGATCCACTGACAACTCAGCGCCGGCCGGTGCCTGCCACAGGTTGGCGAAGGCCACGATCCGACCCTCGGCTTCGACCAGGGCGATCGGGAAACGCACCAGATAATCCGGGTCGTAGCTGCCCAGCGAGAAGCCCTTCTCGTCGCCGGACTTGTCGTCCAGCCACGCGTTGGAAATGGCATGCAGGCGTGGCAACAGGGCAGGGATCTCTTCCGCCGGTGCAACGCGGAAGGACAGCCCACCGCGCTTGCCGCGGTTCCAGGCTTGCCGCAGGTCGGCACGCTCACGGCCTTCCAGGCCGAAGTCGTGCAGCGGCACCATGGCCTCTTCACCCAGCTTGACCAGACCCAGCCCGAGATCGAGATAGGTCTGCCAATACGCTTCACCCACCTGGTAGAACACCGGGCGCAGTCCGAGCCGGTCGGCCTCTTCGCGGAAGCGCCAGATCAGTGCGCGCGCCACCTCGGGTGGCCCGACCGGGTCGCCCATCGCGATCAGCGAGCCGCCGTAGCGCTGCATCATCACAAAGCCCTTGTGTTCCGCATCGCGCAGCACCGCCTTGTCGGCGGTCAGCACCAGACAGGCCTGGGTATCGGTAGCGCCTGCCAGCACCGGTGCCAGCGCCTGCAGGGTTGCGTCGTCGGCAGGTGGCAGTGGGCTGCGCGTGCTGTGCAGCAACCGCGCCAGCCCGAACATCACCAGTGCCATCGCCACCAGCAGCAGCGCACGCAGCGCGCGTGGCGCATTGCCGGACACTGCGAACTGCCACCAAAGCTCGTTCTGGTATTCGACATGGCTGTAGGTGAAGAACAGCAGCCAGGTCACTGCCACCAGCACCAGGCCGAGGTTGCGCAGCCATGGCCACGACCAGGCTTCGTCCAGCAGCGCGCCCTGACGATAGAACTCGCGCCGCGCCGCCCACAGCGCCATCGCCACCAGCAGCGCCGACAACGCGATCAGCGGTTGGCCACCGCGAAGCCAGATCGGCAGCGGCGCGATCACGCAGATCGCCATCGCCAGCATCCAGGCCGCGTGGCTGCGGCGGGCCAGGCCCTGGCCGATCAACAGCAGGGCGACACCGCCGAGGCTGCCGATCAGGTGCGAAGTTTCCAGGATCGGCAGCGAGGCATTGATCAAGTGCCGGCGTGGGGTGGGCAAGGTGCCGTCGATGACCAGCGCGGCGCCGACACTGAAGGCGGCCAGCGCGATGATCTGCGGCAACCACGGACGCAGCGCGTACCAACCGGCGCGGGTTGCACCTGCGCTGGCCTGCAGCGGTTGCCGCAGCGCGGGCGCCAGTGCCAGCACGGTTGCCAGCAGCAGCGGCAGCACGTAGTAACTGACGCGGTAGATCAACGCCGCTGCCAGCACCGCAGCAGGCGCCACCTGCGGCAGCAGCTTCAGCAGGCTCCACTCGAACACGCCCAGGCCGGCCGGCACGGTGGAGATCAGGCCGGCCAGCACGGCTACCAGGTACAGGCCGACGAAACCGGGCAGGCCGGTTGGCGTGGAATCCGGCAGCAGCACGTAGAACGCGGCGCTGGCCAGCACCAGCTCGACCACGCTGAGCACGGTGACACCCAGCATGGTGCGTCGGTCGGGCAGCCACAGGCCATGGCCGAAGATGCGGAACTGGCGACCGTCGCGGCCGACCAGGATGAAGGTGGCGGCAAAGGCGATCAGCGCGATGATGCCGACCACGCGCACTGCAGCGGGGTCCAGCGGCAGCGCAAGCGCGGCAGCGGCCGGCTCCATGCACAGCGCCACGCCGATCAGCAGCCATGCGCCGAAGATGAAGCCCAGCGTGCTCATCAGCACCACCTGGCCGATCTGCGCCAGATCCAGGCCGGCACTGCGATAGCCGCGCAGGCGCACGGCACCACCGGTGAGTGCGGCAAAGCCCACGGTCTGGCCCAGGGTGTGGGCGAGGAAGGCGGTGATGCCGATCCGAGCCGGGTGCACGCGGATGCCGCTGCGGCGCAGGCCGATTGCATCGAAGCCGATCAGGCACGCGTAGCTGGCCAGACCGAGCAGCACGGTCAGCGCGATCTGGGCACCGCTGAGCTGGCGGAAGGCCTGGCGGATGGCACGATAGCCGTGCTCATCGAATTCACCGGCCAGCCCGTGCAGGGCCAGCGCCAGGATCAGCAATGGAACGACGATGGTGACGACCCGCTTCCAGGTCGGGGCAGAGGCGGCAGGGACGGAATCGGTAGGGGCGGTCATCGGCGCAAGGGTGCGGCAGTAAGGGCGAGGGCGGTGTCAACGCAGGGCGTCGCGCATCGTGCGCCTGCCAGCGCGGTTTGACCAGCGGTGCGGCTGTGCCGCCGGTGGCGGTATTCAGTGGCCGCACCGCGCACACACTTCCAACGCCGGCTGGGTGAGAATGCAGTTCAGACCACCCGCAGGAGCCACGCCCATGATGGAGCGTTACGACGTCGGACCGCGCATGTCCGAGATGACCGTGTACAACAAGGTCGCCTACCTTTCCGGCCAGATTCCGGAAGACACCAGCCAGGACATCACCGGGCAGACCCGGCAGGTACTGGCCGAGATCGACAAGCTGCTGGCGCTGGTAGCCAGTGACCGCCAGCACGTGCTGCGTGCGGAGATCTTCCTGGCAGACATGGCTGACTTCGAGGGCATGAACAAAGCGTGGGACGAGTGGGTGGTGGATGGCGCGACCCCGGCCCGCGCCACCGTCGAAGCCAAGCTTGCGCATGCCGAATGGAAGGTCGAGATCATCGTTACGGCGGCCGTGCCGTAATGACCGGGCAGGGGGCGGATCCGTTTTCCACTGGGAAAGGGATCTGACCCCATTCGCCGGGGAGGCGACGCTGCGACGCCTGTTACGGCTGCGGTTGTAACCGTGTGCTTGCCTGCGCGCACAAGGCCACGCAGGCCAGCATCAAGCCTTCCATGACGCGGTCGCCGACGTATTCCTCCGGCGCCCCATTCTGCCGGGCGCGTTCGGCGGCCAGCATGACCTCCTGCACCACGCGCAGCCCGGCCAGCGCGCAGTCGGCATCGGCCAGTGCCATGCACCGGCTGGGAAGTTGATGCCGTTCCGGCCACGCTTGGCCATCGGCCGCCGCGCCAGTACCGAAACGCCGCAAGGTCGCAACCAGCGTGGTGGGATCACAGGCTGGTGCCTGTTGCGTGTCCTCGTCGGCGTCTGCCGGGCCGAGGTAAGCGTGCAGATGGGGGAAATCCGATGCGTTCATGGCAAGGCTCCGCGCAGGACAGACGGTAGCCGCCACTCAAAGGTGGCGGACGGAGACGTGGCTCGAAAACCGGTGTCGAACGCTCCGGCTGGCCCGAAGGCCCCCACGCCCCGCCCGCCATAGCCGGCAGACGGATTGCCAGCCGGCGCCACGCGAGGCGACACCGGCTGGCAAGCGTAAACAACGTTCGACAAAACGGGTTTTCGAAGCCCGGCCACCCTTTTTTAGGTGGCTCACCATCTGTAAACCTGCTGCTGCGCAATGCCAATCAGACGAGTTGCATTGATCGCATCATCAAGACGCTTCCAGCATTTTTGCACGCTGTTGAACGGCCTCAAGCGCAGGTGGCGCAAGGGTCGCGAATGATCGAGCAATCTGCGACATGCATCGTGATTCGATAGTTGCCAGTGCACACAGGGCAGGTCGTTTGCGACGAAGGTCCATGACGTCGGACAGATAGTGCGGACCAAGGTCCGCACCCACCAAAAGCCGGGCCACACCATTCAAATACCAAACCCACGCTCCTGCTTCTGCAATTGACGTTGCAGTTGCAGTTGCACCTGCTCGACCGTCCGTGACGGATATCTGTCGAGGGCTGGTGGGCGGGGGCAAGCGGGACCGTTGGCGCCATGGGCCAGGCGCATGCGCCTGGCGGGTTGGGCAGGACGCCCAACCCAGGTCTTGCCGTGTGCGCAGGATAGCGCACACGAGCAAGGCGCCATCGAGCCCCCATGGATGGGTTCACGGCGTGTCCCGCTTGCCCCCGCTCACCAGCCCAGATCATCAAACCCAGGCAGCCGACGCTCCGGCTGTTGCCGTTGCCGTTGCCGTTGCCGTTGCTGTTGCTGTTGCTGTTGCTGTTGCTGTTGCTCTCAGCGCAAAGCGACGCCGCCGCGTCGCAAAAAAACCTACACCAGCACCAGATCGATGCAATCCACCGGACACGGCGGAATACACAACTCGCATCCCGTGCACAGATCCGCAATCACCGTATGCATGTACTTCGCCCCACCGACGATCGCATCCACCGGACACGCCTGTATGCACTTCGTGCAGCCGATGCAGTCAGCCTCCACGATCAACGCCACCTGCGGAGCCTTGTGCTCGCCACGATTGCGATCAAACGGCAGCGCCGGCACACCCAGCACCTGCGCCAACGCCCGCGCACCGGCATCGCCCCCCGGCGGACAACGATCCACACCCACCTCGCCACGGGCCATCGCCTGCGCATACGGGCGACAGCCGTCGTAGCCGCATTGCCCACATTGGGTCTGCGGCAGCAAGCGGTCCAGGCGTTCGGTCAGGGGCGGAATCAGGCTCATGCGTGGCGAAGGCTGCGCGTCGGGTTACTTCAGGGGTTTGCCGCGGTACCAGCGCTCGTGCGCCAGGGCCAGCATCGGACGATCCTCGGCGCTGTCACCGTAGGCATGGATGCGTGTGTAGCGTGCCAGATCGAACTGGCGACGGATGTGCTCGACCTTGCGCGGACCACAATCGCCACCGGCGTAGCGGCCGGTCAGGCGTCCGCTTTCGCTTTCCAGCCGATTGCAGATCAGCTGCAGGCCCAGTTGTTCGCACCACGGCCGCAGGTACAGGTCCAGTGAACCGGATACCACCACCACGGTGTGCTGCTGCGCCTTGTGCCAGCGGATCTGCTCCAGCATTTCCGGACGCACGACATCAGGCAGGAACTCGCGGGAAAAGCCCGCCGCCAGCGTCTCGATGTCATCGGCGTGGCGCTCGCTGAAAGTCAACCGGGTGACCCGTGCGCGGATGCGCTCGGCGGAGATCAGCTTCAGCTTGTAGGCCAGCAGCCATGGGCCGACTTTCCACCACGCCTGTGCCAGCTGTTCGGCGGTGGCCACCCGGCGCAGGAAGCGGCCGTAGGTGTCGCAGGTGGTAACGGTGTGGTCGAAGTCGAACAGCGCCAGTTCCAACGCAGCATCTCCCATCACGGTACCTCCCTTCGCGGTGCTCATGACCGGGCGCGGCCGGGGCCGCGCCCGTGTTGCATCAACGCACCGGCATGCCCGGCTGCGCGCTGCTGTCGGCGTCCAGCAGCGCCAGCGCGCCGCCATCGAAGCCGGCCGACAGGATCATGCCTTCGCTAAGGCCGAAGCGCATCTTGCGCGGGGCCAGGTTGGCGATGAACACCACGCTGCGGCCGACCAGCGCTTCCGGCTCGCCGTAGCTGGCGCGGATGCCGGAGAAGATCTGGCGCTTGCCGAGTTCGCCGGCATCCAGTTCGAAACGCAGCAGCTTGTCCGAGCCTTCCACGAACTCGCACACCAGCACCTTGCCGATGCGCAGGTCGAGCTTGGCGAAGTCGTCGATGCCGATGTAGGCCGGCGCGTCAGCGCTGTTTGCTTCGTCCTTGGCCACCACCGGTGCGGCAGGCTTTGCGGCTTCCACCTTCGCTGCGGGGGCTGCAGCGGCAGCGGTCAGGGTGTCCTTGGAGGCGTCGATCATGGCGTCAATCTTCTTCGGGTCGATACGGGTGAACAGCGGGGTGTATTCGGTGATGCGGTGGCCCAGCAGCGGCTGCGCCAACTCGGTCCAGTCATTCACCGGTGCAGCCAGGAAGGCCTCGGCCTGCGCGGCGGTCGCCGGCAGCACCGGCTTCAAGGCAGTGACCAGCACGCGGAACAGATTCAGGCCCTGGCTGCAGACCGCCTGCAGCTGTGCGTCGGCGCCTTCCTGCTTGGCGATCACCCACGGCTTGACGTCATCGATGTAGCGGTTGGCTTCATCGGCCAGGGTCATGGTCAGGCGGATCGCCGCAGCCGGGTCGTTGCGCTCGTAGGCTTCACGGATCGGCGCCAGGCCATCAACGAAGCGCTGGTACTGCGCTGCGTCGGGCAGCTGCGCGGCCAACTGGCCATCGAAGCGCTTGCTGATGAAACCGGCGCAGCGGCTGGCGAGGTTGACGAACTTGCCGACCAGATCGGCGTTGACGCGGGCGATGAAGTCGCCCAGGTTCAGGTCGAGGTCGTCGACGCCGCCACCGGACTTGGCGGCGAAGTAGTAACGCAGCGCTTCCGGTTCCAGGCCGGCATCCAGGAACGTACGCGCCATCACGAAGGTGCCGCGCGACTTGCTCATCTTCGCGCCATCGACGGTGAGGTAGCCGTTGACGTGCAGGCGGGTCGGCGCGCGGTGGCCGGTGCCATGCAGCACCGCCGGCCAGAACAGGCCGTGGAAATTGACGATGTCCTTGCCGAGGAAATGATGCAGTTCGGTGCTGGTGCCGGCGCGCAGGTGCGCTTCGAAATCCTCGCCGATCTTGCCGCACAACGTCTGGAAGCTGGACAGGTAGCCGATCGGCGCGTCCAGCCAGACGTAGAAGTACTTGCCCGGCTGGCCGGGAATCTCGAAACCGAAGTACGGCGCATCGCGCGAGATGTCCCACGCACGCAGGCCACCTTCGGCATTGAGCCATTCACCGAGCTTGGCCTTCACGCCGGGCAGGGCGACATCGCCGGCCAGCCAGTCGCGCAGGAAGCCGTCGAAGTGGCCGACCTCGAAGAAGAAGTGCTCGGAATCGCGCATTTCCGGGGTGGCGCCGGAGATCACCGAACGCGGTTCCTTCAGGTCGGTCGGCGCATAGGTGGCGCCGCAGACTTCGCAGTTGTCGCCGTACTGGTCGGCGCTGCCGCAGTTCGGGCAGATGCCCTTGACGTAGCGGTCGGGCAGGAACATGCCCTTGGCCGGGTCGTAGAACTGCGCCACGGAACGGCGGCTGATGTGACCGGCCGCTTCCAGCTTCAGGTAGAACGCCTCGGTCAGTGCCTTGTTGGCTGCCGAATTGGTCGAGTCGTAATGGTCGAAGGCGACGCCAAAGGCGGCGAAATCGCGTTCGTGACTGGCCTGGATGTTGGCGATGAAGGCTTCCGGGGTGACCCCGGCCTTCTCCGCAGCCAGCATGATCGGCGTGCCGTGGGTGTCGTCGGCGCACACGAACCAGGCCTTGCCGCCGCTCATTCGACGCGCACGCACCCAGATGTCAGCCTGGATGTAGCCGACCAGGTGGCCCAGGTGCAGCGGGCCATTGGCGTAGGGCAGGGCGGTGGTGACGAGCGCGGTACGGGTCATGGTCACGGGGTGCAGCCAGGGGGAACCGGGGATTATCGCATGCCCGCAACGCGGTGACCCGGCCGGAGCCGGGTCACTGGGGGCCGTGCAGGACCGGTGCGCTTACTCGCGCACCCAGGTCTGCGTGCGGCAGATGAAGGCGATGCAGCCGGCCACATCCAGCTTGGTGCCACCGGACTGGAGTTCCAGCTTGGACTTGTAGGTCTTGCCGTTGCCCGGGTCGAGGATGGTGCCGCCGGACCACTTGCTGGTGCTGCCCTTGTCCTGGGCCAGGTTCCAGAGGATGGTCATGCCGCGCACCGGCTTGTTCTTGTTGGCGCCTTCGCAACCGTCGCAGACCGGGTTCGGGCCCTTGTCCGAATGCAGGATCTCGACCACCCGGCCGGTCAGCGTGCCGTTGGCGGCCTGGCTGATCTCGACGATCGACTTCACCTTGCCGGTCTTGTCGTCGATGGTCTTCCAGCGGCCGGCGGCACTGTCGGCGGCCTGCGCGGAGAGCGCGGCCAGGCACAGCGGCAGCGCCAGCAGCAGGGTCTTGAAGGTCTTGCGCATGGTCCCCTCCCAGGGTTTATTCCGGCACGATGCCGGTACGGGTCGACTGTATACCCATTCGCCGGGGTATGGGGAAGAGGGGGCTCGGCCGGGCTGCGCCCGGCACCTGCAACGGCAACGTCAAAAGCAACGGCAACAGCGGGCGTTCCGTGGGATGGCGGGTTGGCTCCGGTGGCGGGGGACGCCGTGAACCCATCCCTGGGGGCTTGGCCGCGGCATCCATGCCGCGGACACCCCCGCAACCGGACCCACCGCGCCTTCGACAGAGTCCTGCGATCTGTCGGAATGGCATGGCCTGCTGTTGGTAGGTGTCGACCTTGGTCGACACTTGGATCCACGCCATGCGTGGATGAGACGACCGTAGAGGCGATGGGGTCAGATCCCTTTTCCGAGGGAAAAGGGATCTGACCCCGGGGTCCTCAACCGACTTCGTACAACTCCAGCGGCAGGTCGTCGGGGTCGGCGAAGAAGGTGAAGCGGCGGCCGGTGTATTCGTCTACGCGGATCGGTTCGCAGGCTACGCCGTGGCTGGCCAGGCGTTCGATGAATGGTTCCAGCGCAGCCACCCGGAACGCGAGGTGGCGCAGGCCCTGGGCTTCGGGGCGGCTTGGCCGTGCGGGCGGCGAGGGGAAGGAGAACAGTTCCAGTTGGCCGCCATCGGGCAGGGCGAGGTCCAGCTTCCATGAGTCGCGTGCGGCGCGGTGGTTCTCGGCCAGTATGCGCAGGCCCAGCACGCGCACGTAGAAGTCTCTCGAGCGCGCGTAGTCGCTGCAGATCAGTGCGGCATGGTGGATGCCCAGCAGGCCGGTGGTATCGGGGGTCATTGCAGGGTGTCCAGCCAGCGCTGGGCGATCTTCAGCGCCAGCGGATAGGGTTCGGGGGCGTTGCGGTTGCTCAGTACGACCACGGTCAGGCGTTTGTCCGGGTAGCGCAGGATAACGTTGCGGAAGCCGATGCTTTCGCCGCTGTGCCACTGCATGCGGCCGTTCAAGCGCCAGCCGAAACCGTAATGCGGCACGTCCGCTTCGGTGGTGGCGGTGGCTGGGCTGAACATCGCCTTGCGTGATGCGGCTGACAGCAGGCGGTTGTCATAGAGGGCTGCGTCCCAGCGGGCGAGGTCGTCCAGCGAGGCGTAGATGCCGCCGTCGCCGAGTACGGCGCTGGTCGTGCTCTGGTCGGTGCGTTGCCAGTGGCCGCCGACCTCGCTGTAGCCATAGGCACGCTGCGCCACCACATCGACACCGTCCTGGTGGGCGACGGTATGCGCCATGCCCAGCGGCTGGAAGATGCGCTGCTGCAGGAAGCTGGCAAAACCGGTGCCGGCGGCACGGCCGACGATCAGTGCCAACAATGCGTAGCCGCTGTTGCTGTAGCGGTACTGCGTACCGGGTGCGAAGGCGAGCCGATCTTCGCGGGCCAGAAGGGCCAGCACATCGGCATCGTGCACCTGCCGGGTGTCGGCAGGGTCCATCAGGTCTTCGTAGTCCAGCAGGCCACTGGTGTGTGACAGCAACTGCCTCAAGGTGATGGCGGCAGCTGCGGGCGGCAGCTCCGGCAGCCAGCGCCGCGCCGGTTGGTCCAGCGCAAGGCGGCCGTCCTCGACCAACAACAGCACGGCGGCGGCAGTGAACTGCTTGCTGACCGAGGCCAGGCGGAAGTTGCTGGCCGGTGTCACCGCGCTGCCATCTTCGACCACGGCCAACCCGTAGCCGCGGCGGAATACCGGTTGCCCGTCGTGCAGCACCAGCACTGCCGCGCCCGGCACCTGGCCGTCGTAGGCCTGCATCAGTCCATCGATGCCTGCATCCGGCGGCACCACCGGTGCCGCCGCCAGCGTGATCGACGGCAGCAGGGCGAGAACGGTGGCACACAGCAGGGCGGCAGGGCGCATGGCAGCTCCGTGACGCTCAGGGCGCGGGCGCAGGTGTTGCAGCCGCCGGCTGGGCCAGCCAGCGTTCGATCTTGTGGTCCAGTACATCCAGTGGCATCGAACCGTCCTTCAGCACTTCGGCATGGAAGCGGCGCAGGTCGAACGCTGCACCCTGGCGTGCCTTGGCCTTGTCGCGCAGCGCGATGATCGTGGTCAGGCCCGCCACGTTGGACAGTGCCTGACCAGGCTGCGCCATGATCCGTTCGACCTCGGCGTTGGCGTCGTCACTGCTCATTTCCACGGTCTTCTGCAGATAGGTCACGGCCTGCTGCTTGCTCCAGCCCTGCGCATGCACGCCGGTGTCGGCGACCACGCGCGCGGCGCGCAGCAGGCGCGAATACAGATAGCCGATGCGGTCGTACGGATCGGTGTACGCGCCGAGGTCTTCGCCGAGGGTCTCCGCATACAGGCCCCAGCCTTCGACGAAGGCGAGGTCACCGCCGAGGCGGCGGAAGCGCGGCAGCTTGGTCAGTTCCTGCTGCAGGCCCAGCTGCACGTGGTGGCCGGGAATGGCTTCATGCAGGTACTGCACCGGCACGTTCCAGCGCTTGCGGCTGGGCAGGTCGCGGGTGTTGACGAACAGTACGCCGGGTTGCCCCGGGGGCGACGGCTGGTAGGAGGCTGCGGCGGCGGTCATGGCACGCTCCGGTTCCACTGCATGGATCTGCAGCGGCGCCTTCGGCAGGGTGTCCAGTACCAGCGGCAGGCGTGCATCGACCTGCTGCTGCACCTGCCGGTAGCGGTTGAGCAACGCGTTGGCGTCGCTGTACTGGAACTGGCGGTCGTTGCGCATGCTGCGCAGCAGCTTGGCCTGCGAACTGCGCAGCTTGCCATCGCGCATCACCGTGGTGATCTGTGCCTGCAGCTCCTGCACACGCTGTTCGCCCAGCGCGTGCAGCTGCGCGGCGGTCTGCTGGCTGGCGGTGGTCTGCACGATCAGGTTGGCGTACCAGGCCTGGCCATCGGGAAGGGCGCCCAAGCCGCTGCTGCTGCGCGTGGCGGGCAGGTATTCGGTGGCGATGAAGCCACGCAGGGCGCGGTAGGCCGGCATGATGCGCAGTTCGATCATGCGCTTGTACTCGGCGCTGATACGCGCCTTGTCTTCGGCGGAGATGGACTCCGGCATGGTCCGGATCGGCGACCAGAAGATGCTCTCTTCGGCGGTCGGCTTGATCACCGCGTCCAGCTGCGGCAGGACCTTTTCCATCAGGTCGCGCGGCTGCACCACGCCGGCCTTCATGCCCTGGCGCATGTTGGCGATGGCCTGGTCGAACAGATCGGGAATGCCCAGCGAGCGTCGCGACCAGGTGTCGTAGTCCTTGGCCGTGTTGAACGGCTGCGCGCCGGCACCGGCGCCGAGGATGGCCATGATGCTGCCGACGTTGTAGTACTGGCTGATCGGCATCATCCAGCTCGGATAGCGTTCGGCGGCCAGCGAGGCGCGGGCATCGCGCACGAAGATCTCGTAGCTGAGCAGGTCCTGCCCCTGCAGGCCGTCGCTGCCGATCTTCTCGACCTTGCCCAGCCATTCGGTGGTGAAGTCGTGCGATTGCTGGCGCCAGGCGGCGGACAGGATGTTGGGTAGCTGGTCGTTGTAGCGCGGCTCGCCCTGGAAGGTCGCCTGCAGCGGGTTCAACCGCATGGAGGCATCCCAGTATTCGTCGTACAAGCGCTCCAACTGCACCTGCTTGGGCACTGCGCGGGCCGGGGCGACCGGACGCGGCGCGGCGCGGCGCGCCGAACTGCCGCGGGCCGGCGGGGTGGCACGTGTGCCGGCGCGCGCCTTCGGCTTGCCCGCCTGGCGGGTCTGCGCGGCGGCGGGGCGGCTGCCCTTCTTCTTCGCTGCTTCGGCCGGCGGAACGGCGCTGAACAGGAACAACGCGGCGATGGCGGCGGCCAGGACGCGGGGGGAATACGGCATCAAGAAGCTTCCGTGGAACACAGACCGTGGAGCTTGCACGATCCGCGCGCGTACGGCCAGCGTGAGGGCGCAGTCAGCTTGCGCGCCGCTGGGGCTTCAGTCAGCCGCGGCTGCGGCGCGCAGGTCGGCGGCGCGGTGTTCGCCCAGATAGCGGGTGATTGCACGCCGCATCAGGTACAGCAACGGAATCAGGGCGATCGCAAAGCCCATCTTGTAGACATAGTTGACACTGCTCACCGCCAGGAACAGCGATGTCGGCCAGTGCTGCGGGCCGAGCACGAAGGCGATCCAGATCACCACGAAGCTGTCCACCAGCTGCGAGACTGCGGTGGAACCCGTTGCACGCAGCCATACATGGCGCTCGCCGGTGGCCTGGCGGATGCGATGGAACACCGCCACGTCGATCAACTGGCCGAACAGGAACGCCACCAGCGAGCCGGCGATGGTCCACATGCCCTGTCCGAACACCGCCGCGAACGCGGCCTGGTAGTCGGGCACGCCGTGGGCATCCATCGAGGTCACCCACCAGCTGGCCGGTGCCAGCGAGATCGCGGCGAAGGCGAACAGGAAACCGTAGGCGATCAGCACCACCGCCAGCCACGAGATGAAACGCACCCCGCGCTTGCCGAAGAATTCGTTGATGGTGTCGGTCATGATGAACACCACCGGCCACAGCAGCGTGCCGGCGGTGAAGCTCAACGAGCCGGTCTGGCCGAACAGGTTCCAGTTCAGCGGGTCGATGCCGAGGGTGTCTTCCAGGGCGAAGATCTTCACCCCGATCAGTTCGGCCAGTACGGCGTTGCCACAGAAGAACGCGGCCAGCACGATGAACAGCAGGACCGCGCGGTCCTGCAGCGGGCGCGCGTGCGACGCCTCGCTCATTCGGAACGATCGCCAGCACGGGTGAACGGAACGCTGGAGGGCGCCACTGCACCGCCGGAAATGATGAAGCTCATCGCCTGGTCCACCGTCCAGTCAGTCGGGGTGAGCAGTTCGACGGGCACGATCTCCAGATAGCCCGAGGTCGGGTTCGGCGTGGTCGGTACATAGACGGCCGCCAGTTCGCGGTCGGTGCCCTGTTCCTTGATGACCCGGGTGACCAGGCCGACCGATTTCATGTCGCGATGCGGGAAGTCGATCAACACCACGCGCTGGGTACTGCCCGGCTCGGTCTGCAGCATGTCCAGCAGCTTCTTGGCGCTGTCATAGATGATGCTGGCCAGCGGGATGCGCTTGATGATCGCACCGACCCAGCGCAGCAGGCGCTGGCCGACCACGCGGCGGCTGGCCACGCCCACCGCCAGGATCACCAGCAGGGTGGCCAGCAGGGCGATGGTGTTCTGGATCCATTCGGCGCGGACCCAGCCGAGGTAATGCGGGAAGTTGGTCGCGATCTGTTCGGACAGCGGCACCACCAGCGGGCTGGAGATGCCCGACAGCAGCACGAACACGAATTTGACCACCACCCAGGTCAGCCAGATCGGCAACAGGGTCAGCAGGCCGGTCAGGAACAGGCGCTGCAGGGAGGGGCGGGGAACCAGGGCGGGGGCTTCGAGCGACATGCGCGCATTGTAGCGGTCGCGGCCACTCGTTTACGCTGTCCGTTGGCGGTGCAGGCCATACAGGGAAAGGATACCGTGTTGAGGATGCTGCGGTGGTTGAGCTGGGCAATGCTGGGTCTGCTGGTGATGGCCGTCGCGGCATGGCTGCTGTCGAGGTACTGGCCGTTGTCGGCCGCCCAGCGGGAAGACAGGCGTCTGCTTGAGGCCGTGCAACCCAACGAAGGTCGCAACGGCTTCGCCCTGCTGTGGACGCTGCCCTTCGATGGGCTGGACCAGGCCCAGCGCGAGGCGGCGTTGGCCGAAGATCTGCGGCGCTGGCAGGCCTCGCCGTCGCAGGCGTCGCACACGTCGTTGCTGGCGGCCGCGCATGCACCGTTGAAGCTGGATGGGGCAGGTCGTTGTGCCGTCGGGCCCGTCGGCTGCCTGGCACAGGTACGCGCTGATCCGCAGCGCTTCGCTGACGCCCACGCCGGGCATGCCGGCCTGCACGAGCGACTGGCGCGGATGGCGGACTACGATCGTTTCGATTCCCCGTTCCAGCCCTTCGAAAGCGAACTCCTGCCACTACCGGCGTACACGCCGCTGTTGGATGGCGCCAGTGCGCAGGCACTGGCCTATCTGCAGGGCGATGTTGCCGGTGCCGTCGAGGCAGGCTGCAGATCGGTTCAGTTCGGGCGGCGGATGATGCGCACCGGCAGCACGCTGGTGGACAGCATAATGGGTGCCGCCGTGGTGAGGATCCATGCCGCATTGCTGGGTGACATGCTGGTCGAGCAATCACCGGATTACGTGCTGCCCGTCTCCTGCGAGGTGGCGCTGCAGCCGCTGGACGCCGACGAGCAGAGCCTGTGTCATGCGATGCAGGGCGAATTCGCGATGAACAAGGCCGCCATCGAGGCGTCCACGCAGACAGCAGGCAGCCGCCTGCTGCTGGATCGCGATCACACCCTGGCCCGGATCGCCGGCAATTTCGGCTGGGCATGCCGCCCTGCTGCAGTGAAGGCGCTGGCAGCCGATGTCCCGCTCCTTGCCCCGCCACCGCCCCGATGGGAAGTGGGCTGCGTGGCCAATCCGCTGGGATGCACATTGAGCGCCATCGCCGGGCCGTCCCACGCACAGTACGCGACGCGCAGCCAGGACGCAGCGGCGATGATCCGCCTGCTTGGCGCGCAGCGCTGGCTGCGGCAACAGCCCGGGCCACCCGCCGAGGCACTGGCGCGATTGCCGGCGCAGTGGCGTTCGGACACCCGCACGCCACAACTGTCTGCCGACGGTCGCCACCTGCAGGTACTGCGGCGCGGACCGGCGCGCGAAGGCGAGGGCCCGTATCTGTCGATGCCCTTGCGGGCTGACTGACCCGGGCTCAGTCGCTGTCGCCGAGCGGTATGAACGCCCAGCCATCGCCAACGCTGTCCAGCGTCCAGCGCCTGCGGTCACGCAGGGTCTGCCAGCGCACCTGTTCCTTGTCGTCCTGCATGCTGCCCTCGGTCAGCTTCACCTTGCCGGTGGAGAAGTTCACGCTGAGGCCTTCGGTCTGTCCGGAATTGCGCATCATCGAGTCGCGGTCGTAGCCGATCAGCGCGAAGGCGCCTTCCTGCCAGCGGAACGTGAATGTGGTGGTGCTCGTCGACCAGCTGCCCGCGCTGGAGAACGAGTACAGCCCCACCCGCAGTGCGCCGCGCTGGATCGACACGCCGGTGCCTTCGGCCAGCGCATCGCTGAGCACGGGCGAGTCCGGGCGTGGAATGAGCGTGTGGTTCTGCGCTGCCAGCACGTAACCCGACGGTCGCGCAAAGGCAATGGCGAGGATGCGCGGGTTGCTGTCATACGGCGAAGGCCCGAACCCATCGTGCTCGATGATGTTGCGCGGGTCCTGCTGGCGCAGCACCAGCGCAAGGTCGGCGCGGCCATCCTGGTCGAGGTCGCCTTCAATCCGGTATTCCAGCGCCCAGCCGGCCGGTACGAAAGCCTCGGCCGTAGCGGCGTGCGCCGGCAGGGTGGGGTAGCGCACCGGCGGCACATCCAGTGCGGTGGCGGCAACGGGCAGGGCGGTCAGCGCCGCAGCAAGGACGAAAAGGCGCATTGCAGCCTCCATGGCAGGGCTGCAGAGGATAGCGGGGCGCCAGCCGGCCTGCTTTACCGTGCGTGTGGCTTCAAGCGCACATAGACCTGCTTGCGTACCTGCGCAACGACCTCGCCGGCTTCGTCGACCACGTCGTTGCTGAACCAGCGCAGCACTTTGCCGCCGCCGGCCGCCTCGACACGCAGTTCATCCAGCAACGCATCGTCGATGCGGAACGAGGTGCGTACTGTGCCGCGACCTGGCTTGAGGAAATCGATCGCACCGGCGCGATCCCAGACGTAGTAGTCACGGCCCAGGGTGTGCATCAGGCCCAGCATCCAGAACGGATCGGTCATCGCGAACAGGCTGCCGCCGAAGTGGGTGCCGACGTAGTTGCGGTTCCAGGGACGCAGGCGCAGTTCCACGTCGATCTGCCGGTAGTCCGGGGTGATCCGGGTGACATGGATGCCGGTGAACAGGAACGGTGGCCACAGATTGATGCCGAAGCGGAACGTGCTGGCTTTCATGCGGGAACCGGGCAGGGGGGCGGGGATCCAGTCTAACCATTCGCATGCGTATGTTGTAGCCCGTGGGGGCGTATCAGACCTGCCGGGCGCTACGGGTCGGGCGTACCGCCGTCGATCACATAGCCGTCGCGGCCATTGTCCTTGGCCCGGTAAAGCGCGTTGTCGGCGCCTTCGACGAAATGATGTGGTTGCAGGTCGCTGTCCGGCACGCGGGTATAGACGCCGATGGTCAGGGTGACACCCGTGTCGCTGCCATCGCCGGGCGGCGGCAGGGCGCGGATGCAGGAGATCAGGTCTTCGATCACCTGCCGGGCGCCTTCAACCGGGGTGTCGGGCAGTACCAGTGCGAACTCGTCGCCGCCATAGCGCGCGGCCATGTCACGGGGGCGGCGGGCATGCGCCTGGATCAGGCGGGCCACTTCGCACAACACGCGATCACCGACCTGGTGGCCATGGCGATCGTTGTGGTGCTTGAAGTGATCGACATCGATCAGGGCGAGGGTCAGTGGCTTGCCACTGCGGCGTGCCGCATCGCATTCCTGTTGCAGCGATTGTTCGAAGCGCAGGCGGTTGCCCAGTCCGGTCAGCGCATCGCGGTTGGCCTGGCGGTGCCAGGAGGCGATCCGCCAGGTCGCCCATGCCGTCAGTACCAGCACGATGCCGAGCAGGGCGCTGGCCGGCGCCCACCAGAGGCTGCCAGTGCGCAGCAGCAGCCAGCTGAGCAGCGGCGCGGCGGGCAGCGAGCACAGGGCAACCACCCAAGGCAGGCGCAGCCCGAGCAGCAGCACGCACATTGCCACCAGCAGGCCGGCCAGGGTGTCCTGCCAGGCGCGGGGCAACACGTCGATCTGTTTGTCCTGCAGCAGCATCGAGGCGATGTTGGCCTGGTACTCGCTGCCGCTCATCCAGTATTCGCGGGTGGTGGGTGTCAACAGGCGGGGGGCGATGCCACTGGCCGTCATGCCGACCACGATGCGCCTGCCATGCAGCATCGATGCATCCACGCGTCCCTCCAGGACATCGGCGTAGGACACCTGCGGCAAGCGTTCGGGCGGCCCGGCATAGCGCACGCGCACGTAGTCGTTGCGGCGCCATTGATAGGGCGAATCCAGCGCGGGGTCGGGGTCAGGCAGGCCCTGAGCGCGCTGCGGCGGCAGACCGGTCAACGCCAGGCCGAGCGCCGGCCAGTGCGCTTGGCCGATGCCCGCATGCAGGTAGATTCCACGGGCGACACCATCGCCATCGACCTCAACGTCGCTGTGGCCGATGGCGGCAGCGCTGGCAGCAATCAGCGGGATGGGCAGCATCTCCTCGGCCATGCGGTCGCCGGCGGCCGGCGCGGCCAGCACCGGCAGCACCACGCGGCCGTTGCGACGAATCGCAGCGGCCAGTTCGGCGTCCTGGCGTGCATCGCGGCGGTCGGGCTCGGACAGCATGAGGTCCAGCGCGACGCGCTCGGCACCAGCGTCGGTCAGGCGGTCCAACAGGCGCGCATGCACCGAGCGCGGCCACGGCCACTGGCCCAGCCGCTGCAGGCTGCCCTCGTCGATGGCGACGATCAGCACGCTGGGGTCGGGACGGTAATCCCAGCTGCCGACCATCATGTCGTACGCCGTTTCGTCCTGCCGCCACAGCCATTGGCCATGGCTGACCACCGCAGTCGCTACACCTGCCAGCAATGCCAGCAGGATCCGTCGCGACCACGGCAGCGGCGAGCGCCTCACAGCAACAGCCACAGCAGCAGGACACCGCCGCCCGCGCCGTAGCACAGGCGGCACGGCAGCTTGACCTGCTGGGCAGGCGAGAACGGGCCCGCGTGGCCGTCATCGTCGATGTACTGCACACGGATGTGCAGCGTGCCGCGCCATGGTCGCTTGAAGCTGACCTGCGGTTCGTCAACGGTGGTATCGACCAGCGGCGCGTTGAAATCACCGCGACGATCGACCTGCACCCGGTAGCGCTGGCCATCGCTTCCCGCCTGCCAGCGCAGGGTCAGCTCGCCATCGGTGGCCTCGGGCGGCTGTAGTGCCGGGTCCACGGGTTCATTGATCAACTGCAGCGTCAACGCCTGGCCATAGCGACCCTGGTGACCCTGATCATCACGCGAAGCGATCCGCCAGTAGTACTGGCCGGGAGGCAGCGGCTCGCCCAGGCGCAGGTCGGTGTCGCCGGTACGCTGCTCGCGCAGCGGCTGCAGGAACTGCGGCTCGTCGGCAACCTGCAGCACGCTGCTGCTGGCACCCGGCGCCTGGCTCCAGTGGAAGCGCGGCCGATCGCTGTTGACCGTCTGTCCCTGTACTGGGGAAATGGTCAGCGGCGGTGGCGGCTGGTCGCCAAGGAGGAAATCCTCGCTGGCATCAAGGCCTTCCACACCTTGTGCATCCACCGCGCGCAGCAGCAGACGCAGCGCTCCCGGCGGCAGCTCACCGATCAGTAGCCGGGTGTCGGTGGTGGTGGCCGCAAACAACAGGATTTCCGGGGTGGCGGCCTGCACGACTTCAACCCGGTAGTGATCGGCGCCCGCCACGGGCTGCCAGGCGAGCTGGGCCGGCAGGGCACCCAGGCGGGTCGAATCGGCGCGCAGGTGCGGTGCCGGCAGTAGACCGGAAACCGCTTCGGGTGCTGTTTCGCTGCCCGCGCTGCGGCTGGCCTGGCCGGGGTGCACCAGGCGCTGGCCATGCGGATTTCCGACCTGCACTTTGCCTTCCAGTACTTCGGTGGCACCGGCATGGGCATCATCGCCGGCACTGACCCGGAACACGGTGCCGCGCACGCTGCTGGTGGCCGTGGGCGCATCGATGATGTAACGCGAAGCGGGCCCGCGCGCCGGGGTGACCCGGTTGCTGGCGCGCCCCTGCTGCAGGCGCAGGCGGGTATCGACCATGCCGGTGCGGCCATAACGGCTGAGCTGGTCCAGGCGCAGGCGTGAGTACTCGCGCAGCTGCAACCGCGACGCGTCGGCGAATTCAAGGGTGATGCTGGACTCCGCCTTCGTCTGGATCGCATCGCCGATGTGCAGCTGCTCGCCTGCGCGCACGGCGCGGCTGCTGCTGCCATCGGCCGCGCTCAGTTCAACCTGCCCACGCACCGCCAGTACCCGCGCCGGTGCGGGTTCGATGCGCAACCAGCCGATCGGGAAGCGCAGCAGTTCGCCCGGTGGCAGCCGGTACGGATTGTCGATGCGGTTGTGCTGCTGCAGCTGCTGCCAGCCCACACTGGGCTTGAGGTAGGCCGCGCCCAGGTCCCACAGGGTATCGCCGGGGCGGACCCGGTAGTTCCAGTCCTGCGCGCCGGCAAGCGCCGGCAACAGGCAGAGGGCACACAGCAGTGTGCGCAGGAAACGCATGATGAAAGACGACGAGCGGCCAACGGTCACGGATTGCTGTCCCGGCAAAGCGGGGGCGCAGCTGCAAGACCCCATGGCCCCGACCTCATCCCCCCGAACGGATCGTGGCGGCCCTGGGGGCCACCATCGCGGGCATTATTGCCCGCGTTCAGTGCAGGGATTCTGAACGATGCCGTTGCCGTTCAGAACAGCAGGGAGGCCATCCGGCGCCGCGAACGGCCGACCAGGTCTTCATCGGAGATGACGTTGAAGGCATCGATCAGCGCCTTGCGCGGCAGTCCTTCCTGGAAACCGCGGTCGATCCGCAGCATCTCCAGGAACTGGTCCAGTGCGGCTTCGTCTTCGCCTGCCAGCAACAGCTGCACACCACGCAGGTGGCGCGCCTGCAGATCCTTGCCGTCGGCGGCGATGCGCGCCTCCAGCACCTCTGCGGGCGGTGCATCCTTCAGCGCGGCGGCAAAGGTGAGCCGGGCGCGGCCACGCACGGCGCGGTCGTCGGTGGCCAGGTTGGCGGGCAGGGCATCGATCAGGGTAGCGGCCTCGTCCACGCCGCCGACCTGCAGCAGCGCGAGGGCCAGGTCGAGCTTCAGCTCGTCCTTGTCCGGCTCGGCGGCGATCTGCGCGCGCAGTACGTCGACCTGTGCCTGCGGGTCCAGCGGTGCCTCGTCTTCGGCAATGGTGTCGCCGATATCGGCCGGCACGACGCCGTGCTGGGCGAGGAATTCACGCAGCTGACCTTCCGGCAGGGCGCCGGGGAAGCCGTCCACCAACTGCCCACCCTTGACCAGGAACACGGTGGGCACCGAACGGATCTGGAAGGCCGCGGCGATCTGCTGTTCCTTGTCCACATCGACCTTGGCCAGCTCGAAGGCGCCGTTGTATTCGCCGGCCAGCTTTTCCAGCATCGGGCCGAGGGTCTTGCACGGTTCGCACCAGGTCGCCCAGAAATCCACCAGGACCGGCGTCTGCAGCGACTTCTGCAGCACGTCCGCCTCGAAGGTAGCGGTGGTGGCGTCGAATACGTAGGTCGTCTCGGTCATGGGGCATCGTTCGGCATCTGGAGACCGATTCTATGGTGGCGAACCCTGTCGGTCTCAACCCTGCGGTCATGCCTGTCGTGAAATCCCCGACAACTTGGCGGAGGCACCGGCTGCCGCGACAATGTCCTGATGTTCTTCTGGAGAGTGGCTGCGATGTCCGTGGTTCGGCTGGATCGTTGGGTGGGCGTGCTAGCCGCAGCCCTGTTCGTGCTGTCGGTGGCCGGCTTCGGTGTGGCGCTGCCGGACTATTCGCAGGCACTGCATCCGGTGACGTGGCTGGGCGCGCACGGTATCCCCCATGCGTTGGGCTTCAACCTGCTGGGTCTGGTGCTGCCGGGCGCGCTGGCGGTCGTCGTGGCCGAGCGCTTGCGCCGGCAACTGCCGGTGGACGCCGCCTGGACGGCACGCGTGGGCAGTCAGATGCTGCTGCTGGCCGCGCTTGCCCTCATCGCGATGGGTCTGCTGCCGCTGGATTTCGAGGACCAGATGGACATGCAGGGCCCGGCCAGCAAGCTGCACGCCAGCGTGTGGATGGTCTGGGCGCTGGCTTTTGTCGCAGGCAGCGTGCTGCTGGGGGCGGCACGACTGCGGCATCCCGGTGGGCGCAAGCAGGGTCTGCTGGCGCTGGGCTGCGGGATCGGCGCCGGTCTGCTGGCGTTCGGCCTGCCCGGTGTACTGCCGGCGGCGCTGGCGCAGCGCCTGGCCTTTGCCTGCTGGGCCCTGTGGCTGGCCTTGGCCCTGCCTCTGTCGCGCAGGCGCTGAGACGCGTTCCACCGCCTCGCCGCGTGCTGGCCCGGCAGGCGGGATTGGAGCCATTTGCCGCACTGCGGTACGCTGTACCGCTTTGCCGCCGCAACCGCGTGTTACATGACCAGCGTCGAACCCAACGTTTACGATCCGCAGCAGGTTGAATCCGCCGCCCAGAAGTACTGGGACGCTACCCGTGCCTTCGAGGTCGATGAAGCCTCGGACAAGCCGAAGTACTACTGCCTGTCGATGCTTCCGTATCCGTCCGGTGCGCTGCACATGGGCCACGTGCGCAATTACACGATCGGCGACGTGATCAGCCGCTACAAGCGCATGACCGGCCACAACGTCCTGCAGCCGATGGGCTGGGACGCGTTCGGCCTGCCGGCGGAAAACGCTGCGATCAAGAACAAGACCGCACCGGCCGCCTGGACCTACAAGAACATCGACCACATGCGCAGCCAGCTGCAGTCGCTGGGCTATGCGATCGACTGGTCGCGCGAGTTCGCCACCTGCCGCCCGGACTATTACGTCCACGAGCAGCGCATGTTCACCCGCCTGATGCGCAAGGGCCTGGCCTACCGCCGCAACGCGGTGGTGAACTGGGACCCGGTCGACCAGACCGTGCTGGCCAACGAACAGGTCATCGACGGCCGCGGCTGGCGCTCCGGCGCGCTGGTGGAAAAGCGCGAGATCCCGCAGTGGTTCCTGCGCATCACCGATTACGCCCAGGAACTGCTGGACGGCCTGGATGAACTGGACGGCTGGCCGGACTCGGTCAAGACCATGCAGCGCAACTGGATCGGTCGCTCCGAAGGCCTGGAAATCCAGTTCGACGTGCGTGACGTCGATGGCGCCGCACTGGATCCGCTGCGCGTGTTCACCACCCGCCCGGATACCGTGATGGGCGTGACCTTCGTGTCGATCGCCGGCGAACACCCGCTGGCGCTGCATGCTGCGAAGAACAACCCGGAACTGGCTGCGCTGCTGTCGGAAATGAAGCAGGGCGGCGTGTCCGAGGCCGAGCTGGAAACCCAGGAAAAGCGCGGCATGGATACCGGCCTGCGCGCCGTGCATCCGGTGACCGGTGCCCAGGTGCCGGTGTGGGTCGCCAACTTCGTGCTGATGGGCTACGGCACCGGCGCGGTGATGGCCGTGCCGGGCCACGACCAGCGCGACAATGAATTCGCCAACAAGTACAACCTGCCGATCCGCCAGGTCATCGCGCTGAAGTCGCTGCGCAAGGACGAGGGCGCTTACGATGCGACGCGCTGGCAGGACTGGTACGGCGACAAGACCCGCGAGACCGAACTGGTCAACTCCGAAGAATTCGACGGCCTGGACTTCCAGGGCGCCTTCGAAGCACTGGCCGAACGGTTCGAGCGCAAGGCCCAGGGCCAGCGCCGGGTGAACTACCGCCTGCGCGACTGGGGCGTGAGTCGCCAGCGCTACTGGGGTTGCCCGATTCCGGTGATCTACTGCGACAAGTGTGGCGCGGTGCCGGTGCCGGAAGACCAGCTGCCGGTGGTGCTGCCGGAAGACGTGGCGTTCGTCGGCACCGGTTCGCCGATCAAGGCCGATCCGGAATGGCGCAAGACCACCTGCCCGGAATGCGGTGGCGCGGCCGAGCGTGAGACCGACACCTTCGACACCTTCATGGAGTCGAGCTGGTACTACGCCCGCTACACCTCGCCGGGCGCCCGTGATGCGGTCGACAAGCGTGGCAACTACTGGCTGCCGGTGGACCAGTACATCGGTGGCATCGAGCACGCGATCCTGCACCTGATGTATTTCCGCTTCTACCACAAGCTGCTGCGGGACGCGCGGATGGTGGACAGCAACGAGCCGGCGCGGAACCTGCTGTGCCAGGGCATGGTGATCGCCGAGACCTACTACCGCCCGAACCCGGACGGCTCCAAGGACTGGATCAACCCGGCCGATGTGGACGTGCAGCGCGACGAGCGCGGCCGCATCACCGGCGCCACCCTGATCGCCGACGGCCAGCCGGTGGTGGTCGGCGGTACCGAGAAGATGTCCAAGTCGAAGAACAACGGCGTGGACCCGCAAGCGATGGTCGGCAAGTACGGCGCCGATACCGTGCGCCTGTTCTCGATGTTCGCTGCACCGCCGGAACAGTCGCTGGAGTGGAACGAAGCCGGCGTGGACGGCATGGCCCGCTTCCTGCGCCGCCTGTGGGCACAGGTACAGAAGCACGCTGCCGACGGTGCGGCACCGGCGCTCGACGCCGCTGCGTTGGATGCCAGCCAGAAGGCCCTGCGTCGCAAGACCCACGAAACCATCGGCAAGGTCGGTGACGACTACGGCCGCCGCCACAGCTTCAACACCGCCATTGCCGCAGTGATGGAGCTGATGAACGCGCTGGCCAAGTTCGAGGACGGCAGTGAACAGGGGCGCGCCGTGCGCCAGGAAGCGCTGCAGGCCATCGTGCTGCTGCTCAACCCGATCACCCCGCACGCCAGCCACGCCCTGTGGCAGGTGCTGGGTCACGGCGAAACGCTGCTGGAAGACCAGCCGTTCCCGCAGGCCGACAGCAGCGCGCTGGTACGCGATGCGCTGACCCTGGCCGTACAGGTCAACGGCAAGCTGCGTGGCACCATCGAGGTGGCGGCCGACGCCGCGCGTGAGCAGATCGAAGCGCTGGCCCTGGCCGAGCCGAACGCGGCCAAGTTCCTGGAAGGCCTGACGGTGCGCAAGATCATCATCGTTCCCGGCAAGATCGTGAACATCGTCGCTGCCTGATGTACCTGGCACCGGCCGCCCTCGTGGTGGCCGGTGCGTTGTCGCCACGCCGGGCGCGCCCGGCCGATGGCCCTGCGTTCACGCGGCCTCGGGCACCCTGTCTGTTGCCGTGATCGCCCGGCTCCGCCAGACTGTCTACATGACCCGAATCCTGCTTGCCCTCGTTCTCGTCCTCGGCCTCGCCGGCTGCGGTTTCCACCTGCGCAACAAGCTGATGCTGCCGACCGATACGGCGCCGGTGAAGGTGGTATCCACCGCGCCCTACAGCGAGCTGGTCAAGCTGTTGAACCGCAGCCTGCTGGCATCCGGTGCGCGCTTGGCCGATGAGGACAGCAAGGGCCCCAATGCCCAGCTGCAGGTGTTGTCCGAACGCTGGGGCGACCTGCCCATCGCCATCGACTCGCAGGGCCGCGCACAGGAATACAGCCTGCGCTATGCCGTGATCTTCATCTTCCGCCGCGAAGATGGCAGCGAACTGGTGCCGCAGCAGGTGATCGAACTGTCGCGCGACTACGTGTCGCCGCCGACCGACGCCACCGGTACCACCACCGAGCGCGAGATCCTGGCCGATGAACTGCGCCGGGAAATGTCCGCCTCGATCATCCGCCGCATCGACAGCGTGGTCCGCGCCGAACTGGAAAAGGGCGGCAGCCTGTCGGCACCGAAGCCGGTCGAGCACGATCCGGTCGAGCCCGCACCCGCCGTCAAGCACTGAGCCGGGCGTCTGATGGAGCTGCGACCGGAACAGCTGGCCGGGCAGGGTGCTGATACGGCGCTGGCGCCGGTCTATCTGATCGCCGGCCCGGAAACACTGCGTGTGCTGGAGGCGGCTGACGCCGTGCGTGCCCGCGCACGCGCGGCCGGTATCGACGAGCGCGAAGTATTTGACGCCGACGGCCGCGATTTCGACTGGAACCAGCTCGACGCCAGCTTCCATGCCCCCAGCCTGTTCAGCGCCCGCCGTCTGGTGGAAGTGCGTCTGCCCAGTGGCAAGCCGGGCAAGGAAGGCGGTGAGGTGATCAGCCAGTTCTGCGCCAACCCGGCGCCGGACGTGATCCTGATGATCACCACCAATGAATGGAGCAAGGCCCACCAGGGCAAATGGGCCGAGGCGGTGAACCGTGTCGGCGTGTTGTCGGTGGCCTGGGCGATCAAGCCACATGAGCTGCCGGACTGGATCGAACGACGCCTGCGCAGCAGAAGCCTGCGCGCCGAACCTGCCGCCGTGCAGCGCTTGGCCGAGCGCGTGGAAGGCAATCTGCTGGCCGCTGCGCAGGAGATCGACAAGCTGGCGCTGCTGGCCGATGGCCAGACCCTGGACGTGGAACGGATGGAATCGCTGGTGGCTGATGCCGCCCGCTACGACGTGTTCCGGCTGGTGGAGGCAACGTTCTCCGGCCAGCCACAGGCGGTGCTCAGGATGCTGGCCGGGTTGCGCGGCGAAGGCGAGGCCGTGGCCGCGCTGATGCCGATCGTGATCCGCGAGCTGCTGGCCGGTGCCGGCCTGGCACGGGTACAGGCACGCGGCGGCAATCTGGCTGCGGAGATGAAATCCCGCGGTATCTGGGAGTCGCGGCAGGCACCCTACAAGCGTGCGCTGCAGCGGCATCCGGAAGGCAAGCGCTGGGAGCGTTTCGTGGCCGAAGCCGGGCTGGTTGACCGCATCGCCAAGGGGCGCGCCGACGGCGATGCTTGGCTCGCGCTTGAGCGCCTGCTGGTGGCGGTGGCCGAGGCGCGCGCGGTACGGCTGCTCGCCCGGGCCTGATCCATGAGCCTGCGGATCTATTACGGGGGCACCTTCGACCCGGTGCATCTGGGCCATCTGGCGATCGCGCGCGCTGCGCGCGATGAACTGCAGGTGGCGGTGCGCATGCTGCCTGCCGCCGATCCGCCGCACCGCGCGGTGCCGGGCGCGACCGCCGAACAACGCTGCACCATGCTCGGTCTGGCCATCGGCGATGAGCCGGGCCTGCTGCTGGACCGCCGCGAGCTGGATCGGGCCGCGCGCTTTCCCGGCAGGCCGTCCTATACCGTCGATACCCTGCGCGAACTGCGTGCCGAACTGGGCCCCAGCCGCCCGCTGGCGTGGCTGGTGGGGGCCGACAGCCTGCTGGGCCTGCCCAGCTGGCACGAGTGGCAGGCACTGTTCGGGCTGGCCCATTTCATCGTCGCCGAGCGTCCGGGCAGTCCGCTGCGGGCCAGTGTCGACGGCGCGCTGGGGCAGGCCACCGAGGGGCGCTGGGCCGACAACGAGCAGGCCCTGTTTGCCAGCCCGGGCGGCCGCATCCTGCGCCTGCACCACCCGCTGCGCGAGGAATCGGCCAGTGCCGTGCGCACCCAGATCGCCGCGGGCGGCCCTTGGCGGGCCATGCTGGCGCCGGCGGTGGCCGACTATGTTTCTGGCCACGGCCTGTACCGCTCCGCCACCTCGTGAATACGGTTGCCGCGCTGTGGCCGTATAATCGCCCCCACGTTTATCGAGTCGACCCGCTTTGAGCAACCAGACCCAGCCCCAGACCATCAAGGTCGATCTGCCCAGCCCCGCGCCCTCCGTGCCGGAACTGCTGGCCAGCGTCCGTCAAGCCACCGAAGACCTGAAGGCCAAGGACCCGGTCGAGATCGACGTACGCGGCAAGTCCAGCGTCGCCGACTACATGGTGGTCGTGTCGGGTACTTCGACCCGCCATGTGAAGTCCATCGCCGACGAGGTCGTGCGCTTCGCCAAGAAGATCGACGTCATGCCGCTGGGTGTTGAAGGCGAGCGTGAAGCCGAATGGGTGCTGGTCGACCTCGGTGACGTCATCGTGCACGTGATGCTGCCGCGCGTGCGCGAGTTCTATGCGCTCGAGCGCCTGTGGACCGTTGGCGACCAGCCGCCGTCCTACGACGACGACGAAGTGGCCTGAGCCCTTCGTTGATGCGGTTTTCGACGGCGCCGATGGCGCCGTCGACGTTTTGGAGGAATGTTGATGAAAGCCCGCCTGATCGCCACCGGCGAACGCGCGCCCAGTTGGGTGGCGCAGGGGTTTGCCGAGTACCAGAAGCGGCTCTCGCACTGGCTGCCCTTCGAGCTGGTGGAGATCGAGCCCGGCCTGCGCGGCAAGGGGCGGGACGCACGTCGCGCCACCGAAGACGAAGGCAAGCGGGTGATCGCTGCGTTGCCGAAGAATGCCTATGTGGTTGCACTGGACGTACCGGGCCGCCAGCTCAGTTCCGAACAGCTGGCACAGCGCCTGGAGCACTGGCGTGGACAGGGCAGGGACCTGGCATTCCTGATTGGCGGGCCGGAAGGCCATTCGCCGGAAGTGTCTGCGCTGGCCGACGAAAAGTGGTCGATCGGTCCGCTGACGCTGCCGCACATGCTGGTGCGGCTGGTGGTGGCCGAGCAGTTGTATCGCGCTGCTGCGATGTTGGCCAATCACCCCTACCATCGCGCGTGAAGAGTCGTTATACTGGCGGTCTGCCCGAATAGCTCAGCCGGTTAGAGCACTTGACTGTTAATCAGGGGGTCGTTGGTTCGAGTCCAACTTCGGGCGCCACATTCAAGAGGCCTGCATCGCGAGATGCAGGCCTTTTTTGTTGTGTCGCGTTGTGCAATCGCGTGCGGCGGTAGATCCACGCCATGCGTGGATGCATTGCATGCAATCTGTCGAGCGAGCCCGACTCTACAATGCGGGTTCATCACGTGGATGTTGACGATGCGCGCGATCAGCTTCGCTGTTTCACTGCTGCTGGCCTTGCAGCCGTTCGCTGCATCGGCCGCCGCGCCTACCACCTGGCAACCGCCGGCAGGTACCACTGAATTTCCTCTCTGGCCCGATGGCCAGGTGATGGCACCGCCGAAGCTGAAAGGCCCCGAGCAGGTCAGTGAAACTGTCTCCAGGGCCAGTGGCGAGCACTGGATGATGCTGCAGAACGTAGCCGTGCCTACGCTCACCGTTTTCCCGGCGAAAGGCTCGCCCACCGGCACGGCAGTGATGGTGGTACCGGGCGGTGGCTACAACGTGCTGGCGATGGACCTGGAAGGCAGCGAGATCTGCGATTGGCTGACCGCACAAGGCATCACCTGCGCGCTGCTGAAGTATCGCGTACCGGCCTCGGGGCCGAACTGGGATCGCGAATGCAACTGCCGCGACATTCCTGCAGTGCCGATGGCCTTGCAGGATGCGCAACGGGCAATGGGCCTGCTGCGTGCGCAGGCTGCGCGCTGGAACATCGATCCGCTGCGGTTGGGCGTGATCGGCTTCTCGGCCGGCGGCCACGTGGTGGCGGGGTTGAGCACGCATGCGCAGCGCAGCTACGCACCGCTGGATGCGGCGGACGCGCAGTCCAGCCGGCCGGATTTCGCGATACTGCTGTATCCAGGGCATCTCTGGGTACGCAAGGATGATTCGCTGGAAAAAGACATCGTGGTCGATGCCAAGGTGCCGCCGACGTTCATCGTGCAGGCCGCCGATGATCCGACGGACGATGTCCGTCACGCATTGACCTATCAGCGCGCACTGATCGAGGCCGGCGTGCCGGTTGAAATGCATCTGTTCGCGCGCGGCGGCCACGCGTTCGGCCTGCGCCTGAAAGATGCGCCGGTGTCGGCATGGCCCAGCTTGGCCGAACGCTGGATGCACGACATCGGCATGTTGACGAAGCGCCGGTCGTAGAGCCGAGCCATGCTCGGCTGCCTGCGCGAAGCCGAACGCGGGCTCGGCTCTACAGCGTCAGCTGGCCTTTCCAGAACGCCACCAGTGTTGCGATCGCCACCACCAGGATCGCGCCGAACAGCACCCATTCCCAATATGTGAAAACCTGTTCTCCGCGCTGGTGTCGGGTCACTGCGTACAGCACCACGCCCGGCACATACAGCAGCACCGACAGCAGCAGGTTGTCCAGGCCACCGGCATACACCAGCCACAGCGCATAGGCGCTGGCCAGCAGCGCGACGATGAAGTCGCGCCAACGGGCACCGGCTGCGCTGGGGTACGCCTCGCCCTGCCAGGCCAGCTTCACGCCGAATGCGCTGGACAGGAAGTACGGCACCAGGCTCATCGACGCCGCCAGCAGCACCAGGCTGGTGTAGCTGCCCGAATTGAACAGCACCAGCAGCAGGAACAGCTGGATCAGTCCGTTGCTCAGCCACAGCGCATTGGCGGGCACGCCGCGCGCGTTCTCGCGGCCGAGAAACGCCGGCATCGTGCCATCGCCAGCGGCGGCAAACAGCACTTCGGCGCACAGCAGCACCCACGCCAGCAGCGCGCCCAGCACCGAGATGATCGAGCCGATGATGATCACCGTCGCGCCCCACTCGCCAACGATCGCGCGCAGCACATAGGCCATCGACGGATTGGGCAGGCCCGCCAGTTCGGCCTGCGACAGCACACCCATCGACAACAGGCTGACCAGCACCAGCAGCAGCCACACGCCGATGAATCCGATCACGGTGGCGCGGCCGACATCGGCGCGGCGCGTGGCCCGGCGCGAATAGATGCTGGCGCCCTCGATGCCGATGAACACCCATACGGTGACCAGCATCATCCCGCGCAGCTGCTGGCCCATGTCCCCCAGCGCGGGAACGCCGAAGAAGTCGGCGCGGAACACGTCCATGCGGAATGCACCGGCCGCCAGAATCAGGAACAGCGCGATCGGCACCAGCTTGGCCACGGTGACCAGGCCATTGATGATCGCGGCGGTACGCAGGCCGCGCAGTACCAGCAGGTGCACCGTCCACAGCAACAGGGACGATGCAGCGATGGCGGCGGGTGTATTGCCTTCACCGAACACCGGCGCGAAGTGGCCGAGGCCGCTGAAGATCAGTACGAAGAAGCTGGCGTTGCCGAGCACCGAAGCGACCCAGTAGCCCCAGGCCGCAGAGAAGCCGATGTAGTTGCCGAAGCCCGCGCGCGCATACGCATAGATGCCGGTGTCCAGGTCGGGGCGACGATTGGCCAGGGCCTGGAACACGAAAGCGAGCATCAGCATGCCGGCGCCGCTCACTGCCCAGCCGATCAGTGCGGCCGCCGGGCCAGCGCTGCGCGCCACGTTCTGCGGCAGCGAAAAGATGCCGGCGCCGACCATCGAGCCGACCACCAGTGCGGTCAGTGCGGCCAGGCCAAGGCGTTGGTTGGAAGAGGGCATCACGTGCGCCGCAGCTGTCGGGGTGCCCATGATGGACGCTGTCGCGTGCGGAAAAAAGCAAAGGCCCGGGCGTGAGCCCGGGCCTTTGCAGGTGACGCTGTAGCAGGATTACTTGAAGGTGTACTTGGCGCCGACGGTGAAGTAGCGACCAATGGCACCGCTGAAGTGCAGCGGGTTGTAGTTGATGCCACCGTAGGTGGTGGGATCCAGCGGAGCGATGCGATCGAACACGTTGGCCACCGAGGCATTCAGCTCGAACGCATCGGTGATGTTCCAGCGACCGGACAGATCGAAGGTGGTGAACGAGGAGATCTTGGTGACGTCGGTACCGTCGGCATAGGAGAACTGGTACGAGCCATCCGGACCACGGAAGTCCTTGTTGTCCATCTTCGAGATGTAGTTGGCAACGCCGCTGACGCTCCAGTTGCCCTGCTTCCAGGTGGTGCCAAAGTTGATGCGGTCCTTCGGCGTACCGATGCAGTTGGTCACATCGCAGTTGCCGTGAGTACCGGCGTAGTCGACGGTGACGTCAGCGTCGGTGCGCTCGAACTTGAGCACGTGGCTCCACTGCAGGTCCATCTCCAGCTGGCCCGGACCGATGTCGAAGGTCTGGCGGATATCAGTGTCGATACCGCGCACGCGGGTGGAGGCCGCGTTGATGTACGCGGTGTTGACCGCCAGGATGCTGCCGGTGCCAGCAATGCCGTTGATCAGGTCGATGTCACGCAGCACGTTGCCGGCGGCGATGGCATCAGCGGTGGCGCCCTGGGCGATTTCGTTGGTGCGCTTGATCTGCCACGCATCGACGGTCAGCGAGGTGCTGGAGGTCGGCTGCAGCACGATGCCGACCGAGTAGCTCTTGGACTCTTCCGGCTTCAGGTCCTTGTTCGGACGGGTGATGATCGCCACCGGCCGTGAGCTGCAGTTGGTGCCGACATCAGCGGCCGGGCTGGCGGCGCAACGCACCGGATCACGGGCGTTGGAGAAGGCAGCCAGGCCACCGTCACCGTTCTCGGCCGGGTTCGGCGCGCGGAAGCCTTCGGCGTAGCTGGCGCGCAGGGCGATCCAGTCTGCCGGGGTCCACTTCACACCCAGCTTCGGCGTGGCCTTGCCTTCACCGCTTTCGTACTTGTCGTAGCGCATGGCGGCCGACAGTTCCAACTGCTCCAGCACCGGCGCGGACAGCTCGACGTAGCCGGCGTACACGTTCTGGGTGCCGTCATAGGCTGAATAGCCCAGGCCGATGATGTCACCCTGGTCGGTGTAGGTCTGCGGGGTCAGGCTGTTGCTGGTCTTGCGCCACTCGGTACCGAAGGCCAGACCCAGCGGGCCGCCCTTCAGGTCCATCAGGCTGCGCGAGATGGTGAAGTCGAACATGTCCAGGCTGGACTTGGCGCGTGCGCTGATCTGCGGCGAGATGTAGTCGTACAGCGCCTGCGAGTTGAGGTTGGCGTTGTCGCCGATGCGCCACACGCCGCCGGCGCAGTTCGGGTTGCCCAACGCACACTGCACAGCGCTGTAACGCAGGAAGCCGGTGCGCTTGTTGGTCAGGTCGGTGCCCGAGTGCAGGTAGGCGGTGTCGTAGCTCCAATCACCCCAGTTGCCCTTGACGCCGACCAGGAAGCGATTGAACTCATTGGTGTTGTTGGTCACGCGCGGACCGACATCCCATGCCGAATAGCGCAGGCGCGAGGCCTGGCCCTGGATCGGGTTGTCCGGGTGGGTCGGCGACAGCACCACAGCACCCGGACCGCTGCTGGCATTGCGCGGACCTTCCGGGTAGCCCCAGCTGCCGGACACGCCGGAGGGGGTGTTGCTGAAGGTAGTTTCCTTCTTCGAGTAGCCGATCTCGGTGTAGACCTCGCCGCCTTCGCCGAAGGCGAAGCTGGCACGGCCGAACACGTTGACGTACTTCTCTTCAGGGGTGAGGTCGCGGTACTGCTGGTTCGGATCCCACAGGCAGCCCTGGGCAGCCACCGAAGCGTCGGTCTGGCCACCGATGGTGGTCAGGCCCTGGCAACCCGGCAGCGGAACCAGCTGCGCGGAGGTGCCCGGCGGAACGCGGTCGTCGAACACCGAGCCATTCGGACCGACACCGCCGCTGGTGCGGTTATTGAGGTAGGCGCCACCCAGGAACTGGGCATTGTTGCCATAGCCCCACGGGCGTATGTCACCGGTGCCGATCCACTTGCGGTTCTTGCGGTCGCTGATCTTGATGGCGTCGGTCTTGCCGACATCCAGGCTGAAGAACGCATTCCAGCCATCGGTGGCCAGATCGCCGGTACCGGCGGTCAGGGTGGCCTTCTTGGCATTGCCGTCGCCATCACCGGAGGTGCCGTAGGAGGCACGCAGGATCGCGCCCTGGAAGTCGCTGCGCAGGATGATGTTGACCACGCCGGCGATGGCATCGGAGCCGTAGATCGCCGAGGCGCCGTCCTTCAGCACTTCCACGCGCTCGACAGCGTCGAGCGGAATGGTGCTGAGGTCGGTGAACACCTTCTGGCCGTCATCGGCCAGGCCGTAGGTCGCCATGCGGCGGCCGTTCAACAGCACCAGCGTGGAGCCGGCGCCGAGGCCGCGCAGCGAAATGCCGGCGCCACCACCGGCGAAGCCGTTGCCGAAGGTCTTGGGGATCGAACCTGAGCCGTCAGCGGTCAGGGTCTGCAGGTATTCGGCCACCGTGGTCTTGCCGGTGCGATCGATTTCCTGGCGGGTCACCACCTGCACCGGCGACGGTGTCTCGGTGTTGGTACGCGGGATGTTCGAACCGGTGACGGTGATCCGGTCAAGGTTGGTGGCCTGCTCCTGCGCGAATGCAGAGGAAGAAGCCACGGCGCCGGCCAGCAGCAGGGCGCCGCCGGTGAGGATATGGGTGATGGACGTTGCCAGGTGGTTGCGGCGGCGGCTGGCGGGCCGTTGGATCGGGTGTTTCACAGCTTCTCTCCTGACTGGAAAACTCGAGCATTGAGGGCTGTCTCCGGTGTGTCCCGGGACGCGTCAATCTAGGTTTCCGGCAGGTGACGAAGGTGTGAATTTTTACTAAATTCGTAACGGTTTTCCAACGAAGTTCAAATAACCGGGCAGATTGGCCCTGTTCTGGCCCGTTCACCGTTACTGCCGGCCCGGCAGGTGCCGGGCCGGCCCACGGGTCAGTTGGGCAGGGAGAACTGCACCGGCACCATGCCGATGGCCGGAACGGCCATGCCATCACGCTCGGCCGGCACGAAACGCCAGTGGCGCAACACCTGCTGGCGGGCGGCCTGGTCCAGGCTGCGCGAGCCGCTGCTGCGTTCGATGCTGACATTCACCGGCTGGCCACTGGGGTCCACTTCCACCCGCAGCAGCACCGTGCCCTGCTCGTGGTTGCGCAGGGCCTGGATCGGGTAGCTCGGCGGCGGGTTGCTGCGGTACTGCAGCTGGGCACCGGCCAACGGCGTGGACGGGGCGATCGTCGGCGCCGTCTGTACCGCCGTCGGCTCGGCGGCCGGCAGGATGATGCCCTGGGCCTCCTCGACGGTCGCGGTGGGAGCGGGCAGTGTCGGCGGTGCCGGCACGGCCTGCTTCTTCTGCACCACCTCCACCTTTTCGGGCTTGGGCGGCACCGGCAGCGGCTCGATCTTGGGTTCTTCCTTCGGGATGAACCGGATCGTGGTCTGGTCGCGGGGAAGTGCGGTGACGGCCTGGTAGGTCGCCGGAATCAGCAACATCAGGAACGCAAGCAGATGCAGGGCGATGGCCGCACTCCAGGCGGCAACGCGGGCGGGATCGAAGTGCAGGGGTACTACGGGATACGTACGAACCATGGTCCACCTCCATGCCAGTGTTGAAGTCCTCAACGCACCAGGGCCGCCATCGGGGTTGCCGCACGCGGCTGGCAGTCAATCATTAGCGCGCCGCCTCCACCACTGCCTAGAGGCAGGGGCGGCAGCGTTGAGCTGGCCTTCATCTAGCGGGGCGCGCGCGGCGGCGGCGGAAACGAAAACGGCGCCCCGCGGGGCGCCGTTGCAGGAAGCGGGCAGGGGCCTCAGCGGCCCAGTTCGAACACCACGTCCAGGTTCACCGAGACGGTCGACTCACCCGGGGCGACCGGGGTCGCCTTGTCCATGGCCATGCCGGCGGCCTGCGCGCGCATCATCGGCATCGGGCGGAATCCGCCACCGGAATTCTCGGAGATGCTGACAATACGGCGGACCTGCAGGCCAAGCGACTTCGCATAGGTCTGGGCGCGGGCCTGGGCCTTCTTCAGTGCCGCCAGGCGGGCTTCGTCATAGACCGGCTCGGGCTGGTCGATCTCGAACTGCGGGCCGTTGATCTGGTTGGCACCCTGCGCGGCCAGCGCGTCCAGCACCTTGCCGAGCTTGGCGATGTCGCGGACCTTCAGGCTGACGGTGTTGCTGGCCTGGTAGCCGGTGATCTTCGGTGCTTCGTTGTCGGCATAACGGTACTGCGGGTTGAGGCTGACGCCGCTGGTCTGCACATCGCGCTCGGCGATGCCGGCGGCCTTGATCGCGGCCAGTACCTTGTCCATCTGCTGGGCGTTCTGACGCATGGCGCTGTTGCCGTCGGCGGCCTGGGTGACCACGCCGGCCGACAGGGTGGCGACGTCCGGCACGCGGGTGGCTTCGGCGTTGGCCGAGATGTTCAGCAGCGTGCCTTCGGCCGCGGCGGCGATCGACGGTGACGACGAGTCGGCATGGGCGGTCATCGAAGCTCCAAGAGCGAGGGACAGGGCAAGCAGCAGCGGGGTGGCGGTGCGGCGCATGGGATCTCCTTGTTGTGGCGGTGAGGGTGGTGTCGTAGCGATGAACGCGCTGTGAGTCCGTTCGGGGTTGCAGGCGCCAGGGAAGGATTGTCCGACGATTCAGGTACCGGCGTCAGGTTATGCTGTGTCGATGCTCTATCTTGCTTCCCGCTCCCCCCGACGCAACCAGCTGCTGGCCCGACTCGGACGCCATTTCCAGGCCTTGGACCTGGAGGTCGTCGAGCAGCGCGCGGCTTCTGAAAGTGCCCAGGACTATGTCTGCCGGGTCGCCGCCGACAAGGCGCGCGCCGGCCTGGCGCGGGTGCTGGCCGATGACCCGCAGGCACGGGTGCTGGGCTCGGATACCGAAGTGGTGCTCGATGGCGACGTGTTCGGCAAGCCGGTCGACGCCGCCGACGCGCGGGCCATGCTGGCGCGGCTGGCCGGGCGCACCCATCAGGTGATGACCGCCGTGGTAGTGGTGGACGCGCAGGGGCTGGACAGCGAACTGGTCGTTTCCGAGGTCACCTTCGCCGCGATCGATGCGGCCGACATCGCCGCCTACGTCGCCACCGGCGAGCCGCTGGACAAGGCGGGCGCCTATGCCATCCAGGGCGGCGCCGAGCGCTGGATCGAACATCTTTCCGGCAGCTACTCCGGTGTCATGGGGCTGCCGTTGCTGCATACCGATCGTCTGCTGGCACGCTGCGGCGTGCTGGCCCCAACTGCTGATGCCGCCAGGGAGGCTGCCGATGTCTGAGGAAATCCTGGTCAATGTGACCCCGCGCGAAACCCGGGTCGCGGTGATCGAGAACGGCATGCTGCAGGAACTGCACATCGAGCGCGGTTGGCGCCGGGGTGTGGTCGGCAACATCTACAAGGGCAAGGTGCAGCGCGTCATGCCGGGCATGCAGGCGGCATTCGTCGAAGTGGGGCTGGACCGCGCCGCGTTCCTGCACGCCAACGACGTAGTGCGGCCCGCGCCGGTGGCCAGTGCCGATACCGAGAACACGACCCTGCCGCCGCCGTCCAGCGTGCCGATCGTGGAGCTGCTGCGCGACGGCCAGGACATCGTGGTGCAGGTGGTGAAGGATCCGATCGGGACCAAGGGCGCACGCCTGACCACCCAGATCAGCATTCCCTCGCGCTACATGGTGCTGCTGCCGCAATCGAAGGTGGTGGGCGTGTCGGCGCGTATCGAGGACGAAGGCGAGCGCGCACGGCTGAAGACGCTGGTGACCGAGCTGTCGGCCCAGCACGGCGGCTACGGCTACATCGTGCGCACCAATGCCGAGGGCCAGCCGGCCGAGGCCATCGCCGAAGACATCGCCTATCTGTCACGGGTGTGGAACGTGGTCGAACGCCGCGGCCGCGAGGCGGCGTCGTGCAGCAACATCTACGAAGACCTGAGCCTGCCGCTGCGCTCGGTGCGCGACCTGATCCGCAAGGACGTGGACAAGGTGAAAGTGGACTCGAAGGAGACCTTCGCCCAGCTGCAGGCCTTCGTGGCCAAGTACATGCCGGTGCTGGCCGAGAAGATCGAGCTGTACAGCGGTGATCGTCCGATCTTCGACATGTTCGGGGTCGAGGACGAGATCGGCCGTGCGCTGGACAAGCAGGTGCCGCTGAAGTCCGGTGGCTACCTGGTGATCGACCAGACCGAGGCGATGACCACGATCGACGTCAATACCGGCTCGTTCCTCGGCCAGCGCAATCTGGAAGAGACGGTGTTCCGCACCAACCTGGAGGCCGCGCAGGCGGTGGCCAGGCAGCTGCGCCTGCGCAACCTGGGCGGCATCATCATCATCGACTTCATCGACATGGATGACGCCGAGCACCGCCGCCAGGTGCTGCGTACCCTGGAAAAGGCGCTGGCCCGCGACCACGCCAAGACCACGGTGTACGACTTCTCGCCGCTGGGCCTGGTGGAGATGACCCGCAAGCGCACGGTGGAAAGCCTGGAGCGCCAGCTGTCGGAGACCTGCCCGCAGTGCAGTGGCCGCGGCACCATCAAGACCACCGAAACGGTGACCTACGAGATCTTCCGCGAGATCACCCGTGCGGTGCGCCAGTTCGATGCCGCGCGCCTGCTGGTGATCGCCTCCAGCAAGGTGGTGGCGCGGATCACCGATGAGGAATCCACGGCCGTGGCCGAGCTGGAGGAGTTCCTCGGCAAGAGCATCCGCTTCCAGGCGGATGAGCAGTACCTGCAGGAGCAGTTCGATGTTGTTCTGCTCTGATCCAGGCCGACTGTCTCCCTTCGGTGGCCGATGAGCGCGCCGCCGCGCCTGCGACTGCGAAGGATCCGCCGTCATTTCATCGCCGCATGCGCGGTCGGCCTGGTCGGGCTTGCCCTGCTGGTCGGCACCCTCAGCCAGCTGCTGCCGCTGGCTGAGCGCCATCCGGACAGGATCGCGGCCTGGCTGAGCGCGCGCGCCGGACAACCGGTGCGCTTTGAACGCCTGGACACCACCTGGACCCGACGCGGTCCATTGCTGCAGTTGAAGGGGCTGCGCATCGGCGCGGGCCAGGGCCTGGCCATCGGTGAAGCCGAAGTGCTGGTGTCGATGTACAGCGGTCTGTTGCCGGGCCGCTCGCTGACCGAACTGCGTCTGCGCGGCCTGGCGCTGGACCTGCAGCAGGCCGCCGATGGCCGCTGGTCGGTGCGTGGCCTGCCGCAGTCCAGTGCTGGCGGCGATCCACTGGATGCGCTGCGCCGGCTGGGCGAACTGCAGGTGATTGGCGGCCGCCTGGGCGTGCATGCGCCTGCGCTGGGCATCGACGCCAGCCTGCCTCGCATCGATCTGCGCCTGCGCGTGGATGGCGAACGCCTGCGGGTGGGCGTGCGTGCCTGGGCACAGACCGACGCCTTGCCGCTGACGGCGGTGCTGGACCTGGATCGCCGGCGCGGCAACGGCCAGGCCTGGCTCGGTGCCGATCCAGTTGATTTCCGTGCCTGGTCGCCGTTGCTGGCGGCGGGCGGCATGCGCCTGCGCGAGGGCAAGGGCGAGCTCAACTTGTGGCTGACCCTGCGAGATTTCGCGCCGGTGGCGCTGACCACCGATTCGGACCTGCGCGATCTGCGTATCGAAGGCGCGCCGATGCCCGGCATCGCGCGTCCGCAGATGCAGCTGCAACGGCTGCAGGCGCGCCTGCGCTGGCAGCGGACGGCAGACGGTTGGGCGCTGCAGGTGCCGCGCCTGCGCCTGCAGGCCGATGGCAACCAGCAGCAGCTGGATGGACTGCAGGTGCGGCTGGGCAAACAGATGCAGGTGCAGGCCGGGGCGGCGCAGGCGGGTACCGCGCTGCGCGCGCTGGCGCTCAGCGACCGGCTGGATGCAGGCCTGCGTCATTGGCTGTACCTGGCCAAGCCGCAGCTGGACGTGGCGCAACTGCAGGTGCGCGGTCAGCAGGATGGCCCGTTGTCGGTACAGGGCGAGCTGCAATCGCTGGGCTTTGCCAGCGTTGGCAATTCGCCGGGCCTACGTGGCCTGGGCGGCCGCTTCGAGGGTGATGCCGACGGCTTCAGCCTGCAGCTGCAGCCACAACGCCAGCTGCAGTTCGATTGGCCGACCGGTTTCGGCGTGCGCCATGACCTGCACCTGGCCGGGCAGATCGTCGGTTGGCGCGACGAGGCCGGTGGCTGGCGTATCGGCACCCCGGCGATGCGTGTGGAAGGCACCGACTACGCCGCCGACGTGCGCGGTGGGCTCTGGTTCCAGGGCGATGGCACCCGGCCGTGGATGCAGCTGGCGGCCAAGCTGGACGACGTGCCGATGACCGCCGCCAAGCGTTTCTGGATCCATTCCAGGATGAGCAAGGGCGCCACCGACTGGCTGGACATGGCCTTGGCGGGCGGCCAGGTGCGCAACGGCATCGGCCTGGTCAGTGGTGACCTGGACGACTGGCCGTTTGACAACAACGATGGTCGCTTCGAAGCCACCGGTCATATCACCAACGGTGACATCCGCTTCCAGCACGATTGGCCGTTGATGGGCCAGGTGGATGCCGATGTCGCCTTCATCGGCCCCGGCTTCCACATGCAGGGCCGCGGCGATCTGGCCGGCGTGGCGGTGCAGAAGTTCGAAGCCGGCATTCAGGATTTCGGCCAGCAACCCCTGTACGTGCGCGCCGACAGCCAGGGCGATGCCGGCAAGCTGCTGGCGATGCTGCGGCAGAGCCCGCTGCACAAGGAATACGGCGACACCCTGGACAACCTCGCGGCAAGTGGCCCGGCCAATGTGCATTTCGACCTGCAGCAGCCGCTGCACCATGACCAGGGCGGCGGTCACCTGCAGGGCACGGTGGACCTGGCGGGGCTGAAGCTGGTCGACAAGCGCTTCCAGCTGGAGTTCGACAACATGCGCGGGCAGGCCCGCTACAGCAACGCCGGCTTCGCCGCCGAGGAACTGGCGGTGCGCCACCTTGGCCAGGACGGCCGACTGAGCCTGCGCGCCGGTGGCTTCGTGCGCGACCCCAAGCTGGCCTTCGAATCGGAACTGGCCGCCACGCTCGATGCGGGCGTGCTGATCGACCGCGCACCGGAAATGGCCTGGCTGAAGCCCTACATCAATGGCAGCTCGCCGTGGACCATCGCGGTGAACCTGCCGAAGGTCGCACCGGGTGCGCCCGCGCCGCCGAGTGAGCTGCGCCTGCGCTCGGACCTAGTGGGCACGCGCCTGGACCTGCCGGCGCCGCTGCAGAAGCCGGCCAGCGAGCCGCTGCCGACCACCGTGGCCGCGCAGTTGCCGATGGGCGCTGGCCGCATCGACGTGGCATTCGGCCAGCGCTTGGCGCTGGCCGCGCGCAGCCACAACAACCAGACCGGCGTGCAGGTCACCCTGGGCAGCGACCGTGTTGACCGCGAACCGCCGCCCAGCGGGCTGACCATCAATGGCCGCAGCCCGACCCTGGATGCGCTGGAATGGATCGGCCTGGCCCGTGGCGCCGGTGGCGATGGCGATCCGATGCCGCTGCGCGCAGTGGACGTGCAGGTCGGCCAGCTGATGCTGATCGGCGGCGTGTTCGAGCAGACCCGCCTGCAGCTGCACCCCGGCCCGCAGGCGCTGGACGTGCGCCTGGATGGCCCCTCGCTGGCCGGCAAGTTGAACGTACCCAACGCCGATGGCGGCACCATCAGCGGCCAGCTCGATCGCGTGTATTGGCAATCATTGCCGACCCTTGCCGGAGCCACCGCGGCACCGGCTCGGGTGCAGGCCGGTGCCGACGACATGGACCCGGCCAAACTGCCGCCGTTCGCGCTGGACATCGCCGATCTGAAGTTCGGCAAGGTGGTGCTGGGCCAGGCAGTGCTGCGCACGCGGCCGATCGCCAATGGCCTGAGCGTGGAAGAACTACGCTTCCGTGCCCCCAGCCAGGAGATCGACATCCGTGGCCGTTGGCTCGCCAAGGGCGGCGGCTCGCGCACCGCGCTCGATGCGCAGGTGCGCAGTGAAGACCTGGGCGGGTTGCTGCAGAACCTCGATTACGGCGGCCAGCTGCGCGGCGGCTCCGGCCACGCCCAGCTGCAGGCGTCGTGGCCCGGTGGTCCTTCCGATTTCAAGCTGGGCAACCTGCAGGGCCAGCTCGATGTGAACGCCCGCAATGGCCAGTTGCTGGAGCTGGAACCGGGTGCCGGCCGCGTGCTGGGCCTGCTCAGCGTCGCCCAGCTGCCGCGGCGGCTGATGTTCGACTTCCGCGATTTCTTCTCCAAGGGCTTCGCGTTCAACCAGGTCGAAGGCAGCGTGCAGTTCGGCGAGGGCATGGCCCGTACCGACAAGGTGCTGATCGAAGGGCCGGCAGCGAACATCACGATCCGTGGCGAGGCCGACCTGCGAAAACAGCAGTTCGACCAGACCATCGACGTCAATCCGCGCGCGGGCAACCTGCTCACCGTGGTCGGCGCGGTGGCCGGCGGCCCGGTAGGCGCCGCGCTGGGCGCCGCCACCAATGCGGTATTGTCCAAGCCACTGGGCGAGATCGGCGCCCGCACCTACAAGGTGACCGGCCCGTGGAAAGAGCCCAAGGTGGAAGTGATCGAGCGCAGCCGCGAACGCGCGCCAGCGCCGGCACCGCCGCCGCGCATACAACCATTGCCGGCCGTGCCGCCGACCGTCACCGAACCGCCGCCGCGCTGAGCCCGGCGTCCCCGTTTCCCCCGGCGGACTTGCCTGGCCGCCTTCACACCCCCAGATCGAGACCATGACTGACAACGCCCTGACGCTTGCCCAAGATCGCCTGTTGCGCCCCGGTGGCCTGGATACCGCTGGCCTGGAGCGCACCTTCGGCCAACTGCTCGGCCCCGGTGTGGACTTCGGCGACCTGTATTTCCAGCATGCCCGGCGCGAAAGCTGGAGCGTGGAAGACGGCATCGTCAAGGACGGCGCCCATTCCATCGAGCAGGGCGTGGGCGTGCGCGCGATTGCCGGTGAGAAGACCGGCTTTGCCTATTCCGATGACATCCACGCCGGAGCACTGCTGGCGGCGGCGCAGTCGGCACGTGCGATCTCGCGCGAAGGTGGCGCACAGACCGGATGCTCGCTGCTGCGCGGCGATGCGCGCGTGCTGTATCCGGCACTGGACCCGATCGACGGCATCGGCAACGAAGCCAAGGTCGAGGTGCTCAAGCGCCTGGACGGTTACCTGCGCGCGGCCGACCCGCGCGTGAAGCAGGTGATGGTCAGCCTGTCCGGTGGCGTCGATACCGTGCTGGTCGCCCGCACCGATGGTGTGCTGGGCGCCGACGTGCGCCCGCTGGTGCGCTTGAACGTGCAGGTGATCGTTGAACAGAACGGTCGCCGTGAGTCGGGTTATGCCGGCGGCGGTGGTCGCTATGGCTATGAAGTGCTGTTTGCCGATGGCCGCCCGGAAGCCTTCGCCCGCGAGGCGCTGCGGCAGGCACTGGTGAACCTGGAGGCGGTGCCGGCACCGGCCGGGGTGATGCCGGTGGTGCTGGGGCCAGGCTGGCCGGGCGTGCTGCTGCACGAGGCGGTCGGCCATGGCCTGGAAGGTGACTTCAACCGCAAGGGCACCAGTGTCTACGCCGGCAGGATCGGCGAGCGCGTGGCTGCCGCGGGCGTGACCATCGTCGACGACGGCACCCTGGATGGGCGCCGTGGTTCACTCAACATCGATGACGAAGGCCATCCGACCCAGTGCACCACGCTGATCGAGGATGGCATCCTGGTCGGCTACATGCAGGACAGCCTCAACGCGCGGCTGATGGGCGTGGCCCCGACCGGCAACGGCCGGCGCGAATCGTTCGCGCACATGACCATGCCGCGCATGACCAACACCTACATGCGCGCCGGCCAGCACGATCCGCAGGAAATGATCCGTTCGGTGAAGAAGGGCCTGTACGCGGTCAATTTCGGCGGCGGCCAGGTCGACATCACCAGCGGCAAGTACGTGTTCTCGGCCACCGAGGCCTACCTGATCGAGGATGGCCGGATCACCGCTCCGGTGAAGGGCGCGACCCTGATCGGCAACGGCCCGGAAACCATGCAGAAGGTGCGCATGGTCGGCAACGACCTGGCCCTGGACGAGGGCGTGGGCATCTGCGGCAAGGACGGGCAGAGTGTGCCGGTCGGTGTCGGCCAGCCTTCGCTGCTGATCGAGGGCATCACCGTCGGCGGTACCCAGGCCTGAGCACGGCGATGGCCACAGCCACCGCCATGCCCGACGGGGACTCAGTCCTCGTCAGCGTCGGCGACCGGTGCGTCCGCCTCGACATCCTCACCGGATGCCTTCAGGCCCAGCGCGGCCGGCAGCATCAGCACGCGCAGCACCTGGAAGATTTCGCGGTAGGCGCGTGGCGGCTTGTTCTTGGCCTTTTCGGCCTGGGCGTTGCGCACCAGCGTGCGCAGCTGCTGACGGTCGGCCTGCGGGTAATCGTTGAGCAGTGCGGCCAGCGCGGTGTCGCCCTCGTTCATCAGGCGTTCGCGCCAGTCTTCGGCACGGTGCATCATCGCCACTTCGCGGCGGCCGGTGTCGCTGTTGGCGTCCAGCGCATCGCGGATCGCGTCCAGCGCGGCATCGTCCTCGCGGCGCATGTGCTTGGCCAGGAACGCCAGCTGCCGCTTGTGCGCGATATGGGCGGTGATCCGCTTGCACTCGGCGATGTGCGGCAGCAGGTCCTCCGGGATCGGCAGGCGCGCCAGCTGGGCCGGGGTCAGCGACACCAGCTTCTCGCCCAGGGCCAGGACGTCGAGCGCATCGCGCCGGTTCTGGCTGCGGCTCTTGTCGTGGAATTCACCGGTTTCTTCGTCGCGTCCGCGCATCGTCCATACCTGATTTCAAAAAAGTCGCCCGGCGTGATGCCGGGCCCAACCCGTACAGGATAAAGCATTGAACGTGATCGCCCCTGAAGTCGCCGTCGGCGACGACAGCCCGGCCCGGCTGGAACGGCTGGCCGACATCTCCCAGCAGCTGCTGCAGCGTGCCCGCGCGCTGGGCGCCAGCCAGGCCGAGGTCAGCTGCAGCGAGGACCGCGGGCTGGAGGTCAATGTCCGTCTCGGCGAGGTCGAGACCGTGCAGTCCACCCGTGACCGCGGCATTGCCGTGACCGTCTACTTCGGCAAGCGCAAGGGCAGTGCCAGCACCGCCGACCTGCATGAGGGCAGCCTGCTGGCCACCGTCGAGCAGGCCTGCGCGATCGCCCGCCATACCGAGGACGACCCGGCCGCCGGCCTGGCCGAGGCCGGATTGATGGCCCGCGACTTCCCCGAACTGGACGGCTGGCACCCCTGGGAGCTGCAGGCCGACGAGGCGGTGGACCTGGCGCTGGCCTGCGAGGCAGCGGGCCGCGAAGCCGATGCGCAGATCCGCAATTCCGATGGCGCCTCGGTGTCGAGCATGCAGAGCGTGTCGGTCTACGCCAATTCGCATGGGTTCATCGGCCGCGAGCGCGGTACCCATCATTCGATCGGCTGTGCGCTGATTGCCGGTACCGGCGATGGCATGCAGCGCGACGGCTGGTACACCGGCGCACTGGCCCGCGAGGACCTGGAAGATCCTGCCAGCGTCGGTCGCCGCGCCGCCGAGCGCACGGTCGCCCGCCTGCAGCCGCGCTCGTTGCCGACCGGCAGCATGCCGGTGCTGTACGCGCCGGAAGTAGCGCGCAGCCTGGTGGGCCATCTGCTGTCAGCGGTCTCCGGCGGCGCACTGTACCGCCAGGCCAGCTTCCTGCTGGACAGTGTCGACCAGCAGCTGTTCCCCGACTGGATGCAGATCGAGGAGCTGCCGCACCTGCGCCGTGGCCTGCGCTCGGCCGCCTTCGACGGCGACGGTGTGGCCACGCGTGCGTCGGCACTGGTCCGCGACGGCGTGCTGCAGCGTTACGTGCTGGGCAGCTATTCGGCACGCAAGCTGGGCCTGCAGACCACTGCCAATGCCGGCGGCGTGCACAACCTGCAGCTGGCGGCCAATGCCGGTTCGCTGCAGGACATCGCCGCGCAGATGGGCAACGGCCTGCTGGTGACCGAGCTGATGGGGCAGGGGGTGAACGGGGTGACCGGCGACTACTCGCGTGGTGCCGGCGGCTTCCGCGTGGAGAACGGCCAGATCCAGTATCCGGTGGACGGCATCACCATCGCCGGCAACCTGCGGGACATGTTCATGGCCATCGAGGCGGTTGGCAGCGATGTCGATCCGCGCTCGCATATCCGCACCGGCTCGATCCTGGTGGGACGGATGACGATCGCCGGCAATGATTGATGCCATTGATGGCGTAAGCTAGGCCCGCCTGACGCGACCGGCTTGCCGCCGGTCGGTCAAGACCACCCAATAAAAAGGAGTTTTGTCGTGAGCGAATTCGAGAACGTCCCGGCGGCGAGCAGCGTGCCTGCCGACCAGCGCACCATGGCCCTGGCAGCGCACCTGCTGGGCATTTTCACCGGTTTCATCGGCGCGCTGATCATCTGGCTGATCAACAAGGATGACGCCAGCAAGGCCTTCGTCACCGACCAGTCGAAGGAAGCGCTGAACTTCCAGATCACCGTCGCCATCGCGATGTTCATCTGCGTCATCCTGAGCTTCGTGATCATCGGCATGATCCTGGCGCCGATCGTCGGCCTGCTCAGCCTGGTCTTCAGCATCATCGCTGCGGTGAAGGCGAACAACGGCGAAGCCTACCGTTACCCGTTCGCGCTGCGCCTGATCAAGTAAGCCCAGCGGCACGCGGATACGAAAACGCCCGGCATTGCCGGGCGTTTTTTTTTTGGTGGCACGCTGCCTCAGTGGTCGCGTTCGACGGCCAGCGTGGCCAGCGCGCGCAGCGCATCGGCTTCTTCGTGATAGCCCGCCAGCGCCTGCTGCATGTGCGCGGACAGTTCGCGTAGCTGCGCTTTGGCGCCGTCCATGCCGAGCAGGGCAGGGAAGGTGCTCTTGTCCTGGGCCTGGTCCTTGCCGGCGGTCTTGCCCAGCTGCTCGGAACTGGCTTCGACATCGAGAATGTCATCGCGGACCTGGAAGGCCAGGCCGAGCGCATCGGCGAAGCCGTCGAGCTGGGCCAGCACGGGTTCGGGCGCATCACCGCACAGCGCGCCCATACGCACCGCCGCGCGGATCAGCGCACCGGTCTTCAGCGCATGCATGCGGGTGAGGGCTGCCAACGACTGCTGCTGGCCGGTGGCATCGATGTCCAGCGCCTGGCCACCGCACATGCCGGCCGCGCCGGAGGCATGAGCCAGGGTCTGCAGGCACGCCACGCGCAATGCCGCCGGCAGCGGCGCATCGGCCAGCAGGCCGAACGCACGGGTCTGCAGGGCGTCACCGGCGAGGATCGCGGTGGCTTCGTCGAAGGCAATGTGGGTGGTGGGCTTGCCACGGCGCAGGGCGTCGTCGTCCATGGCCGGCAGGTCGTCGTGCACCAGCGAGTAGGCGTGGATCAGCTCCACCGCCATCGCTGCGGCATCAAGCTTGTCCAGCGGGGCGCCGAACACCTGGCCGGCGGCATAGACCAGCAAGGGGCGCATGCGCTTGCCGCCACCAAGTACGGAATAGCGCATCGCCTGGTGCAGGCGTTGCGGGGCATCGGCCGGTGAGGGCAGGGCGGCGTCGAGCTGGCTTTCGATACGGTCGCGCCAGCGCGCGAACAACGCCTCAGCCGTCATGGCTGGGCGGATCGAAGGGTTCGGCGGTTTCGGGCTGGGCCGGATCGCTGAGCAGGCGCACGCGCAGTTCGGCCTGCTCCAGCGCCTGCTGGCACTGGCGGTACAGACCGACACCACGTTCGTAAGCACTGAGCGACGCTTCCAGGCTCAGCTCGCCGGTTTCCATCTGCTCCACCAGTTGTTCCAGCGATTCGAGCGACTGCTCGAACTGGGCGACCGGGGAGGCGTTTTCGGGGGACTTCTTGGCCATGCGACAAGTGTGGACGGCGCGCGCGCGAGGGTCAATTCACCAGCCGCCCGGATGCCACTGCAACTGTGCATTGCGGGCCTGCAGCCAGGCCTGCAGCGGTGCGGAAACAACCACGTCGGCGGCCGCCAGCAGCTGCTCTCGGTCGAACAGCAGGGGCAACTGCGCGCGTCGCCAGGGCGCCAGGTGTTCGCGCTGCAGGCAGTCCTTCAGCGCGGATGAATGCGTACGCCCGGGCAGCACGATGCGTTCGCCCCCTTGGCGGGCGCGCAGTTGCAGCGGGTGTTCGAAGCCCTCCGCGCCGAGCAGGCGCAGCTGGCCGCCGTCGGGCAGCTGCAGCGGCGCGCGGCCGTCCCACACCGCCTGCCAGTCCTTCGGCAGTGAAGGCAGCTCTGCCGGCAGCAGGTAGGCGTGCTGGCGCCACTGGCGGATGGCGTGCTGTTGCCAACGCACCTGCGATTGCCGATCGGCGCCGGCGATCATCAATTCGTTCTGTGCCTGCCGCAGTACGTGCGCCGGCAGCGGTGCTGCGTTGTGCTGGCGTACCCACGCACGCAGCACGCGCGCAGCACGCTCCGGTGCGACCTGGCGCAGCAGCTCCAGCGACAGCACACGTGGTGCCACTTCCAGGTGAGCGAGCAGCTCGGCATCTTCTTCGTCGAGCAGCGCGCGGGTCTGCGCGCTATGCGCGGCGCTGCCCGCCAATGCGGCGGTGGCATGTGGCCAGCGCTGGCGCAGCAGTGGCAGCACTCGCAGACGCAGGAAATTGCGGTCGGCGTGGTCGTTGCCGTTGCTGGGATCTTCGATCCACTGCAGGCCGTGTGCGGTGGCGTAGGCCTGCAGCTCGCTGCGAGGCACATCGAGCAATGGCCGCCACAGCCGATGGCCGTCGAGCTGGCTGGCAGCGGTCATCGCCGCCAGCCCATCAATGCCCGAGCCGCGCAACGCACGCAGCAGGAAGGTCTCGGCCTGGTCGTCCTGGTGCTGAGCCAGGGCCAGGGTTTCCCCAGCCTGCAGCTCTGCGGCGAATGCAGCACGGCGTGCCAGCCGGGCGGCACCTTCGATGCCATGCCCGCCCTCACGTGTGACCTGCACGCGGTGCACGGCCAGCGCGATGCCCAGCGCAGCACACTGCTGCTGGCAGTGGCGCACCCAATCATCGGCAGCGGGTTGCAGGCCGTGGTGTACATGGATGGCACGCAAGGGCGTGTCGGCGGCCTGCGCCGATCGCCACAGCCAGTCCAGCAGCACGGTTGAATCCAGGCCACCGCTGTAGCCGACCAGCAGCGGTGCATCCAGCGGAATAAGGGCGGGGAAGATCGTCACCGGCGCAAGTATAGGGTGGGTCGGCAGGGCGGCGCCCTGCACCTGCCGAAGCGGCAGTGCCGGCCGCTGGCCGGCAACCTGAGCAGCAACAGCAACAGCAACAGCAACAACAGCAACAGCAACAGCAACAGCAACAGCAACAGCAACAGCGGGCATTCCGTGGGATGGCGGGGTGGGTCCGATTGCGGGGGACGCTGCAAGTACGTCCCTGTAAGCTCGGTCGCGCCATCCATGGCGCTTACGCCCCCGCAACCGGACCCACCCCGCCTTCGACAGATCTCCGCGATCTGTTGGAATGGCATACCTGCCCTTGGTGGGTGTCGACCTGGGTCGACACGGGAATGGCATGGGGTCAGATCCGTTTTCCGTAGGAAAACGGATCTGACCCCAGATTGATTTCGATATCTGAAAGAGATTCATCCACGCATGGCGTGGATCTACTGGCCACCGGCCAACTGTCGAAGGCGGGGCACTGTGGGTTTGCGGGGTGTGAGCCGCATGGATGCGGCGACCAAGCCTCCATGGACGGATTCACGGCGTCCCCGCAAACCCACAGTGCCCCGCCATCCCACGGAATGCCCGCTGTTGCAGTTGCTTCAGCTGTTGCATTTGATCTGGCGGGTGCAGGGCGCCGCCCTGCCGATAAACCCCTTACTTCAGCCGGCGACCGGAACGATCGATACGGAACCACTCGCCGCCTTCCATCGGCGTATGCCCGTCGCCATCGGGTGTGCCTCGGCGGCAGCCGTTGCAGACCTCGGCCACGCCGTCCTGGAATGGCCAGGCAAAATCGAACGTGGCCGCAATCACCTGCTCGAAGGCGGCGTTGAAGTAACCCACGCGATCGCCGACGCGGCCGCGGAACAGGCCTTCCTGCAGGGAGTCCGCGCCGTTGTCCCAGGCGATCACCGCCTGGCTGCGGCCGCGGCGGTCGACGTAGTGGAAGCCCTCGGCAGTCTGTACCACCGCCAGGCCATCGCCGTCGTAGGGAAGATCCTGCAGGGTGTCCGCGCTGATCCGCGGCTTGTGATTGACGACCTCGCAGCCGGGCAGCATCCACAACCCGTGTTCTTCGGTCATGACCTTGCAGGCCGGCCCCTGCGCTGACGCGCAGGTACTGGCCAGCACGCCCAGCAGGGCCAGCCAGCGCACATGGCGCAGGCTGGCCAGGGCAGGGCGTGCCGGCCGTGCCATCACTTGCTGTCAGCCTTGCGTTCGAAGGTGGCCGGTGCCGGCAGTTCCACCGGTACGCCCTTGTCGTCGCAGGTGCCGGCCTTGCATAGGCGATCGCGCAGGGCCGGGGTGGCCTGCACGATCATGTGGTAGATCGCGTTCTGTTCCAGGGTGCCGCGGATCGCCTTGCTGCCCGGGCCGCGTGCCCAGATGCCGACGTCCTCGCCACCATGCGATTCGGACTTCATCGGTACCAGCGCTTCCTGCATGTAGTCCGGATGCTCGGTATCGACATCGTGCAGGTTCGGGCGGCCGTTGGCCGGCTCGAAGCTGCTGGGGTTGTGCGGGTAGCGCTTCGGGCCCGCCGGCTGCTGGTTGCTGGTGCCGGTGTGGCCGGGGCCGTTGGCATAGCTCAGGGTGGTGTAGGGCTGGCCGTTGCCATCCAGCGCCAGGTCTAGCTTGCCCGCGCCGTCTTCGCCGCCCTTGTCCTTCACCTTGCCCAGGATCGGGTTGCCACGGGCCGGGTAGCCGACGAAGTTCAGGGTGTGCGAATGGTCGGCGGTGACGATGATCAGCGTGTCGTCGGCCGAGGTCAGCTCGTTGGCCACGCGCACGGCATCGGACAGGGCCACGGTTTCGGTCAGTGCACGGTAGGCGTTGCCGCTGTGGTTGGCGTGGTCGATGCGCGCGCCTTCGATCATCAGCACGTAGCCTTCCTGATGGCGCGACAGGTTCTTGATCGCTGCAGCGGTCAGCTCGGCCAGGCTCGGCTCACCGGCCGGGTCCTGCGGGCGTTCGTACTCGTAGCGCATGTGGTCCGGCTCGAACAGGCCAAGAATCGCCGGTGCGGTGGCGGCGGCCTGCAGCTGCTTGCTGTTCCACACGTAGGCGCCCTGCGGGTGCGCCTGCTGCCATTCCTGCACCAGGCTGCGGCCGTCCAGGCGCTGGCCGACCTTGTCGTCGTACTCGGGGTCGCGCTCTTCCACGGTGGTGAATTCGCCGCGACCGCCGCCCAGGGCGACCAGCGGGCCACGGCCGTAGCGCGAGGTCGACAGCAGCTGCTGGGCGATGTCCTTGCAGCCGGCGGCCTTGGCCGCTTCGGTCAGGTCGGTGTCGTTTTCCCAGTTGCGCTCCGGCGAGTGCGCGTAGGTCGCGGCCGGCGTGGCGTGGGTCAGGCGAGCGGTGGAGACCACGCCGGTGGCCAGGCCGGCGCTGTCGGCCAGCTGCAGCCAGGTCAGCAGGCCTTTGGACAGGCTGTCGGCGCAGTCGGTACGGGTACCTGCGCTGACACCGATCGCACCCATGTGGGTCTTCACGCCAGTGGTGATCGCGGTCATGGTGCCGGCCGAATCCGGCGTCTGCGAATCGGTGTTGTAGGTCTTGCTGAACGCGGTGGCCGGGAAGCGCTCCCAGGACAGCAGGTTCTCTTCGCCCGAGCCGCCCTTCTGCTGGCCTTCGTAGATGCGCGAGGCGGCCACGGTGGTCAGGCTCATGCCGTCACCGAGGAACAGGATGACGTTTTTGGCCTTTCCGGCCATCGCACCATTGGCGGCCGCTTGGGCGGCACCGCTGCGGTACCACCACTGCGGGGTTTCACCGGCAGGGTGGGCAACGGGGGCGACGCTGACCTTCAGGCCGGCCGGAGCGGACGCGGGGGCGGTGCTGGCGCAGGCGCCGAGCAGCAGGGTCGTGGCGCAGGCGGCCAACAGGGAGACGGAACGACGCATGGACGCTGGGATCTCACAAAGTGTAACGGGACGTTCATTATGCCCGGCCTCGCAAGGCACGCCGATGACACACTGATTTGCCGCGTGGGCGGTCGTTCTGCGGCCCACCTTGGGCTATCGTGCCAGCATCCCTTCCTACCCCCTTGGATTGCCTATGAAGCTGGTCTCTGCCTGGCTGCGGATTCCATTCTGGCAGCGCGTGGTCGGTGGCTTCGTGCTCGGTGCGCTGGCCGGCTGGGCGCTTGGCCCGGCTGCTGAAACCTGGTTCGGCCCGCTCGGCGAGCTGTACGTGACCCTGATCAAGATGATCGCGGTGCCGCTGGTGTTCTTCGCGGTCATCAACGCGATCTCTTCGCTGCACGGCCAGAAATCGGTCGCTGCGCTCAGCGGGCGCACGTTCCTGTGGTTCGTGATCACCGCAGCACTGGCCGTATGCGTGGGCCTGGGCGTGGGCACGGTGCTGCAGCCCGGCGCCGGCGGCCTGCAGCTGTCGATGGCCAGCAACTATGTGCCGCGCGAAGTGCCAAGCGTGGTGCAGGTGTTGCTGGATGTGGTGCCGTCCAACGTGTTCTACGCGCTGTCGGGTATCGGCACCAAGGTCAACGCCGCGGGTGAGACCGTGCTGGCGGCGGGTCGTGGTTCGATCCTGCCGGTGATCTTCTTCGCTGGCCTGGTCGGCTTTGCCATCGTCAAGCTCGGCGAGAAGGTGACCGAAGCGCGCAAGCTGGTCGGGCAGATGAGCGACATCATGATCCAGGTGACCCGCTTCGTGCTGGAAGTCACCCCGATCGGCACCTTCGGCCTGATCGCCGGCCTGGTCGGCAGCTATGGCTTCGAGAAGCTGCTGCCGCTGGGCCACTTCGTGCTGGCGCTGTACGTGGCCTGCGCACTGCACATCGTGGTGGTGTACAGCGCGCTGCTGCTGGCGCACGGGTTGAATCCGCTGAAGTTCTTCCGCGGCGCGGCGCCGGGCATGCAGGTGGCCTTCGTCAGCTCCTCCAGCTTCGCGGCGATGCCGGTTGCGCTGCGTTCGATCACCCACAACCTGGGCGTGAACAAGGACTACGGTTCGTTCGCGGTGCCGCTGGGCGCGAGCATCAAGATGGACGGCTGCGGCGCGATCTATCCGGCGCTGTGCGCGGTGTTCATCGCCCAGTACAGCGGTGTGCCGCTGACGCCCGAGCAGTACGTGGTGGTGCTGATCGCTTCGGTGCTGGGCAGCTTCGGTACCGCCGGCGTGCCGGGTACGGCGGTGATCATGGCGACGGTGGTGCTGAGCGCGGCCAACCTGCCGCTGGAAACCATCGGCTATCTGTACGCGATCGACCGCATCCTGGACATGATGCGCACGATGACCAATGTGACCGGGCAGATGCTGGTGCCGGTGCTGGTGGCCAAGGAAACCGGCCTGCTCGACCAGACGGTGTACGACAACCCGTCCACCAACGTCGGCATCGATGATCCCGACCCGAGCCCGCCGCGCGCCTGAAGCGGCACTGCAACGGGCTGTATCAGCACCTGTAACACTGCTGATACAGCCCCGATGGCGCCTTGCGCAGTGGTGTTTCCTGCGCGTTAAGGCGAACGGAATCCAAACGAAGTTGTAACACTGCGGCGTCATGCCGCCACAGTGCTACCCGTCAAACCCCCGCTGCGACGGCCTCCCGGTGTTGGCACGAAAGCTGCTCTCTCCCTGCGCATATGCAACGGGAGAGCGGCATGGACGGCAGCACCACCCTTTTCACTGTTTCCGGCCGGCAGCTTGTGCTGCTGCTGATGTTGGCCATTCCGCTGGCGGCCGCTGCTTCGGGTGCGCGGCAAGGGGTGAAGGCGCAGCCTGGCGAAATCGTCCTGTTGCGCGACGTGGCCACGCGCCCGGCCTACCGCATGGCGCCGCCCGGCGTGGCGTTGATCGCCGATCCGAAACCGCAGCATGAGATCGCCGCCGCACTCGGCAGCAGTGGCGCCTCCAGCGGCATGGATGAACTCAGCGATGACGACTACGCCGGTCTCGGCGCCGGTCAGTCCGGCAGTGTGCACGCACACGGTGTCACCACCGTCGAGCGGGTGACCCAGCAGGCCCTGGGCGGAACCCTTGGCCGCTCGGGCGAGGGAATTATGAGTGGCAGCAGCCTCAGCGGTGCGATGAGCGGCCCGCTGGGTGCGGTCGGCAATACCACACGCGGCATCGGCGATACCGTGCGCGGCGCACTGTCGCAGTTCCCGCTGGGCGCACCTGCGCAGGCGGGTGGCAAGTGAAGCGCACAGTGCTGCTGGCGGCCTGGCTGGCATTGCCGGCCGTAGCCTTGGCCGACGACTACAGCGGCATGCTGGCCTACCTCGATGTGACCCGCATCGACGGCCGCGCGCTGGCTGGTGCCAGTGGTGCCATCGCCATCAACCAGGCGGCGGGCGATCTCAACATCCAGGCCAACCTGCATGGCATGGCCAGCGGCGACCGCGCCGACGTGGCCATCGCCGCACGGCAGCAGCACAGCAACGATGTCGTGCTGTCGGCACCACTGGAAGCCAGCGCGCACATCGCCGGGCAAGCGCTGGCAGGCGCCAGCGGCATTGCATCGATCAACCAGGCCAGCGGCATCGCCAACACGACGCTCAATGTCGTCAGCGCGACGCTGGCCCGGCAAGGAATACGCGAGTCCGATGACACGGCCTTGGCCGCCTCGGACATCGCGTCAGCAGGGGGGCAGGGCGATACCGGTGACGGTGTTGCGGCGGGTATCCGCAGTGTCGGCGTTTCATCGACGGCACTGCGGGGCTTCGACGGTGTCCTGCAACTCAATCAGATCGCGGGAGCGCGAAACGATACGGCCAACGTGCTTGGCCTGGTCGTGCAGGGCAACCCGTGAGTACCACCCACCACCCGATGTATCACTGATGAGAGAGGGCACCATGAAAGCGACTGTCAAAAAGACCGTACTCGCCATGGCAATTGCCACTGCCTCGACCGCTGCTGCGGCCAATGGCTGGGACAACCAGAACGCCAATGCGAACATCAACCACAACCACGTCGTGACCGAAACGCGCAACGACACGCACAACCACACCGACAACGAAGTCCGCAACTGGACCCGCACCAACACCACGGTACGCAACAATACCGACACCTCGAACGTGACCCGCAACCGCACGGTGAACGTCAACGAGCAGGTGCAGAAGAACAGCAACATCCAGGCCGACGAGCGCAAGGAAAAGAACAACCACGGCGTCGACGTGAACCTGGAGAAGGACCTGCGGCTGAGTTCGGACATCAACTTCTCCGGCGATCCGACCATCACCGGTGACATCGATCTGGATTCGGCTGCCATCGCCGTGATCGACAACCGCCAGTCGATCAGCAACAACCTCACCGGCAACAGCCTGGTCACCAACAGCGCGTCGATCGCCGATGATGTCGGCGCCGGTGCCTCCGGCAACCTCGGTTTCAACGTGGTGGCTGGCGACAACAACGCGCAGGACAACGCTGCGTCGCTGTCGGCTGCGGATGCGTCCTTCAGCTTCGGCATGGCCGACGCTGAGGTGTTCGTCAACCAGGCCGGCTTCGGCAACACCACCATGAACTCCGGCGTCACCAACGCCGCTGGCCTCGGTGGCAATGCCTTCGGCGGTGCATCGGGCAACATCGGTGTGAACATCGCCTCGGGCAACAACAACGAGCAGAAGAACGCACTTGCTGCATCGGTAGCCACCAGTGCGATGGCGCAGTCGAGCATCAGCTCCAACCAGGTGTCCACCGGCAACACGGTGTCCAACGCCGGCTTCGTGCAGTCCTACACCGATACGGTGCAGGTCGGCCTGAGCGGTCGCGTCGCTGGCGGTACCCTGGCCGTGGGTGCCGGTACCTATCGTGGCACCGGCAATGCCTACCAGATGGCCAACTACTACCTCGATACGTGGAGTGGCGATCTGCCGCATCCGGGTGGCAATGCGACAGGGCACATCGATCTGGACAACGAGATCCAGAACGCAACGATGAACCCGAACCGGCCGGGAGTGGGTGGCCTGGGCTTCGATACGCGTGAAAGCGGCACCAGCCAGTTCGTCGAGCTGGGCGTGGCCGACCTGTATGCCAGCCTCAGTGGCACGGTCAGCACCACCCGCTGGGTGAACGTCAATGCGACCAACACCTCGGCATTGTCCGGCAGCGCGTTCTCCGGCGCGTCCGGCAACATCGGCGTGAACGTGGCATCGGGTACCGGCAACCTGCAGGCCAACAGCCTGGCATTGGCCGTGGCACAGCCGAGCACCGGTGGTGGGACCGGCGGCGGCGAATGATCCACGGTGTGACCGCTTTCGCAGCGAACCTGCGTTGAGCGCAACAAGCCCGGCCATCCGCCAATGGCCGGGTTCCCCCGGGAGCCCCTGTCCCTCCTCCCCCTTGGGGCAGGGGCTCCTTCCTTCTTGTGGAGAACAGCATGGCCGGTCATCGCTGGTGGTTGCGTTTGCTGCCCTGCCTGCTGCTGTTGACCAGCGCATCTGGCTGGGCAGGCGAGGTGGTGTTCAGCGGAGTGCTGCCCAATGGCGCGCTGCTGCAGCAGAAGGTGGAAAGCATGCAGGAGCGGCGTTACCGCAACCTGGTGCGGCAGCACACCGATTACAGCTGCGGGGCGGCCGCTCTGGCCACCATCCTGCGTTATGCCTACCACCTGGACACCACCGAGGCGACGGTGATTGAGGGAATGATGGGGGTATCCGATCCACAGCTGGTCAAGGAACGCGGTTTCTCGCTGTTGGACATCAAACGCTATGTCGAATCGCTGGGCATGCGTGGACGCGGCTATCGCATCGATGAATCGCGCCTGCGCACGTTGCGGGTTCCTGGACTGGTGCTGATGGATGTACGCGGCTTCCGGCATTTCGTGGTGCTCAAGCAGGTGCGCGACGGCGTGGTGGAAGTGGCCGATCCGATTCTGGGCAACCGCAGCCTGTCGCTGGCCGAGTTCAGTGCCGCCTGGCCGTCACGTGCTGTTTTCGTCGTGATCGGCAGCGACTTCGATCGCAATACGGCGCTGCTGCAACCCAGCGAACGGCCCAGTGCCCGCGCGTTGTATGCGCGGCAGGGGCCGATCACCGATGCCGAACTGGTCGACTTCGGCTTCAGCCACGCCGACCTGTTCTGAAGGAGGCACGATCATGCAATGCCAACGTGTAGTACTCGCCCTGCTGCTGATGCTGTCGGTGTCGCCGTCGATGGCGGCGGACGGCGCACCGGGGCGTGGCCTGAAGGAAATACCCGATCCCGAACTGAACCTGATGCGTGGCCGCTACACCGTCGGTGGCAACAACGTGGCCTGGTTCGGGGTGACGATGATTTCGCAGTGGCAGGGCCCCAACGGTGCGGTGGTGCAGGGCGCGCTGACCCTGGGCATGGATTTCCGCAATGGCGGAACACCGAAGCTGAGTTTCCAGCCGAGCGTCCACGTCACCGCCGCTGACGCACCGTTGCCGACGACGGCAGGGCGCAGCATCGACAGTGCCGGCCTGGCCAATGCCAGTGGACTGGTGCAGAGCGTGCAGGTGGCCGGCGATGGCAACACCGCGCGCAACGTGACCACGCTGACCGTGCGTGATGGCGCGGTGCCGACAGCGATGACCGACGACGGTAGCCGCATGGCGCAGGCACAGCAGGGCGGCGCCACCGCCACGGCCATGCTTGATGGCAACCAGGCGCGCCTGCTGCTGCAGGTCGACGGGCAGAGCCTGGTACAGCAGTGGATCCGCAATGGCAGCGTGGGGCAGGGCATTGCCTTGGCCGGCGATGGACAGACGGCCAGCAACCGGCTGCAGCTGGAGCTGGTACGCAACACCGCGGCCAACAACCTGCCCTTGAGCCAGAACGTGGCCCAGGCGATCGGGATGAACCGCGGCATGGGCCCAGGCCAGTAACACGGCCTGGTCAGGGGGAATCGACGTACAACGCAGGTCACCGACATGCACACTCTCTTCCGGCTTACTCCGCTGGCGCTGGCGGCGCTGGCGGCCACTGCCTTCGCACAGCAGCCTGCGCCCAATGAGGGCGCCGACATGCAGGCATTGATCGCGCAACTGGAACAGCTCAAGGCCAATTACGCACAGGAGGTACGCCGCCTGCGCGAACTGGACATGCAGGTGCAGGCGATGCAGGCGCGGCTGAGTGGCCGCGCAGGCCCTGGTACGACGCCCGCTGCGCCGTTGGCGCCCGCTGCAGCATCCGCCGTTCCGCCCAGCAGCGACGGCTATGCCAGCAGCGCAGCCGAGGCACAGCAGGCCAAGCAGGAGGCACGGCGCAGCGTGGACGACGTCAAGCAGCAGCAGGCGGCGTTGTTCTCGCGCCGGTTCACCATCGAGAACGGCCTCACCTATGCGCGCTACGACCGCAAGCAACTCACCCTCAACGGGTTCCTCGCCCTGGATGCGATCTTCCTCGGCAACATCGCGATCGAGAACGTCGAATCCGATTCGCTGACCTACAACCTGGCCGCGCGCTGGGGCGTCAGCCCCAATCTCACCTTGAACCTGGACGTGCCGTACCTGGCCCGGCGCACGGTCTACCAGAAGGGTGGCGCCGGCGGTGCGGCGGCGGCGATCGCGCAGGAAGAAACCAACGGCAGCGGCATCGGCGATGTCAGCCTGAGTGCCAATTACCGGCTGTTCGCCGAACGCGGCTGGCGCCCGGAGACGGTGCTGACCGGTGGTGTTACCGCGCCGACCGGACGCGCACCCTACGGCCTGGACTGGAAAGTGATCGAGCGCGATGACGATGACTACATCCGCTTCGCGGTGCCGCAGGAACAGCCGACCGGCAACGGGGTGTGGCAGGCCAACCTGGGCGTGTCGATGGTGAAGACCGCCGATCCGGCCATCCTGTTCGCCAACGCCGGCTACATCCATTCGTTCCCGCGCGGCTTCAGCGATATCGACAGCAACCCGGATACGGTCAACCCCGGCGATGTGAAGCTGGGTGGTTCGGTCTACTTCGGTGCCGGCGTGGCATTCGCGTTCAATGAGCGCACCAGCCTGAGCATTTCCTTCAGCGACAAGATCAGCACGCGCGCCTCGACCCGGTTCAAGGGCGGTGAATGGGTGAAGGTGATCGGCAGCGATGCCAATGCAGCGTCGCTCAATCTCGGCGTGACCTACGCGTTGAACCAGCACACCACGTTGGTGACGATGCTGGGCATCGGCCTGACCCCGGATGCGCCGGACTTCACGCTGGCCTTCAAGGTCCCGTACATGTTGTAGGCGGGGCGGCCGGGCCATGCCCGGCTGCTTCAAGCTGCCTGCTGTCAGCGTTGCGCCGGCAGTTCAAGATGATGTTTGCGGCACAACCGATAGACCGTCACCCGCGAGATCTGCATGTGCCGCGCGCACGCCGACACGTTGTAGCCGTGTTGGCGCAGGGCCTGCAGCAGTACGTCGCGCTCCACCTGGCCACGCGCATCCTGCAGCAGCGCACGCCGTGCAGACGCATCGGGTTCGGCCAGATCCAAGTCGGCCGCGCTGATCAGTTCGCCCTCCGCCACGATCGCCGCCCGCTGTACGCGGTTCAACAGTTCGCGCACGTTGCCCGGCCAGTCGAACCCGCGCATCGCCTGGTGCGCGCCAGGATCGAAGCCACGTGCACGGCCGGCATGACGTTGGCGGAATGCGCGCAGGAAATGTTCGGCCAGCAGCAGGACATCGGCGCCGCGTTCGCGCAGTGATGGCATCGGCAGGCGCAGCACGTTGAGGCGGTAGTAGAGATCGCGCCGGAAGCGGCCCTGGGCAACCGCCTGTTCCAGTTCGATATGAGTGGCCGCCAGCACGCGCACATCCACGCGCAGTGGCTGGTTGCTTCCAACCCGTTCCAGGGTGCCCTCCTGCAGCACCCGCAGCAGACTGGTCTGTGCATCCGCGGGCAGGTCGCCGACCTCATCGAGGAATACGGTGCCGCCATGGGCTGTTTCGAACAGGCCGATGCGACGTTGGGAAGCGCCGGTGAAAGCGCCACGCTCGTGACCGAACAGTTCGGACTGCACCAGGTTGGCGGGAATGGCGCCGCAGTTCACTGCCAGGAAGGGTTTTCCTGCGCGCCCGGACAGCGCGTGCAGGGCCTGCGCGGCCAGTTCCTTGCCGGTGCCGGTTTCGCCCGTTACCAGCACCGGCAACTCGACCGGGGCGAATTTGTGCAGGGCAGCGCGGACGGCCAGCAAGGGGGCGCTGTTGCCGATCAGTGCTGGAAGACCGCCACCGTTGTGGACCGCGGCAAGTGGCAGGTCATCGCCGTCGCACTGTCGCTGCATCGCCGACAGCAGGTCGGGAAGCTCCAATGGCAGCGAAAACTGATCCTGGCAGGCCCGCAGCAGCGCCCCCCAGGCTGGAGGAGGGCTGCCCAGCCCCGGGGGCAGCACGGCCAACCACGGCAGGTGATGGTGCTGCTCAATCCACGGCAGCAGCAACTGCGCCGCCTCTGCGTCCAGATGGCGAAGATCGACGACGGCGACCAGATGATCGCGGCCACGCAGACCAATGGCCATGGTAGGCGCAGGGCTGACACAGCGCAGTTGCCATCCGGCGGCCGCCAGCGCGCCGCGTTCGGCTGCCGGTGGCTGGCCGAACCAGATCACGCAGCGCGATGGAATCTCCAGGCTTGCCGCCATGCCTTCCCCCAGCATCCGGGCAACGCGGGCGGCTGACAGGTCATCATCGGTGTGCCGCCCCACGCCGGGATGCTGCGGCCACGCGTGGGTGGCCGGTTGCGGCCCAAACGGACCGTGACATCAATGACCAACGCAGCATGCGTCGAGCAGCGGCCATCGCCGGCCCAATGAGCCAACAAAAAAGCCGCTGCAGGGCAGCGGCTTGTCAGGTCACGTGCGGACGGCCTCGAATCAGAGGTCGACCCGGCGGGCCTGCATGAACTTGTTGCCCCAGTAGCCACTGAGCAGGGTGTCGACGCGGACGTCCTTGCCGGTGCTCGGGGCATGCAGGAAGCGACCATCGCCTACATAGATGCCGACGTGGTCGACCCGGCCCTTGCGGCCGAAGAACACCAGATCGCCTGCGGCCAGGGCGGCGCGGTCGTTGATCAGTTCGGCATTGGCGTCATGCGCCATTTCACGCGAGACGCGCGGCAGCTCGATACCCAGGGCCGAGCGGAAGACATAACCGACCAAGCCGCTGCAGTCGAAGCCGCTGTCCGGGTTGCTGCCGCCCCAACGGTACGGGGTGCCGAGCAGGGTCATGGCCCGGCGCAGCAGTGACTGCACCTTGCCGTTGTCGGCAGCGGTACCGACCACGACGCTGCCATTGGCGGCGCTGCTGGTGTCGTAATTGGCGAGGAGGCGGCTGAGGTCACCGGCCACCATGGCCGAGCGGTCCATCAGGGGAATGGTGTCATTGGCGGCCAGATGCGGCAGCAGGGCGGCCAGGGTGGCGCTGGCGGCGGCATCGGCGCGGCTGCGCTGCGGAGCGGTGGCGTCGGCCTTGGCGGCTGCGCGGGGGGCGGTCTCGGCGGTGGCAGCCGGGGTCGCATCGGTACGGGTGGGAGCGGACTGCGACCAGGCGGGAAGGCTGGTCAGACACAATGCCAAGCCCAGCAGAAGCGGGCGGACACTACGCGAAGAAGCGGCGGTCTGGCCTTGGCACGTCGGGTCGTTTGTCGTCACGCGTCGGTCACAAGGAAAAAAACGATGGGGCATCATGCCCTGTAAAAGCGGTAATAAGTTAAAAATTCCGTTAGTAAATCGTTAGTTGCGCAGTGACGTCTGTCACAATTTTGAACATATCGCCTGTTCATTTTAGCGAAGGACGCGTTTCGCTCCTGTGTAGTGGTCCTTCCAGTAGGGTCCGCTGAGCGAATCCAGGCGCACCGTTCCGCCGGTGCTCGGGGCGTGCACGAATCGACCTTCGCCCACGTAGATCCCCACGTGACTGACATTGCCGCGGCTGCCAAAAAAGACCAGATCGCCGGTCGCCAGGCGCTTCGGATCGATCTTCGGCCCTTGGACTGCGGCCAGGTCGCGTGAGGTCCGCGGCAGCTTCAGGTCCAGCATTTCACGGTAGACGTAAGCGACCAGCCCGCTGCAGTCGAAGCCGGATTCAGGCGTGTTGCCGCCATAACGGTAGGGCGTGCCGACCAGGCTGATGGCGCGCATCAGCACCGAATTGGCGGCCTCGGGGTTGTCCGGTGTGGTGCTGGGCCAGCTTGCCGCAGGCGGTGGCGGTGCGGAACGGACGGCCTTGCCGCCGCCACAGGCGGTCAGCAGAAGGGGCAGGGCCAGCAGCAGGGCGGGCGCGAGGCGCCGGCGCGTGCCGGACGAAACTGGCGTGATGTGCATGTTCTCCGGATAATGCGCGACCTTGGATTGGCCGTCATGATGGCGGCGTCCCCGCCGGGCGACAACCCGCCCCAACCCGCCTGCCTCCGGCAGATCCAGACAGAGTTGCGCATGAAGATCGAAAAAGACCGCGTTGTCCGCTTCCACTACACCGTCTCCGAGGCCGGCCAGGCGCCGATCGAATCGTCCAAGGACCGCGGCGAGCCGCTGGCGATCCTGATCGGCCACGGCAACATCATCCCGGGCCTGGAAAACGCCATGATGGACAAGGAAGCCGGCGCGACCTTCGACGTCGACGTCAAGGCGGCCGATGCCTACGGCGAGCGCCGTGATGGCCTGTCCCAGCGCGTGCCGAAGAAGCACTTCGGTACCGCCAAGCTGGTCCCGGGCCAGCAGGTCGTGCTGCAGACCAACTTCGGCCCGCGTGCCGTGACCGTGCAGAAGGTCGGCATGAGCGTGGTCGACGTCGACCTGAACCATCCGATGGCCGGCAAGGACCTGCATTTCGACGTCGAGATCGTCGACGTGCGCGAAGCCGGCAAGGAAGAGCTCGAACACGGCCACGTCCACGGCGACGGCGGTCACCAGCACTGATCGCGTTGCGATCGTGATGGCAGCAACGGCCCGCTTCGGCGGGCCGTTGCGTATGTGGAACAGGGCGGAGCCATCCATGGTCCGCAGGCCGGCGGCATAATGACGGACCTGCACGCCGGATGCCCCGTGAACACCGCTTCCCCTTCCCTGCAACCGGTGGCTTCCGGCGAACGCATCGCCTTGCTGGACATACTGCGTGGGTTTGCCCTGCTGGGCATCCTGCTGATGAACATCGAGGCCCTCAGCGGGCCTCTGGACCTGGCCTTTACCGGCATCGACACGCATTGGCAGGGCATCGACTACTGGGCCGATGCCTTCGTCTATGTGTTCGTGCAGGGAAAATTCTTCACCGTGTTCTCGCTGCTGTTCGGTGCGGGCTTTGCGGTGATGGCCCAGCGTGCTGAAACGGCGGGTCGCCCGTTCACGCCGTTCTATCTGCGTCGCAGCGCCGGGCTGCTGCTGATCGGCCTGTGCCACGCACTGCTGGTCTGGTCGGGTGACATCCTGGTGCTGTATGCACTGGCCTCGCTGCCGTTGCTGGCGTGCCGCGAAGCACCGCGCAGCTGGCTGCCGTGGATGGGCCTGCTGGTGTACGCACTGGGTGTCGCGCTGATGCTGCTGGTCGGCGCGATGGTGTCGATGGCCACCCCGCAGGACCTGCAGAAGATGCTGGTCGACGCGCAGCAGGGCATCGACCAGCAACGTCTGATGTACGGCCAGGGCGACTGGATGCAGGCCAACGTGCAGCGTCTGCATGAGTTCGGTGCGTCGCTGGGTGGCATGTTCATTTCCGGACCCGAAGTGCTGGGCATGTTCCTGCTGGGTGCCTGGTTCGCTGGCAGCGGCGCATTGACCGCGCCCGAGCGTTTCCCCCGGTTGTATGCCGGCCTGCGCTGGGTCGCGCTGCCTTTGGGCCTGCTGGTCACCCTGGCGGGTGTATTGTGGAAGCCCTATCTGGCGCCGGGTGTCTATGACCTGCCGACCACCGCGGCAATGGCACTGGTGGCCGTGGGCGGCGTGCCGATGTGCTTGGGCTACCTGGCCTGGATCGTGCACTGGCGTGCGCGCATGGGCTGGCTGGCACCGGTCGGCCGGATGGCGCTGACCCACTACCTGGGTCAATCGCTGGTCTGTACGTTGCTGTTCTATCACTACGGGCTGGGGTGGTTCGACGCAGTGCCGCGTGCCTGGCAGCTGCTGCTTGCCTTGCTGCTGTTCGCTGCGCAGGTAATCCTCAGCCATCTGTGGCTGCGCCGTTTCCGCTTCGGTCCGATGGAATGGCTGTGGCGTGCGATGACGTACCAGCAGTGGCCAGCGATGCGCCGTGGGGCTGGGCAGCGGTGATCGATGCAGGCCGCGCGCCTATCGATCTGCATGGCTGCGTGCATCGTCAAGCACGCCACTGCACACCCTCACGTCTGCCCTGCAGCGGGTCATGGCATGCTCGCAGCAGCATGAGCGCCTGCGTCAGCCAGCTGCCCGTCGATCTTTTCTACGGGCGCGCGCCCGCCATCGATCCTGTTCCCTGTCGACCCGAGCGATTCCGATGAACACTCCCTCTTATGACTACGATCTGATCGTCCTTGGCGGCGGTTCCGCTGGCCTGGCCGGCGCCATCCGCGCTGCGCAGCATGGCAAGCGTGTTGCCCTGCTGGAGCCGGGTGAACTGGGCGGCACCTGCGTGAATGTAGGTTGCGTGCCGAAGAAGGCGATGTGGCTGGCGGCTGATCTAGCCGAGCGCATAAGCCTGGCCAGCGCGATGGGCTTCGACGTGGAGGCGCGTCCGGCGCTGTCGTGGAAGGAACTGGTGATCCATCGCCAGGCCTACATCAGCAACATCCACACCAGTTATCACAAGCGCCTGGATGAAACCGGCGTGGTGCGTATTCCGGCCCGTGGCCATCTGCTGGATGCGCACACCGTGGCGTGCAGTGATGGCGTGCAGTACAGCGCTGCACAGATCCTCATCGCTACCGGCGCCCATCCGCAGCGGCCCGACATTCCCGGCGCCGAACTGGGCCTGGTGTCCGACGATTTCTTCGACCTGCGTGCGGCACCGGCCGAGGTCGCCATCATCGGCGGCGGCTACATCGCGGTGGAACTTGCCGGGCTGTTGCAGGCGCTGGGCAGCAAGGTGAGCCTGCTGGTGCGCGGCAGTCGCCTGCTGGAGCGCTTCGACTACGAGCTGACCGCGCAGCTGGCCGAGAACCTGCGCCAGCAGGGCGTTCGCATCCACTTCGATTACCGCCTGCGTGAGTTGAAGCGCGACGGCAAACGCGTGCGCGCCTTCGGCCATGACGGTCCGACCGACAGCATGTTCGATGCCGTGTTCTTCGCTACTGGCCGGCGCGGCAACAGCAGGGATCTGGGCCTGGAAGCGCTGGGCATCCGCATCGGCGAACACCAGCAGGTAGAGGTGGACGAGTGGCAGACCACGGCGGTGCCGAGCGTGCATGCGGTCGGTGACATCGCCGGCAAGGTCGGACTGACGCCGGTCGCCGTGGCTGCATCGCGTCGTCTGATGGATCGTCTGTTTGGTGGCCGCCCGGACGCGAAGATGGACTACGACAACGTGGCCAGCGTGGTGTTCTCGCATCCGCCGCTGGGCGCAGTGGGCATGAGCGAGGAAGACGCACGTGCGCGCTTCGACCAGGTGAGGGTGTACCACAGCCGTTTCCGGCCGATGCTGCAGGCACTGGCCAACGGCACCCAGCGCAGCCTGTTCAAGATGGTCTGTGCCGGGCCGGAAGAGCGTGTGGTGGGTGTACATCTGCTGGGCGAAGCGGCCGACGAGATCCTGCAGGGTTTCGCGGTGGCGGTGAAGATGGGCGCGACCAAGGCGCAGTTCGACGATACGGTGGCGATTCACCCGACGTCTGCTGAAGAAGTGGTGTTGATGCGCTGAGCCGACGCTCACGGTAGTGCCGGCCGCTGGCCGGCAACCTCAACAGCAACAGCCGAAGCAACAGCAACCGCAACAGCAACAGCGTGCTTCCTGTGGGATGGCGGGGTGGGTCCGGTTGTGGGGGACGCTGCAAGTACGTCCCTGTAAGCTCGGTCGCCGCATCCATGCGGCTCACGCCCCCGCAACCGGACCCACCCCGCCTTCGACAGATCTCCGCAATCTGTCTGGTTGGCATGGCCTGCTCTTGGTGGGTGTCGACCTTGGTCGACACGGTAGATCCATGTCATGCGTGGATCAGGAATTGCAGTGAGCATGAACGGAAATCGGATCGTTCGCCCGGAAGTGCCATGAGACAATTGGAAGCAATCCGGCTCCTTCCAGCCGCCCGTGCGGTCCGTTTTCTTCCTGATGTCTACCTCTTCCCCCCGCATCGCCACCACATCCCCGCGTATTGCCCTGGGCGGCATCGGCCTGGCTGCGATCGGCGCCATTGCCGCTTCGGGCAAGGCCATCATTGTCAAGCTGGGGCTGCGCCATGGTGTGGATGCCACCACGCTGCTGGCGCTGCGCATGCTGATGGCGCTGCCCCTGTTCGCGCTGATGGCGGTGTGGGCGTCGCGCCGTGCGGAGCGACTGTCCTGGGCTGACCGCGCACGCGTGCTGTGGCTCGGCTTCACTGGTTACTACCTGTCCAGCCTGCTGGATTTCCAGGGCCTGCAGTACATCAGCGTGACCCTGGAACGGTTGATCCTGTACTTGAACCCGACCCTGGTGCTGCTCATCAACGTGCTGCTGGCGCGGCAGCGGCCGGGTCGCTGGCAGATCGGCGCGCTGGTGCTCAGTTACCTCGGCGTGCTGATCGCGTTCGGCCATGACCTGCAGCGCGAAGGTGGGCAGATCATTCTCGGCAGCCTGCTGGTGCTGGGCAGTGCGCTCAGCTATGCGCTCTATCTGTTCGGCAGCGGTCAGGTGGTCGCCCGTATCGGCGCCGTTCGTCTGACCGCCTACGCCAGCTGCGTGGCCAGTGTGCTGGTGCTGCTGCATTTCACCATCACCCATCCACTGCCGTTGCTGTGGCAGGCCCCCGCTGCCGTGCAGTGGCTGTCGTTGATCAATGCGACGGTCTGCACCGTGCTGCCGGTGCTGGCGATCATGCTGGCGGTGCAGCGCGTCGGCTCGTCGCTGGCGGCGCAGGTCGGTATGCTGGGCCCGGTTTCCACCATCGTGATGAGCCTATGGCTGCTCGACGAACCGATGGGGCCGGCGCAGATCGCCGGCACCGTGCTGGTCCTGCTCGGCGTACTGCTGGTGACGCGGCTGCGCCGCTGACGGCGGAGCAGGCGCGTGCGCGCATCCTGGCGGTGATCCATGCGATTCCGCCGGGACAGGTGATGGGCTACGGCCAGGTTGCGATGCGCGCGGGCCTGCCCGGACGCGCCCGGCTGACCGCGCGCATCCTCGGCCAGAATGAGGATCCCTCGCTGCCCTGGCACCGGGTGCTGCGATCGGATGGGCGCATCGCCATGGCCGAAGGTTCGGCCGGCTGGCGCGAGCAGTCGCAGCGGCTGCGTGCCGAGGGTGTCGTCGTGGAAAACGGCCGGGTGCGGATGCCCGCAGTCGACCCGGCGGCGGCGCTGGATGCGGCCGTATGGGGGCCGGGTTGATCGCTGCCTGCGACTGAACGGGCGACCGTCCGCTCGGGTCAAAAAGGGCCGGTGCTGCGGCTATGATGGAGGCCGTTCCATGCCGGTGTCCCCATGTTCCCGCGACTGCCAACCGTTACCAAGGCCCTGTTGATCGCCAACGCGATCCTGTTCCTGCTGCAGCAGCCGTTCCTGCTCGGCATGCAGACCTTCGAACCGTTCATGCTGCAACCGCTGCAGCAGGGCTTCGATGCGTTCTCGCCCGGCGGCAACTTCCAGCCCTGGCAGCTGCTGACCTACGGCTTCCTGCATGGCAGCTTCTTCCATCTGTTCTTCAACATGTTGGCCGTCTTCATGTTCGGCGCGCCGCTGGAGCAGACCTGGGGCGAGAAGCGCTTCCTGATCTACTACCTGGTGTGCGTGGTCGGCGCCGGCCTGTGCCAGTTGCTGGTCGGCACCATGCTCGACAATCCGGCCACGGTGCTGGGCGCTTCCGGCGGTGTGTTCGGCCTGCTGCTGGCCTACGGCATGCTGTTCCCCAACCAGCGGGTGATGCTGCTGTTCCCGCCGATTCCGATGAAGGCGCGTACGTTCGTGATCCTGTTCGGTGTGGGCGAGCTGGTGTTGGGCATGACCGGCTGGCAGCCGGGTGTGGCCCACTTCGCACACTTGGGCGGCATGCTGTTCGGCTGGCTGCTGATCCGCTACTGGCGCGGCCAACCGCCGTTCAACAAGCGTCGCCCTCCCGGCCCGCCGAAGCGCCCGAACCATCTGCGCAGCGTCAAATGAGGCGCAGGCTCATTTGACGCTGTGGGTGCCAACCTTGGTTGGCACGCTTTGACGCCGGTAGATGCCAACCTTGGTTGGCACTCACCTCTGCCACGTTGTGCCAACCAAGGTTGGCTCCTACCAACAGCAGGTAATGCAGGCGGCGGGTTGCAACCACAGCCACGCATGGCGTGGATCTACTGGTCCTGCAGCACCACCTGCGCCGCATTGTGCCCGGGCGCACCGGTCACCCCGCCGCCCGGATGCGTACCCGCGCCGCACAGGTACAGGCCGGGCAGGGCGCCGCGATAGCCGGCCTGGCCGACCATCGGCCGTGCCGAGAACAGCTGGTTGGCGCTGAGCGCGCCGTGGAAAATGTCGCCGCCGATCAGCCCGAACGTCCGTTCCAGGTCCAAGGGTGAAAGTGCCTGTCGACCGAGCACGCTGTCGGCGAAGCCAGGGGCGTAGTGATCGACGGTAGCGATCATCAGGTCGGCGACGGTATCCCGATGGTCATCCCAGTGACGGCCATCGGGCAGCTCCGGCGCCACGTGCTGGCAGAACAGGCTCGCCACATGCTGCCCGGGGGGCGCCAGCGAGTCGTCCAGCGTGCTCGGAATCAGCATCTCCACGATCGGCTCGCGCGACCAGCCATCGCGGCGTGCATCCAGCCAGGCATGGTCCATGTAATCCAGGCTGGGCGCCATGATGATGCCGGCACTGAGGTGGTCGCCAGGGCCGGGCAGGGCGCGGAAATCCGGCAGTCGCGACAGCGCCACGTTCATCCGGAACGTGCCCGAGCCGCAGCGCCAGTTCGCCATGCGTTCGCGGGTGGTGGCTGGAACCTGCGCAGGCTGCAGCAGCTGTTCGTACAGCAGCTTCGGATTGACGTTGGCCACCACGGCACGTGCGCGCAGGCTCTCACCGCCGGACAGCGTGACGCCGACCGCGCGTCCGTCTTCAACCAGCAGGCGCTGCACGCCGGCATCCACGCGCAGCTCTGCACCTGCCGCACGCGCGGATGCGGCGATGGCCTGGCTGATCGCGCCCATGCCACCGATGGCGTGGCCCCAGGCGCCCTTGACCCCGTTGCACTGGCCAAACACGTGATGCAGCAGCACGTAGGCGCTGCCGGGCGTGTAGGGGCTGGCGTAGTTGCCAACAATGCCATCGAAACCGAACAGGGCCTTGATCGGCTCGCTTTCGAACCAGCGGTCCAGGTATTCGGCGGCCGACAGCGTGAACAGATCCAGCAGTTCCTGCCGCAATGCAGGATCAAGTGCGGCCAGCTCGCGCCCCAGCCGGCCCATCTGCCACAGCGCGGGCAGCGCGCGCCAGCCAGCTGTCACCCCGAGGTCGGGCGGCGGACGCAGCGCCCAGTCGCGCAGCACGTCGGCAAATACTTCCAGACGCGCTTCATAGGCGGGCAGCGCCTGTGCATCGCGCTCGGAAAATTTCGCCACTTCCGCCTGGGTGCGGCCCGGTGCAGACAGCAGGTAGCGACCATCGGGCAACGGCAGGAAGTTGTTGGCCGGCCGCGCGACGATGCGCAGCCCGTGCGCATGCAGCTGCAGCTCCTCGATCACCTTCGGCTGCAGCAGCGACACCGTGTACGAGGCCACCGAGTTGCGGAAGCCCGGGTGGAACTCCTCGGTGACCGCCGCACCGCCGAGTACACCGCGGCGCTCCAGTACCAGCACCCGTTGCCCCGCGCGCGCCAGATACGCCGCACACACCAGCCCGTTGTGGCCGCCGCCAACGATGATCGTGTCCCAGGTCGTCATGCGTTGCGGATCGCCGCGTCGATGGTGGCGATGTCGATCTTCTTCATCGGCATCATTGCGTTGAAGGCGCGCTTGGCCAGGGCCTTGTCCTTGCTGGTCACCGCTTCGATCAGCATGCGTGGGCTGATCTGCCAGGAGATGCCCCAGCGGTCCTTGCACCAGCCGCATTGGCTCTCCTGGCCACCATTACCGACAATGGCATTCCACAGGCGATCGGTCTCGGCCTGGTCCTCGGTGGAAATCTGGAACGAGAACGCTTCGCTGTGCTTGAAGGTCGGGCCGCCATTGAGGCCGACACAGGGGACACCGCAGACCGTGAACTCGACGGTGAGGACGTCACCCTGCTTGCCGTCGGGGAAGTCGCCTGGCGCGTGATGCACGGCGGTTACTTCACTGTCGGGAAAGGTCTTTGCGTAGAACGTGGCGGCCTCGAGCGCACCGCTGTCGTACCAGACGCAGATCGTGTTCTTGTGAGCCATGGTGGGGCTCCGCAGTGGACGAAGGCGCAGCGATAGCATGGGCCGTGTTAATGCCGGATCGTGCTGCACTGCGGGGTCGCGCGGCGCCGCGCTACCATGGCCAAACGACACGACAGGGACGATGCGTGAAGATCCTGATTCTGGGTGGATATGGGGTGTTCGGGGGGCGTCTGGTCCGCTTGCTGGCGGACCTGCCGATGCTGGAACTGCTGATCGGTGGCCGCAACCTGGCGGCGGCGCAGGCCTTCTGCGCAAGCTATGTGGGGCAATCGACGCTGCGTCCACTGCAGGTCGACCGGCAACAGCTGGGTGCGGCTTTGCAGACCGAGCGGCCGGACCTGGTGGTGGATGCCTCTGGTCCTTTCCAGGACTACGGTGAACACCGCTACGGCGCAATTGAAGCCTGCATCGCCGCCGGCATTGATTATCTGGACTTCGCCGACGCGGCGGACTTCGTATTCGGCGTTTCGCAGTACGACGCGCAGGCCAGGGCCGCCGGCATCTACGTGCTGTCCGGTGTCAGCAGTTTCCCGGTATTGACCGCGGCGGTGCTGCGCGAGATGGCCACGCACATGGACATCATCAGTGTGGAAGGTGGCATCGCGCCATCGCCGTATGCCGGCATTGGTCTGAATGTGATGCGTGCGGTCGTCGGCTATGCCGGTTCACCGGTGAAGCTGCGTCGCAACGGTCGCGATGGGCACGGCATCGGCCTGGCCGAGAGTCGCCGCTTCACCGTTGCGGTACCGGGGCGGCTGCCGCTGCGCAACCTGCATTTCTCGCTGGTGGATGTGCCGGATCTGCAGGTGCTGCCACCCGAACATCCGACGATGACCGACATCTGGATGGGAGCTGGCCCGGTGCCGGAAATCCTGCATCGCGTGCTGAACCTGTTGGCCAAGGCGCGCCTGCACCTGAAACTGCCGTCTCGGGAGCCGTGTTCGCGATTGTTCTACACCGTGTTGAACCTGATGAAGTTCGGCGAACATCGCGGCGGCATGATCGTACGTGCGGTCGGTACCCGCGATGGCACGCGCGTCGAACAGAGCTGGCACCTGCTGGCCGAGGCCGATGACGGCCCATACATTCCGTCGATGGCGATCGAGGCGGTGATCCGCAAGCAGCTGGCCGGTGATCGGCCGGCGCCCGGGGCGCGCGCGGCCACGCATGCGCTGGAGTTGAGCGACTACGACCGGCTGTTCGAAGGGCGCACGATCCATACCGGTTTCCGCCGGAACATGCCGGGTGCCAGTCTGTACCAGCGCGTGCTGGGCAGTGCATACGCGCAACTGCCGGTCAGCGTACAGGCGTTGCACGCACCTTCTGCAGCCAAGCGCTGGAGCGGCACAGCATCGGTCGAACGTGGTCGCGGGCTGCTGTCGCGGTTGCTGGGGAAGGTGTTCGGCTTTCCCGCGGCGGGCGAGAGTGTGCCGGTCAGTGTGGAGTTCACCCCGGAGGCGGGCGGCGAGCGCTGGACGCGGACCTTTGCCGGCCGTCGTTTCTCTTCGTTGCAGACGCAGGGGCAAGGGCGCAACGAAGCACTGCTGGTCGAGCGCTTCGGCATGATATCGGTAGCGCTGGCGCTGCTGGTCGACAACGGGCGGCTGCAACTGGTGCCGCGACGCTGGTCGATCCTGGGCATGCCGTTGCCGCGCGCGCTGCTGCCGGGGGAGAACAGTTTCGAGTTTGAAGTGGACGGGCGATTCGTGTTCGACGTGGAGATCGGCGCGCCAGTGGTGGGGCGGATCGTGCATTACCGGGGTGTGCTGGAACCTGGGTGATCTCCTGCGCGAATCAAAAAGGGCGCCCTAGGGCGCCCTTTTCGTTTCCACTATCAGATCACACTCAGCGCCAGACCTTGATCTGCTCGGCGTCGGTACGCTGCATCGGCTGGCCCGGCTTGCAGCTGAAGCTGGCGCCGAACGCGGGCAGGTTCGACAGCGGACCGTTGGTGCGCCAGCGGCCCGGAGCACGGATGTCGGCGGTCAGGCGGCGTGCGGCCTCGTTAGGCGACAGCTGCTGCGGCCACAGTGCGGCCCAGGCGCGGAAGAAGCCCTGCTGTTGTGCCGGCTTGGCCTTCGGCTCCTGCGCGGTGTAGGCGGCCCAGGCCAGTTCCAGGCCGGCGATGTCGGCGAGGTTCTCTTCCTGGGTCAGCGTGCCGTTGACCTTGGCTCCCTTCACGCCAGGGAACTCGTAAGTGCCGTACTGCGTGGCGACACGGCTGCCGAGCAGCGTCCATGCAGTCTTATCGGCCGGGGTCCACCAGCTGCGCAGTTCGCCCTTGGCATCGACCAGCGCACCCTTGGCGTCGATCGCGCGGGTCAGTTCGTGGCCGACCAGGCCGCCGAAGCTGCCGAACTTGTCCGCGGCGTCGGCCTTGGCGTTGAACACCGGGCCCTGCAGGATCGCAGCAGTGACGATCAGCCGGTTCTGCGCCAGGTCATAGGCCAGCGACGGCTGCTGCGGCAGCACGTCCCAGCGGCGGTCAGCGTTGCCCTTGCCGATGCGCTTCATTTCCTCGCGGTGGCGCCAGGTGGAAGCGATCAGCATGTTGCCGCCGAACGAACCACGGCCCATCGGCTGCACGCTGTAGTCCAGGTCACGCAGCGGGGTGCCGATCTCGATCTTCAGCGCGGCCAGCTTGGCCTGCGCTTCGGTCTTGGCCTCGGCGCTCATCCAGCTGTTGTTCTTGACCGCTTCGATCTGCACTTCACGCACCTTGTCGACGATCCATGCCGCTTGGCGGCGGTCTTCGGCGGACAGGTAACGCGCGGCGTATTCGCGGCCGACCATCGGGCCAGCGGCCACGTTGATCGCATCCAAAACGCTTTCCCAACGCTGCGGCGGCAGGGTCTCACCACGCAGCACGCGGCCACGGAATTCGAACTCCGCATCGCGGTACGCCTTGGACAGGTACGGCGCCATCGAGTCGCCCACGCGCCAGCGCAGGTAGGCCTTCCACTGGTCCGGCTTGAGCTTGGTGACCATGCCGTCGAGCTGCTTGAACAGGGCCGGGTCGGCCAGCGAGACCAGGTCATCGTTGACGCCCTGCGCCTTCAGGAACGCATCCAGCTGCAGGTTGCGGTAGCGGCTGTTGAGATCCTTGGTGGAGATCGGCGCATAGTTGTTGAACGGGTTGTTGATGCCCGCCAGCGACTGCGCGTTGCGCGCCAGTTCGGTTTCCAGCGCGATAACCGCCTGCGACTCGGCGTCCAGCTTGGCGGCCGGGGTGCCGGTCAGTGCCAGGATCTGCTTGACGTAGTTGCGGTAGCGGCCCATCAGCGCGACGGTATCGGCGTCGGTGCGGGTGTAGAAGGCCGGATCAGGCAGACCCATGCCGCCCTGCATGAAGTAACCAATGTGGCGGTCCAGTGCCTTCAGGTCCACGTCCGGACCGAAGTTGAAGGCCACCGGGATGCCGACCTGGTGCAGTGCGGCGATTGAAGCCGGAATGTCCTTGGCCTTCTTGATCGCATTGATGCGGGTCAGCAGCGGCGCGATCGGGTTGGAACCGTCGGCCTCCACGGCGGCTTCGTCCAGGCCGCTGGCCCAGAAGTCGCCCAGCAGCTTCTGCACGTTGCCCTGCGGCGCCTTCATCGAGGCGTCCAGCAGTTCACGCTGCTGCTGCCGGCTGCGGTCGACCAGCTGGCCCAATGCGGTGGCGGCACCGGTCTGCGGCACCGGGTTGGACTTCAGCCAGCCCGCGTTGGTGGCGTCGTAGAAATCGCTGCACTGCGCACTGACGGCCGGGGCGCGTGCGGCCTTCTTCTTGGCGGCGAACGCATCGTGGGTCGGAACCAGGGTCGCCAGGCTGATGCCCAGGGCGATGGCAAGCGGACGGAAGTTGGGCATGTAGAACGAATCCGTGATGGATTGAGGGCGGGCGAACTATAGCAAGCCGGGCATGGGCGCGGCATGCACGCATCACGGTGCATCCGCCGGGCATGGCCCGGCGCTACCGGGTGGGTGGCATGGGCGCGGGATGCACGCGTCACGGGGGCTACTTTGTGCCATGCGCCGACCAAGGTCGGCCTCTACCCGCGCGAAAAAACAAAGGCCCGGGAAATCCCGGGCCTCTGCAGACAAACCATGGCCTCAGCCGTGGCTTACCAGATCACCACCTGCGAGTCGCCGGTGCGCGACATCGGCGTACCCGGCTTGCACTGGAAGGCCGCGGTGAAGGTCGGCAGGTTCGACGGCGCACCGATGGCACGGAACTGTGCCGGCGCGTGCGGGTCGGTCGCCAGGCGGACCTTGGCGTTTTCCGGGGTGTACTTGGTGCGCCACACGGTGGCCCAGTTGAAGAAGAAGCGCTGATCGCGGGTGAAGCCATCGATCTTCGCGTCTTCCTTGCCGGCCGACGCCTTCTGCAGTGCGTCGTAGGCGGTGGCCAGGCCACCCAGGTCGGCGATGTTCTCGCCCAGGGTCAGGTGGCCGTTCACGGCCTGGCCGTCAACCTTGTACTGATCGAACTGCTTGACCAGCTTGCCGGTCAGGCCAGCGAAGTTCTTCGAATCGCCTTCGGTCCACCAGTTCTCGAAGTTGCCGGTCGGCCCGAAGCGGCTGCCCTGGTCGTCGTAACCGTGGGTCATTTCGTGGCCGATGACCGCACCGATACCGCCGTAGTTCAGCGCGTCGTCGGCCTTGGCATCGAAGAACGGCGGCTGCAGGATGGCGGCCGGGAACACGATCTCGTTCTGCAGCGGGTTGTAGTAGGCATTGACCGTCTGCGGGGTCATGCCCCACTCGGTCTTGTCCACCGGCTTGCCGATCTTGGCCAGGTTGTACTGGTAGTTGAACGCGGTGGCCGCGCGCACGTTGCCCAGGTAGCTGTCGCGGTTGGTCTGCAGGCCCGACCAGTCACGCCACTTGTCCGGGTAGCCGATCTTCGGCGTGAAGGTTTCCCACTTGGCGATGGCCTTGGCCTTGGTCTCTTCGCTCATCCAGGACAGGCCCTGGATGCGTTCCTTCAGCGAGGCGGCCAGGTTCTTCACCAGCTCTTCCATCTTCGCCTTGGCTTCCGGCGAGAAGGCGACCTTCACGTACAGCTGGCCGAAGGCTTCGCCGGCGTCGCTCTCGATGGTGCCCAGCACGCGCTTCCAGCGCGGCTTCTGTTCCTTCTGGCCATTGAGGGTCTTGCCGTAGAACTCGTAGCTTTCCTGCACGAAGGCATCAGCCAGGTACGGCGAGGCGCTGTCCACGGTGTGGAAGCGCAGGTAGGCGCGCCACACCGACGGATCGGTGTCGCCCAGCGCCTTGCTCACTTCCTGGTGGAAGGCCGGGATGGCCAGCGAGAACTTCTCCGGTGCGGCGACATTCTGCGACTTGAAGAACTCGGTCCAGCTGAAGTTCGGGGTCAGCGCATCGGCTTCGGCCAGGCTGACCGGGTGGTAGTACAGCGAGACATCGCGCGACAGCTCGACGCTGGACTTGGAGGCCTTGGCCAGGCGGGTCTCGAACTTGACGACTTCTTCAGCCTGCTTGGTGGCATCGGCAGCGGCGACGCCGGACAGCTCCAGCACCTTGGCCACGTGGGCCTGGTAGGCCTTCAGCTTGTCTGCCTTGGACGCATCGGTATAGAAGGTCTTGTCCGGCAGGCCCAGGCCGCCCTGGCTGGCGTAAGCCATGTTCACGGCCGAGTTCTTGAAGTCGGCTTCGGCGCCGAAGCCGAACAGCACGTTCTCGCCCTTGGCGGCGCTGGTGCGCAGGTAGTTGGCGATGGCGGCCTTGTCCTGCAGGCCATCGATCGCAGCCAGGTCGGCCTTCAGCGGCTCGATACCCTGGGCGTTGACCTTGGCTTCGTCCATGCCGGTGGCCCACAGGTCGCCGACGATCTTCTCGATGCCTGCCGGGTTCTTGACCTGCGCGACCTGCTCGGCCAGCTGGTGCTGCACGGCCACCGAACGCTCGTCGAGGATGGTGAAGGCGCCCCAGCTGGTGCGGTCGCCCGGAATCTCGTTGGCGGCCAGCCACTTGCCGTTGACGTAGTCGCCGAAGGCATTGCAGGCGTCAAGGTTGCTGTCCAGATCGCTGGCCTGGAAGGCGTTGTAGGCCGGCAGCTTGCTCTCGTCGAGCTTGTAGGTGGTGGCGGCGTCGGCCGCAGCCGGCGTGGAGGCGGTGGCATCCTTTGCCGGGGTTTCGTTCTTGCCGCAGCCGACCAGCGCGGCCGAAACGGCCAGGGTCAGCAGCATGATCTTGGGAGTACGGGTCACTTGAATGGCCTCCAGGCCGAGTGAGTCAGGGAAGGGCCGTGGTGACGGCCGTGGGCCGAACAATACGCCGCCGGCCCGCACTGCAAGGGTGTCGAAGGTCATGGCCGTTGGCAAGCACGCACAACGTGGTGTACGCGCTTGGGCAACCCGGCAGGATCGGCACAGTGCGATGTCTGCCAGTGCGCTGTTCAGGGTTTTTTCGGGACTGGCTGTGTCGCAGGCTGCACGTCGTCGGTGAGCGGTTCGCTGGCATCCGGATCGGGCGGGACTTCCGCGATTCGGGTCCTGCGTTCAGGTTCGCCCTGCACTTGGCTGAGCGTGCCCACGTCAACCCGTGCGACCCTTGGTTTTGCCCAGATGGCATCGTGCCACTGCTGATACTTGTCCGGATCCCAGTAGCGATCGTCATAGAATTTGCTGCCGTCTATCTCTTCCGGACCGGCCGGACCGGGGACCATGATCCGTAGATTGCCGGTGAAACCGGTGCGGCTTCCGGTTACGGCGCGGCGCTCACGGCGCAGGACGGTGGCGATACGTGGCTTGGCAGCGGCATCCCCGAATCGAGCGTAGATCGCTTCACCCTCGGCTACGGCTTGCGCACGTTGCTCGGCCGTCAGCGCGGCCCAGTAGCGCTCCCGCAACTCGACAAACCCTTCGTAGCCGCGTTCGGCGGCAAGATCCATCCAGGCATAGGCCTGTGCGCGATCAGCCGGGGTGCCCGAGCCATTCCACAGCATTTCGGCAACCATGGCCTGCGAAGGTTTGTCTGCATAGAACGCGGCGCGCTGGAAGAACTTGAAGGCTGCCTTCTGGTCGCCTGCATTGCGCTTCTCCATTCCCAGCAGGCGAAAGCGCAGGTCAGGATGGCTGCTGAGGAATCCGGCGGTGATCATCAGCGGGTCGGTGGTCGGGTCGGCAGGCAGGGCCTGCGGCTTGCTCTCTGCCGCATGGCTCTGCATGGGCGCCAAGGCGAGCATCGGCAACAACAGCGGCAGTGTCCAACGTTTCACGTGATCTCTCCTTGCAAGTGGTCGTAGGTTCCATCCTGCGGCGGGGGCGCCGCAACGGCCGATGGGCACAGGCTCGTGCTGTCCCGTCGAGCGCAGGGCAGCTGCGGGACGCCCCCGGGATGGGGGCGTCCCGATGGCATCACTTCTTCTCTGCCGGGCCGCCGATGTGGCGGGAGAAGAAATTCAGCATGTTGGTGTACAGGTTCACACGGGCCGGCACGCCATAGAAGCCGTGCATTTCACCGGACTGGATGATCATGCCTTCCGGCGGATTGCCGGCATCGGCAAGGGCCTTGGCCATAAGCTCGGTCTGCTCGGGCACCGCGCGCACATCGCGCGCACCGGCTGCCAGGAACACCGGAATTTTCACTTCCGCGGCGCGCCGTGCGGGCGAGACCTTGTTCCATTCGGCGACATCGGTACCGTGGGTGCGGCGCAGGTAGCGCAGGCCGGATTCGCGCTGCGGGATATCGCCCTTCTTGAACAGCATGTCCACGTCGTACACGCCGACGTAGCCAAAGGCGCATTTGAACATCCCGGGCGCGCGGATCGGCGCCATCAACGACGAGTAGCCACCGAAGCTGCCCCCGTAGATGCAGATCCGGTCCTTGTCGACGTAGCCGTTCTTGATGGCCCATTGGGTCGCGTCGATGATGTCGTTCTGAATGCCATCGGCCCACTGCTTGTGGCCCGCATCCTGGAAGCCCTTGCCGTACCCGCCGGAGCCACGGAAATTGACCTGCAGCACGGCGTAGCCACGGCTGGCAAGCAGCTGGGTCTCACCTGAGTAGCGCCAGTTGTCGCGTGGCCCGATCGGACCGCCATGCGGATTGACGATCAATGGCAGATTCTTGCCGTCCGAGTCGCGCGGCAGGGTCAGATAGCCATGGATCTGCTTGCCGTCGCGCGCGGTGAAGTTGAACGGCTTGACGCTGGCCAGTTGCTTCTTGTCCAGGTGCGGCGCGCGCTGCATGAGGAACCGGGCCTTGCCGGTATCGCGATCAAACAGATAGAGCTCACCTGGATTCGAGTCGCTGTAGACCGAAACGATGATCTTCTTGCCGTCTTCGGTATGGCTGGAGAAATCGACCATTTCGCCCTCGAACGATCCCGCCAGCGAGGTATACAGATCGGCGTCGGGGTGGGTTTCGTCGATCAGGGTGACCTTGGGCGCACCCGCTTCGGTCACCACTGCAAGCAAGGCCTTGTCGTCGGTCGACCAGATGTAGTCCGATACTTCCGCCGCCTTGTCCTGGAACAGTGGAGAAAATTCGCCGGTCGCCGTATCCAGCGTGCCGATCGCACCTGGTGCCTTGTCGTCGCTCTGGGTGGCGAACACGCGTCCGTCTGCGGTGGTGCGCTCCACCCATAGGTGCTTGCCACCGGACTTGGACGCATTCACCAGCACCCACTCGCGACCGTCAAGCCGATACAGCTCGGTTCTCTCGTCGTACTCGCCTTCCTCGTTGCGGCTGGAGGAGCACACGGCAAAGCGCGGTTCCTTGGCTGCATCGAGGGCGATGCTGCAGTCGTCCTTCGGAGCCCTGGCCAGCACGCTGCGGCGACCGGTGATGGTGTCCACCTGTACCACCTGGGTGCCAGCCCCTTCGGCCGAACGTGGATAGCGTGACTGCATGATGACGTTGCGGTCATCGCCCTTGAGCGTGTCAAGCAGGCTGAAGGATTCGGCGCCCACCGTCTTGCCGCGCTGCGTTGCGTCCCGGGTGCCATAGAAGATCACGGGTACGGCCTGCGACCCATCGGCGTTGACCGCAAACCATTCGCCGGTTGCGAAAGGCTGCGCATAGCCGCCGATTTTCTTGACGGCGTTGAACATGATCCGGTTCGGCGAGATCCAGTGGAATGAACCCACGCTCTTCTTGTCCGGCAGCTGGTTGACCTTCAGTACTGCCAGGTCGCTGGTACGCATGATCGTCAGCACGTCCTGGTCGCCGTGATCCATGCTGATGGCCAGGTAGTCGCCATTGGGTGAAATGCGTACGTTGCCGTAGCTGGGATGCTTGACGAAATCCTCGACGGAGTAGGTCGGTCCGGCAAATGCGGGGGCGGCGAAGGTGAGGGAAAGAGCCAGCGCGGCCGATTGCAGCTTCTTCATGGGATGCCCTTGGTTCTAGACGTGAATATCTGGCAGGCGCAGTGCGGAGGCATGGCGCTGTACGTCCTGGACGGTACGACTGCCTGGATGTGACCGTATGGATGCAGAAACACGAAGCCCGGCATCTGCCGGGCTTCGTGATGGAACCAATTGCCCGTTATCAGAAGCGATAGGACAGGCTGACGTAGTAGCGACGACCCAACGGATCGGCACCGATCAGCGGATTGAAGTACGGATAGGCAGTATCGGTCGGGTCACGACGGAAGGTGTTGTTGGTCAGGTTGACGACGGTGAAATCAGCCGTCACGTTCGGGCCGAACTTCTTGGTGAGCTGCAGGTTGTACACGCTGTACGGACCCAGGCGCTGGGTCTGCGCGCGATTCCAGTTCGAACCATAGCGGGTGCTGAACAGCGTCGCGCCCCATTCGTCCTTCGACCAGCTCAGGCTGCCACGGAAGCGGCTGCGCTGGCTCCAGTCGTGATCGGGCAGATCGCGGTAATCGATCAGCTCGTCGTCATCGTTCTCCTGGTACTTGTTGGTCAGCATCAGCGAGTAGCCCAGGTCCAGGCCGAACTTGCCGAGGCGATCAGTGTCCAGACGATACTTGTACGATGCATCGATACCGCTGGTTTCCAGCAGCGCGGTGTTGATGTACGCCGTGTTCAAACGCTGGATGCGACCATCAAGCGTGGTGCCCGGAGCGCTGGTGCGGGTGATCAGGCTGGTCAGGTTCTGGCAGAAGGTCGAGTCCATGCCGAACGGGAAGGGCGAGCCATCCGGGCGGACGCCCAGTCGGCAATTGGCTTCGTTCTGCAGCAGGTAGGTCGAGCTCAACTGCGAGGCCGCATCTTCCAGGCGGATCTTGTAGTAGTCCACCGTCAGCGACATGTTGTCCACGATGTCCCACACGAAGCCGGCGCCCCACGACTTGCCTTCTTCTTCCTTCAGCTGCGGGTTGCCGGCGGTCAGCGACTGCGCCTGGTAATAGGTGATGTCGGTGGTCCGGTTGCACTGCGCGCGGGTGCGGCCAGGTGTACCCGCCGGCTGGCCAAGACCGGTGCCCGAACGGCAGCTGTAGTCATCGACGACGTTAGAGAACGAGGCGGCACCTTCGGCGTAAACCAGCTGCATGTCCGGAGCGCGGAAGCTGGTGGCGTAGGAACCACGGATCAACAGGTTGCTGAACGGACGCCATTCGAGACCAACGTTCCAGGTTTTTGCGTCGTCCACGGCGGTGATGTCGTCGTACTTGTCGTAGCGACCTGCGATGTTCATCGACAGGCTGCTGAAGATCGGCACGCGGAACTCGGTGCCGATCGCATAGCGATCACGCGTTCCGTGGGTCTCGCCCGAACTGGTCAGGTTGTAGATGGTCTGGCCATCGAGCGGGCGCAGCTGATTGGTACGCGGGTCGCTGTTTACGTCGGTGGTCTGGCGCACACCTTCGATGACACCGGCAAAGCCAACGGCGCCGGCCGGCAGTTCGAACAGGTCGCCGCTGATGTTGAAGTTGACGGTGGCCGAGGTGGCTTCAGCTTCGTTCTTTACGCGGGTCGCGAACGAACGGTAGATTTCCGGCGTGATCGGCGAGTTCCAACGCGCCTGGTCGAGCGCGTAGATCGGGTAGTTGTCGGTGGTGTAACCCTGCAGCGGACCCAGGAAGTAGTCGTGGACCGGCTTGGCCAACAGGCGCGGGCGATCAGCGGTGTAGTCGTACTTGCCGTAGTTCGCGCTGGCTTCCCAGTCGAATCGATCGGCGATGGTGCCGGTGATGCCGACGGTGAAGTCGAAGCTCTTCTCGTCATACAGCGTGCTGGCTGCTTCATTTCCGCCCAGTTCGAACGGATTGAACACGCGCTGCAGCTGGATGATGTCCCTCAGGTTGGAATCGTAGTACGCCGAGGTTGCGGCGCCTGCGCGGTTGGAGGTGAAGCGATCATTCGAGGTGGCCCAGAACTCGGTACCACTGCTGGCCTTGGCATCGGTCTTGTAGAAGTTGACGCTGCCGAACGCCTGCAGGGTGTCGGTGAAATCAAACGTGCCGTACGCGTAGCCGTTGAAGTTGCGGTTCTTGTTCTGGATCGAGCGCGATGCCGGCTGGGTGTAGCTGCCGCAGTACTTGCCACGACTTGCGGTGGTCACGGTGGTGTAGCCGAAGGCATCGCAGGCCGCCGCGTCGTAGAGCGAGTTGAAGTTGCGGGTGTGGCCATTGCGTCCAGCGACGCTGATTGCCGCCAGCGAAAGGCTCGGGTTGACGGCCAAGCCGATCTCGTTCTGGCGGGTGTCGGCCAGGAAGTCGCGCTGGCTGGCGAACACCGGCTCGTTCTCCTGGTACTGCAGAGCGTAGGTTACGCTCCAACGGTCACCCGTCTTGCCACCGGTGTACTCGACGTTGACGCTGTCGCCGCCGCCTTCTTCGGTGGTGCCGGTGGTCAGCTTGATCTGCTGGCCATCGTAATTCTTGCGCAGCACGATGTTGACCACACCGGCGACAGCGTCCGAGCCGTAGATCGCCGAGGCGCCGCCGGTCAGGATTTCCACGCGCTCCACGATCGAGCTCGGGATGGCCTTGATGTTCACCACGTTGTTGTCGCGGTTGTACGGCTGCGGATACTGGGCCGGACGGCGACCGTTGATCAGGGTCAGGGTGTAGCCCGGGCCCAGGTTGCGCAGGTTGACCACCTGGGCGTTCGGCGTGAAGCCGCCGACGTTCAGGTCACCAGTGAAGGAGCTGGTGGTGTTCTGGGTCAGGGTCTGCAGCATGTCGCCGACGGATTGGAAGCCTTCGCGGTCGATGTCCGCACGGGTGATCACCGTCACCGGTGCCGGGCCTTCAACGTCAGCGCGCTTGATGCGCGAACCCACCACCGAGACACGATCGAGATTGGTTGCGTTCTTGCCGCCTGCCTCATTGCCGGCTTCCTGTGCAAAGGCAGGAGCGATGCCGGTGGCCAGCAGGGCCGTGGTGAGCGCGAAGCTCAGCGGGTGGCGACAGAGCGCCTTGCGGATGGTCATGTATAGATCCCCTGATGAATCGAACCTCGGTCGGCTCCTGTGAGGTTGCCGCCGTCCTTGATGGGCTGTTGCCCGTTTCCCACCGGCTTCACAAGCCGATGAGTCAAAGTTAACACAGACTTAACTTGTCATGTCAACTGTTCATCCTCCCGTCATGAAGCCAAGGTAGGCAAAGGCATGATTTCCCTGTTCACAGGTTGCAAGGGGTTGATGCGAAAGAATTATTTTTGAATTCGGGTTCCGCCAGCGACACCGGGCGTACTGAACGGCGGTGAATGCTCCGGTTCAGGGTTCAGCAGGGAAACAGGAGCCAATCGCGGCACAAGGTGAGACGTTCAGTGTCTGTCTGCGCTTGGGGGTGAGACATTGCGTCCGTATGGGACCGTGATGCGCTTCACGGATCGTGCGGTGCCATGCAAAAAAAAGACCCCGCCGAAGCGGGGCCTTTTGGGTTGCTGCGAGACCGGTGCTTACTTCTTGCCGAACTCGTACTTGGCCTGCACGTAGACCGCACGGCCGTACGGGTTGTAGATGTTGCTGTTGTAAGGCGCACCAATGTTGCCGGCGTAGCTGTGGGCCTGGCCGTCGGGCATCTTGTTGAACACGTTGTTGACCATCATCGACAGGGTCAGGTTGTCCATCGCCTGGTAGTTCACGCTCAGGTTGTAGGTGGTGTACGAGCCCCACTTGCCGGCCTCGTAACCAGACGGATGCACGTAGTCGTAGCCCTTGCCCAGGTACGCCATGCGGTTGGGCGTCTTGCCGATGTAGTTGAAGTACAGGGTGGTGGTCCACTTGTCCTTCGCCCAGCCCACCGCGCCATCTGCACGCACCTTGGCGTACTGGTCGTAGTTCCACATCGCGTACGGGTCACGCAGCAGGTCCAGGTAATCGTCGCCCGGCTGCGGCTGCAGTTCGCGCTTGATCATGTTGGTGTAGTTGCTGGAGAACTGCAGCGCACCGAAGCGGCCGATGTCCTGCACGTACTTGAAGCTGGCCGTCACCGCCTGCAGGTTCTGGCTGGCGATGTTCATCTTCGGCGTGTAGATCTGCTCCAGCTTGCCGGTGCCGTCACGGGTGATCCAGTCGCTCACGTTCTGGCAGCTGGCCGAGGTGTTGTTGGTCTGGCCGTTGCGGCAGTAGTACTCGGCCAGCAGCAACTGGTCGGAACTGAGGGTGTTGACCTCGTTCTTGATCTTCCAGTTGTAGTAATCCACCGACACCGACAGGTTGTTGATGGGTGCCCAGACGATGCCCGCGTTCCAGACGTCGGCGGTGATCGCTTCCAGGTCGGGGTTGCCGGACTGTTCGCCGAACACCGATTCGTTGCTGTACGGGCAGCCCACGGTATCGCTGGGGTTGAAGCCAAGCTGGCCACAGCGGTAGTAATCGACCGAACTGTTGGCGTAGTAGCCGCTGCGGCCCTGGAATGCGTCGGACAGGCTGGGCGCGCGGAAGGCGGTGCCGTACTTGCCGCGGAACAGCAGGCTTTCAATGGGACGGAATTCCACACCGATGCTGTAGGTCGACTTGTCGACGGTCTTGTCGGCGATCTTGAACGCGTCGTAGCGGCCAGAGGCGGTCACGGTCAGTGACTCCAGCAGCGGCATGCGCAGCTCGCTGGTCAGCGCGTAGTTGCTGCGATGGCCGGCGCCGGCGACCGAGGTGGTGCCCCACACGCTGCCATCCAGCAGGCGCTGGTCCGGTGTATACGACCAGCCTTCGCTGCCGGCTTCGGCCACCACCGCCAGGCCCGCATCGCCGCCGGGCAGCTTGAACAGCGAACCGTTGGTGATCTGCGCGCGGCCCAGGTTCTGCCAGGTGCGGCTCTTGTTGTAGGTGAAACCGGTGAAGGTCTGGAAATCACCTGCCGGCAGCGGCGAATAGAACGCGCCCCAGTTCGGGTTGTAGATGTTGTAGCCGTCGTCGCTGACGCCCAGCACCGGTCCCAGTACGCGATCTTCGAAGTAGCTGTCGATCTCGTTGGCCCAGCGCGCGAAGCTGCGCTCGGTCAGCTTGTACTCGCCGCGGCTGAAGCTGGCGCTGTAGTCCCAGTTGCCAACGTTGCCACGACCGCCGAGTGTGACTTGGTAGGCCTTGTTGCGATCGGTGCTCATGATGTCGCGGTAGCCCGCGGCGCTGATGTCCTCCGGCGCGAACGCGCGCTGCAGGTTCATGTATTCGCCACTGGCCTGGTCGACGAATGCACCGAAGCCGACATCGCTGCCCCAGAAGGCGTAGCCCGAGCCGGCGTTGTACTGGACCTCTTCCAGGCTGTACAGCGCGTCCGCGAACAGCTGGAAGTTGTCGTTGACGTCGAAGGACATCGACGAATAGATCTGGCTGCTTTCCTTGCCGTTCTTCAGGGTCTTGTAGCCGGCACTGAAGGGCGAGCCACAGGATTCACCGGTAGCGCGCGTGCCCAGCACAGTGGTGCCGCCGAACTGGCCGGCCACGTTGGCGCAGCGGGTCGGGTCCATCATCACGTAAGCGTTCTGCTGGCCCGGCAGGTAGACCAGGAAGTCGTTGGTCGGAACCTGCGGTGTATAGCCCTTGGTGTTGTTCTGCTTGGTCAGGTCACGCTGGTAGCCCCAGATCGGGCTGCTCTTCTCGTACTGCACGTTGACCAGCGCGTGGAAGCGGTCATCGAAGGCGTTGAAACCATGTGCGCCACTGACGCGGAAATCGTTGCCGCCACCCTCGGTGTGCCCACCGCCGCGTACGTTCAGCACGCCGCCGTCCATGCGGTCCTTGAGGATGATGTTGACCACACCGGCAATCGCGTCCGAGCCGTACAGCGAGGACTGGCCACCTGGCAGGATCTCGATGCGCTCGACGATGTCGATCGGGATGCCGCTGAGGTTGTTGAAGGTGTCGCTGCCGTTGTAGAGGGCAGGGTAGGACAGCATCGGCCGTCCATTGATCAGGTACTTGGTGTAGCTCGGGCTGAGGCCGAACATGCCCGAAGCTTCAGCGCCCTGGGTGAACGAAGCAGAGGTCTGGCCGCCCTGCAGGCCGCCGGTGGTCAGCGAGTTCTGCTGCAGCACCTCGGCCACGCTGGTGAAGCCGCGCGTCTGGATGTCCTCGGCGGTGACGGTCAATACCGGCGTGTGGTTTTCGATCTGGGTCTGCGGGATCAGTGAACCGGTGACGGTTACGCGTCCGAGATCGGTAGGGGTGTTCTCCTGGGCGAGCGCGATCGTGCTGCTGCTGGCCAGGATCAGGCCACTGAGGACGGCGCGGGTGAGCGGGTGACGCGGGAAGCCATTGCGAGACATGCGGTACTCCGAGTGGTCGTGAGAGACGCGTTTCCCTTTCCTGGGAACTCATGGATTGTTCAGCAGCCTGCAGACACAGAAAGGCGGCGTTTTTCGAACGTAACACACGCTTAACTTGATTTGCGCAGGTTTGTAACGCCTCGATGATCCAGTTGCTGAGGTTAATCAAATTCTCTTTAAAAACAACATCTTGCGAATACCCTGTGACTTTGCTGAGTTTGGCTAAATGAATGATGTGTAAATATTTACTGATTAACAATTGAGGCATCGCTGCATTTGGCGCGGCGTGTCCCACCCGAAAAAAAAAGGCCCCGCCGAAGCGGGGCCTGGTCCGGAATCAAACCCGGAAAACGACGGGATTACTTGCCGAAGTCGTACTTCACCTGGGCGGAGATCTGACGGCCGTAGACGCTGTAGAAGCCGCCATTGAACGGGGTCGATTCATTGCCCGGGTAGTTGTAGCGCTGGCCTTCCGGCAGCTTGTTGAACACGTTGTTGACCATCAGCGACAGGGTCAGATCGTCCTGCGCCTGGTAGTTCAGGCTCATGTTGTACGTGGTGTACGAGCCCCACTTGCCGGCCTTGGCGCCGGAGGAGTGGACGTAGTCATAGCTGCGGCCGGTGTAGGCCAGGTAGTTCGGGGTGCTGCCGACGTAGTTGGCATACACGGTGGTGGTGAACTTGCCGATGTTCCAGCCTACCGACAGATCGCCACGGACCTTGGCGAAGTTGTCGTAGTACCACATGTTGTACGGATCGCTCAGCAGATCCAGCTTCTGTGCACCCGGCAGCGGGGTCACTTCACGCTTCAGCATGTTGGTGTAGTTGCCCGAGAACTGCAGCGAACCGAAGCGGCCCATGTCCTGCAGGTACTTGGCGCTGACCGTCACCGCTTCCAGGTTCTGGCTGGCAACGTTGAGCTTGGGCGTGTACACGCGGGTCAGGTTGCCGCCGGCATCGCGGGTCACCCAGTCGGTCACGTTCTGGCAGCTGGCCGAGGTGTTGTTCGGCAGACCGTTGTGGCACTGGTACTCGGCCAGCAGCAGCTGGTCGGTGCTGAGGGTCTTGACCTCGTTCTTGATCTTCCAGTTGTAGTAGTCGGCCGACAGCGAGAAGTTGCTGATCGGAGCCCACACCACGCCTGCGCTCCACACGTCAGCGGTGATCGGCTTCAGTTCCGGGTTGCCGGACTTTTCGCTGTACACCGAGGTGGTCTTGTAGAACGAGCAGGCTTCGTCACGCAGGGCGTAGCCCAGCTGGCTGCAACGGTAGTAGTCGTTCTGGCTCGACGCGTAGGAGCCGCTCATGCCCTGGTAGGCATCGGACAGGGTCGGCGCGCGGAAGGCGGTACCGTACTTGCCGCGGAACAGCAGGCTTTCGATCGGACGGAATTCCAGGCCGATGCTGTAGGTGGCCTTGTCGACGGTGCCATCGCCGATCTTGAACGCGTCATAGCGGCCCGAGGCGCTGACGGTCAGGGTTTCCAGTACCGGCATGCGCAGTTCGCTGGTCACCGCGTAGTTGCTGCGGTGGCCGGCGCCGGCAACCGCAGTGGTGCCCCACACGTTGCCATCGACGAACGCCTGGTCCGGCGAGTAATCCCAACCTTCACTGCCGCCCTCGAGGACGATCGCCAGGCCGGCGTCGCCGCCCGGCAGCTGGAACAGCGAACCGTTGGTCACCTGCGCACGGGCGAGGTTCTGCCAGGTCTTGCTGCGATGGGTGCCGTAGCCGGTGAAGCTGGCGAACTGGTCCGGGGTGATCGGCGAGTAGAACGCGGCGTAGTTCGGGTTGTAGATGCCGAAGCCATCAGCGGTGGTGCCCAGGCGCGGGCCCAGCACGGTCTGACCGAAGAAGTCCTCGATCTTGTCCTTCCAGCGCACGAAGCGGTTCTGGTCCAGACGGTACTCACCGCGGGTGAAGCTGGCGCTGTAGTCCCAGTCGCCGACCATGCCCTTGCCGCCCAGGGTGACCTGGTAGGAACGGCTCTCATCCGAGTTCAGGATGTTGTCGTAGTGGCCCGGGCCGATTTCTTCCGGTGCGAAAGCGCGCTGCAGGTTGACGACCTTGCCCAGGCCCTGATCGTAGAAGCCGCCCATGACCGACTTGGTGCCCCACCAGAGGGCGCTGGAGCCGGAGGTGAACTCGGTCTTTTCCTTGCTGTACAGCACGTCGGCGAACAGCTGGAAGTTGTCGTTCACGTCGAAGGTCATCGACGAGTAGAACTGGCCGCTGTCCTTGCCGTTCTTCAGGGTCTTGTAGCCGGCGCTGTACACCGAACCGCAGGACTCGCCGGAAGCGCGCTTGCCGACGGTGGTGGTGCCGTCATACAGGCCAGCCACGTTGCCGCAGCGGGTGGGGTCCATCATGTACAGCTTGTTGTCCGAATTGCCGATCACGGCAAAGTCGTTGGACGGCAGCTGCGCGGTGTAACCAACCGGGTTGTTCTGCTTGGTGATGTCGCGCTGGAAGCCCCAGATCGGGCTGCTGTTTTCCAGCTGCACGTTGACCAGGGCATGGAAGCGGTCATCGAAGGCGTTGAAGCCCTTGGCGGCGCTGAAGCGGATGTTGTTGCCACCACCCTCGGTGTAGGTGCCGCCGCGGACGGTGACGGTACCGCCGTCCATGCGCTCCTTCAGGATGATGTTGACCACGCCGGCGATCGCGTCCGAGCCGTACAGCGAGGACTGGCCGCCCGGCAGCACTTCGATGCGTTCGACGATGTCGATCGGAATGCCGCTGATGTTGTTGAAGGTCTCGCTACCGTTGTACAGCGCCGGATACGAAAGCATCGGGCGGCCGTTGATCAGGTACTTGGTGTAGCCCGGGTTCAGGCCGAACATGCCGGCCGCTTCGGCACCCTGGGTGAAAGCGCCCGAGGTCTGGCCGCCCTGCAGGCCGCCGGTGGTCAGCGAGGACTGCTGCAGCACTTCAGCAACGCTGCTGAAGCCGCGGGTCTGGATGTCCTCGGCGGAGATCGACATCACCGGGGTCTGGGTTTCAACCTGGGTCTGCGGGATCAGCGAGCCGGTGACGGTGATCTTGTCCAGGTTGGTGGCCTTGTCCTGGGCCATTGCCGGCGAGGCGGCAACCAAGGCGGAGATCAAGGCGACAGCGAGGGTGTTGCGACGTGCGGAATTGCGAAGGTCTTTCATGTAGTTCCGTTCAAAGAGCAAATACGAGTACGGCACTGCGCATGCGCCATCGTGCGTGCTGCAACAACCAGCCGCGGAGCCCAAAACCAGTGCTCAGCGAACGTAACATGAACTTAACAATCTGTGCACGAATCTGTAGCAATCCTGAATTTCAGTCAGCGTACGTCCAGCTAGTATGATGTTGGGTTCTTCTTATCGATTCACCCGGAGTCCGCAGTGAACAGTTCTTCCCGTCGTCCACATGCCAGCCAGGTGCAGAAGGGACTGGCGCCGCATGCGCGCATCCGCAACGTGATCGCGGTGGGCTCGGGAAAGGGTGGGGTGGGCAAGTCGACCACGGCGGTCAATCTCGCCGTCGCCCTGCAGCAGCTTGGCGCGCGCGTCGGCGTGCTTGATGCGGATATCTACGGCCCCAGCGTGCCGGCGATGCTGGGCCTGTCCGGTCGCCCGGAAAGCCCGGACAACAAGAGCATCGAGCCGATGCGTGCCTTCGGTGTGGACACCATGTCGATCGGCTACCTGGTCGAAGACGAGACGCCGCTGATCATGCGCGCGCCACGCGCGACGGCGGCGCTGACCCAGCTGTTCGAAGACACGTTGTGGGACGACCTGGACTACCTGCTGATCGACCTGCCGCCGGGTACCGGCGACATCCAGCTGACGCTGGTGCAGAAAATCCCGCTGGCCGGCGCAGTGATCGTCACCACGCCGCAGGACATCGCCACGCTGGATGCGAAGAAGGCGCTGAAGATGTTCGAGAAGGTCGAGGTGCCGGTGCTGGGCGTGGTAGAGAACATGGCCGTGCACACCTGCAGCAACTGCGGGCACGTGGAGCATCTGTTCGGCGAGGGCGGTGGCGAGCGCATGGCCGCGCAGTACGGCGTGCCGCTGCTGGGGTCGTTGCCGCTGCAGATCGGCATCCGCGAGCAGGGCGATGCCGGCACTCCGATCACCGCCGCACAGCCGGATTCGGCGGCGGCCCAGGCCTACCATCGCGCTGCCCAGCGTCTGGTCGAGGAAGTGGGCAAGCGCCCGCGCGCCTCGATCCCGATCCTGTCCTCCCTGCTGTAACGGCCCGCTGGCGGGGCTGCGGCGGCGACGCCCGGCCCCCTGTTAGAATCCTCGCGCCCCCTTGCACCCAGGACAGAGCATGAGCATCAAGAGTGACCGTTGGATCCGCCAGATGTCCGAACAGCACGGCATGATCGAGCCGTACGAGGCCGGGCAGGTCAAGCAGGTCAACGGCGAGCGCATCGTCAGCTACGGCACTTCCAGCTACGGCTACGACGTGCGCTGCTCGCGCGAGTTCAAGGTGTTCACCAACATCAACTCGACGATCGTGGACCCCAAGCATTTCGACCCGGGCAGCTTCGTCGACATCGTTGGCGATGAGTGCATCATTCCGCCGAACAGCTTCGCGCTGGCGCGCACGGTCGAATATTTCCGCATTCCGCGCGACACCCTGGTGGTGTGCCTGGGCAAGAGCACCTATGCGCGCTGCGGCATCATCGTCAACGTGACCCCGCTGGAGCCGGAGTGGGAAGGCCACGTGACCCTGGAATTCAGCAACACCACGCCGCTGCCAGCGCGTATCTACGCCAACGAAGGCGTGGCGCAGATGCTGTTCTTCCAGTCCGATGAAGTGTGCGAGACCTCGTACAAGGACCGCGGCGGCAAGTACCAGGGCCAGACCGGCGTGACCCTGCCGCGCACCTGAAGGTGGCGCCGGGCGATGCCCGGCGTTCTGCGTGATCACAAAGGCGGCGCATGCGCCGCCTTTGCTTATTTGCCGCGACCGAACAGGATCGCGATGCCTACGGCCACCAGGCCGAGCGGCCACCAGGTCAGCAGCAGGCGCGACAGGTTCAGGTTGGTCCAGCCCAGGTTGCTGGCCAGCATGAAAAGGCCGATCAGGATCAGCAGGATGGCGGCGACGATATTGAATCGCATCAGGTCGGCACTGACTCAGGAATGGGCCGGATATCCTAGCCGTTCCTTCCAGTAGGCGACATGCTGGTCCAGTGCGGCCGGCTCATAGCGGTGCGCTGGGCCGCTGCCCCACACCGGGCCCGGCCACGCCGGATCGCCGTCGTGGCGGCCGATCACGTGGAAATGCAGCTGGCGCACGATGTTGCCCAGCGCGCCGATGTTGATCTTCTCCACCCCGTCGGAACCGTGCAGCGCCTTGCAGGCGCGGTTGAGCTCGGTGCGCAGCTTGTCCTGCTGTTCGCCGTCCAGCTCGATCCACTCGGTCACCCCGGCCAGGCGCGGCACCAGGACCAGCCAGGGGAATCGTTCGTCGTTCATCAGTCGCACTTGCGACAACGGGCCTTCGGCCACCAGCACGCTATCGGTGGCCAGGCGTGAATCGAGTTCGAAATCGCTCATCCAAGATGCTCCGAGAAGAAGTCCAGGGTGCGTTGCAGCGCCAGGGCGGCGCTGTCTGGATCATACGCATGTCCGACCTCGCGGTTGAAGGCATGATCGGCCGGATAGACGTAGGTCGCCATCTGCGGCAGCTTCTCGCGGTGGGCCTGGATCGCCTCCGGCGGAATGCTCTTGTCCTGCGCGCCGAAGTGGAACATCACCGGGGCCTTCGGCGTTTCATCCAGGAACTGCACGTTGCGCGCGCCGTAATAGCTCACCGAGGGCAGGCCCAGGCGCAGCGCGGACAGCAGCGCGACGCTGCCGCCCCAGCAGTAGCCGACCGTGCCGACCTTGCCATGCGGGGCCAGCCGGGTGGCGGCGGCACGAACTACTTCCAGCGCTTTCTCCATGCCCAGGGCGGTGACCCGTTCCAGACCGTCCTTCACGCCTTCGGGGGTATAGGGCAGGGCATCCGGGTCGGCCTCGGGGCCGTCGACCAGGTCGAAGAACGACGGTGCCAGCACCGCGTAGCCCTCGGCCGCGAAACGTTCGGCCACGCTCCGGATGTGCGGGTTGGCGCCGAAGATCTCCTGCACCACCACCAGGCTGCCGCGCGGGGTGCCCTCGGGCAGGGCCTGCCAGGCGCGGACCGGGCCATGATGCGTATCCAGGGTGATCCATTCGGACATCGGGGTGTACCTCGTTGCAGGGGGCAGGCCTGCATTGTCGGTGCTGGGCGGGTTAGCGCGGTGTCAGCGGCTGTGCGGGATCGGGCGGCTCAGACGATTCAGAGGCCGCCCCCCAACCCCGGTATACTGGCGCCCTTTCAGGCCCCGGCCCCCAGGTCCCCCTGCCATGCCGGCAGGGGCCCAGGCCCCCAGAGTCCCGCGATTCCATGTCCCAGCTGAACCCCAAAGTCGGCTTCGTCAGCCTTGGCTGCCCGAAGGCCCTCGTCGATTCCGAGCGCATCCTCACCCAGCTGCGGTCGGAAGGCTACGACATCGTCCCGTCCTACGATTCGGCCGATGTGGTGGTGGTCAACACCTGTGGCTTCATCGATTCGGCGGTGACCGAGTCGCTGGATGCCATCGGCGAGGCGATGAACCAGAACGGCAAGGTCATCGTCACCGGCTGCCTCGGCAAACGCCCGGAGCAGATCCGTGAGGCGTACCCGAACGTGCTGGCGGTGTCCGGGCCGCAGGATTACCAGAGCGTAATGGAAGCCGTGCACGCGGCGCTGCCGCCCAAGCACGACCCGTTCGTGGATCTGGTGCCGGACTACGGCATCAAGCTGACCCCGCGTCACTATGCCTACCTGAAGATTTCCGAGGGCTGCAACCACCATTGCAGCTTCTGCATCATTCCGTCGATGCGCGGCAAGCTGGTCTCGCGCCCGGTGGATGACGTGCTGCGCGAAGCCGAGCGCCTGGTGCGTGGCGGCGTGCGCGAGCTGCTGGTGGTTTCGCAGGACACCTCTGCCTACGGCGTGGATGTGAAGTACGCCGAGAAGATGTGGCGCGACAAGGCTTACCAGACCCGTCTGAAGGCACTGTGCGAAGGCTTGTCCGAGCTGGATGCGTGGGTGCGCATGCACTACGTCTATCCGTATCCGCACGTCGATGACGTGGTGCCGCTGATGGCCGAGAACCGGATCCTGCCGTACCTGGACATCCCGTTCCAGCACGCCAGCCCGCGTATTCTTCGTCTGATGAAGCGCCCCGGTGCGGTCGAGAAGACCTTGGAGCGCGTGCAGAACTGGCGCCGCATCGCGCCGGACATCACCGTGCGTTCGACCTTCATCGTCGGTTTCCCGGGCGAGACCGAGGCCGAGTTCGAAGAGCTGCTGTCCTTCCTGGACGAAGCGCAGCTGGACCGCGTCGGTGCGTTTGCCTACTCGCCCGTCGAGGGCGCCACGGCCAACAACCTGCCGGACCCGGTGCCGGAAGAAGTGAAGCAGGAACGACTGGCGCGCTTCATGGAAAAGCAGGCGCAGATTTCGGCCTCGCGTCTGGAAGCCAAGATCGGCACGGTGCAGCAATGCCTGGTCGATGCCATCGAAGGCGATATCGCTGTGGCCCGTTCCAAGGCCGATGCGCCGGAGATCGATGGCCTGGTGCATATCCAGAACGCCGACCAGGTGGCGCTGCGCGTGGGTGAGTTCGTCGATGTGGAAATCACCGAGAGCGACGAGCACGACCTCTACGGCGACGCGCTGCCGCCGACCACGCGCCCGGCCTTCGACCTCAAGGTGCTGTGACCGGGGCGGAGGCTGCCGATGGCAGCCCCCGCCGCTTCGTGGCACCGCTGCGCGCGGCGGTGGATGGGGCTGCGTTCGATCATCCGGTGTTTGCCGGTATCGCCGAATTCGGTGATCTGCTGACGGCCGCGGACTGGCCGCGCGTGTCTGACCTGGACGCGCGCCTGGCGCTGCCGGGCAAGCGCCTTGTTGAACAGGATGCGGCGCTGCTGGCCGACGGCCTGCACTATGAAACGCGCATCGCCGAAGGCCGCATCGCCACCCGTGCCGAAAACTGGCACGACCTGTTCAATGCCCTGGTCTGGGCACGCTACCTGCCGATCAAGCGCGCACTCAACGCGCAGCAATGCAGGCACATCGACAGCATGGCCGCAGGACAGCGCAACCGCGCGCAGGCCGCGCTGACCCAGTTCGATGAAACCGGTGTGGTGGCGCGCGTGCGTGATCCGGCGTTGCTGGCCGCCTGGAATGCTCACGATTGGCGCGCGTTGTTCGAACCGAGCCATTGGCAGTCAGGGCGGATCGCCATTGCCGCTGTGTTTGGTCACGCCTTGATGGAACAGGCGCTGCTGCCGGGCCGGCTGCTGGTGGGCAAATGCATCGTGCTGCAGGGCGATGATGATGCCGGCTGCATCGACGCGGTCGCACAGGCCATCGACGAGGGCAGGGTGCTGCTCGATCCTTTGGAACTGCGCCCGCTGCCATTGGCGGGCATTCCGGGCTGGCGCACCGATCAGACATCAGCCTTCTACGCGAACGACGATTACTTCCGCCCGTTGCGCGAAGGCCGCCGTTACCCGCCGCCGCTGCTGTAGAGCCGAGCCCATGCCGGGCTGAGCGCCGCGGCCCGCGAGAGGCTCAGCCCTTGGCCGCAGTCTCGTACTCGACATCGATTACCGCAAAGGTGTGATGACCACTGGGCAGTTCCACCGAAAACTCATCATCCAGGCGCTTCTTCAACAAGGCCCGCGCCAAGGGCGAATCGATGCTGATCCAGCCCAGTCCCGCATCGGTCTCATCCGGCCCGACGATGCGATAGCGGCTGGTCTGCCCGCTATCCACGTTCTCCAGTTCCACCCACGCACCGAAGAACACCGCTTGCGGATCGGTCGGCGTGGTGTCGACCACGCGCAGTGATTCCAGGCGCTTGGTCAGGTAGCGCACACGACGATCGATCTCGCCCAGCTGCTTCTTGCGGTAGGTGTATTCGGCATTCTCCGAGCGATCGCCTTCGGCCGCGGCCGCGGCCAGTGCCTTGACCACCTCGGGTCGCCGCACCCGCCACAGCTCATCCAGCTCGGCCTTCAAGCGTGCATGGCCGGCGGCGGTGATCAACGCGGTGCTCTTTTCTGCGGGGGGACGCCAACGGGACATGCGGTAAGACTTCTTTTCAGGGGAACGATGGGGTCGGAGCCCTTCCTGCGGAAGGGTTCCGACCCCGGGTCATGCAGTGGGGTCAGATCCCTTCCGCAGGAAGGACTCTGACCCCAGTGACGGGGCTCTCAACGCTTGCCGCCGAAGATGCCGCCGAGGATGCCGCGCACGATCTGGTTGCCCAGCTTGGTGCCGACCGTACGCGTGGTCTGCTTGGCCATCGTCTCGATCATGCCCTGGCGGCGCTTGGTGCCAAAGATTGCGTCCTTGATCGACTGCCCGAAGCCGCCTTCCTGCGCCTCGTCCTGCTCACGGCTGCGTGCGGCCGGCGCATCGGTTTTCTCGACCGCCTTCTGCGCGCGCTGGGCCAGCAGTTCGGCGGCCGATTCGCGGTTGATGGCAGTGTCGTAGCGCGTGCCGACCGGGCTGCCGGCACGCACCTGCGTACGTTCGGTCTCGGTGACCGGTCCCATGCGGCAGCGCGGCGGGGCGATCATCGTCTGCTGTACCGGCATCGGCACGCCCTTGTCCTGCAGCGTGGACACCAGCGCTTCACCGGTACCAAGCTGGCTGAGCACCTTCACCACATCCAGCTTCGGGTTCGGCACGAAGGTCTCGGCGGCGGTCTTCACCGCCTTCTGGTCGCGCGGGGTGAATGCGCGCAACGCGTGCTGTACGCGGTTGCCGAGCTGGCCGAGGATGTTGGCCGGCACGTCGTCCGGGAACTGCGAGCAGAAGTACACGCCCACGCCCTTGGAGCGGATCAGCCGCACCACTTGTTCGATGCGCTGTACCAGTGCGGGGGGCGCATCGTCGAACAGCAGGTGCGCTTCGTCGAAAATGAAGACCAGCTTCGGCTTGTCGAGGTCGCCCACTTCCGGCAGCTGCTCGAACAGCTCCGACAACAACCACAGCAGGAAAGTGGAATACAGCTTGGGCTTGAGCACCAGCTGGTCGGCGGCAAGGATGCCGATGACACCGCGGCCATCATGGTTGACCCGCATGATGTCGGCCAGTTCCAGTGCCGGTTCGCCGAAGAAGTGCTCGCCGCCGTCCTGCGCCAGGCGCAGCAGGGAGCGCTGGATGGCCGCCACGGATTGCGCGCTGACCAGGCCGTACTCGGTGGAGATGTCCTTGCGCTCCTCGGCCACCAGGCCGAGCAGGGCGCGCAGGTCGTCCATGTCCAGCAGCAGCAGGCCACGGTCATCGGCCAGCTTGAACACGATGTCGAGCACGCCGGCCTGGGTGTCGTTCAATTCCAGGATGCGTGCCAGCAGGGTCGGGCCCATCTCGCTCACGGTGGTGCGCACCGGGTGGCCGAGCTTGCCGTACAGATCCCAAAACACGGTGGGGCTGGCCGCCGGGGCGTAGTCGCTCACGCCGATCTCGGTCGCGCGCTTGAGCAGGTTGTCTGCGCCGGTACCCGGCACGGCCAGGCCGGAGACATCGCCCTTCACATCGGCCAGGAACACCGGTACCCCGATCCGCGAAAAGCCCTCGGCCAGGGTCATCAGGGTCACGGTCTTGCCGGTGCCGGTAGCGCCGGCCACCAGCCCATGGCGGTTGCCGAGTTTCGGCAGCAGGGTGACAGCCACATCGTCGGTGATGCCTTTGCCGAGCAGAATCGGATCCATGGTCCAGCCCTTGTGATGAATGTGCCAATGTTAACCGCCGACAGTGACGGGCCGAAGGTCGGCTTGCCCCGACCTTGGCAGCGCCGCTACTCTGCCTGCCTGTTTCATACACAGTGCCACCAATGCCCGTTCCTGTCCTGATTTCCCGCACCTGGCCGCTGCTGGCCCTGGCTGGCCTGGTTTCCCTGGCACCGGAGGCCCACGCACAGCGGGTTTCGGCCCGGGACAAGGTGAAGGTGGATGCACTGCAGCTGCGCATGACGGCTGCCGAGAAGCGCTACAGCGATGCCGTGCTGCTGGTGGCCAACGCCGATCCGAAGGGTCGCAACGAGGCCGATGCCGCGCTGGAGGACATGGAAGATGTCATCAGCGAGTGCGTGAAGCAGAAGGGCTGCCAGATGAGCAACATGCTGGCGACCTACAAGCGGCTGCTCAAGCACGACGCCGATGCCGCCGCCGATGATGACGTGGCCGATGAAGCCGGCGACCGCCTGGAAGCCGACCCGGACCATGTCGGCCCGCTGGCTGCCGATGTGCCCGAGGCGGCCCGCGCGGCAGCGCTGCTCAACGACAAGCGCCATGCCTTCGACAACATGGTCGAGTACAACCCGGCCGTGCAGGCCGGCATCCGCCGCTGGCTGACCGACATGCGCCCGGCGCTGATGACCACCTACGAGAACTACCAGAACCTGCGCGCGGTGATGTGGCCGGAATGGGAGAAGCGCGGCCTGCCCGAGGCGCTGCTGTTCGGCATCATGGCCAAGGAGTCCAATGGCCGCGTGCATGCGTCCTCACGTGCCGGCGCCGCGGGCCTGATGCAGTTCATGCCGGCTACCGGCCGTCGCTTCGGCCTGGGCCCGGACGGTACCGGTTTCGATACCCGCTTCGACGCGCGCAGCGCCGCCGAAGCCAGCGCGACCTACCTCAACGAACGCATGCGCGAGCTCAACAACAACGTCGAACTGTCGTTGGCCGGCTACAACGGCGGTGAGGGCCGCGCGGCACGCGTCTACAAGCAGTACCCGGGCCAGAGCTTCTGGGTGGACAGCGTCTACAACCAGTTCCCGGGCGAGACCAAGGACTACGTGCCGATGGTGATCGCTGCGTCCTGGATCTTCCTGCACCCGCAGCAGTACGGCGTGGAGTTCCCCAAGATCAATGCACAGCCGGCCACCATCCGCCTGGCCCGCTCGACCACGATCTACGAGCTGACCATCTGCCTGGGCAGCCATGGCACCCGCGATGGCTACATGCGCGCACTGCGCAACCTCAACCCGCGCTATGAGGCCGATGGCTGGATCCCGGCCGGAACCCTCATCAACGCCACCAACCGCATCGCCGGCCTGTACGCGCGCAACTGTGTCAGCGGCCCGCGTGCGGACCTGGCCCGCACCTTGATCACCGCCGACCTCAATGCCGCGATCTTGCGTCCAAGCGCTGCCAGCTACACTGGCAGTGTGGCTGTGGGCGGGGTGGTGCCGGTGGTCGATCCCAACGCCGCCAGCAGCGTGCCGACCGCGCCCGCAGCGCCCGTGGCTGCGCCGCGCCCAGCGCCGGCACCGCGTGCCAAGCCGGCCCGCAGCTACAAGGTCGGCAAGGGCGAGACCCTGGGCCGGATCGCCGCGAAGTTCCAGTGCGATGTGCCGGTGCTGGCCCGCGCCAATGGCCTCAAGGCCCCCGGCTACAGCCTGCGCCACGGCCAGGTGCTGAAGCTGCAGGGCTGCGACAAATAATTTTTCTGCAATCTGGATATCGCATGGACATCGAAGACACCCGCAACCTGTTCACCAACCTTCGCGAGAACACCGACTGGGACCTGGATGCCCCGCTGCTGTGGGGGTACTTCTTCGTGCACTCCACTGCCGAGCCGCTGCAGGCACTGGGCACCCACCTGCAGGCGCAGGGTTATGTGCTGGTGGAACTGTTCGAGCAGGAGCCGGAAGACGGTGACGCTGCATTCCACGTGCTGCACGTGGAGCGCGTGGAAGTCCACGACGAAACCTCGCTGGACAAGCGCAACCAGGAACTGAGCGCGCTGGCCACGCAGATGGGCGTGGAAGACTACGACGGCATGGACGTCGGCCCGGCGCCGACCCTGCAGTAAGCAAAAAGGGGACGGAGGGGATTAAGTCGTTTGTGTCACAAACGACTTAATCCCCTCCGTCCCCTTTTCTCAGCGCAGCTTCGCCAGGGCCTGGCCCAGCTGAACCGGGTGCTCGGCATCCAGGTGCGGGGCGAATTCGGCCACCCCTGGCGGCAGCAGCACGATCACGGTCGAGCCGTAATTGAAGCGCGCCATCTCCTCGAAACGCTGCAGTGTGATGCCCTTGCCGCGGTAATCCTTGCGGGTGATGCGGTCGCCGTAATGCGGAATTTCTTCCCCGCTCCACACCGTTTCCACGCCCGACACCAGCAGCGCACCGACCATCACGCTGACCATTGGGCCGAAGCTGGTGTCGAAGTGGCAGACCAGGCGTTCGTTGCGTGCGAACAGGCCGGGCACGTTGTTCACCGCGGCCGGGCCAACGCTGAACAAGCGGCCGGGCACGTGCACGGTTTCGCGCAGGGTGCCGGTCCAGGGCATGTGCACGCGGTGGTAGTCGCGCGGAGACAGGTACACCGTGGCATACAGCCCATCGTTGAACGGCTTGGCGTCCTCGGCGCTGCCCAGCAGCTCGGCGGCGGTGAAGGACTGGCCCTTTGCCTGGAAGATGCGGCCGGCGTCGATCTTTCCGAGCTGGCTGATGCGGCCGTCGGCCGGCATCACCAGGCTGCGCGGATCGGCATCGGCCACGCGTGCGCCAGGCTTCAGCGCGCGGGTGAAGAACTGGTTGAAGGTCGGGTAGCTGCGCGGGTCCGGATTGGCCGCTTCATCCAGGTTGACGTTGAACTTGCGGGTGACCGTGTCGATCAGCCAGCGCGATACGCGCGGGTTGTCCGAGTACGCCAGCGAACGCGCCATCGAGGACAGCAGGCGGTGGGGCAGGACGTACGTCAGGGCGGTGGTCAGACTCATGGGGCGGATTTCTCGGTCAGCTTCTGCAGGTCGCGGGCGATCGCCGGCGCGTTGAACGGGGGCCGCACCAGGCCGGCAAGCCGGCCCTGCGGATCGAGCACGGCCAGGCTGGCGGAGTGCTCGAGGGTGTAATCCTCGGGATTCTCGTCGAAGTGCTTGCCCGGCACCTTCTGGAACACGAAGCCCAGCGAGGTGGCAAAGCGCTCCAGCGAGGGGATGTCGGCGGTGGCCGCCAGAGTGTCCTTGTGGAAGCCATGGGCGTACTCGCCCAGGCGCGTCGCGGTGTCGCGCTCAGGGTCGACCGAGACGAACAGCACGCGCGGGCGCAGGCCGTCGGGCAGCGCTTCCCACTGGTTCTGCGCACCGGCCAGCTCGGCCAGGGTGGTCGGGCAGACGTCAGGGCAGAAGGTGAAGCCGAGGAACACCAGGGTCCAATGGCCCTTCAGCTCGCCGGGGATCAGGCGCGTACCGTCGGACTGGGCCAGGTTGTAGTCGGGCAGGGCGCGCGGCTGCGGGTACAGGGTGATCGCTTCGGTGGCCGGCTGCCCGGCCGGCGGCTTCGGCGCGAACACCTGCTGGGCGGCGAGCAGGCCAAGGCCCGCTGCCAGAGCGATCAGCAGGATGATGCCGACGTTGCGATTGAACATGGGATTCCGCCGCAGGAAGTGGCCACCATCATACCGGCTGCGACTGGATCGTTTCTGCCGCAACGGATGCCGGCGCAGGCGGCAACCCCTATAATCGGGGGCCACTTTGCCCGCAGTACCGCCATGACCGCTGAAACGGCCGCCGAACTCCACACGATCATCGATCTGATCCGCTACGGCACCAGCCGTTTCAACGCTGCGGGCCTGACCTTCGGGCACAGCTACGACAATGCCCTGGACGAGGCCACCCAGCTGGTGCTGCACGGCCTGCATCTGCCGCACGACCTCGGCCCGGCCTACGGCCAGGCGCGCCTGCTGCGGGAAGAGAAGCTGGCGGTGCTGGAACTGTTCCAGCGCCGCATCGACGAGCGCATCCCGGCCGCCTACCTGACTGGTGAAGCCTGGTTCGCCGGCCTCAGCTTCAAGAGCGACACGCGCGCCCTGGTGCCGCGTTCGCCGATCGCCGAACTGATCGAGTGCGGTTTCGAGCCGTGGCTGGCCGGCCGCGATGTCAGCCGCGCGCTGGACCTGTGCACCGGTTCGGGCTGCATCGCCATCGCCATGGGCCACTACTACCCGAACTGGGAAGTGGACGGCGTGGACCTCAGCGATGAGGCGCTGTCGCTGGCCGAAGAGAACAAGGAACGCCTGCAGGCGCACAACGTGACGCTGCTGAAGTCGGACCTGTTCAACGGCCTGACCGGCCGCCACTACGACCTGATCGTCACCAACCCGCCGTACGTCACCAACGACGAGACCGATGCCCTGCCGCAGGAATACTCCTACGAGCCGGACATGGGCCTGCGTGCCGGCGACGATGGCCTGGACCTGGTGCTGAAGATCCTGCGCGACGCACCGCTGCACCTGAGCGAGGACGGCCTGCTGATCTGTGAAGTGGGCGAATCCGAACAGCACCTGATCAAGCTGCTGCCGGAAGTCGATTTCGCCTGGGTCGAGTTCAAGGTCGGCCAGATGGGCATCTTCGCGGTCGAGTGCCGCGAGCTGATCGCCCACAGCGCACGCATCACCGAACTGGCGGCACAGCGCCCGTGAGCTCCAATTCGTTCGGCAAGCTGTTCACCGTCACCACGTTCGGCGAATCGCACGGGCCGGCCATCGGCTGCGTGATTGATGGCTGCCCGCCGGGGCTGGCGCTGGACGCGGCCGAATTCAGCCACGACCTGCAGCGTCGCGCCACCGGCAAGAGCCGGCATACGTCGGCGCGGCGCGAGGCCGACGAGATCGAGATCCTGTCGGGCGTGTACGAAGGCCTGACCACCGGCACCCCGATCGCGTTGCTGATCCGCAACACCGACCAGCGCAGCAAGGACTACAGCAACATCGGCCAGCAGTTCCGTCCGGGGCATGCCGACTACAGCTACTGGCACAAGTACGGCATCCGCGACCCGCGTGGCGGCGGCCGTTCTTCGGCGCGCGAGACCACCATGCGCGTAGCCGCTGGCGTGATCGCCAAGAAATGGCTGGCCGAACGCTTCGGCATCACCGTGCGCGGCTACCTGTCGCAGCTGGGCGAGATCACCCCGGCCGGCTTCGACTGGTCGGTGGTCGAAGACAACCCGTTCTTCTGGCCGCATGCCTCACAGGTGCCCGAGCTGGAGGCGTACATGGATGCGCTGCGCAAGTCCGGTGATTCGGTCGGTGCCTGCGTGGACGTGGTCGCCGACAACGTGCCGCCGGGTTGGGGCGAGCCGATCTACGGCAAGCTCGATGGGGAACTGGCTGCCGCACTGATGAGCATCAACGCGGTGAAGGGCGTGGAGATCGGCGACGGTTTCGCCAGCGCCATGCAGAAGGGCACCGAACACCGTGACCTGCTGACCCCGCAGGGTTTCGCCAGCAACCACGCCGGCGGCATTCTCGGTGGCATCTCCACCGGCCAGCCGGTGGTTGCCTCGATGGTGCTCAAGCCGACCTCCAGCCTGCGCCTGCCGGGTGAATCGCTGGATACGGCCGGCAATGTGGTTGAGGTGGTCACCACCGGCCGCCATGATCCCTGCGTCGGCATCCGCGCTACACCCATCGCCGAGGCGATGATGGCACTGGTGCTGATGGATCAGGCGCTGCGCCACCGCGCGCAGTGCGGCGACGTCGGCACCATCACTCCGCGCATTCCCGGCCAGCTTGATGGCTGATACGCGGCCGACGGTCTGGGTGAGCCAGCCGCTGATCGACGCGGCCATCGCGCCGCTGCGCGATCGCGTGCAGCTGCGCAGCACCGATACCGTCACCGCCTGGTCGCCGCAGCAGATCGCCGCGCAGCTGGCAGACGTTGACGGCGCGATCGTCACCCTCAACGAGCGCATCGGTGCGGCCCAGGTCGCCGATGCCGCGCGGCTGCAGGTGATCGCGAATGTCGGGGTCGGCTACAACAACCTGGATGTCGACGCGCTCAGCGCCGCCGGCATCCTCGCCAGCAACACCCCGGACGTCCTCACCGAGACCACCGCCGATCTCGGCTTCGCCCTGCTGATGGCCACCGCGCGCCGGATCACCGAATCCGAGCGCTGGCTGCGCGAGGGGCAATGGGGACAGTGGTCGTTCCAGACCATGCTCGGTGCCGACATCCATGGCAGCACGCTGGGCATCCTCGGCATGGGCCGCATCGGCCAGGGCATCGCCCGTCGCGGCGCACTCGGCTTCGGCATGAAGGTGCTGTACCACAACCGTTCGCGCTTGCCGGCCGATACCGAATCCGCACTCGGTGCGACCTACGTGGACCTGGACACGCTGCTGGCGCAGTCCGACCATCTGCTGACCGTACTGCCGTACTCCCCGTCATCGCACCACATCATCGACGCCGCCGCGCTGGCCAAGATGAAGCCATCGGCCACGCTGGTGAACATCGCCCGCGGCGGCATCGTCGACGAACTTGCGCTGGCCGATGCACTGGCCAACGGTCGCCTGGCGGCCGCCGGCCTGGATGTCTACGAAGGCGAGCCGAACGTGCGGCCGGAACTGCTGGCCCTGCGCAACATCGTACTGACCCCGCACATCGGCAGTGCCTCGTTGGCCACGCGCACGGCCATGGTGCAGATGGCCGTGGACAATCTGCTGGCCGGGCTTGGCCTGGACGGCAGCCCGGCGAGCATGCCGAGCGCGATCAACGCCGACGCGGCCCTTGCCGCGCGCGCCTCCATGGATAAAAAAAGCGGGAAACGATAGGGAACCTCCGCGCATCCATCCGAGGAGGCTCCCCGAACCCAGCTGTCGTGCGTGAGTTTCCCCCCATTCCCGTTTTCGTGAGAGTTCCCCCATGAGCAATGCACAACGCAGCTTCCACGTCGCCATCGTCGGCGCCACCGGTGCGGTCGGCGAGACCATGCTGGCCATCCTGGCCGAGCGCGATTTCCCGGTCGGCACCCTGAGCCTGCTCGCTTCCGAGCGCTCGGCCGGCGGCGAAGTCGAGTTCAACGGCAGCAAGGTCAAGATCCAGGACCTGGCCACCTTCGACCCGAGTGGCGTGGACATCGCCCTGTTCTCGGCCGGCGGCAGCGTGTCCAAGGAATATGCTCCGAAGTTCGCCGCCGCCGGCGCGGTGGTGATCGACAACTCCTCGGCCTTCCGTTACGACGATGACGTGCCGCTGGTGGTGTCGGAGGTCAACCCGGACCAGGTCGGCAACCGTCCGCGCGGCATCATCGCCAACCCGAACTGCTCGACCATGCAGATGCTGGTGGCGCTGGCACCGCTGCACCGCAAGTACGGCATCGAGCGCATCAATGTGTCCACCTACCAGTCGGTGTCCGGCGGTGGCCGTTCGGCGTTGGAAGAGCTGGGCAAGCAGACCGGCCAGCTGTTGAGCTTCCAGGAAATCGATCCGCAGCGTTTCCCGGTGCAGATCGCGTTCAACCTGATCCCGCACATTGACGACTTCCTGGACAACGGCTTCACCAAGGAAGAGATGAAGCTGGTCTGGGAGACCCGCAAGATCCTGGGCGACGACAGCATCCTGGTGAACCCGACCGCCGTGCGTGTGCCGGTGTTCTATGGCCACTCCGAATCGGTGGCGATTGAAACCCGTGACAAGGTGACCGTGGCCGAAGCGCGCGCATTGCTGGAACAGTCGCCGGGCATCGAAGTGGTGGATCGTCACGAAGCTGGTGGTTACCCGACGCCGGTCACCCATGCCTCGGGCACGGACGCGGTGTACGTCGGCCGCATCCGCGAGGACCTGTCGCATCCGCGCGGCCTGAACCTGTGGATCGTGTCGGACAACGTGCGCAAGGGTGCTGCCCTCAACGCGGTGCAGCTGGCCGAGCTGGTCGCCGCCGAGAAGCGCTGATGGAGAGGCCGGGCAACGCCCGGCCTTTTCTGTAGAGCCGAGCCCATGCTCGGCTCTCCCCAAGCAGCCGAGCATGGGCTCGGCTCTACATGGGTGCGGACCTTGGTCCGCACGCTTTATAGTGTCGCCCATGAATAAACGAGCCAAGGGCGCACGGCGTCCGCTCACCTGTCTCTCCGCCGCACTGCTGGCCCTGGTCAGCAGTTCGGCCATGGCCCTGGGGCTGGGCGACATCCGGGTCCTGTCCAAGCCGGGACAGCCATTGCTGGCCGAGATCCCGGTGATCTCGGCCGATCCATCCGAACTTGAGAACCTGCGCGTCGCGCTCGCCTCGCCGGTCACCTTCGAACGTGTTGGCCTGCAGCGTCCGGCAGGCCTGGTCAGCGAACTGCAGTTCGAGTTGACCCGCAACGCACAGGGCAGGGCGGTGGTGCGGGTGACCTCGCAGACGCCTGTGGAAACACCGTCGCTGAGCTTCCTGGTCGAGGCCGACTGGGGCCAGGGGCGGCTGGTGCGTGAGTACTCGGCCCTGGTCGATGCACCGGCCAGTGCACTGGCCGTGGCCGAACCGGAGATCGTCGCGCCGGCCGGCGTGCTGTCGGACACCATCGTCCGCGATGCGCCCGCAGCCGCTGCGACCGTCCCCGCGCCGGCACCTGCCACCGCCGCCGCCGCACTTGCTGCACCGCGTCCGCGCGCTGCGGCACCTGCGCCAGCACCAGCAGCGCCAGCGCCAGCACTGGCCGCAGACGGCAGCGTGACCGTGCAGCGCGGGCAGACCCTTTCGCAGATTGCCGGTTCGCTGGCCCGTGGCAATCAGATCAGTCGCGACCGGGCGATGATCGCGCTGTTGCGTGCCAACCCCGAAGCCTTCATCCGAGGCAACGTCAACCTGCTCAAGCAGGGCGCGGTGCTGCGCATGCCGGGCGATACCGCATTGGCCGCGGTGGATGCGGCCGAGGCCGCCGCGCTGGTACGCGAACATGCCGCGCAGTGGCGGCAGGCACGCACCGTGCCGCAGCCGGCCGGCGCTCCGATGCCGATGGCCAAGGCCGATGGCACCGCTTCTTCCCCGGCTGCGGCCACAGGGGCACGACTTGAAATCGCTCCGGCGCTGGCATCCGACGCCGCGCACGCGGGCACAACCACCGGCACCACTGCCGGCAGCGAGGGTGACATGCTGGGCAACGAACAACTGCGCCAGGCCAAGGAGGACATCGCCACCCGCGATGCCGAGATCGGCGATCTGAAGCAGCGCGTGGCGGAGCTGGAGAAGCTCAAGGAGCAGCAGCAGTCACTGATCGCGATGAAGGACAATGACCTGGCCGCCGCGCAGCAGCGCTTGGCACAGGCGCCGGGTGCGCCGGGTGCCGGCACGCCGTGGTACTGGCTGGGCCTGCCGTTGCTCGTGCTGGTTGCCCTGGGCGCCTGGTTGCTGCGTCGTCGCAAACCCTCGCCGCTGCCGCCGCTGCGCGAGGAACACGATGCCGCCGGCCTGGCCGCAGCGCTACCGGCAGGTGCCGCGCTGGATACTCTGGCCGAGCAGGACGCCGGGGTGAGTTTCGCGGCCGAAGGCGGACGTCAGGAACCGGCGATGCCGGCCTGGGCCAGCACCGCCGGCCATGATGCGGCGGATGCGGAAATCCGTGAGGATGCCTCGCCGGCCGAGTGGCGGGCGGGCGAGCTTGATGAAGACGCGCTGGCTGAACTGCCTGCTGCGGTGAACGATCTGCCGCGCTGGGACGATGCTGCTGCCCCGGTCGCGCCGACCGAACCGACCGAACCGGCCGAGGTGGCCGTGCCCGACTACGCGCTGCAGGCCGAACAGGAGCCGCAGTTCCGCGGTGTGTTCGATCTGCCTGCCGAACCGCATGAGACGGCTGCACCGGTCGATCTGCACGACGAGCGTACTGCCACCGAGGACGCCGTCGAGTCTCCGGCAGACAGTGGCCATGACTGGACCCCGCGTGTCGGCCAGGAACGGCTGGAACTGGCCATCGCTTATCTGGACCTGGGCGACGCGCAGACTGCGCGCACCCTGCTGCACGAGGTGGCCGAAGGTGGCGATCTGCATTGCCAGGCGCAGGCCCGCGAACTGCTGGCCCGTCTGCCATGACCCGCGAACGCCGTCTCGACTACGTTGAATTCGCCTCGAGCGACCCGGCTGCTAGCCGCGTCTTCTTCGAAGACGTGTTCGGCTGGTCGTTTGTCGATTACGGCAGCGACTACACCGCCTTCGATGACGGCCGCCTGCAGGGAGGCTTCTTCCGCGGCCAGCCACTGCGTGCCAGCGAAGGCGCGCCACTGCTGGTGCTGTACGCCGACCAGCTGGCGCCGATGGAAGCAGCGGTGCGCGCGGCCGGTGGCCAGATCTCGCGAACCGTGTTTTCTTTCCCGGGCGGCAGCCGTTTCCAGTTCGTCGAGCCCGGTGGCAACGAACTGGCGGTCTGGTCCGAGCGCGACCCGGCCTGAGCGCCGCCCCACCCGCAACATCGAGGTAGCACATGCGTTACGCGCTCGGCGTCGAATACGACGGCAGCGATTTCAGGGGTTGGCAGAACCTGGGCGAGGGCGGACCCAGTGTCCAGGCCAGCCTGGAACAGGCCCTGTCATCGGTGGCCGATACCCCCTTGCAGGTGGTCTGCGCCGGCCGCACCGATGCCGGCGTGCATGGCCAGTGCCAGGTCGTGCACTTCGAAACCGACGTGGTGCGTGACCCGCGCGCCTGGATGCTCGGCACCACCACCCGCTTGCCGCGTTCGATCGCGGTGCGCTGGTGCGTGCCGGTGGCCGATGACTTCCATGCCCGTTTCTCCGCGCGGGCACGACGTTATCGCTACCGCCTGCTCAACCGCGAAGTGCGTCCGGCGCTGGGCCGGCAGACCCTCAGCTGGGAGCGCCGCCCGCTCGATGCCGAGCGCATGCACCTGGCCGGGCAGGCCCTGCTGGGCGAGAACGACTTCAGCGCCTTCCGCTCCGTCCAGTGCCAGGCCCTGCATGCGCGGCGTGAACTGCAGTCATTGCAGGTCAGCCGCCACGACGACGTCATCGAGGTGGCGGTGCGTGGCAATGCATTCCTTCATCACATGGTCCGCAATATTGTCGGCTCGTTGATTCTGGTTGGCAGTGGGGAGAAACCGGTGGAGTGGATCGCCGAACTGCTGGCCGGGCGCGACCGAACCGTAGCCGGTCCCACCGCTCCTCCGCAGGGACTGGTGTTCCTGGGGCCGCTGTACCCCGACAACTGGCATCTGCCCGCCGAGGTAACGCTATGAGCCGCTCCTACTACCGTACCCGCATCAAGTTCTGTGGCATGACCCGCGCCGGCGACGTGCGCCTGGCCGGCGAGCTGGGCGTGGACGCGGTGGGCTTCATCTTCGCCCGCGAGAGCAGCCGCCGGGTCGCACCGGCCGAAGCGCGCGCGATGCGCCAGGCGATCGCACCGATGGTCGACGTGGTGGCGCTGTTCCGCAACAACAGCAAGGAAGAAGTGCGCGAGGTGCTGCGCACCGTGCGGCCGACCCTGCTGCAGTTCCATGGCGAGGAAGACGAGAGCTTCTGCCGCAGCTTCAACATGCCGTACCTGAAGGCGATCGCCATGGGCGGGCGCGAGGAGATCAATGCGCGCACCCTGCAGCTGCGCTACCCCAGCGCCGCCGGGTTCCTGTTCGACAGCCATGCCCCGGGCGGCGGCGGCGGTACCGGCGTGGCCTTCGACTGGTCGCGCGTGCCGACCGGACTGCATCGTCCGTTCCTGCTGGCCGGTGGCCTGACCCCCGAAAACGTGTACGACGCCGTGCTGGCGACCCTGCCGTGGGGTGTGGATGTGTCCAGTGGCATCGAACTGGAGCCGGGCATCAAGGACGGCTACAAGATGCGCACGTTCGTGGAAGAAGTCCGCCGCTCCGATTGCGCCGCGCTGGATTGAGTCGCGGTCAGTGCGGACGTGTCTGGCCTTCACATTTGAGCCTGCACACCTTCTTCACATAGGATGATCCCAAGCGTGCTGGCCATGAGGGCCGGCACGAGGATCGACGGAGCCGCTGTTGGCGTGCTCCGAACGGGCGCTTGGCGCCCCAGCCCAGGAAGGCAAACGATGCAGGAATTCCTAACCGTCGTGCTCGGTTATCCGACCCTCCCGTACAGCGTAGCGCTGGCGGTGGCGGTCCTGTATTGGGGAATTGCCGCCTTCGGCCTGGTCGATGACGGTTTCGGCGAGGCCGGTGCCGACGGCGCCCTCGAAGGCGACGCCCATCTCAGCGGTCTGTCAGCCCTGCTGGCGCGCTGGGGGCTGGGTGGCGTGCCGCTCATGGTGGTGGTGACGCTGCTGAGCCTGTTCGCCTGGACCCTGACCTACTTCATCCATCTGTACCTGCTGCTGCCGTTGCCCGACCTGCTGCGCTGGTCATTGGGCACCGTGGTGGCGGTGCTCGCACCACTGCCGGCCGTGCCGGTCACCGCGCTGCTGCTGCGTCCCATCCGCCGCTTCCTGCTGCGCCTGCGCCCGGTGCCGCAGGCCTCGCTGCTGGGCCGGGTCGGCGTGGTCGCCTCGCCGAAGGTCGACGCACGCAGTGGCCATGCCACCGTCGATGACGGCGGTGCCGGCCTGGTCCTGCAGATCCGCAGCGACATCGAACTGCAGCGCGGCGAGCGCATCGTGCTGGTCGAGCATGTGGCTGCACAACACCATTACCGGGTGGTCCGCGCCGACGCGGTCGCCCTCGACTTCCAGGACAACCTGCTTCCGGGCAACAAGGAGAATCATCAATGACGTTGGCTTCCGTGCTCCCCTTCCTCTTCATCGTGGGCTGCGTGCTTGCCCTCCTGCTCGGCGTGGCCGGCCTGTTCAAGGCGTTCTACCGCAAGGTCGACCAGGGCGTGGCGTTGATCGTCAATGACATGAGTGCGACCCCGAAGGTGCATTTCACCGGTGCGCTGATCATCCCCGTGCTGTACCGCGCCGAGTTGATGCGGATCAGCCTGATCACCCTGCAGATCGACCGTCGCGGCAAGGAAGGCCTGATCTGCCGCGACAACATGCGCGCCGACATCGCCGTGGCGTTCTACCTGCGCGTCAACGAGACCCAGGCCGACGTGCTGCGCGTGGCCAAGGCCATCGGCGCTGATCGCGCCTCGGACAAACACGCGGTCGATGAGCTGTTCAACGCCAAGTTCTCCGAAGCACTGAAGACGGTCGGCAAGAAGTTCGACTTCACCGAACTGTTCGAGAAGCGCCAGGAATTCCGCGACGAGATCATCGCGGTGATCGGCAACGACCTCAATGGGTATGTGCTGGAAGACGTGGCCATCGACTACCTGGAGCAGACGCCGAAGTCGCTGCTGGACCAGTTCAACATCCTCGACGCGCAGGGCATCCGCAAGATCACCGAGCTGACCGCTGCGCAGAACGTGGTGACCAACGAGCTGGAGCAGAACGAGAAGCTGGCCATCACCAAGAAGAACGTCGAAGCGCGCGAAGCGTTGCTGGCGCTTGAACGCCAGCAGGCCGAGGCCGAGGCACGGCAGAAGCGCGAGATCGAGACCATCCGTGCGCGCGAGGAAGCCGAGACCGCCAAGGTGCAGGAAGAGCAGCGCCAGCTGTCCGAGAACGCCCGCATCGAAGCGCAGCAGGTGATCGACATCCGCGAGCAGAACCGCATGCGCGAAGTCGAAGTAGCCGAGCAGAACCGCCAGCGCGCCGTGGCCATCGAAGCCGAGCGCGTCGAACGTGCACGCCAGCTGGAGCAGGTCACCACTGACCGCGAAGTGCAGCTGCAGGGCGTGGAGCGCGACAAGGTGGTCGAGCAGGGCAAGATGGACGTGGCCAACATCACCCGCGAACGCATCTCCATCGACAAGACCGTGGCGCAGGAAGAAGAGCGCATCAAGGAAGTGCGTGAAGTCTCCGAGGCCGACCGCCATAAGCAGGTGCTGATCCTGGAAGCCGAAGCCAAGGCGCAGGAATCGCTGGTGCGCGAAGTGAAGGAAGCGCAGGCCCGCGAGACCGCTTCCAAGCATCGTGCGGTGGAGCTGACCACCCTGGCGCAGGCCGAGCACGAAGCGGCCGGCAAGCAGGCCGAAGCCAAGCGCCTGCTGGCCGACGCGTTCCGCGCCGAGCAGGCCGCACCCGGTCTGGCCGAAGCGCAGGTACGCGAAGCGTCGGCGCTGGCCATCGAGAAGGTCGGCATCGCCGAGGCGCGCGTGATCGAAGCCAAGGCCGAAGCGAACCTGAAGCAGGGCAGCAACGAGGCGCGCGTGCTGGCCGAGACGCTGCAGGCACAGGCACAGGGCGAGGAGAAGATGGGCCTGGCCCGCGCCACGGCTACCGAATCGCTGGGCAATGCCGAAGCCGGCGTGGTGCAGAAGAAGCTGCTGGCCGAAGCCGAAGGCCTGGTCCGCAAGTTCGAAGCGATCGCCTCGCTGAGCGACCAGGCGCGTGGCCACGAAGAGTTCCGCATGATGCTCGACAACAGCCTCAAGCAGGCCCTGGCTTCGATCGAAGCCGGCAAGGAAGTCTCGCGCGAGAACGCGGGCGTGATCGCCAGCGCACTGCGCAATGCCGACATCGACCTGATCGGTGGCGACGGCGGTATGTTCGAGAACCTGATCAAGGCGGTTTCGCTGGGCAAGTCGATCGAAGGCTTCGCCGGCAAGAGCCCGATCGTGCAGGACCTGATGCAGCGCTACCTGGGCGTCAACGTGGCCGACAACGCGCCGCGGCAGATCGCCGAGGACGCGGACACCGTGCCCGTCGCGGCGACCGTTGTGGTCGACAGCGCGCGCTGATCCACCCGGCGATGGCCATCGCCATCGCCCACCCGTGCCGGCCGCATCGACGGCCGGCCGTCCGTGAGCCGGAAACCTGCTGATGTCCGAAACCAAACCGTCCACCGAGTCCGTCGTGCCAGAGGCTACCGGCGATACCGTCGACCAGGCCGTTGCCCAGGGCGGCGCCTATGAAGTCCTGCGCCGTCGCCTCGGCGAACAGGGCCAGCGCCTGCAGGCCGTTGCCGAGCAGCTGAACCGCCAGCGCCTGGCCGAGTTCGGCGACAGCCGCCTGGAGGTGGTCGGCCGCTTCCGCATCCGCAGCGAGAACAACTGCGTCGGCCGCGACATCGTCCAGGTCGGCCCGGACCGCCTGCTGTTCGGCTACAACGTGTTCATCGGGCTGAAGACCCAGACCCGCATCGAAGATGTGTTCGGCCTGTACCGGCTGGTACAGGGCAACGAGGGCTACGACGTCGCCACGCTGGAGCTGAAGGGCAGTTTCCTCGACCAGCCGGGCTTCGTGCACGACTTCAACGAGCTGTACGCGTACTACAAGCATGCGCGCCTACTGCAGCTGATCGTGGTGGGCGACAAGCTGCTGGCCTCGTTCCAGATCGGCGAGCGCAGCAGCGACGTGCGCGTGTTCCGCTGGGCGCTGGCACGCGATGGTGAATTGACCTACCTCGACGCCCGTGGCGAGCGCGACATAGCGCTGCCGCCGCCGTTCGATTTCGAATGGACCCGCGCCACCCGCGACCTCGCCGTCAACGGCCGCCATTCGCATCTGAACATCCTCGACACCCTGTTCGTGGAGACCACCGGTGGCGATCTGACCATCAAGGTGGAGAACAACACTGAAACCGGGCAGGGCATCTACAGCGAACCGGTGGAAGACAGCACGCAGTCGCTGGACGACGCGCAGTTCGAGTTCGCCCGGGTCGGCTCGCTGGTGCTGCTGAAAGTGCTGCCCTACCGCGAAACCGAATGGCGCGGGCTGATCTACAACACGCTCACCGGCGACATAGTGCGCAACGATGCCATCGTCCAGGCCTGCGTGCAGCTGCCCGAAGACCACGGCATCATCTTCCCCGGTGGCTATTACCTGCAGGGTGGCGAGCACAAGGCGTTCGACGCCTCGATGGATGGCATGCAGTTCAAGCGCAGCATCCGTTCTCCCAACGGCGAGGACGTGCTGTACATCTTCTACGAGCGCGAAGGCGGACGCTCGGCGCTGTTCGTCTACAACACCATCCAGCGCGTGCTGCAGAACCCGGTGTTCGGCCACGGCTATGCCTTCATGCAGGATGGGCGCATGGTGCTGTTCCATGCCGAAGGCAGCGAACCGACCCGCATCCATCCGATGCAGGTCTGGCAGACGCCTTTCAGCAGCGACGAGTTCGCCGCCAGCCGTCCGCCCGGCAATACCTTCATGGGGCGCATCGGCAACGCCGAGCTGGTGCGTGGCATCTCCAACCTGTTCAACCTGGCGCGCGAAATCGACGGCCAGGATGTATCGGTGCAGCGCTACCAGCGCCTGGTGGCCGACACCCGGCGGCTTTTCGATGCGCATCATTGGCTGGGCGACGAGGCGTGTGATGGTGCCGAAGCGTTGCTGCGGCAGATCAGCGCCACCGGCGAGTCGGTGCTGGACGAATACGAGAAAGTGCAGTCGATCCGCCAGCAGTCGGCGCAGGCGATGGCCGAGGCCGAGGCCACGCACAAGGCGCTGCTGGGCCGGCTGCAGCCGGAAAACTGGAACGAGGTGCAGGCCTTCGTCGAAGCGCTCAACGCGATCATCGCGCTGCGCGGTCGACTGCTGACCATCCGCGAACTGCGCTACATCGATACCGTGCGCATCGAGGCGATGGCCGCCGAACTGGTGCAGGCACACGACCGTGTCGGCGCCGCCACCGGTGCCTTCCTCGCCGGCGATGCGGCACTGGCCCCCCTGACCGTTCGCATGCAGGCGCTGGACGAGGCAGCACAGCAGGCCGCCAGTGCACGCCAGCTGGATGAGCAACTGGACGGCCTGCGCGGCATGGCCGGTGATCTGGACATGCTGTCCGAGCTGATGGCCGGGCTGAAGGTGGACGATGCGACTGCGCGTACCCGCGTGGTCGAATCGATCTCGCTGCTGTATGGGCGTCTGAACCAGGCGCGCGCACGCGCTGAACAGCGCCGCAGATCGCTGGGCTCGGCCGAAGCCGTGGCCCAGTTCGCCGCCCAGTTCGCCCTGTTCTCGCAATCGATCACCAGCGCGCTGGCGATGGCCAGCGACCCTGAGCGTGCCGACGAACAGCTGTCGCGCCTGCTGGTACAGCTGGAAGAACTGGAGAGCCAGTTCGGCGAGCATGAGCAGTTCCTCGGCGACATCCTGAGCAAACGCGAAGAGCTGGTCGAGGCCTTCGACACGCACAAGCAGGCCCTGCTGGATGATCGCCAGCGCAAGGCGCGCTCGGTGCTTGATGCCGCCAACCGCATCCTCGACGGCCTGGGCAAGCGTACCGAGCGGTTCGGTACAGCCGACGAACTCAACGCGTTCTTCGCCGGCGATCCGCTGATCCTCAAGCTGCGTGAACTGGCCGAACGCCTGCGTGCGCTGCGCGACAACGTCAAGGCTGACGATGTCGAGGCGCGCCTGAAGGGCGTGCGCGACCAGGCCGTACGCCAGCTGCGTGACCGCAGCGACCTGTACGAGGCCGGTGGCAACGTAGTCCGCCTTGGTCCGCGCCATCGATTCAGCGTGAACACCCAGGCGCTGGACCTGACCCTGCTGCCGCGTGGCGAAACGCTTGCCATCCATCTCACCGGCACCGACTTCCTGGAGACCCTGCACGATCCGGAGCTGGATGCGCTGAAGCCGTTCTGGCAGGTGACACTGGATTCGGAATCGGCAGCGATCTACCGCGGCGAATACCTGGCCGGGTGCCTGTTGCTGGCGGCGGAGGAGGGCCGGGATGGCCTGGACCTCGCCCAGCTGCAGCATGATGCGGCCGAACCCGAAGCGCTGGACCAGCGGGTCCGCGCGTTTGCCGCGCCCCGTTACCGCGAAGGTTACGAGCGCGGTATCCATGACCATGACGCCGCCCTGATCCTGCGGGCGTTGTTGCCGTTGCAGCAGGCCGCCGGCCCGCTGCGGCATTCGCCCCACGTGCGTGCGTTGGCGCTGCTGTTCTGGGCCGCGCGGCAACGCGATGAAGCCGTGGCGCAGTGGCCCGGCCGGCAGGCCGGCGCGGAGGCTATCGCGCGCCTGTTCGGTTCCGATGAGGGACGTCAGGCGCTGCGCGCGGAAATGGCGAAGGCGCTGCATGACTACGCACAGACCCATGCATTGCCGTTCGACGCCGCCGCTGCCGATGCTGCCGCGGCGTATCTGGGCGAAGAACTGGTCGCCGGCGAGCCGGTGTTCAGCAGCAGCCGCCACGCGCAGGCACTGCTGGACGCGCTGTCGCAGCAACTGGAGCAGGCGGGCCAGCGTGAAGCGCTTGAACGTGCGCTGCAGCGCTCGCAGGATCCGCTGGCTACGCGCTGGGCGTTGGCCGGGCAATGGCTGCGGGCGCTCGCCGGGCTGCCAGCACAGTCGGCACATGCCGGCTATGTCGAAGAAGCGGCGGCACTGCTGCTGGTGCAGCGACAGCTGCGTACGCGTGCCAGCGATGCACCGCTGCAGGCGGACGTCAGTGGCCTGCTGGGCGAGCATGCCCGCATCCACAACGGCAGCCTGATCGTGTCGCTGGATGATTTCCTGGCACGCCTGCAGCACCACCTGCAGTCCTTCGTGCCGACATTCCACGCCTATCAGGCGGTGCGCCAGGGCATCATCGGCCGCGAGCGCGAAACCCTGCGGTTGTCGGAGTTCAAGGCGCGGCCGTTGTCGTCCTTCGTGCGCAACAAGCTGATCAATGACGTGTATCTCGGCGTGATCGGCGACAACCTGGCCAAGCAGATGGGCACCGTTGGCGAGAACAAGCGCAGCGACCTGATGGGTCTGCTGATGATGATCTCGCCGCCCGGCTACGGTAAAACCACGTTGATGGAGTACGTAGCGCATCGCCTCGGCCTGGTCTTCATGAAGATCAACGGCCCCGCACTGGGCCACGAAGTGCGGTCGCTGGATCCGCAACAGGCGCCGGACGCGACCTCGCGTCAGGAACTGGAAAAGCTCAACCTGGCGCTGGAGATGGGCAACAACACCATGTTGTATGTCGATGACATCCAGCACACCCACCCGGAGTTCCTGCAGAAGTTCATCTCGCTGTGCGATGGCACGCGTCGCATCGAAGGCGTATGGCGCGGTCGCACCCGCACCTACGACATGCGTGGCAAGAAGTTCTGCGTGGTCATGGCCGGCAACCCATATACCGAGTCCGGCGAAGTGTTCAAGATCCCGGACATGCTGGCCAACCGTGCCGACATCTACAACCTGGGCGACGTGCTCGGCGGCATGGAAGCAGCCTTCATCCTCAGCTACATCGAGAACAGCCTGACCTCCAACCCGGTATTGGCGCCGCTGGCCACGCGTGAGATGGCGGACCTGTACCTGCTGGTCGACCGCGCGATGGGCAAGGATGTCTCCAGCAACGGCCTGAGCCATGCTTACAGCGGCGCCGAGGTCAACGAGATCACCGCCACCCTGCAGCGCATGCTGCGCGTGCGCGACGTGGTCTACAGGGTCAACCAGCAGTACATCGCCAGCGCCGCGCAGGACGACCGCTATCGCACCGAACCGCCGTTCCGCCTGCAGGGCAGCTACCGCAACATGAACAAACTGGCGGAGAAGATTTCGCCGGTGATGAATGACGACGAGCTGCAGCAGCTGATCTCCGACCACTACCTGGGCGAAGCGCAGCTGCTGACCACCGGTGCCGAAGAGAATCTGCTGAAGCTGGCCGAGCTGCGTGGCGTGCTCGATGACGAGCGCGCGCAACGCTGGGCGCAGATCAAGCGCGATTTCCTGCGCAACAAGGCGATGGGCGCCGGTGACAGTGACGTTGGTGGCCGCGTGGTCGCGCAGCTGGCCGACATCGCCAGTGCGTTGCAGCTGCCGCCACCGCCGGTGGAGGTAGCCGCCGCACCCGAGCCGGCGCCATGGCCGGCCCTGCTGGCGGCGCTGCAGCGCCTGGCAGATGCACGGCCGGCCAGTGCGCCGGCCGCTGCCGCGTCGCAGCCCGCAGCCACGCCATTGGCCGAAGACCTGCAGGCCGGTCTGGCACCGCTGCTGCAGTTGCTGGTCGCCTCGCAGGAGCAGCAGGTACAGCTGTCGCAGACGTTGGCAGCATTCGCCGGGTGGGCACGGCAGCAGGTAACGACCGATGTGGCCACGACCGACTCGCGTCGTCGCCCGCGCGTGCGTCGTGCAGCGACTCCGGAAGAACGTGCGCTGGACGAAGCGCTGATGCGCCACTTCTACGGTGAGTCATTGCCGACGGAAACGGTGGCTGATGACGGCCCACGGCCGCCGCCACTTCCGTGACCTGCGTGCGCTCCCTGCCCGAACCCATGCTTCCTGCGCGCGTCGATGTGGCCACGCTGGCCGTGTACGGCAGCCCCTTGCTGCGGGTACTGGCCGAGCCGGCACCGTTGCAGGCCGGCACGGGGGGCGAAGGACTGGTGGCTGCGCTGGCGCGGATCGCCTTGGCCCTGCAGGGCAGCGATCCTGCGCGCCTGCGGCGGCAGGAGAGCTGGTGGGGGCGCCTGCTCGGCCGCGACGTTGCGCGCCAAGCGCAGGCGCAGGAGCTGCAGGCGCAGCTGGGCGTGCTGGTGCTGCAGGCGCGCGAGCAGGCACAGGGTCTCGCGCAGCGTGTACAGCAGCGTGCCCAGACCATCTTCGACAACGACGCGGCTGCCGCCGCGTTGGAGGCCTGGGCCACGTTCGGCGCCGCGCAGTTGCCGAGCCTGGAAGGCGCTGCGCAGGTCGCGCTGGCCCCGCGCGTGGACCACCTGCAGCGGCTGGCCACGCTGCGGCGCATCGAAAGCGGGCAATGGCAGCTGCTGCAGGAGCAGGACGAAGCCCTGCTGCAGCGCTTCGTCCGCATCCACGATGTCCTGCTGCCGGCCTGGCGCCAGGCTGCACTGGCTGGCCAGGCACAGGCCCAGGCTGCACAGGTCGCGCAGGCAGCCACGCTGCAGGCCCAGATCGACGACGAAGTGGCCGCTGCTCAGGCTAGACTGCGCTGAGCCGGCCGCCGCTGCCGCTTATCCACTGCAAGGACACTGCCCGATGACCCAGGACAGCCAGAACTCCGGCACGCTCGTGCCCGCCACCACGCCCGCCCCCGAACTTGATGACAGCACGTTGAAGGCCCTCGGCCTGGTCCGCGACGACCTGCCGCGCATCGCCGAAATCGGCCGCGAGCTGGAAGATCTGCGCCCAGGCAACCTGCAGGTGTTCGGCCGTGAAGCCGCCGCACGGACGACGGCCTTCTCCAGCCAGTTGCTGGACCAGGTGCGCAATCGTGATCTCGACGCCAACGGCGAGAAGCTCGGCGAAGTGGTGCGCATCGCGCGCGAGCTCAAGCTGGATGGTTTTTCCCAGCGCTCGAAGGTGCCGTTGATCGGTGGCCTGATCGATCGCCTGCGTTCCTCCAAGGGCGAACTGGTGCAGAAGTTCAGCGATACCAATTCGCAGATCGAACAGCTGCTCGGCGACGTCGGCGCGCAGCAGGCGCTGATGGGCAAGCGGGTGACCGATTTCGACCGCATGCATGACATCGTCCGCGAGGAGCGTCATGCGCTGGGCCTGTATGCCGCCGCCGGCAAGCAGCGCCTGGCCCAGTTGCAGTCCGAGCAGTTGCTGGGGCAGGGCAGCGACGACCCGCAGCAGCGCATCCGCCAGAGTGAGATCGACAATGCGATCCGCCTGATCGAAAAGCGCGTTTCCGATCTGCAGCTGATGCAGCACGCGGCTGACCAGTCGTTGCCGATGATCCGCCTGATCCAGGCCAATGCGCTGCAGCTGATCGAGAAGTTCAACACCGTCCGCGACATCACCATCCCATCGTGGAAGCGCCAGTTCGCGATCCAGTTGTCGCTGGGCGAGCAGAAGAACGCCGCGGAACTGGCCAATGCGATCGATGATGCGACCAACGAGCTGATGCGACGCAATGCCGACCTGATGCGCCAGGCTTCGGTGGACACTGCACGCAGCAACCAGCGCGGCGTGATCGACGTGGCCACGTTGCGGCATGTGCACGATCAGCTGATCGCCACGGTCGAAGAGGTGCGCAGCATCCATCGCGAGGGCATGCAGCAGCGTCAGCAGGCCGAAGTCGAGTTGTCGCGCCTGCGCGAGGATCTGCAGCAACGCCTGGCGGCGCCGACGGCACCCTGACAGCGCTTGGCAGCATCGAGCGTGCTCGATCGCTGCCGGTTGGTCCTTCTGTAGAGCCGAGCCCACGCTCGGCTTTTGTATGAAGCAAGGGACGTTCTGCAGCCCAAAGCGGCCGAGCACGGGCTCGGCTCTACAGAAGCCACATCTCCCGCCATTCCCCAGAGCGGCGGCCCGACAGAATCCCGCTCAACGCAACTGCCCAACCAGCCAGTCCGCCAGCGCGTCCACGCGCGCATCGACAGGACCGTCCGGCCGCGCCAGCACCCAGAATCCGCCGGTCGCGGCAAACCCCCACGGTGCCAGCAGCCGCCCCGCGGCCAGATCCTCTGCCACCAGTGGCTCTGGCGCGATCGCCGGGCCCAGACCCGCTACCGCCGCTTCCAGCAGGTAGTACAGGTGTTCGAAGCCGGTGCCCAGTTGCAGCTGGGTTGGATCCAGATCATGTGCCTGCGCCCACGCCGGCCACGCTTGCGGCCGCGAACTGGTATGCAACAGCGTTTCCTGCAGCAAGGCGGACGGCGGCACATGGCGCAGCCGATGCGCCGCCGGGTGCGAGGGCGCCACCACCACGCCCACCCGTTCCGGTGCCAATTCGCGTACCTGCCAGCCGCGCGGCCACGGCCCCTGCGCCAGCAGCAGCACCGCATCCAGGGTGGCCTGCGTCTCGGTGAAGCTGCCATCCAGGGCCGACCACTGCAGGTGCACGCCGGGCAGGGCCGCCTGCAGGGCCGGCAGCCGCGGAATCATCCAGCGCGCCAGCACACTGCCGCTGCACCCCAGCACCAGCGCCGGCGAAGCCGCTGGCCGCTGCAATGCGCGCACGCAGTCCTCGATCCCGCTGAAGGCATCGCTGCAGGCTTCCTGCAGGCGGGTGCCGGCGGCGGTGAGGCGCAGGCCGCGGCCTGCACGCTGGAACAGGGGCAGGCCCAGATGGTCTTCCAGCAGCTTCAGCTGGCGGCTGATCGCGCCATGGGTCACATGCAGGGCCTGTGCAGCGCGGCCAACGCCGCCCAGACGTGCGGTGGCCTCGAATGCCCGCAGGGCATTCAGCGGCGGCAGCAATGATGTGCTCATGTGAGATTTCCTGACGTGATGCGCCAGATAATATCCATTTTCCGGACACAATCCGTGCGCTAGAGTATCCACCTGTCTGAACGACCGGTCGTCTCCATGTCTGCCTCTCCCATTGCCGATTTCCACGCATTCCCTGACGCCCAGGGCCACTTCGGCCGTTATGGCGGCAGCTTCGTCGCCGAAACCCTGGTCGGCCCGCTGCAGGAACTGGCCCAGGCCTATGACCAGGCCCGTCAGGATCCGGCGTTCCAGCTGGCCTATGACCGCGATCTGGCCCATTACGTGGGCCGGCCAAGCCCGATCTACCATGCTGAACGCCTCAGCGACCACGTCGGCGGCGCGCAGATCCTGCTCAAGCGTGAGGACCTGAACCACACCGGCGCGCACAAGATCAACAACACCATCGGCCAGGCGCTGCTGGCTGCGCGGATGGGCAAGAAGCGCATCATCGCCGAGACCGGAGCCGGCCAGCATGGCGTGGCCAGTGCCACCGTCGCCGCGCGGCTGGGCCTGGAGTGCGTGGTGTACATGGGCGCCACCGACATCGAGCGGCAGAAGATCAACGTCTATCGCATGAAGCTGCTCGGCGCGACGGTGGTGCCGGTGACCTCCGGCTCGGCCACCCTGAAGGACGCCCTCAACGAAGCGATGCGCGATTGGGTCACCAACGTGCAGGACACCTTCTACATCATCGGCACGGTCGCTGGCCCGGACCCGTACCCGCGCATGGTGCGCGACTTCAACGCCATCGTCGGTCGCGAGGCGCGCGAGCAGATGCTGGCCGAATACGGTCGCCTGCCCGATGCGATCACCGCCTGCGTCGGCGGCGGCAGCAATGCCATCGGCTTGTTCCATGCCTTCCTCAACGACCGCCAGGTCGAGATCGTCGGCGCTGAAGCGGCCGGCGATGGCATCCACACCGGCCGCCACGCAGCCTCCATCGCCGCTGGCCGTCCGGGCGTGCTGCACGGCAACCGCACTTATGTGCTGTGCGACGACGATGGCCAGATCATCGAGACCCATTCGGTATCGGCCGGCCTGGACTACCCGGGCGTCGGTCCGGAACATGCGTTCCTGGCCGACAGCGGCCGCGCGCGCTACGTCGGCATCACCGACGATGAGGCGTTGCAGGCTTTCCACCTGCTGGCGCATACCGAAGGCATCCTGCCGGCGCTGGAGTCCAGCCACGCGCTGGCACAGGCGATGAAGCTTGCGCGCGGGCGTCCGCGCGACCAGATCGTGCTGTGCAACCTCTCCGGCCGCGGCGACAAGGACGTGCATACCATCGCTGCGCGCGAAGGCCTGGTGCTGTGAGCGCGCTGCTGCGGAACAGCGGGATGCTTCTGCTGGTGCTGGGCCTGGCCGCGTGCCAGCCGCCGGAACCGCCGGTGCTTGCGCCGGCTGCCAAAGCCACTACGCAGCCGGCGCAGCAGCTGGCTGCCAATGATGATCTTGACCCGATGGCGCGCACGCCGATCGTCGATCCGCCGTCCGTGGAAGGCACGAGCAACGGTGACGCACCGGCAGTGGCCTCGGTGGCGCTGGACCACGCCGGCGACGTGTTGGTTGGCCAGCACATGAGCGACGTCAAGCACCTGGGCTCGTGGGAGTCGCAGGGCGCGATCGAGACCTGCGAGTACTTCACGGGCAAGGGGCTGCCGCCGGGCGTTTCGATGATGGTCGACGATGGACGCATCGTCCGCTTCGACCTGGATCAGGATGAGGATGCCGAAACACCAGTCGCCCAGCCTGGCCCGTACGGCCTGCGCATCGGCATGACCCGCGCACAGGCGATGGGCCGGTTCCCGGGTGTGCCGGCATCTGCGCCGCATGCCTATCTGGACGACCAGGGGGAATACCTCACCTGGCAGGACCCGGGTTCGGACCTGGGTATCCGGGTGGAACTGTTTGAAGGGAAGGTCATCCAGATGTACTGGGGGACCAGTGATGCGATTGAACTGATTGAAGGATGTGCCTGAGATGCCTGTTTCCCGACTCGATGACTGTTTCCAGCGCCTGCGCCAGCAGCAGCGCAAGGCCCTGATCCCCTTCATCACCGCCGGCGATCCTTCGCTGGAAGCCACGGTGCCGGTCATGCACGCGTTGGTCGAGGCCGGTGCCGATGTGATCGAACTGGGTGTGCCGTTCTCCGATCCGATGGCCGATGGCCCGACCATCCAGCGCAGTTCCGAGCGCGCGCTGGCCCGCGGCGCAGGCACCCGCTATGTGTTGCAGGCAGTGGCGCAGTTCCGCGAACAGGATGCGCAGACGCCAGTAGTGCTGATGGGCTATCTCAACCCGGTGGAGATCCACGGTTACGTGGCGTTCGCCAACGCGGCGGTGGCCGCTGGCGTGGACGGCGTGCTGCTGGTCGACCTGCCACCGGAAGAGGCCGGTGAAGCCCAGCAGGCCTTCGACGCTGCAGGCCTGGCGCTGGTTCTGCTGGCATCGCCGACCACCAGCGAGGCACGCGCAGACAAGCTGCTGGCGTTGGCCCGTGGCTATCTCTACTACGTCAGCTTTGCCGGTGTCACCGGCGCCTCCGAACGCCTGGACAGTGACGCGGCCAGCGCACGCCTGCAGGCGCTGCGGGCCAAGGCCAGCGTGCCGGTGGTGGCCGGCTTCGGCATCAAGGATGCAGCCAGTGCGGCAGCCATGGCTCGCCAGGCCGACGGCGTGGTGGTCGGCAGTGCGTTGGTGGCGGTACTGGCCGAAGCGGGCTCCACCGAGGAGGCGGCTCTGCGCGCCGCTGCGTTCCTGGCTCCGCTGCGGCAGGCGCTCGACGCGTAACGGTAGTGCCGGCCGCTGGCCGGCATCCTCCGTACCTGCCCGCGTGCAAGCGCTGCCGGCCAGCGGCCGGCACTGCCCATCACCTAAACGTACGTCCCAGCATGGTTTTTTCCATCGGGGCCAAGGCCGGGCAGGGGGTGCACGGGCAGGGAAAGCGGAGCTAGACTGTCCGCCTTTGCGGCCCTCGGGCCGCCCTGAACGGAAGTGTCCTCCCGCATGAGTTGGCTCAGCAAGTTGATGCCGTCTGGCATCCGCACCGACAACACCCCCAGCAAGAAGCGCAGCGTCCCCGAGGGCCTGTGGGAAAAGTGCAGCAACTGCGGCAGTGCGTTGTACCGTCCGGAGCTGGAAGAGAATCTGGAGGTCTGCCCGAAGTGCGGCCACCATATGGCCATCCGTGCGCGTGCGCGCCTGGCCGCGCTGTTCGACGCCGACAGCACCACCGAGATCGCCGCCCGCCTGGGGCCGACCGACCTGCTGAAGTTCAAGGACCAGAAGAAGTACGGCGAGCGCATCAAGATCGCGCAGAAGAACACCGGTGAGTACGACGCGCTGATTGCCATGCGCGGCCTGCTCAAGGGCCGTCCTCTGGTGGCCTCGTCCTTCGATTTCGCCTTCATGGGCGGCTCGATGGGTTCGGTGGTCGGCGAGCGTTTCGCCCTTGCTGCCGAGACCGCTGCCGAGATCGGCGCACCGTATGTGTGCTTCTCCGCCAGCGGTGGCGCACGCATGCAGGAAGGCTTGTTCTCGCTGATGCAGATGGCCAAGACCTCGGCCGCCCTGGGCAAACTGCGTGAAGCCGGACAGCCGTATATTTCGGTGCTGACCCACCCGACCACCGGCGGTGTGTCGGCATCGTTCGCGATGCTGGGCGACATCAACATCGCCGAACCGCGTGCACTGATCGGCTTCGCCGGCCCGCGCGTGATCGAACAGACCGTGCGCGAGAAGCTGCCGGAAGGGTTCCAGCGTTCGGAGTTCCTGCTCGAGCACGGCGCCATCGACCAGATCTGCGACCGCCGTGAACTGCGCGACCGCCTGGCCGACCTGCTGGCGATGCTACGTCGCGAGCCGGCACCGGAGGAGATTTGATGGGGAGCCGCAAGTACTTCGGTACCGATGGCATCCGCGGTCGGGTCGGCCAAGGTGCGATCTCGGCGGATTTCGTGCTGCGCCTGGGCAACGCCCTGGGCCGCGTGCTGGTCGCCCAGCGCGGGCAGGAAGGACGCCGTCCGATCGTGGTGATCGGCAAGGACACGCGGATCTCCGGCTACATGTTCGAAGCCGCGCTGGAAGCCGGGCTGGTCGCTGCGGGCGCTGACGTGCAGCTGCTCGGCCCGATGCCGACCCCCGCGGTTGCCTTCCTCACCCGTACCCTCGGCGTGGACGCGGGCATCGTCATCAGCGCGTCGCACAATCCGCACTACGACAACGGCATCAAGTTCTTCTCCGCCCAGGGCGAGAAGCTCGACGATGCCACCGAGCTGGCGCTGGAGGCTGCACTGGACGTGCCGTTCACCACGGCCGTTTCGGAGAAGCTCGGCAAGGCCTCGCGTGCACGCGAGGCCGTCGGCCGTTACATCGAGTTCTGCAAGTCCAGCGTGCCGCGTGCGTTCGATCTGCGCGGTGTGCGCCTGGTGCTCGACTGCGCGCATGGCGCCACCTACCAGATCGCGCCGCTGCTGTTCCGCGAACTGGGTGCGGAGGTCATCGGCATTGGTGCCGAACCCAATGGCGTCAACATCAACGACGGCGTCGGCTCGACCCACATCGACAACCTCGCTGCCAAGGTGCGTGAGACCCGCGCCGACCTGGGCATCGCCTTCGACGGTGATGGTGACCGCGTGTTGATGGCCGATGACCGCGGCAACCCGGTCGACGGCGATGACCTGGTGTACATCCTGGCGCGCGCGTGGCAGGCCGAAGGCCGCCTGCGCGGCCCGGTGGTCGGCACCTTGATGAGCAACTTCGGCCTGGAAAAGGCCCTGGCCGACCTGCAGATTCCGTTCCAGCGCAGCAACGTCGGCGACCGCTACGTGCACCAGGCCCTGGTGGAGGGCGGCGGCGTGCTCGGCGGCGAAGCGTCCGGCCATCTGCTGTGCCTGGACCGGGCCACCACCGGCGACGGCATCGTCAGTGCCCTGCAGGTACTGGTGGCGTTGAAGCAGCAGGGAAAGAGCCTGCGCGAAGCGCTGCAGCCGTTGTCCAAGGTGCCGCAGAAGACGGTCAACGTGCGCCTCGGCGATGTCTCGGCCAAGGCCACCGTGCAGGCCGAGAGCGTGCAGGCTGCGCTGACCGAAGCGCAGCAGGCCGTATCCGGCCGCGGACGTGCCTTCCTGCGTCCCTCCGGCACCGAGCCGGTGGTGCGGGTCACGGTCGAGGCTGATGACGCGACGTTGATGCAGGACACCCTGGATCGGCTTTCGGCGGCGGTCAGGACAGCGGCGGCGGCCTGAGCCCTGTCGCTGGATTGAACCGACAACATGGCCGCTTGTGCGGCCATGTTGCTGTCTGGGGCAAGCAAGGCGTCAGGCGCTGCGCGGCATTTCCGTCTGCCATTTCCAGGTGTCGCGGCACATCTCCGCCAGGCCATGGCGCGCAGTCCAGCCCAGCTCGCGCAGGGCAAGGGACGGGTCGGCAAAGCTCACCGCGATGTCGCCGGTGCGGCGACCGGTGATCCGGAAGGGAATCGGCCGGCCGACGGTCTGCTCGAAGGCCTTGATCAGTTCCAGCACGCTGTGGCCCTGTCCGGTACCCAGGTTCAGGGTGATGCTGCGGCGCTTGTCGCGCAGGTACTGCAGCGCCAGCACGTGGGCGCGCGCCACATCCTCCACATGGATGTAATCGCGTACGCCGGTACCGTCGCAGGTCGGGTAGTCATCGCCGAACACCTGCACTTCAGGCAGCAGGCCGGCGGCCACCTGGGCGATGTAGGGCATCAGGTTGCTGGGGGTTCCGTGCGGCAGTTCGCCGATCAGGGCGCTTGAATGCGCACCCACCGGATTGAAGTAGCGCAGCGTCGCCACGTGCAGCGTTGCATCGGCGCCGACCAGGTCGGACAGCAGTTGCTCCACCACCAGCTTCGAACGGCCATAGGGCGTCATCGCGCAGGTCGAGGCCGTCTCGGCCACTGGGCAATGGTCCTGGTCGCCGTACACCGTTGCCGACGAGCTGAACACGAACGTGCCCACGCCGGCATCGCGCATGGCGCCGAGCAGGGCAAGGGTGCCGCTGATGTTGTTGTCGAAGTAGGCCAGCGGCATCTGCCGCGATTCGCCAACCGACTTCAGCGCGGCAAAATGCAGTACCGCATCGATCGAATGTTCGCGCAGCAGGGCAGCCATCCGCGCACGATCGCGCACGTCGGCCTGTACGAACAGCGGCGTGATGCTGGTGATGTCGCCGATCCGGCCGATCACCCCAGCGTCGCTGTTGCACAGTGAATCGACGACGACCACCGTATGGCCCTGCTGCTGCAGTTCCACACAGGTGTGGGAGCCGATGAATCCAGCGCCGCCGGTAACCAGAACGTTCATTTCCTGTAGTCCTTCCACTCTGTTGGAGCTTCCTTGCCGAAGCTGTGTCAGATCGGGCCTGGAGAAGCCATCACGGCCCCGGCACCATCTTCTTCTGCCGCGCCTTGAAGCCATTGAACAGCGGTGCGATCAGCGGGTTGTAACTCCACGCGATGCGCTTGCGCAGCCAGCTTGCCGGCCGGTTGCGGATGGCGAAGCGGTAGATGCGCTCGGGATCGCCGCCGACCACGTTGCGTCCGAACGGATGGGTGGTATGCAGGTAGCGGAACCCCTGCTCACGCGCCACTTCGATGTAGTCCTGGTCGAAATCACCGTACGGCCAGCACAGCGTGTCCGATACCTCGCCGAGCTTCTCCAGCAGCACTTCCCTGGCCTTCGACAGGTCGCCGCTGATACCGGCACGGCGCTGGGCGCGATCCAGGTCCTGGCGGCGCAGCCAGCGCGTGTGGGTGTGGGTATGGCAATGGATCTCGAAGGTGCCGGCCTCGATGGCCGCACGTGCTTCGCTCCAACGCATCATCACTTCGTCGCTGCGGTCCTGCTTGTAGATCAGGTCTTCGCAGGCGCGATGCTCGGGCGTTTCCGGCAGCGTGGCACCGGCGATGCCGGCATGCGGGCGCATCGGGCCCTCGTGCATCCAGCCGGTCACCACGAACACCACCGCGTGCATGCCGTACTTCTGCAGGATCGGATGGGCGTAGACCCAGTTGTCCAGGTAGCCATCATCGAAGGTGATCACGATCGACTTGCGCGGCACCGGCTTGCCGGCCAGGAAACCGGCGTACTGGTCCAGCGTCAAGGAGGTCCAGCCGGTGCGCGCCAGCCAGGCGATCTGGCTTTCGAAATTCTCCGGCGACACCGTGATCATGCCGGGCGAGTTGCTGACGTGATGATGCATCAGCACCGGTACGGTTCTGGCATTAGCCATGACCCAGCTCCTTCATCCATTGGTGGTAGTAGTGTTCGGTGGCTTCAGCGTGGCCTTCGGGGCTGAAACGCTTGGCGCTGCGGATCCAGTCCCAGCCGGAACGTCCCATCTGCCGGCGACGCTCGGGATCGTCCACCAGCAGCCGCAGCGCGCCCGTGAGGGCGGCGCTGTCACCCAGGCGAGTGAGGATGGCATTGCTGCCTTCCACCAGCATTTCGGGCACGCCGCCGACCCGGTGCGACACGATCGGCAGGCCCGCCTGGGCTGCTTCCAGGAAGACCGTGCCCGATGCTTCCTTGTGTGTGGCCAGAGCGAAGATGTCGAAGCCCGGCATCAGCTGGCTGGCATCGCTGCGGAAGCCCAGCAGATGGACCTGGTGCTGCAGGTCGTGTTCGGCGCAGGTGGCCTGCAGGCGCTGCATCACGGCCTGGCCATCGCCGACCACCACCAGATGCAGATGCGGGTTGGCCTTGCACAGCGGCACCATGGCCTGCAGCAGTTCGGCGTGTCCCTTGGGTTCGCGCAGCACGGCCACGCAGCCCACCACGATGTCCTGTTCGTCGAATCCGAGCTCGGTGCGCACGCGTGCACGCGCTTCCTGCAGCGCTTGCCAAGACGGCTCCTCCGCAGCGTCGATGCTGGTTGGAGAAACTGCCATCGGCGGCACGATGCCGATGTGATCTGCGGGAATTCCGCGGTCCGCCAGCAGCTGCTTGACGAAGTTGCTCACCGTGATGACGCGGTGGGGCAGGCCGGTGTAGGTCAGCAGCGAATTCACCGGGCTCATCAGGTGGCGCGAGCGCACCACCAGCGGTGTGCCGCCCAGGCGTGCACCCGCGGCGGCGATCAATGCGTCGCGACGGCTGGTGGTATTGACCACGTCGTAGCGCTCGCGGCGGACCAGTCGTGACACCGACCAGATGCCGCGCAGCAGCCGTGCCATGCCGCCCATGCGCAGCGTATGCACGGTGAAGCCATCATCGCGTGCGCGCGTGGCCAGGCGTGCGTCCGGCTGGCACAGCAGGGCGACGTCATGGCCGCGCGCGCGCATCACCTGCATGTGGCGGAAAATGTAGATCTCCTGTCCACCCATGCCTTTGGCGGCTTCGGTATGCAGGATGCGCAGCGGACGGTTCATGGCGGATCGGTCCTTGGATTCAGCGGTTGCGGAAGCGCGTCAGCGCTTCCCATGCCGCGCGGATGCTGGCGGCGTCGGGGGTCTGTTGCGGCAGGGGGCGGTAGCGCGCATCGAGCGCGGTGGCGTTGCCGAATTTGTCGAACACGTAGATCGCCTCGCCAGTGCGCACCGCGCGCTGCGACCAGCTTTCCACCACCAGCGCACGCTTGCCGGTCGGTGCAGCCAGCAGGTCGTGGCCGGTGCTGTAGTCGGTCAAGGCGTTCTCGCAGCCCAGGCCGTGGCGCATCAGCGTCGGTACCCAGTCTTCATGCGAGCTGACGCGCGCGTCGCGGCCGCCACCCTGGCCGGGCCAATGCAGCACGAACGGCACCTGCAACTGGTAATTGGAGAAGTTGCCGTTGTGGCCCCAGTAGTTGAGCTTGAGGTCGTTGAATTCCTCGGCGTGGTCACCGGTCACCAGCACGATCGTGTTCTGCTCCAGGCCCTGTGCGCGCAGGTCATCCAGCAGCGATCCAATCAGGCTGTCGGCGTAATGCACCGAGGTGTGATAACGGTTCAATTCCGGCGTTGGATCGTGCTCGGGGCCGAACTTGAGAAAATCGATGGCATCGGCCATCGGCGTGGCGAGCGGCGGATAGCCGGCCGGCATGTGGTAAGGCGCGTGGGTGGAATCGAGGAACACGAAGCCGAACCACGGGCGCTGCGCAGCCTGGCTGGCGCGGATGTCCTTCTGCAGTCCAGCGACGATGGCGGCATCGCGGCCGTCGGAGGTCAGTTCGGACGGTCCCTGGTGCAGCTGGTCGCGGACATCGGCGAACGCTGTGCGATCGAATTCCGGGCTGTACAGCGGCGCGCTGCCATACAGATGCAGGTCATAGCCCTGCTGTCCCAGCACCTTGAACAGCTGCGAGCCACGCTGTTCGTCGAGCATGCTGGGCCAGTAGCCGCCCGGCAGGCCATACAGCAGGCCGAACAGGCCATAGCGGGTGGCGTTGCCGGTGCTGAAATGATGTTCGTACACCCGCGAGGACCGGGCCAGTGCCGATGCATTGGGCATGAACTGCGGGGTGAGCACGTCATGGCGCAGCGACTCCAGCACCACCATCAGGACGTTCGGCCGCTGATGGCTCTGGCAGCGCAGGGGCTGCAATGGATAGTTGAGCTGGGCATGGCGCGGATCGGGCAGGCCAACCTGGTGTTGGCTGACCACGCCAAAGCGGCGCATCGCGCTCTTGGCGGTGATCGGTTGTGCCCATGGCAGGTAATTCCACTGGCTGATCACTGCGCGTTCGCCAAGCGCATCGTAGTAGGCAGTGGCGACCTGGCCCCCGCCCATCAGCAGGGCAATCACGGCCCAGGCCTGTAGTACCCGCCGCCGCCGCGGTTCCGCGGGCAGCAGCTTCCAGCACGCCCAGGCCAGCAGGCCCTGCGCGGCGAAGATCGCCGACACCATGGCAACCGCCTGCAGCCAGGTCTTCCAGGACAGACTCACCTGGTCCTGCAGGGCGCCGCCGAAGACCATGTTGGCGACCATCGCGTTGAGGTGGAAGCGATACAGCGCGAACACCTTGGCATCCACCAGCAGCAGGCACAGCCACAGGCCCTGGCAGATCACAGCCGACACACTCAATGCACGCGCGCTGCGCGGCCACAGGCCGATGGCCAGCGGCAGCAGGCCGGCCAGTGCGCCGAACGCGAGCAGATGGCCGGGCAGGGCAATCGCCAGATAGGCCAGGCCGAGTGTCCCGCCGGGGTTGTCGCGCAGCGGCACGTTGCCCAGTGCGATGAGCGCGGCCAGCACCGCGTTGGCCGCGATGAACAGGGACCACCAGGCCAGCCTGCGCCAGCGTCGGGCAGGGCCGGGAAGAGCGGCGGCGGTGGCGTTGGGCAGGGCGGCGTCCATGGAGAAGGCGGGTTGGGATGGGGCAACGGGTGGCGTTTCCCGGCGTGACGAAGTCGTTAAACCGCGCGCGGGTGGCGCATTGTATCGGTTTGTTTCAGTGTGTCGGTGGCGTGTCCCGATCTATCTGTCACAATGTTCAGATCGGTCGCCATGACATGGCGGGCCCGTACCGACTCAACGACAAGCCAGGAACCGCTGTGAGCCAGATCCCCACCCTCGACATCACCCGTTTCGACAGTGACCGCGACGCCTTCGTGGCCGAGCTGGGGGCGGCATATCGCCAATGGGGGTTTGCCGGCATCCGCAACCACGGCATTCCGCAGGCCGACATCGATGCGGCTTACGACGTCTTCAAGGCCTTCTTCGCACTGCCGGATGAGACCAAGCGCAAGTACCACGTGGCTGGCAGCGGCGGCGCCCGTGGCTATACCCCGTTCGGTGTGGAGACCGCCAAGGGCTCCAAGCACTTCGACCTGAAGGAGTTCTGGCACATCGGTCGCGAGATCGCCGACGACTCCAAGTATCGGGACGTGATGGCGCCGAACCTGTGGCCGTCCGAGGTCGAGGGCTTCCGTGAGCGTGGTTACGGCCTGTACCAGGCATTGGACAACCTGGGTTCGCGTGTGCTGTCGGCCCTGGCTCTGCACATCGGCCTGCCGGAGCACTTCTTCGCCGACAAGACCAATTTCGGCAATTCGATCCTGCGCCCGATCCATTACCCGCCGATCACCACCGACGACATCCCGAACGTGCGTGCCGGTGCACATGGCGACATCAACTTCATCACGCTGCTGGTCGGTGCCAGCGCGGCAGGCCTGGAAGTGCAGTCGCATGATGGGGACTGGGTGCCGTTCACCTCGGACGCGGACACCATCGTGGTCAACATCGGCGACATGCTGCAGCGCCTGACCAACCACGTGTATCCGTCGACCATCCATCGTGTGGTCAATCCCCCGGGCGAGCTGGCTCGCCAGCCGCGCTATTCGGTGCCGTTCTTCCTGCACCCGAACCCGGATTTCCTGATCGACGTGCTGCCCTCGTGCATCAGCGAGGAGAACCCGAGCCGGTACCCGGAGCCGATCACCGCGCACGGCTTCCTTGAAGAGCGCCTACGCGAGATCAAGCTGAAGTAATGAATGGGAAGGCCGCCGAAAGGCGGCCTTTTCCTTTGCAGGGTTGCACCCTGCACCCGCAGAGGCCAAAGCCAAAGCCAAAGCGGCTCTGGAATGTTCCGTGGGGAGGCGGGGAGGTGTCGGATGGCGGGGACGCCGTAAACCCATCCATGGGGGCTTGGCCGCGGCTTCCATGCCGCGGACACCCCGCCATCCGACACCTCCCCGCCTTCGACAGTTTCCCGATGACGGTTGGATTGCATCTGGCGGCGGCGCGACGGTTGGGCTGCGTCTGGTAGATCCACGCCATGCGTGGATGGGATCTGTCAGATCTCGAAGCAGGGGAGGGGGCCGAAGCTCTGCTTTCGCTTTTGCTTTTGATCTTCTTTTTTCTTTCCGTGGCGGGCGGAACCGCCGGAATGTGTCAGGGGCCGGGCGGGTGGGGCTGGCGAGGGTGTCCGCGGCATGGATGCCGCGGCCAAGCCCCCATGGACGGGTTCACGGCGTCCCTCGCCAGTCCCACCCGCCCGGCCAATCCCACAAATCCCACCGGGCTTTCCGCGACCAACCCAACTCAAACCCCGCCACGAGGGGCTGCGCCGTTGGCTGAAAATCCATGTAACCGCTTACAAAGAAACGGTTTTTTGCCGTAGCGGGTATCATGGGCGGCTGAGTTCATACAGGAGCCACCCGCTCATGCGCCGCAAGATCGTCGCTGGAAACTGGAAGCTGCACGGCAGCCGTCAATTCGCCACCGAACTGCTGGGGCGGGTCGCTGCCGGGCTGCCGAAGCGCGGGGTGGAGGTGGTGATCCTGCCGCCGATGCCCTATCTGGGTGAGCTGGTCGAAGACTTCGGCGACACCGGCCTGGCCTTTGGTGCACAGGACGTCAGCAGCAACGAGAAGGGCGCCTACACCGGTGAGGTATGCGCGGCCATGCTGCACGAGGTGGGTGCCCGCTATGGCCTGGTCGGCCACTCCGAGCGCCGCCAGTACCACAACGAGAGCAGTGAGCTGGTCGCGCGCAAGTTCGCGGCCGCCCTGCACGCCGGCCTGGTGCCGGTGCTGTGCGTCGGTGAAACCCTTGAGCAGCGCGAGGCCGGGCAGACCGAGTCGGTCATCGCCAGCCAGCTGGCCCCGGTGCTGGAGCTTGTCGGGGCGGAAGGCTTCGCCAATGCCGTGGTCGCCTACGAGCCGGTCTGGGCGATCGGAACCGGCCGCACCGCAACCAAGGAGCAGGCGCAGCAGGTGCACGCGTTCATTCGTGGCGAAGTCGCGCGCATCGATGCTAGAATTGCTGATTCACTGCCCATTGTTTACGGCGGTAGCGTGAAGCCCGACAATGCCGGGGAACTGTTCGCGCAGCCGGATGTCGATGGTGGGCTGGTTGGTGGTGCCTCCCTGGTGGCCGCCGACTTCCTGGCCATCGCAGAGGCGGCGGCAAACAATTAGTTACGGTTGCCGGCTAGCCGCCGGCACTCTAGTCCGAGGGCGGATTTCCAATGCTGATGTTGATCCTCAATGTCGTCTACGTGCTGGTTGCCGTAGCCATGGTCGCGCTGATCCTGATGCAGCGTGGCTCGGGTGCGGCGGCAGGCTCGGGCTTTGGCGCTGGCGCCTCGGGGACCGTGTTCGGTGCGCGTGGCGCGTCCAACTTCCTGTCCAAGTCGACCAAGTGGCTGGCCGTGGTGTTCTTCGGCATCAGCCTCTTCATGGCCTGGTACGCCGGCCATGGCAACCGCCCGGCCGCCGAGCAGGATCTGGGTCTGATGTCTGCCCCGGCGGCCAGTGCTCCGGCCGCTCCGGCGGGCGAATTGCCGGCCGTTCCGAAGGCCGATGCGGTCCCGGCCGCCCCGGTTCCGGCCGCAACTGTGCCGGCTCAGGCGGAATCTTCGGTTTCTGGTGAAGAAAAGCCTTCGGAAGGCTCCCAGAAAGACTGAAGCCGGTTACAATACGCGGCGCATCGGGAAGATAGTCTGATGTGATCGTTTGCCCAGGTGGCGGAATTGGTAGACGCACTACCTTGAGGTGGTAGCGACTTAGGTCGTAGGGGTTCGAGTCCCCTCTTGGGCACCATTTAGTAAGTAAAGCGGGTTCGTCTGGCGCGCAAGGCGCCAGGCAGATTCCCGTCCACTCCCCCATGCCAAAGCGCCTGCAGGCGCAGCGGCAGAGGCAAGAGAGAATCGCTGTGCTGGCCGAATATTTGCCGTCTCTGCTGTTTCTGATCGTTGCCACCGGTATCGGCATTACGCTGATGCTGGTTGGTCGATTCCTCGGTCCCCGCCGCCCCGATCTGGAAAAGCTGTCGCCGTACGAGTGCGGCTTCGAAGCCTTCGAAGACGCACGTATGAAGTTCGACGTGCGCTACTACCTGATCGCGATCCAGTTCATCGTCTTCGACCTGGAAATCATCTTCATCGTGCCGTGGACGCAGGTCTTCATGGAGCTTGGCGCGCGTTCGCTCGTCACCATGGGTCTGTTCGTCGGCATGCTGTTCCTCGGTTTCATTTATGTCTGGAAGAAGGGAGCGCTGGAATGGGAGTGATTCAGACTCTCGATGGCCTGATGACCAATCCTGTCCCGGAAGGGCGGGTTGATGACATCCTGCGGCCGGAAGGCGACAACCCCCTGTTGGAAAAGGGCTTTGTCACCACCAGCGTCGATGCCCTGCTGAACTGGGCACGTACCGGTTCGATGTGGCCCATGACCTTCGGTCTGGCCTGCTGTGCGGTCGAAATGATGCACGCAGGTGCGGCGCGCCTGGACCTTGACCGCTACGGCGTGGTGTTCCGCCCGTCGCCGCGTCAGTCCGACGTGATGATCGTCGCCGGCACCCTGGTCAACAAGATGGCCCCGGCGCTGCGCAAGGTCTATGACCAGATGCCCGACCCCAAGTGGGTGATCTCCATGGGCAGCTGCGCCAACGGCGGTGGTTACTACCACTACTCCTATTCTGTGGTGCGCGGCTGTGATCGCGTGGTGCCGGTGGACATCTATGTCCCGGGCTGCCCGCCGACCGCCGAGGCGCTGGTGTACGGGATCCTGCAGCTGCAGAAGAAGATCTGGCGTACACAGACCATCGCCCGCTGACCCCTTTACCTGACAAGAGCGCGCCAAGCCCCCATGGCAGAGCAAGCATCCTTCATCGACCGACTCTCCGCACGTTTCGCAGGTGCGAAGGTCATCGTGGTCGAACCCCGCGGCGAAGTGACGCTGGAAGTGCCTGCCGCTGAGTGGCACGCCACCGCCCTCGCGCTGCGTGACGAGTTTGGTTTCGAACAGGCCGTTGATCTCTGCGGCGTCGATTACCTCGGCTATGGTTCCGATGAGTGGGACACCGCCGACGTGTCGTCGCAGGGCTTCAGCCGCGGTGTCGAAGGCAAGGCCCAGGGCCGCTTCGCCTGGGGCGAATTCCCCAGCGAAGAGAGCGCCGACGGTGCCCGCCCGCAGCACATGCCGACCCAGCGCTTTGCCGTGGTCGCACAGCTGCGTTCGTACCAGCACAACCTGATGATGCACCTGCGCTGCTTCGCTCCTGACGAAGCGCTGCCGGTGGTGTCCTCGCTTACCGGCATCTGGCCGGGCCTGAACTGGTTCGAGCGCGAAGCGTTCGACCTGTATGGCGTGATCTTCGAAGGTCACCCGGACCTGCGCCGGATCCTGACCGATTACGGTTTCGTCGGCCATCCGTTCCGCAAGGACTTCCCGCTGATCGGCAACGTCGAAGTCCGCTACGACGAAGAAAAGAAGCGTGTCATCTACGAACCGGTCACCTCGGTGGAGCCGCGTGTCGGCGTGCCGCGCGTGATCCGCGACGACGCCCGCCTGCAGACCGCTGCCGGCGAGCGCTCGCAGGAGGCAGTGAAGTGAGTCACGTACACCAGGCCGGCGAAGCATTCGCCAGCAATGCTGCCGAAAGCCGGCAGGAAATCCGCAACTACACCATGAACTTCGGCCCGCAGCATCCGGCCGCGCACGGTGTGCTGCGCCTGATCCTGGAGATGGACGGCGAGACCATCATGCGTGCCGACCCGCACGTGGGTCTGCTGCACCGGGGCACCGAGAAGCTGGCCGAGTCCAAGCCCTTCAACCAGTCGATCGGCTACATGGATCGCCTGGATTACGTGTCGATGATGTGCAACGAGCACGCCTACGTGCGCTCGATCGAGACCCTGATGGGGATCGAGGCGCCGGAACGCGCGCAGTACATCCGTACGATGTTCGACGAGATCACCCGCATCCTCAACCACCTGATGTGGCTGGGCTCCAACGCACTCGATCTGGGTGCGATGGCGGTGATGCTGTACGCCTTCCGCGAGCGCGAAGAGCTGATGGACTGCTACGAAGCGGTCTCCGGCGCGCGCATGCACGCGGCGTACTACCGTCCGGGCGGCGTTTACCGCGACCTGCCGGACCACATGCCGAAGTACAAGGAATCGCGCTGGCACAAGGGCAAGGCCCTGAAGAACCTCAACGCCTCGCGCGAAGGTTCGCTGCTGGACTTCCTGGAAAACTTCACCAATGAATTCCCGGGCCGTGTCGACGAATACGAGACCCTGCTGACCGACAACCGTATCTGGAAGCAGCGTACCGTTGGCATCGGCGTGGTCACGCCGGAACTGGCCCACCAGTGGGGCATGACCGGCGTGATGCTGCGTGGTTCGGGCATCGCCTGGGATCTGCGCAAGAAGCGTCCGTACGCGAAGTACGATGCCGTCGATTTCGACATCCCGCTGGGCAAGGAAGGCGATTGCTACGATCGTTACCTCTGCCGCGTGGCCGAAATGCGCGAGTCCAACCGCATCATCAAGCAGTGCGTGGCATGGCTGAAGGCCAACCCAGGCCCGGTCATGGTCAAGAACTTCAAGGTCGCTCCGCCCAAGCGTGAGGACATGAAGGACGACATGGAAGCGCTGATCCACCACTTCAAGCTGTTCAGTGAAGGCTATTGCGTGCCGGCCGGCGAGACCTACGCCGCGGTTGAAGCGCCCAAGGGCGAATTCGGCTGCTACCTGGTTTCCGACGGCGCCAACAAGCCGTTCCGCGTACACCTCCGTGCGCCGGGCTTCGCCCACCTGTCCTCGATCGATTCGATCGTGCGCGGCCACATGCTGGCCGACGTGGTGGCGATGATCGGTACCTACGATCTGGTGTTCGGCGAGGTTGACCGGTAATGCCGTCCGCCACGCCAACGCCCGCTGCAGGCAGCCGGCGCAAGCCGGCGCCGCAGTTTCTGCAATTTCACGTTATGCATTTCGCTGAGGTCGGCCGATGAAGGCGACAGGTAATTTCGAGGCGGCGCGCGACGTCGACCCGATGGTGGTGTTGAGCGACAAAACCCGCGCTCACATCGATCACTGGCTGTCCAAGTTCCCGCCGGACCGCAAGCGCTCTGCCGTGCTGCAGGGTCTGCATGCTGCCCAGGAGCAGAACCAGGGCTGGCTGACCGACGAGCTGATCGCCGGCGTGGCCAAGTACCTGGACCTGCCGCCGGTGTGGGCCTACGAGGTTGCCAGCTTCTACTCGATGTTCGAGACCGAGAAGGTGGGCCGCAACAACGTGGCCATCTGCACGAACATCAGCTGCTGGCTCAATGGCGCCGAAGACATCGTGCGCCATTGCGAGAAGAAGCTGGGTATCAAGAACGGTCAGTCGACCGCTGACGGCCGCGTCTACCTCAAGCGTGAGGAAGAGTGCCTGGCCGGCTGCGCGGGTGCACCGATGATGGTCATCAATGGTCACTACCATGAGCGTCTGACCCTGGAAAAGGTCGACGAGCTTCTGGACGGGCTGGAGTAAGGGCATGGCACATCACCACGAATCCAAGGGTCCGGTCGGCCCCGCGCCGCTGCCGCACCAGGTGGTTTACACCACCCTGCATTACGACACCCCGTGGTCGTACGAAAGCTATCTGAAGACCGGTGGCTACGCTGCCCTGCGCAGGATCCTCGAAGAGAAGATCCCGCCGGAGCAGGTCATCGAGATGGTCAAGGCCTCGGGCCTGCGCGGCCGTGGCGGCGCCGGTTTCCCGACCGGCCTGAAGTGGTCCTTCATGCCCAAGGGCAACGTGCAGAAGTACATCCTCTGCAACTCGGATGAATCCGAGCCGGGCACCTGCAAGGATCGCGACATCCTGCGTTACAACCCGCATTCGGTGGTGGAAGGCATGGCGATCGCCTGCTACGCCACCGGTTCCACCGTGGGTTACAACTACCTGCGCGGTGAGTTCCACCACGAGCCGTTCGAGCACTTCGAACAGGCCCTGGCCGACGCCTATGCAAACGGCTGGCTGGGCAAGAACGTGATGGGCTCGGGCGTGGATATCGATATCTACGGCGCCCTCGGTGCCGGCGCCTACATCTGCGGCGAAGAAACCGCACTGATGGAATCGCTGGAAGGCAAGAAGGGCCAGCCGCGCTACAAGCCGCCGTTCCCGGCCAACTTCGGCCTGTATGGCAAGCCGTCGACGATCAACAACACCGAAACCTATGGTTCGGTGCCGGCGATCATCCGCAATGGTCCCGAGTGGTTCAAGGGCCTGAGCCTGACTGCCAATGGCGGTCCGAAGTGCTTCTCGGTGTCCGGCTGCGTGCAGAAGGGCGGCAACTTCGAAGTGCCGCTCGGTACCACCTTCGACGACCTGCTGGAAATGGCGGGCGGCCTCAAGCCGGGCCGCAAGCTCAAGGGCGCGATCCCGGGCGGCGTGTCCATGCCGGTGCTGACCGCGGCCGAGCTGAAGGGCCTGCCGATGGACTACGACACCATCCGTGCGCTGGGCTCCGGCCTGGGTTCCGGTGCGGTCGTAGTGCTGGATGACAGCGTCTGCTGCGTCAAGTTCGCTTGCCGCATCAGCCAGTTCTTCCACAAGGAATCCTGTGGCCAGTGCACCCCGTGCCGCGAAGGTACCGGCTGGATGCACCGCGTGCTGGAGCGCATCGTCGCCGGCAAGGCCACGATGGAAGACCTGCACCAGTTGAAGACCGTGGCCGGTCAGATCGAAGGTCACACCATCTGTGCGTTCGGCGAAGCGGCGGCGTGGCCCATCCAGGGCTTCCTGCGCCAGTTCTGGGACGAATTCGAGTACTACATCGTCAACGGTCATTCGATGGTTGACGGCAAGAAGGTGGAGGCAGCCGCTGCATGAGCGCGCAACCCATAAATCCCAGCGTGCCACCGGACCACGTCACCATCGAGATCGATGGCAAGTCGCTGGTCGTGCCCAAGGGTTCGATGATCATCCAGGCCGCCGACAAGGCTGGCATTTCGATTCCGCGCTTCTGCTACCACGAGAAGCTGCCGATCGCTGCCAACTGCCGCATGTGCCTGGTCGACGTGGAAAAGTCGCCGAAGCCGGCGCCGGCCTGTGCCACGCCGGTGATGGATGGCATGAAGGTCGCCACCCGCAGTGAAAAGGCGCTGAAGTTCCAGCGCTCGGTGATGGAGTTCCTGCTGATCAACCACCCGCTGGATTGCCCGATCTGCGATCAGGGCGGCGAGTGCGAACTGCAGGACGTGTCGCTGGGTTACGGCCGTTCGGTCAGCCGCTTCAACGAGCGCAAGCGCGTGGTGGCCGACGAGGACATGGGGCCGCTGGTCGCCACCGAGATGACCCGCTGCATCCAGTGCACCCGCTGCGTCCGCTTCACCGCCGACGTCGCCGGTACCTACGAACTGGGTGGCATGTACCGCGGTGAAAACCTGCAGATCGGTACCTACGACGGCAAGCCGCTGACCACCGAGCTTTCGGGCAATGTGGTTGACGTGTGCCCGGTCGGTGCGCTGACCAACAAGGTGTTCCAGTTCCGCGCCCGTCCGTGGGAACTGACCGCGCGCGAATCGCTGGGTTACCACGACGCGATGGGCTCGAACCTGTTCCTGCACGTGCGTCGCGGCGAAGTGCTGCGTACCGTGCCGCGCGACAACGAGTCGGTCAACGAGTGCTGGCTGTCCGATCGTGACCGTTATTCGCACCAGGGCCTGTACAGCGAAGACCGTGCGGTCAAGCCGCTGCGCAAGGTCAATGGCGAGTGGAAGGAAGTGAGCTGGGCTGAAGGCCTGGCCGCGGCCGCCGAGATCCTCAAGGCCAACCAGGGCGACAACCTGGGCGTGCTGGTGCACCCGTCGACCTCGAACGAAGAGGGCGCACTGCTGGCCCGTCTGGCCACGGGCCTGGGTTCGAGCAACATCGACCACCGCATCAACAACCGCGACTTCTCCGACGCCGCCACCGCCGAAGTGTTCGGCCTGCCGCTGGCCGAGATCGAAGGCGCGGACCGCATCGTCGTGCTCGGCAGCAACATCCGCCACGAGCTGCCGCTGCTGCACGCCCGCCTGCGCAAGGCGCAGACGACCAACGGCGCGAAGATCCACGTCGTCAACCCGGTCGACTTCGACTTCGCGTTCAGCGTTGCCGGCAAGCAGATCGTGGCCCCGTCCAAGTTCGCCGACGCGCTGGCCAACGCCGAGCTGCGTTCGGCAGTGCAGGGCGGTACCAACACGGTGCTGATCGTCGGTGGCATCGCCGAGAACCATCCGCAGGCTGCCGCGATCCGTGCCGCTGCGCGTGACTTCGCCGCCGCCACCGGTGCCAAGCTGTGCCGTATCCCGCAGGGCGCCAACGCAATCGGCCTGACCCGCGCCGGCGTGCTGCCGGCCGGCAAGGACGTCGCCGCGATGCTGGCCGATCCGCGCAAGGCCTACGTGGTCTACGGCCTGGAACCGGGCCTGGACTTCGCCGATGCTCCGGCCGCGCGCAAGGCGCTGCTCGGCGCGCAGGTGGTGGCCTTCAGCCAGTTCGCCTGCGCCTCGACCCGCGACGTCGCCGACGTGATCCTGCCGATCGGTGCGCTGCCGGAAATCGATGCCACCCTGACCAACCTCGATGGTCGCGAGCAGTCGGCCCGTGCCGGCGGCAAGCTGCCGGGCGAGGCCCGCGAGGGCTGGCGTGTGCTGCGTGCGCTCGGCGGTGACCTGGCCGTGGCCGGTTTCGAGTTCGTCGACCTGGCCGGCCTGCGCGCCAGCCTGGCACCGGTGACCGTACAGGTGTCCGCGTCGGCACAGCCGGTGCTGGCAGGCGAGGGCATGGAAGTGGCCTCGACCGCTGCGATCTACCGCACCGATGCGGTGGTCCGTCGCGCCCAGGCGCTGCAGTCGCATCCGCTCAACAACGCCCCGCGCATCGTGCTCAACGCTGACGATGCCGCCCGCCTGCAGCTGCAGGAAGGGCAGATGGCCAAGGTCGGCACCGATGCTGGCAAGGCCACCCTGCCGGTGGTGGTCGATGCCCGCGTCGCTGCGGGTTCGGTCTGGATTGAATCGGGCCACGGCGCAACCGCGCCGCTGGGTGCCGCTCGTGTTTCGGTGGTGGCTGCATGAACGAATTGCTGATTAACGCGGTCGATCCGCTGCACCAGTGGCTGCTTGGCCTGGGTGACATCGGCGCGCTGATCTGGATCATCCTGAAGATCCTGGTGATCACCGTTCCGGTGATCGTCTCGGTGGCCTTCTACGTGGTCTGGGAACGCAAGCTGATCGGCTGGATGCACGTCCGCCACGGCCCGATGTATGTGGGCATGGGCATCTTCCAGGCCTTCGCCGACGTCTTCAAGCTGCTGTTCAAGGAAGTCCTGCAGCCCAGCAGCGCCAACAAGGCGATCTTCCTGCTGGCGCCGTTGATCACCCTGGCGCCGGCCTTTGCGGCCTGGTCGGTGGTGCCGTTCGACAACCAGCTGGTGCTGTCCAACGCCAACGCCGGTCTGCTGTACCTGCTGGCGATGACCTCGCTGGGCATCTACGGCGTGATTCTGGCCGGTTGGGCCTCCAACTCGAAGTACGCGTTCCTTGGCGCCATGCGCGCCTCGGCACAGATGATCAGCTACGAAATCGCGATGGGCTTTGCCCTGGTCGGCGTGATGATCGCTTCGGGCAGCCTCAACCTCAGCAACATCGTGATGGCCCAGGCTGGCAGCTCCGGCTTCTTCGACTGGTTCCTGATCCCACTGTTCCCGCTGTTCATCGTGTACTGGGTGTCCGGCGTTGCCGAAACCAACCGCGCGCCGTTCGACGTGGTGGAAGGCGAGTCGGAAATCGTCGCCGGCCACATGGTCGAGTACTCCGGCGGTGCGTTCGCCCTGTTCTTCCTGGCCGAATACGCGAACATGATCCTGATCAGCTTCCTGATCTCGATCTTCTTCCTCGGCGGCTGGCTGAGCCCGATCCAGGGTTGGGTCAACCCGGGCGAGATCTCGCCGTTCATCGACTGGATCTGGAAGGGTGGTTGGCCGTGGCTGTTCGTCAAGGTCTTCTTCTTCGCCAGTGCCTACATCTGGTTCCGTGCAAGCTTCCCGCGCTTCCGCTATGACCAGATCATGCGCCTGGGCTGGAAGGTCTTCATCCCGCTGACCATTTTCTGGATCGCGGTTACCGCCGTCATGGTGTTCTTCGGCGTGATTCAAAAGGGCGTCTAAGTGATGAACAGGATTACCCATTACTTCAAGAGCCTGCTGCTGCTCGAACTGCTGGCCGGTCTCTGGCTGACGCTGAAGTACAGCTTCAAGCCGAAGTACACGATGATGTACCCGATGGAGAAGTTCCCGCAGTCGCCGCGCTTCCGTGGCCTGCACGCCCTGCGCCGTTATCCCAACGGTGAAGAGCGCTGCATCGCCTGCAAGCTGTGCGAAGCGGTGTGCCCGGCATTGGCCATCACCATCGATTCGGCCAAGCGTGAGGACGGCACCCGCCGTACCACGCGCTACGACATCGATCTGTTCAAGTGCATCTTCTGCGGCTTCTGTGAGGAAAGCTGCCCGGTGGACTCGATCGTCGAGACCCACATCCTCGAGTACCACTTCGAGAATCGTGGCGAAAACATCGTTACCAAGCCGCAGCTGCTGGCCCTGGGCGACCGTCTCGAATCCGAGATCGCCGAGCGTCGTGCCGCCGATGCCGCTTACCGCTGAGGTCGAGAGATGGATTGGGTAAATATCGCTTTCTGGGTCTTCGCCATCGCGGCAACGGTTTCGGCCGCTGCGGTGATCAGCGTGCGCAACCCCGTGCATGCTGTCCTGTGCCTGGTGCTGACCTTCTTCTCCATCGCCTGCGTGTGGCTGCTGGTCGGCGCCGAGTTCCTCGGCGTGGCACTGGTGCTGGTCTACGTTGGTGCGGTGATGGTGTTGTTCCTGTTCGTGGTGATGATGCTCGACATCGATCCGGACAAGCTGCGTGAGGGCTGGGTGCGCTACCTGCCGGTCGGCCTGATCGTGGCCGTGGCGATGCTGGTGCAGATGCTGATCCTGATCGGCGTGAAGGGCAGGACGGTCAACCCGTTCCCGGCCGACAACGCCGCCGCGCTCGCCGCCGACAGCTCCAACGTCACCTGGCTGGCACGCAGCCTGTTCACCGAGTACCTGCTGCCGTTCGAGTTCGCCGCCGTCATCCTGACCGTGGCCGTGGTCGCCGCGGTGATGCTGACCCTGCGCCGTCGTGAAGGCCTGAAGACGCAGAACCCGTCGCAGCAGACCATGGTCAAGGCTCACGACCGCCTGCGCGTGGTCAAGATGGACGTCGAGCAGCCGCTGATCCACAGCAATACCAAGCCGGCCGCGGGCGACGAGGAGACCAAGGCATGATCACTCTGGGCCACATCCTGGCGCTGGGCGCGGTGCTGTTCTGCATCAGCCTCGCCGGCATCTTCCTCAACCGCAAGAACATCATCGTCCTGCTGATGTCCATCGAGTTGATGCTGCTGTCGGTCAACATCAATTTCGTCGGGTTCTCGCGGGAACTGGGGGACACGGCCGGCCAGCTGTTCGTGTTCTTCATCCTGACCGTGGCTGCTGCCGAGGCCGCCATCGGCCTGGCGATCCTGGTGACCCTGTTCCGTACACGCCGAACGATCAATGTCGGCGAAGTCGATTCGTTGAAGGGCTGATCCACAGATGGAAATCACTCTCTCCAAGAGTCTGTTGATCGCAGTGGTGCTTGCACCGCTGTTCGGCAGCATCATCGCCGGCCTGTTCGGTCGCCAGGTCAAGCGCTTCGGCGCGCAGACCATCACGATCCTCGGTGTCGCGGTTGCCTGCGGCCTGTCGATGCACACGCTCTACCAGCTGCTGTGGGGCGGGGCGCAGCCGTTCAACGAGAACCTGTACACGTTCTTCGAAGTCGGCCAGTACTCGGCCCACGTCGGCTTCATGGTCGACAAGCTGACCGCCATGATGATGGTGGTGGTGACCTTCGTGTCGCTGCTGGTCCACATCTACACGATCGGCTACATGCAGGACGATCCGGGCTACCAGCGGTTCTTCAGCTACATCTCGCTGTTCACCTTCTCGATGCTCACCCTGGTGATGAGCAACAACTTCCTGCAGCTGTTCTTCGGCTGGGAAGCGGTAGGCCTGGTGTCCTACTTGCTGATCGGCTTCTGGTTCAAGCGCCCGACCGCGATCTTCGCCAACATGAAGGCCTTCCTGGTCAACCGCGTCGGTGACTTCGGCTTCCTGCTGGGCATCGCCGGTGTGTTGTGGGTGTTCGGTACCCTGGATTACTCGCAGGTGTTCTCGCAGGCCAGCATGCTCGCTGACCCGCGCGCCCAGCTGCAGATCTGGGACGGCACCATGTTCGGCATGCAGTTGCTCAACGAGCCGGTGATCTGGTCGATCGCCACCGTCATCTGCATCGGGCTGTTCATCGGCGCCATGGGCAAGTCGGCGCAGGTTCCGCTGCACGTGTGGCTGCCGGATTCGATGGAAGGCCCGACCCCGATCTCGGCACTGATCCACGCCGCGACGATGGTGACCGCCGGTATCTTCATGGTCACCCGCATGTCGCCGTTGTTCGAGCTGTCGCAGACCGCGTTGAACTTCATCCTGTTCATCGGTGCCACCACCGCGTTCTTCACCGGCCTGATCGGCATCGTGCAGAACGACATCAAGCGCGTCGTCGCGTACTCCACGCTGTCCCAGCTGGGTTACATGACCGTGGCGCTGGGTGTGTCGGCATACTCTGCTGCCGTGTTCCACCTGATGACCCACGCCTTCTTCAAGGCGCTGCTGTTCCTGGGTGCCGGCTCGGTCATCATCGCGATGCACCACGAGCAGGACATGCGCAAGATGGGCGGCCTGCGCAAGTACATGCCGATCACCTTCATCACCATGTGGATCGGTACCCTGGCCCTGGTCGGTACGCCGTTCTTCTCCGGCTTCTACTCGAAGGACACCATCATCGAGGCCGCCGAGATCCACGCCCACATGCAGAACAGCTGGGTGGCCACCTATGGTTACTGGGCGGTGCTGGGTGGCGTGCTGGTGACCAGCTTCTACAGCTTCCGCCTGCTGTTCCTGACCTTCCACGGCAAGGAACGCTTCCGCGACGCGCACGATGATCATGGTCATGGTCATGACGACCACCATGCCGCCGACGCACACCATGTCGACGCACATGACGACCACGGCCATGGCCACGGTCCGCATGAGCCGCATGAAACGCCGTGGGTGGTGACGCTGCCGCTGATCCTGCTGGCCATCCCGTCGATCGCCATCGGTTTCTTCAGCATCGGTCCGATGCTGCATGGCACCGACTGGGCCGGTCACCACGCCCATGCGGCGATCAAGGGCCAGGTCAGCACGTTCTTCACCGGCATCGTCGATTTCTACGATCCGGCCAAGAACACCGTGGCCTTCTTGGGCGAGGAGTTCCATGGTCCGGTGGCGTTCGCGCTGCACGGCATGATGCTGCCGCCGTTCTGGCTGACCCTGGCAGGCTTCCTGCTGGCTGCGTTGTTCTACCTGTGGAAGCCGGACCTGTCGGGCAAGGCGCGCAAGACCTTCGCCCCGGTGGTGTCCGTGCTGGAAAACAAGTACGGCTTCGACAAGCTGTGGATCGATGGCCTCGCCGGTGGCAGCGTCAAGCTGGGCAAGGTCTCGCGCTGGATCGACAGCAACATCGTCGACGGCGTGGTCAATCTCTCGGCACGTGTTGTGGACGTCGCAGCCAGCGTGCTGCGCCGTACCCAATCCGGTTTCCTCTATCACTACGCCTTCGCGATGATCATCGGCCTGATTGCCCTCCTGGGCGTGCTGATGCATTACCTGCGTTGATGACCTGTACGGAATAAGAAGACGTGTCGAACTGGCCTCTACTCAGTGTCCTCATCTGGCTGCCGATCCTCGGCGGTGCCCTGATCCTTGCGATCCGTGATGCGCAGACCGCCCGCTGGGCGTCGCTGGGCGTCGCGGTGCTGACCTTCGTGGCGAGTCTCTCGCTGCTGAGCGGCTACAACCCGGGCATCGACGCGCTGCAGTTCGTCGAGACCCACGCCTGGATCCCGACCTACAACATCGGCTACAACCTGGGCGTGGACGGCATCGCCGTAGCGCTGATCCTGCTGACCACGCTGGTCAGCGTGCTCGCCCTGATCGGTGCCTGGAGCGCGATCGACAAGCGCGTGAACCAGTACGTGGCTGCCTTCCTGATCCTGGAAGGTGTCACCGTCGGTATCTTCTCGGCCACGGACGCGATGCTGTTCTACGTGTTCTTCGAGGCGATGCTGATCCCGATGTTCCTGATCATCGGTGTCTGGGGCGGCCCGCGCCGCATCTACGCCGCGCTGAAGTTCTTCCTGTACACCTTCCTCGGCTCGGTGCTGATGCTGGTGGCGCTGATCTACCTGTACATGAAGGGCGGCAGCTTCCAGCTGGCCGACCTCTATGCACTGCAGCTGTCGGGCAAGGAACAGACCTGGATCTTCTTCGCCTTCCTGATCGCGTTCGCGGTCAAGGTGCCGATGTTCCCGGTGCACACCTGGCTGCCGGACGCGCACGTGGAAGCGCCGACCGCCGGTTCGGTGATCCTGGCCGCCATCGCGCTGAAGATCGGTGGCTACGGCTTCCTGCGCTTCAACCTGCCGATCGTCCCCGATGCGTCGCAGGAGTGGGCATGGCTGGTCATCGCACTGTCGCTGATCGCGGTGATCTACGTCGGCCTGGTCGCCCTGGTGCAGGACGACATGAAGAAGCTGATCGCCTATTCGTCGATCGCGCACATGGGCTTCGTCACCCTGGGCACCTTCATCGCCCTGTGGCTGGTGCGTGAAGCCGGCAACGTCGATGCGGCCCGCCTGGGCCTGCAGGGCGCCATGGTGCAGATGATCTCGCACGGCTTCGTGTCCGGCGCGATGTTCTCCTGCGTCGGCGTGCTGTACGACCGCATGCACAGCCGCCGCATCGCCGATTACGGCGGCGTGGTCAACGTGATGCCCTGGTTCGCCACCTTCGCCATGCTGTTCTTCATGGCCAATGCGGGCCTGCCGGGTACCAGCGGTTTCGTCGGCGAGTTCATGGTCATCCTCGCGGCGTTCCAGCGGAACCCGTGGATCGCCCTGGGCGCAGCCACCACCCTGATCATCGGCGCGGCCTACACCCTGTGGCTGTACAAGCGCGTCTTCTTCGGCGAGGTGGCCAACAGCCACGTCGCCGAACTGAAGGACATCAACGGCCGCGAATGGCTGGTGCTGGGCGTGTTCGCCATTGGCGTGCTGGCCCTGGGCATCTACCCCAAGCCGCTGACCGACCTGATGGAGCCCTCGATCGCAAAGCTGGCGATGCAGATCGCATCCAGCAAGTTGCTGTAATTCCAGGATTTGATGATGACCACCTCGCCGCTGCTGCCACTGACCGCCGCTGACCTGCCACCGCTCGCTCCCGAGCTGGTGCTGATCGGCAGCGCCTTCGCCCTGATGATCCTCGACCTGTTCGTCAGTGATCGGAACAAGATCGTCACCCACCTGTTCTCGGTCGCCGCACTGGCGGTCGTACTGTTCATGCTGGCCACCGGCGTGGGCGGGCAGGGGGAGGTCTTCCATGGCATGTTCGTGCGCGATACCGCCGCGGACGTGATGAAGACCGGGATCGTGCTGCTCAGCGGCCTGACCCTGATCTACGGCTGGGGCTACCTGCGCGAGCGCAAGCTGTTCCAGGGTGAGATTCCGGTGCTGATCCTGTTCGGTACCGCCGGCATGATGATCCTGGTCTCCGCCGGCAGCCTGCTGATGGTGTACCTGGGCCTGGAACTGCTGGCCCTGTGCTCCTACGCGCTGGTCGCCAGCAATCGTGAAAGCGGCCTGGCCTCGGAAGCGGCGATGAAATACATCGTCCTCGGCTCGCTGGCTTCGGGTCTGCTGCTGTACGGCATGTCGCTGATCTACGGCGCCACCGGCAGTCTGCACCTGGACGCCATCCAGGCCGCCATCCCGCACTCGGAAGAGCGCGTGCTGCTGATCACCGGCGCGGTATTCATGATTGCCGGTGTTGCCTTCAAGCTGGGTGCCGCACCGTTCCACATGTGGCTGCCGGACGTGTACCAGGGTGCTCCGGCACCGATCGCGCTGTTCATCAGCTCGGCACCGAAGCTGGCCGCCTTCGGCATGGCCTATCGCCTGCTGGAAATGGGCGTGGGCCCGTTGTCGACCGAACTGCAGCTGATGATTGCCGGCCTGGCCGCGCTGTCGCTGGTGATCGGCAACCTGATGGCCATCGCGCAGAGCAACCTCAAGCGCATGCTGGCGTTCTCCACCGTGTCGCACATCGGCTTCCTGCTGATGGGCATCGCCGGTGGTGGTTCGCAGGGCTATGCGGCTGCGCTGTTCTACGCTCTGGCCTACGCGATCATGTCGACCGCGGCTTTCGGCGCGATCATCGCGCTGTCGCGCGCCGGCTTCGAGGCCGAGAACATCGAAGACTTCAAGGGCCTGAACGCCCGCAACCCGTGGATGGCCGGCCTGGTGCTGTGCATCATGGCGTCGCTGGCAGGCATCCCGCCGTTCCTCGGTTTCTGGACCAAGCTGGCCGTGCTCGGCGCAGCCATCAACGGCGGCCTGCTGTGGCTGGCGATCCTGGGCGTGCTGTGCGCGGTGGTTGGTTGCTTCTACTACCTGCGCGTCATCAAGGTCATGTACTTCGATGAGCCGGTGGGCGAGGCCATGCCGCGCAGCAAGGATCGCGTGCTGGGTGTGGTGCTGGGCGTGAACGCACTGGCATTGCTGGCGCTGGGCCTAGCCTGGAACCCGATCATGGTCTGGTGCCAGCAGGCATTTGCGCATCTTGCATAAAAGTTGACACAAAGCTGCGCGATTCGTGTAATATACGCAGCTTGAGTTGTCACTGCAGCGGTTCAGCCAGAACATCGTTGCGGAGCGCCTCCCTCGCCAGAGTGGGGCAGCAGTTCAAACACTTCCGGTGCGGGGTGGAGCAGTCTGGCAGCTCGTCGGGCTCATAACCCGAAGGTCGCAGGTTCAAATCCTGCCCCCGCTACCAACACATCGAATCGGCGCCAACCAGTTCGATGAATGAGGAAAAGCTTGCAGGTTTTGAAGTTATCCCTCATAATTCCGCTTCTGATGCGGGGTGGAGCAGTCTGGCAGCTCGTCGGGCTCATAACCCGAAGGTCGCAGGTTCAAATCCTGCCCCCGCTACCAAGTAAAGAATGCGCCTTCGAAGCTCTGCTTCGAGGGCGTTTTTCTTTGCGGCTTCCGCCGATCCGCCGGGCATTGCCCGGCGAGCGCAGCGAAGGGTTTCAGGGCGGCCGCAGCCTTGCACCAGAGCGGTGCAGGGGCTATCATCAGCGGCCTAGAAGTACCCCTGACGGCGGCACTCCCCATCGGAGGTCCACCCGGAAGGAGGGCCGCAACACGCTTGTTCAGCGCGTTGCAACCGGAATCCAGTCACCGGAGTCTTTCCGGAAAAGGGGCCCAGCGGGCCCTTCGTCGTTTTCGGGGCGTCATGTTTCCATGCTGGCCAAGGCCGGCACCCAACCAAGAGATCAAGGCAGGCTGTGAGCGACAAGGCAACCGACATCGCGAATCTGCTCGCCCCGACCGTTGTGTCGCTGGGCCTGGAGCTGCTGGGCGTTGAGTATCTGCCGGCCCCCGGCGGTGCGACCCTTCGCCTTTACATCGACGTGCCGCTGGCGGAACAGCCCGAGCGCATCATCAATGTGGACGACTGTGAGCGGGTAAGCCGCGAAGTCTCTGCACAGATGGACGTCGAGGACCCGATCAGCGGCAATTACACGCTGGAAGTGTCCTCGCCGGGCGTGGATCGCCCGCTGTTCAACCTGGAGCAGTTCGGTCGTCACCTCGGCGAATCGGCCAAGGTCACCCTGAAGCTGCCGCAGGAAAACCGCCGTCGCCTGCAGGGTCGCATCGACGCGATCGACGAGGCGCAGGGCAGCATCACCTTCATCGTCGACAACACCGCACTGGTGGTGTCGGCCGACAACATCGACAAGGCGCGGATCATGCCTGACTGGGTGGCGCTGGGGCTGGCCCCGAGCAAGCCGACCGGTCCGGCACCGAAGCGTCCGAAGCCGAACAAGAATTCTTCTTCCAACGAGCCGGCGGCAAAGAAGCCGCGCGCGGAGTGAGCCAATGAGCAAGGAACTGTTGCTGGTAGTGGACGCGGTCGCCAACGAGAAGGGCGTGCCGCGTGAAGTAATCTTCGATGCCATTGAGGCCGCCCTGGCCTCGGCAGCGAAGAAGCGCTATCCCGACGAGGAAGTGCTGACCCGCGTGGTCATCGACCACAAGGATGGCAACTACGAAACCTACCGCCGCTGGGAAGTGGTGGCCGATGACGTAGTGATGGAATCGCCGGATCGCCAGATCCGCCTGATGGACGCGATCGACGAAGCCGAAGGCGTGGACGTCGGCGATTACATCGAAGAGCAGATCGAGAACCCCGACTTCGGTCGTATCGCCGCCCAGGCCGCCAAGCAGGTGATCGTGCAGCGCGTGCGCGAAGCCGAGCGCCAGCAGGTGGTCGATGCGTGGGCCGACCGTGTGGGCGAGCTGATCACCGGTGTGGTCAAGCGCGCCGAGCGCGGCAACATCTATGTCGACCTTGGCGGTAACGCCGAGGGTTTCATTCCGAAGGACAAGGGCATTCCGCGTGACGTCCTGCGTGCCGGCGACCGCGTCCGCGGTTACCTGGCCGAAGTGCGTTCGGAGCCGCGTGGCCCGCAGCTGTTCATCAGCCGTGCCGCCCCGGAATTCATGATCGAGCTGTTCAAGCTGGAAGTGCCGGAAGTCGGCCAGGGCCTGGTGGAAATCAAGGCCTGTGCCCGCGACCCGGGCGACCGCGCCAAGATCGCCGTGCTCGCCCACGATGCCCGCACCGATCCGATCGGCGCCTGCATCGGCATGCGTGGTTCGCGCGTGCAGGCCGTGTCCAACGAGCTCAATGGCGAGCGCGTGGACATCGTCCTGTGGAACGAGAACCCGGCCAACTTCGTCATCAATGCAATGGCACCGGCTGAAGTGCAGTCGATCATCGTCGATGAAGACAAGCATTCGATGGACCTGGCTGTTGCTGAAGACCGCCTGGCCCAGGCAATCGGCAAGGGCGGCCAGAACGTGCGTCTGGCCAGCCGCCTGACCGGTTGGCAGCTGAACGTGATGACCCAGGACCAGGTGACCGCCAAGTCGGAAGCCGAGCAGGCTTCTGCCCGCCAGCTGTTCATGGACAAGCTGGAAGTGGACGAGGAAATCGCTGGCATCCTGGTCAGCGAAGGCTTCGGCACGGTCGAGGAAATTGCATATGTACCGGTCGGCGAACTGCTGGCCGTGGAAGGTTTCGACGAAGACATCGTCGAAGAGCTGCGCGCACGTGCCCGCGATGCGCTGCTCAATGAGGCCCTGGCAGTCGAGGAAGGCCTGGAGGACGGCCAGCCGGCGCAGGACCTGCTGTCCCTGAAGGGCATGGACGAAGCCACCGCATATGCGTTGGCCGGCCACGGCGTGCGTACCAGCGAGGACTTGTCCGACCTGGCCGCCGACGAGGTCATGGACTTCGGCATCGAAGGGCTGGACCAGGAGCGCGCCGCGGCGCTGATCCTGGCCGCGCGTGCCGAGGAAATCGCCCGACTGGAACGCGGCGAATGAGCCGGCAATGAACAGGGCCCTGAGCCGATCAGGGCGTAGAATCCGCGCCACCTCCAGATGCGGGGGGGCGCCCACAAGATCATAGGATCCGAATGTCGCAGCAAACCACCATCCGCAAGCTTGCTGAACTGGTCAATACACCGGTCGAAAAACTGCTGGAACAGCTGGCTGGTGCCGGCATGAAGTTCAGCGGTCCCGACCAGGTCGTGACCAGCTCCGAGAAAGTGAAGCTCCTGGGCTTCCTTCGTCGCTCGCATGGCAAGCCCGAGCAGGCCCCGGAAGAGACTGATCAGTCTGCCAAGAAGATCACCCTCAACCGTCGCAAGCAGCAGGAAGTGACGGTCAATTCCGGTCGCAGCAAGACAACCGTGAACGTGGAAGTGCGCCAGAAGCGCACCTACGTCAAGGCCGATGGTGGTCGCGCGATGACCCCGGACGAAGAGCGTGCCGACATCCTGCGCAAGCTGGAAGAGTCGCGCGCACGCAACCTTGCCGAGCAGCAGGCACTGGCCGAGAAGGACCGCCTGCGTGACGAGGCCATCGTCCGTGCACGCGAGGAAGAAGTCGCTGCCAAGGAGCGTGCCGAGGCCGAGAAGAAGGCGGCCGAGGAAGCTGCGGTTGCCGCCAAGGCTGCCGAGGCCCTGGCTGCCAGCAAGCCCAAGGTGCGTGCTCCTATCGACGAAACCGCGCCGCGCCCGCCGCGCGCTCCGGCCGCAGCCCCGGCTGCTCCGCGTAGTGCAGCACCGCCGCGCAGCGACGACCGCAACAATCGCAACGCGCCGCGCAACGAGCGTGGACCGGGTGACCGCTTTGCCGGTCAGATGCACCTGTCCGCCGCCGATCGTGCGCGCCGTGGCAACAGCAACAACAGCAACAACCGTGGTCGCCCGGGCAGCCGTCCGACGTCCGGCCGTCGCGACATGTCGCGCGGCGGTGGCAACTCCGGCCCGCACGCCTTCGAGCGTCCGACCGCACCGGTCGTGCGTGAAGTGGCGATCGGCGACACCATCACCGTGGCCGACCTGGCGCAGAAGCTCGCGCTGAAGGGCGGCGAGGTGGTGAAGGCGCTGTTCAAGATGGGCGTGATGGCCACCATCACCCAGTCCATCGACCACGACACCGCGGCACTGGTCACCGAAGAGCTGGGCCACAAGGCGATCCGCGCCAGCGACAACGACGCCGAAGACGCGCTGTTGGCGTCGGCGGGTGAGAACAAGGGCGAGGCCGTGCAGCGTCCGCCGGTGGTCACCATCATGGGCCACGTCGACCACGGCAAGACCTCGCTGCTGGATTACATCCGTCGCACCAAGGTCGCCACCGGCGAAGCCGGCGGCATCACCCAGCACATCGGTGCGTACCACGTTGAAACGCCGAAGGGCGTCATCAGCTTCCTGGATACCCCGGGCCACGCCGCGTTCACCTCGATGCGTGCCCGCGGTGCCAAGCTGACCGACATCGTGGTGCTGGTCGTGGCTGCCGATGACGGCGTCATGCCGCAGACCAAGGAAGCGATCCAGCACGCCCGTTCGGCGGGTGTGCCGCTGATCGTGGCGATCAACAAGATCGACAAGTCCGGTGCCGACCCGATGCGGGTCAAGAACGAGCTGCTCTCCGAGCAGGTCGTGGCCGAAGACTTCGGTGGCGACACCCAGATGGTGGAGATCTCGGCCAAGACCGGCCTGGGCATCGACGATCTGCTGGAAGCTGTTTCGGTCCAGGCTGAGCTGCTGGAACTGAAGGCGGTCGACGAGGGTCGTGCCAACGGCGTGGTCATCGAATCCTCGCTGGACAAGGGCCGTGGCCCGATCGCCACGGTGCTGGTGCAGCAGGGCCGCCTGAAGAAGGGCGATTACCTGGTGTGCGGTATCCAGTACGGCCGCGTGCGTGCGCTGTTCGACGAAACCGGCAAGCAGCCGGAGTTCGCTGGCCCGTCCATTCCGGTGCAGGTCCTGGGCCTGTCCGGCGTGCCGGAAGCCGGTGACGACTTCGTCGTCGTCGACGACGAGCGTCTGGCCAAGGACGTTGCCCAGCAGCGTGAGACCAAGCGCCGTGAATCGCGCCTGGTCGCCACCGCTGGCAGCCGCATGGAAGACATCATGGCGACCCTGGGCAAGGGCGAGGGCCAGCAGGTCCTCAACCTGGTCATCAAGGCCGACGTGCAGGGTTCGGTGCAGGCGTTGAGCCAGGCCCTGGTGGCGCTGTCCAACGACGACATCCGCATCAACGTGATCCACTCCGGCGTGGGCGGCATCACCGAGTCGGACGCCAATTCGGCTGCCGCTTCGAAGGCCACCGTCATCGGCTTCAACGTGCGTGCGGATGCTTCGGCCCGTCGCATCATCGAATCCAACGGCGTGGATCTGCGTTACTTCTCGATCATCTATGACGTGATCGATCAGGTGAAGCAGGTGGCCTCCGGTCTGCTGGGCGTGGAGATCCGCGAAGAGATCATCGGTATCGCCGAGGTCCGCGACGTCTTCCGCAGCTCCAAGCTGGGTGCCGTCGCCGGCAGCATGGTCATCGAGGGTGTGGTCAAGCGCAACAAGCCGATCCGCGTCCTGCGCGACAGCGTGGTGATCTTCGAAGGCGAGCTGGAATCGCTGCGCCGCTTCAAGGAAAACGTCGAGGAAGTCCGCAACGGTACTGAGTGTGGTATCGCGGTGAAGGCCTACAACGACGTCAAGCCGGGTGACCAGATCGAGTGCTTCGAGCGTATCGAAGTGCCGCGCACCCTGTAATGCTGCAACGGACCGGCCCTCACGGGCCGGTCTCGTTTCATCCCGTAAACTGTGGTGCCTGACCTTTGTCGGGCCACAATCGAATCAAGAGCCTGCCGCGTGCCCAAGACTTTCCATCGAACCGACCGTGTCTCCGCCCAGCTGCGCCGTGAACTCGGCACCCTGGTGCACAACGCCGTGCGCGAGCACGGGTTGCCCTCGGTGAGCGTGTCCGACGTGGAAATCACCCGCGACATGGCCCACGCCAAGGTGTTCGTCACCGCGCTGATGCCGGAACGCTCGGTTGAAGCCATGAAGGGCCTGAAGGAACTGGCCTGGGGCCTGCGCATGGAGCTGGCGCGCGCGATGAAGCTGCGGCATGTGCCGGAGCTGCATTTCCACTACGACGACTCGGTCGATCGTGGCGAGCGCATCGACAACCTGCTGCGCGACCTGCCCGATACCGTGGCCGCCGAAAAGCGTCGCGAAGGCGACGAAGAATAACCGCGCGACGCCGGGCATGCCCGGCGTTGTTGCATTCCGGCTGCGCGATGTCTGATGCAGACCGCGCTGCGGCAGCCGAGCATGGCTCGGCTCTACCAAATCCTGTCATGACCCGAATTCAGTTCCGCCGCCTGGATGGCATCCTGCTGCTCGACAAGCCGACCGGCATGAGCTCCAACGCCGCGCTGCAGGTCGCTCGTCGCCTGTTCCGTGCGGAAAAGGGCGGCCACACCGGCAGCCTTGACCCCCTGGCCACCGGCCTGTTGCCGCTGTGCTTCGGCGAGGCCACCAAGATCGCCGGCCTTCTTCTGGGCTCGGCCAAGGCCTACGACGCCGAGATCGTGCTGGGCCAGACCACCGATACCGACGACGCCGAGGGCCAGGTGCTGCTCGAGCGGCCGGTGCCTGCGATCAGTCCCGAGGCCCTGCAGGCGGCGATCGCGCCGTTGCTGGGCGACATCCTGCAGCGTGCGCCGATCTATTCCGCGCTCAAGCAGGGTGGGGAACCGCTCTATGTGAAGGCCCGCCGTGGCGACGCCATCGAAGCGCCCGAGCGCCAGGTCAAGGTCCACGCCATCGAGATACTGGAGCAGCAGCCCGAGCGGCTGCTGCTGCGGGTCACCTGCGGCTCGGGCACCTATATCCGCAGTCTGGCCCGTGACCTCGGCGAGACCCTGGGCTGCGGTGCGCACATCAGTGCCCTGCGTCGCTTGTGGGTGGAGCCGTTCCGCGCGCCGACGATGGTCACCCTGGAACAGCTGCGGGCCCTGGTGGAAGCACAGGACGAGGCCGCCATGGATGCGCTGCTGCTGCCGCTGGTGGCGGGCCTGTCCGAGTATCCACGGGTCGATCTGGACGCCGAGCAGGTCCAGCGCTTCTGCGTGGGCCAGCGCCAGCGTGACCCTTCCTGGCCGCGCGGCCTGGTGGTCGTGTTCGGTCCTGAATCGGCGGTGCAGGGCCTCGGCCAGGTCGATGATGGCGGTCTGCTGGCCCCGCAGCGCCGCTTCAACCTCTGAACGGGGAGGCCCGGTTCAGCCCCGGACCTTGTTCCAAAGCCCCCTGGCCGTTACAATTTCGCGGCCGTTTTACGGCAGCCTGCCGAAGGCGGGTTTCATCCATTTGTTGGTTCACGGCGAGCCAGGCGGTGCGCGAAAGCGCGTTCCTGCCGGCCACGCATCACAGAGAAAAAAAAGACATGTCGATCGACACCCAGAAGGTCATTGAAGACAACAAGCGCAGCTCGGCTGACACCGGCTCCCCGGAAGTCCAGGTTGCACTGTTGACCGCCCGCATCGAACTGCTGACCGGCCACTTCAAGACCCACAAGAAGGATCACCACAGCCGCCGTGGTCTGCTGCAGATGGTCAACCGCCGCCGCAGCCTGCTCGACTACCTGAAGAAGAAGGACGTCGAGCGTTACAAGGCCCTGATCGAGAAGCTTGGCCTGCGTCGCTAAGCAACGAATCCCCCGCGGCGCAGCGATGCGCCGCGGTTTTGTTTTGTAGCACCGCAATACCTTTTTCAGATCGGAACGACCGGTCATCCGTTGGCGGCAAGGGTCGCCCTCGGTCCATTCGCAGACAGCATCCCCAAGGACACCCTCCGTGGCAAAAATCACCAAAACCTTCCAGTACGGCAAGCACACCGTCACGCTTGAGACCGGCGAAATCGCCCGCCAGGCCGGTGGCGCCGTCATCGTCAAGTTCGACGACACCGTGCTGCTGGTCTCCGCCGTTGCCGCCAAGAGCGCGCGTGAGGGCCAGGACTTCTTCCCCCTGACCTGTGACTACCAGGAGAAGTTCTACGCCGGTGGCCGTATCCCGGGTGGCTTCTTCAAGCGCGAAGGCCGCGCGACCGAGAAGGAAACCCTGATCTCGCGTCTGATCGATCGTCCGATCCGTCCGCTGTTCCCGGAAGACTACAAGAACGAAGTCCAGATCATCGCCACGGTGATGTCGCTGAACCCGGACATCGATGGTGACATCGCTGCCCTGATCGGTGCCTCGGCTGCGCTGTCGCTGGCCGGCACCCCGTTCAAGGGTCCGATCGCCGCCGCCAAGGTGGGTTACAAGAACGGTGAGTACATCCTCAACCCGACCGTGACCGAACTGAAGGATTCGGAGCTGGAGCTGGTTGTCGCCGGTACCGCCAACGCCGTGCTGATGGTCGAATCCGAAGCCGCGCTGCTGTCCGAAGACGTGATGCTGGGCGCTGTGACCTTCGGTCACCGCGAAATGCAGAAGGTCATCAACGCGATCAACGAGCTGACCGTGGAAGCCGGCACCAAGCCGTCGACCTGGGTCGCCCCGGCCAAGAACGACGTGCTGATCAGCGCCCTGCAGGAAGCCATCGGCCCGCGTCTGGGCGAAGCCTTCCAGGTGCGCGACAAGCTGCAGCGCCGTGACGCCATCTCGGCGATCAAGAAGGACGTGGTCGAGTCGCTGGCCGGCCGCGTGGCCGCTGAAGGCTGGAACCCGGCCGAGCTGTCGAAGGAATTCGGCGAGCTGGAATACAGCACCATGCGCAACTCGGTGCTGGACACCAAGGTCCGCATCGACGGCCGTGCGCTGGACACCGTCCGCCCGATCGCCGTGAAGACCGGCCTGCTGCCGCGTACCCACGGTTCCTCGCTGTTCACCCGCGGTGAAACGCAGGCCATCGTGACCATCACCCTGGGCACCGCCCGTGATGGCCAGGTCATCGATGCCGTCTCCGGTGAGTACAAAGAGAACTTCCTGTTCCATTACAACTTCCCCCCCTACTCGGTGGGTGAGACCGGCCGCATGATGGGCCCGAAGCGTCGCGAGATCGGTCACGGCCGTCTGGCCAAGCGCGGCGTGCTGGCAGTGATGCCGTCGCTGGAATCCTTCCCGTACACCATCCGTGTCGTGTCGGAAATCACCGAATCCAACGGCTCCTCGTCGATGGCCTCGGTCTGCGGCTCGTCGCTGGCCCTGATGGACGCCGGCGTGCCGGTGAAGGCACCGGTTGCGGGTATCGCCATGGGTCTGGTCAAGGAAGGCGATCGCTTCGTCGTCCTGTCCGACATCCTGGGTGACGAAGATCACCTGGGCGACATGGACTTCAAGGTTGCCGGTACCGCTGAGGGCATCTCCGCCCTGCAGATGGACATCAAGATCGAAGGCATCACCGAAGAGATCATGAAGCAGGCTCTGCAGCAGGCCAAGGCTGGCCGTCTGCACATCCTGGGCGAAATGGCCCACGGCCTGACCGCTCCGCGCGAAGAGCTGTCGGACTACGCGCCGCGTCTGCTGACCATCAAGATCCACCCGGACAAGATCCGCGAAGTGATCGGCAAGGGTGGTTCGACCATCCAGGCCATCACCAAGGAAACCGGCACCCAGATCGACATCCAGGATGACGGCACCATCGTCATCGCGTCGGTCAATGCCATCGCTGCGCAGGCTGCCAAGGCACGCATCGAGCAGATCACCTCGGACGTCGAGCCGGGCCGCATCTACGAAGGCAAGGTCGCCAAGATCATGGACTTCGGTGCGTTCGTCACCATCCTGCCGGGCAAGGACGGCCTGGTGCACGTGTCGCAGATCTCCAGCGACCGCGTCGAGAAGGTCGGCGACGTGCTGAAGGAAGGCGATGTGGTCAAGGTCAAGGTGCTGGAAGTCGACAAGCAGGGCCGTATCCGCCTGTCGATGAAGGCCGTCGAGGAAGGCGAAGGCGCCACCGCCGAGTAATCGACGGTACGTGTCAACCTTGGTTGACACCCCTCGATGCCGGTAGGTGTCAACCTTGGTTGACACGCCAAAATGAAAAAGCGGGCTTCGGCCCGCTTTTTCTTTGCCTGTCGTCCCGCAGGCCGCACCGGCCGCTATGCTTCGCGCATGGACAGCCTGCGTCTGCTCGACCTTGAAATCGATTGCCCTGCACAGCGGGTCACCCGCGCAGGTGTGGCGTTGCCGCTCCATGGCCTGAGCTGGCGCCTGTTCGAAGTGCTGCTGGAGCGTGGTACCGACATCGTCGATTTCGACACCCTGGCCGAACAGGTCTGGGCACCAGCGATCGTTGGCGAAGATGCGATCAGCCAGCGGGTGAAGCTGCTGCGCCAAGCGCTGGGCGATGACAGTCGCCGCCCGCGCTATATCCGCTCGGTGCGTGGACGTGGCTATCAGCTGTGTGCCGCGCCGGTTGCGCTGGAGCCGACGTCGCCGCCAGCTGCACGCCGCAAGTGGCCTTGGCTGGCTGGCGGTGCCGCCGCTGTTGCCGTACTGGCTACCGTGCTGCTGTGGCCTGCTACGCCATCGCCGCCGGCCGCGCAGGCGTTGCTGCAGCGCGCGGACTACTACGCCAGCATCGGCCAGGCCGGCAACAACGAGCGCGCCATTGCCCTGTACCGTCAGGCGCTGCAGGTGGATCCCGAATCCAGCAGCGCACGACGCGGGCTGTCACGTGCCTTGTCCGCGCAGGGGTGCCTGTTCAACGGCTCGGCTGCGCAGGTGGACGAAGCCCTTGCCTTGGCGGAAGGCGAGCTCCGTCGCGCATTCGATGACGGTGCGGCGCACGCATTGCGCGGCTATGCCTACGACTGCCTGGGGCAGATGGGTGATGCCATTGCCGATTACCAGCGGGCCATCCAGCTGGATCCCGCTGATGAGCGCACGCGCGCATCGCTGGCCTATCTGCACCAGGAGCAGGGCCATCTTGTTCTTGCGCTGCGCGACAATCTTGCATTGAAGGCGCCCGAGCGCTTGCGTTTCCGCGACGTGCAGGTGGCACGTGAACTGGAGCTGCTGGGCTTCATCCAGGCGGCGGCACAACGTCACGCGCGGAACTTCCAGCTGTACCCCGACAACGTCTTTGCCAACATCGCCTGGCCGCGCAGCCTGTTTGCAGCCGGCGCATCCGAGCCCGCCAGGCAGGCGCTGTCCGAAGCACTGTCGCGCGGCACCCCGCATCCACAACTGCTGCGACTGCAGGGCGAATTGGCGCTGCAGGCCGGGGATCGCGCCGCCGCCGCCGCTGCCTTCGAGCAGGGGCGCCAACTGCGTCCGCAGCAGTCCTTCGGGCAGACCCTGGCCATGCTGTACGCAGTGCCGGGCCCATCACCGGAATGGATTGGCAACCGCCTCACGTCGCTGCAGGCACAGGCCGGTGATGGCTGGTCCGACGCCGCTCTGGAACGGGCCCTGCTGCTGCAGGCGTCAGGCAACACCGCTGCGGCGATGGCGGCGCTGCAGCAGGCGGTCAATGACGGCTTCCGCGATGCGGCGTGGCTGCGCGCTACGCCGCTGTTCGCGCCCTTGCACAGCGCTTCGGGATGGGCGCCACTGCTGGCGCGCATCGATGCCGACATCGCACGCCAACGCAGCCGGGTACTGGCTGCTGACTGGCGTCCCGCCGACCTCTCGGGCCTCAGCGCAGCGCCGGCAACAGGAACTCGGTGAGAATCCGTCGCGACTGTGGGTGGGCCAGGCTGCGGTTGTAGGCCTGGCTGGTGATCACGGCCACGGCGCGATGCTGCGGCAGCACGAAGACATAGTTGCCACCATTGCCGGACATTGCCCACACCGTCTGTGGCTTGCCGTCGACCACCAGTTTCAATCCCCACCATTGATAGCCGTAGTCACTGCCATCGCCGGCCTGTGCCTGCGGTTGGATCATGGCGGCAATGTAGTCGGGCGGCAGAAGTTGTCGGCCCTGCCAGCGGCCGCCATCGATTACCAGTTGGCCCAGTCTGGCCAGATCGCGGCTGCGGTAGCGGGTCCCACCGCCGCCCATGCCGATGCCTTCGGGCGAAAGGTTCCAGTGGCTTGCCGTGATCCCCAGCGGTCGCTCCAGCACGCGCGCGGCGTAGTCTGCCAGCGGCTGACCGGTCGCCTGTTCCAGCACGGCGCCGAGCACGAAGGAATTGGCGGTGCAGTAGGCGAAGGCGCGCCCGTGCGGGCTGTCCGCTGGACGCGGCATCCATGGTGCGAATCCTTTGACCGGCAACCCCAGGGTGAAATCGAGCCAGCGTTCGGTCACGTACATGCGCTCTTCGTTGCCTGCCGAGAACGCATTCTCGTCATCGCACTCCCACAGGGAACTCATGGTCAGCAGATCTTCCACCGTGGTCTGGCGCAGGCGCGGGTCCACCGGATGGCGGGCGGTGTAGGCGGGGAAGTAGTCATAGACGCGTGCGTGAACGCCCGGCAGCTTGCCCTCGCCAATGGCAGCCCCCACCAGCAGCGCGGTTACGCTCTTGCTGGCCGAACGCACGTCGTGCAGGGTCTGCGCATCGGCGCCGTTGAAGTAGCCCTCGTAGACGACCCTGCCGTCCACCTGCAGCAGCACGCTGCGGATCTGCTTCAGTTCATCGCTGGCAATGGCGTGTTCCAGCGCCTGAAGACGCGCAGGGTCGGGTGGGGCGGCAGTGCAGGGCAGGCTGAGAAGAGATGCCAGCAGGCCGGTAATGGCCAGGAGTGAACGCATGATCGGGCTCCATCGAAAGGAGCCCGATTGGGCCAGAGCATCGGCTGAAGTGCTGGAAATCCCCCTGAAGAATTCTGAAGGCCTTGCGCTGCAAGGCTCAGCGCTACACGGGATGTTCTTCTTCGTGCCCCAGCCACCACACCTGGCCAGGCTCCGGCTCCGGCAGCGGATGCTCGCGCTGTTCAATCGCCTCCAGCACGCGCCCGCTGCCTGCTGCCGTCCATACCGCCATCAGCTTCTCCACTGCCGCCCGGCCCTGTGCAGCGATACCGAGGTTGCGCTCGCTCTCCCAGCGATCGTCATCATCACGGGTCTCGTCATCGCCACGGTCCTCATCGTGCTGGTGCGGCGTGCCATAGCTGCAGCGCAGGCACAGGTGACGCACCGAATGAGTCCAGTCCTCGACCAGACCGATACCCGGCAAAGTCAGTGCACGCAGCGCGGCAATGTCCTCTGGCCCGTCGCACTGCACGAACACGGCATGGGTTGCCATGTCCGATGGCTGCAGACGCTGCATGGCGTTGAACACCGGTACCTGACGCTCACCATGGCTGCGATGCCCAGTGGATGCGCCGTCATGCAGCACGATGTCGCCGAAGCGGAACCCGCTCTCAGGCAGCGGTACGTTCTCCACCCGTGCACGCACCGGATCCAATCGGCGCATGTACACGGTCTCGCCGCTGGACCACGGATTCAAGCGGACACAGGCAACGCCGAAATTGCCGTCGATTGGGCCTTCGCCCTCTGGCAGTGTGATGCCGCAACGGGTCCATTGCCGGCGCGCCTCTGCCCAGTCACCGGCGCCGGTGGCGGCAATGCCGGCATTCCATGCGGTGGCCTCGTCGAATGCATCGCGCAGCTGTTCCGAGCGCAGGTTGTACTGCAGCGACGCCGGCCAGTCGCGCAGGTACTTGTGCGCCAACCCGCGCATGTAGTGCAGATTGGGCAGTTCGGGTGTGAGTTCGATCAGCTCGCCGAACAGGGTGGTGGCTTCCGTCAGGTCGCCAGCATCGAACGCCGCATAGGCACGCGCTTCCATTGCCTGCAGCTTTTCCAGGGTTTCGTCGTCCAGCAGTTCGTCGTCTGCGTCGTGGTCTGCGGTCATGTCCGTGTGCCATTGAAGATCCAGCGCCACCTTAGCCCAGGCAGGTCGTGTGTTGTCCTGCAGCGAAGTGCTTTCGACGTTGCGTAGCCACGACCGTGTCAGCTTCCAGTGGCCGGCCACTGTCCAGCGGACGACTTGCACGGACATCCGCACCCTGGAGCGATCTGTTTGCTAACGTGGCTGCGCCTTTGACCCGGGAGTTTCCATGTTCCGCCAGACCTTGGCCGTACTTGCAGTGCTGATCGCCGGTACCCTGCCCATTGCCGCACAGGCGCAACCCGCGCAACCGCCGATCTTCGGAGCGTACTATCCCGGCGGTTCTGCCGAGCGCTATCCGGTATCGAGCATCCCGGCCGAACGACTCACCCATCTGTTCTATGCGTTCTCCACCATCGAGGACGGACGCTGTGCGATCGGTGCCGAGGCGCCTGCCAACTTCGCCGCGTTGGCCGAGCTCAAGCGCAGGCATCCGCATCTGCGCACGTTGATTTCGATTGGTGGCTGGGGCGCGGGCGGATTCTCCGACGCTGCGCTGACCGAGGCCAGCCGCAGGCGCTTGGTCGACTCGTGCATGGCGTTGTTCTTCGAGCGTCATGCCGGCAGCTTCGATGGCGTGGACATCGACTGGGAATTCCCGGTCAGCGGTGGCCCGAAGGAACTGGCGCACCGCCCGCAGGACCGTGCCAACCTGACCAAGCTTGCGCAGGCCTTCCGCGTAGCGCTTGATGCGCGTGGCAGAAAAGCGGGGCAGCCGATGCTGCTGACTGCGGCGCTGGCGGCAGGTCGCCTGCAGACTGACGGTCCGTACGATCCCGCCGCCAGCTACGATCTGCCGGCGTTGGCCAAGGTGTTCGATTTCATCAACCTGATGAGCTACGACATGGGCACCGGCTTCTCCTCGGTGTCGACCTTCAATGCCCCCCTGCATGAAGTGCCTGCCGACCCGCTGGCGCCGGAACTGCGGCGCTGGAACAACGTCGCCGGTGCCGTGCAGTACTACCGCGAGCGCGGTGTGCCGGCGGGAAAATTGGTACTGGGCGTGCCGTTCTATGGGCGCGGTTTCAAGGTCACCGGCGAGTCGGCAGATGGCCTGTACCAGGGCTACAGCGCTCCGGCTGATGCCGGCGACTGGCGGGTGATCAAGGCACGCTATCTCGACCAGCCGGGCTGGAACAAACACTGGCAGCCGCAGGCGCAGAGCCCGTGGTTGTACAACCCGACCGAGAAGATTTTCATCAGCTATGAAGACCCGCGTTCGATCGGGTTGCGGGCGCAGTTCGCGCGCGAGCAGGGCCTGGCCGGTGTCTTCATGTGGGAGCTGACCGGTGACGACGAGCAGGCCAGCCTGCTCAACGCCATGCTGGCTCCATGGCAGAAGGCCCGCGTCGGCGACTGAGCGGTTCTGGCAGCGCCGGGTCATGCCTGGCGCTGCAACCCGATCATCGATGGCGGGTGATCAGTTTGCCCACACGCTGTTGGGGTCACCGTTACGGGCCCGCCGCTGGCTCGCATACGCCAGGCGGGCAAAGCCAAAGGCCATCGCCAGTGCCATCGCATCGATCCAGAACAACGGCCAGTGGCCGCGTGCGGCGGCCAACCACAGCCAGTCACCGTTTAGGGCGCCGTGTGCCACCGGCACCAGCGCGGTGCTGATCGCTGCGGCCCACAGCAGCTCGCGCGCCGCCTGTGCCGGGCGGCGCAGGGCTGCCCACAGCGCACACGCCGCCCAGGTCACGAAGCAGGCCCAGCGGATGCCGTGGTCGACCTGGGCAGGGGCGACCCGCTCCAGCACCAGTGCGGCCACGAAGGCTACCGAGATCCCCACGCACAGGCCGATGCAGACACCCACCGTGGCCCGCGCCATGTTGACGGCCGCGCGCGACTGCTGCGGCTGACGGCGTTTGCGACGCGACTCGATCCACAGCAGGTTGCCCGAATAGAACAGGAAGGCGCCGCCGAGGCCCAGCAGGAAGTACAGCCAGACCACCACGCCGTTGCCGAACTCGCCGAAATGGAGGGCGTAGGCGGCACTGAGGGTGGCGTGGTTGGCATCGCGTTGGCCGGGCAGCTGGCTGGCCAGCACGCGGCCGCTTTCGACATCCAGCGCAACGGCGCCGAGCGGGCCAAGCGTGCCGCTGGCCTCGCCGGTGATCTCGATGGTCGCGTTGGCATCACCGCCATTGGCCAGTTTCAGGTAAGCCGGTTCGAAGTTGGCCACGCCCTGCGCGCGCGCCACCTCCAGCGCCCGCGCGTGCAGTTCGCGCAGGCTACCCGGTGCAGCAGGGATGCCACTGGCCTCGCGCAGCGGCGCGGTATCCATCGCCGTCGGTACCGCCTGCAGTGCCTTGCCGTCGTAGATCAGGGGATTGAGTACGGCCATCTGCATGAACACCAGGCAGAGCAGGGCACCGGTGACCGCGAACATCAGGTGGAACGGCAGGCTGAGCACGCCGATCACGTTGTGCGCGTCCTGCCACTGCTGCTTGAGATTGCGGCCCGGGCGCAGCGCGAACAGATCGCCCAGCAGCTTGGGCAGGTGGATCACCAGGCCGCTGAGCAGGGCCATGCCGTACAGCAGGCTGACGATGCCCATCACGTAGAGGCCGGCCACCGGCAGGCCCAGGCTGTAATGCAGTTCGTTGACCAGTTCGGCCAGCCCGGTCTGCGGTGGCGTTGGGCTGCCGCCGGTCTGTCCCGGCCATGCATAGCGCCAGCTGCCGTCCTCGGCCTGCCAGTAGGCCAGCGGCCGCGGATGATCGGCGCCCGGGAAGGTCATGCCGACGTGGCGACGCGCTTCCGCATGCGTGGCCAGCACGTCGTCGAGCAGGTACTGCGCATCATCCAGGCCGGCCGGCAGCGCGGTTGCCGCGCCTGGCGTCTGCCACAGCGGGAGGTCGTGGTGGAACAGGGTCAGCGCGCCGGCATAGAACGCCACGAACAGCCCGAAGCCGGCGACCAGGCCAACCCAGGTGTGCAGGGTGGTGAACGTACGCAGGGTCTGTGAACTGAATTTCATGCGGTCGATCTCATTGCACCGCGCCGGTCAGGCGCAGCAGGCCGAGTACGGCGAAGCCAAGGGCCGCGCAACCGGCCAGGGTCAGCCAGGCGCGCAACGGGCTGCGGAAACTGAAGGCCCACAGCGCGGCCAGCATCCACAACGGGACGAACGCGATCAGGCTCGGCACCAGGGCCTTCTGCCAGGGGCCCGGCGGCAGCCATGCGACCAGGCCGGTCACCGCAGTGGCAAGGAAGAAGCCGGCGAAGATGCCGGCGAGTGCGCGCGCCCACATCAGCGCGGCTCCACATCGGGGCGGTGCCACGCGGCCAGTGCCGGCAGCAGCATGGCGGCCATCATCCAGGTGCACAGCATCGCCACCAGGCCGGCGGCAAAGCCCAGTTCGGCCATCCACAACCACAGTGCGGCCACGGCAGCGACCAGGCCGATCTGCCGGCCCAGGCGCCCGGCACGGCGCAGGCGTGGCCAACGGCAGTGCGGGGAAGCGGCATAGAAGGCCAGCGCGGAGAACATCGCCGACAGCATGCCGAGGCTGCAGAAGCCCAGGGTCGACAGGCCGACGGTGATCATCGGGGGCTCCGAGCCCGGCACTCGGCCGGTGAACGCGGGGCACGGGCGGGACCGGCAGGCGCCGGTCGGGGCGGGTGGCGCATTGCAGGATCCTGGGGGAAGCGGGCAGGCCGGCACGGAGGCTGGCTGCGCGCACATGGTAATCATTGCGTTTTCACGCCGCCAGCGAGCGCCATTCAGGCGCCGCTTGGGCTTTGTCGGCCACTGGTTTAAGATCATTGGCAACCACATCCTGGAACCAAGGTGGCCCGCGCACTGCGCCGGCCGAGCGTGCGACATGAGCACTACCACCGCCCACTGTTGACCTGCCCCGAAGGCCCTGCATTCCAGGCGCCCTCGTGGCGCTTTTTTATTGCCCGGGCGTTGGCCCGGGAGCGCTTTCCAGCCCGCCCGGCGGGCCCCGCATGAAGCCATTGCAATGATCACGATTACCCTTCCCGACGGCAGCCGCCGCGAATTCGAACATCCCGTCAGCGTCATGGACGTCGCCCAGTCGATCGGCGCCGGCCTGGCCAAGGCCACCATCGCCGGTTCGGTGGATGGCGTGCTGGTCGATGCCAGTGACGTCATCGACCACGATGCCTCCCTGCGCATCATCACCGCCAAGGACGAGGAGGGTGTGGAAATCATCCGCCACTCCAGCGCCCACCTGGTTGGCCATGCGGTCAAGCAGCTCTATCCGGACGTGAAGATGGTGATCGGTCCGGTGATCGCCGAGGGCTTCTACTACGACATCTATTCCGAGCGCCCGTTCACCCCCGAAGACATGGCGGCGATCGAAAAGCGCATGGGCGAGCTGATCGCCCAGGACTACGACGTGGTCAAGAAGGTCACCCCGCGCGCGGAGGTCATCGAGATCTTCAAGGCGCGTGGCGAGGACTACAAGCTGCGCCTGATTGAGGACATGTCGCCTGACATCCAGGCGATGGGCATGTACTACCACCAGGAATACGTGGACATGTGCCGCGGCCCGCACGTGCCGAACACGCGCTTCCTGAAGGCCTTCAAGCTGACCCGCATTTCCGGCGCCTATTGGCGCGGCGACGCGCAGAACGAGCAGCTGCAGCGCGTCTACGGCACCGCCTGGGCCGACAAGAAGCAGCTCGATGCGTACATCAAGCGCATCGAAGAAGCGGAGATGCGCGACCACCGTCGCATCGGCAAGCAGCAGGACCTGTTCCACCTGCAGGAAGAGGCCCCGGGCCTGGTGTTCTGGCACCCGAAGGGCTGGGCGCTGTGGCAGGTGGTCGAGCAGTACATGCGCAAGGTGTACCGCAGCACCGGCTACGGCGAAGTGCGCTGCCCGCAGATCCTGGACGTGTCGCTGTGGCAGAAGTCGGGCCACTGGGACAACTACCAGGACGCGATGTTCTTCACCGAGTCGGAGAAGCGTACCTACGCGCTGAAGCCGATGAACTGCCCGGGCCACGTGCAGGTGTTCAACCAGGGGCTGCACAGCTACCGCGATCTGCCGATCCGCTATGGTGAGTTTGGCGCCTGCCACCGCAACGAGCCCTCCGGCGCGCTGCACGGCATCCTGCGCGTGCGTGGCTTCACCCAGGACGACGGTCACGTGTTCTGCACCGAAGACCAGGTCGAGGCGGAAGTGACCGCGTTCCACCAGCAGGCGCTGGCGGTGTACCAGCACTTCGGCTTCGAGGAGATCCAGGTCAAGATCGCGCTGCGCCCCGAATCGCGCCTGGGCGATGACGCCACCTGGGACAAGGCGGAGGGCGCGCTGCGCTCGGCACTGTCCAGCTGCGGGGTGGAATGGCAGGAGCTGCCGGGCGAGGGTGCCTTCTACGGCCCGAAGATCGAGTACCACCTGAAGGACGCCATCGGCCGCACCTGGCAGCTGGGCACCATGCAGGTCGATTTCATGATGCCCGGCCGTCTGGGCGCTGAATACGTGGACGAAAACAGCCAGAAGAAGCATCCGGTGATGCTGCACCGGGCCATCGTCGGCTCGATGGAGCGTTTCCTGGGCATCCTGATCGAGCACCATGCCGGTCAGTTCCCGGCCTGGCTGGCGCCGACCCAGGTGGTGGTGGCCAATATCACCGATGCGCAGGCTGAATACGTGTCTGCCGTGACCAAAAGCCTTGCGGATCAAGGCTTCCGCGTCAGCGCCGATTTGCGTAACGAGAAGATCGGCTATAAGATTCGCGAGCACACGCTGCAGCGCGTGCCGTACCTGCTGGTCATTGGTGACCGCGAGAAGGAAAACGGCGCTGTGGCGGTGCGTACGCGTTCTGGCGAAGATCTCGGCAGCATGAGCCTTCAGGCCTTCACCGAGCGGCTCCAGGCCGAGGGCGCGTAAACAAAGGTCCGGCCCGTGCGCATTGGCGCCCGGGCCGGGTTCGACACCCTTGGGAGATCGCAATATCAGTACCCCTGACAACAAACAGAACCGCAAGAATCAGGAAATCCGTGTGCCGCGCGTCCGCGTGATCGGCAGTGACGGAGAAATGATCGGCGTGTTGACGCGAGACGAAGCGTTGTCCATGGCCGAAGATGAAGGCCTGGACCTGGTCGAGATCCAGCCGCAGGCAGACCCGCCGGTGTGCAAGATCATGGACTTCGGCAAGTTCAAGTTCGAAGCCCAGAAGAAGGCCAGCGAGGCCAAGAAGAAGACCAAGCAGGTCGAGATCAAGGAAGTGAAGTTCCGTCCGGTTACGGACGAGGGCGACTACCAGATCAAGCTGCGCAAGATGCGCGGTTTCCTTGAAGAAGGCGACAAGATCAAGGTCAACATCCGTTTCCGTGGCCGTGAAATGAGCCACCAGGAACTGGGTCGCGAGATGGCCAGCCGGATCGAGGGTGATCTGGGCGAGGACATCGTCATCGAATCCCGTCCGCGCCTGGAAGGGCGTCAGATGGTGATGATGATCGCGCCGAAGAAGAAGACCTGAGGCCTGACGGGCTGCCTCGCGGGGCGCCTGGCGGCTGAATGGATGAAGGTGAAGGGGCGCCGCTGGCGTCCTTTTGCTTTTCCGGGACCGGCGCAGCCGGGTTGCGGATGAAAAGCTGTATGGGGGCTGGTTACAGGGCGGTTTTGCCTGTATCATGCCCGGCTCGACCCACCCAGGACGGGTCGTACGCCGATCATGGCAGGACGGAAAGAGCGGCCCAGGCCGCCGCCAGATCAGTCAGAAACCAGGGTCATATCCCATCAAGGACATTGCAATGCCCAAGATCAAGACCAACCGGGCGGCGGCCAAGCGTTTCCGCAAGACCGCCTCGGGCAAGTACAAGTGCGGCCACGCCAACCGTAGCCACATCCTCACGAAGAAAGCGACCAAGCGTAAGCGTAACCTGCGTCAGACGAATCACGTCCGCGCAGAAGACGCAGGCCGTCTGGACCGCATGCTCCCTTACCTCTGAGGAACTGAAAAATGGCACGAGTTAAGCGTGGCGTACAGGCGCGTCGCCGCCACAAGAAAATCCTTGATCTGGCGAAGGGCTACTACAATGCCCGTCGCAAGGTCTTCCGCGTCGCCAAGCAGGCGGTCATCAAGGCACAGCAGTACGCCTACATCGGCCGTAAGCAGAAGAAGCGCAACTTCCGTTCGCTGTGGATCACCCGCATCAACGCGGCTGCCCGCATCAACGGCCTGAGCTACAGCCGTTTCATGAACGGCCTGCTGAAGGCTGGCATCACCCTGGACCGTAAGGTTCTGGCTGACATCGCCGTGCACGACGCAGCTGGCTTTGCTGCACTGGCCGAAAAGGCCAAGGGCGCACTGGCGGCATAAGTCCTTCCCGATGCCGTTGCCGTTCACGGAGAACGGTGTCAGGTAGAGGCAATGCATGGGGAAGGGCGCAAGTCCTTCCCCATTCTTTTTTGTGCCGGGCGCAGCTGTGCAGATGGCGGGCGACCGGCATGCGGTTGCGACGGCGCGGCCCTTCGCGCATCGCGATGGCAGACCGACTGGAGTTCCGGCTACCCATGAGCGACATCCAATCCCTCACTTCCCAGGCGCTGGCCGATGTGGCCGCCGCGCAGAGCCCGGACGCGCTGGAACAGCTGCGCGTGGCCCTGCTTGGCAAGAGCGGCAGCATCACCTCGCAGCTGAAACAGCTCGGTGCGCTGCCGGCCGACGAACGCAAGGCGGCCGGTGAGGCCATCAACCAGGCCCGCGACGCGCTGAGCAGCGCGCTGGGCGAGCGCAAGGCAGTGCTGGAAGATGCCGCACTCGATGCGCGCCTGGCCGCCGAGGCGATCGACATCACGCTGCCGGGCCGCAGCGGCGAACGCGCCGGCCTGCACCCGATCACCCGCACCCTCGAGCGCATCACCGGCATCTTCGGCCGGCTGGGCTACGAGTTGTCCGAAGGGCCGGAGATCGAGGACGACTGGCACAACTTCGAGGCGCTGAACTTCCCGCCGCACCACCCGGCGCGCGCCATGCACGACACCTTCTACTTCGGTGACGGCCGACTTCTGCGCACGCATACCTCCGGTGTGCAGGTGCGCTACATGGGCGAACACCAGCCGCCGCTGCGCATGATCGCCGCCGGCAAGGTCTACCGTAGCGACAGCGACCAGACCCATTCGCCGATGTTCCACCAGGTCGAAGGCCTGCTGGTCGACGAGCACTCGACCTTCGCCGACCTGAAGGGCACGTTGTCCGAGTTCGTGCGCGCGTTCTTCGAGCGTGATTTCGAGATGCGTTTCCGCCCCAGCTACTTCCCCTTCGTCGAACCCGGTGCGGAAGTGGACATTGCCTGGCAGCAGCCTGATGGCAGCACCCGCTGGCTGGAAGTGCTGGGCTGCGGCATGGTCCACCCGAACGTGCTGCGCAACGTCGGCATCGATCCGGAGCGCTACACCGGCTTTGCCTTCGGCCTGGGCGTGGAGCGTTTTGCGATGCTGCGCTACGGCGTCAACGACCTGCGCGCGTTCTTCGAGAATGATGTGCGGTTCCTGAAGCAGTTCGCGTAAGCCACAGCCATGTCGTGCCGGGCCATGTCCGGCTGCACTTGAATCCGAAGCCCAGGCGCATGCGCCGGGCCCACCAGGGTGACCCCATGAAATTCTCCGAAAACTGGCTGCGCAGCCACGTCCCGACCACTGCCTCGCGCGATGAGCTCAGCGCGGTGCTGACCGCCATCGGCCTGGAAGTGGAAGAGGTGACCGCGCTCGGCGATGGCCTGCAGCACGTGGTCGTGGCCCGTATCGTCGAAGCCGAACGCCATCCCGAAGCCGACCGCCTGCAGGTATGCAAGGTTGATGCGGGGCAGGCTGAGCTGCTGCAGATCGTCTGTGGTGCGCCGAATGCGCGCCCGGGCCTGGTCGCGCCGCTGGCGATGGTCGGTGCGCAGATCGGTGAATTGAAGATCAAGCCGGCCAAGCTGCGCGGCGTCGAGTCCAACGGGATGCTGTGCTCGGCCAAGGAGCTGGGCCTGGACAACGACGCCTCCGGTCTGCTGGAACTGCCGGATGACGCGCCGGTCGGGCAGACCCTGGTGGAGTACCTCGGCCTGCCGGACGCCAGCATCGAGATCAAGCTGACCCCCAACCGCGCCGACTGCTTCAGCATCCGCGGTATCGCCTATGACGTTGCTGCAGCCACGCGCAGCGAAGTACTGGATTTCATCGCAGAGCCGATCGCTGCCCACGGCAGCCGCGAGCTGGCAATCCAGCTCGACGCAGGTGCCGAAGCGCCGCGCTATCTCGGTCGTGTCATCGAAGGTGTCAACGCCGCGGCGAAGACCCCGTTGTGGATGGCCGAGCGCCTGCGCCGCAGTGGCGTGCGCCCTGTGTCGCTGCTGGTCGACATCACCCAGTACGTGATGCTCGAGCTGGGCCAGCCGATGCACGCCTACGATCTGGGCACCCTGCAGGGCACGATCGGTGTGCGCCGTTCGCGCGCCGGCGAAAGCCTGAAGCTGCTGGACGGCCGTGATGCTGCGCTGGATGACAGCTTCCTGGTGGTCACTGACGCTGATCGCGCGGTCGGCCTGGCCGGCCTGATGGGCGGCTTCGATACGCGCGTCACCGATGCCACCACCGCCGTGTTCCTGGAAGCGGCGCACTTCGCGCCCGCCGCGATCATGGGCCGTGGCCGCAAGCTGGGCCTGCATACCGATGCCGGCCACCGCTTCGAGCGTGGCGTCGACCCGGCGCTGCCGCGTACCGCCATCGAATACGCCACCCGCCTGGTGCTGGACCTGGCCGGTGGTACCCCGGCGCCGGTGACCGAGGCGGTACATGCGGCCGACCTGCCGCAGCCGGCCACGATCCTGCTGCGCCGCGCACGCATCACCCGCGTGCTGGGCATCACCATTGAAGACGCCGAAGTCGAGCGCATCCTGCGCGCGCTGGGCATGCAGGTGGTGGTCGCTGGCGAAGGCTGGCAGGTCACCGCACCGAGCCGCCGCTTCGACATCGCCATCGAAGAAGACCTGATCGAGGAGCTGGCCCGGATCCACGGTTACGAGCAGATCCCGACCACGCTGCCGGGTGGTGCATCGCGTGTTGCGATGCCGACCGAGACCCAGCTGGACGCGCTGAGCGTGCGCCGCCAGCTGATCGCACGCGATCTGCAGGAAACCGTCAATTTCGCCTTCGTCGACGATGGCCTGCTGGGCCAGTGGCAGCTGCGCGAGGATCTGGTACCGCTGGCCAACCCGCTGTCGGCCGAACTGGCGGTGATGCGCCCGTCGCTGCTGCCGGGCCTGGTCGCCACGCTGGGCCGCAACGCCGCCCGCCAGCTCGGCCGGGTGCGACTGTTCGAACTCGGCCGCGTATTCGCGCAGCAGGCCGGAGATGGCCAGCCGGCGCCACTGGAAACCCCGCGCGTGGCCGCTGCGGTCTGCGGCGAAGCGCAGGCGGTGCAGTGGGGCCTGCCGACCCGCAAGGTTGATTTCCATGACCTGAAGGGCGACCTGGAATCGCTGGCCGCGGCCAGTGGCGCGGTCCTGGAGTTCCGCCCATCCTCGCGTGCCTACGGCCATCCGGTGCGTTCGGCCGAGGTGTTCCGCGACGGCCTGGCCATCGGCTGGATCGGCCAGATCCATCCGCGCCTGGCCAAGGCGATGGACATCGACGTGGACGTGTACGCCTTCGAGCTGGATCTGGAAGCGCTGTCGGCCCGTGCGCTGCCGCGCGCCGGTGAACTGTCGCGCTACCCGGCAGTGCGCCGCGACCTGGCCTTCCTGGTGCCTGAACAGGTGGCCTGGAGTGACCTGGCTGCGACCATCCGCCAGGCTGCCGGTCCGCTGCTGCGCGAGCTGAACCTGTTCGATCGCTATGTCGGCCAGGGTGTCGAGCCGGGATTCAAGAGTCTCGCTATGGGCTTGATTTTGCAGGACAAGTCGCGCACTCTGACGGACCGCGACGTGGAAGCGGTAGTGGCCGAGGCGGTCACTGCCATCGAGCGTGAACACCACGCCCGGATCCGCGGCTGAGCGGGCAGCACTCGGGGGTAGCAGGCAATGGCATTGACCAAGGCGGAGATGGCGGAAAAGCTGTTCGACGAAGTCGGTCTGAACAAGCGGGAAGCCAAGGAATTCGTCGACGCGTTCTTCGATGTGCTGCGTGAAGCATTGGAACAGGGACGTCAGGTGAAGCTGTCGGGCTTTGGCAATTTCGACCTGCGGCGCAAGAACCAGCGCCCGGGTCGCAACCCCAAGACCGGCGAGGAAATTCCGATTTCCGCCCGTACGGTGGTTACCTTCCGTCCGGGCCAGAAGCTCAAGGAGAGGGTGGAAGCTTATGCTGGATCCGGGCAGTAACCGCGAACTTCCGCCGATTCCGGCCAAGCGCTACTTCACCATTGGTGAAGTCAGCGAACTGTGCGACGTCAAGCCGCACGTGCTGCGCTACTGGGAAACCGAGTTTCCCAGTCTCGAGCCGGCCAAGCGCCGTGGCAACCGTCGTTACTACCAGCGCCACGACGTGCTGATGGTGCGGCAGATCCGCAGCCTGTTGTACGAACAGGGCTACACCATCGGCGGCGCGCGCCTGCGCCTGGATGGCCCGGATGCGCGCGAGGAATCGGCCTTGAGCAACCAGATCATCAAGCAGGTGCGTATGGAACTGGAAGAAGTGCTGCAACTGCTGCGTCGCTGACCCATTTCCGCTGTAATCCGCTATACTTCACGGCCCGCCGCACTGGCGGGCACATCGCAGCATCAGTCGGGGCGTAGCGCAGCCTGGTAGCGCATCTGCCTGGGGGGCAGAGGGTCGTCGGTTCGAATCCGGCCGTCCCGACCACTGTGATGAAACAGACAAGCCTGCGCAGCGATGCGTGGGCTTTTTTGTTGCAGCGTTGTATCCTGCGCGCACTCGTACTACCGCGGCTGCTGAACCCGGTACTCACGAGAACACGATCATGGAAACGCAAAGGAACCGCGCCTGGAGGCGCTCGCAGTCGCGCCACCACGGCGGCGACCACACGGCACCCGTGCCGATCTTCAAGCCGGAAAAGAACTGGAAGCTGATGTATACGCGCGGCGACAAGCTGCTGCGGGCGCGCCAGCTGGGTTTCACCTATCCGGTCCTCAGCCCGCGGCAACTGCTGGATCAGGAATGTTGAACCTGTTGTTTGTCTGCAGCCGCAACCAGCTGCGCAGCCCCACCGCCGAAGCGATGTGGCAGCGACGGCCAGGTATCAGTGCGCGCTCTGCCGGCACCAGCCCGCATGCGCGCCAGCCCATCAGCCCAGCGCATATCCGCTGGGCTGATGTCATCTTCGTGATGGAGCCCAAGCACCAGCATCGGCTGCAGGCGAATTTCGCGCGTCTGCTTGAGCACACACCGCTGCACTGCCTGGATATTCCCGACGACTATCGCTGCATGGATCCGGCGCTGATGGCGCTGCTGGAAGCGAAGGTCGCCCCTTACCTCACATCGTCAGTGGCGAAGCGGTAGATCAGCTCCGGATCGCCTTCGTCGAGGCCGTGCACGATGCCGCACCTTACGAAGCCAGCGGCTGCCAGCAGCCGCTGCATGCTGGCATTTGACTGGTTGGTGGAGCTGAACAGCCGGGTGCCCGCGCTGATCGACGTGGCATGCAGAAGCAGCGCACGGCCGATGCCGTGTCTGCGCAGCGGCGCGGCCACCATCAGCATCTCGATGAAGGCCTCACCGAAGAAGTGCCGATGCTGGACCCGGTAGCCGGCCAGCGTGCCATCGAGCTCGGCAACGTGCATGTGGCCGTCCGTCAGCCACTGGCCGATCTGCGCGGCACGGCGTGGGTCATCGGCCGCAACGCTGTCCAGGGCGATCAGTGCCGGAAGGTCCGTGCACTCGGCCGCGCGTACCCGAAGTGCTGGAGCCTGCAGGGTCATCGCCGACGGCTGCGTAGCAGCAATCCGCTGCCGCTGACCAGGCAGGCCAGAAGCGTGAGCAGCGACAGCGGCAGGTGGAATTCATCGCGACCGGCCGCAGCGAAGCCTGCATGGATGAGGGCGGTGCCGATACCGAGCACGCCGCACAGCAGCGCGTAGCGACGCGCAGAGCCCAGGCCGAGCACCACCTGGCGATAACCGTGCAGCAGTACGCCGATGGCAAGCAGATTGAACAGCAGGAATCCCTGGATGCCGCCGGGCACCTGGAACATCCGCCACTCCTGCCAGAACGCGGCATCGATCTGATGCAGCAGCAAGGACATCATCGTTGCCAGATACCAGCGTTCCATGCGGTGTTTCCTGCTGTGGGAGCCTCATTCTAGCGAGGATGGGCCCGCAGCCATCGCACTCAGTAGACGCGGAATTCGGCGCGGCAACCGTCGCTGACCCATACACCGCGTCGGTCCCAGCCCCAGTTGCGGTCCTCGGTGCAGGTGGTGACCGACTTCTGCTTCACCAACCGCACGTCATGACGGACGCGGATGCGGCATTGCTTTTCCTTCTTTTCATAGGATTCGCAGACCAGGCGCTCGCCATCGCGCTCACGATCACGGTCACGCCCGGGCCAACGGCCTCTTCCACGCTCTTCGGCGACGAATTCGGCGCGGCAGCCGTCGGTGACCCACAGCATCCCGCGGCGCTGCCCCCAGTTGTCGTCTTCCACGCATCGCGTCACCGACAGCTGCCGCGCCAGTCGCGCGCGTCCTTCGAACGGGCACTGCTGGGTCTTGTTGAAGTGTGATTCGCAGGTCGTGCGCGGTGACGATTCGCTGTCGTAATCCTGGGCCGAGACGGTAGTTGCGGCCAGCAGCAGGGCAAGCGCAGAACCGCCCAGGGGCAGTAGCAGGCGAAGGCTCATTGAAAAACCTCGGGTTGGGAATGGGACGCAAGAATGGCGCACGTGCGGCGCTCTGCGACGACCGGGGGCTGCGCTGGCTCAGGACGGATTTATAAGTGTCCGGCGGCGCATGCAGGGCGTTACATCCCGTATCATCCCCGGCACATCCGATTGCATCGGTTTACAGTTTTTTACACGTTCCAGCGCTTTCGGATGCGGCCTTCGGGCCTCGCCTGTGGCTGCTGGCGCGGGTGCGGACAAGGATGTGCGGACCACGACGACCACAGGGGGTTGCGTTGATCAGCAGTATCGTCATTCATCGCTCGGCCGGCGCAAGCGCGGTCGAAGTGCAGGTCCTGGACACGACGTTCAAGGGCAAGCGTGTTTTTGTTGCCTGGGGCCTGCGTGGCCTGGAATTGACCCGCGAAGCCGAGCCGGAAGATACGGCAGCGGCTCGTCATGCCTTGCGGCTGGTTTCGCGCCAGGCCGACGGGCCGCGCAGCAGCGAGATTTTCATCGCCAGCCAATCGGGCGTGGCGATCAGCGTCTACCGGATGCTGACCGAAGCCCGCAGCGGCGACGCAGTGTTCTTCCTGTGCGATTCGCCACCGGTGGTGGAATGGCTGGTCACTTCGCTGGAAGTGCAGTCCGAACCGACCGCGTGACCGGGTGCACGGCGATGTGCGTCATGCCAGCGCCGCTTCTACCGCTGCGCGCGCATGCAGGGTCGTGGTGTCGAACAGCGGCACCGGGCTGTCTTCGGCACGTACCAGCAGCATGATCTCGGTACAGCCCAGGATGATCGCTTCGGCACCGCGGGCAACCAGGCGTTCGATCACTTCGACGTACACCTGCCGTGATCGTTCGCTGACCACGCCGGCGATCAACTCCTGGTAGATGATCGCGTGCACATCACGGCGGTCGTCGGCCTCCGGAACCAGCACGTCCAGGCCGAAGCGTTCGCTCAGCCGGCCACGGTAGAAGTCCTCCTCCATGGTGAACGCCGTGCCGAGCAGGCCGACGCGCTGCAGACCGGCCTGCACGATCGCCGTGGCGGTCGGGTCGGCGATGTGCAGCAGGGGCAGCGGGCAGGCCGCCTCGATCTCACCAACGAGCTTGTGCATGGTGTTGGTGCAGATCAGCAGCAGTTCGGCGCCACCGGCCTGCAGCCGCTGGGCCGCATCGACCATCTCGTTGCCAAGCGCGTCCCAGTCACCATCATGCTGCAGCTGCTTGATGCGGGCGAAATCCAGCGACCACATCAGCAGCTGCGCCGAGTGCGCGCCGCCCAGCCGCGCGCGTACCTCTTCGTTGATGAGGCGGTAGTACTGCGCCGAGCTTTCCCAGCTCATGCCACCGATCAGGCCAAGCGTCTTCATGCGTCTCTCCGTGCCGGGGAGTGCCATTGCAGCACAACCGAGGTCGGGATGCTGCGTGCCGGCTTGGCCGGGGCGCACAATTGCAGATGGCCCCGTCGCAATCGCTGCCGACACGCCTGATCGGCGCGATAATGGGCCACGACAGGCAGAGGGCAGGGCGATGGGCGAATGCTGTGGCTGCGGCAAGACGCTGGATGTGGCGGCCATGCAGGCGCGCCACCGGCGTGTGCTGTGGATCGTGCTGCTGATCAACCTGGCCACCTTCCTGATGATGGTCGGCGCGTCGTGGTACAGCCACTCGTCCGCGCTGCTCTCCGGTGCGCTGGACAACCTGGGTGACGCCGCCACCTACCTGCTGAGCCTGCTGGTGGTGGGTGCCGGCGTGGCAGCCAAGGCGCGGGTTGCGCTGTTCAAGGGCGTGCTGATCCTGGCGGCAGCGGTGGCAGTGGCGGTACAGATCGGATGGCGGCTGGCGCATCCGCAGGTTCCCCTGTTCGAAAGCATGGGCCTGGCCGCGCTGCTGAACCTGGCCGCGAACGGTTTCTGCCTGTGGCTGCTGACGCCGTATCGCAATGACGACGTGAACCTGGCATCGGCCTGGGAATGCGCGCGCAACGACATCTTCGAGGGCGTTTCGGTGGTGCTGGCCGCGGGTCTGGTGGCGCTGTTCGGTGCCGGTTGGCCGGACCTGCTGGTCGCGGTCGCGCTGCTGGTCGTGTTCCTGCGCTCGGCGCTGCGGGTGCTGCGCATCGCGATGGCCGAACTGCGCGCGTCGCGTGTTGCCAGCGGCTGAGCCGCAGCCGCTGTAACCGTCGAATCGACCCTGGACTGTGCATGGTGGTGACAGCCGCTGCGCACTATCCTTGCAGGGATTATTCCGGTGGACGAAGTGATGGCCCTGCATACCTGGTGGTGGTTCCTGGCGACAGTGTTCGTGCTGTGCGGCACGCCCGGTCCGAACATGCTGCACATCCTGGGGCGCAGCGTCGGCCTGGGCTTCCGTCGCAGCGTGCCCGCCATGGCCGGCTGCCTGCTGGCGATGCTGCTGGTGCTTGCGGCGTCTGCGGCCGGTCTGAGCGCGGTGTTGCGCTCGTCGCCGATGCTGTTCGATGTGCTGCGCTATCTGGGTGTGGCCTACCTCGCCTGGTTGGGCATCAAGGCCTGGCGGGACAGCTACCGGCAGGCGCCGGTGGCGACAGACGTCGATGCAGCGCTGGCGCCGGTGCATGGTGCCTGGGCAGTGTTCCGTGGTGGTCTGCTGGTGGGGCTGAGCAATCCCAAGCTGCTGCTGTTCGCCGCGGCGTTCCTGCCGCAGTTCGTCGACCCCGCGCGTGGCCAGGCCGTGCAGTACACGGTGCTGGTGGCCACCTTCGCCACCTGCGAACTGTTCTGGTACGTGATGTATGCCGCAGGCGGACATGGGCTGCGCCGTTGGCTGGCAAAGCCCTTTGCACAACGCTGGTTCGAACGCGTGGTCGGCAGCGTATTCCTCGCTTTCGCAGTGGCGCTGCTGCGCTTCCGGCCGCGTTGAGCCGCATCGTTTCACGCCGCGCCTGCGACCTGTTCACGCGTGTGGCATCGCAGCCTGCCTAACCTGATCGCACCTTCAGTATTCCCGTCAGGGAGAGGATCGACATGATCAAGTGGGCCATCATTTTCGCCATCATCGGCCTGATCGCCGGTGCGCTGGGTTTCGGCGGTATTGCCGGCGCCGCGGTGGGTATCGCCAAGTTCCTGTTCTGGGCCGGCATCATCATTGCCGTCGTACTTTTCGTGCTTGGCATGACCGTCGCCAAGAAGGTCGCCTAGCGCCGCAGTTGCAGTTCGTGCAGCGGCGCGCTCAATGCGCGCTGCTGTGCGAGAACAGGTTGATGACCAGTACGCCGGCACAGATCAGGCCGATGCCGATCAGTGCCGGTGCATCCAGGCGCTGCTTGAACACCAGCAGGCCGATCAGCGAGATCAGCACGATGCCGACGCCGGACCAGATGGCATAGGCGATGCCGGTGGGGATCGACTTCATCGTCAGCGACAGCAGGTAGAAGCACACACCGTAACCGGCGAGCGCGCCCAGCGTGGGACCGAGGCGGGTCATGCCTTCGGATGCCTTGAGCAGGGAGGTGGCTATCACTTCCAGCACGATCGCGCCGGCCAGGTAGAAATAGGGGTTCATCGCAGTCTCCCGCTCATGCCGGTTCGCACAGCTTCAGTGCCTCCATGGCCATGGCCTGGGCGTTCTGGCGTTCGTTTTCGTCCAGGGGCCGCCCATAGGCGGTGGCCCAGTAACCATCGGCAACGCAACGCGCGGCGTACAGGCGCGGATCGCAGGCTTCATCCGGAAACTCGGCCAGCATGCCGCGCAGCCACGTGCGCCAGTAGACCAGCAGCGCCGGCTCCAGCATGTTGCCCATGGTGAGCCCGATGTCGTTGACCTGTTCCTGCTGCAGCAGATGTTCGAAATTGACCTGCACATAGGCACGGCTGAAGCCGCCATGGCGGGACGGGGACTGCCGCAGCACCTCGCGCACTCTGTCCTCGAAGTCGGCGATGAGCGAGGTCAGCGTCGCCTCGACCAGGTCCTGCTTGCTGCTGAAATGATGGAACAGCGCGCCCTTGCTGACACCGGCCGCGTCGGCGACGTCCTGCACGGTGAGGGCCGCCAGCCCATTCTGGCCGATGGTATGGGCGGTCGCGTGCAGCAGCGCCTGGCGCACGCTGTCGGGCGCCTTGCGGCGGGAGCGGGGAGGGGATTCTGGCATGGGGGACGAAACCGACTGGACGGTATGATTGTAGCGCGGGGGCGATGCCCCCGACGCGCACGATCAGTTCAGCAGTTCACTGCAGATAGAACGCGATGCCGGTACCCAGCTGCAGGTCCGGACTGTTGCGATTGAGGCCGAGATCGAAAGAGGCGTCCAATTGCACGTTCGGTCGCAGCATCCAGGTCAGGCCTGCGCCGGCGATGGCCTGGTCGGGCTGCTGCCTGGCGTGGGTAAAGCCGGCTTCGAGATAGGTGCCAAGTCGCTCGGTCACACTCAGCGAGAGGCTGGGCGACCAGGTCGTGCTGCGCTGGCCCGCGCCGCGCTGGTGGCTGCCATACAGCGCGCCGCTCCAGCGGTCGTTGAAGGTGTGCTCGACGCTGGCGGCCAGCGCGTACTGGCGGCCATCGCTGAAAGCGGCATCGCCACGTGCGATCACACCGCTGGCCAGCAGCGCCCAGGCCGTGCGCTCGGTACTGCCGGGACCTGCCCATTTCACTCCGACGGTGCTGTCGCCGGCGCCGCGCTGCTGCGTGCGTGGCATGTCAGGGCCACGTTCGCGCTGGCGCTGCCACGGCGTGGACGCCAGCTGCAGTTCCCAGCCCGGTGCCAGCCCGGTGCGCAGCAGCAGGTCACTGGAAAGCGACGTCGTCCGCAGACCGTCGCGATCACGATCACGTTGATAGCTGGGCAGGCCCACTTCGACGGCGAGGCCGCCACGCGGCACCGTGTCAGTGCCGAAGCCGATGCCGGGACGGTCGAAGCTGGGAGGTTCTGCGGCCAGCACCGGGGTGCTGGCCAGCGACAGGACGATCAACAGGGGGTGGCGCATGCGGGCTCCGTCTCGCAGGGATGCTTCAGCATGCGCGGCGATGCCGTGCGCGCAGCGTGAGCCGCGCCGCTCAGTCGCTGATGCGGGCGAAGCGTGCCTGCGGGCCGTGCTCGCCGGGCACCTGTTCAATGAACATCGGATAGGGACGCACCCACAGGCCGCCTTCGCCGTACAGGGCGCGATAGAGCACCATCGGCTGCAGCGTTTCACTGCTGCGGACGATGTCGATCACCTCGTACTCGCCACCTTTGAAGTGGCGGTAGCGGCCGGGCGCCAGCGCCGGCAGCGGGGACAGATCGGTCATTGGCGGCATCCGTTACTTGCGCGCCGGCGACGCCGGGGTGGCGCAGTAAGCGTTGATGGCTTCGGCGGTGTTGGCCAAGCCCTGCGCTTGCGCCAGTTCCCACGGGCGCTCGCAGCGCTGGCTGTGCTCGCACCACTGATAGCCGGCCGAACCGATGCATCCGTGCGCATCGCGGTCGCCACCGACCACGGGTGTGGCGGCGTCATGGGTGACCGGTTTTTCCGGGCTGGCACAGGCGGCCAGGGCCAGCAGCGGGATCAGGAACAGGACTTTCATGGGTGCGGCTCCGTGCCGAAAACCGACAGTTTGTTCGGTCCCCGCAGCAGCGGCAAGCATCGCTGGCGAATCCTCAGCTCAGCGAAGCGCGGACCAGTTCCTCGATCAGTATCACGTAGCTGGCGGCGAAATAGAACTTCAGCAGCGTTGAACGCTGGAGTGGAAGCGAGGTGCGCATGTGGAAGGGGCCCCTGTTGATGACGATAGTGTGAAGCGCGGCTGACTCCGTGACAAGGGTCACGGAATGAGTTCCCTAAATGGCCTCAGGGATGTGATGGAGGGCGCTTTCTGAGGGGCTGGTAGGGAGTTTTCGGATAAATCCGATAGGTCTTCCCCGGGGTGCTGGCTAGGCTGGTCGGGCATCGGAGATCGGCCTTACGCCGGTCCCGGATTTCCCAGAAACGCAGGAGCCCACCATGGTCATCACTGTCCAATGCAACGCCCAGCGCTGGTCCGTGCTGGATCCGCAGGCACGCTCGACCGAAGTGTTCAGTAGCGGTGCGGCTGCCTTCGACGCCGCTGTCTCGCGGGCCAGCGAACACCATCGCCGTACCGGTCATCACAGCATCGTGCGTGTTGAAGCGCTTGGCACCGCGGTCGACGCGCTGCACTTCGGCCGCTGAGCCGCCGCCGCCGCCGCCGCAGTCAGTTGCGGTTGGGTTGGTTGAATGGGGGAAAAACCGCCGTCGCAGCTCCCTCTGTGCGCCACGCCCGGAATCCCCGATGCTTGCCTCCACCGTATTCACCTGGAGACGAGGGATGGGCAAGGGACTCACTTGGCGCACCGTGGCGTGCACCCTGTTGCCGATGATGGCTGCCGCTGGCGGCGTGCAGGCGCAGAACTATGGCTACGATGATCGCTACGATGATCGTGGCGGCAATGGCATCGTGCGCTGCGAATCGATCAAGAACCGCAGCAACGAGTGCCGGCTGGAAGGGCGCGCGCGCATGATCCGTCAGCTGTCCGGCTCCCCCTGTGTGGAAGGTGAGACCTGGGGCCAGTCCCGTTACGGTGTCTGGGTTACCCAAGGATGCCGTGCCGAATTCGTCGGGGAATACCGGCGACCGGGCGGTGGCGGCGGTGGTTGGGGCGGCGGTGGTGGCAACGGCTGGGGCGGAAGCCAGTGGGGCGGCGGCGGCCAGGTGATTGCCTGCCATTCCAATGATCGGCGCCAGCAGTACTGCGATGCGCAGGTTCGTCGCGGCGTGCGTCTGGTGCGGCAGGAATCGCGCAGTGCCTGCATTGAAGGCGAGAGCTGGGGCTGGGACCGCCGTGGCATCTGGGTCAGCAACGGCTGCAGGGCCCAGTTCCAGGTGAACTGAGCGGCCGCCGCAATCGGCTCAAGATCAGAGAAATCTGATAGCGATCACACTTCTTTCCTCGTATTGTCGACCCCCGGGACGCTTGGAGCGTCCCGGTTCGCACTGGCCATCCGTCGCGCCTGGTGCGGTCATTCTCTCGTCGTCGATACGCTGTTCAAGGAGTGAGCAACGCATGTTGATCCGACTGCAATGTGAGCAGCGCCAATGGCGCGTGCTGCACCCGGACAAGCCGGAACCGATCGAGTTCCGCGATGGCGTCCGTGCCTTCGATTTCGCCGAAACCCTGGCCCGCCTGCACTTCACCGATACCGGCCAGCGCGCCTCGGTGCGGGTGGAGTCCAGCGGTGCTTTCGTCGAGGCGATCAGCTACGGCTAAGCGCGCCTCTTGCCGGCACGGTCCGCGTCATCCACGCATGGCGTGGATCTACTTTTACCCTGGTAGATCCACGCCATGCGTGGATAAGGGGCCTGGGGAGCCACGCATGCCGTGGCCCCATAAAACCCCGGCGGCGCTCAGCCCGCCGCGCTCAGTGGCGGATTGCCGGCGGCCAGTTGCGGCCAGCGCTTGAGCAGGGCCGCACGGATGCCGGCCGCATCGATGCCGGCCTCGGCCAGCAGGTCTTCGCGGCTGGCGTGATGCTGGAAGGCATCGGGCAGCCCCAGGTGCAGGATCGGGCGCAGCACGTCCTCGGCATTGAGCAGTTCGGCCACGGCCGAACCAGCGCCGCCCGCCACCACGTTGTCTTCGATCGTCACCAGTGCGTCGTGCTGGTTGGCCATGGTCAGCACCAGTTCGCGATCCAATGGCTTGATGAAACGCATGTTGACCACGCTCAGGCCCAGTTCGCGACCGACCTGTTCGGCAGCGGCAACAGTGCTGCCGAAGGCGAGCAGGGCGACACGGTTGCCCTGAAGGCGCAGCTCGCCCTTGCCGATCGGCAAGGTCGACAGATCGCTGCCGGCATCCACGCCGGTACCGCTGCCGCGCGGGTAGCGCACCGCCGCCGGGCCGGGGTGCTGCAGGCCGGTGCTGAGCATCTGCCGGCACTCGGCCTCGTTGGACGGGGCCATCACCACCATGTTCGGCACGCAGCGCAGGAAGCTGAGATCGAGGTTGCCGGCGTGGGTTGCACCATCCGGGCCGACGACGCCGGCGCGATCGATCGCGAACAGCACATCCAGGTCCTGGATGGCCACGTCGTGCACCAGCTGGTCGTACGCGCGCTGCAGGAAGGTGGAATAGATCGCCACCACCGGCTTGCCGCCCTGGGTGGCCATGCCTGCGGCCAGGGTCACCGCGTGCTGCTCTGCGATGGCCACGTCGAAGTAACGCTGCGGATATTCCCGGCTGAAGCGCACCAGCCCCGAGCCTTCGCGCATCGCCGGGGTGATGCCATACAGGCGCGGCTCGGCCGCGGCGGCGTCACACAGCCAGTCGCCAAACACATCGGTATAGGTCGGCTTCTTCGCGCCGGTCTTGGCCACCAGGCCCTTGTCCGGATCGAACGGGCCCACCGCGTGGTAACCGATCTGGTCACCTTCGGCCGGCTCGTAACCCTTGCCCTTGGTGGTCATGACATGCAGCAGTTTCGGGCCCTTGGAGGCACGCAGCGTCTTCAGCGCGGACAGCAGCGCCGGCAGGTCATGGCCGTCGATCGGGCCGGTGTAGTGGAAGCCCATTTCCTCGAACATCGTGGACGGCACGAACATGCCCTTCCAGTGTTCTTCCCAGCGCTTCACGAAACGGGCGGGGTTGTTCTTCTTGTCGCCGAGGATCTTCTTGCCGCCTTCGCGCAGCGCATTGAGCGTGCGGCTGCCGGTGGCGCGGCCGAGCATCTTGGTCAGCCCGCCGACCGCCTCGGAGATCGACATGTTGTTGTCGTTGAGGATCACCAGCAGGTTCGGTTCCGGTTCCATGCCGCCGGCGTGCATCAGCGCTTCGAACGCCATGCCGGCGGTCATCGCGCCGTCGCCGATCACGGCCACGACCTTGCGGTCGTCACCTTCGGTCTGGCGCGCGATGGCCATGCCCAGCGCTGCCGAGATCGAGGTCGAGGAGTGGCCGACACCGAAGGTGTCGTATTCGCTTTCTTCGCGCTTCGGGAACGGCGCGACGCCATCCTTCTGTTTGACGGTGTGGATCTCGTCGCGGCGACCGGTGAGGATCTTGTGCGGATACGTCTGGTGGCCGACGTCCCAGACCAGTTGGTCAACCGGGGTCTGGTACAGGTAGTGCAGGGCCACGGTGAGCTCGATCACGCCCAGGCCGGCGGCGAAGTGGCCGCCGCTTTTGCCAACCGATTCGATCAGGTAGGCACGCAGTTCATCGGCAACCGCCGTCAGTTCGGATTCGTCGAACGTGCGCAGGTCATCCGGTGTCTGGATGCGCGCGAGGCGGGGATAGCGGGCAGAGTCGATCATCATGTTCGCACTTGTTCTGAACGCCCATTTTCGCCCTCAAACGGGGGTGGGGCAAGCAAACGCCGCCGTCCGTGACAGGACGGTGAGGGTTGCAATTTCAGGTGTTCAGGTGCAGAGCTTGGAACGCTTGGGCAGCTGGGCCCTCAGGAACGCCATCTGGTCGGCCAGGATGTTGCGGTTGGACAGGATCAGGTGCTCGATCCAGCTCGGCCGGTAGGGCACCGCCAGCAGCGGCATGCCGGCCTGTTGCGGGGTGCGGTCGCTCTTGCGCGAATTGCAGTGGAAGCACGCGGTGACTACGTTTTCCCAGGTATCCAGGCCGCCTTTGGACAAGGGCATGACGTGGTCGCGGGTGAGGGTCGGGCGTCCGAACTGCTGACCGCAGTAAAGGCAGAGATGGGCATCGCGGGCGAACAGGGCCGGGTTGGTCAGGTTCGGTGTCGGGTCCAGCGCACGTGAGCGGGCATGGCCGCGCGCGGCGATGATCGGGTGCAGGTCCATCCCGCTCTGCATGCCACTGCGACGATTTGTCCCACCGTGGATGTGCAGGCAGGGGTCGCCGAGGGTCCAGGCGACGGCATCGCGGGCGTAGAGGCAGGCGGCGTCCTGCCAGGTGATCCAGTCCAGGACCCGCCCGTGACCATCAAGTGAGAGCAACCGGACCGTGCCGGGGCGATGCAGCGTCGTGGCGTTGGGCGATGCTTCGGCGCCCGGAGCAGAAAACGGAGCTCCGGCTTCGATCAGACCCAAGCGTGTAGTGTCTGTCTCCATCGGGAAAACAGCTTATACCTGAATGTTGACGATTTGTGTATCGCCCAGCGGGCGATACACAAATCGTCAACATTCAGGTCCGCGCATTCCACCTAATCCCCGCACCTGTCGGTGCGCCCCCTTTAACAAAAGGGGGCTTTTCTCCAGATGGATTTCGGTGGTTTCCATCCACGCGTGGCGTGGATCTACGTGTCGACCAAGGTCGACACCTACCAACAGCCGCGGGGAACTGTCAGGGGCGGGGCGGTGTGGGCTGGCAGGACCGTTGGCGCCATGGATGGCGCCATCGAGCCCCCAGGGATGGGTTTACGGCGTGTCCTGCCAGCCCACACCACCACGCCATCCCGCAGAGGCCAGCCGTTGCGGTTGCCGGCCAGCGGCCGGCACTACCGCGGGTGCCGGGCGCGTCCCGGCTCAGGCGCCGAAGCGTTCGTCGTCCATTGCCATCAGCGGTGCAGCACCTGCCTGGATGGCGGCGGCGTGGCCGAGGGTGCGCGGCAGCACGCGGGCGAAGTAGAAGCGCGCAGTCTCGCGCTTGCCCTGGGCGAATGCTGCGCCGTGTGCGCTGGCATCGGCGGCGGCAACGCTGCGCGCCCACCAGTAGGCCAGCACCACATAACCCGAGTAGAACAGGTAGTCGTAGCTGGCTGCGCCCAGTTCGTCCGGGTTGGCGGCCGAACGCTGCAGCACGTCCATCGTCAATTTGCCCCACTCGGCGGCCTTGGCGCGCAGCGGGCCGATGAACTCGGCCAGGCTTTCGTTGCCTTCATTGGCCTTGGCGAACGCTTCGATCTCGGCCAGCATCAGCTTCAGGCCAGCGCCCTGGCTGGACGCAGTCTTGCGGCCGATCAGGTCCAGCGCCTGGATGCCGGTGGTGCCTTCATACAGCGTGGTGATGCGGGCATCGCGGGCCAGCTGTTCCATGCCGTGCTCGCGGATGTAGCCGTGGCCACCGAAACACTGCAGGGCGTTGTAGGTGTTCTCGATCCCCCATTCGGTCTGGCAGGCCTTCGAGATCGGGGTCAGGAAGCTCACCAGGGTGTCGGCGCGCTCACGTTCGCCAGCATCTTCTGCATGGTGGGCGACGTCGATCAGGGTGGCGGCGTGCAGCGCCAGCAGGCGGCTGCCTTCCACCAGCGACTTGATGGTCAGCAGCATGCGGCGCACGTCCGGATGCACCAGGATCGGATCGGCCGGCTTCTCCGGAAACTTCGCGCCGCTGAGCGAACGCGACTGCAGGCGCTCACGGCTGTACTTCAGCGCATTCTGGTAGGCGCGCTCGGACAGACCGATGCCCTGCAGGCCCACACCCAGGCGAGCGGTGTTCATCATGGTGAACATCGCCTGCAGGCCCTTGTGCGGCTGGCCAACCAGGTAGCCTTGCGCGCCATCGAAGTTCATCACACAGGTGACCGAGCCCTTGATGCCCATCTTGTGCTCGATGGAGCCGCAGCGCAGCGCGTTGCGCTCGCCGACGTTGCCGTCGCGGTCGACCTTGAACTTCGGGGTGACGAACAGCGAGATGCCCTTGGCGCCCGGCGGGGCGTCGGGCAGCTTGGCCAGCACCAGATGCACGATGTTGCCGGTCAGGTCGTGTTCGCCGGCGGTGATGAAGATCTTGGTGCCGCTGATCGAATAGCTGCCATCGGCGTTCGGCTCGGCCTTGGTCTTCAGCAGGCCCAGGTCGGTGCCGCAATGCGGCTCGGTCAGGCACATGGTGCCGGTCCAGCGGCCTTCGATCAGCGGCTTCAGGAACGCCTCGTGCTGCCAGGCTTCGCCGTGCTGCTTCAGCGCTTCGATGGCGCCGTGCGACAGCAACGGGAAGTTGCCCCAGGCGAGGTTGGCGGCGTTGATCATTTCATTGAGCGGCACGCCCAGCGTGTGCGGCAGGCCCTGGCCGCCCAGTTCCGGCGACGCGGTCAGGCCGGTCCAGCCGCCGTCGACGAACTGATCGTAGGCCTGCTTGAAGCCGGGTGGGGTGGTCACTTCGCCGCTGGCCTGGTCGAGCACGCAGCCGATCTCGTCGCCCACGCTGTTGAGCGGGGCCAGCACGCTGGCGCTGAAGCGGCCGGCTTCTTCCAGCACGGCATCGACGACATCGGCGGTGGCGTCGGTGAAGCCCAGACGGGCGAACAGCGGCTCGACCTTCAGCACATCGTGCAGGCCGAAACGAAGGTCGGAAAGCGGGGCGGTGTAGCTGCTCATCGGTGCGTCTCGATTTGATCAGTAACAGGGGGAGCGGCGCGATGCGTCGCGGCGGAAAGCGGAGATCAGCGCAGCACGCCGGGCAGACCCGGGGCCTGGTTCAGCGTGCTGCGACTGCTGATATCGAAGGTGCGTTGCTTCTTTTCCTGCGGCGTGGCCGACACCGTGCCCTTCAGGCTGTAGGCGAGGGTACGGTTGCTGGCCAGTGCGTCGGCGATCACCAGGCGTGCGGCCGGGCTGGGCTTGAAGTTCACGTTGATGACATCGGCGGAAACGCCGCCGATGGAGATGCCTGGCTTGGCGGACAGGGGACCGGCCTCGGTGTCGCCGATGGTCAAGACCAGCGCGACATCGTCGAAGCTCATCGGCATCGAACTGTAGTTCTGCAGACGCAGGGCGACGGTCCAGTCGCCATTGGCCTGCACGGTCAACTGCTGCAGGCTCGCGGCCGGTTCCGAAACACGCTTGACGATGCCATCGCCGCAAGCGACCAGGGCCAGGGTGCACAGGACGATCAAGACGGTACGGAAGCGGTGGAGCATGGGCGCAGGTCCTCTGAAGGCGGTGCGTGGAATAAGCATACTACGGCGTATGGTGGAATGGGGTGCCTGCGGCGACCGGCCACAGAGGGTAGCGCGTGAAGATGCGCGCGAGGCGTGCGCGATGCCGGATTGAGGACGCAGCGTGCGCCGGTTGGGCGGCGGCTCGCCTCAGTCGGCGGGCGCGTCGCGGAGGGGCGCCATCATGCGCAGCGGTGCCAGGTCGTAGCCCATCGCTTCGGCCTTTGCCTTCAGCCGGTTGAACAGGGCGCGGTCCATCTCCGGCAGGCGCGCGAGGATCCACAGATACTTGCGGCCGGGCTCACCGACCATCGCCCACTGGTAGTCGGGATCCAGCGCGATCACCCAGTAGTCGGCCCAGACCAGCGGCACCCAGCTCAGCCAGTCGGGAACGAAGCGCACCTGCAGCTGGCCGGGCTGTCCGGCAACGGGCCGCGCCACGCCCTCGGCGACAATCCGCTCGCCATCGGCCTTGCGGCAGGCATTGGTGACGCTGATGCGGCCATCGCGGCGCAATCCGTAGTTGGCGGTGATCTCGCTCGCGCACTGCTTCTGGAACGACACCGGCAGATGGGCGATCTCGTGCCACTGACCGGCATAGCGATCAATGTCCAGTTCGCTGACGGCGCGCACGGGCTCGGCAGCGAGTGCCGGTGCGGCAAAAAGCAGCAGGCAGGCGAGCAGGGCAGGGCGCAGGTGCATGGGGCGGCTCCAAGCAGGACTCTGGAGCGTAGGGTGCACGGCACGCGGAGGTGTGAATGTTTCGTCAACCCGCGTGCCCGCGTCCGCGCACCATCCATGCGGCGTGAGCCACGGCGTGCGTTGACGGAAAAATCGCAGACAAAAAAAAGACCTGCATTTCTGCAGGTCTTCGAACATGGTGGCCGAGGACGGAATCGAACCGCCGACACGGGGATTTTCAATCCCCTGCTCTACCAACTGAGCTACTCGGCCATGTAGAAAAAAAAGACCCGCATTTCTGCAGGTCTTCGAAAGTGGTGGCCGAGGACGGAATCGAACCGCCGACACGGGGATTTTCAATCCCCTGCTCTACCAACTGAGCTACTCGGCCACTTGTTTCGTTGCAGCGATGTCGCTGCTGAGGACGCGCATATTACGGAGGTAGGACAAGTTCGGCAAGCGTTTTGGAAAAAAACCTTCACATTGGTGTCTGCGGCTGGCTTAAGGCCCTGCAAGTGGTTGATCCTGCGTTGAGCCGGCTCGACCGGAATTGTCGGACGCGGAAAACAGCGGCCCGCCGCTGACGTCAAAGCTGACGGGGCAAGCGATGCAGGGACGGAGTGGGGACGGCGCCGATGGAACGCTGTTTTCATGGCGCCCACGCGGGCAGGGCACGGCGTACTGTCGCGGTTCCCCTCCCCGACGCTGCCCGCAGCAGAGCCATTGGACATGTCCGATTCAACCACCCGCATCGTGCTTGCCTCGCGTCCGCAAGGTGCGCCGGTCGCCGCCAATTTCCGCCTCGAACAGGCGCCCCTTCCGGCGCTGGGCCCCGGCCAGGTGCTGTTGCGCAACCGCTACCTGTCGCTGGATCCGTACATGCGCGGACGCATGGATGATGGCCCGTCGTACGCACCGCCGGTGGCAGTGGATGCGGTGATGGAGGGCCAGACCGTGGCCGAAGTGCTGCAGTCGCAGGCGCCTGGCCTGGCGGTGGGCGACCTGGTGCTGGCCCCTGGCGGCTGGCAGACCCATGCCGTGGTCGCGGGTGATGCGATCAGCCGGCGCCTGGATCCGGCTCGGCTGCCGCTGAGCACGGCGTTGGGCGTGTACGGCATGCCGGGGTTCACCGCGTACTCCAGCCTGATCGAAATAGGCAAACTGCAACCCGGTGAGACCCTGGTGGTGGCCGCTGCCAGTGGGCCGGTCGGTGCCACCGTGGCCCAGCTGGCCAAGCTGCAGGGCGCGCGCGTGGTCGCCATCGCCGGTGGTGAGGCCAAGCGCACGTACCTGGAGACGTTGGGCGTGGACGTGGCGCTGGACCATCGCGCCTCCGATTTTGCAGCACAGCTGCGTGCTGCCGTACCGGATGGCATCGACGTGTATTTCGAGAACGTGGGTGGGCATGTGCTCGATGCCGTATTGCCGCTGCTCAATGATTTCGCGCGCATTCCGGTGTGCGGCACCATCGCCACCTACAACGCCCGCGGCGTCGCGCAGCCTGGACCGGATCGGCTGCCGGCGCTGTTCAGCCAGATCCTGCGCCAGCGGCTGACCGTGCGTGGCTTCATCGTCCATGACTTCAAGCATCTGTGGCCGGATTTCGAGCGTGACATGCCGCAGTGGCTGCGCGATGGACGCATCCAGTACCGCGAAGACGTCGTGCAGGGTCTGCAGAATGCGCCGGAAGCCTTCTTTGGCCTGCTGCAGGGGCGCAACTTCGGCAAGCTGGTGGTGAAGCTGGATTGAGCGATTGCTTCGTCGAAGGCACCGGAAGAGGTCCGGTGCCTTCTTTCTTCGACGCGAGCCGTTCGTTGGCTTACGGGGCGAAACGCAGCTGATTGGCGTCGCGGATCTGGAGGCGGTGCCGTGTACAGGAGGGCGCCGGTGCTGCAGCAGCGTGGTGGCTGCACATGCTGTTCGCAGGCAGTCGACCATCGCATCACGTCGGCGTCGCTAGTTTCGTCTACGTCACGCTGGCCCGTTGCTGGCGTTGTGGGAGCGATTCATGACCGAACATGACAAGAAGCCCTCGAACGCACACGAAGGCGTGCAGGAGAGTCGCCAGGACCGGCAGCAGGATGAAGTGGCCAAGCAGCGTCCCGGTCAGCAGGACCAGAAGGTGCGCGATGCGCATTCGCGTGCACCGGTGCGCAAGGACGGCGGGCAGGAGCCCGCCTGAGCGGACGTCAAGTTGACACCGCGTTGGCGATGACCGCTCAGAACGCCGTTGGGGTGATCTGGTACGTACCATCCCGGGTAAAGCCCAAGCGAAGCTTGAGGGTGCCACCGGCAACGATGTCAAAGCTCGCTTCCCGCAGGTGCGCGGTCCTGCTGACCACGCCACATACGCCGGTGCCTGCCGGGCCGGAACCGAAGATGTGGCTGCCGGAGGGAACATGCAGCGTCATCGTCTGACCATTGTCCACATGAGCCACGACCTTGCCATCGACATAGAAGGCGACGGGGCACTTTGATCCTGACAGGCCGATGTCACGGGTAACGACCACGGCGCCGGTGCGCGCATCCGGCTGGTTGTAGGCGAAGATCTGATTAGCCGGAACAGGCTTGGCCGCGTCCGCCGAGATGGGGCGGGTGGCCGAGCATCCAGCAAGCAGCAGCGAAACAACAACAGTCGCAATGATTCCCTTCATGGAGTTCTCCGCAGTGATGGTTGACGGCGTGATCGCCCTCTTCATCATTATTCGGCGTCCCTCGCAAAACAGAAAGCCCCGGCAGTGCCAGGGCTTTCTGTACTTTCATATGGTGGAGCCAAGGAGGATCGAACTCCTGACCTCGTCATTGCGAACGACGCGCTCTCCCAGCTGAGCTATGGCCCCATGGGGTGGTGTTGCATCTCGTGGGCAGCGGAGCTGACGCCACGTGACGGCCCTAGCATAGCGCTGGCCGGTGCCGGCTGCAAAGGGGCGGGCCGGACACAGCGGCGCAGGTGATCTGCGCCGCTGCAGGCCGGGCTCAGGGCAGCAAGGCCGCCGCGCGCTGGATCGCGATGTCGGTCGCAGCCGACACGCCATGCAGATGGATGCAGGCGTGGATCATCCCCGGCAGGCGCTCCAGCGTGCAGTCCACACCTGCGTCCCGCAGGTGCGCGGCGTATTGTTCAGCTTCATCGCGCAGCGGATCGAACTCACAGCTCAGCACCGTGGCCGTTGGCAGCCCGCGCAGATCTGGGGCGTGCAGGGGCGATGCAAGCGCCTGTAGGCGGTCACCGTCGCCGAGGTAAGCCTGCCAGCAGCGCTGCATCAGTTCAGCGCTGAGGTAGTAGCCGTCGGCGAACTCGCGGTAGGTGCTGCTGGTCATGGTGGCATCCAATGCCGGGTACAGCAGCAGCTGATGCGATGGCAGCGGCAGCCCCTGATCGCGCAGCAGCAGGCAGCACGCGGCGGCGAGATTGCCGCCAGCGCTGTCACCACCGATGACCAGGCGCGCTGGATCAAGACCCAGGTCTGCGGCATTGGCCTGCAGCCACAGCCAGGCGTCGGCGACGTCGTGCAGCGGCGTCGGGAACGGATGCTCCGGCGCCAGGCGATAACCGACGGCCGCGATGACATGGCCGCTGGCATTGGCCAAGGCCCGGCAGGGGCCGTCATAGACCGCCAGCGAGCACTGGAACCAACCACCGCCGTGGGCGAACAACAGGGCAGGGCGCGGGTCCGTGCTGATGGCTGCGGGCGTGTACAGGCGTACGACCAGCGCATGGCCGTCGCGCGCGCTGATGACGTGCTCCACGACATGCGATACCGCCTCGGCGGCACCCTGCAGCGTGGGCAACGCCTGCTCGCTGAGTGCGCGCAGTTCCAGCAGATCGTCTGGCAGCGGTTGCGCCGCCACCGCATCGACGAACGACTGCAGCGCAGGTTCAAGCGGCATGACCAGCCTCCTGCAGGAACGGCAGCAGCTGGGCGAGGAACGCCTGCGGTGCTTCTTCCATGATGAAGTGGCCGCAGCCCGGAACGACGCTGCCGCGCAGGTCATCGGCATGCGGTTGCAGGGTCAGCATCGGGGCGTTACCGGTGGCATGCTCGGCGCCGATGGCCAGCACCGGCATGGTCAAGCGGCGTTGTGCGCGGACCTGGTTCTGGCGGATCGTTTCCGGAATCGCGCGGTACCAGGCAAACCCTGCACGCAACGCGCCGGGCCGGCTGTAGGCAGCGATATAGGTTTCGCTGGCTACCGCATCGCGCCGGTACGACCAGCGGTCGAACATGAAGTCCAGGTAGGCGCGTTCGCGACCGCTGATGAGGGCCTCGGGCAGATCGGCCACCTGGTTGAACATGAAGTGCCACAGGAAGATGTTGTCGGCCGGTGCGGCGAAAATGCCCGGCTCAGGTGCCAGCCCGGGAATCACCGCTTCGGTCACGGCCAGGCGCTGTATCGCCTGCGGCTGGTCGCTGGCCAGCGCATAGGCGATCCACATGCCGATGTCATGGCCGACCACCTGGTAGCGCTCGTGGCCGAGGGCCTGCATGGTCTGGTGCAGTACCGCGGCGGCACTACCGGTGTCGTAGCCATGCGCGGGCCGATCGGATTCGCCGATGCCGGGCGGGTCGACCGCGATCGCTTCGAAGCCGGCCTCGGCCAGCGCGTGCAGCACGTGGCGCCAGGCGTACCAGGTCTGCGGCCAGCCCGGGATCAACAGCACCGGTTGCCCGCTGCCGGCGGATACGCAATGCACGCGCTGGCCGTCGATGCGCAGGTAGTGGTGGCGCAGGGTGTCGTCGCTGGGGGTACCAGCGGTGGGGATGTTCGTCATGGGAATGTTCCTGTGGGGGCTCAGGCGATGCCGAGCATGTTCTGCATCTGGGCGCTGCTGATCGGCGCGCCGGCGAAGTCGTCGAAGATCTTGTCGGTGACCGGGATGATGTGATCGCGGATGAAGGCGGCACCTTCGCGCGCGCCGGCTTCCTGGTCCTTCAGGCAGCACTCCCACTCCAATGTTGCCCAGCCGGCGTAGTCGTACTGCGCCATCTTGGAGAAGATCGACTTGAAATCGACCTGGCCATCGCCCAGCGAACGGAAGCGGCCGGCGCGATCGGTCCAGTCGGCGTAGCCGCCGTAGATGCCCTGGCGGCCATTGGGACGGAACTCCGCGTCCTTGACATGGAACATGCGGATCAACGGATGGTAGATGTCCAGGAACTGCAGGTAATCCAGCTGCTGCAGCACGAAGTGGCTGGGATCGAACAGGATGCGGCAGCGCTCGTGCTGGCCCACACGCTCGAAGAAACGCTCGAAGCTGGTGCCATCGTGCAGGTCTTCGCTGGGATGGATTTCGTAGCAGAGGTTGATGCCGTTGTCCTCGCAGGTATCGAGGATCGGCCGCCAGCGGCGTGCCAGCTCATCGAACGCGGTATCGATCAGGCCTGGCGGACGCTGCGGGAACGGGAACAGGTAGGGCCAGGCGAACGAGCCGGAGAAGGTGCCCATGTCCTGCAGGCCGAGCCGGCGCGAGGCGCGGGCGGCCAGATGCAGCTGTTGCTGCGCCCATTCGCTGCGTGCCTGTGGATTGCCGCGCAGCGCCTCCGGGGCGAAGCCATCGCACAGTTCATCGTAGGCCGGATGCACGGCTACCAGCTGGCCCAGGATGTGGGTGGTCAGCTCGCTGACCTGCAGGCCGTGCTCGGCCAGGGTGCCACGCAGGTCATCGCAGTAGTCCTGGCTGTCGGCAGCGGTGGCCAGGTCGAACAGGCGCGCGTCCCATGCCGGAATCTGCAGGGCCTTGAAACCATGGCCGGCCGCCCAGGCGGCGATGCCGGACAGGCTGTCGAACGGCGCCTGGTCGCCAGCGAACTGCGCCAGATGCAGGCTGGGGCCTTTGAGGGTTTGCATGTGTTGCTCCAATTGTTTGTCGGTCGACAAAGAATAGGCGCGTACATCGGGATGGTCAACACCCGCGTTACACTGCGCGCCTCAGAACGGCAGGCAGGCAGATGGCAGGGCGACCGCGCGAATTCGACAGGGACCAGGCATTGCGCAAGGCGATGCTGTTGTTCTGGCAGCATGGCTATGAGGGCACCTCGATGTCGGCCCTGGTTGAAGCGCTTGGCATTGCCTCGGCGCGCATCTACGCCGCGTTCGGCAGCAAGGAGCAGCTGTTCCGCGAAGCGGTGGCGCTGTACGAGGAAGGCGAGGGCGGCTTCGCGCCGCGCGCGCTGGAGCAGGCGTCACTGCGCGATGCGATCGGCAGCATGCTGCGTGATGCCGTGCTGACCTACACCCGCCGCGGTCGTCCGCATGGCTGCCTGGTGGTGTCCTCGGCCAGCAGCGTGTCACCAGATGGCGAGGGCGTACGCGACTGGCTGGCCAGCCATCGTCGCCAGCGCACCGCGGCGATCATCGCGCGGCTGCAGCAGGCGCAGACGGCCGGCGAGTTGGCGGCCGATCTGTCCGTGCAGGCCCTGGGCGATCATTTCGCCACGGTGCTGCATGGCATCTCGGTGCAGGCGCGTGACGGCGTCAGCCGTGAGCGCCTGCTGGCGATGGTCGAGGTTGCGCTGGCGCCGTTGCCGTGAGATCCGGGGTCAGATCCGTTTCCCCTTGGGAAACGGATCTGACCCCAGGCAGTGCTGGCTGACTGTGCCGAAACCGCTTGTTTCACCGGGTTCGGGTGCCGCGCAACGAAATTGTAACAATTTGGAGGATAATGACCGCTTGCGCAGTTTTTCCTCCTATTTGCCGCCCGGTCAGCGCAGGCCGCACGGACGCCTCCTCAGAGCTTTCGATGCCTTCCCATTCCGATTCCCGCCGTTCGTCGGGCATGTCGTCCTCCCTCGTTTCCTTCCGTCGCCATCCGCTGGCCCTGGCCTGTGCAGGCCTGGCGCTGGCTGCCAGCTTCGGTGCTGCCGCGCAGGACAGTGCGCCGACCCCGACCGGGCTGGACACCATCACCGTGACCGCCGAGCACCGCGAGCAGAACCTGCAGGAAGTGCCGGTGTCGGTAGGCGTGGTGCAGGGCGAGCGCATGCGCGACTTCACCGCCGGCGGCGACGACACCCTGCTGGCGCTGTCGGGCCGCGTGCCGAGCCTGTATGCGGAAACCACCACCGGCCGCATCTTCCCGCGCTTCTACATCCGCGGCCTGGGCAACATCGATTTCTACCTGGGTGCCTCGCAGCCGGTCTCGATCATCCAGGACGACGTCGTGCTGGAACACGTGGTGCTGAAGTCCAACCCGGTCTATGACGTGGACCAGGTGGAAGTGCTGCGCGGTCCGCAGGGCTCGCTGTTCGGCCGCAATACCACCGCCGGCATCGTCAAGTTCGACACCCTCAAGCCGACCCAGGACTACAGCGGCCGCGTCAGCGCCAGCTACGCCTCCTACAACAGCGTGTCGATCGACGGTGGCTTCGGCGGACCGATCAACGACATCGCCTCGTTCCGTGTGTCGGCCCTGTACCAGCACCGCGATGATTACGTCGACAACACCTACACCGGCCCCAGCGCCGACGGCACGGTCAGCCCGAAGAAGAACGCCATGGGCGGCTTCGACGACCGCAACGTGCGTGCGCAGCTGCTGCTGACCCCGAGCGACCAGTTCTCGATCCTTGCTTCGGCCCACGCCCGCGACTACGAAGGCACCTCGACCCTGTTCCTGCGCAACGCGCTGACCAAGGGCTCGAACAAGACCGACGTGCCGCGTGACCAGGTCGCCTACGACGAGGCCGACAACAACCCGCAGGCGTACAAGACCTACGGCGGTTCGGTGAAGGCGCGTTATGACTTCGGCGCGATCGACTTCACCTCGATCACCGCTTACGAAACCACCTCCGGCTACAGCCGCGGTGACACCGACGGCGGCGCTGCGGTCAACTTCCCGGTCAATGGCGTGCCGAACGGCTATGGCCAGTCGATGGGCCAGATCCGCGATCTTGACCAGTGGACCCAGGAATTCCGCCTGGCCAGCCACGATGACAGCGCCCTGCAGTGGCAGGCCGGCGCGTTCTACTTCAACGGCAGCGACACCACCGACTTCTACCAGCGCGCCTGGTTCCTGAAGGGCGCGGCGCGCAACCCGAACAACTGGGTGCGCCTGCGCAACAAGAACACTTCGTGGGCCGGTTTCGGTCAGCTCAGCTACGCCTTCACGGACAAGTTCACCGTCACCGCCGGCCTGCGCCAGACGCGCGATGAGAAGCACACCCGTCTGTTGAAGACCGCCGACACCGCCGCTGGCGCAGTCACCTACAAGGGCCGCACCGACGTCAAGATGACCGACACCACCCCGAGCTGGGATCTGAGCGCGATGTATCAGATCACCCCGGACGTGAGCGTCTATGCGAAGGTCGCGCGCGGCTTCCGCGGCCCGACCATCCAGGGCCGTTCGGCAGTGTTCAACGCTGACTTCACCACCGCCGATTCGGAGACGATCCTGTCCTGGGAAGCCGGCGTGAAGAGCAGCCTGTGGGACAACCGCCTGCGTTTGAATGCCACCGCGTTCACCTACACCGTCAACGACATCCAGCTCAACGGCAACGATTCGGACGGCAACGGCGTGCTGTTCAACGCCGACAAGGCCAAGGCCTACGGCTTCGAAGCGGACATGGAGCTGCGCCCGATCCCGAACCTGACCTTGAGCGCCGGCCTGAGCCTGCTGCACAGCGAGATCAAGGACAAGCGCGTGTATGCGCAGGTCTGCGCACTGAACGGCAAGGTGGTGTGCACCGTCGATGACCCGACGATCAAGGTCGGTGCCAACACCTTCGCCCAGATCGATGGCAATCCGCTGCCGAACGCGCCGAAGTACAACATCAACCTGGCCGCGCGTTATGACTTCCCGCTCAGCGATGCGGGCACGATGTTCGTGTCCACCGACTGGAACAAGCAGGGCTACACCAGCTTCGTGCTGTATGACAGCCAGGAGTTCAATTCGAAGGGTGACTTCGAAGGCGGCCTGAAGATCGGCTACTCGGGCAACTACGGCGCGTATGAAGTGTCGCTGTTCGCGCGCAACATCACCAACGAGAAGAACCTCAAGGGTGTGATCGAGAACTACATGGCGGCGGTCTACAACGAACCGCGCACCGTGGGTGTGTCGCTGAACATGAACTGGTAAGCCGCATCGGTCGGTACCGCACGCGGTACCGACACCTTTGCACTACCCTCCAGACGCCCTGCCTGTGCAGGGCGTTTGCCGTTGTGGGAACTGACACGCGGAATCGACGCCCCGCAGGTGCAGGGCGTGGTAGCGGGTCTACTTGGCGGCAGGCGTGACAGCAGGGGCCAGTTCGGCGAACAGGCTGCCGAGCACACCCATGGTGGCCGTGTCGGCGCCCATGTCCTCGGCGGCGTTGGCAATGGCGATCACGCCACTGTTCTGTGCGGGGAACAGCACCACCCACGCCAGCCAGTTGCCATCGGAGCCACCGTGCACCAGCACCGGGCCCTGGCGGCCGGCGATCGACGGCTGCACGCCCCAGTCCAGACCCGAGGGGCTGCCCGGTTGCGCGCTCTGCATCAGCGTGTAGGACGCCGGCGTCAACAGCGTGCCCTTGCCGTGGCTGCCGGCGAGCTGGTCGATGGCGAGCAGTGCCAGGTCCTGCAGGCGCATGTGCAGGTTGCCGGCAGCGGTGTAGATCGGCGGTACGCCATCATCGGCTTTCTGCGGCGCGCGGGTAACGGGCTTGCCGCCGCGGTGGCCCAACGGCTGCCCTGCCGTGGTCGGCCCGAAGCCGGCACCGGTCATCTTCAGTGGCTGGAACACTTCGCGTTGGATCAGTGTTTCCACGTCCTTGCCGGTGGCGCGCTCGGCGATCACGGCTGCGATCAGGAAGCCGCTGTTGCTGTAGGCGAATTCCGTTCCCGGCGGGTGGACCGGCGCCTCTGACAGCGCGGCCTTGATATAGGCTTCGCGCTGCACCGGCAGGGCACGCGTGTCGGTGAAGAACGCATCCAATGCGGCGCCATCGGTGAGGTTCTCCGGCAGGCCCGCGCGGTGCGACAGCAGCTGCACTAGCGTGACGTTGCGGTAGGCCGGCTGCATCTGTGCCGCGAGGTCGGGCAGCATCGTCGATAGTGGCGCATCCCACTTCAGCACGCCCTGTTCGACCAGGCGCGCGATCATCGCCACGGTGATTGGTTTACCGGTCGAGCCGATCATCCAGGCATCACCGGTGCTGACGGCCACCTTCTCATCATTGCGGCGCACGCCGCTGACAGCCTGTTCGGCGATCTTGCCGTCACGGATCACCAGTACTCCCATGGCCGGCGTCGTGGTGCCCTGCAACGCCTGTGCAATGCGTGCCTGCAGGTCATCGGCGGCGCTGGCACTGGCGGCAACGCACAGGAGTGAAACGCCCAGCCATCGGCGCAGGTGGCGCATGGGGCGAGAGGGGGAAGCTGCGGTCCGTTCGGAGATGATCGTGTGCATGGGAGTCCTTTGCGCAGCAGCGTGGGCAGGACCTACGCCGACGGCATCGGCCCTGCTGGGTGCGTCGTCCACCGGTGCCTTGATCAGGTATGCAGGGTGGCGTGCGATTCACTCTTGCATGCCGCCGACGCAGGCGTATGTGTCTGCAGTCATGTAGGTAAACGGCGCGTCGCGATCGCGTTGGCGCACGTACAGGATCGCGGCAGGGCTCGCCCTCAGGGAGCAATCAGCGCCGGATGGGTTTCGAGAGGCGGCAGCGCGACGTGTCGCGCGCTGCAGGCACGCGCCGCGAGATCTCATGGCAGTGCCAGGGTGTACCGTCGCCGCGCTGCGTGCGCGACGACGGCAGGATATTCAGGCGGCGGGCAACAGCGGTGCCAGCACCGGCTCCAGCTCCTGCTGGCGCCAACCGGCCAATGCGGCAGGCCACTGCCGATGCTCCAGATAGCTTTCCAGATGCTTGCGCGAGGCCAGTACGCCGTCGGCCAGACCGAGCTCGCGGCTGCGTTCGGCTACGGCATCCTGCAGCTTCTTCAGCAGCTGCTTGCTGGCATCGCTGGCCTGCATCGCCAATGGTGCATCGGCTTCGTCGGCCAACGGCGTATCCAGCGCCTCCCATACCGCAGCGGCAAGCTTGCGCGGCGCCTTCGGGAACTGTTCGAACAGCTTGCTCAAGGCAGCCGCGTCGGCTGGCGGCGTGCGTGCCAGGGTCGCGGCCAGCTCGTTGTCCAGGATCCAGCTGCGCGGACGGTCGCTGGCGCGCGCCTGCACGTCGCGCCAGCGCAGCAGGCGCAGCAGGCGGCGCTGTGCGGGCGCGTCCAGGAACTGTGCCGATCGCATGCCCAGGTGTGGCCAGCGGTCTTCGTCATTGGCGACGCTGGCCAGCAGGCGCTCGCCGTCGTCGTGCAGCCACTGCTGGCGCCCCAGCGATTCCAGCTTGGTGGAAATCGCGTCATGCATCGCGAACAGATGCTCGACGTCATCGGCGGCGTACTTCAGCTGTGAGTCCGACAGCGGCCTGCGCATCCAGTCAGAGCGGGTTTCGCCCTTTTCCAGTGCCACGCCGGTGATCTCCTGCACCAGCTTCTGGTAGCCCATGCCGGCACCGATACCGGCCAGAGCGGCGCCGATCTGGGTGTCGAACAATGGGCGCGGCAGTACGCCGCAGGTCCATTTGAACGCCACCAGGTCTTCGCTGGCGCTGTGCATCACCTTGGTGATGGATTCATCGGCCAGCCACGGCGCCAGCGCCTCGGGCATGCCGGGAATCAATGGGTCGATCAGCAGGATGTCCTCGCCGACGGCCATCTGCACCAGCGCCAGCTGCGGCCAGAAGGTGCGTTCACGGATGAATTCGGTATCCAGGCCGATGCGGGTCGGCCGTTGCTGGCGGTATGTGTCCAGCTCGGCGGGGGTGGTGATCCAGGTTGCCACAGGTCAGGGCCTACTACTCGTGTTTGCTCAGGCAGGGGAGAATAGCCTAACGTCGGTCCGCATCCGTGCCGAAGGAGGCTCTGCTTGCGTTTTCTGCTGTCGCCCGTGCTGTGTACCGCCTTGGCCGTAGGCCTGGCCGGTTGCACGCCGTCGCCCCCTGCGCAGACCTCTGGTGGCACCGCAGGCCAGCCGGCCGATCCCGCGCCAGAGGCCGATCCGGCGCCTGGTAGCGGGCAGGGCACGGTGACCATTGCCGGTGACGATGCGGCCGAGGACATCCAGCAGTGGACGCCGCCGCGGGTCGATCGCCAGGGACGTACGCTGGCACAGCTGCGCCGGGCGGCCGATCAGGCATTCGCGCGGGGGCATCTGTACGAAGATGGCGATGCGGCAGTTCCCCTGTGGCTTGCGGTGCAGGAAGAGGAACCTGACGACCGCCAAGCGCGCCTGGGCCTGCAACGTGCGAAGCAGCGCCTGCTGCAACAGGCCGATGCGTTGCTGCAGCAACCATTGCGGCAGCGTGAAGCGCTGGCCGAAGCTGGGCGCCAGGCGCTGGTACTGCTGACCCTGGCGCCGAAGGACGAGAAGGTGCGTGCGCTGCAGGGCCGGGTGGAGACTGCGCAGCGCGTGGTCGCCTACAACCGCGCGGGCGAAGACGATCTGCGTGCTGACCGGATAGGTGAAGAGGGAGATGGTGCCATCGGCAACTTCCGCGAGGCACTGGCGCTGGACCCGCATAACCGGCGGGCTCGGCAGGGCCTGGCAGCTGCGGAAAGCGGGCTGATCCGGCGTGCCGAGGATGCCGCGCGCATCCGCGATTTCGCCAGTGCCGGGGCGTGGTTGGCAGAGGCCAGCAAGGTCCGGAACTCGTCACCCACCATCGCCGACGCGTTCGAGCGCATCGAGCAGATTCGCGCATCGGCGCTGGTCCAGCTGCGCGATGGCGGCCTGCATGATCTGACCACCCCGCAGGGATTGAAGCCTGCGCGCGAGAAGCTGGCCGAAGCGTTGCGCATCGCCTTGCCGGGCGACGCGGTGGTGGCGCAGCTGCGCGAGCGCATCGAACTGGCCACCCATTACGGCAGCTTCCGGCCGGGGCAGGTGTTCAGCGACGCGCTGCGTGATGGCGGCCGTGGACCGCAGATGATCGTGGTGCCGCACGGTGGATTCCAGATGGGTGCCAGTGATACCGAGCCGGGCGCAACCGATGCGGAGCGACCGTCGCACTATGTGCGTTTCGAGCGCGGTTACGCGATGGCGATCACCGAGATCACCGTGGGTGATTTCGAGCGCTATGTGAAGGCGACCAATGCCCGTCCACGCGCGACCCGGCGTGGACACTCGGTGGTCTATGACGAGCGCAGCGGCAATTTCATCCGTCGCAGCGGCGTGGACTGGCGGTCCGACTATGACGGTGGGCGCGCACTGGGCAATTCGCCGGTGATGCACGTCAGCGTACGTGACGCGGAGAATTACGCCACCTGGCTGTCCGAGCAGACCGGCCGCAGCTACCGCCTGCCCAGCGAGGCCGAGTTCGAGTACGCGATGCGTGCCGGCAGCAGTGGCCGCTACCCTTGGGGCGATGCCGGGCTGCCGCCGGAAGGTAGTGGCAATTACACCGGCAGCAAGGACGTTTCACCGTCCGGCCGGCATTGGCACAACGCCTTCGTCGGCTATGGCGATGGGTGGTGGGGGCCGGCACCGGTCGCCAGTTTCCAGGCAAACGGCTTCGGGCTGCACGACATGGGTGGCAACCTGAGCGAGTGGGTGGCCGATTGCTGGCATGCCAGCTATCGGCGCGCTCCGGCCGATGGTGTGGCCTGGTTCAACCCTGGCTGTCGTTCACGGGTGATCCGCGGTGGCAACTGGGCCAATGCACCGGAGCAGACCCGGGCGGCCTGGCGGCAATCGCAGGATTCGGATACCACCAACGCGCGCATCGGCTTCCGTCTGGTCCGCGGGATCTGACGGACGCGCTCGCATCGGCGTCGGCTTCACCCGCTGCAGGCAGCGTCGCACTAAGATTGCGCCGTACCCGCCGACCGGCGGGGTCAGCCGGAAGACCTGCCGATGCGCAACGATCCTTTTTCCCGCTCGCCGCAGCAGCGGCGTGGTCTGTTCGGCAACATCCGCTGGTGGGTGCTGCTGCTGGCTGCCGGCTACGCGGCGTTCTACTGGTTCTCCAACCGTGCGGTCGACCCGTATACCGGCGAGAAGGTGCTGATCGACAGCAGCCTGGATGCCAGCCAGGAAAAGGCACTGGGCCTGCAGGCCTACCAGCAGATCCTGTCGCAGGAGCGCCCGCTCGGCCCGAACGAACAGGTCTCGCGGGACGTCCGGGCGATTGCCGAGCGATTGATTGCCAAGGTGGACGTGGTGGAAACCGCGCTGGCGCAGGAACACGGGTTGCAGCCGGCGCACTTCGCACGCGACTTCGAGTGGGAAGTGAATGTGATTCCGTCCGAACAGGCCAATGCGTTCTGCCTGCCCGGCGGCAAGATGGCCGTCTACACGGGGCTGATTCCGGTGGCGCGCACCCGCGATGCGATGGCAGTGGTGATGGGCCATGAAATCGCCCATGCGTTGCTGCGTCACGGTGCACAGCGCATGGCCCAGCAGAAGCTGACCCAGATCGGCCAGGTGGCCGGCGCCGCCAGCGGCATGGATGCGCAGCAGCAGCAGATGATGATGTCGGCGATGGGCTACGGTTATCTGTTGCCGTATGCGCGCAGCCACGAGACGCAGGCTGACGAAGTGGGCCTGATGCTGGCGGCGGCGGCGTGTTTCGACCCGCGCGAGGCGGTGCCGCTGTGGCAGCGCATGGGCCAGGCGGGCGGCGGTCAGTCGCCGCCGGAATTCTCTTCGACCCACCCCAATCCGGGTACCCGTATCCAGAACCTGCAGGCGTTGATGCCGAAGGCACTGGAGTACCGGCAGAAGTTCTGCGAGCAGGCCAGGTAAAGGGTGGTTCGGCAGGGCTGCGCCCTGCACCCGCCGAGGCTGGAGCAACAGCCGAAGCAACAGCAGCAGCGGGCTATCCGTGGGATGGCGGGGTGGGTCCGATTGCGGGAGACGCCGTGAACCCATCCATGGGGGCTTGGCCGCGGCATCCATGCCGCGGACACTCCCGCAACCGGACCCACCCCGCCTTCGACAGATTTCCGCGATCGGTTGGAATGGCTCTTGGGGTCAGATCCGTTCTCCGTAGGAAAACGGATCTGACCCCAGATTGATTTCGATATCTGAAAGAGATTCATCCACGCAAGGCATGGATGTGCCAACCGTCACCGACAAACTGTGGAAAGCGGGGCGGTGTCGGATTGCGGGGTGTCCGCGGCATGGATGCCGCGGCCAAGCCCCCATGGATGGGTTTACGGCGTCCCCGCAATCCGACACCGCCCCGCCAAGCCCACAGACAATCCAGAGCCGGCCGTTGCATTTGCCGTTGCTGTTGCTGTTGCCTTGGCTTGAAGCCTCTGCAGGTGCAGGGCGCAGCCCTGCCGAACAACCCCTATTTGACCGCAGTCACCTGGACGTCGATCACGCCGTCGCCGACGCGGGCCTGCAGTGCGTCACCCGGTTGCACCTGCTCGACCCGACGCACCAGCGCGCCATCGTCTGCACGGGTCACGATGCTGTAGCCACGCGCGACGGTCGCCAACGGACTGGCTGCTTCCAGCGAACGTGCAAGGCCACGCAGGCGCAGCGCATCACGTTGCAGCAGTCGCTGCAGCGCCGCTTGCGGGCGCCCGCCCAGTGCGGCAAGGCGACGTCGCAGCGCCTCCATCTGCCGTTGCGGATGGTGACCACGCAACACTGCAGCGGCGTGGCGCAGGCGGGCCGCGCGACGCTCCTGCTGCTGGTTGTGCGCCGCATGCAGTCGACGCCCGAGGTCCAGCTGGCGTCGGCGCAGCAGATCCAGCCGTGCCTGCGGGCTCTGTGCATTCAAACGCAGCAGGGCACGATCGGCGCGCTGCATGGCCTGCTGCAGGGCGTGGCGTTGCAGCTGCACCATGCGTGCCGCGTTGCGGCGCAGGCGCAGGGCCAGGTCGCGCTGATCGGGTACCAGCAGTTCTGCGGCCACCGATGGCGTCGGCGCGCGCAGGTCAGCGGCAAAATCGCTGAGACTGAAGTCGGTTTCGTGACCCACCGCCGAAACTACCGGCGTGCCGCTGGCGGCGATTGCACGGGCCAGGGCTTCATCGTTGAACGCCCACAGGTCTTCCAGGGAGCCACCGCCGCGGGTCAGCAGAATCACGTCGTAGCGGCCGCTGGCATCGGCGGCCTGCAGCAGGCGGGTGATCTGCGCGGCAGCGCTCGCGCCCTGCACCAGGGTTGGCAGCAGATCCACTTCCAGCAACGGGAAGCGGCGGCCGAGCACGCTCAGCACGTCGCGCACGGCGGCACCGGTAGGCGAGGTGATCACCGCCAGGCGCTGCACATGGGCCGGCATCGGCCGCTTGCGGGCCGGGTCGAACAGTCCCTCGGCCTCCAGCCGCGCCTTCAGTTCCTCGAACGCGCGACGCAGTGCGCCTTCGCCAGCTTCCTCCATGTGGTCCAGCACCATCTGGTACTCGCCACGGGCGTCGTACAGGGTCACCTTGCCACGCACCAGCACGCGCATACCCTCGCGCGGCACGAACTTCAGGTACTGCGCCTTCATCCTGAACATCGCAGCGCGCAACTGTGCACGCGCGTCCTTCAGGGTGAAGTACAGATGGCCGGATGCCGGGCGCGCCACGCTGCCCAGTTCGGCTTCCACCCAGATCGCAGGGAAGCTGCCTTCCAGCAGGTCGCGGGCAAGGGTATTGAGCTGGCTGGGGGTGAAGACGTCGTTGTTGCGTGGCTGCATGGTTACGGCGTGGGGCAGATGGAGCAGGGGCCTCAGGATCGCACGTCAGCGCAGGCCGTGCTGGCCCAGTGCCCATTGCACGTGTTCGCGGACCACGGGTGAAGCATCCTCGGCGCGTGTCTGCAGTGCCGACAGCGCCTCTGCCGTGGTCGACGCATTGCCCAGCGCTACGGCGATGTTGCGCAGCCAGCGCTCGTGGCCGCTGCGGCGGATCGGGCTGCCTTCGGTACGGCGCAGGAATTCATCTTCGTCCCACGCGAACAACTGGTCCAGGCGCGCGATGTCCAGGTTGTTGCGTGCGCGGAAGTCGGCCTCATCGGTGCGCTTGGCGAACTTGTTCCAGGGGCAGACCAGCTGGCAGTCGTCGCAGCCATAGATGCGGTTGCCGATCAGAGGTCGCATCTCCACTGGGATCGCACCGTCATGCTCGATGGTCAGGTAGGAAATGCAGCGGCGCGCATCCAGGCGCTGCGGGCCGGTGATGGCCTGGGTTGGGCAGACGTCGATGCAGCGGGTGCAGGTGCCGCAGTGGGCGCTGGCCGGCGTATCAATCGGCAGCGGGATATCGATGTAGATCTCGCCGATGAAGAACCACGAGCCGCCGTGGCGGTCGATCAGGCAGGTGTGCTTGCCGATCCAGCCCAGCCCGGCGTTGCGGGCCAGTGCGCGTTCCAGCACCGGCGCCGAGTCGACGAAGACGCGGTAGCCCAGCGGCGCCACCTCATCGTTGATCTGCGTGGCTAGTTTCTGCAGGCGGTTGCGCATCAGCTTGTGGTAATCGCGGCCGAGGGCGTAGCGCGCCACATAGGCGCGGCCCGGATCGGCCAATGTGGCCCAGGCCTCTGTGTCGTCCCGGTGGCTGTAGTCCATGCCCACCGAGATTACCCGCACCGTGCCGGGCAGCAGCTCTGCCGGGCGCGCGCGCAGGGTGCCGTGGCGGGCCATCCAGTCCATCGTGCCGTACAGGCCCTGGCCCAGCCAGTCGGCCAGGTGCGCCTCATCCTCGCCCAGTTCGATGCCGGCGATACCGCAGCGCTGGAAGCCATGCGCACGCGCGAGATCGCGGATGCGCTGTACGGCCAGGGCCGGATTGAGGGGGGCAGGGACGGGGGACATGTGCGCCAGTATAAAATCCCTGCATGGCCAACCTTGCCGATCTGTTCGATTCCCGTGCCGCACGCACACTCGATGCCCAGGCCTCCGCGCTGGCGGGCGATGGTGGCTGGGGCCTGATGGCCCAGGCGGGGCAGGCGGGCTGGCAGTGCCTGCTGCAGCACTGGCCACAGGCGCGCCGGATCGGCGTGGTCGTTGGCAGCGGCAACAATGGCGGCGATGGTTACGTGCTGGCCCGCCATGCGCTGCAGGCGGGGCTGCAGGTTCAGGTGGTCGCGCCGTCTGGCAGTCCGCCTTCCACGGCACTGGCCCAGCGCGCCGCGACGGATTTTAAGTCCGCTGGGGGAACCATCGCTGATTTCAACGGCGAACTGGCCCAGGCCGATGTATGGGTCGATGCCCTGTTCGGCCTCGGCTTCGCCCGCGCGCCGGGCGGTGCGGCGCAGGCCTTGATCGAGGCGCTCAACGCGCAGCGCGCGCCGGTGTTGGCGCTGGATGTACCCAGTGGCGTCGATGCCGACCGCGGCTGCGTGCCGGGTGTAGCCGTCCGCGCCGCCCTGACATTGCAGTTCATCGTCGCCCATCGTGGCCTGTACACCGGCGACGCACTGGAATACACCGGGCGCAGACAGCTGGCACCGCTGACGCTGCCCGACGAGGCCTGGCAGGGTGTCGTTGCCGCTGCAGAGTGCTGGACGCAGTCGCGCCTGCCACATCTGCTGCCACCGCGCCGTGCCAACAGCCACAAGGGTGAATCCGGCCATGTGCTGTGCGCGGGCGGCAACCATGGCAGCGGCGGTGCCATCGCGATGGCCGCCGAAGCCGCGCTGCGCGCTGGTGCGGGTCTGCTGAGCATCGGCACGCGTCAGGATCATGTCGGCCCGCTGTTGGCGAGGTTGCCTGAGGCGATGACGCATGCGCTGGAAGATGGCGCTGCGCTGCCCGCGTTGCTGGCAAAAGCCAAGGTCGTAGCGATCGGCCCGGGTCTGGGCCAGGACGAATGGGCGCGCGCGTTGTATGCGCGTGTGCTGCAGTCGGGCCTGCCGCTGGTGATCGACGCCGATGCGCTGAACCTGCTGGCGCAGGATGCGCATGCGCTGGCCGATGCGATCCTGACCCCACACCCCGGCGAAGCCGCGCGCTTGCTGGAAACCAGCACGGCGGCAATCCAGGCCAATCGCTACGGCAGCGCGCAGGCGCTGGCCGAGCGCTATCACACGGTGGTGGTGCTGAAGGGCGCTGGCAGCATCGTCGCCGCGCCCGGCCGCGCACCACGACTGATTGCAGCCGGCAACCCGGGAATGGCGGTGGGTGGCATGGGTGACCTGTTGACCGGCATCATCGCCAGCCTGCGCGCGCAGGGCCTGTCTGCATTCGATGCGGCGGCCGGCGGTGCGCTCCTGCATGCCCTGGCCGGTGATGTCGCAGCCGCCGACGGTGCCCGCGGCCTGCTTCCCACTGATCTGCTGGCGCCCCTGCGGCGGCTGGCCAACCCGGAATGTTCCCGATGACCGAATTCTTCCTTGCCGACAGCGATGCCACCGAATTGCTGGGGCAGTGGCTGGCAGCTACACGTCCGCCACAGGCGTTGGTCGAACTGCGCGGCGATCTTGGCGCCGGCAAATCCACCACGGCGCGAGCGCTGCTGCGTGCGCTGGGCGTGCAGGGCGCGATCCGCAGCCCCACTTACACGCTGGTCGAGCGCTATCCGCTGTCCAGTGGCGGCGAAGCCTGGCACCTGGACCTGTACCGCATCGGCCAGGCCGGCGAGCTGGATTTCCTCGGGCTGGACGAGGGCAGCGCGGTGCTGTGGCTGGTCGAATGGCCCGAGCGCGGTGCCGGTGCGCTGCCGCCCACCGATCTGGTGGTCGCACTGGAAATTGAAGGGCAGGGGCGTCGCGTGCGTCTCACTGGCATCAGCGACGCGGGACGTGAATGGCTGTTGCGGCTTCCCACAGGTGGCGACTTGCAGGCTCTTTCTGTCGGCTGACGAGAACAAACACCGGCAGGTTACGGATTATTAAGGAAAAAGGTGTTGCATTCCGTTCAGTGCGGTGATTGAATCCTGAGTCATGCGCCCGGGGAATCGACTCATTGCCATCTGTGCCGCCGTCGGACTTGGTCTGGCGAGCGTCAGTGCGTGGGCCGGTGAGGTCCGTCAGGTACTGCTGAACACCGGTTCCACCGGAACCCGTGCGGAAATCGCGCTGGTTGGCAGTGGCGGCTACAAGACCCTGTCGCTGGCCGGTCCGAACCGGCTGGTGGTCGATTTCCCCGATTCCAGCGCGGTGCGCAACCTGAAGATGCCCTCGCCGCAGGGCGTAGTCACGGCGGTGCGTACCGGGCAGCCGGTGCCGGGAACATTCCGTGTCGTATTCGACCTGGCTGAGACGGTTGCACCCTTCCGTCCGCAGATGCAGCGCGAAGGCAATGAATCCAAGCTGGTGATCGAGTGGCCGGGCGATGGTCCGGCCGTTGCTGCCAGCCGGCCAGCGGTGACCCCTGCGCCGACGCAGCCGCCCGCAGCATCTTCGGTGAGCCCGGCGCCGACCTCTGGCCCGACCCCAGCACAGACCGCACAGTCCCGTGGCGATGCCGCGCGGGCCACCGCGCTGTTGACCGCGCAGGTCCAGCAGCAGGCCAGCGCCAGCGCCGCGGCACCCACCGCGCCGACGCCTGCGCCGAGCACCGCGCCGGTGCAGATGGCGGCAGCGGGCACCACCGCCAGCAGTACGCCGACGTCATCGCCGGCCGCGATCCTGGCCGGTCAGGCCACCGCTGCGGTGGTGGCCGCCCAGCCGAAGCCGGTGCCGACGCCCGTTGCGCCGGCCGAGTCGCCGCGCCCAACCATGCCCAGCGATGCCTCGCGCATCCGCATGCAGCCGGGCATGCGTCATCTGGTGGTGGCAATCGACCCGGGCCATGGCGGCCAGGACCCCGGTGCCATCGGCCCGACCGGCAAGCGCGAGAAGGACGTCACCCTGGCGGTGGCGCGTGAACTGGCCCGTCAGGTCAACGCCACGCCCGGCCTGAAAGCGTTCCTGACCCGCGACAGCGATGTGTTCATCCCGCTGCCGATGCGTGCGCAGAAGGCGCGCGCGAACAAGGCCGACATCTTCATTTCGATCCACGCCGATGCCGCCGAGAACCGCTCGGCCACCGGTTCGTCGGTGTACGTGCTGTCGACCAAGGGCGCGTCTTCGCAGCGTGCGCGCTGGTTAGCGGACAAGGAAAACGCGGCTGATCTGGTCGGTGGCGTGCGCCTGCAGCAGACCGAGGGTACCCTCGCCAACGTCCTGCTGGACCTGGCCCAGAGCGGGTACATGAAATCCTCCGAGGATGCAGCCGGGCACGTGCTGGGCGGGCTGAAGCGGATCGGCAACAACCACAAGCCGAACATCGAGCGCGCCAACTTCGCGGTGCTGCGCACCTCGGACATGCCAGCGATGCTGGTGGAAACCGCGTTCATCTCCAACCCGGATGAAGAGCGCCGCCTGATCGACCCGGCCTACCAGCGCAAGGTCGCCGGTGCGGTGCTGGATGGCGTGCACATGTTCTTCAGCCGGCAACCGCCGCCGGGTACCTTGTACGCCGCGCGCGCGCAGGCCGAGATCGACGCCGCAAGTACCGTGGCTGGCGGCAGCAAGTAACCCGGGTTCGCTGTTTCCCGGGCGCTGCGCCAACAGGCGCTCACTTCCGGTAGAGCCAGACCATGCCTGGCGGGCGCTGCGCACGGTGGATCTCGACTCTACCTGTCGCCGCTCCGCTATCATCGTGGCATGACGTCTGCCTGCCCCACCTGCCCATGAACGCGCCCGATCCGCGTCCGATCCGGCCGTTGCCGGAAATCCTGATCAACCAGATTGCCGCCGGTGAGGTGGTCGAACGACCTGCATCGGTGGTCAAGGAACTGGTTGAGAACGCGATCGATGCCGGCGCCAGCCGCGTCGATATCGAACTGGAAGAAGGCGGTGTGCGCCTGATCCGCATCCGCGACAACGGCAGCGGCATTGCCGCAGAACAGTTGCCGCTGGCCGTCTCGCGGCACGCCACCAGCAAGATCGCCAATCTGGACGAGCTGGAAGCGGTGGCGACGCTGGGTTTCCGTGGCGAAGCGCTGCCGTCGATCGCTTCGGTCAGCCGTTTCACCCTGTCCTCGCGCCGCGCCCACGATGAGCACGGTTCGGCACTGCAGATCGAAGGCGGCAAGATCGGCGAGGTGACCCCGCGCGCGCATGCGCCGGGCACCACGGTGGAAGTGCGCGAGCTGTTCTACAACGTGCCGGCGCGGCGCAAGTTCCTGCGTGCCGAGCGCACCGAGCTGGGGCATATCGAGGAGTGGCTGCGCTCGCTGGCGCTGGCCCGTCCCGATGTCGAGCTGCGTGTCTCGCACAACGGCAAGGCCTCGCGCCGCTACAAGCCGGGTGATCTGTATTCGGACGTGCGTCTGGCCGAGACCCTGGGCGAAGACTTCGCCAGCCAGGCCGTGCGCGTGGACCACAGCAGTGCCGGCCTGCGCCTGCATGGCTGGATTGCGCAGCCGCATTATTCGCGTGCCAGCACCGATCAGCAGTACCTGTACGTCAACGGCCGTTCGGTGCGTGACCGCAGTGTTGCCCATGCAGTGAAGATGGCCTACGGCGACGTGCTGTATCACGGTCGGCAGCCGGCCTATGTGTTGTTCCTGGAACTGGACCCGACGCGCGTCGATGTGAACGTGCACCCGGCCAAGCATGAGGTGCGCTTCCGTGACTCGCGGCTGGTGCATGACTTCGTCTACCGCACGTTGAAGGATGCGCTGGCCGACACCCGCGCCGGCATGAGCGCGCAGGAGATCGGTGCGGGCGCGGTGCATCCGGCCGAGGGCGGCAGCGCGTCTGCGATGCCGGGGGCCACGGCCTCCAGCTTCGGCTACGTGCGCGGTCCGGCACCCGGTGCGGGACAGGGTGGCGGCGGAGGATTTTCCGGATGGCGACCCCAGCAGCCGCTGGGCCTGCAGGTGGCCGATGCGCCCGCGGCCTACGCTGCACTGTATGCCTCGCCTGCGGGTGCTGAGCGCGGTGCGGCACTGCCGCCGATGCCGATGGAGAACGGACTGCCGGTCACCAGTGCCGACGCCGGGGTGCCGCCGCTGGGTTACGCCGTTGCCCAGCTGCATGGCATCTACATTCTGGCCGAGAACGCCGAAGGCCTGATCGTGGTCGACATGCATGCGGCGCACGAACGCATCGGCTACGAGCGGTTGAAGAACGCGCACGATGGCATCGGCCTGCAGTCGCAGCCGTTGCTGGTGCCGATCACCCTGGCGGTGGGCGAGCGCGAAGCCGACACCGCTGAGGCGGAGGCCGATACGCTGGCCGCCCTCGGGTTCGAGATCACCCGCGCCGGACCGGGCGCACTGCACGTGCGCAGCATCCCGGCGCTGCTGGCCCATGCCGAGCCCGAAGGTCTGCTGCGCGATGTGCTGACCGACCTGCGCGAGCATGGCCAGAGCCGTCGCATCGCCACGGCGCGCGATGAGCTGCTGTCGACCATGGCCTGCCATGGCGCCGTGCGTGCCAACCGGCGCCTGACCGTGCCGGAAATGAACGCGCTGCTGCGCGACATGGAAATCACCGAACGGTCCGGCCAGTGCAACCACGGCCGGCCGACCTGGGCCCGTTTTTCGCTGGCGGAGATCGACCGCTGGTTCCTGCGCGGACGTTGAGGGGAGCACCGATGCGACTTTGGGGGATGGGCGGCCTGATGGCAGTCCTGTTGTTGGCGGCCTGCAGCCCGGCACCGACGCCGGCGCCAGCCGTCGTTGAGGATCCGGCATTCGCCGCGCAGCAACAGCAATGGCGGGTACTGCGCTACCAGGACTTGACCCGGGCCGATGGGTGGACCGCATTGATCGGCCTGCACTGGTTGCAGAACCGGTCGCACTTCGTCGGCAGTGGCGCCACCAGCGGCATCCGCCTGGCGGTGGGGCCGGCCAGGCTGGGGCTGTTGCGCCGTGAAGGCGACCAGTGGTGGTTCACGCCGGAATCCGGCACCGATGTCACCCTCGATGGACAGCCTGTGCGTGGGCGTGTCCGCATGGATACCGACAAGGATCCGCAGCCGACCCTGCTGGCCTTCGATGGCGGCAAGGGCCAGCTCAGTCTGATCCGTCGCGGCCCGCGCGATGCGCTGCGGGTCAAGCACGCCGATGCACCCGCGCGCCGCGATTTCGCCGGCCTGCAGTACTGGCCCGGTGGTCCGCAGTGGCAGGTGCAGGCACGCTTCATCGCCCATCCGCCAGGCAAGACCCTGCCGATCGTGGACATCACCGGCCTGACTACCGAGATGCCCAATGCCGGCGCCGTGGAATTCGATCGCGACGGCCGCAGCTGGCGGCTGGAAGCGATCGGCGAGCCCGGGCAGCCGCTGTTCCTGATTTTCGCCGACCGTACCAGTGGCCACGGCAGCTATCCTGCTGGCCGCTACCTGGATACCGATGCACCCACCGCCGACGGCCACGTGACGATCGACTTCAACCACGCCCACAACCCACCGTGCGCGTTCACCGCTTATGCGACCTGCCCGTTGGCGCCGCCGGAAAACCGCTTGGATCTGCGCGTGGAAGCGGGTGAGAAGGCGTACCACCTGCCTGAAGGAGAGGGCTGAACATGTTGATGAAACTGTTGTTGCGCAGTGCCGTGTTTCTCGTTGCCTGCGCCGCCGGCCCGTTGGCCATCGCGCGCGATGCGCCGGCCGAACCCGCGGCTGGCAAGCCGCCGGTGCCGCTGCTGTGGAAGGTCAGCGGACAGGGAGATGCACGCCTGTACCTGCTGGGCTCCTTCCATCTGTTGAAGCCGCAGGACTATCCGCTGTCGACCGACGTCGAGCAGGCCTTTGAAGCCTCGCAGCGCGTGCTGTTCGAAGTGACGCCAGAGGAGCTGCAGTCGCCGCAGATGGCCAGCCAGATGGTGCAGGTCGCTGTCCGCAAGGATGGCAGTGAGCTGAAGCGTGACCTGGATGCGCCGACCTGGCAGAAGCTGCAGGCCTATGCGACGCAGAACAAACTGCCGTTGGCCCAGTTGCAGGGCATGAAAGCGTGGTTTGTCGGTTTGACCATCACCGTGGCGCAGATGCAGAAGCTGGGCCTGGACCCTGAGCTGGGGCTGGACCGTCATTTCATGCAGCGGGCGCTGAAGGCGGGCAAGAAGACCGCAGGCCTGGAAGACATGTCCAGCCAGATCAACCTGCTCGACGGCATGAGCGTGCAGGAGCAGCGGCAGATGCTGTCCGAGGCGCTGGACGAAGCAGGCAAGGGCGATGGTCAGGCGCAGATGCTGCATGAGGCCTGGCGCCGTGGCGATGATCGCCTGTTGTGGAACCGGATGGGCGTGGAGATGCGCCAGAAGTATCCGCAGCTTTACCAGCGCATCAATACCGACCGCAACGATGCGTGGGTGCCCAAGCTGCTGCCGTACCTGCAAGCCGGGCAGGGCGGCACGCTGGTGGTGGTGGGCGGCCTGCACCTGCTGGGCGGCGACGGCGTGGTCGAGAAGCTGCGCGCCAAGGGTTACAAGGTCGAGCGGGTGTGCTCGGCATGCAAGGCGAAACGTCCGTAGATCCACGCCACGCGTGGAGGCGTTGAAAACAAAACGGCGCGCCCATGGCGCGCCGTTTTCGTATCAGCCGGGGCGGTCGCCTCAGCGGCGGGTCTTGCTGCCGGTACCCGTGCCGCCGGTCGGTTCGTTCGGCTTGCCGGCCGTGCCGGTACCGGTGCCGCCGCCAGTGCCCGTTCCGGTGCCACCGGGACGCGGACCACCAAAACCACTGCCCATGTTGCGCTGGAATTCCTGCCACAGTTCCAGGTTGCGCTCGGTCAGCTGGTTCATCATCGCCCACGGCGTCTGCCCCAGCAGGTTGCCCATCTGCTGGCGGAACTGCTGCTGCTGGTCGAGGAACACCTGCATGCTGCGCTCCAGGTAGTTGCCCATGAAGCCCTGCAGGGAGTCGCCGTAGAAGCGGATCAGCTGGCTCAGCAGCTGGGTGGAGAGCATCGGTTCACCGTCCTGCTCCTGGTCGGCGATGATCTGCAGCAGGACCGATCGGGTCAGGTCGTCGCCGCTCTTGGCGTCGCGGACTTCGAAGTCTTCGCCGTCGAGGATCAGCTGGCGCACGTCCTCGATGGTGATGTAGCTGGAGATCTCGGTGTCGTACAGACGGCGGTTCGGATACTTCTTGATGATGCGGGTCGCAGCCATGAAGCGGTACTCGTCACAGTAGACGCGCAGCATGGCGCAGTGCAGCAGCCGTTGCAACCGCCCCAGCCCCCGCCAGGCTTGGCTTTCCGTCGCGGGAATGTTGCGCAGCAAGGCTTTGCGTGCTGCGCAGCATGACCAACGGCAGGGTGCAGCACGAAGGCCCCTCCGGCCTTGGCGGGGTTTACCAGCCCATGTGGTGGCCGCCGTTGATGTCCAGGTTGCTGCCGGTGATCCACGAGGCCTCTTCGGCCACCAGGAAGGACACGCCATAGGCGATTTCTTCCGGCTTGCCCAGGCGCCCGGTCGGGATGTCGGCGATGATCTTGGCGCGCACTTCCTCGGGCACCGCCATCACCATGTCGGTGGCCACATAGCCGGGCGAGATGGTGTTCACGGTGATGCCGAAGCCTGCATTCTCGCGCGCCAGCGAGATGGTGAAGCCGTGCATGCCGGCCTTGGCGGCGGCGTAGTTGGCCTGGCCGTACTGGCCCTTCAGGCCGTTGATCGAGCTGATCTGGATGACCCGGCCCCAGCCGCGTCGACGCATGCCTTCAATGACCGGGCGGGTGACGTTGAACACCGAATTGAGGTTGGTGTTGATCACATCGTGCCACTGGTCCGCGCGCATGCGGTGGAAAGTGGTGTCGCGGGTGATGCCGGCGTTGTTGACCAGGATCTCGACCGGGCCCAGTTCGGCCTCGACCGCGCGGATCAGGGCTTCGGCGCTGGCCGAGTCGGAGACATCGCCCGGGAAGATCGACACCTGGTAGCCGCGTTCGCTCATCTTCTGCTGCCAAGCGCGGGCCTTGGCCTCATCGCGGTAGTTGGTGGCGACGCGGTGGCCCTGGTCGGCCAGGCGTTGGCAGATGGCGGTACCGATGCCGCCGGTTCCGCCGGTGACCAGTGCGACGCGAGATGTCATGGAAAGCTGTCCGGATATCAGGTGGGGGAAGAGGGATTCTGCAACATCGGCGCGGAAAGTGCGCCCGCCGGCAGCAGGATGTCCGCGCGCGGCAGCAGGCTGGGGTCGAAGCTGCGCTGCGCAGTGGCCAACAGGGCATCGCGGTCGTCGATGCCTGCCAGTGCGGTGCTCGGCTGGCCCAGCAGGTCCCACAACCGGCGCAGCACCGGTACTGGCTCGCGGGCCTCCACCGGCAGCGCGGCCAGTGATTTGGACAGTTTGTGGCCCGCTGCATCCAGCAGCAGCGGCAGGTGCCAGTAACGCGGTATCGGCAGGCCCAGCGCCCGCTGCAGCAGGATCTGGCGGGCGGTGGAATCGAGCAGGTCGGCGCCACGCACGACCTCGTTCACGCCCTGCGCGGCATCGTCGACCACCACTGCCAGCTGGTAGGCCCAGCAGCCATCGGCGCGGCGCAGGACGAAGTCGCCGACCTCGGCATGGACATCCTGTTGTTGCCGGCCGCGCAGGCCATCCTCGAAATGCACCACGCTGCCCGCAGGCACGCGGAAGCGGACGGCCGGGTCCGCTCGTGGCTGCCGTGCAACGCACTGGTGGTGCAGGCCGCCGTTGGCGGCCAGGTCGCTGCGGCTGCAGTGGCAGACAAACGCATGGCCATCGGCCAGCAGGCGGTCCAACGCAGCCTGGTAGGCGTCGCCGCGCGCGCTCTGCCAGATCACCGGCCCGTCATGGGCCAGGCCGAACGCGGCCAGGGTCTGCAGTTGCGCCTGTGCTGCACCGGCAACCGTGCGAGGTGGGTCTACGTCTTCGATGCGCAACCGCCACAGGCCGCCATGGTGGCGTGCGAGCAGCCAGCTGCCGAAGGCGGCGAGCAGGGAGCCGGGATGCAGCAGGCCGGTGGGCGAGGGCGCGAAACGGCCGCAGGGAAGGTTGGAGGTCATGCAGGCTGAATCGTCGGTCAGGTTGGCGCTTGAATTCAAGCTGACCGCACCGCAAATTGACGGATATCGACCCCTTCCGAGCCGGAATTTCCCATGTTCACCCGTATTGCCCTCTTTCTAGCGACCAACCTCGCGGTGCTGATCCTCGCGAGCATCGTGATGTCAATCCTGGGCGTGGACTCCCGTTCGATGAGTGGCCTGCTGGTCATGGCCGCGATCTTTGGTTTCGGTGGCTCGCTCATCTCGCTGCTGCTGTCCAAGTGGATGGCCAAGCGCTCCACCGGTGCGGTGGTGATCACCGAGCCGCGCAACCCGACCGAGCGCTGGCTGCTGGCCACCGTCGAGCGACAGGCCAAGGCGGCCGGTATCGGCATGCCGGAAGTGGCCGTGTATGACGGCCCCGAGATCAATGCCTTCGCCACCGGCGCCAACCGCAACAACGCATTGGTGGCGGTGTCCACCGGCCTGCTGCACAACATGAGCGAGGACGAAGCCGAAGCCGTGCTCGGCCACGAGATCGCCCACGTCGCCAACGGTGACATGATCACCATGGCGCTGCTGCAGGGCGTGCTGAACACCTTTGTGATCGTGCTGGCCCGCGTGGTCGGCGGCGTGATCGACAGCGCGTTGTCGGGCAACCGCGAAGGCGGTGGCCGTGGCTTCGCCTACTTCATCATCGTGTTCGTGCTGGAGATGGTGTTCGGCCTGTTCGCGACGATGATCTCGATGTGGTTCTCGCGCCACCGTGAGTTCCGTGCCGACGCGGGCGGTGCTTCGCTGGCCGGACGTCAGAAGATGATCTCGGCGCTGGAGCGACTGCAGCTCAACCACGGCCAGAGCACCTTGCCGACGCAGATCGCCGCGTTCGGTATTGCCGGCTCGACCGCGAAGAAGCTGTTCATGAGCCATCCGCCGCTGGAAGAGCGCATTGCCGCGCTGCGGGCGTCAACCGCGGCGTAAGCTTTGGTTTCCGACGGAGATGCAGAAACGCCTGGCCTCGCGCCGGGCGTTTTTGTTTGCGGAGATGTGTTGCTGGCGCCGGGCTCGTCAGGAGATTCGTTTCCGCGACCGCGGAGGGGTGTCACTTTCTTTGCTCGTGCAAAGAAAGTAACCAAAGAAACACGCCGCCGGCCGCGAGCCGTCGTGCTTCGCACGTCGGTTCCCTGCGCTCCTCGGTCCGTCGAGGGACGGTGCGGGAACTCGCTGCGCTCAGACACCCGCACCTCTCCGCCCTCGCCGGACCTGCGGTGCTCGGCTCGCTCAAGGCGGACCCAAGGTCAAATGCCACAGCTGCTCCCAGTTGATCCACGCCACGCGTGGATGCTGTTGCCGTTGATCTTGACCTTCCAGTCCGCCTTGAGCGAGCCGAGCATCGCAGGGGAATCAGGGGCGAAGAGGCGCCGGTGTCTGAGCGCAGCGAGTTCGGCGCCGTCCCCTGATTCGCCGAGAAGCGCAGGGTACCGGCGCGTAGCGACGGCTCGTGGCTGGCGGAGCGTTTCTTTGGTTACTTTCTTTGCGCGCAAAGAAAGTGACACCTCTCCGCGGTCGCGGAAACGAATCTCCGTGCGCACAAACGAAAACGGCACCCTCGCAGGTGCCGTTTCAGTGAACCGCGTCGCGTGGGCGCTTAGAACTTCGCGTCGAACTCGGCGGCGTAACCGGTGTTGACCAGCACCTTCTGCAGCGATTCGGCCACCTTCAGGTTGCCGGCCACGATCTGCTGGGTGTCCGGGCCGCGGTTGTCCATGCGTGCCGGGGTCGCGCCCTTGAAGTCGCAGACCTTGCCACCGGCTTCGCGCACCAGCAGCACGCCGGCAGCGATGTCCCAGGCCTTTACGCCGGCTTCGAAGTAGGCGTCGGCGCGGCCACAGGCCACGTAGGCCAGGTCCAGCGCGGCCGAACCCGAGCGGCGGATGTCTTCGGCGTGCACCAGCAGGGCGTCCACCGACTTCAGCTGCGCACTGGCGCGTGCCCGCTCGCGCGGAGCGAAACCGGTGTGGATCATGGTGCCTTCCAGATCCTTGCGGTCGGCCACGCGGATGCGGCGGTCGTTGAGCACGGCGCCGGCGCCGCGGCTGGCAGTGAACAGCTCGTTGCGCAGCGGGTCGAAGATCACCGCGTCGGTCGGCTCGCCGTTCTCGACCAGGGCGATCGACACGCAGTAGTGCGGCACGCCGCGCAGGTAGTTGCTGGTGCCGTCCAGCGGGTCGATGACCCACATGTGGCGACGCTCGCTCTGCACGCCACCTTCTTCACCGAAGATGCCGTACTCGGGGTAGGCGCGCTTGAGTTCCTTGACGATCACCTTTTCCGCGTCCGCATCGACTTCGCTGGCGTAGTCCATGCGGCCCTTCTGGACTACATTCAGTGCCTCGAGCTTGTTGATGTTGCGCAAGAGGACGTTGCCGGCGAGGCGGGCGGCCTTGACCATGACGGTTACGGCGGGTTTCTGCATGGCATGGGCTCCCGGAAGGGCAGAAGAGAAGGGCTGGCGGGGGAAAAGAGCGGGTCCGGCGCAGTGGCCGGCCGCACAGTTTACCATTGGTCTTCGTCCAGCTCGACATTTTCCCTGTTCATGTCCCAGTTTCCTGCCGCTACCCGCCTCCGATTCGTCCTGGTCGGGACCCAACACCCCGGCAACATGGGTGCCGCCGCCCGTGCCCTGAAGACCATGGGCCTGGCCCGCCTGGTCCTGGTAGCACCGGAGAAGCCGCTTGATGAAGAGGCCTTCCGGCGCTCGGCCGGCGCCGAGGACGTGCTCGGCGACGCACCGGTGGTGGCCACCCTGGCCGATGCCGTGGCCGATTGCCGGTTCGTGCTGGGGTGCACCGCACGTGCGCGCCGGGTCCAGCTCGAGGAGTTCCTGCCGGCAGATGCCGCCGCCCGCGCAGTGGCCAAGGCCAGCGAAGGCGCCGAGGTGGCGCTGGTGTTCGGCCGCGAGCGTACCGGTCTGACCAACGAGGAGCTGCAGCTGTGCCACGCCGCAGTGCACATTCCGTCCGACCCGGAGTTCAGCTCGCTCAACCTTGCCGCCGCGGTGCAGGTGCTGGCCTATGAAGTGCGCATGCAGCTGCTGGGCGCGCAGCCGGTGGGCGCGACGGAGCCGGACAGTCGCGAGCAGACGGCCAGCCACGAGCAGATGGAGAGTTTCTTCGCCCAGTTGGGTGACACCCTGGACGAGATCGATTTCCACAAGGGGCGCGCGCCCGATTCGGCGATGCGCAAGCTGCGTCGTCTGTTCCTGCGCAGCGAGCCAAGCGAGCAGGAAGTGCGTCTGCTGCGCGGCATCCTGGCCGATACCCAGCGCATGGCCCGGCTGGCGCAGAAGAACAGCAAGGACAGCTGACGACGGTCTCATTTTTTCGGGTAGTCTGTCCGGATACCCCGGGGGGATGATGCTTGTGTCGGGTCTGCGTAGGGCAATGCAGGGGGAACTGCTGAGCCTGGCCTTGGCCCTGCTGGCTGGGACGGCGGATGCTGCGCCGGGTTCGCCGTGGGGGCATTGGGCAGCGAAGAGGGGGCGACTCGCGATGACGCAGGATCATGCGCTTGGCCGTGTGGACCGGGAGAGTGCCGGACCGGTGCTCGCGGTGTCCGGCCACGCGTCCGGCGTGCCATCGCGTGTCGTCTGTCTTGGACGGGTGCAGAGTGCGTTGCAGAAGGTGTTGGGGGCTTCCGGTTTCCGCCGCGTCGTTGCGCATGCGCAGCCGTGGTTGGATGAATTGAAACAAGGGTCGACGCGCGTGCGGATGGAAGTGGAATGAAGTTGCTCGGCTCCGGGATGCAGGCCCGATTCCTGCTTGCGATGGGCGGGGCGATGCTGGTGGTGGTGGCGATCCTGGCGGTGTTGCTGGGGCGGCAGGCGGCGATGCAGGGCGAGGTGAGGTCGCTCAGCAACGGCGTCATCCACGAACTGTTCGACCGTAGCGTGCGCAGTCGTGGCGAGGCCATGGTGCGCGAGCTGTCCGATGCGCTTGCCGGTCCGCTTCACAAGAACGATCTGGATCAGGTCGGGGCGTTGGTGCGCAGCATTTCGCGGCAGCCGGTGGTGAGCTACGTACTGGTGTTCGACGACCGCGGGCGGCTGGTCCACGACGGCTCGGCCGGAGTACCCGATGCCGGACGGCCGATGGCCGATCCGCTGGCGGCCGGGGCGATTGCCGCGCAGTCGCTGGTGGTGCAGCAGTCGCCCACGGTGCTCGACAACGCGATGCCGATCACGATGGGCAATCAGCGCATCGGTGGTGTCCGCGTCGGCATGGCGCTGGATGAAGTGCTGCAGCGCGAGAAGGCGGCCAATGCGACCTTGGGTGAGCGGCTGCAGCAGATGGGGAGCCGCCATCTGGGCTGGCTGCTGTTGATGCTGGGCCTGCTGGTGGTGATCGGCGTGGTGGTGATCCTGTACGTGCAGCGCACGCTGGTGGCGCCGATCCGCGACCTGGCCGCGGCCGCCCGACGCATCGAAGCCGGCGACTACCAGGCGCCGCTGCGGGAAAACACCCGCGACGACGAAGTAGGTGAACTGGTACGCGGCTTTGCCCGCATGCGTGATGCAATTGCCCGCCACGACCGCGAAGTGCGGCGCATGGCCTACACCGACGCGTTGACCGGCCTCACCAACCGGCTGGCGTTCCGCGAGGCGCTGGACCACCGGTTGATGGCCGCACGTGCGTCCAATCATCGGTTGGGGCTGCTGTTTGCCGATATCGATGATTTCAAGCGGGTCAATGACACGCTGGGCCATGAGGCCGGCGACGAGGCGTTGCTGCAGTTTGCCCAGCGCATCGGCCGCGCAGTGACCGAGGCCGGCGGCGATGACGCCCTGCTGGCGCGGTTCGGCGGCGACGAATTCGTGATCCTGGTCGGAGATGGCGATGTCGCGGCCAATGCGCGGTTGCTGGCCGAAGTGCTGGTACGCGAGCTGGGCAAGCCACTGGTGGTGCAGGGCAGGGAACTGTTCCTGGGTACCTCGATCGGTGTGACCCTGTTCCCGGACGATGCTGCGGACGCGACGACACTGCTGAAGAACGGCGACATCGCCATGTACCAGGCAAAGATGGCGGGCAAGAACTGCTACCGCTACTACAGCCGGGCCATGGATCACGCTGTCGAGCGCCGCGTGCACATGGAGCAGGAGCTGCGCGGTGCCTGGGAGCGCGGCGAGCTGCGACTGGCATACCAGCCGATCTTCCGCATGCGCGACCGCCGCATGGTCGGTGTGGAAGTGCTGCTGCGCTGGCAGCACCCGACGCTGGGCACGATCCCGCCCTCGGTGTTCATCGAGGTGGCCGAGCAGAGTGGCCTGATCGAGATCATTGGCCCGAAGGTGTTGCGTGCCGCCTGCATGGAAGCGGTGCAGTGGCCGCGGGGCGTGGCCGGTGACGAGCTGTTCGTTTCGGTCAATGTGTCGCCACGGCAGTTGCGCGGCGGTGAGCTGCCGGCGTTGGTCGCGCAGTGCCTGCAGGAGTCGGGTCTACCGGCCTCGCGCCTGCACCTGGAGCTGACCGAGACGGCGGTGATCGGCGATGAGATGCTGGCCGCGCAGCTGCTGGACCGTCTGCACCGGGCGGGGGTGAAGGTGTGGCTGGACGACTTCGGTACCGGCTTCTCCGGTCTCAGCCACCTGCGGCAGGTACCGGTGGACGGGGTCAAGATCGACAAGAGCTTCGTCGCCGACATGCAGCGCGACCCGGACGATCTGGCCCTGACCACGGCGATCATCGCCATGGCCCATGCACTGGGCATCACGGTGGTGGCCGAGGGTATCGAGCAGGAGGCACAGTTCGAACTGCTGGCCCAGCGTGGCTGCGATCTGGGCCAGGGCTATCGGTTGAGCCACCCGGTCACTGCCACCGAGGTGGTGCGGATGATCGAATCGGGCGCATGAGAGTAGATCCACGCCATGCGTGGATTCTGCTTGGCCGCAACTGCTCCATCCACGCATGGCGTGGATCTACTGTTACACCGGGCGCTTGCTCGGGTCGCCGGGCAGTTCGCGGACCAGCTTGGGCACCAGATAGCCGGACAGCCGCGCAGTAAGGCCGGCAATCAGGGCCTTGGCCTGGACATCATCCACTTCGAAATGGGCCACGCCCTCGACTCGATCCAGCTGGTGCAGGTAATAGGGCAGCACACCGGCGGCGAAGCTGCGCTCGCTCAGGTCCTGCAGCGCCTGCACGCTGTCGTTGACCCCACGCAGCAGCACCGCCTGGTTCAGCAGCTGGGCGCCGATGCCGCGCAGGCGGGCCATCGCCGTATCTACGCTGGCATCGAATTCATTGGCGTGGTTGGCGTGGACCACGATCGCCAGCGGCCAGGGCAGGCTGCCCAGCCACGCCAGCAGCTCATCATCCACCCGCTCGGGCAGCACGATCGGCAGCCGGGTATGGATGCGCAGCCGGCGGATATGCGCGATGCCGCGCAGCGCATCGGTCAGCTCGGCCAGCTTGTGGGTGGCCAGCGACAGCGGGTCGCCGCCGGACAGGATCACCTCATCGATGTCCGGGTCTGCGGCGATGGCCTCCACTGCCTCCTGCCATCCCCCCTTTGCGGCGTTTTCGGCGCCATAGTCGAAATGCCGGCGGAAACAGTAGCGGCAGTTGATCGCGCAGCTGCCGGTGGCCACCAGCAGGGCGCGGCCGCGGTACTTCTGGATGACCCCGGTGGCCTTCTTTGCTGCGCCGTCGCCCACCGCATCGAAGCTGAACCCGGGGGCCGGGCGCATCTCGGCGTCGATCGGCAGCACCTGCCGCAGCAGCGGATCGTGAGCATCGCCACGGCGCATGCGCGCGACGAAACCCTCCGGCACGCGCAGTGCGAACTGGGCGATGGCCGCCTCCGATACACCCAGTGCCGCGGCATCCAGATCCAGCCGGGCCAGCAGCGCCTGCGGGTCGCGCAGGGCCTGCCGCCACAGCTGCTGCCAGCGCGCGGGCGCGCCTGGCGACTGGGTCCGGGGGAAGGCGGAAAGCTGCATGGAGAGGGGGCCTGCGGTTATCATGGACACATAAACAGTTGCCCGCCGGGGTTCCGGTGGGCTTTCCATTCTATCCGGCTCGCCGCACGCGCGGCGGTTTCGCCATTTGAGGAGCTTGAGCATGGCCACTGCGGGCATGAACGATGTCAAGAACGGGATGAAGATCCTGGTCAACAATGAACCGGCCGTCATCTCCGAGACCGAGTTCATCAAGCCGGGCAAGGGCCAGGCCTTCACCCGCGTGCGCTATCGCTTCATCAAGTCGGGCCGCACGGTCGAAATGACCATGAAGGCGACCGACGACGTGGAAGTGGCCGATGTGGTCGATACCAACATGGACTACATGTACAGCGACGGCGAGTACTGGCATTTCATGGACCCGGAGTCCTTCGAGCAGGTGCAGGCCGACAAGGCCGGCATGGGCGGCGCCGAGAAGTGGCTGAAGGGCGAAGAGTCCTGCATCGTCACCCTGTTCAATGGCTCCCCGATCTTCGTGCAGCCGCCGAACTTCGTCGAACTGAAGATCACCGAGACCGACCCGGGCGTCCGTGGCGATACCTCGGGCGGTGGCGGCAAGCCGGCTACCCTGGAAACCGGTGCCGTCGTGCGCGTGCCGCTGTTCGTCAACCAGGATGAAATCATCAAGGTCGACACCCGTTCGGGCGAGTACTCCTCGCGCGTCAAGTAATCCGGGTACGCGCCGGCGCATTCGCGCTGGCGCTCCCACGATCCGCCGTGCGGATCGTGGGCCCCCGCTCACCAGCACCCACACCCCGCCGCTTCGCGGCCGCCCCTGACTCAGGGGCTTGCCTTCCAGAAGCTCAGCGGTAGCCGTTTGACCGGTGATCAGTCGCCAGGTCGGAGCCAAGGCTACGTACGGTCCTTCCCCCATAGCCAGTGAGCCCGCATGAGCGATAGCCCGCACCTCCCCGAAGCCTGCGACCTGCTGATCGAAGCCGGTTATGTCGTTCCGATCGAGCCGCATGCGGTGGTGCTGGAAGACCATGCCGTCGCCGTGCGTGGCAGCGAGATCGTGGCCATCCTGCCGCGTGCCGAGGCGCGTGCGCGCTTCCGTGCTACCCAGGTGGTCAGCCGCCCCGAGGCCGCACTGATGCCGGGCCTGGTCAATGCGCATACGCACAACCCGATGACCCTGCTGCGCGGCATCGCCGACGACCTGCCGCTGATGACCTGGCTGCAGCAGCACATCTGGCCGGTGGAAGCGGCGGTGATCGGCCCCGAATTCGTGGCCGACGGCACCACCCTTGCCATCGCCGAGATGCTGCGTGGCGGCACCACCTGCGCCAACGAGAACTATTTCTTCGGTGACGTGCAGGCCGCTGTCTACAAGAAGCACGGCTTCCGCGCGCTGGTCGGCGCGGTGATCATCGATTTCCCCACCGCCTGGGCCAAGACCGACGACGAGTACTTCGCCAAGGCCGGTGAGCTGCACGACCAGTGGCGCACCGACCCGCTGATCGGCACCGCGTTCGCCCCGCATGCGCCGTACACCGTCAACGATGCCAACTTCGAGCGGGTTCGGATGCTGTCCGACCAGCTGGACATGCAGGTGCATCTGCATACCCACGAAACCGCGCAGGAAATCACCGATTCGATCAAGTTGCACGGCCAGCGTCCGCTGGCGCGGCTGGATCGCCTCGGCCTGGTCAACGACCGCCTGATCGCGGTGCACATGACCCAGCTGACCGAGGCCGAGATCCACCTGTGCGCCGAGCGCGGTGTCAGCGTGGTGCATTGCCCGGAATCGAACCTGAAGTTGGCCTCTGGCTTCTGCCCGGCCTGCGCCCTGCAGCGCGCCGGCGTGAACCTGGCCATCGGCACCGACGGCTGCGCCAGCAACAACGACCTGGACATGTTCAGCGAGAACCGCACGGCGGCGATCCTGGCCAAGGCCGTGGCCGACGATGCCACCGCGCTGGACGCGGCGACCACGTTGCGCGCGTCCACGCTGGGTGGCGCCCGCGCGCTGGGCTTCGGCGAGCGCATCGGCTCGATCGAGGTCGGCAAACAGGCCGATCTGGTCTGCGTCGACCTGTCCGCGCTGGAAACCCAGCCGCTGCACAACGTGCTGTCGCAGCTGGTGTATGCCACCGGGCGCCAACAGGTCAGCGACGTCTGGATCGCCGGCAAGCCCAAGCTGGTGCAGCGCGAGCTGGTCGGCATGGACCTTCCGGGCATCATCGCCAACGCGCGCCAGTGGCGCGAGCGCATCCGTCATATCCGCGCCTGAGCACAGGCGCCGCAAGGACAACCGTCATGACTGCCCCCCACGCTTCTTCCAATTTCGATCAGGCCGAGCTGGACAAGTTCGCTGCGCTGGCCAACCGCTGGTGGGACGCCGACGGCCCGCAGAAGCCGCTGCACGCACTGAATCCGGTGCGCCTGCAGTACGTTGCCGACCGCGCGCCGCTGCGAGGTGCGCGTGTGCTCGACATCGGCTGCGGTGGCGGGCTGCTGAGTGAAGCGCTGGCCCACGCCGGTGCCGAAGTGACCGCCATCGACCTGGCACCGGAGCTGGTCAAGGTTGCGCGTCTGCATGCCCTGGAAAGCGGCGTCAGCGTCGACTACCGGGTGCAGGCCGCCGAGGACCTGGCCGCGGAACAGCCGGGCAGCTTTGATGTGGTGACCTGCATGGAAATGCTCGAGCACGTGCCCGATCCGGGCGCGATCATCGAGGCCTGCAAGCGTCTGCTGAAGCCGGGTGGCCATCTGTTCCTGTCCACCATCAACCGCACCGCAGCCGCATTCGCCGTGGCCATCGTCGGTGCCGAGTACGTGGCACGGCTGCTGCCCAAGGGCACCCACCACTACCAGGAATTCATCAAGCCGGCCGAGCTGGCGCGTTGGCTGCGCGAGGCCGACCTGCAGCTGGCCGATGTCAGCGGCATGGCCTATGAGCCGTGGCGCAACCGCGCCCGCCTGAGCAGCCGCACCGACATCAACTATCTGGCCCACGCGGTCAAGGCCGCATGAGCAAGGCAGCGTTTCCGCACGCGGTGCTGTTTGATCTGGACGGCACGCTGCTGGACAGTGCGCCGGACTTCGTTGCCACGCTTGATGCGATGCTGGCCGAGCGCGGCCGCGCACCGATCGATCCTGCGCAGTTGCGGCCAGTGGTGTCCAAGGGTTCACGGGCGATGGTGTCGGCCGCGTTTCCAGAGCTGGAAGCGGCCGAGCGCGATGCACTGATTCCCGAGTTCCTGCAGCGCTACGAAGCCTCGATCGGCCAGCATGCCGTGCTGTTCGACGGCGTCGCCGGCATGCTCGGTGCGCTGGACGAAGCCGGCACCGTGTGGGGCATCGTCACCAACAAGCCCGAATACCTGGCGCGGCTGATCGTGCCGCAGTACGACTGGCAGCAGCGCTGCGCAGTGCTGGTCGGGGGTGACACCCTGGCCGAACGCAAGCCGCATCCGTTGCCGCTGCTGCACGCCGCGCAGCTGATCGGCATCGCAGCGGAAGACTGCGTGTACGTCGGCGACGATGAGCGTGACATCACCGCCGCGCGTGCTGCCGGCATGCCGTCGGTGGCGGCGCTGTGGGGCTACCGCCTGCACAGCGATGATCCGTTGGCCTGGCAGGCCGATGTGCTGGTCGAGAACGCCGGACTTCTGCAACTGGCCAGTCTCTGGCCGAACCGGCCGGCGACCCCGGCCCAGCCGTAAGGAACAACGTAGTGAGCAGTACCGCGCTGGATAGTTTCCTCGACAAGTGGCGCAGCCGCTGGCCGGAATGGTCGGTGGCCGAGCCGTTCGTGGCCGAACCGCAGCGCCATGTGGCGCTGGCGTGGTTCGCGCTGCTGCAGGAATTCGACGACATGCTCAACACCGCTGGCGACCCGCTGCCGGCGGACGCCAAGTTGGCCTGGTGGGGCGAGGAACTGCGCAGCTGGGCCGCGCAACGTTCGCGGCATCCGCTGGGGCGTGTGCTGGAGCCGGTGCGGGCACCGTGGGCGCAGCTGGCCGAGGCGCTGCCGGATCTGGTCGAGGCGCGCACCGTAGCGCTGGACGCTGCCGGTGCCGAGCGCGCGCTGGGCAACTATGCCGAAGCAGTGGCTGCGGTTGAGGCGGTGGTGTTTGCCGACACGCCGCGCAAGGGCGCCGGTCATGCGGTGCTGCTGCAGACCCTGGCCCAGCGCCTGCAGGACGCTGGCGTGGCCGGCGTGCCGCGCAGCCTGCTGGACGAGGATGCCGGCAACGCTGCACAGCGTTGGGCGCAGCAGCTGCTGAAAGGGTGGGGCACCCGTGTGCCCGGTCCGCGCGCACGCCGCGTGTGGTCGAGCCTGGCGCGTGCCCGTCTGGCGGCGCAGGCCGCCGGCAAGCCGGTCGAAGCGACGCCGGTACGCACGTTGCTGCGCGTGTGGTGGGCCGCGCGCGGCTGAACGATCGGCTGCTGCGCTCGCCGGGAATGGCCCGGCGCTACCGCGCATGGTTGATTGCATGCTGTCTGTAGAGCCGAGCCTATGCTCGGCTATTCATGGCCAACAGCAGCCGAGCGTGGGCTCGGCTCTACGGCAGCGGCCCACCACCGCAACGGGTGATGAGCGTTACTTGCGTTCCAGCACCAGCAGCGGGTCGATGCGGGTGTCGAACCAGTTCATGCCCCAGTGCAGATGCGGGCCGGTGGCTCGACCGGTCGCGCCGACGGCGGCAATCACCTGGCCCTGTTCGACGCGATCACCGACCTTCACGTCGATGCGCGACAGGTGCAGGAAGTTCGAACTGACCCCGAAGCCATGATCGAGCAGCAAGGTGCCGCCGGTCAGGTACAGATCCGGGCCCCCGAACGTCACCACACCGGCGGCCGGTGCTTTCACCGGGGTACCGGTCGGCACCGCGATGTCCATGCCGGAGTGGCCGGCACCGGGCTGGCCGTTGTAGACGCGCGCATTGCCGAAGCGACCGCTGATGCGACCCTGCACCGGCCAGATGAAGGTCTGGGTGAAATCGGTGCGGTTGTCGTCCCGCGCGCGCGCCGCGGTGACCTGCGCCTGTTCGCGCTTGATCCGCTCGGCGATGGCCGGCGGTGGATTGACCGTCTTCGGCGGCACGCCGTTGACCCGCTCGGTCGGCCAGTCGCGCGGGGTCACGGTGATGGTGGCCGTCTCGCTGCTGCCATCCGGTCGGCGGATCTGCACCTGCAGCGGTCCCTTCTCATCGCGACCGATGCCGAACACCACGCTGCCGTAGCTGCTCACGCGCAGGTCGCGGCCTGCAAAGCGAACACTGCTGCCGGCGGGAACCTTGCCGATCACCAGCGCGCCCTGCGACGCGCTGGCCGGGAACACCACGCGGCTGTCGATCAGGTCGCCTATGCCGTCCTGCGCCTGCGCCACCGATGCGGTGAACAGGGGCGCCGCCAGCAGCAGCGCCCCGAACATGAGTGCCGAACGCATCAGCGGTCGTAGGTCATGCGCTGGCCAGCGGGTTCGCCCACCAGCGAACTGCCGTCCCACACCAGCTGGCCGTTGACCCAGGTGGAGGCGATGCGCGATTGGAACGTGGTGCCTTCGAACGGCGACCAGCCGCACTTGGACAGCACGTCCTCGCGCTTGACAGTGAACGGCACGTCTTCCACCAGTACCAGGTCGGCGAAGTAGCCTTCGCGCAGGAAGCCACGCTCTTCCACGTCGAACAGCTGGGCAGGAGCATGGGCGAATTTCTGCACTACCTGCTCGCGGGTCAGCTTGCCTTCGTGCACGCGTTCCAGTGCGGCGACCAGCGCGTACTGTACCAGCGGCAGGCCGGACGGCGCCTGCGCATAGGGCTTCTGCTTCTCTTCCCAAGTGTGCGGGGCGTGGTCGGTGGCAAGGACATCCAGCACGTCATCAGCCAACGCGGCGGTGATCGCCTCGCGATCGGCCACGTCCTTGATCGCCGGGTTGCACTTGATCAGGTTGCCCTTGGTGGCGTAGTCCGGGCGGGCGAAGTGCAGGAAGTGCACGCAGGTCTCGGCAGTGATCTGCTTGCGGCTGCCATCGGCACGGATCAGCGGCCCCTTCTCGAACAGCGCCAGTTCGTCGGCGGTGGAGATGTGCAGCACGTGCAGGCGGGTGCCGTGCTTGCGCGCCAGCGACATGGCCAGCCGAGTCGACTTGATGCAGGCTTCGCGCGAACGGATGTCCGGGTGCATCTCCGGGGTCAGCGCGTCGCCGTATTTTTCCTGGAAGGCCTTCAGGTTGGCATCGATCATCGGCGTGTCTTCGCAGTGCGTGATGATCGGGGTCGGGCACTCGCGGAAGATCGCGTCCAGGGTTTCCGGGTTGTCGACCAGCATGTTGCCGGTGGAGGCCCCCATGAACACCTTCACGCCCGGCGCCTTCTTCGGGTCGAGCGCGCGGATGGCGTCCAGGTTGTCGTTGCTGGCACCGTGGTAGAAACCGTAGTTGGCCCAGGCACGGCCGCGCGCCAGCTCGTACTTGGCTTCAAGAATGGTCGAGTCCAGCGTCGGCGGGTTGGTGTTGGGCATGTCCATGAAGCTGGTCAGGCCACCGGCCACGGCCGCGGCCGACTCGCTGGCGATGTCGCCCTTGTGGGTCAGGCCTGGTTCGCGGAAGTGCACCTGGTCGTCGATCATCCCGGGCAGCAGCCAGCGCCCGGCCGCATCCACCACCTGTTCGCCATCACGCGGGGTCAACCCCTTGCCGATCTGCGCGATGCGGTCGTTCTCGATGCGCAGGTCGCCTTCGAAGGTGTGGCCTTCGTTGACCAGGCGGGCGTTGGTGATGAGCGTGGAGGACATGTCAGTGTTTTCCTGTGCAACGGCAAGAAGGGGCGTCGGGAGATTCGGGCACTGGATCGAAGCCGCCGGGATGGAACGGATGGCAGCGGCCCAGCCGTCGCGCGGCCAGCCAGCTGCCGCGCAGCGGGCCGTGCCGGGAGATGGCGTCCATGGCGTATTCAGAGCAGCTCGGCACGAAACGGCAGCGAGGCCCCAGCAGCGGGCTGATGAAGCGCTTGTAGAAGCGCAGCAGGGCGATGAGCAGGCGCGAGATCACTCAGTCATCTTAAGCCAGTTGGCATGAAGGCCGCATTTGTGCAGGATGGGCCGTTGGTCGCATGTCGTAGATGGCCTGCGACCGCTATCGGCACCCCTCCAGGTGCCGGACAGGTTCCGTACCGCGCAAGGCGGTCCGTGTTCGTCGGACCGCGCCTTGGCCCCATTGACTCCTGGACTGAATGGAGCGGGTCCCCGAGGTTGCTGCTGCGGGTCGGGTAGGCTATAAAGGCCCGCTTTCCCGGGCCCCGGGGAATCCAAGGAAGAGCGTTTCGTGGCTGCTAAAAAAACTGCAAAGAAGGCCGTCAAGGCCGCCAAGAAAACCGCCAAGCCTGTTGTGAAGAAGTTGGCGGCCAAGCCCGTTGCCAAGAAGCCGGCCAGCAAGCCGGTGACCAAGGCGGCATCCTCACAACCGGCGGCCAGGAAGGCCACCGCAAAGAAAGCGCCGGCCAAGTCCGGCAAGCCGGCAGTGGCGAAGAAACCCGCTGCGCCGGTCAAGGCCAAACCTGTCGCTGCCAGCAAGAAGGCACCGGCGGTGAAGAAGGTTGCCAGCAAGGCTGCGCCGGTGAAGAAGGCCGCTGCCAAGCCGGCACCGAAGAAGGCAGCAGCCAAGCCAGCGCCGAAGGCGGTGGTGAAGAAGGTTGCCGCCGCGCCTGCTGCGAAGCCGGCAGCAAAGAAGGTGGCGCCTGCCAAGCCGGCACCTGCCGCCAAGACTGCCAAGAATGTCGCCCCGCCGGCTGCCAAGCCGACGCCGGCCCCTGTAGTGAAGTCCGCACCGAAGCCAGCTGTGAAGCCGGCCCCGGCCAAGTCTGTCCCGGCCAAGACCGCGGCAGTGGCAGCAGCCAAACCGGCCCCCAAGCCGGCCACCGCCGCCGCTTCTGCAGCATCGACCGCCCCGCAATCCAAGAATCCCGTGCCCGTTTCGAAATCGCCTGCTAAAACCGCCGTGAAATCCGATTCCGCTCCGAAGACCGTGACCCGCCCAGTGGGCAAGGTTGCCGTGGCCGTCGCCGCCCGTTCGGCAGCGCCTGCGCCGCGCAGCAAGTACAAGGTCGTCGAATACAAGACCGATGAGGCCACTGGCCGCCCGATCCTGCCCGCAGGCTACAAGCCGGCCTCGGACGAGGAGTACATGAGCTCGCTGCAGCAGGAGTACTTCCGCCAGCGCCTGCAGAACTGGCGCGCCGACCTGGTGGAAGAGTCCAAGCAGACCATCGAGAACCTGCGTGAGGAAGTGCGTGACATCGGCGATGAAGCCGAGCGCGCGACCCGCGAAACCGAGAACTCGCTGGAACTGCGTACCCGTGACCGTTACCGCAAGCTGATCGGCAAGATCGACAGCACCCTCAAGCGTCTGGAAGCGGGTGATTACGGGTACTGCGTGGACACCGGTGAAGAAATCGGCCTGGAACGCCTCGAAGCGCGCCTGACCGCCGAGCGCACCATCGACGCCCAGGAACGTTGGGAGCACCTGCAGAAGCAGCAGGGCGACTGATTCCGGTTCGTTGTGATGTCATGCGAAAAGCCCGGCTTCGGCCGGGTTTTTTGTTGGGTTCGAGTTGGCTGTGTAGAGCGGCGCCTTGGTTGTTCCGTGAGCGAGCGGGCGGGTCACCCGGGCCAGGACACGCCGTAAACCCATCCCTGGGGGCTCGGTCGCGCCATCCATGGCGCGAACGGTCCTGGCCCGGGTGACCCGCCCGCTCCAGACAGTTCCCGAGTGCGGCCGCTGTAGAGCCGAGCCCATGCTCGGCTCAGGCCGAAGCCGGGGGGGGGCAGGGAAGAGCAAGAGCAAGAGCAAGAACAAGAACAGCCAAGCATGGCTTGGCTCTACCAGGAGCGGTCATGCGTGCGCTCGCGGCTGTTGGGTCCGCCTTGTAGCGAGCCGAGCACCTCAGGGGAATCAGGGGCGAAGAGGCGCCGCTGTTTGAGCGCAGCGAGTTCGGTGCCGTCCCCTGATTCACCGAGGAGCGCAGGGCACCGGTGCGCAGCACCGGCTCGCGGATGGCGGCGCGTTTCTTTGGTTACTTTCTTTGCGCGCGCAAAGAAAGTGACACCCCGCCGCGGTCGCGGAAAGAGCCCGCCGGGCATGGCCCGGCGCTACCGGCGCGTGGGCGCACGGAAATCCGCTCTACTGCAGATCACGCAGATTCAATTTCCGCAGCGTCGGGTTCTTCCACGCGGTGATCCCAGCCACGCTGAGCACCGCGAACCCGCCGAGCACCACCGCCGGTACCAGTCCCAGAACCTTGGCCATCGTGCCGGCATAGAACGCGCCCAGTTCGTTGGAGGAGCTGATGAAGATGCCGTTGATCGACGATACCCGGCCGCGCATCTCTTCCGGCGTGGCCAGCTGCAGGATGGTGGAGCGGATCACCACCGACACGCCGTCGAAGGCGCCGTAGAAGAGCAGGATCAACGCTGACAGCCAGAAGTGCTGGGACAGGCCGAAGCCGATCACGCACAGGCCGAAGCCGGCCACCGCGAACAGCAGTACGCGACCGGCATTGCGGTGCAGCGGGTGGCGCGCCAGCCACAGGCCGACGCACACCGACCCCAGCGCCGGGGCCGCGCGCAGGATGCCCAGGCCCTCCGGGCCGTGGTGCAGGATCTCGTGCAGGAACGCCGGCAGCATCGCCACCACGCCGCCCAGCAGTACCGAGAACATGTCCAGCGCCATGGCACCGACCATGATCCGGTTGCCGACCACGAAGCGCGCGCCTTCGGCGATGCTCTTGAAGATCGGGGCGGCTGGGCCGGCATGCACCGGCTCTTCCACCTTCAGCGTGGCCAGGCAGCCCATCGCCACCAGCGCGAAGGCCGTGGCCACCGCATAGGACAGGCCCTTGCCACCGAAGCCGACCAGTACGCCACCCAATGCCGGGCCGGCGATCATGCCGGTCTGGAACACCACGGCGCCAAGGCCGGCGCCACGGGCGAAATGTTCACGTGGCAACACGCGGGCGAACAGGGCGTTGTAGATCGGCGACAGGAAGGCGCGGACCATGCCGGTCAGGGCGATGGCTGCATAGATCGGCCACACGCCTTCAACCGGCAGCCAGCCCTTGGCGACGCTGGTCAGCACCAGCGCGGTGGCGACCAGTCCGGAACAGGCGACCATACCCAGCTTGCGGCGCGGCAGATGATCCACCAGATAACCGGCGAACGGGGCCACGCAGAAGAACGGCAGCACCTCGGCCAGGCCGATCAGGCCCAGCGAGAACGGATTGCGGGTGACTTCGTAGATGTGCCAACCGACGGTGACCGCGACCACCTGGTAGGACAGCATCGCGAAGATGCGGTACGCCAGCAGCCGGGCGAAACCGGGCCGGGACAGCAGGCCCAGCGCGGTGTCTTCGGCCGTGGCAGGTTCGCTCACGACGGATCGCGCTGCAGCTGGGCCTGCGCGGTCTCACGGATGAAGGCCAGCATCGCCGCCACGCCGTTGCTGCGGGTCGGCGACAGGTGGCGGGACAGGCCGATATCCTGGATATAGCTGGGCTCGGTGGCCAGGATCTCCTGCGCGGTGCGCCCGGAGTACACGCGCAGCGCCAGGAAGATCAGGCCGGAGACGATGGCCGAATCGCTGATGGCGTGGAAGCGCAGCGACTGCGCGTTGCCTTCCGGCACGATCCAGACCATCGACTGGCAACCGAGCAGGCGGTGCTCTTCGGTCTTCCATTCTTCCGGGAAGGCGGGCAGCTTGCGGCCGAGGTCGATCAGGTACTGGTAGCGCTCGGACCAGTCGCCGAAGAAACCGAATTCCTCGGCGATGGCCGTCTGTGCCTCGGCGGCGGTGGGTTCAAGCGGGAACGGGGAGTCGATCACAACAGTCTCTACAGTGGGGGCGTGGCCGGCGGGCCGGCCACGGGGCAGGGCAGGTCAGCCGCGCTTGCGCGACCAGCGCACGCCCTGCGGGGTGTCTTCCAGCACGATGCCTTCGGCGGCCAGTTGGTCGCGGATGGCGTCGGAACGGGCGAAGTCGCGCGCCTGCTTGGCCGCCGCACGTTCGTCGATCAAGCCCTGGATACGCGCGTCGTCGTCGCTGTCGCCAGCGGCGTTGCCGAACCACTGCGCCGGGTCGGCCTGCAGCAGGCCCAGGGCAAGGCCGGCGCCGAGCAGTTCGCTCTTCAAGCGTGCGCGTTCGCCGGGATCGGTGGCGCGGCGGGCTTCACCGGCGATACGGGCCACTTCGGCCAGCGCCTGCGGCGTATTGAGATCATCATCCAATGCCGCTTCGATGTCTGCCGGGATCACTGCCGTGGCGGTCACATCGGCCAGCTCGCGCAGGGTGCCGTACAGGCGGTCGAGGGTGCGGCCGGACTGTTCGATCAGCGCATCGGACCAGTCCAGCGGCTGCCGGTAGTGGGCCGACAGCAAGGCCAGGCGCAGTGCCTCGGGGGCGTGTTTACGCACCAGGTCGTGGACGCGCTCGATGTTGCCGATCGACTTGCTCATCTTGGCGCCGCCGAAGTTGAGCATGCCGTTGTGCAGCCAGAAGCGTGCGAACACCTTGCCGCCGTGCGCGCACTCGCTCTGCGCGATCTCGTTTTCGTGGTGCGGGAACTGCAGGTCGACGCCACCGGCATGGATGTCGATGGTCTCGCCCAGGTGTGCGGCGGCCATCGCCGAGCATTCGATATGCCAGCCCGGGCGGCCGCGACCCCAGGGCGATTCCCAGCCGGGCAGGTCGTCGCCGGACGGCTTCCACAGTACGAAGTCGCCGGGCGCGCGCTTGTAGGGAGCAACCTCGACACGGGCGCCGGCCAGCATTTCGTCCGGATCGCGGCGCGACAGCTTGCCGTAGCCCTCGAAACTGCCGACGGCGAACAGCACATGGCCCTCGGCGGCGTAGGCATGCCCGTTGCTGACCAGCTGCTCGATCATGGTGATGATCTGCGCCATGTGCGCGGTCACTTCCGGCTCGATGTCCGGCGGCACCACGCCCAGCGCGGCCATGTCTTCACGGTAGGCGGCGGCGAAACGGTCGGTGATGGTGCTGATCGGCACCCCCTGCTCGCGCGCGGCGGTGTTGATCTTGTCGTCCACGTCGGTGATGTTGCGGGCGTAGCGCAGGGCACCGAAGCGCCGCCGCAGCAGGTCGGCCAGCACCCCGAACACCACCGGCCCACGGGCGTTGCCGATGTGCACGTAGTTGTAGACCGTCGGGCCGCACACATACAGGGTCGGACAGGCCGGGTCGAGCGGGGTGAACGGTTCGAGCTGGCGAGTCAGGTTGTTGTGCAGGCGCAGGGTCATGGGTCTGTGACTGGGGGACAAGCCTGTGATTTTAGAACGTGTCGGGGCCCTTTGGGGGGACCATTGCCACCGGTGGACGATACCGGCGGCCGGGGTGGGGTGGGCAGGAACGACGCGGACGGGTAATGTTCAGCCCCTTGCGGTCACCACTGCCTACACTATTGCCGTGTCCCTGCTCCCATCGCCAATGAAAACCACCGCGTTGCTGACCCTGGCCTGCCTGTCGGCGCTGCCGGCCGTGGTCCAGGCCCAGGAGGCCGAGCCCCGCAACCGGGTGGTGATCGTGGAGAACGTGAAGTTCGACTACGCCCAGGTGCTCAACGTGGAGCCGGTGTTCCAGACCCTGCGCGCAACCCGTACCGAGGAACATTGCGAGCCGGTCTCGACCCGCACCCTGGCCCCGGTCAACGTCACCGGCGAAGAGCCGGTCGAGGACAAGGGTCGCATCGGCCGCCTGTGGGATTCGGTGCGCTCGATGTTCAAGCGCACCGATGAGGAGGTGCTGGAAGAGCTTCCGGCCGAAGCCCCCGCCCCGGCGCCGGCCAACACGGGCCCGATGCTGACCCGGGACTGTCGCATCGTGCCTGTCGGGCGCGAGTTCCGCCGCCCCATCGCCTATGACGTGGACTACGTCTACAAGGGCACCAAGTACCGTTCCCGGCTGCCGGAAGACCCCGGCAACAGGCTGAAGATCCGGGTTTCGATCACCCCCTGGGTGGGCCCCGAGCAGGCTGCCGCTGGCACCCCCTGATTCTGCGACGCCGGCCTCTTGCGCCGGCCCCGGCCGCATGTAAAGATTGCCGACCAATGAAGCTCACCGACTTCCAGCACGACAGCAGCGCCGCCCGCCAGGCCACTGGCATGACGTCGCGTGCCCGTCGACCGGAACCCCACATTCTCGCTGGGTAATCCGGAGCTTTCTGCTGTTCGTCCGAAAAAAACCCAGCCCGCCGGCTGGGTTTTTTCGTTTCCGCGTTCTGAAAGCTTCATCTGCAACCTTTTCGTATCACCTTGGTTCCCGGTTTTCCCTTCCACCTTCCACCGCGTCGACCACCGGCGCCGCTCATGCAAGGAATGATGATGTCCCCCAAGCATTTCCTGAACACCCAGGACTGGAGCCGCAGCGAACTTGACGCGCTGCTGACCCAGGCTGCGCTGTTCAAGCGCAACAAGCTCGGCGACCAGCTCAAGGGCAAGTCGATCGCGCTGGTGTTCTTCAATCCGTCCATGCGTACCCGCACCAGTTTCGAGCTGGGCGCATTCCAGCTCGGTGCCCACGCGGTGGTGCTGCAGCCGGGCAAGGATGCATGGCCGATCGAGTTCAACCTCGGCACCGTGATGGACGGCGATACCGAAGAGCACATCGCTGAAGTGGCCAAGGTGCTCGGCCGTTACTGCGACATCATCGCCGTGCGTGCGTTCCCGAAGTTCGTCGACTGGGCCTACGACCGCCAGGACGTCGTGCTCGAGAGTTTCGCCAGGTACTCGCCGGTGCCGGTGATCAACATGGAAACCATCACCCATCCGTGCCAGGAACTGGCGCACGTGATGGCCCTGCAGGAGCATTTCGGCACCCAGGACCTGCGCGGCAAGAAGTACGTGCTGACCTGGACCTACCACCCCAAGCCGCTGAACACCGCCGTGGCCAACTCGGCGCTGACCATCGCCACCCGCATGGGCATGGACGTGACGCTGCTGTGCCCGACCGCCGACTACATCCTCGACGAGCGCTACATGGGCTGGGCCGAGCAGAACGTGGCCGAGAGCGGCGGTTCGCTGAAGATCAGCCATGACATCGACAGCGCCTATGCCGGTGCCGATGTGGTCTATGCCAAGAGCTGGGGCGCGCTGCCGTTCTTCGGTAACTGGGAACCGGAGAAGCCGATCCGCGATCAGTTCAAGCACTTCATCGTCGACGAACGGAAGATGGCGCTGACCAACAACGGTGTGTTCAGCCACTGCCTGCCGCTGCGCCGCAACGTGAAGGCGACTGACGGTGTGATGGATTCGCCGCAGTGCATCGCCATCAACGAGGCTGAGAATCGCCTGCATGTGCAGAAGGCGATCATGGCCGCTGTTGCCGGCCGCTGATTCTTTTCGATTCGAACATTTCCGCCGGGCATGGCCCGGCGCTACCAGGACACACCCCCATGAGCAACAAAGACGTCGTTCTCGCCTTCTCCGGCGGCCTTGATACCAGCTTCTGCGTGCCGTACCTGCAGGAGCGCGGCTACAACGTGCATACCGTGTTCGCCGATACCGGCGGCGTGGATGACGAAGAGCGCGATTTCATCGAGAAGCGTGCTGCCGAGCTGGGCGTCACCAGCCACCAGACCGTTGATGGCGGTCCGGCCATCTGGTCCGGCTTCGTCAAGCCGTTCGTGTGGGCCGGCGAGGGCTACCAGGGCCAGTACCCGCTGCTGGTGTCGGACCGTTACCTGATCGTCGATGCCGCGCTCAAGCGCGCCGCCGAACTGGGCACCAACATCATCGCCCACGGCTGCACCGGCATGGGCAACGACCAGGTGCGTTTCGACCTGGCAGTGAAGGCCCTGGGTGACTACCAGATCATCGCGCCGATCCGCGAGATCCAGAAGGAACACACCCAGACCCGCGCCTACGAGCAGAAGTACCTGGAAGAGCGTGGCTTCGGCGTGCGCGCCAAGCAGCAGGCCTACACCATCAACGAGAACCTGCTGGGCCTGACCATGTCCGGCGGCGAGATCGATCGTTGGGAAGCACCGGGCGAGGGCGCCCGTGGCTGGTGCGCACCGCGCAGCGAATGGCCGGAAGCACCGCTGACCGTCACCCTGAAGTTTGTCGAAGGCGAAGCCGTCGAGCTCAACGGCAAGGCCCTGCCGGGCGAGCAGATCCTGGCCCAGCTCAACAAGCTGTTCGCCGCCTATGGCGTCGGCCGTGGCGTGTACACCGGCGACACCGTGATCGGCCTGAAGGGCCGCATCGTGTTCGAAGCCCCGGGCCTGGTCTCGCTGCTGGCCGCGCACCGCGCGCTGGAAGATGCGGTGCTGACCAAGCAGCAGAACCGCTTCAAGCCGGACGTGGCGCGCAAGTGGGTGGAGCTGGTGTACGAAGGCTTCTACCACGACCCGCTGAAGACCGACATCGAGGCGTTCCTGAAGTCGTCCCAGGCCAAGGTCAACGGCGAAGTGGTGCTGGAAACCCGTGGTGGTCGTGTCGACGCCGTTGCGGTGAAGTCGCCGCACCTGCTCAACACCAAGGGCGCCACCTATGCGCAGTCGGCCGACTGGGGCGTGGAAGAAGCCGAAGGCTTCATCAAGCTGTTCGGCATGAGCTCCACGCTGTACGCGCAGGTGAATCGCTGATCGATTGATCGACGTGTCCGGCGGGTGCGCGCTGCCCGCCGGGCGTTGAACTGGACCGAGACCATGAACCTGCACGTCTGCACCGATAAACAGCGGCTCGATGTCGCGCTGATTCACCAGTATCTGTCGACCCAAGCCTATTGGAGCGAAGGGATTCCACGGGAAACGGTGCAGCGGGCGATCGACGGCTCGCTGTGCGTCGGCGGCTATCTGGACGATGGCAGCCAGGTGGCCTTTGCCCGGGTGATCACCGACGGTGCGACCTTCGGCTACCTGGCCGATGTGTTCGTGTTGCCCGACCACCGCGGGCGCGGCTACAGCACGGCGTTGATCGAGGCGCTGCTGGCGCAGCCGGCGCTGCAGGGCCTGCGCCGTTTCATGCTTGCCACCCGCGACGCGCATGGTCTCTACGCGCGTTTCGGGTTCGCTGCTCCGGCGCGCCCGGAGCTGCTGATGGAAATAGCGCGACCCACGATCTACCAGGATGCGGCCGTTGCCGCAGTGAAGGACTGACCCCGCATGCTCGAGAACACCCTTACCCACCTGCAGGCGCTGGTGTCCTTCGACACGCGCAATCCGCCGCGTGCGATCACCACCGGTGGCATCTTCGACTACCTGCGCGACAACCTGCCCGGGTTCAATGTGGAGGTGATCGACCATGGTGCCGGCGCGGTCAGCCTGTACGCCGTTCGCGGTACGCCGAAGTACCTGTTCAACGTGCATCTGGACACCGTGCCGGACTCGCCGCACTGGAGTGCCGATCCGCACGTGATGCGTCGCCTGGACGACCGCGTGGTCGGCCTCGGTGTGTGTGACATCAAGGGTGCGGCCGCAGCGCTGGTGGCTGCGGCCAATGCCAGTGATGGCGACGCGGCGTTCCTGTTCTCCAGCGATGAAGAAGCCAACGATCCGCGCTGCATCGCGGCGTTCCTGGCCCGGGGCATCAAGTACGAAGCCGTGCTGGTGGCCGAACCGACCATGAGCGAAGCGGTGCTCGCGCACCGTGGCATCAGCTCGGTGCTGATGCAGTTCGCCGGCCGTGCCGGCCATGCATCGGGCAAGCAGGACGCGGCGGCCAGTGCACTGCACCAGGCGATGCGCTGGGGCAACCGCGCGCTGGACCACGTCGAATCACTGGCTTCGGCACGCTTCGGTGGATTGACCGGCCTGCGCTTCAACATCGGGCGCGTTGAAGGTGGCATCAAGGCCAACATGATCGCACCGGCGGCGGAAGTACGTTTTGGCTTCCGGCCGCTGCCGTCGATGGATATCGATGCGTTGCTGGCGACCTTTGCTGGCTTCGCCGAACCGGAAGCGGCGGTATTCACCGAAACCTTCCGTGGCCCGAGCCTGCCGGCAGGCGATATCGCCGAAGCCGAGAACCGTCGCCTGCTTGCGCGCGATGTGGCCGATGCCCTGGACCTGCCGATCGGCAACGCGGTGGACTTCTGGACCGAGGCGTCCCTTTTCTCGGCCGCTGGCTACACCACGATGGTGTTCGGTCCGGGCGACATCGCCCAGGCCCACACCGCCGACGAGTTCGTGACGCTGGAGCAGCTGCAGCGCTACACCGACGCCGTACACCGGATCATCGCCGCCGGCGCCTGATCGACCTACAACGCCGCTGCGCTTCTGCGCGGCGGAACTGCAACGCGGCGACCGCCGCCTGTGACGAAACCGAAATGTCTCCTGCCCTCCAGCCCCACCGCCAGACCCGCCAGACCATCGTGCGCCTGCTCTCGAGCATGGCCAGCGCGAAGGAGATCAGCCAGTACCTCAAGCGCTTTTCGCAGCTGGACGCCAAGCGCTTCGCCGTGGTCAAGGTCGGCGGCGCGGTGTTGCGCGACGATCTCGACGCGCTGACCTCCTCGCTGTCGTTCCTGCAGGAAGTCGGCCTGACCCCGATCGTGCTGCACGGCGCCGGCCCGCAGCTGGATGCAGAACTGTCGGCCGCCGGCATTGAAAAGCAGACGGTCAACGGCCTGCGGGTAACGTCGCCGGAAGCGCTGGCGATCGTGCGCCGCGTGTTCCAGCAATCCAACCTGCGCCTGGTCGAAGCCCTGCAGCAGAACGGCGCGCGCGCCACCTCCATCACCGGTGGCGTGTTCGAGGCGGAGTACCTGGGCCTTGATACCTACGGCCTGGTCGGCGAGGTGAAGAAGGTCAACCTGGCACCGATCGAAGCCAGTCTGCGCGCCGGCTCGATTCCGGTCATCACCAGCCTGGGTGAGACCGCCGGTGGGCAGATCCTCAACGTCAATGCCGACTTCGCCGCCAACGAACTGGTGCAGGAACTGCAGCCGTACAAGATCATCTTCCTGACTGGCACCGGCGGCCTGCTGGACGAAGAGGGCAGCGTGATCGATTCGATCAACCTGTCCACCGAGTACGACCACCTGATCGCACAACCGTGGATCCACGGTGGCATGAAGGTGAAGATCGAACAGATCAAGTCCCTGCTGGACCGGTTGCCGCTGGAGTCGTCGGTGTCGATCACCCGGCCGGCCGACCTGGCCAAGGAGCTGTTCACCCACAAGGGCTCGGGAACGCTGGTGCGCAAGGGCGAGAAGGTGCTGCGTGCAACCGCCTGGAGCGAGCTGGACCTGCCGCGCCTGAAGGGCCTGATCGAATCCAGTTTCGGCCGCACCCTGGTGCCGGACTATTTCGAGAAGACCACGCTGTTGCGCGCCTATGTCAGCGAGAACTACCGCACGGCGGTGATCCTCACCGATGAGGCCGAGGGCGTGTACCTGGACAAGTTCGCCGTGCTCGACGATGCGCAGGGTGAAGGCCTCGGTCGCGCCGTCTGGAACGTGATGCTGGAAGAGACTCCACAACTGTTCTGGCGCTCACGCAACGGCAACCCGATCAACCATTTCTACTACGCCGAATCCGATGGCTGCTACAAGCAGGGCCATTGGAAGGTGTTCTGGTACGGTGCCGATGGCATCGACCGGATCAGGACCTATGTCGACCATTGCGCCGTGCGTGCACCGAGCCTGGAGGGCTGAGCGCGATGAATCACGCAGACTGGACCAAAGTACCCACGCTGACCGGCACGCATGCGCGGCTGGAACCGCTGCAGATGAGCCATATCGATGGCCTTCGCGGTGCGTTGGGCGACGGCGCGCTGTCCCGGCTCTGGTACACCCAGGTGCCTGATGCGAAGACCATGACTGGCTATGTGCAGGCCGCGCTGCAGGTGCAGGCCGAGGGCAAGGTGCTGCCGTTCGTGGTGTTCGATGCCAACGACCAGATCGTCGGCACCACCCGCTACTACGATCTGCAGCCTGACGTACCACGGCTCAGCATCGGCTACACCTGGTATGGCGAGTCGGTGCAGCGCACCGGGGTCAACACCGAAACCAAGCTGATGCTGCTAAGCCATGCCTTCGAGCGGCTGGAATGCCTGAGCGTGGTGTTTGAAACCAGCTGGTTCAACTTCACCTCGCGCACCGCGATCGCGCGCCTGGGCGCCAAGCAGGATGGCGTGCTGCGCAATCACCGTCGCCATCCCGACGGCACGCCGCGCGACACCGTCATCTTCTCCATCATCGACGCGGAATGGCAGGGCGTGAAACGCCACCTGCAGCACCGCCTCGATTCGCACGCATGAGCACGCACGCATGAGTACTTCCTCCTCGTTCACCGTCGGCATTGTCGGCGCCCGCGGCCATACCGGCGCCGAGCTGATCCGGCTGGTGGCCGCGCATCCGAACCTGCAGCTGGGCTTCGTCTCTTCGCGCGAACTGGCCGGGCAGCGCGTATCCGACCACTACCCGCAGTGGCAGGGTGAACTGCAGTTCGAGAATCTCGACGCCGATGCCGTTGCCGCCAAGGGCGTGGATGCGGTGATCCTGGCGCTGCCCAACGGCCTGGCCGCTCCGTTCGTGGCGGCGCTGGAAACGGCGAAGCCGGACACGGTGATCGTCGACCTGTCGGCCGACTACCGTTTCGACACTGCCTGGTACTACGGCCTGCCCGAGCTTACCCGCAGCCGCTACAGCGGGCAGAAGCACATCAGCAATCCCGGCTGCTATGCCACCGCGATGCAGCTGGCGATCCATCCGCTGCGGGATCTGTTGGCGGGCCCGCCGCAGTGCTTCGGTGTGTCCGGCTACTCCGGTGCCGGCACCTCGCCGTCGGACAAGAACAACGTCGAGCTGCTGGCCGACAACCTGATGCCGTACTCGCTGACCAACCACGTGCACGAGCGTGAGGTGTCCGTGCAGCTCGGCGTGGCCGTCGAATTCATGCCGCACGTCGCGCCGCATTTCCGTGGCATCACCCTCACCGCCAACCTCTGGTTGAACCGTGTACAGACCCGCGAGCAGATCGTCGAGCGCTTCCAGCAGGCCTATGCCGGTGAAGCACTCATCGAGGTCGTGGACGAGGCGCCATGGGTGAGCCGCATTGCGGGCCGCCATGGCGCCCAGGTTGGCGGCTTCACGCTGGCCCCTGGCGGCAAGCGGGTGGTAGTGGTGGCGACCCTGGACAACCTGCTCAAGGGCGCGGCCACGCAGGCCATGCAGAACCTCAATCTCGCGCTGGGCATCGACGAACTTACGTCGATCCCGCACTGATACGTACAGGAGCCCCCATGGCAGACCTTCTTTGGCAGAAGCCCGGCGTCGCTGTCGATGCCCAGATCCAGACCTTCCTCGCCGGCGACGACGTGATCCTCGATCGCGAATTCTTCCTGCATGACATCGCCGCCAGCGCCGCGCACGCGCAGGGCCTGCAGCACATCGGCATCCTCAGCGCCGACGAGCTGGCAGGGTTGCTGCGCGAGCTGGAAGTGCTGGCGCAGGACTTCCGCGAAGGCCGCTTCGTGCTGGATACGCAGTATGAAGATGGCCATTCGGCCATCGAGGCACGGTTGACCGAGCGCCTTGGCGACGCCGGCCGCAAGATCCACACCGGCCGCAGCCGCAATGACCAGATCCTGGTCGCCACCCGGTTGTGGTTGAAGGAGAAGCTGCAGCGCGTAACGCAGGTCAGCGCCGAAGTGGCCAAGGTCGCGCTCGACCGTGCGCAGGCCGAACAGCACCTGCCGATTCCCGGTTACACCCACATCCAGCGTGCGGTGGTGTCCTCGGCCGGCATGTGGTGGGCCGGTTGGGCCGAGGCCTTCATCGACAACGCTGTGCGTGCGCGCGATACCCATGCGCTGATCGATGCCAATCCGCTCGGCACTGCCGCCGGTTACGGCGTGAACCTGCCGCTGGATCGCGAGCACACCACCGCTGCGCTCGGCTTCGCGCGCATGCAGATTTCGCCGATCTATGCGCAGCTGTCGCGTGGCAAGTTCGAACTGGCCGCACTGGAAGCGCTGGGTGGCGCGACCCTGGACCTGCGCCGCATTGCCTGGGACCTGTCGCTGTTCACCAGCGCCGAATTCGGTTTTGTGGCGCTGCCGGCGCAGTACACCACCGGCAGTTCGATCATGCCCAACAAGCGCAATCCGGACGTGATCGAACTGATGCGGGCGACCCATGCCAGCGTCGCCGCCGCACGCACCGAGATCGAGCAGCTGCTGTCGCTGCCGTCGGGCTACCACCGCGACCTGCAGTCGTCCAAGGGCGCGATCTTCCATGGCTTCGGTCGTGGCCTGGCCGCGCTGGAGCTGCTGCCGGCGCTGTTGGCCAACCTGGAATGGCGCGATGACAAGCTGCGTGCGGCGATCGATTCGGGCATGTACGCCACCGACGTAGCGGTGGAAGCTGCGGTCGCGGGTGTGCCCTTCCGCGAGGCCTACAAGGCCGCTGCCGCCGGTGCCGACAGTGCAGGGCAGGGGCGTACGCCGGAAGGCAGCCTGGCGGCGCGGGTATCGCCGGGGTCGGCGTCGGACCTGCGCCTGGATGAACTGCGCGCGCGCTGGCAGGCGCTGTCCTGATGGCCGCCACCGTCTACCTGGTGCTGGCGATGCGCCAGCCCGGCTTCACCGACGCCGTGGTGCAACCGCACCGCGACTTCCTCGATGCGTTGCAGGCCGAAGGCAAGCTGCACCTGACCGGCGGCTTTGCCGATGGCAGTGGCGGCGCCTATGTGCTGTGCAACGTCGACAGCCTTGCGCAGGCACAGGCCATCGTCGCCACCGATCCGCTGGTGACGATGCAGGCATCCGCGCTGAGCGTCCATGAATGGAATACCCGCTGAGGCGCCCCCGATGACTGTCCACGCCGCCAACGTTGCATCGCCGTTCCCCGAACAAGCGCTGCCGTCGTGGCGGCGTGCTGTACTCAAGGTCGGCAGCAGCCTGCTCGCGGCCGATGGCGGTGGCCTGTCACCGCGTCATGCGCTGGGTCTGGCCCAGTTCGTCTCGGCCAACGTGCTGGCTGGGCGCGAAGTGGTCATCGTCTCCTCCGGTGCGGTGGCTGCCGGCCGCGCAATCCTGCCCAGGGCCGATGAGCCCGGTGCGGCGATGGCTGCACGGCAGGCGTTGGCGGCGCTTGGCCAGGCGCAGCTGATCGGTCTGTGGCAGCGCTTCTTTGAGAGGCCGGTGGCGCAGGTGCTGCTGACCCATGACGATCTGCGCAACCGCCGTCGCTATCTCAACGCGCGGGCAACCCTCAACGAGTTGTTGCGGCTGGGTGCGCTGCCGGTGGTCAACGAGAACGACACCGTGTCGGTGGACGAGCTCAAGCTCGGCGACAACGACAACCTGGCCGCGACCGTGGCGGCGCTGGTCGATGCCGATGCACTGTTCATCGCCACCGACATCGATGGCCTCTACAGTGCCGACCCGCGCACGCATGCCGATGCACGGCCGCTGCATGACGTGCCCGAGTTGAATGATGCCGTGCTGGCGATGGCCGGTGGTGCCGGTTCAGTCGCCGGTACCGGTGGCATGCGCACCAAGCTGGAGGCCGCGGCCAAGGCCGGCCGTGTTGGCATCGAAACCTATCTGTTCAACGGCCGCAGCGGCGAGGTGGTGCGCGCGCTGGCACAGGATCGCCTGTTCGGTACCCGCATCCACGCTGCACGCAGCCGCGAGGCAGCCCGCAAGCACTGGCTGCGGCACGCACCGCTGGCCGAAGGCGCGATCCTGATCGACGCCGGTGCAGCGCAGGCGATGCGCGAGAAGGGCGCATCGCTGCTGCCCGGTGGCATCACCGGTGCCGATGGCGCGTTCCGCCGTGGTGACATGGTGCAGGTGTGCTGGAACACCGAAGCTGGCCGGGTCTGCGTGGCCCGTGGTGTCAGCCAGTACGCCGCCGATGACGTGCGCCGCATTGCCGGTCGCCACAGCCGCGATATCCAGACCGTGCTCGGCTACAACTACGGCGGGACCGTCGTCCATCGCGACGATCTGGTGCTGCCATGAACCCATTGCAGGATGTCCCGATGAGTGAGATCGAATCGCAGGCCCGTGCCTGCCGCGACGCGGCCCAGGTGGTTGCTGGCCTCGACAGTGATGCCCGCAGGGCGCTGCTGCAGGCGATGGCGCAGTCGTTGGAGGTCAATGCCGGGCAGATTCTTGCAGGCAATGCGCGCGACCTGGCTGCCGCCCGCGACAAGGGTGTGGGCAGCGCGATGCTCGACCGCCTGGCGCTGGACCCGGCGCGCCTGCTGGCGATGGCCGACGCCGTGCGTGAAGTGGCGGACCTGCCAGATCCGGTCGGGCAGGTGACCCGCGACGACGTGCGCCCGAACGGCATCCGCGTGCAGAAGGTGCGCGTGCCGCTGGGCGTGATCGCGATGATCTACGAAGCGCGCCCGAACGTCACCGCCGAAGCCGCCGCACTGTGCCTGAAAGCGGGCAACGGTGTGATTCTGCGTGGAGGCTCGGAGGCCATCCATTCCAACACCGCCATCGCCCAGGCGTTGGCCGCAGCATTGAAGGCCAACGGCGTGCCCCCTGCCGCCGTGACGGTGCTGACCGACCTGCGCCGCGAAGCCATGCTGGAACTGCTGCAGCTGCATGAACTGATCGACCTGGCCATCCCGCGCGGTGGTGAAGGCCTGATCCGCTTCGTTGCAGAACACGCACGGGTACCGGTGATCAAGCACTACAAGGGTGTCTGCCACCTGTTCGTGGACGCCACTGCCGACCTCGCAAAAGCAGTCGATCTGCTGGTGGATGGCAAGTGCAGTCGCCCGTCCGCGTGCAATTCACTGGAAACCCTGCTGGTGCACCAGGACAGTGCCGCAGCGTTCCTGCCGCGTGCTGCGCAGGCGCTGGCCGAACGTGGCGTGCAGCTGCGTGCCGACGAGCGCGCGCAGCCGCTGCTGCCGGGAAGCATCGTGGCGAGTGAGGACGACTATGCGGCCGAGTTTCTTGATCTGGTGCTGGCGGTCCGCGTGGTCGACGATCTTGATGCAGCGATCGCGCATATCCGTACCTACACCTCCGACCATACCGAAGTGATCGCCACCGAAGATGTGGCCAGTGCCGAACGTTTCGTCAACGCATTGCGCTCGGCAGTAGTGATGGTCAACGCGTCTTCTCGCTTTTCCGATGGCGGCCAGCTTGGTCTCGGCAGCGAGATCGGCATCTCCACCACACGCCTGCATGCCTATGGCCCGATGGGACTGGAAGCGCTCACGGTCGAACGTTTCGTGGTGCGCGGCGAAGGCCAGGTTCGTAGCTAGGTTCATGGCCGGGCTGCGCCCGGCACCCGCAGAGGCAACGGCAACAGCCGAAGCGACGGCAACAGCCGAAGCAACGGCAACAGCCGAAGCAACGGCAGAAGCTGGGTTCCCTGTGGGATGGCGGGGTGGGTCCGGTTGCGGGGGTCGCCGTGAATCCGTCCATGGAGGCTTGGGCGCGCCATCCATGGCGCTTACACCCCCGCAACCGGACCCACCCCGCCTTCGACAGATTTCCGCGAGCTGTCGGAACGGCGTACTGTGCCGCTCTTGGTGGGTGTCGACCTTGGTCGACACGTAGATCCACGCCATGCGTGGATGCTTTTCGTTCAATTGTCGAAATATTCGATTTCGATGGAGATTCATCCACGCATGGCGTGGATCTACCAGACACCGGAAAACTGTCGAAGGTGGGGCGGTGCCGGATTGCGGGGTGTCAGCCGCATGGATGCGGCTGCCAAGCCTACAAGGACGTACTTGCGGCGTCCCCGCAATCCGGCACCGCCCCGCCATCCCACGGAATGCCAGCTGTTGCTGCTGCTTCGGCCGTTGCCGTTGCCTCTGCGGGTGCCGGGCGCAGCCCGGCCGAACCCCCTTACCGCAACAGCTGTGCAGTCATGCCCAGCGGCCGCGCATGCTCATCCATGTGCAGGGTGATGGCCTTCGCATTGAACATCTGTTCGGCAAGCTGGTCACTGGCACCAAGCGAATGGGCGATCTCCGAGCGGCTGGCGTCCTCGCGCGGGTGACGTCGCTCCTTGCCGGCGAAGCGGTAGCGGTTGTACTCGGCCCAGGCGATCAGCAGCAGCGCGCAGCCGGCCAGGATCACCGGCAGTGCAATGATCACGAACGGGTCCAGGTGCTGCTTGCGCTCGTACAGCTGCAGCCATGCCAGGTGTCCACCCAGCAGCCAGGACACCAGGGTGACCAGCGGCGCCCACAGGTAGAAGTAGAACCCCCAGAACGCCAGGGTCACAAATCCCCAGGCGGTGCGTTGCAGGCGGGGCTGCTGGCGCGGCTTCTGGATCAGGCGCGAGTCGAAGCGGTTGGACGGCTTGCTGGCCGCCGTCGGGCGATGTGCGTTCATCGGATACCTCTGTCTGGGCTGACCCAGGTGGCACGCTTGCCACGTCGCCTGAGCAGCGTCTTCGGCAGTGCCACCAGCGTGGTGAACAGGCTGATCAACCAGTACGCCATCGGGTACCAGATGACCCAGAAATAATTGCGGCCGATATGCGTTTCGTAACGCCTGTCGATGATCAGGCTGCTGGCGAACTGCAGCAGGCAGACCAGCGCCAGGATCACGCCATGCCATTGCGGCAGCAACGTGTCGATGTACAGCGATGGCGGCATCGGGATGAACTTGCCCACTGCCCACAGCAGGATGATCGCGAGCATGGTGTAGGCCCACAGCACGCTGAGGATGTACTCCATCAGCACGCCCCACATGCGCCGCTTGCGCCAGCTGAACAACGAGGAGCCATGGCGCAGCAGCACTTCCACGCCGCCCTGTGCCCAGCGCAGGCGCTGCCGCCACAGTCCCTTCAATGTTTCCGGCATCAGGATGAAGCACAGCGCGTTGGGCTCGTAACGGATGTCCCAATGATCCAACTGCAGCCGCCAGCTGATGTCGATGTCCTCGGTGACCATGTCATCGGCCCAGTAGCCGATGCGGTGCAGGGCCGTGCGACGGAATGCGGCGATGACGCCGGACACGGTGAAGATGCGGCCGTAGACACGCTGAGCGCGCTTGATCATGCCGATGATCGACGAGAACTCCGCCACCTGCAGGCGGCCGAGCAGGGTGGAGCGGTTGCGGATGCGCGGGTTGCCGGTCACCGCACCCACGCGCGGGCCGCTGGTCAGGTGCCAGACCATCCAGTGCATGGCGAACTCTTCCAGCATGGCATCGCCGTCGATGCACACCAGGTATTCCGATCGCGCGGCCAGGGCGCCCATGCGCAGTGCGTTGGCCTTGCCCAGGTTGCGGTCCAGATGGACCACGCGCAGGCGTGGGTGAAGGGCCGCAAGTGCGTCCAGGCGGGCGCCGGTGTCGTCGCTGCTGCCATCGTTGATGGCGATCACTTCGAAATCCGGATAGCGTTGGGCCAATGCCGCGCCGAGGGTGTCGTCCAGGTTCGCTGACTCGTTGTGGCACGGAATTAGCAGGCTGGCGAACGGATACTCCGCCATGGGGGGTGGATCGTTGCGCGGCCGCGACTTCCGCTCACGGCGGAAGAAATAGTACAGGCCACCGGACATCCAGAAGAACGCCATCACCATGGGGTAGAAGAAGGCGAACTGGAACATGGCGTTGAGCCACGGGTTCATGTCCACGTCACTTCTCCGGATACGGGAAGTTGCGCGCGGACATCGCCGCGCGTGCATCCTGGGTCGACGGCTTGTCGGCGATGAAATCGTCCGGGTACCACGCGAAATGGCGCACGCCCTGCGCCTGCAGGCGGCGGATCTGCGCGCGCAGCTGTTCGCCGCTGATCGGCGTCTGCGTGCGCCAGTCCACGGTCTGCAGCTCGAACATCGTGTGCTTCAGGTCCGGGTCGTGCTCGCGCACTGCCACTACCAGGCGGTCCATCCAGCGCTGGGGACGGCGGCTGCCTTCCATCCACGGCATCGCCATCAGTGCGGTGCGGTCGTAGGCCTGGTTGAACAGGTCCAGGCGCTGGGCGAACCACGCTGCGCTCTGCGGTTCCAGCACCGGCTGTGCGTACAGGTTGCGCACGGTGCCCAGTTTGGGGCGCCAGCGTTGTGCGCTGTCACGCAGTTCCAGGGTGAAATCGATCAGCGCCTGGGTGCGGCCGCCGTCGCTGCCTTCCTGTGGCAGCTGCGCCAGTTCGGTATCGCGTACGTAGCCGTCATCATGGAACAGCAGGCCTTCGAAGTACGAATTGATCGCCAGGTCTTCGTAGATGTCCTTGATGATCTGCCGTGCCTGCGGCTTGGTGAAATCCAGGCGGTACATGCCATCGCGTTCCGGGCTCTGGATGCCCAGCGCCGCACGTTGCGCAGCGTCGGGTAGTTCATAACCCAGCACCGGCAGCCATGCGTAGACCTTCACTCCGGCACGGGTTTTCAGCTGCCAGGCGACGCGGTTGAACAGGTCCGCGCGCATCGGCAGGTGCCGGTTCGGGAAGTACAGCGCATCAGCGGTGTTGTTGCCGTCCGGATCGGCGAAGGCCTGCAGGTAGACATGCGTCGGGCCGATCCGCTTCACGCGCTCGATCAAGGCATCCAGGTTGCGCGCCTGCTGAGCTGGATCGCTGTCGTAGACCGAATCCATGTCGATCTGCAGTGCACGGGTGCCGTCCAGGTTGACGTTGCGACGCAGTTCGAAGGCCAGCGAGGTGACGTTCGGATTGCTGGTCACCAGCAGGCGCGCCAGACCGTGCAGGTCGGCGGTCACCGGCGTGCTGCGTCCTTCCAGGTCGAAGGACACCGGCATGCCCAGCTGCTCGGCGATGTCGTTGCTCAACTGGTTGTACGCGGCATACGGCCAGACGATCGCTTTCGGGCGTACCCCCAGTTCCTTTTCGATGCGCTGCACGCTGCGGCCGAGATCGTCGCGCAGGCGCGTCTCGTACTCCTGCGCGCTTTCATAGCGCTGTGCCTTGGGGTCGTAGATGCGGGTGATCACCGCCGGGGTCTGGTTGCCCTGCGGGTTGGACTGCACGCCGTGATGCAGGTTGTCGGTGTGGCTGGCCAGTTCGATCAGGCCGCTGGCCTGCATCTCGCGCAGCTGGTCCCAGGTCAGGAAGTCGTCATGGCCGAAGGGACGGTAGCCGTAGTCGATGGTGCGGCCCGGTGCCATGTCCACGTAGTCGGTGATCACCGCCACCAGTGCCGGATAGTTGTACGCACGCAGCAGCGGATACACACGGCTGTACACGCTGCGCAGGCCGTCGTCGAAGGTCAGCAGCACCGGCCGCGGTGGCAGCTTTGCTTCTCCACGCGAAGCCTTGATCAGCTGCGACAGCGACACCGGGTGATAGCCATGGGCGGACAGCCAGTCCAAGTGTGCGGCGAAGTTCTGCGTGCTGACCGCGTAGGCGTCGGCATCGGATTTTTCCAGCACATCATCGCGCACGTCGTGATAGCTGAGGACCAGCAGGCCGTTGTCGGCCGCGTCCAGTTCCGCGGCCGAGCTTGCGCGCTGGGCTGCGGCGGGCAGGGCCAGGCACAGCAGCGCCAGCAGCAGTACGGTCGTCAGGTTGCGAAGCATCCGTTCCATCTCATTCTCCCCAGCGCAGCGCGGCATCGAAGCCGATATGTCGTTCACGTTGGCCGTCGTAGACCGGCCGCGACCAACTCACGCCGTACTCGAGGATCCGCCCTTGATCGAACTGCCATTCGTGGCGGTAGGCCACGGTCGGAATGATTGAACTGCCAAAGCCTTCCTGCCAGTAGTTGCCGACGGACACCGTCAGGCGATGGCGGAAGTGGCGCTCGTAATGGCGCCACAACTGCTGGTCGATGCGCAGGCCCACTTCCACCGAGCGGTCCCGCGAGGGATTGAAGTACGGCGCATCGTCGCGGCTGCCACGGCTGGTGTAGACACTGCCCAGGCCATCGATCAACAGGCGCGGGCGGGTCAACAGCCGTTGTTCGATCGCACTGTTCAGCGTATCGCGGCGGTTGCCATCGTCGTACCGGAACTGGCTGCCGCCGATGCTCCAGTGGGTGCGCTCGTTGCGCGTGTAATCCACGGCAACGGCGACGCTGTCGGCGGTGATGCCGGCGACGCGCGCCTGCATCGAGGCTTCCGGATCATTGCGCGCGGCGGTGACACCCGCGTGCCAGCGATCATTGAACTGCCAGCCGAAGCCGCCCCGCAGACCGGTGTCGCCGATGCTGTCGTTGGGGCGCATCACCGCCGCCTCCGCATCCAGGCGGTCGAAGCGGTAGCGCACGCCGGCACCGATCCACAGCGGATTGATGTCCTGGTCCTGGAAGGTGACCGAACGGCGGTCGGCGAAGGCGAACAGGCGCCAGCGGTCGTTGAGCACCGGCGAGGCGACTTCCATGCCGTAGTGCAGGTCGTCGTTGCCCAGCGGGGAGGTACCGCCACCGCCGGAGCTGCGGCCGCCCTCGACCTTGGCCAACAGTTGCCAGCCGCGATGCGCGCGCCAGTCGCGATCCATGCGCTGCACCGACGGCTGGCTTGGATAGCGTGCCAGCAGGTCGTCATGCAGCGGTCGCGCCAGGTCGTCGCGTTGCAGCTGCACGTAGGATTCGTACATGCCCAGGCGTGGCGCGATGTCACGCGGGTCCAGGGTGTAGGCCATCTGGTGACGTTCCAGTGCGCGCCGTGGCCAGCCACGCATCTGGTAGACGCTGCCCAGCGAGGTCTGCAGGCTGCCATTGCCCGGGCCGACGTCGACCAGCGCTTCCAGCTCGCGCTGGGCCGTGGGCAGATCGCCGCTGTAGGCCCGCACCATCGCCAGGTTCAGGTCGGCTTCGTAGCGCGCCCAGTTCTGGAAGGGCGTCTTGCCACCGCCCCAGCGCCATGCCGGTTCATCCTTCTGCCACGCCTGCAGGTAGCCCACCGCCTTCTCCGCCTGCTCGGTTTCCAGATAGGCGTAGGCCAGCTCCGAGCGCGACTGGAAGCGGGAGGGATCGTTCTTCGCGGCGGCCTCCAGCAACGGGATGGCTTCTTCCGGATTCTGGGTGGACATCAGCGAGTCGCCGACCGCTGGCAGCACGTAATCGGGCAGGGCATGGCCTTCGCGCTGCAGCGTCCGGGCCTCGTCGCGCACCTGCGCATGGCGGGCCAAACGGTTCAGCAGGATCAGCCGGTCCATGCGGATCCGCAGCGGCGCCTGCGCCTGTGCTGTGCCGTCACGCTCGACGTACTGCTCCATTTCCGCCAGCGAAGCCTCGGCCTCGTCCAGCCGGGTGTCTTCGGTTTCGCCGTAGGCCAGGCTCCAGTTGACCAGCTTGGCCACGTAGTTGGCTTCCAGTCGCGCCTTCTGGTCCTGGTCGAACAGGTTGGGTCGGGCCTGGTACAGCCGCCAGGCGCGATGGGCATTGCCGATGTCGCCCAGGGTCAGTACCTGCAGCTTGTACAGCAGGTCGTCGCCAGGTTCCCGCAGCTGCGCGCGCTCGATCGCCGCCAGGGCATCGACCCAGCGCGCTTGGTCACGGTAGTGGCCGATTTCCGCGAGCCGGTCGGCGCGCGTGGCCGTGGTGGGCGGCGAGGCCGCGTGGGCCCCGTACGCCACGGAGGCGCAGGCCAGGCCGACGCAAAGCGCCAGCGGACGGTAGACAACCATGAGATCCCCCTAAGCATCCATACCTGAACGATGTGCTTAAAGTGTGACGCACATCACATGCCAACTATAGCTGACGCGTTGCCAATGCGCCTGGTTCCGCTCCATACCTGGTTGACGGAGCGTCCATGAAGGACCGGCCAGCCCTGCCGCAACTCGTTGTCTCGACGATGCTTTTCCGCTTTCGCCTGTGCCGACAAACGGCAGCATGGTGCCGTTCCCCGGGTATGCGGCACGCTGCAGGGCCGTTTCTGGACACGAAACGGGTCAGCTTTGGACACGCTACGTCACCCGCTGCGGTGGCGGTGTGTAGATGGTGGCAGCGGGGCGTGCGCTGTGTGGTGGTCGACTGCGCGACGGGGGACGTCAGGCAGCCTGGCCGGTCACCACAGGTCTTCCAGCTTGCGCGGCTTGCAGGCCACCCACGAGGCACACAGCATCAGTACCGCGCAGCCGAACAGGAATGCGAAGGGCAGGGTCCAGCCCTCGCTGACGGTGTGCAGCCAGCCGACCAGGAACGGGCCCAGGCAGCTGAAGCTGTAGCCCACGCCCTGCATGAAGCCGGACAAGGCCGCCGAGCCGGTGGGGGTGCGCGTGCGCAGATTGATCAGGGTCAGCGCCAGCGGGAAGGTGGATGGCCCGACGCCCAGTAGGCAGGCCCACAGCAACGGCGCCTTCATCGGGGCGAACAGCAGGCCGGCGAAGGCGATGACGAAGGCGGAGAAGCCGATCAGCACCAGCGGGAAGGGATTCTGCAGGCGCACCGCCAGCGAAGGGATTACCAGTGATGGCAGCAGGCCCAGGGCCGAAAACACCGCCACCATCACTCCGCCGAAGGCGGGCGTGGCACCGGCTTCGACCACGATGCGCGGCAGCCAGGTGAACATCGAGTAGGTCATCAGCGAGGTCATGCCGAACATCAACGTCATGCTCCAGCCCAATGACGTGCGCCAGACCTTGCCGTGCGGCTGCACGGTGGGATCGTTGCTGTCCAGCACCGGTTTCGGTGCACGGCGCGCCAGCAGCAGCCAGGGCAGGGTCGCAGCCAACGCCAGCAGCGCCCACATGCCCAGCGACACCCGCCAGCCTGCGGCATTGGCCATCGGCACCGCCAGCAGCGCCGGCATCATCGTGCCCAGCTGCAGCACGCTGATGTACAGCGTGCTCATGGTGCCGACCTTGTTGGCGAAGTAGCGCTTCACCAGCGGCGGCACCACCACGTTGCCGATGCCCATGCCCGCCAGTGCGATCACCGAGCCCAGCAGCAGGGTGCCGACATTGCCGGCACTGGAGCGCAGCAGCAGGCCGGTGGCCGCCATCAGCATCGCCAGCAGGGTGGTGCGCTCAAGGCCCAGGCGTCGTGCCAGCGCCGGGGTGGCGACGCCGAACAGTGCGAACGAAGCGGTCGGCAGCATGCCCAGCACGCCGGTCATGGTGGTGCCAAAGCCGAACTGCTGACCCAGCACGTCCAGCAGCGGAGTGATCGAAGTGACGGCGGTACGCAGGTTGACTGCTGCCAGCAGGATCGCGGCGAACGCCAGCAGGCGACCATGCAGCAGCGATGGCGAAGGGGAGGTGGGGGACGTCATGCGGTGTTCCTTGCAGGTGGCGCACGCCGCGCAGGTGGCGTGCAGCGCCCGCACCGGACGGGGCCGGTGTGGCAGGTGGGGGAGTGGCGGCCATTGTACGTGGCCGGCCGCGTCAGGTCCTCGACCCCGGTCCGGGGCGGCACCTCGCTGATGGCGGCGTAGCCGGGTGTCCCGGATTGCAGACACAAAAAAACCCGGAGGACAGTGATGTCTTCCAGGCTTCTTGATGACCACCGAAGTGGTCGGGGAGACAGGATTCGAACCTGCGACCTCTACGTCCCGAACGTAGCGCTCTACCAGACTGAGCTACACCCCGAAGGGAGCCGCCTATTCTAGCCATTTCCCCCGATGGCGGCAAGGGGGAAGACCGTTTTGCTTCGCTGCCGTGACAGCGACTCCTGCGGGAACAAAAAAGCCTGGAAGACTTCACCAGGCTTCAATGCGACCACCTGAGTGGTCGGGGAGACAGGATTCGAACCTGCGACCTCTACGTCCCGAACGTAGCGCTCTACCAGACTGAGCTACACCCCGAAGGAGCCGCCAAGAATACGGTGTGAAGGCCGTATCGGCAACCCTTTTTTACAGTTTCAACGCACTTCCTTGTCGGCGCGGGCGCTTTCGCGCGCTTCGAACCACATCCCGTTGAGGATGGCCACGACCGAAGCCAGGCCAGCGCCGAGAATCCAGGCGAAATACCACATGGTCAATCTCCTATGTGCGAGGGGTGTGCCGACCCTGGGCCGGCACACGGGCAATCAGTACGCGTTGGGGTTGTCGTCCATGTCCTCGACCGTCGTCTTGCCCTTCAGTACGCGGTACACCCAGGTGGTGTAGGCGAGGATGATCGGCAGGAAGATGGCCGTGGCCAGCAGCATGACCCACAGCGTGAGGTGGCTGGACGAACTGTCCCAGACGGTCAGGCTGGAGGTGGGCTGGCTGGAGGACGGCAGCAGGAACGGGAAGATCGCAAAGCCGACGGTGAGGATGATGCCGGCAATGGACGCGCCCGAGGCGATGAAGGCCAGGCCGCCACGACGAGCGCGCAGCAGCACCGCACTGGCAAGCGCACCCAGCAGGCCCAGCACCGGGAACACCAGCGTTGCCGGCATGCTGCTGTAGTTGCGCAGCCAGCCACCTGCGGCGGTACCCAGTTCGGCGGTCTTCAACAGCGGATTGGTCGGCCCGTCGGTCACCACCTGCGAGGTGATCTGATAGCCCGGCAGGCCGAAGGCCACCCAGGCGCCGGCAGCGGCGAACAACACGAAGCTGATGATGGCGGCGACACTGCCGTAGCGCGCAGCACGTTCGGCCACCGGGCCGTCGGTCTTGAGCACCAGCATGGCCGCACCGTGCGACACCAGCATGGCCACGCTGATCAGGCCGGCGATGAGCGCGAACGGCGTGAGCAGGCCGAAGAACGAACCGGTGTAGGTCACGCGCAGCGTGTCATCGAAGTGGAACGGCACACCCAGCAGCACGTTGCCCACCGCGACGCCGGCAATCAGGCCCGGCAGCAGGCCACCGACGAACAGCACGCGGTCCCAGTTGTCGCGCCAGCGCTTGGACGGCAGCTTGCTGCGGTACTTGAAGCCGACCGGGCGCAGGATCAGCCCGAACAGCATTGCAAACACTGCCAGGTAGAAGCCGGAGAAGCTGACCGCGTACAGCGGCGGCCATGCGGCGAAGATCGCGCCGCCACCCAGCACCAACCAGACCTGGTTGCCTTCCCAGACCGGGCCGACGGTGTTGATCACCAGCCGGCGTTCTTCATCGGTCTTGGCCACGAACGGCAGCAGCGTGCCGACGCCCAGGTCGAAACCATCCATGACGGCCCAGCCGACCAGCAGGATGCCGAGCAGCAGCCACCAGATCACGCGGAGCGTGGTGTAATCAAGTGCAATGAATTCCATCTGGATTCTCCTGCCTCAGGCCTGGCCGGGGGCAACGGCATTGGGGGAAACAGGGCGGATGTCGGCCTGCAGCGTCGGCAGGATGTCATCAGGACCCTTGCGGACCGCCTTCAGCATCAGCTTGATTTCGATGATCAGCAGCACCGTGTACAGGCTGGTGAACACCGCCAGCGTGGTCAGGATTTCATGCAGTGCCAGGCCCGATGCCGCATAGAAGGTCGGCAGCACGCCGTCCACCGCCCACGGCTGACGGCCGTACTCGGCCACGAACCAACCGCATTCGATCGCGATCCACGGCGCCGGCAGGCTCCACACGGCCAGCTTCAGGAACCAGCGCTTGTCCTGGAAGTTGTTGCGGCACGAGTAGTAGAAGGCCAGCGCGAAGAAGGCGATCAGGTAGAAGCCCAGCCCGGCCATGATGCGGAAGGTCCAGAACAGCGGCGCCACGCGCGGTACGGTATCCATCGCGGCCTTGGAGATTTCCTCCGGCGTCGCGTTGAGGATGTCTTCGCGGTAACGCTTCAGCAGCAGGCCATGGCCGAGATCCTGCCAATGGCGGTCGAACATTTCACGCGCTGCAAGATCGGTCTTGTCCTTCTTCACCCGTTCCAGTGCGCCATAGGCGATCTGGCCACCGCGGATGCGGTGCTCGGCACGGTCCACCAGTTCCAGGATGCCGGGAATCGGCTGGTCCAGCGAACGGGTGGCGATCAGGCCCATCAGGTACGGGATCTTGATCGCGTAGTCGTTGGTATGGGTGTCCTGGTTGGGAATGCCGAAGGCGGTGAAGTCAGCCGGTGCACGCTCGGTCTCCCACATCGCTTCGATCGCGGCCAGCTTCATCTTCTGGTGTTCGCTGGCGGCATAACCGCTCTCGTCACCCAGCACGACCACCGACAGCGAGGACAGCAGGCCGAAGGCTGCGGCCACCGCGAACGAACGGCGGGCCATGTCCCTGTGCTTGTTGCGCAGCAGGTACAGGGCGCTGATCGACATCACGAAGATCGCGCCGGTCACGTAGCCGGCACTGACGGTGTGCACGAACTTGGCCTGCGCCACCGGGTTCAGCAGCACTGCGGCGAAGTCGACCACTTCCATGCGCATGGTTTCGGGGTTGAACACCGCACCGGTCGGGTTCTGCATCCAGCCGTTGGCGATCAGGATCCACACCGCAGACAGGTTGGTGCCCAGCGCCATCAGCCAGGTCACGGTGAGGTGCTTGACCGGGCTCAGGCGCTTCCAGCCGAAGAAGAACAGACCGATGAAGGTCGCTTCCAGGAAGAACGCCATCAGGCCTTCGATCGCCAGCGGCGCACCGAAGATGTCACCCACGTAGTGGCTGTAGTACGACCAGTTCATGCCGAACTGGAACTCCATTACCAGGCCGGTGGCCACGCCGATGGCGAAGTTGATGCCGAACAGGGTGCCCCAGAACAGGGTCATCTGCCGCCAGACCTGCTTGCGGGTCATGACGTACACGCTTTCCATGATGGCCACCATGAAGGACAGGCCAAGCGTGAGCGGTACGAATAGGAAGTGGTACATCGCGGTCAGAGCGAATTGCAGCCGCGACAGTTCTACGACTGTCTGATCAATCATGGCCTGGCTACCTCGTTGGATAGTGCCGTTGCAGGTGGCGGGAAGGGTGGTCTACGGGGTGAATGATGTGACCGACTACTTCAAACAGCCTTGATCCAGATCAATGTATGAACAGGTGTTCAGGGGGATCGTATGCCAACCCGATGAAGACTGCGACCGCCGGCCGCAGGGGAAGGCGATTGCCTGCGCCTACAATGCCGTCCATCCCCTGCTGCCTGTGAAGAGCCTTGAGCGCTGCCGAACCGACCGCTGACACCCGTGATCGGGATGACGAATCGACCCGCTTGCGGCGTGTCCGCACCGCGTGGCTGGCGGATCTGGCCCGTGCCGCGAAGGGACGGCAGCGGCTGGCGTCGCTGTGCATCAGCGTGTCCGGCGCGCTGTTGATCGGCCAGGCCGCCGCCATCGCCTGGCTGGTGCAGCAGGTGCTGGTGCAGCGTGCGCCGTTGGCCCAGGGCCTGCCGGTGCTGGCCGCGCTGGCGGTGATCCTGGTGGTGCGGACCCTGCTGGGCAGTGCCACCCAGGCCGCGGCCGGTGACGTTGCCGATGCCGCACGCCTGTCCCTGCGCGAGCGTGTCTTCGCGCGCCTGCTCGGGCATGGCCCGCTGTGGCTGCGGCAGCGCCGCACCGGCGAGCTGGGTGAGCTGATGCTGCATCACGGCGATGCCATCGAGAATTACTACAGTGGTTTTCTGCCGGTACGCACCGAAGTGGTGGTGGTGCCGTTGTTGATCCTGGCTGCTGTGGCCTGGGTCGACTGGGTGGTCGCACTGATCCTGCTGTTCACCGCACCGCTGGTGCCGTTTTTCATGATGCTGGTCGGTTGGGGCGCTGAAGCGGCCGGGCGCGCGCAGTTGGGGGAACTGGCGCGGATGAGCGGACACTTCGCCGATCGCATCAAGGGCCTGGGCCTGCTGCGCCTGTATGGCCGTGGGGAGGCCGAGCTGGCCGGCATCGAGGCTGCGGCCGAGGGCGTTCGCGTGCGCACCATGAAGGTGCTGCGCATCGCCTTCCTGTCCTCCACCGTGCTGGAATTCTTTGCGTCGGTCAGTGTGGCGATGGTCGCGCTGTATCTGGGCCTGAGCTATCTGGGCCTGATGTCGCTGCATGCGACCGTGCCGACGCTGGGGGCTGGCCTGTTCTGCCTGCTGCTGGCACCGGAGTTCTACGCGCCGTTGCGACGCCTGGCGGCGCACTATCACGACCGTGCCAATGCGCTGGCCGCTGCCGCCGAGGTGGAGCGCCTGCTGCAGGTGCTGCCGGAAGACGAGGCCACGATTGCAGAGGACGGCGTGCCGCTGGCACCGGAGCCGGCCGAGGCCGCCTTGCCGCCGCTGCAGGCGCACGGTCTGGTACTGCGTCCGTTGGGCGCTACCCACGACGTGCTGCAGAACCTCGACCTGCAGCTGGAACCGGGGCAGCGTCTGGCCCTGGTGGGGCCCAGTGGCAGCGGCAAGAGCACGTTGCTGGAAGCGCTGGCCGGGTGGCTGCCGCCGCGAGCGGGCCGGGTGCAGCTGCGGCCGGGACTGCAGGTGGCCTACGCCAGCCAGCGTCCCTATCTGTTCCACGGCACCATTGCCGAGAATCTGCGTCTGGCCGATCCCGGTGCCAGTGATGCGCGTCTGCGCGCCGTTGCCGAAGCCGCACAGGTGCTGCAGTTCGCGCAGCGCCTGCCACAGGGGCTGGATACGCTGATCGGCGAGCGCGGCTTCGGCCTGTCCGGTGGCGAAGCACGTCGCATCGGCCTGGCGCGTCTGCTGCTGCGCGATCCGCAGGTGCTGCTGCTGGATGAGCCGACTGCTTTTCTCGACGCCGAAACCGAAGCGGCGCTGCTGCGCAGCCTGGCCGCGTATGCACGCGGACGCAGCGTGGTGGTGGCTACCCACAGCCCGGCGGTGATCGCCTGGGCCGACCGCTGCCTGCTGCTGCCCGAAGGGCGCCTGGTTGAGCCGGCGCAGGCGGTGCGCGTATGAGCCGCTCTTCCGATTCACTGCGCGCGGTGTTCCTGCGCCATCGCCCGCGCCTGCTGCTGGCGGTGCTGCTGCTGTGGACCACGATGCTGGCCGGCACCGCGCTGCTGGGCCTGTCCGGCGGCTTCCTGACCGCTGCAGCGCTGGCCGGTGCAGCGGGCCTTGGCCAGGGCTTCAATTTCTTCACTCCGTCGGCCGGCATCCGCGGGCTGACCATGGCGCGCATCGCATCGCGCTACTTCGAAAAACTGGTGGGGCATGACGCCACCCTGCGTATCGCCCGCGACCTGCGCGTGTGGTTCTTCCGCCGCGCGCTGCCGCTGGCGCCGGCACGGCTGGGTGCGACCCGCACTGGCGATCTGCTGGCGCGGCTGCTGGGCGACATCGGCGAAATAGACGGCCTGCTGGTGCGTGCCATCGGCCCGTTGCTGGCGCTGGCTGCGTTGACGCTGGTGGGCGTGGGCTCGGCGGCGTTGATCCTGCCATCGGCGGCGCTGCTGCTGGCGGTACTGGGGCTGCTGATCGGGGTTGGCGTGCCGTGGCTGGGCGTGAGGGGACATGACAGCGAAGAGGCCGACCGCGCTGCACATCGTGCGGCGTTGCGCACGGCGGCATTCGAAGGGCTGGAAGGGGCGGCCGATCTGGCCGCGCTGCATGCCGGCAATGCCTGGCAGCTGAAGGTGCGGGTGGCGGCCAAGCAGGTGGCCTCGCGCGATCGCCGTCGACGCCTGCGCTTGATCGCTGCATCAACGCTGCATGGTGTGCTGGCCGGGCTCGGCCTGGTGGCGATGCTGGCGCTGGCGCTGCATGCGGCCGAACAGCAGCGCATCGCCCCGGAAATGGCCGCCGGGCTGGTGTTCCTGACCGTGGCGATGATCGAGCTGTGGGCGGGCATGGGGCTGGCCTGGCAGTCGCTGCAATCGGGCCGCATTGCCGCCGCGCGCCTGCAGTCCATCGTCGAACAACCGCCTTCGGTGCAGGAGCCTGCATCGCCGCAGCCACTGGCGCCGGCCGCGACCGTGCGCTGGGACGACGTGCACTTCCAGTGGCCGGGCGCCGCACGGCCGGTCCTGTGTGGCCTGCAGCTGACGCTGGCGCCGGGCGAGCGCATCGCCATCCGTGGCGACAGCGGCAGCGGCAAGACCACGTTGTCGAGCCTGCTGCTGCGTCTGTGGGATCCGCAGCGCGGACGGCTGACCTACGGCGGCCAGGACCTGCGCGATGTCGCCCAGGCCGACTGGCATCGGCATCTGGCATGGCTGCCGCAGAACGCACCGGTATTTGCCGGCAGCGTCGCCGAAAACCTGCGACTGGGCGATCCCGAGGCCAGCGACGAAACGTTGTGGTCGGTGCTGCAACGGGTACGGCTGGGCGAATGGGCTGATCGCAATGGCGGCCTGCAGGCCTGGGTGGGCGAGAACGGCGCGACGATGTCGGCTGGCCAGGCGCGACGTCTGGCGCTGGCGCGGGCGCTGCTGCGCAATGCACCGATCCTGTTGGTGGACGAGCCCACCGAAGGCCTGGACGTGGATATCGCGCGCGCACTGCTGCAGGACCTGCCGGCGCTGTTGGAAGGACGCAGCCTGTTGATGATCACCCACGATGACCTGCCCGCAGGTGTGGTGGATGTGCAGTACCGGTTGCGCGATGGGGTATTGGTCCGCGAACCGCTTCGGTAGATGCCGACCTTGGTCGGCATATCCACGCGTGGCGTGGATCTACAGGGCAGCTACCGCGAAAATTCGCGCAGCATCACTGCGATCGAGGCCACGTTGGCCAGCACGCACAGCCAGAACACCCACTGGAACTGCATCTTGCGATGTTTATGGCGGAGCAGCGCCTGGCCGAGCAGTGCACCGGGCCAGCCGCCGGCAAAAGCCAGCAGCTGCAGCGTGCGTTCCGGCGTCCGCTGCTGTTTTCGCTGCGCTGCGCGCTTGTCGTGTCCATACAGGCCGAATGACACCGCGCTGGCCAGCGCGCACCATGCGCCCAGCCACAGCGGAAACACGCCGGTTGCGGTCAAGCCGATCAACGCACCGCACGCGGCCAGTGCGAGGTTGCGCCGCCACACCATTACAGTTCGTCGAGGAAGCCGCGCACGGCCGGGCCGAAACGTTCGAAGTCGACCAGGAACGCGTCATGTCCCTGCGGTGATTCCAGACCGATGAAACGCGCATCCGCGCCGCCGGCGCGAAGGCCATCGGCCACCTGTTGCTGCTGCTGTACCGGGAACAGGATGTCGGTGTTCGCGCCAATTGCCAGCGCCTTGTCGACGCGGATTCCGGCCAGCCCGGCCAGCACATCGCCGTCGCCATATTCGGCCAGGTCGAACCAGTCCATCGAGCGGCTCAGGTACAGATAGCAGTTCGGGTCGAAGAAACGCACGAACCGGCGTGCGTGCCCTTCCAGATAGCTTTCGACCTGGAATTCCAGGCCGAACGGGTCGTCGTCGGCCTGGTCTGAATCCAGCCGGACGCGACCGAAGCGGCCATCCCATTCCAGCGCCGAGCGGTACGTGATCACGCCCAGCTTGCGTGCCATGCGCATGCCCGATTCCGGGTACGCTTCATTGTCGTAGTGGCCGCCGTTCCAGCGCGGATCCAGGCGGATCGCTTCGCGCTGCAGCGAGCGGATGGCGATCGAGAAGGGCAGGGCCTGCGCGCTGCCGGAAATGTTGATGTGGCTGCGGGCGATGCCTGGATGCAGCAGCAACACTGCCAGCGCTGTCATCCCGCCCATTGAATTGCCGATCACGCAGGCGAGCTGTTCGATGCCCAATGCGCGCACCACGTCGATCGCCGCGCGTGCACCGTCTTCGATCGACAGTTCCGGGAAATCCAGGCGATACAGTTCGCCGCTGGCTGGATTGATCGATGCAGGGCCGGTGGAGCCCTTGCAGCTGCCCAGCGAGTTCACGCAGACCACGAACCAACGGTCTGTATCGATCGGCTTGCCGGGGCCGATCATGGCTTCCCACCAGCCCGGTGCAGGATTGGCTTCGTTGGCCGCCGCATGTGCGTCGGGCGACAGGCCGGTGACGATCAGGATCGCGTTGCCGGCGTCTGCGTCCAGCGCGCCCCAGGTCTCGTAGGCCACGCGCGCGCCATGCAGGACGCCGCCTCGCTTGCACGAAAAGGGCGAGGGCAGGGCATGGAAGCGGGTGCCGGGCGGAATGAATTCTGTCATGCAGGCATTCTAGCGGGGCGGCATGTGCATCTGGCGACACGCTGGTTTCCATCGGCGGACTGAGCGTGGATCCGCCGGGCATGGCCCGGCGCTACCGGTGGTGCGCGTGGGTAGCGCCGGGCCATGCCCGGCGAGCGCAGCGGCGCGGGTACGTTACGGGAACCGCAGCTCCACCATGCCGTCATGCGGCAGGCTGACCTTGACCGGCGTGGTCTGCAGGTCGTCCTCGCTGCGGTTGGCGCTGTCGTTGCGCGAAATGCGCGCCAGTACTTCCACTTCGCGATGCGCCGACAACGGTGCGGTCGGCATCGGGCTGTTGCCGTCACCGAGGCCCACCGTTGCAGGGAAGCCGGCCAAGGGCAGCTTGCGTGCAGCCACCGGCATCGGCGGGCCGCCCACGGCGCGCGCGAGCACGAACACCTGGGTGCTGGCCGGCCAATCACTCGCTTTCAACGATGCGGGCAGGTGCACCCGCACCTGCAGCAGCGCCGGTGCAGTTGCCGGTGCGTTCGACGGCTGGCCGGCCGCCTCACGGGCGATGGCGATCTGCGCCTGCAGCGCCTGCGCGGCACCCGGCTCGAGGCGTGGCAGCAGCGTGCTCCAGAGGTCAGCGGCCTCGGCGTTGCGGCCACGCTGGCGCAGCGCGATGCCAAGCAGCCAGCTTGCACGCTCGGCATCGGGTGACAGCGTGTGCGCGCGCTGCAGCCATGCCAGCGCTGTGTCATCGAACTGCTTGCCGGGATCGGCCTGCGCGCGGGCCTGCGCAGCCTCGACCAGCACGCCCGGTTCGTCTGGTGCCAGGGCTGCTGCGCGGTTGAAGGCGTCGGCCGCAGCGGCGGCATTGCCCAGCTCAGCCTGCGAACGGCCCAGCAGCGCCCAGCCATCGGCGCGCTGCGGGTCACGCTGCAGCGCCTGCTGCAGTGCCTCTACGCCGTCACGCAGGGTGGCGACCGAGGGGGCGGGCTGCACCTGTGCCGCGCGGGGATTGCCAACCAGCAGGTACAGGCAGGCACCGGCCACGCCCAGTGCCACCACCCCCAGCACGAAGCTGCGACGGCCTTGCTGCCGCAGCGGCCATAGCACTACGGCCGCCAACAGCGCAGCGGCCACTGCGGCGACCATCGGCAACCAGTGCGTCACCAGTCCTCTCCCTCGGTTGGGTTCACCGTAGCCGATGCATCCATCTGCCGGCTGCGACGACGGACGATGCCCATCACCACCAGCGCGCCGCCACCCAGTACCAGCAGCGGACCGCCCCACAGCAGCCAGGTGCCGGGTTGCAGTGGCGGTTGATACAGCACGAATTCGCCATAGCGGGCGACCAGGAACCGCTTGATGGCCGCATCGTCGAGGCCCTGCTGCATCAACTGCAGCACTTCACGGCGCAGGTCCTGCGCGATCTGCGCGTTGGAATCGGCCAATGACTGGTTCTGGCACTGCACGCAGCGCAACTGCGCGGCCAGGTCGTGGAAGCGCGCTTCCTCGGCCGCATCGCGGAACATCAGCGGCCGCGCATCATGCACCGGTTGTTGGGCGAGGCCGGTGTTCGGCACCGCCAGAGTCAGTGCCAGCAGCAGGGGCAGCAGCCAGCGCATGCGCTTACGGCGAGGCGTGCAGGGTGTTGCCGGCATCGCCTTGGGCCTTTTCAAGCTTTTCCAGCGCCGGAATCAATTTCTCGTCGACCACCTGCTGGGTCATCGCGCCGCTGTACTTCCAGCGCACGATGCCACTGCCGTCGACCAGGAAGGTCTCCGGTGCTGCCGTCACGCCCCAGTCGATGGCGGTGCGGCCTTCGATGTCGCTCAGCACGACCATGAATGGGTTGCCCAGCTGTTCCAGCCAGTGCAGCGCGTCGGTCGGTTCATCCTTCCAGTTGTAGCCGATCACGCGTACGCGCTTGCTCTCGGCGAAGCGGGTCAACACCGGATGTTCTTCACGGCAGGCCGCGCACCAGCTGCCCCAGACGTTGAGCAGGTAGGGCGCGCCACGCAGCTCTTCGCTGCGCACGATCATCTGCGGGTCATGCAGCACCGGCAGCGCGAACGCCGGCGCCGGCTTGTCGATCAGCGCCGAAGGCAGCACATCGCGCTGCGGATCGCCCGATTTCATCACCCCGTAGATCATCAGGCCAAGCAGGCCGAAGAAGAACAGGACGCCAATCACGATGGCTACCGGCGGCAGCGGGCGGGAAGGGCGTGGGGCGGGTGACTCGGACATGGGGAACTCCTACGGACGACGAAAGCGGCGATCGGCGGCGGCGATGAATCCGCCCAGGGCCATCAACAGTGCGCCCAGCCAGATCCAGCGCACGAAGGGCTTGATGTGCACCCGTACCGCCCACGCATTGTTGCCCAGCGGCTCGCCCAATGCCACGTAGACATCACCGCTGAGGCGTGCATCGATGCCGGCTTCGGTCATCACCTGGCCGCCGCTGGCGTACTGGCGCTTCTCCGGATGCAGCAGGGCCAGTTCGCGACCATCACGCAGCACCCGCAGGTGGCCGCGATCAGCGATGAAATTGGGGCCTTCGCGATGGTCCACGCCCTCGAAGCGCACTTCGTGGCCGGCAACCACCACCTGCTGGCCCGGTGACAGCGCGACTTCGCGCTGCACGTTCAACGCTTCCACCAGCAGCGCGCCGGCCAGGAACACCGCGACACCGGCGTGGGCGACGATCATGCCAAGCATTTCGGCAGTGAAGCGGCCATTGCCACGCAAGCGCTGCCAGACGAAACGGGCGGTGCCCAGGCCGACCCACGCCGCAGCGGCGACGCCGATGCCTGCCTTCCAGCCATTCTGCGGCGCCTGCCACCAGGCCCAGGCGCCGAGCAGCACGGCCAGGCCCGCCCATGGCAGCAGCAATGCCAGTGCGCGCGAGGGTTGGTCGCGCTGCCACTTCACCAGCGGGCCGAACGGCAGCAGCATCACCATCGGTGCCATCAACAGCAGGAACAGGCTGCCGAAGTACGGTGGACCCACCGAGATCTTGCCCAGCGACAGCGCATCGGCCAGCAGCGGGTAGAGGGTGCCAAGCAGGACCATCGCGCAGGCGCTGGCCAGCAGCAGGTTGTTGGCCAGCAGCAGGGTTTCGCGCGAGGTCGCGGTGAAGCCACGGCGCGGATCGCCGGCGTCCACTGTCAGCCGCGGCGCACGCAGCGCATACAGCAGCAGGCTGCCGCCCACCAGCACCGACAGGAAGATCAGGATGAACAACCCACGCGAGGGGTCGGCCGCGAACGAATGCACGCTGGTCAGCACGCCGGAACGGACCAGGAAGGTGCCCAGCAACGACAGCGCGAACGCCGCGATGGCCAGCAGCAGCGTCCAGCTGCCGAAGGTACCGCGCTTTTCGGTGACCGCCTGCGAATGGATCAGCGCCGCGCCGACCAGCCACGGCATGAAGCTGGCGTTCTCGACCGGGTCCCAGAACCACCAGCCGCCCCAGCCCAGTTCGTAGTACGCCCACCAGCTGCCCAGTGCGATGCCCAGCGTGAGGAAGCCCCAGGCGACGTTGGTCCAGGGCCGCGTCCAGCGTTGCCAGCGCGCATCGACGCGGCCTTCCAGCAGCGCCGCCACGGCGAAGGCGAACGGCACCGCAAAGCCCACGTAGCCCAGGTAGAGCATCGGCGGATGGATGATCAGTCCCGGGTCCTGCAGCAACGGGTTGAGATCACGGCCTTCCAGTGGCACCGGGTTCAGGCGCAGGAACGGATTGGACGTGAAGATCAGGAAGGCGAGGAAGCCGACACTGACCACGCCCATCACCGCCAGCACGCGCGCCTGTACGGGTGCTGGCAGGTGACGCGAGAACAGCGCCACCGCACCGGTCCACAGCGCCAGCACCAGCGCCCACATCAGCAGCGAGCCTTCGTGCGCACCCCACACCGCCGAATAGCGGTAGATCAGCGGCAGCAGTGAATTGGAGTTCTCGGCCACGTAGCGCACCGAGAAGTCCTGCTGCACGAAGGCCGCCGTCAGTACGGCGAAGGCGCCGGCCAGCAGCACCAGCTGGGCAAAGGCAGCCGGGCGGGCAACCGACATCCATGCGTCGTTGCCGCGCTGCGCACCGACCAGCGGCAGCACCGCCTGCAGCAAGGAGGCCAGCAACGCGCAGAGCAGGAGGATCTGACCGAATTCGGGAAGCACTCAGCGCACCTCGGGCGCCGTGACCGGCACATCATGCTTGCGATGGGCCTGGCCCATCTTGTCGGCCACTTCCTTGGGCACGTACTTCTCATCGTGCTTGGCCAGTACTTCGTCGGCGACGAAGGTGCCGTCCTGCAGGCGACCACTTGCGACCACGGCAGTGCCTTCGGCGAACATGTCCGGCAGAATCCGCGAGGTCGACACCGGCAACTGCGCATCGCCGTCGGTGACCTTGAAGTGCGCTTCCAACGAGCCGAGCGGGCGGTTGAAGGAACCCTTCACCACCATGCCGCCAAGGCGGAACCGGGTCTGTGCATCGACATCGCCGCGCAGCACTTCCGAGGGCGTGTACAGGTAAGCGATGTTGCGTTCCAGCGCCATCGCCACCAGCGCGGTGGCCAGCCCGGAGGCGAGCAGGGCCAGCAGCACCCAGACCAGACGGCGGCGTTGGACCGGCGTCATCGCTCCAGCTCCGCCGGCAGCGCAGGCGCGGTGACCTGCTGTGCGGCCTGACGGGCCTGCTGCCGCTGCTGGCGCGACTGCGCCTGGCGGCGTGCCGCGCGCAGGCGCAGCCACGACCCAAGGGCATCGGCGCCGAGCACCAGCACGAACACGGCGTAGGCGCCGATCACAAAGGGCAGGTGAGTCATGGCCGCGATTCCTCCACCTCGGTTGCCCGGGCATCGACGCGGTCGCCAACCCAGGCCTTGCCGGCCTCGCGATACAGGTTGTCGGCACGCGCTTTGGCCAGCAGCGAACCACAGAACCAGAGTTTGGTGGCGATCACCATCCACCACAGCGGCGCAATCAGCTCGGTACGGATGGCCGATTCACCGAACACGCTGATCGACTGGCGCTGGTGCAGGCCGCCCCACCAGTCCACCGAGTAACGGATCACCGGCAACAGGCTGACGCCGACGATGGCCAGCAGGCCGGCGGCACGCGCTGCACTGCGGCGGTCTTCGATGGCGTGGTACAGGCCGATCACGCCCAGGTACAGGAACAGCAGCACCAGCTCGCTGGTCATGCGCGGGTCCCAGTCCCACCACGTGCCCCAGGTGCTTTTGCCCCAGATGCTGCCGGTCACCAGGGTGATCAGGGTGAAACCGGCGCCCATCGGCGCACAGGCCATGGCCAGGATCTCGCAGATCTTGATCCGCCAGATCAGTGCGATGGCGGCGTACAGCGCCATCAGCGCGAACACGAACAGGCTCATCCAGGCGCTGGGCACGTGGATGTAGAGGATGCGGAAGCTGTCCAGCTGGCGGGCTTCCGGCGGCACCACCAGCAGAGCCTGCCACATACCGACCAGCAGCACCGGTACCGCGGCGATGTAGAACAGTCGCGACCAGCGGGCAGCGAAACGATCGAACGTGGGAGGCGAGCCGAGTTGATGGAACCAGCGGACAATCGGATTCATGCGTGGCGGCTATCCAGCAGGGGTGGATTGGCTCTCAGCTCGGTCAACTCAGAGAAATACGAATCGCAGCAGCGGTCGCCAGCGGTGCCAGCACCAGGGCGATCACCAGTCCAGCGCCCAGCATCAGCAGCGCACCGACCGGATCCTGTCCGCGGCTGGCTGCCGCCAGGCTGCCGGCACCGAAGACAAGCACCGGTACGTACAGCGGCAACGACAGCAACGCCACGAGAATACCAGAGCGCCGGATGCCCACGGTCAGTGCAGCGACCACGCCACCGATCAGGCTCAACAACGGTGTTCCCAACAGCAACGATGCCAGCAACATCGGCAGCTGGTCATGCGGCAGATGCAGCATTTCCGCCAGCAGCGGGCTCAGGATGATCAGCGGCAGGGCGGTGGTCGCCCAATGCAGCAGCACCCGTACCAGCACCAGCCACGCAAGTGGCACTGGTGCCAGCAGCCATTGTTCGAGCGAGCCGTCTTCAGCATCGGAGCGGAACAGCGAATCCAGCGCCAGCTGCCCGGCCAGCAGCACCGCCAGCCACAGCACCGCACCGGCGGTGGCGGCCAGTGGCTGCGGGTCACGGCCCTGGGCGAGGGCGAACAGCACCACCACCAGCAGGGCGAACAGCAGCGGCTGCAGCGCATCGCCGCGACGGCGCCAGAGCAGGCGCAGGTCGCGCGCAACCAGGGCGCGGGCGGTCTGCCACAGGCCCGGTTCAGTGCCCGGCGCGATCATGGGGCACCGCCGAGATCGAGCTGGCGGGTGCGTACCGGCGGGGCGGCATAGGCGCCATGGGTGGTGACCAGGGCGGCGCCGCCGCTGCGCAGGTGTGCGGAAATCATCCGGTTGACCAGGTTGATGCCTTCCAGGTCGAGGTTGGCATAGGGTTCGTCGAGCAGCCACAGCGGTGCCGGCGACAGCCAGATGCGGGCCAGCGCCAGACGCCGTTTCTGTCCGGCCGACAGGTGCCGCACCAAGGTGTCCTCGTAGCCGGCCAGGCCGACGATGGCCAGCGCATTGCCCGGCATCTGCCGTGCGCGGCGACCGTGCAGGCCACACAGGAAATGCAGGTTCTCCAGCGTGTCCAGGTCCGGCTTCAGCGCCGGCAGGTGGCTGAGGTAGGCGACATAGCGCGCACGCTCGGCGTTGCTGGCCGGCTTGCCGTCGATCAACACCTGGCCCGCGCCCGGGCGCGCCAGGCCCGACAGCACGCGCAGCAGGGTGGTCTTGCCGGCACCGTTGCCGCCCTGCACCAGCAGCGCTTCGCCGGCATCCACGTGGAAGTCCAGCGGGCCGAACACCGGCTCGTCATTGCGGGAGAAGCTCAGGCCGCTGGCAGCCAGCAATGCAGGGGTGTTCAAGGCGCAGGGGTCTTCATGCAGGAGTGCGGCGGCAATTGTAGCGGTGAAACCGCATCGGGTAGTGCCGGCCGCTGGCCGGCAGCTCTGCCAGGCGCCGGTGTGGCATGTGCAAAGAGCCGCCGGGTATGACCCGGCGCTACCGTCGGCGCCGCAGGCCGGGTCGGGATTTCGTACACTTCCAGCCCTTGTTTCCCCACAGCCCAGGCCGATGCAACCGAACACCAAGCTGCCCAAGGTCGGTACCACGATCTTCACCGTGATGTCCCAGCTCGCCGCCGAACATGGCGCGGTCAACCTCGGCCAGGGGTTCCCGGATTTCTCCGCGCCGCAGCGCCTGATCGACGAAACCACCAAGGCGATGGCCGCCGGCCTGAACCAGTACCCGCCGATGACCGGCGTGGCGCCGCTGCGCCAGGCCATCGCACAGAAGTCGCTGGACCTGTACGGCGCGCAGATCGATCCGGACACCGAGATCACCGTCACCAGCGGCGCCACCGAGGCGATCTTCAACGCCATCCACGCCGTGGTGCGTGCCGGTGAGGAAGTGATCGTGCTCGACCCGGCCTACGACTGCTACGAACCGGCGATCGAACTGGCCGGTGCCACTGCAGTGCATGTGCCGCTCGACCCGCAGACCTTCGCCGTCGACTGGGACCGCGTGCGTGCGGCGATTACCCCGCGCACCCGCGTGCTGATGGTCAACACCCCGCACAACCCGTCCGGCGCGATGCTGGACGAAGCGGACATGCAGGCCTTGGCCGACGTGCTGCGCGGCACGCAGATCTACCTGATTTCCGATGAGGTGTACGAGCACATCATCTACGACGGCCGCCGTCATGAATCGGCACTGCGCTACCCGGAGCTGCGCGAGCGCACCTTCGTCATCTCCAGCTTCGGCAAGACCTACCACTGCACCGGCTGGAAGATCGGCTACGCGGTGGCGCCGCCGGCGATGACCGCTGAATTCCGCAAGGTGCACCAGTACAACACCTTCACCAGTTTCGGCCCGGCGCAGTACGGCTTTGCCGCGATGATCCGCGACGAACCGCAGCACCATCTGGAACTGGGCGCGTTCTATGAAGCCAAGCGCGACCGCTTCCGCGAGCAGCTGGCCGGTACCCGCCTGAAGGCGCTGCCGGTGCCGGGCGGCTACTTCCAGCTGGTCGATTATTCGGCCATCAGTGACCTGCCGGACCACGAGTTCGTGAAGTGGCTGACCATCGAGAAGGGCGTCACCGCCATCCCGCTGTCGCCGTTCTACGAAACCGCGCCGGCCGGCCAGCGCCTGGTGCGCCTGTGCTTCGCCAAGAACGAGGCCACCCTGGACGCGGCGATCGAACGCCTGCGCCTGCTGTGAGCGGAGTAGACGACATGCAGGACCTGCGTATTTCCCTGGTGCAAGGCGACACCCGCTGGCACGACCCGGCCGGTAACTGCGCCTACTACGGTGCGCTGCTGGCGCCGCTGGCGGGGACCACCGATCTGGTGATCCTGCCGGAAACCTTCACCAGTGGCTTTTCCAACGAGGCCATCGCCCAGGCCGAAGGCATGGACGGCCCGACCGTGGCCTGGGTGCGCGAACAGGCCACGGCCTTGAATGCGGCGGTGATCGGCAGCGTGCAGCTGCGCGATGGCGAGGGTGTCTACAACCGCCTGCTGTTCGCCACCCCCGACGGTGGCCTGCAGTACTACGACAAGCGCCATCTGTTCCGTTACGGTGGCGAGCACGAGCGCTATGCCGCCGGCCGCGACCGCCTGTGCGTGGAATGGAAGGGCTGGCGGATCAATCCGCAGGTCTGCTACGACCTGCGTTTCCCGGTGTTCTGCCGCAACCGCTACAACGTCGAGCGTGTTGAACAGCTGGACTTCGACCTGCAGATCTTCGTCGCCAACTGGCCGTCGGCGCGCGCCTATGCGTGGAAGACCCTGTTGCGCGCGCGGGCGATCGAGAACCTGTGCTTCGTCGCCGCAGTCAACCGCGTGGGCGTGGACGGCAACCAGCTGCACTACGCTGGCGACAGCGCGGTCATCGACTTCCTCGGCCAGCCGCAGGTGGAGATCCGCGAGCGCGAGCAGGTGGTGACCACCACCATCTCGGCCGAAGCGCTGGCCTCGCACCGTGCACGCTTCCCGGCGATGCTCGATGCCGACGCCTTCCATCTGGATGTGCAGGCCTGATACGGCGGCTGAACGCCTCCTGCCTCACCGCGCGCGCTTGCATCCAACGTGCACGCGCGCGCTGCTAGATTCGCCCACATTCCGACCGATGTGGACGTTCTGCCGATGAATACCAAGCCGTTTGCCCTGCTGCTGGCGCTGGCCACTGCCTCCCTGGCCCCGACCGCGCAGGCCGGTGGCAATCTTGATTGCCAGCTGCGCTACAACCTGTCGGGCTGGTCGCTGATCTACAAGACCGCCTCGGGCAACGGCACCATCCACTGCACCAACGGCGCCAGCATGCCGGTGCGGATCCAGCTGAAGGGTGGCGGCCTGACCGTCGGCAAGTCGAAGATCACCGATGGCCGTGGCAGCTTCACCGGCGCCAGCAGCGTCGGCGAGCTGCTGGGCACCTACGCCTCGGTAGGCGCGCACGCCGGTGCAGTGAAGTCCAGCAACGCGCAGGTGATGACCAAGGGCGATATCTCGCTGGCACTGTCCGGCACCGGCAAGGGCTGGGACCTGGGTGTGGACGGCGCGGCGTTCACCATCAGCCGGCGTTGAGCCGGGCCGGCGCGGCTCCTTCCCAGCTGATGCGGATGTAATGCTGCTCGGCATCGCTGGGCAGTCGTTCGACCTCGAAGCCATTCTTCTGCAACTGCGCGACGACGCCCTCGACGAGCCGCTCGCTGGCCAATGCCTGGCTGAAGCCGAACACGATGTAGCGGCGGCCATTTTCCGACCCTGCCTGGATCGATGTGTCGAGATCGCGGTAGTACTGGTCGACAGGACGCGTAGCGGCATCTGCGTTGGCGCGGGCCTGTTCGGCGGTGATGGTGATCATGGGCATCTGCCTCGTTGGGGAGAGTGCGCACGATAGCCAGTGCATAGGGGGCGATTCCGGAAGCAGCGCACAGCGCATGGCCTTTGCAATAATTCCTAGGCCACAACGGCGCGCGGCCGCTGCAGCCAAAGTGCAAGCAGCCCGCATGCGATGAGCGTCGGTGCAAGCAGCTGCAGTGCACCGACCACGGCCATCGCTACGCCGATCAACAGGTAATAGAGCAGGCCGAACAGCGCGCCTGCGCTGCCGAGGCAATGCGGATAGCCGCGCAGGGCCTGGCCGAGCACATTGGGAATGGCCAGGCCGAAGCCGGTCACCACCGGCACCATCGCCACGACCAGAGCGGGTCGATCATGCAGCAGTACAGCCAACAGGCCACCGGCCAGCACCAGCCCCGCGGCGAGTTGGATGCGGGTGGTGGCGCACGCGCCTGCGCGTAGCAGGCGGCCATTGCCCCAGGCGCCCAGCGCCGAACCCAGCGCCAGCAGCGCTCCGCTGGCACCGAACCAGGCCAGAGGCCAGTGCAGTCGCTCGAACACGAAGGGCCCCAGGGCGTACCAGCTGTACATGGCCACGTTGAATGCCATCACCAGCAGCGCCTGTGACCAGATCCAGCGGTCGCAGAGCAGTTGCCGCAGCAGTGGCAGCAGAGGGGTGTGCCCGACGTTGGCAGGGCGGCTCTCGTGCAGGCCGGATGTGCATCCGAGCATCAGCAGTAGGGCAATCAGCAGCAGGCCTGCCTGCACGCCGGCATAGCCATGGGTGGCAACCAGCAACGTCCCCAGTGCCAGCCCGATCGCCGGGCTCAATGCCAGCGCCATGCCGATCCACGAGAACGCCTGCGCCAAGGCCGGCCCCTGCAGGTGATCGCGCAGTACTGTCTGCGTCACCACCGAGGCCGTCGCCGCGCCCAGCGCGGCCAGTGCCTGGGCCAGCAGGACCTGGCCGAACGTGCTGGCCAGCAGGCCTCCGCAGGCCGCCAGTGCGAACACGGCCAGGCCGCCGAGCAGGGCTGGGCGGCGGCCGATACGGTCGGCCAGCCATCCCCACAGCGCGACACCGGCGGCGAAACCGAACAGGTAAAGGCTCATCGCCTGGCTGGCGGCGCCCGGGGGCAGCGCGAAGCGCCCGGCGAGATCGGCCAGGGCGGGGCTGTACAGGGTCTGGGCCAGCTGCGGGAACATCAGCAGCGCGATGGTGAGCAGCAACAGGCGACGCGACATGCGGGCGCTCCGGAATCGGGGCCGCGCATTGTGGTGGCCGGCGCGCTGACGCAATCTGTCGGTCCTGACAGAAAGTGTAGGAAATCGGACATGGCCTGGCTGCAGCCGGATGCGCACTTCGATGCCGATGCCTGGGACGCGCCGGTGCTGGGCATTGCCTCGTCGCTGGCTGATCACGATTCGGGCTGGCATCAGCACGCACGTGCGCAGCTGCTGTACACGCGGCAGGGCTGCACGCGGCTGACTTTTGGTGACCGCATCAGTCTGCTGCCGCCGTCGCGCGCGGCCTGGATCCCTGGCGGCCTGCGCCATCGCGCGCAGATGCGTCAGGCGGTGGACTACCGCTCGCTGTACTTCGATACCACGCTGTCGGCACAGCTGCCGCAGCGGCCGGCAATCATCGGGGTGGGGCCCTTGCTGCAGGCGCTGCTGGAGCCGATCGCGCAGGCACCGTTCGATCACGACTGGCAGGCGCCACGTGCGCACCACCAGCTCGCGCTGTGCTTGCTGGAGATCGCCGCCGCACCGGTAGCGCCGATGGACCTGCCATTGCCGCACGATCCACGCATCGCACGTTGCCTGCCGCTGGCCGAACACCTGCCGCCCGAACTGGGGGAGCTGGCCGCACGCACGGGCTTGAGCGTGCGTACCGTGGGCCGGCTGATGCAGCGCGACACCGGCATGGGCTACCAAGCCTGGCGCCAGCAATGGCGCCTGATGCGGGCGATGGAACTGCTGCTGCTTGGCCATCGCGTCGCACACGTCGCGCAGGACACCGGCTTCTCGGCAGAGAGCCCGTTCATTGCCTTCTTCCGCAGCATGGCTGGCACCACACCCGCCGCCTTCCAGCGCCACGCAAAAGGGGACGGAGGGGATTAAGTCGCTTTCGCCCGTTCGACACACAGTCTGGCAAAAACGACTTGATCCCCTCCGTCCCCTGTTTAAAGAAAAACCCCGGCCGGAGCCGGGGTTTTTCATGTGTCAGCAGTGCGGCCGATCAGCCGCCGCGCGGGCCGCTGCGACGCGGGCCGCCCGGGCCACGGTTGCCGCCGGGGCCACCCGGGCCGCGGTTGCCACCCGGGCCGCCGGGACCACGGTTGCCACCGGGGCCACCCGGACCGCGATTGCCACCCGGACCACCCGGACCACGGTTACCGCCCGGACGTGCATTCGCATTGCCGCCCGGACGACCGTTGCCGGCCGGACGTGAGGTGCCGTACGGACTGAAGCCAGGATTGGCGTGGTCGGACGGGAAGCTCGGGGCATTGCCCGGATGGCCGTACGGGTGCTTGTTGCCCTGGCCCTGCGAGCGGTTGCCCGCACCGGCCGGACGACCCTGGCCGCCCGCGCCACCGGCGCCACCACGTCCTTCACCACCGTAGCCACCACGACCTTCACCGCCGTAGCCGCCGCGACCCTGGCCGCCACCGGCGCCTGCGCCTGGGCCCTTCGGCTTGCCGTACGGACGGCCCTGGCCGCCTGCACCTGCACCTGCGCCCGGACCGCGCGCGCCGGGGCCACGTGCGCCCGGACCCGCGTTGCGGTGGCCGCTCGGGCCGGTGCTGACGCCATCAGGCACATACCAGGTACGGAATGCGGCCGGATTGCCTTCCGGCAGCGAACGGTCGTTCTTCGGCGCGCGCTGCTTGAACGGGCGCTGCGACTGCTTGGCTGCGGCTTCACCGCTGACCGTCAGGCCGCCCTTGAAGCCACCGCCGCCACCCTTGCCGCCGCGACCGCGGCCGCGGTCTTCGCGCACGTTGTCGAAGCGACGCAGTTCGCGACCTTCATCGGCGGTGCTGTGACCGTTGACGTAGGCATTGCCGCGGCCACCTTCGCGCACGCGCACGGTGGTCTTGGCGGCACGACGCTGGCCGATCACCGGCTGCAGGGTCAGGGCCGACGGTGCGCCTTCTTCCAGCTTCAGTTCGGCGCGCAGCGCTTCAACCTGACTGCCCGGCAGTTCGACCGACTGGCCGCGAGCCAGTTCGCGCGGCAGGCTGACCTTGCCGTAGCGGGTGCGCTTGAGGCGGCTGACCTGGCAGCCCTGCGATTCCCACAGGCGGCGCACTTCGCGGTTGCGGCCTTCCTTCACCACGACGCGGAACCAGTCGTGCGAATCGGTGCCGCCGATGCGTTCGATCTCATCGAACTTGGCCGGGCCATCTTCCAGCGCGACGCCACGGGTAAGGCGGTCGACGACGGCATCAGGCACCTTGTCCTCGCCTTCCGGGGCACGCACGCGCACCACGTACTCGCGCTCCACCTCGAACGAGGGGTGCATCATGGCATTGGCCAGCTCACCGTCGGTGGTTGCCAGCAGCAGGCCGGTGGTGTTGATGTCCAGGCGGCCGACGGCGATCCAGCGGGCGCCCTTCAGCGCCGGCAGGGATTCGAACACGGTCGGGCGACCTTCCGGGTCTTCGCGGGTGGTCACTTCGCCTTCCGGCTTGTTGTAGACCAGTACGCGCGACGGCTCGGCCAGCGCGGTGGCGACGAAGCCGCGACCGTCGAGCTCGATCTTGTCGCCGCTCTTGACCGACATGCCGGTCTGCGCGACTTCGCCGTTGACCTTGACCAGGCCTTCGGCAATGCGCTGTTCCAGCGCACGACGCGAGCCGAGGCCGGCCTGGGCCAGGACCTTGTGCAGGCGTTCTTCCAGCTTGAACTGTTCGGACGTGGCTTCGCGCTTGAGCGAAAGCTTGTTCAACGAGGGCTTGCGGGGGGTGTCACTCATCAGTTTTGCTCCGGCCGACGGTTTCGAGGTCGGCCTCTGGTTCGGAATCGGCTTGGTCAACAGCCACGGTCGTCTTCGCGACGGCGTTGTCTTCGCGTTCGTTCACTGTCACCGCGCGCTCGCCCGGCGCGGAATCGGGGTGCCCATCATCGGAGGGCGAAGGTGCTTGCTCATCGTCGGCCGCCGCAGGAAGTGCGTCGGCAGAATCGGGGGTGTCGCCAGCGGTGATGCTGGTGTCGTCATTTGCAGCGGCGTCCGGGTCGGCGCTCACGTCCGGGCCGTCGGCACTGGCGGCGAGGGGGGCGTCGCGATCCAGCGCCAGCTGCGGTTCCAGGTCGCCCAGATCCTTCAGCTCGGAAAGGGGCGGGAGTTCGTCCAGGCGTTTCAGCCCGAAGTAGTCCAGGAAGCCCTTGGTGGTGCCGAACAGCGCGGGCTTGCCGGGTACGTCACGGTGGCCGACCACGCGGATCCACTCGCGCTCTTCCAGTGCCTGGATGATGTTACTGCTGACCGCCACGCCGCGCACCTGCTCGATCTCGCCACGGGTGATCGGTTGCCGGTAGGCGATCAGCGCCAGCGTTTCCAGGGTGGCGCGGGTATAGCGGGTCTTGCGTTCGGTCCACAGCCGGCTGATCCAGCCATGTACTTCGGCAGTCACCTGGTAGCGGAAGCCGGAAGCCACCTCCACCAGTTCCACGCCACGGTCCTGGCAGCTCTCGCGCAGCCGTTCCAGCGCACGTTCGATGCTGCCCGGCGGCGCCGGCTCATCTTCCGGGAACAGGTCCTTCAGCTGGGCCAGGGTGAGCGGCTGGCTGGAGGCCAGCAGCGCACCTTCGACAATGCAGTTGATCAGCGTTTGATCCATCGGCAGTCAGCGCTCACTCGTTTTCATTGGCGGCGTCGTTGTCGTCGAATTCGCTGCTGAACTGCAGCGGGGCATTGGTGTTGCCGGCAGCCAGGGACTTCACGTAGATCGGCGCCAGCGGTTCTTCCTGCACGAGGTCCAGCAGCTGCTCCTTGGCCAGTTCCAGCACGGCCAGGAACGTGACCAGTACGCCCAGCTTGCCTTCTTCGGCGGTGAACAGGTTTTCAAAACGATAGAACTTGCCGTCTTCAAGCCGTCCCAGCACTTCGCCCATGCGCTGCCGGACACTCAACGCCTCGCGCTTGATCGCGTGGCCGGTGAACAGCTCGGCGCGCTTGAGCACGTCGTGCAGCGCCATCAGCATTTCCTTCAGGTCCACCGGCGGCGGCAGCTTCACTGCGGCGCGCTCGGGCATGAAGGCATGCGCCACGCTGGTGTCACGGTCCTGCCGGGGCAGGGCGTCGATGTCCTCGGCAGCCTGCTTGAAACGTTCGTACTCCTGCAGCCGTCGCACCAGCTCCGCACGCGGATCGGCTTCCTCGCCCTCCACGCTGGGGGGGCGGGGCAGCAGCATGCGCGACTTCACTTCCGCCAGGATCGCCGCCATCACCAGGTACTCGGCGGCAAGCTCGAAGCGCAGCTCGCGCATCACGGTGATGTATTCCACGTATTGCCGGGTGATCTCGGCCACGGGAATGTCCAGCACGTCCAGGTTCTGCCGGCGGATCAGGTACAGCAACAGGTCCAGCGGGCCTTCAAAGGCATCCAGGATGACTTCCAGCGCATCCGGCGGGATGTACAGGTCCTGCGGAATCTGCAGGACCGGTTGCCCATGCACCACGGCCAGCGGCATTTCCTGCTGCTGGGGGGCGGGCGGCCGGGTTGGCGTGTTCGCGTCAAGCGCGAGTTCGGAAGTCATCTAATGGAGATCAGGATTGCAACGGACCAGTCGCGGTAGCTGGCACACCGGGCAACTGCCACGGACCGCCAGGACACCAGGCGCGCCTGTCTCGGCGCGGTTCCACACATCAAACAACAGGACGCTCCGCAGGGCACGGCAGCGACAGGACTACGGGGAGGTCGTCTACATGGCCCGGTCGGGTGGACCGGTTCGAAGCAGCGGGTCGGTCGTCGGGGGCTGCGTTGGCCGCAAAAACCGACGGGCTGCTGCATCCAGCCACGTGCAATGGTCCCTAGGGTAAGCCTTTGCCGCGCCAGTGTCCAGCCGAGACCGGGCCGGGGGCTGGATTGGCTAGAATCGTTTCACCAGCAACGCAAGCGAGGAAATGCCGGTGTGGTATGTGATTGAAGGATATGACGGCCAGGATGTACTGGCCCAGCGGCTGCAGGCGCGGCCCGAGCACCTGGCGCGGCTGACCGCATTGCGCGATGAAGGCCGTCTGCTGCTGGCTGGACCGTGTCCGGCGATCGACAGTGAAGACCCCGGCCCGGCAGGGTTCAGTGGCTCGGTGGTGATTGCCGGCTTCGACTCGCTGCAGCAGGCCCAGGCCTGGGCCGATGCCGACCCCTACGTCGCCGCGGGCGTCTACGTGCGGGTGCAGGTGCGTCCGTTCCGCAAGGTGCTGCCGTGAACGCGAAACGGATCGAGCAGATTCGTGATGCGCTGCAGCAAGCGTTGGCTCCCAGCGTGCTTGAGATCGAAGACGACAGCCATCGCCATGCGGGCCATGCCGGAGCACGCGATGGTCGCGGTCATTTCAACGTGCATGTGGTCAGCGAACGCTTCGCGGGAATGGCACCGTTGGCCCGTCATCGCGCCGTCTACGCGGCCCTGGGCACGCTGATGGAAACCGACATCCATGCGTTGTCCATCCGCGCACACCCCCCGTCAGAACAGGGCTGAGCGCCTGTCCTGAGCTGTCCTGGCGGGTCCGCAACGGGCCCGTCAGGGACAGATTTCTGTGTCCGTTTAGGGACATTCGCCTAACGGACTGTTTACAAGCGCAGATGGAAACGCTTACATTCCGCGCCATTGCTGGTAGATCCAAGCCGTGGAGGGCGGCTTCGTGAACAAAGCAGCCATAACAATCAAAGACGTCGCCCGTGAAGCCAAGGTCTCTGTGGCCACCGTTTCGCGCGCGCTCAACGGGCATGAAAATGTCGCCGAACCGGTCCGCCAGCTTGTGCTGGAGGTGGCCGCACGGCTGCGTTACACCCCGCATGCCGCCGCCCGCAGCCTGAGCAGCCGCCGCACCAATACGGTGGGCGTGGTGCTTCCAGACCTGTACGGCGAATTCTTCTCCGAGCTGATGCGTGGCATCGACAACGTCGCCCGCAGCCGGCGCCAGCACCTGCTGGTCTCGAGCTATCACGGCGACCAGGAGCAGCAGGGCGCAGCCCTGCGTGCCATGCGCGGCCGGGTCGACGGTCTGCTGGTGCTCTCGCCCTATGCCGAGAGCCCGGGGTTCCTGACCGACAACCTGCCGCAGGCATTGCCAACGGTACTCATCAACACCTACCTGCCTGGGCAGGACCATCCGGTGTTGAGCATCGATGACCATGCAGGGGCGATGGCGATGACCCGCCACCTGCTCGACGCCGGCCATCGGCGCATTGCATTCATTTCTGGCCCGGACCTCAACTTCGACGCGCGTGAGCGCCTGCGCGGCTTCCGTGATGCGCTGGCGGCTTTTGGCGGTGGCGCCGAGGGGATCGAGTTGCCCGGTGATTTCGACGAAGCTTCCGGCCATCGCGCCGGTCAGGAGTTGCTGGCAGCCGGCACGCTGCCCGATGCCGTATTCGCCGCCAACGACATGATGGCCCTGGGCTGCCTGTATGCCTTCGCGCAGGCAGGTGTCCATGTGCCGTCCGATGTCGCCCTGGCCGGTTTCGATGACATTCCGCTTGCGCGTTTCGTCCACCCGTCGCTGACCACCATGCAGGTCAGCATCGCCGAGCTGGGCGATCGGGCGATGTCGCGCTTGTTGCAGTTGATGGACGGCACCTCCACGGAAGGGACAGGGGACAAACAGACCCTGGTCCCGCGCCTGATTGTTCGCGATTCCACCACTCCGCCATCCGGCCATTGAAGCCAGAGGCGTTCCTTCTTTTTTGATTGATCGCAGGTACCGCGCAAGCGGTCACCGCCACCCGGAGATTGAGTTGATGATGCATTCCACGATCCGCACGCCGGCGCGCCGGCTGCTGAGCACCGCCCTGGTCAGCTGCCTGATGCTGGCCGCCGCCCCGAACGTCATGGCGCAGTCGGCCAACGCCAGCCTGCGCGGCCAGGTCTCCGGCGCACAGGCCGGTGCCGAAGTCACCGCCACCAACGTCGCCACCGGTACCGTGCGTCGCGGCACCGTGCGCGCCGACGGCAGCTATTCGCTGATGGGCCTGGACCCGGGCACCTATGACGTGGTGGCCAACGGCCAGACGCAGAAGGTCACCGTCACCGTCGCCTCGACCTCGACGCTCAACTTCGCTGGCGCCGCCGCCGGTGGCACCGGTACGACCGCCGCCACCAACCTGGACACCGTCAACGTTGTTGCGCCGACCCTGTTGCAGGAAGTGCGCACCTCCGAAGTCGGCAAGACCGTCAGCCTGCAGCAGATCCAGACCACCCCGCAGGTGTCGCGCAACTTCCTGGAGTTCGCCGACGCGGTGCCGGGCATGATCTTCACCCGTGATGCCAAGGGCAATACCTCGCTGCGCGGCGGTGCCACCAACTCCGACGGCACCAACGTCTACATCGACGGCGTGGGCCAGAAGAGCTACGTCAAGGGTGGCGGCGTGGCCGGCCAGTCCGGCAGCGCCGGCAATCCGTTCCCGCAGTTGGCCATCGGTGAATACAAGGTCATCACCGGCAACTACAAGGCTGAGTATGGCCAGGTGTCCAGCGCTGCCGTCACCGCTGCGACCAAGTCGGGTACCAACGAGTTCAAGGGTGAAACCTTCTACCGTTACACCAACGACAGCATGCGTGCGATGACCCCGGCCGAGCGCCAGCCGAACAAGGGCAAGGAAGATTCGGCCGAGAAGGAATACGGCTTCGCCCTGGGTGGTCCGATCATCCAGGACAAGGCTCACTTCTTCGTGACCTATGAAGCCAAGCGCTTCGACCTGCCTGTGACCATCGCTCCGCACGGTTCGGTGACCAACAAGGCCGACCGTGTGCCGGCCGATGCGCAGGCGGGCCTGGGCCCGGCCAGCCAGCCGTTCCAGCAGGACCTGATCTTCGCCAAGATCGATTTCGAGCCGACCGACAACGACCGCCTGGAGCTGACCTTCCAGGACCGTGACGAAACCCAGCAGCAGTTCTCGGACCAGACCGCGCCCATGGCCGGCAAGGAAACCAAGAACACCGACCGTCGTTACGCGCTGCGCTGGAACCACAGCGGTGAGCGTTACTACAACGAGCTGATGGTCACCCACGAGGAGTCGTTCAACAATCCCAAGCCGCTGAGCCTGGGCAACGGCTTCAACTACACCGCTCCGGACGGCGCCAACGAGGAACGCCCGATCGTCTCCATCGGCGGCTCCTCGGCGATGTCGTCGCAGGTGAAGGGCCAGAAGGGCTGGTCGATCGAAGACAACCTGACCCTGGACGGCATCGAGTGGGCCGGTGATCACACCATCAAGATGGGTGCCAAGTACAAGCAGATCGACCTGTACGCCTCCGATGCGGCGCAGATCAATCCGCAGTTCTACTACACCATCGACAACCCGACCTTCCCGGACAGCATCCCGTACAAGGCGCAGTTCGTGAAGCCGGTCACCGGCGTATCCGGCGTGTCCGGCGAAGTGCGTTCCAAGGTCAAGCAGATCGGCCTGTTCATCCAGGACGACTGGCAGGTCAACGACCACCTGCAGCTGAACCTCGGCCTGCGCTGGGACTACGAGAAGAACCCGTCCTACCTGGACTTCGTGACCCCGCCGGAAGTGGTCAACGCACTGTTCGCGCAGGACCCGCGTGCCGCGGCCGGCCAGAGCTACGCCGATACGCTGGCGCTGAGCGGCCTGAACATCAACGACTACATCAGCAACGGCCACAACCGCAAGGCATTCAAGAATGCCTGGCAGCCGCGCCTGGGCTTCTCGTATGACATCAATGCCGACGAGCAGCACGTGATCCACGGTGGTGCGGGCCGTTCCTACGATCGCGACCTGTTCGACTACCTGCAGCTGGAAACCACCAAGCTGGCGCTGCCGCAGCCGACCATCTACTTCCGCAACCCGGCCACCGGTCAGTGCTTCCAGGGCAACGCGGCCTGCTATGACTGGAACCCGAATCTGCTCAACGGCATCGGCAACCTGCAGAGCCTGGTCGGTTCGACCAGCAATGCCGGCCTGGAAGTCGATCTGCTGAACAACAACCTGAAGGTGCCTTACGCTGACCAGTTCAGCCTGGGCATGAGCAACCAGATCGGCGACTGGCTGACCGACGCCACCATCGCGCGCACGCTGACCTACGATGGTTTCGCCTTCACCCTGGGCAACCGTTACCCGACCGGCAACTTCTTCGATGACCCGCGCCTGTGCGGTGGCACCGAACCCGGCCTGGGCCAGGCCTGGAGCTGCAACGTGCCGGGCTTCGGCAGCCTGATCATCGGCCAGCAGGGCATCAAGACCCGCGCCACCCAGATCCTGCTGTCGGCGCAGAAGCCGTTCACCCAGGAAAGTGGCTGGGGCACCTCGATTGCCTATACCTGGACCACCGCCCGCCACAACCGCGACATCAACGAGCACTACGCGTTCGACCGCGGCGTGATCGGTGACTACCCGACCATCCGCTCCAACGGCGCGCCGCGCCACCGCCTGGTGGTGACCGGTTCGTACGCGGGCTTCTGGGGCATCACCTTCGGCGGCAAGATCACCCTCGCCACGCCGACCGCGATCAATGACTGGTACGGCGTGCCGCAGGCCAACGGCTTCGATCTGCCGACTCCGATGGCAGCGGTTCCGGGTGGCAATGGCAAGTTCCTGCTGGGTGGCAAGATCTTCGGCTACCGTTCGGTCGACCTGCAGGCCACCAAGACGTTCAAGATGGCGGGCGATACCGAGCTGTATGCGCGTATCGACATCATCAACGTGTTCAACTTCGACAACTTCTCGAACTACAACTACTACAAGAACGGCAAGCTGACCGCGAGCTACAACGAGACCGGCGACATCGTCGGTACCCCGCGCCAGGTCAAGGCGGAAGTGGGCTTCCGCTTCTAAGCGGAACGCCTGATGCAGCACCACGGAGCCCTCGGTTCGCTGATGGCTCCGGTTTCAACGGCAGTGGCCGGCCTCCGGGCCGGTCCATTGCCCACGCCATTGCCAGGCAGGGGGCAATGGCGTGGGCAATGACCGCGGTGTCATCGACCACGTTTCCGTGGTTTTTTAAGACCGCACTTTGTAAACGATTTCAGGTCATTGGACGTTATGCTCTTTCATCGATCAGCCCACCGGAGGAACCGCGCCATGCAGGCACGCCACCTGATGACCGCCGCTGCGATGACCCTGGCCATCGCCGCCTGCAAACCGGCCCAGCAGGAGCCTGCCAAGCCGCGTCCGCCGGTGATCCTGATCGAGGCGGACGCACCGCCTCGGCCGATGAAGCCTGAGCTGCCGCCGCTGTTCGATGACCTCGAGCGCCGCACCTTCCAGTTCTTCTGGGATACCACCAACGAGATCAACGGCCTCACCCCGGACCGCTATCCGTCGCGGCCGTTTGCCAGCATCGCCTCGGTCGGCTTCGCCCTGACCGCGTATCCGATCGGCATCGAGAACGGCTGGGTCAGCCGCAACCAGGCGATCGACCGCACCCTGACCACCCTGAAGTTCTTCCGCGACGCGCCGATGGGCCCGCAGCGCACCGGCAAGGCCGGCTACAAGGGTTTCTACTACCACTTCCTGGACATGCAGGAAGGGCGCCGCTACGACAGCTGGGTGGAACTGTCCTCGGTGGACACCGCGCTGCTGATGATGGGCGTGCTGTTCGCGCAGTCGTACTACGATGGCGACGATCCGCGCGAGAAGGAAATCCGGCAGATCGCCGACACCCTGTACAAGCAGGTCGACTGGCCGTGGCTGCAGCAGCGTGCGCCGCTGATCTCGATGGGCTGGTTTCCCGAGAACGGCTTCATCGACCATGACTGGATGGGCTACAACGAGGCGATGATGGTCTACATCCTCGCCCTGGGTTCGCCCAGCCATCCGGTCAGCCCGGATGCGTGGACGGTGTGGACGCGCACCTACGACAACGACTGGGGCGTCTACCAGGGCCAGGAATACCTGTCCTTCGGCCCGCTGTTCGGCCACCAGTACAGCCACGTCTGGATCGATTTCCGCGACATCCAGGATGCCTACATGCGCGAGCGTGGCAGCACCTACTTCCTCAACAGCCGTTCGGCCGCGCTGGCCCAGCGTGAGTACGCCATCGCCAATCCGATGAACTGGAAGGAGTACGGCGAGAACGTGTGGGGCCTGACCGCCAGTGATGGTCCGCAGAACACCACCCAGGAATACCGCGGCGAGCAGCGCCAGTTCCGCCATTACTCTTCGCGCGGCGCAGGCCTGCGCGAGAATTTCGATGACGGCACGATCGCGCCAACCGCCGCGATCTCCTCGGTCGTGTTCGCGCCCGAGGAAGTGATTCCGGCGACGCTGGAGATGCACAAGCGCTACGGCGACTACATCTACTCCAGCTATGGCTTCCTGGATTCGTTCAATCCCAGTTTCAACTACGACATCCCGATCAAGACCGGGCGCGTGGTGCCTGATCGCGGCTGGGTCGCCAGCGACTACATCGCCATCGACCAGGGCCCGATCCTGACCATGATCGCCAACTACCGCAATGACTTCGTCTGGGATGTGATGAAGAAGAACCCGTACATCCGCAAGGGCCTGGAACGGGCGGGCTTCAGTGGTGGCTGGCTGGCGCCGGAAGGTTCCTTCCAGCCGCTGGAGCTGCAGAAGGATGAGAAGGCCGCAGCGGCACGTGCGGTCGGTATCGCTGAATCACGTGCGGCCGCCGCGCAGGAACAGAAAAACAATGCCAACCGCAACACCGGCCAGGGGAAGTAACAAGGTGCACGACTGGAAACACCGCCTGCGACGCTGGGCATTGCCTGCACTGGCCGCGCTGGTCATGGCGGGCTGTGCCCGCCCCGAGCAGGGCACCACCACCGTGCGCTTCTGGGCGATGGGCCGCGAGGCCGAAGTGGTCAGCGAGCTGATCCACGAATTCGAAGCAGAGAACCCCGGCATCAAGGTCGATGTGCAGAACATCCCGTGGACGGCCGCGCACGAGAAGCTGCTGACCGCGTTCGCCGCCGATGGCCTGCCCGACGTATGCCAGCTCGGCAACACCTGGGTGCCCGAGTTCGCCGAACTCAACGCGCTGACGCCGTTGCAGCCGTTCGTGCAGCGCTCGACTGTGGTCGATCCGAAGGACTATTTCCAGGGCATCTGGGATACCAACGTGATCCACGACGAGCTGGTCGGCGTGCCGTGGTACGTCGATACCCGCCTGATCTACTACCGCAAGGACCTGTTGGCCAAGGCCGGCTTCGACCACCCGCCGCGCACCTGGGCGGAATGGAACGAGCAGATGGCCGCGATCAAGCGCATGCAGGGCCCGAACCGTTATGCCGTGCTGATGCCGATCAACGAGTTCGAGCAGCAGCTGTCGCTGGCGCTGCAGCAGCCCGATCCGCTGCTGCGCGACGATGACACCCGCGGCAATTTCTCCAGCCCCGGCTTCCGTCGCACGCTCGGTTTCTACGCCAACATGTTCGAGCAGGGCTGGGCGCCGAAGATGTCCGAGACGCAGATCTCCAACGTCTGGGATGAATTTTTCCGCGGCTTCAACGTGTTCTACATCTCCGGCCCGTGGAACATCCGCGAGTTCAAGAAGCTGCAGCCGAAGGAACTGGAAGGGCAGTGGGGCACCGCCGCGCTGCCGGGCCCGGAGGGTCCGGGCGCGGGCATCGCCGGTGGCACCAGCCTGGTGATCTTCCGCAAGTCGCAGCAGAAGGAAGCCTCCTGGAAGCTGATCGAGTTCCTGTCGCGGCCGGCAATCCAGGCGCGCTTCCACGCGATCATCGGCGACCTGCCGCCGCGCCGCAGCACCTGGAACGCGCCGTCGCTGGCCAACGATCCGCTTGCCGCCGCGTTCCGCGACCAGCTGGAGCGGGTCAAGCCGACCCCGAAGGTGCTCGAATGGGAGCGTATCGTGCAGGAAATGCGCATCGTCACCGAACAGGTGGTGCGCGGTGGCCTGCCGCAGGACAAGGCCGTGGCCGAACTGGACCAGCGCGTGGACAAGGTGCTGGCCAAGCGTCGCTGGATGCATGAACAACAACGCCTGCAGCGCAGCGCACCCCCCTCGGGTTCGACCAGTGCAGTCGCGGCCGGGAGCCCGCAATGAAACGTTCTTCCCTTGCTGGCTGGATCTTCGCCGGCCCCTCGCTGATCGTGCTTGGTGTGTTCTTCGGCCTGCCGGTAGCCTCGGCGCTGGCGCTGAGCGTGACCGACTTTGACCTGTACGCGCTGGCCGACAGCAGCAACCTGCGCTTCGTGGGCCTCGGCAATTACATCGACCTGCTGCAGACGCCGATGTTCTGGAAGTCGCTGTGGAACACCACGTATTTCGTGGTGATCGGCGTGCCGTTGTCGATCGGCGTATCGCTGGGCGCGGCGATGCTGCTCAATGCCCCGGCGGCACGCTTCAAGGCGCTGTTCCGCACGGCGCTGTTCGCCCCGGTGGTGACCACGCTGGTGGCAGTGGCGGTGATCTGGCGCTACCTGTTCCACACCAGCTACGGTCTGGTGAACTACGGTCTGGGCCACCTGGGCATCAGCCCGATCGACTGGCTGGGCGACCCCAACTGGGCGATGCCGACCATCATGCTGTTCGCGGTGTGGAAGAACTTCGGCTACAACATGGTGATCTTCCTGGCCGGCCTGCAGGCGATCCCGCATGACCTGTACGAGGCCGCGCGCATCGACGGCGCCTCGCGCTGGAAGCAGTTCCTGCACATCACCCTGCCGATGCTCGGCCCGGTGCTGCTGGTGGTCGGGGTGATCACCGTGTCCGGTTACTTCCAGCTGTTTGCAGAACCTTACGTGATGACCCGCGGCGATCCACTGCAGAGCACCGTCAGCGTGCTGTATTTCATGTTCGAGGAAGGCTTCAAGTGGTGGAACCTGGGACGCGCCTCGGCTGTGGCGTTCCTGCTGTTCCTGATCATCCTGGCGGTGACCACCGTGATGCTGCGCTTTGGCCGCAAGAGGCAGTTGGTATGAGTCGTGAAATCGGCCAGTCACGCTGGCACCCGTGGATGATCAACGGCGCGCTGCTGGTGCTGGCCCTGGTCAGCCTGGCACCATTGCTGTGGATGCTGTCGGTTTCGTTCATGCCGCAGGGCGAGGCCACCCACTTCCCGCCGCCGCTGCTGCCGTCCAGCATCACCACGCACAACTACACGGAGCTGTTTGCGCGCACCGGCATGGGCGGCAACTTCGCCAACAGCCTGCTGGTGTCGCTGGCGATCACCCTCGGTTCGCTGCTGCTCAACACGATGGCCGGCTACGCCTTCGCCAAGCTCAACTTCGTCGGTCGTGAGCGCCTGTTCCAGGTGCTGATGGCGGCGCTGGTGATCCCGGCGCAGGTGGCGATGCTGCCGCTGTTCCTGCTGATGAAGCAGCTGGGCCTGGTCAACAGTTTCGGCGGCGTGATCGTGCCGGCGCTGGCCAGCGTGTTCGGCATCTTCCTGGTGCGCCAGTACGCCCGCTCGATTCCCGATGAGCTGCTGGAAGCGGCGCGCATCGACGGGGCGGGGGAGCTGCGGATCTTCTTCCAGATCGTGCTGCCGATGCTGAAGCCGGTGCTGGTGACGCTGGCGATCTTCACCTTCATGGGCGCATGGAACGATTTCATGTGGCCACTGATCGTGTTGACCGACCAGGAGCACTACACTTTGCCGGTGGCGCTGGCCACCCTCTCGCGCGAACACATCATGGACGTGGAAATGATGATGGCCGGCGCAGTGGTCACCGTGGTTCCGGTTCTGGCGCTGTTCCTGGTGCTGCAGCGGTACTACATCCAAGGATTGTTGCTGGGGAGCGTGAAGGGATGAAGCGTGCGATCGCCGTTGGACTGGGCCTGTTGTGGTCTTCCCTGGCGATCGCCGCACCACCGGCGCTGCCCGCGCCGAAGGTGCTGGATGATTTCGACGACATCAGCGCATGGAAGCTGGTGTTGTCCGACCAGGTCAGCGGCTCGCTGCGGCCGGTCAGTGGCGCCGGCGGTGGCCGCGCGCTGTGCCTGGATTACGACTTCCATGAGGTCTCCGGCTACGTCGGCATCCGTCGCCCGCTGAACATCGAGTACCCGGCCAACTACCGTTTCGGTTTCCAGCTGCGCGGTGATTCGCCGGCCAACGACCTGCAGTTCAAGCTGATCGACGCCAGCGGCGACAACGTGTGGTGGGTCAACCGCCCCGGCTACGCCTTCCCCAAGGCGTGGACGCCGGTGGAGTACCGCCGGCGGCAGATCGACAAGGCCTGGGGGCCATCGCCAGAGAAGGACATGGCGCGCAGCGCGTCGATGGAATTCACGATCTACAGCAAGGTCGGCGGCCGTGGCACCGTGTGCTTCGACAAGCTGACCCTGCAGGGCCTGCCCGCGCAGGATGATTCGGCGCTGCGGCCCTCGGTGATCGCCGATACCGCAACCGCGCTGCAGGACCGGATGATCGACGGCAAGTCCGATACCTTCTGGATCAGTGGCGGGGTCAAGCAGCAGACCATCAGCCTGGACCTGCACAAGAGCCGCGAGATCGGCGGTGCGGTGATCGACTGGCTGCCGGACCTGGAAGCGAACCGCTATACCGTGCGTACCTCCGAGGACGGTCGTGACTGGCGTACCGTGCGCGAAGTGACCGCCGGTGCCGGCGGCCGTGACTGGCTGGCACTGCCCGACACCGATGCACGCTACGTCCGTTTCGACCTGCAGGGCGGACCGAACTGGCGCTACGGCATCCGTGACATCACCCTGAAGCCGCTGGCGTTCGCCGCGACTCCCAATGCCTTCCTGTCCTCGGTGGCGGCCGACCTGCCGCGTGGCACATTGCCGCGCGCCTACGTCGGCGAGCAGCCGTACTGGACCCTGTTGGGCCTGGACGGTGGCCAGGAACAGGCATTGATCAGTGAGGACGGCGCACTGGAGCCGGCCAAGGGCAGCTTCAGCATCGAGCCGTTCATCCGCCTCGACGGCAAGCTGCTGGATTGGGCCGACGTTGCCATCACACAGTCGCTGCAGGATCGCTACCTGCCGATCGCCACGGTCGACTGGGTGCACGAGAAGGCCGGCCTGTCGGTCACCAGCTTCGTGCAGGGCACGCCCGAACGCGCGCAGCTGATCGGGCGTTACCGCTTGAGCAACCCGGACAAGGTCGCGCACGAATACACCCTGGCACTGGCGATCCGCCCGTGGCAGGTCAATCCGCCCACCCAGTTCCTCAACACGGTGGGCGGCTTCAGCCGCATCGACAGCGTGGACGTGGGCGAGCAGCTGGTGCGCATCAATGGCGAACCGCGGCTGTATCCCCTGCAGGTGCCGGATGCGCGCTTTGCCAGCAGTTTCGACGGCAAGCTGGATGCGATGCACCTGGCCAGCGGCAAGCTGCCCGCCACCACCGCCGTGAAGGATCCGACCGGCATGGCGTCCGGCGCACTGCTGTACACGATCAAGCTCGAACCCGGGCAGAGCCGCGAGGTGGCGATCGTGCTGCCGCAGACCGGCAGCTGGGCGCCGCAGGCGCTGGACGTGGCCAAGGCACAGCAGCAGGTTGCGGCAATGTGGCGCGACAAGCTGGGTGCTGTGACCCTGCAGGTGCCGGCTGCCGGCCAACCGCTGGTGGAAACCCTGCGCACCGCGGTGGCGCACATGCTGATCTCGCGGGTCGGTCCGCGCCTGCAGCCGGGCACGCGCTCGTACGCGCGCAGCTGGATCCGCGATGGCGCGATGATCTCCGAAGGCCTGCTGCGGATGGGCCGCAGCGATGCCGTGCGCGACTACGTGACCTGGTATGCGCCCTATCAGTTTGAGAATGGCAAGGTGCCGTGCTGCGTCGATGCGCGTGGCAGCGATCCGGTGCCGGAGAACGACAGCCACGGTGAGCTGATCTACAACATCGCCGAATACGGCCGTTACACCGGCGACACCGCTTTCCTCGAGCAGATGTGGCCGCACGTGCTGGGCGCCTACAGCTACATGGAACAACTGCGCGGCAGCGAGCGCACCGAGGAGAACCGTGCGCGCAATCCTGCCTTCTACGGGATGATGCCGGCCTCGATCAGCCACGAGGGCTATTCGGCCAAGCCGATGCATTCGTACTGGGACAACTTCTGGGCGCTGCGTGGCTACAAAGACGCCGCGCAACTGGCGGCGCAGCTGGGCAAGGTCGAGGCGATGCAGATCAGCGAATCGCGCGATCAGTTCCGTGATGATCTGCAGGCCTCGCTGCTGGCGGCCATGCAGCAGCATCGCATCGACTACCTGCCGGGCTCTGCCGAGCTGGGTGATTTCGACGCCACCTCCACCACGATTGCGTTGGCGCCGGGCGGCGAGCAGGGACGGTTGCCGCAGGAGGCGCTTGACGCGACCTTCCAGCGCTACTGGAACGAATTCGTCGCGCGCCGCGATGGCAAGCGCGAATGGAAGGACTACACGCCGTACGAATGGCGCAACGTCGCCGCGTTCGTGCGCCTCGGCTGGCGCGATCGTGCCTGGCAGGCCACCGAATTCTTCTTCAAGGATCGCGCGCCGCAGGCCTGGAACCAGTGGGCCGAGGTGGTCTCGCGTACGCCGCGCAAGCCGTTCTTTGTGGGTGACCTGCCGCATGCCTGGGTGGCCTCGGACTTCGTCCGCTCGGCGCTGGACATGTTCGGCTACAACCGCGACGCAGATGAAGCACTGGTACTCGCTGCGGGCATCCCGGTGTCGTGGCTGCAGGGCGAGGGCATCGCCGTGCAGGGCCTGCGCACGCCGCAGGGACAGCTCAACTATCGCCTGCAGCGCAGCGACAAGCAGCTGGTGCTGGACGTGCAGCCCGGCCTGGTGCCGCCGGCCGGTGGCGTGGTGCTGCCATGGCCATATGCAGGCGAGCCGGGCCAGGCGACGGTCAACGGCGAGGCGGTGGAATGGATCAACAACGAGGTGCATGTGCACCAGCTGCCGGCACGGGTCGAGATCGACGTGCCCAGCGCGGTGCGCCGCGCCGAACGCAAAGGGCAGTAACCATGCGTCAACCGATCGGGATCGGCCGCCGTCTCTGCGTGCTGGGGCTGGCGATTGCGCTGGCCCTGCCGGGGCTGGCCGCAGCCGCTGAGCCGGTCGCCGCGGCGAGCGCGGCGGCCGTCAGCGAACCCGGCATGAGCATGGTGACGTTCAACCTGCACCATGACCGCGAGGATTGGCCCAGCCGCCGTCGCACGATCGTGGCCGAGCTCAAGCGACTGCAGCCCGATGCCATCGCGCTGCAGGAGGTGATCCAGAAGCGCAACGTGCGCAACCAGGCGCAGTGGCTGGCCAGCCAGCTCGGTTACCGCTACGTATTCGTGTCCACCGATCCGGTCGGAGCGCCCAAGCGGTATGGCAATGCGCTGCTGACCCGGCGCACGATAATGGCCCGTGGCGAGCACCTGCTGCTGCCGCTGGATGACTACCGCACCGTGGCCCATCTGCGCATCGACGTGGACGGTAAGCCGGTCAATGTCTATGCCACCCACCTCAACGAGCGCAGTGACGACACCGGCCAGCGCATCCGCCGCAGCCAGGTCGAAGATCTGCTGCGTTTCATTGCCGGCAGTTCTGCGGGTGCACCGGTTGTGATTGCCGGCGACTTCAATGCACTGGTCGATGCAGGCGATCTGAGCGAGCTGCGCAGCCACTACGGCGACAGCTACGGCAGCGTGCACGTCAACACCGACCTGACCGGTGTCAGTACGCTCAACCGTCACTACTACCAGGCGCCGTCGCGGATCGACCACATCTTCTTCCAGCAGGACGAGATGGTCGCGCGCGAAGCGAAGATCCTGTTCGACCAGCCGGATGACGGCGGCCGTTGGGCGTCGGATCACTACGGGGTGTGGACCCGGCTGCAGTTCGCCCCGGCAAACTGACGCACGCGTTGGTAGATGCCAACCTTGGTTGGCACACGTGCCGCCGCGTGCATGAAACCAACGCCGCCAACCCCGGTTTGCACCGAAGCGGTGCCCGAGGGCGGCGGCGTGCGGCCAATCAACGACGACGATTTCAACGCACCGCTCGTGCCCTGGTAGATGCCAACCTTGGTTGGCACAGGCGCTGCCGCGTGCATGAAACCAACGCCGTCAACCCAGGTTGACCTCTACCAGAGCGTGCCCTCTTGTTAGCAGGGGACAATGGGCGCCAGACGCACAAAAAAACGGCGGGGATCATCGATCCCCGCCGTTTCGTCTTACGCGATCAAAGGAACGATCAGTTCGCCGGCGGCGTACGCTTGGCGGCTTCCTCGTCTTCTTCCGAAGCCTGCGCGTCGGCAGCCTGTGCGGCAGCGTCGGCATGGCCATCGGCGATCGGGTCGACCGCCGCCGGTACGACCGGATCGGCGACCGGTGCAGCAGTTTCCACCGGTGCGGCTTCGACAGCCACCGGGGTCGTCGGCTGCTCGACGACCGGTGCGACTTCAACCGCGGCCTTCGGTTCGACTACCGGAGCAGCTTCCACCACCGGCGCAACGTCGGCTACCACCGGCTTCGGCTCGGCCACCGGAGCGGCTGCGACCACCGCAGTCGGTTCAGTGACCGCAGCGGCTTCGGCCACCGCGGTCGGCTCAGCGACCGGGGCTGCTTCGACCACCGCAGCGGTGTCGACAACCGGCGGCTTCGCCTCGATCACCGGAGCCGCTTCAGGTGCGGGCTGCACGGGCGTCGCTGCGTCGATGGCATCCAGCATGCTGGTCTGCACCGGCGACGGGGTCGGTTCGACTTTGGCGACGGTCTCCACCGGAGCCGGAGTCTGCACCGTGGCTGCCACCGGAGCGGCTGCTTCGACCACGGCGCTGCTCACGGCAGCAACCGGAGCAACCGCAGCGGCTACCGCAACCGGTGCACGTGCCGGCTTGCCGGCATCAGCGGCGGCCGGCTCGACTTCGTCATCGAAGTCGAATTCCGGCTGCGAACGCGACGGGTGCGCGGCGGCAACCGGGGCGTCCACCGGAGACTGGGCACTGTGCTCGACGGAATCGCCGTCGTTGTCGTCGCCCTCGGCATCATCGCCGTCGTCCAGGTCATCACCCAGCACGTCGCCGCCTGCGGCGTTCTCGGCACCACCACGACGACGACGACGACCACCGCGACGACCACGGCGGCGGCGCGTTGCGCCTTCGCCGGTCTGATCGCCTGCGGCATCGGCTGCAGTCTCTTCGGTAGCGCCGGTCGTAACCACGACCTCGGTGTCGGTCGCGGCGGCGGTGGTATCCACGGCCGCGACAGTGTCGACCACGTTTTCAGTGGCAACGGCGGGTACCAGTGCTTTCTCTTCCTGCACTGCGACCGTGGTCACAACCGCGGTCGTGGCAGCCACAGCGGTTGCTGCGGTCACGACATCGACCGGGGCTTCGGCAGCGGTACGCTGCGGCTTCTCGGCCGGCTTGTCACCGTCCTGCGGGCGCGGCTGCTTCGGCTGCTTCAGCTTCGGCTGTTGCTGGCCCTGACCCTGACCCTGGCCCTGGCCCTGTTCGTTGCGCGGCTTGTTCTGCTGCGGCTGCTGCTGGGCATCCTTCGGCTTGCCCTGCTGCTGCGGCTGCTGCTGCGGGGCGTTGCCATTGGCCTGGCTGCCGCCGTTGCCGCCGTTGCGGCCATCCTTGCGCTGCTCACCACGGTCCTTACGGTTGCCGCCGTCCTTCTGCTGCTGCGCGTTGCCATTGCCGCCGTTGCCGCGGCTGTCTTCGCGGCGGTCCTTGCGGTCCTTGTTGCGATCCTTGTTGCGGTCACGGCGGCCGCCATCCTGCTGCTGGCGCGCGGCCGGAGCCGGGGCCGGTGCGGGAGCGGGCTCGCCGCCAAAGATGCGCTTCAGCCAACCAACCACACCACCGCTGGCGGCGGCCGCCGGAGCCACTGCGGCCACCGGTGCGGGTGCCGGCGCTGCGGTCGGTTCCACTTCCTCCCGCACCGGAGCGGGGGAGTTGTGCTTGACCTGGGTCACCATCGGCGGCGGGATGTTCAGCTGGCCCTTGGTCAGTGCGTGCACCGGCAGCTTGCGCGGGGTGCCGCGCTGGTAGCTCGGCTTGCCGCTTTCCTCGCCCAGCTCGTTGTCGCGCAGGCGGGTGACGGTGTAATGCGGGGTGTGCAGCTGCTCGTCGGCGACGATCACGATCGGCGTCTCGTGGCGCTGTTCGATCTCGCGCAACGCGCTGCGCTTTTCATTTAGCAGGTAATTGGCGATCTCCACCGGGGCCTGTACCAGCACCTGCCCGGTGTTCTCCTTCATCGCATGCTCTTCAGCGACGCGGATGATCGACAGCGACAGCGACTCGACGCTGCGCATGCGGCCATGGCCGTCGCAACGCGGGCAGACGATCTGGCTGGATTCGCCCAGGCTCGGTCGCAGGCGCTGGCGGCTCATTTCCAGCAGGCCGAAGCGCGAGATGCGGCCGACCTGCACGCGTGCACGGTCGTACTTCAGCGCGTGCGCCAGGCGGTTCTCGACCTCACGCTGGTGCTTGTTGGAGGCCATGTCGATGAAATCGATCACCACCAGGCCGCCGAGATCGCGCAGGCGCAGCTGGCGGGCCACTTCTTCGGCCGCTTCCAGGTTGGTCTGGAACGCGGTGTCCTCGATGTCGCTGCCCTTGGTGGCGCGCGAGGAGTTGACGTCGACGGCGGTCAGCGCTTCGGTCTGGTCGACCACGATCGAGCCGCCCGACGGCAGGCGCACGTTGCGCTCGTAGGCGCCTTCGATCTGCGATTCGATCTGGAAGCGGTTGAACAGCGGGATGTCGTCCTTGTAATGCTTGAGCTTGCGCAGGGTCTGCGGCATCACCTGCTGCATGAACTCCTTGGCGTGCTCGTACATCTCCTCGGTGTCCACCAGGATCTCGCCGATGTCGGCGCGCAGGTAGTCACGCAGGGCGCGAACGATCAGGCGCGATTCCTGGTAGATCAGGAACGGGGCCGGCTTGCTCAGGGCGGCTTCGGCGATGGCGCGCCAGACGTTCAGCAGGTAATCCAGATCCCACTGCAGCTCTTCCGCATCGCGGCCGACGCCGGCGGTACGGATGATGACGCCCATTTCGTCGGGGATGTTCAGCTTGTCCAGGGCGTCCTTCAGGGCGGCCCGGTCTTCACCCTCGATGCGACGGGAGACACCACCGGCGCTGGGCGAATTCGGCATCAGCACCATGTAGCGGCCGGCCAGGGAGATGAACGTGGTCAGGGCAGCGCCCTTGTTGCCACGTTCTTCCTTGTCCACCTGGACGACGATTTCCTGGCCTTCCCTCAGCAGCTCGCGGATGCCGGCCTTGTTGTGGTCGACACCGGCCTGGAAGTAATCGCGGGAGATTTCCTTCAGCGGCAGGAAGCCGTGGCGGCCGCCACCGTATTCAACGAAGGCCGCTTCCAGCGAGGGCTCGATGCGGAAGATCCGGCCCTTGTAGATGTTGGACTTCTTCTGTTCCTTGGACGGCTGCTCGATGTCGATGTCATACAACGACTGGCCATCCACGATGGCAACACGCAGCTCTTCAGCCTGCGTGGCGTTGATCAGCATTCGCTTCATTGTTGCGTTCCTCGCAAGCGGCTACCGCGCGGAACGCCATGGAGTTTCGCCTCTGGACACGGCTCGCCGCCCATTCGCGCAAGCGCGGGGAGGGCGGCTTGGGTTTCCAGCGCTACGACACCACGGCAGGCCGCGGGAGCGCTTCAATTTTCTGGTTTTGGGTGTTGCAGGGCCGGCGGCAGCTGTCAGCCAGGCTGGAGCGCCGCACGGGACATGTTCAGCGCGACTGCGTGTCAGGCAATCGGCGATGGCCGGGAACGCCGGTGAGCCGCTAACATGGCCGCCCCGCGGGCGGTGGTCGCGCACTGTGCCGGATTCGTCGGAAGCGGGGCTTCTGGCCCTGAGTAACTTCCAACGAAATCAATCCCTTATCTCGCCCCCCGAGTGTAACAGAATAAACAGGCTGATGACTGCACAAGACCCTACCAAGCCGGCCGGCGACAAGCCTTCCGTGCGCATGATCACCGTTCCGGCCGACCGTGCCGGCCAGCGCCTGGACAATTTCCTGCTCGGCCAGCTCAAGGGTGCCCCGCGCAGCCTGGTCTACAAGCTGGTCCGCAGCGGGCAGGTGCGCGTCAATGGCGGTCGCGCCAAGGCCGAGCGCAAGCTGGAGGCCGGCGACGAGGTGCGGATACCGCCCGTTCGTCTCACTGAAGAAGGAGACAAGGCGGGTCCACCCGAGGCGTTCATGCGTCGGCTGGAGCAGGCCATCGTCTTCGAAGACGCCCGCCTGCTGGCGCTGAACAAGCCGACCGGCGTCGCCAGCCATGGCGGCAGCGGCATCAGCTTCGGCGCCATCGAGACCCTGCGTGCCCTGCGTCCCGGGCAGACCCTGGAACTGGTTCATCGGCTGGACCGTGACACCTCTGGCCTGTTGATCGTGGCCAAGAAGCGTTCGGCGCTGAGCGAGCTGCAGGCGCTGCTGCGTGAAGACCACGGCTCCGGCATTCGCAAGCGCTACCTGACCCTGCTTGCCGGGCGCATGCCGGACGGTGTGATGACGGTCGATGCGCCGTTGCACGTAGGCCTGCGTCAGGGCGGCGAGCGCCATGTGCAGGTCAATGCGATCGGCAAAGAATCCATCAGCCATTTCCGGGTGCTGGAGCGCAAGGGTGGCCATTCCTACTGCGAAGTGCGCATCGAAACCGGCCGCACCCACCAGATCCGCGTGCATGCCCAGCATCTGGGGCATCCGGTGGCCGGAGACGACAAATACGGCGATCCTGCAGTCAACAAGCGGCTTCGTGAGCAGATTGGGCTGAAGCGCCTGTTCCTGCATGCCGCGTCACTGGAGTTCGCGCTGGACGACGGCAAGAGCCCGTATGTGCTGAGCGCGCCGCTGGCTGATGAGCTGGTCGAGGCGTTGGACAGGCTGAAGTAGCCCCTGCGGGCTGACCGGCCAACGGGCGCAGCCCCCTCGCGGCTGGCACTGTGATGGATTGCCGGGGAGCGCTGGGCGGGGTGGGCCTGCGGGGGGCGCCGCAAGTACGTCCCTGTAGGCTTAGCCGCGCCATCCATGGCGCGGATACCCCCGCAAACCCACCCCGTCCAGCGCCGGACAGATCGCGCACGCGTCAGCCACGGAACATCAAAAGAAGAAAAGCAGACCCGGGGCGCGTGGCGGCCCGGGTAGAGTCGAGCGAGGCTCGACTCACGCGCGCAGCGCGGGCTGCGCTTTTCATTCTTTCATTGCGCGGCTGGCACGCACGTAGCCTGTCCGAGGCCGGGCGAGGTGGGTTTGCGGGGGTGTAAGCGCCATGGATGGCGCGCCCAAGCCCCCATGGATGGGTTTACGGCGTCCCCCGCAAACCCACCTCGCCCGGCCCAGCCGCAGAATCTCGCTCCGTCAGCCGCGAGGGGGCTCAGCCCGTTGGCCGGAAACCCTTCACCACTTGAACAGCACTAGGCTGATCGCCAGCGTGCCCATGCCTGCCACCAGCCCGTAGACGGTCTCGTGCCCCTTGGCATAGCGCTTCGCCGCCGGCAGCAGCTCGTCCAGCGCCAGGAACACCATCACCCCCGCGATCAGGCCGAACACCCAGCCGAATGTGGCGTGGGACAGGGAGCCGGACAGCAGTACATAGCCGATCGCGGCGCCCACCGGTTCGGCCAGGCCGGACAGCAGGCTGGCGGCGAACGCGTAGAACTTGTTCTGCGTGGCGAAGTACACCGGCACCGCAATGGCGATGCCCTCGGGAATGTTGTGGATGGCGATGGCGAAGGCCAGCGGCATGCCCACCGACGGGCTCTCCAGCGTCGCGAAGAAGGTCGCCAGTCCCTCCGGGAAGTTGTGCGCGGTGATTGCCACCGAGGTCAGCAGGGCGACCCGTTTCAGGTATTCGCGGCTGTTCTCGCGGAAGGCCGGGTCCTGCTTGTCCAGGCTGTCATGCGGGTTGGGAATGAAGTGGTCGATCAGCACGATCACCACTACACCCAGCAGGAAGGCGAGGGTGCCGTAGGTGAAGCCGGTGCGCTCACCATAGGCCAGCGCGAACGAGGCGATGGATTTGTTGAGGATCTCCGACAGCGAGACGTACACCATCGCGCCGCCGGCAAAGGCCAGGCCGAAGGCCAGCAGGCGCGGGTTGGGGCGGCGCGAGAACAGCACCAGCAGGCTGCCGATGGCAGTGGCAAGGCCCGCAGCGAGGGTGACCGCCAGGGCGATCCAGATGTTTTCGGGGGGAATCTGCAGCATGTTCCGACGCGTTCCTTGTCATCAAGCAATCGCCCCGGCACGGGCCGGGGCGGCAAAGGCGAGGCGGGCGTCGGCTGGCCTCGTCACCGGGCAGGCGATCAGCCGCCGCGGCGCAGGCTTTCTTCGATGGCGAAGCACTGGTCCGGCTTCGGCTGCGGCGGATTGAAGCTGACCGGCACCTGGATCGTGGCCGGCACCGCCTCGCCATTGCGGGTGGCGGCCTTGAACTGCCAGCCCTGTACGGCGGTCTTGGCCAGATCATCCAGCTGCGTGTTGCCCGCGCCGGTCAGCAGGGTGACCTCGCTGGGCTTGCCGTCGGTGCCGATCACCACCTTGAAGGTGCTGGTGCCGCCCACGCCGGTGCAGGCCAGTTCAAGCGGATACTGCGGCGGCGGGGTCTTCACTGCCGCCACTTCGGTGGGTGCCGCAGCCGGCGCTGCCGGCGGCTCGGAGGTGCCGCAGCCGGCCAGGCTGGTCACGGCAAGCAGGGACAGGCTCAGCAATCGCACGTTCATTTCGGTTGCTCCGTCAGGGCTGAAGTCTTCGCTGCGCAGATGAAGTCGTTCTCGCTCAGGCCGCCCACGTCGTGGGTGGAGTAGCGGACGACGGCACGGTCGTAATGGACGCCGAGGTCCGGGTGATGGTCCTCGCCGTGGGCGATCCAGGCCAGCGCGTTCACGAAGGCCATGGTGGCGTAGTAATCCTTGAAGCGGAACGTGCGCACCAGCGCCTGGCCAGCCTCGGCCAGCTCCCAGCCGGGAACCTGCGGCAGCAGTTCGGCCAGGCGGGCCTCGCCCAGCTTGTGGTCGCTGCCTTTGCGCGGCACGCAACGGGCCTGTGCCAGCGGAATCAGGTCGGCCATGGGTTCCTCCACCTCGTGTTGACTGAACAATGCGCCGGCCGGTGTATAAAACGAATGAGCGGCTGACGCTTACTTGGCTAGAATAGCCTGATGATCCAGATCTCCGACACTGCCCAGACCCATTTCCGCAAGCTGATCGAACGCGAGGGCGTGCCCGGCATGGGCGTGCGCTTGAGTGCGGTCGAACCCGGAACCCCGCGTGCCGATGCCCGGCTGGAGTTCGCCGAGCCGACCGACCTGCTCGGCGACGAGTGGGCGGTGGACTGCGATGGCTTCACGCTCTATGTCGACGCCACCAGCGTTGGCTGGCTCGATGGTGCGGAGATCGACATCGTGCCCGGCACGGCCGGTACCCAGCAGCTGACGATCAAGGCGCCGCGGATCAAGGGCGAAGCGCCCGGCGATGCCGCCTCGCTGGTCGAGCGTGTGCATTGGGTGGTGGAAAACGAAGTCAATCCGCAGCTCGCTTCGCATGGCGGCAAGGTGGCCGTGCAGGAAGTCTCGGCCGACGGCGTGGTGCTGCTGCGCTTCGGTGGTGGCTGCCAGGGCTGCGGCATGGCCGACGTCACCCTCAAGCAGGGCATCGAGAAGACCCTGATGGGCCGTGTGCCCGGAGTGACCGCCGTGCGTGACGCTACCGATCACGACAGCGGCCACGCTCCGTATATTCCGCGCGGCAACGCCGCCTGATCGCCAACGCGTGCCTCTGCCCAGAGCCGAGCAACTCATCGACCTGCTGCTGGCGCGCCAGCAGCGACCGCCCATCCTCGAGAAGAACACCGGCCTGCCGTACGGCTGGGCGATCTGGCTGCGGACGCTGACGCCGCTGCCACGTCCGTTGCACGCGCACGAGCTGATCGAGGTGCTGCTGCCGCGACCACTACCCGGCCCCCCGGGGCAATCGCCGGCGCTGGGGCCATGGGCGTCCCTGCGCCGCCTGTTCTGGCAGGACTGGGATCCGGCGCCTCGCGACCAGCGCTGGATGCGCTGGACCTCGGCGCTGCTCAGCGCGCTGCTGCATCTGTTGTTCTTCCTGTTGCTGCTGTGGGTAGCGGTGATCCGCACGTCTTCGCCGGACGAGCAGGGCAGCGAGGGTGAGCGCGTGCAGATTGAATTCGTCGGCCGTGCTGCGCAGGAAGGCGGCGGCGACCAGGCCGGAGCCGAGGCGGCTGCTGCTGCAGCGGCCGGTGCCGTAGCCGCAGGCCAGGAGGCGGGGGCTGCCACTGCACCGCGCCCGCAGCCCGCTGCACCTGCGGCGTCATCCGCCGCCGCTGCCACGGCACCGACCGCCAGCGTGCCGCCGCCTGCCGAGGTCGAGCCGGCCCCGGTTGCCGCACCACCGCCGTCACCGGTGCAGGCCACCGAAGTGGCACAGGCCACCACCGAATTCGTGGTGCCGCCGATGGCGCCGCCGCGAACCGAGGTCAACATTGTTCCGCGCGACACCGCGCCGACCGTGCGCGAGCGCAGCGTGCAGCCGGTGCAGGCTGCGCCGACACCAACGCCAGTGCGCACGCCCGAGGTGGCAGTGCAGGCGCCGCGTGTGCGCGATGTACAGGTGCAGGAGCGCGAAATCAGCACGGTTGAAGCGCCGGTAGCGCCGCAGCCGATGCGCACCACCGACATCCAGGTGCGCGTGCCGCAGCGTGAGGTGCAGGTGCGCGAGCGCGAAGTGCAGGCCATGACCGATCCGCAGGTGCGAATGGCCGCTGTGGCAGGGCGCGAACCCACCGTGCGTGCGCCTGCCGGGCGCGAGGTGCAGGTGCGCGAACGGGAGGTTGCAGCCGCTCCGCTACCGGCAGCGTCGTCCTCGGCTGGCAGTGCGACGACGCCGACGCCGTCGCCGGCAGGCAGCGCAGCACAGAACAGCGCCACTGCCGCGCGTCCTGCGGCGACCAGCACCACCGCCGCGCAGGCGGGCGCACGCCCGGCGCCGACCCCGGGCAACTGGGCGACACCTGCGCGCGGTGACGACTGGGGTGCCTCCAGCCGCAATCGCGACGGTGCCAACCAGGGCGCCGCGCAGGCCAGCGCCGGCAAGGGGGATGGTCTGTTCAATGCTGACGGCAGCGTGCGCGTGACCGGCCAGGATGGGGCCGGCAAGGCCGAGCGTGGCGCACCTGGCGGAGCCAACGACGGCTGGAGCAAGGAACGCATCGCCGAGTCCGGCAAATGGCTGAAGCGGCCGCCGTACGACTACACGCCCACCTCGTTCGATAAATACTGGGTGCCGCAGGAATCGCTGCTTGCCGAATGGGTGCGCAAGGGCGTCAAGGCGATGGAGATTCCGTTGCCGGGAACCAGCACGAAGATTTCCTGCGTGATCTCGATCCTGCAGGCGGGTGGCGGCTGTGGCCTCACCGATCCGAACATGCAGGACCAGCCCGCCGTGGCGCGTCCGCCGCCGGATATCCCGTTCAAGAAAGAGCTGCAGGAAGATAACGGCAGCCGGTAGGGTGCCGCGTCCACGCATGGCGTCGATCTACTGTGCATCCAGCTGCGCCGGGTAGATCCACGCCATGCGTGGATGATCCATGCGCGTACACGTGCATGCCGACCAAGGTCGGCCTCTAGCAGGTCACGCGCTCTGCGACAGGAATACCCAGAACGGGATGTCGCGGCCCACCCAGTCACGGCTGGCTTCATCAAGGATGTCCAGCAGTGTGTCGAACTCCTTGCCCGCTCCTGCGCGCAGGGCATCGACATCGGCCAGGAACAGCGCGTACCCGTTGGCCGGTAGCCATTGCAGGTCGCGCAGGTTGTCGGCCAGTGCATCCCAGTTGCCGCCGAAGCCGGCAGGGAAATCAAGTTGGGCGGCCAGCCGTGCCAGCAGGGTGCGCTTGTCGCTCACGCCATCCAGGTCGATCCGGATCACCTTCAGGTCGGCATCGCGCATCGCTGCCGACAGCGCGCTGATATCCGAGGTGTCGATCGCGTAGACGCCGGCATTGTTGATGTCATGCAGGCCGAGGCCGAAATCATCGTGGCTCATGGACGTTCTCCGGAGGCCGGTACGGTGAAGCTGCGGAACGATTCGTAGTGGTCATCGGTGTAGTACCAGGCATCCGGTGGGTTGCCACCGGTGACGATGCGCCGCGCGCCACGGTTGCCTGCGCCAGGCGTGTCGACGGTGTACTCGCGGTAGTAACCGCGCGGACGCTGTGGCAGTTGTTGTTCGCGGTTGCCGAAGGTGCTGCCGTCCTGGCGATGCGGGAACGGGCCGCCGCGCTGGATCAGTGCGATGGTCTGGCGGGCTTCGGCCGGCAGGAAGGCGGGCAGGGCGCTGTCGCTGCCGTTGTTGCGCACCGCGGGTGCACTGGCAGCCGGCGTGCTCTGCAGGTCAGGCGCGAACTGCGGCGGCGGCGGCCGCTGCATGAAATGATTGACGACCAGGCCGAGCAGCAGCAGGGCGATGGCGGTGATCAACAGCCGGGGGTTGCGCATGGGCAGGAGCGGGCGAGGGTGGTGCGCCCACTGTAGCGCCTGCGCGCTGCACTCTGCATGAGGGCGCGCGCTGCGTCACCGCTGCGTAACAATTGCCGGCATGCTCACCTGCAGGACGCAATTTCCTTTACATCCCCCTTGGTAATCTGGCGGTCTGTCCCCATCATTCACCGCGCACCGCCCGACGATGCCGTCGGGTGCCCTCGCTATCAGGAGATGCATCATGGCCTACACCCTGCCCAAGCTGCCCTACGCCTACGACGCGCTGGAACCGCATATCGATGCGGCGACGATGGAAATCCATCACACCAAGCATCACCAGACCTACATCAACAACGTCAACGCTGCGCTGGAAGGCACCGAGTACGCCGACCTGCCGGTCGAAGAGCTGGTGAAGAAGCTGAAGTCGCTGCCGGAGAACCTGCAGGGCCCGGTGCGCAACAACGGTGGCGGCCACGCCAACCACTCGCTGTTCTGGACCGTGATGGCCCCGAACGCTGGCGGTAATCCGGTCGGTGATGTGGCCAAGGCGATCGACAAGGACCTGGGCGGTTTCGACAAGTTCAAGGATGCCTTCACCAAGGCCGCGCTGACCCGTTTCGGCAGTGGCTGGGCGTGGCTGAGCGTGACCCCGGACAAGAAGGTCGTGGTCGAAAGCAGCGGCAACCAGGACAGCCCGTTGATGGAAGGCAACACGCCGATCCTCGGTCTGGACGTGTGGGAACACGCGTACTACCTGAAGTATCAGAATCGTCGTCCGGAATACATCGGCGCGTTCTTCAACGTCATCGACTGGAACGAAGTCGAGCGTCGTTACCAGGAAGCGATCGCCTGATCGCAGTGCCTGCGTGAACGCAGAAAGGCCGGGGGAGACCCCGGCCTTTTTGTTTGTTTGCCCGGCCTTGGGGTGGGGGTCGGCTTTTCGGTAGGTGCCGACCTTGGCCGGCACGGGAGTATGTGCGCGCGCGGCGGGAGTGGGCCGACCAAGGTCGGCACCTACCAGAAGCGGGCTATTCCGTGGTGGCGGGCACGTCCTGCAGCCGCAGCGTCGCCATCACGCCCAGGCGCAGGCCGGGCAGGTCGCCGTCGGCGGGCAGCAGGATCGCCTGTTGGCGGATGCCGCCGAAGTGCTTGACCTGGAACAGGACATCCAGCCCATGGCCACTGGCACCCCCGCCGCTGGCCGCCGGTGCGCCAGGATTGCGTCGGGCCGGTTGGAAGCCAGGGGTGCTGCGCACCAGCTCGACGGTGCTGGCGGAGAAATCTCCGGCGATCAGGCTCGGCATGCCCTCGGCTGTGGCGCCGATCCAGGTCATCAGGTCGCTGGTCTGATGTTGCCGGGCATTGGCCTCGTCGGGTTCCGGGCGCAGGCGCGCGATGTAGACGTTGACGTCGTTGTCGCCCAGGCGCAGGCGCATCATGCCGGCGGCGCTGAAGGTGCCCGGCGGATGCAGCAGGGTGACCCCGTCCTCGCTGACCGGCAGCCGGCTGAGCATCGCATTGCCGTGCCGGACCGGCTGGCTCGGCGGGTCGGCCGTGACGAAATCGCAGCTGTAGCGCAGTCGGCTGGCCAACCAGCAGGCCGGGTTGCGCCCTTGCTGCTGCAATACCTGCTGCACCGAAATCACATCCGGCTGCAGATCGGTCAGCAGCTGCAGCACTTGTTCGCGGCGCTGTTTCCATTGGCCCTCGTCTCGGCTGGGCAGTTCCAGCGCGGCGACGGTCAATTGCCGCACCTCTGTGGCAAGGCTTGGGGTCGGCGGCGCCTGCGGCCGGGCCAGCGCAGGCATGGCCAGCATGAGGGCAAGGCAGCTGGGCAGGATGCGGGCAAAGGGCAGGGGGCGCATAACGATAAGTTTACGCTTTTGCCGTGCAGGTTCCGTGACTTCCGGCAGGGCCGCACAGGCCTGCCATGCTTTGGCGCGGCTGTCATGCAGCCCTGCAGCGTGCTTCGCACGCACAGGTTCCGGTACTCTTGCGCCTTTCGTTTTGCAGGAATGCCTTACAGGATGAGCCACGACGCAGTCGCCCCCATCGCCGGCCAGGGAAAGATGCCGCGCCAGATCCCGTACATCATCGGCAATGAGGCCTGCGAGCGGTTCAGTTTCTACGGGATGCGCAACATCCTGGTGCAGTTCCTGATCACCTCGCTGCTGCTGCAGGAACTCACTGCGGAAGGCCGTGCCGGTGAAGCCAAGGACATCATGCACAGCTTCATGATCGGCGTGTATTTCTTCCCGCTGCTCGGGGGCTGGCTGGCCGACAAGTTCTTCGGCAAGTACCACACCATCCTGTGGTTCAGCCTGGTCTACTGCATGGGCCACTTGTGCCTTGCGTTGTTCGAGGGCAGCCGTGAGGGCTTCTTCCTTGGCCTGGGCCTGATCGCGCTGGGTGCCGGTGGCATCAAGCCGCTGGTGGCCTCGTTCATGGGCGACCAGTTCGACCAGAGCAACAAGCATCTGGCCAAGATCGTCTTCGATGCCTTCTACTGGATCATCAACTTCGGCTCGTTGTTCGCCTCGCTGCTGATCCCGCTGGTGCTGAAGAACTGGGGCCCGCAGTGGGCGTTCGGCATTCCGGGCATCCTGATGTTCATCGCCACCTTCGTGTTCTGGCTGGGCCGCAAGCGCTATGTGCTGGTGCCGCTGCCGCCGAAGGATCCGCATTCGTTCGCCAATGTGGTGCGTACCGCGCTGACCGCGCGCGTCGCCGGCCAGGGCCGTCCGGGCCTGGTCATTGCCGTGGTCGGGCTGGTGCTGGCCGTGGCCTCGTTCGGCCTGGTCGGCTCGCTCGGCATCGTGATCTGCCTGTGCCTGGCGCTGGTGTCGATCCTGGCAGGCATCGGTGGTGGCACCTGGCTGCAGCTGGACCGTGCGCGCGGCCAGCACCCGGCCGAAGCCGTGGAAGGCGTGCGCTCGGTGCTGCGGGTGCTGGTGATCTTCGCGCTGACCACCCCGTTCTTCTCGCTGTTCGACCAGAAGGCCTCGACCTGGGTGCTGCAGGGCCAGCAGATGCAGATGCCGAGCTGGTTCACCGCCTCGCAGATGCAGGCGCTGAATCCGCTGCTGGTGATGATCCTGATTCCGTTCAACAACCTGGTGCTGTACCCGGCCCTGCGCCGTTTCGGCTTCGAGCCGACCGCGCTGCGCCGGATGACCGCCGGCATCGCCTTCAGCGGCCTGGCCTGGATCGTGGTGGGTGGCATCCAGGTGGTGATGGACGGTGGCAACGCGATGTCGATCTTCTGGCAGATGCTGCCGTACGCGCTGCTGACCTTCGGTGAAGTGCTGGTCTCGGCCACCGGCCTGGAGTTCGCCTACAGCCAGGCACCGCAGGCCATGAAGGGCGTGGTGATGAGCTTCTGGAACCTGACCACCACCATCGGCAACCTGTGGGTGCTGCTGTCCAATGCGGCCGTGCGCAATGACACGGTCACCCACAAGATCGCCAGTACGGGCCTGAGTGAGGCGGCATTCCTGATGTTCTTCTTCGCCGGTTTTGCTTTCGTCGCGGCGTTGGCCTTCGGTTGGTATGCGAAACGCTATCGTATGGTCGACAACTACCGCACCGCCTGAGCCTGACATGACCCCTGTCAATCTGCTGTTGATCGCCATCACCGCCATCCTGTCGTGGATGGCGTTCAACAACCGCAAGCTGGCTGACCGCCTGATCCTGTGGCCGCCGGCGGTGGATCGCCACCGCCAGTACGACCGCCTGATCACCTATGGCTTCATCCATGCCGACTGGTCGCACCTGATCTTCAACATGATCACCCTGTTCTTCTTCGGGGGATTCATCGAGAGCGTGATGGTGCAGCTGACCGGCAGCTACCTGGTCTATCCGGCGTTCTACGTCGGTGCGCTGCTGGTCTCGATCCTGCCCAGCTACCTGAAGAACCAGAAGAACCCGAACTACCTCAGCCTCGGTGCATCCGGGGCGGTGTCGGCGGTACTGTTCGCCTTCATCCTGATCAAACCGTGGTCGATCATCCTGGTGTTCTTCATCCCGGCGCCGGCGATCGTGTATGCCGCGTTCTACGTCGGCTACAGCATCTGGATGGACAAGCGCGGTGGCGATCGCATCAACCACAGCGCGCACCTGGCCGGTGCGGCGTTCGGCGTGATCTTCATGCTGGCCATGCAGCCGAGCATCTTCAGTCACTTCCTGCGCGAGCTGTCCAACCCGACCTTCCGCCTCGGCGGCGGCTGAGGGTGGCTGGGGTCGGATCCACTGGATCCGACCCCCGGGGCTGCGGCCCCATTCCGGGTCAGGCCCGGGTTTCCTGACCGTAGGTATCGAGCAGGCGGGAGAACACTTCCTCGCCGATGCTCTGGAATGCCTGGTCTTCGGTCTGTCCCTCCACGGCCAGTTGCAGCAGGCCCTCCAGCAGGGCGTGATCGGTATCGGAATGTGAGTCGCTGGGGTGCATCGCGGGCCTCCACGGCAGATCGCTTGGTCAACTGTCGCAAGGGGCATGCCAGCCTGGCGCACCCCTGCAAAGGGGTTAGCGGCCGGCCGGGCTGCAGCTTGAGGGCAACAACTGACGCAGCAGGCGCAGACTTGTCCCTGTTCAGGCTTCACGCGATCATGGCGCCCGCCTGCGCACCATCCACGCAGTCGCCGCAGGAGACAGTCCCATGGCTTCGGTCACGCCCCCCGGTCTGGCTTACGAGGTCGAACACGATCAGGTCAACCACCGGTTCACTGCCCGTGTGCGCGGGCAGGTGGCATTGTTGGACTACCAGATCAAGCGCAGGCGGATGGTCATCACCCATACCGAAGTGCCCGAGCCGATCGCCGGCCGTGGCATTGCCGGTGAGCTGACCCGGGTCGCACTGCGTTTCGCCCGGGAGCAGAAGTACAAGGTGGTGCCGGCATGTGCCTATGCCGAGGCCTTCCTGCAGCGGCACGAGGAGTATCACGATCTGCTTGTGGGCTGATTCCAGCGGGCCACGCTTCAGCCAGGGCAGGCGATGATGTATGAACATGAACAGGGGATCCCGATGAAGATTGGAAACAACCGGCCACTGCACGCCAGCGTGCTGGCCGGCGCTATGGGCGTGCTGTTGCTGGCCGGTTGCCAGCGCGAGAACGAGGCGGCACCGGCCACCGACGCCGCACCTGCGGCCGAAGCCACTGGCACCGCCGAGGCCCCCGCAGCGGAAGCGCCGTTGGATCTGCGCGATGTGATCGAGAACAACGAACGTGAAGTGGTCGGCATCAGCTACCCGGCGGGCATCGATCGTTATCCGGGCCTGGCGCGCGCGCTGCAGGCCTATGCCACCTCCGCCCGCAGCGATCTGCAGCAGGCGCTGGACGGGCTGGGCAACGACAAGCCGACCATGCCCTATGAGCTGTCGCTGAGCTTCGAGAAGCTGCTGGAGACGCCGCAGCTGGTGGTGGTCAGTGCCGACGGCAGCCGCTACACCGGTGGCGCCCACGGCGAACCGCTGGTGGCACGTTTCGTGTGGCTGCCGGCGCAGCAGCAGATGTTGAGCGCCGACAAGCTGGTGACCGATGCCAAGGGCTGGAAAGCGATCAGCGATTTCGTCGCCGACCAGCTGCGCGAGCGCGTGGCCACCCGCCTCAGCGGCGAGGACATGGACCCGTCGCAGCTGCAGGAATCGCTGCGCAATGCCTCGCGGATGATCGCCGACGGCACCGGTGCGCAGGCCGACAATTTCAGCCAGTTCCAGCCGCTGACCGACGACAAGGGTCAGATCACCGCGCTGCGCTTCGTGTTCCCGCCCTACCAGGTGGGTCCATACTCGGATGGCACCCAGACCGCTGATGTGCCGGCCTCGGTGGTGTTGCCGCACGTGGCCAAGGACTACGTGGAGCTGTTCGCACGCGGGTAACCGTAGACGAGGAGGTGACGTGGATACAGGGTTGCAGGAGCGGGTCACCGGCCTGCTCCACGAGGCCGGGGTCCAGATCGATGGAACCCGGCCACAGGATATCCAGGTGCATGACCCGCACTTCTTCGCGCGGGTCATGGCGCACGGCTCACTCGGCCTGGGCGAGAGCTACATGGACGGTTGGTGGGATGCCAACGTCCTCGATGAATTCCTGTTCCACCTGATGCAGGCGCACCTGGACGAGCGGGTGCACGGCTGGCGCGAGGTGGCCGACGCCCTGAAAGCGCGCCTGTTCAACCTGCAGGCCGGGCAACGCAGCTATGAAGTCGGCCGCCGACACTATGACCTCGGCAATGACCTGTACCAGGCCATGCTTGGCCAGCGCCTGGTCTACAGCTGTGGATATTGGCGCAATGCCAACGATCTGGATGAAGCGCAGGAAGCCAAGCTTGATCTGGTGTGCCGCAAGCTGGGCCTGCGCCCTGGGCAACGCGTACTGGATATCGGCTGCGGTTGGGGCGAAGCGCTGAAGTTCGCCGCCGAGCGCTACGGTGTCAGTGGTGTCGGCGTCACCATTTCGCAGGAGCAGGCCGACTACGCGCGTGAGTTGTGCGCGGGCCTGCCGATCGAGATCCGGCTGCAGGACTATCGCGAACTGGACGAGCCGTTCGACGCGGTGTTCTCCATCGGCATGTTCGAGCACGTCGGCGACAAGAACTACCGCAGTTTCTTCGATGTGGCACGGCGCTGCCTGTCGCCGCGTGGCCTGCTGCTGTTGCACACCATTGGCAGCAACATCTCGCGCCATCGCACCGATCCGTGGATTGCGCGCTACATCTTTCCCAATTCGATGCTGCCATCGGCCGCGCAGATCAGCCGCGCATTCGAAGGGCGCTTCGTGCTGGAGGACTGGCACAACTTCGGCACCGACTACGACCTGACCCTGCAGGCCTGGCGACGCAATGTGGAGGTAGCGTGGCCGACGCTGGATGCGCGGCGCTATGACGAGAGGTTCCGTCGACTGTGGAGGTTCTACCTGGCTGGATCGATGGCGACGTTCCGCAGCCGCCATGCGCAGTTGTGGCAGCTGGTGCTGTCGCCGCAGGGCGTGCCGGGGGGATACGTGGCACCGCGGTGAGGCCGCATTCCAGTAGATCCACGCCATGCGTGGATGGTGTCAGAGCCCTTTCCTGTGGAAAGGGATCCGACCCCGGGGTCAGATCCCGTTTCGTAGAAATGGGCTCTGACCCATCCATAAAAAAACCGCCCGGTCTCCCGGGCGGTTTTCGTTTCACGCTACCGTGCCGGTGATCAGTTGCCGGTGCCGGTCAGGCCACGCTTCTCCAGCAACGGTTCGATCTGCGGCTCGTGGCCGGCGAAATCGCGGAACAGCTGCATCGCATCCACGCTGCCACCCTTGGACAGCAGGGTTGCGCGGAAATGGTCGCCGTTCTTGCGGCTCAGGCCACCGTTGTCGCGGAACCACTTCTGGGTGTTGGCGTCCAGCACTTCCGACCAGATGTAGGCGTAGTAGCCGGCCGAGTAGCCGCCCATGATGTGGCTGAAGTACGGGGTCTTGTAGCGCGGCGGAACCGGCGCGTAGTAGATGCCGTCCTTCTCCAGCGCGGCGCGCTCGAAGGCCATCACGTCCTTGGCGGCCGGCACCTGGTCCGGGCCGATCTGGTGCCAGCGCTGGTCGAGCATGGCGGCACCGAGATACTCGGTGGTGGCAAAGCCCTGGTTGAACTTGGCCGCGGCCAGCACCTTGTCCAGCAGCGCCTGCGGCATCGCCGAACCGTTCTGGTAGTGCTTGGCGTAGTTCTTCAGGATGGCCGGGTTGTCGGCCCACATTTCGTTGACCTGCGAGGGGAACTCGACGAAGTCGCGCGGCACCGCGGTGCCCGAGAAGTACGGGTACTTCACGTTCGAGAACATGCCGTGCAGGGCGTGGCCGAATTCGTGGAAGGTGGTGCTCACCTCATCCCAGGTCAGCAGGGTCGGCTGGCCGGCCGGCGGCTTGGGAATGTTCAGGTGGTTGGCCACCACCGGCTTGAAGCCGGTCAGCTTGGACTGCGAGACGTACGAGTTCATCCACGCACCACCACGCTTGGAGGCACGTGCATACGGGTCGAAGATGAAGATCGCCAACTGGCTGCCGTCGGCATCGAACACGTCATAGACGGTGACGTCATCGTGGTACACCGGCAGGTCGGTGCGCTGCTTGAAGGTCAGGCCGAATTCCTGGCCGGCGGCGTAGAACACGCCATTTTCCAGCACGTTCTTCATCTCGAAGTACGGCTTCAGCTGCGACTCGTCGAAGTTGTACTTGGCCTGACGCACCTTCTCGCTGTAGAAGGCCCAGTCCCACGGCTCGAGCTTGAAGGTCGACTTGCCGGCGGCCTTCTGCTCCTGGTCGATCATCGCCTGCAGGTCGGCGGCTTCGCGCTTGGCATTGGCCACCGCGGCCGGGGCCAGCTTGCCCAGCATCGCATTGACCGCTTCGGGCGTCTTGGCGGTCTGGTTGGTCAGGTTGTAGGCGGCGAAGTTGGCAAAGCCCATCAGCTTGGCCTTGTCGGCGCGCAGCTGCATGATGCGCGCGACCAGCGCGGTGTTGTCGAACTCACCGCCGCGGCTGCCGCGGGTGGTGGAGGCTTCATAGATCTTCTGGCGCAGGGCGCGGTTGGCCAGGTTGGTCAGCGGCGGCTGGCCGGTGGTGTTGAGCAGGGTGATCACGTACTTGCCGTCCAGGCCGCGGGCCTTGGCGGCTTCGGCGGCGGCAGCGATCTGCTCCTTGGACAGGCCGTCCAGTTCCTTGACGTCGTTGACAGTGATCGCCGAAGCGTTCACTTCCGACTGCACGTTCTGGCTGAACTTGGTGCCCAGGTTGGCCAGCTCGGCGTTCATTTCCTTCAGCTTGGTCTTGTCGGCCTCGGACAGCTTGGCGCCAGCGCGCACGTAGTTGTCGTAGTACTTCTCGACCAGGCGTACGCCTTCAGCGTCCAGGCCCAGGGTGGTGCGGCTGTCATACAGCGCCTGGATGCGTGCGAACAGCTTGCCGTTCAGCGCGATTGCGTCGCTGTGCGCGGCGAACTTCGCCGAGTAGTCGGCCTGCAGCTTCTTGCGGGTGTCGTTGGTATCGGCGCCGACCAAGCTGAAGAACACGGTGGTCGCGCGGTCCAGGGTGTCACCGCTCTTTTCCAGGGCGATGATGGTGTTGTCGAAGGTCGGCTTGGCCTTGGTGTTGGCGATCGCCTCCACTTCCTTCAGCTGCTGCGCCATGCCAGCGTCGAACGCCGGGGCGAAATCGCTGTCCTTGATCTTGTCGAACTGCGGGAAATGCAGCGGCAGCGGGCTGTCGGCGAAGAACGGATTGGCCTGCTGGGCGTTGGCAGCGGCCGGGGTGGCGGCGCTGGCGGAATAGGCGGGCAGGGCAAGGCCGAGGGTCATGGCCACGGCAAGGGCAAGGCGGGTGGTCAAGGTCGATACTCCGGTAAGGCAAACAAGGGCCCGAGGGTAACCCGGCCCGGCGCACCCGCACTTGTGTCAAAAGGCATGTTGGCAAAGCCGCCGCCCAGTAGCGCCACCTCATGGCTGGCTGCCCGGGTACCATGGAGAACACCGCCCCCCAGCCCAGTTGCCATGACCACCGCCTACGATTTCAGCTTCCGCGACCTCGACGGCCAGCCGCAGGCGCTGGCGCAGTACCAGGGCCGTCCGCTGCTGCTGGTCAACGTGGCCAGCCGCTGTGGCTTCACCCCGCAGTACACCGGGCTGGAACAGCTGTGGCAGGACTATCGTGATCGCGGCCTGGTGGTGATCGGCTTTCCCTGCAACCAGTTCGGCGCGCAGGAGCCGGGCGATGCCGCGCAGATCAGCCAGTTCTGTTCGATCGACTACCCGGTCAGCTTCCCGCTGTCGCAGAAGATCGAGGTCAACGGCGAGGGTGCCGACCCGCTGTGGGCGTGGCTGTCGCACGAGAAGCGCGGGTTGCTGGGCATCGCCCGCATCAAGTGGAACTTCAGCAAGTTCCTGGTTGACCGCAAGGGACAGGTGGTGGATCGCTATGCGCCGACCACCAAGCCGGAGCAGTTGCGCGGCGGCATCGAAGCGCTGCTCTGAAGGTAGTGCCGGCCGCTGGCCGGCAACCCCCGTGATTCCAGCAGAGCCGGCCAGCGGCCGGCAGAGCAGCCGAGCGTCGGCTCGGCTCTACGACAGCCGGGCTTATTTCTCGACGAACGCGCGCTCGAACACGTAGTGGCCGGGCGTCCCGATGCGCGGCGAGGTCTGGAAGCCGCGGCTGTCCAGCACGGTGCGCAGGTCGGCCAGCATCTGCGGGCTGCCGCAGATCATCGCGCGGTCGTTTTCCGGGCTCAGCTCCGGCAGGCCGAGCGTGCGCTGCATCTCGCCGCTTTCCATCAGCTGGGTCAGGCGGCCCTGGTTCGGGAACGGTTCGCGGGTCACCGCCGGGTAGTACAGCAGCTTGTCGCCGATCATCTCGCCCAGGAACTCATGCTCGCGCAGTTCCTTTTCGAAGTAGTCGCGGTAGGCCAGGTCCTTTTCGTAGCGCACGCCATGGCACAGGATCACCTTGTCGAATCGCTCGTAGGTTTCCGGGTCCTTGATGACCGACAGCCACGGCGCCATGCCGGTGCCGGTACCCAGCAGGTACAGGTTCTTGCCGGGGTGCAGGTCGCTGATCAGCAGGGTGCCGGTGGGCTTCTTGCCGACCAGCACCTTGTCGCCCGGCTTGATGTGCTGCAGGCGCGAGGTCAGCGGGCCGTCCTGCACCTTGATGCTGAAGAACTCCAGGTGCTCTTCCCAGTTGGCGCTGGCGATGGAGTACGCGCGCAGCAACGGCCGCGCGTCGGTCTCCAGGCCGATCATCACGAACTGGCCGTTCTCGAAGCGGAAACCGCTGTCACGGGTAAGGGTGAAGCTGAAGTAGGCGTCGGTCCAGTGGCGGACCTCAAGCACCGTTTCGGCGCCGAAAGCGGAGGACATGGGCGTATCTATCGGAAGTCGTCGGGGTAATTCTATCTCAAATGAGACAGGTTCTCATTAGGCGAAACGAGAGGCGTTCTCAGCGATAACCCGCCGCCTGCAGTTCGAACAGTTCGGCATAGCGGCCTCCCTGTGCCATCAGCTCCTGGTGAGTGCCGCTGGCCTCAATGCGGCCGTCGGCCAGCACCAGGATGCGGTCGGCCATGCGCACGGAGGAGAAACGGTGGGAAATCAGCACTGCAGTGCGATTATCCGCCAACTCCCTGAACCGCTGGAACACCTCGAACTCGGCGCGAGCATCCAGCGCCGCGGTGGGCTCATCCAGGATCATCACCTGTGCATCGCGCATCCACGCGCGGGCGATGGCGATCTTCTGCCACTGGCCACCCGACAGGTCCACGCCCTGCTTGAAGCGCCGGCCGATCTGCTGGTCGTAGCCGCCGGGCAGGGCAGCAATGACTTCCTCGGCCATGCCGCGGCGGGCGGCGTCGGTGATCCGCGCTCGGTCGTCCATCGCTTCAACCTGGCCGACACCAATGTTCTCGCCTGCACTGAGGTTGTAACGCACGAAGTCCTGGAAGATCACGCCGAGGTTGGCGCGCAGGTCGTCCAGGTCGTAATCGCGCAGGTCGCGGCCATCCAGCAGGATGCGACCTTCGTCCGGTTCGTACAGGCGTGCCAGCAGCTTGACCAGGGTGGTCTTGCCCGCACCGTTCTCACCGACGAGTGCCAGCACTTCGCCCGCGTGCAGCTGGAAATCGAGGTGACGCACGGCCCATTGCTCGGCATCGGGATAGCGGAAGCCCACGTCTTCGAACACGAAGCCTTCGCGGATCGGCTGCGGCACGCGCACCGCGTCCTTGCGCGAGTGGATTTCCGGTTCGATCTGGAAGAACGAATACAGGTCGTCCAGATACAACGCCTGGCTGGCCACCTGCGAGAAGCCGATCAGCAGGCCTTCCAGCAACTGGCGCAGGCGCAGGAAGCTGCCGGCGAGGAAGGTCAGGTCACCGATCGAAAAATCGCCGCGCACCGTGCGCCAGGCGATATAGGCATACGCGGTGTAATAGCCCAGCGTGCCCAGCGCGGCCAGCAGCGTGCCCCAGAACGCACGCCGCCGGGCGAGCGCGCGGTTGGCCAGGAACAGCGCCGCCGACAAGCTGCGGTAACGGTCGACCAGGAACCGGTGCAGGTTGAAGATCTTCACTTCCTTGGCCGTTTCCACACTGGCGCCGAGCTGGCGCAGGTAGTCCAGCTGGCGGCGTTCCGGCGTCCACAGGAAGTTGAGGCTGTAACCGGCCGCATTGAAGTGCGACTCGCCAATGAACGCCGGCACCAGCGCCAGCGCCAGCAGCAGGATCAGCCACGGCGCGTAGACCAGCAGACCGACGGCCAGGCTGGCGACGGTGATCGCATCCTGCACCTGGCCGAACAGCTGGCTCATCAGGTTCATCCGGCCCATGGTCTGGCGCCGCGCACGGTCCAGCTTGTCCTGCAGGTCGGGGTCCTCGAAGTCCTCCAGGTCGAGGGTGGCCGCGTGTTCCATCAGGCGCACGCTGGTGACGTTGGCGAACAGTTCCGACAGCAGGGCATCGGCGTAGCTGACCAGACGGCCGAGCAGGTCCGAGGCGATGGCCAGGCCGAGTTCCAGCGCCAACAGGCCGAGCAGCGGATTGAGCAGCCCACTGGACAGCGCCTCGCCCAGCGGCGGGAAGCCCGCGTCGTGCTGGCTGAGGTGCAGCGCGGTATCGATGATCAATTTGCCGACGTACAGCATCGCCACCGGCAGCAGCGCACGGATCAGGCGCAGGCCAAGGCTGGCCAGGGTCAGGGCGCGGCTGGTCTGCCACACCTGGCGCAGGAATGGCGGCAGGTTGCGCATCGCCTTGAAGCGTTGACGCAGGCTGGGTTTCTTGGCGCCGGCAGCGCCGGCAATGGGGGAAGCAGGCATGCCGCTATTGTGCGCGCCTGATACGTGCAGGTGGGGTCAGGGCAGCCGTGAGACAGCGCGGGGGCGGATCCCTTTGCGCGGCAAAGGGCTCTGACCCCAGCGCCCCACATCGGGTCAGAGCCCTTCGACCCACATCGGGTCAGAGCCCTTCGCAGTGCGAAGGGATCCGACCCACCTCCATCCACGCATGGCGTGGATCTACCGAGGCCAGCGCGAGACTGACCCCGCCGAGAATCACGGCAGCGGCGGCAGCAGTCCCGCACCCAGCCGGTTCCAGGCATTGATCACCGCGATACCCATGCTCAGGTCGCTGATGCCCTTCTCATCGAAGTGCGGCGCCAGCGCATCGAACGCCGTCTGCGACGGTGCACCGTCGGTCAATCGGGTCAGGGCCTCGGCCCAGCCCAGCGCCGCGCGTTCGCGTTCGTCGAAGAAGCGGCTCTCGTGCCAGGCCGGCAACGTATCCAGCTTGCGCGGCTCGATGCCGCCCTTGCGCAGCGTGGTGGCATGCATGTCCATGCAGTAGCCGCAGCCGTTGAGCTGCGAGACGCGCAGGAACACCAGTTCCATCAGGGTCGGATCGATCGAACTTTCATGCACCGCCTTGCTGGTGGCCAGCAAGCCCTTGAAGGCATCAGCGGCCAGGCGGGTGTAGGGAACGCGGGGAGAGGTGTGGTTGGACATCTTCAGCTCCACGGCGGCCACGATGGCCGCCTTTCGTTACAAGGACGCCGCAGTGTCGGCGCGCGTGACAACCGCAGGCAATTTTTCTGGATTCAGCACGCTGTAGAGATTGGCGATGCGGCCATCGACCACCTCGATGGTGGTGATCGAGTGCAGGTGGCCGCCTTCGAAGCGCAGGATCGCCGGCTCGCCGTTGACGTAGCCGAGCTGAGCCGGATGCGCTGCGCCGCGGCGGGCGATCGCCCAGTACAGGCGGCCGATGCGCTCGGCGCCCAGCAGCGGACGCACCGCCGCAGTAACCACGCCACCGCCATCGGAGACCAGCAGCGCATTGGCATGCAGCAGCGCCTGGATGGCCTCGCTGTCACCCCGCTGGGAGGCGTCCATGAAACGCGCCAGCAGCTGCCGGTGCTGGCTGGCGTCGGCGTTGAAGCGTGGCCTCCCTGCCTGCAGACGCTGCCGTGCACGGTGCACCAGCTGCCGGCAGTTGGCCTCGCTGTGGCCGATCAGCTCGGCAATCTCACGATAGTCGTGGTCGAAGGCTTCCTTCAGCAGGAACGCGGCGCGCTCCTCCGGTCCCAGCTGTTCAAGCAGGGTCAGGAAGGCGACCGAGACATCATCGGCCAGCGCGTGCAGTTGGGCCGGGTCGGGCGTTGGGTCGGGTTCGAGGGTGATCGCCAGTGGTTCAGCCAGCCACGGGCCGACATAGTGCGCGCGCTCACGCTTGGCCGCGCGCAGACGATCCAGGCCCAGACGGGTGGTGGTGGTCACCAGCCAAGCCTCGGGGTCGGCGATGGCCGTGGTATCGCTGCCGGCCCAGCGCAGCCAGGCATCCTGCACCACGTCTTCGGCGTCGGTGCGGCTGCCCAGCAGGCGGTAGGCCAGTGCCATCAGGCGCGGGCGGTGGGTATGGAAGACGGTTTCGGCGTTCATGTTGGCAAGGACGCCGCGGCGGCGCGTGGCGTGACAGAGGGCAGGGCTCAGATCTTGCCGGCCTGCGGCCAGCACTGCCACCCCGCGGCCGAGGGAGGGGGTAAAATGGGCGGATTACCCCCGCCAGCCTTCAGCAAGCGAGCAATCCGTGACATCGATCAAGCAGGAAGACCTCATCCAGTCCGTCGCCGACGCGCTGCAGTACATCTCGTACTACCACCCGGTCGACTACATCAAGAACCTTGCCGCCGCCTACGAGCGCGAGGAGTCGCCGGCAGCGAAGGAGGCGATCGCGCAGATCCTGATCAACTCGCGGATGTGCGCCGAAGGCCACCGGCCGATCTGCCAGGACACCGGCATCGTCACCGTGTTCCTGGAAATCGGCATGGACGTGCGCTGGGATGACGCCACCATGGGCGTGGAAGACATGGCCAACGAGGGCATCCGTCGCGCCTACCTGTACCCGGACAACAAGCTGCGCGCCTCGGTGCTGGCCGATCCGGCCGGCAAGCGCATCAACACCAAGGACAACACCCCGGGCGTGGTCAACGTCAAGGTGGTGCCGGGCAACACCGTCGAGGTGATCGTCGCCGCCAAGGGCGGTGGTTCGGAAGCCAAGACCAAGTTCGCCATGCTCAACCCGTCCGACTCGATCGTCGACTGGGTGCTGAAGACCGTGCCGACCATGGGCGCAGGCTGGTGCCCGCCGGGCATGCTCGGCATCGGCATCGGTGGCACCGCCGAGAAGGCGATGCTGCTGGCCAAGGAAGCGCTGATGGAGCCGATCGACATTACCGAGCTGCAGGCCCGCGGTGCGTCCAACCGCATTGAAGAGCTGCGCCTGGAGCTGTACGAGAAGGTCAACGCGCTGGGCATCGGCGCACAGGGCCTCGGTGGCCTGACCACGGTGCTCGACATCAAGATCAACGACTACCCGACCCACGCGGCCAACCTGCCGGTGGCGATGATTCCGAACTGCGCCGCCACCCGCCACGCGCACTTCACCCTGGACGGCAGTGGCCCGGTGATGCTGGATCCGCCGTCGCTGGGAGACTGGCCGAAGCTGACCTACGACGCCTCCAAGGGCACCCGCGTGGACCTGGATACGATCACGCCGGAAGACGTGGCCAACTGGAAGCCGGGCCAGACCCTGTTGCTCAACGGCAAGCTGCTGACCGGCCGCGACGCCGCGCACAAGCGCATGGTCGACATGCTCAACAAGGGCGAGCAGCTGCCGGTCGATCTCAAGGGTCGCTTCATCTATTACGTCGGTCCGGTCGATCCGGTGCGCGACGAAGTAGTGGGCCCGGCCGGTCCGACCACCGCCACCCGCATGGACAAGTTCACCGAGCAGGTGCTGAGCGAAACCGGCCTGCTGGGCATGGTCGGCAAGGCTGAGCGCGGCCCGGCCGCGATCGAAGCGATCAAGAAGCACAAGTCGGCCTACCTGATGGCCGTCGGTGGTTCGGCCTACCTGGTGTCCAAGGCAATCAAGGCGGCCAAGGTCGTCGGCTTCGCCGACCTGGGCATGGAAGCGATCTACGAGTTCACCGTGGAAGACATGCCGGTGACCGTGGCCGTCGATTCCACCGGCGAGTCGGTGCACAAGACCGGCCCGCGCGAATGGCAGGCCCGCATCGGCAAGATTCCTGTCGTGGTGGAGTGATCGGCGCGGCGTCGTCCACGCCTGTCCGATTGCAGAACGGCGCCCTGGTGGCGCCGTTTTTCGTTTAACGCATGCGCACGCGCTGCTTTGCTAGGGTGTGCGCGTTGCCATGGAAGGGAAGCTGCTTGGTGCGTCAAGGAACAAGTGCAGTTCTTGTTGTAGTTGCCATCCTATTGCTGGCGGGTTGCGCGCCGCAGTATTACGTGGAGCAACCCACCAGTGAGGCCGGCCGCGTGTGTGCGGCAGGGTGTGCACAGCGGCATCTGCAATGCGCGGGTCAGGCACGCTCGATGGCCGAAACGGCGCAGCAGAGCTGTCAGGCGGGCAAAGCACGTGTCATCGACAAGTGCAGCGATATCGCTGACGAGAAGATGCGGCATCGTTGCGAGGGCGCACGTGGCGCCGGCGCATACTGCGCCGTTGCAGCCGATACGCGCGCCTGTGATGCGACCCGGGCCCAGTGTGTGCTCGATTGCGGCGGATCAGTGAGCGAAACCCGTTCTTCCGGCAGTCTTCCGGTCTATTGAACAAGGAGTGTCCTGTGAACCTGTTGCGCAGCCTTTGCTTTGTCGGCCTGCTGGTGCTTGCTGGATGCAGTACTTCGTCTTCTTCGTATGGTGGTGGGGGCGGCTTCAGCGCCGGTGCCCAGTGCCAGATGCAGTGCCAGGCCAGCTACCGCAGCTGCATGGCCGAGGACCAGGGGATCGGCAGCCGCCACTCCAGTTGCGAGCAGCAGGTGGCACCAACGCCGGACAAGCGCTGCAAGGACATCGAGCATCCGGAACTGCGCCGTTCCTGCGAATTGAAAGCGCACGACTGCACGCTGCGGGCGCCGATGATGGGTTGTGGCGAGCGTCGTGATACCTGCATGGGCAGCTGCGGCTGACCGAGCCGGCGACAGCGCGCATAATCAGCCGTTCCCCGCACAGGACCGGTCATATGCGCACCACCTTGTATGGTTCCACCAGCACCGCCTCGCTGGTGGTGCACTGGCTGCTGATCGAGCTGGGTATCGAGCACGAACTGGTGCTGCTCGATTTCGACACGCACGAGCACAAGTCGGCCGACTACCTGGCCCTGAATCCGGCCGGCAAGGTGCCGACCCTGCTGATCGACGGCCAGGTGCTGACCGAGGCGGCCGCCATTGCGTTGTATCTGGCAGACCGTCATCCGCAGGCGGGGTTGTTGCCTGCCGTCGGCACGGCCGCGCGTGGCGAGGCCTATCGTTGGATGTTCTGGTGCGCCAACACCGTGCAGCCGGCGTACCGCGCTTGGTTCTACGCGCACGAAGCGGCGGGTGGCGAGTGCATCGAGGCCGTGCGTGCGATGGCGCGGCAGCAACTGGAAGCGGCGTGGCAGCACGTTGCCACGCACCTGCAGAGCGGCGGCCCCTACCTGCTCGGCGATGCGCCGAGCGTGGTCGATTTCATGCTGGTGATGTTGATGCGCTGGTCGCGCAACATGCCCACGCCCAGCGACCACTGGCCGGTGTTGAAGGCGTATGCGGACCGCCTGAAGGCGCGCCCGGCGTTCGCCGAGGTCTATCGCCGCGAAGGCATCACTGACTGGCAGTAACCCGTTCTGTAGAGCCGAACATGGCTCGGCTGCCTTCACGGCTAGCACGCGAACCGCAGCCGAGCATGGCTCGGCTCTAGCAGCGCGGGGAGGGTTACAGGATCTCCAGCACCGTTTCCGGGGGGCGGCACAGGCGGGTGCCCTTGGCGCTGCGTACCACCGGGCGGTTGATCAGCCGTGGGTGGGTGGCCATGGCGGCCAGCAGTGCGTCGTCGTCGCTTCCCTGCAGGCCCAGGGCGGCGAACTCGGGCTCCTTGTTGCGCACCAGTCCGGTCGCTGCCAGGCCGGATTCGGCCAGCACCTGGCGCAGCGTGGCCACGTCGGGCGGGCTGCCCAGATACTCGATCACCACCGGTTCGACACCCGCGTCGCGGATCAGCTTGAGCGCCCCGCGCGAGTTGCTGCACGCGGGGTTGTGCCAGATCGTCACATCCATCAGAACCACTCCAGCAGGGACACGCCCACGCCGACATAGGTTGCCTTGTGGTTGTAGTCGATCAGGCTCTCGCCATAGCCGTCGAAGATCTGCACATGGCCGCGCAGCAGGTTGCTGATCGGGAAGCCGTAGTCCAGCTGCAGGGCGCCGTGCGAGCGGTCACCGGTGCGCAACGAGTGGCGCGCCATCAACGAGACCTCGTGGCCCTTGCGGTTCCAGGTCAGGGTCGCGTCGCCGCGGCCCATGTAGTCCTCGATGTCCGGATTGTTGTCGTCGCTGCGGGTTTCGGGAATGCGGTACCAGGGACGCAGCACCAGTGCCCAGTTCTCGCGGTCGAGGCCGACGTTGAGGATCACCCGGTTCCAGCTGCGCGACAGCGGATCGGCACGGCCGTTGGACTGGTGGTTGAGGCTGATGCCGGTCATCCGCCCACGCCAGCCACCGATCGAGTAGCCGTTGCGGAACACCATCATCACTTCCGGCTCGTAGTTGGTCTCGCGGAACGGGCGCGAGTCCTCGCCGTTGTAGGCCTGCCAGCGCGAACTCTGGGTGTAGCCGGCCCAGATGTCGCCGTTGTCGCCAAACAGGTTCTCGGCGATCTTGGTCTTGAAGCTGATCTGGAATTTCAGCTCGGCACTGTCCAGCACCTGCGGGGTGGTCACGCTGTTGGCCGGGTTCGGCGAGTGCGGCATGGTGTTGCGATCGCTGGTCCAGAAGGCCGGCAGCAGGTACACGGGCTTGTACGCACGCAACTGGAACGGGCCCAGCTTGGAGTCCTCGGCCAGTTCCCAGCGGCTGTCCAGCAGCGAACCACGGCCGGCATTGGCAAGTGCGCTGTCCGGCACTTCGGAACGGAACAGATCGCTGACACGTTCGCGCAGTTTTTCCTCGCCCTGGCTTACCCGCGTGGTGTCGCGCTGCTCACGGCGCGCTTGGGCGGCGGCTTCGGCGGCGGCGTCAGCTTCGGCGGTGGCCTGCGGCGTGCGCCCGAACTGGCGGTCGTAGCAGGCCAGACGTGCCGCATCGGTAGTGATGGCTGCGCAGGCGGCCGGCGAGGCCTCGGCGCTGGGCGCGAATTCCTGCGCTGCCAGTGGCGCGCTGGCCAGGGCCAACGCCAACGGTGCAAGGCGGGGGAACAACGGAGAGAGGGTCATTGCAGCAGGCCCTTCGGAATGAATGCGGAAAGAGGGACAGTGTGGCGGCTGCATCCGGTAACGGCCAGCCCCACGGGTTTATGCCCGGCGTGTACGTGCGCGCTGCGTGAAGGCCGTATGCATCACAGGAACCACGCGAAGGCGAACAGGCCCAGCATCGCGATCACCAGCGCCAGCTTCAGTGCCAGGCCCAGCAGGATGCCAAGCCACGTGGCCAGCCCGACCTTGGTCGAGCGGCCAAGCTCGCGGGTATGCCAGTACTCGCCCAGCAGCGCGCCGAGCAAAGGCCCGGCGAACAATCCGATCGGCATGAAGAACAGGCCGACGATGCTGCCGATGAAGGTGCCCCAGAGCGCCTTGCGGCTCGCGCCTACGCGCTTGGCGCCTACCACGGTCGCCAGCACGTCGACCAGCAGCGACAGCGCGGTCAGCACGCCGAGGATCAGCAGGGTGGGCCAGCCGACATGAACGAAGCCGTCTGCCCACGCAGCAAGCACCAATCCGACGAAGACCAGCGGGATGCCCGGCAGCGCCGGCAGGACGATGCCTGCGATGCCGATCAGGACAAAAATGACCGCTAGCAGATACAAGATGAATGAGAGGTCCATGCTGTCCAGTATGGTTGTGTTTTTGGGGTTGACAGTGAAAGGTTTTTGCCAGTTGCTTTTTCGTTTTGGTCGGGTTAAGTTGCAGTCGCTGAGCTTGGCAAGGTCACCGTGGATCGTGGCCTGATGAAGCAAGATCGTTCCGATCCGCTGCATCGATGCACCTCGCTTCCCCCTTGCTTGTCAGCCGCCCAACAGGCGTATCCAACAACAAGTAGAGAGTCAAAGGGAGTTAGTGAGATGGCTGATCGTGAGAACGGTACCGTGAAGTGGTTCAATGATGCCAAGGGCTTCGGCTTCATCAGCCGGCAGAATGGCGAGGACGTGTTCGTGCACTTCCGTGCCATCGAGACCCAGGGCTTCAAGAGCCTCAAGGAAGGCCAGGCCGTGAGCTTTGAAGTCGTGCAGGGCCAGAAGGGTCTGCAGGCCGACAAGGTCCAGCCGGCGTAATACCTGCCGCTTGCCGGCATGAAAAAGGCCCGCGCAAGCGGGCCTTTTTTTGTTGCTCCGGTTCTGGTCGGGCGGGGCCCACTGCGGTTCAGCGCAGGATGACCTTGCCGTTGACCACGCGGACATAGGTGTTTTCGCGGATGCCGCTCAGGTCGCGCTGGTTGACCACGATGGTGCGGCCGTCATCCATGCGCACGCTGATGTCATAGGTATCGCTGGTGACGTTCTTCTGGATCTGGTTGCCGGCCAGTGCGCCACCCACGGCGCCGGCGGCGGCGGCGATGTTCTTGTTGCCGCGGCTGCCGCCGGTGTGGTCGGAGATCTCATGGCCGGCAACCGCGCCGACGATGCCGCCGAGGATCGCGCCGGTGGCCGAAGGCGCGGTACGGCCAGACTGCACGGCATTGATGCGGGTGACGATGCCGCAGTCGGCGCACCGGCCCTGGTTGTAACCGGAATTGTTGCCGTAGCCGCCGTTGTTGTAGCCGCTGTTGTTGTAACCACCACCGCCATAGCCCGGCGAGGTGGCACAGCCGGCAAGGCCGACGGTTGCGATGACACTGGCGGCGATGAGCTGGATCTTCATGGGGCGTCTCCTGGCCGTGAAGGCGGGTGCGTTGGGTGGTACTGCGTCATGCAGCAGGGTGAGCGAATCCTCCTCTTTTCAACGTGAACAAGGCGCCAACCACATCGGCCTTCGCCCACTCGAAGATGAATCAGCGGAAATCCTGATGACACGCCCGGCAATCGTCCTTCAGGGCCTGCACCTGCTGCGCCAACGCGGTGCAGTCGGTGGGAGGGCTGGCCAAGGCCGCATTGAGGTCGGCCCGGTACTGGCTGGCGTGCTGCTGGAACTGCCGGCTGTCCTTCAACCCGGGGAAGGCCAGGTCCAGGTCGTTGGACAGGAGGCGCAGTACCTGCAGGCGCGGGACGCTGTCGGCCAGGCTGCAGCGGTTCTGCTGCTGCGCCTGCTGCAGCAGATCCGCCTGCCGCTGCATCACCTGCATCAGGCTGCCCGGAAACGGATCGCGGCGCGCCTGCAGGGCACGGCCGACCATCACCGTGGCGATCAGGCCGATCAGCAGGCCCAGACCAAGTACGAACAGATAGCGGTAGGCGGTGGACGGGCGGCGGGGTGGGCTGGCACTCATGGCGGGCGCTCCGGGCGTGCAACGGTGGGTTCGGTGTCGGCGTGCAGTAGTGAGGGGATCTGCACGCTAAAATAGCCCGATGAACGAACAGGTCAAACAACGCTTCGCCGGCATTGAACGGCTGTATGGCGTCGGCGCGCTCGAGCGCCTGCAGGGCAGCCGTGTCGCCGTGGTCGGCATGGGCGGCGTCGGCTCGTGGGTGGTGGAGGCGCTGGCGCGCTCGGCGGTCGGCCATCTGGCCTTGATCGATGCCGATGACATCTGCGTATCCAATACCAACCGCCAACTGCCGGCGCTGGAGGGCAACTACGGGCGCAACAAGGCCGAGGCCATGGCCGAGCGCTGCCGGGCGATCAATCCGCAGATCGAGGTCGACGCCGTGCAGGCGTTCCTGACCCCGGCCAATATGGCCGAACTGCTGGACCGCGGTTTCGACCTGGTGATCGATGCCTGCGACAGCTTCCGGGTGAAGGTGGAAACCATCGCCTGGTGCCGCCGCCGCAAGCTGCCGTTGCTGACCGTCGGCGCGGCCGGCGGCCGCACCGATCCCACCCTGGTGCGCATCCGCGATGTCTCGCGCACCGAGCATGACGCGATGCTGGCGCTGATCCGCAAGAAGCTGCGCAGCGAATTCAACTTCCCGAAGAATGCCAAGCGCTATTTCGGCGTGCCGGCGGTGTATTCGCTGGAGAACGTGAAGTATCCGCAGGCCGATGGCAGCGTCTGTGGCCTGCGGCCGAACCTGGGCGCGGATGCGGCCCTGAAGCTGGATTGTGGCGCTGGTCTGGGTGCGGCCACCCACATCACCGGCGCGTTCGCGTTCGCGGCGGTGGGCAAGGCGCTGGAAATGCTGCTGGAGCCGAAGAAGGTGAAGGCCGAAACCGGCGAGGCAGAGGCCGGGGTGTGATCGGGTAGTGCCGGCCGCTGGCCGGCATCTGTGCCGATTCAAGCGTTCCGGGGTTGCCGGCCAGCGGCCGGCACTACCGTTACAGCGTTGGCAGCGCAAACAGCCGTCGCGCGTTGTCTGTGGTGGCCCGCGCCACGTCTTCAATGTCCATTCCGCGCAGCGCGGCGATGTGGCGGGCGATGACCGCCAGCCGTGCCGGCTCGTTGCGCTGGCCTCGGATACCTGCGTCGGGCTGGTCCGGCGCATCGGTCTCCAGCAGCAACTGCTGCAGTGGCATCTCGCGGACAAGCCGTTGCAGACGCTGTGCGCGCTCGTAGGTCAGTGGTCCGCCCAAGCCGAGCAGGAATCCCAGCTTGTGCAGCTGCGCGGCCTGTTCCGGGCTGCCGGAAAAGCTGTGCACCACTCCGCGCAGACCACCGATGCGGCGGATCGCAGCGATCACCGCATCCACTGCACGGCGGGCATGCACGATCACTGGCAGATCGAACTCGCGCGCCAGCTTCAGCTGGCCGATGAAGTAATCCTGCTGGGCCTCGGCGTTCAGACCCTCGACGAAGAAATCCAGCCCGCATTCGCCGACCGCGCAGGGCCGCTCCTGTTCAATCCACTCGCGCAGCTGTGGCAGGTGTTCGGGCTGGTGCTGGTCCAGGAACATCGGGTGCAGGCCATAGGCGGGGTAGAGCCCCGTCGCCTGCTGGCAGACCTCGCGCAGCTTGGGCCAGCTGGCCGCAGTGACGGCCGGAACCACCTGCCACTGCACGCCGGCAGCGCGTGCGCGGTCGATGACCGCCTCGCGGTCAACGTCGAATTCGCTGGCATCCAGATGGCAGTGGCTGTCGACCAGCAGGTTCAACGCTGCTCCAGCGGTGGTGGCGTGGTTGCGCTGCGGCTTTTCCAGTTGGCCAGCAGCAGGGTGCCCAGGCCCAGCATCAGTTCGTCGATGAACGGAATCGGGTCGGGGATGAGCAGGGTCAGCGCGAACAGGCCGGCGGTCAGCTTGAACAGGGTGGGGTAGCGCAGCCGGCGCGCCCATTGCAGGACCGGCAGCAGCATCGGGTTGGCCATGACGGGGTCCTCCTGGGGGAATGTGCAAACGCTACCACGGGCCCAGCATTTCCCGATGCTGAATGGGTTACGGCGGTGAGCAGGAAATGTGGAGATTCCGTTCAGGCACCGCATGCTGCAATCTGGCCTGAGAACGTTGCGGACGGTCCGCAAGGAGCAGGTCATGAAAAGCACAACTACAACTGTCCTGGTCGCAGCGGGCGCGCTGCTGGTCGGTGGTATCGCAACCGCCGCCTTCATGAAGAGTGGCGACAAGTCGCCTGAGCAGCTCAGCGCCGGAAACCCGAGTGAATCGCGTCTGGTCGATGGCAATGCCACCGACGATGGCGCACGTGGCGACGCCGTGGACGCCAGTGCGCCGCGTGGTCTGGAATACGCCGATGTGCTGAAGGTCGATCCGATCACCGAGAAGCAGAAGGCCTATGCCACCGTGATCGGCACCGATCCGGTACGCGAGACGTCCACTACCCAGACCCCGCACGAGGTCTGTCAGGACGTGGTGGTGCAGGAGCGCCTGCCCGAGCGTGATGGCAACGTCGGTGGCACCGTGGTCGGTGCCGTGGTCGGCGGCCTGCTGGGCAACCAGGTGGGCGGCGGCAACGGCAAGAAGGCTGCAACTGCTGCCGGTGCCGTGGCCGGTGGCTTCATCGGTAACCAGGTCGACAAGCGCCACGTCGGTGGCCGCGTGGTCAACCGCACCGAGCGCCAGTGCCACACCGAAACGGCGACGTCCGAGTCGAGCCGTGTCACCGGCTACAACGTGACCTACCGCAATGAAGACGGCACCACCGGCACCATGCGCATGGGCAGCAAGCCGGGCAACCGCATCGCCATGGGCACCAGCGATGTGGTCAAGGGCTACAACGTGACCTACCGCTACGACGGTGCAGAGAAGACCGTGCGTCTGGACAACAAGCCGGCCAGCGATCGCCTGCCGGTGGTGGATGGGCAGCTGGTCACCCAGACCGCCGCCGCCGCGGATTCGACGGCCAACCGCCAGTAATCCCAGGCTACGACCCAGCATCGAACGGGCCGGCTTTTGCCGGCCTGTTTTTTTGCAGGGATGGGGTTCATCCACGCGTGCCGTGGATCTACCATGACCCCATGAGCATCTTCGACCTGCGCATCGAAACCGAACGCCTGATCCTGCGCCCGCCGCAGCGGCAGGACTACGCATCCTATCTGGCGTTCTGTGCCGACGAAGAGGTGATGCGCACGCTGGGTGGCGTGCAGGCACCCTCGGTGGCATGGCGCGGCTTCTGCAGCCTGGCCGGCGCGTGGCAGTTGTTCGGCTTTTCGATGTTCAGCGTGATCGAGAAATCCAGCGGCGAATGGATCGGGCGCATGGGACCGTGGCAGCCGCAGGACTGGCCCGGTACCGAGGTCGGCTGGAGCATCCGCCGTGCCAGTTGGGGCAGGGGCTACGCACCGGAGGCGGCGATCGCAGCCATCGATTGGGCGTTCAATACGTTGGGCTGGGACGAGGTGATCCACACCATCGCCGAAGACAACGAGAACTCGAAAGTGGTTGCGCGCAAGCTGGGCAGCACGCTGCTGCGCATGGGGCAGTTGCCACCGCCCTATGAAGGCAAGCCGTTGGAAATCTGGGGGCAATCGCGCGAGCAGTGGCAACAGCGCCGTTCGCCGTTGTAGAGCCGAGCCCATGCTCGGCTGCTGCTCGCCAAATGCAGCCGAGCATGGGCTCGGCTCTACAGGATGCATCGCCGGCCATGCTGCACCCGCGCTTGGCAATCGCCAGGCTGCTTGCCAGACTGCGGGCAGCCGGCTGCAGGCCGGGACCTCCCTGGAGCAGGCAATGGTGGAAGAACGCATTCCGTTGACGGTGCATGGCATGTCGGTCTCGGGTAACTGCCACAAGGTGCGGCTGCTGCTGGAACAGCTTGGCAGCCGCTACCGCTGGGTGGAGGTGGACAGTGCCCACGGCCAGACCCATAGCGCGGAATTTCTCGCTCTCAACCCCAATGCCAAGGTGCCGTTGATCGTGCGCGACGACGGCCGCGTGCTGACCGAATCCAATGCGATCCTGTTCTGGCTGGCCGAGGGGACGCCGTACCTTCCGGCCGACGGTTGGCAGCGTGCGCAGGCATTGAGCTGGATGTTCTTTGAGCAGTACACGCATGAGCCCTGCGTGGCGGTGGCGCGCTTCATCCGCGGTTGGACACCTTCCGACTCACCGCGTCGCGCTGAACTGCCGCGCCTGCATGAGCGCGCTGCCAGCGCGCTGGCGGTGATGGAACAGCATCTGCGGCAGGCGCAGTGGTTCACCGGTGCCGATTACGGTATCGCTGATATCGCCCTGTTCGCCTACTCCGATGTCGCTGCCGACGGTGGCATCGCGCTGGATGCATTCCCACAGGTGCAGGCCTGGTTGCAGCGGGTGCGTGCGCAGCCTCGCTTCGTGCCCATGCCCGCAGTGACCGCTGAGGTGCGCGCGCGGTTCAACGCACCGGATTGATTCCCTTGTAGCGTCGGTCGTGCTCGACCGGCAGAGGGGTCGAGCACGATCGGCGCCACGGTTCGCAACAACGGCACGGAGGGTGTTCGATGTTCGCTGTGGTTCCAGATCCCATTCCCGCACGCATGCGTGGCCTCAACCGCGCCGAAGTCTGTGACGTCAATTTCCTCGAGGCCGTACGCGCCTGGCGTGGCATGCCGCGGCCGCGTCCGGCGCCGGATGCGCCGATCCTGCCGGGCAGCACTCTGACGGCCGCCGCCTTCGGCGAACTGTTCGAATCGCAGCTGCTCAGTCGCCAGCTGGACCTGATGGCGCGCGTGCTGCGCGTGCAGAACAAGGTCTTCTACACCATCGGCTCGTCCGGTCATGAAGGCAACGCGCTGCTTGCGCGCGCCTGCCGGCACACCGACCCCGCATTCCTGCACTATCGTTCCGGCGCCTTCATGGCCGAGCGCGCACGGCTGGTGCCAAGCATGGATCCCGTGCGCGACGCCGCGCTGTCCTTCGCCGCCAGTGCCGACGATCCGGCCAGTGGCGGCCGTCACAAAGTGTGGGGCAGCAAGCCGCTGTGGGTGCTGCCGCAGACCTCGACCATCGCATCGCACCTGCCCAAGGCACTCGGTACCGCGCTGGCGATCGAAAGTGGCAGGCGCCTGAGCCAGCCGCTGCCGATTCCGGCCGACAGCATCGTGATGTGCTCCTTCGGAGATGCCTCGGCCAACCATGCCACCGCGCAGACCGCGTTCAATACCGCGATGTGGTCGGCCTACCAGAAGCTGCCGGTGCCGATCCTGTTCGTGTGCGAGGACAATGGTCTCGGCATTTCGGTGAAAACACCTGAGGGATGGATCGCAGAGCGCTTCAGCCGGCAACCGGGCCTGGACTATTTCTTCGCCGATGGCCTGGACCTGGCGGCCGGGCACGCGCAGGTGCAGGCGGCGGTCGAGCACTGCCGGCGCACGCGTCGGCCTACCTTCCTGCACCTGCGGACCACGCGGTTGATGGGCCATGCCGGTACCGACTTCGAGGTGGAATGGCGTGCGCTGGCGGAGCTGTGCACGGCCGAGGCGCAGGACCCGCTGCTGCGCTCGGCGCAGATCGCACTGGAATCGGGCTGGATGGATGCGGCCGGCGTGGAGGCCGCCTATGAAACCCTGCGCGCGCGCTGCATGGCCGCTGCCATTGATGCCGATACGCGTCCGAAGCTGCAGACATTGCAGGAAGTGATCACGCCGTTGGCACCCTATACGCCGGCAGCGGTACAGGCCGAGGCCGAGCGCGTGGCGCCCGTCGAGGCCCGGCAGGCGCTGTACGGCGGTGCCGACGCGCTGCCCGAGCGGCAACCGCCGCGGCACCTGGCGATCCAGATCAACCACGGGCTGCAGGAACTGCTGGGCAAGTATCCGCAGGCGCTGCTGTTTGGCGAGGACGTCGCGCAGAAGGGCGGCGTCTACACGGTGACGCGCGACCTGCTGCGCCGCTTCGGCCCGCGCCGGGTATTCAACACGCTGCTGGACGAGACCATGATCCTGGGCATGGCCCAGGGTCTGGCCAACATGGGCATGTTGCCGATTCCGGAAATCCAGTACCTGGCCTACCTGCACAACGCCATCGACCAGCTGCGCGGCGAGGCCTGCTCGCTGCAGTTCTTCTCCAATGACCAGTTCCGCAACCCGATGCTGGTGCGGGTGGCCGGGCTGGGCTACCAGAAGGGGTTCGGCGGCCATTTCCACAACGACAACTCGATCACGGCGCTGCGTGACATCCCGGGGCTGGCGGTGGGCTGTCCGTCGCGTGGCGATGATGCGGTGATGATGCTGCGCACATTGGCGGCATTGGCCCGTGTGGATGGCCGGGTAGCGGTGTTCCTGGAACCGATTGCCCTGTACATGACCAAGGATCTGCACACGGCCGGCGATGGCCAGTGGTTGTTCGACTACCCCGCGCCTGGGCAGGCATTGGTGCTGGGCGAGGGTAGGGTGTACGGGCCGGATGCCACCGACCTGGTGATTTTCACCTACGGCAACGGTGTGCCGATGGCGCTGCGTGCAGCGACCGGCATTGAGCAGCAGCTGGGCTGGCAGGTGCGGGTGGTCGACCTGCGCTGGCTGGTGCCGTTGAACGCCGCCTTCATCGGTGCCCAGGCCGCCACGGCGCAACGGGTGCTGGTGCTGGACGAGGGGCGGCAAAGCGGGGGCATCGGCGAGGGCGTGATCACCGCGCTGGTCGAGGCCGGCCATGGCCACCTGCCGGTGCGCCGGGTCTGCGGTGCCGATACCTATACGCCGCTGGCGGGGGCAGCAATGTTCGGGCTTCCAAGCGACAATGCGGTGATTGGCGCCGCCCTCGACCTGGCGCAGGAACCCTGATGCATGTGTGGATTGGCGGGTATGTTGTTGCCGGCGGCACAGACGCCGGCCGAGGTCCTGCAGGCGCAGGCGCTGGCCATGGGCCAGGCGCTGCACCATCGCGGGCCGGATGACGGCGGTACCTGGGCCGATGCCGCCGCTGGCATCGCCCTGGCCCACCGGCGCCTGAGCATCCTCGATCTTTCACCGCTGGGCCACCAGCCGATGGCCTCGGTCGACGGCCGCTATGTGATGGCCTACAACGGCGAGGTCTACAACTTCGCCGCCCTGCGCGCCGAACTGGAGCCGCTGGGCCACGCGTTCCGTGGCCATTCCGATACCGAAGTGCTGTTGGCCGCGATCCTGCAGTGGGGCGTCGAGGACACCCTGCAGCGTGCCAACGGCATGTTTGCCATCGCCTTGTGGGACCGCCAGGAACAGTGCCTGTGGCTGGCCCGCGATCGGGTCGGCAAGAAGCCGCTGTACTACGGCTGGGCCGGTGATGCGCTGGTGTTCGGCTCCGAGTTGAAGGCGCTGTGGCAGCACCCGGATTTCGACAACGATATCGACCGCGATGCTCTGACGCTGCTGCTGCGGCTGGATTACATTCCCGCACCGCACAGCATCCACCAGCGCTGCTACAAGCTGATGCCTGGCCGCGTGCTGCGGCTGGATGCGGCGGCGGTGGCGGCAGGGGCCAGCGCCCATCGCCCAGAGCAGGCACAGCGTCCGTACTGGGACGCGCGTGCGCGCATGCAGGCTGCACTGGCCGCACCGTTCCAGGGCCGCATCGAGGAGGCCGAGGAGCAGCTGGATGACCTGCTGCGGGATGCAGTGGCGCTGCGCATGGTTGCCGACGTGCCGGTGGGCGTGTTCCTGTCCGGCGGCACCGATTCGTCGCTGGTGGCGGCGCTGATGCAGGCGCAGAGCGGGCAGCCGGTGCACAGCTTCAGCATCGGCTTCAGCGGCTCCCACCACGACGAGGCGCCGTTGGCCAGGGAAGTGGCCACCCACCTTGGCTGCGATCACACCGAACTGTATGTCAGCGGCGCCGATGCGCTGGCGGTGGTGCCGCAGCTGCCGGCGATGTTCGATGAACCCTTCGCCGATGCCTCGCAGGTGCCGACCGCGCTGGTCGCCCGCCTCGCCCGGCAGGGCGTGACCGTCGCGTTGTCCGGCGATGGTGGCGATGAGCTGTTTTTCGGCTACACCCGCTATGTACGCGCGCTGCGCAACTGGCAGATGCTGGGACGGGTGCCAGCGCCGCTGCGGCGCTGGATGGGCGCGCGTGCACACCAGCAGGGTGAAGCGTCGCGCACCGGCGGGTTGGCCGCGTTGCTGGCCGAAACCGGCGCGCGCGGCATCGGCGATGTGTATCGCAACCGCATTTCACGCTGGCGCGATCCGGCCGCGGCGGTGATCGGCGCGCGCGAGGCGGGCAGCTTCTACGATCTGGCCGATCCGCTGCATGGCGCCGGTACGCCGGCCGACGCGATGATGCTGGCCGACTTCGTCAGCTATCTGCCCGACGACCTGCTGTGCAAGGTCGACCGCACCTCGATGGCGGTCAGCCTGGAGGCGCGCGCGCCATTGCTGGACTGGCGCGTGGCCGAGTTCGCGTGGTCGCTGCCGCTGGGCTTCAAGCGCAGTGAATCGACCAGCAAGGTGCTGCTCAAGCGCGTGCTGGGGCGGTACGTGCCGCAATCGATGGTGCACCGGCCCAAGCGTGGGTTCGGCGCGCCGGTCAGTGATTGGCTGAAGGGCGATCTGAAGCCCTGGGCGGACGAGTTGCTGCAGCCGGCGCGGCTGGAACGTGAAGGGGTGTTGTCGGCCGCGGCTGTGCAGCCGCTGTGGCAGCAGTTCCTGGGCGGCCAGCGCAAGTGGCACACGCACCTGTGGAACGTGCTGATGTTCCAGGCCTGGCAGGACCATTGGCGGCAGGTGCGTGCAGGCGTACAGCGCGGCTGATCTTCACCGGTGGGGAAGGGCGCGGCCGCTAGGCTGGCTCTCCCGCACCGTGAGGAGTATGTCCTGATGTCCGTCCCCACCATTGCCGTTTTCGTCGGCAGCCTGCGCAAAGAGTCCTGCAACCGCAAGCTGGCGCACGCGCTGGAGAAGCTGGCCGGCGACAAGGCACGCTTCCAGTATGTGCAGATCGGCGACCTGCCGCTGTACGACCAGGATTTCGACGCCAGCTATCCGGCGCAGGGCACGCGCCTGAAGGACCAGGTACGCGCCGCCGACGCCGTGCTGTTCGTTACCCCCGAGTACAACCGTTCCGTGCCGGGCGTGCTGAAGAATGCGATCGACATCGGCTCGCGCCCTTACGGCGACAGCGCCTTCGCGGGCAAGCCAGCGGCGGTGATCGGCGCCTCCATCGGCCAGATCGGCACGGCGGTGGCCCAGCAGCACCTGCGCAACAGCCTGGCCTTCCTGGACATGCACGTGCTTGGCCAGCCCGAGGCGTTCATCCACTTCAAGGATGGCCTGATCGATGCCGACGGCACGATCCACAATGAAGGCACGCAGACGTTCCTGAAGGGCTACGTGGACCGGTTCCTGGCCCTGATCGCGGTACATGCCAAGGGCGATTGAGACCTCCGGGGTCAGAGCCCTCTGCGCCGCAGAGGGATCCGACCCCAGCCACGCCCGGGGTCGGATCTCGGCGCGCAGCGACGGGCTCTGACCCCACTTCCAGCTGAGTGGGCAGGCAGGAACTCCGACCCTGGCTGACTGATCTGCGATAATGCTCCGCTGCGGGCGTCGCAACGACGCCCGTCGCAGGCAATGCGACGCCCCCCGTGCCAATCTGGACAGGCTCAGGCGGATATCCCCCGTTCTTCCACGGCTTATCCACAGATTTGTCCATGGCCGCCGGGGTCGGCGCATGCCTACACTCGTCTGGCCCCTTTTGCAGGAAACACCGCAGCATGTCCGCCCGTTCCGGCTTCCGTTCCAACCGCAGAGAGCGCGGCGAAGGCTTCGATCGCGATCGCGATGAATCGCGTATCGACCAGTTGCGCGTGCCGCCGCACTCGGTGGAGGCCGAACAGGCGGTGCTGGGCGGCCTGATGCTGGCACCGGACGCCTACGACCGGGTCAACGACCAGTTGACCGAGGGCGACTTCTACCGCCGCGACCACCAGATGATCTACCGGGCGATCCGCGAGCTGTCCGAGCGCGAGCGTCCCTTCGATGCGGTGACCCTGGGTGAGTGGTTCGAATCGCAGGGCAAGATGGAGCTGGTGGGCGATGGCGCCTATCTGATTGAACTGGCCAGCACCACGCCGTCGGCGGCGAACATCGTGGCCTATGCCGAGATCGTGCGCGACAAGGCCGTGCTGCGGCAGCTGATCCAGGTCGGCACCGACATCGTCAACGATGGTTTCCAGCCCGAGGGTCGCGACAGCAGCGAGTTGCTGTCCGCTGCGGAAAAGAGTGTGTTCGCCATTGCCGAACAGGGCGCGCGCGGCCGTACCGACTTCGTGGCCATGCCCGGCGCGTTGAAGGACGCGTTCGAAGAGCTGCGCAACCGCTTCGAGAATGGCGGCAACATTACCGGCCTGCCGACCGGCTACACCGATTTCGATGCGATGACCGCCGGCCTGCAGCCGACCGACCTGATCATCCTTGCCGCGCGTCCTGCGATGGGCAAGACCACCTTCGCCCTGAACATCGCCGAGTACGCGGCGATCAAGTCGAAGAAGGGCGTGGCGGTGTTCTCGATGGAAATGTCCGCATCGCAGTTGGCGATGCGTCTGATCTCCTCCAATGGCCGCATCAACGCGCAGCGCCTGCGTACCGGCCAGCTGGAAGACGAGGACTGGAGCCGGGTGACCGGTGCGATCAAGATGCTGAAGGAAACCAAGATCTTCATTGACGATACGCCGGGCGTGTCGCCGGAGATCCTGCGTTCCAAGTGCCGCCGCCTCAAGCGCGAGCACGACCTGGGCCTGATCGTGATCGACTACCTGCAGCTGATGAGCGTGCCGGGCAACAGCGAAAACCGCGCGACCGAAATCTCCGAGATCTCGCGTTCGCTGAAGGGCCTGGCCAAGGAACTGCACGTGCCGGTCATCGCGCTGTCCCAGCTCAACCGCTCGCTGGAAACGCGTACCGACAAGCGCCCGGTGATGGCCGACCTTCGCGAATCGGGCGCAATCGAGCAGGATGCGGACATGATCGTCTTCATCTACCGCGACGATTACTACAACAAGGAAAATTCGCCGGACAAGGGGCTGGCCGAGATCATCATCGGCAAGCACCGTGGTGGCCCCACCGGCTCGTGCAAGCTGAAGTTCTTCGGCGAGTACACCCGTTTCGACAACCTGGCCCACGATTCGGTCGGTTCGTTCGAATAGTGGATGATTCCGGCGTTCCCTGTAGAGCCAAGCCCATGCTCGGCTCTTTTCGTTCGTGCGCCCCCACGCCATGTACTCCATGCGGATCGCAAAAAATCCGTATGTGGCGTGTAAATGACATGTAACGCAACGCTTCTACGATTCCGCCGCTGCTGCCCTTTTGACGCCGCCCTTCGGCGTCCAGCGCGCCCAAGGAATCCCCCATGTCTTGCCATGCTCCGCTTCGCCGCAATCTGCTGGCCCTGCTGGTCTGTGCCTCACTGCCTTCGCTGGCCGCCGCTGAAACCGCTCCCGACGTCGACGCACAGTCGGCCACTACCCTGGATTCTGTCTCGGTGATCGGCCGGGGCGAGGCACGCCAGGTCCAGCGCGTGACTGCCGAGGACATGAGGGTGCTGCCGCCCGGCGCCAACCCGCTGAAGCTGCTGGCCAGCAAGCCGGGCGTGCATTTCGAATCGGCCGATGCCACCGGTGCCTACGAGTGGTCCACCAGCATCAGCCTGCGCGGCTTCAACCAGAACCGCCTGGGCTACACGCTCGATGGCATCCCGTTGGGCAACATGAGTTATGGCAACAGCAACGGCCTGCACATCAGCCGCGCGGTGATCAGCGAGAACCTGGGCGGTGCCGAGGTCTCCACCGGCATCGGCGCGCTGGGTACGCCGTCGACCAGCAACCTGGGTGGCGTGTTCCAGTTCTATTCCATCGATCCCTCCACCGAATATGACGTCGTGCTGGCGCAGAGCCTGGGCAGTGACAGCGCACGCCGCAGCTATGCACGCCTGGAGACCGGCGAGCACCAGGGCTTCGCCGCCTACCTGTCCGGTGCGTATTCGGAGAGCGACAAGTGGAAGGGCAAGGGCTCGCATGAACTCAAGCAGTTCAACGGCAAGGCCACCTACAACTTCGGCGTCGACAGCCGCATCACCGCGCTGTTCAATGCCTCACGCCGGGTTGAAGCCGATTACCAGGACCTGTCGCTGGAGATGATCGATCGCCTGGGCTGGAACTGGGACAACTATGCACCTGACTGGAACCGTGCCCTGGCCGCTGCGCGTGGCCAGTACAGCGGCGGCGTCAACAGCCCGTGGGATGCGTACTACTCGGGCCATGGCCTGCGCAACGATGATGTCTCCAGCATCGCCGGTGACTTCGGCCTCAACGAGACGATGCGCCTGAAGGTCAACGTCTACAACCACAGCAACCGCGGCCAGGGCCACTGGTTCAGTCCGTCCAATCCGTCCAACCCGGGCACCAGCCGCGAGATTCCGATCTCGATCCGCACCACCGAATACGCGATCGACCGCACCGGCGTGAGCTCGGCATTCACCTGGAACGTGGGTGGCCATGAGCTGGAAGCGGGCCTGTGGTACGAAGACAACGGCCACAGCGTGCAGCGCAACTTCTACTACATCGATGGGCCGATCACCGACGACTTCTTCCTGCGCAATCCGGACCAGCGCGTGTGGCACCAGCGTTACACCACCATCACCCGCCAGTTCTACGTGCAGGACCGCTTCCGCCTGTTCGATGACCGCCTGACCATCGACGTCGGCGCCAAGTCGCCCAACACCCGCACCAGTGTGCGCACGCCACTGGGCAGTTATGCCAGCAACAGCAGCCTGACCGCGAAGAAGGGGCTGCTGCCGCAGGCCGGCTTCAACTTCAAGCTGGACGAGCGCAATGAAATCTTCGGTTCCTATGCGAAGAACATCGCGGCCTATGCGCTGGGCGTGGGCAGTCCGTTCAATGTTCCGCAGGTGGCGTTCGATGCCAGCGCCAAGGACCTGAAGCCGGAACAATCGCGCACCATCGAATTGGGCTGGCGCGGCTACGGCCAGGGGTATGAAGCCTCGGTCGCGCTGTACGACGTCAAGTTTGACAACCGCTTGCTGGCCATCGCCCAGTGCGTCGGCATCCTCGGTTGCCCGGCGCTGTATTCCAACGTCGGCTCGGTCACCAGCCGCGGTGCCGAGGCGACCCTGCAGTTGAAGCCGATGCGCGACCTGGTCTGGTCCAATGCGCTGTCGTGGAATGACAGCAGCTACGACAACGACTACGTCAACAACGGTGTGGTGCCAACCCGCGGCAAGAAGACGGTCGACACGCCGGAATGGATGTTCGCCAGCACCCTGGCGTGGACGCCGGGCCCGTGGGACCTGCGCCTGGCCGCCAACCACGTCGGCAAGCGCTACGTGACCTACACCAATGACGTCTCCGTGCCGAGTTACTGGCTGATCAACGCGTCGGTGGCCTATGACATGGGCAAGCTCGGCCCGGCGCAGAACCTGACCCTGGCGCTGAACCTGACCAACCTGGCCGACAAGCAGTATCTGGCAACCATCAACACCAACGGTACCTACGCCGCTGATCCGACCCGCAGCCTGGCGACCATGCAGGTCGGTGCGCCGCGGCAGGTGATGGCCACCGCAACCGTGCGCTTCTGATGAAGCACATCGCCGATCCGGAAACCCGCCGTCGTCTGCTGCGCCTGGCTTGGCAGGGGACCGGAGCGGCGATCACACTGGCGGCCATGCCTGGCGTCGCCGCCACCGGTCCGCGGCCGCGACTGGGGCGCGATCCGTTCACCCTCGGCATCGCCGCGGGTGATCCGGATCCGCAGGGCGCGGTGCTGTGGACGCGGCTTGCACCGGATCCCCTCAACGGCGGTGGCATGCCGTCGCGCGCGATCCCGGTGCGCTGGTTCATTGCCGAAGACCCAGCGATGCGCCGGCTGGTGCAGCGCGGCGTGGCGGCGGCCGTGCCGGAGCTGGCCCATTCGGTGCACGTGGAAGTGACCGGCCTGCGTCCGGGCCGCGATTACTACTATCGATTTGCCTGCGACGGCGGCGAGGAGAGTCCGGTCGGGCATTTCCGCACCGCGCCGATGCCGGATGCGCAGCTGCAGCAGCTGCGGCTGGCGTTGTGCACCTGCCAGGCCTGGAACAGCGGCTACTATCCGGTACTGGCGGACATCGCCCGCAGTGATGTCGATCTGGTGCTGCATGCCGGTGACTACCTGTACGAGTACAGCCCGTTGCAGAACGCACGTGGCAGCACCCTGGATGCACAGCGCTTCAGCGGTGAAACCCTCAGCCTGGAGCGTTACCGCGACCAGTACGCGCTGTACAAGCTCGACCCGGACCTGCAGGCCGTGCACGCCGCGCACGCCTTCGCGGTGATCTGGGACGATCACGAAGTGCAGAACGATTATTCCGGCATCCATCCGGAAAAGAGCGACGTGCCGACCGAGGACTTCATCGTTCGCCGCGCCGCTGCGTATCGCGCGTTCTACGAACACCTGCCGATGCGCAGCACGCCCGCCGGCAACGGTGGCCTGCGCGTGCACCGCCGCCTGCGCTACGGCGACCTGGCCCAGTTGACGCTGCTGGACTGCCGTCAATTCCGTCCGGCCAACCCCTGCGGCGTCGGTGAATCGCCACGCTGCGAGGCGGCCCTGGACCCGCGCATGAGCATGCTCGGGGTAGGGCAGGAGGCCTGGTTCGCACAGTCGATGGCGGCCGCGGCGGGAACGCGCTGGAACGTGGTGGTGCAGCAGCTGCTGATGGCGCAGTTGCGGTTGGAGCAGGGCACGCCGCGCGAACGTTTCTGGAACGACGCCTGGGATGGCTACCCGGCAGCCCGCAGGCGTCTGTTGCAGGCGATGCAGGCCGGTGGGCAGGGCAACGCCATCGTACTGGGCGGCGACTGGCACTCCACGTTCGTCAATGACCTGAAGCTGGATTTCGCTGCCGCGGATGCGCCGGTGATCGCCACCGAGTTCATCGCCCCGGCGATCAGCAGCGGTGGTGATGACACCCCGTATGGCCCGTACTACGGCCCGTCGATCCCGCAGAATCCGCCCATCCGCTATTTCGATGGCGACCGGCGTGGCTGGTGGAAGCTGCAGTTGAACCGGCAGACCGTGGACGCGGAACTGCGCTTCGCCGACAGCGTGCTGCGGCGTGATGCGGAAGTTCGCACTGCTGCGCGCTTCCAGGTGAGCCACGGTCGTCCGGGGGCCGTGCCGGTACTGTAGAGCCGAGCCTACGCTCGGCTGCTCTTCGTGGCGATCGCAGAAAACCCGCGCTGCACGCGACTGGTAGTGCCGGCCGCTGGCCCGCAACCCAATGAACCGGCGGCACCGCCGGTTTCATCGCTCCCAGCCGGGTTTCGTCGCAAACCGTTTGCCCGGGCTGGGGCAGGGCGGCAAGGTGACGGCAGGCGGCGGGGTGCCGCCGAGGGAGCCTGTGATGAAGACCTTGTTTGCGCTCGGTGTGTGGTGCCTGCTGTTCGTGCTGTGCTGGCCGTTGGCGATCCTGGCGCTGGTGGCCTGGCCGTTCGTGTGGCTGCTGAGCCTGCCGTTCCGCCTGGTCGGCATCACGTTCTCGGCGCTGTTCGCCTTCCTGCGCGCGCTGTTCATGTTGCCGGCACGCCTGCTGGGCGGTGGCCGCGGCGCGGTGACGGCATGAGGCCGCTTGCTATCGCGACGCTGGCGCTGCTGATGGCGGCGCCGGCCTTGGCCAAGCAACCGCCGTCGGCCTACCTTGAGCGTCAGCACTCTGCCGGCAAGTCGGAAATCAAAACAACCGACAAGGACGCCGGCAAGGAGAGCTGCAGGGTAGTGAAGGAATGGAAGGTGGGTGAGGTGATCGCCCAGCACCGGATCTGTGACGATCCGCCGAAGCCGGACGCTACGGACCGGGAACGCACACTGCCGCAGCGTTGATGCGTGGTCCGCGACGTGGTCAGGCAGTATCGGTGCGCGGCAGGACCCGGACGACGGACGAATCAGCCCGATGGCGGTCGGCTGATGGCCAACGACCGGACCAGCTCTTCGCCGGTAGCGGCGATTTCGAAATCCACGCCGTCGAAGGTTACGGAATTGCCGTTTGCCAGCGCGTATCTCGGCAGGCCTTCGGCCAGGCCTGAACCGGCAAGAATTGTTGCGTCGAAGTGCGGCCAGAACTTGAACACCAACACCCTGCGGCCATCTTCGCCGCGGGTCTCGATTCGTTCGTTTTCCATGGAGATCTCCACTGTCTGAACAGCCCCACGAGCAGGTGCGGGAGCACCACCTGTCGCGCATCCGCGGCTTGGCGATGCAACGCGACCTCAGGGCTGAGCCTACCGCATTGGAGGTCAATGCTCGCGTGATGGCGAGGGAGCGACCGCAGGGCAACGAGTGGCAGTGTTCTCCCCCCCTTGTTCTGCAGTCATCGTGCAACAAAAAACCCCGCCGAGGCGGGGTTTTTTGTTTTCGGCGATGCCGGCCAGCGGCCGGCACTACCAGATGGATCAGTTCGCCTTGTGGATCGCGCGCTTGCTGACCGCCATCGCTGCGTCGTGAATCACTTCCGACAGCGACGGGTGGGCGTGGCAGATGCGTGCCAGGTCATCGGCCGAACCGCTGAACTCCATGGTCAGCACGCCTTCGTGCACCAGCTCGGACACGTTGGCGCCAACCAGGTGCATGCCCAGGATGCGATCGGTTTCGGCGTGGGCCAGAACCTTCACGAAGCCTGCCGGCTCGATCATCGCCACGGCACGGCCGTTGGCGGCGAACGGGAAGCTGCCGGCCTTGTACGGAATGCCCTCGGCCTTCAGCTGCTGCTCGGTCTTGCCGACCCAGGCCAGCTCCGGCTCGGTGTAGATGACCCACGGAATGGTGTCGAAGTTGACGTGGCCCGGCAGGCCAGCGATCAGCTCGGCAACCGCGATGCCTTCCTCGAAGCCCTTGTGTGCCAGCATCGGGCCGCGCACGCAGTCACCCACCGCCCAGACGCCGTTGACGCCGGTGTGGCAGTGCGCGTCGACTTCGATCTGGCCACGCTCGTTGATCTTGACGCCGGTACCTTCGGCCAGCAGGCCCTTGGTGGCGGCGCGACGGCCGACGGCCACCAGCAGCTTGTCCACCACCAGCGACTTCTCGCCTTCGGCGTCGGTGTAGGTCAGGGCGACTTCCTTCTTCTTGCCCTTGCCGGTCACTTCGGCCTTGGAGACCTTGGCACCCAGGCGGATGTCCAGGCCCTGCTTCTTGAATTCCTTGGCGGCGGTCTTGGCCACTTCGGTATCAGCCGCCGCCAGGAAGTCCGGCAGCGCTTCCAGGATGGTCACTTCCGAACCCAGGCGCTTCCACACGCTGCCCAGTTCCAGGCCGATCACACCGGCGCCGATCACGGCCAGGCGCGCCGGCACTTCGGTGAAGTCCAGGCCGCCGACGTTGTCGACGATGGTGTCGCCGTCGAACTTGGCGAACGGCAGTTCGATCGAGTCCGAACCGGCGGCGATGATGACGTTGGTGCCCTTCAGCTCGACGACCGAACCGTCATGCTGGGTGACCTTGACCACGTTGCCCGGCTGCAGTTCGCCGAAGCCGTAATAGGCGGCGACCTTGTTGGCCTTGAACAGCATGGCGATGCCGCCGGTGAACTGCTTGACGATCTTGTCCTTGCGGCCAACCATCGCTTCGACGTCCATCTTGGCATCCTTGAAGCTGATGCCGTGGTCGCCAAAGATGTGGCCCATGTTCCAGAACTGACGCGAGGAATCCAGCAGCGCCTTGGACGGGATGCAGCCCACGCGCAGGCAGGTGCCACCCAGGGCCGGCTTGCCGTCCTTGCCCAGCGCTGCGTCGATGCAGGCGGTCTTCAGGCCAAGCTGGGCCGCGCGGATGGCAGCGTGGTAACCGGCCGGGCCGGCACCGATGACGACGACGTCGAATTGTTCAGCCATTGAATTAGTCCTTGTTGCATTACCAGAACCCCTCCGCGCAGGCGCGGAGGGGCGGGAGGTCTCTTACAGGCCGAACAACATGCGGCCCGGGTTTTCCAGCTGGTTCTTGATGTCCACCAGGAACTGCACCGAGTCCTTGCCGTCGATGATGCGGTGATCGTAGGACATCGCCAGGTACATCATCGGCGCGATCACGACCTGGCCGTTCTGGGCGATCGGGCGCTCCTTGATGGCATGCATGCCGAGGATGGCGCTCTGCGGCGGGTTGATGATCGGGGTCGACAGCAGCGAACCGAAGGTGCCGCCGTTGGTCACGGTGAAGGTGCCGCCCTGCAGTTCTTCCAGGCTCAGCTTGCCGTCACGGGCCTTCTTGGCGTAGTCGGCGATGGTCTTTTCGATGTCGGCGAACGACATGCGCTCGACGTTGCGCAGCACCGGCGTGACCAGGCCCTTCTCGGTCGACACGGCGATCGAGATGTCCGAGTAGCCGTGGTAGATGATGTCTTCGCCGTCGATCGAGGCATTGACCAGCGGGAAGCGCTGCAGCGCGTTGGCGGCGGCCTTCACGAAGAAGCTCATGAAGCCGAGCTTGATGCCGTGTGCCTTGACGAACTCGTCCTGCAGTTCCTTGCGCGCCGCCGACACCTTGGACAGGTCGACTTCGTTGAAGGTGGTCAGCATGGCGGTGGAGTTCTTCGACTCCATCAGGCGCTCGGCGATGCGCTTGCGGATGCGGGTCATCGGCACGCGTTCTTCCGGACGTGCGCCACCGGCCTTGCCGGCGCCGCCGTTGCGGGCGAAGTTGACGATGTCTTCCTTGGTGACGGCGCCACGACGGCCGGTGCCATCGACGTCGGCCGGATTCACGCCTTCGGTGATGGCGCTGAAACGGGCGCCCGGCGGCAGTGCATCGGCAGCCGACTTGGCAGCCGGGGCCGGAGCAGCGGCAGCGGCGGGAGCAGCCGCGGCCGGAGCGGCCTCGGCCTTCTTCTCTTCGGCAGCCGGAGCCGGAGCAGCGGCCACGGCGCCTTCTTCGATGATCGCCACGACCTGGCTGGAGGTCACGGTCGCGCCTTCGGCGAACTTGATTTCCTTGATCACGCCATCGACCGGCGACGGCACTTCCAGGACGACCTTGTCGGTTTCCAGGTCAAGCAGGTTTTCGTCGCGCTTGACGGCGTCGCCCACCTTCTTGTGCCAGGTGGCGATGGTGCCGTCGGCGACGGATTCGGGCAGTACCGGGGCTTTGACTTCGGTGGCCATGCGGGAGCTTCCTGGTTTGTCTTCTAAATAGGGGGAGAGTTATTCAGCGAACGAGTCGTTGAACGGGTTGACCAGTGCATCGGCGACCAGCTGCTGCTGTTCGCGGACGTGGTCAGCCATGTGACCGGCAGCCGGCGAAGCCGAACGTGCGCGACCGGCGTAGTGCAGGCTCTGGCCATCGGCCAGGCAGAACTGCAGGTGGTGGCGGATCTGGTACCACGCCCCCTGGTTCTGCGGTTCTTCCTGCGTCCACACCACGTCGGTGGCCTTGCCGTACTTCTTCAGTTCGGCAGCCAGCAGCGCACGCGGGAACGGATACAGCTGCTCCACGCGGATGATCGCCACGTCGTCCTGGCCACGCTTGGTCTGGTCTTCCAGCAGGTCGTAGTAGACCTTGCCCGAGCACAGCACCACGCGCTTGACCTTCTTGGCATCTGCATTGGCATCGCCGATCAGGTGCTGGAACTCGCCATTGGCCAGCTCGTCCAGGGTCGACACGGCCAGCTTGTGGCGCAGCAGCGACTTCGGCGACATCACCACCAGCGGCTTGCGGGTGGTCAGGTGCTGCTGGCGACGCAGCATGTGGAAGGCCTGCGCCGGGGTCGACGGCACCACCACCAGCATGTTCTCCAGCGCGCACAGCTGCAGGAAGCGCTCCAGGCGCGCCGAGCTGTGTTCCGGGCCCTGACCTTCATAACCGTGCGGCAGCAGCAGGGTCAGGCCGGAGATGCGGCCCCACTTTGCTTCGCCGGCAGCGATGAACTGATCGATCACCACCTGGGCGCCGTTGGCGAAGTCGCCGAACTGGCCTTCCCAGATGCACAGGGTGTTCGGATCGGTGGTCGAGAAACCGTACTCGTAGGCCATCACGGCTTCTTCGCTGAGCAGCGAATCGATGATGGTGGCCTTCTCCGGCGAATCCACCAGCTGCCGCAGCGGCAGGTAGTAGTTGTCGGTCTTCTGGTCGTGCAGGATCGCGTGGCGGTGGGTGAACGTACCGCGGCCGACGTCCTGGCCGACCAGGCGCAGGGCACTGCCTTCGTCCAGCAGGGTGGCGTAGGCCAGATTCTCGGCAAAGCCCCAGTCGCCCGGGATCTCGCCGGCGGCCATCCTGCGACGGTCGTCGTACACCTTGGACACGCGCGAGTGCAGCTGCACTTCTTCGGGCACGGTGTTGATCAGCTTGGCCAGTGCCAGCAGCTTGTCCTTGTCGACCTTGGTCGAGATCTCGTCGGACAGCTTGCCTTCCAGCAGCTTCGGCCAATCAACGAACAGCGGGCTGGTCGGCGGGGTCTTCTCGACCTTGGCCAGCTCGGTGGTCACTTCACCGGCATCGAGCTTCTCGCGGTACGCATCGACCATCGCCTTGCCGGCACCGGCGGCGATCACGCCCGCCTTTTCCAGCTGCTCGGCGTACATCTCGCGGGTGGTGGCGTGCTTGCGGATCACCTGGTACATCAGCGGCTGGGTGATCGCCGGCTCGTCGGCCTCGTTGTGGCCCCAACGGCGGTAGCACATCAGGTCGATGACCACGTCCTTGGCGAACTTCTGGCGGAACTCGAAGGCCAGCTGCGCGGCGAACACCACCGCTTCCGGATCATCGCCGTTCACGTGCAGCACCGGTGCGGCGATCATCTTCGCCACGTCGGTGGCATAGCGCGTGGAGCGCGTATCCAGCGGATTGGAGGTGGTGAAGCCGACCTGATTGTTGACCACGATGTGCACGGTGCCGCCAACGGCGAAGCCGCGGGCCTGCGACATCTGGAACAGCTCCATGACCACGCCCTGGCCGGAGAAGGCCGCGTCGCCGTGGATCAGGATCGGCATCACCTGCTTGCGCGCGGTGTCCTTGCGGCGCTCCTGGCGCGAACGCACGGAACCGGCAACCACCGGGTCGGCGATTTCCAGGTGCGACGGGTTGAACGCCAGCGCCAGGTGGACCGGGCCACCTTCGGTGGACACGTCGGCGGAGAAGCCCATGTGGTACTTCACATCGCCGGCCGAGGCGTGCTCGTCGTGCTCGAACTTGCCTTCGAACTCGTCGAACAGCTTGCGCGGGTTCTTGCCGAGGGTGTTGACCAGCACATTCAGGCGGCCACGATGGGCCATGCCCACCACCACGTCCTTGACGCCATCCTTGCCGGCGCTGCGGATGATGGTGTCCATCATCGGGATCAGCGAGTCGCCGCCTTCCAGCGAGAAGCGCTTCTGGCCGACGTATTTGGTGTGCAGGTAGCGCTCGAGGCCTTCGGCGGCGGTCAGGCGCTCCAGCGTACGGCGCTGGGTGTCAGCGTCCAGCTGGTAGTTGCCACCGGCCAGTTCCAGCTTCTTGTAGATCCACTGGCGCTGCTCGACCTCGGAGATGTGCATGAACTCTGCACCGATCGAACCGGTGTAGGTCGCCTTCAGGCGCGCCAGCAGGTCACGCAGCTTCATGCGCGGCTGACCACCCACGCCGCCGGTGCTGAACTCGCTGTTGAGGTCACCATCGGACAGGTTGTGGAAGGGCAGGCCGAGGTCCGGGGTGTTGACCGGAGCGGCCAGGCCCAGCGGGTCCAGGCGGGCGTCCAGATGACCACGCGAACGGTAGGCGGTGATCAGGCGACCGACATTGCGCTCGCGCTCATCGCCTGCACCGGTGCCGGTGCCTGCTTTCAGCGCATCCTTGGCCGCGTCCGCGATATGGGAAATGACGGCCGAGTGCGGAATGTCGCCTGCTTCGCGGCCCTTGAAGCCGTCGAAGTAGGTTTTCCATTTGGGATCGACACTATCCGGGGAGACCAGGTACTGCTCGTACAGGTCCTCGACATAGGAGGCGTTGCCGCCGGCGAGTTGCGAAGATTGCGCAAACTGCTTCAGTTGATTGTCCACGATGGAGGGTGCTGATTCGCTTTGTGGGGTATGGCTTCAGAAGGACCCGGCACGAAGATGAATAGCCATGCACGGGCGCGTTCAAACGGCCAAATTGTACCCCCATCCGGACACGAAGGGGCAGCGACGAGGGCATCGGGCGTCCCCCGGTGTCGGTCCCAGACAGGTTGAGCGCGCCGGTTGCGGTCAGATGCCGAGCGCGCGCAATTCGCTGCATTCACGCGAACGGTCCCAGACACGCTGCAATTGCTGCTCGAACGGCTGCGAACGTGCCGGCAGCGCGATTGCGGATTCGCCGTCGAGGCGATGGCCGATGAGACGAAAGTAGAAGTCGCCTGCATCGTTGAGCAGGCAGGCCGAGGCCAGGGCGCGATCGATCGGATCGACCACCTCGCGGAACTGGATCACACTGGGAAGGCGCTGGAACAGCGCCAGCAGCGGCGCACCGGCGCTGGCGATGGCCGCGGCGTCATGCACGATCACCCGCAGCTGCTTGTCGTGGCGGGCAGTGACGAAGCGGCGCAGGGCCGCCTGCACCGGTGGCGCATCCAGCAGGCCGGGGTCCAGCTGCCGGCTGTGCAGCCACAGCCGGCGGCGTGCGCGATGGATGATGGCCGTAGTGATCGCCACCGCTTCAGCGCGGCTGTCGATGGCGGAAACGGCTTGCAGCCGGCGACGCATCTGCTGGTGGCCGATGCCGGCTTCTTCGAATTCCGGGCCTTCCGGCAGGAAGCCCTGGCGGGCGTAGAAGTCGCGTGCCGGCAGCTGTGCATGCAGGTGCAGTTCGGCCAGACCGAGCTGGTGCCCGGCCTGTACCAACGCCTCTAGCAGGGCCTCACCGACGCCGTGACCGCGATACGCAGCCAGCACCGCCATGCGGCCGATACGACCATCCGGTGCCAGCCGCCCGGTGCCGACCGGTTGCCCGTGGGCATCCAGCGCCAGCACGTGGGCGCAGACCGGGTCCAGGGCATCGCGCTCCAGAGCGGCGTCGATGCCCTGTTCCTGCACGAACACCCGCTGGCGCACGTCGTGGATGGCAACGTGGGCCTCGGCATGGCGGACCTGCTGGACCCGGAGGGCAGTCATGGCTCAGCCGCGGCTGGGGTCGCTGTCGTCTTCGTCGTGGTCGTCGAAGTTGACGATCACTTCAATGCCGTCGTCATGCACGGTCACCAGATGGACATCATCGGACATGGTGTCAGCGTCGATGACCTCGACCTGCTCACGGCCCTCGATCACCTCACCCAGCACCTCTTCCTCCTCGTCGGCATACACCTCGTTCGGATCGATCAGCTGGAACACGCCGCCGACCAGCAGTTGCTGGAGTACCGCACGACCCTTGTCGGACAGGCTGCGGTAGGCGGCTGCGTCGAGCTGCTCGGCACCGGCCAGACGCTGCGCGTCCTTGATTGGCAGGGCGAAATCCTGGCCGCTGACATACAGGCTGGCGCCGCGCTTGGCCCGGCGCCAGGCCAGGCGCGCCCACGGGTGACGCTGCAGCAGCAGGCCCGACAGCAGTGACTCAAGCACTTCTTCCTGCGGCGGCGCGGCCTGGTGGGCCATCACCTCGCCGGCGGCGCGGTAGGTGGTGATGAAGCGGCCGAACCAGTCACCCAGCTTGTCGGGGTCGTTCATGCGGATGGCGTTGAGCGCGGTGATCACCCGCGCCATTGCCACGGTATCGATTTCGTTCGGGTCGGCCGGTGCCTTCAGGTCGGCATCCTGGTAGCGGATGTTTTCGTCGGCGTCGGCGATCAACGTGTCCAGGTAGTCACTGATCAGCTCGGCCGAGGACGGCGCGCGCATGCCGAACGAGAAGGTCAGGCAGGGGTCTTCAGCAACGCCGTGATGCGGAACGTTCGGCGGCAGGTACAGCATGTCGCCCGGCGCCAGCACCCAGTCGTGGGTCGGCTTGAACACCTGCAGCAGCTTCAGTTCCACGTCCGGGCGGAAGCCCAGCGGCGGGCGCTTGCCCTTGATCGATTCGCTGGCATCGATCTGCCAGCGGCGGTGGCCGTGGGCCTGCAGCAGGAATACGTCGTACTGGTCGACATGGGCGCCGACCGAGCCACCGGTGGCGGCGAAGCTGATCATCACATCGTCCATGCGCCAGCGCGGCAGGAAGCTGAAGTGCTCGATCAGGGCGCGCACGTCCTTGTCCCACTTGTCCACGTCCTGCACCAGCAGGGTCCAGTCGTGGTCGGGCAGGGCCGGGAAGATGTCTTCCTGGAACGGACCGCTGCGCACGCGCCAGCTGTCCTGGGCCTTGTCGTGCTCGATCAGGCGGGCCAGCACGCCCTCTTCGCAGGCCAGGCCCGCGAGGTCTTCCGGCTGTACGGGGGTCTGGAAGTCGGCGAACGCGTTGCGGATCAACAGCGGGCGTTTCTGCCAGAAGTCGCGCAGGAACACGGCCGGGGACATGCCCAGCGGCTGGCCACGACGGGCGTGGACTTCGATCAGGGGGGAGGTGGACTTGCGGGCGGCCATGGGGGAGTTCCTTGCAGCGGAAAGCGGGAGGGGCGGCGTGGCGGGCCGCCAAGGCCTCCATTGTCCGACGTTCGTTGGGATTGCGCACGTGTGGTGGTTTGTCGCGGGGTGCCGGCCAACGGCTGAGCCCCTCGTGGCGGTCGGGTTCAAAGCAAAAGCCGCGCTTGGCCGGGCGGGTGGGCTGCGCGGGGACGCCGTGAACCCGTCCCTGGGGGCTTGGCCGCGGCATCCATGCCGCGGACCCCCCCCGCCCCCCCCGCCCGGCCCCTGACAGTTTCCTGCGTGGCCCGCCACGGAATGGAAGAAGAAAATCAAAAGCAACAGCGGGTCGCGCGCTGCGCTTGCTCGTGCATCTGTAGAGCCGAGCCCATGCTCGGCTTGCTGTTGGAACAAGCAGCCGAGCATGGTCTCGGCTCTACAAAGACCCCAAAACCCAAAACCAAAGAGGGACGCGGCGAAGCCGCGTCCCTCTCTCAAATTCCGTCCGACAACCCAATGCTCTTCGATCCGTCACCGGGAATCTGTCAAAGGTGGGGCGGGTTGGGTTCGCGGGGGTGTCCGCGGCATGGATGCCGCGGCCAAGCCCCCATGGATGGTTACGGCGTCCCCCGCGAACCCAACCCGCCCCGCCAAGCACGGCAAAAACCCAGAGCCGCTTTTGACGTTGCAGTTGCTGTTGCGTGCCGCAGGCAGCGCACGCGGCCGCCGCCGCAAGGAAAACCCTTAAATCTTCTTCGCCAGCGACTCGGCCAGACCGGTATAGCTGCCCGGAGTCATCTCCAGCAGACGCTGCTTGGCGTCGGCCGGCAGCTCCAGTCCCTGCACGAACGTGCGCATCGACTCGGCCGTGATGCCCTGGCCACGGGTCAGTGCCTTCAGCTGCTCGTACGGATTCGGTAGGCCATGGCGGCGCATCACCGTCTGCACGGCCTCTGCCAGCACTTCCCAGGCCGCATCCAGATCGGCGTCGAGGCGCTGCGGGTTCACTTCCAGCTTGCCCAGGCCCTTGGCCAGCGAATCCAGCGCCACCTGGCTGTGGCCGAATGCGGTGCCCAGCGCGCGCAGCACGGTGGAATCGGTCAGATCGCGCTGCCAGCGGCTGATCGGCAGCTTCGCGCTGAAATGCTCGAACAGCGCGTTGGCGATGCCGAAGTTGCCTTCGGCGTTCTCGAAATCGATCGGGTTGACCTTGTGCGGCATCGTCGACGAACCGACTTCGCCTTCCTTCAGGCGCTGCTTGAAGTAGCCCAGCGAGACGTAGCCCCAGATGTCGCGGGCCAGGTCGATCAGGATGATGTTGGCGCGACGGGCGGCATCACCGATTTCGGCGATGTTGTCGTGCGGCTCGATCTGCGTGGTGTACGGGTTGAACACCAGGCCCAGGCCGGTGACGAAGCGCTCGGCGAAGGCCGGCCAGTCCACGTCCGGGTAGCTGGCGACGTGGGCATTGTAGTTGCCGACCGCGCCGTTGATCTTGCCGGTCAGTTCGACCGCGGCGATCTGCCGGCGCTGGCGCTCCAGGCGGGCGACCACGTTGGCCAGCTCCTTGCCCAGGGTGGTCGGCGAGGCGGTCTGGCCGTGGGTGCGCGACAGCATCGGCTGGCCGGCCTGGGCGTGGGCCAGGGTGCGCAGTGCGTCGGCGACGCCGTCCAGGGTCGGCAGCACCACTTCGCGACGGGCCTGTTCCAGCATCAGGCCGTAGCTGAGGTTGTTGATGTCTTCGCTGGTGCAGGCGAAATGCACGAACTCCAGCGCCGGTGCCAGCTCGGCATCGTCCTTCAGCTGTTCCTTGATGAAGTACTCCACCGCCTTGACGTCGTGGTTGGTGGTGCGCTCGATCTCCTTCACGCGCGCGGCCTGGGCCGGGCTGAAGCCGCTGGCCAGCGCACGCAGGCGGACGATGGCGGCGTCGGAGAACGCGGCCAGCTCAACGATGCCCGGCTCGGCGGCCAGGGCCAGCAGCCACTCCACTTCGACCGTGACACGGGCCTTGATCAGGCCGTACTCGGAGAAGATCGGGCGCAGGGCATCGACCTTGCCGGCATAGCGGCCATCGAGCGGGGACAGGGCGAGCAGGGCGGATTCGGACATGTCGGCAGGGAAGGGCGAGCGGCGGGGGCCATATTCTACGACGTGCCGGGCGGGAGCGCCCTGTAGAGCCGAGCCTACGCTCGGCTGCTCCTCAAGCGCCAGACCGCAGATGCAGCCGAGCGTGGGCTCGGCTCTACAACACAATCGGCCCTGCGGATGAAACGATCTGGCCCGTCCTCGCCATCCCACGCTGCGGACAAGGGAGTATCGTTGTCGCAGCCGCCAGCCCGGGAAGCGACACCCTGCCAGCCGCCGCTTCCCTTTCCCCAACCGAAGTAGTGCGGAGTTGATGCAATGAGCAAAGCTGCAAGCAAGAGCGCCCCCAAGGGTTTCCGGATCGAGCACGACAGCATGGGCGAGCTGCAGGTACCTGCCGACGCCCTGTGGGGCGCGCAGACCCAGCGCGCTGTACAGAATTTCCCGGTGTCGGGCCAGCGCATGCCGCGCGGCTTCATCCGTGCACTGGGCCTGGTCAAGGGTGCCGCCGCCGGCGTCAACGCCGAGCTGGGCCACTTGCCCAAGACCGTGGCCAAGGCCATCCAGTCTGCCGCTGCCGAAGTGGCGGACGGCACGTGGGACGCGCAGTTCCCGATCGATGTCTACCAGACCGGCTCGGGCACTTCCTCGAACATGAACGCCAACGAGGTCATCGCCACGCTGGCCAACCGTGCCGGCAAGGCAGGCAAGACCACGGTGCACCCGAACGATCACGTCAACCAGGGGCAGAGCTCCAACGATGTGATCCCGACGGCGCTGCGCGTGTCGGCCGTGCTGGCCACCCATGAGCAGCTGCTGCCGGCGCTGGTGCACCTGCGCAGGACGTTGGACAAGAAGGGCCGCAGCCTGCGCAAGGTGGTCAAGACCGGCCGCACCCACCTGATGGACGCAATGCCGCTGACCTTCGAACAGGAATTCGGTGCGTGGTCGGCGCAGCTGGCCTCGGCACAGGAGCGCATCGAGGACACCCTCAAGCGCGTGCGCCGCCTGCCGCTGGGCGGTACCGCCATCGGCACCGGCATCAATGCCGACCCGCGCTTTGGTGCGCAGGTGGCCAAGGCACTGAAGCAGCAGACCGGCTTCAAGTTCGACAGTGCCGAGAACAAATTCGAAGGCTTGGCCGCGCAGGACGATGCGGTGGAACTGTCGGGCCAGCTCAATGCGCTGGCAGTAGCCCTGATCAAGATCGCCAACGACCTGCGCTGGATGAATGCCGGTCCGCTGGCGGGCCTGGGTGAGATCGAACTGCCGGCACTGCAGCCGGGGTCCTCGATCATGCCGGGCAAGGTCAATCCGGTGATTCCGGAGGCGACGGTGATGGCCTGCGCACAGGTGATCGGCCACCACACGGCGATTACCGTGGCCGGCCAGACCGGCAACTTCCAGCTCAATGTGACGCTGCCGTTGATCGCGGTGAACCTGCTTGATGGCATCGGCCTGCTGGCCAATGTGTCGACCCTGCTGGCCGACAGCGCCATTGCCGGCCTGAAGGTGCGCGAAGACCGTGTGGCCGAAGCGCTGGCACGCAATCCGATCCTGGTGACCGCGCTGAACCCGATCATCGGCTACGAGAAAGCCGCAGCCATCGCCAAGCGTGCCTACAAGGAGCAGCGCCCGGTGCTGGACGTGGCGCTGGAAGACAGTGGCCTGGCCGAAGCGGAGCTGCGCCGGTTGCTGGACCCGACCGCATTGACCGCCGGTGGCATCCAGGCCGGCGGCGGTGGCGCTGGCGGCTGATCTGGAATCTGCACTCTGTAGAGCCGCGCCTATGCTCGGCTCTACAAATGGAAACGCCGCCCGGGAGGGCGGCGTTCTTGTTTCAGCGACGGTCGGCGACGATGTTGCCGAAGGTCTCGGTGTAATCCTTGAACTCGGGAATGGTCTGCACCAGGTCCGGCGGAATCACCTGCATGCCTTCCGGTGGCACGATCTTCACCGGCTGCATGTTGGGGTCGGCCGGTGCGGCCACCAGCGTGTTCTGGCGCAGCACCTGCAGCGTGCCGAACATCGTCTGCAGCATCTGCTTCTGCTCGGCGTTGAGCGGGATCAGGATCTCGTCGATCTTCATCTGCCCGTCGGGCAGAATGATGATGTTCGGCGCCGGCTGGCGGCGCACGGTCACGATGCTTTCGCTGACCGATATCTTGGGTTTGCCGCGCTCGGCGCGGTGGTTGCGGTAATCCTGGTCACAGCCGACCAGGCCTAGGCAGAGCAGGGCGGCCAGCAGCAGAAACAGCTTTTTCATGGCGGTTCAATGAAGTGCATCCGGGGGCGCCATTGTAAGCCCGCCGGGGCGCACCGGCCGGCAACGCCTGCGCGCTGCCGGCCGGGTGCGCTGATGTGTCACAGGGTCAGCGGTTGACGACGGTGTCCTTGCCGCAGTCGTCCACATCGCTCTGGTCCATCGTGGCGTAGGGCTTGAACGCCGGCAGCGAGGCAGCCAGGGCCTGCTGGCTGGCCAGCATGGCCGGCATGCGGTCGCAGATGCGCTTGGCCTGCGCCTCGATCTTGGCGGCCTCGGCGTTGATCCGCTTTTCGATGCCTTCGCTGTCGCCGCTGAAGATGCCCTTCAGTGCTTCGCCGGCAGCGTTGGCGCCGAGCTTGGCACCCGCCAGACCGATGTTCATGCCGTCCATCGCCACCGCCACCACGTGGCCGCGGTACTCGAGCAGCTGGCGTCGCTGGCCATCGTCCAACGTCACCTGCTTGCCGCCGATCAGCAGCTGTCCCTGCGGGGTGATCTCCGCGCGCGGCTGGTTGTCGGCGGAGATCTTGATGTTGCCTTCGGCAATTTCCTTGCGGGCGTCGTCCATCGCTTCCGTGACGGTCTGGCCGACACCTCCGGCGGTCTCCGCCACCGCCTTGCCGGCGGTCTTGTCGGGGCTGGAGGTGCCGCCACAGGCGATCAGCGGCAGGCACAGCAGGGCAGCAGGCAGCAGGCGCAGCAGGTTCATGGCATTCCCCTCGAATCGGATGGTTGGGCGTTACTTGCCGCGGGGCAGGGTGACGGTGCCGGCCACGCTGCGATGCTGGACGTCGCCGCTGCCGCTGTGCTCGACGGTGAGGTTGCCGCGCACGCCATCGACATCGATATCGCCCGAGCCGTGGCTGCGTACACGGACATTGCCGCCCACCTGCTCGATATCGACATTGCCGGAGCCGACCACGCCGATCTCGACGTTGCCCTGCACCTGCTTGAAGCCGATGTCGCCGGAGCCGACGGTATCCAGCCGCGCGTTGCCACGCACGTCGGTCACCTTCAGGTCACCGGAGCCGACGGTGCCGACGCTGGCATCGCCGCCGATGTTGCGGGCATTGACGTCGCCCGAACCCAGCGAGAGCAGGTTGAACGATGCGGCGCCATCAACGTCCAGATCGCCCGAGCCCACGGCGGCATGCACGCTGCCACGGGTACCGCGGGCGATGCCATCACCGGAGCCCACGTCCATGCTCAGCGACTGCGCGTTCTCGATGCTGGCATCGCCGGAACCGATCTTGAACTGCAGCGGCAGGTTGTCCGGCACGCTGCCACGGATATCCAGCCAGGCGTAGTTGCTGCCCATCGACAGCGAGCCGCGGCTGTCGCGGCGGAGGCTTACCACCAGCTTGTCGCCCACGCGCCGCTGGTCCAGCACCAGCTGCTCCAACCAGTCCTTGTTGGACGCGCAGGCGCGGCCTTCGAGCTGGCCGCCGCCAGCGCTGGCGACCACCTTCAGGTCATGCTGGTTGATTTCGAACACCACCGCCTTGGCGCCGGCGGTATCGATCTTCAGCGCACGCGGCGCGGAGAACTTGCAGTTCGGTGCATCGGCGGCCAGCGCCGACAAGGGCAACAGCAACAGCGCACTACAGGCAATCAAGGAACGCATGGGTGGTGCCTCCAGGTTGAAGATCAGATTTCGCCAGCGCGCTTGCGCAGGCGGATGGCGATGAAGATGAAGACCACGCCGAAGGCCGCGCCGATCCACAGGTCGGGCATTGCCAGCGACTTCAGCTGCGCGGTGGGCGACATCAGGGCAACGATCGAGTTCAGATCCTGCCTGGATTCGCCGCCGGCGCGGTACAGCAGGTCCATCCCCGGCATCGCACCCAACAGCAGGCGGCCGACGATGTGCTGCCAGAACCAGCTGGTGGTCAGGTCGAACAGGTGCATCAGCTTGGTGGTGCTGACGATGATGCCGGCGAAGAGCGGCAGCATGACCGCCCACAGGAACGGCTTGCTCTTGGCCCAGGCCGAGCACAGCAGCAGCCAGCCGGCGGTAGGCAGCGCCCACAGGGCGTACACCGGGATGGACACGAACATGCCCAGCACCAGGCTCATCGGGTTGGCCGGGCCGACGATCAGCTGCATCGCGTCACCGCCATGGGAGACCACCACCAGGCACAGCACCAGCATGAACACGAGCAGGGTCAGGCTGGATGCGATGATGGCGATCAGCGGGGCGACGATCAGCGCACTGAACACCTTGGACAGCACGGTCTGGGTGTCCGACAGCGGCAGCGATTTCCAGAACAGGATGCTGCGGTCGCGGCGGTCGTCATACAGCGCGCCCAGGCAATAGAAGAACACCACGAATGCGAGCACGATCAGCGGCCAGGACGAGGTCAGTACCATCGCCAGGTCGAGGCCGTTGCCCAGGTCGGCCATGTCCTTGGTGCTGATGTCACGGGTCAGCACGGCCAGATCCAGGCCGTTGATGTTCACGTTCTCGCCGTCGATGTGCAGGCCGCCATCGCGTGCGGCACGATGCAGGGCAAACAGGCCCAGGCCGATGCCGATGCCGCTCATCAGCAGCGAGACGATGCCGGCGATCACCGGGGCGTACAGGAAACCACCGCGGTTTTCCCAGTATTCGCGCTTGAGCAGCCAGCGCAGGGTGCCTGCAGGGCTGACAGGATGGTTGACGGCATTCATGCGTAGGTCCCCTTCATGACAGCGACGAACAGATCGGCAAGGCCGGCGTTGCGTGTTTCACCCAGGCTGGCCAGCTGGCTGCGTGGCACTCCGTCGAACAGCAGGACGGTCTTGCCGAAGGCCTGGCTGCGCTCGTCGATGGGCTTCAGTGCGCGGGCGGTTTCAAGCTGATCGGCGCCGACCAGCAGTTCGGTATAGCGCTCGCCGACCTCGTCCATTTCCGCGTTGAGCACGATGCGGCCATCGCGGATGAACATCACGTCGGTGAGGATGTGCTCGATTTCCTCCACCTGGTGGGTGGTGACGATGATGGTCTTCTGCTCGTCGAAGTAGTCTTCCAGCAGGCGCTGGTAGAACTCCTTGCGGTACAGGATGTCCAGGCCGAGCGTGGGTTCGTCCAGCACCAGTACCTTGGCGTCGATGGCCATCACCAGGGCCAGGTGCAGCTGCACGATCATGCCCTTGGACAGTTCACGCACCCGCTGCTTCGGCTGCAGCTTGGTGTTGGCCAGGAAGCGTTCGCAACGGGCACGGTCGAAGCGGGGGTGCACACCGGCAACAAAGTCGATCGCCTCACGCACCTTCAGCCAGCGCGGCAGCACGGCGACATCGGCGATGAAGCAGATGTCGTTCATCAGATCGTCGCGATGCGCGCGCGGGTCACGGCCGAGCACGCTCAGCTCGCCTTCCACCGAGGTCAGGCCGAGCACCGCCTTCAGCGCGGTGGTCTTGCCGGCACCATTGGGGCCGATCAGGCCGATGATGCGGCCTGCCGGAATGGAGAAGCTGGCGTTGTCGAGCGCGAGCGTGTTCTTGTAAGCCTTGCGAAGGCCACGGGCGGTAATGACAGCGTCGCTTGGCACAGCGGTAGTGGGACTGGCATTCATCAGAATTTCCCCTGGGGCAACAATTCGTCGAGACTCAGGCCCAGTCGCTGGATGCGTTCCAGGACGGCCGGCCATTCTTCATTGAGGAAGCGTTCGCGCTCGCTGCTGCGCAGCTGCGTGGCCGCCTGTTCGGTCATGAACATGCCCAGCCCGCGGCGCTTCTCGACCAGGCCTTCATCGGCCAGCTCCTGGTAGGCGCGCGAAACGGTGATGGGGTTGAGCTGGTAATCGGCGGCCACCTGGCGCACCGAAGGAAGGGCATCGCCCGGCTTGAGGATTCCGTCAAGCATCATCGCGATCACGCGTTCCTTCAGCTGGCGGTAGATGGGAGCGCCGTCGCTCCACTGGATGTCGCTCATATTCAGCTCCGTGGGGTCAGCGGCTGTGCGAACGAGAAATACGGCATGGACAAGGAGCTGTGCAGCCGACGCGGGGGGGAGGGGGAGGGAGCGGCATTCCCTGCCGGGGGTACTGCTGCGTCCTGCGTACTGTCTTCGGAGAGGGCGGGGGAGGAAGCGGCCGGGGGGGCCGGCATGGCCAACCAGACCAGGACGAACAGGGTTGATACCGCGGTGACCGCGGGGGCGGTAAGGCTGCGACGCATCCGGGTGTTCATGGTTCCCCCTGTCTCAGGTGACTGGTGTTGTATGCAACTATAACACCGGCACGCCTGTGTGCAAGTCCTGGCCCTACCCAACTGATGGCAGGGGTGGTCATGGCGCCGAAATATTTGTTTAAATGTTTGATTTTAAATGGAAAATTGAAATTGAAGCGGCCCGTTTTGGGCCAGCCTCCCATTCAGCCATGTCCATGCTATGTCATCACTGGTGCGGTGAAACGGACTGTGGGTGGCTTCCGCCAAGCCGCGCAAACCCCAACAGCGTCTGCGCTGCAGGGGCGTGCAGACCCCGGTGCTATAGTTCGGCCGATTCCCGGCCGGTCACGGCCGGACCCCTGGAATGGCTACCGCGGAACGTCTCCCAATGCCTTTGTCGACTGCCTCCTCGCGCCGCCTTCGCGGCCTGTCCCTGTTGACCCTGCTGGCTGCAGGCCTGGCCACGTCGGCCGGCGCGTTTGCCGCCGATCTGCTGGATCTGTCGTATCGGCCGCTGGCGGGCAAGCAGCAGGTCAACCTGCAGCAGCGCTACCACGGCCAGGTGCTGCTGGTGGTCAATACCGCCAGCAAGTGCGGCTATACCCCTCAGTACGAGGGCCTGGAAGCGCTGCAGAAGCAGTACGCCGGCAAGGGATTTGCGGTACTCGGCTTCCCCTCCAACGATTTCAAGGGACAGGAGCCGGGTGACGAAAAGCAGATCCAGGATTTCTGCACGCTTACTTATGGCGTGAAGTTCCCGATGTTCGAAAAGGTGCACGTGACCGGTGCGCAGGCCACGCCGCTGTACCAGCGTTTGACAGCGGCCACCGGTGTGGCGCCCGGCTGGAATTTCCACAAGTATCTGGTCGGGCGCGATGGCCGGGTCATTGCCCAGTTCGCGAGCAAGGTCACTCCGGATGATCCGCAGCTGAAAGCAGCCATCGACAAGGCGCTTGCAGCACCGGCTGTACATTGAACGCCGGCACGGATGCCTCGACATCGACGGTATGCGTGCGACAATACGTGTTTTCGCGCCGACGTCGGCGTCCAGTCACTTCCAGGAATGCAGCGAATGAAAATGGGAATGCGCGGCGCCGCGGCGTCGGTTCTGATTCTGGCGATGGGCACCTCCGGTGTCGCCCTGTCGCAACAACCGGCTGCTCCCTCGGCCGCCAAGGAGACCGCACCCTTGAATTCCCCCAAGCAGAAGCTCGGCTACGCCATTGGTCTGGATGTGGCCAAGTCGTTCGCGCCGATCGCCGATGAAATCGATGCGGCCGCGCTGCGTACTGCCGTAGAGCGTTCCTTCGAAGGCCTGCAGCCGCAGATCACCCAGGAACAGGCCAAGGCGACCGATGCCGCCCTGCGCCAGGTGGTGATGGCCCGCAGCGGCCAGCAGGTGCCGGGCGTCGCGCCGGGCTCGCAGCCGGCGAAGGTCGACCGGGTCAAGGTCGCGCAGATGATCGGCGCCTATTCGGTGGGTCCGTCGCTGGCACAGCTGAAGGACGATATCGATACCGCCTCGCTGTTTGACGCGATCAACACTGGCCTGAGCAAGGGCCAGCCGAAGATGACCGAAGCTGACGCCACGGCCACCATCCAGGCGTTCATGGGCACCAAGCAGGCCGAGATGCAGGCCAAGGCCGCACAGGCCGCGCAGACCAACCGTCAGGAAGGCAACGCATTCCTGGCCAAGAACAAAACCCAGCCGGGCGTGGTGACCACTCCGTCGGGCCTGCAGTACCAGGTGATCCGCCCGGGCAGCGGCGAGCGTCCGTTGCCGTCCAGCAAGGTGCGCGTCAACTACGAAGGCAAGCTGCTCAACGGCACCGTGTTCGACAGTTCCGCAGGCCGTGGTCCGGCCGAATTCGGTCTGGACCAGGTCATCAAGGGCTGGACCGAGGGCGTGGCCCTGATGCCGGTCGGCTCGAAGTACCGCTTCTGGATCCCGGGTGAACTGGCGTACGGCGAGAACGGCACCCCGGGTGGTCCGATCGGTCCGAACGCCACCCTGACCTTCGACGTCGAGTTGCTGGGCGTTCTGCCGTAAGCCACCACGGAGTCAGCACGGATATGCGCGTTGCGATTTTTGGTACCGGTTATGTAGGTCTGGTGACCGGCACCTGCCTGGCCGATGTTGGCCACCAGGTGGTCTGTGTCGATATCGACCAGGCCAAGGTTGATGGCCTCAACCGGGGCATCATTCCGATCTACGAGCCCGGCCTGGAGCCGATGGTGAAGGCCAACCACGCTGCGTCGCGGCTGGTGTTCACCACCGACGCGGCGACCGCCATCGGCCATGGCCAGGTGGTGTTCATCGCCGTGGGCACGCCGCCGGACGAGGATGGCAGCGCGGACCTGCAGTACGTGCTGGCCGTGGCCCGCACCATCGGCCGGTACATCTCGGTGCCGACCGTGGTGGTCAACAAGTCTACGGTGCCGGTGGGCACCGCCGACAAGGTGCGTGCGGCCATCGCCGAGGAGCTGGCCGCGCGTGGGGCGGATATCGCCTTCGATGTGGTGTCCAACCCTGAATTCCTGAAGGAAGGCGACGCCGTTGCCGACTGCATGCGGCCTGACCGCATCATCATCGGTGCCACCAGTGCCGAGTCGGTCGCCGTGATGCGTCGCCTGTACGCACCGTTCAATCGCAATCACGATCGCGTGGTGGAGATGGACGTGCGTTCGGCCGAGCTGACCAAGTACGCCGCCAATGCAATGCTGGCAACCAAGATTTCGTTCATGAATGAAATCGCCAACATCGCAGAGCGCGTCGGAGCCGACGTCGAGCAGGTCCGCCAGGGCATCGGCTCGGATCCGCGTATCGGGTGGCACTTCATCTATCCGGGTGCCGGTTACGGCGGTTCGTGCTTCCCCAAGGATGTGCAGGCACTGGCCCGCACCGCGCAGCTGGCCGGTCTGGAGCCGAAGCTGCTGAACGCGGTGGAGGCGGTGAATGAATCGCAGAAGGGCCACCTGTTTGCCCTGATCCAGCGCCACTACGACAAGGGCGAAGACGAAGGCGTGCGCGGCAGGACGTTTGCCGTGTGGGGCCTGGCGTTCAAGCCGAACACCGACGACATGCGCGAGGCCTCCAGCCGCCGCCTGCTGGCCCAGTTGTGGGAGGGCGGTGCGACAGTGCGCGCCTACGATCCGGAGGCGATGCATGAATCGCAACGGATCTTTGGTGAGCGCGACGATCTGGTGTTCTGTGACAGCGCCGACGACGCGCTGCAGGGCGCCGATGCGTTGGTCGTGGTGACCGAGTGGAAGCAGTTCCGCAGCCCCGATTTCCAGATGCTGCGCGAGCGGCTGAAGGATGCAGTGGTGTTCGATGGCCGCAATCTGTACGAGCCGGCCGAAGTCGAGGCCGCTGGCCTTGCGTATTACGGCATTGGCCGGGGGCGTTCACTGCATGTCTGAAGTACCAACCGAACGCGAGCAGGCGCTGGAAGCGCGCCTGGTCGAGCTGGAGATGCGCGTGTCCTTCCAGGAACACGCGCTGGCCGAACTGAGCGATGCACTGGCAGACGCGCGTATGGAAGGCAGCCGCAATGCCGGCATCCTGCGCGTGCTGCTGGAGGACCTGGGCAAGGTCCGCAATGCATTGAATTCTTCTGATCCGGCGAGCGAACCGCCGCCGCCGCACTACTGATCCATATCCTATGAGCGATACCCTCCGCGACCAGCTGATGGGCCTGGGCTTCAAGCCCGCGCCCAAGCCCGAGCGCAAGAATGATGCCCCCCGCCGTGATGGCCGCCCGCAGGGCAAGGGTGGCACTGGCAATGGAAAGCCGCAGCAGGCTGGCAGGGGCGAACACAAGCCCGGCGAGCGGCGGGCGCATGGCAATGGCGGCCCGGGCAAGCCTGGCCAGCAGCGTGGCCAGGGCCACGGGCAGGGTCCGCGCAAGCCGCGTACCGCCGAGGAAATGGATCTGGCCAAGGCTTACGCGATCCGTGCCCAGCGCGAGAAAGAAGAGCGTATCGAGACCGAGCGCCTGAAGCAGGAAGAAGCCCGCCAGCGCCGTGAGGCCAAGGTGAAGCTGGAAGAACTGCTGAAGGACAAGAGCCTGAATGCCGAATCGGCCGACATCGCGCGCCACTTCCCGTATGGCGGCAAGATCAAGCGCATCTACGTCACTGCCGAGCAGCTCAAGGCACTCAACGCCGGTGAACTGGGCGTGGTCCAGCTCAACGGTCGCTACCTGCTGGTGACGGCCGAGGTTCTGGCCCAGTCTGAAGCGGTGTTTGCGGCGTCGGTGGCGTTGAAGGTCGATCCGAATGCGCCGGCCGAGGACGATCCCTACGCCGATCCGCAGTACCAGGTGCCCGACGACCTGGTCTGGTAAGCACCGGCATAAAAGGGGGCGGAGGGGATCAAGTCGTTGATGGCACGAACGACGCAATCCCCTCCGTCCCTTTTTTCATTCCGGATCGTAATCCAAGTTCGAGGCCAGCCAACGTTCGGCCTGGGCGCGGTCCACACCTTTGCGGCGTGCGTAGTCTCCCACCTGCTCACGCCCCAGCCGCCCGACCACGAAATACTGGCTCTGCGGGTGGCTGAAGTAATAGCCCGACACCGCTGCGGTCGGCAGCATCGCGAAGCTTTCGGTCAGCTGCATGTCGGCGTTGGTTTCCGCACCCAGCAGGTCGAACAATCGGCGCTTTTCACTGTGTTCGGGGCAGGCGGGGTAGCCGGGCGCTGGGCGGATGCCGCGATACTCTTCGTCGATCAGCGCTTCGTTGTCGAGCGTTTCGGCGTGGTCGTAACCCCAGAATCCGGTACGCACGCGCTGGTGCAGGCGTTCGGCCAGTGCTTCGGCAAAGCGGTCGGCAAGCGCCTTCAGCAGGATTGCGTTGTAGTCGTCGTGGTCGGCCTCGAAACGGGCCACGTGCGCGTCGATACCGATGCCGGCGGTGACCGCGAAGGCGCCGATCCAGTCCTGCTTGCCGCTGTCGACCGGGGCGATGAAATCGGCAAGGCAGAAATCCGGGCGTTCGGCAGGCTTGTCCACCTGTTGCCGCAGGAAGTGCAGGGTGGCCTCGCCATCGGGATGCTGCACACGGACGTCGTCGCCGATGCTGTTGGCGGGCCACAGGCCGAACACGGCCTTGGCCTGCAGCCACTTCTCGTTGACGATGCGGTCGAGCATCGTGCGGGCGTCCTGGTACAGCTCGCTGGCCTGGGTGCCGACGATCTCATCGGTGAGGATCGCCGGGTACTTGCCGGCCAGCTCCCACGCCTGGAAAAACGGCGTCCAGTCGATGTAGGGCACCAGCTCGGCCAGCGGGTAGTCATCGAATACATGCAGGCCCGGCTGCTTCGGTGCGGGTGGCGTATACGCCTCCCAATCGCACTTGAACTTCTGGCCGCGTGCATGCTCCAGCGAGACCAGACGCTTGGCGTCACCGCGGTTGCGATGGCGGGTACGGATCTCGGCGTAGTCCGCCTCGTTGGCAGCGACGAACGCATCACGCAACTCACGCGAGATCAGCGACTGCGCCACACCCACCGCGCGTGAAGCATCCTTCACCCAGATCGTCGGCGCCTTGTAATGCGGGTCGATCTTCAACGCAGTGTGCGCACGCGAGGTGGTCGCGCCACCGATCATCAGCGGCAGATCGAAGCCCTGTCGCTGCATTTCACGGGCGACATGGCTCATTTCTTCCAGCGACGGCGTGATCAGGCCGGACAGGCCGATGATGTCGGCCTGGTGCTCGCGTGCGGCGTCGAGGATCTTCTGCGCCGGTACCATCACGCCGAGATCGATCACCTCGAAGTTGTTGCAGGCCAGGACCACGCCGACGATGTTCTTGCCGATGTCGTGCACATCGCCCTTCACCGTGGCCATGATGATCCTGCCATTGCTGCGGGCGGTGTCGCCGCTGCGAGCCTTCTCCGCTTCGATGTAGGGCAGCAGGTAAGCCACCGCTTTCTTCATCACCCGTGCCGACTTCACCACCTGCGGCAGGAACATCTTGCCGGCACCGAACAGATCGCCGACCACGTTCATGCCATCCATCAGCGGGCCTTCGATCACGTCCAGCGGCCGACTGGAGCGCTGCCGGGCCTCTTCGGTATCGGCTTCGACCCAGGCGTCCAGGCCATGCACCAGCGCATGCGCCAACCGCGCATCCACCGGCTTCTCGCGCCAGGCCAGGTCTTCGGTCTTCGCCGCACCCTTGCTGCCCTTGTAGCGCTCGGCGATTTCAAGCAGGCGCTCGGTGGCATCACTGCGGCGGTTGAGGATCACGTCCTCTACCCGCTCGCGCAGGTCCGGCTCCAGTTCGTCGTAGATCGGCATGGCGCCGGCGTTGACGATGCCCATGTCCATGCCCGCGGCGATCGCGTGGTACAGGAACACCGAGTGGATCGCCTGCCGCACGGTCTCGTTGCCACGGAACGAGAACGAAACATTCGACACGCCACCGGACACATGGCAGTGCGGCAGCGTCTGCTTGATGATGCGGGTGGCTTCGATGAAGTCGACCGCGTAGTTGTCATGCTCTTCAATGCCGGTGGCGACGGCGAAGATGTTCGGGTCGAAAATGATGTCCTGCGGCGGGAAGCCGATGTCATCGACCAGCAGGCGATAGGCGCGGGTGCAGATTTCGACCTTGCGCGCGCAGGTGTCGGCCTGCCCGGCTTCATCGAAGGCCATCACCACTGCGGCCGCGCCGTAACGCAGTACCTTGCGCGCATGCTCGCGGAACAGGTCCTCGCCTTCCTTCAGCGAGATCGAATTGACCACGCTCTTGCCCTGCAGGCACTTCAGGCCAGCCTCGATCACGCTCCATTTTGAGGAATCGACCATCACCGGAATTCGGGCGATGTCCGGCTCGGACATGATCAGGTTGAGATAGCGGGTCATCGCCGCTTCCGAATCGATCAGGCCCTCGTCCATGTTGACGTCGAGGATCTGCGCGCCGCTGGCCACCTGCTGCCGGGCCACGTCCACCGCTTCCTCGTAACGGCCTTCCTTGATCAGTTTGCGGAACTGGGCACTGCCGGTGACGTTGGTGCGTTCACCGACATTGACGAACAGCAGGTCTGGAGTGATGACCAGCGGTTCCAGGCCGGACAGGCGGGTAGGGCGGACAGGCGTCATGGCAGGTGGCGGCTCAACGGCAACAGGGCGGAAAGTGGATGGCGGTGGCAGTGCTGTTCATGCGGCCTGGACCTGGACTTCAGGCAGGGCGCGCGGCGGCAGCCCGGCCACCGCCAGTGCGATCGCGCGGATGTGGTCCGGGGTGGAGCCACAGCAGCCGCCGACCAGGTTCAGCAGGCCATCTTCGGCAAAGCCGCGCAGGGTGGCGGCCATTTCCTCGGGTGTTTCGTCGTACTCACCGAATGCATTGGGCAGGCCCGCATTGGGATGGGCACTGACGTAGCAGTCCGACACCTGCGACAGCGTTTCCACATGCGGGCGCATGGCGTCGGCGCCGAGCGCGCAGTTCAGGCCGATCGACAACGGCCGTGCATGCGCGAGCGACGCCTGGAACGCTTCGGCGGTCTGCCCGGACAGGGTGCGCCCGGAGGCATCGGTGATGGTGCCGGAAATCATGATGGGCAGTCGCGCGCCACGTGCATCGAAGGCTTCCTCGATGGCATACAACGCGGCTTTGGCGTTGAGCGTATCGAAGATGGTCTCGACCATGATCGTGTCGGCGCCACCATCGATCAGGCCATCGATGGCTTCGCGGTAAGTGCCGCGCAGCTCATCGAAACTGGTGTTGCGGAAACCGGGATCGTTGACGTCCGGGCTGATCGAAGCCGTGCGGCTGGTTGGGCCGAGTACGCCGATGACGAAGCGCGGCTTGCCCGGCGTGGTCGCCGCCACCGCATCACAACAGGCACGGGCAACGGCAGCGCCCGCCTTGTTCAACTCGTACACAAGGTGTTCGAGGTGGTAGTCGGCCTGGCTGACCGAGGTGGCGTTGAACGTGTTGGTTTCCACCAGGTCCGCGCCCGCCTCCAGGTACGCAGTGTGGATGCCGGCGATGACCTCTGGCCGGGTCAGCAGCAACAGGTCGTTGTTGCCTTTCAGGTCGTGGCCTTCCGGTGTTGCGCCATGGTCGCAGCCAGGGCCATGGGCATGGTCGTAGCCGTCGGCGAAGCGCTCGCCCCGGTAATCGTCTTCCTGCAGGCCGTGTCGCTGGATCATCGTGCCCATTGCGCCGTCGATGATCAGGATGCGATCACGCAGGGCGGTGAGCAGCGATTCCACACGTTCCGGGTGCAACCAGGGCAGAGCAGGCATGTCGACCTCAGGGCTTGTTGGCGATCAGCGAGATCACTTCGAAATGCGGCGGGCGCTTTTCGCGGGTGACCGTTTCCAGGTTGGATACCTGCAGGCCGGCCTTGTCGACGAACTTCTTCAGTTCCTTGTCGCTGAAGCCGAGGTTGACGTGGCCATAGGCATCAACTGCGGCCTTGTGCTCGTGGCGGGCCAGGCTGCACAGCAGCAGGCGACCGCCCGGGCGCAGCACGCGCGCGGCTTCGGTGACCGCCTGCGCCGGCTTGCTGGCGTAGGTCAGGGCGTGCATCAGCACGACCAGGTCGAAGCTGCGGTCCTTGAAGGGCAGGGCATGCATGTCGCCCTCGCGCACTTCCACATTGGGCAGGCGACGCAGACGTTCGCTGGCGGCGGCAACCACGCGCGCGCTGGTGTCGATGCAGACGTAGCGCCGGGCGTGCGGGGCAACCAGTTCGGCAAGCACACCGTCGCCGGAGGCGATATCCAGCACGTCGCCGGTTTCCAGCAACGGCAGCGCGGTACGCGCCAGCGCTTCCCAGGTACGTCCCGGGGAATAGTGGCGTTCCATGTCGCCGGCCACGCTGTCGGCCCAGTTCTGGTCGGAAGCGCGGTGGGCAAGCACCGCAGCGACCCGTTCAGCATCCTGGCGCAGCAACGGGTCGTCGCTTCCGTTGCTCAGGGCGTGCCACAATGCACGCTGCGCCGGGTCCAGCTGGGCCTCGTCGAAGCGGTAATAGGCCGACACGCCCGCGCGGCGGTCGCGCACTAGGCCGGCTTCCTTCAGGCGCGCCAGATGAGTGGACACCCGCGGCTGCGCCAGTCGGGTGATGGCCGAAAGCTCGGCCACGGTCAGCTCTTCCTGCTCCAGCAGCGCCAGCAGGCGCACACGGGTGGCATCGGCGAACACCTTCAGGCGAGTCGACCAGTCTTCCAGATCCATAAATATCCACCTATCGCGATATAGAGATATATTCGCTGACCGCACCCCTTCCGGTCAAGTCGCAGCTCCCCGCGAGTCAGCCGCCGATGCCCGGCCCCGGTACAATCGGGGCACCTGGGCGCGCGCTGCGCGGCCCATAACATCATGTACCCGGGAGGGTGTTGTGGATTTCAGCTTTACCGAAGAGCAGTTGATGCTGCAGGACGTGGCGCGTCGCATCGCGCAGGAGAAGATCGCACCGAGTGCGGAGCACCATGACCGTACGGGCGAGTTCCCGCTGGACAACATCCGCCTGCTGGGCGAGAACGGCCTGATGGGCATCGAAGTGCCGGCTGAATATGGCGGCGCAGGCATGGATCCGATCGCGTACGTGCTGGCGATGGTGGAGGTCGCCGCCGGTGATGCTGCGCATTCGACCATCATGTCGGTCAACAATTCGCTGTTCTGCAACGGCATCCTGACCCATGGCAGCGAAGCGCAGAAGCAGAAGTACGTGCGCGCCATCGCCGAGGGCGAGGCCATTGGTGCATTCGCGCTGACCGAGCCGCAGTCCGGTTCGGACGCCACGGCGATGCGCTGCCGTGCGGTCAAGCAGGCCGATGGCAGTTTCGTCATCAACGGCAAGAAGAGCTGGATCACCTCCGGCCCGGTGGCCAAGTACATCGTGCTGTTCGCGATGACTGACCCGGACAAGGGTGCACGTGGCATTACCGCGTTCATGATCGACACCGAAAATGCGGGTTTTGGACGCGGCAAGACCGAGCCGAAGCTGGGTATCCGTGCCTCGGCCACCTGCGAAATCGAATTCAACGATTACGTGGCGCAGGCCGAAGACGTGCTCGGCCAGGAAGGCGAGGGCTTCAAGATCGCCATGGGCGTGCTCGATGCCGGTCGCATCGGCATTGCCTCGCAGGCGATCGGCATCGCCCGTGCCGCCTATGAAGCGACCTTGGAGTACGTGAAGGACCGCAAGGCCTTTGGTGCGGCCATCGGTACCTTCCAGATGACCCAGGCGAAGATCGCCGACATGAAGTGCAAGCTGGATGCGGCCCTGCTGCTGACGCTGCGCGCGGCATGGGTGAAGGGCGAGGGCAAGCGCTTCAGCAATGAAGCCGCAATCGCCAAGCTGACCGCCTCGGAAGCGGCGATGTGGATCACCCACCAGGCCGTGCAGATCCATGGCGGCATGGGCTATTCCAAGGAAATGCCGCTGGAGCGCTACTTCCGTGATGCCAAGATCACCGAGATCTACGAAGGCACCTCGGAGATCCAGCGCCTGGTGATCGCCCGCAACGAGACCGGGCTGCGTTGAGTCGCAACGGCCGCGCCGCTGCAACGGCGGCGCGGCAGTAGATCCACGCCATGCGTGGATGGTGATAGCAGGTGCTGCTGGGCTGCATCGGCGCGGTCGTGGATCGCGAGCTATGCCGTTCTGGTAGGTGGCAGCCTTGGTTGGCACAAATGCGGCAAGCGCCAACCAAGGTTGGCGACTACCAAGGTACCAGGCTGCGGCAAGCGCCAACCAAGGTTGGCGACTACCAAGGCACCAGGCTGCGGCAAGCGCCAACCAAGGTTGGCAGCTACCAAGCAACAAAAAAAAGCCCCGGATCGCTCCGGGGCTTTTTCATTTCAGCTACTCACCGCCGGATCAACGATCCGGGCGGTGGGCGGATTCCGCATCACGCTGGCGGCCGAGGAATTCCTTCGACGGTTCATCCAGCTTGTCGCCCAGCATGCGGCGCACGACCACGAAGAACACCGGGATCATCAGCAGGCCGAGCAGGGTGGCGAACAGCATGCCGCCGATCACGCCGGTGCCGATGGCGTGGCGGGAGTTGGCGCCAGCACCGCTGGAGATCGCCATCGGGATCACGCCCATGATGAACGCGAAGGACGTCATCAGGATCGGACGGAATCGCAGGCGCGCCGCTTCGATGGTGGCATCGCGCAGGGTCTTGCCCGCCGCACGCTGCTCCACCGCGAACTCCACGATCAGGATCGCGTTCTTCGCGGCCAGGCCGATCACCGTGATCAGGCCGATCTTGAAGAACAGGTCATTCGGCAGGCCACGCATCATCGACAGGGCGAGTGCACCCAGCACGCCGAGCGGTACCACCAGCAGCACCGCCACCGGGATCGACCAGCTTTCATACAGCGCGGCCAGGCACAGGAACACCACCACGATGGACAGCACCAGCAGCAGCGTCGCGGCGTTGCCGGCCAGGATTTCCTGGTAGGACAGGCCGGACCAGTCGTAACCGAAGCCCGCCGGCAGATCGTCGTTGACGATGCCTTCCATGGTCTGCATCGCTTCACCCGAGCTGGTGCCCGGTGCCTGCGAACCGACGATGTTGATCGCCGAGTAGCCGTTGTAGCGGCTCAGCGACGGCGGTGCCGAGACCCATTCGGACTTGACCACCGTGCTCAACGGGATCATCGCGTTGGTGCCATCGGCATTGGTGGTCAGGCTGGACGGGCTGTAGAAGCTCTTCAGCGATTCCTGGCCGGTACGGTACGGACCATCGGCCTGCATGGTCACGCGCTTGATGCGGCCTTCGTAGAAGAAGTCGTTGACGTACACCGGGGCCAGCATCAGCTGGATGGTGCTGTACACGTCCGACACCGACATGCCCATCGACTGCGCCTGCACGCGGTCCACGTGCAGCTGCAGCTGCGGGGCGTTTTCCAGGCCGTTCGGGCGCACGCCAACCAGATGGTCCGGCTTCTGCGCGGCTTGGCCGAGCAGGATGTTGCGGGCCTGGGTCAGCTGCTCGTAACCGGCACCACTACGGTCCTGCAGCCACATGTCGAAGCCACCGAACTGGCCAAGGCCCTGCACGGTCGGCAGGTTGACCACGAAGATCTGCGCTTCCTTGATGCCGTAGAACGCGCCGTTCATGTTCTGGATGAACTCCGGAGCAGTGAACTTGCGCTCTTCCCACGGCTTCAGACGGATGAAGCCCATGCCCACGTTCTCGCCGGAACCGACGAAGCTGAAGCCGGCCACCTGCAGCATGCCTTCATAGCCATCCTGCTTTTCCAGGATGCCGCGCATCTGTGCGAACGCTTCGTTGGTCTGGCTCTTGGTCGAGCCCGGCGGCAACTGCACGATCGCCAGTGCATAGCCCTGGTCTTCTTCCGGCAGGAAGCTGCCCGGCATGCGGGTGAACAGGAAGCCGCACAGCGCGGTCAGCACCACGAACAGGATCATCCAGCGCGGTGCATGGCGCACCGCGGAGGTGATGTGGCCCACATAGGTGTGGCTGATCTTGTCGTAGTACTTGTTGAAGGTGCGGTAGATGATGTTCGGGTTGTCGTTGTGCGTCGGCTTGAGGAACGTCGCGCACAGCGCCGGGGTGAAGCCCAGTGCCAGGAACGCCGAGAACGCCATCGAGATGGCGATGGTCAGGGCGAACTGCTTGTAGATCTCACCGGCCGCACCACCCTGCAGGGCCGAGGGGATGAATACCGCCGCCAGCACCACGGTGATGGCCACCACCGCGCCGGTGATCTGGGTCATCGCCTTCTGCGTGGCCGGCTTCGGCGCCAGGCCTTCCTCGGTCATGATGCGTTCGACGTTCTCGATCACCACGATCGCGTCATCGACCACGATGCCGATCGCCAGCACCATCGCGAACAGGGTCAGCTGGTTGATCGTGAAGCCGATCATCCACATGCCCAGGAACGTGCCCAGCAGGGCCACCGGGATGACCAGGGTCGGGATCAGGGTGGCGCGGAAGTTCTGCAGGAAGATCAGCATCACCAGGAACACCAGCAACACCGCTTCGAACAGGGTCTTGACCACTTCCTGGATCGAGATCTTGACGAAGGTGGTGCTGTCGTACGGCGAGAACCAGGTGACGCCGGACGGGAAGCTGGGCTGCAGCTCGTCCATCTTGCCGCGCACGGCCTCAGCCACGTTCAGGGCGTTGGCGCCCGGCAGCAGCTGGATCGCGAAGGCGCCGGTGGGCTTGCCGTTGTACTGGGTATCGAAGCCGTAGTTGTTGGCACCGAAGGCGACGCGGGCAATGTCCTTCAACAGCACGCGCGAGCCATCAGCGTTGGCCCGCAGGATGATGTTCTCGAACTCCTGCGGCGAGCTGAAGCGGCCTTCGGCCGACACCGTGGCGGTGAAGTGCTGGCCTTCCGGCGACGGATCGGAGCCCAGCGCACCAGCGGCGAACTGCACGTTCTGCGCGCGTACTGCCGCCAGCACCTGGCTGGCCGACAGGCCGTAGCCCTGCATCTTTTCCGGGTTGAGCCAGATGTTCATGGCGTACTCGGAACCGAACTGCTGGGTGCTGCCGACGCCTGGGATGCGCGAGACCTGGTCGAGCACGCGCGAGCCGACGATGTCGTTCAGCGCGTCACGGTTGATGGTCGGCGTATCGGACTGCAGCGCCACCACCATCAGGAAGCCGGCGTTGGCCTTGGCCACCACCACGCCCTGCTGGGTGACTTCCGAAGGCAGTCGCGGCGTGGCCAGCGAGACCTTGTTCTGCACCTGCACCTGGGCGATGTCCGGATCGGTACCGGTCTCGAAGGTCAGGGTGATCGAGGCGCGGCCGTTGGACGCGGACGAGGAGCTGAAGTACAGCAGGTGATCGATACCGGTCAGCTGCTGCTCGATCACCTGGGTGACCGACTTCTCCGTGGTGTCCGCGCTCGCGCCCGGGTAGGTGGCCGAGACGGTCACCTGCGGCGGGGCGATGTTGGGGTAGGACTCTACGCCGAGGTTGAGGATCGCGATCACGCCGCTGAGCGAGATCAGGATCGCCACCACCCAGGCGAAGACTGGATGTTCAATGAAAAATTTAGGCATGACGGAAGGTCCCGTTACTGCTTGTTCGATTCGGTGGCGGCCGGCTCGGCCTTGTCGGCCTTGTCGGCCTGGTCAGCCTTGGCCGGTGCCTTGGCGTCGGCCGGAGCCGCGGCAGCCGCGCCCGGAGCAGCAGCGCCGGCGGCGGGCTTGCCGTTGGCGTCCTGGCCCGGGGTCCACGGCTTTGCCGTGGCCGGCGTACCTTCCTTGACCTTCTGTACGCCGGCGACGACCACCTTGTCTCCGGCGGTCAGGCCTTCGCTGACCAGCCAGTTGCCGTTCTGCGCGCCGTCGGTCTTGACGTTCTTGCGGACGACCTTGCCGTCGGCGCCAACCACCATCACATAGCCGCCGGTGGTGTCACGCAGCAGCGCCTGCTGCGGCACCAGGTAAGCGTTGTTGCGCTCGCCCAGGTTGGCCTGGAAGCTGACGAAGGCGCCCGGCAGCAGGATCTTCTGCGGGTTCGGCAGCACCGCACGCAGCGACACCGCGCCGGTGGCCGGGTCGACCGTGGTCGAGGAGAAGTCCAGCGTGCCCGGCTCGCTGTAGGTGCTGCCGTCGGCCAGCTTGACGTTGACCGTGGCCTTGCCGTCGCCGGACAGGGCCAGCGTGCCCTTGGCCTGCTGTGCACGCAGCTGGGTCAGTTCATCCACGCTCAGCGAGAAGTTCACGTACAGCGGGTCGAGCTGGTCCACGGTGGTCAGCAGGGTCACATCGCCCTGGCCGACCAGCGCGCCTTCGGTGACCTGCTGCTTGTTGGTCACACCGCTGATGGGGGCGGTGACGTTGGTGTAGCCCAGGCTGATGCGGCTGCTGGTCACCGAGGCTTCGGCCTGCTTGACCGCGGCCAGCGCGGTGCGCTCGGCCGACTCGGCGTTGTCGAGGTCGGCCTTGGACACGAACTTCTGCGGTGCCAGCGAGCGGGCGCGGTCAGCGGCGACCTTGGCGTTGGCGTAGGTCGCGCGTGCCGAAGCCAGCTGGGCTTCGGAGGCGCTGAGCGAGGCGCGCAGCGGTGCCGGATCGATCAGGAACAAGGTCTGGCCCTGCTTGACCTCGCTGCCTTCCTGATAGACGCGCTTGAGCAGCACGCCGGGTACGCGGGCGCGCACATCGGCGCTGCGGAACGGCGACAGGCGACCGACCAGCTCGCGCTGCAGCGGCAGGGTCTGCGGCTTGGCGTCGATCACGCCCACCTCCGGCGGTGGGGGCGTCGGCTGTTCCGGCTTCTTGCAGGCAGCTACGGCGACAGCAACGGCGCACGTCAAGGCAAGGGTGCGGAGTGGGGCGGTCATCAGGAGGAACTCCGGGGTTGGTTTGAAGACGGGGCCGGCGAGGGCTGCGGCGCGAATGCGCGCAGGAAGCCATCGACGGAGAACTCTGCCCAGCGCCGACGCAACGCTGCGTCATCACGATGGGGGGTATGGAAGCGCTGTTTGTCGAAATCCTGACCGGCGATCATGCTCAACAGCAGTTCGGCCATGAAGTGCGGGTCGTCATGCCGCAGCAGACCGCGACTGCAAACGGTTTCAATCCATTCAGCAAGATGAAGTGTCAGCGCGCCGGCGCCATGCCGGTACAGCGTACGCGCCTCTTCGGGAAACTGTGCTGCATCGGCGGCGATCAGGCGGCAGGCCTGGCCGACGTGGGGCTGGTTGAAGTGCTCCAGGAAGTCGGTGGCGAACTGCAGCAGGCTGCCACGCAGGTCGTCACTGCGGAGTGCACGCAGCATGGCGCCGGTCGCGTGACCGACGTGGCGCTGCATCACCCGCCGCAGCAGGGCCTGCTTGTTGCCGTAGCGCGAGTACAGGGTCTGCTTCGAGCAGCCAGCATGCTGGGCCACCGCGTCCATGCTCATCTGCATGCCCTGTTGGGCAAGCAGTTCGCGCACGGCATCGAACACGCGCTCATCACGCGCGTCGAGGGCGACAGGAAGGTAGGCCGGATTCACGCGGTGGACTATACCGTCCAGTTCAGGATTGTGGAATCACGCCGATGTCGCCGCGTGTCTCTTCCGGTAACACGTTTTGCCGATCCTGTCGGCAACGCTGTTCGAGCACGATGCCCATACCGGTGCGAACTGAATAGGGCGTCTAAACCGCAGCAAACCCGAATCTGGTTATTCCGTCCTGCAGCAAGGCCTTTTCGTGCGGTAGGGCTACAATTTCATTTTCCCAACTGAGCAAGCGCGCCGCTCTGCCATGAAACCGCAAAAAACCGCAGCCAAGACCGTGAAAAACAAAAGCAAACCAGTTGAGTCGGAGGTCGCAGTGACCGCTGGTTTCTCCCTGGAGCCGGTGTACACGGCCTTGCGCAAGCGTTACCCCGCGGCCGCTCAGGCCGAGGCAGTGGCATTTGCCTCCAGCTTCTACAAGCGCATGGAGGCCGACGAGTTCCCCCATCACAGCGCTGAGGAATGGGCCGCGCTTGCCGCCGAAACGCTGGAATTCGCCCGCGCCCGCAAGTCCGGCAAGGCCAACGTCCGCGTCTTCAACCCGACGGTGAAGGCCAATGGTTGGGAATCGCCGCACACCGTGCTGCAGATCATCAACGATGACATGCCGTTCCTGGTCGACACCGTGACCATGTCGCTGGCCGAGCATGGCGTTGGCGTGCATGTGCTGGGCCACCCGGTGCTGCATTTCACCCGTGACAAGGCCGGCAAGCTGACCAAGGTCGGCGAGGGCCAGCTGGAATCGGTGATGCTGCTGGAGATCGACCGCCAGCCGGCCGAAGCCATGGCGGACATCGAGCAGGCCATCAACAAGGCGCTTGATGAAGTGCGCGCCATCGTGCGCGACTGGCAGCCGATGCAGGACAAGGCGCTGGCGCTGGCCGACGATCTTGGCAGCCGCCAGCTGCCGGTCGACGCTGCCTCGCGCAAGGAAGCACAGGAATTCCTGCGCTGGGCCGCCGACAACCACTTCACCTTCTTCGGCTACCGCGAATACCGCGTCGAGAAGCAGGGCAAGGAAGACGTGCTGGCGCCGTTGAACGACACCGGCCTGGGCCTGATGCGCGGCAAGGACAAGTCGGCCGCACGTCCGGTCAAGACCCTGGCCGCGCAGGGCCTGAACACCACGTCCGGGCTGAAGGACGCGCTGATCCTGACCAAGACCAATGCCCGTTCGCGCGTGCACCGCGCCGGCTACATGGACTACATCGGCGTGCTGGAATTCGACGCCAAGGGCAAGATCATCGGCGAACAGCGCTTCCTCGGCCTGTTCACCTCCAGCGCCTACAACCGCCGCCCGTGGGAAATCCCGCTGGTGCGTCAGCGCTACGAGCACGTGATGAAGCAGTCCGGCCTGGCCGGCTCCAGCCATAGCGGCAAGGCCCTGCGCCATATCCTGGAAACCCTGCCGCGCGAAGAACTGTTCCAGTCCAGCGAAGACGAACTGTTCCGCACCGCGATGGGCGTGCTGGGCCTGCAGGAGCGTGTGCGCAGCCGCCTGTTCCTGCGTCGCGACAAGTACAGCCGTTTCATTTCCGCGCTGGTCTATCTGCCGCGCGAGCGTTTCAACACCGACGTGCGCCTGCGCATCGAAGCGATGCTGAAGGAAGCGCTGCACGGCGAGTACGTGGACAGCTCGGTGGTGCTGGGTGAATCGCCGTTGGCCCAGGTGCATCTGATCGTGCGTCCGAAGCCGGGCGAAATGCTCGACGTCGATACCGCCGAACTGGAGCAGAAGTTGGCCCAGGTGCTGCGCAACTGGCAGGACGATCTGCGCGAAGCGCTGGTTACCCGCCACGGCGAAGCCGAAGGCCTGCGCATCGCTGCGCGTATCGGCAAGGCGCTGCCGGCCGGTTACATCGAAGACAACAGCACCGCCGTTGCCGCCAACGATGTCAGCCAGCTCGATGCGCTGACCGGCCCGGACGACCTGCGCCTGAGCCTGCAGGCCGTGCCACGCGAATCCGGCGACGGCCTGCGCCTGAAGCTGTATCGCCAGCTGGATGACATCCCGCTGTCGGACGCGCTGCCGATGATGGAAAACATGGGCCTGCGCGTGATCGCCGAGCGTCCGTACCGCCTGTCGGTGGACAACGCACCGGTGTACGTGCAGGACTTCGAGGTCGAATCGACCGCTGGTGCGATCGATGCGGCCAGTGTCGACGAAGCCTTCGGTGAGACCTTCGCCCGCGTGTGGCACGGCGATGCCGAGAACGATGCCTTCAACCGCCTGGTGCTGGCTGCCGGCCTGCACTGGCGCCAGGTCGCCATGCTGCGTGGCTACTGCAAGTACCTGCTGCAGACCGGCGTGCCGTTCTCGCAGGCCTACGTCGAAGGTACCTTCACCCGCTACCCGCTGCTGGCACGCCTGCTGGTCGAACTGTTCGAAGCCCGCTTCGATCCGGCCACCGGTCATGAAAGCAAGGAAGACATCGCCACCGGCCAGGCCCAGCTGAAGGCCCACCTCGATGTGCTGGCTGCCGGCGACGAGGCCACCCTGAAGGTGCTCAAGACCGTGGTCGACGCCCGCAAGGGTGACCGCGATGCGCAGATGCAGGCCGCGCGCGAAGCGCTGCTGAAGCTGATGGACCGCGTGTCGAGCCTGGACGAGGACCGCATCCTGCGTTCCTTCATGGGCGTAATCGATGCGACCCTGCGCACCAGCTACTACCAGACCGATGCCAACGGCCGGCACGGCCATGTCATCAGCTTCAAGTTCGATTCGGCCCTGGTGCCGGACCTGCCCAAGCCGCGTCCGTACCGCGAAATCTTCGTGTACGGCCCGCGCGTGGAAGGTACCCACCTGCGCTTCGGTGCCGTCGCCCGTGGCGGCCTGCGCTGGTCGGATCGTCGCGAAGACTTCCGTACCGAAGTGCTCGGCCTGGTCAAGGCGCAGATGGTCAAGAACACCGTCATCGTGCCGGTCGGCGCGAAGGGCGGCTTCTTCGCCAAGATGCCGCCGGTGAATGGCGATCGCGATGCGATCTTCGCCAACGGCGTGGCCTGCTACAAGCTGTTCATCCAGGGCCTGCTGGACATCACCGACAACATCGTCAACAACAAGATCGTGCCGCCGGTCGATGTCGTGCGCCATGACATGGACGATCCGTACCTGGTGGTGGCCGCCGACAAGGGCACCGCGACCTTCTCCGACATCGCCAACGGCCTGGCCATCGCGCACGGCTTCTGGATGGGCGATGCGTTCGCCTCCGGCGGTTCGGTCGGTTACGACCACAAGGGCATGGGCATCACCGCGCGCGGCGCGTGGGAGTCGGTCAAGCGCCACTTCCGTGCACTGGGCCGTGACAGCCAGACCCAGGACTTCACCGCGGTCGGCGTCGGCGACATGTCCGGCGACGTGTTCGGCAACGGCATGCTGCTGTCGCGCCACATCCGCCTGCTGGCGGCATTCGATCACCGCCACATCTTCCTGGACCCGAACCCGGATGCAGCGACCACGTTCGTTGAACGTGAGCGTCTGTTCACCGTGCCGCGTTCGAGCTGGGCGGACTACGACGCCAAGCTGATCAGCAAGGGCGGCGGCGTGTATCCGCGCAGCCTGAAGTCGATCGAGATCACCCCGCAGGTGCGTGAGGTGCTGGGCCTGGACGAGAGCGTCAAGGCGCTGTCGCCGAACGATCTGATGAGCGCGATCCTGAAGGCACCGGTCGACCTGCTGTGGAACGGCGGCATCGGTACCTACGTCAAGGCCGCCAGCGAGCAGCACAGCGATGTCGGCGACCGCGCCAACAACGCCCTGCGCGTGAACGGTGGCGAGCTGCGCTGCAAGGTGGTGGGCGAGGGCGGCAACCTGGGCATGACCCAGCTGGGCCGCATCGAAGCCGCCCAGGCGGGCGTGCTGCTCAACACCGACTTCATCGACAACTCGGCCGGTGTGGATACCTCCGACCATGAAGTCAACATCAAGATCCTGCTCAACGATGTGGTGCGGGCCAAGAAGCTGACCGTCGAGCAGCGCAACAAGCTGCTGGCGTCGATGACCGACGAAGTCGCCGCACTGGTGCTCAACGACAACTACCGCCAGAACCAGGCCCTGAGCCTGATGGAGCGGATGGCGGTCAAGCGCCTGGGTTCCAAGCAGCACTTCATCCGTACGCTGGAACAGCAGGGCCTGCTGGATCGCCAGATCGAGTTCCTGCCGTCCGATGCCGAGCTGTCCCAGCGCAAGGCGCGCGGCCAGGGCCTGACCCGTCCGGAACTGTCGGTGCTGCTGTCCTATTCCAAGCTGGTGGCGTTCGCCCAGCTGCTGGATTCGGACATCCCGGAAGATCCGTACCTGTCCAAGGAACTGCAGCGCTACTTCCCGACCCCGCTGCAGAAGAAGTACGCCGACGCGATGGAGCGTCACCGCCTGAAGCGCGAAATCATCGCCACGGCCGTGACCAACCAGACCATCAACCGCATGGGCGCCACCTTCCTGATGCGCATGCAGGAAGACACCGGCCGTTCCATTGCCGAGGTCGCCAAGGCCTACACCATCAGCCGCGAAACGTTGGATGCACGCGCGCTGTGGGCGCAGATCGACGCCCTCGACGGCACTCTGCCGGAGTCGGTGCAGATCGATGCGCTGGAAGTGATCTGGAAGCTGCAGCGTTCGTTCGTGCGCTGGCTGCTGTCGCGCCCGGGCCCGATGCCGGGCATCACCGAGGCGGTCAACCGCTACCAGGGTCCGTTCAACGACATCCGTGTTGCTTCGGGTGTGCTGCCGGATTCGCAGCGTCCGACCTACGAAGCCCTGGTGGCCGAGTGGAAGGAAAAGGGTCTGCCGTCGGCACTGGCACAGCAGCTGGCCGAACTGCACTTCCTGGAGCCAGCGTTCGACATCATCGAACTGGCCCGTACCCGCAAGCTGAAGCCGGTGGATGTCTCCAAGATCCACTTCCGCCTGGGCGACGCCCTGCAGCTGCCGTGGCTGTTCGAGCAGATCGACGCGCTGGAGGTCAACGGCCGCTGGCACGCGGTGGCACGTGGCGTGCTGCGCGACGAACTGGCGGCACACCACCGCAGCCTGGCTGGCCAGGTGCTGGCCACCAAGGGCAGCACCGCTGAAGCCAAGGTGGCTGCATGGATCGGTCGTGATGACAGCAGCCTGCGCTTCACCCTGGCGATGCTGGCTGAACTGGCCGAGCAGAAGACCCTGGACTACCCGACCGTTTCGGTCGCAGTCCAGCGTCTGGGTCAGCTCGCTGCCCACGGCGCGTAAGTGATGTAGTGCCAGGCCATGCCTGGCATGAGTAAAAAAACAACGGCCCCGCGAAAGCGGGGCCGTTTTTTGGTTTGGAGGGTAGCGCCGGCCGCTGACCGGCAACCTCATGGGCCTCTCCGCAGATAGGGGGTTGCCGGCCAGCGGCCGGCACTACCGGGTATGCTCTTGCTGGCACACCCACCCGGATCCATCGATGAGCGACACCCCCCGCATCGCTTTCCTGGCCAGTACCACTGAACCTGCGCAGATGGCCCGCGCAGCGATGGTCTCGCGCTATGGCGACCACGCGCCTGACCAGGCCGACGTGCTGTGTCCGCTCGGTGGCGATGGCTTCATGCTGCAGACCCTGCATCGTCACGGACACCTGGGCAAGCCGGTATTCGGCATGAAGCTGGGCACGGTGGGGTTCCTGATGAACCAGTACCGTGGCGACGACGACGTGCATGCGCGTATTGCCCGCGCCGAGCCGGCCCACCTGCGCCCGCTGGAAATGGTGGCGCTGACCGAATCGGGCACTACCACCGGATCGTTGGCCTACAACGATGTCTCGCTGCTGCGGCAGACCCGGCAGGCGGCGCATATCGGCATCGACCTCAATGGCCAGGAGCGGGTAGGCGAACTGATCGGTGATGGTGTGCTGGTGGCCACACCGGCAGGAAGCACCGCCTACAACTACTCGGCGCATGGACCGGTGCTGCCGCTGGGCTCGCACACCATCGCCCTGACGCCGCTGGCCCCGTATCGCCCGCGGCGCTGGCGCGGCGCCATCCTCAAGGCTGACACCGAAGTGCGCTTCCGCGTGCTCGATCCTTACAAGCGTCCGGTCAGCGTCACCGCCGATTCGCACGAGACCCGTGATGTGGTCGAAGTGACGATCCGTGAGTCGCGCGAGCACCGGGTGACCCTGCTGTTCGACCCGGAGCACAACCTGGAAGACCGGATCCTGAGCGAACAGTTCGTTTTTTGACGACAATAGGCGGCCGGCACTGCCGACCGCTTGAAGGACCCCACCGATGGGCGACAACTCCCCCCGTTTGCTGACCGTCGCGGTGACCTCGCGTGCGCTGTTCGACCTTGAAGAAAGCCATGCGCTGTTCGAGAGCGATGGCGTGGCCGCCTATGCCGAGTACCAGCGCCAGCACGAGGACGATATCCTCGGGCCGGGCGTGGCCTTCCCGGTGGTGCGCAAGCTGCTGGCGCTGAACCAGGGCGCCAGCCCCGAGAACCCGCGCGTGGAAGTGATCCTGCTGTCGCGCAACTCGGCCGACACCGGCCTGCGCATCTTCAATTCCATCCAGCACTATGGGCTGGGCATCATCCGCGCGACCTTCACCGCCGGTGAGCCGACCTGGCCGTACGTGAAGCCGTTCGGCACCGACCTGTTCCTGTCGGCCAACCCGGAATCGGTGCGCAGCGCGCTGCGCCATGGCATCGCCGCGGCGACCATCCTGCCCAAGCCGCCGGGCGAGACCGCTGCCGCTGCCGCCGACCAGATCGACATCACCCGCCCGGCCGGGCAGCTGCGCATCGCCTTCGATGGTGATGCGGTGATCTTCGGCGATGAGAGCGAGCGCATCTCGCGCGAGCAGGGTGTGGAAGCCTTCGGCCGGCACGAACGCGAGCGTGCACGCGAGCCACTCAGTGGCGGTCCGTTCCGCGGTTTCCTCTCTGCGCTGCACACGTTGCAGGAAGTATTCCCGGCCGGCGACAGCGCGCCCATCCGCACGGCGCTGGTCACCGCGCGTTCTGCACCGGCGCACGAGCGGGTGATCCGCACCCTGCGCGAATGGGGCGTGCGCCTGGACGAGGCACTGTTCCTCGGTGGGCGGCACAAGGGCCCGTTCCTGCAGGCGTTCGGTGCCGATATCTTCTTCGACGATTCGCAGCACAACATCGACAGTGCGCGTGAACACGTGGCGGCCGGCCATGTGCCGCATGGGGTCGCCAACGAGGGCTGAGACCATGGCCGGTGGGTGCCAACCGTTGGTTGGCACTGCCATGCATCGGCGCCCACCAAGGTGGGCATCTACCGATCAAGGCGTGGCTGACATCCCCAGCTGCAGATCCACCACCTTCCAGCGCAGGCCCTGCGGTTCCAGCACTACCTTCAACGGCGGCTGACCAGGGCCGCGATCGACATCGATCATGAAGCGGTCCAGCGCTTCGAAGTGGTGTTCGGCGTTTTTCAATGGTCGCGCCGGTTCGGTCGTGCCGAAGGCATCACCTCCCTGCAGTTCATTGCGGCCGCGCTTCCACAGCACGTGGCCCTGCAGCATCGCGCCGATGCCGGTGGGGGTGACCATGGTTTCCACTGCGGCGCCGCCCAGTTGGTCGCCCAACCCGTACAGCAGGGCGCCGAAGGGACTGGCAGCCACCTCGGGGCCGGCCTGGCGCACCAGGTAATCATTGAGCTGGGCGCGCAGGCTGGTGCGCACGCGTGGGAAATCCACGTAGCGTTCCAGACGCGCGGTGTCCCGCTGTTCGATGGCTTTGGACAGGCCATGCACGGTCAGGTAGGGGCCACCGAACCACCAGGCGGCCACCACGACGATCAGCAGAACAAGGATGCCAATGAGCTTCTTCATGCTGCACAGCCTGCCGCAAGTGGGGGTGCCGGTGGTGAACGATGGGTGATGCCGGTGATGGTCCCGGCGCCGGTCAGAACTCCAGATCCAGCGCAGCGCACAGGTAGTCGACGAACGGGCCCAGCGCCGCCAGGTCCTTGCCGAGCGTGGACAGCAGGCGCGGGCCGGTCATCGTGGCATCGTCCAGCGAACGCCACATCACCCAGTTGCGATGCTTGAGATCATCGATGAATTCGAAGTCGGCCGGGAAGCCACGCGGCGGGCGCACCAGCTTCTCGGTTTCCTCGAAGTCGAAACGCTTGCGCAGCGCCGGTGCATGCGCGGCTGCCTTCCAGCTGCCCGGGTTGTCGAGGATGAAGTGGCGGACGCGGCGCTGGGTTTCCGGCTCTGGATGCCACAGCCCCGCACCGACGAAGCTCTCGCCCGGCTGCAGGTGCACGTAGAACGAGGGCGCGGCCACTTCGCGGCGGCGCTCATGGAACAGGCGCGCACCCTGCCAGGTCTTGTACGGCGACTTGTCATGGGAGAAGCGTGCATCGCGGTGGATGCGGAACAACGAACCGCCCACGCCACGGGTGTCTGCACGGAAGTGGTCGCTTACCTCGGTCAGCGCCGGCTGCAGGTCGCCCAGCAGGCGCAGGAACGGCTGCCGCACGTGGTCTTCGTACTGCTGGCGATGGTCGTTGAACCAGGCCTTGTCGTTGTGCAGCGCCAGGCTGCGCAGGAACTTGAAACTGGCATCGGAGAAATAGGTGCTCACAGGTCCTCCTGCAGGTGCTGGCCCCAGTCACGCAGCGATTGCAGCAGCGCGGCGCGGCGAACGTCGTCGGGTGCTTCGGCCGCCAGCGCATCCAGCTGCTGCTGGTACTGGGCCAGGTTGAGTTCGCCCATGCCTTCCTCGCCGAACAGGCGCTGGCGGCGATAGGCATTCCAGCGCTCGCGTTCTTCCGGTGCGAGGCTGCCGGGATGATTGCGGGCGCGGTAGCGGAACAACAGCTCGGGCAAGCGCGGGTCGCGGAAGCGGCCTTCCAGTGCAGCCAACTGTTCCGGTGGCGTGGTCCGTGCCAGTGCCAGCAGCGGCTTGTCGCCGGCACCGAGGAAGCCGTCGTACAGCGAAGCGTCCACGTCGGAGACGCTCGCCGCGCGCGGCTGGTTGTAGACCTGGCGCGCCTTCTCGGCCAACTGTGGTGCGAACGCGCGCAGTCGTTCGGCCTTGGCTTCGATCGCTGCCACGTCCAGCCCGAGTCGTGCGTGGTCATCGGCGCGCAGGTGATTCCAGGCCACCAGCGCCGGCACCTTGTTCAGGTGCACTTCCTTCAACGGCACCCGGGCGACGCCTTCGGGCAGTTCGCTGGCGCGCAGGTACAGGCGCTGGGCAATCACCTCGGCGGGCAGCTCCAGCAGGTCATCGAGATCACCGTCGAGGTCGAACACGATCACCCGGTTGTTGATGGTCGGATGTACCGCCAGCGGCAACACCGGCGCCGCGCACAGGCGGCTGGCCGGGTAACGCATCGAGATATGCAGCACTGGCTTCAATGCGGTGATGTCGAGCAGGCTGCCGACGAAACGCTTGTCGCGCAGCTTCAACGCGTAGTCCCACAGGCGCGGCTGCGACTGCTTGAACAGGCGCGCCATGCCGATGGTCGCGCGCACGTCCGACAGTGCTTCGTGCGCATCGCCCTCGCGCACGCCGTTGGCCTCGGCCAGGTGTTCAAGCTTGAACGACGTGGCACCGTCCTCGCGCTTGGGCCAGTGGATGCCCTCCGGACGGATGGCATGCATCAGCCGCAGCATGTCCAGCAGGTCCCAGCGCGAATTGCCATTACGCCACTCGCGTTCGTATGGGTCGTGGAAGTTGCGGAACAGACCGTAGCGGATGAACTCGTCATCGAAGCGCAGGGTGTTGTAGCCCAGCGCGCAGGTGCCGGGACGCGACAGCTGCTCGTTGATGCGATCGAATGCTTCAGCTTCGCTGATACCTTCGGCCAGCGCCTGCTGCGGGGTGATGCCGGTGACCATCGTGGCCATCGGCGAGGGCAGCAGATCATCGGCCGGACGAACAAAGAAGCTGACCGGCGTGTCGATCTCGTTGAGATCGCTGTCGGTGCGGATCGCCGCGTACTGGGCGATGCGGGTGCGACGCGGATCCTGACCGAAGGTTTCCAGATCGTAGAACAGGAAGCTGTCGGCCATCAGTACGCGCCCTCCAGCACCGGCAGACGCGAATGGATCTGCGCCTCCAGTGCGTTCCAGTCGATGTTGTCCAGCGTGTCGTGGCCCGCGGTGGCGGTGATCAGCATCTCGCGCTGGATGTCGGTGCGGCGCAGTGCCTCGGCATAGGGCGTGTGCAGGAAGGTCACCATCGTGTAGTGCGGGACGAAACGCGTCGGCCAGCGCCGCTGCAGTTCCTGTTCCAGCTCGCGCTGCAGCAGGAAGGCCGGATCGGCCACCCGGTCGCGCATCTCCAGATAGTTCTCCAGCGCCATCTGCTGGATCGCACGCGCGTTCGGTTTGCGCTCGGCTTCGAACGCGGCGAAGGCGCTCTGCAGGTCGTCCGCCTCCATCAGGTGGCGGGCCAGTGCCACGCAGTCCTCGAACGCACAGTTCATGCCCTGGCCGTGGAACGGCACCATCGCGTGCGCGGCATCACCGATCAGCACGGCGCGGTCCTGCTGGTGCCAACGTTCCAGGGTGAGTGTGCCGAGCAGGCCCGGCGGATGCTGCTCCCAGTCCGCACGCAGGTTGGGAATCAACGGCAGGGTATCGGCGAACTCGCGCGCGAACAGTGCTTCAGCCTGGACGCCGGTGTTGACCGTAGCGAAACTCGGATCGCCCTGGTTGGGCAGGAACAGGGTCACCGTAAACGTGCCCTCGTGGTTGGGCAGGGCAATGCACATGTAGTGGCCGCGCGGCCAGATGTGCAGCGCATTGCGCTCGATGCGGAAGCCACCGTCGTCGGTGGGCGGGATCTCCAGTTCCTTGTAGGAATGGTCGAGGAAGGCAATGTCCTCGCCCAGCGGTTCGCGCCGGTTCATCGCCGCACGCAGCGCCGAGCCTGCGCCGTCGGCACCCACCAGCGTATCGAAGCGGATATCGTGCGGACTGTCGTCACGATCATCGATGAAGCGCGCGTAGCCGGCATCGAAATCGACCGTGTGCAGGCGGCGGTGGAAATGCACGGTGGCACCGGCCTGCTCGGCCAGTTCCAGCAGTGTGGTGTTGAGGTCGCTGCGATGGATCGACCAGATCACTTCGCTGTCGTCGCGACCGTAGCGCTGCAGCTGCGGCTCGCCTTCGCGCGGATGCACCATGCGCCCACGCATCATCACCGCGCGCGCCATCACTTCATCTTCCACGCCGGCCTGGCGCAACGCGTTGCGTCCGCGCTCGGCCAAGGCCAGGTTGATCGAGCGACCGCTTTCGTAATCGGCGATGCGTGGATCGCCACGGCGTTCGTACAGGGTGATGCGCCAGCCCTGCCGTGACAGCAGGATGGCCAGCAGGGATCCGGCCAAGCCGGCGCCGACAATGCTCAGCGAGCGGGATGCATGTGCGATCAACGAACTGTCCAGCAGTAGGGGGAGGGCGGCTTACAGGCCGGCCCAGGCTTCCACTTCCTCGACGAAGTGGTGCACGTCCAGGTAACGGTTGTAGAGCGGGGTGGGCGAGATGCGGATCACGTCCGGCTCGCGCCAGTCACCCAGCACGCCGATGGCGCGCAGATGTTCGAACAGGGCGCGTCCGCGCTCGCGGCCGCCGATCACCCGCAGTGACAGCTGGCAGCCGCGGCGCTCCGGCTCGGCCGGGGTGACGATCTCCAGTACCTGCGGCAGGCGCGCGCGTACCAGTGCGTCGAGCATGCCGGTCAGCGCCAGCGACTTGCTGCGCAGCGATTCCATGCCGGCACGTTCGAACAGGTCCAGCGACGCACGCAGCGGCGCCAGGCCGAGGATCGGCGGATTGCTCAGCTGCCAGCCCTCGGCCCCAACCGCGGGCTGGAACTGTGGTGCCATCTGGAAGCGGGTGGCTTCGTCATGGCCCCACCAGCCGGCAAAGCGTGGCAGCGTGGTGTCGCGATGATGGCGTTCGTGCACGAAGGCACCGGCCACGGCGCCAGGGCCGCTGTTGAGATATTTGTAATGGCACCACACGGCGAAGTCCGGGGCGACGTCATGCAGGTGCAGCGGCAGGTTGCCGACCGAGTGCGCCAGGTCGAAGCCGATGCGCGCGCCCTGCAGGCGTGCTGCGCGGGTGATCGCATCCAGGTCGAAGGCCTGGCCGCTGCGGTACTGCACGCCAGGCCACAGCACCAGCGCCAGGCGCGAACCATGCGTGGCGATTGCGCGTTCGATCGCGGCCATCGAGATCGTGCCGTTGGCTTCATCCGGCTGCACTTCCACCAGGCAGTCGGCCGGGTCGAAGCCATGGAAGCGGATCTGTGCTTCCACCGCATGACGGTCGGTGGGGAATGCGCCGGCTTCCATCAGGATCACCGGGCGTTCGGCCGTGGGCCGGTAGAAGCTGACCATCATCAGGTGCAGGTTCACGCTCAGCGTGTTCATCGCCACTACTTCGCTGGGCAGCGCACCGACCACGCGCGCCAGCTGTGCGCTGACCAGACGGTGGTACGACAGCCATTGGGTCGGTCCGGTGAAGTGGCCTTCCACCGCCAGTTCGCCCCACTGCTTCATCACTTCCTGCACCGCCGCCTGCGCGCCGCGCGGTTGCAGGCCCAGCGAGTTGCCGACGAAGTAGGTCTGCTCACCACCACCGTGGCGCGGAATCAGGAATTCCTGCCGCAGCGGCCGCAGCGGATCGGCGGCATCAAGGGCAATGGCGTGGGTGCGGCTGAGCAGGTCGGACATGGTCGGGCAACAGGCTGCAACGGGGCTGCCAGTGTAGCGCCTGGGGCCGGCGTGCCGCTCTTGCTGTAGAGCCGAGCCTACGCTCGGCTTCGCGGCCCGACAGCCGAGCATGGGCTCGGCTCTACAAGTGCGATGCCCGGTAGCGCCGGGCCACGCCCGGCGGCCGTTCAGTCCGCTGCAGGCACCGGCAACGGATCCACGTGGCCGCACTCACTGCAGGTGCGCAGTTCCAGGCTGGCCTGGTAGCGCGCGAACACCTTCGGCAGGTCGGTCTCGATGTTCTGCAGCGTGAAGTACTCTTCGTACAGCTTGTTGTTGCAGCGCTCGCAATGCCAGATCACGCCGTCGCGCTCATGCGGCAGGCGCTTGCGTTCCACCACCAGGCCGACGCCGCCGGGTGGGCGCCGCGGTGAGTGCGGCACCTTGCCCGGTAGCAGGAAGATTTCGCCAGCGCGGATCGGGATATCGCGCACCGCGCCATCCTCCTGCACCTTCAGCACCATTTCGCCTTCCAGCTGATAGAACCACTCCGGGCCTTCGTCGTAGTGGAAATCGGTGCGGCTGTTCGGCCCGCCGACCACCATCACGATGAAATCGCCGTTGTCGATCATCTTATTGCCGACCGGCGGCTTCAACAGATGCCGGTTTTCCTCGATCCAGCCCAGCAGGTTGATGGGGGAGGCAAGCATGTGGGTGTCCGTGGGAGGGAGGGTCAGTCGCGGCGGCCGCGGCGCGGAACGTAGGACAGGGCCTTCTCGTATGCAGGCTGCAGGTCTTCCGGTGCGCCCACGTCGATGCCCATTTCGCGCACGCGACCATCCTTCAGGCTGTACACCCAGCCGTGCACCATCAGCTTCTGGCCACGGGCCCAAGCATCCTGCACGATCGTCGAGCGGCAGGCATTGACTACCTGCTCGATCACGTTCAGTTCGCACAGGCGTGCATGCTTCAGCTCCGGCTCCTCGATCGCATCCATGATCGCCGCGTGCTTCTGTGCCACGTCACCGACATGGCGCAGCCAGTTGTCGGCCAGGCCCACCCGCGTGTTGTTCAAGCTGGCGTGCACACCGCCGCAGCCGTAGTGGCCGACGATCAGGATGTGCTTCACCTTCAGCTGGTCCACGGCGTACTGGATCACGCTGAGGCAGTTCAGGTCGGTGTGCACCACCACGTTGGCCACGTTGCGATGCACGAACACCTCACCCGGGGCCATGCCGATGATCTGGTTGGCCGGCACGCGCGAGTCGGAGCAGCCGATCCACAGGTATTCCGGATGCTGCTGCTTGGCCAGCTGATGGAAGAAGTCCGGATCTTCCTTTTCGATCCGGTCTGCCCATTCGCGGTTGTTCTGCAGCAGCTTGTGGATGTCTTTCATGTTCGGGGTCCCTGACGTCGGGTGGGGGCAAGGCGCGGCCGTTCTGGTCGCGTCGTCGCGGGAAACAGGGCGCTCAGCTGCCTGCGGCGGCTTCGTCGCGATACCGGCGCATCCACTGCGCCAGTTCGATGGAATGGGGATTGTGCAGGCGTTCCAGTTCGGCCATCACCGCCTGCTGGTTGGCCTCGGGGTGGTTCTGGCTCAGCTTCAACGTCAGCTGCACCTGTTCGACGGTGAAGCGGAAGCCGATGATGCCGCGCAGCTGGCGGCGGTGGTCGTCACGTTCGGGTTCGAACCGCCAGTCCTGACCGACGCTGGCTTCGAAGCGGTCGCCGGTATCGCTGACCAGCTGGGCCAGCGCATCGGTATCGTCGAACGTCTGCAGCTGGCCGCGCAGTTCGGCGGCGGCGTAGTTCCAAGTGGGCACCCGCGCGGCAGGCTCCTTGTCCGGGTACCAGCTGGCCGATATATAGCCATGTGGCCCGTCCACCAGCACCTTGGCCGCACCGTTGTGGCGTGCCTGCGGGTTGGCACGGGCCCAGTGGCCGCGCAGCTCGATGTGGTCGCCGTCGCGCTGGTACAGCACCGGCAACCGGGTCAGTTCCGGCAAGCCATCGCCACCGGCGGTGAGCACGGTGACGAATGGATCACGCGCCAGCAGGCGATCCAGCCACAGCAGGTCGGTCTGTGCGAAAGCGCGCGGGGTGAACATCGGATGGCCTCAGGCGCGACTGCCGAGTGACTGCACCATGCGCCCGCGCAGGCCTTCGTCGCTGCCCGCCTGCGGTGGCTGCACTTCATGCAGCGAGAATCCGCGCACCAGTGCATCTTCTTCGTCCAGGCCTTCGTACTCGACGAACTCGGCGTCGAACAGCTGCGAGCGGGCGGTGTCCTCGCTGTCGTAGCTCAGCGTATTGCCATCGCTGTCGAGCACTTCGGCGGTGCCGGCCTCGCGGATGCGCAGGCGTGCCCAGATCAGGGTGTTGCCGAGGCTGGCCAGCCACCAGCTGTCACGGACGTGGGAAAGGTCGTTCATGTGTCTATTACCAGAGCGAGGCCAGCCAGAGCAGGGCAGCCATGCCCAGTCCAGCCAGCAGGGTCAGCAGCGATACCCAGGCGGGTGTCGCCAGCCCGGACAGCGACCGGTCCGGCTGGCTGCGGTACTCGCGCCGCAGCAGCCAGCCCAGCGCATCGGGCTTGAGGAAGGCGCCACTGCCGAAGCGCTGCGCCAGCGCCGGATGGCGATCGCGCACATGCACCAGGGTCAGCGGCCAGAAAATCACGAAGGCACTGAACCCGGCCACTGCAACGCCGACGAAACACAGGGCGAAGAACAGGGTCATGGGGGCAGTACCTCCGTGGTCGTGCGTGTGGGCTTAGAAGTCCGCGCTGCCCGGGGCGCGCGGGTAGGGGATCGCATCGCGGATGTTGGACAGGCCGCAGACGTAGACCACCAGGCGCTCGAAGCCCAGGCCGAAGCCGGCGTGCGGTACCGAGCCGTAGCGGCGGAAATCGCGGTACCAGCTGTAGTGTTCGCGATCCAGGCCGAACTGCGCCATGCGTGCATCCAGCACATCCAAGCGCTCTTCGCGCTGGCTGCCACCAATGATCTCGCCGATGCCCGGGGCCAGCACGTCCATCGCGGCGACGGTCTTGCCGTCATCGTTCAGGCGCATGTAGAAGGCCTTGATGTGCTCGGGGTAGTTGGTCACCACCACCGGGCGGCCGACGTGTTCCTCGGTCAGCCAGCGCTCGTGCTCGGTCTGCAGGTCCAAGCCCCATTCGACCGGGAAGTCGAACTTCCGGCCCGACTTCTGCAGCAGGGCGACCGCATCGGTGTAGTCGATGCGCTCGAACGGCGCGTTGATGAAGTCTTCCAGCTTGGTGATCGCGTTCTTGTCCACGCGCTCGGCGATGAAGGCCAGGTCGTCGCCGCGCTCGTTGAGCACCGCGCGGAACAGGTACTTCAGGAATTCTTCGGCCAGGCGGGCGTCTTCGGCCAGGTCGGCGAAGGCGATTTCCGGCTCGATCATCCAGAACTCCGCCAGATGGCGGGTGGTGTGGCTGTTCTCGGCGCGGAAGGTCGGGCCGAAGGTGTACACCTTGCTCAGCGCCAAGCAGTAAGCCTCGACGTTCAGCTGGCCGGACACGGTCAGGAAGGTTTCCTTGCCGAAGAAGTCGCGGCTGAAGTCGATCCCGCCCTGGGCGTCACGCGGCAGGTTCACCATGTCCAGGGTGGACACGCGGAACATCTGGCCGGCGCCTTCGGCATCGGAGGTGGTGATGATCGGGGTGCTGATCCAGTTGAAGCCGTTCTCGTGGAAGAAGCGGTGCACGGCCTGGGCCAGGCAGTTGCGGATGCGGGTGACCGCGCCGAACAGGTTGGTGCGCGGGCGCAGGTGCGCCACTTCACGCAGGAACTCCGGCGTCATCGGCTTGGGCTGGATCGGGTAGGTGAGCGGGTCTTCGACCCAGCCGACCACCTCGACCGCGCTGGCCTGGATCTCAAACGACTGGCCCTTGCCCTGCGACTTCACCAGGGTGCCGGTGGCCACCAGCGAGCAGCCGGTGGTGAGGCGCTTGATCTCGTCGAAGTTGGCCAGCGCGTCGCCGGCCACGACCTGGATCGGGGCGAAGCAGGAGCCGTCGGTCACATTCACGAAAGCCAGATTTGCTGAACCGCGCACCGTGCGCACCCAACCGCGTACCGTGACTTCGCCACCTTCCGGGATCTTCCCGGCAAGCGCATGTTCAACGCTGACCACCGTCATGACTTGAATCCTCTGCTGATCGACTCGATCTCTGAACACGGGAGTTTACCGGTTGCAGCGTTCTGCTTGCGAGGCATTTCTGCGGTCATCGGCTCCCTATAATGTCCCGGTACCTCTGGAGTGATCCACCATGGCTGTCAGCCTGACCCCTATTGCCTTCGAGCGCGTGCAGCGCTTCGTCGCCCAGACCCCCGGCGCGCTGGGCCTGCGTTTTGGCGTGACCAAGACCGGCTGCTCGGGCTGGGGCCACATCACTGACCTGGCCCGCGACGAGCGCGCGGACGACACCGTGTTCGACCAGGACGGGGTGAAGATCTATGTCGACGCCAAGAGCCTGGCCCTGGTGGACGGCACCGTGATCGACTTCGGCAAGCATGGCCTGAGCGAGACCTTCACGTTCAGCAACCCGAATGCCACCGCCGAGTGCGGCTGCGGCGAGAGCTTCACCACCGACGCCGACAAGGCCTGAGCCCCGATTGGGTAGATGCCGACCTTGGTCGGCACGGGAGCAGGGCGCCCCGGTTCAGCTGGCCCGGTTACCCACCGGTTGCCCAGTCCCCCCTTCTGCGCCATAATGCGCGGCTTCCTGCCTCCCTGGCAGGATCCCTTGCCCCACCGCGGTATCAACGGCGGGGGGCTGTCCGGCCGCAAGGCCACATCCGAAAGGTAGAAAAAACATGAGTCGTCATTACGAAATCGTGTTCATGGTCCACCCGGACCAGAGCGAGCAGGTCCCGGCCATGATCGAGCGCTACAAGTCGCTGGTCGAGAACGGCAACGGCACCATCCATCGTCTGGAAGACTGGGGCCGCCGCCAGCTGGCGTACCCGATCCAGAACCTGGTGAAGGCGCACTACGTGCTGCTGAACATCGAAGTCGACCAGGCCGTTCTGACCGAACTGACCGAGAGCTTCCGCTTCAACGACGCCGTGCTGCGCAACCTGGTCATCAAGCGTGACGAGGCTGACACCGAGCAGTCGCTGATCATGAAGAGCAAGGACGAGAAGGGCGACAAGCCCGAGCGTGGTGAGCGTCGTCGTCGTGATGACGAAGAAGGCGAAACCACCCCCGCCGCTGACAACGATGCCGGCGACGACGCCGCTTCGGCCGCCTAAGGAGCACTGACATGTCCAAGTTCTTCCGTCGCCGCAAGTTCTGCAAGTTCACGGCCGAAGGTGTCAAGGAGATCGATTACAAGGATCTCAACACCCTGCGCCAGTACCTGACCGAGAACGGCAAGATCGTGCCGAGCCGCGTCACCGGTACCAAGTCGAAGTACCAGCGTCAGCTGGCGACCGCCGTCAAGCGCGCTCGCTTCCTGGCCCTGATTCCGTACACCGACAACCACGACGTCTGATGCCGGCGGGGCAGCTTCGCGCTGCCCCCGCTGTGCCAGCTATTCGGACAGCCTTTGTTGCGGGGCCCGCGCCTCGCTAACGAATAACTTATCTGGAGCAATACCATGCAGCTGATCCTCCTGCAGAAAGTCACCAACCTCGGCAACCTCGGCGACCTGGTCGACGTGAAGCCGGGCTACGGCCGTAACTTCCTCGTGCCGCAGGGCAAGGCCGTTCCGGCCACCGAGAGCAACAAGGCCGAGTTCGAAGCCAAGCGCGCTGATTACGAAGCCAAGGCCCAGTCCATCCACGCCGACGCTGAAGCCCGCAAGGCCAAGCTGGAAGGCGCGAGCGTGACCGTCGCCGCCAACGCTTCGACCGAAGGCAAGCTGTACGGCTCGGTCGGCGCGCGCGAAATCGCCGATGCCTTCACCGCTGCCGGCCTGCCGCTGAGCAAGAGCGAAGTCATCCTGGGCGAAGGCGCCTTCCGCAACATTGGCGAGTACGAAGTCCTGGTGCACCTGCACGCGGACGTCGAGACCACCGTCAAGGTCGTGGTTGAAGCCGAAAAGGCCTGATCCCACGCCGCAAGGCTTGGTATCACCAGAACGGGCGCCCGCAAGGGTGCCCGTTTTGTTTTGGGCGAGGGCGACCCGGCCGGGCCGGTGCTTGGCGGGTGACGCATGTGCCGGCGGATTCAGGATGAATCCATGAATATCAACACGTTGCTCTCATTTTCCGGACACGGGTCGGTGTCCCGGGCGGCCTGCGGCGACGCCGGAGAGCAGAAGCGGGCGTGAGCGCGGAGCTTCCTCCCCCGGTCATCCCGCCCGTGGAACATTCGCCCCGCTATACTCATTCCATTGCGTCACCCTTGGCCTTGTTGAATTCTTTTGAAATCAAGGGCTTGAGGTGCTGGCTGACCTGACATCCACTATGGTGGCGGCCGTAAGGCCCTTGCCCGGAACCCAATCACGCCATGCGTCTTTCCACGATCAAGCTGTCCGGCTTCAAGTCCTTCGTCGATCCGACCACGCTGCACCTGCCGACCAACATGACCGGCGTGGTGGGCCCCAATGGCTGCGGCAAGTCGAACATCATCGACGCCGTGCGCTGGGTCATGGGCGAAAGTTCGGCCAGCCGCCTGCGTGGTGACTCGCTCACCGACGTGATCTTCTCCGGTTCCAATGCCCGCAAGCCGGTTTCGCAGGCCACCGTCGAGCTGATCTTCGACAACTCGGATCACACGATTTCCGGCGAGTACGCCTCGTTCAACGAGATCTCGGTCAAGCGCACCGTCAGCCGTGACGGCAGCAGCAACTACTACCTCAACGGCACCAAGTGCCGCCGCCGCGACATCACCGACCTGTTCCTCGGTACCGGCCTGGGCCCGCGCAGCTACTCGATCATCGAGCAGGGCATGATCAGCCAGATCATCGAGGCGCGCCCGGAAGACCTGCGCGTGTACCTGGAAGAGGCTGCAGGCATCTCCAAGTACAAGGAGCGCCGCAAGGAAACCGAGACGCGCATCCGCCACACCCGCGAGAACCTGGACCGCCTTGGCGACCTGCGCGAGGAAATCACCAAGCAGCTCGAACACCTCAAGCGGCAGGCCAAACAGGCCGAGCAGTACCAGGCGCTGCAGGAAGAACGCCGGGTCAAGGATGCGGAGTGGAAGGCGTTGGAATACCGCGGACTGGACGGTCGCTTGTCCAAGCTGCGCGAAGGGTTGTCGCAGGAAGAAACCAAGCTGCAGCAGCTGATCGCCGACCAGCGTGACGCCGAGGCGCGGATCGAGACCTCGCGCGTGCGTCGCGAGGAGGCCGCCGATTCGCTCAACGCCGCGCAGGCCGAGGTCTACCAGGTGGGCAGCACGCTGGCCCGTCTCGAACAGCAGATCCAGCACCAGCGCGAACTGTCGCAGCGCCTGCACAAGGCGCGCGATGAAACCCGCCAGGCACTGGCCGAACTGGGCCAGCACATCAGTGGTGACGAAGCCAAGCTGATGGTGCTGCGCGAAGCGGTCGATGCGGCCACCCCGCAGCTGGAAGAGCTGCAGGAAGAGAACGAGATCAAGCAGGAAGGCCTGCGTGAGGCCGAAACGCGGCTGTCCGATTGGCAGCAACGTTGGGAGCAGCACACTTCGCAGAGTTCGGAAGCCTCGCGTGCGGGCGAGGTCGAGCGCACCCGCGTGGACTACCTTGACAAGCAGATCCTTGACGCCGACCGTCGCCGCGAAGCACTGGCGGCCGAGCGCGCAGGCCTGGACGTGGATGCGCTGGACGAGGTCTTCGAACAACTGCACCTGCAGCACGACACGCAGAAGACCGCGCTGGATGAGCTGACCGAACAGGTCGAGGAGCGCAAGCACGGTGTCGCCGCCGTGCAGGAGCAACAGCGCAGCGGCCAGAACGAACTGGCCGAACTGCGCAAGCAGGTCAATGGCCTGCGCGGGCGCCTGTCCTCGCTGGAAACCCTGCAGCAGGCCGCGCTTGGCCAGGAGCAGGGCGCGGCAGTGGCATGGCTGAAGTCGCGTGGCCTGGATTCGGCCGCACGCGTGGGCGAGCGCCTGGATGTCGATGCCGGCTGGGAAAACGCAGTGGAAAGCGCCCTCGGCCAGTTGATCGAGGGTGTGCTGGTCGATGACCCGGCCAGCCTGGTCGATGCGTTAGGCGAGCTGGGCGAAGGCCGCATTGCGCTGGTCGCCAATGACGGCGCGGACCTGAAGGTTGCACCGACGTCGCTGGCTGCACGCGTGCGTGGGCCGGCGCCGATCCGTCGCCTGCTTGCGCGCCTGCACGGCGCGCGCGACCTGGCCGAAGCCAATGCGCTGCAGGCCAGCCTGCCTGAGGGCGATTCCATCATCACCCAGGGCGGCGAACGTCTGGGCGAGGGCTGGGTGCGCGTATCGCGCTCCGGCGCCGCCAAGCAGGGCGCCCTGCTGCGCGAACGCGAAATCAATGAACTGCGCGAGCAGATCGAGCAGCTGCAGTCGCGCGAAGCCGAACTGGAAGAACAGCTGGCCGGTTTCCGTGAGCATCTGTTGGCCGCCGAACAGCAGCGCGAGGATGCGCAGCGGGCGCTGTACCTGGCGCACCGCGCGGTGTCCGAACTGGCCGGCCAGCTGCAGGGCCAGCAGGGCAAGGTCGAGGCGGCACGCACACGCATCGACCGCATTGAAGGCGAGCTCAGCCAGTTGCTGGAGACCCTGGACATCAATCGCGAGCAGGCGCGGGAAGCGCGTTCGCGGCTGGAGAATGCGGTCAACAGCATGGGCGACCTGGAGTCGAACCGGCATGGCCTGGAGGGCGAACGTCGTCAGTTGACCGAGGCGCGTGATCTGGCCCGCGACGCCGCCCGCGCGGTACGCGAGCGTTCGCACGCGCTGGCGCTGACCCTGGAATCGCAGCGGGCCCAGGTGGCATCGTTGAGTCAGGCGCTGGAACGCATGAGTACCCAGCGTGGCCAGCTTGATTCGCGCCTGGGCGAACTGCATTCGCAGCTGGACGAAGGCGATACACCGGTCGAGTCGCTGCAGGCAGAGCACCAGAACGCGTTGGAAGAGCGTGTGCGTGCCGATCGCGTGCTGACCGAGGCGCGCACGCTGCTGGATGGCATCGACGCCGAGCTGCGCAATTACGAGCAGACCCGCCACCAGCGCGACGAGCAGGCGTTGTCCCAGCGCGAGCGTATTTCGCAGCGCAAGCTGGACCAGCAGGCATTGGTGCTCAGTGCCGAAACCCTGCAGGGCGCAGTGGAGAAGGCCGGTTTCGTGCTGCAGGATGTGATCAACACGCTGCCCGCAGAGGCGCGCCTGGGCGACTGGGAGCAGGCCGTGCACCAGATCGATGGCCGCATGCGCCGGCTGGAGCCGGTCAACCTCGCCGCGATCCACGAATATGGCGAAGCATCGCAGCGCTCGGAATATTTGGATGCCCAGCACATGGATCTGACCACCGCGCTGGAGACTCTGGAAGATGCGATCCGCAAGATCGACCGCGAGACCCGTGGCCGTTTCAAGGACACCTTCGATCGGGTCAACGCCGGTGTGCAGGCGCTGTATCCGCGCCTGTTCGGCGGCGGCCACGCCTACCTGGAACTGACCGGTGAAGACCTTCTCGACACCGGTGTGACCATCATGGCGCGCCCCCCGGGCAAGCGGGTGTCGAGCATCTCGCTGCTGTCCGGTGGCGAAAAGGCGATGACCGCCGTGGCACTGGTGTTTGCGATCTTCCAGCTCAACCCGGCGCCGTTCTGCCTGCTGGACGAGGTGGACGCGCCGCTGGATGAAGCCAACGTCGGCCGCCTGGCCAGCATGGTCAAGGAAATGAGCGAGAAAGTGCAGTTCCTGTTCGTCAGCCACAACAAGGCCACGATGGAAGCGGCGCACCAGTTGTCGGGCGTGACGATGCGCGAACCGGGCGTCAGCCGCCTGGTCAGCGTGGACCTGGAAGAAGCCGCGCGATTGGCGGGCGCGGCCTGACGTGCCATCCTAGTTACCTGAATGAACTAGCCGGAGAACCTAACGAATGTCCGACACGGCACTGTTGCGCATCGGCATCCTGGCCGCCGGCCTGCTGTTGGTCGCTGCGATCTTCCTGTTTGGCCGTCCCAAGAAGAAGCCCCAGGGCCGACGTCTGGACAGCGCCGAGCCGGCAAGCGGCGAGCGCCGTGAGCCGGTGCTGGGCGAGGATGGCGTGCCTGTGGCCGATGGCCGCGTCGAGCCTGGCATGGGCGATGCGGTCGAGCAGGCCGAACTGGGACTGCCCGACGTCGATGGCGCGGCCAGCGACCTGGGCAAGCGCGCGACCCAGGATTTCGACAAGATCGTTTCATTGTTCGTGGCCGCCCGCGCCGGCGAACAACTGCGTGGCGAAGACATCGTCGTGGCAGCGGAAAAGACCGGTCTGGTGTTTGGCCATATGAATGTCTTCCACCGACTGGTCGAGGGTCATCCCGAGCGCGGCCCGATCTTCTCGATGGCTAGCATCATGAAGCCGGGCAGCTTCGACATGGGCAACATCCGCGCCATGGAAACCCCGGCCATCGCCTTCTTCCTGACCCTGCCGGCGCCGCTGACCGCGCTGGATGCCTGGGAGAAGATGCTGCCGACCGTGCAGCGCATGGCCGAGCTGCTGGATGGCGTGGTGCTGGATGACGGCCGCAACGCACTCGGTCGCCAGCGCATCGCCCATATCCGTGATGAGCTGCGCGCCTATGACCGCCAGCACCAGGCCCCGCCGCTGACCAAGACCCCACGCTGGTAAGCGCAGCAGATCCGGGCGTGCCGACCAACGGTCGGCACTCACCAGACCAGTAGATCCACGCCATGCGTGGATGGGGCGTACCAACTTCTGCCAGTAGTAGATCCACGCCATGCGTGGATAGGGCGAACCAAGGTTCGCCCCCACCAACAGGATCAGGCCGGTACGCCAGCCACCTTCGCGAACGCGCTGCGGAAGCGCGCCATCTCTTCCTCGGTGCCCACGGTCACGCGCACGCGCTGCGGCCAGATCGGCCAGCTGCGGCCGATCACCACGCCGTTGTCCGCCATGGCCTTGGCGAAGGCAGCGCCGTCACGTTGCACATCCACCACGAAGCAGTTCGCTTCCGTTGGCAGGCAGTCGAAGCCACGCTTGCCCAGCCAGGCGATGGTGCTCTGCCGGACCTTGGCATTCTGCAGGCGTCGCTGAGGGATCAGTTGCGGGTCACGCAGGCTGGTCAGTGCCGCTGCAAGTGCGGGCACGGGCAGCGGGTTCTCGCCCAGGCTGGCCAGCTCGCGCAGGCGCTCGGGACGTGCCGCCGCCACGCCAAGACGCAGGCCGGCCATGCCGTACAGCTTGGAGAAGGTACGCAGCACGATCAGGTCATCGCGTTGGGCTACCTGTGCAATCAGGCTGGGCTGTTCGCTGTATTGCAGATAGGCCTCGTCCAGCAGCACGCGGGTGCCTGCCGGCTTGTTGGCCAGCAGCCAGGCCAGTTCGTCGGCGGGACTGATCGAGCCGGTGGGATTGTTGGGATTGCACACGTACAGCAGACCGGTTGGTCGCGCGCGCGCGGCGGCCACCATCGCGCGCAGGTCGTGCGCGCCGTCTTTGCGCAGTGGCACCTTCTGCACGTGGGCGCCGCGCGCGGCTGCCATCTCACCCAATGTCTCGAAGGTCGGGTCGGCCACCACCAGGCCCGCCTGCGGGCCGGTCCACAGCGTCGCCGCACGGTTCAGCGGTTCGCTGGATCCCGGATACAGGCGCACGTGGTCGGCGGGAATTCCGGCCTGGGCGATGAAGGCATCGCGCACCTCTCCGGCCAGGGCGAAACGGTAACGGCCGCAGCTGGCGATGCTGTCGCGCGCCGCCTGCTGGGCGGCGGGCGAGGGGCCATACGGGCATTCGTTGAAGTTCAGCAGCACCGCGCCTGCATCGGCGTTTGGCGCGGCAACGGTCGCTGGCTGTGCCTGGGCCGACCGGGGCAGGCCGCTGCCGGCAAGGGCGAGGCCGGCGCCGGCCAGTTGCAGGAAGTGGCGACGGGAGGCGGGCAGGGTCACAGAGGCGGTTCCGGAAGGGCGACCGACGCACGCTAGCGCTGGCAGCGAGTGCCGGCAAGCGGTTGTGTAGAGCCGGTGCCACGCTCGACTGCTGTTCGCCGCCCGTTGAGCCTTGCTCGACGCTACAGACAGGGCCTGACGCGCAGGCGCGGTAGAATTCACGGCCATCCCAGAACCCGCGGATTCCGATGAGCCCCAGCCCCGCCGAACGTGCCGAAGACCTGCGCCGGCAGATCGCCCAGGCCAATCGTGCCTATCACGAGCTGGATGCGCCGGAGATCCCCGACGTCGACTACGACCGTCTGGTGCGTGAGCTGGAGGCGCTGGAGCGCGAGCATCCTGATCTTGCCCGTGCCGACAGCCCGACCCAGCAGGTGGGCGCCCGCCCGTCGGGACGCTTCCCCGAAGTCACCCATGCCGTGCCGATGCTGTCGCTGTCCAATGCCTTCAGCGATGAGGAAGTGGCCGACTTCGTGCGCCGCATCGATGAGCGTCTGCGCCGCGGCACCCTGCGTTTTTCCGCCGAACCGAAGATGGACGGCCTGGCGATCAGCCTGCGCTACGAGGACGGTCATTTCGTGCTGGGCGCCACCCGTGGCGATGGCAGCACCGGCGAGGACGTGACCGCCAACCTGCGCGAGATCGGCGATATTCCCAAACGTCTGAAGGGCAAAGACTGGCCGGATGTGCTGGAAGTGCGTGGCGAGGTCTACATGGCCCGCGCCGACTTCGAGGCCTACAACGAGCGCGCGCGCCTGCACGGTGGCAAGGTGCTGGCCAATCCGCGCAACGCCGCCGCCGGTTCGCTGCGCCAGCTCGACCCGAAGATCAGCGCGCAGCGCAGGCTCAGTTTCTTCACCTACGGTACCGGTGACGTGCAGGGCGGTGAGTTGCCCGATACGCATTCGGGCACGCTGGCACAGCTGCGCGAATGGGGCTTCCCGGTCAGCGACCTGTGCAAGGTGGTGGAGGGCAGCGACGGCCTGCTGGCCTATTACCGGGACATCGGCGAGCGTCGCGACAGCCTGGCATTCGATATCGATGGCGTGGTCTACAAGCTCGATGACCGCGCCGGTCAGCAGACCATGGGCTTCGTTTCGCGCGCACCGCGCTGGGCCATTGCGCACAAGTTCCCGGCGCAGGAACAGAGCACCACGCTGGAAGCCATCGAAATCCAGATCGGCCGCACCGGTGCTGCCACCCCGGTGGCACGTCTTGCGCCGGTCGCAGTGGCTGGGGTGATCGTCTCCAACGCCACCCTGCACAACGCTGACCAGATCGCGCGCTTGGACGTGCGCGTGGGCGATAGCGTGATCGTGCGCCGTGCCGGCGATGTGATCCCGGAAGTGGTCAGCGTCATCCTCGACCGCCGCCCTGCGGGTACCACGCCCTGGCAGATGCCGACCAGCTGCCCGGTGTGCGGTTCGGAGATCGTGCGCGAGGAAGGTGCCGCCGCATGGCGCTGCTCGGGCGAGCTGTCCTGCCCGGCGCAGCGCAAGGAAGCCATCGCCCACTTCGCCTCGCGACGGGCGATGGATATCGACGGTCTCGGCGACAAGTACATCGAAACCCTGGTGGACGCCGGCATCGTCAAAAGCGTGGCCGATCTGTACCGCCTTACCCGCGACCAGCTGCTGCACCTGAAGCTGGTGCTGGATGCTGAAGATCCTTCCACCCTCGCAGCCAGCCTGAAACTGCACCTGCCGGCCGAAGGCAGCGGCGCGGTGCTCAACGCTGTGTTGAAGCTGGATGGCAACGATGCGGGATGGCGCGCACAGGCGTTTGCGCAGCCGGCAGCCTTCGAATGGAACACGAAGAAGATCGCCACCAAGTGGGCCGACAACCTGATTGCTGCGATCGACGCCAGCCGTGACACGACGCTGGAGCGGCTGCTGTTCGCGCTGGGCATCGAGCACGTCGGCGAGAGCACCGCCAAGGCATTGGCACAGTGGTTTGGTGATCTGGCGTTGATCCGCCGTCTGCCGTGGCCACTGTTCAAGCGCGTGCCGGATATCGGTGGCGAGGTGGCGCGCTCGCTGGGTCACTTCTTCGAACAGGAGGGCAACCAGCAGGCCATCGATGCGCTGCTGCAGGTGGGGCAGGTGCGCATCAGCGACGTGCACCCGCCGAGCGCAAAGCTGCGCGAGGGCCTTGACCTGGCGCAACTGCTGGTTGAAGCGGAGATTCCCGGCATCACCCGCCTGCGTGCCGAGAAACTGGTCGCCGCACTACCCAGTGCGCAGTCGGTGCTGGACGCCGAACACGGCCAGTTCGTCAACGCCGGTCTGCCCGATGACACCGCGCGAGGCGTCGCTGACTGGCTGGACAGCGAGGGCCATGGCGCGATGCTGCTGGCGGCCGAAGTGGAGATGAAGCACATCCTGGCCAGCGCACCGGCCTTGGCCGAAGTGGTGGCCGGGCCGCTGGACGGGCAGACGGTGGTTCTGACCGGCACGCTGGCCCAGCTCAATCGCGATACCGCCAAGGAGCGCCTGGAGGCGCTGGGTGCCAAGGTATCCGGCAGCGTGTCGAAGAAGACCAGTTTCGTGGTGGCCGGCACCGAGGCCGGTTCGAAACTGGACAAGGCGCAATCGCTGGGTGTTCCGGTGTGGGATGAAGAGCGCCTGCTGGCCTACCTCGCCGAACACGAATGATTAACCGGCCGGGCGCGCAGTCGCCCGGCACGCAACCGCAAAGGAATACTGATGCAGACCGCTCCGCTGGATTTCCGCTTGGCCACCCGTGCCGACGAGGAACTGCTGATCGCGCTGATGCGCGATTTCTACGCCGAAGACAAGATCGAATTCGACGATGCGCGAGTGCGCCGTGGTGTCGATGCGCTGCTGGCCGATCCGCGCAACGGCGAAGTGCTGCTGTGGCTGGACGAGGCCGCAGCCGTCGTCGGTTATGCGGTGATCGCGATGGGCTTCAGTCTGGAGCAGGGCGGTCATTTCATGCTGCTGGACGAGCTCTATCTCAGCCATCGCGCGCGCGGCCGTGGCCGCGGCAAGCGCGCGCTTGCCATCTGCGAACAGCGCGCACGTGGGCGCGGGGTCAGCCGGCTGCGGTTGGAGGTCAACCATCACAACGAACTGGCGCGTCGCCTGTACCTGGCGAGTGGCTACATCGATGACACCCGCGACCTGCTGACCCTGCCGCTGGACCATCCGCGCCCGGAGGGCATCCTGTGAGCGAAGCACTGCTGCGCAGCCTGCAACAGCGTGCCACCCTCAATGCGCTGGTGCGGCGCTTCTTCGCCGAGCGCGGCGTGCTGGAGGTGGAAACGCCGATTCTGTCGGTGGCGGGCAATACCGAGCCGAACATCGACAGCTTCCACACCGATTTCAGTGGCCACGTCGATGCGGGTGGTCGCCGCCGCTGGCTGCGCACCTCGCCGGAGTTCCCGCTCAAGCGACTGCTCGCTGCCGGCGTGGGCGATTGCTATGAGCTGGGCCGGGTGTTCCGCAATGGCGAAGCGGGTGGCCGCCACAACCCCGAGTTCACCATGCTGGAGTGGTATCGGGTTGGCTGGGACCACCATCGGTTGCTGCAGGAAACAGCGGAACTGGTGGCACAGGCACTGGCGCTGGTGGGCCGCAGCGCGACGTTGCGTGTGCTGAGCTATCGCGAACTGTTCCAGCAACAGGCAGGCGTGGATCCGTTCGATGCCGACGAGGCAGAACTGCGCGCGGCACTGGGCGAGGTGCACATCGATCCGGTGGGCCTGACCCGCGATGACTGGCTGGATCTGTTGATGACCCACCGTATCCAACCGCATTTCGATGACGCGGTCATGACCGTCGTCCACGACTGGCCCGCCAGCCAGGCGGCACTGGCGCGCATCCGCGCCGGCACACCGCCGTTGGCCGAGCGTTTTGAGCTGTACCTGGGCGCGGTGGAACTGGCCAACGGTTATTACGAACTGAACGATGCGGCTGAACAACGCGCGCGTTTCCAGCATGACCTGCAGCGCCGCCACGCCCGCGGACAGGTGCAGCCCGCATTGGATGAAGCGTTGCTGCAGGCACTGCCGTCGATGCCCGACTGTGCCGGCGTTGCCGTTGGCATCGATCGCCTGCTGATGGCGATGCACCGTACGCCGCGCATTGCAGATGTACTTGCATTCGATTTCGCCCACGCATGACCCGACGATTTCCCATGGACCTGGCAGGCTGAACGAAAACGCGCTTTTCCGCGCTTGATTCAGCAAGCACGATGATGCTCTTATCACAGTCGATACCGCACACTTGCGTCGTGGTTCATCCATTCATGGGGAAGGCTTTGGTCAAGTGGTTTGCGGTCGTAGCGGCACCGATGTACTCCGTGGCGATATGGGGTGGCCTGCTTCCGTCGACCGCATCGGCGCAGTCGATTGGCTATGACAGCGAAGTGGTGACCTGCGAATCCCGCGACATGGGCTGGGTGCACTGTGATATCGACGTCAGCAACGGTGTCGACCTGATCCGCCAGTTGTCCAGCAACAGCTGCATCCGTGGCAGCGAATGGGGTACTGATCGCAGTGGCGTGTGGGTGACCCTGGGCTGCCGCGCCGAGTTCCGCGCGCGCCGTGCAGAGAGTGATGCTGCGCCCTCGGCCGAGGGCCGCAAGCGCCTGGTGCGACGGGTGGTGCGCTGTGAGTCCAATGGGCGACCGCAGAGTTGCCCGGTGCGCCTGGATGGTGCGCCGGTGCGGCTGCTGCGGCAGCTGTCGGTGCTGCCGTGCCGGGAAGGGCAGGGCTGGGGCTACAAGCGCAATGAGGTATGGACTACCCGGGGTTGCCAGGGTGACTTCGAGGTGGCCGACGAGCAGGGCCGTTTCGTCGACATGCCGCGCCGGCTGACCTGCGAATCCAAGTCAAAGAAGCGCCGCTTCTGTGGCGCCAGCATCTCCACCAGCGCCACCATCTCCAACCAGCTTTCCAGCACCCCGTGCGAGGAAGGCATTACCTGGGGCTGGAACCGCAATGGCATCTGGGTCGACGGCGGCTGCCGCGCCGAATTCTCGGTGAACTGAGTTCCGACGGGTCCATCCGCGCGTGGCGTGGCCCTACAATGGGCCCATGAACACTGCCACCGACCTCGACTACGCCCGCTACGACCACATCCGTCCGATCCTGTGGACCGGCGATACCCTGCAACTGCTTGACCAGCGCAAGCTGCCGTTCGTGGTCGAGCATGTGGCCTGCCACGACAGCGATGAGGTGGCCGCCGCCATCCACGCCCTGACCGTGCGCGGTGCGCCGGCCATCGGCATCGCTGCCGCCTGGGGTGTGGTGCTGGCCGCACGTGATGTGCAGGCGACCGACGGCGCGCATGCCCTGCAGCAGCTGGAACCGGCACTGCAGCGGCTGAACGCCTCGCGCCCGACCGCGGTGAACCTGGCCTGGGCGCTGGCACGCATGCGACGTTGCCTGGGTGCTGCCGGTGGCGACTGGAAGGCGCTGCTGGAGGCCGAGGCACAGGCCATCGCTGAAGAAGACCTGGCCGCCAACCGCCACATGGGCGCGCTCGGTGCCGGCCTGATCGAGGCCGGCAGCGGCGTGCTGACCCATTGCAATACCGGTTCGCTGGCCACTGCCGGCTTCGGTACGGCGTTGGGTGTTATCCGCGCCGGCATGGCCCAGGACCGCATCGCCCGTGTGTTCGCCGGCGAGACCCGGCCGTGGTTGCAGGGCGCGCGCCTGACCGTGTGGGAGCTGCAGCAGGACGGCATCGACGCGACGCTGATCGCCGACTCGGCCGCTTCACACCTGATGAAGACCGGTGCCGTGCAGTGGGTGATCGTGGGCGCCGACCGGATCTGCGCCAACGGCGATACCGCCAACAAGATCGGCACCTACCAGCTGGCCATCGCGGCCCGCCACCACGGGGTGAAGTTCATGGTCGTGGCGCCGTCCTCGACGGTGGACATGGATACCGTGGACGGCAGCCAGATCGAGATCGAGCAGCGCGACCCGGGCGAACTGTACGGCGTGGGCGGCACCCGCACCGTGGCCGAGGGAATCGCTGCCTGGAACCCGGTGTTCGATGTCACCCCGGGCGAGCTGATCGATGCCATCGTGACCGAGCGGGGGGTGATCCTGAACCCGACCGCGGAGAACATGCGCGCCGCCTTCGGCGGCTGATGCGGCACGGGGTCGGATCCCTTTCAGCAGGAAAGGGCTCCGACCCCAGCCCCGGTAGCGCCGGTCGCTGGCCGGCAAACCCCTAAGTTCCTGATTTGTGCCGGTAAAATCACCGTAAAAGCAGGCGGAAAACGGCCCCGTGTGGTAGAATCCAGCGGTTGAATCGAGGTTCCGGCACGACCGCCCCCGGGTGGATGCGCCGGACTGGACCGCTACCAGACAACGGAACCCGAATGGCAGAAACCGCCAAGGAAATCATCCAGGTCAACCTGGAAGACGAGATGCGCAAGAGCTACCTCGATTACGCCATGAGCGTGATCGTGGGGCGCGCGCTGCCAGATGCGCGCGATGGCCTCAAGCCGGTGCATCGTCGTGTGCTGTTTGCGATGAATGAACTCAACGCGCACAGCAACAAGCCCTACTTCAAGTCGGCACGTATCGTCGGTGACGTCATCGGTAAGTACCACCCGCATGGCGATCAGTCGGTGTACGACACGCTGGTGCGATTGGCACAGCCGTTCTCGCTGCGTTACATGCTGGTCGATGGCCAGGGTAACTTCGGTTCGGTCGACGGCGACTCCGCCGCGGCGATGCGATACACCGAGGCGCGCATGTCGCGGCTCGCGCATGAGCTGATGGCGGACATCGACAAGGAAACCGTCGATTTCCAGCCCAACTACGACGAAAAGGAACTGGAGCCGACGGTCATGCCGACCCGGTTCCCGAACCTGCTGGTCAATGGTTCGGCCGGTATCGCGGTGGGCATGGCGACCAACATTCCGCCGCACAACCTCACCGAATCGATCAATGCCTGCATCGCGCTGATCGACAATCCGGAAATCGATATCGACGGCCTGATGGAGTTCATCCCGGGCCCGGATTTCCCGACCGCAGGCATTATCAACGGCACCGCCGGCATCATCGCCGGCTACCGCACCGGCCGTGGCCGCGTGCGCATCCGTGCCAAGGCCGATGTCGAAGTGGCCGACAACGGCCGCGAATCGATCATCGTCACTGAAATTCCTTACCAGGTGAACAAGGCGCGTCTGATCGAGAAGATCGCCGAGCTGGTCAAGGAAAAGAAGATCGAAGGCATCAGCGAGCTGCGCGATGAGTCCGACAAGGACGGCATGCGCATCTACATCGAAATCAAGCGCGGCGAGTCGGCCGAGGTTGTGCTCAACAACCTCTACCAGCAGACCCAGATGGAGTCGGTGTTCGGCATCAACATGGTGGCGCTGGTCGACGGCCGCCCCCAGTTGATGAACCTCAAGCAGATGCTGGAGGCCTTCGTCCGCCACCGTCGCGAAGTGGTCACCCGCCGCACCGTGTTCGAGCTGCGCAAGGCGCGCGCCCGTGCCCACGTGCTGGAAGGCCTGACCGTTGCGCTGGCCAACATCGACGAGATGATCGAACTGATCAAGACCTCGCCGAACCCGGGTGAAGCTCGCGAACGCATGCTTGCGCGCCTGTGGGAGCCGGGCCTGGTCGGTTCGATGCTCGGCGCCGCCGGTGCCGAAGCCTCACGTCCCGATGACCTGCCCAAGGGTGTGGGCCTGATCGAAGGCGGCTACCAGCTGACCGAGATCCAGGCGACCCAGATCCTGGAAATGCGCCTGCACCGCCTGACCGGGCTGGAGCAGGACCGCCTGACCGAGGAATACAAGCAGCTGCTGGAAGTGATCGCCGGGCTGATCCATATCCTGGAAGATCCCGACCGCCTGCTGCAGGTGATCCGCGAAGAGCTGATCAACGTGCGTGCCGAGTTCGGTGACGAGCGCCGTACCGAGATCCGCCACAGCGAAGAAGATCTGGACATCCTCGACCTGATCGCCCCGGAAGACGTGGTGGTCACCGTCTCCCACGCCGGCTACGTGAAGCGCCAACCGGTGAGCGTGTACCGCGCGCAGCGCCGTGGCGGACGTGGCCGCAGCGCGGCGTCGACCAAGGAAGAGGATTTCATCGAACAGCTGTGGCTGGTCAACACGCACGACACGCTGTTGACCTTCACCAGTTCGGGCAAGGTGTTCTGGCTGCCGGTGTACCAGCTGCCCGAAGCCGGTTCCAACGCCCGCGGTCGTCCGATCATCAACTGGATCCCGCTGGAGCCCGGCGAACGCGTGCAGGCCGTGTTGCCGGTGCGCGAGTACGCCGATGGCCAGTTCGTGTTCTTCGCCACCAAGAACGGTACGGTCAAGAAGACCCCGCTGGGCGAGTTCGCCTTCCGTCTGGCCCGCGGCAAGATCGCGATCAACCTCGACGAGGGCGATGCCCTGGTCGGCGTCGGCCTGACCGATGGCGAGCGCGACATCCTGCTGTTCGCCTCCAACGGCAAGACCGTGCGCTTCGGTGAAGACAAGGTCCGCTCGATGGGCCGTACCGCTACCGGCGTGCGCGGCATCAGGATGCCGGCCGGCGAGGAAGTGGTCAGCCTGATCGTGGCCGAGAGTGCTGGCGGCATCGAGGATGAGAACGAGGACGACAACGGTGTCGAGGAAGCCATCGCCACCGGCGACGCGGTGATCGAAGGTGCCGACGACGCCAACCTGCGTTACATCCTCACCGCCACCGAAAACGGCTACGGCAAGCGCACCCCGCTGCCGGACTACCCGCGCAAGGGTCGTGGCACGCAGGGCGTCATCGGCATCCAGACCACCGAGCGCAATGGCAAGCTGGTCGCCGCGGTGCTGATGGGTACGGACGATGAGGTCCTGCTGATCTCCGACGGCGGCACCCTGGTGCGTACGCGCGGCTCGGAAATCAGCCGCGTCGGCCGCAACACCCAGGGCGTGACCCTGATCCGCCTGTCCAAGGACGAGAAGCTGCAGGCGGTGGAGCGCATGGATGCCTCGATCGACGAGGACGAGGACGAGGTGGCCGCCGCCACCCCGGCCGCGACCGACGGCGCACCGGCTGCTGCCAGCAGCGAGGACGCCGCGCAGGAGTGATCCTGCCGCGACACTGAGGTACACGACGACGCCGGCCTTGTGCCGGCGTCGTCGTGTCTGCCGTCGAAAATACGCACGCACTTCACGGTGACGGTGGCATAAGGGCGCATGCTGCCCCCGGAGAGCGTCGATGTCCGCCACGCCGCAGTCCGCTTCCGCCGCAACGCCCACCTCCCGCCACCCGCTGATCACCGTCCTGGCCTTGTTGCTGATCGTGCTCGGCCTGATCATCGGCGGGCTCGGTGGCTGGCTGGCCAGCCTCGGAGGCTCGTGGTACTACGCCATCGCCGGCCTCGGCCTGCTGGTCTGCGGCATCCTGTTGTGGGGCAATCGGCGTAGCGGTGCACTGCTGTATGCACTGGTCTTCCTCGGCAGCCTGCTGTGGACCTGGTGGGAATCGGGCAGCGATTACTGGCGCTGGGTGCCACGGCTGGGCCTGGTGACCGGGCTCGGCATTGTGCTGGCGTTGCTGGCGCCGACCCTGCAGCCACCGCCACCCAAGCGTCTGTCGCGCAGCGTGGCCGCAGTGCTGATGCTGGTCTTCGTGGCTGCCTTCGGCCTCGCGTTCGCCCCACATGGCCTGGTTGACGGGCACCAGCCGTTCCCGGAGCCGGCGGTCAGCGCCGGGCTCGATCCGACCCGTGATACCACCGGTCTGCAGCCGGCTGACCAGCCGGCGGAAGGCGATTGGCCAGCGTGGGGGCGCAGCAATGCGGCGACCCGCTATTCGCCGCTGCAGCAGGTCACTCCCGAAAACGTGGGAACCCTGCAACTGGCGTGGCAGTTCCGCACCGGCGACCTGCCGAAGAGCCGCTGGGGTGCGGAAACCACGCCACTGAAGATCGGTGACCGGTTGTACCTGTGCACCGCACGCAACCAGCTGATCGCCCTCGATGCCGGCAGCGGCAAGGAACTGTGGCGTTTCGATCCGAAGGTGAAGGACGCCTCCATTCCGTACACGGCCGCCTGCCGTGGCGTGTCCTACTACGAACAGCCCAGCGCACCGACCCTTGCCGATGCCGCGCTGGCTGATGTGGCCGCCGATCTCGCGCTGCCCGCACCACCGCCGACCCGCGCCAGTCGAAGTGCGGCGCCCGGCAGCCGCGCAGCCTGCAGCGCGCGCATCATCGAAGGCACGCTGGACGGCCGCCTGATCGCGGTGGACGCCGACAGCGGTCGCCCCTGCGCCAACTTCGGCAACAACGGCCAGGTCGACATCACCCTGGGCATGGGCGAGGTGCCACCGGGTTACGTCTCGATCACCTCGCCGCCCGCGATTGTCCGCGGCGTCATCGTCACCGGTCACCAGGTGCTGGACGGCCAGCGCCGCGACGCGCCCTCCGGCGTCATCCAGGCCTACGATGCGGTCAGCGGCAAGCTGCGCTGGGCGTGGGACATGGACCAGCCCGAGCGCAGCGGCCTGCCACCGCGCGAGCAGACCTACACGCGTGGCACACCGAACATGTGGACCACCGCGACCGGTGATGAAGCGCTGGGCCTGGTGTACCTGCCGATGGGCAATGCCGCGGGCGACTACTGGAGTGGCTCGCGCACGGAAAACCAGAACAGATACGCGACCTCGCTGGTCGCCATCGATGTAGCCACCGGCAAGCCGGTCTGGCATTTCCAGGCGGTGCGCAAGGACGTCTGGGATTACGACCTGGGTTCGCAGGCCAGCCTGATCGACTACCCGACGGCATCCGGCAAGGTGCCGGCAATCCTGCTGCCCACCAAGCAGGGCGACATGTACATCCTCGACCGTCGCAACGGCCAGCTGCTGACCCCGGCCGAAGAGCGCAAGGTGCCGCAGGGCGGTGTAGAGCCCGAGCAGCGTGCCGCCACCCAGCTCTTCTCGCTGTACCACACGCTGCGGCGCGACGACGCGCTGACCGAGCGCGACATGTGGGGCATCACCCCCATCGACCAGCTGGTCTGCCGCATCCAGTTCCGCAAGGCGCATTACGAAGGGTTCTACACACCGCCCAGCAGCGATCACCATTCCATCGAGTACCCCGGCTACAACGGCGGCTCGGACTGGGGCAGCGTGGCCATCGATACGCGCCGTGGCGTGATCGTGGCCAACTACAACGACATGCCCAACTACAACCGGCTGGTGCCGCGCGCCGAGGCCGACCGCAAAGGCTGGCTGCCGCGCGAGCAGATGCGTGCCGACAAGGGCGGTGCCGAAGGGGCAGGGGACCCGCAGGTGGGAACGCCCTATGGCATCGACGTCAACGCCGGTTGGCGGCTGCCATTCACCGGGCTGCTGTGCAAGCAGCCACCCTATGGCGGCATCCGTGCGATCGACCTGCGCAGCGGCAAGCTGTTGTGGGACCGGCCGTTCGGCAGCGCACGCGGCAACGGCCCCTTCGGCATCCGCTCCGGCCTGCCCATTGAAATCGGCACGCCGAACAATGGCGGTTCGGTGGTGACTGCCAGCGGCCTGATCTTCATCGCCGCAGCGACCGACGACCTGCTGCGTGCCATCGACCTGAAAACCGGCAAGGAACTGTGGCACACGAAGCTGCCGGCGGGCGGCCAGGCCAACCCGATGGTGTACGAGCAGGGCGGGCGACAGTACGTGGTGATCATGGCTGGCGGGCACCATTTCATGGAGACGCCGGCCGGGGATTACGTGATGGCGTATGCGTTGCCGCGGTGAGCCGTAGGGCAGGCAACACCGACTGTCAGCATCGACGCCCCTGTGGACGGGTACATTCCCAACGCCACAGGGGTATCGCGCAACCGGTTAAACCGTCACCACCACCTTGCCGATCTGCTCGTTCGATTCCAGGTAGCGGTGCGCGTCCTGGATCTGCGCGAACGTAAACACCTTGGCGATCAGCGGCGCCAGCACGCCCTTGTCCAGGCCATCGACGATGAACGCCTTTGCACGCGCCAGCGCCGCATCGTCGGACACGATTTCCGAGTACAGGTAGCCCTTCAGCGTCAGCGACTTGCCCAATACGTTGAACAGCGGGAACGGCGTCGGCTCGCTGCTCAGCGCGCCATACTCCAGCAGGATGCCGCCGCGTGCCATCGCTTCGGTGAGCGGCACGAACTGCGGGCCGCCGATGGGATCGAACACCACGCGCGCGCCAGCACCTGCGGTGATGCGGGCAACTTCGGCCACCAGGTCCTGCTCCTGGGTGGCGATGACATGGGCGGCGCCGGCATCGAGCAGCGCCTGGCGCTTGCCCGGGCCACGGGTTACTGCAATCGGTGTTGCGCCCACCGCATTGGCGATCTGGATGGCGGCCAGGCCAACGCTGCTTGACGCTGCAGTGATGATGACGAAATCGCCGGCACCCAGCTTGGCCTGCTCCAGCAGCGCACCCCAGGCGGTGACGTACTGCATCCATACCGCAGCGGCCTGCTCGAAGCCCAGCGACGGCGGATGCTTCACCACCAGGCGCGCCGGCACGTTGGCCAGCTCGCCGTAGGTGCCCCAGCGGGCGATATCCAGCGGCGGCACGACGCTGACAGCATCGCCGACAGCGAAGCCGGTCACGGCGCTGCCTACGGCCTCAACCAGACCCGCCGCTTCATAGCCCAGGCGGCTCGGGAACTCTGCCTGCTGCAGATAGGCGCCATTGCGGAACATCACCTCGGCGCGGTTCAGGCCGATGGCCTTGACCCGGATCTGGATCTCATCGGCGGCAGGAGCGGGTACGTCGATATCGTCAACGCGCAGCACATCGGCGTCGCCATAGGCATGGATGCGGACAACCTGGGTCATGGGGGTCTCCAAAGGGAACGCCGGCCGGTGGCCGGACAGGGGGAACAGAGCCCTACTGTGCGCGTGGCCGGCGAACGAAAGAAGGGGTAATCTGGCGTTTCATTGGAAAACAATAGTTTGCAATGGACCTTATCGTACCCCTGCGCAGCTTCGCCAAGGTGGCCGAGGTGGGCTCGTTCGCCGCAGCTGCCGACGCATTGGACCTGTCGCCGCAACTGGTCGGCAAGCATGTGCAGACGCTGGAACAGCATCTGGGCGTGCGCCTGCTCAACCGCACCACACGCAAGCAGAGCCTGACCGACTTCGGGCAGGCGTACCTGGTCCGTGCCCGGGTCATCCTGGAAGAAGTGGAGAGTGCCGAGCAGTTGGCCGAAATCGCGCGCGGTCGACCGATGGGCCGGCTGCGGATCAGTGCACCGGTCACCTTCGGCGTGCATGCGCTGGGGCCGGCGGTGGTGGCCTACATGCAGCAGTATCCCGACGTGCAGGTGGATCTGAACCTGTCCAACAGCCTGGTCAACGTGGTTGAAGACGGCTACGACCTGGTGTTCCGCACTGGTGACCTCGCCGACAGCGGTCTGGTCGCGCGGCGGCTGGGGCCGTACCCGCTGGCCCTGTGCGCTGCTCCCAGCTATCTGGCTGCACGACCACCGATCGTCCACCCGCAGGACCTGAGCCGGCACGAATGCCTGGGCTTCGCCCACTCGGTGATCCGTACGCGGTGGAGCTTCCATGACCCGCAGGGCGGCGTGTTGACCGTGCCGGTTTCCAGTCGCTTCATGGTCAACCAGGCCGAGCCGCTGCTGACCGCTGCGGTCGGTGGGCTGGGACTGATCCTGCAGCCGTTCGAGATGATGTCTACCGTTCTGGCCAGCGGCAAACTGGTGGAGGTGCTGCCTCGATTCGTGCCCGTATCCACCTCGATCAATCTGCTGTATCCCCGCGATCGCCAGGTCACGCCGAAGCTGCGCAGCTTCCTGGATTTCTGCGTGGCGCGCTTCACCGAACAGAGCATGGCGCGTGCGCGTTGATCGAAGTATTCGCACCGGGTGGTCGCGCTGGTCGATTACGATGACCTTTCGTCACGCCCGCGGAGGATCCGCCATCACCCTGTTGCATCTTTTGCTGATCGGCAGCGCCGTCACTGCCAACGCACAGACGCCCGCCGCTGCGATCGCAGAGTGGGAGTTGCACGGACGCGCCGAAGGCCTGGCCCGGCCCGACACCGTCTGCCAGGATTTCCTGCAGGCGATGGGACGAAAACCCGCCGAGCTGGAATACGTCGGTTGCACGCAGGACGATGCTTCCTACCTTCAGCCGATGGAAGCGCAGTATCGCGTCAGCGGCGCTTCGGCGGCGAGGATTGAAGCCTACCTGCAGCAGACCTTTGGCATGCCGCCGTTGACGTATGTCTGCTGTGGCTGGAGCAACGGCGCGCCCTATTTCTGGCGCGAGCAGCCGGGCAGCGTCAATTACCAGATCGGCATGGGCGTGGAATCGCTGCATCATCCGCGCGGGCAGTGGAGCGCGATTCCCTACTTCGCGGTGACCGTTGCGGTGAATCGGAAGAGCCCGTGATGGCGTACGCTTGGGCACCGACCACAGGCGTACAAGGAATGACAACCATGCCTCCGAAGCTGCTCCGCATTACTGCGATATGCCGATCCCGGGCGTGTGCAGTTCGCAGAGGAGGTGACCGTGGCCTATTCGATCAACAAGCGCGGCCGGACCTATGACGTAACGGTGGTGGATGCCAAGCCGTCGACGGCCTTCAGCGGCTGGGCATTGAACGCGGTCAAGGCGATGCGCTTCACCACCACGGACAGCAACACCGAACGCACGCCGATCCGCAGCGAAATGACCGCACGCTGGGGCGGCAACGGCAAGTAACGCGCTAGGTCGGGACCCGCACCATCTTCGCCATCAGGTGTTCGACCACGCCCGCCGGGTCCGCCGTGCGGCCCACATGCGTGCTGGACATCTGTACCACCGAACTGCGCTTGGCGGTGAGGAAATGGAAGCGCGCGCGCGCAGGCAGCTGCGCGATCGGGCCGGCGCCGGCATCGCCGCGGCAGATCGCCACGATGGCATCCAGCCACGGCTGCAGCGCTTCAATATCCAGCGCAGGGGCGAAGGCCTGCAGCCGCGCAGCGTCGATCTCGATCGCTGCTTCCAGGTGACGTGCGCCCGGACAGGACACGATCACCCCGACGTTGATGAACTCCTCGCGCTCCACCCGCGGTACCACGCGGATGACGGCATAGTCATACGTGTGCAGCGTGGGCACGGATGGCCTCCTGCACAAACACCGCTCGCACCTTCAGGCGATGCTTCAGGTAATTGATGTAGCCCTGCCGGTAGGCCTGGGGGCTGTCGAAGGCCGGCTCATCGACCAGCCAGCTGTCCGGCACCAGGCCGACGATGCGCTCGATTTCCGCATCCGGCAGGCGCGCAGCCAGTTCGGCATCCACCTCGGCGATGCGGCTGGCGAACGACAGCAGCACGTGGTCGCGGATCAGCACGAATGGCTTCTCGCAGGCATCGTCGGCGTTGGCCCAGTCGTGATGGAAGTACATCGCCGCGCCGTGGTCGATCAGATACAGCTTGCGGTGCCACACCATCAGGTTCGGATTGCGCGTGGTGCGGTCGACGTTGCTGGTGAATGCATCGAACCAGACGATGCGCGAGGCCAGGTCAGCGTCCACCGGCATTGCCGCCGGGTCGTAGTTGATCGCGCCGGGCAGGTAATCCAGGCCCAGGTTCAGGCCTTCGCTGGCGCGGATCAGGTCCTGGATCTCCGGGTCGGGCTCGGTGCGGGCGAACTCGCTGTCCAGCTCGACGAACAGGATCTCCGGAATCGGCAGGCCCACCGCGCGTGCCATCTCGCCCGCGATCAGTTCGGCGATCAGCGCCTTTGGCCCTTGGCCGGCACCACGGAACTTGAGTACGGCCATTCCGTCGTCGTCGGTCTCGACCACGGCAGGCAGTGAGCCACCTTCCCGCAAGGGGGTGATGTAGCGAAGGGCATGGACGGTGCGCATGCACGCATTCTAGCGTGGCCCATGCGTGGGTTGCGCCGGCCCGCGGCTGGCGGACAGTGGGCCGACCATCCGGTACGATCCGCGCATGAATCCATGCACCCCGTTCCGCCAGTTCCTGATCCAACCCGGCAGCCACACGTGAGCTGGGGCGCCAATACGATCTTCATAGCCGCCACCGAGCGTGCTGTTGCCTGGGCCGAGCAGTCACCGCTTGCGCAGGTTGCCTACGTCGTTCGCCGTTTGCCGGATCATGCCTGGTACCGCAGGGAGTGGAAGCACGATGTGGGAGCAGAGGGCCTGCTGGTGCTTCGGCCGGTAGGTCATCCCAACGCTTACGGAATGAACAACGGCGTTGCTTGGAACACGCTGATCCCGGACCGGTTCACGACGCTGGACACTGAGGTGTCTGCGCAGTTGCATGCTTATCTGGCGGAGCTGGGTATGGAGGAGGAATGTCCACCCGATGACTTCCGCCGATGGCTGCAATCGGTTGCTGCCGTGCTCGGGCAGTCGGTCGTGTTCTATTCGTGTTCGATGTGGGCGGGCGACATCGAGCACGAGTATGTTCTGGCTTACGGCGACGGTGAGCGGCTGCATGTCGCGCGCGAGAATGCCGCGGGTCAGGTGATCGGCCACGATGCGCTCAGGAAAGGACTGGCAGACGTATCCGTACATCTGCCCACAGGCTATTTCGCACTGCATACCGGCGGATTCGACTGGGCGTCGCATGCGCTGATGAAAGGCTGACCGGCTGCAGGAGGCCGCGATGGGGTGTTCGGGAATGCAGGCTGCCGCAACGGCGCGGCAACCTGCAGGACCCTGTGTATACCGTCAATGCGACAGTGCGCTGCGCTGCTGCTCCTGCACCTGCTGGCGTGTCTGTTCCTGCGAGGCGTGGTCGGCCTGGCGCTGGTTGACGATGGCGAGGCTGTCCAGGCTTTCCTGCACCGGCCGCTGCACGGCTTCAGCCGTGGCTGCCGATGCGCGCAGCGACGCAGGATCATCCAGTGCGCCCTTCACCACGAACACGTTCTGTGCCGCAGCGACATCGCCCGCCTGCCGGCTGAGCACCACATGATCCACGCGGTCCAGGCCGTTCTCGCGGGCCAGCACCAGCAGGCTTGCGCTCAGGCGTTCACTGGAGGCGTCGAAGCTGCGGCCGTTGGCGGCATCCAGCTCTGCCACCTTGCCGCGGATCTGATCGTGCAGGGCCCGGTCGTTGCCGCCCGCCAACGGCGTGGCGTGCGCCTCGGTCGAGGGAGTGGCGGTCGTCTGCGCGGTGATGGGCACGTGGGCGTAGGTGCCCTCGGTGTGGTCGAAATAATGCAGCGTGGACGGCGAGGTGCTGGTATCGAAGTAGGGCTGCCGTGGCAGAGTGCCCTCACCGAGAGACAGGCCGTTCTGTTCCAGCAGGCTTTCCTGCAGGCCCAGCTGTGCCATGTTCACCGACATCCTGCTGATGCCATCGGGGGCCGGGTTTCTGGCCTCTTCCTCGCAGGCGCGGCCGATCGCATAAGCACCGTAGAAATTCTGGTAGTCCGAATTGCCGTTGGGCCCCAGCCCGGACGACACACCTTCGTCGTAGTAGTGCTTGCCCATGCCCTCGATGTTGGCGGCAGTGGCGGTCATGCTCAGGTCTGCATTGAGCGTGAGGTCCGGATGCGCGGCATAGGTCATTGGCGGGCCAGGCTGCACGCGCACGAATTCCTTGGCGCGGGTACTTGCTTCGTAGACATCCTGCAGCGTGGCGTCCGGGTTGGCGGTCTTGACCATGCCTACCAGCGCATTCCAGCCCTCGATGTTCGCCGATGCCTCGTCGCGCCGGTTGGCTGCGAGCATGGAACCGATGGCTTGCGTGTAGTCGTGGGTCGAATCGCGCGCGGCAACGTCCGCAATATCGGATTCAAACTGCTTGTAGGCCCGTTCGGTCGCTGCGTCATTGAACCCGTGCTGGATCTCATGGCCCATGATGAAGGTCAGCTCTGCAGCGTTGTGCCTGTCCGGGGCTGCCGGGGTGGACAGACTGGATGCCGGCAGGCGGATGGCCTTTGCGCCGCCGTCGTACTCGCCGCCCACATTGCTGTCGGCAGGCAGCAGCTCAAACTGCTGCAGGTGGCCGGCGGCGATGGCCGAGTCGACCTGTGTTGCCAGCGCCGGAGAATTGGCGATGGCCTTGCGAAGGTTGTCGACCTGATCGGTCGTTACATCGGGTTTTCCTGCAAATTCGGTCAGCAGGCGTTCCGTATCCGCTGAAAGCGTAGGCATGGTGCGGCGCTCCTTACTGCACGGTCACAAGGCGGACGCAGGCATGCGCCGGTTCGCCGGATGGGGTCGGGTTTTTCGGCAGCGTATCGACCGTGATGCTCAGGTCTGGACGATCGAAACGGTCATGGATGACCCGGCCGTGCTCGCCGCGGATGGTTTCGCGCTTGAAGCCCGCGGCCTGCAGGCCCGAGGCGAACTGATTGAAGTCGACCTGGCAGATCGCCGTTGCGTTGGCTTTGCGGTCGGCGGTGGTGTCGATGAAATTGAGATCGAGACGCGCATCGGCGGCGCCAGCCTTCTTGACCTCGAGGCCGTAGCTCCACTCTGGAGTGAGCGTGCCGCCGTAGCCGAAATGTCCCGGGCCGAAATGCTGCGCGGGCGCCTGCATGGCCTGCGATACCCGTTCAAGGGTCAGTTCACGGGTAGAGGTGGTGTCCTTGATCAGATCCAGCAGGCGCAACAGGAGTTGGTCTGCGCTGAGTGCAGACGGCGTTGCGGCGTCGGAGGCAGTCGATGCCATGGTAACGGGTCCTTGAGAAGTCGACGAACGATCAGTCGCGTGTGTGCAGGCGCAGAGCGAGGCCGAACATAGGGCGATTACCCACGGCCGTGTGAATGCGTACCCAAACATAAGCGTTCCCTGCATGTTGAGCGCTGACCCTAAAGTGGGCCAGGTGAATCACAGGTTAAATGGAATTGACGATTGCTGGAAACGGGGCAGGGCGCATTCGGCTCTGACATTTGCTGCAAGCGGAGTAGCCCGGCCCGGACGCTACGGAATTTTCTTCACTTCGCCATTCCCTGGGCGGTGGCAGCATCCAACCGTGTAGACGATCAAGCGCAGGCGTGGCCTTACGTAGCAGGCGTCCCTGCCGCTTTCCCACGACCGGCACTCGCCAGCTCGTTTCCGGCACATTTGCGCAGCGTTGAACGTGGCCCTGCGAGGCCACTCCCCCGGCAAGGAGGCCCGCGATGCACAGTCCTGTTCACGCGTACACCTACCGCATCAGCAGCCGGCCTGTCGCCCAGGCAGCGTGTGCTGCTGTTGGCGAACATGCTGAAACCGCTGCTGCGGTTCATGCAGCCTCAGACAGAATTCTTCCGTGAGTTGAGCACCGATGGTTGGCTCTGCATCCCGCAGTGCGCAGAGCCACTACATGCATGCGAGTCGCCCCACGACGCTGTTTCGTTCGCAGCACTGGGCGCGCATCTCGTCCACGATGTCCACGCAGGCTTCCGAGGTGCACGATGAGCAACGAATCGAGAGGAGCCCTGCCGCCCCTGGATCTGGATGATGCCAAGGCCGCGCAGATGATTGGCAAGCTGGTACTGGTGGGCGTTACCCGTTTTGGCGGCGATGGCCAGGTGCAGGGGCTGGAGCAGTTTGCCGGCACCGTGCTGCGGGTCAGCGCCGAGGAGGGGCTGGTGCTGGCCGATGGGGATGACGGGCATGAGCGCTACCTGCCGCCGATGCTGGACCAGTACCTGCCGGCCGCGCCGGGTGAGTACCAGTTGCGGTCCAGTGGTGTGACGGTGATCGATCCCGATTATCTGTCCACCTGGGAACTGCACGCGCGGCAGTAAGTGAGAAGGGCATCCAAGGAGTGGGCCGGGCCAGGCAGGGCTACGCTTTGCAGGATGCGGCGACTAGCCCTTCCGGCCCATTTCGCGGTGGGCCGGGGGTGTTAGATTCGGCCCATGCCCGCAGTGCGGGTACCCAACTCACTCCCAGGGGAAAAGGATGCTCATCCGTCGTACCTCTCTGGCGGCGGCCGTTGCCGTTGCCACACTCGGCCTGCTGGCCGCCGGCCCGGCCTTCGCCGACTACGCCAAGCCGCCGGAACACCTGCTCAAGGTACTCAAGGCCCCGCCGCCGCCGGCACCGAACATCGACCCCAGCGGCCAGCGCCTGCTGCTGACCACCGCGCAGACCTATCCGTCCATCACCCGCGTGGCCCAGCCGTACCTGAAGCTGGCCGGCGTGCGCCTGGAGCCGAAGAACCGCAGCCGCCACGACACCCCCGGCGGCTATGGCATTCCGGCCTGTGTGGCCGACTTCACCCTGGTCGAGATCGTCAGTGGCAAGAGCACCAAGATCAACCTGCCGCAGGGCTGCGCAGGGGCCGCACAGTGGTCGGCCGATGGCAGCCGTTTCGCCTTCCAGAATGCGGTCGATACCAGCGTGCAGCTGTGGGTAGGCGACGCGGCCACCGGCCAGGTGAAGCAGGTGCCGAACGTGCAGCTGAATCCCATTTTCGGCAGCACCGTGCAGTGGTTGGGCGGCAGTCAGAGCTTGCTGGTGAAGCTGGTGCCTGCCAACCAGGGTGCGGCGCCGTCCAACGGCGGTACACCCACCGGTCCGGACGCGCAGGAATCGCTGGGCAGCAGCGGCGAGAGCAGCACCTATGAAGCGCGCGACACGCTGACCAGCGTGCACGATGAAAAGCTGTTCGCTTACTACGGTGCTTCGCAGCTGGCGGTGGTCGATGCCGCTGCCGGCAGCGTGCGCCCGGTTGGCCAGCCGGCGCTGTACAACGATGTCAACGCGGCACCCGATGGCGTGCATGTGCTGACCGAAACCCTGAAGGTGCCGTTCTCGCATGCGGTGACCTACCAGCGCTTTGCCAACGATGTGGCGGTGCTGGACCTCGGCAATGGCCGCAACACGGTTCTGGCCAGCCTGCCGCTGGCCGATCGCGTGCCGGTACACGGCGTGCCGGAAGGCCCGCGCGGCTACGACTGGCGCTCTACCGACCCGGCCACCCTGGTCTATGCCGAAGCGCTGGACAAGGGCGACTGGAAGGTGAACGTGCCGCATCGTGATCGCGTGCTGATGCTGAAGGCACCGTTCACTGGCAAGCCGGTGGAAATTGCCCGTACCGCGCAGCGCTTCGAGGGCTTTGCGTGGTCGGCCGACCCGGCCGTGTCGTTCCAGTTCGAGAACGACGAGAACCGCCACTGGATGCAGGCCCGCATCGTCGATGTGGACCAGCCGAAGAAGGAAGGGCGACTGCTGTGGGACATGTCCAGCGATGAGCTGTACGGCAACCCGGGCAACCTGGTCTTCAAGCGCCTGCCCAGCGGTGCGCCGGTGGTGCGCCAGGAGGGCAACACCGTGTTCCTGCGCGGGCAGGGTGCCTCGCCGCAGGGCGACCGTCCGTTCCTGGATGCGCTCAACCTGGGTACGTTGAAGAGCGAACGCCTGTTCCGCAGCGATGCGGATGCCTATGAGCAGGTCATCGGTTTCAGTGCCACGCCGGGCCATCTGGTCACCTGGCACCAGTCGGTGATGGACCCGCCGAACGCGTTCGTGCGTCTGCTCGGCGAGCGCATCGACAATGCCAAGGCCGGCGAAGCGCAGTTCGAGTCCAAGCCCACTGCATTGACCAAGCTGGTCGACCCAACCCCGGAAGTGCGGCAGATCCAGAAGCGCCTGGTGACCTACAAGCGCGCCGACGGCGTGGACCTGTCGTTCACCCTGTACACGCCGCCGGGCTACAAAGAAGGCCAGCGCGTGCCGGCAATCCTGTACGCGTACCCGGCCGACTTCGCCAATGCCGCGCAGGCCGGCCAGGTGTCCGGTTCGCAGCAGACCTTCACCCGTCTGCAGCCGTACCGCCTGATGCTGCTGGCCGGCTACGCGATCATCGACAACGCCTCGTTCCCGATCGTGGGTGACCCGAAAAACGCTTACGACACCTATCTGGAACAGCTGGAAGCCGACGCCAAGGCAGCGGTGGACAAGGCGGTGGAGCTGGGCGTGGTCGACCGCAACCGCATCGGCGTGACTGGCCACAGCCATGGTGGCCTGATGACCGCCAACCTGATCGCCCACACCAACCTGTTCAAGGCCGGCGTGGCGACCAGTGGCTCGTACAACAAGACCTTCACCCCGTTCGGCTTCCAGAACGAGCGCCGCTCGGTGTGGCAGGCGCAGGATGTGTACCTGAAGGCCTCGCCGTTCTTCTACGCCGACAAGATCAAGCTGCCGCTGCTGCTGGTCCACGGCGAGGACGATGCCAACCCGGGCACCGAGCCGTTCCAGTCGCGCAAGCTGTACCAGGCGATCCGTGGCAATGGCGGCACCACCCGCCTGGTGATGCTGCCGAACGAACCGCATTGGTACACCGCACTGGAGTCGAACGAGCAGCTGGTCTATGAAATGCTCAACTGGTTCGACACTTACGTGAAGAACGCGAAGTAATCCGGCAAGGCCGCCCTCCGGGGCGGCCTTTCTGTTTCAGCCGTCGTGTCCAGGTATCCCCCTGTGGGTGTTGCGTAACCATCTGTGATGCAGGCATGGACCGGCCACAAAGCTGCGGTACGCTGCGCATCTGATGTCTGCTACGGGTTCGCTCCATGAAGGCCTTCATCCTCGCCGTATCGCTGTCGATTTCCCTTGTCCCATGCGCTGCATTCGCCCAGCCGCTGCCGGCTGAACTGGCAGCGTTGGGCATCACCCCCGGCATGCCCTATACCAAGGCCAAGCGACTGCTTGATGCTGCAGGGTGGCAGGCGAGCCCGCCACGCGATGCGCCCGAAGTACTGGAAGGTTTCCCGGAAGTGGGTTGCCAGAAAGGCGGCAACAACTGCAGCAGCACCTTCGCCAAAGATGGGCAGCAGGTTGCTCTGCAGGTGGGAACCACGCTGGCGGGTCAGCCCTTCGTGCAGGGTGGCCGCTGAGCGCGATCCGCGCTCATCCCAGCGGCAGGTTATCCAGTGCACGCGACATCCGATCGTGCAGGTCGCGCACGCGTTCGGCCTTGGCGTCCACGCATCGCTCATCGCCAAAGCTGCGCACATAGGCGCATGCAGCAAAGCCGGCACTTTCCCTTTCGTATTCGGCGATCCACGCCAGGCGGTCGGGGTTGCTGGCCTGCTCGGCCGACCAGGCGGCCACCGGCGGACGGATGCGGGCGATGATGCCAAGCCGCCACGGTTTCGGTGTCAGCCGCGCACGGAAGCAATGCTGCAGCGTGCACATGCGTGCATACAACGTGTCGGTGCCCAATGCCTTGAAGAAGGCATTTACCTGCGCATCCTGTGGTTCGAACGTGGCATGCATCGCCAGCACGCGCAGCCCGGCCGGTGTGCGGTAGACGCGCAGGTGCCAGTCGGGGTGATGCTCGACGAATGCCTGCACGCCCTGCAGCGCGATGCCTTCGGCGCCACCGGACCGGGCCAGCCGGCGTTTGCGCCGCTGCGACATGATCGCGTTGACCACCACCATCGCGATGCCACCGGCCCCCAGGCCGATATTGAAGTTGCCCAAGGCCCCGCCGATCAGTGCACCGGCCGCGAGCAGCCCCAGTGCGCCGAGCAGCGGCAAAGCACAGCCCGACGGAGTGGGCACATGGTCGATGTCGGCAAACAGCACGTCGGGGGTGTTCAGGCACAGCGCGCCATAGCTGTTGCGGGTGACAATGACATCATCCCTGCGCTGCACGATCTGCTCGCGGATCGGGATGCCTTCGACACCGTAGTTGGTTCGTCGCTCGCGACGCGGCACGGACTGGCCGCTGAGGATGTCATCAAGCGCTTCGCGTGCACGCGCATCGGCGTGGGCCTGTGCGGCATCCTGGTCGTCGTCGGACCAGCCAAACCGGCGAACTACAACTGGCCGGCCCTTGTACCTGTCCTGCAGACGGGCTTCGGCCCAGTAGGCTGGAACGATCATCATCCTGTCTTCCCCTTGCTTCCATGGCAGCCGGTCGCCGCGAGTCTGGCACAGCAGGGGAGGGCGTTGCACGATACGGCAGCGCATGCGCTGACACGGTGATAGATTGCGCGCTTCGCGTGCACTCCACCAAGGACGGAGCCATGTTCGTGTTGTTGCGTTGCCTGCTTGCCCTGGCCCTCGGCGGGGTGATCGGCACTACTCAAGCGGCTGTGCCGGGGCCGGAAATCCTGACTGCCGATGCCACCCGCTTCTACGCGCTGTACGAGGCGGCCAGCGGCAAGCCGAGCGTGGCCCAGCTGGAGCAATACCTGGCACAGGGCACGCCGAGCCTGGCCCAGTTCGCGAAGCTGCGCCGGGTGACCGCCGAGCGCATGGCCGAAGCAATGACACGCGAGCCTGCGGTGTATGCGAATGGGCGGGCCTGCCTGGCGGAGTTGCCTGCGGTGAGGCAGCGACTGGTGCAGGTGTTCGCCAACCTGCAGGCGATCTACCCGCAGGCGAAGTTCCCGCCGGTGGCGATCGTGGTGGGACGCGGCAAACCGGTGGGCATGACGTACCCGAACGGGGTGGTGATCGGCCTGGAAGCGCTGTGTGCGGCCGACTTCATGAACGCCAACGCGCAGGACCGCTTCGTGCACGTGATCGCGCATGAGTACGTGCATATCCAGCAGACCGGCGTGAGCGAGTACGAAGCGGGCGATCCGCGCGCGACGGTGCTGCGCGAGTCGTTGGGCGAAGGTGTCGCCGAGTTCATCGCCGAGCTGATTTCCGGCGACGTCGGCAACGGCCGGCATGCCGGGTGGACGCGGGGCAAGGAAGTGCATATCGAAAGCGCGTTCGCGCTGGATATGGACAGCACCGATCTGAAGCCCTGGTTGTACAACCACACGCCGGGTTCGCAGGAGCCCTACGATCTGGGCTACTGGGTGGGCTATCGCATCGCCAAGGCGTATTACCTGCAGGCCGACAACAAGCGCGATGCCGTGCGCGCGCTGATCCAGCAGGACAACCCGAAGGCGATCCTGGAGGCCAGTGGCTGGACGCCGGGCATGTGGATGCCGGCCAAGGTGACGGGAGTGGCGGCGCGTGCCACCCGATGATCTGTTCCACAGGAAAGAAACCATGATCGCAGGAACGCGAAAGGACACTGTCCATGCATCGATTTGATCCGAATGAAAATCCATTCGTGGATGACCTCCTGCGCCTGCTTGACTCGGCGAGGGGGCGATTTTCCCAGGGGCACCTGCGCGCGCTGGCCCGGGTGTATGTTTCAAGGCTGTATGGCGTGGATCAGGGGGGCTTCCTGGAGGTCTCGCGCGGACAGCCGGAAGCCCAAGTGCGCTGCAGCATCCGTGTGGTGCTGGATGGGGACGACCTGTCGATCCGAGAGGTTGGCGGGTGGATTCGCCATGAGCACGTGCGTGATTCCACGCCGGATCACACACGATTGGTTCTTGTCCATGTCGGTACCGAAGGTGTGACAGAGCTCTTCAGCGGCCGACGCCACGTGTTGCGCCAACACCTGCAAGCACTGGCCATTGGCCTTGGCCTCGATTTTTACCGTGTCTTGCCGGAATGGATCCGCCATCCCACGCTGTCCGCTGCGTTGGGCCAGGCTGCTGCTGAAGAGGGGCGTGTTGTACCGCTCGATGGTGCTGCGGCGCGGGACGCCTACTGGCGCAATGACTCTGATGAAGATGCGGGCGCTTGGGAGCATCACGAGTACGATCCTCCGCGTGCCGACACTGACGACGGTCGAGGTCACCACGGAGGTTCCGGCGGCGGCGGACGCGGTGGAGACGGCGAAGGTCCGCGAGGTCCCGACGATGGTGGCCAACCGGGGTCGGGGCGGGGAGGCGTGATGGAAGTGCTTGACCACCCGGTTCTGTTTTCAGCCGATCCACAGCTGTTGTCCGACATCCTGGAGAATCTGTGATGAGCACGGTCATCTCCGCTTCTGAATCTGACGATGCGCTGGATGTGCTGACCTTGCTTTCACTGAAGATCGCACCGCGGCAGTTCGACTTGAGCTATCGATTCTCCAACATCAGCATCCGTGACCAGCTCGTGCGAGCGCAGATGCTGATCCAGCAGCTTGAACATCTCGGTGTAGTTGGTGCTGATGCGGACAGAACAGATCCCCGCCCGTCATTCGATCTGCTCATTTGCGGCGCCGGCGCGGCGGGCCTGGCTGCGGCGCTGGAGGCGGAGCGGCTGGGTCTGCGTTTCGTCCTCATGGATACCGATGCCCGGGCGGGAGTGGGTGGTGTGCTGCGCTCCCCCGCTGCCAGATACGTCAGTGCGGCCATGTACGAATGGCCGCATAGCAACCACGCAGACCACCGTTATCCGCTTCGATCGGCCGCATTTGGAGCTTCGGAAGTAGCACTGCAGCTGGACATGGTTGCGCCGTTGGAGGCAGCGCAGGTCGGCAAGGCGATCAACGTTGCCTACGCACCGGACGTGGCGTGCTGGACCTTGCGAGCGGCGAACTGGGGCCAGCAATCTCAGGCCCGCAGCGAGTCCTGTTTTGTGAGGGGGGCGAAGCTTGGACGGCGATCCAAAGAGCTCTTGCAGGCGCTGACAACCAGGCGGATAAGTGTGCATGGGCTTCCGCTCCAATCTCGCACTCTGCCGTCTATCCGCATCACCGCGGGAGGGAAGACTGAGATGCATCGCTTCCGTTTCGTGATCTACGCGATGGGTTACGCGAAGGAGGGGGCCCAGTATGCCGAAGGCAAGGACTGTCCGGCCGGCTACTCCAATGTGGACTTCTGGAAGAACGACCAGATCCTAAAGCCTGCTCTGGGGTTTCAGCACTCTCCACGGGTTGCCATACTGGGTTCTGGCGACGGTGCGCTGCAGGATGCACTGCGGTGCTTGTTGAAGATCGATCATCCGCTTGAAGCCTGGAACAGGATCATTGCGGACCCGATGGTGAGCGGGTCCGTCGAGATCAGCCAGGCACTACGCGAGCTGGCAACGTCTGACATGCAAGCGACGACGGCAGCCACCTGGAGTTCCTCGCCGGAGATCTACAAGCGCCTGGACGTTCGCTTTGCCCTTGTCGCTAGGAAGTTGCTGAGTTCTGATCCGGTCGGCCCAGCCGTGGACTCGGCCGTACTGAGATTGCTCCGCGCCGATGTCAAGGAAGTTGTGCTGATTACCCATTCGGGACACTTCAGCAAGGCATACGCACTGAACAGGTTCCTGGTGATCCTGCTCCGCCGCGTATTGAGGCGAAATGCCGGCACCAGCGTCCCGCGTTTGACTCTCACGTATGGGCCAGTGAAGGATTTCCATGTCGACGGGGATGCCACGGAGCAGCGGGGTGGTACGCTGCAGTTAGCGTCGGGCAGCGAGAAATTTGACTTGGTCATCATCAGAGGTGGGTTGAAGACCGATACTGAGAATGAGTTCCCTCACAGGGTAGGCCTGACCGGGCGCGACACGGGGCGCGCGGGCCTGGGGCGTGTGCCCTTGCCGATCCGCCCGCCGCTGCTCCCATGGAAACGATCTGATGGGACTTGATGCGCGCTGTGGGCTTCTGCTCGGGCTGTTTGTCGCCGGCAGCGGAGCATGCGCCGAGCAAGGATCCGCCGTGTCAAGGCTGCTGGACACGCCTGTGGAGCAACTCAGCAGGGATGAGGTGAGCTATCTGCAGCGAACTGTTGCTGATTTTGGGCAACTGCAGAAGTATCGCGCGGCCAATACCGCATTGCCGCCACCGCTGGCCGGCCACCCACGCGTGGTGTTTTTTGGTGATTCGATCACCGAAGGCTGGGGCGCGGAAGGCAGCGGCACCTTCTTCCCGGGAAAGAGCTATATCAACCGTGGCATCAGCGGGCAGACCACCGCGCAGATGCTGGTGCGCTTTTCGCAGGATGTACTGGCGCTGCGCCCGAATGTAGTGGTGATTCTGGCCGGAACCAATGACATCGCCGGCAATACCGGCCCGGCCACCCAGGCGATGATCGAGGACAACCTGCAGGCCATGCTGGATCTGGCGAAGGCGCATGGCATCGCGGTGGTGCTGGCGTCGGTGTTGCCGGTCAGCGAGTACCCGTGGATGCCGGGCATCACGCCTGCTCCCAAGGTACGTGCGTTGAATGCTGCGCTGAAGCACCATGCCGATGTACGGGGTCTGGTCTATCTGGACTATTACGCAGCGATGGCCAACCGTGCCGGCGGACTGGACGCGCAGTTGGCAACCGATGGCGTGCACCCGACGGCAAAGGGCTATGCGCTGATGGCACCGCTGGCCGAGGCGGCGATCACGCGCGCGCAGGCGAACGCGCCCAAGCGCTGAGACACGGTAGTGCCGGCCGCTGGCCGGCAACCTCAATCTGCATGCCGAACGGATTGCCGGCCAGCGGCCGGCACTACCCTATCGGAAGCTCGGCCAACAGCCACTCACAGAACCGCATCACCAGCGGATCGCGGGCGCTGTCCTCGTGCAGCAACCAGCTCCAGCGCGGTCCGCGCACATAGGCCTCATCCAGCGGCTGCAGCAGGCCCCGCGCGCGCGCCGGAGCGGCCAATAGTTCGCTGACCAGCGCGATGCCCAAGCCCTGGCACGCGGCATCCAGCAGCTGTCCGGGCTCGGAGAAATTCAGGCCTTCGCGCTGCTGGCCGACATCCACACCGCCCTGCACCTGCCACTGGCTCCAGTCCATTTCGCGCTCGCCATGCAGGGTGCTGCGCTCGGTAATGGGTAGCGTCAGCACGCTGGGGTGGCAGGCCGGATACAGCCGGTCCTGCAGCAGCACGCGGTGCTCGCAATGCGCCTGTGCCTGCAGATCATCGCGAATGCTGATGTCCAGCGTCTGCGCGGTCATATCCGGCGCCTCTTCGCTGGTCAGCAGCCACAGATCGGCCTGCGGATGCAGGCGGCGGAAGTCGCCCAGCCGCGGTACTAGCCAGTGACGCGCGAAGGCGGGGCTGGTGTTGACGATCAGTTGATTCGGCTTGCGGTACTGATCGAGCCGACGGATGCCACTAGCCAGTTGCCGCAGCAGCGACTGCGTGGTTTCCAGCAGGTCGATGCCGGCATCGGTGAGGGTCACGCTGCGGCCCTGGCGGAAGAATAGCGGCTGTTCCAGGGAGTCCTCCAGCCCGCGGATCTGCTGGCTGATGGCAGACTGGCTCAGGTGCAGTTCTTCGGCCGCACGATGAAAGCTGCCGAGCCGGGCGGCGGCCTCGAAGCCGCGCAGGGCGTTCAACGGGGGCCAATGCTTGAGCATGATCGATAAGCCTGGCTGATCGTATTGCCGCTGAATCTATCGTTTGTTCTCGTCCATCCGCAAGGGCAACATGGATCTGTCGCGCATCAGCCGGTGCGCCTGAATCGATCAGCTGGACTTCACGGTCCGCCTCTGGAGCCTGTCATGTCTACTCGACGCCATTTCATCACCCAACTCGCCGCAACCGCGGGCCTGGGCGGCCTGGCCGCGCTGGGTCTGACCGGACTGCCCGCCCGCGCCCGTGCCGCTGCACCGGCCGGGTGGCAGATGCCCGATGAGCACGGTCCGCAGGAACGCGTCTTCCTGGCCTTCGCGGCACAGCCGCGAGTATGGGGCGCGCAGGCCGATGCAGTGAACAGTGCTGTCGCCCGGCTGGCGCGCACCATCGCCCGCCATCAGCCGGTCAGCGTGCTGTGCCGTCCTGCGCAGCGCCGACAGGCGCAGGAGCGCTGCGGCAACGACAACATCGACTTCCTCGACGTGGCGCTGGACGACATCTGGGTGCGCGACTACGGCGGCTGTTTCGTCACCGATGGCAAGGGTGGGCTCGGCCTGGTCGATTTCAACTTCAATGGCTGGGGCGGCAAGCAGAGTGCACGCAACGATGGCGCAGTAGCACCGTGGCTTGCGCAGATGACCGGCGCGACGCTGCTGGAAAGCGATCTGGTGGGCGAGGGTGGTGGCATCGAAGTCGATGGCCACGGCACCGCGATCCTGACCGAAAGCTGCTGGGTGAACCGCAACCGCAATCCGGGCTGGTCGCGTGCGGATATCGAAGCGGAGTTGAAGCACCACCTCGGCCTGCGCAAGGTGATCTGGTTGCCCGGCATCGCTGGCGAAGACATCACCGATGCGCACGTGGATTTCTACGCACGCTTCGTGCGCCCCGGCGTGGTGATCGCCAACCTGGACAACGACCCGAAATCGTACGACTACGATCTGACCCGCGAGCATCTGCAGATCCTGCGCGAGGCCACCGATGCCGATGGTCGCAGGCTGCAGGTGCATGCGCTACCGCCGCCGCTGGGCGGGCGCGACAATGTGCATACCCGCGACAACGACGATCTGGCCCGCGGCTACATCAATTACCTGCCGATCAACGGCGCGGTGATCGCACCGCAGTTTGGTGACGCGAAGGCGGATGGATACTGCCGTGAACTGCTGGAAGACCTGTATCCCGGTCGCACCATCGAACAGGTGGATATCGATGCGATTGCTGGCGGTGGCGGCGGCATCCACTGCGTGACCAAGAACATGCCGCGGGTGTAGTGGGTCGGCCCTTCGGCGCTGCGATACAGTGTCTGCCGAGCCGGCCGCGCAAGGTGGCCGCCAGGGACGACGAGGCAAGGAATGCAGAACGGAATCGGCAGCAGGCTGTGCTTGGCCGGCGTGGCCACGGTACTGATGCTTGCAGGTGAAGCGAGCGCCATTGCTGCACCTGCAGCGTCAGCGGTCACGCGGGAAGCGGTGGATGGCGTTTCCCTGAGCGAATGGACCGCCCGTTGGTGGCGCTGGGCCAATGCGCAGAGGGTGGCGCCCTACATGGATCCTGACGGTCGCCTGTGCGAACTGGGACAGGAGGGGCCGGTATGGAACCTGGCAGGGACCAATGGCCGCTTCCAGCCGCGTAGGCAGTGCGTGGTGCCCGAGGGCAGACATCTGTTGCTGCCCATCATCAACATGGCCAGCTACCAGACCGGGGAAGACGTCACCTGCGAGGAGCTGCAGGCCGGCGCGGCGATCAACAACGACTATCTGGTCAGCGCTGTGGTGCTGCTGGACGGGCAGCCGTTGGGTGACATGCGCCTGCACCGGGTGAAGAGCGACGGTTGCTTCCGCATGGATCCGGACGACGACGATTCGCGATTGGCTGCGGCAGATGGCTACTGGCTGATGCTCAAACCACTGACGCCCGGTCGGCACACCGTGAGCGTCGGCGCCAACTACGGCGCGCCCGAAGGTGGCGCGTACAGTCAGATGCGGCAGACCTTCGAGTATGTGCTGCATGTGGGTGGCCGCACGCAGATCACCCTCGTGACCCCCACGATGGTGGAGGCGTCTGCACCCTGATCTGCGCGGCAGGGGTCAATCATGGTCCTGCTTCAACGCCAGATCCGCAGCCAGCAGTGCCTCGGCTGCCGCGCTCAGGGCCGGCGAGGGCGGAGCAACCACGCCGATCGATTCCATCATCTGCGGCATGCCGACGAACTGCCGCGCACGACGGTCGTAGATACCGGTGATCAGCAGTGCACGCGTGGCGGTTTTCTGCTCAGGGCCGATCAGTACGCGCTGCTCCATGATGCCGCGCGTGCCGACCCAGCCGACCAGCCGCGTTTCCAGCGTGAAGCGCTGGAACGGCTTCAGCTCACGGCGGAACTGGATGGTGCCGGCGCCGACGATCGGCGCCCATTTCTCACGCAGCGCCACCTTGCCCAATCCCATGCGCAGGATCAGGTCCAGCCGGCCCAGATCGAAGATGTTCCAGTAGCGGCCGTTGGTCATGTGCAGGTTGCTGTCCAGGTCGTTGGGCAGCACCCGGAACGACAGGCGCGAGACCCCGAATGGCGCGTCCAGCTTGGGCCGGAACAGGCTGCACAGCAGCAGGTGGAGCAGGCGGAACCAGAGATTCATGGTTATTACGACTGTTATAGAACGGTCGATACGCTAGTCTATGACGACTGTCTTAGCAAGGAGCCTGCCGTGAGCCCGCGATCGTCCGATGCCCCCCAGCGTGTGATCGATGCCGCGGCGCAGATGCTCGCGCGGGTGGGCCTCAATGCCACCAGCATCCGCGAAGTGACCAAGCTGGCCGAAGCGCCGCTGGGGTCCACCTATCACCACTTCCCGGGCGGCAAGCAGGAACTGCTGGCACGGGCCACCACGATGGCAGGCGACAAGGTGGAGGCCCTGCTGATCGAGCTGCTGAAGGGCGGTGCGCTGAAGGGATTGCAGCAGTTCCTGGCGCTGTGGCGCGAGCGCCTGCTGCGCACCGGCTTTCGCGCCGGCTGCCCGGTGCTGGCGGCGGCCGTCGAGGAACCGGTGGATGCCACGCCGAGCCAGCCTCGTGCGGCAGCCGCCGAAGTGTTCGTGCGCTGGCAGGGGCACCTGACCGAGGCGTTCGTTGCCGATGGACATGCGCCTGTCCAGGCAGCCGGGCTGGCCAGTCTGGTGATTGCCAGCGTGGAAGGGGCGGTGGCGATGAGCCGCGCACTGCAGGACATCGCTCCGTTCGACCAGGTGGCTGCGCAGTTGTTGAAGGCGGCTGCATCGCCCGCTTGAATCACCCGGGCCGGGAGACTCATCGTGAGTCCTGACGGGATGCTGCGATGGACCAGTCGCAGTGTCGCCGCCTGCATCGTCGCCTTGCATTGCAGCATCCGTCGGTCATGTGGGTTGGCAGGCAGCGGCCTCGATTCGTGGTTACAATCCGCCAACCTTCACCCGCGTGCCAGGCAAGGATGTCCGCATGCTGCACCATCTCTCTTTCGGGGTTCGCGATCTGCACGCTGCAGGCCGCTTCTATGATGCGGTGCTCGCAGCCCTTGGCTATCGCCGCGTCTTCGAAGACGACACCGCGATCGGCTATGGCCTGGTCGATGATGAGGACCTGCTCTGCCTGAAGCTGCGCCACGATGCGGCCGCGCCGGGACCCGGCTTCCATCTGGCGCTGGCGGCAACCACGCGCGCGGCTGTTGATGCCTTCCATCGTGCTGCGTTGGCAACCGGAGGCCAGGACAACGGACCTGCTGGCCTGCGCCCGGATTACGGCGACCGTTACTACGCCGCGTTCGTGATCGATCCTGATGGCCATCGCATCGAGGCGGTGACCAAGGCGGCGATATGAGCATCGGGCGCCCGCCCGTTTCCTTGCCGAGCAGCCGCAGCACTGAAGCGATGCGCGCACGCCGGCAGCTGCAGCATCGTGGCTGGCCACGGTTGCAGATGGCCCTGATCGTCGTGCTGACCGGCGCCGCAGGATTCCTCGCCTCGCACCTGCTGCGCTTGGCGGGCATGGACGCAATGCTGCTGCGCTATCCGCTGGCCGTGCTGATGGCCTATGGCGTGTTCCTGCTGCTGATGTGGCTCTGGATCCGTTGGCGCTGGGATGCGGTGGCCGATGGGTTGAGTTCCGGACCAGGCGGCGGTGGCAGTCAGGGATCGCCGTGGAGCGGCGGCGGCGGACATTCCGGCGGTGGTGGCGCGTCCGCCTCGTGGGGTGAATCCGCAGCGTCCTCCAGCACGAGTGCCGACAGCACGTCGTTGCTGGACGTAGCCGACGGCGAGGCAGGCCTGCCGCTGCTGGCCATTCTCGGCATCATCGCGCTGGTGGCTACGGTGGTCCTGGCCAGTGTCTGGGTGGTCTGGTCGGCACCGGTGCTGATGGCCGAACTGCTGGTGGATGCGGCCATCGCCGGTGGTCTGTACAAGCGTATGCAGGGCATGCAGGCGCAGGGCTGGTGGCGGCTGTGTTTGTCCCATACGATCTGGCCGCTGCTGGGCCTGCTGGTGTTCTTCGCCGGTCTGGGCTGGCTTGCGCAGGAGTTGGCACCGGATGCGGTCAGCCTGATGCAGGTGTTAGAGGCGTTGTAGCAGGATCTGCCACGACGTTGAATTTCAATCAAATGCAAGGAGAAGCGCATGGATGTCGCTGCACGCAGTAACAGGAAGTTTGTTCGTTGGTTGATGGTGGCGATGCTCGCGCTGTTGATGCCCTTCGCGGTGATGGCCCAGTCGGGACCCACAGCGGCCCCGCCCACAACGGAGGCGGCCGCAGAAGAAGCCCAATGCCGCGCCTGCACCTATGAACGCATCGGGCACAAGGTGGACATCGGCCTGGTGGCGCTGGTGTCGTTGATGGTGGTTGCCCTGCTGGTCGCCATTTCCCGGGAGTGGGGCACGACCTCACAGCGCTGGACCTGCCGCACCATGGCCGTGCTGCTGCTGGGTATGGGACTGGCCCTACTGTGGTGGGCAGGCAGCATCATCTACCTCGGTTACAACCCCTGGCAGGAGGATGCTGCTCCGCTGGATGCAGCGTTGACGTCGACGCTGCTCAGTACGTCGCCGAAGTGGCTGGCGGCAATGGTGTTGATCGCTTTTGCGCCATCCATCTGGAAGCGCAGTGAGCGCCTGCCTGCGTGGCGTATCGGCTGACCTGGGGTCAGCGGCGCCGGATGACGTCCGGCGCCGCCTGCAGCAATCAGTCGAAGCGCCAGCGCACGCCCGCGTACACGCCGCGGCCTTCGCCGGGTGTTGAGCGCGCCACGTCCTTGCCGGCATCGTTGTAACCCGGGGTGACGGTGGCTGCGTAATGGCGGTCACCGATGTTGCGCATCTCCGCCCACAGCTGCCAGCGGCCGCCCGGAGCGTCGTAACCAATGCGGCTGCCGAAGATGACGTGGCTGTCGGCCCAGTAGCTGTTGGCGTAGTCCACCGCGATGCGCGAGGCATATTCGGTGTTCAGTGCGGCATACAGGCCCGAAGTGTGGTCGAAGCGAAGTTCGGCCTGGTAGGCATGGCGCGGCAGACCCGGCAGGCGGTTGCTGCCGAAGCGCGTGTCATGGCGATAGCGGAAGTCGCTGAAGGTATAGGCCTGGCGCAGTGACAAACGGCCAGGTTCGGCCTGCCACAAGGTACTGTCCAGTCCGGCCTCGATGCCACGGTGCACGGTGGGGCTGGCGTTGTTCTCGGCGATGAACAGGTTCGGTACCGGCTGCAGTTCCACACTCAGCAGTTCGTGGTTCACGTGCGCGTAGTAGCCGGTCAGTTCCCAGCGGCCCAGCGCGGCGTCGCCGCGTGCACCCAGTTCCAGCGTGGTGGCGGTCTGGTTCTGCATCGGCACCGGCGCGCGCTGGCGGCCGGTGGACGGACCATTGCCCGCGCCGAAGTACTGGTTCGAGCCCCAGATCATCGACCACGGATGTGGCGCTTCCACCGAACGGCTGAGATTGCCGAACCACTGCGTCTGCGGCGTCTGCTGCCAGGTGAAGCCCAGCCGCGGCGCGTAATCCCAGTCGTGTTCGCGCAGGCGGCCACCACTGCTCGGCCAGGTGACCTGCACATCGCGGCGGGTGTTGATCAGCGCAAAACCGGTCTGTACGCGCAGCCGCTCATTCACCGCCAGGTTGTTGCCGATATGCAGCGTGCTGTCGGTGCCATGGTGGCGGAAGTCGCGCGTGCGGGTGCCGGCGGCATAACCGTTGTTGGCAAAGCGCAGCGACTCGCGCACATCGGCATCCAGGTCATGGGTAACGCGCAGGCCGATGGTGGTCTCGCTGTCCAGGCCAAACAGCGAATGGCGGCGGCGGTAGTCCAGCGTGGCGTTGAGGTTGGCGTAGTCCAGCTGCTGGCGGTACAGGCTTTCGTTCAAGTCCATCGGATACTTGTGATAGACCAGCCCGGCCTGCAGCGACGAATCCTCATCGATCTGCAGCGTGGTGACATTGCCCACCCAGGTGCTGCCCGGTTGCGGGCGGCGCGCATCGATGGCCAGGTTGGCCGGGTTCGCCGCGCGCGGATCGTTGCGGATCTGTTCGCGGGTCAGGCGCCCGGGTGTTTCGTGGTTGGTTTCACGGTAACGCACGAAGAAGCGGGTCTGCAGATCGGGGGAGATCTGCCAGCCGACGTTGGCCATCGCGCCCTTGCCATCGCCGGACGCATGGCGCTGATAGCCATCGAATTCGGTATCGGTATAGGCCAGGAAGTAATCGACGTCGCCGCTGACGCCACCCCAGCTGAGGCCGCGCTTCTGGTATCCGCGGCTGCCGGCTTCGTAGTGCAGTTGCACGCCGGCCGAATCGCGGCCGCTGCGGCTGATGTAGTCGATGGCGCCGCCCAGCGCCAGCGCGCCGCGTTCGAAGCCGTTCGCCCCGCGCAGGACCTCAACGCGCGACAGCCACAGCGGTTCCAGCAGTTCGTAAGGCGTGCCGCCTGGACCGGTCAGCGGCAGGCCGTCGACCGATACCGCGATGCCGGAAGCATGCGCGCCCGGGCCGCGGTTGATGCCCGAGCCGCGGATGGACACCTTGGTGCCTTCGTTGCCCGGTGATTGCGCGCTGATGCCGGGCTGGTAGGCCAGGACATCCGCATTGCTGGACAAGCGACTGTCCGCCTTGGCCACGTCGATCACGTTGCTGGCGCCGGGTACGCGCTTCAGTGCCTCGCGCGCCTGTGCGCTGGCATCGGCGGCAGTGACCTGCACGGCATCGAGGGTAGTGGCCTGCGGGGCGGCGTGGGCGGTGGTGGCGAGGCCAAGCATGACCGCCAGCGACAGCGGGGAGCGGGTGGGGCGATACGGCAGGAAGGGCATGTGGACAGTCTGTAAACCAGAAAACAGGCGCGCAAGTTAACAGGTCGGGTGGGGTACGTCACCCACCGGGCGCGTATGGGCCGCGCGATACGTGTAGAGTCGAGCCCATGCTCGGCTGCTCTTGTGGCACCGCAGCCGAGCGTGGATCAGCCCTGCAGCGGCTGTTTCGCCAATCTCTTCGACTTCATGTACAGGGCCTCGGCGATCTCTCTTTCGCCCAGCGCTGCATGGCATTCGGCCAGGCTGTCCCAGGCATTGGCCGAGGTGGGATACAGCGCGGTGTTGAGGGTGAAGACCTTCAGTGCGGGGCGATCACCCAGATTGTTGCGGATCGCGTAGCCGGTTGCGTTGATGGCCCGCTCCAGCTCATTGGAAGCAATACCACTGCGTTCGCGCAGCCATGCACGCAGGGTGCCTTCACTGCCGCTGTCGCTGCTCAAGGCGTAGCCGATCAAGCGTTCGGCCAGTGCCGCATGCGGAAACTCGCCCGGCGCGGCCACCGCCATCGTGCTTTCCACCAGCGTGCTCGACCAGACATTGCGGGCGCTGCCGTTGGTCAGGTACACGAACACCCAGTAGCCGCTGGCCAGCGTGCCCTTGTAGGCCAATCGCGCACGCACGCGGGTGCCGCCGTCGTGGCCGACCTGGGTGTAGCCGTCGCTGCGGGTGGTGTCCCAGCCGGTGGAAAAGAAGCTGCTGCCGCCACCGGTCAGTTTCTGTGGCTGCCACAGTGTTTCCAGCGTGGCCGTGCGCACCAGCTTGCCGGTCGCCAGCGCCTGCAGGAAGCGGTTCATGTCGCCCACGGTGGTCTGCAGATCGGCATGTCCCCAGCCGTAGTCCGGCCAGGGATCTTCATTGGCCGGCTGCAGTTGGCCATCCTTGCCGATGTACGCCACCGCCGCGCGCTGCGCAGGCACGCTGGCCACGCCCCAAGAGGTGCTGGTCATCTTCAGCGGCTGCAGGATGCGTTCGCGCGCGATGGCCTGATAGGGCTTGCCGTACTGGGTTTCCAGCAACGCGGTGAGCACCAGGTAGTTGGCCTGCGTGTACTGCACGCGGTTGCCGGGGGCGAACTGCATCGGCGCCGAACCCGCGACCTTCAGTGCGGCGGCGAGATCGGGTGCGAGGCCGTTGTAGCCCTTGCTCACCCAGTGTTCGTCCTTGCGCTCGTAGTACTCGGCGATGCCGGAGCTGTGATTGAGGAAATCGCGCAGACGTATCTCCTGCCACGCGATGGGCAGGCCTGGAACATAGCGGCTGGCCGGTGCATCCAGATCCACCTTGTCCTGGTCCACCAGCTGCATCACCAGCGTGCTGGTGAGCAGTTTCGCTACCGACTGCGCGGCGTATATGGAATCGATGATGGCAGGTGCATGCGTGGACGGGTCGCGTTCACCGCTGGCGCTCTGGTAGAGCACCTGGCCGTTGTGGGCGACCAGCACAGCTTGGCCGGCGATGCCGTAGCGCTCGCGGTTGACCTGCAGTTGTGCGTCGAGCTGCGCGGTGAGGTCGCTTGGAACGTCACGCGCCGAAGCAGGCAGGGCGATGGCCAGGGCACAGAGCAATACGGCGGCAAGCGTGCGGTACATCGCGGTGTTCCGTCAGCGGCGATGGCGCATCTTGGTCACGGTGGGAGAGCGGGTCAAGAGTACCGATTCCCGCATCAGGGAGGGCCGGCCAGCGGCCGGCACTACCACACGTTTCCGGTAGCGCCGGGCCGTGCCCGGCGACGCTCGATCAGCCGAGGATTCCCGGCAGATCCAGCCCCTTCTCCTTCGCGCACTCAATGGCGATCTCATACCCTGCATCGGCGTGGCGCATCACGCCCGTCGCCGGGTCGTTCCACAGTACGCGTGCAATCCGCTTCGCCGCCGCTTCGGTGCCATCGCAGACGATCACCATGCCGGCGTGCTGCGAGAAGCCCATGCCGACGCCGCCGCCATGGTGCAGCGACACCCAGGTCGCACCGCTCGCGGTGTTGAGCAGTGCATTGAGCAGCGGCCAGTCGGACACTGCATCGGAACCGTCGGCCATCGCCTCGGTTTCGCGGTTCGGCGAGGCCACGCTGCCGCTGTCCAGATGGTCGCGGCCGATCACCACCGGTGCTTTCAGTTCACCGTTGGCGACCATCTCGTTGAAGGCCAGGCCCAGGCGATCGCGATCCCCCAGGCCGACCCAGCAGATACGCGCCGGCAGACCCTGGAACTTGATCTTCTCAGCGGCCATGTCCAGCCAACGGTGCAGGTGCGGGTTGTCCGGAATCAACTCCTTCACCTTGGCATCGGTCTTGGCGATGTCTTCCGGGTCGCCGCTCAGCGCCGCCCAACGGAACGGGCCGATGCCACGGCAGAACAGCGGTCGGATGTAGGCCGGCACGAAACCCGGGAAATCGAACGCGTCCTCGACACCTTCTTCCAGTGCCATCTGCCGCAGGTTGTTGCCGTAGTCCACGGTGGGCACGCCCAGTGAGTGGAAGCCGAGCATGGCGCGGATGTGGTTGGCCATCGACGCACGCGCGGCCTTCTCCACTTCCTTAGGCGCGGTTACCCGCTTGGCATCCCATTCTTCCACCGTCCAGTCCTGCGGCAGGTAACCGTTGACCGGGTCGTGCGCGGAGGTCTGGTCGGTCAGCAGGTCCGGCTTCACGCCGCGGATCAGCAGTTCGTCCAGCACGTCGGCGACATTGCCGAGCAGGCCCACCGACAGCGGCTTTTTGGCGGTGCACGATTCTTCGATCAGGCGCAGCGCCTCATCCAGGTTGTCGGTCCATGTATCCAGATAGCCGGTACGCAGGCGCATTTCGATGCTGCTCTTGCGGCATTCCACCGCCAGGCACGAGGCGCCGGCCATCACTGCGGCCAGCGGCTGCGCGCCGCCCATGCCACCCAGTCCGCCGGTGAACAGCCACTTGCCGGCCAGGCTGCCGTTGTAGTGCTGGCGGCCCATTTCCACGAAGGTTTCGTAGGTGCCCTGCACGATGCCCTGCGCGCCGATGTAGATCCAGCTGCCGGCGGTCATCTGGCCATACATGGCCAGGCCTTTCTTATCCAGCTCGTTGAAGTGGTCCCAGTTGGCCCAGCGCGGCACCAGGTTGGAATTGGCGATGAGCACGCGCGGTGCATCGGCATGGGTGCGGAACACGCCCACCGGCTTGCCCGACTGCACCAGCAGGGTCTGGTCATCGTCCAGACGCTTGAGGGTTTCGACGATGGCATCGAAGCTCTCCCAGTCGCGTGCGGCACGGCCGATGCCGCCGTACACCACCAGTTCCTGCGGGCGCTCGGCCACGTCGGGGTGCAGATTGTTCATCAGCATGCGCAGCGGCGCTTCGGTCAGCCAGCTCTTGGCGTTGAGCGTGGTGCCGGTCGGTGCGGCGATGGTGCGGGACGGGTCGTTGCGGGTCATGCGGCGCTCCGGTTCGTAGCGAATTCAAGGCAGGCGTTGAGCACCTGCGCCAGGGTGTGGCGCAGCGGTGCGGCGTGGTCGGGGTCGAGCGGGGTGGGCCAGCTGTGCTCGTCCACCTGGTCGGGTGGCGGCTCGTGCATGTAGCCGCGGCAGGCCAGTTCCATCTGCAGGCTGTGCACGCCACCGGCAATGCTGCTGTAGTGGCGGGTGATCCAGCCGCCCTTGAAGCGGCCATTGCGCACCTGGCTCATGCCGCTGATCTTCAGCAGGTTTTCGACAACGTCGCTCAGCGCGTTGTCGCACGAAGTGTCAGGCGCACCGGACGGCCCGGCAGTGCCGAGGTTGAACTGCGGCAGCTCACCCTCGAACAGGTGCGGGATATGCGAACGGATCGAATGTGCGTCATACACCACCACGGTGCCGTGGCGTGCACGCAGGCGCGCGATCTGTTTGGCCAGTGCGTCGTGGTAGGGCGCGAAATACGTGTCGCGACGTCGGGCGATTTCCGCTTCATCCGGTTCGCGACCCGCGTGGTACAGCGGCTGGTTGTCGAAGGTGGTCAGCGGGCACAGGCCGGTGGTGTTCTGGCCCGGGTACAGCGACACGCCACTGGGATCGCGGTTGAGATCGATCACCGAACGCGAGATCGCCGAACGCACCGTGGTCGCGCCCATGCCGCGCGCGAAGTCGTACAGCTCGTGCACCCACCAGTCGGCATCGCGACGCGCCAGCCACGGCGAGTGGAAGTTGCCGATCAGGTCATGCGGCAGCTCGCTGCCGGTGTGTGGAAAGCTCACGATCAGCGGGGCATCACCTTCGTGCACGGTCAGCCATTCGGGGTGGGCATTCATGCCTGCGGTTCCACGGTTGGCAGCTCCACGCTTGGCAACAGATGGACCAAGCCCTTGGCCAGTGCGCCGCTGCGAACCAGATCGGTCGCGATCACCATGTCCGGATGGAAGTAGCGATCTTCTTCCAGCGTCGGCACCTGTGCACGCAGGGTGGCGCGCACGTTCTCCAGTGCAGTGCTGGAGCGCAGCGGCGCATGGAAGTCGCAGCCCTGCGCAGCGGCCAGCAGTTCGATGCCGATCACGTTGGCCGCGTTCTCGGCCATCTGCATCAGCCGGCGTGCGCCGTGCGCGGCCATCGACACATGGTCTTCCTGGTTGGCCGACGTCGGGATCGAATCGACGCTGGCCGGGTAGGCACGCTGCTTGTTTTCCGACACCAGCGCAGCAGCGGTCACCTGCGGAATCATGAAGCCGGAATTCAAACCCGGGCGCGGGGTCAGGAAGGCCGGCAGGCCGGACAGCGCAGGGTCGACCAGCATCGCCAGGCGGCGCTCGCTGATCGAGCCGATCTCGCACACCGCCATCGCCAGCATGTCAGCGGCAAAGGCCACTGGCTCGGCATGGAAGTTGCCGCCGGACAGTGCCTCGCCTGTATCGGTGAACACCAGCGGATTGTCGGACACGCCGTTGGCTTCAATTTCCAGCGTGGTTGCAGCCTGGCGCAGGATGTCCAGCGCCGCGCCCATCACCTGCGGCTGGCAGCGCAGGCAGTACGGATCCTGTACGCGCACGTCATTGTCGCGGTGCGATTCGCGGATGCCCGAATCCTGCATCAGCGTGCGCAGGGTGGCGGCGGTGGCGATCTGCCCGCGCTGGCCGCGAAGGGCATGGATGCGCGGATCGAACGGCGTGTCCGAGCCCTTGGCCGCTTCCACCGACAGTGCGCCGGTGACCAGAGCGGCCTGGAACACGGTTTCGATCTCAAACAGGCCGGCCAGTGCGTACGCGGTGGAGAACTGGGTGCCGTTGAGCAGGGCCAGGCCTTCCTTCGCGCCCAGTTCCACCGGCTTCAGGCCAGCACGTGCCAGTGCGTCCACGGCGGGCAGGCGCTCATCGCCAACAAAGGCCTCGCCGACGCCGATCATCACGCTGGCCAAGTGCGAGAGCGGCGCCAGGTCGCCCGAAGCACCGACCGAGCCCTGCGCGGGCACCACCGGCAGCACGCCCTTCACCAGCATTGCTTCCAGCAGCAGCAGCGTGTCCTCGCGCACGCCGGAAGCACCCTGGGCCAGACTGACCAGCTTCAACGCCATCATCAGCCGTACCACATTCGCCGGCATCGGCTCGCCCACGCCCGCGGCATGTGAAAGCACGATGTTCCGCTGCAGGGTCGCCAGGTCCTCGCGTTCGATGCGCACGCTGGCGAGCTTGCCGAAGCCGGTGTTGATGCCATACACCGGTGCGCCCTTGGCGACGATGGCAGCCACCGTTGCGGCACTCGCGCGCACTGCCGGCAACGCGGCCGGGTCGAGCGACAGCGGCGCACCGCGATACGCCTGCCGCCACTGGGCGAGGGTGACGTGGCCGGGGCGAAGAACCAGGGTGTTGCTCATGTGTTGCTCCAGGAGGCAGGCAGGTCGGGCTGTCCGCGCAGTACGCGCGCGTGCAGCGGGTTGAATCCAATGCGATAGACCAGGTCGGCGGGGGCGTCGATGTCCCAGATCGCCAGGTCGCAGTCCATGCCGACGGCCAGGCGGCCGATGCGCTCGCCATGGCCCAGCGCGCGCGCCGCTTCACGGGTGAAGCCGGCGATGCATTCGTCCACGGTCAGGCGGAACAGGGTGGCGCCCATGTTCATCGCCAGCAGCGGGCTGGTCAGCGGCGAGGTGCCCGGGTTGCTGTCGGTGGCCAGCGCCAGCGGTACGCCGGCCGCGCGCAGCGCAGCGATCGGCGGCAGGGTGGTGTCGCGGGTGAAATAGAACGCGCCGGGCAGCAGCACGGCGACGGTACCGGCGGCGGCCATTGCGGCAATGCCGGCGTCGTCCAGGTGTTCGATATGGTCGGCCGACAGCGCACCGAAACCGGCCGCCAGTTCGGCGCCATGCTGGTTGCTCAGCTGTTCGGCATGGATCTTGATGGCCAGCCCGTGCGCGCGCGCGGCTTCGAAGACCTGACGTGCTTGCGCCGGCGAGAACGCAATGTTCTCGCAGAAGATGTCCACGGCTTCGGCCAGGCCTTCGGCAGCGATGGCGGGGATCATCAGCTCGCACACCTCGTCGGTGTATTCCTGCGCCTCGCGGCCCGGCGGCACCGCGTGTGCCCCCAGGAAGGTCGGCACAACGTTCACCCGGCATTCTTCGCCCAGCGCGCGGGCGACCTGCAGCTGCTTGCGCTCGTCCTGCAGGGTCAGGCCGTAGCCGGATTTGATTTCGATGGTGGTCACGCCTTCGGCACGCATCGCCAGCAGGCGAGGGCGACTCTCGTGTGCCAGCTGCTCTGGTGAGGCGGCGCGGGTGGCGCGCACGGTGGACACGATACCGCCACCGGCACGGGCGATCTCGGCATAGCTCACGCCCTGCAGGCGCTGCTCGAATTCGTTGGCGCGGTTACCGGCGTAGACCAGGTGGGTGTGGCAGTCGATCAGGCCCGGCGACATCCAGCGGCCTTCGCCGTCGATGCGGGTGGTCGGCTGCAGGTGGGCATCGCTGCCGGCGGGGCCGACATGCACGATGCGGCCGTCGGTGGCGGCCAGTACTGCATCGCGAAGGACACCCAACCCCTCGCCATCGAGGGTCATCAGGTGGACGTTGGACCAGAGGGTATCGACGTGCATGGCATCCACAACGCGGCTGTGCTTATATGTCTATACAATATAGGCGTCCAATTCGGGTTGTCCAGCCATGTCCGATTCGCGTTCCCCGCACTCCTTCCATGCCGCCCACGCCCTGCTGGCCGACGGCTGGGCCGCCGATGTCCGCCTGCAGGTGCAGGAGGGCCGCATCGCGGCGGTCACGCGCGGGCAGGCAGCGCAGGACGGTGACACCCGCGTGGGCATCCTGGTGCCGGGCCTGCCGAACCTGCACAGCCACGCCTTCCAGCGCGGTATGGCTGGGCTGACCGAGATCGGTGGCGGCGACGGCGACAGCTTCTGGAGCTGGCGCGAACTGATGTACCGCTTCCTGGCCCATCTGCGCCCGGACGCAGTGCAGGCCATCGCCGCCCAGGCGTACATGGAGATGCTGGAAAGTGGCTTCACCCGCGTCGGCGAATTCCACTACCTGCACCACGATGCCGATGGCCGCCCCTATGCCAATCGCGCCGAGATGAGCGTGCAGATTGCTGCTGCGGCCGAGCAGACCGGTATCGGCCTGACCCTGCTGCCGGTGTTCTATGCCCACGCCGATTTCGGTGGCGCGCCGCCGAATCCGGCACAGCGCCGCCTCATCCATGACGTAGACGGGTTCGCACAGCTGCTCGACGGCGCTCGCACCGCGCTGGCCACGCTGCCCGATGCGGTGCTCGGCATCGCCCCGCACAGCCTGCGTGCGGTGACCGGCGACGAGCTGAGCGCGCTGCTGCCGCTGACCAACGGCCCGGTACACATCCACATTGCCGAGCAGGTACGCGAGGTCGAAGCCTGCCTGGCATGGAGCGGACAGCGACCGGTGCAGTGGCTGTACAACCATGCACCCGTCGACGCGCGCTGGTGCCTGGTGCATGCCACTCACATCACCGACGACGAGCGTGCGCAGATGGTCGCCAGCAACGCCGTGGCCGGTCTGTGTCCTATCACCGAAGCCAACCTGGGTGACGGCTTGTTCCCGATGCAGGCCTTCGCACGCGAGGGCGGACGCTTCGGCGTCGGCTCCGATTCCAACGTGCTGATCGATGCCGCAGAAGAGCTGCGCCTGCTGGAATACGGCCAGCGCCTGACCCTGCGGGGTCGCAACGTGTTGGCCCCGGATGCCGGTCGCAGCACCGGGCGCTTTCTGTTTGAAGGGGCGCTGCAGGGCGGTGCACAGGCGCTGGGCGTAGCTGCCGGCCTGCAGGTGGGTGCCAGCGCTGACATGGTTGAACTGGATGCTGCGCACCCCGCGCTGCAGGCGCGACACGGTGACGCATGGCTTGACAGCTGGGTGTTCGCCGCACGTAATGGCGCGCTGCGATCGGTCTGGCGCCATGGCCGCCAGTGCGTGGCCGAGGGCCGGCACCTGCAGCGCGAGGCGATCACCACCGCCTTCGCCGCTGCCCTGCGTGGCGTGCTGGGCTGATCGCCTCCCACCATCGAGACCCCACTACGTGAAGGCCAGCAAGTCCGCCACGCTCAACCAGCGCATCCGCAGCGACCTGGAAAGCCGCATCCTCAGCGGGGAGTGGGCGCCGGGCTTCCGTATTCCGTACGAGCACGAGCTGATGGAGCAGTACGGTTGCTCGCGGATGACGGTGAACAAGGTGCTGACGGCGCTGGCCGAGAGCGGCATGATCGAGCGCCGCCGCCGAGCGGGTTCTTTTGTGGCACGGCAGCCACCACACCTCGAGCAGGTGGCGCTGGAGATCCCGGATATCGCCATGGAGGTCGGCTCGCGCGGGCATCAGTACGGCTACCGCCTGCTGCAGCGCGAACTGCGCCTGGCTGAAGCAGCAAATGCTGGCGAAGTGGAACTGGCGGGCAGCCAACAGTTGCTGGCGATGCGCTGCCTGCATCTGGCCGATGGCCGGCCGCTGGCGCTGGAGCATCGCCTGATCAGCCCGGTTGGCGTGCCCGAGGTGCTGGAAGTGGACTTCAGCACCACCGCGCCGGGCAGCTGGCTGCTGCAGAACGTGTCGTGGACGCGCGCCCAGCATCGCATCAGCGCCTGGGGCGCCGACGCGCCCACCGCCAAGCTGCTGGACGTGAAACCCGGTACCGCGTGCCTGGTGATCGAGCGCCTGACCTGGCGCGGCGAACAGCCGATCACCCGCGTGCGTCAGATGTTCCTGGGGGATGCCTGGGATCTGGTCGCCCGCTTCTCGCCCGGGGCGCGATAGGGGCGAAGACACCGTTCTCCGCGGCGGTACCGGCGCTGTCGTCTTGCGCTCTGTCGTTGCGTGTGTACGATGTGTATGGTTCCTGCATGAAGAGCGGGGACCTTATCCGGGAGCTGGAAGCGGCGGGCTGGTCCTGCCGCCGTATCCGGGGATCCCATCATGTATTCGTGCATCCGCACCGGCCTCACATCATCACCGTTCCGCATCCCAAAAAGGATCTGGGAAAAGGGTTGGTACAGGCATTGCGGAAGCTTGCGGGACTGACGTAGGAAGCCCTCATGCGATATCCAGTCTTGATCGAAGCTGGCGATGAACGTACCGCGTGGAGCGTGATCGTGCCGGATCTGCCCGGCTGCTTCTCGGCTGCCGACACGCTCGACGATGCGTTGACGTCTGCTGAGGAGGCGGCACTGGGATGGATCGATGCCGCGCTGGATGCAGGCCGCCCGATTCCGCGCCCTTCATCGCCGCAGAAGGTTGTTGCCGAGGCCGATGAAGCAACAGCGTGGATCCTCGCTTACATCTGCATCGATCCTTCTTTGCTGGACGACACCATCGAGCGGGTCAATATCAGCCTGCCGCGCCGCATCCTTGCGCGCCTGGATGCGCAGGCCAAGGCGGCAGGCGAGTCGCGCTCAAGTTACATCGCGCATCTGGCGGCACAAGGCTGACGACGCGGCGGCCGAGCTTGGGCCCGGCGCGAGACCCCTCAGCCCATCAATACGTCGCGCACTGCCGCCAGCGCACCGGCTCATCCACGCCGGGGCGGGCGTTGAGCTGCACGCGCACGTTGCGCAGGGCGGGGTAGCGCAGTACTTCCTGGCACACACGCGGCCACACGGTTTCCAGTTCGCCGGTGCGGTTGATCGCCAGCGTCTGCCGGGTCAGCCAGACGCCGCTGGCAATGCCGGATTGCCCGGCCAGCGCGCGGGCCAGTTCAGCCTGGTAGCGGTCCAGCGTGGCAGCGTCGGGGTTGGGATTGCTGCGCGCGTCGTTTGCATCCTGCGGCGCGGATGCGGCATCCGCCTGGGCAGGTGCAACCGCGGCCTTGTCCGGCGCGGCGGGCGTCGCCAAAGGCTGTGCGGCCGGGGGCGCGACAGGCGCGACGGCGGGTGCCGGAGTCGGATCCGCTTGTTCGGTACGCAGGCCCTGCAGGCCAAGCCCGACCAGCAGGCCCAAGGTCACCGAAGCCAGTGCAGCGATGGCGATGCGGCGCAGCGCTTCATGGCGGGCGATCGCGCGCACGCGGGTGTCAACATCGGTCGGCAGGTAGGGCTGCAGCAGCGGCCACAGACGCGGACCGTCGATCACTTCCACCGCCTGCTTCTCTGCGGCGGTCAGACCATCGCGCTCAACCCGGCCTTCGGTGATCAGCATGCCGCCCTTGGTGCCCGCCAGTCGGGCGGCAGCGCCCAGTTCGTTCACCGCAGCGGTTCCGATGCGATAGGCCAGGCCGTGCTTGCACGACACCCGCCAGTTGTTCGGGCCATCGCTGAGCAGGAAATCGCTGCTCGGCTCACGGCTTTCCTCGCTCGGGTCCTGCAGTTCACGCAGGCCCCGCTGCTCGCGCAGCATGCGCTTGATCAAGGTGGAAAACTCGCGCCAGTGCATGCCAGCCAGGGCCTGCAGGCCCAGTTGCATTTCGGTACGTCGGCGCTTGAACCACCAGAGGTAGACGGTGGCCAGGGTGCAGGTAAACAGGGCCGACAGCAGGGCCAGAATCCAGGGAAGCATGCAGGGCGACGACGGAAGGGGCGAAAACGGAAGCCCACAGTGTAAAGGGCCGACCGGGCGATTGCGTCAGGGTGTCCCCGACAGCAAGCGTGATGCAGCCCGCAGATCTGCATGCGCCAGACACGAAAAACCCGCCAATCCTGAAGCCGTGAGGGGAGGGAACAAACGGCAGCCGAAGCGATTGGCGGGTTCTACGCGATTGTCAACGAAAATTTATTGCGTTGCAACAAAGGCGGTTCAGGGCGTGCTGCCTGGCGATTGGTGGCTGCCCGGCGAGGGGGCATCGACGTCGGTCGAGGCGCGATGTTCCAGCTTGGCCAGGCGCGCCGTCAGAGCATCGATGCGTGCTTCCAGCGCGGTCACTTCATCGGCGGTCGGCACGTGCAGGCGCTTGAGCACACCCTGCACCTGGTCATCGAACGCCTTGTTGACCTTGCCCCACGTTCCGGAGGCCTTCTCGCGAGCTTCGTCCAGCGAGTGCTCGACGTTGTCGCGCCAACCCGGTTCCTGCTCGCCGGTACGCTCACGGCGGCGGGCTTCCCAGGCTTCGCCTTCCTTCACCAGGCCATCGAAGAAGCGGCCTCCTTCTGCCTGCGCGCGCCCCAGGGCGCCAAGTCCGGCCAGCCAGACCTGCTGTGCCGAATCGCTCAGCTTGCGCGAAAAGCGTTCTGCCTGGTCGCCGAAGCCGGCATCGTCGTCGCGGCGGTCGTCATTCTCGTAACGGTTCATCGCACTTCCCGGGGGAGTTGGGCCTACCCCCGAGAGTAGCGCGCGCCGACGTTGCTGGGCCGTGATGGCCGCAGCGCAGGTTCAGCCCAGCTTTTCCTTCAACACACGCTGGATCTCGCTTTCCACCATGCCCTTCATCGCCGACAGCAGGAAGCCCAGCTTGGCCGTTACCCGCACCGCGCCCGGCTGCAGTTCGATCGCACCGTCCACGCCGCTGCCGGAGAAGTTCAACACGTCGGCGGCCCACGACGACTTCAAGCCGAAGCGTTCGCCCAGCTTGGCGGCAACCTGTTCGATCGCTTCACGTGCCTGGGTGTCGGGCAGGGTATGGGCGTGGCGGACATCGATGGTGGACATGCAGGCTCCTGGCGCAGGGCGGGGATCAGTGAGAGGGCGAGCATTGTGCGCATCGACAGCGCCTACGCCAAGCGCTCATCGCAGGTTCTTCTTCGTGGGCGGCCAACCTGCTAGTCTGCGCCGCGTGCAGAACCTGCTAGTTCACTTCAGTCAACAACAACAGCCCGACCAGCCCCTGCGGCCCGGGGTGCAGCGCATCGTGCGCCAGGCAAACGGCAGCGTGCGCCTGGGCGATGCCGGCAATGGCGCGCTGCTGCTCGCGCAGTTCTGCATGGACGACCGCGGCCTCTGGCTGCAGGTCGGCAACGGCATCCGCGGCATCCATGTGAACGGTCGCCCGGTACGGCGCATGGCCCTGCTGCGGGCCGGTGACGCGGTATACGTGGACGGCGTGGAAATGGTCCTGCAGGGCGAGGTCGACACCCTGCTGCAGGCACCGGCACCGGCGCCGGCCGCCAGCGTCGAAGGCAACGGTGACGAGCAGCGCCTGCTGCGCGGTGTCGGTGGCCTGCATCACGGCCGCAGCTACCCGCTGTCGCGCACGCGGGTGATCGGCCGTGGCAGCGATGTCGACATCGAGATTGACGAGCCCGCCTTCGCCGAACAGCACGCGCGGGTGGAAGTACACGGCGAGCGGGTATTGCTGCGTGACCTGGGCAGTGCCGATGGCACCCGGGTCAACGGCGTAGCCGTGCGCCACTGCTGGCTGCAGGCCGGCGACCAGGTGGTGTTCGATGGCCAGCACCGGTTCGTGCTGGAAGTGCCGCATGACCCGCGTCGACGCCCGCCGCTGGCCGATGACGAAGGCAGCGATGAAGCCGAACAGGCGCCCGTGGTACCGGCCGCCCCGCGTCGGGTGCGCCGCTGGCCGTGGCTGCTGGGCAGTGCGTTGCTGCTGGCGGCGGTGCTCAGCCTGCTGCTGTGGTTCGGCGCGCGCTGAGCCGCATCCGCCGGGCATGGCCCGGCGCTACCGGGCGATTGCCCACACCCCGCTCCCCGGTAGATGCCGACCTTGGTCGGCACGATCTCCCCGGGCCGACCAAGGTCGGCCGCTACCAATGCGCCGCCGGGTGGCCAATGGATACGGATGCAACCAAATTTCCCTTGCGCCACTAGGCCGCAAGGCTGGTGCAGTGCGGCATACTAGGGGTCTTGCCCCACAGGTGTGCCATGACGCGCGCGTTCAACTTCAGTGCCGGCCCTGCAACGTTGCCGGAATCGGTCCTGCGCCAGGCGCAGGCGGAAATGCTGGACTGGCACGGTAGCGGTGCCTCCATCGTGGAAATGAGCCATCGCGGACCGGAATTCATGTCCGTGGCCGCCGAGGCCGAGGCCGACCTGCGTAGCCTGCTCGATATCCCCGAAGACTATGCGGTGCTGTTCCTGCCCGGTGGCGCCACCACCCAGCAGGCCTTGATTCCGCTCAACTTCGCCAGCCCCGGCCAGCGTGCCGACTACGTGGTCACCGGCCACTGGGGCAAGACCGCGGTCAAGCAGGCCGGACCGTACGTGGACGTCAACATTGCCGCCAGCAGCGAGGCCGAAGGCTATCGCCAGCTGCCCGAGCGCGCCGGCTGGCAGCTTTCGCCCGATGCTGCCTACGTGCACATCACCGCCAACGAGACCATCCACGGCGTCGAGTTCCGTGATGTGCCCGAGACCGGCAACGTGCCGCTGGTGGCCGATTTCAGCTCGTCCATCGCCAGCGAGCCGCTGGATGTACGCCGCTACGGCGTCATCTATGCCGGTGCGCAGAAGAACCTTGGCCCCGTCGGCATCGCGGTGATGATCATCCGTCGCGACCTGCTGGAGCGTAGCGGCCAGCCGCGCGCGGACATCTTCGATTACCGTTCGCACGTCGCCCGCGATTCCATGCTCAATACGCCGCCCACCTGGAACTGGTATCTGGCTGGCCTGGTGTTCAAGTGGATGCTGGCCGAAGGCGGCGTGGTCGAGTTCGCCAAGCGCAACGCCGCCAAGGCCGCGTTGGTGTACGGCGCCATCGATGCCTCCGGCGGTTTCTATCGCAACGAGGTCGCGCATTCGGCGCGCTCGCGGATGAACATCCCGTTCTTCCTGCCCAACACCGATCTCGATGCCCGTTTCGTCGCCGATGCCAAGGCCGCCGGCCTGCTGGCGCTGAAGGGCCACAAGGTGGTCGGTGGCATCCGTGCGTCGCTGTACAACGCCATGCCGCTGGCCGGGGCCGAGGCGCTGGTCGCCTTCATGGCTGATTTCCAGCAGCGTCACGGCTGAGCAATGAACGGCGCGCATCGTCGGGTGCGCGCCCCGCAACAAGGAATTCCGATGGCAAGCAAACCCAGCAAGAAGGCGTCGAAGAAGGCCGAACCGGCCAAGGACAGCGCCACCTCCAAGCCCAAGGGCAAGCCGAAGGCAACCGCGGTGCCGACCCTGGCGCCACTGGCGCTGGCCGATGTGCGTTCGAAGATCGACCAGATCGACCGTGACATCCAGAGCCTGATCGCCGAGCGCGCACAGTTCGCCCACCAGGTCGGCAAGGCCAAGGGCAAGCTCGCCGCCGCCGTCGATTACTACCGTCCCGAGCGCGAAGCGCAGGTGCTGCGCATGGTGGTGGACCGCAACGAAGGCCCGCTCAGCGATGAACTGCTGGTGCACGTCTACCGCGAAATCATGTCGGCCTGCCTGGCCCAGCAGGAGCCGTTGAAGATCGGTTACCTCGGCCCGGAAGGTACCTTCAGCCAGCAGGCCGTGCTCAAGCACTTCGGCCGCTCGGCGCTGGGCCTGCCGATGGCCAGCATCGAAGAAGTGTTCCAGGAAGTGGAGGCGGGCAACGCCGATTTTGGCGTGGTGCCGGTGGAGAACTCGGGGCAGGGCACCATCCAGATCACCCTGGACATGTTCCTCACCTCGAACCTGAAGATCTGCGGCGAAGTGGAACTGCGCGTGCAGCAGTACCTGATGTCGCGCAGTGGCCGCATCGAAGACATCGAACGCGTCTACGGCCATCCGCAGTCGTTCATGCAGACCTCGGCATGGATGCGCGCCAACCTGCCCAAGGCCGAGAAGATTCCGGTGGCCAGCAACGCCGAAGGCGCGCGCCGTGCGCGTAATGCCGACGACGCTGCAGCCATCGGCGGCGAGAGTGCCGGCCACGTGTACGGCCTGAAGAAGGTCGTCACCAAGCCGATCCAGAACGATGCCGACAACACCACCCGTTTCCTGGTGGTGGGTCGCAACATCTTCCCGACCTCCGGTCACGATCGTACCTCGGTGCTGGTGTTCATCCATGACAAGCCCGGCGCGCTGTTCGATGTGCTCAGCCCGTTCGCGCGCCATGGCATCAGCATGAACCGCATCGAATCGCGTCCCTCGCACCACGGCAAATGGGAATACGGCTTCTTCATCGACCTCGCCGGCCATATCGACGACGCGCCGATGCAGGCCGCATTGGCCGAACTGGAAGCGCACTCGGCGCAGATCAAGGTGCTTGGCTCCTATCCGGTGGCCGTGCCCTGATCCCTGCTGCGGCGGCTGCGGCCGCCGCCCCTGATGCACCGCCGGCGACCCGGCGTTTACGGAACAATTCAACGATGAGCAACGCGCAGCACTGGATCGCCCGCAAGGGCCAGCCCCTGCAGGGCAGCCTGACCATTCCCGGCGACAAGTCGGTCTCGCACCGCTCGGTGATGTTCGCCGCGCTGGCCGACGGCACCTCGCATGTCGAGGGCTTTCTGGAAGGCGAAGACACCCGCGCTACCGCGCGCATCTTCAGCCAGTTGGGCGTGCGCATCGAAACCCCCAGTGCGTCGCAGCGCATCGTGCACGGCGTCGGCATCGACGGCCTGCAGGCACCCAGCGCACCGCTTGATTGCGGCAACGCCGGCACCGGCATGCGTCTGCTCGCCGGCCTGCTGGCCGGTCAGGCATTCGACTGCACGCTGGTCGGCGATGAATCGCTGTCCGGCCGTCCGATGCGCCGCGTCACCGGTCCGCTGTCGCAGATGGGCGCGAAGATCGACACCGAGGCAGACGGCACGCCGCCGCTGCACGTGCATGGCGGGCAGACGCTGCACGGCATCGACTTTGCCTCGCCGGTAGCCAGCGCGCAGATCAAGTCCGCCGTGCTGCTGGCGGGCCTGTACGCGCACGGCGAGACCAGCGTGACCGAGCCGCACCCGACCCGCGACTACACCGAGCGCATGTTGTCCGCGTTCGGCGTGGACATCGCATTCTCGCCGGGCAAGGCGCGCCTGCGCGGCGGCCAGCGCCTGCGCGCGACCGACATCGTGGTGCCGGCCGACTTCTCCTCGGCCGCGTTCTTCCTGGTTGCTGCGAGCATCATTCCGGGTTCCGAGCTGCGCCTGAAGCAGGTCGGCCTCAATCCGCGCCGTACCGGCCTGCTGCACGCGCTGCGCCTGATGGGCGCGGACATCACCGAAGAGAACCCGGCAGAGCAGGGCGGGGAACCGGTGGCCGATCTGGTGGTGCGCTACGCGCCGCTGAAGGGTGCGCGTATTCCGGAGGAACTGGTGCCGGACATGATCGACGAGTTCCCTGCATTGTTCGTGGCCGCTGCCGCCGCTGAAGGGCAGACCGTGGTGACCGGCGCCGCCGAACTGCGGGTGAAGGAATCCGATCGTCTGGCGGCCATGGCGACCGGCCTGCGCGCGCTGGGCATGCAGGTGGACGAAACCGAAGATGGCGCCACCCTGCACGGCGGCGTAGCGCTGGGCAGTGGCACCATTGAAAGCCACGGCGATCATCGGATCGCGATGGCCTTCGCCATTGCCGGCCAGATCAGCCATGGCGAAGTGCGCATCAACGACATCGCCAACGTCGCAACGTCCTTCCCGGACTTCGACGGCCTGGCCCGAAGCGCCGGCTTCAACCTGTCCTGATCGGCACCGCATCCGCCGGGCGTGGCCTGGCGGATCACATGGCCTGGTAGGTGCCAACCTTGGTTGGCACGCTTCTGCGCACAAAAAAACGGAGGCCGAGGCCTCCGTTTTCATTTCAGGCGTTACCGACGATCAACGTTCGGTACGGAAGTCCACCGGTACGCGCACTACGCTGGCCACGGCACGGCCCTGCTGCACGGCCGGCTCGAACTTCCAGCCCTGCACGGTGTTCAACACGGCGCGGTCCAGGTCGCGGCTGCGTTCACCGCTGCGCGACACGATCGCCGCTTCGGTCACGTTGCCGCGGGTATCCACGTTCAAGCTCGCAACCACGCTGCCCTGCACGCCACTACGCAGCGCTGCGGCCGGATAGCTGGGCTTGTTGTTGCTGGCCAGCGGACGCGCCTCACGGTTGCGTACGGCCGGGGCCGCCTTGCGCTCGCCCTGCGCGGGCGCGGCCTGGCGCGTAGCTGGGGCCGGTGCGGTGGCAACCGGCGTCTCAGTGGCCGGCAGCATGCGCTCGCTCACCGGCGCAGGCGCAACCTCGTCATGATTGGCGAAACGTAGCCAGACCAGCGCCGCTGCGAACATCGCCACGATCAGGGCCAACCACAGCCAAGGAGACGCCGAGCGTGGCTCAAGCGCGCCATCCTGCTGCAGCTGCGGGGAATGAAGGTTTTCGTGGGTGGTGGCAGTCATCGCAAACTCCTCGCGTCAGTAACGACGCCCAAAGTGTTGCCCGAGGAGGCGTCGCAGCGTGTCAGCAATGCGTCAACGCAACCTGCAAGGTTCAGCTTTTCTGCGGGGAAGCGTTCAGTTACTGCGGCTTGAAGTCGAACGGCACTTCAATGCTGCCCGGCACCGGCTGACCATTGCTGACTGCCGGGCTGAAGCGCCAGCGCCGCACCGCATCCGTTGCCGCGCGGTCCAGTTCACGCGAACCGCTGCGCTGGATCACCGTCACGTTGTTCGGGTAACCGGTGGCGTCCACTTCCACCCGCACCACCACGCTGCCGGCTTCGCCGCGTCGCAGGGCAGCGGCCGGGTAGGCCGGCGGCGGCGACTGGCCGGCAATCGGCATCGGTTGCGCATTGGCGGTTGCCGGTGCCGCAGTGCCCGGCGCGGCCGGAGTCGGTTCAACCGTGGCCGGCTGCGGCGGCGGGGCGGTCTCCACCAGCTTCGGCGCATCTTCTTCGTCCGGCACCGGGGCCGGCTTGGCGTCGGGCATGTCGCTGGAGCCTGCGGCTGCGGCCAGCGGCTCGGGCAGCGGTTCCACCTGGGCGGTTTCCTGCGGCGTCTGCGCGGCCGGGTCGGCACGGAAGAACTGCTTGTCGCGTCCGGTCAGCCAGACCAGCACGAACAGCAGGATGCCCACGCCGAAGGCGATGCCGGCGATTTTCAGGGCGTTGCGCGGGATATGCACGGTGAACGACTTGGCAGGCGACGGACGGGGAGCAGACATGGACCAGACCAGTACGGAATGCCTCGATTCTGCCACGGCCGGAATGAACCGGGCGGCAGAAATCCGTATAACAGGCGATAATCCCGTTCCTGTTACCCACCACGACGCCTGCCATGCTTGATCCAGCCCTGCTCCGCCACCAGCCCGCCGACCTCGCCGAACGCCTGCGCACCAGCCGCGGCTTCGAGCTCGACGTGTCTGCCCTGGAGTCACTGGAGGCGGATCGCAAGCGCATCCAGGTGCGTACCCAGGAACTGCAGAGCCTGCGCAACAGCCGCTCCAAGGCCATCGGCCAGGCCAAGGCCAAGGGCGAGGACGTTTCGGCCATCATGGCCGAGGTGGCCGCCTTTGCCGATGAGCTGAAGGCCTCGGAAGTCGCGCTGGACGTGCTGCGCGAGAAGATCGACACGATCTCGATGGGTATCCCGAACATTCCCGCCGATGACGTGCCGGCCGGCGCCGACGAGAGCGAGAACGTCGAGCAGTCGCGCTGGGGCACCCCGCGCCAGTTCGATTTCAAGGTGCTCGACCATGTCGAACTGGGCGCCCGCAACAAGTGGCTGGACGGCGAGACCGCGGCCAAGCTGTCCGGCTCGCGCTTCACCGTGCTGCGTGGCCCGATCGCGCGCCTGCACCGTGCCCTGGCCCAGTTCATGCTCGACCTGCACAGCGGCGAGCACGAGTACCAGGAAACCAACGTGCCGGTGATCGTCAACGCCGACAGCCTGTACGGCACCGGCCAGCTGCCCAAGTTCGAAGAGGACATGTTCATCACCCAGCTGGGTGAGCAGAAGCGTTACCTGATCTCGACCTCGGAAATCTCGCTGACCAACATCGCTCGCGACGAGATCCTCGACGCAGAGCGCCTGCCGCTGCGCATGACCGCTCACTCCCTGTGCTTCCGTTCCGAAGCTGGCAGCGGTGGTCGTGACGTGCGCGGCATGATCCGTCAGCACCAGTTCGAGAAGGTCGAGCTGGTCTCGATCTGCCGCCCGGAAGACAGCGACGCCGAGCACCAGCGCATGACCCGCTGTGCCGAAGTGGTGCTGGAGAAGCTGGGCCTGCCGTACCGCAAGGTGCTGCTGTGCACCGGCGACATGGGCTTCTCGGCCATCAAGACCTACGACCTGGAAGTCTGGCTGCCGTCGCAGGAGACCTACCGCGAGATTTCCTCGTGCTCGAACTGTGGTGACTTCCAGGCCCGCCGCATGCAGGCCCGCTGGCGGAACCCGGCCACCGGCAAGCCGGAGCTGGCGCATACGCTGAATGGCTCGGGTGTGGCAGTGGGTCGCGCGATGATCGCGGTGATGGAGAACTACCAGAACGCCGACGGCAGCATCACAGTGCCGGAAGCCCTGCGCCCGTACATGGGCGGTATCGAAACCATCGGTTGAACCCGGTAGATGCCATGCTTGCATGGCACTGCTCTGGCTTTGGTAGGTGCCATGCTTGCATGGCATCGCTCTGACTTTGGTGGGCGCCATGCTTGCATGGCACCTCATCCACGCATGGCGTGGATCTACCTGTGTGGTGCAACATCCACTCAACGGAGGCTTGGGGCTTTGGAGTAGATCCACGCCATGCGTGGATAGCGCAATCCATCAGCCCGCTGCGCGCAGCTTCTCCAGCGGCACCCAGCCCGCTTCCCCAGCCTGCGGCACACACCACGCCCAACCATTGAGCGTGCGTACCCCGCGCAGCTGCTGCCCCGGGTCCACATCCAGCTCCCGCGCGCAGTAATCCTCCGTGGCAAACGCGCCACCCTGCGCATCGCGACCGATCACCGGTGCCGGCACGAAGCCCGGCTGCTGCCCCTCGGCCTCGCACAGATACCAGTCTTCCCAACCCTCGGCCCCCTCATAACGCTCGCCCACCACCAGCGCCTGCCCACGGCGCAGGGTGATCGGATGCGGAAATTCGCTGCGATGCGCAGCCGTCACGATGTAGTTCATCGCACCATGGTGGCAAAAAAAAGCGACCCCGCAAAAGCAGGGCCGCCAGGGTAGGGTGGGCCGGGATGGGGGAGGGAATCCCGGCCCGCGTTCAGCGCCCAGACGAGGGAGAGAGGCGCCGAACGCTGGAACGGGTTACGCCGCTGCCACTTCCGCCGTCTCATGCGACGGCAGCGTTGCCAGTGCACCGGCAATCGCGTCTTCGCGGTGCTGCGGCGAATAGGCAATGCCCTCGGCGCGCACGAACTCGATGTCGTTGATGCCCCAGAAGGCAAACGTCTGGCGCAGGAAGGGCTCCTGGAAGTCCGCCGGCGAATCGGTGTAGATGCCGCCACGGCTGCTGACCACGATCACCCGCTTGCCACCGGCCAGGCCCACCGGGCCGTTCTCGGTGTACTTGAAGGTGCGCCCGGCCACCGCCACGCGGTCGATCCAGGCCTTCAGAGTGGAGGGCACGCTGAAGTTATACATCGGCGCGCCGATCACCACGATGTCGGCAGCCAGGAACTGCTCGAGCACCTGTTCAGCATCGGCGGCCTCGGCCGGATCGGTCTTGGCCAGCGAACCGCTGCGCAGATGCGGTACCGGATTGGCGTCAAGATCGCGATAATCAACCTGCAGGCCGTCGATCTGCTGCTTGAACTGGGCCACCACGGCGGCGGTCAGGTGGCGGGAGACGGAGTTGTCGCCAAGCACGCTGGCGTCGATGTGCAGAAGCTTCATGGCAGTACCTATGTTCGGGAGAGGTGGCGGGCTTGCCGCCGACGGAGAGAACAATAGGTTGTTGCAAGGGCGGGATAAAGGTGGTTGAATGCCACGTATTGTTCTACTAATGGAACTCGGGTATGCATGACCTGAATGATCTGTACTACTTCGCGATGGTGGTCGACCACGGCGGTTTCGCCGCCGCCGAGCGCGCACTGGGCATCCCCAAGTCGCGCCTGAGCCGCCGTATCAGCCAGCTGGAAACCGACCTGGGCGTGCGCCTGCTGCAGCGCTCCACGCGCCGCTTTGCCGTCACCGACGTCGGTACCAGCGTGCACCGCCATGCCCAGACCATGCTGGCCGAGGCGCAGGCCGCGCGCGAGGTGGTGGACCGCCTCAGCGCCGAGCCACGCGGTCTGGTGCGCGCCAGCGTGCCGGTGTCGCTGGCGCAGATGCAGCTGCCCAAGCTGCTGCCAAAGTTCCTCGAGCAGTACCCGAAGGTGCGGCTGCAGCTGAACATCAGCAACCGCCGCGTGGACATCATCAACGAAGGCTACGACGTGGCCCTGCGCGTGCGTTCGCGCCTGGATGACGATGGCAGCCTGGTGATGCGCAGCTTCGGCCAGGTACAGGAACTGCTGGTGGCCAGCCCGAAGTACCTGGACCGCGCCGGCCGCCCGAAGGACCCGGAAGAGCTGGCGAACCACGTCACCTTGAGCATCAGCGAGGACGAGGCGCGTCAGCGCTGGGAACTGCATGGACCGGAAGGTGCGGTGCGCCGTGTGGACCTGCAGCCGCGCGTGGCCGGTTTCGACTTCCCGCTGCTGCAGAGCATGGTGAAGGACGGTTTCGGTATCACCATGCTGCCGGAAACCGTCTGCGCCGATGCCGTGCGCAATGGCGAGCTGGAAGTGGTGCTGCCGGACTGGTCGCTGCCGCAGGGCGTGTGCCATGCCGTGTTCGCCTCGCGCCGTGGCCTGCTGCCGGCGGTGCGGGTGTTCATCGACTTCCTGGCCGAACATCTGCCGCCGCAGCTGGAGGCCTCGCGCCTGGATTGCGGTGGCGCCTGCGAGAAGGCCAAGGAGCGGATCAAGGCCAGTGCGCTGGGTGCGTTGGCAGTGGACGCGGGCTGAGGCCCAACCTCCGACCGAACAACGGTCTTGGGCAAATCGCCCGGCCGTGCGAGAATGCGTGCCCGGCCAGCAGGCTGGGCCGATACGGAGAGATGGCCGAGCGGTTTAAGGCACCGGTCTTGAAAACCGGCGAAGGGTTAAACCTTCCGTGGGTTCGAATCCCACTCTCTCCGCCAGTATCCATATAAGCCATTGATTTAATTGAACTTATTTTTGATGCTCGGGTCTTCCGACGGGCGCAGATCGGGGTCCATTTCCCGAATGCGCATCCCACTTGTTTGGAGCGACTGAAAGAGCAGAACTAGGCATTCCATTTTTGGATGGTGCTCAAGAGAGCCTTCATGCGTTCGGTCCAGTCGAAGCGTGCCCCCATCTTGGCTGGTGTGGTGTGCTCGCGAGAGGCGAGGGCAAGCTCAACCTTATCGATACTGGCCCGATTGAGTTTGGCTTCTACGTAAGAGTCACCCTTCTTCGACTTGGTTGCGCTTGGAAAGAAGAGCTCGAACTGCGCAGGATCAACGGGATCAGCTTTCATGCCGAGTGCTTTGCCGATCACCGAGCCAGGCAGGTAAGTCTCAATCTCTTTGCCCGCAGTCACCCACATGTAGCCATCCGCGAGCTTTGCAATCTCCTCTTGCGCTTTGACCACGCGAGGTTTTAGTGCTGTGACTTTGGATGATCGATCGCTGTCGCAGACTAGCGCGGCATTTCGGTTGAGCCGGATCAGCTGAATGAGTTCCTCAGGATTGGGCGCTGTTGGATCACCGAAGCTCGTCCGAGCTAGGAGCGATCCGCCGTAAAAGGCGCAGGCGTAGTCACGGCCCTCCAAGAGAGTGCCTTCGGAGAAGGTCTCAATCCAATGATTGAGATAGATCGCATCCGACGGTCCCTCTACCCAGATGATGCCGTTGGCTTGCAAGATGTCTGACGCGCGTGCGCCCAGATCACCGACTACCTGAGAGTGGTCGAAATGCGCCGAGATCGTTTGAGTCGATGCAGCAGTCCCATCATGCGACACCCGCACGAACTGGGCGTGATCTGAGCGACTGAACTGATCCAGAGTCGCGCTGGAATGGGTAGTCAGAAAGATCGGGCATCGATACTCGACGGCGAACTCGTCGATGAACCGCAGTAGGCGTCGGAGCAGCGCCGGATGAAGGTTGTTCTCAAGCTCCTCGAAAGCAAACACATAGTCACTTGCTGCTCTAGTCTCAAGCGTAGGGATCACCAGGAGGTTGAGCAGAACGAGTATGACTGTCTTTAAGCCGCTACCTGAGCTGCTCAGAGGGATCAGCCCTTTAAGCGCTTCTTCTAGGAAGATCTCCCATTCCCCGTCCTCATGCTGCTGAACCGAAATTGCAGAAAAGGAGCCATCCGGGCCGAAGATGTGGTTGAGTGCTCCTCGTAGTTCGCTTTGAATGAGGCGCCGCGTCACCATGATATTGTCTGCGCGGATGAGGTGATCACGGATGATATTCGTCGCCCCCTGCCCATCTGACCTAAGCGACAGGCTGGCATCCGCCGCCTCGTTGCGGACGTCGCGGTCCGCAAGGATGTGCCGAAACTGTCGACCGTGATACGGGTAGGGAATGCGGGATGTAACCTTTTCCAGAAGGCCTCTTGCCGCATCAAGAGGGCCGTAGGCTGATGGACGTCGATACGCATCGAAGCCACTTGGCGTTGTCGAAAGGTCACCGACCAGTCGGTTGCTATCCTCAGTCCAAGTCACAGCAGCGTCAGCGAAGCGCAGTCCATGGTCTGTCCAGTGGTTTCCCCGAAGTCCGCCACCGCTCACGTTCTCCAAAAAAATCCCTCGAAGAGTACCTTCGTCGAAGGCACCACTGAACCGATAGGTGGCCGCGAGGCGGCCCTTGCTGCGATCCGTAGAACATAGGCTACTTATCAGCCTCAATAGCTGCGACTTGCCGGTGTTGTTGCGGCCGATGATGACGTTGATCAGCTTAAACTCGTCGAAGCCACAGAATTCCGTGGTGAAACACGATAGGCCTTTGATTTTGACCCCAATAATGGGCATAGCATTCCTTGCAAATTTCGACAGGGACCACGCGCGGCATGATGGGGCATCTCTGTGACCCGTATTTCAGTCTAGCGCGAGAGCAAACGTTGCAAATGGTAACCCACGGCGCACTCTGTTCATATTTTGTTAACTAAAAGGTGCGCCTAGCGTGAGTTTTCCCGCGATGAGGCGGCATCAATCTGGCAGAGTGGAGGATGCGGAAGACCCCTAAAATAGGAGGTAAAAACCGCACTTGCGGTTTCCGCCTCGCGTAAACCCTGCGCCCTCCCAGGGTTTTGGCCAACCGCTGGCGCCCCCGCATTTGACGGGGGCAAATGGTCAGGCGGGAAGAGCAGCGTCAAACCCAAAGATGCGTCAGCTAGGTGTAAATCCATAACCGTACTGCCGTGCGAATTGCTGTGCGTGATACTTGGCTGCGTCTCGGTTGCTAGAGCGGTCTCGGCCCGCTACACCTCAAGGACACTCGCCAAGACACGGTCTGGTTTGTTCTTTAGACAGATCAAGGGCTTAGGGGGGTATTTAGTCTCCCTCTCTTCGCCAAGAATGCGAACGCCCCCAAAGGGGCGTTCGCATTCTTGCCTACACAGCCCGGCTTTCCTTAAAGAGCGGGTTCGATCACCGGCGGCGATTCAACGGCCGGGTAGGAAAGTCGGTACTTCCTGGTTACGTCAGCATCCACAAAGATCTCCGTTGAACGCCGCCGCGCCAACGCCGACTTCGTCGCGCCGAACGAGCACAAGCCTGGGCCGTCGAGACCGGTCACTGTCAGCAGGTGCCGGCCGGGCTTCAATGCGAAAGTGACAGACTCGGCGGTGTTGAGGTGGGCGGCCATCTGCTCATCAACCATCACGCCGAGCGCACACTTGCTTCCAACGGCGCCAATGTCACGGGTGACTACGATGTTGCCCGTCGACGCACCTTGATCGGGGAGTGCGAAAATGCGATCGGCTGGTGCCTGCCTGATCATCGCCGCATCAGGCTGCTTGGTAGGCATGAAGCAGCCTGCAGCCAGCAGGGGAATGCCGGCCATTGCAATCCGAAGTGCAATCCTGGTTGCTGTGAACTTCATGAAATCTTCTCCTTATAAGGCTACCGGCCGGGTGCAGGTGGCGGTTCAGGGTAGCGGCGCTTCCCGAGGTCAGAAGGATAGTTGTGTTGAGGCGCTGTCGGAAGTGACTCCATGCGGCTGCGGCAACGAACCCTCTCTCGATCTCTGAAGTGCGAAAATCAGTCGGGCAGCACGCATCGCCGGAGGTGGGCGTCACAGATCGTTGCCCATGTAGGGTCTGCCGGGCAGCTTTTGACCACTCGACGCATTTGCCTATCGATTCTGTCCAAGCACAAAGGGACGATCGCTTCGCCAAGGCATCTGCCTAGGCCGGGATTGGCGTCCCGAACTTACGTACCGCTACCGGTCGTGCTTGCAGCCACAACTGCAATCACGACAATGCACCGTCGGCCAGTCCATGGCGGACGGTGCGTGGGGATCTCTCGATCCGCCGGCTTTAGCGGTACGTATCCGGCACGCCAACCCGCACCGTCCGCCACCTTGCATCTGCAGGTGGCCACACCGTGAGGTTGCCACCATGCCTGACCCGCTTCCCGACTATCCCCGTCTGCACGCGCTGCTCGGTGATGCCGTGCGCGATCTTCCCGATGCTCTCGCCGAAAAGATGGAGGATGCGCTCAGTGATGCCGCCGAGTCCTTGCCGCCATCGGCGTTCTTCACGTTCCTGCAAAGCCACGGCAAAGGGCGCCGTGCTGTGATGGAGCACCCTGGAGCGAAACTCGCCTCACACCCGGCCGCGCATTCGATCTGGCCTTGGCGACCCGCAGCGCATCGGGCATCACCGCGCTCGCCGCCATGTTGCACGCCGCACACGTAGCTCGGGAGAACGACGATCCGGGCTTCTGTCCGTCGGCGGCTCTGGTCGATGGTCTGTTCGACGCCTGCGAAGCACTGTCGTTGCAGGTAGAGCGCTGTCTTGTCCCTTGATTCACTGGTACGCGGCAACGGGCAGGGTGGGGACTTCCAACCTGGTCCTCATGCCTGCGGTTCAAGCGCCGTGCTACTCGTTGTCGCTTTCTGCTTGATCTGCGCCGCTCGACCGCTTCGCGCGCTCTTTCAATTCAGCGACCAGGCGTCGCTGTTCTGCGTGCGGCATTTTTGCGGCAGCGAGAATGACATTGGCCAGTGCGTCGCTATCGGCCAGAAGATAGGCCAGCGGAACACCCAGTTCGGCAGCCATCTTTCCGGCAGTGGCAAAGTCCGGCTCCGACGTGCCCTGTTCGTAACGTGTCACCCGGCTGGACACTACGTCCTCAGACAAGCCAATGCGCCGGCCCAGCTCGCGCTGGGAAATGCCCATCGCCAAGCGCGCTTCTTTGAGGCGCTTGGTGAACTGGTCGCGGAGAGGTGTGGGCGACATTACCCGCCTGTGCGCATTCTGTAACGGTCTACAGGATGGCAATCGCCCCACAATTCGTATGCTACATTATTTGTAGCATCGTGGGTCGGAGTAGCGTATGAAGCCGTCTTCGCAGCCAACACCGTGTGGCAGTACAACATCGGCAATCTGCCTTGCCTGCGGATACCGCGGCCCGATGGCCATCAGCGATGGCCGCAGGCATTGGTCTGGCTCCGGGTGGGCCTTCATGTTTCTGGCGCTGCTTGGCGGGGTATTCGGTTTCGTACTGATGGGCGTGCTGGGGATGCTCGCTCTATCGATTCTGATCGGCATTGTGGGCGCACTCGTGGTCCGTCCGTCCTCTGCTTACCACTCCTGCCCTAGATGTCGCGTCGAACTGCAGTGGCGTTGAATGCACCGTCCGGCACGACGATGGAGTTGCGTAGGAAAAATCTGATCGTGGGCGGGTAGTGATGACGTTCCTGTCCCGTTGATCGGCCATTGCCTATAGTGGGTCCAAACCCCGCAATGGAATGGCCCGATGCACCCGATGTCCTCCGGGCGGTGCTTGGCACTCGCAATCGCCGTCGCCGTTAGCGCCAGTGCCTGCGCACGGCCGCCGTCCACCGAACACGAAAGGAATCCCGCCATGTCTGGCGCAACACAGACCGGTCGCACCCTCAATGGCCACACTTACACCGACGCGCCCGTGGATGTGAAGCTGGGGCCGAATACCTTCCGAATTCCCGCCAACTATCTGGACAGCCAGATTGCGCCTTGGCCCGGTGAAGGAGTTTCGCTGGTCATTGAATGGCCGGACATGACGCCGACGCCGCCGGGGGCGCGGGCTAATCCTAGAACCAATGATTTCCGCAAGGAGATTTCCGTTCGGATCAATTACGTTGATCGCGTTCCCATCGAAGATTTGATGGAGCGCTATGCGTCCAACGAGGCCCTTACCGAGGCGGATTCGGTGGAACGCGGAGACCCCAGAGATAGGCTCGATCTTCGAATTCCCCAGCCAGAGTCAATGGGGTTGACGCCGTACGCCATCGACGAAAGGGCGATGAAGGAGTTCGCAAAGCGCCATGAGGCGCGATATGGGAAGCCGCCGGTCCGGAATCCGGCTTACGAAAGGGACTGGTACGTCGCACGGCAGGCCGATGGCCGGATCAGCACATTCATCAAGTGTGATGCCAAGGGATTTCGTCAGGACGGCGTGCGGCTGGAGGGCGATCAGGTGATCAGCGTGCAAGATGAGGTGGCCGCTGGCTGTGTTCACTACTTCGTAGATGGTGACAACAAGCTCTCCGTGGTCCTCGACTACAAGAGAGCATTCCTGAAGGACTGGAAGCGCATGGAAGACGCTGTGAAGGATGTCATCACGCGCACCCGATCCAAGTGATCCAAGGAAGGAATCAGGCATGAGTGGATTGACCGAGCATGACCTCAGGATCCTTGGCAGCTATGCCAAGGAGGGCAACCGCGAGCTGTATTGGAACCACCTGTCGCAGCTGCCGGGCGCCGACGGTTACGGAACGCTGGCACTGGGAGTCGTCAGGAATGACAGCCTGCCAGGAAGGGTTGCGAACAGCTATGCGCAAAGCGTCGCCAGCACGCAGCACGATGAAGGTTCCCGGTTTCCAAACGCCGTATTGACCGAGCGACAGTGGGAGTCGTTCGGGCAGACACTGCTCGATAGAGATCTGGAACTGCGGCAGCAGCGGATGGCCGAACGCCGCCCGGACCTGGCGCTGAACCTGCCTGGGGCTGACGTGATGCTGGCTCATGATCGCGCTTTCGATCAGCATCACCTCGATCCCAACTGCTGGACACCCCGCGTGCTCCTTCAGGCCGCTCTGGAAAAGAGTGGCCCGCAGAAGCTGGAGCAGATCTGGACCAACATGCTCGACAACGATGGGGTCGGACTCCCGCGGGTGGGAAGTACCAGTCGCGATGCGTTCACCCAGATGGGATTGGGCAAGGGTAGCCAGTACATCGGCACGCTGACCTTCCATGAAGTCACCCAGGCTCTGGGTGGCCGCTCTTCGGTCGACCCCAACGTCATCGGCGGCCTCAATTCCTACGCGCTCTACTTTGAAAAGGACGGCAAGTGGGCCAGTGTCACCTCCGGCGGCGGCCACAGTTCGCTGCGCGAGATCACTGATCCTGGCCGCATCGCCGAACTCAACGATGCCCGCGAAGTCCGCCTGGAGCGGCAGCAGAAGGTCACCCAGTTCCACCCGGAAGACCCGTATCGAACCATCACACGCAGCCCGCTCACTGCATCGGTCGACGGCATGCCCGTCCTGCAGCGCGGCCCGATGCGTCTGGCAGACATCGGACCGGGCCACGCCGATTACGGCCTGTTGCAACAGGTCAGCGGACATGTCGCCGGCATCGACGCGAGAGCGGGGCGCACGCCGGATGAAAGCAGTGAACGACTGACCGCCAGCGTGATGGCCCTTGCCCGTCAGAACAACCTGGACCGTGCCGACCATGTGCTGCTCAGCGCGCAGACGGCGGACAACCCTGCGGGCCGCAACGTGTTCGTGATGCAGGGTGATATCAACGACCCGGCGCATCTTAGGGCATCCATGCCCACCGATGTGGCCGTGCAGACGCCGGTGGAGCAGTCGTTGCAGCGGCTGGAATTGGTCAGCGCGGAGCGGCAAGAGGCATTGTCGCAGCGCCAGCAGCAGGAACTGGAAAATCAGGTGCGCGAGCATCCGCAGATGCGCATGGCGTAGTGCGCAGCAGGGCGGGGCAGTGGGGCGTTCCCATTGCCCCAGCAGTGGTCACTTGCCCGGCGCATCCGCCGTCTGAGCAGCCACCATCGCCTGCTGCATTTCCTTCAGTGACAGGTAGCCATCGCCGTCCGTATCCAGTCCCGTGAAATATTTCGCGATCTCCGGCACCACGGTTGCTTCTTCCTTGCTGATCTTCCCGTCCTTGTTCTTGTCCATCGCAGCAAACGCGGCATCGATCGAGTCAGCTTGCTTGCTGAAGCGTGCTTGCTGATAGGCGCTGAACTCGGCCTTGTCGACGCGACCGTCCTTGTTGCTGTCCATCGCGGTGAACGTGGAATCGATATAGGCCTGTTTCGGGTCGGCAGGCGCGGCCTGTGCAAGCAGCGGGGTAGCACACAGCGCGATCAGCAGGGCGGTCTTTTTCATATGCATTGCATTTGGTCCTTGAAGAAGTCGAGTCAGCGGCAGGGGTAGGTGTAGCCATCGCGGTCGCGGTAGCTGTCGGTACGGCGGTCGTAGTTGCCGTAGCGGTTCATGCAATAGTCGGCGCGCTCACGCGTCTCTCGTTCGCGCTTTGCCGCCGCCGCGATCACGCCGGCTACCACGGCGGCACCCACTACGCCCACCACCACGCCTGTGGTCTTGGCGTCGTGTCGGCGCTCACGTTCGCGGTCACGCTCCCGCTCCCGGCGCTGCCAGTCATCGCGATCGCGATCACGATAGTCCTGGTTCCACTGTGGGTTGTAGCGGTCGCCACGCTGCGCATGGGCATCGCCGGAGTAGGGCATCAGCACCAGCAGTTGTGCGGCTGCTGCGAGCAGCAGCGCAGTCCTTCCTGTTTTCAGAAACATCGTCCAGCTCCTGTGCGGACATCGTCGGTAGCTGCAGTACACACTGCAGACATTGCGCGAACCTGCCGTCACTGCAGGCAATCGCAGCGCCTACCGGACCAGCGCTTCCACCGGATCAAGCTGGGCCGCGCGACGTGCAGGCAGGAAGCCAAAGCCGATACCGATCAGGCTGGAACACGCGAACGCCGCAATGATCGAGTTCGCCGAGAACACCAAGCTGAAGCCCACGTCAGCCAGTGCCAGCACTGCGCCCAGCAGCAACGCCACGCCAATGCCCAGCACGCCGCCGAGCAGACATACCAGCACCGACTCGATCAGGAACTGCTGCAGGATGTCGCTGCGGCGCGCGCCCACGGCCATGCGTACGCCGATCTCACGGGTGCGCTCGGTGACAGACACCAGCATGATGTTCATCACCCCGATGCCACCTACGATCAGGGCGATGGCCGCGATTGAGCTGATCATCATGGTGAGGATGCCGGTGGTCTGTTCGATGGACTGGCGGATCTGCGCGTTGTTGCTCATGTAGAAGTCGGTGCTGCCATGGCGGCGTGTCAGCAGCCGTGCAATGGCCTGCTCGGCCGCTTCCATGCTGATCGCATCGGATACGCGCACGGTGATGCTGGACACATGGCTCTGGCCCAGCATCCGCGCCATGGCCGTGGTGTAGGGCATCCACACCCGTAGCAGCGAGGCGTCGCCGGCGGCGCCGGCATCCTTCTTCACCACGCCGACCACGCGCACCGGCACGTTGCCCAGCAGCAGGGTCTGCCCGATGGGGTTCTCGGCGGCGGCGAAGAAGCGCGCGCGGGTGTTGGCATCGATGATGGCCACCTGCTGGTAGCCAGCCACACCCGGTGTGCCGAAGAAGGCGCCTTCCCCCAGCTTCAATCCATGCACGCGGAAGTACTGTTCGCTCACACCCTGCACCTGCACGCTGGCCGAACGGTTGCCGCGCAGGGCGGTACCCGTGGTGGCTACGCCAGGGGTGGCACCGTCCACGAACGGTTGCCCGGCGAGGGCTGCGCTGTCTCCCGGAGTAAGGGTCTCTACCCGCGCCGCGTGCAGATCGCCAAAGCCGGAGCCCGGATAGATCTCGATGGTGCTGGTGCCCAGCGAGGAGATGTTGGACAGGATGGCCTGCCGCGCACCGGTACCCAGCGCGACCACCGACACCACCGAGGCGATGCCGATGATGATGCCGAGCATGGTCAGGAAGGTACGCATGCGATGTGCGTTCATGGCCCGCAGGGCCATGCGAAAGGCTTCGGCGAAGCGATCGCGCACGGCGAGCCAGCCGCTGCCATCGCCGCGCTGCGGCAGAGCGGTCGGCGCCACGCCCGTTGTCGACGCAGCAGCCGTGGCACGGTCATCGACAATCCGCCCATCGCGGATCTCGATGATGCGCTGGGCGTGCTCGGCCACGGCCATGTCGTGGGTCACCAGCACCACCGTGTGGCCTTCGGCATGCAGTTCGCCGAGGATCTTCATCACTTCCTTGCCCGACTGTGTATCCAGTGCGCCGGTAGGTTCGTCAGCGAAGATCACCGCACCCCCATTCATCAGTGCGCGGGCAATCGACACGCGCTGCTGCTGGCCACCCGACAGCTCGCCGGGCAGATGCTGCATGCGCTCACCCAGGCCCAGCCGCGCCAGCAGTTCAGCAGCCCGTGCGTGGCGCTCAGCGGCGGGCATGCCGGCGTAGATCGCTGGCACTTCCACATTGCTCAGCGCGGTCAGATCGGTCAGCAGGTGGTAGCGTTGGAAGATGAAGCCGAAGTGTTCTCTACGCAGTTCGGCCAGCTCATCCGGCGACATCTGCGCGGTCTGGCGTCCCGCAATCTCGTACGCGCCCGCAGAGGGCCGATCAAGGCAGCCGAGGATGTTCATCAGCGTGGACTTGCCAGAGCCGGACTGGCCGACTATGGCCACCAGTTCACCGGCATGGATGTCCAGGTCCACACCGTCCAGTACCACCAGGGTCTGTTCACCGGCGGCGAATTCACGGCGCACCCCACGCACGCTCAGCAGTGGCTCGCTCATGGCTGCGCTCATCGGGGCTGCGTGGGCGCGGTGGCGGCTTCGTCGCTGGCTTGAGCCAACACGACCTGCTCGCCTTCCTTCAAGCCGCTGCGCACTTCCACCTGGATCTGGTCGTCCAGTCCGATGGTGATACGCCGCGCCACGGCGCGCCCGTCTGCGCCACGCACCTGCACGGTGTAGCTGCCATCGCGGGCCCGTGCGCCCAAGGCGGCTGACGGAATGGTCAGCACGCTGTGGGCACGGCCGAGTACGATGCGCACCTGCGCGGTCATGTAGCTGCGCAGGCGGCCGTCGGCGTTGTCCACGTCGAACTGGCCGTTGTAGTACATGGCCGAACGGCTGCCACCGGAAAGCGCTGGCGACGCGAGGCTGGACGTATCTTCGTTGGTGATCGATTCGGGCGCTGGCGCGATGTCACGCAGGGTGCTGCTGTAGCGGCGGCCCGCGTCGCCAAGGATGGTGAAGAAGGCTTCCTGGCCGACCGTGGTGTGCACAACATCGGCTTCGGAGATTTCGGCGTAGACGGTCATCACGTCCTGGTTGCCCAGCATGACGATGGTCGGTGCGCTCTGTACCGCATTCACCGTCTGACCCTGGCGGGCGACGACCGCCAGCACCGTGCCGTCGGTGGGGGCGGTGATGCGGGTGTACTCCAGGTTGGTCTGCGCGATGTCCACGTCGGTCTGCCGCTGCACGATCTCACCGTCCAGTGCGGTGATCTGTTCGCGGGTTGCATCCACCTTGGCCTTTGCAGCATCGAAGTCGGCACGTGCCACCAGCTGCGATGCCAGCAGTTGCTGTTGCCGCCGCAGGGTCAGTTCGTACTGGCGCAGATCGGTGGCCAGTGCATCGCGATGGGCGCGTGCGGTGCGCTGTGCCGCCTGCGCACTCAGCAGCGCATTGCGTTGGGTACGGGAATCGATGTCGGCAATCGGGTCACCGGCCTTCACCTTGTCGCCCAGCTTCACGTGCAGTGTTTCGATACGACCGGAGACCTGCGCGCCCACGCTCACCAATCGCGATGGCTTCAGGGTGCCGGTGGCTTCCACCACCTGTTCGATGTTTCCACTTACCACGGGCGCGAGCTGCAGTGGTGGCGGCGGAGCGGGTCGCAGCCAGAGCCACGCGGCAATGGCAGTGCACAGTACGGCACCAGCGATGATCAGCAGTCGGCGGTGTTTGCGCGGCGCGGTGCTCATTCGCACAGCATCCAGAAGGGGCAGGTCATTGGTGGTCCTCGCGGCAGGAGAGATGCACGCGCCGGGTGCCGCGCGTGGATGGCCGTCGAGTCTCAAGGTGCTGGGTTGCGTGAACCTTGCGGTGCTGCCGTGGTTGTCAGCCCACGGTCATGCTGCTGAGAAGCGCTACTGCGATGAACTGCAAGGCGCTGCCCATCACCAGCAGCACGTTGCGCAGGCGGTCGGCTGTCACGCGCACGCTGCAAAGCTGACATAGGCCGCCGATCACCAGCCCCACGATAGAGAGCGTACTGGTCGGCTGCGTGTGTACGCCTTGTATCGCCAAGGGTATCCATGCGCTACCCAGCATCGCCCATGCCGCGTGCCTGTCGATGTAGCGTAGAGGTGCGAAGAGCAGCCGCGATGTGGTTGATCGCCATGCGGAAAGCGCGTGCAGCGCGCCATGCACGACTACAAAGAACAGCACTGCACCGGCCATGGCTGCGTGCGCATGGCGTTGCGTCGAGATCACCAGCGCACTGCCCGGCAGCAGCAGGAACAGCACGGCAAACACACGCATCAGCACGTCCGGGCGATTCGTTGCGGGTATCACGCGCAACCAGCGAGGCCAATGCGGCAACGCGCGCATTCGATCAGCGCGCGAACGCCGATTCCAGGCAGCTGCGGTCAAACCGGATGTGGCCGGCGTCGCGCGGAATCGGGCAGAAGAGGAGGAGGGAGGAACTCCTTCGGTCACGTGCAGGCTTCCTGTCAGGACGGAACGCGATGGCATCACAGATGCCACCGGTCCGATGCTGCGCAGCGAACATTGCCGCAACCTTGCCTAGCGCCGCTGTCTGCTGCGCATGGACAGGCGGCAGTCACGGATGTGTGGGCGCCTTCAGTGCTCTACCGGCGGTGCCGAGGGGACGCCCGGATGCAGCGGAAACTCGACGCGGATCAGCGCGCCACCACCGGGGGCATCCAGAATCGTGACGTGGCCACCGTGACGGTCGATCACCTGCCGCACCAGGTTCAGTCCCAGGCCCGCGCCGGTCTGACGGGGACGCAGTCGCTGGAACGGCTCAAACACGCGTTCGCGCTGGTCGACCGGAATGCCAGGGCCATCGTCTTCCACCTCCAGGCAGCTGCCCTGCACCCGCACGATGATATGGCGGCCACCATGCTCGGCGGCATTCAGCACCAGGTTGGAGATCACCCGCTCGACCGCGCCGGCCTCACCCAGCACCGGGAAGTGTGGCTCCACTGCCACTGCCACGGTCTTGTCCGACTGGATCAGCAGCGGCGCCAGGTCGGCCGCCACCCGTTTGGCCACCCGGGCCAGGTTGAGGGTTTCCTTCGGGCCGTCCTCTTCCATGCGATGCAGGTCCAGCAGCTGCTCGGCCAGCGTCGCCAGACGCGCGACTTCTACCGCCAGGCTGCGCGAAGTCGAATCGTCAGCGGCATCGATCTTTACCCGCAGGATCGCGATCGGCGTGCGCAGCTCGTGCGCCGCTGCGGCGATGAAACGGCGTTGCCGCTCGTGTCCTTCATCCAACCGGCCCAAGGCATCGTTGACCGCGGTCACCAGCGGCGCGATCTCCACCGGCACGGCGGTCTCGGTCAGGCGGATGCCGCGGCGGCTGGCCGAAATATTGCGGGCTTCCTGTGCGATGCGTTCGACACCGGCCAGTGCCCGCCGCACGATGATCGGCGTGAGGATGATGGTGGCCAGTGCCAGCAACAGGAAGATCGGCAAGGTGATGATGTGCGCGGCCAAGGCCATCTGCATGGTCAGCGAATCGGTTTCGCCATGCGCCATGATGGTCAGCTTGCCGGCCGGCCCACTGTGCTGGCGTACCACTACCGCCAGGCCATCGCTGCGATCACGTCCGCGCAGGTCGCCATAGGGGATGCCATCGAGGGCGCCGACCAGCGAGGCATAGGCCGGTGGCACATGGCCGAAAGTGACGTGGTGCCCATGCTCGTCCTCGGCGATGAACCACGCACCGGGGACGATCTTCAGCAGTTCGGCCAGCTCTGGCGTGTGCACTACGTACAGTTCGCCACTGCGGTCGCGGTGCACCGCCTCGGCGGCCACCGGCGCGAAGGTCTGGATGGTGTAGTAGCCGCCGCTGTCGGCACGAACCAGCACCATCAGCAGGGCGAAGAACGCCACCAGCAGGGCCAGCAGCTGGTAAATCAGCGTCTTGACGATCAGTGGGCGCTTCAACGACGGGCGACGCGCCATCACTTGCTTTCCCGCATCAGATAGCCAACCCCGCGAATGGCGTGGATCTCCACCCCGGCATCGGCGTCTGTGAGTTTTCGGCGCAGGCGCGAGACGTGCGAATCCAGCGTGTTGGAATGGATGCCGTCGTCGAAGCCATACACCGCCATCTCGATGGATTCACGCAGCACGGTGCGGCCGAGGCGCCGTGCGAGGGCGGCCAGCACCCGGATCTCGCGCCGCGGCAGCTCCAGCCGCTGGCCGCCTACACTGGCCTCACCCGAGGCGGGGTCGAACACCAATCGGCCGATACTGATGGACTCCACCTGCAATCCGCTTGGGCGACGGCCTGCCGCCCGGATCCGTGCGAACAGTTCCTCCAGCGCGAAGGGTTTGGCCAGGTAGTCATCGGCGCCTTCATCCAGGCCGGCAATCCGGTCCGGCAGCTGGCCCAGCGCACTCAGTACGATGATCGGCACCCCGGGATTGTGCTCGCGCAGCAGGGAAATCAACGCCAGGCCATCGCCATCGGGCAGGGTGCGGTCCAGCAGCACCAAGTCGTGCAGGCCGCACAGGGCTGCCTCCCGGGCCAGTGCCAGGGTATTGGCCAGGTCCACCACATAGCGCTCGCGCTGCAGGGCGGACTTGAGGGTGGCGGCCAGTTCGGCTTCGTCTTCGATCAGCAGGATGTGCATCAGCAGGGCTTGGGCAGGGAGGGGCCGCAGAGGAGCGGTTCGGCACGCGCCGGCACCGTATTACAGGAACATTGCGTGAACATGGCGTGCCTCCGCATCTGCCGGAAGGCCATGGATGGAGGCGATGAAGCCGAAGATCCGGCGCAAGGTTCACGCAATCCAGGCGCTCCAGCCTTGGCGCCCTTCGCAGTTCCCATCCCTGGAGTCACCATGAAATTGTTCGTTCCGCTGCTGTTCCTCGCCACGCTGACTGGCTGCACCACTGCCAAGATGACCGTCACCCCCGACGGCCGCCGTGGCGTTTCCATCGACTGCAGCGGCTCCAGTTCCTGGAGCGGTTGCTACGAGAAAGCCGGGCAGATGTGCCCAGGTGGCTACGTGGTCTTCAGCAAGGATGGCGATGAGGGCAATGCCATTGCGGTGGGCAACAAGAACGGCTTTACCTCCACCCAGATGGCCACCCGCTCGATGCTGGTGTCCTGCTCGGGCTGACGATCGCGGCGCCGATCATCTGGCAGGGGTGCGTGGACATCCCGCACGCATGGATGCACTGCGCGCCTGTTTCCTGCAGATGCTCGCTATCAGGGGTTTTCAGCGGCGCGGCCATCCGCCGGCAGCGCCGCGCTTTGCCTTTGCTTCATGCCCCTGTAACACGACCATCGCTACCACGGTGGTCCCAGCGATTCCGCTGGGATCATCTGGAGACGCTGGAATGGAGTTCAGAACGTCTGTATTGCTCGTGGCCCTCATGGCCGCTCCCGCAGTAGCCCATGCTGAAGTCTGCTTTTCGCGGGACGGTTTCGTGATGACCTGTCCCAGCTTGTTGCCGCACCCGGTGAAGGCACGATTCGAAGTTGGAACGTTGCCACGTGTAGCCGGCTCGCCTTCGGAAATCTATATCACCGGTGGCGGGAGGGTGGATGGCACCAGCAATTTCTACGTGTTTGCCAACGGCAAGATGCTGTGCGAGACCAGCGGCAATCTGGATGGTGGCAACACCACCCCCGTAAGGCATTGCAATGGCACGATCACCACACCCGGGACCTACGTGATCTCGGCATCACGCAGCAATAGCGGCAATTTCCTGGCCCCGGACGATGTGGTGATCAACGTCCAGTAAGAGGTCTTCCATCAAGGGCCCCGGGCCGCAGTTGCCGGGGCCTCGTCCAACGCCCCGATCCGCAGGGCGTTGGACAGGCGCTGCGCCGGGTCGGTATACGGCGTACCGGCCAATGCCACCAAGGTCCCTGTCGCGCCGCGCACGATCAGCGGCACCATCGCCTGCCGCGGATCGCCGCCGCAGGACAGCACGCGCAGCCCCTGTTCGTAGGCGGCCACCATTGACGCCATCAGCATCGACGCGCCCAGTCGCGCGTCGGCGTCCCCGACCGGTCGGCCGGCAGACTCAGCCATCAACTGCGCCAGGTCATCGGTCAGCAGCGCCTGCAGCTGCCGCGCATGGGCCACCAGCACCGCGCTCTGGGCCACGGTTTTCCAGAACGACGCTGCGCCGGCGTTGATCCGCAGCAAGGGGTGGCCGGTGTCCAGCAATTCCCCCACCAGCGCCTGGAAGGCGGCCAGCGGCGTCATGGATGTGCGTGCGGCCATGCCTTCGCGCAGTAGCTGCCGCGCTTCCTCGTCACGGTCGAACACCAGCTGTTCCTTGCCGGCGAAGTAGTTGAACACCGTCTTGCGTGACACCCCGGCGGCGTCGGCGATCTCGCTCATCGACACCGCCTCGAAACCGCGCTCGATGATCAGCCGGGTGGCGACGTCGGAAATCGCCTGTCGGGTCTCGGCTTTGCGCTGCTGGCGGCGGCCGGGTGGCGGGGTCATGGGCGGTTTACTTGTGGAAAAGTACACCGAGTGTAACATTGTCGCCGCCAGAGCGCCGACCCGGGGCTCACGAGGATTTCCAATGCGGTACGACGTCGTCATTGCCGGGGCTGGCCCGGTTGGGCTGTTGCTGGCCTGCGAACTGGGCCAGGCGGGATGCTCGGTGTTGGTGCTGGAGCAGGCGGCCTCGCCGGATTCGCCGTTGAAGCGCCTGCCATTCGGGCTGCGCGGATTGAATGCCCCGACGCTGGAGACGCTCGACCGGCGTGGTCTGTTGGACGCCGTGGCTGCCGGCCAGGTGCTGAAACCGGAGAAAGGCCCGCCGCCGCCGGGCACCGCGCATTGGTTGTCGCAGCCACGCAGGCTGGGTGGGCACTTCGCCGGTATCCCGTTCGCCCTGGACAACGTCGACAGCGATCGCTGGCCTTGGCGCCTGCCCAGCCCGGTCGGTACGCAGATGCCGGTGGAGCTGCAGGCGCTGGAGGCCGTACTGGCCGAGCGCGCGCAGGCGCTGGGCGTGGTGATGCTGCGTGGCGCGGGCGTACAGGAGATGCAGATGGAGGCCGACGAGGTCCAGGTCGAGGCGGGCGGGCAATCCTTCCGCGGGCGCTGGTTGGTCGGCTGCGACGGTGGCCGCAGCACGGTGCGCAAGCAGTGCGGCTTTACCTTCGCCGGTACCGATCCGGAGTTCACCGGCCACTCGCTCAGCGTCGAGCTCGAGGATCCGACGGTGCTCAGCCCGGGGCGTCACACCACGGCGCAGGGCATGTGCAACTTCAATCCGCCGGGCACCATCGCCCTGGCCGATTTCGACGGCGGCGCCGGGCATCGCCAGCCGCTCGACCGCGATACGGCACAAGCGCTGCTGCGTCGTATCTCCGGCCGTGAAGCAACGATCACCACACTGCACCTGGCTACCACCTGGACCGACGGCGCGCGGCAGGCCACCGCCTATCGCCGTGGTCGCGTGCTGTTGGCAGGCGATGCCGCGCACGTGCATTCGCCACTGGGCGGGCAGGGGCTGAACCTGGGCTTGGGGGATGCGATGAATCTGGGCTGGAAGCTCGCCGCCGTCGTGCGCGGCGAGGCAGCTGACGCGTTGCTGGATACCTATCAGGCCGAACGCCACCCTATCGGCGCTCGGGTGCTGGAGTGGTCGCGCGCGCAGGTCGCACTGATGCGTCCAAGTGCGGGTTCACGTGCGCTGGCCGCCATCGTGGCCGATCTCGCGGAAACGCGTGATGGCGCCACGTATCTCGCCGAGCGCGTGTGGGGCGTGGGCCAGCAGCTGGATCTAGGTCAGCCCCATCCGCTGGTGGGCCGCAGCACGCCGGATTTCCTGCTGACCGATGGTCGCCGCATGGGGGAGCTGCTGCGGGCAGGGCAGGCGGTGCTGCTGGTATTCGATCCCGCTGCCTCGTTGTGCGCGTCGGTTGAAGTCGAGCGATCGCGCATCCTATGCATCGAGCAGCCGGCTGTCGATTCGCTGGGCCTGTCCGCACTGCTGGTTCGTCCGGATGGCATTGTCGCCTGGGCCAGTGATGGCACCGATGCGGCGGGACTGGCGCAGGCTGTGCGGGAATGGATGGGCGCCGTTGGCAGGGAAACGATTGCTTGAGTTCCTGCGCAGCCCGCGCAGGGCTGCGCCGCCTCCTTTCAGAGATCCTTCTTCTTCCCGCTCAGGTCCAGCGGCTGGTCACTGCCTTTACGCTCGCTCGACCAGACCTCAACGCTCTTGCTGCATCGGCTTTCGCGGGCGGCAACCTCAGGCGGCAGGTCCTTCACATGCGGCGACTCCTGGCAGGCGGCATGCATGGCGGAGTCATCATAGGTGGCACAGGCGCTGACCGACGCGAGTGCAAGAACACCGAGGGCGGAGCGGAACAGGGGCTGCAGGAGGCGCATGGGGGTCTCGGGAAGGGGCTGGTCTGGTCATCGAATTCAATCCGTGACCCGGCACACGCGCAATCCCACTGGCAGCACTTGTTATTGAGTAACAATTATAGGGATACTCGGGAGTTGCCGACTGCCGGTCAGGCAATGCAGATCAGGAACACTGTCGACAGCGCCAGCATCAACACAAACACGCGCCGACTCAGGGCCAGACAGGTCAGGCAGGCCGCCAGCGCCCAGGCCGCCAGCAGCACACATCCCAGCACCCACAGACCGACCGTCATCATCGAGCCGGCTGCTGCGGCGGACAACGCAAAGGCCTTGAACAACGCCACGCCCAGCACACTGCCCAGCGCGCCGGCCCGCAGGGCAATCGCATCGTGGCAGGTGGGGGCAATCTGGCGGTGCATGAGGGCTGTGTCGCGCGTGGGAAGCTGGCGTGCGCCACTCTGCAGCAAGGCAGATCTACGCCGCGTGTTCGTCAACCTGCAGTGTGGTTACCGCACGCGAAGCGCTGCTGCCTCAGTCGAACTCGCCGTCTACCGCTTCCAGGCGGCGACGGTATTCGGCCCGGTGCTTGAACAGCCGCTGGCACTCTTCCGAGCGGTAAATGCGGCTGCCAGGCTCGTTCGCCACGGAGTCGCACATCTTGGCGATATGGTTGTTCCCGGCCAGCTGCATCACGAAGAACACCGCCGTAATGCCAGCGCCCAGCAGCACCACATACAGCAGGCGGCTGAGCCAACGTGAGCGCTTGCGTTCGACGTGTTGCTGCAGCGTCAGGTCGAAGCGGATGATGCTCAGCACGATCCAGACCACGCTGACGAGGAAGCAGAGCGTTGGCAGCAGCCCGCGCCAGAGTCCAGCCTCGTAGACCGATTCGCTGTAGTGCACCGCCGCGCCGGCACCGGCGATGGCGATCGCCAAGGCCCAGTTGCGGCCCAGCGAGAGCAGGTCATCGAGCAGCTTCTCGCGTCTATGGGGAGTGACTGCCACGGAGCATCCTTGAGCAAGATCGTCGGCCGCCGATTGCGGCCGATCTGCGCAGATGGTGGGGCATCATCGAGGCGATGAGAAGCTGGAGAGTGCTGCGACCGGATCGTCGCCGTCGCTCCGGCGACGGCAAACGACCCGTCAAGGGATTCAGCGGCTGCCGGCGACAGCGGCCTTGCGGTTCTTCTCCAGCATCACCGACACGCACCACAGCAGCAGGCCACCGACCGCAGTTGCCGCACCTACGTAGCCGGTGGTGGCCGGGCTGAAGCCAGCGCTGATCGCCATGCCGCCCAGCCACGGGCCGAGCGCATTGGCAGTGTTGAACGCCGCATGGTTGGAGGCGGCGGCCAGGGTCTGCGCTTCGCCGGCCACGTCCATCAGGCGGGTCTGCAGCACCGCAGCGAGGGCGCCCATCGTACCCACGGTGATGATCATCGGGCCGATGGTCCACACCGACTCAGCGGCCAGCGGGTACAGCAGCAGCATCACGATCGACCACAGCAGCACCACGGCGGCCGCCTTGAAGTGGAACTTGTCGACCAGCCAGCCACCGGCAATGTTGCCGATGATCGCGCCGATGCCGAACACGCCCACCGCCAGCGGCATCCACGACTCGGCCACGCCGGTCACCTGCACCAGGGTCGGTGCCAGATAGGTGAACACGCAGAACATGCCGGCAAAACCGACCGCGCCGATCGACAGTGCCAGCCACACCTGGGTGGTGTTGAACGCGCGCAGTTCGCGCATCGGCGAGGTCCGCACCTCATCGGGGTCGGGCAGCAGGAAGCGCGCGATCATCGCCACCGTGGCGATGGCCAGCACGCTTACCAGGGCGAAGGCGGTGCGCCAGCTCAGCTGCTGGCCCAGCCAGGTGGTCAGCGGATTACCGATCAGGATCGCCACGGACAGGCCGAGCAGTACGCGCGACATCGCTTGCCCGCGCTGGCCGGCCGGGCTGATTGCGGCCGCCACCAACATCGCCACGCCGAAGTAGGCGCCATGCGGCAGGCCAGCGACGAAACGCGCGATCAGCATCGTGCCGTAGTTCGGCGCCAATGCGCTGGCCAGGTTGCCGACGGCATAGAAGCCCATCAGCGCCAGCAGCAGCTTGCGGCGCGGGAAGCTGGCGCCGACGAAGGCCAGGATCGGTGCGCCGACCACCACGCCGACGGCGTAAGCGCTGATCAGGTGGCCGACCTGTGTTTCGCTGATCGAAAGGCCGCGGCTGATCTCCAGCATCAGGCCCATGCTGGCGAATTCGCTGGTGCCGATGGCGAAGCCGCCCAACGACAGGGCAAGGATGATGAGGGTGCGCTGGCGCGGCGTCAGCCGAGCAGCCAGAGGGGAATTGGGGCTCATGCGGGGGCGCAAAGGGGCGGGGAAGCGCCACATTGTACTGCTGCACCGCAACAGGCATCAGCCGGGCTGGGGGTAAATCAGTGTTCGATGGGTGGTGCTGCCTGCGTGGCCTACTGGCCAAGCGCCGCCAGGGCCTGCCGGTATTTGTCGCGCAGGCGCTCGGCGGTGGCAGCATCCAGTGATGCCAACCGCGCTTCATCGGCGTTGTCGGCAATATCGGCCAGCTTCACCTTCAGCGCCAGGGGGTTGCCCGCGATGCGCGCGTAATAGGTGTCCGGATCGGGGGCGGTGTTGCGGCTGAGCAGCAGCACGGCTTCGCGTAGTGGGGCGGGGAAGTCTTCCACCTGGGTCGCAAAATCTGCGTGGTCCTCGACAACATCATGCAGCCAGGCCACCACTTCAGCATTGGGATCGCTGCTGACACGCGCGGCAACGCGACTTACGTGGCCCAGATAGGGCTGGCCTGCCTTGTCGAGCTGTCCGGCGTGGGCGTCGGCAGCCAAAGTGCGCGCGCGCGTAATCCAATCCATTACCGTTTCCTCAGCTTGGACGTGTATTGTCGTATGGGTCGTCTACATGCCGCCACCACGGCCGTGCAGGCATCATCGGACGCTGCAGGAATGGCATCTGGATTCCATCAGGGAGATGAGACATGCAGGAATACACCCATCAGCTGGAACTACGCGGCCGCTTCCGTCTGGTAGCGGTGACCCACGAGCCGGTGTACGCTCCCGGCGATGTGGTCGGCCATGCGGTCATTGTCGACGATGGGGAGCGTCTGACCGACCTGATGTCGTTGGCCGATGCGCGCCGGTACCTTGAGGGACTGGTGCGGGAAGAGGGCGTGGAGCCCGGGCTGGAGAATGAAGTCAACCTGCGGAAGAAGGCGTCGCGGCGACGCCCCCGCTAAGCCGTCGCGCCCATGGGGCGCATCATGGAGGATTCGGGTGTTGTCCAGTAAGAAGTATCTGCTCATCGCCATCATCACGCTGGCGACCCTGCTGCTCGGGTTCGTGTTTTCCGGTTACCTGACACTGCTGCTGCTTGGTCTGGATACCAAGCTGCTCACCTGGAATACCTATTACCAGTATTTCCACGCCATCGGCCAGCCGCAGGTTGCCCCGTTCGTGGGCAAGATCAAATGGGCCGGTTATCTCGGCTTCGGCCTGCCGCTGCTGGTGCTGGGCATCGTCGGCCTGGTCGTGCTGCTGAAGAAAGACAAGCGCTCGCTGCACGGTGACGCGCGCTTTGCCACCGGCGCCGATCTGGCCAAGCACGGCATGTTCAAGAAGAGCGGCCAGAGCATCGTGGTCGGCAGCCATGGCGGCAAGCTGGTGCGCCTGGATGGCCAGCAGTTCGTTATCCTGGCCGCCCCGACCCGTTCGGGCAAGGGCGTCGGCGTGGTTATTCCGAACCTGCTGGAGTACGGCGAATCCCTGGTGGTGCTGGATATCAAACAGGAAAACTTCGATCTGACCAGTGGTTGGCGCGCCAGCCAGGGGCAGGAGATCTACCTGTTCAACCCCTTCGCCGAAGACCGCCGTACCCATCGCTGGAACCCGCTCAGCTACGTCTCCGACGACCCGGCGTTCCGTGTCTCCGACCTGATGAGCATCGGTGCGATGCTTTACCCCGATGGCTCGGAAGACCAGAAGTTCTGGATCAGCCAGGCGCGCAATGCCTTCATCGCCTTCACCCTGTATCTGTTCGAGAACTGGGATGACGAGCGCAGCAGCGGCTTCCCGGGCGGGCAGGGCACGCCGACCTTGGGCGCGGTCTACCGCCTGTCCTCCGGTGATGGCAGCGACCTGAAGAAGTTCCTCAAGGGCCTGTCCGAGCGTCCATTCCTGAGCAGCAACGCGCGTTCGGCGTTCGCCAACATGCTGTCCCAGGCCGACGAGACATTCGCCTCGATCCTGGGCACCTTCAAGGAACCGTTGAATCCCTGGATCAACCCGGTGCTTGACAAGGCCACCAGCACCAACGACTTCCTGCTCACCGACGTGCGCAAGAAGAAGATGACCATCTATATCGGCATCCAGCCCAACAAGCTGGCCGAAAGCCGATTGATCATCAACCTGTTCTTCAGCCAGCTGATCAACCTCAATACCAAGGAACTGCCCAAGTCCAATCCGGACCTGAAGTATCAGTGCCTGCTGTTGATGGATGAGTTCACCTCGATCGGCAAGGTCGAAATCATCGCCTCGGCGGTGTCCTACATGGCCGGTTACAACGTGCGCCTGCTGCCGATCATCCAGAGCATGTCGCAGCTTGATGCCACCTATGGCCGCGAAGTCTCGCGCACCATCATCACCAACCACGCGCTGCAGATTCTGTACGCGCCGCGCGAGCAGCAGGACGCCAACGACTATTCGGACATGCTGGGTTACACCACCATCCGCAAGAAGAACGTCACCCACGCGCGTGAAAAGACCCATAGCTTCACCGAGGAGCGCCGCGCGCTGATGCTGCCGCAGGAGCTCAAGGCGATGGGCCCTGACCATGAGGTCTTCCTGTACGAAGGCATCCCGCATCCGGTCAAGTGCGACAAGATTCGCTACTACAAGGACCGCTATTTCACGTCACGTCTACTGCCAAAGGTTGACGTGCCGATGCTCGATGTCTAAGTTGCAGACTTGAAAGTGTGACGGATGCACGCATTCATAGAGGTGAATTAGTGAATTGCGTCAAAGAAGCGCCATACGTTGGTCAAAATTCAGATTTGTCTGACATCGAATTGACGCGTAGTTGTGCCACTCTATGGGTGGCCTGCGAATCTGTGTGATTCGTCATGCTTTCAGAGTGGCCAGGAGTTTCAGCCATGGGAACAGGGATGGTTCCGACGTTGGTGAGGGTGCGTGAAAGGGGCCTCGGATGAGGTTGCTTCACGCGACTTGGTTGGCAGCTTTCGAGCTGCAGGGGAACCGTGCCCATGTGCTGTTAAGCAGTGCATTCGTTACGTTTTCGGCGTGCATCGCGCAGTGCCGAACGACCAAGGGACCAACATCGGGACTGCTTTTTCGTACGTCAAAGTGAAGCCCGTATGAATCAGGCGTTTATTGCAAAAATGTCCATCGCCGCAGTGGCGGCGTTGATGGTGGCAGGTTGTGCTACCAAGCCCGCACCCGACTTCGGAGGGCGCTGGAAGCCGGTCAACCGTTTTGCGACGGCTCCGACCGAGATTCCGCTGTACTCCAGTTACGTCTATCAGGCGTCGCCGATGGATCGCACGCTGAAGGCCATGCTCGAGCGCTGGGCCAAGGATTCCGGTCGCACGCTGGACTATCGCCTCAGTTCGGATTTCACCCTGTATGGCGCGGTGTCGGAGATCGACACCACCAACGCACAGCAGGCCGTGATTGACCTCACGGCGGCCTATGCGGCGCAGGGCGTTTCCGTCTCCATTGTCGGCAACCAGATCGTCGTGCAGAACGCTGGATCGACGCCAACCGCGTCGGCCCAGGATCCTGAAGCCAGCAGCGGCAGCTGAGACCGCGTCGAAATCATCGAACGTGCCGCACCCCGCGCTTGGCGCAGGGGCGTCGCGCCCATTGATGTTTCAGCAGTACGGAAGAATCCATGTTCCGCAAGAAGGATGCAGGCAACAGCCCCAAGGTCGAGCAGTCGGTCGCCAAGGCGGTCAGCTACGAGATCACCGTGGCCGACATGGCCCGGCGCAGCGAGCGTCGTGCCTGGTGGGTCGCCACCGGTTCGTTGCTGATGTCGCTGGCGCTGGCCGGTGGCTACTACTACATGCTGCCGTTGAAGGAGAAGGTGCCGTTCCTGGTGATGGCCGATGCCTATACGGGCACGGCAACGGTTGCGCGCCTGCGCGGCACGTTCCAGGGCGAAACCATCACCAGCAACGAAGCAGTCAATCGCAGCAACGTTGCCCAGTATGTGCTGGCACGTGAGTCGTATGACTCGGCGGTGATGGGCCTGCGCGACTGGGAGCTGGTGTTTGTGATGTCCAGTGGCCCAGTTGCCCAGAGCATGCGTCAGCGCTACGCCGGCAACAATCCGCAGAACCCGTTCGTGATGTACGGTCGCGAGAAAGCGATCCGGGTCAAGATCCTCAGCATCACCCCGCTGGGTACTGAAGCAAACGGTAGTTTCCGCGGCGCTTCGGTGCGCATCCAGCGCAGCCTGCTCGACAAGCGTAGTGGCGCGGCTACCTATCTGGACAACCAGTTGGTGACGATGCGCTTCGAGTACAACCAGAACCTCGCGCTGTCCGAGCAGGATCGCGTGCTCAACCCGCTCGCCTTCCAGGTCACCGAGTACCGCGTCGACAACGATTACGCACGTGGCGTACCGGTGCCGGACGATGGCGCGATGCAGGCGCAGGCGCAGCAGGCCGCGCAGCAGGCACAGGGCATCTACGACCCGAACAACCCTGCCGCGGCAACCATGATCGATCCTGCAACGGGCCAACCTGTAGCAGCGCCCGTCAATGGCCAGGGGCAGCCGATGCAGGGCCAACCTATGCAAGGTCAGCCGATGCAAGGCCAGCCTATGCAGGGCCAACCGATGCAGCAGGGGCAGGCCATGCCGCCGGCACCGAACAATTCCACCGGAAATGCTGATGGAGCAAGCAACCGATGAGTAGTCGAAAAGTCAGGGGAAGCGCATTGGCGCTGCTGTCGTTGCTGTCGCTGGTGTTTTCCACCGCGGCGATGGCACAGGCGGTAGACCATTACGAGTATGAGAAGGATCGCATCTATCCGGTTCGCACCGGTCTGGGTCTTACCACCCAGATCGAACTGAGCCCGAACGAGAAAATCCTCGACTACAGCACCGGTTTCAGCAGCGGCTGGGAGCTGACCCGTCGCGAGAACGTGTTCTACATCAAGCCGAAAAACGTCGACGTCGACACCAACATGATGGTGCGCACCGAGACCCATTCGTACATCTTCGAACTGAAGGTGGTGGCGACCGATTGGCGCCAGCTCGAGCAGGCCCGTCGTGCCGGCGTCCAGTACAAGATCGCCTTCAGCTACCCGAACGACACCGTGTTCGGTGTTGCCCAGGAGGCCGTGGAGGAAGAGGCACAGCCGCTGTTGAGCACGGAGTTGGCCAAGGATCGCCAGTACAACTTCAACTACTCCTATTCGACCAGCAAGGCGAAGAAGATGGGGTGGCTGATTCCGGTCAATGCCTACGACGATGGTCGCTTCACCTATCTGAAATTGCCGAACTCACCTGAATACAAGACCGGCATCTTCCCGGCCGTGTTCGGTCGCGAGAAGGAATACGGAGAGGACTTCGTGGTCAACACCACCGTCGAAGGAAACACCCTGATCGTCCACGGGACCTACCCGTACCTGGTCATCCGCCACGGCGATTTCGTCGTTGGTCTGCGAAGGAACGTGAAGAAATGAGCCAGCAGAACACTCCCGGAAACGAGCCGAACAACGGGCGCGACGAGAGCCAGAGTCCCTATGGCAGCGCTCCCGGCGCGGCGCCTGAAGGCTCCTCCAATCCCTATTTCGGCAACACTCAGGCTGGTCCTGCACCCGACCTGGATGCAGGCGCTCCTCAGTTGCGCTCGGCTGAGGAACAACGCCTGAATCGCAAGGCGCTGCTGTTCCTTGGCGGCATCCTGGTATTGGTGGTGGCCATGGGATTCCTGCTGTTCCGCAAGGGCCAGGATGACAAGGATTCCGGTTCCAAGGTTCCGGAAGTGGCGCGTGCCACTACCCCGACCCTGCCCAATGTGGGGGCAGATAACCCGGCCACGGCACCGATTCCGGTTGCCCAGCCGCTTCCGTTGCTGCCAGAGGAGCCGGTGGGCCCGACGCGTGCCCCGTCGCCGCTGAGCATGAGCGAGAGCGAAGGTCCGCGTGGCCCGACCCTGGCCGAGCGCCGCATGGGTGTGGGTAACGGAGGCTTCGTTGGTAACGGCGATGCTGTGGAAGGCCAGGCTGCACAGGGCGATGAGCTGACCCGTACCCTGCAGATGCAGGCTGCAATGATGGGCGGGCAGGCTGGCGCGCCAGCCAAGGTGCGTCGCGGACCGGATGTGGAAGATGTATCCAACGCCAGTTACATCCGTAGCCCCGATGCGCTGCTGGTGCGAGGTACTTACCTGCGCTGCGTACTCGAAACCCGCATCATCACCGATATTGCAGGCTACACGTCCTGCTTGGTGACCGAGCCGGTCTATTCGATCAATGGCCGCAATCTGCTGCTGCCGAAGGGCTCGAAGATCTACGGTGCATACGGTGGCGGCCCCACTGGCAAGCGCGTTGAAGTCATCTGGGATCGCATCACCACCCCGAATGGCATCGACGTTGCCATGTCGAGCCCTGGCGTGGACCAGTTGGGTGGCGCCGGTCACCCGGGCCAGTACAGCGCTCACTGGGCCAGCCGTATCGGTTCGGCGCTGATGATCAGCCTGATTGCGGATGCGTTCAAGTACGCCGCCGCAGAGCATGGTCCGGAGTCGACCACCGTCGCCAGCAATGGGTTCGCTGTCCGCTCGCCCTATGAGAGCGCTACCGCGCGCACCATGGAGCGACTGGCCAATGAGGCCCTTAGCGAAGGTCGTCGTCCGCCGACTGTCACCATCAACCAGGGCACGATCGTGAATGTCTACGTCGCAAAGGACGTTGATTTCACCAGCGTGCTGAACCCGCGCCGGTAACCCGGAACCATCATGGACGCCGAAGTGTCACCCCTCGCCCTCGTCTCCAGCGATTTCCTGCGCTATCAGTACGAAGTGCTGGGCATCGCTGAGTACATGACCTCGCCTGACGTGACGGAAATCTGCATCAACCGTCCGGGCGAGCTGTACCTGGAGACGCGGGCAGGGTGGCAGCACGTGGATGTGCCGGGCCTGACGTTCGAACGGGCCCGGCAGTTCTGCACCGCGGTGGTCAACGAGAGCAACACTGGTCAGCGCATTACCGATGCCGACCCGGTTGTGTCGCTGACCTTCCCGACCGGGCAGCGTGCGCAGTTCGTGATTCCGCCGGCCTGCGACGCAGGCAAGGTGTCGATCACCATCCGTCTGCCGTCCAAGCACACCAAGTCGCTCACCCAGTACCACGAGGATGGCTTCTTCAACCAGATCCTCGAGCAAGATGGTGGGGTCAGCGAGCAGGATCGCGAACTGCTGGAGCTGCGGCATTCCCGCGAGTACGCTGAATTTTTCCGGCGTGCGGTGATGTACCGCAAGAACATCGTCGTCTCTGGCGCCACCGGTAGCGGCAAGACCACCTTCATGAAGGCGTTGGTCAACCATATCCCGGACAGCGAGCGCCTGGTCACCATCGAAGATGCGCGCGAACTGTTTCTGACCCAACCCAATGTCGTGCACCTGCTGTATTCCAAAGGCGGGCAGAGTGCCAGCAACGTGACGGCCAAGAGCTGCATGGAAGCCTGCCTGCGCATGAAGCCCGAGCGCATCATCCTCGCCGAGCTGCGTGGCGATGAGGCGTTCTACTTCATCCGTAACTGCGCGTCTGGTCACCCCGGTTCGATTACCAGCTGCCATGCCGGCAGTCCGGAACAGACCTGGGACCAGCTGGCGCTGATGGTGAAGGCATCGACCGAAGGCTCGGGTCTGGAATTCAACGTCATCAAGCGTCTGTTGATGATGACCATCGACATCGTCGTGCATATCAAGGCGCATGCAGGCTCGCGCTATATCACCGGTATCGATTTCAATCCTGGGCGCGCCCAGGGGCAGGAGGGCTGAGCGATGTTGCCAGGACTTGAAATGATGGCGTGCCCGGAGATGGCCGTCTCGATGGACGTCATGCAGCACGTCATCAATGTGGAATCCTCGCGCAACCCCTACGCCATCGGCGTGGTCGGTGGTGCGCTGGCGCGCCAGCCCAAGGCGTTGGACGAGGCGCTTGCCACCGTGCGCATGCTGGAGGAGAAGGGTTACAACTTCTCCATCGGCCTGGCCCAGGTCAATCGCTACAATCTGGCCAAATACGGTCTGGATTCGTATGAAAAGGCCTTCCAGCAGTGTCCGAACCTGCAGGCGGGTTCCCGCATCCTTGCCGAGTGCTACAAGCGCTCGGGCAAGGATTGGGGCAAGTCATTCAGTTGCTACTACTCGGGCAATTTCGAAACCGGCTTCCGGCACGGCTACGTACAGAAGGTGTACGACTCCATCAGGCGGGGCCAGCAGGTAGCCTCCAATGGCGTGGCCCCGATTGATGTCATCAGCCGCGGCGAACGTCGCGCTGTGAAGGTCGAGCATCATCCGCAGACCGTATCGCCGGCACAGGCGCGCATCGTGGCCCAGGCCAGCAGTCCGGTGTACGTGCCCTCAAACGACCCAGCGCGGGCCTATACCGTCTATCCGTCAACCGGTGCGATGGCGCGCAGCAGTCTGGTCAATCTTGCCGATCAGGCGCTGTCCCGCGTTGTGCTGGGCTCGGTGGATCGAATGATGCAGCCGGAAGCCTCGGCAGGCGCCGGCTATCCGCAGTCGCCGCAGCAGATTCCGCAGCAGAATCCGCAAGGCAGGCAGGGGCAGGGTGGGCCTGTCATGCCGCAGCAGCTTCCCGGAGCCGTCGCCGGCGACGATGCCCCGGTCATGCTGCGCCCATGGAGCGAGCGGAACGCACCTGTGGCGGGAAACGGCAACGTATACAACGCGCCAGCGGCAGCGCCGGTGCAACAGATTCCCGCAGGGGATGCGGCCTTCGTGTTCTGACGAAGTCGTGGTACGGCCAGTCCCCCGGCTGGTCGATTCAGTTGTGTTAGTCCATCAACAAGGAAATCAATCCATGAAGCGATCCAATCTCGACCTCGTCCAGGCCCAGCGCACGCTGAAGACCCTGCTGATGGCCACCTTCTTTGCTGGCGCCGTGTTTGCTCCGCAGGTGTTTGCCTCCGGCGCCACCGATTTCGGTGGCACCGACGAAAAGGTCTGCGGCTTCTTCAACAACATCAATGGCCTGCTGAATATTGCCTCGATCGCCGTGGTGACCATCGCGGTCATCTTCGCCGGCTACCAGATTGCGTTCGCGCACAAGCGCATCTCTGACGTCGCGTCGATCCTGATCGGTGGCGTGCTGATCGGTGCCGCAGGCCAGATCGCGCGCATGCTGTTGGGTGATGGCAGCGATGGTAAGTGCGGCGGCGGCGCCGGCGCCGGTGGCGGCATGGTCTTCCACATCCAGAACGCCATCCAGTACTACAGTGCATAAGAACGTTCTGTTCCGGGGTTGCACACGCCCAGCGATGTTTCTGGGCGTTCCCTACCTGCCGTTCTTTATGGTGGCCGGCGGGTTGCTGCTCTTGAGCATGTACACGAACTTCTGGTTCCTGCTGACCATTCCGGTGGCCATCTTCATCATGCGTCAGATGGCCAAGCGTGACGAAATGATCTTCCGGCTGCTGGGCCTGAGGCTGATGTTCAAGCTCCGGGTTCGCAACGTGCAGGAACACGAAGGAATGTGGGTGTTCAACCCGAATCACTACCGCAACAAGCCAGCCCGAATGGATTGAGGGCTGGATCGGACAAGGTGGGCGTCAGACGCCCACCTCGTCCACTCCGAATCTTCGTCGGCAGTACCCTTTGGAAGCAGTCGTATGTTCAGCCCAGATACGTCCATCAGCGAATTCATTCCTCTGTCCTCGCATGTAGCCCCGAACGTGGTGAAGACCACGGGCGGCGATTATCTGTTGACCTGGCACCTGGAAGGGTTGCCATTCGTGGGGCGCGAGGAGTGGGAGCTGGAACATCGACACAACACCTTCAATCGGTTGCTGCAGACGCTGCGCGCGCCGGATTTCGTCAACGTCGCCTTCTGGGTGCATGACATCCGCCGTCGCCGCACGCTGAAGGGCAAGAGCAACTACAAGCAGCGCTTCAACCAAGACGTGTCCGACCAGTACATGGGCATGCTCTCCTCGCAGCGCATCATGCAGAACGAGCTCTACCTGACCATGCTCTATCGGCCGGTAGTGGCCGGCAAGCGCTTCGTGGAGAAATCGGCCAACGTCGACAAGCTCCGTGCCGAGCAGGAACAGGCCGTCGAGAAGCTGATGGAACTGGCTGGCAACGTCGAAGCCGTTATCCGCGACTACGCGCCGTACCGCCTGGGCATGTACGAAGCCAAGAACGGCGTGGTGTTCTCCGAGACGCTGGAACTGTTCGGCTATCTCATCAACCGCATCGATGAGCCCGTGCCGGTGCTGTCGGCACCAGTAAAGGACTACCTGCCGGTCAGCCGGCACATGTTCTCGGCCAAGACCGGCGACTTCGTGATCAATACGCCCAACGGCGTCAATCACTTCGGCGCCATCCTCAACATCAAGGAGTATGCCGAGGGCACCTACCCGGGCATCCTCAACGGCCTGAAGTATCTGGATTTTGAGTACGTCATCACCCATTCGTTCAGCCCGATGGGGCGCCAGGACGCGCTGAAGGTGCTGGATCGCACCAAGGGCATGATGATTTCCTCCGGTGACAAGGCCGTCAGCCAGATCGTCGAGCTCGACCAGGCGATGGACCATCTGTCATCCGGCAACTTCGTGCTGGGTGAATACCACTTCATCATGGCGGTCTATGGTGACAGTCAGGCCAAGCTGTCCCAGAACGTGGCTACCACCCGTGCCGAGTTGTCCAATGCGGGTTTCGTGACCACCAAGGAAGACTTGGCTGTCACCTCGTCGTTCTACTCGCAGATTCCGGCCAACTGGCGATTCCGCACCCGCCTGGCCAACGTCAGCTCGCTGAACTTCCTCGGTCTGTCGCCGCTGCACAACTTTGCCACCGGCAAGCAGCACAACAATCCGTGGGGCGACTGCGTCACCACGTTGCAGACGACCAACGGCCAGCCGTACTACTTCAACTTCCATGCCACCCACCCGTCGGAAAATTCGTTGGGTGAGAAGGCGATCGCCAACACGATGGTTATCGGTAAGTCGGGTACCGGTAAGACCGCGCTGATCAACTTCCTGCTCAGCCAGGTTCAGAAGTACGAGCCGTCGCCTACCATCTTCTTCTTCGACAAGGACCGCGGCGCGGAGATCTTCGTGCGCGCCTGTGGCGGCAACTATCTGGCCTTGGAGAATGGCGCGCCGACTGGTTTCAACCCGTTCCAGTGCGAGAACAACGAAGGCAACGTGCAGTTCCTGGCAGACCTGATCAAGGTGCTGGCAGGCAAGCGTGAGTACAGCTCCCGCGAAGAAGAGGATATCTACCGCGCGGTCGAGAGCATGCTTGACACGCCGATGCACCTGCGCAGCATGACCAATTTCCAGAAGAGCCTGCCCAACATGGGCGACGACGGCCTGTACGCGCGCATGCGCCGCTGGACCTCGGGCAACTCGCTTGGCTGGGTGTTCGATAATCCGGTTGATACCGTGGATCTGAGCAAGGCCAACATCATCGGTTTCGACTACACCGATATCATCGACAACCCTGAAGTGCGCGTGCCGGTCATCAACTACCTGCTGCACCGCTTGGAGTCGCTGATCGATGGTCGTCCGTTGATCTACGTGATGGACGAATTCTGGAAAATTCTGGACGGTGAGGGTGGCCTGAAGGAATTCGCCAAGAACAAGCAGAAGACCATCCGTAAGCAGAATGGTATGGGTATCTTCGCGACGCAGAGCCCCGAAGATGCGCTGAAGAGTGACATTTCCGCAGCCCTGATCGAACAGACCGCGACATTGATCCTGCTGCCGAATCCCAACGCCAGCAAGAGCGACTACATGGACGGTCTGAAGCTGACCGAGGCCGAATTCAAGGTGGTCACTGCGCTTGATGAGCGCTCGCGCTGCTTCCTGGTCAAGCAAGGCCATGCCTCCAGTGTGTGTCAGCTCAATCTGCGTGGAATGGACGACATTCTGTCGGTGATCTCGGCGTCGACCGACAACATCGACATCATGCATCGCGTCCTGCAGACAGCCGCAGTACGCGCACGAGTGACGGTGGATGAATTGACGCCGGAACAGTGGCTTGAAGATTTCTACAAGAATCGAAAGGGTTCGGGCAAAGGGGCCCAGTCCGATGCCGCCTGACGGCGGCGCGATCAGGAGACAGGCAAGTGGATGTCAATCAGCACAAGAGGAGTTTCTTCATGGATAACGTCAAGCGTCGGGCTAACACCCGCAAGGTACTCAAGCCGGTGGCCAAAGTGCTCGGCGTTGCCTTGGCTCTTTCGGCAACGAACGCGGGTGCCCTCGGCCCCGTGCAGGAAACCGGTCCTGCACTGTTCCAGCACATCTTCAATCAGCTCAATACGCTCGCATCCAAGATTCAGGAAAAGACCCAGTACATCAAGGAAAACGCGAACTGGGTGAAAGAATGGACGCAGACGATCAAGGAGTACCAGGAGCTTCTGGTGAAGATCCAGGGCATCACCAACGATTTCGGTTTGCCTGATGCCGCCCCGCTGACCCGGGTGGCTCCCAAGTATCTGGTCGCTGAAACCTGTGGTACCGGCTCCGATCTGAAGGGCATGCTGACCTCCATCGTTTTCGATTCCACCGGTGACTGGAAGGATCAGCAGAAGCAGATCTGCGTGAATATCCGCATGATGCAGAACCGAAAGTACAACGATGCGGTCGATTTCATGGAAAGGACTGGGCCGTCCTTCATCAAGAGTCTCGATGAAATCGCTTCGATCCGTTTCGGTAGCAATCGCCTCGGCGACATGAACGCGGTTGCGAACGATTCACTGCGTACCGCCAATGAAATGAACGCGTCGATCCAGAATTTCGAGTCGCGCATCAAGGCGTACGACTCTTACATCGAGGTGATGGAAGCCAATCAGAAGATCGTGGCGCAGCAGGCATTGAAGGGCAAGAAGGGCCTGGCCAGTGATCTGGTCAAGACCGTCGCACTGAATGCAGCGCTGAGCATCAAGTGATCGAAGCCGGAATGCGTGGATGCACCTGCCGGGTAACGGCGCCCGGCGTGAAGGAATCAGACAGGAACATCAGGAATGAACATTCGATCGATCACAAGCTTTGATTTTTCAGGCGGCCTGCACGAGCTCCTGAGTTACGCCGTGCGGGTCCAGTCGATCGGGGACTTCGTCTTCTTCCGGTCGATCCTGTCTTACCTGCGCAAGCGGATCGACGATTTCGGCATCGAGTTGCTGGGCAACATGATGGCGTGGGTTGGCGGTATTGCGTTGACCCTGATGACCCTGTGGGTGCTCATCCAGGGCTTCCGCATCGTCACCGGTCGCAGCCGGGACTCGATGATGGTTCTGGTGACCAACATGGCGCGTGCCGCGTTGATCGTCAGTGTTGCCACCAGCATGGCGATGTTCGGTGGCAGCCTGAAGAACTTCCTGATCAAGGACGTCAAGAACGAGATCACCTATGTGGTGACCGGCAAGAATGATTCGCCGGAGGACCAGATCGACAAGAGCCTTGCCTGGATGCAGGTAGGCCTGTCGAGCATCGATGCGATCAAAGTGCTTGATGACGGCAACCTGCGCGACGACAAGAATCGTGCCTTGTGGGCAGTTGGCCTGGGAACCGGTGGCCCGGCGGTGACGGCGGGTTCGATGCTGCTGCTGTACGAGGTTGCCTTGGCGCTGTTCATCGGCCTGGGGCCGCTGTTCATCCTGTGTCTGCTGTTCGATCAGACCAAGCAGTTGTTTCAGAAGTGGCTGTTCTACGGCATCGGCACGATGTTCTCGATGGCCGTGTTGGCGGCGATGATCTCCATCGCGCTGGATATGGTGATCCGCGTGTCTGCTGCGTTCTGGACCAGTGCGCTGATCGACAAGTACCTGCTGGATCCCAATGGCAGTGTCGACATGACCAGCCAAGCGCTCCAGCAGGGTGGTATGGGATTGATCCTCACGACGCTGATCCTGACTGCGCCCCCAATGGCGGCGATGTTCTTCCAGGGCACGCTGGGTGGCTTCATGGCATATTCGCAGATAGGCGGTAGTCCGGTGGCTGCTGCGCCGAGTGCGAATGGACAGCCGCCGGGTAGTTACAATCCGAGTGCACCTCGGGGGGATTCAACCCATGCAAATAGCGCCACCACCGATTCCATGCCTAGGTTGCAGGGCCAGAACGAAGTGTCGGCCCAGAATACCGGGTGGCTGGGTAAGGCTGGATCCAAACAGTAGGTTGGGTGTTTGGAAATTTGTTAAGAGGTTCGATATGAAGAGCATTCACTGTTTGGCATTCATCGTTGCGTTGGTATCCATTGCCTGTTCGTCAAGCGTGTTTGCCGAAGGTGGAAGCTGCCCCCCTGGCTATTATCCAATTGGCGGGCAGGGAGTGAGCGGGTGCGCGCCGATTCCCGGGGCGAATGCTAGCCAAGGTGCAGATCAGGGGCCGGCCCTGCCTCCACAACCGACGGGGAAGTGGCATTCAACCTGGGGTTCCATTGCCTTTTCCAGTTCTACATCAGCAGCGGGTGTCGCAACTGGACGTTACTCTCAAGAGGACGCCGAAGCTGAGGCAAAGCGGAAGTGCGGCTCTGAAGGGGCCGCAGATTGCAAGCTGCTGCTCACTTACACTAATCACTGCGCCGTATGGGTTGTGCCCAGTACGTTCGGGTCCGGTTCGCGCTCCGGTGTGGCTGGCGGAGAAACTTTGAGGCTGGCCAAGAAAAGTGCCGAGCAGCAATGCGTGGATTCTAAAGGTGGAAAGTGCTCGGTATTTTATTCTGACTGTACGAAGCCGGAGTTTGAGAAGTATTAGGCTTGGTCGTTCTAGAGATTTGAGTTCGCAGCGGTTTGAGTCTGTTTGGTGAAGTCGAGTTGATCTGGTCAAGAGTGCGAAAAGCAGGATCACCTATGTGGTGACCGGCAAGAATGATTCGCCGGAGGACCAGATCGACAAGAGCCTTGCCTGGATGCAGGTAGGCCTGTCGAGCATTGATGCGATCAAAGTGCTCGATGACGGCAACCTGCGCGACGACAAGAATCGTGCCTTGTGGGCAGTTGGCCTGGGTACCGGTGGCCCGGCGGTGACGGCGGGTTCGATGCTGCTGCTTTACGAGGTTGCCTTGGCGCTATTCATCGGCCTGGGGCCGCTGTTCATCCTGTGTCTGTTGTTCGATCAGACCAAGCAGTTGTTCCAGAAGTGGCTGTTCTACGGTATTGGCACGATGTTCTCGATGGCCGTGCTGGCGGCTATGATTTCGATCGCGCTCGACATGGTGATCCGTGTGTCCGCTGCGTTCTGGACCAGTGCGCTGGTCGACAAGTATCTGTTGGATCCCGAGGGCAGTGTCGACATGACCAGCCAGGCGCTGCAGCAGGGCGGTATGGGGTTGATCCTCACGACGCTGATCCTGACTGCGCCCCCAATGGCGGCGATGTTCTTCCAGGGCACGCTGGGTGGCTTCAATGCATACTCGCAGATAGGTGGCAGCGCCGCCCCAGTGGCCCCCGGCCCAAATGGGCAGCCGCCAGGGAGTTATGTGCCGGCGCAGACGACTAATTCGGGGTTGCATCACAATGCAGTCACCAATCAATCAAGCGGCGGTAGAGTCATGGATGATGGCGGGTCCGGTTCTGGAGTTGGCCCGGGTACGTATGGAAAAGCGCCAAGTAAGTGATTTTTCTCGGGATGGGCTGGCGGTCGATTGAATGGAGTTTGGTAGATGAGTAAGCTTCTAATCCTAATTGCACTTCTCCTGTCTCCTCTGGTCGCATATGCGGAGGGGAGATGTCCGCCGGGTCAGTATCCCATCGGGAGCTCAAACGGCGTGTTGGGCTGTGCTCCCATCCCCGGTAGCAGCACTGGAGTCGGTGAGCCGCAAGCCCCCGTTCCGAGTGGCGAGTGGGAAACTAGATGGGGGGCAGTTGCTGAGGATGGCGGTTCCGAGCCAGGAGCTCCAATGGCGACCGGAGCAGTCGTCGGCGAGAAGTCCAAGCGGGCAGCTGAGACTGTAGCGCTTCAAAGATGTGAGCGGCGTGGAGGAAGGAAGTGCCATGTTCGGATGACGTACTACAATCAATGCGCAGCAATTGCTGACTTTATATTCTCTGGTGCTGCGCAAGGCCCAGCCAAGTCAACTGCGGTAAGTGCCAAGACTATTGACGAAGCAAAGGCTGCAGCTTTGGAGGAGTGCTCATCAATTAATAGTGGCGGCAAGTGTGAGGTTGCCTATTCCGCCTGCAGCATGTCGGAGTTCAAGCCCTACCGATGAGCGATCATGCACTTGGTTCAAGTCGGCGCTAAGTGGCATGCTATTTGGCTGAGGTGGCGGCAGAACGCCTTGAGCGAATGCGGCACCATGGCGGCGCATATCGGGAGCCACTGACGGCAATTCCTCCATTCTGAGCCTGATGCCGGCCGAGATCGAGGGTTGGGTCGAAGACGGCAAGCGCGGCATGGTCAGTCATTTGGGTACCGCCGGTGGCCCGGCGGTGACTGCGGGTTCGATGCTGCTGTACAAGGTTGCCTTGGCGCTGTTCATCGGCCAGGGGCCGCTGTTCATCCTGTGCCTGCCGTTCGACCAGACCAAGCAGTTGTTCCAGAAGTGGCTGTTCTACGGCATCGGCACGATGTTCTTGATGGCCGTGTTGGCGGCGATGATTACGATCGCGCTCGACATCGTGATCCGTGTTCGCTGCGTTCCAGGCGCTGCAGCAGGGCGGTATGGGATTGATCCTCACGACGCTGGTCTGACTGCCCCCCCCTAATGGCGGCGATGTTCTTCCAGGGCACGCTGGATGGCTTCGTGGCATATTCGCAGATAGGCGGTATTCCGGCTGCAGCTGCGCCGATTGCGAATGGACAGACGCCGGGTAGTTATGTGCCGGCGGCGCCAGTTGCTAGTGGTACGCATTCCACGGCGGCACTCGATGTAACTCCAAAAATGACCAGTGGGCATGACAACTCCCATTCACTGACTGGTGTCATGGGTAAGGCGGGCACGAAGTAGCTATACCTTGCAAGCGAGAGGAGCTATGAAGATCTGCGGATTGTGCTTGGTCGTTGTGGTTCTTGGGATGATTGGGCTGACCTCTGCGGAGAGTGCCGTTGCGGAAGGGAGATGCCCGCCCGGGCAGTATCCTGTTGGAAGCGCTAATGGGGTGCTGGGTTGCGCACCCATCCCCGGGGGAGCGTCTGGGGATCCAAGTGCGCCCGCGCTTCCTCCGAGTCCAACAGGAAGATGGCACTCAACATGGGGAGCAATTTCCCACTCGGAGGCCACCTCGTCTGTCGGCGTTTCAACTGGTCTTTCTTCAGAGTCCGACGCGAGAGAAGACGCTGATCGAAAGTGTCAGGCCGAAGGTGCACGAGACTGCACTGTCATCTTGACCTATGCAAATCAGTGTGCAGTTTGGCTTGTCCCTCAGACGAAGACTCCGGGTTCGAAATCTGGAATTGCCAGTGGCAAAACGCTTTCCGTGGCAAAAAACAACGCCAGGCAGCAGTGCGTTGATTCTGGCGGCAAGCGATGCACGGTTTTCTATTCCAACTGCACAAAACCTGAGTTCGAGAAGTTCTGACATTGGTCTCGAGCCGAACGAGGTTGTCTGGGCGTTCTTCCGGCTGGGAAGCGGGATAGGGCCCAACGGACCAGAATGAGCTGCCGTCGGGTAGTTAGGTACAGGGCGCAGAAGTGGAAGCCTCTGCAGCAGTGGCTCACGGCCACTGGGACCGGAGCTGTGGAAGAGATCGGTCCGGGCACATATGGGGCGGTGCCGGGCAAGTAGCTGCGCATGGCATCATCCGTAAAGTGGTTAATTGGAGCGGAGCTCCTGGTTAAATTTTCTGTCTTGATGGTATTGCTGGCGGCTCCATTGACTGCGCTGGCGGAAGGGCGATGTCCCCCGGGTCAATATCCCATTGGCAGCTCGAACGGGGTGTTGGGCTGCGCTCCCATTCCCGGCGGAACAGGCGGACCGGCCCAGCCTCAAGCTCCTGTTCCAAGTGGCCGTTGGGAGTCTCGCTGGGGCGCAATTGCGGAGGATAGGGATCCGGCCCCTGGAGCTTCAATGGCCACCGGTGCTTCCGTATCTCAGATATCCAAGCGGGCTGCGGAGGCCGCTGCGCTCGACGGGTGTGGAAGGCGTGGTGGACGAAAATGTGAAATTCGTCTGACCTATCATGATCAGTGTGCTGCTATCGCGGATCCGCCTGCATCCACGAGTCTGCAGGCCCCGGCTAAATCGATTGTGGCGAGTGCCGAGGATGTTGAAGAGGCCAAGGGACTTGCGGTGAGCGAATGCTCATCGGTCAACGGGGGCGCGTTGTGTCAGGTGGCCTATTCTGCCTGCAGCATGTCCGAATTCAGACCCTACCGATGATTGTTCATGCTCCCGGCTTGAGTCGGTGCTGAAAAGCCACTGCCCATTGGTTCAGGACAGGGGCATTTCTCCGCGAGCCCTTTTTGTGACTGGCAGCTCTCTTTCAAGCTTGCGCCCTTCGACGCAGCAAACCTTCTCACGGTAAGCTCACCGCGCGTCAAAGAAATGACGCGCCAGTGCTGCCGATTGCAGGAGTTTTCCCGTCCATGAGGACCCTGTCCCCCCGCTCAACGGGTGACGTTTACCACCATCGCTGCCACGGTGCTCCCGGAGCTATCATCCGCATCTGCAGGGTGACTGGCGCGACCGGGCAACGCCACCATGCCCGCCTACGACGTGCGCATCGGCAAGACGACATTGAAGGAGTGGGAGGGGATGGAAGACAGGGTTGGCGCACACATGGACGATGCTCTGGCATTTGTTCCATCCGGTGCGAACCTGCTGGAAGCCGTCAGGGGCGAGCTCAACGGCGATGGCATCGAGTACCAGTTGCTGGTCATCGACCAGCCGACGCCGGAAGGGCTGGTGCCCGGCCAGCACGGACCGAACCGGGTGCTGCTGTTGCTGCGCGGTGACGGGCGCGGGCGCTGGCAGCTGGCCGCCCGCAACGACAAGCTGGTGCCGTGTTCCACCCGTGGTGGCCTGGCCGGCGACCCTTTTGCGTATGCAATGGTTGAGGAAGACACCTTCAGCGTGATCACCAACGGCGGCAGCCGCGAGCGCTGGAGCAGCACGTACCGGTTCCGCTATGCCTCGGCAGACAAGGCCTGCTGGGTGGATGGGGTGAGACGCAAGGTCGTGGATATCGAGACCGAAGCGACCAACATCCGGGACTTCTCTGTGGCGGAACTGGGCAGGGTGCGGTTCGAGGACTTCGACCCGTCCAGTGTCGCCGAGGTGTCGCTTCCATGAGCCAAGCTCCAACCGGCGGAAAGGAATCCGCGCTGATGAATGTCCAGGAGTTGCACTGTGTCGACCGATAGAGAGTCGCAACTGCTTCGGCAGGCGACAAAAGCCGGCATCGACTCCCCCCTTGAACTGGCCAATTTCATGGCCCAGGCAGGGCACGAGTCGCGCGGCTTGAGCCGGCTCAACGAGAGCTTCAACTACACCCGGGGCATCTCGCAGATCCCGGTCGAGGCGGCGTGGCGCAATGGCACCGAGGCGCTGGAGTTCGCGCGCCAGGAAGCCCTGCGAGGGCGTCCGGATGACCTGGCCGAGCTGATGTATGGCGGCCGGATGGGCAACGATGCGGCCGGTGATGCGCTGAAGTATCACGGGCGCGGCTATCTGCCGCTGACCGGCAAGGAAAGCTATGAGCGCGCCGGCAGTGCGCTGGATCTGGATCTGGTCAATCAGCCCGAGCTGGCGTCGCAGCCGGAACACGCTGGACGCATCGCCGTGTGGCAATGGCAGAACCGTGTGCCGGAACAGGCGCGCGAGGACGTGCGTGAGGCGACCTACGCCATCAACGGAGCCGTCAACGGGGTGGAGGACAGGCTCAAGCGTTTTGAGGCGTGGCAGCAGAAGCTGACCCCCGACGTGATGGATCGGCTTGCCCGCGGCGAAGTGGGGGAGCGCGCGCAGCTGCCTGAGCCGCCGCGTGATATGTCCGATCCGGCCCATGCCGGCAACCGGCTGTTCACCGACGCGCGTGGCCACTTGCAGCAGTTGGGGCCGCAGAGCGGTCTGCGCAGCCAGCAGGAGCTGGACAATGCGGCCGGCGCGCTGGCGCTGAGCGCCCAGAAGGCCGGCATGAGCCGCATCGACCACGTGGTGGCGGGCACCGATGGCAGGGCGCTGTTCGCGGTGCAGGGCGCCATGGGGGACCCGGCGATGCAGCGCTCGATGGTGGAGCGTGAGGCTGCCGCCCAGCTGCCGTTGGAGCAGAGCAGCCAGCAGTTGGCGGCCGAAGCCTCTTCCCGCCAGGAACAGGCCGCTTCGGTTACCCGCGAGCAGGAGCAGAACCGCCCGCGATCGCTGTAATCTGGGCACCGCCTGCAGGTCGGAGACCGGCGGGCCCATCGCACGACACCGAGCACCCTCGGGTGCCTACATGGATCTCTTTGTAAGGACACAACATGCGAAACACTTTCCTGCGTTCCAACGTGGCCCAGCGTGGTCGCGCTCCGGCGTTGTGGCTACTGCCGCTGGGACTGGCCGCTGTCGTTGCCAACGCACAACAGGCACCAGACGCTCCGGTGGCACCCGCAGTCGAGGAGGTTGCTTCAGCACCGGTAGTGGCAGCGGCGGACGTACAGGCGTCGGCTGGCACTGCAACTGATGCTGTTCCTGCACCGGCACCTGTCGCCGCGCCTGAGCCGATGTCAGCCGTGGTTGCTGCAGTTGCGCCTGAGCCTGCGGCGGAGCCGTCCATGCCGCCGGCATCGCAGCCGGCACCGACGACGGGCGTCGCTCCGGAAGCCGTTGCCGCCGAACCCGGGATTGCACCAGCACCTGTGGCAGAACTGGCAACACCAGCGGCCGATGTTGCCTCCACCCATGCTGTGCCAGCGACGCCTGTCGCAACAGCCCCTGTCGTAGCCCCACCGGCTTCCGCGCAGGTGCCTGCGCCCGTCGCCATCGCTGCACAGGTGCCCGACACCGCACTGGCCCCGGCACCCGTCCCGCCGCCGGCCCCAGCCCCCGTCGCACCACCGATCATCCCGCTCGCACCAGACCAGGCCGCAGAGCGCCAGCTTGGTGCGCGCTGCCCGGTCGATCTGGCCGGTCGCCTGGCACCGCAGGGCGATCTGATGATCGGCGCCTGCCAGGGCACGCTGCCGCCGCATCTGGCGGCGCTGTTGGTTGCGTTGCCTGAGCAGGACATCCACCTGCCACGCAGCTGGCGCGAGCGTGACGTGCGCCAGAAGGCATGGTTCAAGGCCGTGGCAGGCATGGGCCAGCGGCCGGACTTCATCGCGCGTCTGGGTGATATCTGGGTGCGTTCGTTTGAAGGCGCCGATGCTTCCACCACCACCTATCTTGTCTCGGCGCCGTTCGACTGTGCCGACGGCGCGCTGCCAAACGAGAACACCGCCGAACCGGTCCGCCTTGCGGCCGGCGATTGCGGGCAGGCCTACGTCCGCCAGCGCGTATACCAGGTTGGCAGCGATGGCGTGCCGCAGGACATCACCGCAAAGCTGATGCCGGCGGCACCGTCGATCACCGAGGCCGACCGTGCCCGTCACCGTGCCCGCGAAGGCAAGGTCAGCCTGGATCACAGCAAGTTGCAGTACGGGCCGGCCATGCGCTGGTTCGTGCAGTACCCGGAATCACCGCAGAAGACCGGTCCGCACAGCTTCAGCGACTGGAACCGTGAGCATCTGTCCTTCGTGGTCTGGAACGGCACCCGCTTCGAGCTGCGCGATACCGTCACGCGCGCGCAGTGGCCGTGCGATCCGGTGGCGCCGGGCGACAAGGCCTGTGGCGGTTTCCCGGACTCGGGTCCAGATGCGTACGTGCTGGCAGGGCCAGCGGCGAACTCGGCGGTTTCCAGCCCCTGATCGGTCGCACGAAACGACGGGAGCCGGCAGTGCCGGCTCCCGTTTTCATTCCAGCAATCGTGTCAGGCGTGCAGGCTGCGCTGGGTCGCCTGGGTCTGTTCCAGCTGCTGCTCGCGCGCCAGGGCCTGGCCGGCTGCCTGCTGATCGATACGCAGGCTGCTCTGCTCAAGCGGCGTGTTCATCGCCCGCGTGGTGTCGACCGACACGCGCAGATGGCCGGGGTCACCGCCCTGGCCCTGCAGGGCGAAGCTGCGTGACGCGTCTGCACTCATCAGCACCTCGTCGATACGCTGTCCGCCGGCGGCATGCATCTCCGCAGCCAGGGAGCCTGCCAGTTGCGCGCTCATGCCATCGGGCATGCGGCCGACGCGGGCGTCCTGTGCGTGCACGCCACGCAGGGCGTCGTTGAACAAGGGGTTGCCAGCGTGACCGGCGTCGTCGATGCGCAGCATGCCGATGGGGCGCCCGTGCCGTTCGGCTTCACGGCGCGCGGGTTCACCCGGTTCCAGGGGGCCGCGCAGATGGTCGAAGAGATCCTTGACGCCGCCCGGCAGGCCGCGCGTACCGGTGGTGACGCCACTGCGAAGCAGCTCCATCTTGTCCCGGTACTCGTCGATCATCTTGACGTTGTCGCGCGCCAAGGCCTGCGTCTCTGGCCTGCCCAGCACCGACTCGTCGCCGAGGAAATTGACCAGTTTGTGCGAACCGAAGGAATTGGCGGCCGCGCCCAGTGCACTGTCGGGTATCAGGATGCGCAGACGGCTGTTGCTGAAGCCCCAGTCGCCCAGCGTGTCGATCTCCCGCGGCGTGGCATACACGCGCACCTGACCGAAATGTGGCGAGGCGGCGCTGACCGGGTCGGCCGCCATGACGTGGTTGATCACGCTGGTGCCGCCTTCGGGGATGCGGTAGCCAAGACTGGCCGCGCCATAGGCGTTGAAGGTCTCGCCTTTCAGGTTGTAGTGGTGCGCGCTGATCTGGGCCAGCGCCCCGCCCAGCGAATGGCCGGTGACGGTCACCTCCGGCGCCTGGCCGAGGTCGCGCCCTTCCTTGGCAGCGTAGGCGAGGGCGCGCTGGGTCAGGGCAAGCGCATCTGCGGCCTGCACGTTGTAGCGGGCGACCACCATGCCGCCATCGGCAAGAAGGCCATCGCGCGCGATCTGCTCGGTGCCGCGATGTGACACCACGATCTCCTGCGTGTCCACGCGCTGGTAGATCGTGCCTTGATAGCCATTGAAGCGGTTGCTGACGTGCTCGAGTACTTTGTAGTCATGCCCGTTGAGGGGGACATGCTCTTCCTGCCCGGGGGCGCGGCGACCGACTTTCAGGTCACGGTAGGCATCGTTGGACAGCGCGGCGTAGTCCTGGCTGTCGAGGGTCACGGCTGCACCTCATCGGCCGTCAACGTGGCAGAGAACAGCGTGTCCTGCAGTTCCGGGCGGAACCGGCTGGCATCCTTCTGGCCGGTAGCGCCGTAGTCGGGCAGGTCCGCCACGCGCGGGTAATCGCCCTGCGGATAATGGCGCGTCTCGCTCTGACCCTTGACGAACGGATCGGCCTCGATGAAGGACAGGAAGCGGGTCTCGCCGTCGGCGCCGGTCGCCTTCAACATCGCACCGGCACCACTGAAGGCCCAATGGCAGACACCGCGGCCGTAGTAGTCCTCGTCGAGCATGCGGTCCAGGTAGACGGTGCCGCGGTACTCGTTGTCGGTGACCCTGCGCAGCGTCACCGGCTCCTGGCTGGTGATGCGCGCTGGAGCGCCGGTCGCAGGCTCGATGTAGCCGCACTGCGCTTCGTTGCTGACGTCGTACTGGGCAACGCCTTCGACCACCGCAAAGCTGCCCGGCGGGTTCTGCAGGCGTAGCACCAGCTCATAGGCCTTGCGCGGTGAAGGGTTGAGTTTGGCCAGGCCACGTCCTCCCTGGGCGACGTCGGACTCGGCGGAAGCAAGTTCCTGGTTCATGGCGGTCTCCGGGCTGCAGGCAATCAGTAGAAGCAAGACAAGACACGGGAGGGATGTGCGGCGCACGGTCAGCCTCCGGTCGGAGGAGTGAACGCGTTCGCTAGGGGGCACGCAGCAGACGACGAAGATGCGAGCCGCGCTGGCGAGGAAAGACGGGCAATCACGGCATGTCTCCTTTCCTTGGTGACCACGATCCCGAACCCGGGAAGGGTAGAGTGCGCGATTCCCGCGGCAGAAAAGTGAAATAGTCGAAATTTTGACGCTATCAACTTGGATTGGATGCAACGAACTGTGATTCGTATCCGGATTTCACATGGGTAGCGTGGGCAGCCGGCGCGGACCGTTGCTTCCTGGATGCGGGATGGTCAAGAGTACGCACTCTGTTCCGAAGACTTGCCGACGATGCTCTCCATCCGCCCTGAACTGCCCACGGACACTGCTGGAATCCACTCCCTGACCGAGGCGGCCTTCCGCACCGCGCCGTACAGCAGCCACACCGAACACCACATCGTCGACGCATTGCGTGAGCGTGGCGAGTTGAGCATTTCGCTGGTGGCGGAGGATGTCGGCCAACTGGTCGGCCATGTCGCGCTGTCTCCGGTCAACGTACAGGACGGAAGCCAGGGCTGGTTCGGGCTGGGGCCGATCTCGGTGCTGCCGGAGCAGCAGGGACGGGGCGTGGGCACGGCGTTGATGCAGGCCGCGATCGAGGCGTTGCGTGCGCAGGGTGCGCGGGGCTGCGTGCTGTTGGGCGAACCGGGCTATTACGGGCGTTTTGGTTTTCGTGCCGTGCCGGATCTGGTGTTGCCGGGCGTGCCAGCGGAGTATTTCCAGGCGCTGTGCCTGCAGCCGCCAATGGCGCAGGGCGAGGTGCGTTACTCGCCGGCGTTCGACGCGGTTGGCTGATCGGCGGGCGGCCAGCGCCCCGAATGCTTGTCAGCCCTGATGGCGCAGGTGGATGAGGGGATACGGACGACCCTGAGAATCCAGCGGCGAGCGGCCGGTTTCGGTGAAGCCCATGCGCCGATAGAAGCCCACAGCCTGCGCATTCTGCGCGTTGACGTCGGTGGTGAGTTGCGGATGCAGGGCCAGCGCATGCAGCAGTAATTGGCGGCCGATGCCGGTCCCGCGCACGTCCGGATCGATGAACAACGCTTCCATGTGTGAGCCATCGATCAGCATGAAGCCTTGCGGCCGATCCTGGTCGTCGACTGCCACGACCATCGGGGCCTGTGGCAGGAAACCGGCAACTTCAGCATCGATCGCCTGGCGGTCATCGGCACTGAGGAAGTCATGGGTAGCGTCGACGGCGCGACGCCAGAGATCGACGAGAGCGTCACCATCGGTGGCGCGGGAAGGGCGTAGGGCGGTCATGGGATCGGCCAAGGTGCTTCGAAGAACCCGGATTGTACCGATGTGATACCCACAAACAGAAAGCCCCGCCGAAGCGGGGCTTTTGGAATCACGATGCGCTGCGCTTTACTGCACGGTGCAGCCGGACACTGCCGGGAAGCCGATGACTTCGCCATTGCCGGTGCAGGCCAGCGTGATCTTCTGTCCCTTCTTCAGGCCGGCAGCCACGTCCTTCGGCAGGTCGCTGGCCTGCACGAAGCCGAACGGCTTGGCGCTCAGCTGCACGACCGGCTTGTCCATGAAGTCGGAGCTGATCGAATCGACCGTGCCGGAAACCAGCAGCGCCTTGCCCTTGTACTTGCCGTCAGCAGCGATCTCGTTGTCCTGGTAGTCGCTGAACATTGTGGTGGCGGTCACTTCCAGAGCCGAGGCGGATGCCACTGCGGCATCGCTGGCGACTTCGGTGGCTGCAGTTTCCGTAGCCTTGGCGGCAGCATCTGCCTCCGCGGCGGCGGACGAGACGCTGGCTTCAGCGACGGCCGCATCGTACTGGCCCTTGCTCTGCGCGCTGATGCCGCTCATGGTGCCGGCAAAGATCGCCAGGCCGACGAAGTACACGATCGGCGAAACGATGATCGAGCCCAGCAGCTGGAACAGGCCCTTCATGGCGCCGCCCTTGGCCATCGCGACGATGGCGAGGATGAAGGCCACCAGGTTCAGCGGCCAGCCCAGGAACAGGCCCAGGCCGGGGAACGGGACGAGGAAGCACAACCAAGCGATCGCCAGCGTGATCCATGCGGCTTTTCCGGCAGGGCTGGCCTGCACGGTGGTATCTGCAACTGCGTTCAAAATTACCCCCTGTAGAGATCGAAAGGTGAATTCGCTACCGACAAACGGCAGCGCGCCATCGTCAATGAATTGAAAGCGCGGGCGCAGCGTGAAGGAGTCTTCACGCAAGATCAAGCGGCGCTGCGTCGTCAGCCGGGCGCGGCGCTTCGCATCCTGGCATCGGAAGCGCCAAGGGGCCTGCGTTACACTAGCCACGCGCTCAATACTTGAACCCGAGAAACGCCATGACTGATGCCTTGGGCGTGCCGGTGCACGACGTCGACGAGAGCTGGATGCGTCACGCACTGGCATTGGCCGAACGCGCACAGCGCGAGTTCGACGAGATCCCGGTCGGTGCGGTGCTGGTGGGTGCTGACGGTCAGCTGCTGGGCGAGGGCTGGAACCTCAACATTGCCTCGCACGATCCCAGCGCGCATGCCGAGATCGTGGCCATGCGCGAGGGCGGGCGGATGCTGGCCAATCACCGCCTGATCGGCAGCACGCTGTATGTCACCCTGGAGCCGTGCGCGATGTGCGCGATGGCGATCGTGCATGCACGCGTGGCGCGCCTGGTCTACGGTGCCAGCGATCCCAAGACAGGTGCCTGTGGCAGCGTGTTCGATCTGGTCGGTGATGCCCGCCACAACCACCGGGTCGAGGTCCATGCCGGCGTGCTGGCCAAGGAGGCGAGCAACCGCCTGACCAACTATTTCCGGGCCAAGCGTGGCAAGCCGCCGCTGCTGCTGGAGGACCACGCTGGCGAGGGCTGAGTGGCGAAAGGGTATGATGGCCGCCACTTTCCTTTACCGGCCGGCCTCGTGCCTGCCCAGCAACGAGGCGACACGATGGCAGAGAACGGCGCGGCCAACGAGCGACTGATCTGGATCGACCTGGAAATGACCGGGTTGGATACCGACAACGATTCGATCATCGAGATCGCCACCGTGGTCACCGATGCCCAGCTCAACGTGCTGGCCGAGGGCCCGGAGTTCGCCATCCACCATCCGCTGGAAACACTGGAAGCGATGGACGAGTGGAACCGCAACCAGCATCGTCGTTCGGGCCTGTGGCAGCGTGTCATCGACAGCACCACGACGCTTGGCCAGGCCGAAGCGCAGACCGTCGCCTTCCTGGCACAGTGGATTCCGGCCGGCGTGTCGCCGATGTCGGGCAATTCCATCTGCCAGGACCGCCGCTTCCTGCACCGCCAGATGCCGCGGCTGGAGAAGTACTTCCACTACCGCAACCTGGACGTGTCCACGGTGAAGGAACTGGCCAAGCGCTGGGCGCCCACCGTGGCCGCTGGCGTGGGCAAGAACAGCAACCACACCGCGCTGAGCGATGTGCACGATTCGATCAACGAACTGCGCCATTACCGCCAGTTCATGGGCGCGCTGTCGGGCCTGCCGACCCCTTGATGGGTAGTGCCGGCCGCTGGCCGGCAACCCCCGCGGCGTTGGTGAGGATCAGGTGTTGCCGGCCAGCGGCCGGCGCTACGCTGCGTTCAACTCTGCGGCGCTAAGATCGGCCCATGAACGAGCCCATCCTGCTGCCCCGTGATATCGCCCACGACGCCGGCGACTGGTCTGACCTGCAGCGGGCGGTTGCCTTGCTCGAGGCACCCACGATCACCGCACGCATGGCCAACCTGGTCGGGACGCCGCTGGAGTTCGCGGTGAAGGCGCTTCCCACCTCGGTGTCCAACCGCATCCACGGTGCGGTGCAGGCGGCGTTGTCCAAATCCGTGCAGGCCGCGCTGTGGAGCATGGACAACACACCGGGCAAGGGCGCCTCGACGCGTTGGCACAAGCTGGCGGCGGCGACGTCCGGTGCGGTCGGTGGCGCGTTCGGCTTTGCCGCGCTGTTCATCGAGCTGCCGGTGTCGACCACGATCATGATGCGCGCGGTAGCCGACGTGGCCCGCAGCGAAGGCTTCGATCTATCGCAGTTCAGTACCCGCCAGGCCTGCCTGGAGGTGTTCGCGCTGGGAGGAAATTCGCCGCGTGACGACGCCAGCGAGACCGGTTACTACCTCGCCCGTGGCTTCACCACCGATGTGATGCGCCACCTGTCGGCCGAACTGGCCGGGCGCGTGGTGACCGGGCGTGACCTGACCCTGGGCGTGGCGCCCAAGGAAGCCGGCAAGCTGTTGGCCAAGCTGGTGGAAAAGGTCGCAGCCCGCTTCGGTGTGGTGATCACTGAGAAGTTTGCCGCGCAGGCGGTGCCGATCGTCGGTGCGGCAGCCGGCGCCACGCTCAATACCATGTTCACCGACTACTATCAGGACATGGCCCGTGGCCATTTCATCGTGCGCCGGCTGGAGCTGAAATACGGCGAGGAAGTAGTGCGCGCCTGTTATGACCGCATCGCGCACGGTGGGGCGTTGATCGAGCCGACGTTGTAACGATGGGGTCAGAGCCCTTTCCTGCGGAAAGGGATCCGACCCCGACCACGCACAAGGTCCGATCCCTTTCCGCAGAAAAGGGCTCTGACCCTTGCCTGGCAGGCACAACTGTTTTGCCACGACGCGCCTGTTGCGCGCGCAGCGCCATCCCCATCCTTGCCGGCAATCCCCCGCAAGAGAATGCCGCCATGTTGTTCACCCCTCACCGCTTGGGCTCACTGACGCTGCCCAACCGTATCGTGATGCCGCCGATGACCCGCTCGCGCGCGGCTGCCGGCAATGTCGCCACCGCACAGATGGCCGAGTACTACGCGCAGCGTGCCGGTGCCGGCCTGATCGTCAGCGAAGGCACCCAGATCAGCCCGCAGGGCCAGGGCTATGCCTGGACCCCGGGCATCCACAGCGCAGCGCAGGTGCAGGGCTGGCGCAGGGTCACCGATGCCGTGCACGCGGCCGGTGGTCGCATCTATGCCCAGCTCTGGCATGTAGGCCGTGTCTCCCATGTCGCCCTACAGCCGGACGGCGTGGCGCCGGTCTCTTCCTCAGCCCTGCTGGCCGACGGGGTGAAGGTTTTCGTTGACCCGACCGGCGCTGGACCGGAATCCGGCGTGGGCGAGATGATCCAGCACTCGATGCCGCGCGCGCTGGGTGAGGACGAGATTCCGGGCATCGTGGCCGACTATGCGCAGGCGACCCGCAATGCACTGGCCGCTGGCTTTGACGGCGTTGAGCTGCACGGCGCCAACGGTTATCTGATCAACCAGTTCATCGACTCGCAGGCCAATCTGCGTACCGATGGTTACGGCGGCGCGCTGCAGAATCGGCTGCGCTTCCTGCGCGAGGTGGTGCAGGCGGTGGTCGATGTCGCAGGCGGCGAGCGTGTCGGCGTGCGTCTGGCGCCGTTGACCACGCTGCAGGGTGCAGTGGATGACACGCCGCAGGCGACCTATCTGGCTGCCGCGCACCTGTTGGGCGAGCTGGGCGTGGGTTACCTGCACATCGCCGAGGCCGACTGGGAGGATGCCCCGGTGATGCCGGTGGCGTTCAAGCAGGCACTGCGGATGATCTATCCGGGCACGCTGATCTACGCCGGCAAGTACACCGCCGAGCGTGCCGGGCAGGCGCTGGCGGAAGGCTGGGCCGACCTGATCGGCTTCGGCCGGCCGTTCATCGCCAACCCGGATCTGCCTGAGCGCCTGCGCGTGGGCGCGGAGCTGAATCTTCCTGATCGCGCGACGTACTTCGGCGGTGGCGCGGTCGGGTTCACCGACTATCCGGTGCTGGAGGAGGCCGTGGAGGCCTGATTCCGCGTCCGCCGGGCATGGCCCGGCGCTACCGATGCTGGTGGGTGGGTGCCGACCGTTGGTCGGCACTACCAGGATGGATCAGGGCTTGTCGCGCACCAGCGCGTCTGCCTCAACCACGCCGCCATCCTTGCCATGCAGGTACAGGTGCATGTCCTGCTGCGGATACGGAATGTTGATGCCGACCTTGTCGTAGCCCAGCTTGATCTGCTCCAGCAGGGTGACCTTGGTGCCGAAGTGGTCGGCCGACTTCACGTAGCAGCGGATGCCCAGGTTGATCGCGTGCGCACCCAGCTCGTACACGACGACGTCCGGTGCGGGCGTCTGCAGCACGCGCGGGTCGGCCTTCATCAGCGCCAGTGCGGTATCGCGGGCCAGCTGGATGTTGTCTTCGTAACCGATACCCACCACCAGTTCGACGCGACGGGTGGGCTCTGCCGTGAGGTTGATGATCGGCGCGGCGGTGATCAGCGTGTTGGGAATGGTGGTGTGCTGGTTGTCGGCACCGGTGATCACGGTCTGGAAAATGCGTACTTCGCGCACCGTGCCGGTCTGCCCGGCGATGGTCACCACATCGCCCACGCGGAACGGGCGCAGGGTCACCAGCATCACGCCCGAGGCGATGTTGGACAGCGAATCCTTCAGTGCCAGGCCCACAGCCAGACCGGCGGTGCCGAGCACGGCCAACAGCGGAGTGATCTGCACGCCCAGCGTACCGATGGCCAGGATCACCACGATCACCAGCGAGGCCGCGTACACCACGTTGCGCAGGAAGCTGCCCAGCATCGGGTCCACACCCATGCGCGCGGTCGCGCGGGGCATCGCATTGGACAGGCGACGCGCCACCCACATGCCGACCAGCATCACCACGATGGCAGCGAGCAACGGCACGCCGTAGGTTTCCAGCAGGCGCTCCCAGTCGAGCGAATGGAACCAGGACGTCGTGGCGGGGGCGGGTGGGGCAGTAGCGATCATGCGGACTCCTTTGCGTCGGGAACAGGTGCGACAGGAACATGGCGTGCGCGGACGCCAGAAACAGCAAGCCCCGCGAAGGCGGGGCTTGCGTGCAGCTTCAGTATGGGCTGACGTCGATGAAAACGACGTCAGCCATCAAGCGTCAACAGATCAACCCTTGGCCTTCAACTTGGCCAGACGCAGCCAGGTATCAACCACGGTGTCCGGGTTCAACGACACCGACTCGATGCCTTCCTGCATCAGCCACTCGGCCAGATCCGGGTGATCGGACGGGCCCTGACCGCAGATGCCGACGTACTTGCCCTTGGCGCGTGCGGACTTGATCGCCATCGACAGCAGCTTCTTCACCGCAGGGTTCCGCTCATCGAACAGGTGCGCGACGATCGACGAATCGCGATCCAGGCCCAGGGTCAGCTGGGTCAGGTCGTTGGAGCCGATCGAGAAGCCGTCGAAGATCTCCAGGAACTCATCGGCGAGCAGTGCGTTGGACGGCACTTCGCACATCATGATGATCTTCAGGCCGTTCTCGCCCTGCTTCAGGCCATTCTGTTCGAGCACCTCGACGACCTTGCGGCCTTCTTCCAGGGTGCGCACGAACGGGATCATGACCCACAGGTTGTCCAGGCCCATCTCGTTGCGCACGCGCAGCACGGCCTTGCACTCCAGTGCGAAGGCGGCCGAGAAGCTCGGGTCGACGTAACGGCTGGCGCCGCGGAAGCCGATCATCGGGTTCTCTTCGTGCGGCTCGTAGCCGCTGCCGCCGATCAGGTTGGCGTACTCGTTGGACTTGAAGTCCGACAGGCGCACGATCACCGGATTCGGCGCGACCGAGGCCGTCAGGGTGGCGATGCCTTCGGCCAGACGGTCCACATAGAAGCCGACCGGATCGGAATAACCGGCGATCTTCTCGTCGATCTTCTTCCTGGTCGCGGCGTCCTGGCGGTCGTATTCCAGCAGCGCGTTGGGGTGGATGCCGATGTGGCTGGCGATGATCATTTCCAGGCGTGCCAGGCCGATGCCGGCGTTCGGCAGCTGGCCGAAGTCGAAGGCACGTTCCGGGTTGGCCACGTTCATCATGATCTTCAACGGTGCCGGCGGCATGTTGCCTAGATCGGTGGTGGTGCGCTCGAAACCGAGCTTGCCTTCGTAGATGAAGCCGGTATCGCCTTCAGCGCAGCTGACGGTGACCAGCTGGCCATCCTCGATGACCTTGGTCGCGTTGCCCGAACCGACCACGGCCGGCACGCCCAGCTCGCGGGCGATGATCGCGGCGTGGCAGGTACGGCCACCGCGGTTGGTGACGATCGCCGACGCGCGCTTCATCACCGGCTCCCAATCGGGATCGGTCATGTCGGCGATCAGTACGTCGCCCGGCTGCACGCGGTTCATGTCTTCCAGCGTCTTCACCACGCGGGCCACGCCGGCACCGATCTTGGCGCCGACGGCACGGCCTTCGGCGAGAACGTTGCCGCCCTTTTCGGTCAGCGCGAAACGCTCGATCTGGGTGGCGTGGCTGCGCGACTTCACGGTTTCCGGGCGGGCCTGCACGATGAACAGCTTGCCGCTGACACCGTCCTTGGCCCACTCGATATCCATCGGGCGGCCGTAGTGCTTTTCGATGGTCAGCGCCTGGCGCGACAGTTCGGCCACGTCTTCATCGTTGATCGAGAAGGTGGTGCGCAGTTCGGCCGGAGTGTCTTCGATCCTGACGCGTTCGCCGGGGACATCCGAATACACCATGCGGATTGCCTTGCTGCCGAGCGAACGGCGCAGGATCGCCGGCTTGCCGGCCTGCAGGGTGGGCTTGTAGACGTAGAACTCGTCCGGGTTGACCGCACCCTGCACGACCATTTCGCCCAGGCCGAACGACGAGGTGACGAACACCACGTCGCGGAAGCCGGATTCGGTGTCCAGGGTGAACAGCACGCCGGACGAACCCACGCCCGAACGCACCATCAGCTGCACGCCCGCCGACAGGAACACGTCTTCGTGCTTGAAGCCGTGGTGCACGCGGTAGGCGATGGCACGGTCGTTGTACAGCGAGGCGAACACTTCCTTGACCTTGTGCACGACGTCGTCGGCACCGGTGACGTTGAGGAAGGTTTCCTGCTGACCGGCGAAGGAGGCATCGGGCAGATCTTCGGCAGTGGCCGAAGAACGCACGGCTACGGCCACGTCGCCGCCACCGTTGTCGGCGCTCAGCTTGGCGTAGGCGCTGCGGATGTCCTGGTCCAGCTGCGGGTGCAGCGGCGCGTCGATCACCCAGCTACGGATTTCCTTGCCGGCCGCGGTCAGCGCGGTGACGTCCTCGACGTCCAGTGTGGCCAGCTTGTCGAAGATGCGCTTGGACAGGTCGTTGTGCGCGATGAAGTCCTTGAAGGCTTCAGACGTGGTCGCATAACCTCCAGGAACGGAGACGCCCAGACCGGCCAGGTTGCCGATCATCTCGCCCAGCGAGGAATTCTTGCCGCCTACGCGGGCCAGGTCGGCCAGACGCAGTTCGTGCAACCACAGGATGTTCTCGTTCAAGCGCGATGCTCCGTTTGGCCATCGCCCGAGGCGGGCTTGGATGGCCGCGTCCGTAGGAAGAAGCCGATATGATGCCGGGCAGACCACCGTCGGCACAAGCTTGTGTTGGCGGCCCTTTTAGGCTTCGTAAGGGGTAAATGCGCGCATGTCGACTATCCGTCCGGTGTTCTACGTTTCCGATGGAACCGGTATCACCGCTGAAACCATTGGGCATAGCCTGCTGACCCAGTTCTCCGGGTTCAGCTTCATTACCGACCGGATGTCATTTGTCGATGACCCCGAAAAAGCTCGGGAAGCCTGTGTCCGGATCCAGGCAGCGGGGGAGCGGTACCAGGTACGACCGATCGTGGTGAACTCCTGCGTGGACCAGAGCCTGAGCGTGATCCTGTCCGAAAGCGGGGCGCTGATGCTGGATGTGTTCGCCCCGTTCATCGAGCCGCTGGAGCGCGAACTGTCCAGCTCGCGCCTGAACCGGGTCGGCCAGGCCCACGGCATGGTCGACTTCGACACCTACCACCGGCGCATCAACGCGATGAACTTCGCGCTGACCCATGACGATGGCATCGCGGTCAATTACGACGACGCCGACGTGATCCTGGTGGCGGTGTCGCGGGCGGGCAAGACGCCCACCTGCATCTACCTGGCCCTGCATTACGGGGTGCGCGCGGCCAACTACCCGTTGACCGACGAGGATCTGGAGAGCGACCGCCTGCCGCCACGGCTGCGCAACTACCGACGCAAGCTGTTCGGCCTGACCATCGACCCGGACCGCCTGCAGCAGATCCGCCAAGAGCGCCGGCCCAATTCGCGCTATGCCAATCTGGACACCTGCAAGCGCGAGGTGGCTGCGGCGGAGGTCATGTTCCAGATGGAACGCATTCCGACCCTGAGCACCACCCATACCTCGATCGAGGAGATCTCCAGCAAGGTGCTGGGCACGCTGGGGCTGCAGCGCGAGCTGTATTGATCCTTTCCCTCGCGCCGCGCCGCGCTGCCGGCCAGCGGCCGGCACTACCAATGGGCGCTTCAAGTGCGGCCTGTAGAGCCGAGCCCACGCTCGGCTGGGCCACCGGGTTCTGGCCGAAGAGCAGCCGAGCATGGGCTCGGCTCTACAGGGGTGATCGCGGTTGGCGGCTTGGCTGCGGGTTGAACCGTCCCCACGTTGAAGGGCCAACGTGTAGGATCAACCCATGGCCCGAGCATTGCCCCGTACCGAGCGCATTCCCCGCCTGAGCCGGCTGAGCTGGCTGATGGGGCTGTATGCAGAGAACTACCGCCACCTGGTGCGCCTGTTCGCTCCGGCCGAGCTGGTGGCGGGAAGCTATGTCTCTTCGGTGGGCGATGGCCTCGACGTACGCCTGGATGTGATCGAGTGCCACCGCTACACGGTGGAACTGCGGCTTACCTATGACCTGGCTGACCCGGTGACCGGTGAACCGGACCCCTCAGCCTTCGTCCGCCTGTACCGGGACGCGCGCCAGGCCGAGACCACCCACTGCTACGTCGGCCGCCGCTGGCAGGACACGATGGGCCTGTACCCGCCGCCGGCCGAGCTGATCAGCCATCGCATGCGGATGAATACCTTCCTCGGCAAATGGCTGGAATACCTGGCCGAACGCGGCCATGGCGTGGCCACCCTGCGTCTTGACCCTGACGGCAGCACCGTGGGTGCCGGCGACCGTCGCCTGTCGCTGGTGCGTTGATCGGCCATAATCCACGGCTGACCCGCCGCCGGACCCGCACATGCCGTATACCCCGATCGTCGCCACCCTGGGCTATGTGCTCTCGCCCGATCGTCGCCAGGTGCTGATGATCCATCGCAATACCCGTCCGGGCGACCACCACCTTGGCAAGTACAACGGCCTGGGCGGCAAGGTCGAACCGACCGAGGACGTGGCCGCCGGCATGCGCCGTGAAATCGCGGAGGAAGCCGGCATCGACTGCACGGCCATGCGCTTGCGCGGCACCATCAGCTGGCCGGGTTTCGGCAAGCATGGTGAGGACTGGTTCGGTTTCGTGTTCGTCATCGACAACTTCGAGGGTGCCCCACACGGCGGCAACCACGAAGGCACCCTGGAGTGGGTGGACGTGGACAAGCTCGACCAGTTGCCAATGTGGGAGGGTGACCGCAACTTCCTGCCGCTGGTGTTCGATGCCGATCCGCGGCCGTTCCACGGGGTGATGCCTTATCGGGACGGACGCATGCAGAGCTGGTCCTTCAGCCGCCTTTGACCTGGTGAGCGGATCAGATTGAAGGCTGATCCTGATCGCTTGATTGAGCACTGGCCTTGCTCGGCATGCTCATGGATGTGATGGTTTATTAATACCCGGGCAATATTTGACGCCGTTAAATTACCCGGGTAATATTTGCGCATCCTCACTGATGCCATTGTCATGCCAGCATCTCGACTCGCCCCTTTCAGCTGTTTCGACGGCCATCGCTTGGTCGTTTCTGGTACGCCGGAAGCAGCTGCGCTGGCACTGAAGCAGTTGCGCGCGGACAACGCGTCCGGCTCACTGCTGGTGTTCGACAACGCTACCGGCCGTACCCACGATTTCGATACCCGTGGCAGTGATGCGCAGCTGTTGGTGCGTGTCGCCAAGGCGTTTCCAGCGCCAGTCGAAGCGGACGACGGCCCCTTGGTCGATGACGCGTCCGTCGTCCCGCGTGGTCGCGGACGTCCCAAGCTGGGTGTGATCGCCCGCGAGGTAACGCTGCTGCCTCGTCACTGGGCATGGCTGGCCGAACAGCCGGGCGGTGCCTCGGTGGTGCTGCGCCGGCTGGTGGAAGCGGCCAGCCGCGCCGGTGCGGACAAGGACCGCACGCGCCGCTACACCGAGCGCGCCTATCACTTCCTGCAGGCCATCGCCGGTGATCTGCCGGGCTTCGAAGACGCCATCCGCGTGCTGTTCGCGCATGATCGCGCCGGGCTTGAGGCCGCGCTGCAGTCCTGGCCGGCGGATGTGCGCAGCCACGCCCTGTGCCTTGCCTTCGATGATGCTGCGGACGGCGACGACTGAATCACCGCGCGGCGCGTGATTCAGTCATCCTGATCGCGGGCCGCGCCCCATCCCCTGTGTGCTTCCTTTGCTGGCGAAGATGCCGGGCAGGGCGGCGCCTTGCCCATGGAATCCCATGAACTCTGCTTCCAACCCGATGTCCCCGGCGATGACGCCACCGCTGTGGCGCAGCTACCTGGCCCTGTTGTTGCCGATGCTGCTGACCAATGCGTTGCAGCTGGCCGCAGGCACGCTCGACAACATCTACCTTGGCCATCTGCTGGGCACGCAGGCGGTAGCCGCCGCCGCCGCGTTCTTCCCCGTCTTCTTCCTGTTGCTGGCATTGGTGATGGGCCTGGCGACCGGGGCCATGGTGCTGATCGGACAGGCGTGGGGTAGTGGCAGGCCGCAACAGGCGCAGGCCGTCGCTGGCAGCGCGGTGGCCCTGGTGCTGATGTTGTCGGCCCTGGTGATGGCGGTGGGTGGCATCTTCGCGCCGCAACTGCTGGTGGCACTGGGAACACCAGCGCCGATCCTGGTCGAGGCCATCGTCTATGCGCGCATCGTGCTGTTGGGTGCGCCGGTGTTTTTCCTGCTGTGGCTGGCCACCGCGGTCAGTCGTGCAGTGGGAGATGCGAAGACGCCGCTGCATGCCCTGTTGCTGGCTACCGTGGTCGGCCTGTTGTGCACGCCGCTGTTGATCCTGGGCTGGGCCGGCCTGCCGAAGCTGGGGGCCGCCAGTGCGGCCTTGTCGGCAGTGTTCGCCTCAGCGGTGGCGCTGGGCTGGTTGCTGTGGCGCTGGCATTGCGTCGGTCATCCGCTCGCTCCAGGCCGGGAACTGCGCGGTGCCATTCGTTTCGATGGGGCGCTGGTGCGTTCGATGCTGCGCATTGGTGCGCCATCTTCCCTGCAGATGCTCAGTCTGGCCGTCGCCGAGATCGTGCTGCTGGGCTGGATCAACAGCCATGGCTATCAAGCGACCGCCGCGTATGGTGCGGTCAACCAGTTGATGAGCTGGGTGCAGCTGCCGGCCATGTCGCTGGGCATCACCGCCACCATCCTCGCCGCCCACGCGATGGGCGCGGGTCGCGCGACGCGCCTGCCGGAGATCGCCCGCACCGGTGTGCTGCTGGGTCTGGGTCTGTTGATGCTTGTGGTGGCTCTGGCAGTCGGGTTGGCGCCATGGCTGGCTGGGCTGATCCTGGATGCGCCGACGGTGCGGGAACTCGCGGCCCAGCAGTTGCGCACTGTCGTGTGGGGCGTGCTGGCGATGGGAATCAGCGCGGTGCTGGTCGGGGTGATGCGCGGCAGCGGCTTCGTGCTGCTGCCGGCGCTGGCGGGAGTAGCCGCTGTCCTGCTGCTGGAGCTGCCGTTGGCGATGTGGCTGCAGGCGCGGCATGGCTTGGCTGGGCTGTGGTGGGCTTGGCCGCTGGGGTTGCTGGCGATGCTGTCGCTGCAGTTGCTGTGCTTCTTCGGTTGGAGGCGCCGGCTTGCTGTTCGAGCCTGAGCCAGGGCACATGCAGAGCGGGGCAGGCCTTGTGACGTTCCTGCGTTCCGCTATCGCCCAAGCGTCAGCAGAACAGCCTTTTGCTGTTCAAGCGGCCGGCACTACCGGCGGCGCGCCAGCAGCAGGTGGAAGTGCTTTTCCCGCTGCTGGCCGTCACTGCCGGCTGTGCATTCGCGATGCGAACGCCACGCCGTGACGCTGAAACCGGACACCCGCAGTGCCAGCTCCACGGCATCCAGCTCATGCAGTTCGAAGTCGGCGGCGAAGGGCAGGCTGCGCATGAATCCAGCATCGCCGAAGGCCAGGCAAAGCCGGCCGCCGCGATGCAGCACCCGCGCCAGTTCATCCAATACCGGGGCCAGGTTCGGCCAGAAGTACAGGGTGTTGACCGCCAGTGCAGCATCCACGCAGGCATCCGCCAAGGGCAGAGCATGGGCATCGCCCTCGCGCAGTACGGCACGCCCGGCCAGGCCGCTGGCGGCAAGATGCTGGTTGCCGGCGTCGACCATGGCACTGGACAGCTCCACGCCCACGTAGCGACTGCCACTGGCCTGCAGCAGCAGCGGCGCGAAGGCGGCGTTGCCTGGGCCGATCTCCAGCACCTGCTCTCCGGGAGCGACCGCCAGCAACGCGATTGCTGCCTTGTTGAGGGCGCCGTTGCCGCGGTTCATCGATTCGCCCACGGCCAGCGCGGCTTCGCCATGGGGCTGCCGCAACTGCGCGGCCAGGGTGCGTGCATCCAGCATCAACATCGTCCGTGGGTAAGGAGTCGGACGTGGCGGCGGCGGGTCCGCCGCAGACCATAGCGCCAGCCGATCGGCTTGGGAAGTAGGGAAACCCCGGCCTGAGGTGATGAGGAAATGTCCAACGTCGCAGTCGGTGAGAGCCACTTGTCCACAGGGGGTGTGGATTACGCGTGGGCAACTTTGTGGATAAGCACTGGCAGGCGCCACCCCCCTAGGCTGTCAAGATGGGTGGCGAAAAATTCACCGCCGGTGAGGATCGGTGAGTGACGGGTGAAGGGCGGGGGCGGCCCACGCTGTTGCCGGTGGCGGCGCTCGCGGTACCCTGTGGACCTTGATGCCCCGTGAGACTTCATGAAACGTCACTTCTCGATGCTGCGCGAGTTCCATCTGGCGGACTGGTTCACCCTCGCCAACGCTTTCTGCGGCACCGGCGCGGTGTTTGCCGCGATGCGTTTCCTGCAGGATGGCGAGCGCGGCTATCTGCTGTTCGGCATGGCGCTGATTCCGCTGGCTTTCATTTTCGATGCACTGGACGGCCGCATCGCGCGCTGGCGCAAGTCCAGTTCGACGCTGGGCCGCGAGCTCGACTCGCTGTCGGACGTGATTTCCTTCGGTGTCGCACCCGCAGCGCTGGCCTATGCCTGTGGCATGCAGGGCGGCTGGGACTGGCTGGTGCTGAGCTACTTCGTCTGCTGTGGCGTCAGCCGCCTGGCACGCTACAACGTGACCGCCGAGGCGATGAGCGGTGACGAAGGCAAGGTGAAGTACTTCGAGGGAACGCCGATTCCCACCAGCCTGGCGCTGGTGATCGTGCTGGCGATTGCCGCCGGCACCGATGCCATCGGCCACGACCTGTGGCTGGGCCAGTGGCAGATCGGCCCCTGGCAGCTGCATCCGTTGGTGCTGCTGTTCGCGCTGTCCGGCTCGCTGATGATCAGCAAGACTCTGCGCATTCCCAAGCCATGATCCAGCTTAGCGGAGAAGTGCGATGACCAGCTCGGCCCACGACGCCGGCAGCAGTGATTTCGAGAACCTGGCCCGGCAGTACTTCGGCGCCTGGGGCGATGCCCTGCGACACGCGGCTGTGCCGGGAACTCCCGCTGGCGACGATCCGGGCAGCTGGAAGCACCTGTTCGACTGGTGGGGCCAACTGCTGCCGGAGACCGGGGCGGCCGCACCGGAAGAGGCCGTACGGCGGTTCCGAGAGCAGGCTGGCAGCTGGTACGGCACCATGCAGGAAGTAGCTGCACGCTTTGCCGGCCGCGATGCCAGCAGTGCCGAGGTTGCCCAGGCTTGGCGTGAAGCGGTGAAGGGGCAGGGCGACGGCATGCTGCAGTGGATGCTGCAGGGCGCCCGTGGCAGCACCCATGCCGGCGCTGCTCCGCCCGAGTTCACGGCGTGGTTCCAGCAGTTGCAGACGCTGGCCGGTCCTTGGCTGCAGAGCCCGGCGTTCGGGCCCGGCCGCGAGCACCAGGCGCGCTGGCAGGCACTGCTGCGCGCGCAGGAGGAGTATCAGCATCACTCGCAGGCCTATGTCGAGCAGATCAAGCAGGCTTTGGAAGAAGCGTTCGACCTGTTCGAGCAGCGCCTGGCCGAGCATGAGCAGCCCGGCAGCCAGCTGACCAGCGCACGGGCGATGTTCGATCTGTGGATCGAAGTGGCCGAGGAGGCCTACGCCAAGGTCGCCATGTCTGCACCCTTCCAGCAGATCTACGCGGCGCTGGGCAATGCGCAGATGCGCCTGCGCGCGGGGCTGCAACGCGAGGTGGAACAGATGAGTGAACGCATCGGCCTGCCGACCCGCACCGAGATGGATGCCGCCCACCGTCGCATCGCCGAGCTCGAGCGCAATCTGCGCCGGCTGCAGGCACAGGTGGCGGTGCTTGCCGGTACCGACGCGGTCGATCCGGTGGCCCAGCCTGCGCCTGCCAAGGTGAAGCCCGTCGCGCGCAAGTCTGCCGTGAAGAAAACACCAGCGAAGAAAGCTGCCGCGAAGAAAGCGCCAGCAAAGAAGGCCACCTCGCGCACGACCACGCGGAAGTCGTAAGCCATGAAAGGACCGCTGGGCTTCAATGCCGATGACCTGATGCAGGAGACCCTGGCCATGCAGCGCAAGCTGATGGAAGGGTTGAAGCTGTTGCCGCAGGTGGAGGATGTCGACTATGGCGCCACCGCCCGTGAGGAAGTCTGGCGCGATGGCAAGGTGGTGCTGTATCGCTTCGTCGGCGAGAACGCACCGGTCCGGCGCACGCCGCTGCTGATCGTGTACGCGCTGGTCAACCGCCCGTACATGGTGGACCTGCAGGCCGATCGCTCACTGGTGCAGAAGCTGCTGGCGCTGGGCCAGGACGTGTACGTGCTGGACTGGGGCTATCCGGATCGTTCCGAGCGTTACCAGACACTTGAGGATTACCTGCTGCGCTACATCGATGGCGCGGTGGATGCGCTGCGCGCACGCAGTGGAGGCCCGGTCGACATGCTGGGGATCTGCCAGGGCGGCGTGTTCGCGCTGTGCTACGCCGCGCTGCGGCGGCAGAAGCTGGGCAACCTCATCACCATGGTCACCCCGGTCGATTTCCAGACCGCCGACAACATGCTGTCGCACTGGGCGCAGCAGGTGGACGTGGATCTGCTGGTGGACACGCTGGGCAACATCCCGGCCGATCTGATGAATGCCAGCTACCTGATGCTCAAGCCGTTCCGCCTGAACGTGCAGAAGTACGTGGGCCTGCTCGACATCCTCGATGACAAGGCCGCGCTGGAAGACTTCCTGCGCATGGAAAAGTGGATCTTCGACTCGCCCGATCTGGCGGGCGAGGCCTTCCGTGAGTTCATCAAGCAGTTCTACCAGGGCAACGGACTGGTCAACGGCACCGTGCATATCGGTGAGGAGGCGGTGGACCTGGCCAAGGTGACCCTGCCCGTGCTCAACATCTACGCCGAACAGGATCACCTGGTGCCACCGGATGCATCACGTGCGATGCGTGGCCGGCTGGGCACGCAGGACTACACCGAATCCAGTTTCCGCGGTGGACATATCGGCATCTATGTCTCCGGCCGCGCGCAGCGCGAAGTGCCGGCGACCATCGACAACTGGCTGAAGGAACGCACGCCATGAAGTATTTCCCCTTGATCGCGCTTGCGCTGGCCCTTGCACCGGGCATTGCCGGCGCCGCGCCCAGCGCTGATGCGCGCCGCGAGATCACACAGTTGATCGGCAGCCTGGATGGTTCCCAGTGCCAGTTCCAGCGCAATGGCAGCTGGTACGGTCCCGTCGATGCGCGTTCGCACCTGCAGCGCAAGTACGACTACCTGCTGAAGAAGGACATGGTCGACAGCGCCGAGCAGTTCATCGAGCGTGCGGCGAGCCAGAGCAGCATGAGTGGCAAGGCGTACCGGATCCGCTGCCCCGGCCAGCCCGAACAGACCTCGGCGGCGTGGTTCGGCGCCCGCCTGCAGGCGTTGCGCCAACGCACGCCGTAGACACGGCAGGCGCTACAGTGGCCGCAGCCAGTCAGCCGGGAGACCTCGCCATGAACGCTGAGCCGCGCACCCTGTCGCGCTCGCTGAACGACCGCATGATCGCCGGGGTGATGGGTGGCATAGCCCATCGTTTCGGCTGGAACCCGACCCTGGTACGGGTGCTGTACGTGGTGATCTCGCTGGCGTCGGCCGCCTTCCCGGGCATCCTGATCTACCTGCTGCTGTGGCTGCTGATCCCCAACGAGGCCGATTGAACGCCGCGTCCCGGCCCTGGCCGATCTGGCTGTGCGCGCTGCAGGTGCTGGGCGCGCTGTGGACCGTGCCCAATACCCTGATCGGCCTGCTTGGCGGTCTGGCCGGGTTGCTGGGTGGTGCGAAGATGCGCTGGAGCGGTCGTGATTGCGCGGTGGTGTTCGACCATTGGCCGTGGGGCCCGGGCGGAGCGATCACCTTGGGCAACGTGATCCTGCACACCGGGCATGATCTGGGCATGTGTTGCCGTACCTACGCCCATCAAGCGGGGTGGGGCGTAGAGCCGTTGATCCGGCTGGATGACCATGAGCGCGCGCACGTGTACCAGTACCTGGTGCTGGGGCCGCTGTACCTGCCGGTGTATCTGTTGTGTGGTGGCGTCAGTGCGCGTAATCCGTTCGAGCGCGCGGCTGATCATTACGCGCGGTTCGGGCAGGGCTGGTGGCCGTAGTTTCCAGCCAACGGCGCAGCCCCTCGTGGGTGGTCGGGTAGAGCGATTCATGTGATTGGGCCGGGCAGGTGGGTTGCGCAGGGGCCGCTGCAAGTACGTCCCTGTAAGCTCGGTCGCCGCATCCATGCGGCTCACGCCCCTGCGCAACCCACCTGCCCGACCCCTGACAGTTTCCGGGTGCGTCCAGCCACGGAGAAGAAAAAGAACAGCAGAAGCGGGTCGCGCGCTGCGCTTGCTCGTGTAGAGCCGAGCCTGCGCTCGGCTTCGCGGACTGGCTTGAATGCAGCCGAGCGTGGGCTCGGCTCTACAAGAAACGGCCAGCCAGGCCGGTTTTGCTTTTGATCTTCTTTTTCTTCTCCGTGGGTGGACGCGCACGGAAATTGTCAGGGGTCGGGTGGGATGGGGTCGCGGGACCGTTGGCGCCATGGATGGCGCCATCGAGCCCCCAAGGACGGGTTTACGGCGTGTCCGGCGACCCCATCCCGCCCGGCCCAATCACATGAATCGCTCTACCCGACCACCCACGAGGGGCTGCGCCGTTGACTGGAATCCCTTCTATTCGTTAGTCGGAAGTTAAAGATACGTAAGCATTCTGCTGCTATCCCGCAGTCATCTGCATGCAACCGATCGTCATTAGTCTTCGTGACGTTCCAGTCAGCTTGGTCGCGGTAAGCTCTACCCCGATGAGCTCGCAAGTACCGCTCATTGTGTGCAGTACGCAGTAGCAATTTGGAGGAAGACATCACATGGCAATCGTTCTTTATGTCGGTGGTAGCAAGGATGGCGAGAAGGGCGTGGTGCCCTACGGCTTCAGCAAATCCCGCGCCGATACCGCGCTGGGGCCGGAGTTCTACACGGAGCGGTTCATGGAACTGCAGGGTGTCGGCAAGGTCCGCCTGATGGCGCTTGAGAGCCTGCGTGACGACATCGTCATGCAGCGTGCCGCCCGCCACTACCGCTGACCTTCGCAATACGCGGCAGGACGCGCCCCACCATCGCGCGTCCGCGCCGGCATCCCAGCCCCGGGGCCAGTCCGAGCCCCACTTGCCAGGATGCCGGCGTCCGATCCGGACCCGCCGCCTGAACCGCCGTTCTGTCAACGCCTTGTCCCTGCCGCCCGCGCATTGCAAGAATGGGCCTTTCCCGCAATGCGGCCCAGGCCGGAAACAATGCACGACGCCAAGCACGCCCAGCGCCAGCTCGCCCAGCAGATCGCCCATACCATCGCCGATGAAATCGGTGCCCAGACAGCCCAGGTCAGCGCCGCCGTCGGCCTGCTCGATGAAGGCGCCAGCGTTCCGTTCATCGCCCGCTACCGCAAGGAAGTCACCGGAGGCCTGGACGACACCCAACTGCGCAACCTGGAAACCCGCCTGACCTACCTGCGCGAACTGGAAGACCGCCGTGCGGCGGTGCTGGCCAGCATCGGCGAACAGGGCAAACTCAGCGATGAGCTGCGCAACGAGATCCTGGGTGCGGACACCAAGTCGCGGCTGGAAGATCTGTATCTGCCTTACAAGCCCAAGCGCCGCACCCGCGCGCAGATCGCCCGCGAAGCCGGGCTGGAGCCGTTGGCCGACGGTCTGCTGGGCGATCCCACGCGGGACCCGCAGGTTTTTGCTGCCACGTTCGTGGATGCCGACAAGGGCGTGGCCGATACCAAGGCCGCACTGGAAGGTGCCCGCGCGATCCTGATGGAGCGCTGGGGCGAGGACGCCACGCTGGTGGGTGAACTGCGCGGCTGGTTGAGCGAGCAGGGCGTGATCCGAGCCCGCGTTGCCGAGGGCAAGGAAACCGAGGGCGCCAAGTACCGCGATTATTTCGAACACGCCGAGTCGCTGGCGAAGATCCCCTCGCACCGGTTGTTGGCGTTGTTCCGTGCACGCCGCGAGGAGATCCTGTTCCTCGAACTGGACCCGGGCAAGGATGCCGAGGCAGGACATCAGTACGCTGAAGGGCGCGTGGCGCACATCGCGGGCATTCGCGATGCGGGGCGCCCTGGTGATCGCTGGCTGCTCGACGCCTGTCGCCTGACATGGCGAGCCAAGCTGCACATGCACCTTCTCCTGGATCTGTTCAGCCAGGCCCGCGAGAAGGCTGAGGCTGAAGCCATCGCGGTGTTCGGCGACAACCTCAAGGATCTGCTGCTGGCCGCGCCGGCTGGCCCGAAAAGCGTGCTGGGCCTGGACCCGGGAATCCGCACCGGCTGCAAGATCGCCGTGGTCGACGCCACCGGCAAGCTGGTCGCCACCGATACCATCTACCCGCACGAACCCCGCCGGCAGTGGGAGCAGTCGCTGCAGACGATCAAGCAGTTGTGCACCAAGCACAATGTACAGCTGATCGCGATCGGCAACGGCACCGCCAGCCGCGAGACCGACAAGCTGGCCGGTGAAGCCATCAAGGCGCTGGGTGACAACGCACCGCAGAAAATCGTGGTCAGCGAGGCCGGGGCCTCGGTGTATTCGGCTTCGGAAACGGCGGCCAAGGAGTTCCCCGACCTGGACGTGTCGATCCGTGGCGCGGTATCGATCGCGCGCCGCCTGCAGGATCCGCTGGCCGAGCTGGTGAAGATCGAGCCGAAGGCGATCGGTGTCGGGCAGTACCAGCACGACGTGGATCAGTACCGCTTGGCGCGTGCGCTGGATGCGCGCGTGGAGGACTGTGTGAATGCTGTCGGCGTGTACGTCAACACTGCTTCGGCGGCGCTGCTGTCGCGCGTGTCGGGCCTGTCGTCGACGGTGGCCGAGAACATCGTGCGCCACCGCGATGACAACGGTCCGTTCAAGCGCCGCAAGGACCTGTTGAAGGTATCGCGGTTGGGCGAGAAGACGTTCGAGCAATGTGCGGGCTTCCTGCGTATCGCCGATGGTGATCAGCCGCTGGATGCATCGTCGGTGCACCCGGAAGCCTACCCGGTGGTCGAGCGCATCGTGGCCAGCACCGCGCGTCCGATCAAGGCGCTGATCGGCGACGGCAGCTTCCTGCGCGGGTTGAAGGCCGAGCAGTTCACCGACGAAACGTTCGGTGTGCCGACCGTGCGCGACATCCTCAAGGAACTGGAAAAGCCCGGCCGTGATCCGCGCCCGGAGTTCAAGGCGGCCCGTTTTGCCGATGGCGTCGAGGACATCAAGGATCTGCGCGAGGGCATGGTGCTGGAGGGTGTGGTCAGCAACGTGGCCGCATTCGGTGCCTTCGTCGACATCGGCGTGCACCAGGACGGCCTGATCCACATCTCGGCGCTGTCGGACACCTACGTCAAGGACCCGCGCGACGTGGTCAAGGCCGGTGACATCGTCAAGGTGAAGGTGCTGGAGGTGGACGTGGCGCGCAAGCGCATCGCCCTGACCCGGCGCCTGGACGACACGCCCGGCCAGGCCACCAGCCGCCCGGGCAGCCGTGACGAACGCAGCCAGGGGCAGGCGCCACGTCGCGACGCGGGCAACCCCGGGCAGAGCCGTGGCCAGGGCCGCAACCCGGGCAATGGTGGGCGCCCGGCACAGGCTTCGCCGCCAGCCAACAATGCCCTGGCCGAGGCGTTCGCCCGGGCCAAGCGCAGCTGAGTCTGCCGTCCCCCTCCCGGCATGGCCGGATGGGGGACTTGTCGATGTTCCCCGGCAATGCGCACACTTGCGCTGGAAGGGGGGCTTGGGGCCCCGCTGTCGCTGGGGAGGCCATGCCGTCAGCACCATCCGCCTTGTTCCGTGACCGCTGTGGCGCCTCGCCACGGCCTGCGGGCAGCTGCGTCTGCAGGGGAGGCGGCTGATGGCCGATCAGGGCAACAGCGGCAACGCCCTGCTGGAGCGCCGGCTGCAGGAACTGGCCGAAGAGCGCCGTCGCCTGGCGATGATCATCGAGGGCACCGCGGCCGGCACCTGGGAATGGAACGTCCAGAGCGGGCAGATGCGGGTCAACGAACGCTGGGCCGAGATCGTTGGCTACCGGTTGGACGAGCTGGAGCCGATCTGCCAGAAGACCTTCATCGCGCTGGTCCATCCGGATGATCTGGCGCTGTCCGATGCGGCTTTGCAGGACCACTTCGATGGCCGCACCGACCACTATGTCTGCCTGTTGCGGATGCGCCACAGGAATGGCGAATGGATCTGGATCCATGACCGCGGACGGGTGTTCGAATGGGACGGGCAGGGCAGGCCGCTATGGATGGCCGGTGCCCATGCCGACGTCACCGAACTGCAACGGGCGCGCCAGGACGCGGCCGAAATGCGGCAGCGCCTGCAGGCAGTGGTGGATGCATCCGACGAAGTGGCGGTGATCGCCACCGACACCGACGGCACCATCACCCTGTTCAACACGGGCGCGCAGCGGCTGCTCGGCTACACCGCTGCTGAGGTAGTGGGTGGGCGCCGGCTGGACGCCTTCCACGACCCGGTTGAACTGCAGGCGTGGCTGCGACCGCTGGCGAGCGCTGACGGACAGGTTCCCGGCGTGTTCGAGGCGCTCAGCGCGCGCGCCGACGGCCAGACGTATTCGCGGCAGTGGACGCTGTTGCGCAAGGATGGCCAGCGTCGCCAGGTGCGCCTGTCGATCAGCCGCATGGATGGCACCGATGGCGAGCGTATCGGCTATGTCGGCATGGCCATCGACATCACCGAGATCCTGCAGGCCCGCGCCGAGGCGCGTCTCGCAGCGGACAAGTTCGCCGGTGCGTTCACCTCGGCGGCACTGGGGATGGCACTGGTGTCGCTGGAAGGGCGCTGGCTGGATGTCAACGATGCGCTGTGTCGCATTCTCGGCTACCCGCGCGAGGAGCTGCTGCAGGTCGATTTCCAGCGCTTGACCCATCCGGCCGATCTGCAGACCGATCTGGCCCTGGTGGAGGATCTGCTGGCGGGGCGACGCACGCACTATCACCTTGAAAAGCGTTACATGGGCCGTGATGGCAACACCATCTGGGCGCGGCTGTCGGTATCGCTGGTACGCAATGAGCGCGGCGAACCGTTGCATTTCGTGTCGCAGATCCAGGATGTCAGTGCCCAGCGCAGCAGCGAGCAGCGCTTGTTCGAAAGCGAGCAGCGCAGCCGCATCACTCTGGATGCCGTCGCCGACCTGGTGCTCAGCGTCGCGCTGGACGGCCGTATCGAATATGCCAATGCCGCTGCAGTGCGCCTGCTTGCCGGCGATGGCGCGCTGTCGCTGGCCGGGCACAACGTGCAGGATGTGTTGGCGCTGACCACCGAGTATGCCCCGCAGTCATTGCTGGACGTCGCGGTGCTGCTGGATCCGGACGGCAATGCGGTGGACCTGCACGCTGATCTGCTGCTGCGGATGGGAGCGGCGACAGTACCGGTGGACCTGACCCGTGCCTGGTTGCGTGACGACGAAGGGCATGTGCGCGGCGCCGTGTGGGTACTGCGCGATGACACGCAACAGCGCGCCCGACAGCGTGAGGCGCGGCATCTGGCCGAGATGGATCCGCTGACGGAACTGGGTAACCGGCGTGGATTCGAGGTGCACCTGCAGCAGGCGATCACCCGCGTGGAGCGGACGGGCCAGGCGGCTTCGTTGATGTATATCGACCTGGACCGGTTCAAGCCGGTCAACGATACCTTCGGGCATCTGGCCGGCGATGCGGTGCTGTGGGCCGTGGCCAGCGTGCTGCGTCATGGTGTACGCGATTCGGATGTGGTGGCGCGACTGGGCGGTGACGAATTCGCGGTGATCCTGTCCGGGTGCAGCCCGCGGCGGGCGGCCCGGATCGGCGGTGAGTTGCTGCATACCCTGTCCAATCTGTCCATTCCGTGGGACCAGCACCGGCTGCGGATCGGTGCCAGCATCGGTATCGCACCGCTTGCTGCAGGCATGAGTGTGGACCAGGCCGTGGCGGCTGCCGATGCACAGTGCTACCGGGCCAAGGCGATGGGTCGCAACAATGTGCAGGTGCAGGGCGAAACCAGTGAACTGCCCGGCGGATCGCCGACGGATGGCAGCGACCTCAGCGACGGCTGATCTCAGCCTGTGAGAGGGACGCGGCGAATACTGCGCCAACGCCCCACCTTCGCAGGCAAACGAAATGACGTCCTGGAATCTGAGTGCAGTCCGTGCCTATGCGCCAGCGATTGTCGGCTGGTCCCTGGCTCTCTCCGGCTGGCTTCGGCTGGAGCAGCTGCGCAACGATCAGCAGGCCCGCATGCTGGTCCCCGTGGTGCAGTGGGGCGTTGCGGTGATGCTGCTGGTCACGCTGGGCTGCATTGTCGCTGCCAGCGTGACGATCTGGCGTGCGGGGCGTAGCGATGAGCAGCAACGCCGGTAGTGGAGCTGCTGCGGCGATCAGGTGCCGACCTCAGCGCAGCACCGCCTCGGCATCCACCAGCTGCACGTCGTGCATCATGTTGAGATAGGCCTCGTAGTAGCCCTTGTGCGAAGCGCCAACGATGGCCAGCAGGCGCGTTCCCGGCCGCTCGCCCAGCACTTCGCGGATGTTGGCGACCATGCGCAGGTTGCGGGTTTCCCAGTAGCCCACATAGTTGCGACCAAAGCCCTGGGGAGAGGGCTCTGCCAGTGCTGCGCCGAAGTCCGCCTGGTAGGCCTGCAGGCCTACGTCGGGGCGGTTGTAGGCGCGGTACAGGTCCAGTACGCCACCCACCTTGCCGACGTTGGCATACAGCGGCTCGTCGGCGTTCCGCCGCGCGTTTGCCTGCGGGTTGTCCCAGGCCTTCATGATCGCTTCGCTTGCCGCCTTCTCGTCCTCGGGTGGGGTGGGCGAATCTGCGGTGTGGTCGTCCACTGCCCATAGGCGTTCCAGCCCCAGGCGGGCAGCGAGGACTGCCGCCACCAGGTTGGTTTCATTGCGACGGGTCAGGCTCTTGTCGAGAATCTCGACCAGCGCAGCATCCAGGCCATCGCTGGCGATCCGGTCCTGTACAGGCAGACGCAGCCATTGCACCTGCGCCGATCCGCGCTCGCCAGCGGCCAGGAACACCGCGGCCAGGTGCCGACGCTGCGCTGCTGTCGGGCTTGCCGGCCATGCCGACAGCAGACGTCCCATCTCAACGTTGGCGCTGGGCACGTCGAGGCCGGTGGCGACGCGGGCCGCATCGGTGTCGAAGCAGTAGGTTTCAACGCTTTCGGCATAGCGGCTGGGATTGCGACGCATGAAGTCGCACTGCAGGCCGGACAGGTTTTCGGTGGCAATTGCCTCCGGGCGCCAACGTGCCAGGCGCTGCAGCAAGGGCTCCAGCATGGCCGGCTCAAAGGTCTTGGGCAGCCCTGACAGATGGGCTGTCCCAAGTACCAGCACTTCATTGCGGCGACCGGTGGGCGGTCCCTTCAGCTGGTCGGGATGGAAGCTGGGGCGGAACCCCGCGTCGCTGGCCAATGCGCCGGTACTGCACAGGCTGAGGATGATGATGGCGCTCAAGCGTCGAAGCATGCTGCCTCCAAGGGAAAATCCAGTCAGTGCGGGCATGCTGCCGACAGCGTGTCGGCAAGGGATGTCCCGATGGTCATTGCAACCTTCTGCGCGCCTGACGCATCCCCTTTCCGTCGGCGCTGGTCCAAAATGGTGTTTGGAAGACTTCCGGAAGCGCGTCATGGATGAAATCGCCGCCATCGTAGCCGCAGGTGCCGTGCTTGGTGCCCTGGCCGGCTGGATCGGGCCGGGCAGATGGCGGTGGCAGCTGTTGCGGCTGGCACCGTTGCTGCTGGTGCCGTTCGGGTTGTACATCCTCTCCACCCGCAACTGGTTCCTCGGTGGCGGCGGGCCACTGGTGGCACCCTCGCTGCTGGTCGTCTGCGGCAGTCTGGGCTACCTGCCGGCGGTGCTCGCAACCATGCTGCTGCGCTGGGTTCTGCGGCGCGCTGGCGACCAAGGGCTGACCCCCTAAAGTAGTTGGCCGCCCCGCCGATACCTTCTCTGGAGCCCGCTACAGGCTCCCGCTGCCGGACCCGAGGCTGCCTCCGATAGGCGGCCCGTGCCGTGTGCTCCGCCGCTGTTTGATGACGATCGCAGCTGCCTTACTGTTTCTGCCAGTCGCTCGAGTGACGCCTTCCGGCGTCTGCAGTCCCAGGCAATCGAAGTTGCCGCCGGGCATCCCGCCCGGCGGGTCGCAACCGCTACCCGGACACCGAGGATCAGACGATGCTTATTCAAGGCTCCATGGAAGGTGCTCAGGCGCCGGCCGAAGTGCTCACCCGTTGGTCACCCCTGCGCGCGCTGCAGGGGGTGTTGGGCAGGCAACGCCGCGCCACGGAGGTGGCCGAGCAGCATCGGCGGTACGTCGAGCTTGAGGCCCAGGTTGCCGCACTGCATCGGGTGCAGGCGGTCATCGAGTTCACCCTCGACGGCACCATCCTGCAGGCCAATGACAACTTCCTGCAGGCAGTGGGCTATCGCCTGGATGAGATCCAGGGCAGGCATCACTCCCTGTTCGTCGATCCCGAACACGCGCGCAGTAGCGGATACCGCGACTTCTGGGCGCGGCTGGGCCGCGGTGAATTCGATGCAGGGCAGTACCAGCGCTTCGGCAAGGGTGGGCGCGAGATCTGGATCCAGGCGTCCTACAACCCGGTGCTTGACCAGCACGGGCGGCCATACAAGGTGGTCAAGTTCGCGACCGACATCACGGCGCAGAAGCAGCAGGCAGCCGAGTCGGCGGGGCAGCTGGCCGCCATCGATAAATCGCAGGCAGTCATCGAGTTCAGCATGGATGGCCGCATCCTCACGGCCAATGCCAACTTCCTGGCCGCCACCGGCTATACGCTGGAAGAAGTACGCGGCCAGCATCATTCGCTGTTCGTCGAGCCCGACTACCGGGCCAGTGTCGAGTATCGCCGGTTCTGGGAAAAGCTCGGCTCTGGCGAGTACGACGCAGGCCAGTACCGGCGGCTGGGCAAAGGCGGCCGCGAAGTGTGGATCCAGGCGTCGTACAACCCGATCCTCGACGCGGGCGGGCGGCCGTTCAAGGTCGTCAAGTACGCCACCGACATCACCGCGCAGGTGCATGAGAGTCAGGCAATGCAGCGCGCCGTGGCGCAGACGCGCGAGGTGGTGGCGTCGGCGAAGGAGGGCGACCTGACCCGGAGCATCGCGATGGCCGACAAGAGCGGCCCGATCGCCGAACTGTGCGGCGGCGTCAATGCGCTGGTCGAGGCAATGGCCGGAATCATCGGTCAGATCAAGTTCGCCGCTGACACCATTGCGGTGGGTGCGAGTGAAATCGCCGAAGGCAACAATGACCTGTCCCAGCGTACCGAGCAGCAGGCTGCATCGCTGGAAGAAACCGCAGTGTCGATGAAGGGACTGGCCGAGACCGTGCAGCGCACTGCGACCAACGCACGCCAGGCCAGCCAGCTGGCGGGCGGCGCCGCCGATGTGGCCGCACGCGGTGGCCAGGTGGTGCATGAAGTGGTCTCGACGATGGCGGTGATCAACGCCTCTTCGCGTCGCATCGTCGACATCATTGGTGTGATCGATGGCATTGCGTTCCAGACCAACATCCTGGCATTGAACGCGGCCGTGGAAGCGGCGCGTGCCGGTGAGCATGGTCGTGGTTTCGCCGTGGTCGCCACCGAGATCCGCGAGCTCTCGCAGCGCTCGGCGGGTGCAGCGAAGGAAATCAAGCAGCTGATCGATGCGTCGGTTGCCAACGTCGGCGCCGGAACGGCGCAGGTCGAGAGCGCAGGGCGGACCATGGACGAGATCGTGGTCGACGTACGTCGGGTCAGTGACCTGATGACCGAGATCAGTGCCGCTGCGCAACAGCAGAGCGACGACATCCAGCAGATGAACCACGCGGTGGACCTGATCGACCAGGGCACGCAGCAGAATGCGGCGCTGGTGGAAGAGGCGTCAGCGGCCGCGCGCAGCATGGAGGAGCAGTCTTCGCAGCTGCTGCAGACGGTGGCAGGGTTCCGTGTGCACGCGGGCTCTGGTGCAGGGCATGGCCATGGCGTGCATGCGCCGGCGCTGCGGGTGGTGTAGCGCGCAGAACCGCGCCGGCCTATGGGTCGGCGCGGCCTTCGCCCTGGCTGCCATGCAGCTGCGGGAGAGTGTGCGCATACATCCAGAAATCGCGCGGTTGCCCACGGACATGGCGATACGACTGCAGCAACCCCTCGCGTTGCATGCCTGCGCGTTCGAGCACGGCAATGGATCGCAGATTGCTGTCGAGTACGGTGGCCTGGATGCGCACGCAACCTAGTGCGGTATGCGCCCAGGCGATGACCGCGCGCGCCGCCCCGGTCGCCAGCCCGCGTCGCTGATGGGCAGGGGACAGGTCGTAGGCCAGTTCCGCGCGGTGGTGCTCGATGTCGATGTCGTTGAGGCCGACGGTGCCCAGCAGCTGGTCGTCACTGTCGAGGATCGCCCAGCGGCGGCATCGTGTGTTGCGCGCATGGTCGACGATCTGCCGCTGCAGAGCCTCTACAGAGACATCGCCCCAGCTGGTCTGCTCGATCACGCCCGGCAACGACAGGTAGTTCGACCAGGCGACAGCGTCTGGCAGGACCAGTTCGCGCAGGTGGGCCTGGAACGCTGGGGGAAGGATTGGAATGGAGTGTGATGCCATCGCTCGAGTGTCGGCGGCGTCGGTCGGGCAGGGCAAGACCGGAAACGACAAAGGCCAGGTCGAGGACCTGGCCTTTGATCGTGGTGCCGGTGAAAGGACTCGAACCTTCATGGGGTCACCCCCGGCTGATTTTGAGTCAGCTGCGTATACCATTCCGCCACACCGGCAGCAGCGGGCTAGTGTACCCGAGCTCGGCGGGTGTTCATAGAGGTGCAGGCGAACGGATCCGAAATGGCGGTGAATTGTCGGTATCGGCTGGCTGCTGGCTATACTGTGAAGGCTTAACAGGCACAGGAGCGATAGCGCTATGTCAGCGTTGCAGGACCTGCGGGTGCTGGTAGTCGAAAACGATGAAATGAGTGCGGCCCTGCTGCAGATGCAGCTGGTGCAGTCCGGCGCTCTGGTCGTCGGCCTGGCCGCGTCCGTTGCCGAGGCGCTGCGCCTGCTGGAAGAGGCCGACCCTGACGTGGCCCTGTTGGATTACCGCTTGGCCCACAACGAGACCAGCGAACCGGTTGCTGCGGCGCTGGCCGCGCGCGGCGTGCCGTTCGTGCTCGCCACCGGCATGGCCGCTGAACAACTGCCCGTCGCGATGCAATCCGGCGTGCTGTTGATCAAGCCCTATCTGTCCGCGGAACTGTCCAAGGCCCTGGTTCGCGCCGTTGGGCGTTCCAGCGCCAACGCCTGATCCAGCCGCTCAGGCGGCTTCCTCGTAGACGTAACGGATGTCTTCGCGGTCGTCGAGGATGGCGTACTGCGCAGCCAGATTATCCGGGTCCGGGCTGAGCCAAGCGTCCAGATGCTCGGCGCGGATCGGCAGTACTCCCCGGTCATGGCCGGCAGCGGCGACATCGATTGACGGCCCATCGGTGATGGTGGCGAAAGACAACAGGCGACCTTCCGGACCGTCCCATTCCGCCCACAGGCAGGCCAGCAGCAGGTCGCGCGGCGGGTCGGGGCGGAATTCCAGCACCACGTCCTGTGCTTTCTCATCATTGTGCAAGGTGCGGCCGGCAATGGCGTGGCGAGGTACGTGTTCGTAGAAGGCCTGTACCACCACCACGCCATGGCGCAGCCCGAAGGCCCCGCGCCAATAGCCTTCCAGGCTGTCCCGCCGCGCATTGTAGGTTCCCGGGTAGAGCACGTCGTTGCGCGCCGGCTTGTCCGGCAGCCGGCATTGATAGCGCATCGGCTTGATCACGCGCCGGCCATTCTCGCTGACCATCACCGGTGCGTAGGTGCCGGGAAAAATACGGTTGTCACGTGGCAGCAGCTGTTCCCGGTGCAGGTCGTCCAGCCGTGCCTGCGCGCGGTCGATGCGGTTGCCGGCAACGCGCAGGTCATTGCGCGCCTTCTGCGTGGGTCGGGTGGCCAGGGTTGCATTGGCGATGTCGCGACGTTCAAGTTGCCGTTCCAGCTCTGCCTGCAGCTGCTGCCGCTCCTGTGCATGCCATTGCTGGATCTTCGCCACGATGTCGCGGCCCAGTTCGGTACGCGCACCTGCAAATCCGTCGTCCATGGCTTTTGGCGTCTTCGGCCGTTTTTTGCCGGGATCATGCGCGTAGAGTTCGGCGAATTCCTCCAGGGAGAGGACGGCGCCGAACTCGCGCACCAGCTTGGCGTAGTCGGCGCGGATCAGGGCGGAATAGCACATGGGACTCTGCCGGAAGATGGGTCGCAGCGGCTGCGACGAGGATGCGGCAGGATAGCCCGACCTTCCAGGAGACGTTGCATGAATGATCCAGAGACGATCCAGTTCCGCGAAGCGGTGCCGACGGTCGAGGACTACTGCCAGCTGCGCGCACTGGCCGGCCTCAGTGCAAAGACCCACGAGGCCGCAACTCGGGCATTGCCTAACACGGTCTTCGGCGTCTGTGCCTACCAGGGCGGCGAGCTGGTAGCGATGGGGCGGATCATCGGCGATGGCGGTTGTCACCTGCAGGTCTGCGATATCGCCGTGCTGCCGCGTCTGCAGGGGCAGGGTCTGGGCAAGGCGGTGATGCAGCGCCTGAGCGACTGGATGCAGGGCAACCTGCCGCCGTCGGCGTATGTGAGTCTGTTGGCCGATGGCGAAGCGCATCGGCTGTACGCGCAGTTTGGCTTTGCGGCGACCGCGCCAGCCTCGATCGGCATGTATCGCCGGTTCTGAGGTGCGGTCACCGGGGAATCGCAGGCAAAGAAAAACCCCGGCCGAAGCCGGGGTTTCAAAGATTGGCGTCCCCACGGGGATTCGAACCCCGGTCGCCACCGTGAAAGGGTGATGTCCTAGGCCTCTAGACGATGGGGACGCACGAAAAACTTCAAGTTGTAGAACTTTCGACGGCCTAATGCCGAAAGTGGTGGAGCCAAGCGGGATCGAACCGCTGACCTCCTGCATGCCATGCAGGCGCTCTCCCAGCTGAGCTATGGCCCCATGAAACTTCGGATTCCTGCTGGGAGCAGGGTCCTCTTTGAAACTGGCGTCCCCACGGGGATTCGAACCCCGGTCGCCACCGTGAAAGGGTGATGTCCTAGGCCTCTAGACGATGGGGACGCACGAAAAACTTCAAGTTGTAGAACTCTCGACGGCCTAATGTCGAAAGTGGTGGAGCCAAGCGGGATCGAACCGCTGACCTCCTGCATGCCATGCAGGCGCTCTCCCAGCTGAGCTATGGCCCCGTGTTACCGAGCCGCCTATCATACCTGCCTGTTCACATTTGTGGAAGCTTTTTTTGAAAGCTTTTTCATCGAATCGTTCATTGCCGCAAGGGCAGGGAGCGTTCCGACGCCACAACCTGAATGCCGGTGGGCGGTGAACAAAAAAGACCCGGTTATCGGCCGGGTCCTCGTTGTTCATGATGAGTGGCGTCCCCACGGGGATTCGAACCCCGGTCGCCACCGTGAAAGGGTGATGTCCTAGGCCTCTAGACGATGGGGACGCAGATCTCATCAATGTTCTTTGCGACCTTTCGACGGCCTAATGCCGAAAGTATGGTGGAGCCAAGCGGGATCGAACCGCTGACCTCCTGCATGCCATGCAGGCGCTCTCCCAGCTGAGCTATGGCCCCACGTCGCTGAGGAGCGAAATAATAGCTGTGCCCCCGGGGGTTGGCAAGCGCTTTGTTGCACTTTTCTTCACGTAGCGCGCGCGATGGCGCAGCTGCGTTTTCGGCATGTCGGGCAACACACGTGTCGATGCAGAAGCGAAGGGGTCAGCGGTCTTCACCGGTCAGCGCGGCCAGGATCGGGCACTGGTCAAGCGCGCCGTGTCCGGGGCAGGCATCGACCAGCTGGGAGAGCGCGCCATGCATGCGCTGCAGCTCCGCCATCCGCAGTTCAATGTCCTGCAGGCGTACGCGTGCGGTGTCCCGCACGCTGCCCATGTCCTGCGGAGGATGGTCGCTGAGAGAAAGCAGTTCACCGATCTCGTCGAGACTGAAGCCCAGTGCCTTCGCCCGACGGATGAAGCGCAGACGTCGCAGGTCCTGCTCGCCAAAGATGCGGTAGCCGCCTGCCGAGCGAGCCGCGATGGGCAGAAGCTGCTGGCGCTCGTAGTAGCGGACGGTGTCGATGGGGACGCCGGCCTGGCGTGCCAGCTGACCAATGTTCACGGCGGACTCCTTGGGACCTGCTGTGCATAGTCATCCCTGGACTCTGGTCAAGAGTCAAGACTCTGCCGGCATCGCCTATTCAGCACATTTTGCAACTTTCTTCATAGCCCCCGGGGCAAAGCAGTTCCTACCCTGCGCCTGAACCGGCCGCTCGACGGCCTGAATCGGAAGAGGAGGTGGGGAGTGGAGGGAATCAGGAACGAAGGGTTCGTCGAGGTTGCGGTGGTTGAATACCCCGGAGGTGACCCGTCGGCTGCATCGGTGCTTGCAGAAATGGCGCACGTCGCCAATCGTCTGGCGCAGCAGCAGCGCCGACCCTGCAAACGGGTGCTGGTCACCCGCTGGATTGTTCCCGCCAGCAATACCGGGGTGCATCGCATTGCCGGTGCCGAGATGCTTGACGCGGCAATTCCTGCGGTGATCGCCTTGCCGGGTCAGGTCAGTTCCAGCGCCTCGGTGCGTGCCGAGGATGTCCTGCTGGATTGGCTGCGGGCCCACTACGATGGCGGCAGCCTGCTGGCCGCCGCGGGGGATGGGGTCAGTGTGCTGGCGCGGGCCGGCCTGCTGACGGGGCGTACGGTATCCGGTCCTGACCTCAACCGTCATCCGGCCTTGCAGGTGCAGGTCGGCAGCTGGGCGCCCAGCGAACGGGCGCTCGTCGATGATGGCGATCTGCTTACCGTGGGCGGTGCTCAGGCGTGGCGCTTCCTTGGCTTGCGCCTGCTTTACCGGCTGCATGGCCAGGGCGTGGCAAGCGCAGTGGCGCAGCAGTTGGGGATCGTGGTGCCGGTGGGGATCCAGCAGGATCTGGAGCGATTCAGTGCCAATTTTGCCCATGGCGACCGTGACGTGCTGAAGGCGCAGCGCTGGCTGCATACCACGGCTGCACGTGGGGCCACACTGGGGGCGATCTGTGAAATCTCGGGACTGGAGCCGCGGACCCTGCAGCGTCGTTTCCTGAAGGCGACCGGGCTGAGGCCCATCGAGTATTGCCAGCGACTGCGCGTGGCCAAGGCGCAGACGTTGCTGCAGCAGGGCGCCAGCATCGACGAAGTTGCCTGGGGTGTGGGGTACGCGGATCAGAGCGCGTTCCGCCGGCTGTTCCTGCGCATCGTCGGCATGACGCCCGCCAACTATCGTCGCCATGTCAGCAGCAAACGCCGCGATAGACCACTGACGCCTGCCGTGGCCGGCAGCCTGCGCGGGCTGAGCGCCTCACCAGGCACACAACTGGGTCGCAACGCCGCTTGATGAACGAGGTTGGATGCGCCGTGCTTGCATCGCGGGCACGGCGCTTTGACCATGCGGGTCTGTGCAAGCGAGAGCGGGTGAGCTGATGTCGAGTGTTGGGCCGGTGCCGATGCCGGTGGTGTTGATCCTGATCTTCCTGCTGCTGGCAATGGCCATTGCCAGGATCTGGCCGCGTGGCAAGCCGGGTCCAGCCCGGCCGCCTGCGGCCGGAATGGTGCTGGACATGTTGCTGGTGGGTCTGCTGTGTGGCCGGCTGTCCTTTGTCGCAGCACATTTCAGCCTCTATCGTGAAGCTCCCTGGAGCGTGCTGCAGATTGCCGATGGCGGCTACCACCTGCCCGTCGTCGTTGCCGCTGGATTTGCCTGGGCGTTGTGGCGGCTGCGCAGGCAGCGCCCGTTGAGGACGCCGGTGCTGGCAGCTGCGCTGATTGGGTTGTTGTTGTGGGGTGGCGCAAGCCAGGGGCTTGCGTACTGGCAGGCAAAACAGATGCCACTGCCCACTCTGCAGGTGGTCGACCTGCAGGGCAGGGCGATTGACCTGCAGCAGTTTCATGGCAAGCCGCTGGTACTGAACCTGTGGGCAAGCTGGTGTGGCCCGTGCCGCCGGGAGATGCCGGTGCTGGCGACAGCGCAGCAGAAACATGCAGATATCCAGTTCGTCTTCCTCAACCAGGGCGAGACCCTGGCGGAGGTCCAGACCTTTCTTGCCGCTGAACACCTGGCGCTGGGCAACGTCCTGCTGGATGAGGCTTCGGCTGCGTCGACCACGCTGGACGTCCGGGCTTTCCCTTCCACGCTCTTCTTCGATGCGCAGGGGCGTTTGCAGGAACTGCATCTCGGCGAACTGACCCAGGCCGGCCTTGAACACAAACTGCGCCGGCTGCGGTAGCCTGCGCTGGCATCCCACTACGGAGTTTCCATGTTGTCGATTTCCCCGCGCATCGCGCATACGCTGATGCTGCCGGCCATGCTGGCGCTGGCTGCCTGCAGCCAGGCACAGACCCCGACGGGCAAGGATGCCGCTGCACCGGCAACGGCTTCGTCATCGGCAGCCGCCAAGAAGGGTGAGTTGCCGGCTGTCCTGAAGGGCATCGAGAAGCATGGCTTCGAGGTGGTCTCCGAATTCGACGCGCCCGGCGGCCTGCGTGGCTTTGCCGGCATGGTTGGCGGCCAGCAGCCGGCGGCGGCTTACGTGACCGCCGATGGCAAGCATGTACTGGTGGGCAGCCTGTTCGATGCCGAGGGCAACGAAGTTGCGGCCGAGACGCTGGAGAAGCTGGTTGCCGCGCCGATGTCGGCCAAGATGTGGAGCAAGCTTGAAACCAGTGCCTGGGTACGCGATGGCAAGGCTGATGCGCCGCGCGTGGTGTACACCTTCAGTGATGCCAACTGCCCTTACTGCCACAAATTCTGGGAGGCGGCACGCCCCTGGGTCGACGCAGGAAAGGTGCAGTTGCGCCACATCATGGTCGGCGTGATCCGTGAGGACAGTCCGGCCAAGGCAGCGGCGATCATGGCTGCACGCGATCCGAGTGCTGCACTGCTGGAGAACGAGCATCAGTTCGATCGTGGTGGCATCAAGCCGCTGCCCAGCATCAGCCGGGAGATCGCAGCCAAGCTGGATGCCAACCAGCTGCTGATGGTGGAGATGGGCTTCCAGGGCACGCCGGGCATCCTGTTCCAGGATGCACAGGGCCAGGTGCAGCGACGTGCCGGCCTTCCGCAGGGCAACGATCTGCAGGCGGTACTCGGCCCACGCTGAGGTACCTCGACATGCTGTTTTGAGCGACAGGCCCACACGGCAACGTGTGGGCCTGTTGCTTTCTGCGACAGTCCCCGCGATGAGGGCTGCGCACGTCCCGAACAGATGTCACGTCTGAATCGTGACTGACATCAAGCATTTCGCTTTGATCCCAATCAAGGCCAAAAACGACAGTCGAACTAGCCTTGGCGCATGGAATACAGCGTCACTGCGCGATGGATGCCGCCTACGTCATGCCCTCCAGAGGGCGTGCGCGCAATGCCATTCACGACACTCTCACCCAGCGCTTGTTACCCAGACCTCTGCGGTCGCCACCCCTTCGGCAGCACTGCCGCAGTGGGAGCGACTGCGGCGCAGCCTGGGCAATCGGGACAGTGTCATTGCCCTGTTGCCTGCAACGTCCAGGCTGGCAACGGTCGTCCACGCAGTACCTGTATTTCCAGCAACGGCTCGTTGAGGTCGGGATGGCGCACGCGCGCTGTACGGCCGGACAGCGGGAGTTTCAGTCCAGGGAGGATGCAATGCGCTTGGCGGTACTGAGTCTGTGGTGTCTGACGGCGATGGCAGCGATGCCGTTGCATGCACAGGATGATGCGCAGGCGTTGCGACGGGAGATCGACGCGATGCGACAGACGCTGGAAAGCATGCAGCAGCGTCTGGACCAGCTTGAACAACGCGGGGAGCGTGCGGCTGCGGCTCCCGTTGCAGCGTCGTCGCCGATGCCCGCTGCAGCGCAGGCGACCATGAATGTGCCAATCACCAGCGGCATCCTGCACCCTACCCAGGTGCCCGGCGTGGCGCCACCTGTGCTGCCACAGCGTGAATCGGTGGCCGACCCCTCAACCGCGGCCTCGCGTCCAGACAGCGCCGCAGGCCCCACCGATCCGGACCTGAAAGGCTTCTTTGCCATTCCCGGCACCGACACCGTGATCCGCATTGGCGGCTATGCCAAGCTCGATGCGATTGCGGATTCGCGCGGGGCAGGGGACGAGGATCAGTTCATTCCCTCGTCGATGCCGGTGGGCGGCAACCATCGCGATGTCTCCAACTTCAACATCCACGCCAAGCAGACGCGCTTCAGCTTCGAGGCGCGGCGGCCAACCACGCACGGCAACCTGCGCTTCTATCTGGAGAATGACTTCTTCGGCAGCAGCGATGGCTATGAATTCCGCCTGCGCCATGCCTATGGCCAGCTGGGCAACACCTACGCGGGCTATGGCTATTCCAGTTTCATGGATCCGGACAGCCTGCCCGACACGCTGGATTTTGCTGGCCCCGGCGGCGCCGGCTACCTGCTGGTGGCCGGCATCCATCACAGCTTTACGCTGGGCAAGGGCAACACGCTGACGCTGGCCGCCGAAGACCCGGACACCGAGCTGGCCGGCGCCAGCGACGCGATGGCGGCGGTCAATCGACTGCCGGACGTGAGTGCCATCGCGCGCATGGAGCGCGACTGGGGCCACCTGCAACTGGGCGTCGTGGCGCGCAATCTGGCCTACGACGGCGATGCCCGTCGTGACCGCGTCTTTGCCGGTGGCGCGCAGCTCAGTGGCTCTGCCTCGGTGGGGGAACGCGATCTGCTGCTGTTCGGCGCGTTGGGCGGTCGCGGCCTGAGCCGCTACACCGCCGATCTCACCGGCTCCGGTCTGGATGCCGTGGTAGGTGCCGATGGACGCATCGATGCGCTGGACCTGCACGGTGGCTTCGTCGGCTACACCCATTACTGGTCGGATCTGTGGCGCTCGAACCTGATCTACGGCCAGCTGACCCTGGAGCGCAATGCAGCGCTGCCGACCGATGCATTCCGGCAGAGCCGCTACGGCGTGTTCAACCTGATCTGGAGCCCGGCCCCGTCGTGGACGATGGGCATGGAGCTGCTGTACGGCCGCCTGCAGCAGCAGGGCGGAGCGCGCGGCGACACGGTCCGGGTGCAGGGCAGCCTGCAATACAACTTCATCAAGTAGGCGCCAGCGGCAGCACGCCAGCGTAGCCATTCCCCACGCCCGGGTTCACCGGGCCCATGCCAGGTACAGGAGATTGTCATGGCAGAAGCAAAGAAAATCGGGGTGGTTGGAGCCACCTTCCTCGTCGCCGGCAACATGATGGGCTCAGGCGTGTTCCTGCTGCCCTCCAGCCTGGCCAAGATCGGTACCGCCTCGATATGGGGCTGGCTGATCACCACGGCCGGTGCGCTGCTGCTGGCCTTCGTGTTCGCCAAGCTCGGCAAGCTGGCGCCCAAGGCGGGCGGCCCGTATGCGTATGCGCGCGATTGGTTCGGCCCCTACATGGGCTTCCAGACCAACACCATCTACTGGTTCGCCAACTGGATCGGCAACGTTGCCATTCCCATCGCGGCGGTGGGCTACTTCAGCTATTTCTTCCCGATCCTGTCCGAGCCGCTGGTGCGCTGCATCGCGGTGCTGATCCTGGTGTGGGCGCTGAGCTTTGCCAACATGATCGGCCCGGCATTCGTCAGCCGCGTGCAGACGGTCACCACCAGCTTCGCGCTGGTGCCGATCCTGGGCATCGCCATCTTCGGCTGGTTCTTCTTCGATGCCGACATCTTCAAGGGTGCCTATAACGTGTCCGGCGAATCGAACTTCGGCGCGATCTCCAGTGCTGCGGCATTGACCCTGTGGGCCTTCATCGGCGTGGAATCGGCGTCGGTGACCGCTGGTGTGGTCGAGAATCCGGAGAAGAACGTCGCCCGCGCCACCCTGGCCGGTGTGTTCCTGGCCGCCATCGCTTACATCGCCAGCTCGTCGGTGATCATGGGCATGGTGCCCAACGGCGAACTGCAGACCTCCGATGCACCGTTCGCGCTGGCAGCGGCCAAGGCCGTCGGTGGCTGGGGTGGTGCGGTGGTCAGCCTGTGTGCCTTCGTCGGCGCCGCCGGCTCGCTGGGCGGTTGGATCCTGCTGACCGCCCAGAGCGCAAAGGCCGCCTCGGATGATGGCCTGTTCCCGAGCATCTTCAGCAAGACCAACAAGGACGATGTGCCGGTCAAGGGCGTGCTGATCGTGGCCGTGCTGATGACCTTGGCGGTGCTGGTGACCTCCACCTCGAAGACCGCCTCGGCCCAGTTCGATGTGATCACCTCGGCGGCGGTGGTGTTGACGCTGCTGCCATACATCTACTCGTGCGTGGCCTGCTATTTCGTGGTGGAGCGTTCGCACACGCTGGTGCACACCGGTGCGTTCTGGACCCTGACCAGCCTGACGGTCGTGTACTGCCTGTGGGCGATCTACGGTTCGTCGGGAACGATCGTGCAGTACGCCTTCCTGTTCGTGCTGTTCATCACTGTGTTCTATCCCTTCTTCAGCGAGGAGCGTCGCCAGCAGCGGCAGCGTTCCCGCGAGACGGCGGCGATTTCGGCCGGCGCGCAACGTTCCTGAGTTAGACAAGGAGAATCAACGTGTATTTCAAGTCCCTGGATTATCCGGTCATCGTCATTGACGGTGACTACGACTCGCCGCGCATCGGCGGCATCCTCATCCGTGCGCTGGTGGAAGAGCTGCGCAGCAATGACCAGCGCGTGCTGTGCGGCCTGAACCTGGACGATGCCCGTGCCGGTGCCCGTACCTACGTGGCCGCATCGGCGGTGCTGATCTCGATCGACGGCAGCGAGGAGGTCGATGGCGAGTTCCAGCGCTTGACCGCCTTCCTGCGCGAACAGAGTGCGCGCCGCGCCAACCTGCCGGTGTTCCTGTACGGCGAGCGGCGCACCATCGAGAAGGTGCCGAGCAAGCTGCTCAAGTACATCCATGGCTTCATCTTCCTGTTCGAAGACACCAAGAGCTTCATCTCGCGGCAGGTGATGCGTGCAGCCGAAGACTACATGCAGAACCTGCTGCCGCCATTCTTCAAGGCGCTGATCCATCACGCTGCCGAGTCGAACTATTCCTGGCATACGCCGGGCCACGCCGGCGGCGTGGCCTTCACCAAGTCGCCGGTCGGGCGCGCCTTCCACCAGTTCTATGGTGAGAACACGCTGCGCAGCGATCTGTCGATTTCGGTCCCGGAGCTGGGCTCGCTGCTGGACCACACCGGCCCGATCAAGGATGCCGAGAACGAGGCCGCGCGCAACTTCGGTGCCGACCACACCTTCTTCGTCACCAACGGTACGTCGACAGCCAACAAGATCGTGTGGCACGGCACCGTGGCCCGCGGCGACGTGGTGTTTGTCGACCGGAACTGCCACAAGTCGCTGCTGCATTCGTTGATCATGACCGGCGCGGTGCCGGTGTATTTCACGCCCAGCCGCAATGCACACGGCATCATCGGCCCCATCAGCCTGGACCAGTTCACCCCGGAAGCGCTGCAGCAGCGCATCGCCGCCAATCCGCTGGCCAGCCAGGCCTACCAGGCCGGCTCCAAGCCGCGCATTGCGGTGGTGACCAACTCGACCTACGACGGCCTGTGCTACAACGCCGAGAAGATCGCCGATGAGATCGGCAGCGCGGTCGACTTCCTGCATTTCGATGAAGCCTGGTATGCCTATGCCGCGTTCCATCCGTTCTACGAGAACCACTACGGCATGGCCAAGGGCAAGCCGCGTGAGCAGGATGCAATCATCTTTACTACGCACTCCACCCACAAGTTGCTGGCCGCGTTCTCGCAGGCGTCGATGATCCATGTGCGCAACTCGGCCAGCCGTGACCTGGATGCCGAGCGCTTCAACGAAGCCTTCATGATGCATACCTCGACCAGCCCGCACTACGGGGTGATCGCCGCGTGCGATGTGGCCTCGAAGATGATGGAGGGTGATGCCGGTCGTTCGCTGGTGCAGGAAATGCACGACGAGGCGATTGCCTTCCGCCGGGCGATGCTGCACGTGCGCGATGATCTGGGTCGCGATGACTGGTGGTTCAGCGTATGGCAGCCGACCCAGGTCGAGCGCAGCCTGGACAAGGGCGATACGCCGGCGCCGCTGGTCGCCAAGCGCGAGGAATGGTACCTGCAGCCCGATGCGCATTGGCACGGGTTCGAGAACCTGGTCGATGACTATGTGCTGATCGATCCGATCAAGGTGACCCTGTTGACCCCGGGCCTGTCGATGGACGGCAGCATGGGCAAGCTGGGTATCCCGGCAGCGGTGCTGAGCAAGTTCCTGTGGGGCCGTGGCATCACCGTTGAGAAGACCAACCTGTACTCGGTGCTGTTCCTGTTCTCGATGGGCATCACCAAGGGCAAGTGGAGCACGCTGGTTACCGAACTGATGGCGTTCAAGGAGCTGTACGACCGCAATGCGCCGCTGACCCAGGCGCTGCCGTCGTTGGCTGCCGACTACCCCCATGCCTATGCCGGCTGGGGCCTGCGTGACCTGTGTGACGCACTGCACGCGTTCAACCAGGAGTTCGCGGTGGCCAAGGTGATGCGTGAGATGTACGTGGACCTGCCGACACCGGTGATGACTCCGGCTGATGCCTACAACCATCTGGTGAAGGGCGAGATCGAGCGGGTCGACATCGAGCAGATCAGTGGCCGTATCGCTGCGACGATGCTGGTGCCGTACCCGCCGGGCATCCCGACGATCATGCCGGGCGAGCGCTTCGGCGACCGCGACGAGCCGATCATCCAGTCGCTGCGCATCGCCCGCGAGCAGAACGCGCGCTTCCCGGGCTTCGAGTCGGATGTGCATGGCCTTATCATCGAGCGCGATGGCGACGTGCCGTCCTACAAGGTGGAGGTGCTGAAGGCCTGAGCCGGTACGGTCGGCCCTTCGGCGAACGATGGATACCGCGCGCGAGCAACGCATCCTGAAATTCTCGATCGGGGTCACCGTGGCGGTCAGTGCGGTCGGCTTCATCGGTGGCCTGCTGGTGGGATCGCAGGCCATCCTGTTCGACGGCATCTACAGCCTGGTCGACGTCGCCCTGACCTTGGTGTCGCTGTCGGTGCTGCGGCTGGTGGCGCGGGAGCACAGTCCGCGCTTCCAGTACGGCTATTGGCACCTGGAGCCGATGGTCGAGGCGCTGGGCGGAGTGATCCTGTCGTTGGCCTGCGTGTACGCGCTGGCCAACGCAGTGATTGGATTGACCACCGGCGGGCACGAAGTGAAGTTCGGGCCGGCCCTGTGGTGGGCGGCGCTGCTGAGTGCCAGCAACCTGGGCATGGCCGCGTTCGTGGCCCAGCGTGCCCGCCGGCTGCAGTCGGCATTGCTGTGGCTGGATGTGCGTGGCTGGCTGCTGGGGGGATTGATGAGCCTGGCGGTGGTGCTGGCCTTCGTGCTGGCGCTGGTGCTGCACGGTGGGGAGTGGCATCACTGGGTGCCCTATCTGGATTCGATGGTGCTGGCGCTGATCAGCCTGGCGGTATTGCCAGTGCCGGCGCGCAGTGCGTGGAAGGCCATGCGGGAAGTGCTGCAGGTGGCGCCCGATGACCTGGACGAGCGCGTGCAGCAGGTGATGCAGGCGTTCGTGACCGAGCATGGCTATGCCGGCTTCACCAGCCATGTCGCGAAGATGGGGCGCATGCGGTTCATCGAAATCCACATCCTGACCTCGCCGTCGACCCCACTGGGCACGGTAGGCGAGGTGGATGCGATGCGCGATGAGATCGCGGTGCGGATGGACGCGCGCAGCAGCACGTTCTGGCTGACGATCGATTTCACTGCGGACCCGGCGTGGACCTGATGTTGTTGCCGCCGATCGTTGCGTGCGGTGGGCCGCTCTGTTGCATGCAATAGGTTTGACCTCAACAGCAGTTGAGGTCGCAGACTGCCTCGCATTCCCCACGAGGCATGCGGTATGAACCTGCTGACCACTCCAGACTTCAGCCATGGCCTGCTGGATCTGTTCGATCCCCCTGGCCTGCACGATCCCAGTGCCAACGGATATTCGCACGTGGCGGTGGTACGACTGCCAGCGCGTGTGATCCATATCGCCGGGCAGGGTGGCGAAGATGACCGGGGAAACCTGTCGCCCAGCTTCGAGGAGCAGGTGTCGCAGGCACTGGACAATCTGCAGACCGCGCTGCGCTCGGCCCATGCGGATCTGACCGATGTTGCGCGACTGCGGATCCTGGTGGTCGACCACGATGAGGACCGTCTGGGCATCATCGCCCGCCAGGTGCGGCGACGCTGGGCCAATCGCCCGGCACCGACCTGCACGCTGATTCCGGTGCCGCGGCTGGCGTTGGACGGAATGCTGTTCGAGATCGAGGCCGAGGCCTACAGCGCCTAGCGCAGGTAGTACTCCACCGGTACCACCAGTTCCTGCGGAGCTGGCAGCTCTTCTGGAATCCGCGGCAGGGGCTGCGCGCGGCGGAATGTCTGCAGCGCGCTTTCATCCAGCATCGGTTGTCCGCTGGGCTGCTCCAGGCGCAATGCCAGCAGGTGGCCGTCGCGGCTGATGCTGGCCCTGACCCATGCGGTGCCCTGCTGGCGCCGCGACCTCGCTACGGCGGGGTAGTAGCGGTAACGCTCCAGCCGCGCCATCAGGCGGGCTTCCCACTGGTCGCTGGCGGCGCCGGCCTGGAAGTCCGCCGGTGGCGCGTCCGGGGCGGGCGGTGCGGCCGTGATCGATGCCGGTGCGGAACGGGCATCGGTCGCGGCCGCTGGCGGGGCCACGGGCAAGGGCTGGTGGCCGTCGCCATTCTTCTCGCTGGCGGCAAGGTTGCCTTCGGGTGCCGCCGTGGCGCGTGGCGGCGGGGGTGCTTTGCGCGCTTCGGCCGCCCGCGATTGCTGCGCCTGGCTGGGGCGCTCGGCCTGCAACTCTTCCACCGGCTGCGGGGGCGTGGCCGGTGCCAGCAGGCGCAGGCTGATGCGCACGTCCTGTTCGGGAGGCGGCAGCAGCGGCGGGGTGGACATCCAATGGACGAACAGCAGCAACGGCAGCAGGTGCAGCCCGATGCTGATCGTCACCGCTTGCCAGTGCTGCCGACGCTCACTCATCGCCGACCACCCACAACAGGTCGGCGTCATCGCTCGCCACATCTTCGTCAACTGATGCCAGCGCGATCACCAGCGCTGGCGCAGAGGTCGGCAGATAGCCGGGTACGCCGGTGCCACGCAGCACATGCCAGCGACCGGCGACGAGCAGGGCGGGTGCCAGCGACTGCATCAGCACCCGTGCCATCCGCGTGTCGCGTGCGTGCTGGACGGCGAGCATGCCATCGAGCATGGGCGCGGCGTCGGCGTGCTGGGCCAGCACCACCGCTGACAACCGCTGCCGCGCGCCGTCGGCCGGGAACACCACCTCGGGCGATGACGCCAGCAGCGTGTCGACTTCAGCGCGCGACAGGTTGCTGCCCTGCAGGCGGATGCCGCTGTCGGTGGCGATCTGTACCAGCCCGCCATAGCGTGTCCATGGCCAGCGGGGATCCCAGTCCAGCAGTTCGGCCAGCCGTTGCGATTCTGCCCGGTTGCCCTTGTCCAGCCAGCGCTGCACACGCTGCAGTCGGGGCTGGCGTTCGCTGGCGATCATCTCCAGCACCAGCGAACCCTGCGGACGCCGCTGCTGCAATGCCTGCAACAGCCAGCGTTCGGCGGCATGGTCGGCATCGCTATCGTGACGCTCGCCGAGCAGCACGCGCTCGGCAGCGGCAACGCGCTGCACGAATGCGGCCTGATCCAGTTCCTTGCCACTGGCCAGATCGATCACCTTGCCGGGCATCGGCTGCGCGCTGGCTGTCGCCGCCAGCGCGATCAGCCCCAGCGCCAGCCAGCGCCGGCTAGAACGCCACATTGACGCCCACCGAGACGGTACGGCCACGGCCGTTGCCGCGGTCCAGGATCGGGCTGAAGATGCTGTCGATGGAGGCGTTGTTGTCATAGGCCTTGTTCTGCAGGTTTTCGATGTTCAGCCACAGCGTGGTGTTGGCCTGTGGCTTGAAGCTGGCGTAGAAGTCCAGCAGCACGCCGGTGCCACCGGTCTTGCGGGTCTGGAAGAAGTCGTAACCCTCTTCGGTGGGGCCGGAGTACTCGGCGCGCACCCCTGCCTGCAGGCGCTGCTGCCACCAGCGGCCACCGACATCCAGCGTCCAGTAGCGATCGGGCAGGGCGGTGATGTCTTCCAGGTTGACGAATTCGATGGCCGGCGCGCTGGTGCGCGAGCGGGTCCAGCTGAGGGTGGCGTGGTAGCGCTCGCTGGCGTAGTGCGCTTCCAGTTCCAGGCCGCGCATGCGCACCACGCCGGGATGGTTCACCCAGCGCGTGGTGGTGCTGAAGTCGTCCACGTCCAGGTTGTCGGTCCACGCGTTGAGCTGCGGGTCGCTGTCGATCGGCACCACGAACGGTTCGACTTCCGGCGGATGCACGATCAGCAGGTACTGCGGCTTGATGTAGTCGCGGATGCGGTTGTCGAAGCGGGTCAGGCGCAGCTGCGCAAGGTCGCCGTCGACCAGCAGCGAGCTGGCGCTGAGGTTGGCGCCGAACTGCAGGTTGCGCGAACGCTCGCGGCGCAGGAAGGGGTTGGCGCCGACGCCGTCGGCATCGCTCATGCCTTCCAGCGGGATCTTCTCGAAGAACATTTCCTGCACGCGCGGCGGCCGCGAGGTGCGCGAGACTTCGGCAAACAGCTGCAGCCAGTCGGTGGCCTGCAACGACAGCGAGAGGCTGGGGCTTAGCGCGTGCTGTGTGCGATCGACGTCGATGCCACCGCCGCCGATCTCCAGGCATTGCCCAGGCACATCCGAGCAGGTGGGAACGTGACCACGGATGCCGTAGCGGTCCTGGCGCAGGCCCGCCGACAGCGCGTAGATGTCGTACTGCAGCTCCAGTGTGGTGAATACGCTGTCGAGTTGGCTGCGCCCTTGTGGGTTGGCGCCGCGCAGGGTGGGGGTATCGGCAACGAAGATGTCCGACTGGTGCTTGATGCCGGTGTTCCAGCGTGCCTGTACGGCGCCGATGTCAAAGCGGCTGGTGTTGTCCACGTTCCATCTGCTCAGGCTGCTGTGGGTACGCCGGCCGATGTAGCTGGAATCTTCCACGGGCGGATAGAACAGCCGGGTCTTGTTGGCGGCGAAGCTGGCGCGCAGGTCGATCCACGGCGAGTAGGGTGTGTAGTGGTAGCTGGCGCGCTGGTTGCGAGCGGAAATCTGCCACGGATAGTTATGGTAGAAGTCGTTTTCATAGCGCATGTGGCTCAGGTCCAGGCGGTGCTGGTCGTTGGGCTGCAGGCGCGCCTTCAGCAGCCAGCTGCTGGGCTGCTGGCTGCCGGGGTCGGCGCTGTTTTCCTGGCCGCGGGACGTTGCGTATTCACTGCTGCGGCTGTTGCTGGCTGCTGCCAACAGGCCGAACTGGCGATCGCCACCGTCTTCGCTGTGGCGCCAGGCGCCGGCGAAGGTACGTCCGCTGCCATAGCCGTTGTTGCCATGCCGATAGCCAGCACGCAGGCCCCACTCGCGGCCATCGGAGACCAGGTCTTCGATGTCCAGGGTGCGGAAGTTGGCGCTGCCGGCCAGCGTGCCGGCACCATCGCCACCACTGACCGCGCCGCGCTGTACGTCGACGCCTGCCAACAGGAACGGGTCCACGTAGGCGAACGGGCCGCCCGAGCCATGGCCGGCGTTGTTGCGGAAGGTCTGGGTGACGCCGTCGATCATGGTGTTGACCCGGCCTGCGCCGGCCATGCCGCGGATGTTGACCTGCAGGCCGGGCTGGCTGCGCGAGTGGAAGCTGTGCGTGCCGGGCATCGAGCGCAGCAGGCTGTTGCCGTCCTGGCGCTCGGCCATGGCGACCCGTTCGCTGCCGATCTTCGGCGCGAAGCCATCCTGCGTGGCCGGAATGTACTGGCTGGCACCCGTGCCCGGTGCCGTGGCATGGGCAGTGCGCCCCTGCACGCGCAGCGGGCCGGTCTGGCGGCTGCCATCGTCGGTGCTGGCTGGCGCCGGTTCGAGGGTGGCACGGCGTGCATCAATGAAGCGCGCGCGCAGGCCGCTGCCGGCCAACAGCCTTGCCAATGCCTGGGCGTCGTCGAAGTCACCCTGCAGGGCGGGTGCGCTCTGGTTGGCCGGCAGGGCGCGGCCGATCACCAGATCGACGCCGCTGAGGCGGCTGTAGGCGTCCAGCGCGGTGACCAGCGGCTGGGCGGGAATGTCGTAGCGGCGGGTTGCACTGGTCTGTGCCTGCGCGGTGGCAGCAAGCACGGGGGCGATACCGGCGCAGGCAAGAGACAGCGCAAGAACAAGGGGGCGGTGGGACAGCATCTTGGGCTCCAGGGAGTGACGCAGTGCGTCGTCACCCTGGGAAGACGCAGCAATGGCCCGGATGTCAGGGTCGATGCGTTCAGCGCGCATCGGACGATGCCTTCGCCGGCAGCCACAGCTGCAGGTTGGGCCCGAAACGGACAACGCGCACGTGCAGCTCGGCGGCCAACTGGTCGCGGCTGCGCGCGGCCGTATCGGCGTCGGCCAGCACCGTGACCGGTTGCTGCCGCAGTGCGTCGCCGGCGATCCAGGTGCGGCCGCCGTGCCAGCGATCCAGATCCTGGACGACGGCAGCCAGTGGCGCGGAGACCCAGGCCAGCCGGCGTTCGCGCCATGCCAACTGCGCCGGGGCTGCTGCAAGCGCGGCCGAGGGTGCCGTGCCGTCGAAGCGCAGCTGCTGGCCGGCGGCCGCTTCGCTGCTGCCCGAGCCACTGTCCACGCGCACCTGGTGTTCGGTGACGGTCACTATGCTGGCATCGCCACTGATCGCGATGTCGAAGGCAGTACCCAACGCCGTGACCGTGCCGTGTGGCGTATGCACCAGGAACGGACGGTCGCGATCAGGTGCGACCTGGAACCAGGCCTGGCCATGTCGCAGCTGCAACGCACGCCGGTTGGCATCGATGCGCACGCCCAGTTCGCTGTCCGGCGAGAGCTGCAGGCGTGAACCGTCCTGCAGGCGCACCTCTTCGATCTCACCTGATGCGGTGCGCAGTATCTGTTCCGGCGGGGGGGCGCTATGCCGGGTGTAGAGGCCGAGCGCACACAGCAGCAACACTGCCATGCCGGCTTCGCGCAGGCGCCGGCGCTGGCGACGCTGCTGTTGCCGTTGCACGCTCGGCAGCGCTGCCCCGGCCTGCCATAGCTGCAACAGGTGCTGGTACTGCGCCGCGTGGCGCGGATCGGCCTCGTACCACTGGGTGAAGGCAGCTTCGTCGCGCTGTTCGTCGTGCGCATGCAGCCACCAGCGCGCTGCCTCGCGGGCGATCGGATCCTGGCTCATTCGGTCGGCACCTGCTGCAGGGCCACCAGCGCGCGCAGCAGATGACCATGCGCGGTCTGCCTGCTGATGCCGAGCTGGCGGCCGATGTCGGCCAGGCTGAGCTGTTCGACGCGCGCCAGCAGGAACACCTCGCGTGAGCGCGGCGGCAGGGCGGCGATGATCGCATCGAGGTGACGCAGTTGTTCGGCATCGAGCAGGCATTGCTCGGGCAACGGGGCGGGATCGGCGATGGCCTGCAGCTGCGCGTCGTCCAATGCCTCTTCGCGACGCCGCTGGATCAGGCGATAGTGGTCGGCGATCAGGTTGTGGGCAACGCGATACAGGTAGGCGCGGCCATTGTTGAGCAGGCCGCTGGCGGCGACTTTGACGACACGCAGCCAGGTTTCCTGGACGACATCATCGGCGTCACTGCGTTGTGGGAGTTTGCGACGGACGTGGGCGTGCAGCGGCCGGTAGTGGGCGGCGCACAGCTGCGCGACATCCGTCGATTCGACAGGCGTGGGCACGGGGCGGGCGAAGGCTGGGGAAGGGAACAGCCCGCGGCGGCAAGGGCAGCGGCATTACCTTACAGTAAAGAAGAATCATTTGCATCTAGCGGTCATTGCTGGGGCTTGATGCAGGTTGCCTGCAGTACGCAGGGAGCGTCGATCAACGCGACGGTTCCGCCAGCGGGGTACCGCGATAGTCGCAGTGGATCTGCAGGCTCTCCGTGGCGTTGGGGTGCAGATCGAAGCCGCACCGCTGCAGCGCATCCTTGGCCGCTGCAACGGCGTCGGCATGGCGGGTGACGCGGTGCTGCTGCCAGCGCAGTGGAGTGAACACGCCCAGCGGAAGCAGGCGCAGGCGCTGGCCGTGCAGGACTAGCGAGACATCCACATGACGCCCGTCCAGGTCGTGGCCATTGGCGCCGAAGATGGCCCCGATCTCATCATGGCGATGTTGATAGCAGCAGCGGAACACAGCGATGCCCAGCCGCCGGACCAGACGCCGGAAGCCGCCCAGCTGTCCCTGGCTGCATTCAAAACCGCGGGTGACCAGCAGACGCAGCGTGGACGGAAGCAGTGCCTGCGCATCGAGCAGGCGCTGCAGGACCTCGGCCTCGAGGATGACCTGTGACGCGGGCCAGCGTGGGGCAATGCGCAGGCCGTCGATGGTGCCGCGTGACAGTTTCAACATGCGTGAAGCTTCGCATGGGAGTGGGTAGCCGGGTAGTGCCGGCCGCTGGCCGGCACCCAGCACGATGGTCAGAGATCGCGGTATTGGATCTGCGCGGCCAGCACGCGCAGGCCATCGGCGGTGCTGGAGAGGATGCGCTCCTCGCCGATGCCCTTCTGCCGCTGCAGGGTGAAACCTTCGGCAGCGGGCAGGCGTGCGGCGATGGCATCGATGCGTTGCAGCGCGTTGGGACCGTCGCAGTCGAATTGGCCCCAATGAATGCCGTTGTGCTGGATGGTCAGGCGGTAATGCATGGGCGGGTCTCCGGCAGGTCGTGCAGCCACTGGTGGAACATCGCGGTCGCCGCGGCGGCGAGAGGCCCGCCATAGCGACGGGCCTGCGTGCGCAGGTCGACGGGATCGATGCCGGCCTCGGCCAGTTCCAGCGCGTGGCCGATCAGCCAGCGCTCGAACTGGCGCGCGTCCAGTTCCGGATGGCATTGCAGGGCGAGTGCATGGTGGCCGATGGCGAAGGCCTGGTGGCGACAGGCGGGAGTACTGGCGAGGCGGCGTGCGCCCGACGGCAGTTCGAAGGCTTCGCCATGCCAGTGCAGCACCGGGATGCCCTGCAATGCCTGCAATGGCGAGCGCTGGCCTTCATCGGTGAGCAGCAGCGGTGCGAACCCAATTTCCTTGCCACCGGTGGGGGCGACGTCAGCGTGCAGTGCGCGCGCCATCAACTGGGCGCCGAGACAGATACCAAGCGTCGGCCGCTGCTGCTGCAGCCGACGCTGCAGCAACGCGATGCTGTCGGCGAGGAACGGATAGGCAGCTCCATCGTTGACGCTGATCGGACCACCCAGCACCACCAGCAGATCGGCATCTTCGGCGTCGTCGAGTGCATCCACGCCTGCCTGCAGGACCTTTACCTGCCACCCTTGCGCGAGCAGCAGCGGCTGCAGGGTGCCGAGATCTTCAAAGGCTGCGTGCTGCAGGGCAACGGCGCGCTTCATGCCGGTGCTCCCGGGGTGGGCCAGTAGAAGCTGTCGGGCGTGGAGCGTGCACCGAAGATCGCCTGGCCGACACGGACGACGGTGGCGCCTTCCTCGATGGCGACTTCAAAATCACCGGACATGCCCATCGACAGCTGCGACAGGTCGAGTCCAGCCGGCGCCGTCTGCTGCAGCTGATCGCGCAACTTTCGCAGGCGCACGAAGCAGGCGCGTACGCGTTCCACCTCGGGGGTGAAGATGGCCAGGGTCATCAGGCCACGCACGCGCAGGCGGTCGAAGGCAGGCAGCTGCTGCACGAAGTCGGCCACCGCGGTGGGTTCCAGACCATATTTGCTGGGCTCGGCCGAGGTGTTGACCTGTACGAATACATCCAGCGTGCGGTCCTCCAGCAGCAGCCGCTGCTGCAGTGCCTCGGCCACGCGCAGGCTGTCCAGCGCCTGGAACTCGCTGGCGAAGCGTGCGACGTAGCGGGCCTTGTTGGTCTGCAGGTGGCCGATGACCGACCAGTGCACGCCAAGGTCGGCCATGGCCTCGGCCTTGCGCTGCGCCTCCTGCACCTTGTTTTCGCCCAGCTGGTGGCAACCGGCGGCCACGGCCATGCGGATGCGCGCTTCATCGACGGTCTTGCTGACCGGCAGCAGGCGCACGCTGGCCGGATCACGACCGGCGCGGGCACAGGCGCTGGCGATGCGCTGGCGCACGATGGCGAGGTTGGCGGCGATCTGTTCGACGGACTGGGCGACGGGCCAGTCGGCGGGGGCGAGGGACATGGGGCACCTCCGGTGCGGGGTGGCCAGGGTGGGATACACTGGCACAGGACAAGAGATAGTTTGGCATAGGACAAAATGAAAATCACCGGGAGCAGCGCCGAAGCGATCTTCGACAGCATCCGCGAGGGCATCGGTTGTGGCCATCTGGCGGCGGGCAGCGTGCTGCCGCCGGTGCGGGAGCTGGCCGATCAGCTGGGGGTCAACCGCAATACCGTGGCCGCCGCCTACAAGCGGCTGGACGCGGCGGGCCTAGCCAGTACGGCGGGGCGTCGCGGCACCGTGGTGCGCGGCCTGCCGGCGACGATGGCACGCGAGGGCAGTGCACCGGGGCTGGCCCTGCATGATCTGGCCGGCGGTAATCCGGATCCACGCTGCCTGCCCAGCCTGCGCGTGGCTGCAACGGCCTCGCGCCTGTATGGGGTGGAGACGGTCGATCCACGCATGCAACGCCTGGCACGGGCCTCGCTGGATGCCGATTGCCCGCCGGACTATGCGCTGGAACTGACCCATGGCGCGGTCGATGGCATCGAGCGCCTGTTGTCGGCGTGGCTGCTGCCGGGGGACCGCATCGCAGTGGAGGATCCCTGTTTCCTGGGCAGCCTCAATGTACTCGGTGCGGCCGGGCACGCGCCGTTGCCGGTGGCGGTGGATGCGCACGGCATGCAGGTGGAATCACTGCGGCAGGCGTTGGATGCAGGCGCACGTGCGGTGCTGCTGACCCCGCGCGCGCACAATCCCACCGGTGCCAGCCTGGATGCGAAGCGTGCACGCGCGCTGCGCCAGTTGCTGGCCGGCTATCCGCAGGTGGCGGTGCTGATCGACGATCACTACGCGCTGCTCTCGCAGCAGGCCTATCACTCGGTGCTGCCGATGGACGGTCGGCGTTGGGCGCTGCTGCGTTCGTTGTCCAAGGCATTGGGTCCGGACCTGCGCGTGGCCTGGTTGGCGTGCGATGGGCAGACCGCGGCGCGCCTGCGCCTGCGCTTGGCGGCGGGCACCGGCTGGGTCAGCCATCTGTTGCAGGATGCGGTCAGTGCGGTACTGGAGTCGGCGCAGCAACGGGCGAAGGTCGCTGCGGCCGGTGAACGCTATCAGCAGCGGCTGCAGGGTCTGCAGGCGCAGTTGCAGGCGCGGGGGCTGCCGACACCCATGCCGATGGAGGGCTTGAATCTGTGGCTGCCACTGCCGGCCGACAGCACGCCGCAGGTGCTGGCGCTGGCGGCGCGTGGCTGGCATGTACGCGGGGGTGAAGTGTTTGCGGTGGCTGTACCGGCGCATGGGTTGCGCATCACCTGCGCGGCACTTGGCCCGCCGCAGCAACGGCGATTGGCCGATGACCTGGCGGCGGTGATGCGCTGAGCGTGCGCGCTCAGGGTGCAGCGCTGGCGCCAGGGCGCACGTAGTAGGACTGGCCGCTGTCGTCGAGGAACACCAGCTCCGGCTTGCCCTGCCAGGAACTCAGCATGGCGCCGGTGTTGTTCTGGTGCTTGACCATCAGGCTGGCGCCGCGGTCCGGGTTGGCGACCACTTTGAAGACTTCGGTGGTGCCGGTCGCATCGTCAAGCGTCAGCAGGGCTTCGCCACCCCGGTCGCTGGTGCCGTAGCCGCCGCGCTCGGAACCATCGGGGCCGAGCAGGATCACGCCGGACAGGGCGGTGGCACGCGGCCCCTGCGGGCGCCCCTGGCTGAGGGGATCGGGGACCGGTGCACCGAGGATCACCCGCGGCTGGCCGCTGGCATCGTGGATGATCAGGCCACGCGCTTCGATCACGCGTTGTGGTGACTGGCTGCGATGCAGGTTCCAGGCAGTCCAGCCGGAAACGAGCAACGCGAGTATGGCGACCACCAGGGTGGTCAGGGTCAGGGCACGGGCCATTGTGTATTCCTTCCTTGGACATGACCGACGATAGCGGAATCCGGTCGATCGTGGCCAGTTCGCTGTGTGACGATGTGTATCGTCAATGGAAGTCGCGGCTGTGGCTGCGCAGTCCCTGCAGCAGTTCGTCCAGGCAGTGCATGCGCTGCACGATCACATGCTGCACGCCATCCACGCGTTCCAGTCGGCCATCGATCTGCATCAGCTGCGTGTCTACCAGGATGTGGTGCTGGCGGTCGGCCAGGTGTCGCCAGACCACGGCGTTGACCATGCCGGTTTCATCTTCGAGGGTGAGAAAGGTGACGCCGCTGGCGGTCTGCGGGCGCTGGCGCATGCGTACCAGGCCGGCGATGCGTACGCGCCGGCCATGGCCGTGGTTGGCCAGCTGCGCGGCATCCAGGCAGCCGCGGGTTCGCAGCTGCGCGCGCAGGAATGACATCGGATGGCGGCCGAGGGTGGTGCCGGTGCTGCGGTAATCGGCCTGCATGTCTTCCCAGGCGCTGGGCAGGGGCAGGGCCACGCGTGCTTCGGCGGTGGCGCGGGCCTGGTCGAACAACGGCAGGCGGTTCTCCACGCCGGAGATATCCCAGCGCGCACGGTGGCGATGGCCGCTGAGGCCGCGCAGCGCGCTCGCATCGGCGAGCAGGCCCTGCTGGCGGCGATCCAGTGCGGTACGCTGGCAGAGGTCGCCGACATCGTCGAATGGGCGCCGTGCGCGTTCGCGCATGATGGCCTGCGCGGCCGGTTCGCTGCAGCCATCGACCAGGCGCAGGCCGAGGCGGATTGCCGCCGCGCCCTTGCTGAAGTCCAGCGTGCAGTCCCAGTCGCTGTGGCGCACGTCCACCGGCAGTACGGTGATGCCATGTCGGCGCGCATCCTGCAGCAGCTGGTCGGGGCTGTAGAAGCCCAGCGGCTGGCTGTTGATCAGGCTGGCGGCGAACGCGGCCGGGTGATGGCACTTCAGCCAGCAGCTGGCATAGGTGAGCAGGGCGAAGCTGGCCGCGTGGCTTTCCGGGAAACCGTAATCGCCGAAGCCCTTGATCTGTTCGAACAGGTGCTCGCCGTATTCCAGGCTGAAGCCGTTTTCCAACATGCCGGTCAGCAGCTTTTCGCGATGGGGTTCCAGGCCGCCACGGCGCTTCCACGCGGCCATCGAGCGGCGCAGTGCATCGGCTTCACCGGCGGTGTAGCCAGCCGCGTCCACTGCCAATTGCATGACCTGTTCCTGGAACAGTGGCACGCCCAGTGTGCGCGCGAATACGCGGTCGAGCTGGGGGGGATAGAGTGGATTGTCCGGATCATTCAATGCATCCGGGCCTTGTTCACGCAGAATCCGCCGACGTTCCAGGTAGGGATGGACCATGTCACCCTGGATCGGACCGGGGCGCACGATCGCCACCTCGATCACCAGGTCATAGAAATTGCGCGGCTGCATGCGTGGCAGCATCGCCATCTGCGCGCGCGACTCGATCTGGAACACGCCGATGGTGTCAGCGGCGCAGATCATGTCGTAGGTCGGTTTGTCATCGTCCTCGATTGCATCCATGCGTCCACTGTGCAGCCCGTGTTGCTGCAGCATCGCCAGGCATTTGCGGATGGCGGTCAGCATGCCCAGTGCCAGGCAGTCGACCTTCATCAGGCCGGTGGCGTCCAGGTCGTCCTTGTCCCACTGGATGACGGTGCGGTCGGCCATCGCCGCGTTTTCCACCGGTACCAGCGTCGACAGCGGGTGTTCGGAAATCACGAAGCCGCCCGGATGCTGCGACAGGTGGCGCGGGAAATCGATCAGCTCGGTGGTCAATGCCAGCAGCCGTCGCATCAACGGTGTTTCCGGATCGAAACCGCGCTCGCGCAGGGTTTCCGGCAGTGGGATGTTGCCGCCCCAATGATCCATCGCCGCGCCCAGTTCGTTGACTTGGTCCATCGGCAGGCCCAGCGCACGGGCGACATCGCGGATCGCGCTGCGCCCACGGTAGCTGATCGCCACCGCAGTCAACGCGGCACGCTCGCGGCCATAGCGGTTGAACACGTACTGCAGCACTTCCTCGCGGCGCTCGTGCTCGAAGTCGATGTCGATGTCCGGTGGTTCATCACGCTCTGCGGAAATGAAGCGCTCGAACAGCAGGTTGCTGCGCGCCGGGTCGATCTCGGTCACGCCCAGCACGAAACACACCGCCGAATTGGCAGCCGAGCCACGGCCCTGGCAGAGGATGTCCTGGCTGCGGGCAAAGCGCACGATGTCCTGCACGGTGAGGAAATAGGAGGCGTACTGCTTCTGCTTGATCAGCGCCAGTTCGTGCTCGATCTGCTTGCGCTGGGCTGGCTCGATGCCCTTTTCCCAACGCCACGGAATGCCGCGCTCGACCAGCACGCGCAGCCAGCTGTCCGGGTCGTGGCCCTCGGGTACCAGTTCGCGCGGATAGGTGTATTTCAGCTGGTCCAGGGTGAAGTGGCAGCGTTCGGCGATGCGCAGGGTTTCAGCCAGCAGTTCGGGCGGATACAGCTGGGCCAGTGCGGTGCGTGGGCGCAGATGGCGCTCGCCATTGGCAAACAGACGCCAGCCGGCCTCGGCCACGCTGCAGCGGTGGCGGATCGCGGTCAGCGTGTCCTGCAGGGCGCGGCGCCGACGCACGTGCATGTGCACGTCGCCACTGGCGACCAGCGGCAACTGGTGGCGTTCGCCGAAGGCCTGCAACTGTTGCAGCCGGCGCGTGTCGTCGTGTTCGTGGTGCAGCTCCACCGCCAGCCACAGGCGTTGCGGAAAACAGCTGCGCAGCAGTTCCAGTTCGGTGGCCGCCGGTTGCCGATCCAGCCACAGGCACAGCAGGCCCTCGGGGAGTCCATGCAGGTCCTCGCGCAGGCAGCGGTATTCGCCCTTGGCCGCCCGCCGACGGCAGGCGGTGATCAGCTGGCACAGCCCGGCATAGGCCGCCTGGTCGGTGCACAGCAGGGCCAGTTTCGGCCCGTCCTCGACCTGGAATTCGGCGCCGACGATCAGTGCCACGCCGTGTGTCTTCGCCGCCTGCCAGGCACGCACGATGCCGGCCAACGAGCATTCGTCGGTGATCGCCAGTGCGCGATAGCCCTGGCCGGCGGCGCGTGCGAACAGCTCCTCGGCGATGGAGGCGCCACGCTGGAAACTGAAGGCCGACAGGCAATGCAGCTCGGCGTACCCGGGCAGGTCGGTGTGCATGGGGCTCAACCGAACCAGCCGTGCAGCATCCACGGTGCATGCGGATCATTGCGCGTGCGGAAGGCCCAACCGCGCTGGCCCTGCGCGGTTTCCACCACGTAATAGTCGCGGCGTGCGTCGGCCTGGTCCCACCAGCCCGATTCGATCCGCTCCGGCCCGGCGACGATACGCAGGCGCGGATCGCGCAGCGGCTGCGGCGTGTCCAGCAGCCAGCCGGGACGCAGCGGCCAGTAAGCCGGTGGCTTGGCCGGTGGCTGGGTGCCGCTGGCGCGCTCGGGGCGGTGGTCGGCCTGCACGGCCAGCGGCTGCACGGCGTCATCGCCAAGGCGGGCACGCAGGCGCTCGCGCAGCTGGGTCCATGGCATCGCCTGCGCTGGACGCGTGTCGAACAGATCGCGTGCGGCTGGCACGAACGGCGGCAGCTGCTCGGCCTGCAGGCGCAGCGCACGGCTGCCGGCGGGCAGGGCGAAGGCTTCCATGCGGTTGCGCGCGATCTCGAACAGCAGCGCCGCATCACGTTCGGGGGCCAGCAGGCCGATGGTCAGCACGCTGGCCGGCAGCAGGTCGTGTTCGAAATGCAGGTCGAAACGCTGCACGCCACCATCGCGCGAACACAGGAACGCGGCCAAGTCCAGCAGCAGGCGCCGCAGCGGGAACAGCAGGGCCTGGCTGGATTCGATCTCGTATTCGAATTCGATGCGCGCATCGAACCGGTCCGGTGGCTGGTAATAGCGCAACGGCGCGTTGCCCAGGCCGCGCACGGCATCCAACTGCTGCAGCACCTCGGGGGCGAAGCGGCGGGCCAGGCTTTCGCGTGGCAGATCGAAGGCCGCGCCCAGCGTGCGCAGGCCGGAGCGTGCCAGCACGGTCACCGCATCAACGGGCAGGCCACTACGTGCCAGTGGCAGCTGTGCCAGTGCGGCGGGCAGTTGCTGCGCGTCGATGCCAAGGCCATCGTGCACATTGGCCAGCACGCGCGCGGCATGCGGGTTGGGGGCAGCGACCAGGCGATGGCGGAAGCCCAGTTCGTGCAGGCCGTTGCGCAGGCGTTGTTCGATCGTCAGCCAATCGCCGAACAGGGCACGGCTGGCACCGATCTCCAGCACCAGCGCATGCGGAAAATCGAGGCTGACCAGCGAACTGGTGGCATACAGCCAGCTGGCCAGCAACTGCCGGGTGTGCTGTTCGGCGCTGGGATCGTAGTCGTGCAGCTGCAGGTCCTGCACCAGCACCTGCGCGGCCGACAGCAGCATGCCCGGGCGCAGCCCCGCTGCCCGCGCGGCAGGGCTGACCGCACGCAGCACACGACGCTGCGCCGGCCCCTGCAGCAGTACCAGCGGCCGCTGCGGATCCGGCTGCAGGCGCAGCACGCTGTCCAGCGCCAGCTGCGGCAACAGCAGGCAGGCCCAGTGCATGGCGCGGCCTCAGTGGGCGATGGCCAGCGGCAACGGCTGCGCCGGTGGCAGCCCGCCGCGGCACTTCAACACCCGCACCTGGCCGTGGTCGAGCTGCAGGCGCAGGCTGGCCGGGGAGGGATTGCGGGCGGCGCGGGCCTCGCGGAACACGAAACCCAGGCACTGGCCGCTGTCGGCGGCGACCTGCAGGCGGCGCAGGGCGCGATCGTCGGCCTGTTGCGGCCAGCACAGCACCGCAGCGCAGGCAGCAGATCGCAGGCACTGCTCGGTCGCCCACAGCGCCTGCTTCGGTGCGGCGTGGATGATCTGCAGCTGGGCCAGGTCGAGCCCGGCGGCAGCCCATGCCGGGGCATGCGGGCGGTAGGGCGGGGCGACCAGCACGATCGGCCGTTCGCGCTGGCTCAGTTTCGCCAGCGCCGGCCAGACCAGCGCCAGCTCGCCGACCCCGGGCGCGGCCTGCAGCACTTCGCACAGCCCGCTGGCCGGCCAGCCACCGCCAGGCAGGCGCGCGTCCAGCGCCGGGTGGCCACTGGCCAGATGGTCGCTGGCCTGCCCCTGGCGTGCCGGCCCGCGCCAGACCTGGCGGCCGTCCAGCAGGCGGTCGAGGGCGACGACGGCGCCCATCAGCCGGTCCTCCGAGGGAGGCGCCGGGCGGGCTGGAAGCGGCAGGAGTGGGCGGAAACGGCAGGCATGGAGCGAGTATCGACAGGCCGGTATCAGAGGCTGAGACCGGACATGCTACTCGGCTTGTGAGTAATATTACTAATGAAATTGGAGGGTCGGGTTTCAGCTTGCTGAAGGAGGTAAGGCATCCACGCATGGCGTGGATCTACTGGGGAGTGGCTGGCCTTGCCACAGTAGATCCACGCCATGCGTGGATGAGGAAAAGGCGGTGCCGACCAAGGTCGGCACCCACCGCGGTTTGCCGGGAATGGAGTGGCCTTCACCCTGGCCCGGTGCTATCGGGTCACGGGCGGACCGGCAGGGCCACCGGGCGCAGCGGGGCGGCGTCGCCACCGCGGATCTTCAGCGGGCCACCGATGAAGGCGAACTCGTAGACCTTGTCGCGGGCCAGTTCATCCAGCGCCACCAGTTCGATGATCGGCGCGCCCTGCTGCGCCAGCAGGTAGGTGTGCAGCGGCACGTAGTCGTCCGACACTTCGGAAGGGAAGGTCTCGAAGCTGAGGTTGTCGGCGCCGACGATCATCGCGCCGCTGTCCTCGACCAGGAAACGCGCCGCATCCAGGCCCATGCCTGGCGGGTTGGCCATGTAGGCCCTGGGCTGTTCGAACAGGCGCATGCGACCGGTGCGGATCAGCACGATGTCGCCCTGCTGCAACTGCACGTGCTGGCGCGCCAGCGCATCCTTCAGGTCCTGGCGGGTAACGCGGTAGCTGTCCGGCAGCATGTCCATGCCCTTGGCGCCGGCCACGTCGATCAGCACGCCACGGGCGATCAGCGGCGGGAATTTTTCGATGCCGGTGACGTTCCAGCCGCGGTCGCCGAGGTGCTTGTCGGCCTCGAAGCCATTCCAGATCTTTCCATGGATGCCGAAGTGGTTCAGCGCATCGATGTGGGTACCGGTATGGCTGTACATCGAGAACGCGGTGCCGGTGTAGCTGCGGGTGAGGTTCATCGTCTTGCCCACGCCCATCGGGTCGTCCATCACCGTGCCGCGCGGGGTGTGGGTCATCCAGAACTGGTAGTGCGGGTCGCCGGCATCCTGCCAGCTGGGCATGCCGACGTAATACTCGGTGGCCAGATCGTAGGCCTTGCCGCCGCTGACCCGCGACAGGATCGCCGCGCGCGAGGCCTCGGTGATCAGGTTGAGGCGGCCGATCTCGTCCTTCGGCCCCCAGGGGCTGGTGCCGACCTGCTGGCCGGAAGGAACGCGTTCGTGTGCGGCTACGGGAATGCTGACGGCGGCGCCGGCCAGCAGCAGGGCCAGGGCGGTGCCCAGGGTACGTGGGGTCATGGAAAATCTCCTTGCAGGGTGGGGAACGGCGCGGCTCAGGCCGCGACCAGCGGCGCCAGGGCTTGGCGCAGCTGCGGCAGCGGCAGGGTCTGCAGGCGCAGGCCATTGCCGGTGATGACGGTGGGAATGGAGCGGATGCCGAGCGAGGCAGCCTCGGCGCGGTCGCCCTGCACGCGCTGACGCACTTCATCGCTGCGCATCCGGTCGGCGAAGACGCCACGCCGATGACCCAGGTGCTCGGCGATGTCCAGCAGCACCTCGGCGTCGCCGATGTTGCGGTGCTGGTGCAGGTGCGCCCACTGCACGGCATCGAACATCGCGCCGTGCGCGTCGTTGCCGCCGAGCATGCCGGCGGTCTGGCAGGCCAGCGCACCGAGCCAGCCGGAGGGATACTCGAAGTCCTGTGCACGCATTCCTTCGATGTCGATGCGCGCGCTGTCGTCATGTGCGGCGCAGTCGGCCCAGTGGCGCAGGATGATGGCCTTGGCGCGCTCCATCGAGCCGAACACCTCGACCATCTGCGCGCGCGAGTCCTGCAGCACGAAGCTGCGGTGGCGCACCTGGATGCCGAGTTCGGCCGAGACCTGCTGCAAGCGCGGGGCCAGCACGAAGCACCAGCCGCAGACTACGTCATGGAAGAAATCGACCACCGGTGCAGTGGTGGTCAGTAAAGGAGAGGCGATCATCGGCCTGCCGTCCGTGAGAGGGGAGGCGGCAGAGTAGGCAGCGCCGCCGGGCCGAAACAGCACGCGGCGGGCAGCTCAGTTTTCGCTGGCGGTTACGAATCCAGGCCGGCGCAGGCGGGCAGCTCGGCGTGCAGGAAATCGATGAAGGCGCGTACCTTCGGTTGCAGGTGGCGCGCGGTGGGGTAGACCGCGTAGACGAACCGCGGCGGATAGCGATGGTCGGGCAGCACCTGCTGCAGCTCGCCGCTGGCCAGCGCCGGTGCGGCCAGGAACGAGGGCAGCGCACCGATACCGAGGCCGGCGACCAGCAGGTCACGCAGCAGCAGGCTGTTGTTGGCGGTGACCCGTGTCGGCAGGGTCACCGTGACCTGGCCATCGGGGCCGAGCAGCGGCCAGCTGCCGGGTGAATCGGACAGGCTGTAGCCGAGCACGCTGTGCGCCTGCAGTTCCTCCACCACCTGCGGTGCCGGATGGTGCTGCAGGTAGGACGGCGCCGCGCACAGCACCTGCTGCAGCGACGCCAGGCGGCGTGCGACCAGCCGTGAATCTTCCAGCTCGGCGCGGATGCGCAGGGAGACATCGAAGCCTTCGCCGACCGCATCGAGCAGCCGGTCTTCCATCACCAGGTCAAGCGCAAGCTGCGGATGCTGCTGCAGGAAACGTGGCAGCAGCGGCGACAGCGTGCTCAGCGCGAATGACTGCGGTGCATTGACGCGCAGGCGTCCGCTCACTTCACCGCGCTGCTGGGCGATGCCGCGCTCCAGTGCGTCCAGCTCATCGAGCAGGCGGCAGCATTCGCGGTAATAGGCATGGCCGATCTCGGTCAGGCTCATGCGGCGGGTGGTCCGCTGCAGCAGCACTACGCCCAAGTGCGTTTCCAGCGTGCGCAGCTGCTTGCTCAGCCCGGCTGGCGACAGGCCCAGGTCTTCGGCGGCACGGGCCAGACTGCCGCGTTCGACGATGCGGCGGAAGGCGCGCATCAAGGTGAAGGAGTCCATGCCGGTCCCGGCCGCGATGAGGTCGCCATTGTAGATCCACGCCATGCGTGGATGGACGACGCAGAGGTTGCGCCGTTTGTTCAAGCCGACAGTCTGTACGCCCCGCCAACATGCAGGCCCCTCACTTTCCGGGTTGCCCATGAAGCACTGGATCCTTCGCCTGTATGCCCCGCTGTTCCTGCTGGGTTTTATCGCCGCCGCCATCGTATGGGTCGGCCACCATCACGGTGATCCGCTGTGGCTGCTTGCCCTGCTGGCTGTCGCCATCGCAGTCTCGTTCGCTGCCGAACGGATGTGGCCGTACGACCCGGCGTTCAACCACGATCAGGGCGACCGTGTGCGCGACGTCCTGCATGCGCTGGTCAATGAAAGCCTGAACCTGCTGTCGATCGCCACGGTGCCGCTGCTGGCGGCGATCGTGCCCTGGCACATCTGGCCGATGCAGTGGCCATTCGCGCTGCAGGTGCTGGTGGCGATCATCGTGGCTGACCTTGGCATCACCCTTGTCCACTACGCCAGCCATCGCATCGGCTGGTTGTGGCGGCTGCATGCGGTGCATCACAGCGTCACCCGCATGTACGGTTTCAATGGATTGATGAAACACCCGCTGCACCAGGCCGCCGAAGCAGTGGGCGGTGTATTACCGCTGTTGCTGCTGGGAATGCCGATGCCGGTGGCCGCGGTGCTGGCGTTTGCCATTGCGATCCAGCTGTTGCTGCAGCATTCCAACGTGGACATGCGCCCCGGTGTGCTGGGCAGGGTGATGGCATGGGCGCCGCTGCATCGCTTCCACCACATCCGCTATGGCACTGCGGGCGACGTCAATTTCGGCTTGTTCCTGACCGTGTGGGATCACCTGCTGGGGACGGCGTTCGATGCGCCGGGCTATCGGCTGGGGCAGCGTGATCTGGGCATTGGCAGTCAGCCGGACTATCCGCAGGCGTATTCCGCACAACTGCTGGCCCCCTTCCGCGCGCTGCCGCATGGCGATGTGCCGGAGCTGCCGGAGGGTCTGCGCAGGCGCGGTTGATCGGGGCGTCAGGCCGCGTGCAGCTGCAGGCCCTGCAGTTGTGCGGCGCTGATGCCGAACATGCGGCGCAGGTTGCGCGAGAGGTGGGGAAGGTCGGCGAAACCGGCGGCATGTGCGCTGTCGGTCAGGCTGTGCCCACGCAGATGATGCGCCAGTGCGCTGCGCAGCCGTTGCCACAGCACCCAGCCGCGCAGGGTCACGGCCAGGTCGGACTGGAAGCGCCGATGCAACTGGCTGGTCGACAGATGCGCGGCCTCGGCGATATCGGCGGCCGGCACCGGGCCGGGCAGGTGCTGGGTGATGCGGGCCAGCGCCGCCTGCACGCGACGGTCCAGGGGCTGCGGGCGGCTCAGCCGTGGCAGCCACTCGTGCAGCTGCGCGGCATTGCCTGGCAACGACTGCAGATGCTGCTGGATCTGTTCGAGGTCGGCATGCGCCGGTTCGAGGAACACCGTGCAGCCGTCAGCGGGAGCGGACAGGATCGCGTGTGGCTGGAAGGAAGGCAGCCATAACCGCTGGCCCTGCTGCCGCACGCCATCGATCTCGATCTGCCAGGGCGCGCCTTCGCTCAGCAGCAGTTGGTGGGCATAGTGCGCATGCGCAGCGCTGTCACCGGCATGGCCCTGCAGCACGGCCACGTGTGCATCCAGCAACAGGGTGCCATTCCAGGGCAGAGCGGGGGAGGACATGGTGGAATTGTAGATCCACGCCATGCGTGGATGGCGTATGTCCAAAAGGTTCATGAGAAAAACACACATGCATGGCGTGGATCTCCGTGTCGACCAAGGTCGACACCTACCAACAGCAGCGGGGAACGGTCGAAGGCGGGGTGGGTCCGGTTGCGGGGGCGTGAGCGCCATGGATGGCGCGACCGAGGCTACAGGGACGTACTTGCGCCGTCCCCCGCAACCGGACCTACCTCGCTTACCCACAGGAACCCAGCTTTTGCTTCGGCTGTTGCAGTTGCCTACGCCGTTGCCTCGGCGGGTGCCGGGCGCAGCCCGGCCGCCACCTCAGCGCCCCTGCGGGTCCGGCCGATGGTGCACGTACTCGACCACGGTGCCGTCGGGATGCACCGCATTGAATGCTGCGCCGGTGGGCACCACCTGCAGCGGGAAGATGATCTCGGCGCCAGCGGCCACCAGCTTGTCGTGATACGGCCGGACGTCGTCGACCAGCAACGTGCCCGTGGTCGACGTGAAGGGCGCCAGCGCCTTGTCGCAGCCTTCGATCAGCAGGAATGCACCGACCATCGCCAGCCGCAGGCCTGCCTCGGGAAACGGAAAGCCGGCATCGGCGACTACACCCTGCAGCTGCTCGTAGAAGGCCACGCTGCGTTCCAGCTCGCCGGGGGCGACGAATACCCGGATCAGCACGCGCGGGCTGCGCTGGCTGGAGGTGTCACAGCGGTCGCGCCAGAGATGGTCGAAGTCGCGATGTACGGTCATGGGCTCGATTCGTCGCCGGGGAGATCCATTATCGGCAGCCTCGCGCGGCCCGCTGATGACCGCCGGTGATGGGCTGATAACCATCGTGCAGGTGGCGCCTGTGACTTAGGTCCTGTTGACAGCGATGAACGCCCTCGCACACTCTTCACATGATGGGTCGCCCTGCGCGGCCCGGACAGGCAGGTTGTCACGCACGGGAGGAGGGTCTCGCGCGCAGACCGGCCCGTCCTCTGGCCTGCAAGGCGTTGCCCGGCAACGCATACGCGGCATGACGCTGCACCCTTCGGCGGCACTTTCCCTGGACCGATTGCCTTGGCAACGGAATTACGCCCGCCGATGAAAACGTTTACAAAGCCGCTCGCCCTGTCCCTGGCCCTGTCTGCCGCACTGGCCACCCCGGCCTGGGCCGACTCCGCCGCCTTCACCGTGCTGACCCTGGAGCAGGCGCCGACAGCGGACACGATGCCGGCCCTGGCTGCCCAGTTGAAGACCCTGCAGGTGGACGCGGTCAGCGTTCGCCAGGTACAGCGCGGCATCGGCCAGGTCGATCCGCTGCAGCTGCTGGCCGATGGCCTGGGCTACCAGTACCGCTTCATCGCCGCCGGCAAGGACGATGGCCAGACCCAGCAGGGCCAGGCCGTGTTGACCCGGCTGCCGATCGCCGCCGAATCCGGCCCGGACCAGCCGGGCCTGAACTACCTGCGCCTGGATGACGGTCGCCATGCGGTGGCGGTCTACACCGATGCTGGCGCCGGTGCTGCGCAGTTGCCGGCGCTGGTGTCGCGGTCGCGGCTCGGCGCACCGGCGGTGCTGCTCGGCGCCGTGGCCGGTGAATCGGCCAAGGCCGCTGGTTTCGATCCGGCACGCGTGGCCCTGGAAGCCGATGCCAGCTATTTCAGCGATGGTTTCCAAGCTGCCAGCAGTGCGCCGTTCAAGGTGGAAGGCAGCACGCTGCGTGCGACCCTGCTGACGCTGGCTTATGCCGCCGACAAGGGCGGCGAGCAGCCGTGGATGGACACCACCCTCAACGCCGATGCGCGCGCTGCGCTGCTGCTGAAGGCGATGACCGAGGACGAGAAGTTCCAGATGCTGCACAGCTACTTCGGGCTGGGCAAGGATGGTGGCAAGTTGCCGGAAGGTGCGGTGGGCTCGGCCGGTTTCGTGCCGGGCGTGGCGCGCCTGGGCATTCCGTCGCAGCAGTCGGCCGATGCCGGCGTGGGCGTGACCAATCCGGGTGGCATCCGCCCGGGTGACTTCGCCACGGCGATGCCGTCGGGCCCGTCCACGGCGTCCACCTGGAACCGTGGTGTTGCCTTTGCCGGTGGCGCAACGATGGGCCGCGAAGCCTGGCAGCAGCGCTTCAACATCCTGCTGTCCGGCAGCGTCAACCTGCAGCGTGACCCGCGCAACGGCCGCAACTTCGAATATGCCGGTGAAGACCCGCTGCTGGCCGGTTCGATGGTCGGCGCGGTGATCCAGGGCGTGCAGAGCCAGCACGTCATTTCGTCGATGAAGCACTTCGCGCTGAACGACATGGAGACCCGCCGCAACTTCCACGACGTGCGCATCGGCGAACAGGCCATGCACGAATCGGACCTGCTGGCGTTCGAGATCGCGCTGGAAGCCGGTCGTCCGGGCGTGGCGATGTGTTCCTACAACAAGATCAATGGCACCTACGGCTGCGAGAACGGCTACCTGATGAACCAGGTGCTGAAGCAGGAGTGGAAATTCCCCGGTTTCGTGATGTCTGACTGGGGCGGCGTGCACAGCGGTTCGAAGGCGGCGCTGGCCGGCCTGGACCAGCAGTCGGCCGGTGAAGTGTTCGATGCGGCGGTGTTCTTCGATGAGCCGCTGCGTCTGGCCGTGCACGGCGGCGTAGTGCCGCAGGCCCGCCTGAACGACATGGTGGCGCGCATCCTGCGCACGATGTTCCTGCACGGCAACTTCGACAACCCGCCGCAGCACCAGAAGGTCGACGCCGAGGCCGGTTTCGCCGTGGCCCAGCGCACGGTGGAAGAAGGCAGCGTGCTGCTGCGCAATGAAGGCAGCCTGCTGCCGCTGGCCGACAGCGCCAAGCGCATCGTCATCATCGGTGGCCATGCCGACAAGGGCGTGATCGGTGGCGGTGGTTCGTCGATGGTGGGCGTTACTGCCAAGGGCACCAATGCGGTGCCGGGCGTGCTGCCGACCACCTGGCCGGGCCCGGTGATCTTCCATCCGTCTTCGCCGTTGGAATCGCTGCGTGCCGCGCGTCCGGATGCCACCATCACCTATGTGGACGGCACCAATGCTGCCGCTGCGGCCAAGGCTGCCGTACAGGCGGATGTGGCCATCGTGTTTGCTACCCAGTGGGCCGCCGAATCGGTGGACCTGCCGGACATGCAGTTGCCGGACAACCAGGATGCGCTGATTTCGGCGGTGGCCAAGGCCAACCCGAAGACCGTGCTGGTGCTGGAGACCAACGGCCCGGTGCGCACGCCGTGGCTGGCGCAGGTGCCGGCGGTGCTGCAGGCCTGGTACCCGGGCATCCGCGGTGGTGAAGGTATTGCCGCACTGCTGACCGGCCAGGCCAATCCGTCCGGCCGCCTGCCGGTGACCTGGGTGGTGGACGAATCGCAGCTGCCGCGTCCGCACATCGATGGCCTCGGCTTCAAGCCGGCCAAGCCGTTCGGCGATGTGTTCGATTTCGATATCGAAGGCGCCAACGTCGGCTACAAGTGGATGGCGGCCAAGGGCCTGACTCCGACCTTCGCGTTCGGCCACGGCCTGTCCTACACCTCGTTCGCCTATGAAAACCTGAAGGTGAGCGTGGAAGGATCGCGCCTGGTCGCCAGCGTCGACATCCGCAACACCGGCAAGCGCACCGGTGCCGACGTCGCCCAGCTGTACCTGAAGCTGCCCGCCGGCAGCACCACGCCGATCCGCCTGATCGGCTACGACAAGGTCGAGCTGCAGCCGGGCGAACAGCGCCGCATCCGCATCGAAGCCGAGCCGAAGACCCTGGCCCATTACGATGCACAGGCGCGCCAGTGGAAGATCGATGGCGGCACCTACCAGGTGCAGCTGTCGCGCAATGCCAGCGAGCCGTTGCAGACGGTGGACGTGCAGCTGGTGGAGCAGGTGCTGCGCTGATACGGCGGGTTGTTGATGCTTGAAGACACGGCCCTCTAAGGGGCCGTGTTTGTTTACGGGGTGCCGCTGCGCTCGCCGGGCATGGCCCGGCGGGCGAGGGATTCAGCCGGCGTCGTCACCAAACCACACGCGCAGGAAATCGATCAGCTGCCGCACCTTCGGCGATGGCTGCGTGCTGTGCGGGTATACCGCGTACACGCTCTGCTGTGGAAAGCGATGCTGGCGCAGCACTGGCCGCAGGCGGTCGTGGGCGAGGTCGTCCTCGATCAGCCAGCGTGGCAGCACGGTGACGCCTGCACCGGCCAAGGCGAACGCGCGCAGGCTGCTGGCCCCATCCACGCGTACCACCGCGTTGCCCGGGTTGGTGGCGAACAGGGCATCGCTGCCATCCGCTGCGACCACCGGCACATCGGCCAGGCGCGGATAGCCGAGGCGGGGCAGGGTGCCCAGCTGTACGGGGTCATCGACAGCATCGGCGGATGGCAGGCGAGCCAGCAAAGCGGGCGCGGCGACTGCGCACAGCGGATGTCGCTCCAGCTCGCTGGCATGCAGTCCCGAGTCCGGCAGGCGGCCTAGGCGGATCGCCAGGTCGAAGCGTTCGGGAATCAGGTCGGCCGGTGCCGGCGAGGTCGATAGATGCAGCACCAGCGCTGGATGCTGCGCGCGGAAGGCTTCCAGCGCCGGAATCAGCCGCAGCTGCGCGTACTCCGGGGTGGTGGTCAGGCGCAGCATGCCCTGCAGTTGATGCTGGTCGCGGCGTGCGGCATCGATCGCGGCCTGCGCGGCATCCAGTGCCTGCACGCAGTGCTGCAGGAACTGTTCGCCGGCCTCGGTCAGCGCCAGGTGGCGGGTACTGCGCAAGAGCAGGGTCACGCCCAGTTCCTGCTCCAGCCGCTTCAGGTTGAAGCTGACCACCGCACGGCTCAGGCCCAGGCGCTCGGCGGCGGCGGTCAGGCTGCCGGCCTCGACCACGGCCCGGAAGATATCGAAGCGATCGAGGCTGACCATGGTGGCTTATTGTCAAAATAGATTTGACAGTGTTGCAGCTGTCGTCGTGTTTTTTCAACAACGCCGGTGCGCCATGCTGGCGCCTTCGTTGCTGGAGCCTGCTGATGCCTTCCCCGCGCCTGCGCCATGAGGCGATCTTCCTGCTGGTGTTCGCCCTGGACCTGGTCAACATGTTCATCGCCACGGTGGCCTATCCGGCGCTGGCGGCCGAGCTGCATGCGGACGTCGGCACCTTGGCCTGGGTGGGTACGGCTTACATGCTGGGCCTGAGCGTGGTGATTCCGCTGGCGCCGTGGTTGGCCGCGCGCTGCGGTGAGCGTCGCCTGCTGCTGGTTGCCTTATTGCTGTTCGCGGTGGCCGCGGGCCTGGCCGGCGCCGCGCCGTCCATGGGCTGGTTGCTGGGTTGGCGATTGCTGCAGGGGCTGGCCGGTGGTCTGCTGATTCCAGTGGCGCAGGCGGCGGCGTACCGGCAGTGCACGCCTGAACAACGCGGTGCGCTGACCCGGCGCATCCTGCTGGTGGCGTTGCTGGTGCCGGCACTGGCGCCGGCTCTCGGCGGCCTGCTGGTGCAGTGGATGTCCTGGCGCGGCGTGCTGTTGGCCAGCCTGCCGCTGGCGGTGCTGGCGATCACCCTGGTACTGGCGTGGATGCCGGCCGATGGTCGGCGCAGTGCGCCGCGACTGCAGGGCTATGCGTTGACCACCGCGATGTCTGCGCTGGGCGCGCTGCTGCTGGCGCTGACCTGGCTGGGTGAGCCCGGCCATCGCTTCGCCGGTGCAGGGTTGCTTCTGCTGGCGACAGTGCTGGCCATCGCCCATCTGCGCCATGCGCGCAGGCAGCCGCAGCCGCTGCTGCGCTGGTCGCTGCTGTCACACAGAGGCCTGCGCATGGCGATGCTGGTGTACCTGGCAGTACCAGGGGTATTCATCGGCAGCCAGTTGGCCAGTACCCTGCAGTTGAACCACGCTGGTTACAGCGCCGCGCAGATCGGCACACTGATGCTGCCGTGGGCGCTGGCCTCGGCACTGGCGATCACCGGCAGCCGGCGATTGCTGGCGCGCTTCGGGCCGGGCATGGTGCTGCGGCTGGGCATGGTCCTGCAGGCCAGCGGTCTTCTATTGATGGCGCTGCAATCACAGCCATCGTTCGTGCTGGCCGCCATGCTGTTCGCTTTGATGGGTGCGGGTGGCAGTCTGTGCAGCAGCACCGCGCAGATGCTGGCGTTCCATGGTGTGGACGCCGAGGCGCTTGGCGATGCCAGCGCGCTGTGGAACCTCAACCGCCAGCTCAGCTTCTGCCTGGGGACCGCCGCCATCGCTTTGCTGCTGGCGCTGGCCATGCAGTGGTGGCCGGTGCATGCCACCGGCGTGGCGCTGGGCCTGGCTGCCGGACTCACCCTGTTGCCATTGGCGCTGCTGCGCCGGTCGCAGCTGCAATCCCTTTCCACTGCGGAGACTGTTTGATGGACATGACCGCCGAACACGAAATCCACCTTCTGCACGACAAGCTGCAGGCCTGGTTCCGCGCAGAGGTCGCGGCTGATGCGCTGGACGATCTGATGATGCACTTCTGCGCGGACTTCAGCATGGTCGGCATCGCCGGACGAAGGTTGGACCGGCGTGCAGTACACGCGCTGTTCGCGGGCGGCCACGGTGCACGACCTGGGCTGCAGATCACCATCGAGGCCGTGCTGGCGGTGGACGCCCCGTCGCCGCTGGCGGTGCTGCGCTACCGCGAGGGACATGCCGTAGGCGAGGGAGAAACCACATGGCGGGAATCGCTGGCGGTGCTGCGGCAGGAAGACGGTCGCTGGCGCTGGCTCGCCCTGCATGAAGTGCCGGTGGCGTGATGGATCCGCCGGGCATGGCCCGGCGCTACCGTGGTTGGCCGTGAACGGGTAGCGCCGGGCCATGCCCGGCGAACGCAGCGGCAGCAGACCGCGCATGTGCCATCAGTCCTGCCTGTAAACGCCGCAGAATGCAAAGCAGGCACACGCTTTGCCGGGTGCTACGGGAGTAGGCTGGGGCCTTTCCTGCCGGGAGGTGATGTCCATGCGTGTGCGTGCCGTTGCTGTTGCCGTAGCCCTGAGCCTGTCCAGCGCCGTGCTGGCCGCCGACACGCCGCCGATGACCCCGGACATCAGCGGAAAACCCTTCGTCGCTCCCGATGTGGGCCGCGACTACGACAAGCGCGTGGTGATGGTGCCGATGCGCGACGGCACCAAGCTGTATACGGTGATTGTGGTGCCCAAGGGCGCCCACAACGCACCGATCCTGCTGACCCGCACACCGTACGACGCCGCCGGCCGCGCCAGCCGCAGTGACTCTCCGCGCATGCGTGATCTGCTGCCGCAGGGCGATGAAGTGTTCGTCGATGGCGGCTACATCCGCGTGTTCCAGGACATCCGTGGCAAGTTCGGTTCCGAGGGCGATTACGTGATGACCCGGCCGCTGCGCGGGCCGCTGAACGGTACCAAGGTCGATCATTCCACCGATGCGTGGGACACCATCGACTGGCTGGTCAAGCATGTGCCGGAAACCAACGGCAAGGTCGGCATGCTCGGCTCGTCGTATGAAGGCTTCACCGTGGTGATGGCGCTGACCGATCCACACCCGGCACTGAAGGTTGCGGCGCCACAGAGCCCGATGGTCGATGGCTGGATGGGCGACGACTGGCTCAACTACGGCGCCTTCCGCCAGGTCAATTTCAACTACTTCGCCATGCAGACCGAGAAGCGCGGCAAGGGCACGCCACTGCCGTCGCTGGGCTATGACGACTACAGCACCTTCCTGCGCATCGGCTCGGCCGGCGACTACGCCCGCTTCACCGGCGTGGACCAGCTGACCTGGTGGAAGAAGCTGGTACAGCATCCCGCATACGATGCGTTCTGGCAGGGCCAGGCGCTGGATGCGGTGATGGCGAAGACGCCGCTGAAGGTGCCGACCATGTGGCTGCAGGGCCTGTGGGACCAGGAAGACATGTGGGGCGCCAACCATGCCTACCAGGCGATGGAAGGGCGCGATACCGGCAACACTCACAACTACCTGGTGATGGGGCCATGGCGGCATAGCCAGGTGAACTATGACGGCAGCCAGCTGGGGGCGCTGAAGTTCGATGGCGATACCGCGCTGCAGTTCCGCCGCGATGTGCTCAAGCCGTTCTTCGACCAGTACCTGGTGGACGGCGCGCCGAAGGCCGATACGCCACCGGTGCTGGTCTACAACACCGGTGAAAACCACTGGGACCGCCTGCAGGGCTGGCCGCGCAGCTGCGAGAAGGCGTGCGCGGCAAACAGCAAGCCGCTGTACCTCCGTGCCGGTGGCAAGCTGGCGTTCCAGGCGCCGGCGGCGGGCGAGGGCGACTTCGAGGAATACGTGTCCGACCCGGCCAAGCCGGTGCCGTTCGTACCGCGGCCGGTGCGTTTCGGCGACCGCGACATGTGGACCACCTGGCTGGTCAAGGACCAGCGCTTCGTCGATGGCCGGCCTGATGTGCTGACCTTCATCACCGAGCCGTTGACCGCACCGCTGCGCATCGGTGGCACGCCGGTGGTGAACCTGCAGGCGTCCACCAGTGGCACTGACAGCGACTGGGTGGTGAAGCTGATCGACGTCTATCCGGACCAGGAGGCATCGACGCCGGAGATGGGCGGTTACGAGCTGCCGGTGTCACTGGCGATCTTCCGTGGCCGTTACCGCGAGAGCTTCAGCGATCCCAAGGCGCTGGCGGCCAACCAGGTGCTGCCGTACCGCTTCGACCTGCCCAATGCCAACCACACCTTCCAGAAGGGCCATCGGGTGATGGTGCAGGTGCAGTCCAGTCTGTTCCCGCTGTACGACCGCAACCCGCAGAGCTACGTGCCCAACATCTACCTGGCCAAGCCGGGTGACTATCAGAAGGCCACGCAGCGCGTGTGGCACAGCGCCGTGCAGGCCAGCTACATCGAGCTGCCGGTGTATTGAGCGGACTCTGCCGGGATGGATGCCGACGCAAGGTCGGCATCCGCCCGCGCAACGGAAATGCTTCGATTGCATCGTTCACCCGCATCGCATAGCGTGCAGCGCTGCTCTGGATGGTGTGAACGATGAAAAGGATGTTTCTCTGCTGCGCGCTGTCGGCCTGCGGTGTGGCGATGGCCGGTCCTGGTGCCTTCGCACCGCAGCTGAGCGGATTTGAAGGCGATCCACTGCTGGGTGCGGATGGTCGCTTGCGGGTGGCACCTGATGGCTCGAACATCATTCCGCTGGGACCGGATCGCTGGTACCGCAGCGACTGGTACCGGCAGACAGGCAACGGCAAAGCGCAGCGCTCGCAGTGGTTCGATGATGAAGGCCGGCTGCTGCACGCGTCCACGGAAGGCATCCGCTACGGCGACCGTCTTGAGGGCAGCGATGTGCTCTGGAAGGTTGAGCTGCGCGATGCGCAGGGACACTACCTGGGAACCGGGTTGGCCGATGTGCAGGGAAAGGTGCATTTCCCACCGATGCGCGAGGCTGGTGATTGGATGGTGATCGCGTCGGATCGGATGGCCTGGCAGGGGCGCGATGGCGGGGCACGCATCTTCAGCCCCGATGGGCGGGAAGTCCTGCGCATCGATGCGCAGGAGATCTGGGTGGGCGGACCCTTCGCAGATCGGAAGCTGTACGTGATCTGCGGCGACTACGAAATGGCCCCATGCCGCGTGCAGGATGAGAAGGGTGCGGTGCTGTTGAGCGCCATCTTCGACGAGGCGCGTCCAGCAGACGAAGACGGCTGGTGGCTGCGTCAGCTGGACACCTGGGCGCGTGTCGATGCGGCGGGCACGCGCGTTGACCGGGCGCTGTACCAGGGCGTGGCGCGATGGCCACGTTATCGCAGCAACGTCAGGTTCGATCGTGCTGCAGACAGACCACTGGAGATGAATCGCCATGCCAACGGCCTTGAGAGCGACGCGCCGGAGCGTGGTTGGTTGCTGCAGGATGGCCGCTTCGTCGCCCTGCCTGCGAGCGCCACCGGTTCGATGATGGACTATTGTCCGGGACGCTGGCTGCTGCGCGCCGAAGGTGAGGTCGATTCGATCATCGACGCACAGGGAACAGTGGTCGCGCAGGCGCGCTCATTGGGTTCCAACGACCATCCGCAGTTTCCATGGCGGTTGCGCAATGCCTATGCTGGCGTCGGCGCGGCGATCCTCGATTGTGATGGCAGGGTGCTGTTCGAGCAGGCGGACGTGGTCGACTACCGCGCGACCGACGCCGGTGTGCTGGGCACGCTGGCGGGCGAACGATCACCGCGCCTGTGGATTGGCGGCGATCTGCGGCCGCACCTGATGCCAGCAGGCCTTCGCCTGCAGGAAGACTACATCGCTCCACCGTTGCTGGTGCTGGGCGATGACGAAGGCAACGCGCACCTCTACAACACACAGCAGGGGAAGGTCGTGGCGACATCCTTCGGCTCGGTCGAAGAGCTGACTGCCGCGCATCTGATCTTCCTGCGTGACGGCAGCTACGGAATGATGCTGGCCGATGGCCGCGAGGTGTTGCCGCCGATCCATGCGCAGATCCTGCCGATGTCGGCCGAGCGGGTCTGGACACGCCAGCACGTCGGGCGCGATGGCGACTGGAAAAGCGAGATCACCCTGTTTGATGGCAACCAGCGCGTGCTGGTGCGCCGCCGGTTCGAATCCGGTGCAATGGGCAGGGTGCCTGTGCGCGAAGGCGGCGATCGCGTGCCTGGGATCCTCGCCCTGTCGCTGGATATTGCCGTGGACGACACGAACTATGGAGTGCGCCAGTGGCTTGGAGCTGACGGCCAGGTACTGGCCAGTGCCATTCACTGCAGCAAGGAACAGCGTGGGGGCGAGGGCGACTCAGGTGTCCTGCTGGGCCGAGGCTGGCGCGTGGACAGCGATCCAAAGCAGCCCTGCCAGGTACCTGCGGCAGTAATGCAGGCGGCGCAGGATAGCGGCATCCACTAGCGTTTCATGCTGCGCTGGGCCCTGCAGGGTCCAGCGCGGACAGGAACGCACAGAGCTTCAGCCGACCTTCGAAGGGCCGGTGCGCCAGCGGCTGGGTACCAGCCCGAAGCGCTTGCGGAATGCCGCAGCGAAGTTGCTGGGATGTCGATAGCCTGTTTCCGCAGCCGCCCGCTCCACGCTCCAGCCCGATTCACGAAGGCCCTGCTCGGCATGACGCATGCGCTGCTCGTGCAGGTAGTCGAATACCGAGCAGCCGTACTCCTGGACGAAGTGCCGGCGCAGCGCGCTGGGGCTCATGCAGGCCAACTGGGCCAGCTCGATCAGGCTGTGCGCATGGGCGGGATCGTCGTGCAGGAAGGCTCGCACGCGTTCCAGCCGACTGCGCTGGCCACTGCGCAGCATGCGTGCGCCTTCGACGTGCAGATCATCGGCCTGCAGCCCCACCGTCAGCACCTGCAGCGCCACGCCCTCGCGCCAGAGTGCATCCAGGTCGTCCTGCCAAGGGCTCTCGAACAACTGTGCGAGGGTCGGCAGCATCGCGTGCGGGATGGCCCAGTGGCGGCATTCCAGCGGCGCGCGCAACGCTTGTTGCAGTTGCGGTTGCTGGAACACGTCAGGATCCATATCGGCTGGCACCAACAGGCTGATGCCACGCAGTCGCGTATTGCCGGGATGCGTGCCCACCGTCGCCATATGGTCGCGGTGGCTGGTGCTGACCGCCGTGCCAGCGCGCAGGGTGAAGCCGCTGCGCTGCGGGACCTGCACATCGACCTGGCCCTGCAGCATCAGCCGGATGACCAGACCAGGTCGCTCATGCGCGGTGGCGGTATAGGCGAAACGATTGTGCACGTCCGACGCGATCAGGCTCATGCCCCCGCGCAGGGTCTGCTCGTGCAGGTCGCCGTGGCCAGCCCACTGTTCTTCGCGCAGGTGGCGGGGATCGGCGCGGTAGTCATAGCCATGGCGCTGGCCAAAGCGGCGGAAATCGGCAAACGTGAAATATCGGGACATCGCTCGGCGCTCAACAATAAAAGACGGGTGCCGGCGACGATGTGCCCGCACGTTCCATCGTGCACCTGCAGCGCGGATCGGTCCTGCGCTTTCAGAGTTGGAATTAGCTACCTGTCATTTTCTCGATCCCCAGCCCGAATGCGATATCGAGTGGGTCAATCGATCTGCAATTACGGCCAAGTTGCCGGTTGCGTTGCAATGCGTGTGCGTACGGTGATCGATCCGTGCGCGACCGCATGCCAATGCCGAACGCGGGCTGTACGAAGGACGTTCGCTGGAAAGAAACCTGTGCAGGGGAGACGCGGGGCAGCGCATTCGTCACAAACAAGGGCGTACTGTGGATTCGGACGGATGTGTCCGTATCGATTTATCCCTGATGGAGACCACAGATGATTGATTACCAGCTCAACGGAAAAGCCGCGATCGTGACCGGTGGTGTTTCCGGTATCGGCCTGGCGGTAGCGGAAACGCTCGCTGCATCGGGTGCGCGTATTTCAGTATGGGACCTGAAGCAGGAAGCGGTGGATGCAACAGTAGCCGCGCTGCGCAGCCAAGGGACCGAGGCCATCGGCATCGCGCTGGATGTCACCGACGAGGCTGCCGTGGAAGCGGCGGTGCAGCGCACGGTAAAGGAACTGGGCGGCGTGCATATCGCGGTGAACAACGCGGGCATCGGCGGGCCAGCGGCAAGCAGCGGTGACTATCCGATCGATGGCTGGAAACGCGTGGTCGATGTGAACCTGACCAGCGTGTTCCTGTGCCAGCGGGCGCAGATCCAGGCGATGCGTGCGGCGGGCAGCGGCGGCAGCATCATCAACATGGCGTCCATCCTGGGCCAGGTGGGTTACGCCGGCTCGACCGCTTACGCGGCGGCCAAGCACGGCGTGGTCGGCCTGACCCAGACGGCTGCATGGGAGCACGCCGCCGATGGCATCCGCATCAATGCGGTGGGCCCGGGCTTCATCAATACGCCCTTGCTTGAAAAGATGGACGCCAAGGTGCGTGCAACGCTGGAAGGGCGGCATGCGCTCAAGCGCTTGGGAACGCCGCTGGAAGTGGCCGCGCTGGTGGCCTGGCTGGCCAGCGACGATGCCTCGTTCGCGACGGGTGCCTACTACGCCATCGACGGTGGCTATCTGGCGCAGTAACCGGGTGCAACCGGGGTACGCATGGCGGTGATCAGCAGGTCCACGCCATGCCTCGATGAATCCGCGCGGTGAAGAGGGCGTGCCACCGCCTTCACCCCCGTCCCACGGCCGCCGCGCAACGCTCCGGGAAACTTCCGGAGCCTGCTATGGAACTCACCCAGGACATGTCCATTCTGCTGCGCGTGGCCGCCGCCATGGTCTTTGGCGGCGTGCTGGGCGTCGAGCGCGAGATGGGCAAGCACGCTGCCGGCCTGCGCACGCACATGCTGATTGCCGGTGCTGCTGCGCTGATCGTCGGGCTCGGTGACTCGGTGGCCGAACACTTCCAGCAGGAGCGCTACCGCGATCTGCTGCAGGTCGACCCGGTGCGCTTGATCGAAGCGGTGGTGGCCTGCGTCGGTTTCGTCGCCGCGGGCACCATCCTGCGTGGCAATCGCGAGGACCAGGTCAGCGGGCTCACCACGGCCAGCTCTTTGATCATGGCGGCGGCCATCGGCATTGCGGTGGGCATCGGCAAGTACGTGATCGCGCTCGGCGTCAGCGTGCTGTGCGTGCTGGTGCTCGCGCTGATCCGACGGGTGGAGAAGAAACTCTAACCGGTAAATGGTACGACCAATAATTTCGTATAACCCTATGGTCTAATAGGCTCTTCGCAGGATTGGCGGTTCAATTCGCGCCTGTGGTCCGATCATTGGTCAAGGTGGTACGACCAATTGTCAACGGACACGACGCCCCCACGCGGTGGGGAACCTCCTGTTCCTGTCGAGAGCCCCCATGCAGCCCTGGCAACACGTGTACGACCCCGCTGGCAACCTGTGGTTGTCGAGCCTGATCGCGCTGCTGCCGATCGCATTCTTCTTCATTGCCCTGGCCGTGCTGCGCATGAAGGGCTGGATCGCCGGCACCATCACCGTGGCCATCGCGCTTGGCGTGGCGCTGCTGTTCTATCGCATGCCGGTGGCGCAGGCGCTGGGCGCGGCCGGCTTCGGCTTCGTCTATGGCCTGTGGCCGATTGCCTGGATCATCATCGGCGCGGTGTTCCTGTACAAGGTCTCGGTCAAGACCGGCCAGTTCGACATCATCCGCGCCTCGATCCTGTCGGTCACCGAAGACCAGCGGCTGCAGATGTTGATGGTCGGCTTTGCCTTCGGTGCCTTCCTGGAAGGCGCGGCCGGGTTCGGTGCGCCGGTGGCGATCACCGCCGCGCTGCTGGTCGGCTTGGGCTTCAAGCCGTTGTATGCCGCCGGGCTGTGCCTGATCGTCAACACCGCGCCGGTGGCGTTCGGCGCGATGGGCATTCCGATCATCGTGGCGGGGCAGGTGACGGGTCTGGATGCCTTCGAGATCGGCCAGATGGCGGGCCGCCAGCTGCCGTTCCTGACCATCATCGTGCTGTTCTGGATCATGGCGATCATGGATGGCTGGCGCGGCATCAAGGAAACCTGGCCGGCGGTGCTGGTGGCTGGCGGTTCGTTCGCCATCGCCCAGTACCTGACCTCCAACTTCATCGGCCCGGAACTGCCGGACATCACCGCCTCGCTGGCGTCGCTGGTCTGCCTGACGCTGTTCCTGCGCCGCTGGAAGCCGGTGCGGATCTTCCGCTTCGATACCGAAACCAGCGCCGAGGCGGCCGCACAGGCACTGGAAGCGCCGCGCCATAGCGTCGGCCAGATCGCGAAGGCGTGGTCGCCGTTCCTGATCCTCACCGCGATGGTCACCGTGTGGAGCATCAAGCCGTTCAAGTCGTTGTTCGCAGCGGGTGGCCCGCTTGAAGGCTGGGTGCTGAAGATTCCGGTGCCGGGCCTGGACCAGATGGTGCAGAAGATGCCGCCGATCGTGCCGGCACCGCTCAGCTACGAAGCGGTCTACAAGTTCGACTGGTTCTTGGCCACCGGTACCTCGATCATCCTCGCTGCGGTGATCGCGATCATCGCCCTGCGCATGCCGGCGCGGTCGGCGCTGCAGACCTTCGGTGAAACCGTGCGCGAACTGCGCATGCCGATCTTCTCGATCGGCATGGTGCTGGCGTTCGCCTTCATCGCCAACTATTCGGGCCTGTCGGCGACGCTGGCGCTGGCACTGGCGCACACAGGCAAGGCGTTCCCGTTCTTCTCGCCGTTCCTGGGCTGGCTGGGCGTGTTCCTGACCGGTTCGGATACCTCGTCCAACGCACTGTTCTCGGCGCTGCAGGCGACCACCGCGCAGCAGATCGGCGTGTCCGACGTGCTGCTGGTAGCGGCCAACACCACCGGCGGTGTCACCGGCAAGATGATCTCGCCGCAGTCCATTGCCATTGCCTGCGCAGCGGTGGGCCTGGCCGGCAAGGAATCGGACCTGTTCCGCTTCACCGTCAAGCACAGCCTGATCTTCACCACGATGGTCGGCCTGATCACCCTGGCCCAGGCCTACTGGTTGACCTGGATGATTCCCTGAGCATGCAGAGCAGGCCGACCAACAGCGGCGTGCTTCGGGCCACAATGGCGCCATGAGCACACAACGGGTTTCGGACAAGGTGGCCGCGCAGCTGCGTGCGCTGGTGCAGGAACGGCAGCTGCAGCCGGGCGACAGGCTGCCGGCCGAGCGCACGCTGGCGGTTCAGCTGGGGGTCTCGCGCACCGCGTTGCGCGAGGCCATTGCACAGTTGGCCAGCCACGGTCTGCTGACCGCACGCGTGGGTGGTGGAACCTATGTGAGCGAGCCCGCCGCGCGTGCGCGGCAGGCGCTGGATGAGCCCCTGGTACCGTACCTGCCGCTGTTCCAGGGCGACCCGGAATACCGCTTCGACGTGCTGGAAATCCGCCACGCGCTGGAAGGCGCCACCGCCTGGCACGCGGCGCTGCGCGCTACCGACGAAGATCGTGCGCGTATCGCCCAGGCGTTCCAGACCATGATGGACGCGCATGGCAAGGACGATCCCACCGGTGAAGCCGAAGCCGATGCGGCCTTCCACCTGTCCATCGCCGAGGCGTCGCACAATCTGGTGCTGCTGCAGGTGATGCGCGGGTTGTTCGAGCTGCTGCAGACCAACATCTCGCAGAGCCGGGAAAAGCTGTACACCTCGGCCAGGACGTTCTCGCCATTGTCCGACCAGCACCGCGAAATGATGGATGCGGTGCTGGCCGGCGACCCCGAACGTGCGCGCGCCGCCGCGCATGCCCACCTCGAGTTCGTGCACACCACGCTGCGCACGCTCGACGACAACGAAGCCCGGCGTACGCGCGCCTCGCGCCTGCCTTCCCCACACGGTTGACCCCATGATCATTTCCGCCTCCACCGATTACCGTGCAGCAGCCGAACGTCGGTTGCCGCCGTTCCTGTTCCACTACATCGATGGCGGCGCGTATGCCGAGCACACGCTGAAGCGCAACGTGTCCGACCTGTCCGACATTGCGCTGCGCCAGCGCATCCTGCGCAACATGTCCGACCTGAGCCTGGAAACCGAGCTGTTCGGCGAGAAACTGGCGATGCCGGTGGCGCTGGCCCCGGTCGGGCTGACTGGCATGTACGCCCGACGTGGTGAGGTGCAGGCGGCGCGCGCGGCAGACAGTCGCGGCATTCCATTCACGCTGTCCACGGTGTCGGTGTGCCCGATCGAAGAAGTCGCGCCGGCAATCCAGCGCCCGATGTGGTTCCAGCTGTATGTGCTGCGCGACCGTGGTTTCATGCGCAACGCGCTGGAGCGCGCACAGGCGGCGGGTGTGACCACCTTGGTGTTCACCGTCGACATGCCGGTGCCGGGCGCGCGCTATCGCGACGCACACTCAGGCATGAGTGGCCCGAATGCTGCAATGCGCCGCATCGGCCAGGCCATCACCCATCCGCGCTGGGCGTGGGACGTGGGCCTGCACGGACGCCCGCATGACCTCGGCAACATCTCCACCTACCGTGGCAACCCAACAGGCCTGGAGGACTACATCGGCTGGCTGGGCAGCAACTTCGATCCGTCCATTTCGTGGAAGGACCTGGAGTGGATCCGCGAGTTCTGGAAGGGTCCGATGGTGATCAAGGGCATCCTCGACCCGGACGATGCGCGTGACGCGGTCGCCTTCGGCGCCGATGGCATCGTGGTCTCCAACCATGGCGGTCGTCAGCTGGATGGTGTGCTGTCCACTGCACGTGCCTTGCCTGCCATCGCCGATGCGGTGCAGGGCGACCTGAAGATCCTCGCCGATTCGGGTATCCGCACCGGCCTGGACGTGGTGCGCATGCTGGCGCTGGGCGCCGATACCGTGCTGCTGGGTCGCGCCTTCGTCTATGCGCTTGCCGCGCAGGGCGAGGCCGGCGTGGCCAACCTGCTGGACCTGATCGCCAAGGAAATGCGCGTGGCGATGACACTGACCGGTGCGCACCGCATCGCCGATATCGGCCGTGATTCGCTGGTGCGCCTGCCATGAGTGATCGCAACACGGTGCTGGCGCAGATGCGCGCTGCGGTGGGGGGGCGCCACGTACTGACCGGCGACAAGGCCACCCGCCGCTTCCGTCGCGGCTATCGCTTCGGCGACGGCCCGGTGCTGGCGGTGGTGCGCCCGGGCACGCTGCTGCAGCTGTGGCAGGTATTGCAGGCGGCGGTGCAGGGCGGCGCGGCGATCATCCTGCAGGCGGCCAATACCGGCCTGACCGGTGGTTCCACCCCCGATGGTGACGACTACGGCCGGCCGATCGTGCTGGTCAGCACCCTGCGCCTGGCCGGCATCCAGCTGTTGAACGATGGGCGGCAGGTACTGTGCCTGCCCGGCGCGACGCTGGACCGTCTGGAGCAGACGCTGGCGCCGCTGGGCCGCGAGCCGCACTCGGTGATCGGCTCGTCGTGCATCGGCGCCTCGGTGCTGGGCGGCATCTGCAACAACTCCGGTGGCGCGCTGGTGCGTCGTGGCCCTGCCTATACCGAGCTGGCGCTGTATGCGCAGGTCGACGCACAGGGCGAACTGCAGCTGGTCAACCATCTGGGCATCGCGCTGGGTGATACGCCCGAGCAGATCCTGCAACGCCTGCAGGACGGCGACTACAGCACTGCAGATGTCAGCAACGGTGACGGCCGTGCCGCCTCCGATCCGCGTTACGCCGAGGAAGTACGCAGGGTGGATGCAGATACCCCGGCACGCTTCAATGCCGATCCCAGCCGCCATTTCGAGGCTGCCGGTTCGGCCGGCAAGCTGGCGGTGTTTGCGGTTCGCTTGGATACCTTCGAGAAGGAGGCCGCCGATGTCCTCTATATCGGCAGCAACCGCACCGACAGCCTGACCGCGATCCGCCGCCAGCTGTTGACCGGTTTCGAGCGCCTGCCGATCGCCGGTGAATACATCCACCGCGATGCCTATGACATCGGTGAGCGCTACGGCAAGGACAGTTTCCTGCTGATCGACAAGCTTGGCACCGCGCGCGTGCCGGCCGCGTTCGCGCTGAAGAGCCGGGTCGATGGCTGGTTCGAACGGCTTGGCCTGCGCGGTGTCACCGACCGGGTGATGCAGACGCTGACCGGTCTGCTGCCTTCGCACCTCCCCAAGCGCATGGGCGAGTTCCGGCAGCGGTACGAGCATCACCTCCTGCTGAAGGTTTCCGCACAGGATGCGGCCGCTACCGAGGCGTGGCTGCGCAGCTTCTTCAGCGACCATGAAGGCGGTTATTTCCATTGCACGGCGGACGAAGGGCGCAAGGCGTTCCTGCATCGCTTCGCCGTGGCCGGTGCCGCCGTGCGCTTCCGCGAAGTGCACCGCGAGCAGGTGCAGGACATCGTCGCGCTGGACATCGCGCTGCGCCGCGACGATGCCGACTGGTTCGAGCAGTTGCCGGCCGATATCGATGGCCGCCTGTTGCACAAGCTGTACTACGGCCACTTCCTGTGCCACGTGTTCCACCAGGATTACATCGCGCGCAAGGGCGAAGACGCGATGGCCATCGAGCACGCGATGTGGGCGTTGCTGGACCGCCGCGGTGCCGAGTACCCGGCCGAGCACAATGTCGGCCACCTGTATCCGGCCAAGCCGGCGCTGGCCGGCTTCTACCGTACGCTGGACCCGAGCAATACCTTCAACCCCGGCATCGGCCAGACGTCGAAGGCGAAAGGGTGGGGTGGCTGCGACTGCGACGGGCAGTGAGCCGCGGCGCGGTGCCTGCGCTACCATCGGCCCCTCGCAGGGACGTGCCGGTGCGCACAGGATGATCATGAATTCCACGCGTATTGCTTACGTCGTGCTGTCTGCACTGCTGCTGGCATCGTCGCTGCCGGCAGCGGCGGACGTCGCACCCGCTCAACACGATGCCGCAGGCAACTGGCTGGAAGCGCTATTGCTGCAGGGCGAGCCGGGATCGGAAGAGCCCGAACGCTACTGCACTGCCGATGGCCAGTGGTGCGTGCGGGCGGTGCCTTCAACCGGCGAAGACCAGCCGGCATCGCTGGAAGTCGCCGAGCGCGTGGGTGATGCAGCCGAACAGCAGATGCGCCATGTCCCCATCGAGGTGGTTGACGATGGCGACCTGCGGGTCTGGCCCTTCATCGTGCGCCTGGCCCCGGGTGCTGGTGCCGGCCAGGCCGTGTCCGATCCGCAACAGGCGGCACTGCAGAACGTGCTCGTCGGCGGTCTGGTGGAGGCCCGCGCGATGTATTCCGGCGGCGGTGCCAGCGCATCGACCCTGCAACTGGCGCGCATCCGCCATCTCGATGAAGGCATCCAGGTGGACGCCGACGTGCTGTCCGTTGCGTTGTCGGCCAACAAGATGATCCGGGCCTGTTTCAGCGAGCGCGATTTCGATCAGCGCGCCGGTGCCTGCCACGATGAGTACAGCTTCGATGCAGAACTTGCGCTGGCAACCGAGGGGCAGGACATGCCCGTGCTGCGCTACCGGACCGAGGCCAGCAACTATCCGGCCGGGGTATCACCGCAGCGCGACTCGCTGGCCAAGGGACGGTTGAAGAAGAAGGATCTGCGCACCGAGCAGGATGCGGAATGCAGCTACACGCGTACCTTCCGCTTCACCTCAGGGGCTTACCAGCCGGATCAGCCACTGCCGGAGTGCTCGGGCTACACCGAGCCCTGAGCCATGGAGCCGGGCATGGGCCCGGCTCTACGCGACGGCGCTGGCGTGCTTACTCGCAACGCGTGGCGGTGATGATGTTGTCCTTGTCCACGAACACGCGCAGGCGGTCCTGGCGTATGTCCTTGGTGGTGATGGTGGCCGGGCCGATGGGGTTGACCATGCCGGCGCCGCTTTCGCTGGACAGGCGGCGGATGTTCGGCTCGTTGGCCGGCTGGCCGATGGCCCAGCCCAGCTGGCTGGCATCGCAGCGGCCACTGCCCTTGACCTCCGGGCCGGGAGTGCTGACACAGGCCGACAGCAACAAGGCCGAGGAGGGCAGCAACAGAGTCAGGCGGATGGTCATGCGGGCGCTCCTGCGCAGGGGATTGGCGGCACGATAGCACTGACCGCGCGAAACCCGGCAGCGTTCGGGTCATTGCCCGCGCGGCCGCCGCACTGCATAGTGGCCGGCGTTGCCGGCAGCGTGCCGGCGGGCAGACCGGGCCAGTCCGGTGCAGGTGTTGGATCCGGTATGACGGCAGGCAGTTTGCGTGGCAGGCAGAACGCAGTGAAGGCGCTGGCAGTGCTGTCGCTGCTTTGCATGACAGTGGTGGCCGTGGCTGCCGAGCCGAGCGCAGCGCCCGCTGCGGAAACACCGGTATTTGGTGGCTGGCGCAACCTGCAGACCGAAGCCGGTTACCAGCCGGCGCAGCGCAACCTGGCGTTCGCGATGCTGCCGCAGGCCGCCACCCGGGGTGATCGCTTCGTGGTCCTCGACCGTGAAGGCAAGCGCGCGGTGTGCTGCCTGCAGGTGGCCAGCGAGTCGCTGGGTGTTGCCGCGCTGCGCGAGCAGTACCACCTGCCGCAGGCCGGTGTGACCGATCTGAGCAATGGCCGCAGCCCGGCGCGCCCGTACGTGCCGCATGTCTATGCGATGCAGCGGGTGGATGAACTGGCCGACTATGGTTTCGCCGATGTTGCGGGCAGCTACAGTGATCTGGGCGGGCTGCTGCTGCCCGACGCTGCCGCGCTGGCCGCCGACGGCACTGAAGTGCGCCTGGGCGAGGCCCATTATCGCCTGCAGTTCCACCGCCAGCCGCTGGCCGACGATGATGGCGCACTGGACCGCTACACCCTGCAGGTGCTGCCTGGCGGTGTCCCGGTCGTGGTTGAAGTGCCGTTCGGCACCTACTGATTGCCACATCCCACTGGCTAGAATGGCGCGCGGCGCTGCCTGTCGCGCCTGATTCCGCGAGTTGTCGCCGTGCGATTTCTGCTGCTGCCCCTGATGTTGCTGGCCGGTTGTGCCAGCGCGCCCCCCGCGCCGCCACCGGCGCATTCGGATGCGCTGTGGCGCCTGATCGAGCGTGATTGCCAGGGCGCACAGTCGCCCCGTGGTGACTGCCTGCAGGTGCGCCCTGCCGTTGACCACCGCGATGTGCTGGTCAAGGATGCGCACGGCCACTATCAGTTCCTGCTGATGCCGCTGGACAAGGTCAGTGGCATCGAAAGCCCCGCGCTGTACCGACGCGGCGCACCCAATTACTTCGCCGCCGCCTGGCAGGCCCGCGCGCGCACCGAACAGGCGCTGGGCCAGTCGCTGCCGCGCAGCGTCGCCAGCCTTGCATTGAACTCGCCGCATGGCCGTTCGCAGCACCAGCTGCACATCCACGTCGACTGCCTGCGCGCCGATGTGCTGAAGGCGCTGGAAGACAACGGCGCGTCCCTCGGTGCGCAGTGGGCACCGCTGCCGGTGCTGCTGCGCGGCCACCGGTACCAGGCGCGGCGGCTGCCGGGCGAAGCGTTGACCGCTAACCCGCTCAACCTGCTGGCCTATGGCCTGAGCGGTGTGGACAGCGTTGGGCAATGGAGCCTGCTGGTGGCGGGGCACGAGGACGCACACGGCGCGCCAGGTTTCATCCTGCTGGCCACGCAGCTGGACCCGGGCAGTGACAATGATGCCAGCGCCGAGGAGCTGCAGGACCATGGCTGCAGCGTGTTGACCGGCGCGGACGCTGCGCTGGAGCGGGTGCGCTAGTTCCCCGCTGACTGCCGCTGCCGCCAGACGGGGGCCGTCAGCGCGTACAGCTGGCGATCCTGCCAACCCTCGTCATCCAGATGGTGGTCGCGCAGAAGACCTTCGCGCTCGAAGCCGATCGCCTGCAAGGTAGCGACCAGCGCGCTGCCTGCATCAGGCGGCAGCAGGACGAACAAGCGGCGGATGCCCACCTGTTCGAACAGGAACGTGCACATCGCCTGCAGCGAAGGGTGCAGCTGCCGTTGCTGTGGGCAGCCGCCGGGGTGCAGCCAGCGCAGTTCAACGCTGCGCGCATGCGCGCAATGCAGACGCAGGTTCAGCTCGTCCAGCAGCTCGCCCGCTGCATCGAAGCTGCCCAGCAGCAGATGATCGTTGTCGTGCTGCAACTGCGATCGCTGCACACCGCAGAGAAAGCGGGCCTCGGCATCGAAGTGGGCAGGCCGGTTGCAGGTGCGTTCAACCTGCCGATAGTAGCGGCGCCAGACCACGAGGTCCGAGCGCTGCAGCTGGCGCAGCACGACGGGCCCGTGCTGGAGCAGCAGAAGGTGGCGGCGCAGCACGGGCCGCAGCGGTGGCAGGGGAATAGGGGAATACCGGTTCATGGGGTGGGACGATGACGCACACCGGCGAGCGGGAACAATGAAAGAAGTTGCAAACGTGGCGCGGTCGCTGCCTCCGGTCTGATTCGGTTCAGGCATAAGGCCATCAGGGCTGGTCATTTCCGTTGCAACCATCCGTTCAGGACACTTTCGTTACGGGATCGTTATGCGCGCACCGTCGCCAGCGCCCCGGACCACCCGCCCAACTCCCCCAGGAAGCCCATGTCCGCCTCTTCCCTGGCGCTGCGCCCGCGTCCGCTGGTGCTTGCCTTGTCGTCCCTGATGCTGGCCTCGTTGCCGGCCTTTGCGCAGGAAAGCGCACCCACCTCATTGCAGGAAGTGAAGGTCACCGGCTCGCGCATCCCGCGTGCCAGTGTCGAGGGGCCGTCGCCGGTCACGGTGATCAGCCGCGAGCAGATCGATGCGCAGGGCTACCGCAACGCATTCGATGCGCTGAGCGCGCTCACTGAAAACACCGGCAACGTGCAGGGTGAGGACTTCGGCAATACCTTCACCCCGGCGGCCAACACCATCAACCTGCGTGGCCTCGGCCCGAACCGCACGCTGGTGCTGGTCAATGGCCGCCGCCAGGCCGACTATCCGCTGGCCTACGAAGGCTCGGTGAACGTGGTCAACCTGGCCAACATCCCCAGCGCGCTGATCGAGCGCATCGAGGTGCTGGCCGCCGGCGCATCGGCGGTGTACGGCTCCGATGCCATCGCCGGCGTGGTCAACATCATCCTCAAGGATCGCTTCGACGGTGTGGACGTCAACGTGCGTGCCGGCGGCACCCAGCAGGGCGGTGGTGACAACCAGCGTGTGCAGGTGGTGGGCGGCAGCTCGGGCGAGCGCTGGGAAGGCCTGTTCGGCTTCGAACTGGACGTGCGCAAGGCGATCCACGCGCGGCAGCGCGACTTCATGGATTCGCTGGACGATGACCCCACCGGCAAGGCGCCGCAGCCGACGGCCGTCGCCTATCGTCGCAACGCAGCCACTGGCCGCAATATCGATCCGGGCGCGGCCGGCTGCGATGCGGCCTCGGCCATCTACGGCGGCAGCGTGTTCCGCGCCAACAACCCTCGCCAGGGCGCGTACTGCGGTAGCAACGAAGCCGCTGCCAGCTACTGGACCGTGCAGACCGAGAAGCGCAACCTCAACGGCTACGGTCTGCTGACGTTCCACGTCAACGACACCACCGACCTGTTCGCCGATGTCGCCGTGGGCAGCGCACGGATCCACAACAACACACGCGCGCCCACCTGGACCTCGTCACGCAACTATTTCTACAACCAGAACACGGGCAACCTGGAGAGCTGGTACCGCCGCTTCGCGCCGGAAGAGATCGGTGGCCTGCCACGCAACGCCAATCGTTTCCTGGAAAACTCGTGGTCGTTCAATGTCGGTGCGCGTGGCCAGTTCGGCGACAGCGGCTGGGACTACGAGGCGGTCTACAGCCGCTCGCGCTACGAGAACCGTACGCGCCGCCCGGTGCTGCTGGCCGGCATCAACGAGTACCTGTTGGGGCCGCAGCTCGGTGTGCGCAACGGCGTGGAGGTGTATGCACCGGATCCGTCGCGCCTGTTCCGGCCGCTGACGCCCGATGAGTACGGCCGCCTGTCCGACTACCAGGAGAGCCGCAACGCTGCGTGGCTGCAGACCTTCAGTGCGACGGTCAATGGTCGCCTGTTCGCATTGCCGGGTGGCGACGCCGCGTTGGCCGCGGTGGTTGAAGCGGGCAGCCAGGGCTATCGCAACCGCCCGGACCCACGCCTGGGCACCGGCGAATTCTGGAACACCAGCGCCGGCATCGGTGCCGGTGGCGAGCGTGACCGCTATGCGGCGGGTGTTGAACTGCAGCTGCCGTTGCTGCAGTCGCTGACCACCACCCTGGCAGGTCGCTACGACCAGTACCGTGCTGGTGGCGAGCATCTCGGCAAGGCAACCTGGAGCTTCGGTGTCGAATTCCGTCCGATCGAAAGCCTGCTGATCCGCGGTACTGCGGCCACCAGCTTCCGTGCGCCGGACATGAATTATGTGTTCGCCACCGAGACCCGCGGCTACAACCCCGGCATGACCGACTACTGGCGCTGCCGCACCGCCGGCCAGTCGTACGACAACTGCGACTACAACGGCCTGTCCATCGACTACAGCAACCGCGCCAACCCGCAGCTGCAGCCGGAGTCGGCCAAATCGTATGGTTTCGGCGTGGTCTGGTCGCCGCTGTCCGGGCTGGATTTCAGCGCCGACTACTACGACATCCGCATCGACAACGAGGTGACCAGCCTCGACACCAGCCGCATCCTGCGTGATGAGGCCGACTGCCGGCTGGGTCGCACCCTCGGCGGCGAAGCGCGCGACATCGGCTCGCCGCTGTGCCAGGACGCGCTGTCGCGGGTGATCCGCAACCCCTCCACTGCCACCGTGCAGCCGGACCAGGTGACCCGCGTATTGATCAACCCCATCAATGCGGCGTCCGAATCGGTGCGCGGCATCGACCTGAAGGGCAACTGGCGCTTCGATGCGGGCCGCTATGGGCGCTTTACCACGCGTCTGGCCTACACCCTGGTGCTGGAGCACGAGTACAAGCAGTTTGCCGATGACGAAGTGCGCGACATCCGCAATTCGCTGGATGACTGGCAGTGGCGCAGCAAGGCCAATGGCAGCATCACCTGGAACCAGGGTGACTGGACCGCGACGATCTATGGCAACCGCTATGGCTCGTTGCCGAAGAGCGATGGCACCGGCCGCATCGCGCCGTACATGACCTACAACGCCAGTGTGTTCCGCCAGTTCGGCGAGAACCTGACACTGGGTGTGATCGTCAACAACCTGCGCGACAGCCGGCCGCCGGCGGACAAGAATGGTGGTGGTTGGCCGTTCTATCCGGTCGGCAACTACGACCCGTATGGCCGTCAGCTCTGGGTGGAGCTGGATTACCGGTTCCGTTGATCGAAGTGGAAAACGAAAGGCCCGGCATTGCCGGGCTTTTCATCTTGAGCAAGCCGCTCAGGCCATCAGGTCTTCCTCAATCTCCTGCACGACCACCTGGAACCGGTGGGCGTCATTCTGCGAACCGCTGCCCAGCTGCATGTGGTAGCGGGCAGGAAGACGCGACGGGCAGCTGCTGAACTGGTCGATGCAGGTATATTCGCCCCGGGCGGCCAACTGCTGGAGATCTTCCGATGACAGCTCGCGGTGGCTGACCGTCGTGCCGTCCTCGGCATGCGCGGTCAGGATCAGCGACTTCAGGTCATCAGCATCGGGATGTTGGTTGCTCGCTCGCCTGACCAGCACGTGAAAGACACGCCGGCAGATCAACTTCTCCAGCCAGTGCTGCTCTTCCGTTGCGAAATGGGTGTTGTCAGGCTCGGTCGCACGCATCGCGTCTTCGTGCACGCCCCGATGAACAAAGCTCAATCCGGCATAGCGCTCGTACTGTTGCAGCGACCGCCTGTACCCGAGCCCGTGCCGGTCGAGTGAGATCGCATCCCCTGATCCGGCTGCCGCCAGCATGTTCAGCGCCTTGCCTGACGCCTCCAGCGAGCGGTCGAACGCGCTGACTTCGATCTCACCGCGTGACCGGCGCTCATCGGAGTGATCATCCCACACCCTGTTCGCATCCGAGTTGTACTGGTGCCACAGCAGCGGTCGATGCGGGTGGAAGAAGTCGTAACCATGCGTGTAGGCCCTGACCGCCATGACGATCTCTTCGGTCGAAAAGAAATGGTCTGCATCGTTCATGACTTCCCGCACGAACACACCGTCGGAGAACAGGAAACCGCCGCTGATGAAGCGGGCGCGCATCGGTTCGGTGCGTACGGGATCCTGAGGCATGCGTACCGCCTTGTAGCTGACCACGCCTACGCTGTTGAAGGCACGGACCAACATCTGGCCGACATGGTTTTGCCGGGTTTCAGGGTAGCTCTCGGGCTGGAACGCGGGTGGGTATCCGGTCAGGAGCGGTTTGGATGAGTGTTTGCGCAGGGATTCCAGCATCTCCACCAGCAGCTCGTCCCAAGCATCCGAGAAACGGTGATGCGAGTCGATCTGCAGGTTGTAGTGCTCGTCTCGGTAGCGCTCCTGCGCCAGCCTTCGTGCCCATCCACAGCCGCGGGCCTGCATGAAGGGCACGTCGATCAGTTCAACTTCGGCACCGTTCATGCGTAGGCGATGAAGTGGATGCTGATCGTTGTCACAGCTCGATTCCAGTTGGAAGCCTGCAGCCAGGAAGTGCTGGAGGGTTGCTTCATCACCATGTTGCCAGCACACCACAACGTGAAGTGCTGCCGGCGCAGCCGCGCGCTGCACGAGGTCGATGAGTGTTGGAATCAGTTGCGGATCACGATAGCTGGGTATCTGCACGAACAGGCTGGCTGGAAGATCCATCTTCGGATTACTCGTGTCGATTGGGCAAGGAAGTGCGAACGATGAACATCATGCATGACATGCGGGGCGTGGAGAAGGTGGGATTATCGAAAGGATTATCTATTGATATGTTTCGATATGTAATCGAAAGAACTCGCTGAGGTTTTATTTGTATTCTCGCCTTAGCCGCAGAGTCGCGTTCAAGTAATTGACCGGGGCATTAACCGCTGCTAGTTTTCGGTTGCTGGAGTGATCCGGCGACACAAACTGCCAGAATCAAGGAGAGATCAATGAAGGCAAGCCTCATCGCAAGTCCGATCCTGTTGGGTGGTCTCGCCATGGCCAGTGGAACGGCATCGGCGGGAGATTCGGTAACCGTCAATGGCGCGCGCTATACATGCACGTCCACGTGTGTGGTGCAGACCAATGGCAGCGGTGGCTACACCATAACGGACTGTTGTGGCGGGCGCGTAACCCGCGTGATCCGTACGCCCCCGCCGGAGTAATAACTGCAGCCTGCACCGCAGGCAGTACGGGTTTGAATCCGGCCTCTGCAGGGGCCGGACAACGAGCGTGATGGAGGAAAGGAACATGGATGCACGTGCACTGTTGATTGCAGTGGCAGCAGTATTTGTAGCGGGCTGTGCGCGGGATGACGTTGCAGCTGATGGAGTCGCACAGGCGAACGCAGGGTCGTCACCTACCCCAGTGCGGAACGCGGGCAGTGGTCGGGAGTTGGTGTCTGCGACGGACACAAACACGCGCGAAGCGAATCTGTCATCTGCAGCCGGAGGTTTGCCCGCTGGGAATTCGCCTTATCTGGCTGCGGAAAGTGCAATGATGCAGGACGGAGCGCTTTCCGTGGAGCAAAGCGATGCCATACTCGTATCGGACAAGGTTTTCGAAAAGACGGTCCAGGCGTTTGCCCATGACGCTGGAAAGCGATCTGAGGCCCAGGACCTGACCGCGCACTACAAGCAGGCGATTGCGCGCAGCCTCGGCAAGAACGAATCCTTGGGTGAATTTGCGTGCGGATATAGCCTGTGCATCGGTTCAGTGCGTACCCGGTCAGCTGAAGAGTACGAAGCCTGGACCGAAAAGTTCGGATTGGATGCAGCCGCACCCACCTACAGCTTTTCGGGCCTGAGCAAGAAGCTCGGCCAGCAGAACTATGAGGGACGGTTCGTGTTTTCCACCGATCCTGCCGCCCGTTCGATGATCACCAGCCAGTAGGCCTGCTTGCTTGGGAAGGCAGCGCCCGCACCTCGACAGGCGCTGCCTCGATCAGGGCAGCGCCTGTACCAGGTACGACTCGATGACGTAGCTGAAAGGCTGCTGCTGGCGGTCGCGCAGCAGGGCGCGCACTTCCAGGATCACGCCATGGTCGCCTTCGTCGCGCGGCGGCCAGAACGTCTGGTCGGTCACGGTCTGGCGCTGGAAGCCGAGCGGACCGACCACGCGGCCGAACGGCTCGTCGGTGGTGTCGAGCACCTGGTTCATGGCCGGGCTGAGATGGTCGGGCAGGTACCAGTTGTCGGCCTCGGACAGCACGCGGCTGCCGCAGGCCAGCTGCACGCGGCGGTAACGCAGGGGCGTGGAGGCATCGGCGCCCAGGGCCTGCAGCACGTCGGCCGGCGCCGGCTTGTCCTGGCCATGCACACGCACCGCGCGGACCCGGGCCTGCTCGGCCAGGCCGTGCTCGGCGCACCAGCTTTCCAGGGTGGCGGTGGCGCTCTGGCCGGTCAGCACGCGCTGGTGCAGCACCTCGACCAGCGCAGCCGAGGCGATCCGCTGCTGGCCTGGCGGCGTCTGCAGGGGCGCGCTGGCGTTGGCATCGGTGGCGGACAGGCTGGCGATCGGGGCGGCGGCCAACAGGGACGCGGCCTGCCAGCGGCGAAGACGATCGTGGCGGTCGGACGGGCCCATGCGGCATCACAGCGGAAACAGGCGCCCATGTTACCCGTTCAGGCGTGCATCCGGCGTCCCTGCGGCGCAGGGTCGCGGGGGGGATTCATCGTGCCGGTGAATGCATGGCATGCGGATATTTCGTTGGCCGATGGCAGCGGTGACGGGCAGGATGGCGCCAGTATTGGCTTTCCGGGAGATCCAGATGACTCTGCAGTTCGTCCATGGTGGCGTCGATCGCGACGGTACCCCACTGCATTTCCATGTCCGTGATGGCCGTTTCGTCGGCATCAACAGCGACCATGCCGCACCGGAGGAGGCCGAAAGCGTCGACCTGACCGGCTTTACTGTTCTGCCGGGACTGGTCGACGGCCATATCCATCTGGACAAGAGCTTCGTCGGCGACCGCTGGCATCCGCATCAGCCAGTGAACAGCCTGCGCGAACGCCTGGCGGTGGAGAAGACCGCGATTGCCGCCGCTGCACCGATGGCGGACCGTGCCGAGGCGCTGATCCGCCAGTGCAGCGCATTCGGTACGGTGGCGATGCGTTGCCACGTCGACATCGATGGCAGTACCGGCCTGCAGCATCTGCAGGCCGTGCGCGAGGCGGCGCTGCGCTGTGCCGACATCATGCGCATCCAGCTGGTGGCGTTCCCGCAGGCGGGGGTGATGTCGTGCCCGGGTACGGCGGCGGTTCTGGAACAGGCGATTGCTGCAGGGGTGGAAGTACTGGGTGGCATCGACCCGAGCACGCTGGACGGGGATGCCGACGGCCAGCTTGCGTTGTTGTTCGGGCTGGCCGAGCGCTATGGCGTGCGCCTGGACATCCACCTGCACGAGCCGGGCGAGACCGGGTTGGCGCAACTGCTGCGGATCGCGTCGCGCACGCGCGCGTCGGGCCTGCAGGGCAGGGTGGCGGTCAGTCACGCCTATGCGCTGGGCGAGGTGCCGCTGGTGCGGGCGCTGCAGGTGGGTGAGGCGTTGGCTGCCGCAGGCGTAGCGATCATGAGCAATGCGCCGGGCAGTCATCCCTTTCCGCCGTTGCGCGCACTGCACGATGCGGGTGTGCGCGTGTTCGCGGGCAACGACAACATCCGCGACTGCTGGTGGCCCTATGGCAATGGCGACCTGCTGCAGCGGGCGATGCTGTTGGGCTATCGGTCGGGCTTCTACACCGACGCAGACCTGATGCTGGCGTTGGACATGGTCACCGCCCATGCGGCGGAGGTGATCGGGTTGCCGCAGTACGGCATTGCGGAAGGTCTTCCGGCCACGTTCGTGGCGGTGCGTGCCGACCATGGCCCGGCGGCGGTGGCCGGGGTGCCGGTGGAGCGCCGCGTGGTGGTCGCCGGGCGCTGGCTGTAGATCCATTCCATGCGTGGATGGAACCATCTCGCGGTCACGTTCATCCACGCATGGCGTGGATCTACCCATCACGCCGCGGCAACCCCTTGTAGTGCCGAGCCATGCTCGGCAGCCTTTCAGGCGTAATCGTCGGCGCGGGTGGCGACGAACTCCTCCAACCACGCCAGCAGATGGGCGATGTCGATGATTTCGCCCTTCTCGACGCGCTTGAGCAGCAGCGTGCTGGCGCCGATCTGCAGGCTGCTGTCGGCATAGCGAAGCACCGCATCGATGCCCCAGGCATCGGTGACCTGCATCCAGGCCAGACCCGGCACGCGCTGGGCCAGGGTATCCCCGAATGCAACACCCAGTGCCTCCCAACCGCCGCAGTCGTCACGATCGATCAGCTCGGCATCGACGACGCGCTGCAGCGTGGGGCCCGACAGTGGCCATTGCACAGGCAGGGTGGGGAATCCGGCGGCCACGCGAGCGGCGATCAGCGAACGCTGATGCTGCAGATGCGCTTGCAGCGCAGCGGGCAGGGGATCGAAGCGGGTGGGGATTTCGTCGGACATGGCAGGGCGCTGTAGGCACGTAAACAATGTGCACTGTAGCGGGCGACGAATGCCCTTGCGCGGCAGGATTGATCAGATGTCGATGACGAATGCGCGCATCGACCACGCGCTGCAGCGTGGAGCCGTAGTTGAGGTTGCCGGCCAGCGGCCGGCACTACCAATGGGTGCAGGGCGTAGCCCTGCCGACTATTCCGGCTCGCGTTGCACCTGCCGCCACAATTCACCCGCCAGGGCGCGCACGGCATCATCGGCATCGGCGCGATGCAGCAGGCCGATCTCGTAGTTGTCGACCACCGGCAGGTCGCGCTCACCATCGATGATGCGGTGTTCGCGGTTGACCGCGCGACGTGGCAACAGGCTGATGCCGATGCCGTCGGCTACCGCGCCCTGGATGCCACTCAGCGAGGAACTGGTGAACGCGATGCGCCAGCGCAGGCCCAGTGCTTCGACGGCCTGGATCATCTCGTCGCGGTACAGCCCGCGTGGCGGGAAGGTGACCAGTGGCAACGGGTCCTGCTGCAGGCTGCTGCTGCTGCGCAGGCTGTCGATCCAGTGCATCGGTTCGCGCCGGCAATGCACGGCCTGGCGGGTGTTGCGACGCTGCTTGACCAGCACCAGGTCCAGCTCGCCATGGTCAAAGCCGTGGGCCAGATCACGGCTGAGACCGCTGCTGATTTCCAGCTTGACCTGCGGGTGGCGGCGGCTGAAGGCAGCGAGCATGCGCGTGGTCTGCGCGTTGACGAAGTCCTCCGGCACACCGATGCGCACCGCGGTCTCCACGGTGGCGCCGGCCAGGGCCTGGGCAAGCTCCTCGTTCAGATCCAGCATGCGCCGGGCATAACCCAGCAGGGTGTGCCCGGCATCGGTGGGATGCACGTCGCGGTGGCCGCGCTCGAGCAGGCGATGCCCGGCCAGTTCCTCCAGGCGGCGGATCTTCTGGCTGACCGTGGACTGGGTCGAATGCAGGCGGGTGGCCGCGGTGGTGAAACTGCCACAGTCGGCGACCATCACCAGGGCCCGCAGCAGGTCCAGCTCGAACACTGTTCTATTCGATTTGGCACTGTCTTGCATTTGAACATTTCACTTCTGGATACCCGTGCAGACTTCTACCATGCAGGGCAGGGGCCGGCAATGGCCGGCGCCATCGCGCATGAGGAGAGTCACGATGCACCACCCTCGCTCCCGGCAGCGTCGTTCGGCATTGGGTCGCATGCTGTTGCTGTGCCTGTTGGTCATGGTGATCCCGGCGTGCACGGCGACTTCCCGAAGCGACGCCGATGCGCAGCTGCGTGATGCCGCCAGCCGCGGCGATGTCGAGGCCGTGCGCGAGGCACTGGACGCGGGTGCCGATCTGGAAGCCCGTGATGGCCAGGGCCGTACGGCCCTGCTGCTGGCCACCCACGGCAACAACGTGGACGCGGCGCGTGAGCTGATCGAGGCCGGTGCCGACGTGAACGCCAAGGACGCGATGCAGGACAGCGCGTACCTGTACGCCGGCGCGCGCGGCCTGGATGAGATCCTGGCGCTGACGCTCGCGCACGGCGTAGACCTGCGCAGCACCAACCGCTATGGCGGTACCGCGCTGATTCCTGCTGCCGAACGCGGCCATGTCGCCACCGTGCGCACGCTGCTGCGCGCTGGCGTGGCCGTTGACCATGTCAATCGCCTGCACTGGACGGCGCTGCTGGAGGCGATCCTGCTCGGCGATGGCGGCCCGCGCCACGTACAGATCGTTCAGCTGCTGCTGGACGCCGGTGCCAACCCCGAGCTTGCCGATGGTGACGGCGTAACGCCGCTGGCGCATGCCCGGCAACGCGGTTACGCCAACATCGAAACCCTGCTGCGCCAACACGGCGCGACGCGCTGACAACCGCCCCTTCCACCCGCACGCTGCCGTGCCCACCAGGATGCTCTCCATGTTCCGTTCCCATCCGTTGTCCCTTGCCATCCTTCTTGCCGTTGCACCGCTGTCGGCGTCTGCCGCCGAGCGCGCAGATCTGCTGATCCGCAACGCCACCGTGGTCGATGTCGAGCACGCACGCAGCGTGCCCGGTCAGAGCGTGGTCATCCGTGGCGAGGACATCGTCGCAGTCGGCCCCGATGCGCAGGTGCGCAGCCAGTGGAGTACCAGTCGCCAGATCGATGCCACGGGCAAGTACCTGATTCCGGGCCTGTGGGACATGCACGTGCACTTCGGCGGCGGCCCGGCGCTGGTGGAAGAGAACAAGGCGCTGCTGCCGCTGTACATCGCCCACGGCATCACCACCATCCGTGACTGCTCCGGTGATCTTCCGCAGCAGGTGCTGCAGTGGCGCGGCGAACTCGCCAACGGCACGCTGTTCGGTCCGCGCCTGCTGACGTCCGGTGCGAAGATCGAAGGCATCAAGCCGGTCTGGAAGGGCACGATCGAGGTGGGCAGCAAGGCCGACGCGGACAAGGCGATCGAGCGGCTGCAGCACGACAAGGTCGACTTCGTGAAGATCACCGACAGCACGCTGACCCCGGAACTGTTCCTGTACTCGGCCAGCGCCGCGCGCAAGGCGGGTTTCAAGGCTTCAGGCCATATTCCGATGGCGTTGACGGTGGAGCAGGCCGTGGATGCAGGCCTGGCCTCGATCGAACATCTGGACTATGCCTTCAAGGCGGGCAGCAAGGATGAAGCGCAGATCGCCGCGGATTTCGGCGCCGGGCGCATCGACCGCGCCGAAGCCAACCGCCGGCTCGACGCCAGCTTCGATCGCGAAACCGCGCTGCATGCCTATCGTGATTTCGCCAAGCGCGGCGTATTCGTGACGCCGACGCTCAACGGCGGCCGCATCCTCGACTTCCTCGACCAGGACGACCACGCCAACGATCCGTATCTGGCTTATATCGGCCCGGGCCTGCGTGCGACGTACGCCTGGCGCGTGGAGCGCGCTGCCAAGGCGACACCTGCGCAGATCGAGGCGCGCCATGCGCAGTACCACCAAGTGGCCGCAGTGCTGCCGCTGCTGCAGGAAGCGGGGGTGACGATCATTGCCGGCACCGATGCGGGCTTCCTCAATTCGTTCAACTACCCGGGTATCGGCCTGCACCAGGAGTTGCAGCTGTTCGTGAAGGAAGGCCTGAGCGCACCGCAGGCGCTGTCCGCCGCGACCCGCTCCGGTCCGGCCTGGTTCGGCCAGATGCAGCGTTATGGTGGTGTCGCCACGGGCAAGGCGGCCGATCTGGTACTGCTGACCGCCAACCCGCTGCAGGACATCGCCGCCACCGAAAAGATCGACAGCGTGATCCTGCGCGGTGATGTGTACGATCGCGCGGCGCTGGACAGGATGCTGGCCGACACCAAGGCCAAGGTTGCTGACTGGAATGCCGCTGCGAAGTAGAGCTACGCCCGCGTTGATGTGACCGGCAGCGCCTGGCGCGGTGCCGGCCGCATGCCATGCAGTTGCGGCAGCGCGGCCTTCATCGCGTCGATGAAGGCGCGCAGGCGCAGGGGTTGCTGTCGCGCAGCAGGGAACACCAAGTGCACCGGCAGCGGCGGCGCCTGCCAGTCCGGCAGCAGCTGCACCAGCCGTCCTTCGGCCAGATCGTCGGCTACCAGCCAAGCCGAAACCACCGCCGCACCCAAGCCAGCACGTGCGGCCTGCTGCACCACGAACAGGTTGTCACTGAGCAGGCGTGGGGTGATGGATAGCGTGTGTGCGCGGCCTTGCGCGTCGTGCAGCAGCAGACGTTCGCGGTAGTAGGTGACCAGCGAGATCCACGGCAGTGCCTGCGCCTGTTCGGGCGTGGTGATCGAACCCGCATCGGCCAGCGACGGTGCGGCCACCACGATGCGCGGCACTTCGGCCAGCGGCAGGGCGACCATGCGCGGTTCATCGACCGTGCCGACCCGCACCGCGCAGTCGATGCCTTCGGCGATGAAATCCGGGCGGCGGTCCTCAAGGATCCACTCCAGGCTCAACTGTGGATGCTGGGCCAGGAAATCGAGCATGGTCGGCAGCAGCTGTGCCTGGCCGAATGCATGCGGCACCATCACCCGCAGGCGCCCGCTGAGCATCTGTGTTTGGCCGTGCAGCTCGGCCTGCAGCGCTTCCCATTCGTCCACCACCCGCTGCGCATGACGTTGGCAGCGCTGGCCATCCTCGGTCAGCAGCAGGCCGTGGGTAGACCGTTGCAGCAGGCGCAGGCCCAGTTGCCGCTCCAAGGCTTGCAGCCGACGGCTGACGGTGGGCTGGGTGGTGCCCAGTTGCAGGGCAGCCGCAGAAAGGCTGCCGCTGTCCACGATACGCAGGAAAGTGCGCAGCAGGTCCAGGCGGTCGCCGCCCGAGGCAAGATCATTCATGCGCATGACGTATGGAAAGTATGTAAGTGAGCCTACTACAGACGTGTTGCGAATATAGGCACGCTACGCTCCACTTCTCTCCCGGATGCCCCCATGTCCACCCCCTCGCTCTCAACCATCACCGCTGCGCCCAGCGCTGCGCCCGTTCCATCGCTGGTGCTGGCCATGGCCGCTGGCGCGGGCTTCTCGGTCGCCTCGCTCTACTACAGCCAACCGATGCTGGGCCTGATCGCCCAGGATCTGGGAGCCGGCGAGCGCGCCGTGGGCCTGGTGCCGACCCTGACCCAGCTGGGCTATGCACTGGGCATCTTGCTGCTGGCTCCGCTGGGTGACCGTTTCGACCGGCGCAACCTGATCCTGCTGAAGTCGGTGCTGCTGGCGTTGGCCCTGGGTGCGGCGGCCTTGGCCGGCCAGTTGCCGGGGCTGCTTGTTGCCAGCCTGCTGGTGGGGCTGATGGCCACGCTGGCGCAGGACATCGTGCCGGCCGCAGCGGTGCTGGCGCCGGATGCACAGCGCGGGCAGGTAGTGGGCAGGGTAATGACCGGCCTGCTGCTGGGCATCCTGCTGTCGCGCGTGGTCAGCGGCGTGGTAGCCGAAGCCTGGGGCTGGCGCGTGCAGTTCGGCCTCGCGGCGCTCTCGGTGCTGGCGATGGGCGCGGTGATGGCACGGGCATTGCCGCACTTCGCAGCTACCAGTACGTTGCGTTACCCCGCGCTGCTGGGTTCGTTGCTGGCGCTCTGGCGCGAGCAGCCGCAGTTGCGTCGCGCCGTGGCCAGCCAGTCGCTGCTGGCGGTGGGCTTCAGTGCGTTCTGGTCGACGCTGGCGCTGATGCTGCACGCACGCCTGGGTCTGGGTAGTGCCGCTGCGGGTGCGTTCGGTATTGCCGGTGCTGCCGGTGCATTGGCTGCGCCCGTTGCCGGCCGCTTTGCCGATCGCTTGGGCAGCCCTGCGGTAGCGCGGTTGGCGATTGCGGTGGCACTGGCAGGCTTTGCCCTGTTGCTGGCCGAGTCATGGCTGCCGGCCGCTGCGCTGCTGCCGTTGCTGGTGGTCAGCGCGTTGCTGTTCGATTTCGGTTTCCAGTCGGCGCTGGTCGCGCACCAGACCTTGGTCTACGGCCTGGTGCCGCCGGCACGCAGTCGCCTCAACGCGTTGCTGTTCACCGGCATGTTCATCGGCATGGCGGCGGGCGGCGCATTGGGCAGCCTGGCGCTGGCGCAGTGGGGCTGGCAGGGCGTGGCGTGGCTGGCGACGATCTGTGCCGGTGGCAGCCTGCTGATCCGGCTGCGTTGAGGGTGTGTTCGGCAGGGCTGCGCCCTGCACCTGCCGAAACAACGGCAACGGCAACGGCAGAAGCTGGATTCCGTGGGAGGGCGGGGCGGTGTCGGAGTGCGGGGACGCCGCAAGTACGTCCTTGTAGGCTTGGCAGCCGCATCCATGCGGCTGACACCCCGCACTCCGACACCACCCCACCTTCGACAGTTTCCCGGTGTCTGATGGATCCATCCCATGCTTGATGGATCTCCATCGGAATCGAATATTTCGACAATTGAATGAAGAGCATCCACGCATGGCGTGGATCTACGTGTCGACCAAGGTCGACACCCACCAAAAGCAGGCCATGCCGTTCTGACAGATGGCGTGGATCTACGTGTCGACCAAGGTCGACACCCACCAAAAGCAGGCCATGCCATCCAGACAGATTGCGGAGATCTGTCGAAGGCGGGGTGGGTCCGGTTGCGGGGGTGTCCGCGGCATGGATGCCGCGGCCAAGCCCCCAAGGACGGGTTTACGGCGTCCCCCGCAACCGGACCCACCTCGCCATCCCACGGGTAGCCCGCTTTTGACGTTGACGTTGACGTTGACGTTGACGTTGATTCGGCGGGTGCCGGGCGCAGCCCGGCCGAACCCCCTTCAATCCTGACCGGTGTCATCCAGGCTGATGATTCCGCGGCGCAGCGCCTGGGTGACCGCGTGGGTGCGGTCGCCGACGCCCAGCTTGTCCATCAGGCTCTTCATGTGCGCCTTCACCGTCTGCTCGGAAATCTGCATGCGTTCGCCGATGCGTTTGTTCGACAGGCCGCCGGCCACGTGGCGCAATACTTCGGTTTCGCGCGGCGACAACCGGTCTTCCACCACATGCGCGGCGATGCTGGCTGCCACTTCCGCTGGTATCGGTGCGCGACGACCGCCGGCCACCGTGCGGATGGTGTCCACCAGTTCGTGGCGCAGCGTGTCCTTCAACAGATAGGCGCTGGCGCCGGCCTGCAGGGCACGCACCGCACGCACATCGCCGCGGTAGGTCGTCAGCACGATGATGCGTGCACGGGGATCAAGCGCGCGGATCCGCACGATGGCTTCCACGCCGTCCATGCGTGGCATCTGCAGGTCCATCAGCACCACATCCGGTTGCAGTTGCTGGTAGCGGGCCAGCGCCTCTTCGCCATCGGCGGCTTCGCCGAGCAGGCGGAGGTCTGCGTGCGTGCTCAGCAATGCCGCCAGGCCGTCGCGCAGCAGGGGATGGTCATCAACCACCAGCACGCCGATGGGAGGAAGGGATTCAGTCATGGGTGGGTCTGCTCCAGGGCCAGCGCCAGCGCGATGGGCGGCGGTGATACAGGCGACGGGCCGGCACGGACAGCGCCACTTCGGTGCCGAGGCCCGGGCGGGTCCACAACTGCAGTTCCGCGCCCAGCCGCTGGGCGCGCTCGCGCATGCCCTGCATGCCCCAATGGCCGCGGCCGGAATCCTCGTCGGCAATGCCGACACCATCATCGCGTACGTGCAGCAGGAAGCAGCGGGTGCCGTAGGACAGTTCCACTTCGATGGCACTGGCCTGTGCATGCCGCAGCGCGTTGCGGATGGCCTCGCGTCCGATCAGGAACACTTCTTCGGCGGCATCGGTCTGCAGGGGCGGGGGACTGCCTTCCACGGTCAGGCGCAGCGGGTTGGTGCCTTGGCCCGCGTATTCGGCGTGCACATCGGCCAGCGCCGAGGCGAGGTCGCGACCGGCAAACGGTCCGTCACGCAGTGCGTTGACCCGTTCCCGGCCTTCGGCAAGATTCTGCTCGGCCAACTGCATCGCCGCCTCCAGCTGGGTACGCACCGGCTCCGGTGTCTGCGCGGACTGGCTGATGGCGTGCAGCCGCAGGATGAGCCCCTGGCTGCCCTGTAGCAGGGTGTCGTGCAGGTCGCGGGCGATGCGTTCGCGCTCGCCGTTGCGCTCCTGCAGGCGCGCGCGGAACAGCATCGCGAGCTGGCCGCTGCGGATGCGGATGGCCAGGATCAGCACGGCCAGCACCAGCACCACGCACAACAGCTTGAACCAGACGCTCTGCAGGAACGTTGGCGCGATGCGGAAGGTGCGGCTGGCCGGCGTGCGGCTCCAGATGCCGTCCTCATTGGCGGCTTCGACTTCGAAACGGTAATGGCCGGGTGCCAGATTGGTGTAGTACGCGCGCGTGCTGCCACCTGCGTCCTGCCAGCCTTCGTCCACGCCGGACAGGCGGTAGCGGTAGCGGTTGCGCTCGGGCCGTGCCAGCGACAGGGCGACATAGTCGATCTGCAGCTGGGAGGTTCCGGCCGGCAGGCGCAAGCCCTCCTGCAACGGCGTCTGGGTGGTGCCATACAGCACGTCGCCGATGCGCACCCCGGGCGCCATGCTGTTGATGTGCGGCTGCAGGGTGTCCAGCCACGCCAGGCCCTGGTTGGTAGCCAGCCACAGCAGGCCGTCGGCGGCCAGTACGGCGGTCGGGATGGGGCCGCTTTGCAGAGCAATGCCGGGCATGCCATCGACGGCATCGAACAGGCGCGGAGCAACCGGCTGGCCGTCGCGCAGTGCGCTGCGCAGGGTAGCGACTTCCAGCCGTACCAGGCCGCGGCTGCCGTTGAGCCAGAGCCGTCCCTGCGCATCGGCGACCATGCCAGTAATGCCTTCGAGGATGCCGGTGGTGTTGGTGCGTACGGGCAGGAACCGGCCGTTGCCGAGGCGCGCGGCCAGGCCCGCCTCACCGGCAACCAGCAGTAGATCGTCATGCTGCAGCAGCGCGGTTATCGGGCCGACTGACAGCCCCTGTGCCGCGCCGAACGTGCTGATCGATGCGGCATCCAGGCGGCGCAGCGTGCCGTCGGAATAGCCAAGCAGCAGCGCGCCGTCGCTGGCACGCGCCAGTGACGAGCAGGCCTGTTCGGGCAGCCGCGTCTCACGTCGCCAGCGGTCATCCGCGTACTGCAGCACCGCCTGCTCACCGGCGCAGACCCAGGCCTGGTCATCTTCGGCAAACAGCAGGGCATGCAGGGGCTGGCCGGTGAACGGTGCGGGCAGTGGAATGCGCGTGGTGTGGCCGCCCACCGTGCGTGCGAGGTTGATCCAGTCGAACTGCCAGACCGGCGTGGGCGCCCGCTGCGCGGCGGCCTGCAACTGCGCCGCGCTTTCGGAAAGCAGCGGGCGCTGCAGGTCGAACAGCTTGAGGTCTTCGCCATAGCCGTACACGCGGCCATCGCTGCCGCGTACCAGCGAGCGGTAAGGATCGCTGGGGCCGACGGCCAGCGTCTGCACGCTGCGGGCGCGGAAGCGGTTGAGGCCGAGGTTGGTGCCAACCCATAGGTTGCCTTCGCGGTCAGCGATGACCGGCACCGCCGAGGTCGCGGTGAGGCCCTGCGGTGTGTCGAAGCGCTCGATGCGCACGGCCTGCTGGCCATCGAAGGTGACTCGGGCGACGCCACCGTGCGGGCTCAGCGTGGCCCACAGTGCGCCATCGGCGGTGAACTGCAGCCGCGCGGCCACCAGGTCCGGCATGCGCCGCGCTTCACGTTCGCTGGGGGGCAGCAGCCCCTGCGCGTTGGCCAGTGGCGAGGTGCCGCGGATGCGGTCAGCCAGCCAGATCTCGCCCTGTGGGCTTTCCACCAGGGTGGCCATCTGCGAGACGGCGATGCCGGTGTTTTCAAACGCGGTCTTTCCAGCCGCGCGCTTCCAGATGTGCAGGTCGGCCAGCACCCAGAAGGTGCCGTGGCTGTCCTGCAGCAGCCATTGCACACGACGTTGTGGCACGCCTTCATCGGCAGACGGAGCCTGCCAGCGTTGCCCGTCGAACCAGCGCAGGCCACCATTGACTGCGGCCCACAGGCGTCCGTTGTGGTCATGCGCGAAGCGCGGGACCACGCCCGCCGGCACGCCCTGCGCGCGCCCGAAACTGCGCAGCCGCTGCGGCGTGAACTGGCTGATGCCTGCCTGGAAGTAGCCGATCCACAGGCCGTCGCCCTCGCCATCGAGGCCCAGCGTGACCATGTTGGTGGAGGGGAAGCTGGCCCCGGCCGGTGCCGTCTGGCGTTCGAACCGGCGACCGTCGAAACGGTACAGGCCCGAGCCGGTCGCCAGCCACAGCATGCCCTCACGATCCTGGGCGATGTCCCAGATATCGCCGGGCGCCCCTTGGCCCACCCGCCACGCGGTGTGCTGGTAGCCGGGCATGCCGTCGCTGATCACCGGATGCTGTGCAGCGAGCACGGGCAGGGCGATCCACAACAGCAGGCACGACAGCAGCGCCGGCAGGCGACGCGGGAGAGGGAAGATGTGGCCACGCATGGTGCGCATTCTGGCAGGTGCGGGGCAGGCGCAGGTGACCCGAATGGGGTAGGCGCGATGCGGCGGTGTCGGCTATCACGCCGACATGGAAGATGGAGGCCGGCGATGCAGCGCTTGTATGTGATGTTTCCCGATCGCGGCCCGGGCCTGGGATTATTGTGGCTGAGAGTGTGCGTGGCCAGCGCGCTGTTGCTGCCAGCCACTGCTGCAGGCGGGATCTGGTGGCTGTGTCTGATGGCAGCGGCTTTGTTGCTGCCCGGCCTGTTGACGCCGCTGGCGGTCGCGCTGGCGGTGCCTGGACTCTATTGGCAGGGCGCGGCGCTGCCATGGTCGCTGCTGCCGTTGGCGCTGTTGCTGCTGGGGCCGGGCGCCTATTCGCTGGATGCACTCCTGTTTGGGCGGCGGCGTTTGCGGCGGCCGCCTCCCCCGATCGGGTGAGTGGCGACCTCGTCCGTTGGGGGTAGGGCGCCGACGGCTGGCGCCGCACCATGGGCCACCCCCGCTGCGGCGCCCGAACATGGCTACCGTACTTTCGCCCGCCGAGCCCATGCCCACGCTGGCGCCTCAGCAGTCGGCCGCCCTGCAGCGTGCGCTGCGCTACATCGATGAGCACCTGTCGCAGCCGCTGCGGGTCACCGAGCTGGCCGAGGTCGCCTGCGTCAGCCGTTTCCATCTGGTGCGCCTGTTCCGCAGTGGCACAGGTGCCAGCCCGCTTCGCTATGTACGTCGACGGCGCATTGAACGTGCCCGGCAGCTGCTGGCGACCCACCGGCAATCGATGACCTGCCTGGCCCAGCATCTGGGCTTTTTCGACCAGAGCCATTTCGTCCGCAGCTTTCGCGCCGAGACCGGCTGCAGCCCCGGCCAGTATCTGGCCGGCGATGCGGCGCTCGCACTTCCCCTTGTTGCTTCCTCCACTGGAGTCCGCCCATGAGCCTCGCCACCGCCACCCCCGCCAACGCACTGCTGTCACCCACCGACCACGCCCTGATCCTGATCGACTACCAGTCGCAGATGGCGTTCGCCACCCACACCATCGACATCTCCGCGCTGCGCAACAACGTGTCGTTGATCAGCAAGGGCGCAAAGGGCTTCAACGTGCCGGTGCTGCTGACCACGGTGGCCGAGAAGTCGTTCTCCGGCCCGATGTTCCCGGAGCTGCCGGCGATCTTCCCGGGGCAGACGGTGTTCGACCGCACGTCGATGAACACCTGGGAAGACCAGCCGGTGATCGATGAGGTGAACCGCATCGGCAAGCGTCGGCTGGTGCTGGCCGGGCTGTGGACCAGCGTCTGCATCGTCGGCCCGACGCTGTCGGCGCTGGAGCAGGGGTTCGAGGTGTACGTGATCACCGATGCCTGCGGCGATGTGAGCGAAGAAGCGCACGAACGCGCGATCACCCGCATGGTGCAGGCCGGTGCAGTGCCGATCACCAGCGTGCAGTACCTGCTGGAACTGCAGCGCGACTGGGCGCGCGGTGAAACCTACGACCTGACCACCGGCATCGCCCGCGACCATGCGGGCGGCTATGGCGTCGGCATCCAGTACGCCAAGACCATGTTCGGCGCGCAGGAAGGCGGGCACTGAGCGTGCGCGATGGCCATGGCCTCGACCTGGCCTTGCTGATCCTGCGGGTAGCGGCGGGAGGATTCCTGCTGCCGCACGCGCTGGGAAAACTGTTCGGCTGGTTCAACGGGCCTGGCCTGGTGGGTTTCGCCAGCGAACTGCGTGGCTTCGGTCTGCCTGCGGCGGCGCCGCTGCCACTGCTGCTGGCGCTGCTGCAGGTGGTGGCCGGCACCGCGGTGATGCTGGGCTGGCAGGCCCGGGCCGCCGCGCTTGTGGCCGCCGCGTTCATCGCCTTCACCGCACTGCTGGCACTGCCCAAAGGCTGGTTCTGGATGCGCGGCGGTGCTGAGTATCCGGTGTTGTGGACGCTGGCATTGCTGGCCATCGCCCTGGCCGGGCCCGGTGCATGGGCGGTGGATGGCCTGGTTCTTTCTGGAGACATCGCATGAGCAACGAACCTCAAGATCCTGGTCGCCGCAACGTGGTGCTGGCCACCGGTGCGGCGCTGGCGCTGGGCCTGGCTGGCGGCACCGCCGCGGCCATCGAATCCCCTTCCAAGGAGCGTCGCATGAGCACGCTGGTCATCCGCAACGCACGCATCACCACGCTCGACCCGCAGCAACCGCATGCGCAGGCATTGGCCGTGCAGGAGGGTCGCATCGTCGCCGTCGGCAGCGATGAACAGATCATGCGCGACTGGGGCAGCGAAGCCACCCTCATCGATGCACAGGGACGGCGCCTGGTGCCGGGTCTCAATGACAGCCATACGCACCTGATCCGCGGCGGCTTGAACTACAACCTGGAGCTGCGCTGGGACGGCCTGCGCTCGCTGGCCGATGCGATGGCCATGCTGAAGGCGCAGGTGGACCGCACGCCCGCACCGCAGTGGGTACGTGTGGTCGGTGGATTCACCGCTACCCAGTTCACCGAGAAGCGCCTGCCGACCCTGCAGGAACTGAACGACATCGCCCCGGATACGCCGGTGTTCCTGCTGCACCTGTACGACCGCGCGCTGCTCAACCGCGCCGCGCTGCGTGCCTGCGGCTATACCAAGGAAACGCCTGATCCGCCCGGTGGGCAGATCGTGCGCGATTCGCTGGGCAACCCGACCGGCCTGCTGCTGGCCAAGCCGAACGCACTGATCCTGTACGCAACCCTAGCCAAGGGCCCGAAGCTGCCGATCGAATACCAGTCCAATTCCACCCGCCATTTCATGCGCGAGTTGAACCGCCTGGGCATCACCTCGGTGATCGACGCGGGAGGTGGCTTCCAGAACTATCCCGAGGACTACCAGGTCATCGAGCAGCTGCACCGCGACCAGCAGCTGACCGTGCGCATCGCCTACAACCTGTTCACCCAGAACAAGGGCAGCGAGGTCAGTGATTTCCGCGGCTGGAGCGAGATGCTGCAGCCACGACAGGGCGATGACCTGCTGCGCCATAACGGTGCCGGCGAGATGCTGGTGTTCTCGGCAGCTGATTTCGAGCTGTTCAACGAGCCGCGCCCGGAACTGCCACCGGAGCTGGAGCCGGAACTGCACGATGTGGTGAAGCTGCTGGTGGAGAAGCGCTGGCCGTTCCGCATCCACGCGACCTACGATGAGAGCATCAGCCGCATCCTCGACGTCTATGAGCAGGTCAACCGCGAGGTGCCGTTCGACGGCCTGCACTGGTTCATCGATCACGCCGAGACCATCACTCCGCGCAACATCGAGCGTATCCGCGCACTGAACGGCGGCATCGCCGTGCAGCACCGCATGGCCTACCAGGGCGAGGCATTCGTGCAGCGCTATGGCGTGCAGGCGGCGCGGCACACGCCACCGGTGAAGCGGATGCTGGCTGAGGGCGTGCCGGTCGGCGCCGGTACCGACGCCACCCGCGTGGCCAGCTACAACCCATGGGTGGCGCTGTCGTGGCTGGTGACCGGACGCACGGTCGGTGGCCTGGCCCTGTACGGCGATGAGAACCTGCTGGAACGCGAGCAGGCCCTGCGCCTGTGGACCCAGGGCAGCGCCTGGTTCTCCGGCGACGAAGCGGTGAAGGGCACGCTGAAGGCAGGCCAGTTAGCCGACTTCATCCTGTTGTCGGCTGACTTTTTCCGCGTCGATGAGCAGCAGATCGCCGACATCACCAGCCTGTTGACCGTGGTGGGTGGCCGCATCGTGCATGGCGACGGCGACTACGCCGGGTTGGCGCCGCAGCTGCCGCCAGCGATGCCGGACTGGTCGCCGGTGAACCGGTTCGGCGGCTACCACGTCGGCGGCGCCGCCACTGGCCTGGCGGCGGCCCACCATCACCATCACGGCGCAGCCTGCAGCACCCATGGTGCGCACGGGCATGCGGCCCGCCATGCCGCACCAACCGATGACCTGACCGCGTTCTGGGGCGCGATGGGATGTTCGTGCTTCGCGTTCTGACCGTGGCATCACTGGCGTTGCCGTCGTTGGCACTGGCCTGCGAGGGGGGCGCCTGTACCACGGTTGGCGATGGCCTATTGCAATGGGATGCATCGCTGCGCCTGCGTGGCATGTACTACGACCCGACCCGGTTCGGCGTTGGCGGCGGCGAGGATGGCTACGGCCTGCTGCGTGCGCTGGCATCGGCCACCTTCGCCCGCGATGACTGGCGGGCGAAGCTGCAGCTGGGCGCGCATGCCGAACGCGGCAAGGCCGGTGGTCCGGGGCGTACCGATCGCGGCGCGCTAGACGTGCAGCAGGCGTACTGGCGCTGGGCTGCTGGTGGCATGCACGTGCAGCTGGGCAGGCAGGAAGCGGGCTATGGCAGCTCGCGCCTGCTGTCGGTACGCGACGGGCCAAACATCCGCCTGGCGTTTGATGGTGCGCGGGTGGGTTGGCAGGGCAGCCTGGGCGCGCTGGACCTGATGGCGCTGCGTCCGGTCGAGAACCGACCGGGTGCCTTCGATGACCGCGGTGAGCGCGGTGCACACCTGATCGGCGTGTATGCGACGACGGCCAAGAGCACGGGCGGCAGCCAGTGGGATCTCTATCTGCTGGACTATCGTCGCGAGGGCGCGCGCTTCGCCGCAGGCAGCGGTACCGAGCGGCGGCAGACCGTGGGCGCGCGCTGGTTCGGCCAGTCCGGTGCGCTGGACTGGAATACCGAACTGGTGATGCAGGGCGGTGAACTGCGGGCAGAGACCGGCGATCTGGACATCCGCGCATGGACCCTTGCCACCGATACCGGCTGGCGCTGGGCCGGGCTGCCGCTGCAACCGCGCCTGGGGCTTAAGGCCGATATCGCCAGCGGCGATGCAGATCCGCGAGATGGCCGGCTCGGTACGTTCAATGCACTGTTTCCCAAGTCCGCCTATTTCAGCGAAGCCAGCCTGTTGGCACCGGCCAACCTGATGGATCTGCAACCAACACTGGCGCTGCGCCTGCATGACGCGGTGACCACCGAGCTGGGTGTACAGCTGGCCTGGAAGCAGCGGCGCGCCGATGCGGTCTACACCACGCCGGCACCATTGGCTGCGCTGCCCGGCAGTGCCGGCGGCGCACGCCGCATCGGTACCCAGTACAAATCCGAAACCCGCTGGCAGGTCAATGACCGCTGGCAATGGCAGCTGCAGCTGGCCTGGGTCGACGCCGGGCCTGCACTGAAGCAGGCCGGTGGCCAGGACACGCTGTTTGCCTCAATCGTTGGAGCATGGCAATGGTGAACGCATCCGCGTCACAACACCCCCCACAGGCCGATGGCGCCTGGTCGCCGCTGAAGATCCGCATGTTCCGGTCGATCTGGCTGGCGATTCTGGCCAGTAACATCGGTACTTGGGTCAACGACGTCGCTGCGGCCTGGGTGATGGCCGAACGCACCGGCTCGGCATTGATGGTGGCACTGGTGCAGTCGGCCACCACCGTGCCGATCGTGCTGCTGGCGCTGGCTGCCGGCACCCTGGCCGACATCGTCGACCGCCGGAAGTATCTGCTGTTCACCCAGGGCTGGATGCTGCTGGTGGCGGCAGTGACGGCGGTGCTTACGGCGATGGATCTGCTGACGCCACAGCTGCTGGTGCTGCTGACCTTCTGCATGGGCTGCGGCGCGGCGATGGCGATGCCGGCGCAGGCCGCGATCGTCTCCGAGCTGGTGCCGCAGCCGATGCTGGCTTCGGCGGTGGCACTCAATTCCATCGGCATCAACATCGCCCGTTCGATCGGTCCAGCCATCGGCGGCGTGATCGTGGCCCAGCTGGGTGCGGTATGGGCCTTCGGGTTCAATGCCATCACTTTTGCAGCAATGCTGTTCGTGGTGTGGGGCTGGAAGCGTGATCCGAAGGCATCCAGCCTGCCCCCGGAAGGGTTCGGTGCCGGGCTGAAGGCAGGCCTGCGCTATGCCAGCCGCGCCGGACGGCTGCAGGCGGTATTGATCAAATCGGCCGGTTTCTTCTTCTTTGCCGCAGCGATGAACGCGATGCTGCCGGTGGTGGTACGCGGACAGATGCAGGGTGGGGCAGGGCAGTACGGCGTGCTGCTGGGTTGCATCGGCATCGGTGCGGTGGGCGGTGCGCTGCTGCTGCCGAAGTTGCGGGCCAAACTCGACCGCGACCTGCTGGTGCTGCTGGCCACCTTGTCGCTGGCTGCAAGCCTGGCGGGCCTGGCGCTGACCCGCAGCTGGTACGTATTGCCGCTGGTGATGCTGGTCAATGGCTTTGCCTGGATCACTGTGCTGTCTTCGTTGCAGATTGCGGCGCAGACCGCGGTGCCGGCGTGGGTGAGAGCACGGGCGCTTGCCCTGTACATCATGGTGTTCTCGGCCGGCATGGCGGCCGGCGGCCTGAGCTGGGGTGCGCTGGCGCAGCGCACATCGCCGGAACTGGCATTGCTGGTGGCCGCAGCAGGCGCGGTCATCGGCGGCCTGCTGGTGTGGCGCGTGCGCATTGCCGGCGCCGAGGATCTGAACCTGAGTCCTGCCGGCCACTGGCCAGCGCCGGAGCTGTCGGTACCGGTGTCGAATGATCGTGGACCGGTGCTGGTGACCATCGAATATCGCATCGATGCCGCCGACCGTGCCGCGTTCCAGGCGCAGATGCGCACGCTGGGGACGATCCGTCGACGCGATGGCGCCGTGGTCTGGGGCGTGGTCGAGGATGTGGCGACCCCGGGCATCCATCTGGAGTACTTCGTAGCGGCGTCATGGTTGGAACACCTGCGCCAGCACGAGCGCATCACCGCCGACGACAAGGCGATCCAGGAAGCGCTGCGCGCGCTGCATCGCGGTGAGCGCGCCCCGGTGGTGCGTCACTTCGTCGGCGGCCACGACCCACTGCCGGCGGCGGCGCCGCATCACCACAGCGATATCTGATGGCCCCGTGGTAGAGCCGGCCGCTGGCTGGCTGAGCGCGGTTTCGAGCGAGGTTGATGCGGTTGCCGGCCAGCGGCCGGCACTACGACGGGCGCGGCGGCGCCGGAGCGCCGCCGCGATACGTCATCTGCGTGCGAACGCCAGCAGGTCGGCGTTGAACTGATCCGCATGGGTAAGGGTGAGACCGTGCGGCGCACCGGCATACACCTTCAGTTCGGCGTTCTTGATGATCTGCGAGGACAGCTTGGCCGAGGCGTCGAACGGCACGATCTGGTCGTCATCGCCGTGTACGACCAGGGCCGGCACGTCGATCTTCTTCAGGTCTTCGGTGTAGTCCACTTCCGAGAACTCGTGGATGCAGTCGTACTGGCCCTTCACGCCGCCCAGCATGCCCTGCAGCCAGAACGAATCACGCATGCCTTCGGTGACGCTGTTGCCATCACGGTTGGCGCCGAAGAACGGCGTGGCCAGATCCTTGAAGAACTGCGAACGGTCGCCGCCGGTGCCTTTGCGGATGCCGTCGAAGACCTCCAGCGGAGTGCCGGCCGGATTGCTGGCGGTCTTCAGCATCAACGGCGGCACCGCGCCGACCAGCACCACCTTGGCCACGCGCGCACTGCCATGGCGGCCGATGTAGTGGGCCACTTCGCCACCGCCGGTGGAATGGCCGACCAGGATCGCCTCCTTCACGTCCAGCGCGTCCAGAACCGCAGCGAGGTCGTCGGCGTAGGTGTCCATGTTGTTGCCGTCCCAGGTCTGGCTGGAGCGGCCATGGCTGCGGCGATCGTGGGCGATCACCCTGTAGCCGTTCTGGCCCATGAACAGCATCTGCGGGTCCCAGGCGTCGGACGACAGCGGCCAGCCATGGGCGAATACGACAGGCTGGCCGGTGCCCCAGTCCTTGTAGAAGATGCGGGCGCCATCGTTGACGGTCACGAAATTGCTCATTGCAGGTTCCTTGGCGGAAGGGAGGAAAGACGCCTGCGGGTTCGCCGGCGCCTGCGGCAGTACAGCGCACGATGGGCGGCGTGCATTGCACGGCTGTGGCGGATTGACGTGTTTGCTGTGATGACGCGACTCGCTCTGGCGGCAGGTCGGTGCTGATGGCAACCATGGCCATCGGACGCGCGAGGGCCAGTCATGAAGATGCCGATGTGGGGAGTGCTGCCCGGACTGCTGTTGGCAGCTGCTGCGGCAGCGCAGACCAACGTCTACAAGTGCACCGATGCTGAGCATCCGGTCTATCAGCAGACGCCCTGCCAAGGGCGGGCGGAGTGGCGCTGGGAAGTGCCTGCTGTGGAGTCGAGGGCGCGTGGGCCGCTACCTGCAGCCGTGCAGCCTGCCCGCCGTGGCGCCACGCGGACGCCACTGCGCGGGCGCGCGCAGGGCGCGCTGATATCGATCACGGCCGACCCGCAAGCCTGCGATCGGGCGCGCCAGCAGCAGGTGAAGGCGCTGGCCAAGCCGCGCAGGCTCGACTACCTGCAGCGCAGGCAGCTGGATGACGCGGTGCGCGAAGCCTGTCGTTGAGTACAACGAAAAACGGCACCCGAAGGTGCCGTTCTGGTCTGCAGCCGGGTAAGCCTCAGCGGCCGTCGCTGGCGGCGGCGGGCGCCGCTGCTGCATCCGGCTTGGGCAGGCTCAGCTCCGGGTTGCCCTGTTCGGCCTGCAGGATCTGGATCCGGCGCTGCAGCGCATCGAGCTGGCTGTTGGTGCTCTGCACGTCGGTGCTCAGGCTGACCGCTTGCTGCTGGGCCTGCTGCAGCGCTGCGCTGACCTGCGCCGACTGCGCCTGCTGCTGTTCCATTTCCTGCTGCAGGGTACGCAGGCGCTCTTCGTTGTAGGCCACCAGGCGCTCGGTGTAGCGCTTGCCGGCTTCCAGACGGGTGGTGTCGATGTAGACCTGCGCCAGCTGTTCGGACTGCTGCGCGAAGGTGCGGTAGACACGCTCGGCGTTGTCGACGGCATCGGTCTTGATCACCCGCCAGAAGTTCTTCTCCTGGAACAGGGCCACGTAGTAGGTCAGGGTATTGGCGTTGAACAGCAGGCTGGCGCCGTAGTTGCCGTTGTAGGTGGTACGCAGTTCGGTGAGCTGCTGCGCATCCATCAACTGCTTGAGTTCGTCGACGGTGTTGCGTACCACCGGTGCGGCCTTGGCCGGCTCGACCGTGGCAGTGCGATCGCCACGTGCGGCCAGCGCCGACGGCGTCACCACGATCATGGCCACGGCCAGCAGTGCTGCGCCGCGCGGATACCGGGCGAAGACGGTGCCCCCTGAAGTTTCTCGCATGTCTAGACCATCCACGGATGTAGTGTGGGTTGAGTTGAAAGTGGTTCCCCGCCGCGAGTCTAGCATGGGCACGGACGCCGCCAACCGGCGTCCGCGCGGGTCAGAAGACCAGCTGCGCCGAGCTGCACTGGATCGACTGCATGCTGACATCGGTGCGGCCCAGTTCCAGCCCGAGCAGGTTGGCCAGGGTATTGGTCAGTAGGGTGCCGACGCTGTTGAGCACCGGCTTGAGCGCGGCCAGCACCGGATTCAGCAGTGCGCACAACAGGCCGCTGCAGGTCACGTTGTTGCCCGGGGTGGTCACGCCGCCGCCGTTCTGGCCATCGAGGAATCCTGCCGGGGCGGTCTGGATATAGGACGCCAGGTTGGTGCGCACGCAGCCGTTGTAGTCGATCAGGTTGCCCAGCAGGCTGTCGCAGCGGTTGATCAGCAGGCCGCCGACCAGCGAGCCGAGCAGGCCGTCGAGCAGGCCCAGGCCCTGGCCGGTCACGGTGGTGCGATAGCCCGTCCACACCGAGCCATCTTCCCAGCAGGTGGTCAGGCCAAGCAGGCAGGGCTTGGGTACACCTTTGGTGACTGTCCAGTTGCCCAGCGGTGCGAGGTTGCGTGACGGATCGCCATCGCGCAGCAACGGAATCACCTGGTCCACGTTGTAGCGCCCGCCACTGGGGAAGGCGGCCTGCAGATAACGGTCGGCCAATGCCTTGGCGGTGTCATTGGCGTTCATGCCCTGCTTGGGCGAACTGAGCATGCCTGACAGCACGCGCAGCAGTTCGTTGACCAGATCGGACACGGCGGTGCCGACGGCCAATGGGTTGATCCGGGTCGAACCGGTCTGGCCGGCCGCCAGGGTCAGGCTCTGCGTGCTGGTCAGCGCCGGCAGGGTGATCTTGTCGTTGATCAAGGGTTGACCCAGCAGCTTCAACAACTGCTCGTTCTGCAGGGTCGCGTCACAGACGTTGCTCTTGGAGAAACGATCGGTCGCATTGACCTTGCCGACGCAGGCACGCAGCACCGAGGAATCGACCTGGACGGTGGCCGTCGGTGGCGTCGCCCCGCACTGGATGCTGGTCAACGTTCCCATCGCATTGGCTACATCCACGTGCAGTGGCAGATGCAGGCGGGTACCCAGCAGGTTCAGCAGCGGACCAATCGCGAACAGGCGGTCGCTGTCGACATCCACCATCAGCCGCACCTGCGCGTTGTAGGCGCGTGCGCCGACACCGCCGATGGCGATCGACGGCGGCTCCACCACGCCGGCCTTGATGTCGATGCCCAGCAGGTTCAAGCCCTGCACCTGCACGCCATTGCCATCGTTGGCGATGGAGATCGCGGCGGTGACAAGATCCAGCACATTGACCCGTGATTCCAGCGCGCTGCCGATGGTGCCGTCCGGTGAGATCACCTGCGCGAACAGCCCGCCGCCGCCGTTCTGGCTGCCCAGCAGAATATTGAGCTGGTTGATGTCCAGCCGGGTGCCGACCAGGTTGGACAGCGCCTGCAGCTGTACGCCGACGGCGGTCTCGCGGCCGACCACCGTGGCGGTGGCATTGACCAGCTGCGCCAGCGAGATGCGGTTGATCGACAGCAGCCGGTTGAAGTCGGCCACGCTGAGGTCAGCGGTGACCGGGATGCCCAGTGCAGCCAGCAGCCCCGACGGGGTGATGGTGGCCTGCGCCAAGCCGTCGTAGGACAGCACCGTTGCGTTGGTGACGTCCAGGCCGACCAGACGGAGGGTTGCCATCAAGGGGGAGTTGCCATTGGTGCGCAGCAGCTGCGAACCCACCGCGAACACCGCCGTAGGTTCCGAGCGCTTGGCCACCGCCTGCACGCGCAGGGCAGGCAACGTGCGGTTCTGGCCGAAGAACGGCAGCACGCCGCGTTCGGCAACAACCCGCACCGCGTTGCGTGGATTGCTGGCGTCCACGCTCGGACTGAAGTGGTCTGCCGTTCCGCGGGTGGCATTCCAGTTGCCGCACTGGATCTGCACCTGTCCGCGGAAGCGGTTCTGCGAGAGTGCACTCTGCCGGGCCGCACTGTTGTCGGCATTGCTGGCGTTGCACAGGTCGAGCCGTTGTGCGCCTGCCAGCGCGGCCAGATCGACCACTTTCTGTGCATCGCGCTTGGCCCAGAACAGGAAGCCGATCTCGATCAGGCCGAGCATTGCCAGCAGCGCGATCATCACCAGCATCATGGTGACCGACATACCGCCGCGCGGGCGACTGAAGCTGATGTGGCGTGCTCGGTTCATGGCAGACCTCAGCGTCCGGATCGGGAGGATCCTGCGGACTTGGCGACGTCGGTTTCGAAGAATTGCGGGATGTCGTACTGGAAGCTCTTCAGGTAACGCGCGTAGCTGGATGTGGCCTGGTCGCCGAGGATCGGCAGGCGGGCGCCGGCTACCTCGCCGGAGGCCTGCAGGCGGAACAGACTGCGAGTGGTGTCGCCGATCTGAGAGGTGTTGGGTCGCAACTGCGTGCCGCCGAAATCGGGTGCAGCTGCAGGGGCTGACGGAGGCGGTGGAGCCTGTTCCTGCGATACGTCCACGGTGGCCAACGGCTCGCTGTGCAGGGGCGCTGCTGTCGGCGCGTGCGCAGCACCGCCCAGCATCTGCCCGGTCAACGGTTGCTGCGGCGTCTGCGCCTGCACAACCGCAGCGAAAGACAAGCCGGCAAGCATCGGCAGCAGGCAGCGGATCAGCGGCGTCGTGGTCATGGCGTGTTCCCGGTGGGATGGTCGGTGGTGCCGAAGCGTTCCAGCATCGAGGGCGGCAGTCGTGACGGGTCGCGTTGGTCCCGGCCATCGCGGCGGGGCTCGGCGGCCAGGCGCGGGCCTGCGGCGGGTGCGCTGGCGGTTACCGAAGCAACCGGTCGCGTCGCTGCCGCCGCTGCAGCAGTGGCAGCAGCCTGGCGTTGCTGCAGCCGCGCGCGGATCTGCTGCGCCTGCTGCTCGACGCTGCGGCGCGTTTCCTCGCTGAAGCTGGCCTGCTGGGCCAGTCGTTCGACAGTGGCGGTGTCGCCGCGCAGCAGCGACCACAGGGCGAGATTGGCGGTGGCCTTGGCGTTGCCCGGCGACAGTTCCAGTGCCTTGGCCAGTGGCTCGCGTGCCTGCTCGTAGCGCCCGGCGCGCAGCCGTGCATAGCCGAGGTCACCCAGGTAATCGGTGTTCAGCGGGTTCAACTGGGTGGCGCGTGCGAGTGCCTGCTCGCCGCCGTCGTCATCATCACGGAGGGCGGCGATCAGGCCGATGCCATGCGCGGCGGCCGCGGCCTGTGGGCCGTTGCCGAGTTCGCGGTACAACGCCAGCGCCGCATCGATCTGGCCGGTCTGGCGCAGCGCATCGGCCTGCAGCAGGCGCAGTGCCGGGGTATCGCCGTAGCGCTGGCGGAAGGCATCCACGTGCGCCAGCGAGGCGTACCAGGCGCCCTGCTGCTGCATGCGCTGGATCAGCTCCAGATAGGCGTTGCGGCTGTCCTGCGGGGCCGGCGTCGGCTCGGCCAGGCTCGGCGCACGCAGGTACTTCGGCGTGGTGGAGCTGCAGCCGGCAGCGGCGGCAACCAGGGCAAGCAACAGGCAGGCGGGGCGCAGGACAGGCATGAAGGTCATCCCATTTTCGACAAGGTAGTGGCCAGCGCGACCAGCGCCGGTCCGGCCAGCACCAGCATCAGTGCCGGCAGCAGGGTCAGCATCATCACCACGGTCATCTTCACCGAGAGCTTGCCGACCTTTTCCTTCAGCGCGTTGCGACGCTGCTCGCGCAGGCGGATGCTGAACTGGCGCAGCGGTTCCTGCACGGCACCGCCATGCGCATGCACCTGCAGGATCAACTGCACGAGGCTGGACAGGTCGTCGTCGCCGTATACATCGCTCAGCCGCCGCAACGACTGCGCGCGCGTGCGTCCGTGGGTGTAGGACACGTTCGCTTCCTGGATTTCCCCGCCCAGTACCGGCAACGCGTCGCGCAGCTTGTCGCCCAGTGTCTGCAGGCTCTGATCCATGCTGAAGCCCACGCCCTGCAGCAGGCGCAGCAGGTCGATCAACAACGGCAGTTCATTGTTCACCGCACGGCGCCGCCGCTTGACCCACGCGCTGAGCGCGAACTTCGGCAGCAGCAGGCCGGCAGCGAGCGCGCCGATCACCACCATGATCCTGGACAGCCCGGTGGCATCGCTGATCGCCAGCGCAATTCCCAGCACCAGCACCGCCAGCAGCAGGCGCAGGCCCAGGTAGATGGCGGTGCCGCGCCGGGTGTTCCAGCCGGCCAGGTCCAGCAGCAGGCGATCTTCACCGGCCAGCAGGGCCGTTTCCAAACGGCCGCCGCTCAGTCCACGACCGAACTGCTCCAGCCAGCCGAGTGAATCCTTGCGCGCATCGGCAGCGCCGTCTTCGTTTTCGCGCGGACGCAATGCTGTTTTCAATGTTGCCGCACTGCGGTCCTCGCGATGGCCGCGCACCCAGCTGCCAAGCCCCAGCAGGGCCACACCGGCGGCCAGCACCAGCAGGGCGGCCACGAACCAGATGCTGGCGCTCATTGGATGCCTCCTGCATGGACGGGATTGTTCATAGCGATTTGGCCAGGCGATACAGCAGGAAGGCACCGGTCAGTTCCATGCAGAGGGCGATCAACAGGATCTTGTGGCCCAGCGGATCGTGCAGCACCGGCTGGAAGAACTCGGGGCTGGAGATCGCCATCAGCACGGCGCTGGCCGGTGGCAGCAGGCCCAGTACCCAGGCCGACATGCGGGTTTCAGACGTGGTCGCGGCCAGTTCCTGCTGGGCCTGTTCCAGGTCACGCATGAAGTCGCCCATGCGCTGCAGGATCTGGTCGGCACGGCCGCCGATGCGCACGCTGACGCCCATCACCACCGCCAGCACCTTCAGCACGTCCATGCGGTAGGGCTGTGCGGCCAGGTTGAGCGCGCGGTCCAGGTCCATGCCGCCACGGGCATAGCGCACGGTGGTGTCGAGCAGGCCACGCAGCGGTGCGTTGGTCTGCATCGAGGCGACCTGGAAGGCGGCCTGCAGGCTGTTGCCGAGTGCGGTCAGGCGTACCAAATTGTCGAGGAAGTCCGGAAGCTGGTGCAGCAGCTGCGCCTGCAGCTTGCCGGTGCGGCGCATCAGCCACAGCCAGCAGCCCAGCAGGTACAGCAGCAGGGTCAGCGGGAACATCCAGGCAGTACCCAGGCGCAGCACCGCGAATGCGGACAGGGCGATGCCCGGCAGCAGCATCAGCAGTGGCAGCTTCCAGCCCGGCGTCAGGCCGGCACGTTGCAGCTGTCCGTCCCAGGGCAGGGTGCGGCGACCCGGCGCAGGCAGCGGTGCCTGCCGTGCCGCGTCGGTGGCGGTGCTGGCGCCAGGGCCGGTGCCGCGCGCCAGCTGCTGCTCGGCATGCTGCAGGGACGCCTGGCGCTGTTCGCGGGTGCTGGCGGTGCCCCACAACCACACGGCCAGCGCCAGCAGCACCGACACGATGCTCAGCACACCCAGCAGCAGGCCGGTACTCATGCTCAGAAGTCTCCGTAGAGGGATTCGCGCAGCAACTGCCGGAACGGCTCCAGCTTGTGCGAATGCGGCTGGAAGCCGAGGCCGATCCAACGGTCGGTTTCCTTGCCGCTGCCATCGATCTGCACTTCGTGGCGGAACATCTCCTGGGTGGTGATCAGGTTGTCGCTGACACCGGTGATTTCGGTGATCGACACCAGCACGCGGCGGCCGCTGCCCAGGCGCGAGATCTGCACGATGAAGTCGATGGCACTGGCGATCTGCCGGCGCAGGCTGTCCTCGCTGCCCTGGAAGCCGGCGAAACCGGCCAGCATCTCGATGCGGTACAGGCAGTCGCGCGGCGAGTTGGCGTGGATGGTGGCCATCGATCCGTCATGGCCGGTGTTCATAGCCTGCAGCATTTCCAGTACTTCGGCGCCACGCACCTCGCCGACCACGATGCGGTCGGGGCGCATGCGCAGGCTGTTGCGTACCAGGTCGCGGATGCTGACCGCGCCCTGGCCCTCCGCGCCACCGATGCGGCTCTCCAGGCGCACCACATGCGGGTGGTTGAGCGAGAGCTCGGCGGTGTCTTCCACGGTGATGACGCGTTCGTTGGCCGGCACATAACTGGCCAGCGCATTGAGCAGCGAGGTCTTGCCCGAGCTGGTGCCGCCGGAGACCAGGATGTTGCAGCGGCCCAGCACCATCGCCTTCAGCAGCGCCTGCATCGGTGCATCGAAGGTGCCCTTGGCCAGCAGCTCGTCGGGGGTGAAGGGGTCCTTGCGGAACTTGCGGATGGACACCATCGGCCCGTCCACCGCCAACGGCGAGATGATCGCGTTGAGGCGACCGCCATTGGGCAGGCGCGCATCGACCATCGGATTGGAATCATCCAGGCGGCGGCCGAGCGGGGCGATGATGCGGCGCAGGATGCGCAGCAGGTGGGTGTCGTCGGTGAAGCGCTGTGGCGCGCGTTTGAGCTGCCCGCCCTGGGAGACATGCACATCCTTGAAGCCATTGATCAGGATGTCTTCGATGGTGGGATCATGCAGCAGGTCATCGAGCGGGCCGAACCCGGTCAGCTCCTTGACCAGGCCTTCGGCCACCACCTGCATTTCTTCTTCATTGATGGGGATGCGCCATTCCTGGATGAAACTGACCGTCTGCACCTCCACCCAGCGGGCGATGGTGTCAGGGGCCCAGGAATCAATGTCGATGCGCTCGTCTTCGATGCTGTTGAGCAGGTGCTCGTGCGCGGCCGACAGCACCTTCTGGTACTGCTCGGTCTGTGCGAACGGCAGGCTGCCCGGTGCATGTTCCGGCACCGAGTTGCGGGCGACAACGTGCGGGAACGGGGTCACTTTGTCTTCCATTGCGATCCACCCAGGGCAAGGGCAAGTCTTTCCCGCAGGCCATGCGTCTGGACCGGGCAGGCAGCCGGATCCAGGCGTTGCACCAGCGGGGCGAGGGCACGCAGGTATGGGTCGCGCGGCGCATCCTGCAGAAGCAGATGACCATGGCTGGCGGCCGTGCGTACCCGTGGCCGCTCGGGCAGGGTGGCCAGCAGCGGCAGCTCGAAGCGGCGCGCGATCTGTTCGGGGCTCATGCCACTGTTGTCGTCGTGGCGGTTGATCAGCAGCTGCAGCCGCTTCTCGCGTTCGCGCTGGCCGGAAAGATGCTTCAGGGCGTGGTCCAGCGACACCAGCGTGGCGATGGATGCGTCGGCCACCAGCCAGATTTCATCAGCCTGGTCCAGCAGCAACGGTGGCAACTGCCGTAGCGGACAGCCGCCGGCATCGCACAGTACGCTGGCGAACACGCTGCGCAGGCGCTGCAACAGCGCGCCAGGGTCGGACGGCGGCAGCGCGTCGCTGCCACTGGCGCGATCAAGCAGGACCAGGCCGCTGGTATGCCGGGCCATCGCCGTGCGCGCCAGGGTGGCATCGATGCGGCTGGCATTGCGCAGCGCATCTTCGTAGTGGAAGCGGCTGTCCAGGTTGAGGTACAGGGCGAGATCGCCGGCCGGCTGCGCCAGCTCCATCAGCAGCCCGTCCTGCACGGCTGCATCGCCCTGGGCCAGGGTATGGGTCTGTTGTGCGAGCACCGACAGATGTGCAGCCAGGGTGCTGGTGCCGACGCCGGCGCGCACGCCCAGCAGCACGATCAGCCGCGCCTTGTGCGCCTGCTGTGCGCTTGCGGCGGGCCGCGGTGACAGGGCGCGACGCAGGGCGGCCTCGATGCCGGTGTTGTCACTGTCCAGGTCCAGCACATCGCGCAGGCCGGCGCGCAGCGCCATCACCACGCCTTCAACCTGGCCGGCGCTGGTGGCGCCCACCGCCACCAGGGTCAATTCGGGTTGGGTCTGCTGCAGCTGCTGCGCCAGCATTGTGGATGCCGATGCATGCTCGGGGCGGAAGTCGAGCAGCACCAGGTTCTGCGGACCACGCTGCAGGTCCTGTGCCGAGGTCGGCTCGCCGCTGTCCTGCCAATGCAATGCCGTGGCCGGCGGCAGCTTGGCAGCCAGGCGCGGCAGCAGTTCGCGGTCGATCCCGTACAGGACCAGGTTCATCGGTGGTCCTTGCGGGTGCAGCGGCAGGGCAGTGGCGTAGGGCATGGGCGTGGTACCGGAGACGTCATGTGGGTCAGCGCGAGAAACCGGGCACCGGGTCGCGGCTGATCGGGCCAAGCAGCCACGCGCCCCATTCGGGCATGTTCGGCTTGGCTTCGCGATCGCCGGGCAGCGGCAGTTCGGTATTGCGGGCAATCGGCTGTACCAACCGCGGCGTGACGATGATCACCAGTTCCTTGTCCTGGCGCTTGTAGTCGAAGTTGCGGAAGAACGTACCGATGATCGGCAGGTCACCGAGCAGGGGAATCTTGTTGACCGTCGACGCCACGGTGGAACTGACCAGACCACCGATGACGAAGCTCTCGCCATCGCCAAGCTCGACAGTGGTATCTGCGCGGCGGGTGGTGATCGAAGGGATCTGCACGCCGTTCAGCGCGATCGAGTTGGTGTAGTCCAGGTCGCTGGCTTCCGGCGCGACCTTCAATGCAATGCGGTTCGGTGAGAGCACGGTGGGGGTGACGGTCAGGCCGATGCCGAACGGCTTGTAGGTGACCGTGGTCGTGCCAAGCCCCTGCGGCTCCAGGATCGGCAGTTCGCCACCGGCCAGGAAGCTGGCGCTCTGCCCGGACAACGCAACGAGGGTCGGCTCGGCCAGCACGCGCGCCATGCCGTTGGCCTGCAGCAGGTCGACGTCGGCGTTCCACAGGCCCTTGGTCGAACCAAACACCAGCCGGAACGCCGAGGAGATTGGCGATTCGCTTTCGTTGCTGGACTCGCCTTCCTTCATGCCCGGGAGGATGCCGGTGTTGCCTGGCAGCTGCCCGCCCGGTCGGGCGAATCCATAGGCGAAACCACCGTTGCGGTTCTGGAAGTTGATGCCGATCTGCTTCAGCGCGGTCTTGTTGAATTCGACCACCTTGACCTCGACCTGCACCACGCCACCGCTGCTGATGGTGGAGGCGTCGGCCAGGCTGCCGTCCTTGCCCAGCGCCATCACTGCGGTCTTCTGTTCCTGCATGTGCGCCAGCACGCTGTCGCTGCTTCCCTGCAGGAGCCCTTGGTGGTCCTGTTGGGTGAACACCAGCCCGTTGGAACCGGTATCGGCAGCGCCTTGCACGGCACTCTGCACGCGCACCTGCACACGCTGCGGTTCGCTCTGCTTGCGGTGCCACAGCAGCAGGGTGGTGGTGCCCGGTGCTTTGCCGACCAGCAGTGCCTGGCGCGCGCCGCGCAGCATCACGATGTCAGCCACGCCGGGGTCGGCGATGGCAACCCGTTCCAGGTCGGCCGGCAGCGTCCATGGCCGCTGTTCACGGGTCTGCAGCAGCAGATCGTCGGCAGCCACGCTCGCACCCGGTGCCAGCAGCACCAGCAGCAGGGCCAGCCAGCGCTGGCGGACAGTGGGGCGTAGGCAGTAGCGACGTTCAGTCATGTGTGCTCTCGGCATGGGTCAAAGGGAGCCACGGGGGGCGGCAGTGTCGCCGCGGATGATTTCGATGCCCGCCGGTCGCGGTGTCGCGCGACGCGGTACCGGTGCGCGCGCGGGCGTGTCGTGAGCGCTGCGCTGCACACTGTTGCCGCGGCCGGCCAGTGCGTCGCCGTCCAGGCCGGCATAGGCGTTGTTCTCCGGCCGCTGCAGGGCCTGCTGCTGTTCGTTGTCCAGGCCGCGCACCGGGTCCAGCACGCCGCGCGCCTGCGGGAACAGCGCCACGTCCGGCAGACCGGTATCGGCGGGATTGCGCAGTGCGAGGAACAGCTTGCCCTGCTGCGCGCCGAGCAGCAGGCGGTTGGCGTCGGCCACCGGTACCGCCAGCACCGCGGTGCGTGCCGGTTGCGTGGCATCGCTGCCGTTTCCATTGCTGTGGGCGTTGCTGGAACCACTGGTGATATCGGCCGCGCGTGAGTCGTTGCTGGCCGTGGCCGGTGCCTCACCCTGGGCAGTGCTGGGTGCCACCGCAATATCCTGCTGGCCGTAGCTGAGCACGCGCAGGCGCGACAGCAGCAAACGGGTCTGTGCGATGTCCTGCTGGCCGTTGTAGCTGGTAGCGGCGCTGCGCAGGTTGAGGAAGACGTCGACGAAATCGCCCGGCAGGATGCGGTTGCCTGCCGCAACCAGCTCGTCGACCGGCACCGCCAGTGCCCGTTCACCCGGCCGCAGCTGCAGCGAGAAGCCCTGCGCGAGAAGGCTGGCGCCAATCGCGCTGCCTTCGCTGATGTCCTGTACCGGCACCTTGCCAATCACCGCAGCCAGGTCGGCCACCGCCCCTGGCACTTCTGCGGTGCGTTGTGTCAGCCGCACGCCATTGGCGCTGATCGGCTCGCCGGCAGGTAGCCGCGCGGTGGCTTCAACGACACTGAAGGTCTGCGCATCGGCCTTTACGATCGTGCTCGGATTGTCCGCCGAGGCCGCAGGCTTGCGTCCGATCACGAAGGCCACCACGGCGAGCAGCACGGCGAGCGCGATTAGGGCGATGGCGGCGATGCGGGTCAACTTGAGCATGGAAATCGTCTCCTGTACCGATCGTCAGTTGCTGCCAAGGTCCAGCTGGGCGACCGCGACGCTGCGAATGGGGGCTCCCATCACCCAGCCATAGAGCGTGGCGGTGCCGGGCAGGAAGGGGTGGGAGTTGTAGTCGTAGCTCACGGTTACGGTCATGCATTGCACCGTCGCCAAGCCGGCGCAGGGCGCCTGCGCCGACACCACGATGGCGCCGGAGCCCCCCGTGCTGCAGTCCGGGTTCTGCCTGGAAAACTGCAACAGCCATTGCATGGAGCGGCGGGCCGCAAGGCAGGCTGCGGTGCGCCGCTCGCCGGCGCTGCCATAGCGCAGCGAAGCGCGCGCGCCCTCGGCCGAGGCCGTGGCCAGGGTCTGCTGCGCGGCCATGATCAGCACGCCGGAAAAGGTGAACAGCAATAGCGGCACCAGGCCGAGCAGCAGCATCAGCGCGAATTCGATACTGGCCACGCCGCGTTGGCGGCGACGTGCGAACGCTTTCATGCCACGCCTCCATAAGTAGTTGCCAGTACCCAGCCAATCGCCGCGAAGGCCAGGTAGGCTGCGTAGGGAATGCCCTGCCGACCCTGCCGCGCGGCATGCAGTTCGCGCAGGGCAGGGTGACCATTCCAGTGCGTGCTGGCGCGATTGACCTGCATCTGCAGGCGCAGCGGCAGGTGACCGGCCAACTGCCGTCCGACGATCACCAGCATGGCGTGGGCGCCTGCGGCCAGGCTGGCAAGCACCCATACCGGCAGCAATGCCTTCCAGCCCAGCAGCAGGCCGAGCACGGCGAAGAACTTCACATCGCCGGCGCCCATCCAGCGCACCGCATAGAACGGCAGCAGAGCCAGCAGGCCAAGTGCCGCGCCCAGCAGGTGTGGCGCCCAGGTCGTGCGCGTTGCGTTGAACTGGTCGGCGATGATCAGTGGCACGGCGATCGCGCACGCGGCCAGCAGCCAGGCGTTGGGCACGCGGCGGGCGTACAGATCGCTGATCGCGATCCGCAGGCACACTCCCATGGCCAGCAATCCCAGCAGTGTCATCGCACACCCTCTTCGTCCGTCATTGGACAGTTGCAGACCCCTTCATCGGCCACCGCGGTCGCCATCGAAGCGACCGCAGGTGCTGCACCCCGCGCGATGGCTAGGTGGTGGTGGCGTCTGTGGCGATGGCCTGCAGGCGGGTGAACAAGGTGGTGAAGAATGCGGTGATCTGGGTTCTGCCCACCACGATCAGGATGCCGGCGATCACGGCGGCCAGCAGCCCGTATTCGAGCGCGGTCACGCCATCTTCTTCTTTCAGGAACTTGCGGATCGATGCGTTCATGACGGTTGTCTCCCTCTACCTGTCAGTTGCTGCAGGAAACCTGCATGGCCGGTGGCCCGGCTCCGCCGGGACCGTCCGTAGGCCTCTGCCATCCTGGCGGAGGAGGCACGGCGGGCAGTCCCGCTGTGCTCAAGCAGGGTGATCATTCCCGGGCAGCGCAGCGGACGCGCAACCGCGACCGCACGGCACCAGACCGGTGGTCGAAACGGTATGTCGTACGTGCATGGTCATGCTGTCCCCCTGGGTGTGGCCGCTATCTGCGTGCCCGATCACCGTGTATTCGACTTTGCCTGAATGGCGGTTCCCTGCAACCGGAACCTATATGCAAATTCGGCAGATTCTTCGAATTCATGAATATTGCGATCCGAATCTGTGACGTAAATCCGTTCCTGCGCAAAACGATTCATGCTCGTGCAGATAATGTGAGGCGAATTCCGTACGCATGCGAAAACCATGCCATTCGCACACACATTTTCTTCACGTAGTCGATAATCGGCTGTTGTCGAAACATCCTGTTTACGGCTGCGGATTATCGGGCATACTCGCATTCAAGGTTTTGCATTTTCAGGGATGGACGCGCGTGCTGCGCAGCGACCATCGCGGCAACGGACGATGCTCTTGGAAACGGCGTGCGCCCTGTCAGGCAGTGGGGGCGGGGTCGTGCAGCAGACCAAACGGGGGGACGACACTGTCATGGTCGATGGTGGGGTGGAAGACAACGACGACGGCGATCTCAGGTCGATCGACCTGGCCACGCTGAGCGGCGTGCTCCGCGTGTGCGATGTGGAACTGTTGCTGCTTGATGGCAATGGTCCACGCGCGGCATTCGCTTCGCGCGTTCATGAGGAAGCGCTGTTCTGCAGCATCAGCTGTGGTTTCCATTGCCGCGGCCGATTCATGCTGCCCCCCGACTGGGCGATGCTCGGTTACCTGCACACCACCGATGATGCATTGAGTTGGTGCCACGGGGTGCCGCTGACCCCGGGCATGGCGTTGACCGTAATGCCCGAAGGCATCAGTGAATTCACGCTCAGCCCTGGCACGCAGATGACGCTGATGCTGGTGCCGGTCGCCCGCGTGCAGCGCAAGTTGACCGAGCTGAGCCTGCGCAGCACGCCACCGGCGGGACAGGCGCTTTCGCTGTTCAACCTCGGCGATGACGCAATGCCTCTGGTCCGCCACTACCAGCAATTGCATGCACAGCTGGGGCAGGGAGGCGGGCTGCAGCCGGAAGAAACCGAGCGTCTGCTGCACGAGCATATCCAGGCGCTGCTCGGTGCCGGCCCGGCCGACCGGCCCAGCTGCAGTCGCGCCCGCCGCACGCATTACCTGATCGCGCAGCGGGCGGAGAACTTCATGCGCCTCAACCTGCGGCGCAATATCTACATGAATGAAATCTGCGACGCCGCCGGCGTCAGCGAACGTGGCCTGCGCTATGCGTTCGAGGATCTGTTCGGCACCTCGCCCAATCGCTATCTGTCGATGTTGCGGCTGTGCGCAGCCTGCCGCAGCCTGTCGATGGCCGATTCCAACCGGCGCTCGGTCAAGGCCATCGCCCTCAGCTGCGGGCTGTGGGATCTGTCGCGCTTTGCCGACAACTACCGCAAGGTATTTGGCGAACTGCCACGCGACACCCTGATGCGCGCGCCCGCACAGCTCGGCCAACCCGCCTGAGGGTATCGGCCCGGCTCCCGCAGAGGCAACGGCAACGGCCGAAAGCCAAAGCCGGTTTCCTGTGGCATGGCGGGGTGGGTCCGGTTGCGGGGGACGCCGTAAACCCATCCATGGGGGCTTGGCCGCGGCATCCATACCGCGGACACCCCCGCAACCGGACCCACCCCGCCTTCGACAGTTTCCCGCGCGCTTTAGATGTAGCGCCGGACCATGCCCGGCCGAGGGAAAGTCGGATCATCAATTTCGATTTAGATCGAAATAATCACTGAAAATCAAAGATCGATCATGTCGACAGTGAATGCACGACGGCAGATCCAACCGTCATAGGGAAACTGTCACAGGTGGGGCGGTGTGGGCTTGCAGGACCGTTGGCGCCATGGATGGCGCCATCGAGCCCCCATGGATGGGTTTACGGCGTGTCCTGCAAGCCCACACCGCACCGCCAACCGACAGAAAACCCAGAGCCGGCTATTGCTTTGGCTTTGGCCTTGGTTTTCGCCTCTGCGGGTGCCGGGCGCAGCCCGGCCAGCCCTCCCTGCCGGTTTTGCATATGCGGCTGCCGAATCCGGCCGTGGATTTGCCGGAATGCGCGATTGCCGTGCCGGAATGAAGTGCTCGGCCCTCGCTGAAAGGCGCGAAATGTCAGTCACCTGCCTAACGGCAAGTCCACTGACATTCAAGTTGTTCGCCTACGGGGGAAATGCTCATGAACCGCATCTACCGGCGTGTATGGAACCGCCAGCTCAATGCTCTGGTTGTGGCCTCGGAACTGGCCACCGGCGATAGCGGTGGTACCGCACCGCGCGACCGCCGTGCCAGCCTTCTGGTGCCCAGCACCCTGGCCCTGGCACTGCTCTGTGTACTGGCCAGCGGGCCTGCGGCGGCAACAGAGTCCAACCAATCGCTGCGCGACCTGCAGGCGCTGGCGGCCAAGTACACCCAGCCGATGCCGGTAAAGGTCGATGCCGAAGTGGCGCTGGCAGCGGCCGCACGTCAGGCCCAGGCAAATCCGGCAATCAGTGCGAATGCACGCGTTGGCCTGCAGCTGAGCACCACGTCGCTGCCGATCGTGCGCGACGTCCTGCCGGCGACCGTCCAGGTCAAGCTGGCGGCCGGTGCCACGCCAAGTCAGGTGCCGGCTCCGGCCCTGGCTGCAGATGTACGCGCCAATATCGGTGTTGGCAACGTCGCCGCCACCCGTGTCGATGCCGCGCTCGCCGCGAGCGTCGCACCGGCCGCGCAGACACCGTTGAGTCTGTCTGCCGATGCGACAGCAAAGGCCAACGTCGGCATCGCCGATACGCCGGTTGCCAGCGTCGATGCAGGCACCCACGTCGCCACCGCAGTAAGTGCAACGCCGTCCGGATTGAAAGCGGCCGTCGATGGCAAGGTCGATTCGCATCTGGTCGTGGCCGGCAACCACATCGAAGGACAAGGCCAGGCCGGTGCCACCGCTACGGTCACACTGCCGGCCAAGGAAGAGCTGCCGGGCGACACCGATGACCGCGCGATCACTGCCGCGTTTGATACCGGCGTGGCGGGCAAGGTGCGCGTGCAGGGCAAGGACGGCGAAGAACTCGTCGCGGATCGCAACCTCAAGCTGGCCGGCACCGCAACCGTTGGCGTGCAGAACAGCGCGCTGGGCCTGGGTGGCCTGCTCAACGGTGTCGGCACTGCGCTGAATGGGGTTGGCAATGCAGTGGGCAGCCTGCTCAACGGCGATCTGTCCGGCACCGTCAACAACCTCGGTGGGGCTGTCGGCGGTCTGGTCGGCAACACCCTCGGCAGCCTGGGCCTGACCTCGCCGTCGGCCATCCCGCCGACCAGCCCGAAGGCGCCGGCCGCCGCCGACCCGAATGCGGGCCTGGTGATCGGCACCGGTGGCCTGGTGGGTGGTGTCACCGAACTGCTCGGCCCGACCACCGCCAGCCTGTTCGGCGGCACCGGCTACCTGTCCAACGGCAACCTCAAGCTCAGCACCGCCAACGTCATGCAGACCTACTCCACGGTCAGCGTGCTGGGCCTGCCGGTGGTCAACGCCACGCCGGTCGGTACCACGCTCAATGGACTGGGTGGTGCGGTGACCGGTGGCAGCTCGCACCTGACCCTGATCGGCGGCGTCACCTCCGACAGCTACATCTACAACATCAACAATGGCAATCCCGGTGGCCTGCTGGGCCTGCTGTTGCCCAAGGACTCGCCGGCCTGGGCGGCCAAGTGCCTGGACATTGCCTTGGCCGACATCTCCTGCTGGGCGGTCAACGCCGCACAGGACTACCAGGTGCTGATGGGCGATGGCGCCTATGCCAACGGTTCGAAGGAAGTGGTGATCGGCGCCAATGCCCGCCATGAGCTGCCGAAGGTCGATGCCAACGTGGCCTTCCCCGGCGCAGGCCCCAACGATCCGAGCGATCCGACCGGCGTTCCCACTGCCGACTACGCGGCGCGCATGGGCCACTCGGTGGTGGTCGGGGACAGCGCCAGCGGCACCGCCAACGGGCAGACCCTGCTCGGCGCGGAGAGCACCTCCAACCAGGCCAATTCGGTGGCACTGGGTTACCGCTCGTCTGCACTGCGCGGCGCCCAGGCCAGCTACAGCGCCTACGGCCTGACCACCGCGCAGGTGTCGGCCGGTGAAGTGTCGGTAGGCACCGCCGGTGGTGGCGAGCGGCAGATCACCAACCTGGCGGCCGGCAGCGCCAACACCGATGCGGTCAACGTGGCTCAGCTGAAGGGCGCCATCAGCCAGATCGATGCGGTTGGCGCAGCGGCGGTCACCTATGACCTGGATGGTGCAGGCGACCCCAACTACCGCCGTGTCACCCTTGGCAATGGCACCGGCACCACCACCATCGGCAACCTGGCCGCCGGCGCGGTCAATGCCACCAGCAGCGAGGCGGTCAACGGTGCGCAGCTGTTCGCCAGCAACGACACCATGGCGAAGTTCTTTGGCGGACGCGCAGCATTCGATCCGCTCACCAGCACGTTCACCGCACCGCTGTTCGAGATCAGCACCATCTCCACCGGTGGCGCCGTGGCCTCTGGGCTGTATGACAACGTCACCGACGCCTTCGATGCGGTGGACGGCTCGCTGGTCAACCTCAACACGCAGATCAACGACATCCGCAACACCGGCACCAAGTACCTGCGGGTGAATTCGACCGGTGCTGAAGCCGTGGCCAGCGGCGCCGAATCGATCGCCGTCGGTGCAGGCGCCAGCGCAACTGCAGCCAACGCCATCGCCGTCGGCGCCGGCAGCCTGGCGGACCGAGCCAACAGCGTGTCGATCGGTGCCGCAGGCGCCGAACGCCAGGTCACCAACGTCGCCGCCGGTACCGCCACCACCGACGCGGTCAACCTGGGCCAGTTGCAGGCCTCGGAAGGCGGCGCGCTGCGCTATGACGTCAACGGCGACGGCAGCGTCAACTACGGCAGCGCCACGCTCGGCCAGTCCGGCACGGCCACCACGCTGCGCAACCTCGGCCCGGGCCAGATCAGCGCGGCCAGCAGCGAAGCGATCAACGGTGCGCAGCTGTTCGCGGCCAACCAGACCGTGGCCACCCATCTCGGCGGCGGCGCTGCGGTGGATGCCAATGGCGTGGTGACCGCACCGACCTACACGCTCAACAACGTCGCCGCCAATGGCACCGTCAGCCAGGGCAGCTACAACGACGTCGGCACGGCCTTCGATGCGGTCAGCAATTCGCTGGCCAACGTTGCCGACCAGACCGACGATCTGGACAAGCGCGCCGTGAAGTACGACGTGGACGGGAGTGGCAACGTGGTCGATACCGTGACCCTCAGTGGTACCGGCGGTGCACCGGTGAAAGTCACCAACGTCGCCGCCGGCAGCATCCTGGCCGGCAGCAGCGATGCCATCACCGGCGACCAGCTGTTCAGCACGCACCAGACCGTGGCCAGCTACTTCGGTGGCAGCACCGTGTACAACGGCAGCACCGGCCTGTGGACCGCACCGACCTTCAACATCTCCACCATCGCCACCGATGGCACCATCACCGGCAACGACTACAGCAACGTCACCGCGGCGTTCTCCGCAGTGGATGGCTCGCTGCGGGTGCTCAACCAGCGCATCAGCAACGGCGGCGGCAGCCCATACCTGGCGGTCAACTCCACTGCCGCAGCGGCTACGGCCACCGGCGCTGAAGCACTGGCGGTCGGCCCGCAGGCCAGTGCAGCGGGCGCAGGCAGTGTGGCGGTCGGCAACGGCGCCAATGCCAGTGCAGGCAACAGCGTTGCGCTGGGTGCCGGCTCGGTGGCCAGCGTCGGTGCGCAGACCGGCTATACCGGTGCCTACGGACAGACCGGCGCCAGCAACTCGTCCGGTGAAGTCGCGGTGGGCAGCAGCGGCAGCGAGCGCAAGGTCACCCACGTGGCCGATGGCTCCGACGACCACGACGCGACGAACGTCGGCCAGCTGAAGAATGGCGTGAACTACGCCATCGATCAGTCCAAGTCCTACACCGACCAGAAGATCCAGAACATCACCAACGTCGCCGGCAGCTTCCGTGCCAACAACAGCAACAACCTGGCCGATCCGTCTGCCAGCGGTGCCAACTCCGCCGCAGGCGGTGCCGGCTCCACCGCTGCCGGGGCGAACTCGACCGCACTGGGCAACGGTTCGCAGGCGCAGGCCGACAACTCGGTGGCGCTGGGTGCAGGCTCGGTCGCCAACCGCGCCAATACGGTGTCGGTGGGTGCAGCCGGTGCCGAACGCCAGGTGGTCAACGTGGCCGATGGCTCGCAGGCAACGGATGCGGTCAACGTGCGTCAGCTGCAGGCTTCGCAGCAGGGCACGATCCGCTATGACACCACCACCAACGGCACCACCAACTACAACAGCGTGACCCTGGGCAGCACCAGCAGTGGCCCGACCACGGTGCGCAACGTTGCCGCCGGCACCGCCGGTACCGACGCGGTCAATGTCGACCAGCTGAAGTCGGGCATGGCGCAGACGCTGGACTGGTCGAAGGCCTACACCGATGAGCGCATGGGCGGCTTCGAACGCGACCTGCGCAAGACCGACAACCGCGCCTCGGCCGGTATCGCCTCGGCGATGGCAACCGCGTCGCTGCCGCAGCCCAGCGAAGCCGGCCGCAACATGGCCTCGATCGCCGCCGGCAGCTACAACGGCGAATCCGGCGTGGCCCTGGGCATCTCCGGTGTTTCCGAGGGCGGCCGCTGGATCTACAAGTTCAGTGGTTCCACCAACAGCCGTGGCGAGGCCGGTGTGGCCGTCGGCGCCGGCATCCAGTGGTGATCGCCCGCGCCGGGTCGCACTTGCGGCCCGGCGCAGCGGGCAACGTCTACAGGGGGAATGACATGAAATCGCATCGCATCGCTCGCAGTGGCCGCGTCGCCGCCACGCTGGGCCTGATCCTGGCCGCGGGGCTGCTGGTTGCCTGCCGCAGCCACGCACCGGCCGCCGACGGTCCCGCCGGCAGTACTGCCGTCACCTTCCCGGAGGCCAGCAAGGCATCGCTGAAGGAAGGCATCTATCCGGATATCGCCGACCTGCGCCGGTTCGCACCGGGCATGAGCAAGCGCCAGCTCTATACGCTGCTGGGCACCCCGCACTTCAATGAAGGCATGTGGGGCGTGCGCGAGTGGAACTACCTGTTCAACTTCCGCACCGCACAGGGCGCCGAATACTTCACTTGCCAGTTCCAGGTGCGCTTCGACAACAAGGGCATCGCCCAGGGCGGCTACTGGAAGCCTGAATCGTGCGCAGCGGTACTCGACCCGCCGCGTCCGCCTGCACCGCCACCGCCGGCGCCCTTGCCGGAGCAGCCGCTGCGACTGGCTGCCGATGCGCTGTTCGGTTTCGACAGTGCGGTGCTCAGTGCCACCGGCCAGCAGGCAGTGCAGGGTGTGCTGGCGCAGGTGCGTGAGGCCAGCCAGGTGCAGTCGATCCAGGTGGTCGGCTACACCGACCGCATCGGCAGCGCTGCCTACAACCAGACGCTGTCGCAGCGGCGTGCCGAGGCGGTGCGCATGGCCCTGGTACAGGGCGGCGTATCAGCGGCGAGCATCAGTGCCGAAGGTCGGGGCGCGGCGGAACCGCTGGTGCAGTGCGACCAGCGCAACCGGCGCGAACTGATCGCCTGCCTGGCGCCCAATCGCCGGGTGCAGATCGCTGGCGTGGCCCGACCGCACTGAATCCCCGTGCCGGGGCCCGCCCCGGCATCCCGAGTCCCCCCTGTTCTGCCGGCAGGACGTGGAAACGTCTCCCCCGTTTTCCACGCCTGCCGGTGGGCAGGTTTCTTCCCTGGTGCACCTGATGAATGCCCAATTCCTGCCCTTGTCCATGAAGACGGAAGCCACTCTCAGCGTGTACGGCCAGCTCGGCAACCATGCGGTCGTGCGCATTCCCGGGCGCCGGCTGCCGGGCCTGATCCTGCAGGCCGATACCGTTGCAGGCTTCCTCACCCAACTGCAGGAGGCGCAGGCCTGCCTGCGCAGCGGCCGCGCGCAGCGCGCCGACGCCGAGCTGGACATGCTGGTCGACATGCTCGAGCAGTGGTACGCGCTGATCGAATCGCGGCTGGCCGACGCCGGCGAGGCGCTGTAGAGAAGAGGGGACGGAGGGGATCAAGTCGTTTCCCGCACAGCCGGGGCATGAACGACTTGATCCCCTCCGTGCCCTTTTCTGTTGCTAGGCGCGGGCGCGGATCATCCAGCAGGCGGCTTCCACCCGCACGCGATCACCGTCGATGAACGATGAGAACGCAGCCAGCGCGTATTGCAGCAGCGCATCGGCGCGTTCGGCCGGCAGCGCACGCAGGGCCAGGCCCACGGGCCCAAGCTGGCCGACGTAGCTGGCCAGCGCGTCACGGGTGAGGAAACAGGTCAGGTCCAGCGGCGACACGTCCACGTCCTGCCATCCGGCACTCTGCAGCAGCCGACGCACCCGCTCGCCATCGGCGAAGGCGAACTGCCCTGGTGCACCCGGTGCTCGCGCTGGCAGCACCAACTGGTCTGCAAGGGCGCGTTCGGCGGCGGTCATGAACGGATTGTCCTGCGCGCTGCGCCAGGCGATGAAACGCAGGCCTGCGCCGGCTCGGGCGGCACGGTGCAGGTTGGCGAAGGCGGCCTGCGTGTCCTCGAAGAACATCACCCCGAATCGCGACTGGATCCAGTCGTAGCGCGCTGCTGCGAAGTCATGGCGCTGCGCGTCGGCCACGATGAAGTCGATGTCGCGCCCGATCGCGGCGGCACGCTGGCGGGCGAGGGCGAGCATCGGTGCGGAGATGTCGACGCCGGTGCAACGCGCATCGGGTCGCGCCGTGGCGGCGGTCAGCGTGCTGGCGCCGGTGCCACAGCCGATATCCAGCAGTTCCGTGACGGCAGCCGGCAGCTCGTCGCGCAGGGCATCGGCCATCGGTTGGAACAGGCCGTCCAGCAGGGTCTGCTGCATGACCCAGTTCTCGCCAGCAGGGCCGTTCCAGAGCGTGTTCTGATCGAGCGGGAGTGAATCGGCCATGGGCTTGCCTTGCGCGGGGAGTACGACCATGGTGGCGCTTGAAGCCCACTTGAGGTCAAGCACGATGCGGGAACTGGATATCGGTGAGGTGGTGCGACGCAGCGGTGTACCGGCCTCGACCCTGCGCTACTACGAGCAGCTGGGCCTGGTGCAGGCGCTGGGGCGGCGCGGCCTGCGCCGGCAGTACCACGAACAGGTGCTGGAACGGCTGGCGCTGATCGGCCTGGGGCAGTCAGCCGGTCTGTCGCTGCAGCAGATCGGCGCGGCGATGCCGCAGGGGACAGGGCTCGCATTGGATCGCACGGCATTGCTGGCCCAGGCCGATGCGCTGCAGCGGCAGATCCGCGAGCTGCAGCGGGTGCAGGATCGGTTGCGGCGGGCTGCGGCCTGTCCACACGCCGAGGATGCGCGGCGCTGCGCCTCGTTCCGTAGACTGCTGCGTGCGCAGCAGCGCCTGGCGCGTGCATGAGCGGTAGATCCACACCATGCGTGGATGAACTACCGACACGCGTTCAATCGCGGGTGCTGACTTCCCACGTGGCGTGCAGCACGCCCGGCACCTGCTCCATCCGCGCCAGCACCATGTCCAGTTCGTCGGCGCTGACCGCCGTGCTGACCAGGACTGCGATCACATCGGTAGGCGCATCGCTGTGCTCGACCAGTTGTACGTCGCCAACGGGGTACTGCGCTGCTTCCAGTGCATCCACCAGGCGCTCGCGCACGCGCGGCACCGCGTCGGCATCCACGCTCAGGCGCACTTCGTAGGTCGCTTCGCTGGCGGCTTCGTTGATCGGGATGCGGTTGATCGCGTTCACCAGTGGCCGCAGCAGGGTATTGCCGGCGATGATCAGCACGGTCAGCAGCACGCCTTCGGCCAGCATGTCCGCACCGGTACAGCTACCCACGGCAGCCGAGCACCACAGCGTCGCGGCGGTGTTCAGGCCGCGCACGTTCATGCCTTCCTTCATGATCACGCCGGCGCCGAGGAAGCCGACACCCGAGACCACGTACGAGATCACCCGCACGGCCTCGGCGCTGCCGGCGATACGCATGCCCAGATCAACGAAGGCGGCGGCGCCGACGGCTACCAGCACGTTGGTACGCAGGCCGGCGGTACGCTGCCGGTATTGGCGCTCGGCGCCGATCAGGGTGCCGAGCACGAACGCCGCCAGCAGGCTGACCACGGTGTCGGCGAAGGGGCCGGACTGGAAGGTTTCAATGAAGCGCATGGCCGCAGTCTACCTCCCGCAGGTGACAGTAGATCCACGCCATGCGTGGATGGGTGGGGGCTGCCGGGACATCATCCACGCATGGCGTGGATCTACTCGTCGACTCGCTCGCCCATCATTTCGCGCTGGCGCTTGTCCAGCTCCTCCGCATAGCGCTTGCGCACGAATGCTTCGGACACCACGCCCAGTACCTGGCCATCGTCGGCCACCACCGCCAGCTCGTCGGCCTGGGTCTGGTCGAAGCGCTGCATTACGCTCACCACGTCCGCGCTGGCGGCAAACGCTACATCGCGGTTCTCGGCGAACGTACCCACCACGTCCTCGGGCTTTACACCGTCGCCGAACAAGCGCGGGATCTGCACGATGCCGGCATAGTGGCCTTCACTGTCGATCAGGATCACCCGGCTGCCCGAGCCCAGCGGGAAGCGCTGGCGGAAGGCGGCGGCATCGAGGTCGGCCGGGGCAGTGGCTACACCCTTGCGCATCATCCGCCCAGCGTTGAGGTTGTGCACCCAGCCGATGTCACGCGCGCTCTTGATGGTTTCCCCGCGCAGATGCATGCGCCAGGTCGAGAACGAATAGCCGAACCATTGCCGCACCAGGGTGCTGGACACCAGCACCGCGCTCATCACCACACTGGTCAGCAGGAAATCGTGGGTGCCTTCCAGCACCAGCATGGCCATGGTCATCGGCGCGCCAACCACGGCCGCGGCCAGTGCGGCCATGCCCGCCAGCGCCGCCGACGTGGCGTCGACCACCGGCACGCCGGTGGCCATCGCCAGCAGCCCGGCAAACAGCGTGCCGACCAGGGTGCCCATGAACAGCGAGGCGAAGAACAGGCCGCCGCGGAAGCCGAAACCCAGCGAGATGCCCGAGGCCAGGCATTTGAGGGTCAGTAGTCCGCCGATCCAGATCAGCGGCAGATGGGTGGTCAGGTCCAGGTGCAGCGCTCCGTGGCCGGACGACAGTACCTGCGGGCTGGCCAGTGCCAGCGGAATCAGCAGCAGGCCACCCACTACCGGGCGCCCCCACAGCGGCAACGGGCTGCGCTTGACCGTGCCCTCGATGGAGGCGATCAGGCGCATCACCGCGATGCCGACCATCGCACAGCAGCAGCCGAGCAGGCCGTAGATCGCATAATCGGCAGCGCGCACGTCGATGGTGGATGCCGCCGGCAGCAGATAGGCTTCCACGCCGGCCTGGTCGGCAACGAAGGCGCCGGCCAGCGCCGCCACCGCTACCGGCGCCAGTGCCGCCGGCGTATACGCGCCGATGACGATCTCGAAGGCGTAGAACGCCCCGGCCAACGGTGCGCCGAAGGCCGCTGCGATCGCACCGGCCGCGCCGGCACCCACCAGGATGCGCACGTCGTTGCGGCGCAGGCGCATCACCCGCCCCAGCTGCGAGCCGCTGCCGGCACCCATCTGCGTGTACGACGCTTCCAGTCCGACCGACGCGCCGCAGCCGTTGGAGACCAGAGTCTGGGTCAACACGATCAGGTTGTCACGCATCGACATGCGGCCGCCGTGCAGCGCATTGGCTTCCACGGCGTCCAGCAAGGGGCGTTTGAGGCGCGTTGCAGCAAGGCTGACCAGGCCCACCACCAGGCCGCCCAGCGGCAGTACCAGCAGCGCGGTCCAGGTCAGCGCGGGCAGCGAGCTCAGGCGCATGCCCTCGTCCAGGCCATACAGCGCCGTCTGCAGGGTGCGTGCCAGCCCAGCCTGCAACAGGGTCAGGCCACCGGCGATCAGCCCGACCAGCAGGGCCAGGGCGATGAACCACAGGTCGCTGCCGCGCAGGCGCAGACGCAGGCCCTGGAAGGCCAGATGCAGGCGCGATGGCGAAGCGGCGGACGACATGGTGGCGGCATGATACGCCGCCACCGTGAGCGCCACCGTCACCGCATCAGGCGGTTACCGCACTCAGAAGCGGTAGCGGCCCTGCACGTAGAACGTGCGCGGTGCGGCCACCATGCGCCCGGCGTTGCCATCCACGTTGCGGGTGTACCAGCGCTTGTCGGCCAGGTTGTTCACGCCCACCGCAACTTCGCTGTCGGCCAGCCACGGCAGCTGCCAGGCGGCCTGCGCATTCCACAGGCGTACGCCCGGCACACGTCCCACGCGCGCATCGGCGGTTTCGTTCCAGGTGTTGGCGGCATCGGAGAACTGGCCGCTCTGGTGGGTGCTGGACACGTTGAAGGTCCAGCCGGCAAGCGCATAACGGGCGCCGATGCTGTCGGTGTCGCGCGAATAGAACGGCACATCCAGGCCACGATTGTCGCCGGACTGCTGGATGGCCTTGGTCCAGGTGTAGTTCGCGTACAGCTCCAGCCCGGCCAGCGCGCTGCTGTCGGCGAAGCGGTATTCGATCGCGCTTTCCACGCCCTTGTGGTCGGTGGCGCCGATGTTCTGGAAGGTGGGCGGGGTGATGCCTGGAATCTGCAGGATCTGGTTGTCGAAGCGCATCTTGAATACGGTCACTTCCGCACGCAGCGCGCCATCCTGCCAGCGCGCACCCAGCTCGGTGGTCCTGGCGATTTCCGGGTTCAGCGGATTGGTCGCGCTCTGCGAGTTGAGCTGGATGTTCTGCACCGGCCCGAACGAGGTGGTGTAGTTGCCGAACACGGTCAGCTGCGGGGTCAGCAGGTAGGCCACGTTGAGCGAGGGCAGGGCCTTGTCGTTGCGGCTGCTGAAGGTCGCGCCGCCACCGGCCTGCCGGCGGTCCATGTCGATCCACTCCATGCGCACGCCGGGCGTGATCCGCCACTGGCCGATGGCGATGCGGTCATCAACGTAGAACGAGTGCGCATCGGTGGCGTTGTCGAAGCGGGTGGTCGCGCCGGCCGCACCGGTACGGCGGGTCACGGTGTAGCTGCGGTCGTTGCCGCGTTCGCGCAGGAAGCGGTAGCCGGCGGTGATGTCGTGCACGCTGCTGCCCCAGTGCAGGCGCTGGGTGTAGCGCGGTTCGATGCCGAGCACGCGGTAGTCGCGCGGCTGCACGGTGATCTGCGTGTTGGCGGCATTGATCAGCGAGCTGGCGCGATTGCTCTCGTTGTAATACGCCAGCACCTCGAACTCGCTGTTCTCCGACAGCGTGTTGGTGTAGCCCAGGTCGATGCCGGTGCGATGACCCTTCCAGAAGTCGGTCGGCCGGGTGTTCTGGAACGGGTCGGCTTCGTACTGGGCGCGGGTCAGGCCGCCCGGAGTCAGCGAGCGCACGTTGTAATACGAGAGTTTGGCGCGCAGTTCCTGTTGCGCATCGATGGCATAGGCGAACTTCAGTGCCAGGTCGTCGAAACGGTCATCACTGCCCTGGCGCCAGCCGCGGCCGTCCTGCCCGGAATACAGCAGGGCCATGCCCAGACCGTTGTCGGCGGTGCCGCCGAGGAAGGCGTTGTACTGCGTGCTGTCGCCGCCGCCGTGGTCGTAGGCGCTGTAGCGCACGCCGGCCTCGCCATGCAGCCCGGCCGCGGTCGGAATGGCGCGGGTACTGAAGTTGATGATGCCGCCGACATTCTGCGGCCCGTAACGTACCGCACCGCCGCCACGCACCACGTCGATCGACTCGATGTTGGCCAGGCTGGCCGGGGCAAACGACAGCTGCGGCTGGCCGTACGGCGCAACCGCCAGCGGCACGCCGTCCAGCAGGACGGTCGAGCGCGGCGAGTAGCGACCGGTCAGGCCACGCACGCCGATGTTGAGCGACACCGAGCTGCCGGCGGTGCCGGAGTTGTCGGTGACCTGCACGCCGGGAATGCGGCGCATGGCATCGCCCAGGCTGGCGGCGCCGCTGGCCTCGATGCGCTGGCGGTCAACCACAGTGCGTGCGCCGGCGAAGCTTTTGACGCTGTCGTGCAGGCCGGTGCCCAGCCAGCTGCCCGATACCTGGATGCTGTCGAGCGTGGTGGCGCTGTCCTGCGCGAAGGCGCTGGCAGCCGGGATCAGGCACAGGGCGAGGGCGGCGGCCAGGGGCAGGCGGGCCGGTTGCGGGGCAGGGATGGGCATCGTTGCGGGCAGTGGAAGGGCGTAAATGAGAATTATTGCTGATTCCATTCGCCATTGGAATCGGCACACGGTTCAGCGCTTTGACCCGGTGGTAAAGTTATTGATTGCCTCCTGACCCGCTGAGATCTGCCATGTCTACTGCTGCTTTCTACCCCGTCGGAACCCCTGGCCAGCCGTGGGGCGTGGCGGAACGGGAGCAGTGGCGTGCGCGCCAGCAGCGCCTGCGCCGTTACGACGAGGAAGTGCTGCCGCGCATCGATGCACTGGCCGAGCGCTTCGACAAGGTGGCTTACGGCCAGCTCGACTATGCAGGCGAGACCTATACCCTGTTCGCCCTGCGCAGCCGCGACTGGAACCCTGCATTGCCGGCCGCGCTGGTAACCGGCGGTGTGCACGGCTATGAGACCAGTGGCGTGCTGGGCGCGCTGGAATTCCTCGAAAAGCATGCCGCCAGCTATGCCGGCAAGGCCAACCTGCTGGTCGCGCCGTGCGTGAATCCGTGGGGCTTCGAGCGCATCAACCGTTGGAACTTCGATGCGATCGACCCGAACCGCAACTTCCGCGCTGACGGCCCGGCCCGCGAATCGACGGCGCTGATCGAACTGATCGCACCGTTGAAGGGCCAGTTCGTGCTGCACATCGACCTGCACGAGACCACCGACAGCGACGAGAGCGAGTTCCGTCCCGCACTCGCCGCGCGCGATGGCAAGCCGTTCGAGCCAGGCCTGATTCCCGATGGCTTCTACCTGGTGGACGACAGCGAGAATCCGCAGCCGGCGTTCCAGCAGGCCGTGGTCGCCGAAGTGGAGAAGGTCACCCATATCGCACCGGCCGACGACAAGGGCGAGATCATCGGTTCGCCGGTGGTCGCGCATGGCGTGATCGAGTACGCGCTGGTGCCGCTGGGCCTGTGCGCCGGTATCACCGGGGCGAAGTACACCACCACCACCGAGGTCTACCCGGACAGCCCGCGGGCGACGCCGCAGCAGTGCAACGACGCGCAGGTGGCAGCGGTGTGCTCGGCGCTGGATTACGCGCTAGCCAACCCGTGATCTGCTGACATCCTGTGCATCCACGCATGGCGTGGATCTACTTCAGCGTGCAGTAGATCCACGCCATGCGTGGATGCGGTAATTCAGCGTGCAGTAGATCCACGCCATGCGTGGATCGGGCCCTGTTGAAGCATCACCCCAACGCCTCGGCCCACCACAATGCCGCCGGACCCGGTGGCGTATCGCGCCGCCACACCAGGTCGCTGTGGATGCGGCGCGGCCAACCAGGCACGCGCAGTTCCAGCAGGCGGCCACGGTCGTAGCGCTGCACCAGCGCACGCGGCAGCTCGGCCCAGCCGATGCCGTCCTCGGCCATCTCCATCACCATCAGGTAGTCCGACGCGGTCCATGCCGGCCCGCTGATCGGCGGCGCGTGGTCGACCTGCGCGCTCAGCCGCACCTGCCGGTGCCGGGACAGTTGCGCCGCCGCGCGCCCGCCGGCCTGCGCCAGCGGATGGTCGCTGGCCACATACAGCGCCAGCTCGCTGTGGTGGGCCAAGGGCTGGGCCACCAGCGCATCGGGGTACTGCGCCTGGCGCGGCAGCAGTCCCAGCCCGGCGCGCCCGCCATCCACCAGCTCCAGCACGTCCCGTCCCTCGGCATCCAGCCATTCCAGCTCGATCTCGGGAAATGCCTCGGCAAACCGCTGCAGCACACGTTGCGCTGGATCGAGCTGGTAGACATCAGAGAACACCACGGTCAGGCGTGGCTCCACCGGCGCCGCCAGGCGCACGCTCAGCTGCTGCAGGCGCGCGTCGGCGGCGAGGATTTCCTGCGCGTGGCCCAGCACCTGCCGACCGGCGTCGGTCAGCTGTGGATAGCGGCCGCTGCGGTCGAATAGGCTCATGCCCAGGTCCGCCTCCAGATGGGCGATGGCGGTACTGACGGTGGACTGGGTCTTGCGCAGCCTGCGCGCGGCCGCCGAGAACGAGCCCAGCGCGGCGGCCTCAACGAAGGCCTGCAGGGATTCAGGGGAATAGGGCATTGATCCATCGCTCCTGTCGATGGAATCCATTTTGATACCACCGTAAAAGACGATGATACTGGCCGCCATCGCCCCTGTCTGCGGGGGCGTTCCGGATCATCCACGCACGGCGTGGATCTATTGATGACGGGGCGCGGCCCCGTCCCGCAAGGAGCTTCACATGTCCCGCACTGTTCCCGCCCGTGGCGCCTTCGTCGCCTGGGCCTGCCTGACCGTGGCGATCATCGCCGAAGTGGTCGGCACGTCCTTCATGGCCCATGCCGCCCGCGATGGCGGCTGGGCCGGCTACCTGATCATGGCCGGCGCACTTGCGCTGTCCTATTACTTCCTGGCGTTGTCGGTACGCCGCATCGCCGTCGGCGTTGCCTATGCAGTGTGGGAAGGCCTTGGCCTGACCCTGCTGACCGTGGTCGGCATCAGCGTGTTCGGTGAGAGTCTGTCGCTGCAGCAGCTGGCTGGTCTGGTGCTGGCGGTGGTCGGCATCGTCTGTGTCACCCTCGGGGAGGCGCACTGATGAACATGATGGCCCTGTTTTTCGTGATCTGCTCTGCGCTGATCGATGTGGCCGCCAACATGATGGTCGCCAAGTCCGATGGCTTCCGTCGCTGGCGCTGGGGTGTCGGCGCCATCGTGCTGGTCTGGATCGCCTTCGCCCTGCTGGGCCAGGCCGTGCGCTACATGGACCTGGCCACCGCCTATGCGATGTGGGGCGCGATCGGCGTGATCGGCACGGCCACCTGTGGTCGCCTGCTGTTCGGCAATCGCCTGCGTCCGATTGGTTGGGTTGGCATTGGCCTGGTCACCGTGGCGGTGTTGCTGCTCAGTACCGCGAAGTAGCGCGTCGCTGTGCCAACCAAGGTTGGCACCTACCAGAGCGTGAGCCGCCGCATGCAGGCGCCCCGGGGATGGATTCCCCGGGGCGTTGCTGTTTCTGCTGTCCTCAGAAGCGTGCAGTGAAACTCAGCCGGGTGGTCCGGCCGGGGCCGGGCATCAGGCTCATCGCCAGCGTGTCCATGTAGTACGTGTTGCGCAGGTTGTTGACCACCAGCTCCACCTCGGTCTTTGGGGTGAGCTGCCAGCGCGCATAGAAGTCATAGATCGCGGTCGGCAGATAGATGTTCTGCAGGCCGGTCGAGCCGGTGGTGTTCCACGGCTTGTCCAGCTCGTGGGTGGCGCCGCTGTTGTAGGTGCGGCGGATGCCGGTATCCAGTCGCCGGTCGAACAAGCGGAATCCGAGCGTGCTGTGGATCGAGTACTTCGGCGGGTTCTGCGCGTTGACGAAGGACGTACCGAAACCGCCGTCCACGCAGTCCGGCGTGGTGTCCAGCTTGCTCCACTTCGCATAGGGATCTTCGCGCAGGCGCTTGGCCGTGGCCGCATCACAGGTGCGTGCGCGCTGGTAGTAGCTGGCCGACAGGTCCAGGTAGGCAATGCCGGCGTCATAGCCGGACTGCAGCTCGTAGCCGGAGATCGTGTAGTTGTCGACGTTGTCGACATAGAACGCCCAGTTGCTGGAATCGAAGCGGCGGGTGATCGCGTTGTCGATATCGTTCTTGAACCACGCCACCTTGAAGGCCAGGCGATCACCATCGCGCCACAGGGCACGCTTGAGCAGGCTGAAACCAATGTCCCAGGAGCGGTTCTTCTCTGGCTTCAAGTCGTTGATCGGCGCCGAGGTACTGTTGCCCAGGGTCGATTCGAACAGGCTGGGCATCTTCCAGCCCTGTGCATACTTCACGTAGAAGAAGGCGTCCGCATCCAGGTTGAAGCGGGCTTCGGCGTAGGGCGCAAAGCCATGGCCGGAACGACGGATTGCCGGCTGGTAACCCCAGGCGGTGGGAATCTTCTTGGTGTAGAAGCCGTTGGCACCGCGTGGATCGCGCTGGAAACCGTCGAAGTCATAGGTCTGCCCCAGGGTGCTGTCGCCGTACGGCGTGGCACGCAGCGACTCGAGGGTATAGGCGCCCTGTGCATCCGGATACCACTCCTTGTACCAGCCCGGCAGCAGCTGCCCGTCCTTGCTCAGCCGCGCGAACGTGTAGCGCAGATCGCGTGACTGGCTGACGTAGGCCACGCGGTTGCGGTCCTGCGTGCGGTAATCGGTGAAGCGCCCGCCGGCGGTCAACGACAGCCAGTCCCACGGCTGCCACTGCAGCGAGGCGACGGCGCTGGCCTCGCGCCGCGTGCCCGAGCGCAGGTAGCGGTTGTTGTTGAAGTCCACCGGCAGCACCGGCGAATTCGGTGCGGTGTCTTCATGCTGGAAGGCGGCGCCGTAGCGCAGCGTCCATTCGCCCAGGCCGTTGCTGAAGCGGGTGGTGTTGCTGCTGTCCACGCCCCAGCGCTGGGTCTTCACGTCCGACTGCAGGCCTGGGCCATAGGTCTCTCCCAGCGTGTCGGGCATGCTGTCGCCGGGGTAGTCCTTGAACAGTGGCGTATTGGCCACGTTGCTGTTGAACATGCGGCTGGTGGCAGTGGTGAACCACAGCGTGCTGCTCAGGTCCAGCCACGGGTGCGCCTCGGGCCGGTAGCGGTGGCGCAGCGAGGTGGCGTTGACGCGCATGCGTCCGGGCTCGAACTGGAACATGGTGTTGGCCTTGTCCACGTAGGTCACCCATTCGTTGGACTCGCCGACGCGGCCGATGGCCGAGGGCATGATTTCGCCGAAGCGGGAATCGAAGAAACGGTGGCTCAGTTCCAGTCGCTGGTCGGGGTTGGGCGTCCAGACGAACTTGAGCAGTACCGACTCGTTGTCGGTGTGGGTGTTCAGCACTTCATCGCCCGGGTGGTAGATCGATGACACCGGCTGGCTGGTCATGCCGGTGCCGCCGCTGGACAGATGCTGGTCGTCGTAGCGGTCTGCACTGTTGCGGCCGGCGAAGTAATTGCCCTGGCGTCGCCGCGCGTAGGCAGCCACGAACTGCCAGTCCTCGCCACGCTGGGCGAAGGCCACGCTGCCGTTCCAGTCGCGTGGGTCGCGCAGGCTGTTGCGGTTGTCGTTGCCGCGCGCTACCTGCTTGAACGCGTGGGTGCGGTCGATGCTGTTGTCGGCTACGCCGGCACGCACGCGCAGGCCCCAGGGCTGGTCGTCATCCAGGATGTCGTCGGCAGTGAGCGTCTCCATGTAGACCACACCACCGATGGCACTGGCCGCGTTCGCCGCAAGGCTCGGGCCCTTCTCGATGCTGACCGCACTCACCAGATCCGGGTCCAGATAGCTGCGCTGCTGCACGCCGGCATAGCCACGATAGACATCGATGGCCTGTTGGCCGCCATCGATGATCACCGGCACCCGGTTCTGGCCCTGCAGGCCGCGGATGTTGACGTCCAGTGCGCCGCCGTTGCGCACATCGCCGGTATGCACACCGACCGCACCAGCCAGTACATCGCCGATCGACTGACCGCGGAAACGCTCCAGCTGCTGGCGATCCAGATGCACGCGCGAGCCGCTGTCACGGTAGACCGCATCGGCATCGGCCAGGCCCCACGGTGAAGCGCCTTCGCTGGCCTCACCGCCAACACGCAGGGTGCCTATCTGGCGAGCACCATCATTGTCGCGCGCCGGCGCGTGGCGCAGCACGACACCATCGGCATCGCGCTGGAAGGTGAGCCCGGTGCCGGCCAGCAGCTGCGACAGTGCCGCATCCACCGACTCCGCGCGCTGCACGCCGGGGCTGCGCAGGCCACGGGTCAGGCGCGCATCGACGGCAACATTGAGTCCAGATTGCTGGCCGAAGGCGGTGAGGGCCTGGTCGAGCGGACCGGCAGCGATGCGCCACTGGCTGACTGTTGCGGCGGCGTTCTGTGCATGCGCACTGGCTGGCAGGACGGCAGGCACGGTGATGGCCAGGCACAGTGCCAGTGTCAGTGGGCGAGGGGAGGGAAGGGGGCGGGGGGACGTCATGGGGCGGTGTTCCGCAATGGGTTCTCCTGTACTGCCCGGTGAGCGGCAGAAAAGGGAACCACGCGATCAGGCCGGGCGCAGCACGGTCCACCAGGGCCAGCGTTGCTCGATGCGGATCGGCAGGGCGCGCGCCAGCAACGGCAGTGCCTGCAGGCTGTCCAGCCGCGGCAGCACCGCAGTCACCTTCAGCGCCGCCACGCGCGGGTCGCAGCCCAGGTAACCGCGGTGATGGCGTGCCAGTTCATCGACCACCCGCAGCAATGGCGTGTCGGTAACCTGCAGGCGGCCGTCGGTCCAGTCACCGCGCAACGGATCGGCAGCCACCGGCTGCAGTGCACCCAACGCACCAATACGCGCACCGGTACCGGCAACCACGTCCAGCGCCGTGCCCAGCAGGGGCAGACAACGGACCGCACCTTCGAACACATCCAGCCGGCTGTCCGGTCCGCAGCGGCCGACCGCAAAGCGCGTCCCCATCGGCTGCAGGCGGGCGCCAGCGGTGTGGACGGTCAATGGCAGATGGGCGTAGTCCGGCGCATGCCCGGTCTGCAGCAGCAGTTCGCCCTGCAGCAGGTACAGCGCACGACGGCCTTCGGCGAAATCGACGACGACTTCGCTGTCGGCGTTGAGCCACAGCTGGCTGCCGTCGCGCAGGGTCCACGCGCCGGTATGTCCTGCCGCGGTGCGCAGCGGGAGTCGTTGCCGCTGCGATTGCAGGCCCTGCAGACCGAGCAGCGAGAGTGCCCCCAGCCCCAGCACGCCGCCGATGCCGCGCAGGGCGCGACGACGACGACGGCCCGCTGCATCCAAGGCCTGCGCGGCTGCATGCGGCGCCAGCGGAGCAAACGAGGTCCAGATGGATTCGACCCGCTGCCACGCACGGGCGTGGTCGGCATGCTCACGCAACCACGCTTCCCAGCGGCATTGATCGTCGCCACTCCAGGCGCCCTGCTGGCGCAACGCGAACCACTCGGCTGCCTGCTCCAGCGCCGGAGAGGCGATACCTTGGCTCATGCCGGGAGGTCGCCGCTGAGCTGCAGGCAATGCAGCATGGCCTGCGCCATGTACTTCTTGACCATCCGTTCGGAGACGCCCAGCTGCTGGCCGATCTGCGCATAGCCCATGCCGGAGAGTCGCGCCATGAGGAAGGCACGCCGCGGCCGCTCGGGCAGGCCCTGCAGCATGTCGGCGATGGCATGCAGCAGCTGCAGCGCCTGGGTGCGTTCTTCGGCGGAGGGATGCACCGGCTCCGGTTGTGCTGCCAGCGCCGCCAGATAGGCCCGCTCCAGATCGGCACGCTGCCAGTGGTTGACCAGCAGCGCGTGGGCGATGGTGGTCAGGTAGGCGCGTGGCAGGCGCAGCTCGGCGGGGTCCACCCGGCGGCTGAGCAGGCGTACGAAGGTGTCCTGGGTCAGGTCGGCTGCACACTCGGCGTTGTGGGTGCGCCGCCGCAGCCAGCCCAGCAGCCAGCCATGGTGTTCGCGGTAGAACCCCGCCAGCACGGAGCTGGAGGTGGCGGGCACGGCCATCGGATTCAATCGTCAATGAGAATGATTCCCATTATAGTCGCGTGAAGACGCCCGCGACAAACCTGCTGCGGCCGGCGCCGTTGCCGTCGTCGATACGGTGGCCGACACTTGGGCTTTCCCGCAACGGAGTGCCCGCATGTTCAGTCACGTCACCGTCGGAACCAACGACATGGAGATCTCCCGCCGCTTCTACGATGCGTTGTTCACCGCCGTCGGCGGCCGCGCTGGCGTATTCGATGACGAGGGCAAGCTGGTCTACATCAAGGATGGACGGATGTTCATGGTCATCCCGCCCATCGATGGCCAGGCGGCGTGCCACGCCAACGGCGGCACCATCGGCTTTGCGTTGGCAGACCCACAGGCGGTGCATGCCTGGCAGGAAGCGGGCGTGGCCCATGGCGGTACTGCGGTGGAAGACCCGGCTGGCGTGCGGCAGAAGGCAGGGCGCCGGTTGTACCTGGCGTACCTGCGTGATCCGGACGGCAACAAGCTGTGCGCCGTGCATGTGATGGGTTGAATCGTCGGCGCTGGACGCGGCGTGTCGTAATCGGACCAGGGTGACATCGCCGCCGGACGCGCGCGCAGGGCTGCAGGCGCGCGCGTAGCACGGAACACCGGCCGATCATGCCTGCGTGGTGCCACGACTTCATCCTGTGTCCACTGCTGTTCATCCAGAATCCGCCGGCTTACTTTCTGATCGATCCGGAGATGGCTGCCCATGGAAGCACTGGAGCCTCAACATCAGCCGGTGCGAACCCTGCGGCCCGTCTTCGCCTTCGCGGCGATCGTTGTCGTTGCCTTCGCACTGTTCGTCAGCCTGTTCCCGCTCGGCGCCGGTCGCCTGCTGGTCAAGGCGCAGGACTGGGCCGCGCTCAACGTCGGCTGGTACTACCTGCTGGCGATGACCCTGTACCTGGTGTTCGTGGTCGGTGTGGCGTTGTCCAAGTACGGTGGCATCAAGCTCGGTGCCGACCATGACGAACCGGAGTTCAGCTACCTCTCCTGGGCCGGCATGCTGTTCGCTGCAGGCATCAGCATCACCCTGTTCTTCTTCTGCGTTTCCGAACCGCTGACCCACTACCTGCAGCCGCCTCAGGGTGACGGTGCAGCGGGTGAGGCTGGTGCACGCCAGGCCATGCAGCTGCTGTTCCTGCACTGGGGCCTGCATGGCTGGGGCGTGTTCGCGCTGGCAGCGATGGCGATGGCCTACTTCGCCTACCGGCACAACCTGCCTTTGGCCTTGCGCTCGGCGCTGTATCCCCTGATCGGCAAGCGCATCAACGGCCCCATCGGCTACACCGTCGATGCCTTGGGCATCGTCGCCACGGTGTTCGGCATCGGTGCGGACATGGGCTTCGGTGTGCTGCATCTCAACGCCGGCCTGTCACACCTGTTCAATGTGCCGCACTCCAACCTGGTGCAGATCCTGCTGGTGGTGGCGATGATGGGCGCGGCCGTCGCGGTGGCTGTGTCCGGGGTGGAGAAGGGCGTGCGCTGGATGGCCAACATCAACATGCTGCTGGCGATCGCGCTGGTGCTGTTCATGCTCTGCGCCGGCCCCACCCAGTACCTGCTCAGCACGCTGATGCAGAACCTGGGTGATTACCTGGGCAGCGTGGTGGGCAAGAGTTTCGACGTGTACGCCTATGGTGGCCGTCCGGAATGGCTGGGCGGCTGGACGGTGTTCTACTGGGCGTGGTGGATCGGCTGGGCGCCGTTCGTCGGCCTGTTCATCGCGCGCATCTCGCGCGGCCGCACCATCCGCGAATTCGTGTTCGGTGTGTTGCTGATTCCGCTGGGTTTCACCCTGGCGTGGCTGTCGATCTTCGGCAACAGCGCGCTGGACCAGGTGCTGCACCATGGCCAACAGCAGTTGGCGCAGCTGGCGGTGGATGATCCACCGACGGTGCTGTATGCGCTGCTGGATGGCTACCCGTGGAGCAAGGCGGTGATCGGGGTGACCGTGCTGGTCAGCTTCATCTTCTTCGTGACGTCGGCCGATTCCGGGGCGGTGGTGCTGTCCACCCTGTCCTCGCACGGCGGTGCGCCGGAGGATGATGGCCCGCGCTGGCTGCGCGTGTTCTGGGGCACGGTGATCGCGGTGCTGACCGCCGGCCTGCTGCTGGCCGGCAGCATCGATGCGCTGAAATCCGCGGTGGTTCTGGCATCGTTGCCGTTCTCTGCGGTGCTGCTGTTGATGATGTGGGGCCTGACCCGTGCCTTCAGTGACGAGTCGCACCGCAAGCGGGCGCAGCAGTTCAGGCCATCGCCGCTGATCGGCGATGATCGCCACCACCAGGGCTGGCGCCAGCGCCTGACCCAGGCCATGAACTTCCCGGTACGCGACCAGGTGTACCGCTTCATGGATGACACGGTGAAGCCGGCGATGGAGGCGGTGGCCGAGCAGCTGGGTGAGCAGGGCTGGGACGTGCAGACGCGCTTCGAAGCGGGCGACATGGAACTGTCGGTCAACCACGGCGAGCAGCAGGACTTCCTGTACCGGGTGATCCTCAGTGGCTACCTGACCCCGTCCTTCGCCGCGCAGCAGCTGCGCAACCAGCGCTACTACCGCGCCGAAGTACATCTGTACGAGGGCAGCCAGGACTACGACCTGGTCGGCTACAACCGCAAGCAGATCATCAATGACATCATCAGCCAGTACGAACGGCACCTGCAGTTCCTGCACCTGAGCCGTTGATGCCGCCACGCCGGGCATGGCCCTTGCCTTTGGTGGGTGCGGACCGTTGGTCCGCACACTCCTGTAGAGCCGAGCCCACGCTCGGCTCCGATGGTAGAGCCGAGCGTGGGCTCGGCTCTACAGCGGCAATCAGAACCGGTAACGCGCGCCCAGCGAAACGAACTGACCGCGCAGGTTGTACTGGCTGATGTCGAAACCGCTGGAGCCACCGGCCGGATCGAACGGCGGGTCCTTGTCGGTCAGGTTCAGCACCGACAGTGACAGCGTGGTCTTCGGAATGCCCTCGTAGGCCACGTACAGGTCCAGCTGATGGTAGGGCTTGACCTTGTCGCGCAGGCCCGGATTGCTGGTGGCGGTGGCCACGCGCTGGTCATAGCCGCTCACGTACTGCAGGCTCAGCGTGCTGCTCCAGTCACCAACCGCCCAGTTCAACGAGGTGGTACCGCGCGTGCGTGGCAGGGCGCCATGGCGGTTGTTGCCGGCACCGTCATAGGGCGCCTGTCCAGCCACCAGCGGCTGCTTGAAGCTGAGCAGGTGGGTCCAGCTGCCGGCCACGGTGAAGTTGCCCCAGCCATCGGTGCGGAAGGTACGGTTGGCTTCCAGGTCGATGCCCGAGGTGGTCAGCTCGCCCTGGTTGGCGTACTGGTTGGTGATGATCTGGATGCGACCCTGTGCATCGCGCTGCACGCGGCCGGGGAACAGGTCCGGGTTGTTGACGATGAACTGCGCGCTGTCCGGCTTGACCAGGTTGTCCTGCTCGATGCGATACCAGTCCAGGCCGATGCTGGAATCGGCATCCGGGGACCATACTGCGCCGACGTTGAGGTTGCGCGAGCGCTCGGCCTTCAGGTCCGGATTGCCGGTGCGCAGGTTGGTCACGCCACGGCTGCCGCCGGGCTGCAGCGGATCGAACGGATCGACCACCGAGCCGTAGCTGATGGTCTGCCCCGGTGCGATCTCCGGCAGCGACGGTGCACGGAAGCCACGCGAGAACGAGCCGCGCAGCAGCAGGCTGTCCAGCGGCTGCCAGCGTAGCGCGAACTTCGGCGAGAACGCCTTGCCGAAGTCATCGTAGTGATCACCGCGGCCGGCAACCTGCAGCTCCAGCGTGCGATGCAGCGGCACGCTGAACTCGGCATAGGCGGCACTGACCTGGCGCTCACCATCGACGATGTTGATCGCCGGGCGCAGCTCGGTACCGGACAGCACCTGCGCACTGGTGCGCGCGTCCAGCGATTCCTTGCGGAATTCCGCGCCCCAGGCGAAGCCGATCGCACCGGCCGGCAGTTCCCACAACGAGGTCGATGCCTTGACGTTGAGCGAATGCAGCTTGTACCAGCCCGGGCGCTTGGTCTGCAGGCGCAGGTCGTCCAGTGCGCCCGGCGTGCTGGACGGGTTGAGGAAGTTGTAGCTGCCATCGCGCAGGATCTGCTGGAAGGCGTAGCGGTCCACGAAGTTGTCCACGTACTCGCGCTGCGCGCTCTGCGAGGTCAGTGCGGCCACTTCCCAGTCCCAGCGTTCACCGGTGCCACGCACGCCGGCCAGGGCGCGGTAGAACACCTGGGTGTTGTCCTTCAGGCGCGGGCCGAGATCGAAGAAGGTGTATTCGAACGGCAGCGGCGCGCTGCCCGGATTGTTCGGATGGCCGACTGGCAGCACGGCGGCGATATCGGTCAACGTGCCGGTGGCGGGATTGTAGGCACGCAGGCCGGGGCCGACCGTCAGCGGCGCGCTGAAGATCTGGTCGGCCTTGTTGTGGCTGTACAGCACATCAGCGAAGGCTTCGACACTGTCGTTGAAGCGGTAGGTCGCGCTCAACGACGCCTGCAGGCGCTCGGCGCCGGGCTGCAGGGTCTTGAACGGCTGCGCGTTGAAGGCGCAGGCCTGGCCGGGCAGGGTGCTGCCGAAGTCACTGTAGGGACGCAGTTCGCTGCCATCGGGGCAGGATGAGAACGGCTGCGGCGCGCGCGGGTTGGCCAGCGTGTTGCCGCCAGCGGTGGACCAGCCGGCCAGGCGGCCACCGGGCTTGTCGCGGAAATCGCCGTCGCGGGTGTACGCGCGCTGGTCAGCATCGAGGCGGTCGCGCTTGAGCAGATCCAGCCCGAACAGCACGTTCCAGCCCTGCTGTTCGAGGTCACCGAAGCCGGCCAGCAGGTTGGCCTTGCGCTCGTTCAGGCCGCCCTGGGTGGCGGTGCCGAAGCCACCGCCGACCTCCACGCCCTGGAAATCACGACGCAGGATGATGTTGATGACGCCGGCGATGGCGTCCGAGCCGTACACAGCCGAGGCGCCATCCTTCAGCACTTCGATGCGCTCCACCGCACTGATCGGCAGCGCGTTGAGGTCGACGAAGGTGTCCTGGGTGTTGAGCGCGAAGCCGAAGTTGGCCACGCGGTAGCCATTGACCAGCACCAGCGTGTTCTTCGGTGACAGGCCGCGCAGGCCGATCGAGGCCGAGCCCGCAGCGAAGCTGCCGGTGTACTGCTCGTCGAAGCTGTTGCCGGCATTGGCCGACAGGTTGCGCAGCACGTCGGTGAGGGTGGAGCGGCCGGTCTGCAGGATCTGCTCGCGGGTGACGATCTGCACCGGGTTGGGGCCGGCGGTGTCACTGCGCTTGATGTTCGAGCCGGTCACCAGCACGGTGCCGAGGGTGGTGCTGTCCTTGCCGGTGTCGGCGGTTTCAGCGGCGCCGGCAGTGCCGGCGACGAGGGCCAGCGCGACCGCGCTGGAAAGCAGGGTGGTGCGATACATGGAAGCGACTACGCCAAACGGGGGAGGAGCCGTCAGTACCGCACGCGGATCCATGCCCCTTCCAATGACGAAAGCGCATTCAGTTATACATCACAGGTTCTTAACGAAAGGCAGCGCCCTTGGTGGAGTGGCCTGTGCTCCGGTGGGTGCGGACCGTTGGTCCGCACGCTCCTGACGGGTCAGAGCCCTTTCCTTGTGGAAAGGGATCCGACCCGGAGACCATCAAGGCCGCAGCAGCACCTTGCCATTGCGACCCGAGCCAGCACCGGCCGTTGCGGCCTGGGCGATGTCGTCCAGGGCGAAGATCCGCTCCACCGGCAAGGTCAGTTCACCGCCGGCCGCACGTTTCAGCAACTCGCCAACCAGCCTGCGCTTGTCTTCCACCGCCATCGCCTGGCTGACCTTGCTGCCCCAGAAGCCCTTCACCGTGGCTTCCTTGTAGATCAGGCCACCGGCGGGAATGCGCATCGGCTCGCCGCTCATCACGCCGAACGAGACCAGGGTGCCGTGGTGACCGAGCAGGTCGACCAGGTCGCCGCTGGCATCGCCACCGATGGAATCGACCGCGGCCGCGGCCTGTTCTTCGCCGGTGGCTTCGCGCACGCGATCCTTCCAGCCGTCCACCGAGGTATCGAACACGTGATCGATGCCCAGTGCCTGCAGCTGCGCCACCGCATCCGCATTACGCACCAGGTTGGCCACGTGCACACCGCGCGCCGTAGCCAGCATCGCCAGCGACTTGCCGACGGCCCCATTGGCGGTGTTCTGCACGATCCACTGGCCCGGCTCAACGTGCAGGAACTCCAGCAGCATCAGCGCGCTCAGCGGCATGGCGATCAGCTGTGCGGCCATCTCGTCGGGGATCGATTCCGGCATCGGGATCACCATCCGCGCCGGCGCGATGAACGCTTCTGCCCAGGTGCCGTGCACCGAGGCGGCGGCAACACGCTGGCCGATCTGCAGGCCATCGACGCCCTCGCCGAGCGCATCGACCACGCCCAGTGCTTCGCTGCCACCGATCGCCGGCAGCGTCGGCTTGTAGCCGTACAGGCCACGCACGGTCAGCAGATCGTGGTTGTGGATCGAGGCCAGCACGGTGCGGATGCGCACCTCGCCGGGGCCGGGTTCGGGCAGTGCGGCGTCGGCAACGGCAAGGACGCCGGCCGGGTCGTCGAAGGAGGAGTACTGGGCAGCGCGCATGAGCGGTGTTCCGGAAAAGTTGATGTGATACCGAACTGGGGACGTGTGCGGCGTCAACAAGGTGATGGAGGTGCAACACGGCATCCTGCGACCGATGGTCGCGACATGACGTGATTACTGCATCTTGTGTTGACGACTCCGAGTATCCCCACTATGTTGTGGCTGTCACTCCCGGTCAGCCGCCGCCGCCGGACATGCAGCAAACGTCCCGCGGCCCGCCCCTGAAGGCTTGCCGTGTCGACGCGGCCGCCACCGTGCGGACGCAGGTCGCCCCCACGGCCCGGATACCGGCCGCAGGCGCAGGCAGATGCCGACGACCTACGTTCCTGCACCTTGGCACTTCACCCGTTCGCTCCGCGCGCCGGTATCGCGTGCAGGGCCGCCATGGCATCGGGCGCCGACGCGCGTACGAGCCTGGAGTTCCACCACCATGACCGACAGTACCTTCCGCGTGGCCGACCTGGCCGGCGCCGGCGACGCCATGCGCGCCAGCGGCGAGCGCGTGCCGACCTGGATCACCAAGGAAGCCGGCAATCGTCGCCTGCCGTACGATGCGGCGCGCCTGTTGCGCAGCATCGACACCATCCACGCCGAGCTGCCGCAGCTGGATGTGGCCGACTACCGCCGCGTGGTGCTGGCGATGGTCGAGCGCAAGCCCAGCATCAGTGCCGATGATCTGGTGGACCTGCTGATCCGCGAAGCGGAATCGCGCGTCGATCTTGTCGCGCCCGAATGGGAACAGTTTGCCGCACGCCTGTACCTGCGCCGGCTGTACAAGCGCGCCAGCCGCAACCGCTTCTACGACGTCAGCCTGAAGTACGGCTCCTTCGTGGGCCTGCAGGAAAGCCTGGCCGACCGTGGCATCTACAGCAACGACATCCTGCGCTGCTATTCGAAGGAAGAGCTGCAGCAGGCCGGCGAGATGATCGACCCCGAGCGCGATCGTCTGTTCGCCTACAACGGCCTGTACCTGCTGGCCACGCGCTATCTGGCCACCGACCGCAGCCGCGAGGTGTATGAGCTGCCGCAGGAACGCTGGCTGACCATCGCCCTGTACCTGATGCAGAACGAGGGCGGGCCGGGTGAGAGCGGCCGCGTGCGGCGCATGCAGCTGGTGGGCGAGGCCTACTGGGCACTGTCCAACCTGTACATGACGGTGGCCACGCCGACCCTGGCCAACGCTGGCAAGGTCGGTGGCCAGCTGTCGAGCTGCTTCATCGATACCGTCGATGACAGCCTGCAGGGCATCTATGACTCCAACACCGATATCGCCCGCGTGTCCAAGCACGGCGGCGGTGTGGGTGCGTACCTGGGGTACGTGCGCAGCAGTGGCGCGCCGATCCGCGGCGTGCCCAACTCATCCGGCGGCGTCGTGCCGTGGATCAAGCAGCTCAACAATACTGCGGTGTCGGTCGACCAGCTCGGCCAGCGCAAGGGCGCGGTGGCGGTGTACCTGGACATCTGGCACCGTGACATCGAAGCCTTCATGGACCTGCGCCTGAACAACGGCGACCAGCGCCTGCGCGCGCACGATGTGTTCACCGCGATCTGCGTGCCCGATCTGTTCATGGAGGCGGTCGAGCGCCGTGCCGACTGGTACCTGTTCGATCCGCACGAGGTGAAGCAGGCCAAGGGCTGGTGCCTGCAGGACTTCTATGACGAGAAGCGCGGGCAGGGCAGCTTCCGCGACCGCTACGCCGAACTGGTCGCCGACGAGCGCATCAGCCGTCGCACGGTGAAGGCGATCGACCTGTTCAAGCGGATCATGCTCAGCCAGCTGGAAACCGGTAACCCGTTCCTGTTCTACCGCGACGAAGTGAACCGGAAGAACCCGAACAAGCACGCGGGCATGGTCTATTCCAGCAACCTGTGCACCGAGATCCTGCAGAACATGAGCCCGACGCGGATGATCCAGGAGATTGTCAGCGGCGACCAGATCGTCACCACCCGCCGCGCCGGTGACTTCGTGGTCTGCAACCTGTCATCGATCAACCTCGGCCGTGCCATCACCGCCCCCGAGGATCTGCTGGCAAAGGATGTGCTGGAGCGGTTGATTCCGATTCAGGTACGCATGCTCGACAACGTGATCGACCTCAATGCGCTGCCGGTGCCGCAGGCCACCATCACCAACCGCAAGTACCGCGCGATCGGCCTGGGCACGTTCGGCTGGCACCACCTGCTGGCCCAGCAGGCGATCCACTGGGAATCGCCCGAGGCCGAGGAACTGTCCGATCGCCTGTTCGAACGCATCAACTTCCTGACCATCCAGGCCAGCGCGCAGCTGGCCAAGGAGAAGGGCAGCTACCCGATGTTCGCCGGCAGCGACTGGCACAACGGCAACTATTTCCGTGACCGCGATTACAGCGGCGCTGCCTGGGACAGTCTTGCACGGGAGGTGGCGAGCAACGGCCTGCGCAACGGCTGGCTGCTGGCAGTGGCACCGAACATGAGCACGGCACAGATCGCCGGTTCCACCGCGTCGATCGATCCGATCTACAGCGCGTTCTACTACGAGGAAAAGAAGGACTTCCGGCGGCCGGTAGCTGCGCCCGGGCTGTCGCTGGAAACCTGGCCGTACTACGAGAAGGGCGCCTACAAGGTCGACCAGTTCGCCAGTGTGCGGCAGAACGCGCGCCGCCAGCGCCATGTGGACCAGTCGATCAGCTTCAACCTCTACGTGCCGAGCACGATCCGCGCCAGCACGTTGCTGGAGCTGCACCTGAGTGCCTGGCGGGAAGGGCTGAAGACCACCTACTACGTGCGCTCCAACGACATCGACATCAGCGAATGCGAGTGGTGCTCGAGCTGATCGCTGCGCCCCCTGTAGAGCCGAGCCCACGCTCGGCTCAGGCGCGAAGAGCAGCCGAGCATAGGCTCGGCTCTACATCCGCAACGCACGCAATACGAAGGCAGAAGACCATGGCAACACCCCTCGACCGCATCAAGATCCTCGAACCGCGCCACCCCAACCGCAGCACCGGCATCATCAACGGCCGCACCAGCGGCATCCTGAACTGGAACGACATTCCCTACCCGTCGTTCTATCGCGCCTACAAGGAGCTGTCGACCAACTTCTGGATCCCCGACGAGGTGGACATGAAGGTGGATGCACGCCAGTACGGCGAGCTCAACGCGCGCGAGAAGAATGCCTACGATTCCATCATCGGCTTGCTGGCTACTCTTGATTCGCCGCAGACGCGTTTCATCTACAACGTCGCCGAGTACATCACCGACCCGGCCGCGCACGCCAATGCAGCGATCATCGGCCAGCAGGAGGTGATCCACAACGAGAGCTACAGCTACGTGCTGGCTTCGATCACCGACCTGCCGAACCAGAACCGCATCTTCGAGATCGCCCGTACCCATCCGACCATCATCAAGCGCAACGCGCCGATCATGGGGGCCTACGACGACTTCATGCGCGAGAAGACCGCCGAAACCCTGCTGAAGTCGCTGATCCAGTCCTCGATCCTGGAAGGCATCAACTTCTATTCCGGTTTCGCGTACTTCTACAACATGGTGCGGCAGAACCGCATGAACGGCACCGGCAAGATCATCAGCTTCATCAACCGTGACGAACTGGCCCACACCAAGTTCATCAGCGAGCTGATCCGCGCCATCATCGGCGAGAACCCGGAGCTGCAGACCAACGAGCTGACCGCCTACGTGCACCAGTCGTTCGAACATGCCATCGAACTGGAAACCCAATGGTCGGCGGAGGTGCTGGATGGCATCGACGGCATCGACGTGGACGAGATGGTGCGCTACGTGAAGTACCGCGCCAACAAGATGGCCGGAATGCTCGGCATCGAGCGCCTGTACAGCGACACCACCGACAACGTGATGCCGTGGATCAAGGCCTACGCCGACAACTTCACCGAGACCAAGACCGACTTCTTCGAGATGCGCAATGCAAGTTACAAGAAGACCAACGTCGACAACGGCTTCGACGACCTCTGAACGCGGCCCGGCGCTGCGCATCCTGATCGTGGTGGCCTCGCTCAGCGGCAACACCCGCGAGCTCGGCCGCCATATCGCCGGGCGCTGCCGGGCCGCAGGCCACGCCGTGCACTGGCAGGACGCCGACGACCTGCGCCAGTGTCCGCCGCTGCCGGTGGAAGAGGCCGACCTGGTGCTGCTGGGCTGCTGGACCGACAACGCCGGGCGCACGCCGTCGGAGATGAAGGCCTGGGTGGCAGGCATCGCCGAACGCGGCCAGCGGCCGCGCCAGGTGGCGGTGTTCGGCACCGGAGAAACGCAGTGGGGGCAGGAGTACTACTGCGGTGCGGTGCACCGGCTGATCCGCTATTTCCACAGTGGCTACCCGCCGCTGGAGATCGAACAGATGCCACATGGCCGTCGGCATGCCACGGCCATCAACAGCTGGACCGACACGGTCCTGGATCATTACTGGAGCATCACCGATGCAGATCATCGACGCCACCACGCCTGAGCACTTCCAGCAGTTGCTGGCCGACCACCCGCGCGTGCTGGTGGACTTCCACAAGGACCAGTGCCCGGGTTGCCGGATGCTGGACATGTCGCTGCAGCGGGTGGCCAGCGGCGCTGCAGGGCAGGGCACGACCCTGCTGCGGGTACAACTGGAGGTGGTGGGCGAGGCGTTCTTCCGCGAGCTGGGGCTGCGGCAGACCCCCACGCTGTCGCTGTTCCTGGACGGTGACGAGCGCATGCGCATGCCGGGTTTCCAGTCGCCGCAGCAGATCGAAGCGGCGATCGCGGAGTTCCTGTAGCCCAGGATCAGGGTCGGATCCCTCGCCGCAGGCTAGGGCTCTGACCCCACTTTGACGCATGGCTTGGATCATCGGGGTCAGAGCCCTTGCCTGTGGCAAGGGATCCGACCCCGGGCGCGCGGATCAACCGCCAGCGAACGTATCCACCAGCAGCTTCACGTTCAACACCACGATCACCACTGCGATCACCCAGGCGATGCCGCCCAGCCAGCGCGGTGCCACCAGCGCGCCCATCGTCATCTTGTCGGTCACGATCCGTACCAGCGGGATGATCGCGAACGGCAGCTGCATCGACAGCACCACCTGGCTCAGCACCAGCAGCTTCACTGCGCCCTGGTCGCCGAACAGCATGATGACCACCACCACCGGGATGATGGCCAGCGCGCGGGTGATCAAGCGCCGCAGCCACGGCGGCAGGCGCAGGCGCAGGAACCCTTCCATCACGATCTGCCCGGCCAATGTCGCCGTCACGGTGGAGTTCAGGCCGGAAGCGAGCAGCGCCACGGCGAACAATGTAGAGGCCAGACCCACGCCCAGCATCGGCGCCAGCAACTGGTGCGCCTGCTCGATGTCTTCCACATCGAAGCGGCCGTTGGCATGGAACACCGACGCCGCCAGGATCAGGATGCTGGCGTTGATGAACAGTGCCAGGGTCAAGGCAACGGTGCTGTCGGTGACTGCCCAGCGCAGCGCGCTGCGACGGCCTTCATCGGTGCGTGGATAGGCACGGGTCTGCACGATGGAAGAGTGCAGGTACAGGTTGTGCGGCATCACCGTGGCACCGATGATGCCGATGGCGATGTACAGCGCATGCGGATCCGTGACCACCTGCGCGCGCGGAATGAAACCGCCCAGCACCTGCATCACCGGCGGCGCGGCCAGCGCGATCTGCACCATGAAGCAGCCGAAGATCACCAGCAGCAGCGCGATCACGAAAGCTTCCAGTGCGCGGAAACCGCGGTTCATCAGCAGCAGCACCAGCAGCGTGTCCAGCGCGGTGATCACCGCGCCCCACAGCAGCGGCAGGTCGAACAACAGTTTCAAGGCGATGGCCGTGCCGATCACTTCGGCCAGGTCGCAGGCGATGATCGCTGCTTCGCACAGCGCCCACAGCGCCAGGTTCACCGGCTTGGGGTAGCGCGCACGGCAGGCCTGCGCCAGGTCCATGCCGGTGGCGATGCCCAGCCGTGCCGACAACGCCTGCAGGATCACCGCCATCAGGTTGGAGATCAGGATGACCGACAGCAGCAGATAGCCGAAGCGCGAGCCGCCTGCCAGATCGGTAGCCCAGTTGCCCGGGTCCATGTAACCGACCGACACCATGTAGCCCGGGCCAAGGAAGGCCAGCAGCCGGAACCACCAATGGCCTTTGTCGGGTACGGCTATCGACGCGTTGAGCGCACCCAGGCTGGCCGGAGTGGAGGCCGCAGAATCGGTGGGTGCGACGGTGTTCATGGCTGTCAATATAGCCACTGCTATATCGCATAGCAATGTGAAACAATCGTCTTTACTGCGTCACTGGTCCAGAATTCAGGTTCGCACCCGATGACAACTGCAGGACAGGCACACGCGTGGGCAAGACGGACGATTCGACATCGCTGAAAAGCACCCCCTTGATCGAGGCCGAGCGCCAGGTCGAGAGCTTCCGGCAAGTGCGCGAAGCACACCGGATGGAACTGGTGGAGGACTATGTCGAGCTGATCTCCGACCTGTTGGCCGACGGCGGCGAGGCCCGCCAGGTCGACATCGCTACCCGTCTCGGCGTGGCCCAGCCGACCGTGGCAAAGATGCTGCGCCGGCTGGCCCGTGACGGCTGGGTCGTGCAGCGCCCGTATCGCGGCGTGTTCCTGACCCCGGAGGGCGAGGCGTTGGCCCATGCCAGCCGCCAGCGCCACCAGACCGTGGAGCGCTTCCTGCTGGCGCTGGGCGTGGACCCGGATACCGCGCGGCGTGATGCCGAGGGCATCGAGCACCATGTCAGTGAGCAGACCTTGGCCTTGTTCGACGAATTCGTGCGCAAGGCCGAGGGCGGCTGAGTCGCGGTTTCTTTACTGCTGTTCGCGCGGTATGGAATGAGTGCATCCACGCATGGCGTGGATCTACTCGCGGAATCTGCTTTCTGTAGAGCCGAGCCATGCTCGGCTGCTGTTCGCGCGGTGATGAAATGAGTCGAGCATGGCTCGACTCTACAATTCAGGCGGGCAGCGCGCCTGTTCCTGCGCACACGCCCGTTTCGTCCATTCTTTCAATACCGGCTGAAGGCCTCCGTAGCGCCGCCCCTGCCAGCCATTGGCCAGCACCGTGCCCTGCGCATCGATCAGCACCAGGTTGGGCGGGGCCGGGCCCGCCAATCCCTGCAGCGCCGGCATGCGCTTCGCGCGACGCGGGTCCAGCACCGGCCACGGCATGTCCTGCAGCTGCATGTAGCGCCGCAGCGCCGCCTCGCTTTCATCCAGGCTGACATACACCACTTCGGTATCGGCGCCGGCCTCGCGCAGCGCGTCGCGCACGCGGCGCAGGGTTGGCACGAAGGCGTGGCAGGGCGCGCACCAGTCGGCACCGAAGTACAGCGCGATCAGCTTCGGCGGTGGCGACCACTGCAGCGGCCGCAGGGCACGTGGCTCGGGCCGCATCAACGACGCGGAGACCTGGGCGTGCAGGTCGGCCGCCGTGGTCGGCGATGCCAGTGCCAGCAGCAGTGCGGGCAGCCACCTAGAACGCATAACGCAGGTTCACGTACCACGAGCGGGCGAAACGCGGACCGTACACGTAGTCGCTGTCGCGCAGCGCGCCGCTTTCCAGATCCTTCTGCCGCTGGTCGAACACGTTCTTGACCCCGGCCGCCACCGACACTTCCTGCTGTGCCTGTGCGCCCAGGTGGCGATGCCAGCGCGCGCCGAGATCGGTGACCAGGAACGCGCGGGTGCGGTGCAGTTCGCCCAGCCGATTGTTGAGCACCGGCATCGATCCGGTGTGGCGTAGCGCCAGGAACGTCTCCCAGGGTTCGGCCGGCATCCAGCTGAGCTGGGCCACGCCGGTCCAGCGCGGCGTCTTCAGGTAGTCGCGGCTGTCGATCACCGTATCGCCGCCGTCGGCGGTGTCATCGAAGATGCGTTGCGGCTCGCGGAACTGCGAGCGGTACCACGACGCACCGGCCGTCAGCCGCCATTGCGCAGAGGGCTGCCAGCCGACGTTGGTTTCCATGCCCAGTACGTTCGAGCCGGACGCGTTGTAGCGCAGCTGTGTCAGCTGGCCATCATCGCCGCGCTGGATCTCGCCCAGCGCGAAGGTGTCACGGATGCGTGCGTAGGACGCAGTGGCATCCCAGCTCCAGACCGGGTCGGCCGGGTCGGATCGCCAGTCGAACCCGAACAGGGTGGTCAACGCGCGCTCCTCCTTCAGGCCACGGGTGTTGCGCACGCGCACCTGTTCGCCGCCGAGGGTATCGACGTGGACATCCTCGACGAAGATTTCCGGCGCACGGAAGCCGGTGGCGACGCCCGCACGCCATTTCAGCCGGGGTGTCGCCTGCCAGGCGAGGGCGATACGCGGTGAGAACACGGCACTGTCCAGTTCCGAACTCTTGTCCACGCGCGCACCCAGCACCAGGTCGACATCATCGCGTACGCTCCATTCGTCCTGCACGAACGCGCCGAGGTTGTGGAACGTCGCATCCTCGAGCACGGCCAGGCGCTGGCCGGCACCATCGCGGTTGTCGTCACGCAGGCCCTCATGCTTGTACTGCACGCCGAACGCAAGCGTGTGTGCACCCAGCCGCCAGTTCAACTGGCTGTCGATGTAGTGCAGCGGGTTGTGGGTGCGCCCGTACTGGCGCCACGAGCGTGATGCGGCACTGCCGGGCACGTTCGGGTCCAGCTGCGAAGGGTCGTAGCCGGGCGCCGATGGATCGGTGACCACATCGCCAAGACCGCCATAGAAGCTGTCGCGGTCGATGTCGGCGAAGGCGTAGGCCAGACGGAAGTCGACGTCGCTGTTCACTTCCTGGTCCCAGGACAGGCTGCCGCGACGGTAGTTCGTATCCAGTGATTCGGCGATGTTGGCCAGGTGTTCGGGCTGGTCGAGGCGGTTGCCACCGCGACGGCTCTCATCGGTCACCTGCAGGTCCAGCCGCAGGCGCGTGCCCGGATTCGGTGCATACCAGGCCTGCAGGCCACCGACCTTGAGGTTCTTGCGGGTGATCTCGGTATAGCCGTCGCCGTTGTAGTCGATGCCGCTGTTCCAGTTGCGCTGGGCGATCACCGACAGTCCGGCGTCGGCTTCGCTGGCAACCAGATCCAGACGGACGTCGGCGTTTTTCTGCGGCGTGCCCTTCAGCACATCCACGCCGGCCTGCACATGGCCACCGCTGCGTGCAGGCAGCGGCGGAATCAGATTGATGACACCGGCCACCGCGCCCGGCCCGTACAGCGATGAACCACCGCCCTTGACCACTTCGATGCGGTCGACGAAACCGGCGGGAATCTGTTCCAGCCCGTACACGCTGCCCAGCGTGGACAGCAGTGGAATGCCATCGAACAGCAACTGGTTGTAGGCGCCGGGAAGGCCCAGCAGCTGCACTTCACTGGTGTTGCAGTTCTGGCAGTTGCTTTCCACGCGCAGGCCGTTGATCAGCTCGACCGCGCGGGAGAAATCGGTGGCCGCGCGCAGGGCGATGTCTTCCTTGCGCAGTACTTCGGTGCGGATCGGTACGTCCGACAGCAGTCGTTCGCTGCGGGTGGCCGTGCTGACTTTCACCTGCACCCGGTCCAACTCGGTAGGTGAGGGCGGTGCAGCGACTGCGGCCAGTGGCAGGGCGGCGGCGATACCGGCAGCCAGCGGCAGCCGGCGAAGAAGAGAGGCAGCAATGCGCATGAGGGCGTCGTCCTTGGGGAGGGAGGGCGGCGAGGGCGACCTGGCGGGCGCACATGAAAGCAGAAGCTCATCAACATAGCAATTGCTATATTGCCGTTTCAGCTCGCGGCGGGACCGGGGTCTTTACTCGAATTCGAGTGTTATAACATTACACAATGCGCACGGAAGCGTGCCGGTGGTCATGCCCCGGGAGGGGTCAGCCGCGACGGAAGGCGGCGGGAGTGCGCGCGCCGACGATGATCATGCGGATCATCGTGGAGATCTGTTCGACCAGTTCCGGGTCGTTTTCCGGGGGCTGGTCCATGGCCGAAGCGCCCATTGCAAACACCAGCCGGGTGATCGCCATCGACACCAGTTCCGGCTTGTACAGCACCGCGCCATCCAATGCGGCCAGGCGCACCAGGTCGTGCTGCAGCTCTTCTTCGAAGTAGTGCAGTTCGCGTTCGACCGCGTGCTTGAAATCATCCGAGCCGACCGCGCCTTCGCGCAACAGCACGTGCAGCAGCTTGTCGTCGGCGCGCAGCTGTTCCATGAAGGTTTCCACCGACACGCGCACCACGCTGGTGGCGCTGGACGTAGCGCGCTGGCGGGCTTCGCCGATGATGGTGCGCAGTGAGCGCCCGGCCACGTCGATCAGGGCGACGGCCAGTTCGTCCATGTCGCGGAACTGGCGATAGAAGCTGTTGGGTGCGATGCCGGCCTCGCGCGCGACTTCGCGCAGGCTGAGGGTGGACAGGCTGCGATGCGGGCCGATCAGTTTCAACGCGGCGGCCAACAGATCCTCGCGGCTCACCGTACGGCGGGCCGGGCTGTTGGCATCTTCAGGCGGAGACAGAACGGTGGCGGCGGCCATGGCACTTCCGGAGGGGCAAGGCTGAATCATACCCAATCCGGTGCAATATACACATGTATACACAGCTGTGTGTGCGGCCGTATAGTGCGCCCATGAGCGCTGTCGTCCGACCTTCCCTGCTTTCTCCGTACCGCTGGCTGTCGCCGTCGCTGTTCGACTTCTGGGCGGGCCAGCTGAATCCGTTGTGGACCCTGCGTGAGCCGATGGCCCGCCTGGTACGGCGCGAGCCGGCCGGCGAGGGCGCCGCGACCCTGGTCCTGCGCTGCAACCGGCACTGGGCCGGGATGCGCGCCGGCCAGCACGTCACCCTCGGCGTTGAGCTTGAGGGGCGTGTATTGCGCCGCAGCTACAGCCCGACCCGCCTGGGCCGCCGCGAGCTGGCCATTACCGTCAAGGCGGTGGAAGGCGGCAAGGTCAGCCAGCATCTGGTCGCACATGCCAAGCCGGGCGACCTGTTCCGGCTGGACGCGGCCTTCGGTGATTTCCACATGCCTGCCGCCGCGCCGGTATTGCTGCTGGCGGCCGGTAGCGGCATCACGCCCATGCGCAGCCTGCTGCGCGACGCCTGCCAGCGCCCGCTGGCTGCTCCGGTCGACCTGTTCTACTGGGAGCACAGCGCGGCGGCGTTCCAGTTCCGCGATGAACTGCTGGCCCTGGCTGCGGCGCATCCGAACCTGCGCGTGCACCTGCTGGCCACCCGCGAAGGCGACGCGCCGGCTGCGCGTATCGACAGCCACACGCTGGCCGTTGCCGGTGACGACACCCCGCTGGCGCAGCGCCATGTACTGGCCTGCGGCCCGGACGGTTTCGTTGCCGCCGCGCGCGCGCGTTTGGCCCAGCAGGTGGCCGGTTTCCAGGCGGAAGCCTTTACCCCGCCGGCAGCACTCAGTGATGCCGACAGCCTGGGTGAGGTCGCATTGACCCTGGCCCGCAGTGGCCGGCGGCTGATCGTGCCGCGTGGCCGCTCGCTGCTGGAAAGCCTTGAGGCTCAAGGGATCGCGCCAAAGCACGGCTGCCGCATGGGCATCTGCAACAGCTGCACCTGTGAACGCGTCAGTGGCACCACCCGCCACCTGCGCACCGGCGACACCCAGTCCGAAACGGCCGTGCCGGTGCGGATCTGCGTGAGCGCGCCGACCACCGACCTGACTCTGGATCTCTGAGGACCCCGCTGCCATGACCCGCGCTACCGACCGTGCCCTGAGCCCTGCCGAGATGCAGACGTTTGGTGAGGAACTCGATGCGATCCGCGACCGTGTGATCGGCAGCCTCGGCGCGTCCGACACCCGCTACATCCGCCGCGTCGCAGCGGCTGTGCGCTGGTCCGGCGTGCTTGGCCGCAGCCTGCTGTTCCTGGGCGCGTTCTCGCCGTTGTTCTGGGCGCCGCTGCTGTGGCCGGCCTGCATCGCCGGCACCCTGCTGCTGGCGTTGGCCAAGATCCTGGAAAACATGGAGCTGGGCCACAACGTCATGCACGGCCAGTACGACTGGACCGGCGACCCCAAGCTCAACGGCAACACCTACGAATGGGACATCGTTGCCACTGCCGACAACTGGCGCAAGACCCATAATTTCCGCCACCACACCTACACCAACGTGCGTGGCATGGACGATGACATCGGCTATGGCCTGCTGCGCATCTTCCCGGAGCAGCGCTGGAAGCCGTTCTACCTGCTGCAGCCGATCATCGCACCGATCTTCGCGCTGCTGTTCCAGTGGGGCGTGGCTGCGCAGGATCTGCGCCTGGGTCGCTGGTTCAAGGGCCGCATCAGCAGCCGCGCGATGTGGCTGCAGACCCGTCCGGTGGCACGCAAGATGATCCGCCAGGTGCTGAAGGACTACGTGTTCTTCCCGCTGCTGGCCGGTCCGTTCTTCCTGCCGGTGATGCTGGGCAACATGGTGGCCAACGGCCTGCGCAACATCTGGACCTACGTGATCATCTTCTGTGGGCACTTCACCGCCGAATCGGAAACGTTCCCGAAGGAATGCCTGCGCAATGAATCGCGCGGCCACTGGTACCTGCGCCAGCTGCGCGGTTCGTCCAACATCAGCGGCGGTTTCGTGATCAACGTGCTGTCTGGCAACCTCAGCCACCAGATCGAGCACCACTTCTATCCGGATCTGCCGGCCAACCGCTATGCGGCGATCGCCAAGGAAGTGAAGGACATCTGCCGTCGTTACGGCCAGCACTACAACAACGGCTCGCTGCCGCGGCAGTTCACCCAGGTGGTCTGGCGCATCCTGCGCCACGCGTTCCCGAGCAAGCCGCGCCGCCTGCCGATGCCGGACATCATGCCGGCACCGGCATCGGCCAACGCCGGCTGATTGTTCAGCCGGCCTTCGCCAACAGCGCAGGCGACTGGCGGTCCAGCCTGCGCAGGAACACCTGCATCTCCTTGCGGGCCTGCTGGTCGCCCTTGCTGCCGGCCACGCTGAGCCCGCGCTGCCACGCCTCGCGCGCCGCCTGTGGCTGGCCACCGGCCAGCCATGCCTTGCCCAGCAGCTTCCACGCCGCCGAATAATCCGGGTCCAGCACCACGCAGCGCCCCAGGTGGGTGGCTGCGCGCACCGGATCGCCGGCGTCCAGCCAGCTTTTGCCCAGGCCGAAGCGCAGCAGCGCGCTGTCCTTGCCGGCGGCGAGCATCATTTCCAGCGTGTTGATGTCCATCAGCGCACCTCCACCAGGGTTTCCACCGGCCCCGCCTGGAAGCGCCCGCGATGGAACAGCAGCGGTGCGCCGCCTTCTTCCCGCACGTCGACGATGCGCCCGGCCAACAGCAGGTGATCGCCGACCGGCCACTGCGCGTGGCGGGTGCAGGTGAGGTGGACGACGGCACCGGCGATACGCGGTGGCGCGTCTTCGCCGTCGTCCAGCAAGGGCACGTCGGTGAATCGATGGCGCACCTGCGGGTCGGCGAAACGGCGCGCCAGGGCTTCCTGTCCGGCGCCGAGCACGCTGATCGCGAACTGGGTGGTGCGCTGGAACGTGGACAGGCTCTGCGCATGCAGGGCCAGGTTCCACAGCACCAGTGGCGGCTGCAGCGAGATCGGCACGAACGAATTGATGGTCAGGCCCTGCGGCTTTCCCTGTGCATCACGCGCGCACACGATCGCCACACCGGTAGGGAAATGGCCGAGCAACCGCCGCAGCGCACGCGGCGGCAGGCTGACCGACGGCACCGGTGCCGGAGCGGGGAAGACCCCTGCCCACGGCCCGGCGTATGCACCGGAGTCCGCGTTCATGCGGCCCTGGCCTGGCGGTAGCGCCGGCCGACTTCGGCCCAGTTGATGAGGTTGAAGAACGCGCCGATGTAGTCCGGGCGGCGGTTCTGGTAATGCAGGTAGTAGGCGTGCTCCCACACATCCAGGGCCAGGATCGGGGTGTTGCCGGAGGCGCCAGCCGCGGCACCCATCAGGGGGCTGTCCTGGTTGGCGCTGCTTTCGACCTGCAGGCGGCCATCGCGATCGACGGTCAACCACGCCCAGCCACTGCCGAAGCGGGTCTGCGCGGCCCTGCTGAAAGTTTCCTTGAAGGCCTGGTAGCCACCGAGGTCGCGATCGATGGCCGCGGCAAGTTCGTCATCGGCGGTGCCGCCGTTGGCACTGAGGACGGTCCAGAACAGACTGTGGTTGGCGTGGCCGCCGCCGTTGTTGCGCACTGCGCCGCGGATCGATTCGGGCAGGGCATCCAGATCGGCGATCAGGGTTTCCACCGGCTGCGCCGGCAGGCCAGCCTGTTCCAGCGCGGCATTGAGGTTGTTGACGTAGGTCTGGTGGTGCTTGCCGTGGTGGATTTCCATCGTGCGCGCATCGAAGTGCGGCTCGAGGGCGTCGTAGGCATAGGGGAGGGCGGGAAGCGAGTACGACATCGAGACAGTCTCCGTGGGGAAGGCCAGCGGTGTGGCCGTGGGGAGACTGTTATCGCACCTCAACATTAGTTGAGGTCAAGCGGGCAACCGCTTTTCGAACCCTCACCGGCGTGGTGACGCGCCGTCCGCGCCCGCAGGAAATTGTCCAGTGGCGGCGGGAGGGGGGGGCCGGGACCGTTGGCGCCATGGATGGCGCCATCGAGCCCCCATGGGTGAGGGCGCTTTGCTTGCGAAGCACTGCTTCGCGAGCGCCCGAACGCGCAGCCGCCAGCGGCTGGGCCGGACCCCGGAGGGGGGTTTACGGCGTGTCCCGGCCAGCCCCTCCCGCCGCCGCAATCGATATCAACAAAAGCGCCGGAGCGGCGAACGACCCGCCTGCGCTTTCAATATCTCAGCTCAACCAATCCTTGCAGGCGCTATCAACCTGATCACCACAGGCGGCCTGCATCCGCTGCTGCAACCGCGCCAGCGTCTCCGCACCCTTGTGCTTCGCGCTCCACGCCTGCAGCTGTCCGGCCAGCCGCTCGAAGCGCTGACGCGTGCGCTGGTGGTAGCCGGACGGCTGCTTGTCCAGTTCGGCGATCAACGACTCGGTGGCCTGCTCGATACGCGGTGCATCATCGGGCGCCAGCCGCAGCAGGCCCTCCACGTACAGCACGCCCCACTGCACGCGCGTGGCAGGTCCCTGCGCGCCTTCGTAAGCACGCTTCAACCACTCCAGGGCGCCGGCGGTATCACCGCGCTGCTCGGCCAGTTCGGCCAGCTCCGGCATGTAGTAGTAAGGCTGCTCGCTACGCTTCAGCTCGGCCAGCAGCAAGGCCTCGGCGCCCGCATCGTCATCGACCTGTCGCAGCGCGTAGACGGCACTGCTGATGGTGGCCTGGCGCGCATGCGCGTCGGTGGCGGCGGCATCGGCGGCGGCCACGCGTTGCTTTACCCGCTCAACCAGGGCTGCCGGCAGCGCGCCCTCGGGCTGCTGCTGGCGGGCCAGAGCCAGCTCGGTCAGCGCACGTGACAGGGCATCATCAGCGCGATCACCACGCGCGGTATCGGCACGTTCCAGCGCGACCAGCAGCTGCTGGCCGAGGGCATTGGTGCTGGCCGGACCGGCGCTGGCCTGCTTGACCAGCCCGGCGCCGGCATACCCCAGCAGCTCGCGGTTGCGACGTACTTCCGCCGGTTGCGCCAGCACGGCCTGCAACAGCTCGCGTACCTGGGTGGGCGCTGTCGTCGGTTTCTCGGCTGTAGCCAAGGCGAGCAACCCGAAGCGACGCTGCAGCGCAGGTTCGGGTGCGGCCTTGGCAAGCTGCTGCAGCACGTCCTGGGTGCTGCGCTTGCCGGCCAGGCGGTTGGCATCCACCTCCCAGCCGTAGTCACCCAGCACCTGCCAGTCTTCGGCGCCAAGCTTGTCCGGCGTGGCCAGCGCGGTCGCGAGCGTTTCAGCAACGGCGCTGCGGCGGCTGGCGGCGACGGTCAGTGCCCGGGTCAGTTCGGCCGCGTCGTTGCCGCCGGCCACGCGGGTGATTTCGTTGCGCTGCAGGTCGAGCACGATCAGGGTCGGATAGCCGCGCACGCCGAAGCGTTCGCCCCACGCCTGCGCGCCTTCCTCGTCGCCGTCCAGGTACACCGGCACGAATTTGCCGGTCAGGGCGATGAAGGCCGGATCCTTGAACAGCCCGGCCTTGAGCTGGTTGCACGGTGGGCACCACACCGCGCCCCAGTACAGCAGCACCGGCTTGCCACTCTCGGCGGCTTCGTTGAAGGCATCATCCACATCGCCCTGGCGCCAGGCGATGGCAGACGCCGGGGCGGTGGCTGCCGCCTGCGCCGTCGGCACCGGAGCGGAAGCGGGTGAGCAGGCGCTCAGGGCCGAGGCCAGCAGCAACATGGAAAGCGCGACGCGCATCGGCAGCATCTCGAAGGACAGGGTGATGGCCCCATTGTATGAACGGTCGGGGTGCTGGCTGATGCAGTTTGCTTATGTCATACGCGCAGCACGGCATGTGGGTTTGGCATCAGTGCGGACCAGGGTCCGCACCCACCGGAGCGGGCACGGTCAACACCAGTGGTTGGTAGATCAGGCCGTTGAACTGGCCAACGTCGCCATTCAGCACGAATCCATAGTGTTCGTAGGCGGGCACGGCGTTGAGCGAGGCGCGCACGGTCATCTGCGGACCACGCACCTGCGGCAGGACCGCCTGCAGCAGGGCACGACCAATACCTTGCCCCTGCAGTTCCGGCGCGACGAACAGCATTGCCAGATGCTGGCCGGCCTTCAGCTCCACCACGCCGACCACCTGGCCTTCCTGTTCGGCCACAAGAATGTGGTTGTCGCCCTGCAGGCGTTCGGCGAACGCAGACGCTGCGGCCACCGTGCCGAACGTGGCGATGCCCTCGGCGGTGAGCATGGGCGCAACGGCTGCAGTGAACGCCGTCATGCACACCGCGCTGATCGCGGGCAGGTCATCGAGGTGGGCGGGGCGGATCCTGGTCATGCGCTGTACTTCCTGTGGCGGGACGACATCAATGCCCCACGCTAAGCTGGCGGCATGACTGATTTCAATCCCGCCCATGCACGTCTGTTTCCAACGCAGGGCCTCAGCCTTGGCCTGATGACGCCGGTGGCCGCACACGGCCTGGCCGATCCACATGAGGCACGACGCATCGCACGGCTGGCCGACGATTTGGGTTTCGCCGCGCTGTGGACCCGCGATGTGCCGTTGATGGTGCCGCAGGGGCCGGATGCGACCGCCAGTGCGCTGGATGATCCGTTCCTGTGGCTGGGCATGCTGGCCGCGGCGACCGAACGCATCGTGATCGGTACTGCGGCCATCGTGCTGCCATTGCGGCAACCGCTGCAGGTGGCGAAGTCGGCGCTGACGCTGGACCGGATCAGCGGTGGACGCTTCGTGCTGGGCCTTGGGTCGGGTGATCGGCCTGAGGAGTTCGCGGCATTCGGCGAGGATCTGGAAAGCAGGGCAGCGACCTTCCGCGAACGCTGGTCGCTGCTGCGTGCAGCGCTGTCGCCCGAACCGTCCGAGCGTGCGCCGGTGTTGCAGGCAACCGGTGGATACGACGTACTTCCCGCGCCGGCCAGGCGCATTCCGATGCTGGTGGTCGGCACTGCACGGCAGAGCCTGCAGTGGATCGCGCGCGAAGCCGAAGGCTGGGCGACCTATCACCGCGAAGAAACCGCGCAGGAAGGGCGCATCGGGCTGTGGCAGCAGGCCCTGGCCCAGCGCGGTGGCACGCCCAAGCCGTTCGTGCAGTCGATGCTGCTGGACCTGCAGGCCGACCCGGCGGCACCGGCAGAGCCGCTGCCGCTGGGCCTGAAGGTGGGCCGCGATGGCCTGCGCGACTACCTGTTGCGGGTGCACGCGCAGGGCGTGGCCCACGTGATGTTCAACCTGGTCGACAACGGCCGGCCGATGGACGAGGTGCTGCGTGAGATCGGCGAGCAGATCCTGCCGGACACGCTTCGGTAGGTGTCCACCTTGGTGGACACAGCTCCAACGTTCGCCTCTACCGCCCGCCGGGCATGGCCCGGCGCTACCCTCGGTGTCCGGAATGTTCGCATCTGCGTATCATTCGCATTTGACATCCACTGTTGGAGCCTTGCGTGACCCACCGCAACCCGCTGCATCCTATCGGACGCCTGTTCGCGATCGTCGCCTTCATCGAGGCCATCACCTGGGCCGGTCTGCTGGCCGGCATGTGGCTCAAGTACGGCCCGCAGGCCAACGTCGCGCTGGTGAAGCTGTTCGGGCCGCTGCATGGCGTGGCGTTCATGGTGTACGTGGCGGTGACCCTGTTCGCGGCGCTGCGCCTGCGCTGGGCGTGGTGGGCAACGGGGCTGGCCTTGCTGGCCGCGATTCCGCCGCTGGTGACCCTGCCGCTGGAGTGGTGGTTCAAGCGTCGCGGCCTGCTGTCGGTACGCGCAGGGCAGTGATGCACCTGCGGGTGCATGCCCGTTAAGCGAATGGGTATCAAATGCAAATGCGAGCCGTTATCATTTAAGGATGACGTCGCCGCCTGACAGGGCGACGTCGCGCGGGGTGCGGATGCGCCCGGCGTTCCCTCCTTGGTTACGGTTGGTGTTCCATGCATGCACGTCCCGTGGTTCCCGGCTTGCCGGCGCTGGTGTTGGCTGCCTTGATCGGCACCATGGCGATGATGTCCTTCGTCGCCGTCATTGGCCCGGTGGTCCGCCTGCTGGGCCTGTCTGAATGGCATGCCGGTCTATCGGTCACGGCCGCGGGTGTGTTGTGGATGCTGGCCGCTCGCCCGTGGGGCCAGCTCAGCGATCGCATCGGCCGCAAGCGCGTGCTGGTGCTGGCCATGAGTGCCTACACGCTGGTCTACATCGCGTTGGCGGTGTTCATCGATGTCGCGCTGCAGACGATACCGCCGGTGCTGGTCTCGGTGCTGGTGCTGGTAGGTGCGCGCGGGCTGGTGGGCCTGTTCTATGCGGCCGTGCCGCCAACCGCCGCTGCGCTGATCGCAGACCAGGCCCCGCCGGGCCAACGCACCAAGTTCCTGGCCCGGCTGGGCAGCGCCAATGCGCTCGGCATGGTGTTGGGCCCGGCTGCGGCCGGATGGCTTGCCTACAAGAACCTGCCGTTGGCGCTGTACGTGGCGGCGCTGTTGCCGCTGCTCGCGCTGGGCTTGCTGGCCTGGCGCCTGCCGGCCACGCCCCCGGTGGCTGCCGCGCAGAACCGCAAGCGCGTACCACTGTCGCGCCTCGACCCGCGTTTGCGTCTGCCGCAGATGGCCGCCTTCGTGGCGATGGTGTCGGTCACCATCGCGCAGGTCACAGTGGGCTTCTTCGCCATCGATCGCTTCGGCCTGGATGCAGCCGAAGGCGCGCGCATGGCCGGCATCGCCCTGACTGCAGTGGGTGTGGGCCTGATCCTTGCGCAGGGACTGGTGATGAAGCTGGACGTGCATCCCCGGCGCTGGATCATCCTCGGCGCACTGATCGCCGGCATCGGCTTCGCCTCGGTGGCCGCGGTGCAGCAGACCTGGCAGTTGCCCGCGGCCTACGCGCTCGCGGCGTTCGGCATGGGCTTCGTGTTTCCCTCGTTCCAGGCATTGGCCGCCGATGCGGTGCAGGCGCACGAACAGGGCGCGGCGGCTGGCACGGTCGCGGCGGCACAGGGGCTGGGCATGGTGGCCGGGCCGATGCTCGGCACCCTGTTGTATCGCGGCGGGGCCAGCCTGCCTTACCTGCTGGTCGGCGTGCTGCTGCTGGTGCTGTGCGTGCTGGCCGCAGCGTATCGGATGAAGGAGACGACATGAACGATTCCCTGATGCAGGGCGCGTGGCCGGAGGCTGCGTCGATGCTGCCGGAGCCCAGCGCAGAAGCATCGCTGTTCCTGCTGCGGCAGGCCGATCAACAGATGCACGCGCGGGGCTGCCGCGCACCCTTGCCGACGGGCGCGCTGGCCACGTTGGCCGAGCGTGTGGCGACGTTCTTCGCGCAGCAGCGCGGTGGCCCGGGCCTGCTGGTCGGCGCGGTGCCGTTCGAGCCGCGCGCCGATGATGCGTTGTACCAGCCCGAGCGCCTGCTGCCGGCGTTGCCCGTGCAGTCGCAGGCAGCGCCAGCGCTGTCCGGCGCGCTGAGCGCCGAGCCGTCCGCGCAGGACTATGCAGCGGCCGTGGCCGACGCGGTCAGCGTGATGCGCACACCCAACCCGGCGCTGCACAAGGTGGTACTGGCGCGCAGCCTGTTGGCGCGCACGCAGCAGGCGCTGTCGCCGGAAATGCTGCTGGCCCGCCTGGGCACCGATCCTTCGGTGGCGACCTACGCCGTGCCGCTGCCGGTGGACGTCGGCCAGTCGCCGGCGTGGCTGGTGGGGGCGACGCCGGAGCTGCTGCTGCGCAAGCGCGGTGCGCAGGTACTGTCGCATCCGCTTGCCGGTTCGGCCCGGCGCAGTGCCGATCCGGTCGCCGACGAGCGCGCCGCGCAGGCGTTGCTGGCATCGGCGAAGGATCACGACGAACACCGCCATGTGGTGGAGGCCATCGTGGATGGCCTGTCGCCCTGGTGCAGCCACATCGAGGCGCAGCCGCGCCCGGTGCTGCACGCTACCGCCAGCATGTGGCATCTGGGAACACGCATCCACGCCACGCTGAAGGACGCTGCCACCTCGGCGGCGACCTTGCTGGCCGAACTGCATCCCACCCCGGCCGTGTGCGGTACCCCGCGGCTGGACGCACTGCAGCGCATCCGTGCGCTGGAACCGGTGCCGCGCGGCTTCTATGCCGGCGCCGTGGGCTGGCTGGATGCACAGGGTGACGGCGACTGGTATGTGGCGATCCGCTGCGCGCGCCTGCAGGGCACCCAGCTGCGCCTGTATGCCGGCGCCGGCATCGTCGCCGACTCGCAGCCCGCCGCCGAGGTCGCCGAGACCGCCGCCAAGTTCGCTGCGCTGTTGAATGCACTGGGCGTGCAGGACCCGCTGCCCCTGATCGAGGTATCCGCATGACGCCGTCCGCCGTTGACTCCCGCCTGCCGCTGCAGCAGCAATGGCCCGAAGCGCTGGTCGCGCGCTATCGGGCTGCAGGTCATTGGCGTGGCGAGACCTTCCCCGGTTTCCTGCGCGAACGCGCCGAGCGCCACGCCGATGACATCGCGGTAGTGGCGGGCGATGTGCGCTTGAGCTATGCGCAGCTCTGGCATGAGGCCGGGCGCATCGGTGCCGGCCTGCTGGCGCTGGGCCTGCAACCCGGTGAGCGCGTGCTGGTGCAGCTGGGCAACACCGCCAGTTTCATCAGTACCATCTGCGGGCTGTTCCGCGCCGGGCTGGTGCCGGTGTACGCGCTGCCGGCGCACCGCATCACCGAATTGGCGCACTTCGCCCGCAAGGCCGAGGCCAGTGCCTACATCAGCACCGATGTACATGAGGGCTTCGATCATCGGGGCCTGGCGCGCGCGCTGCAGGCGGACGTGCCGGCGGTACGCCACGTGCTGATCGATGGCGATGCGGCCGAGTTCGTGGCGCTGGACTCGCTGCAGGGCGACCGCAGCCAGCTGCCGGCCGATCCTGATCCGCAGTCGGTGGCGTTCCTGCAGATCTCCGGCGGCAGCACCGGGCTGTCAAAGCTCATTCCGCGCACGCACGACGATTACATCTACTCGTTCCGCGCCAGCAACGAAATCTGCGGTATCGACCGCGACAGCGTGTACCTGGTCGCGCTGCCGGCGGCACACAACTTCCCGATGAGTTCGCCGGGCTTCTTCGGTGCGCTGTACGCCGGTGCCCGCGTGGTGCTCAGCCCGGGCCCCGGCCCGGACGCGGCATTCCCGCTGATCGCGCGCGAGAAGGTGACCTGCTGTGGTCTGGTACCGCCGCTGGCGCTGCTGTGGGCGCAGGCGGCGGCGACCAGCAAGCACGATCTGTCCAGCCTGCAGGTCCTGCAGGTCGGTGGGGCGAAGCTGGTGCCGGAGGCCGCACGGCGGGTCATTGATGGCCTTGGATGCACATTGCAGCAGGTGTTCGGCATGGCCGAAGGCCTGGTCAACTACACCCGGCTGGATGATCCGCAGGAACTGATCGTGGCCTGCCAGGGGCGGCCGATCAGCGTCGATGACGAGGTGCGGGTGGTTGATGACCACGATCATCCCGTTGCCGAAGGCGAGGTCGGCCATCTGCTTACGCGGGGTCCGTACACCATCCGCGGTTACCACAACGATGCGGCGGCGAATGCACGCTCGTTCACCGACGATGGTTTCTATCGCACCGGCGACCGCGTGCAGCAGCTGCCCGGCGGCTACCTGGTGGTGCAGGGCCGTGCCGGCGACCACATCAACCGGGCCGGCGAGAAGATCTCCGCCGAGGAGATCGAAGACCATCTGCTGGCCCATGGCAGCGTGTTCGATGCCGCCGTGGTCTCCATTCCCGACGACTATCTGGGCGAGCGCAGCTGTGCCTTCGTGATCCAGCAGGGCGAGGCGATCAAGGCACCGGCGCTGAAGGCGTGGATGCGTGGACGTGGCCTCGCCGCGTTCAAAGTGCCCGATCAGATTGTCTTCGTGGACAGCTTCGATACCACCGCGGTTGGCAAGATCAGCCGCCGCGAACTGCGCGCGCAGCTGCGTGCGCGTCATCTGCAACAGACAGGAGGAACGCGCTGATGGCGCTGCCCCGTATTGCCCCGTATTCCCTGCCGATCGCCGCGGAACTGCCGCAGGCGCGTGGCGCCTGGCGCCCTCAGCGTGATCGTGTTGCCTTGCTGGTGCACGACATGCAGCGCTATTTCCTCGCCGCCTTCGATGTCGGCAACGCGCCGCTGCGGCCGGCAGTGGACAACATCACACGCCTGTTGGGGCATTGCCGTACACACGGCATTCCGGTGTTCTACACCGCCCAGCACGGCGACCAGGACCGCCGCGACCGCGGCCTGCAGGCAGACCTGTGGGGCCCGGGCATGGGCCGTCGTGCCGACCACGAGCCGATCATCGACGCGTTGGCACCTGCGACGGGCGAGCATGTGCTGGTCAAGCACCGCTACAGCGCGTTCCAGCGCAGCAATCTGGAGACTCTCATGCGCGTGCGTGGCCGCGACCAGCTGCTGATCACCGGCGTGTACGCGCACATCGGATGCACCGCCACGGCGGTGGAGGCGTTCCAGCGCGACATCGAAACCTTCATCGCTGCAGATGCCGTGGCCGATTTCTCGCGTGCCGACCATGATCAGGCGCTGCACTGGATTGCCCGCACCTGCGGCGTACCGATGACCACCGACCATCTGCTGGAAGCATTGTGATGAACGCGACCACCGAAGCCTTGACCCTGGAGCGCATGCGCGCCGACGTCGCCCGCGTACTGGACTGCCAGGCGGCCGACATCGGTGATGATGACAACCTGATCGATCTGGACCTGGATTCGATGCGCATGCTGGGACTGGTGCTGGCCTGGGGCAACACCGGGCTGCCACTGGAGTTCTCGCAGCTGGCCGAACACACCACGCTGCGCCAGTGGTGGACCGTGGTGCAGCAGCTGCAGGCCGCGCGGACAGCATGAACGGACCGCCGCTGCCGCTGACCGAGGCGCAGGCCGGGCTGTGGTTTGCCCAGCGGCTGGCACCGGAAAACCCTGCATTCAATACCGCGCATGCGGTGTGGATCGAGGGTCCCTTGGATGTGGTGGCGTTCACAGCCGCCGCCAATCAGGCCGCGGCCGAGGCCGAAGCGCTGGCCTTGCGTTTCGCCGAGGCCGAGGACGGCCAGCCGGTGCAATGGCACGAATCCACGCGGGTGCCATCACTGCAGCTGCGCGATGTTGCTGCTGCGGCCGATCCGCAGCAGACGGCACGTGCCGCGATGCACGCCGATCGCTCCAGCGCAGTTGATCCGACCCGCGACCGACTGAGTCAGCAGGTGCTGTTCAACCTGGGCGGCCAGCGCTGGGCCTGGTACCTGCGCGTGCATCACCTGGCCACCGATGGCTATGGCATGGCGCTGTTTACTGACCGTGTCTGCGCACTGTATGCGGGCCGCACCGGTAGCGCGTTGCCTGCGCTGGCGGGCGTGCTGGCCGACGATGCCAGCTACCGCAGTGATGCGCGCCGTGACGCGGACAGGCAGTGGTGGCTGCAGGCACTGCAGGGCGCGCCGGCCTCCACCGGCTTGGCCGGAACCGCCGCTGCCAGTGACGATGCCGTGCGTTGGGTGCAGCCGGTGGACGCTGCCTTCCGCGACCGCCTGCTGCAGGTTTCGGCATCGTGGCTGCAGCCGTGGCCGGATGTGCTCGCTGCATTGGCCGCCGAGTATGTGCGCCGTATGAGTGCGTCCGAGGAAGTCGTGCTTGGCGTGCCGTACATGGCGCGGCTGGGCAGCGTAGCGGCGCGGGTGCCGGCGATGGTGATGAACGTGCTGCCGCTGCGGGTGGCGGGCGGCGAGGCCAGCGTCGAGGAATTCTGCCGGCGCATCGGCCGCCAGCTCAGCCAGGGCCGCAAGCATGGCCGCTACCGGGGCGAGCAGTTGCGTCGTGACCTCGGGCTGGTCGGCGCACAGCACCGCCTGCACGGGCCGTTGATCAACATACAGCCCTTCTACAAGCCGCTGGCGCTGCCGGGTGTGCAGGCCTCGCTGGAGGTGCTGAGCACCGGGCCGGTGGACGATTTGACACTGGGCTTCCGTGGCGATGGACAGACCCTGCTGGATCTGGAGATTGAAGCTAACCCCGCCCTGTACGGTCTGGACGAGGTGAAGGCGCATGCCCGGCGGTTGCTGCATTTCGTGTCTGCGGCGCTGCAGGCCGAAGACATCGCGGCGGTGCCGCTGGCCACGCCGGAAGAATCGAAGCAGGTCGTGCATGGCTTCAATGCCACCACGCATCCGCTGCCTGACACCACCCTGGTCGAACTGCTGCAGCAGGGCATGGACCGTGATCCGTCGGCACCGGCGCTTGTGTTCGGCGATACGACACTGGACCATGCCACGCTGGAAGCGCGCAGCTTCGCCCTTGCCGCGCAGTTGCGCTCGCTGGGCGTGGGCCCGGGCACCATCGTCGCGGTAGCGCTGCCGCGTTCGCTGGAACTGGTGGTGGCGCTGCTGGCGGTACTGCGCGCAGGTGGCGCGTACCTGCCACTCGATCTTGCCCATCCGGCGGAGCGACTGGCGCGCATCCTGGCGTCGGCGCAGCCGGTCTGTGTGCTGGCAGAGAGCAGCGCGCAATCCCGGTTGGCAGACGTACCGGTGCTGCCGCCGGATCAGTGGACCGATGTGAGCTTTGCCGCACCGTGGCCGGGCCCGATGGGCGACGATGCGGCCTATGTGATCTATACCTCCGGTTCGACCGGCGAGCCGAAGGGCGTGGTGATCGAGCACCGCGCCATCGTCAATCGCCTGCTGTGGATGCGCGAGCACTACGGCATCGGCGCCGACGACCGGATTCTGCAGAAGACCCCGGCAACCTTCGACGTATCGGTGTGGGAATTCTTCCTGCCACTGCTGTGCGGCGCGACGCTGGTGCTGGCGGGGCCGGACGCACACCGCGACCCGACCGAGCTGGCGCAATTGATCCGCGTGCATGGCATCACCACCGCGCATTTCGTACCGTCGATGCTGGACGCGTTCCTGGCGGCACCGGCCTCACAGGACCTGCGGCTGCGGCGCGTGTTCACCAGTGGCGAGGCGCTGGATGCCGCCCTGCGTGATCGCTTCCACGCGAGAATGCAATCCGAACTGCACAACCTGTACGGGCCGACCGAGGCGGCAGTGGATGTGAGCTGGTGGCCGGCGTCGGCCGATGACCGCTCGCGCCCGGTGCCGATCGGTTTCCCGGTCTGGAACACCCGTCTGTATGTGCTGGACGCACGGATGCAGCCCGTGCCGGTGGGCGTGGCAGGTGACCTCTACCTCGGCGGTGTGCAGTTGGCGCGCGGCTACCTCGGCCGCGACGACCTGACGGCCGAGCGCTTCCTGGCCGATCCGTTCCTGCCGGGTGAACGAATCTATCGTACTGGCGACGTGGCGCGCTGGCGGGCCGACGGTGCTGTCGAATACCTGGGGCGCAGCGACCACCAGGTGAAACTGCGCGGCCTGCGCATCGAGCTTGGCGAGATCGAAGCGGCGTTGCGCGAGCTGCCTGGCATGGACCGGGTGGAAGTGTTGCTGCGCGATGATCTTCCCGGTGAGGCGCGGCTGGTCGCCTACGTGCCGTCGACCCAGGACGATGCAGCGGTGCTGCGCAGTCATCTGCTGACGCGGGTGCCGGACTACATGGTGCCGTCTGCGTTCGTGGGCGTGGATCAGTGGCCGGTGACTGCCAATGGCAAGCTGGATCGGGCAGCGCTGCCGAAGCCGCCGCAGCAGGAAGTCGCAGGGCAGGCGCCACGCACGCCGCTGGAACAGGAACTGGCCGGGCTGTTCGCGCAGGCGCTGGGGCGTGAAGCGGCGGTGGCCGTCGATGTGGATTTCTTCAGTCTCGGTGGCGACTCGCTTTCGGCCGTGCACCTGCTGCTGGCCATCGAGCAGCGCTGGCGTTGCGAGCTGGGTCTCGGCGCCCTGTTCGCGCAGCCAACCGTTGCCGCGCTGGCGGCACGCATTGCCGAGCCGCCTGCACGTGCCGATCACGCGTTGGGACCGGTGATTGCGCTGTCCGCGTCCGACGAGCCAACCGTGGCGCCCTTGTTCGTGCTGCACCCGGCCGGGGGCATTGCATGGAACTATCGTGCGCTTGCCCGTGCGTTGCAGCCAACGCGCGCGGTGTACGGGCTGCAATCACCTGCACTCGATCCCACGCAACCCCTGCCAGGCAGCATCGAGGCCATGGCCAATGACTATGTGCAGCGGGTGATCACGCTGCAGCCGCAGGGGCCGATCCATCTGCTCGGCTGGTCGGTGGGCGGCATCCTCGCGCAGGCGATGGCGGTGCGCCTGCACGACATCGGCCGCGAGGTCGGCGAACTGGTGCTGCTCGATGCCTATCCCAGCGAATGCTGGCGTGCCGAGCCGGAGCCCGACCCGATCGCGGCGCTGCGGGCGCTGTTGGCCATCGCCGGGCACGATCCCGATGCGCATCCTGAGCTGGACGACCGCGCGCGCATCCTTTCCTTCCTGCGGCGCGGCGGCAGCGCGCTGGGCAACCTGCCCGAGGTGGTGCTCGACGGTGTGGTGCGGGCGGTGACCGGAACCAATCGACTGATCCGCGAACACCAGCACCGACCCTTCGTGGGAACGCTGGCGCATGTGCGCGCCGGACGCGATCATCAGGCACGGCCGCAGTTGCAGTCCGCACTGTGGAAGGCCCATGCGCTGCAGGTGGACGCCATCGAGCTGCCGTTCCTGCATGCCGAACTGACCGGCCGCGACGCCGTGGCACAGCTGGCGCCGTGGCTATCGGCGCGTCTGCAGCAGTGGGACAGGCAACAGGAGAATGCAACGTGCAGTTGACGGGTTTTGAAGGAAACGTGGCGCTGGTGACCGGCGCAGCCGGTGGTATCGGCGCGGCACTGGTGGGGCAGCTGCTGGACGCAGGATGCCGGGTCGTGGCAACCGATCGCGAGCGACCCCCGCTGGCGACCGACGATGGGCGCGTGCAGGCCTTCGCACTGGACGTCACCGACGGCGCGGCCGTGGACGCGCTGGTCGACCAGGTGGAAGCCACGGTGGGGCCGATCATGCTGGCGGCAAGCGTGGCTGGCGTGTTGCATGTCGGCGAAGTCGTGGACACCAGCGACGCGGATTGGCGCAGGGTGTTCGCGGTCAATGCCGACGGTGTGTTCCATGTCGGTCGAGCACTGGCGAGGGCGATGTCGCCGCGCAGGCAAGGTGCCATCGTGACCGTCAGCTCCAACGCGGCGGGCGTGCCACGGCATGGCATGGCCGCCTATGCCGCCTCGAAGGCGGCAGCGACCATGTTTACCCGCTGCCTGGGCCTGGAGCTGGCGCCGCTGGGCATCCGCTGCAACATCGTTGCGCCGGGCTCCACGTTGACCCCGATGCAGACCGGCATGTGGGAAGACGAGCAGGGCGCGGCGCGGGTGATTGCAGGCAATCCGGCGACCTACAAAGCGGGCATTCCCTTGCGCAAGCTGGCCACGCCGGAGGACATCGCACAGGCGGTGATGTTCCTGCTGTCCGAGCAGGCCGGGCACGTAGCGATGAGTGACCTGTACGTGGATGGCGGCGCCACGCTGCGCGGGTAGGAATGCACACTGTAGAGCCGAGCCCATGCTCGGCTTATTACTCAATGCGGGAACATTCCGTGCAGAGCAGCCGAGCATGGGCTCGGCTCTACAGAATCTATCGTGGCGTGACGGGTAGTTGCTGCGGCAGGGTGAGCCGATATACCAACACCCGGTTGTCGTTGTCGTAAGCACTGTCGCAGTTCTCGCCCTGCATGCGGCAGTTGCGGGCGATGAAGTCGTTGTCGTTGCCGATCAACAGCAGTACGTCGTTCGGGTGCTCTGGATCAAGCGCCGGCAACACGTCCATCGCCTCCCATTTCTCCGACAGCAGTCCCGGGTGCGGGCCGCGCCCTGTATCCAGATCCAGCCCGGCCCGGGCCAGTTGTGGCCGGTCGAGCAGGTTCAGCACCTCTTTGACCTGGGCAGGCACGATGCCGGTTTTCAACATGGCGTCAGCCGGGTCGGCCAGCACCGATGCGGTGCCGGCCTCATATTCCGTATCCACCAGATTGGACGCCTGCGCCACGTTCACCAGCAGCACCGATTTGTAGACGATCGGGTCATCGCCATCCTTGCCCAGGCCATTGCCATCGCGCGCCAGCATCAGGAAACGCTCGTTGTCCAATGCACGCAGCTCGCTCTGGGCAGCGGTACGGTCGAGTTTGCCCTTGCCGTCATGGGCATAGGCGGGCAGGATCATCACATGATGGCCGACCGGTTGCGTCGGCGTCGGGTTGGCAGATACGTCGTAGACCAGCACGCGGGTATTGATGCGGCCGGCGGCATTGCCCGGCGCGCTGTCCTGGATCAAGGCGCTCTGCAGGGCAACAAACAGCCGTGTGCCGTCGGGCGACAGGCTCATGCCTTCCACGCCCTGGTTGTTGCGGCGCCCGGTCTGCGGCGGAGCCAACGATCCATAGGCAGGCTTGCCATCACGTTGTGGCCGGATCGCCAGCGGCGGCACGATCACTCCCTGCAGCTGGCCCTGTGCATCGAAGTAGTAGACGTTGGCGGTGTACTCGTCGCCGATGTAGAAGTGGCCGTCGGCAGTGAACTGCAGCGATTCGGCATCGAGCGCGACCTTGCCGGCCCCCGGGCCCACGGCGGGCGAGGGCAGCACCACGCCACGCTGGTTGATCGTGTGATCACCGGGGTCGGCACCGGTGAAGGGCTGGCCGTTGTAGTCCTTCAGCACCAGGCCCTTGTCGGGCGTCATCGCCACCACGCCGAAGCCCTTGGACGTCCCCTGCGGCCAGTCGATGCGCAGCTTCATGCGTTCCAGGCGGCCGGCGTAGTCGTAGAACAGGCCGGCCTCCGGATCGTTGCGGCCGCGGTCGGGCAGAGTCCACAACACACCTTCATAGCCGCTGGACGTGCGCTTCCAGCTGCCCGGCTGCACCGCCAGCGACGAGAACGAGCCCAGCGTATCGCCGAGGAAGTCCACGGTGCCTGCCGGCAATCGCCCGGCGGCGACCAATCCCTTGTCCACGTAGGTGAAGCTGCCTACGTCCACCGCGCGTGGTGGCATGCCGCGGGCTTCATGCGGTGCGTTGTAGCCGCTGACCGAGAGTGCGGCCAACAGCAGGGCAGTAGCGGACATGGATGGACTCCTCGGCCGGTGATCAGAAGCGGATGTCGATGGTACCGAACACCTGGCGCGGTGCCGACGCATGGAACACATACAGCTTGCCCGACGGGTCGCTGGGTGCGAACACGCTCGAATCCAGGTTGCTGGCGTAGCGCTTGTCGCCCAGGTTGGTGACGTTCAGCGACAGGCGCATGCTCTTTGCGAAGCCGACTTGGCCGAAATCGTAGCCGCCGGCCAGGTCGAACACGGTGAAGCCGCCGAAGCCCTGGTCATTGGTATAGGTGTAGAAGCGCTCGCCTGTGTACTTGCCGCGCAGGCTGGCAAACCAGCCGTTGTCGCGCCAGGTGATCTCGGTGGCCAGCAGCTGCTTGGGCGTGTCGGTCTGGATCTTGCCCTTGATCTGCTGCTCGACGCCAGCCTGGATGTAGTTGGAGGCATACGTCGAGCGGTTCAGCGACGCCGAGGTGTACCAGCTGAAGTGCTCGTTCGGTGTCCACAGCACGGTCAGTTCGGCACCGCGGCTGTCGACGCCGCCGACGTTGTAGAAGCGGTTGCCGCAGGTCGGTCCGACCGCCTGCCGCGAGTCGCAGGGGTTGTACTGCAGCAGGCGGTTGTCGAAGCGCACGCTGTAGGCAGCAACCGATGCCTGCAGCGTGTCGGTGACGAAGCGGTAGCCCGCCTCCAGCGAACGAGATTCTTCCGGTTTCAGGTTGCCGTGCGCGTTCCAGGTGGCCTGGCTGACCGCCTGCGGGCCCAGTTTGAAGCCGCCCTGGAACATGGCGATGTTCTCGGCGTAGCTGGCGAACACTTCGTGATGCTCGCTGAGGCGGAAGTTGGCACCAACGCTAGGCAGGAAGTTCTTGCTGGCCTTCAGCGAACCGGTGGCGAACTGGTTGTTCGAGCTCGGCGAGATCGGTGTCTTCGCATCGCCGGGCAGAGCCTGTGCGTCGGAGGTGGCATGCGGACTCTTGGCGCCGAATTCCAGGGTCAGACGGTCGTCAAACAGGCGCCAGGTGTCCTTCAGGAAGAACTGGTGGGTTTTCCAGCGCGTTCGCTGGGCGAACACACCCACATCCGAGGGCAGGGTGTTCATGCCGCTGAGGTCGCGTGGTCCGTCCACGGCGGTCTGGTAGCGTTCGGCGCTGCTGGTGTTGCGTTCGTACCAGATGCCACCTTCGATGCGGTGCGCCCCCAGCTCCCAATCGAACGACAGCGTGCCGCCATCGCGGTCGATGGTGTAGATGGTGTTGCGGAAGATGATCGGGATTTCCTGCGCAGTGCCCTTGTTCGACCAGGCGCCGCTGTTCCAGTTGTGACCTTCACCACGGTCATCGTGGTGATAGGCCAGCGCCCGCAGGGTGAAGCCGTCGGCGAGGAAGAAGTCGCCGGCCAGGTAGTACAGGTTGTCATCGCGCAGGATCTGCCCGGCGGTGAAGGCGCCGTCGGCGTCCTTGTCCGCACCGCTGTTGTCGCACTTCTTCGCGTTGAGGCTGGCGGTGTTGCAGTAGGCCTTGGCCACCGCTTTGTTCCAGTCCGGTGCGTAGCCGCCCCAGTCCCAGCCGAGCCCGCGGGACATCTCGTCCTTGGACAGGTAGAAGTAGTCGGCCTGGCTGGTGCGCGAGGTGTCGACGAAGCCGGTGATCTGGCCGCTGCCGAAGTTCCACACGCCCTTGGCGTTGAACTGCTTGGTGGTGGATTTGTTGTACGCGGTCTGGTCGTTCCAGAGGTCCGAGACCGCGTTCATGCCCGACACGTAGCCGGAGAATCCGTTGTACTCGCCGCTGTCCACGCGCACGAAGGTGCGGCGGTTCGCATCGCTGCCGAAGGTCTGCACCACGCGGCCACCCAGTTCCTGCGCCGGTCGGTCGGAGGTATAGGAAATGGTGCCGCCGAGGTTGCTGGTGGACGGCGTGCCGAGGCTGCCGATGCCCACCGCGAGTTCGGCGCCTGCCATGTTCTCGCTGATCAGCGCACGGTTGATGGTCAGGCCGTTGTAGTTGTTGTACGCGCCATCGCCCAGCGGCACGCCGTCCAGTGTGTAGCCCAGCCGGGTGGCGTTGAAGCCGCGCAGGCTGAGGGTCATCGACTGTTCGTTGGTACCCAGGGCGTCGGCAGACTGCGCGTTGACGCCGGGCAGCAGGTTCAGGGTTTTCTGCAGGCTGGTGCCTGGCGGCAGGATGTCCAGGTTCTCGCGGGTGATGCGCTGCACCTGGCGCGCCTCGCCACTGCCGATGACTGAAACGGCATCGAGGTCGGTGGCCGACGGCGTCTGCTGCGCCCATGCGGTCGGCGCAAGGGCAAGGGACAACGCAGCAGCCAACAGGGTCTTGGTCATGGAACAGGCACTCAGGCAGGCGCGAGCCGCCGCATGGAAGCGGAGCTCAGGCAGATGAAAGGGGGAGACGCGATGCGATCGCGGGCGCCGGAGGCGCCGTTCGATCAACGTGAAAATGGTGCGCTAGACAGATGACTGTCTGGTGACATGTTCATCTGTGCTTGCGACTGGGCCGGGTGGCGGCACTGCTTTGAACGTTGGAACGACCGGCGCACTGCTGTGGTAGATGCCAACCTTGGTTGGCATGCGCGGCGTCGAATGGATGCAGCGCCACTCTGTTGGAAGAGCTCCAGCCCAGGTTGCCGTCAACAGTGTTGTTCGATTAAATCGAGTATGTGGGAGAGAAGTCCGTCGAAGCAGACGAACTCCTCATATACGTTATCGAACGCTACTTTGTCGCGGACCTGGTACCGACCGGCTCCTGATTCGAAGACGTAGCAATCCATATCACTTTCTCCGAGCTCTACAAACCCGTCCATGAATCCCGTGTCGCGTGCGAGGAGATTCATTTCCACCAATGCAAGGGCTGTCCCACCACCGGAATAGGGGCGTGGAATGCTCGAGTAAAGGAAGACTCCCTGTGCTACCAGACCGTCGTGGCTTGAAAGGAAGTCCAGATAAGACTCTGGCAGGGTGTTGCCCAGCGTAGAAAGCGCCAAACTCTGGAGTGCTTCGATGCCAGAACGTCCAAGTGGAGGGCCAAGGTACATCTCGGCCTCATTGAGGTTCGCGCGGAGTTTAAGAAGTCTGGTTTCAGCTAAAGGCTGCATCTGCAGAAGTTGGATCTCGCGGGCGAGGGAGGCAGGCAGCCAGACATTGGCCGGATTCACCATCCGACGTCAATGCAAGTCGCTCCATATAGGCGAAAGCAGCCAATAAATGACGTGGTTGGCACTCAGCGTCGCTTGCACAGCAACGCGGTTGGGAACCGAAAAGCGCCAACCAAGGTTGGCGTCTACCAGGCGCGCGGATCAGGAGCATCGTATCCAGGCGCACGGATCAGGAATGTCGTGTCCAGAAGCGCGGTTCGAGGTCGGCGTCAACGCGCGTTCAACCTGCCTTGCGTGGCTTGCGCGAGCGCTTGGGCTTTGCTGAGTCACCGCTGCTGACCGCTCCATCCTGCAACGCCTGCAGCCACGACAGCGTATCGACGTAGTCGATGAAGTGGCGCAGATACCCGGGGCTGGTCGCCTGCATCGTGTCCAGCATGCGCTGCACCAGCACTGCCGAGTTCAGGGGGCCGCCGTCGGCGGGGGCCTCGGTGCGCAGCGAGCGGCGCACCTGCAGTTCGCTGCGCAGTTCGGACCACTCGCGGCGCACGTCGTCCAGCATCGGCACCTGCGGGTAGTGCGGCAGCGAACGCGACCCGGTGTCGAGATCGCGCACCAGCGCACGCAATCCGTCCAGTGGCGAGGGCTCAGCTGCCATTGCCGCTCTTTTCGCCGGGCGCAGCGGCCTTGGGCTTGGGAATCGGCGCGATCTCCACGCGGCGGTTGCGCGCGCGGCCATCTTCGTTGGCATTGGAGCTGACCGGCTGCTCGCTGCCGAACGCAGCGGCGAACACCGCATCGGCCGGTACGCCGTCGGCGATCAGGGTACGGGTCACCGTCAGCGAGCGCTGCGCGGACAGCTCCCAGTTGTCGGCGAAGCGGCGGTTGCCTTCGCGCACCGGCGCGTCATCGGTGAAGCCGCTGACCATCAGGATTTCCTCGCGCGAACCCAGATACGCCGCCAGCGGCGCGGCAAGGCTGCGCAGCAGCTCCTTGCCTTCCGGCTGCAGCTGGTCGGAACTCAGCGCGAACAACACGTTGCCGCTGATACCGATGCGGCCATCCACCAGCGTCACCCTTCCGGCGGCGAGCGGGCCAGCCAACGCCTGTTCCAGCGTCTGCAGGCGCTTGGCCTCGGCCTGGCGCTGCTTGACCTCCTGGTCCAGCCGTTGTGACAGCTCCAGCTGCACCGCAACCACGCCGACCAGGATCAGCACGAACGCGCCCAGCAGCACCGACATCAGATCGCCGAATGCCGCCCAGATCGGGGCGTGCGAGCCGCCGTCGACCTCCAGCTCGTCGCTCATGCGCTGCCGGCCTTGCCGCGGCGCGCGGCCAGCTGCTGCAGTTCTTCCATCACCTGTTTCTGCGACAGCAGGCTGAGGTCGACCACCTCGCGCGCCTGTGCCACGTAATACGCCAGCTGCTCATCGCTGCGCGCCAGCGAGGCATCCAACGCACCGCCGATCTGCTCCAGGCGTCCCGACAGCTCCGCCGAGGCGGTGCCGAACTGCTCGACCGCAGACCCGAAGGTGCCGGCCAGCTGACCCACCTCACCGGCACTGCCGTTGAGCAGGGTGGCGATGCCATCGAGCTTGCCGGTCTCGGCTGCGATGTGGTCGGTGAAGCGGTTGCCGACGCGTTCCAGCAGTTCAGCCGAACCCCCGACCAGCGCGTCCACGGCCGTGCGCTGCTCGTGCGAGGCGTGGTTGATCGCCTCCAGCAGGGTCTGCACGGTGGCCAGCAGGTGACCGCGCTCTTCCAGCATCGCGTTGTCGCGCACCAGACTTTCGGACAGGGTGCTGCGCAGTTCGTTGATGACCTCGGCCGCGGCTTTCGGCGCCTCGGCCGCGGTCTGCAGCAGGGTGGATACTTCGGCCAGCGTGGCGCTGGCCTGTGCGCGGCCGTTCTCGCCGATCTGCTGCGCGGTCTGCGCCAGCGTGTCGCACACCTGCTGCTGCTGCGTGGACAAGCGTTCGCCATTGGCCTGCAGGCGCTCGGCCAGCTCGGTCGAAGCATTCTGCAACGCATCGCTCCAGCGCTGCAGGCGCTGTTCGTCAGCGGCCACCAGCTGAGCCTGCAATGCGGCATGCGCCTCCTGCAGCTCGGTACTCACCGCGTCCCAGCGTGCCTGACGCTGCTGTTCGCGTGCATCCAGGCCCGCCTGCAGTTCGGCGTGCATCGTGGCGGTGGCGGCCTGTGCAGCCTGCCAATCCTGCAGGCGCTGTTGTTCGTGGTCCTGCAGCAGCGAATGGCCGGCGGCGTGGCGCTCATCCAGCGCCTGCAGCAGCGTCTGCGCACGTTCGTCCAGATGGCTGCTGGCATGCTGCAGTGCCTGCTGCTGACGCTCGACCAGTTCACTGTTCAACGCATGCTGCTGTTCGGCAGCGGCACGCCAGGCGTCCGCGTTGCCGCTGGCATCGGCCTGCAGGCGCTCGCCGATGCGCACCACCAGGGCTTCACTCTGCGTGCTCTGGCCTTCGCTGAAGGCCTGCAGATGCTGGCGCAGTTCGGCAACCAGTGCCTGCTGCGCGCCGGTCTGTTCGGCCACGACGTTGGCCCAGCTGGCCTCGGTGGCCACGCGGCTGCGCTCGAAGCCCTCAGCCAGGCCGTTCAACTGCTGCTGTACGGCCTGTTCGACGCGCGAATGCAGCGCCTGGCCGTGGCTGGCCAGACCCGCCAGCGTGGTTTCTGCCATCGGCTGCAGCGCGCCCCCGATGGCGGCGGCACTGGCTTCGGCACCCTCGCGCAGCGACTGCTGCAGCGAGGTGGCCAAGCGCTCCTGCAACGCCTGGCTCTGCGTCAGGAACTCGGCCTGACCCGCCAGCAGGCGCTCATTGGCGGCCGCACTGTGCTGTTCGAAGGTGCTGGTCATCGCCTGCAGGCGATCAACCAGCGCAGGCAGCGCCGCGGACTGCGACTGCAGCAGGCGCAGCGACTCGGCACGCTGCCAGGCCTGCGAATACGGATGCAGGTCAGTGGCGATCGCGCGGTCCAGCTGCTGCACTACCTGCAGGCGGTCGCGGCGCAGCAGCGCCGACAACAGGCCCAGCATGGCCGAACTGGCGACACCGGCGATGGACGTGCCGAACGCCACCGCCAGGCCCTGTACCGGCGAGGCCAGCGAGCCGCGGATGGCCGCCATGTCGGTAGCGCTCTGCAAGGCCAGGCCCGTGCCGCGCAGGGTGTCCATCATGCCCAGCAGCGTGCCGAGCATGCCCAGCAGCACCAGCAGGCCCACCAGATAGGGGGTCAGCACCGGCGAGGGCAGGGCGGTTCGCTCGCCTTCCACGCGCAGTCGCACGGCATTGCGCAGGCCCAGCGGTACACGATCCAGCCACGGCGCCAGGCTGTCCTTGGCGAGCGAAATGTCACTCAGCGCGGCGCGCAGGCCATTGCTGGCCTGTCGGTAGCGGTACAGCTCCACGCCACCGGCGATGTAGCAGGCCGCGATGATCGCGGCCACGGCCGCACCCAGCGGGTGCACAGAGACATAGCCGACACCGATCCAGCACACGGCCAGCAGGCCAGCAAGGAAGACAAGGACGTGGAAAACAGTTCTGGACATGGTGTTCCGGTCAGTGTGAGCGCAGGGCGGCAAGCAGCGCCTGGATCGGGTGGAAGCGCAGTTGCAGCTCGGCGAGCAGCAGCGTACGCATGTCGTGGCGGAAGGACGCGCGCCAGCCGGGCTGGCCGTGCACGCGTTCGAATCGGGCACCCAGCACCGCCGGGGCGGTGGCAAGCAGGCTGTGCTCGCGCGGGCTCAAGGTCTGTTCCATCACCGCATCGACCTCGGCCAGCCGCGCCAGCTCCGGTGATGCCAGCACCAGCTGGTCGCGCAGGCGGCCGCGCAGGCGACCGGTGGCGGTCTGGATGGCCTGCTGCAGCACGCGGTAGCGCTGCCGCAGCGAAGCGAAGTTGGGTGCCGCAGCGGCCTCGGCCAGGTCCAGCAGGCGCTCGGCCTCGGCATCCTCGCTCAGCGAGGCCAACAGGCTCGCTTCGGCCTGGGCGCAGTCGGCCAGCAGATCATCCAGCGCTTCGGCGGCCTCGGCCGGTTCAGCCAGGCGGCCATCCAGCGCCCCCGCCAGGGCCACGGCACGGCTCCAGTCCACCCACTGGCCGAGGCGATCGGTCAGGGCGGGACTGGAGGCCGGCATCGCGCCGTCGCTGAGACGGGCGAGCAGACGGAGGAAGTCCGGTCCACCCAGGACCGGCTGCGCTGCGTTCGCCATCAAGGGGGTGGGGGCTAAAAACCGTTGATTTTACAACCAGATGAGGGCGGCCGTATGAAGGCGGGGCGGAAGGGCAGCAACGATCAGGCCGCAGGGCTTAAAATGGTCGGCTGTACCACCGCACCCCGACTTCTGGAGCTTGAGATGACCGTTGCGCAGTTCTACCCGATCGGCACCCCCGGACAGCCCTGGGGCGACGCCGAACGCGCGCAGTGGCGGGCCCGCCAGCAGCGGCAGCGCAGCTACCACGAGGACGTGGTGACCGCGCTGGAACGGCTGGACGAGCGCTTCGACGTGGTCCAGTACGGCCAGCTGGACTACGCCCCGGACCACTACCCGCTGTTTGCGGTGGTGAACCATGACTGGAACCCGGCCCTGCCGACCGCGCTGGTCACCGGCGGCGTGCATGGCTATGAAACCAGCGGCGTGCACGGCGCCCTGCAGTTCCTGGAACAGCATGCCGAGCGTTACCTGGGCCGCTTCAACCTGATCGTGGCCCCGTGCGTGAGCCCGTGGGGCTACGAGCGCATCCAGCGCTGGAATCCCAATGCCATCGACCCCAACCGCAGCTTCCGTGACGGCGGCCTGATCGAAGAAGCCGCCTCGTTGATGCGCTGGGTGGCCGAACGCAAGGCCAACATCCGGGTCCACCTGGACCTGCACGAAACCACCGACAGCGACCTGCACGAGTTCGACCCGGCCCGTTGCGCCCGCGATGGCAAGCCGTTCGAGCGCGACACCATTCCCGATGGCTTCTATGTGATCGGCAACAGCGAAGACCCGCAGCACGAATTCCAGAAGGCGTTGATCGCCGCCGTGGCCCCGATCACCCACATTGCCCCGGCCGACGCCGAGGGCAATCTGGTGGGCATGCCGCTGCAGTCGCCGGGCGTGGTCTGGGGCGAGTCGCGTTCCATCGGTGCATGTGCCGGCTTCACTGATGCGCTGTATGCCACCACCACCGAGGTCTACCCGGACAGCCCGCGCACCAATCCGCAGGAATGCAACGACGCCCAGGTGGCAGCGGTGTGTGCGGGGTTGGATTTCGCCCTGGCCAATTGACGGCTGCGTCGTAGCGCCGGGCCCATGCCCGGCCGGCTTGATCGGCGGCAGGATCAGCCGGTGCCTTCGACATGCACGACCGGCGTTGCCGGGAGGGTGGGGCGCGTCGCCGCGCCCCACGTGATCAGTACTTCTTTTCCAGGTTCAGCTGCACACCGTGGTCGGTGTCTTCGCTGCTGCCGAACAGGCCGCGGTACTCGATCCGCAGGCTGAGGTCGCGCTCGGTCTGCAGCACCGCCCCCAGACCGAACACGAACCGGTTGCGCTTGAGCCCGTCGATTTCGCCGCGGTAGAACGGACCGCCCGGCAGATCGGCGTAGCCCATCGTCACCGAGCTGGCGTCCTGGAAGTCATGCTGGTACTCGAACCGCACCTGTGGCGAGAGCGTGCCGAAGCGCACCGGGAAGCGATAGTCCATGTGCACGCCCAGGCTGGCGGTGGTGGTATCCACATCCTGGTCCTCGTAGCGCAGGGCGTAGATGGCATCGCCGCGTTCGGTATAGCCGTTCAATGTGGCGCGGGCCAGATCCAGGCGCGCGTACGGGCTCACCGACAACCGGTCGCGCTGGTAGTCGCCACCGACCGACAGCGAGGCGAACCACTGCTTGCCGTCGCGGTCACCTTGCACCATCGCGCCATTGGCAGTCACGTAGCGGCGCGAATCGAACGACAGCAACTGATAACCCAGCAGGCCATCAACGAAGAAGTACTGGCCCGGGTGATAGCTGGCGTACGCAGCCAGGGTGTAGCTCTCGCCGTGGCTGCGGGTGTCGTTGTGACCGACGTCGGTAGTGTCGCGGCCGTAGCCGATACCGGCGCCGAAGGCGAACGACTGGTTCACGCGGGTATCGGCACCAGCACTGATGCCGCTGGTCTGGAAGTCGAAGCCGGCGCTGCCCGAGCGACCATCGCGATCACCGCTGTTGATCGAACCGCCGGTCCACAGGGTCAGGGCGCCGATATCGCCATTGCCGCTACGTTTGCCGCGATCCCCGCCGACGGGCGCGACAGCAACGTCGTCCCTCAGCACAGATTCGTCCAGCGCGGTCACCTGGCGGCAATCGCCGCCGGGCATGCGTCGCACCTCATCCTGGCAGCGACGGTCGCGGTCGACGCCGAAGCTCAGGCCGTTCTCGAAGCGCTCCCCCCTGCCGGCGCTGTGCAGGCCTTCCATGCGACGCTGGAAGTTGCCGATCTGGGCAGTGGCGAAACGCCGCGTGGAGGCGGTCTGTGCACCCAACAGTCCCATCACTTCCGAGTCCAGGGTCGGGTCCGGTCGGCCGATGACGTCGAAGTCGATGGTCGCCGGCGCCGAAGTCGCGAACGTGTTGCTCAGGGTGAAGGTGGCCGTGGCGGTACCGGCGAAGGTGGCCGCCGGAGTGAAGGTCAGGCGATAGCCCGCGCTGGCACCGCTGCCGGAAGGCGCGACGGTGGCCGTACCCGCACTGGTCGGCGACAGCGACACCAGCGTGGCCGCAGTGAACGGACCGCCGGTGGCGTCAGTCGTCAGCTCGACCACCGCCGCAACGCCCGCATTTGCACTGACCCGGCGCGAGACCGCCACAGGCACCTGGTTGATGGTGATCGTGGTGGTGATCGGAGCCGAAGCGCCATAGGCGTTGTTCAATGTGTAGACGATGCTCACCGTGCCCGAGGCGGTGGCCAGCGGGGTGTAGGTGATGTTGGTACCGGTCACGGTCGTGGTGCCGGTCGCCGGCTGCGTCACCAGGGTCACGCCGGTGAACGGACCGCCGGTGGCACCCACCGTGGTGTCGATGGTCACCGGCTGCCCCGCCACGGTGGTGACGGCCGCGCGCGGCTGGCCCGCAGGCACGGGCAGCGCATTGACGGTGATCGACACGGTCGCCGGCGCCGAAGTGCCGCCCGGGCCGGTCGCGGTGTAAGTGAAGCTGTCGGCGCCGAAGTAGGTGCCGGATGGCGTATAGACAACGCTCATGCCGCTGACCGTGGCAGTGCCGTGCGCTGGCGCGCTGGCCACAGCGACCGAGGTGCTCACGCCGCTGTCGTTGGCGGCGACCGGAATGGTCACCGCCTGCTGCGACGGCGTGGTGGCGCTGTCGTCCACAGCCACCGGCACCGCATTGGCGATGACGATGGTGTAGCTCTGGGTAGCGTTGTAGCCGGCGTCGTCGGTGGAGCGCACCACCACGGTGTAGCTGCCGGCCGTGACCGGCGTGCCACTGAACACGCCCGCTGAGCTGAAGGCGATGCCGGGGGGCAGGGCGCCGGAGACGATCGCGTAGGTGTAGGGCGCAATACCGCCGCTGCTGCTCAGGCTTTGTGAGTACGCCGTACCGACGGCGCCGCCTGCCAGGGGCGCCGGTGCGAGCACCACGGTCGCCGGAGCGATCGTGAAGGTGTACACGCGGTTGGCGGTCTGGCCGTTGGAATCGGTGGAACCCACCGTGACGCTGAAGTTGCCATCCGAGCGCGGGATGCCGGAAAGCGTGCCAGCGGAGGTGAAGGACATGCCGATCGGCAGCGCACCACTGAGCAGCGCGTAGCTATAGGGGGCTATGCCGCCGCTGGAACTCAACTGCGCGTTGTAGGCCACACCTGCGCTGCCGTTGGGCAGGCTGGGCGGATCGATGGCGATTGCCGGCGTGGCGACCACGATGGTGTAGTTCTGCTGCAGCGAGAACGGCGCTCCCGCGCCGGTGCTGGAGTCGGTGGTGCGCACGGCGATGTTGTAGTTGCCCGGCACGGTCGGCGTACCGCTGAGCACACCGGCCGACGTCAGGGTGACCCCCACCGGCAGCGCGCCGGCGACCAGTGCGTAGCTGTACGGCGCGGTGCCGCCATTGCTGGCGAAGTTGATGGTGGTGGCCACGCCGTAGTTCATCGGCAGGTTGCCCGGCGCCGGGGTCATGCTCAGGGTCGGCGCGCCAACGGTCAGCGTGAAGCTCTGGTGGGTGGTGAACGGACCGTTGCCGGTGCTGCTGTCGACGGCAGTGGCGACGAGGTTGAAGCTGCCCGCCGCGCCCACCGTGCCGCTTATGGTCACGCTGTTGGCGGTGGTGCCGCTGATGCCCAGGCCCGCGGGCAGGCCAGTGACAGTGAAGCCGCTATAGGGCGCGGTGCCACCATTCCAGGTGAACGTCTGGCTATAACCTGCGCCGACCTGCGCGCTCATCGGGCTGCCCGCCGTCACGGTGATGCTCGGCAGGCCAACGCTGACATTGACCGTGGCGGGCGCCGAGGTGCCGGCGTTATTTGTTGCGGTGTAGGTAAAGCTGTCCGGGCCCGAATAGCCTGCGGTGGGCTGGTAGGTGAGGGTGGTGCCGCTGGCGATCGCGCTGCCATGGAGCGGCGCGGTACCGACGGCCACCGAGGACGGCACACCCCCGGAGATGTTCAGCGTGATTGGATTGGCGCTGCTGTTGTAGGCCACGCTCGCTGACAGCGGATTGGCCACGGGTGGGATGTTGATGATCTGTAGTGAATAGCCGCGCGGCGCGGAACTGTACGGACCCGTGCCGGTGCTGCTGTCGGTAGCGGTCACCGCGAAATTGAAGGTGCCCGATGCGGTAGGTGTACCGGTCAATGCACCTGTTGCGGTGTTCAGCGTGATGCCCGCTGGCAGGGCGCCCGCAGTGACTGCATAGGAGTACGGCGAGGTGCCGCCGCTGGCCGGGTTCAACGTGGTGCTGTATGCCGCGTTCTGGGTGCCGTTGACTAGCGTGGTGGCCGGCAGCAGGACCGTTGCCGGAAGGAACGTCGTCGAATAGGCACGTGAGCCGGTGTGCGGCGCGCCGACGCCGGTGCTGCTGCTGGTGGCGGTAACGGTGAAGTTGAAGGTGCCGCCTGCAGTTGGCGTACCGCTGAGGCTGCCGGTGCTGCTCAGAGCCAGGCCGGCCGGCAACGCGCCTGCAGTGATCGCATAGCTGTACGTCGCGATGCCGCCGCTGGCGATGATGCTCTCACTGTAGGCCGCGCCGACTGTGCCGCCTGTCAGCGCGGACGGAGCGATCAGGATCACCGGCGGCGCCACCACCAGGGTGTAGGCGCGGGAACCGGTGAAACTATTGGCGTCTGTTGCGGTCACGGTGAAGTTGAAGGTGCCGGCCGCGGTCGGCGTACCGGTCAGTGCGCCGGTGCCGGTGTTGAGGCTCAGCCCTGCGGGAAGAGCGCCTGCGGTAATGGCGAAGCTGTACGGCGCAGTTCCGCCGCTGGCGCTGAGGGTCTGGTTGTAGGCCACGGCGACGGTTGCGCCCGGAACGGTGGCCGGATTGACCAGGATGGTCGGCGGCGGAATCACCTGCAGGGTCACCGTCTCAACCTCGGCGTAGCTGCCGGTGCCGGTGCTGCTGTCGGCGACGCGGATGCCGAAGGTGTAGCTGCCCTGGGTGGTGGGCGTGCCGCTCAGGGTCGCGCCACTCAGACTCAGACCGGGCGGCAGGGTGCCGTTTTCAAACGCGAACGTGTAGCCGGGCACGCCACCGCTGGCAGTGAAGGTGACCGAGTAGGCAAGGCCCAACGCCGCAGACGGCGTCGACGGCGCGATGGTGAGTGTCGGGTTGGCTGCCGAGCCACTGAAGCTGCGCACGCCGCTGGCAGAGGCGCTGTCGGTGGCGCGGATGGTGAACGCATAGGCGCCGCGCTGGGTCGGCGTACCGTTGATGGTGTTTCCGCTCAGGCTCAGCCCCGGCGGAATGGAGCCGCTGTCCAGGCTGTAGGTATAGGGGCCGGTGCCACCGCTGGCACTGAGGCTGGTGCTGAAAGCCGCGCCTACCGTCAGGTTGACCGCAGGCGAGGCGGCAAGGGTGATGGCCGACGCCGGAGCGATCGTTACGGTGACGGTGATGTCACCGCCGAAGTCGTCCTGGATGACGAACGTATCGGTGGAGGCGCTGTCGCCGTTGTGGGTGTAGGTCAACGGCAGGTTGGCACCCGACTGCAAACCTACCGTGCGGCTGCCGTGCGGAGTTGCCGCTGTGCCTGCGGCGATACCAAAGCCGCCGTGACAGTGGTTGATGTCGATCGTCTGCGAACCACTGTTGGCCACCGACATGCTCAGCGTCGGGCAGAACGTCGATGACGCTGCCGTCGCCAACTGCGGCCACAGGCTGCCCGCGCACAACAGCGCGACGGCAATCCAGGAACAGAACGATGAAAAGAAAGCGTGCGAACGCGCACGCGGCGTCTCCACGCGTTGCGCTGATGACTGATGCATGTTCTGCCCCTGTTGGCACCGCACGGGCTCGACCGTCCCCAAGGACATCGAGCCAGAACGGCGAGACCTTACCCCTGTCCGCGGACACCGGGCTGGACCCGGCACCGCACCCCTTGCGAACTGCTGGTAATCATTCAAGCAGGATTCAGCGTGAAAAAGAAAGTGCCTATATATTCATGAATGGTTAATGTTGCATTCGCACAAAGATTTCGCTTGTACGGCGTGTGGAGTGTGAGCGAGAGTAGCGGCGGCAGCGGACATGACGTCCGTGCCACCAACCTTTCGGGGGAAAAGGTATGACCCAGGTATTCCTCGGGCAGATAATGCTCACGGGGTTCGCGTTCGCGCCCAAGGGATTCGCCGTTTGCAACGGACAGTTGCTTTCCATTGCCCAGAATCAGGCGCTGTTTTCTCTGCTGGGGACCATGTACGGCGGTGACGGCAGAACCACGTTCGCCTTGCCCAATCTGCAATCGCGTACCCCGATGGGCGCCGGCCCTTCGGCGGATGGGGGCTGGAATCCTGCGCCTTACATCCAAGGGGAAGTGGGCGGCGTGGAGAGCGTTACCCTGCTGCCCACTCAGGTTCCGGCCCACAGCCCGGTGGTCAATGGCACCACCACTGCAGGTACGGCGCGCAATCCTACAGGCGGCCTGTATGGCACCAGCGGCAGTGCCATCTTCGGACCTGCCAACGGCACCTTGGTTCCGCTGAATGGCGTGGGGCCGGGCGGTGGCAACCAGCCGCACGCGAACCTGCAGCCCTACACCGTGATTAATTTCGTGATCGCACTGAACGGCATTTTCCCGTCGCGCAACTGATTCTTCCGAAGCCCATTACAGGAGTTCCCCATGAGCACCCCTTACATCGGAGAAATCCGGATGTTCGGTTTTGCGCGCGTGCCCAACGGCTGGTTCGCATGCGACGGTTCGCTTCAATCGATTGCCGAGTACGAAGTGCTGTACACCTTGATCGGCACCACGTACGGCGGTAACGGCGCCACCACCTTTGGTGTGCCCGACCTGCGCGGCTGCGTGCCGATCCATCAAGGCCGTGGCCCGGGATTGAGCGCCTACGTGATCGGGCAGAAGGCGGGCAGCGAAAGTGTCACCCTGCTGCAGACGCAGTTGCCCCAGCATACCCCGTCGCTGATGGCCACCACGGCCCTGGCAACCACCGGTGCAGTTGGCGCTACCGTGGTGCCGGCGGCGTTGTCGGGCGAGACCATGTATGTCACCGATATCACCGGCGCCAATGCTGCGGTCATGTCGCCCAATGCAGTTGTCAGCATGGGTGGCAACCAGCCGCACGACAACCAGATGCCTACGCTCACGGTGCAGTTCTGCATCGCGTGGGCGGGCATCTTCCCGTCGCAGAGCTGAGTCGTCACCCGCGCATACCCGCTTCCAGGACACGACCATGACCGAACCCTTCATCGGCGAAATCCAGATCTTCGGCTTCAACTTCCCGCCGCGTGGCTGGGCAAGCTGCAACGGCGTCACCCTGCCGATCCAGCAGAACACTGCGCTGTTTTCGCTGCTGGGCACCCAGTATGGTGGCGACGGACGAACGAATTTCCAGCTGCCCAACTTCGTCAACCGCGCGGCTACCGAACAGGGCCAGGGCCCTGGCCTGACCCCGCACACCATCGGCGAGGCCTATGGCAGCAATTCGGTGACGTTGAACACTGTGGAGATGCCGTTGCACAGCCACTCCCTGACGATCTACAACCAGCCTGACCAGACCAAGCGCACCGGCACCCCGGTCGCGGGCAACTACCTGGGTCTGCCGACCTCAGGTGCACCGTTCGTGCCCAATGCCACCGCCAACGCACAGTTCAGTCCCAAAATGATCGGTCCGTCTGGCGGCGGCCAGCCCCACGAAAACCGCCAGCCCTACCTCGCGACGAACTTCTGCATCGCGTTGGAGGGGGTGTTCCCCAGCTTTGGCTGACAACATGCAAGCGATGTCGCAGCTCACTTCGTTTCCGGCGGGCCGCAACGACCACCTGGCCGTCCCCGCGCTCCTTGGCGAGCGCGGGTACGCTTTGCGGCCGCTGTGCAACGATGACCTGAGCTGGCTGCGCGAACTGTACGCCAGCACCCGCGCGGAGGAGCTGGCGCCAGTGCCTTGGCCCGAAGCGAGCAAGCGCGCGTTTCTGGATAGCCAGTTCGCACTGCAGCACCAGCACTACCAGGCGCACTATAGCGACTCCGATTTCCTGGCCATCGAACGCCACGGCGTGGTGGTGGGCCGTTACTACCTGCAGCGCAGTGCGCCGGATCACCTGATCGTCGATATCTGCTTGTTTCCCGGTGAGCGCGGTCACGGTGTGGCCGCGGCCCTGATTGCTCACAGCCAGGGCGAGGCCGCCGCGCTGGGTCGCGGCGTGACCCTGCACGTGCAGGCTGACAACGTCGCTGCGCAGCGCCTGTACCGGCGTGCGGGCTTTGCCTTGATCCACGATCAAGGCTCGCATCTGCTGCTGCGTTGGGCACCGGGCTGAGCCGGCGACACGCCGCCACAAGCCTGGCCGCGGGCTCACATTCTCAGTTGAAGATCGCCTGATACAGGAATCCCGCCTGCTCACGCGCTACCGGCACCAGGAATATGCCCACCTCGCCGATGTCGGCATGGCGCATCTGATAGATCTGCTGTGGAAACAGGAAGGCCGAGCCGTTGCGGAACAGCAGCGAGAACGGCACCCGCGCCGCGCCCGCCGGTAGTTGCGATGGATTCAACGCTCGCGCCTCCACAAGCACAAATGGAACCTCGCCGTCGTTGATGACCGCCGAGAAGGTCTGGTCAACGTGGCGGGCGAAATGGTCGAGCGTCAGCAGTTCCATGCAGGGTTCCCCTAAACCGAACTGCATCGTCGCCGCGAGGTACGCCCGATGCAAGTGTGTTGCGAAAATTTCCGGCACGCATGGTTGGCTGCACGTGAACCGCTGGTCCATCAGTCCTGTGTACCACCCGAGGCGAGTGTCCGATTGCCTGCCTCGGCCCACCCCCCGCCCAGCGCCAGGAACAGATCCACCTGTCGATCCACCCGCTGCGCACGCGACGCTGCGAGTGCGGATTCTGCATCGGCGAGCGCAGCCTCGGCAGACAGCACATCGAGGAAGCCGATTCTGCCGAACCGGTACAGTTGCCCGGCCTGGTCGCTCGCACGCGCCGCGTCGTCGCGGGCCAGGGCAAGGCTGCGCTCGCGATCGATCTCCTGTGCATACGCCGACAGCGCGGTTTCGGTCTGCCGCAACGCGTCCAACACCGCGCCATCGAACGATGCCAGTGCAGCATCGGCGTTGGCCCCGGCAGCGTCGATCCGTGCGTGGGTTGCGCGGCGGTTCGGCCAGCGCCACGACAGCAGCGGTCCAATGGACGCGCCGATGCTGTCACTACCCAGCAGCTTCTTGAATGAACCTGCCATGCCGGCAGACGCGCCGATGCTCACCTGTGGATACAGCGCCGCCGTCTCCACGCCGACCATTGCAGTGGCGGCCGCCAGGCTGCGCTCCGCCGCACGGATGTCGGGGCGACGCTGGATCAGCTGGCTGCCATCGCCGACAGGAATCAGCTGCTGAAGGCGCGGCGGTTGTTGGCAGTTGGCGACGTCCTGCGGGTAGTCCGCTGGTAGTCGGCCCATCAGCGCTGCCAGTTCGAACAGGGCCGCCTGCCGCTCGGCAACCAGATGCGGCACCGCCGCCGCGCTGCGGTTGACCGCCGCGCGCGCCCGGCTCACGTCGAATTCGGTTCCGCGTCCGCCGGCCGCCAAGCGGGTGGTGGCGTCCAACGTGGCGCGCTGCGTATCGAGCACCCGCTGCGTTGCCGCCAGGGTGAGGTTGGTCGAACAGATGCCGACATACGCGCGGGTGACGGCAGCAGCGACAACCACCCGCACCTGGTCGCGCGCTGCAGCGACGGCCTCTGCATCCGCGCTGGCTGCTTCAATACCGCGGCGGATGCCACCGGCCAGATCCAGCGGGTAGGACAGGTGGATGCCGAGCGCGTATACCTGCGGTGGCGAGGAGGGCGAGGTGTATCCCCCGGCGCGCGCCAGCGTAGCCGATGCGTCGGCGTCGGTGCCTACCGAGCCCTCGGCCCGGGCCTGCAGCACCAGCGCCGTGGCGCGGCGCAGGTTGGCGTCGGCCGCGCGCAGATCGGTGTTGGCCCGCAGCGCTTCGCTGACGTAGGCATTGAGCCGTGGATCGTCGTACAGCTGCCACCAGCGATCCGGCGGCTCGGCCTGTGTGTAGGCCGCCTCGTGGCTCGATACGAATGCGCGGCGGGCCGCCGGGGCGGCGGCGACCGCGTTGGCCGGAAGTGTGTAATCGGGGCCGGACACGCAGCCGGCCAGCGAAAGCGCACAGGCGAACACACCGGCGCGCGATGCGTTTCTGATCACTTGCAGGCCCCCGGCGCACGCGGGGTGATGGTCACGCTGGCGGTTCTGCCCACGATCAGGCGGGTGTCCGGGGCAACATCATCCAGGCGGATGCGGACCGGTATCCGCTGCGCCAGCCGCACCCAGGTATAGGTCGACGCGACCGACGGCAGCAGGTTGTGGGTGCTTGAGCGCTGGTCGTCGGCGATACCGGCAGCGATGCTCTCGACGTGCCCACGTACATCGCGACCATCGCCCATCAGGTGGGCGACCGCGGCATCGCCCTCGTTGATGCAGTTGAGCTTGGTTTCCTCGAAATAGCCCTCGACCCTCAGGCTGCTGCTGTCGATCAGGGCCAGGGCCTGGGCGCCCGGCTGCAGGAAGTCACCCGGATGGAGATCAAGATTGGTGACGGTGCCATCGGCGCTGGCGCGCACTTCGGTGCGCTGCACGTTCAACAGTGCCACCCGCCGCTCTGCACGGGCCTGCGCCAGACCGGCCACTTCGGTATCGACCTTGGCCGCATTGCGCTCGCGTGTCTCCGAGGCGACAAGGTTGCCCAGCGCCAGATCCCGTTTCGATTCGCGGCGGGCGAGGGTGAGCGTGGCCTGGGCGCTGCTCACTGCGGCATCGGCCTTCTCCAGCGCGGCGGCGTAGCGCGGCTGGTCCAGCACAAGCAACAGCTGCCCGGCTTTCACCCGCTGGTTGTCCTGCACCAGCACCTGGGTCACCAGTCCGCCCATGTCCGATGCCACGCGGATCACATCCGCGCGTACCCGGCCATCGCGCGTCCAGGGCTGCGTTTCGTATCGGTTCCAGAGGGACAGGGCCGCGATGACGGCGACGGCGAACAGGCAGAGCGTTGTGCTCCAGCGGCCAAGGACACTCAGCACGTGTTTCATTTCAGTTTCTCGAACAGGGGCGCGAGCTGGATCAGCAGCTCCGCCAGGATCACGAACAGCGAAAGGCCCACCAGCGGGCGATAGGCGAACAGGCGGTACAGCCCGAGGCTTGCCAGCAGCCGCGAGGCCATCATCGACAGGGCCAACGCGATGAGCGCCACCGCCAACAGGCCGGGAACGAAGACGCCATCGATGGAGATATCGGAGAACATCGCATCAGTCCTCATGGGCGAGCAGGTCGCGGCGCAGGCTGGAAAGCAGTGCAAGAACATGCTCGGTTCCGGGCGCGCTGCCAGTGCTGACGGCGTCGCGTGTGCGTTCGAGCGTTTCCAGCAGCGGCGCATTCACCAGGCGGGGAGTGGGAGTGCGGAAGTGGGCGGTAGCCCTGTGCATCAGCAGCGCATGACACTCGCGGCTGCTCCGGTCCTTGAGCGTCCTGCCGATCACACGCAGTTCGGCCACAGCACTGGCCGCGCGCATGTCGGCAAACATCGTCCGCAACGTGCGGGCCGCATCCGCACGGCCGCGCAGGCGAGGAGCAAGCAGCGCAAGCCGATCCACCATGCGGCTTGTCCAGTCGTTGGCATCTCGAACGTCCCCGGCCGCCCGACGCGCGATGTCCCGCCTGATCACGTCCTGCAAGCGCGCGCGGCTGCGATTGCTGTCCAGGGTCTGCAACAGTGACATGCTGCACAGCGCCGCCGCCGTGCCGACGAACAGCGCGACGCCGCTGTTGAGCGCCCCCACGATGTTGCTGGCATTGGTCGCGCCCAATCCTGCAATGAGCGGGAAGGTGAGCACTACGCCCAACGCCGCCATGATGAACGGTGGGCGGGCGAGGAACGAACCACACACCAGCAGCGCGGGCGCCAGCGCCATGGCCAGGCCGACGAAATCGGACAGGCCCGGAAAGATCACCAGCGCGTAGAACAGCCCGATGACCACGCCGATGGTCGACCCGATCAGGTAGCGCATGACATGCCCCGCAGGTGCCTCGGCGGTCCCGAACAACACGCAGGCCGTGCCGATGATGGAGACGGCAGTTGCACCATCGGACCACGCGGTGGCGATCCACAGCGCGCAGCTCAGCACGATGCCTACGAAGGCGCCCAAAGCGCTGCGCAGGGCAATCCGGTGATCACGATGCAGCACGTGGCCGTTTGCCCTGCTGGCGAGGTACACGGGCACACGCCGGCGCCAGTCCGGGCGGGCGGCGTGCAGCTGCTCTTCCAGCAGCCGGCAGTCGTGATGCGCAGCATCGAGCTCGGCCTGACGTGTGCAAAGCGCTGCACGCAGCAGGTCCGGCCATGCTGTGTCTGTCGTGCAAACAGGCTGCGCGCGCAGCTGGGCCATCGATTCGTCCACCGCGCTGGACAGCATCAGCACATCGAGCATCCGGTCATGCAGTGCGCGCAGGATCTGCACTTGGGCAACGCCGTGCGCGCTGTCGAACGGCAGGTGGATGGACAGCGTATGCAGTTCGAGCAGGTCCGCGGCTACCTTGGAGCGATCTTCCGCCAGTACCGTGTCCTTGGCGCCTGCGCGCATGTCCTGCGTCCAGCGTTCCGCATCGCCGAGGATCGACGCCACGCGCGCGTGCACACGCGGCGAGACCCGGCGTGGCAGCACCAGCCCGTGGACCAGCGTTGCCGCAAGAATGCCGATAGAGATCTCCTGCACGCGGGTGATGGCAATGGTGAAGACTTCACCGGGCACCATCACCGCCGGGAAACCGATCAGGCTGGTGGTGTACCCGGCCAGCAGGAAGGCATACGCACGCGGTGTGCGGTCGAGCATGGCCAGGTACAGGCACAGGCCCATCCAGGCCGCCAGCACCACGCTCAGTACCAAAGGCGCGTTGGCGAACCGCGGCACCAGCAACACCGTGGCGACAGCACCGCCGATGGTTCCCAGCAGGCGGAACAGGCCCCGGCTGAGCGTTGCGCCGGACATCGGCTGCGACACCAGGTAGACCGTGCCGATCACCCAGAACGGGCGGGTAAGGCCGATGCGCAGCGAGACATACAGCCCGAGGATCGCGGCGAGCAGGCACTTGAGCGAGAACAGCACCGCTTCGCGGTCGACCTTCAATGCGGGCGACGTCAGCAGCGCGCTGGGGCGCGAACGCCAGGAGCGGGTTGAGGCGGGAATCTGCATGCCGCCATCGTATTCAGCGAGGCCTGTCGTCGAATTTCGCTAGAATGTCACTCTATCGCTGAATCTGGTCATTGAGAATGGCTCGCATTTCGCTGCCTGGCTTTGATCTGGACCCGGACGCGACGGATCGGCCTGCAGTGGCCAGCCGCCTGCAGGTGGCCGACCACGATGCCGAGATTCCGGTGCACGACCACCGCAAGGGACAACTGATCCTGGCACTTCATGGCGCGGTGACCTGCGAGGTGGCCAATGCCCTGTGGATCGTGCCGCCACAGTGCGGCGTGTGGATTCCCGGCAGCCTGCCGCACAGCAACCGTGCGACCGCCAACGCGCGCCTCTGCTACCTGTTCGTCGAGCCGGGCGTCGTCGACCTGCCGCTGCACTGCGTGACGCTGTCGATCTCACCGATGGTGCGCGAGATGATCCTGCACCTGGCCGATGTGCCGCAGGACTACCAGCGCGGCGGGCATGTCGAGCGGCTGGCGCGGGTGCTGCTGGACGAACTGGTGCAGATGCCGGCCGAGCGGTTGTACCTGCCGGTGAGCGATCACCCCAAGATCCGTGCGCTGGCTGCGGCGCTGTCGGCCAATCCGGCCGACCGCAGCACCATCAGTGAATGGGCCATACGCCTGGCACTGGGCGAGCGCACGTTGACGCGCCTGATTGATCGGGAAACCGGTCTGTCGTTCGGGCGCTGGCGGCAGCAACTGCACCTGCTGGTTGCGATTCGCGAGCTTGCCGGCGGCGCGGCGGTGCAGCGGGTTTCTGAAACCCTGGGCTACGAGTCGGTGACAGCGTTCATCACGATGTTCAAGAAAGCGCTGGGGCAGTCGCCTACGCGGTACTTTGCCGCGCGACTGCGGAATCAGGATTCTGCTGCTCGTGGCGATTGACGTTGACTGGCTGAAAGGAAGTATCAGCTCTCCGCGGAACTGCGTTTGTCGCGTATCGAATAGATCACTGAAAAGATCTTCCAGCCCCGCTCGGTGCGGACAAGTTGCCACATTTCCCTGCCCCAGTTTTGTTTCGCACCATTGGCGTGGAAGCTGTAGTCGAACGACACCGATGCCACATCGCCGTCCGTGTTGATCTTCGTGTTGAAGAAATTCTCCTCTCGTGGCTCTCCAGTGGCCACGGCCTCATCGATGAGCGAGATGAAGTTGTTCGATGGGATCTTTCGTGCCTTGATCGCATCGGGCTTGGCCCTGCGGATGTCCGCCAATCGCCGGTCTTCGGACACGAACTGCCAGCCGATGTCTTCCGGTCTATCCGAGAAGAACAAGCTCATGTAGGTCGGTTTGTCCTTGTTGATCAGCGAGGTGCGGAAGGACTCGATCACCTGTTCGATCGCTTCCACATCGGCAGGCGTGCTTTGCTCTGCGCAAGCCGGAAGGCAGGGCAACAGGCAAAGGGCGAGGGTGGTGAGGACCGTTCCTGGAATGTGCATCTGTAGTGTCGGGTTGAAGGGGAGGGCGGGCATGCGCATCAGCGAGCGTACGTGCGCCAGAAGAGCACGCGATTGCCTGTGCTGCTTGTTGCGACGAAGATCGACTTGCCGAATTCGGGCTCGCAACGAAAGAAGGTATAGGAGCGCTTCAGAGCGGTCTCACTCGGCCACCAGCTTCGATTGAACAGCGCCGGCTGGGTAGCGCTGTGGTTGACGGGCCGGCAACCGGGCGGCAACAACAACTGCTTGCTGCGTGGTTTGCTGAAGGCAAGCGCGCTCACGTTTGAATCGAGGTCGTGCACCTCGCGCAGGTCGGTCGCCTCCTCGGGCACCCACGCGGGAATCCAGCCCTTGGCAATCATCTCGGCGTCGACGGCTTCCTGCTTCGTGGCGTAGGAGCTGTCCATCACCAGATCGCAGGAGGTGAGTATCAAGCAGAGTGCGAAGAGGAGGAGCAGCCTCATGCGGTCTGAAAATGGAGGTAATGTCGGGGTCATAGACGATCCTGCAGCGCATCCTTGCATCACTGGCTTGACGGTGCACGCTAGCACTAATGAAGACTGGAAGCAGTTTTGGGGGGAGTACTCTGATCGCCAGGGCAGGGTCGTTGCCGATATCGATAATCGTGACCGACATCCCGCGGCTTGACGTGATTATGTAATGGGCTTGAAGTCGGGAGTCGCTGGTCTGACTGCAGCGGAAATTCGCAATTACCACAAGCATCTCCCTAGAGGAACTATACTTTGCGGCGTTCTGGAAAGGTGAGTGCCCTAGCATGAAATCCATAGCGCTTTGGAGAATGAAGCGCCAGGCCAAGAGCAGTGGTCTGCGCGCCGTTGGCAACTTTTTGATTGCATTTCATACGCGGGATGTTATCTCAGGCTTCACGTTGGATCCTGCTCCATCCTCTACCTATATATGGACCTTCGTAGTTCCGACCTATGATGATTTGTCCTTCCTGCACATGTCTCTAGGTCAGAGGATTGCAAGCGCGGAAGTGGATAGAGATTTTTTCTGTGGGATGCATAAGGCGCACGCCAAAAAACTTGAGGCGGTGAGGACGGCGGCAGATCTGTTGATCTATGTCGACGGCCTTGATTTCACTAGCGAGTACTCGGAGTGGATAAAATACATATCCGCCATCCGGCTTGGCGATTTCGTTGCGGCAGATGCCACGCTGAAGAGACTTTTGAATTTGCCAATGTCCAATGCGGTTCAACGTAGATTGGATGCAGTTCTTTCTGTACTGAAGAGCGGTGGCGGATCAGGCGCACAGCATCTTCTGGAGAGCTGGTCTGCTCAGACGGCTCGATTGATCGGTGGCAGTTCTGGAGTTTGCGAGCAGTAGTGAATCGTTTCATCACGTGTAACAAGGGTGTAACTGGTAAGGCCGATGACTGGCCGATGAAAAAATGTAATGCACCGAGAGTCGCGAACGTCGGATTGATCCTCGCTGGCTTGGCTGCCGGCCCGATGGTCGGGGAGCAAGACGTGGCCGGGTCGTTTGCGGATGGACTGATCCTGACGCTGGTTTTCGTCGCGCTTATTGTATTTGTTTCAGGATTTCTATCGATATTGATGCGGCAGCCAATGCATAGGCCGACGATTGATGCCCCTTTGTTTGAATTTGGCGAATTTGTCCAGCAGTCCTTCATGTCAGGCTTGATTCTCTGTGCAATGGCATTGGGCGCGATGCGTTACACCTTGGTTACAGGCGGAGACCAAGGGTGGCGATTGTTTGCTGCCATTGCCACAGGATGCCTGCTGGGAAGTTTTGCTTCTTCCTGGTTGTTCGCCTCCCGAGGTGCAGTGGAGCGCTAGCTTTGCTGTCCCGGCATTCCAGCTTGGGCCTGCTGGCCGGCCTGGCAGAGCGAGAGGAATGCATTCCAAGCGGGCCGCGTTCACCCCTCCACCTGCAACCGCCCTGCGGCCTGCGCACTCAACGCCAGGCACGCCAGCATCAGTCCTTCCATCACCCGGTCGCCCACATAGTCCTCGGGCTCGCCGTTCTGACGGGTCCGCTCTGCCGCCAGCAGTACTTCCTGTACCACCCGCAACCCGGCCAACGCGCAATCCGAATCGGCCAGCGCCATGCAGCGCCCGGGCAACTGATGCCGCTCCGGCCAGGGCTGCCCGTCGGCCGCAGCGCCTTTGCCGATACGCTTCAGGTTGGCAATCAGGGTGTTCGCATCCACGCAGGGCACAGCCTCTGCCAGGTCATCGGCGTTGGCCGGGTCACGGTAGGCGTGCAGGTGGGGAAGATCAGATCCGTTCATGGCGAGGCTCCGTGCAAGGCATTCGGTAGCCGCCACACAGAGGTGGCGGACGGTACGTGGTTCGAATCCGGGTTGACCTCAAGCCGGCGGGCGCGAACGCCCCCACGCACCGCCCGCCATAGCCGGCAGACGGATTGCCAGCCGGCGCCACGGAATGTGGACGCCGACTGGCAAGCGCAATCACTCAAGGTCAACACGGGATTCGAAACCCGGCCACCCGTTTTCGGTGGCACGCCATCTGAGCCCGCGTCGCTGGGCAATGCCAATCAGAAGAGTTGCAAATAGCTCAAGATTGGAGACGCTTTCGGCATTGAACCACGCTGTTAAGTACTGGCAGCGCTGATTGCCGCGATGATCCACCGCGACTAGGCAATCTGCGACAGGCGTCGTGGTTGGGTGAAGGAGTGGGGGACGGCAGGCGGTTCGAAAACGACAGGGCTGACGGCCCTACCAATCGGTGCATTCGCAGTCGGGGCTCCGGGTTGACGCTTTCAGCGCCCCGGCGCACTCTGAGTGCTCGGGTCGACAACCCGTTCAGGCGCCCAGCGGCACGGTGGAGTCAGGAGGTGAAACAGCCATGAGCCAACTCACCGACGGATTCGGGCGCAGCTTTCCCTATCTGCGCCTGTCGTTGACCGAGGCCTGCAACTTCCGTTGCAGTTACTGCCTGCCCGATGGCTACCAGGCCGATGGCCGCCCGCGCTTTCTGGCGGTGGACGAGATCGCGCGTCTGGTGCGCGCGTTTGCCATGCTGGGGATGACCAAGATCCGCCTGACCGGTGGCGAGCCCAGCCTGCGCAAGGACCTGGACGAGATCATCGCCACGGTGGCGGCCGTGCCGGGCATCCGCAAGGTGGCCATCACCACCAACGGCACGCTGCTGCCGCGTCGCCTGCCGGGCTGGCACCGCGCCGGCCTGACCGCGCTGAACGTGAGCATGGACAGCCTGCAGCGCGAGCGCTTCAGCACCATCACCGGCCACGACCGCCTGCCGGAAATCCAGCAGGGGCTGGAGATGGCGCAGGCACTGGGCCTGCCGGCCATCAAGCTCAATGCGGTGCTGCTGCGCGGCCTGAACGACGACGAGCTGCCGCAATGGATGGACTTCCTGCGCGACCGTCCCTTCAGCGTGCGCTTCATCGAACTGATGCGTACCGGCGACAACGAGGCCTATTTCCAGCGGCACCACCTGCGTGCCGAACACGTGATCGACCAGCTGCATGCCGCCGGTTGGCATGAGCGCCCGCGCGCGGCCGATGCGGGCCCGGCGCGTGAGTTCAGCCACCCGCAGCACCGCGGCACGGTAGGCATCATCGCCCCGTACTCGCGTGATTTCTGCAAGGGCTGCAACCGCCTGCGGGTGACCGCCAAGGGCGACCTGCGGCTGTGTCTGTTCGGCGAATTCGGCGTGTCACTGCGCCCGCTGCTGCAGAGCGACGATGACCAGGACGCGCTGCTGGCACGCATCACCACACAGCTCGGCCTGAAAGCGGCCGGGCACGGATTGCACCAGGGCCAGACCGGGTTGACCCCGCATCTGGCGTCGATCGGAGGATGAGGAACACGATGCGTGGTGAATTGACTGCGGCCTTCCACATGGCCGATGTGCGCGACAAACGCGTTACCCGCCGCCGCGCGGTGGCGGTGGGCGAGCTGCATGCCGGACCGGTAGCCTACCCGCTGATTGTCGAGCGCCGCCTGCCCAAGGGCGATGCGCTGGTGATTGCCGAGATTGCCGGCCTGCAGGGGGCGAAGATGGCCTCGATGCTGATGCCGCTGTGCCACCCGCTGCCACTGGAGCTGGTGCAGGTGTACTGCGCGCCGGTGCCGGAGCGGCAGTCGATCCGCGTGTGGTGCGAGTGTGCCAGCGAGGCCCGCACCGGTGTGGAGATGGAAGCACTGGCCGGCGTCAACGCGGCTCTGCTGACCCTGTACGACCTGAGCAAGCCGGTGGAGCCGGCGCTGCGTATCGAGGGGATCCGCCTGCTGTTCAAGGAAGGCGGCAAGCGCGGCCTGTGGCTGCATCCTGATGGCATGGACGATGGTGAGCGCGAGCGCTTCAGGCCGCGCCCGCCGAAGGGCTTGAACGGTGCTGCCTGCGCGGTGATCACCCTGAGCGATCGCGCGAGCGAGGGCACGTATGCCGACGAGTCCGGCCCGAAGCTGGTGAGCGGGCTGCAGTCGCTCGGTGGCAAGGTGGTGGCTGCCGAGGTACTGCCCGATGGCGTCGAACCGCTGGCGGGTCGCCTGCGTGCGCTTGCTGGCGAGGGTGTACGCCTGTGCCTGTGTACCGGCGGCACCGGGCTTGGCCCGCGCGACCTGACCCCGGAAGCGCTGCGTTCGTTGAACGCGCGCCCGGTGCACGGCCTGGCGCAGATGGTGCGCGCGTTGAGCGCGCAGCACACGCCGATGGCCTGGCTGAGCCGTACCGAGGTGGTGCAGCTGGATGACATGCTGGTATTTGCGCTGCCGGGCAGCCTGCGTGCGGCTGCGCAGTGCCTGGACATTCTGGCGCCGGTGCTGGGCCACGCGCTGGCGATGGTCGATGGCGGTGGCCACGCATGATCGCCTACAGCGAAGCGCTGCAGCTCCTGATGGAAGCGGCTGCACCGCTGCCGGCCGAGCGCCTGCCGCTGCATGGGGGGGGTGGGCGCATCCTGGCCACGGACATCATCAGCGGGCAGTCGCTGCCGCCGTTCGACAACTCGGCGATGGACGGCTTCGCGCTGCGCGCCAATGGCACGCCGTTCGAGAGCAATACCGAATTTGTGGTGCAGGGCTGGCAGGCGGCGGGCGATGCCGGTGCCGAGGGCGGCGAGGGCGCATGGGAAATCATGACCGGCGCGCGCATGCCGGTTGGGCTGGATACGGTGGTGCCGATCGAGAACGTGGAGATCCTCGCCAGCGAGGATGGCCGACCGACCCGCATTGCGTTGAAGAGCGCGGTGAAGCCTGGCCAGAACGTGCGCCTGCGTGGACAGGACGTGGAAGAGGGCGAGCGCGTGCTGCAGGCCGGGCAGGCGCTGGATATCAATGCGCGCACCCTGTTGCACGCCATCGGCGTGGCCGAGGTGGCGGTGGTGGCACGGCCGAAGGCCGCTGTCATTGCCACCGGCAAGGAGCTGGTGACCGAAGCGGCGCAGGCGCTGGACTCCGGACAGATCCGTGACAGCAACCGGCCCTACCTGATCGGCCGCCTGCAGGCCGCCGGTGCCGAGGTGGTGTGGCATGGCACGGTGGGCGATGAGGTGGCTGCCTTTGATGCAGTGCTCGATGACGCGCTGGCGGCAGGGTCACAGGTGCTGGTGAGTACCGGCGCGGTGTCGGCCGGCCGCTACGACTTCATTCCCGATGCGTTGCGCGCGCGTGGCGCCCGCATCGTGTTCCACAAGGTGGCGATCCGCCCGGGCAAGCCGCTGTTGTTTGCAGTGATGCCGGGCGGTGCGCTGTATTTCGGTCTGCCCGGCAATCCGGTGTCGGCGGCAGTGGGGCAGCGCTTTTTCGTTGAACCGGTGCTGCGTCGCTTGCTGGGCCTGGCCGCCGAGCCGCTGCTGCAGCTGCCGTTGCAGGCCGACGTGCGCAAGCCGCCGGGCCTGCGCTTCCACGCGCGGGCGCGGGTGGAACTGGACGCGCAGGGGCGCTTGAGCGCGCGCGTGCTGGCGGGCCAGGAATCGTTCCGTTTGAAATCCATGCTGCAGGCCAACGCCTGGGTGGTGCTGGAGGGCGAGGGTGACCTTGCCACGGCCGGCACACCGGTGCGCGTGCAGGGCTGGGGTCATCAGGACCCGCTGCAGCTGGCAACCCAGGAGTCATGATGAAGCAGGTGAATCTGCAGTTGTTCGGTGCGTTTTCCGATCTGGATGCCAGCCGCGAGATTGCGCTGGAAGTGGCCGGGGGTACGGTGGCCGATCTGCGCCAGGCGCTGCGTGAGCTGTTGCCGGTGCGCTTTCCCGGTTTCCGCGCCGGGTTGCTGGACTATTCGGCCTTTGCCGACCAGCAGCGCGTGCTGCGTGACCACGAAGCGTTGCCCGCCGATGGCAAGGTGGCGATCCTGCCGCCGGTGAGTGGGGGCTGAGCCATGAGCAACGTGACTGCGAAAGTGGTGGACCGCGCGCAGCGCGCCATCGATCCGGCCGAAGGCATTGCGGCGGTGTCCGACCCGGCATTCGGCGGCATCGATGTGTTCATCGGCAAGGTGCGCGACTTCAATGTGGGGCGGCCGGTGACCGGCATCACCTACGACCTGTTCGAACTGCTGGTGCTGAACGAGATCCAGCGCTTGGCGGCAGAGATCGAGGCGACGTTCGGGCCGAAGCTGAAGCTGTATGTGGCACATGCCAAGGGCCGTCTGGGCATTGGCGATGTGGCGGTGGTGGTGGCCGCAGGCAGCCCGCACCGTGATGAAGCGTTCCGCGCGTGCCGACAGTTGATCGAGGCGGTGAAACACCAGTGCCCGATCTGGAAACAGGAACATTACGAAGACGGCGACAGCGAGTGGAGCGAAGGCTGCACTCTTTGCCGCGCCGACAGTGAACCGGCACATGAGCACCACTGACGGCAGTAGATCCACGCCATGCGTGGATGGCGCCTTCTCCGCGCGCCCGGCAGAAGCAGCCACGCATGGCGTGGCTCTACTGAGGCGTACCTGCACGGTTGCGCCATGCGTGGATGGCGCCTTCCCCTCGCGCCCGGCGGAAGCAGCCACACATGGCGTGGCTCTACCGTGAGTATGACCTTGCCCAGCCCCATCGCCGGTATCGTGCTGGCCGGTGGCCTGTCCAGCCGCATGGGCCGCGACAAGGCGCTGCTGCCCTGGCAGGGGCGCACGCTGCTGGAGCACATGCGCGGCACGTTGCGGCTGGCAGGGGCAGACCGTGTCTGGGTGAGCGGACGTTACCCGGCCTTCGGCGGCGTGCCCGATCAGATCACACGGTGCGGGCCGCTGGGCGGCCTGTACAGCGTGGCGATGCAGATGCCCGATGGCCCGGCCTGGGTGGTGCCGGTGGATACACCCCGGTTGACGCCAGCGCTGCTGCAGCAGTTGTGTGACCGGCACAGCGGCGCTTGCACGATCTTTGAGGGTCATCCGCTTCCGATGCTGTTTAATGTAGGCAACGAAAGCCGCACGATCCTCGAAACCATGATCCACGATCCCCTAGGCCCGCGCTCCCTGCAGGCCCTGCAACACCGGCTGGATGCGCAGACCCTGCGCTTGGCCCATGCCGATGAAGGCGCCTTGGTCAACTGCAACACCCCTACTCAATGGGAGGGCGTTGTCTCATGAAGGTGCAGCTGCAGGAACAGACAATGCGCCTGCGCCTGGACGAGGCCGAGCTGGCCACGCTGCTGGTGGGTGAAACGGTGGAGAACCTGACCCGGTTCGGCGGCAGCGGCGGCTGGGGTACGGCCGTCTCGCTGCATGGTGGCGAATCGGCCGTGCTGCTCGACAGCGGCACCGATTGCCGCCTGGTGCTGCCACGGTCGGCGGTGGAGGATCTTGCCGGACGCCTGCCGTGCCGCGATGGCCTGGCCTTTGCGCTGTACCTGGATGACGGCACCACGCTGCAGCTGCAGTTCGATGTGGATGTGCGCGACAGCGTGCGTCAGCGCGGCCCGGGCCGACGCGGGACCCCGCCCGCGGCGTGACGCACGCAACGCCCGGGCGGCGGCGGGCCGTGCCGTATGATGGACGCTTCCGTTCGAGCGTTGTTGTGATGTCTTCGATGCCGCCCCCGCAGCTGCGCCCCGGCAGGGCAACGCCCAATCCCGCTGCCGCCGATGACGGCGATGCACTGCATTTCTGCAGTACGTGCGCGTTCTCGGATGCGTGTACGTCGCAGGGCTACGACAAGGCTGCCCTGGGCGAGCTGCATGTGCTGGTTGACCATGTCGGCCCGTTCCATGCCGGCGACTACCTTTTCCGTGCGGGCGAGCCGTTCGACTCGATCGCGGCGGTGCGCGCGGGCATGGTCAAGACCTTCGTCGACGACAGCCAGGGCAACGAGCAGGTGCTGGGCTTCGCGTTGCCGGGCGAGGTGATCGGGCTCAACGCCATTCACGGCTCGCGGTTTCCGTGCAACGCGGTCGCGCTGGACACGGTGTACCTGTGCCGCATTTCCTTCCCCAAGCTGAGCCTGCTGGCCACCCGCATGCCGGGTCTGCAGGCCAAGTTGTTCAGCCTGCTCAGCGCGGAGATCGGCAAGGTCGCCACCCTGGCGGCCAATCATCGCACCGACGAGCGCATGGCGGCCTTTCTGCTGGACATGTCCGAGCGCTATGCACGGCGCGGGTTCTCCGCGACCCGCTTCAACCTGACGATGGCCCGCACCGAAATCGCCAACTACCTGAGGATGGCGCCGGAGACGGTCAGCCGGGTGCTGCGTCGGCTGAGCGATGAGGGTGTCATTGCAGTCAATCAACGTGAGATGCTGCTGCTGCAACCCGAGCGGCTGGCGGCGCTGGCCGTGGCCAGGGATTCCGAACCGGACTGAACACGGCCAAGGAGCCGATATGAAGACGCTGGGCGTGTTGTTGCTGGGGATGCTGGCTGCACTGCCAGCGTGGTCGGCCGAGCTGACCGTGTCGGCGGCATCCAGCCTGACCGAGAGCTTCCGCGAGCTGGGCGCAGCCTATGAGAAGGCAAACCCGGGCAGCAAGGTCGACTTCAACTTTGCTGCCTCCGGCGTGCTACTGCAGCAGATCGCGCGTGGCGCGCCGGTGGATGTGTTCGCCTCGGCTGATGAAACAACGATGGACCAGGCGGCGCAGCAGAAGCTGCTGGCAGCGGGTACGCGTGAGGTCTTCGCAGTGAACGCGCTGTGGGTGGTCGTACCGCCGCAGGCGAAGGCGCCGCCGCGCGCACTGGCCGATCTGGCGGGTGCCGGGGTGCAGCGCATTGCACTGGGCAACCCGGACAGCGTGCCGGTGGGTCGCTACGCGCAGGGTGCGCTGCTGGCCGCAAAGCTGTGGCCGGCAGTGCAGGGCAAGGTGATCAGTACGCAGAACGTGCGGCAGTCGCTGGATTACGTGGCGCGGGGCGAGGTGGATGCGGGCTTTGTCTACGCCACCGACGCGCAGGCGATGCCGGATCGCGTGCGGCGCGCGTTCGACGTTCCGGTTGCCGGACGCATCGCCTATCCGATCGCCGTGGTGCAGGCCAGCACGCAGCCGGTGGAAGCCAAGCGCTTCGCGGCGTTCGTGCGTTCGGCGCAGGGCCAGGCGATCCTGCAGAAGCACGGGTTCGGCAAGCCCTGACGAATGGACCTGGACTGGAGCGCATTGGGGTTGTCGTTGAAGGTGGCCGGCTGGGCCACCGCGATCAATCTCGTAGCAGGCGTGGCACTTGGCGCGCTGCTGGCGCGACGGCGCTTTCCCGGTCGGGAACTGCTGGATTCGATACTGACCCTGCCGATGGTGCTGCCGCCGACGGTGCTGGGCTACTACCTGCTGGTGCTGATCGGGCGCAATGGCCCGATCGGTGCCTGGCTGCAATCGTGGTTCGGTATCAACCTCGTATTTACCTGGCAGGCAGCGGTGATCGCTGCCGCGGTAGCGTCACTGCCGCTGGTGTTCAAGCCGGCACGCGCCGCATTCGAAGAAGTGGATGGTCAGTTGGAGCAGGCCGCACGCACGCTGGGTGTGTCCGAAGCCGCGGTGTTCTTCCGCATCACCCTGCCGCTGGCCTGGCGCGGGATTCTGGCCGGCCTGCTGCTGGCGTTCGCACGGGCGATGGGTGAGTTCGGCGCCACGCTGATGGTGGCCGGCAGCATTCCGGGCCGCACGCAGACCTTGTCGATCGCCATCTATGAAGCCGTGCAGGCGGGGCAGGATGGCAAGGCCAATGCGCTGGTGATCCTGACGTCGGTGGTATGCATCGTGATCCTGCTGCTGGCCGCACGGCTGGTGGGCGGGCGCCGCCGGGAGCTGCGCGATGTGGCTTGACCTGCAGGTAAAGCGGCGATTGCAGGCGTCCGGCCAGACCTTCGAACTGGATGTGGCACTGCAATGCACGCAGCGGCAGGTGGTGCTGTTCGGGCCCTCAGGCGCCGGCAAGAGCCTGACGCTGAAAGCGGTGGCCGGTCTGTTGCGCCCGGAGCACGGACATGTGCGCCTGCACGGGCAGGCGCTGTTCGATGCAGGTGCTGGGATCGATCTGCCACCGCAGCGTCGTCGCCTGGGATATGTGTTCCAGGATTACGCGCTGTTCCCGCACCTGAGCGTGCGCCAGAACGTGGCGTTCGGGCTTGAGCGGGGTTGGTTGAATCCGCGGCGCGGCACTCGCGTCGAGGCAGTTGAGCAGTGGTTGCAGGCGTTCCGTATCGAGCATGTGGCCGATCTGCTGCCGTCACAGGTATCCGGTGGCCAGCGCCAGCGTACGGCGTTGGCAAGAGCACTGGTGACCCGCCCGCAGGCCTTGCTGCTGGACGAGCCGTTCGCAGCGCTCGATCACGACCTGCGCCAGCACCTGCGTCAGGAGCTGGAAGCCGTGCTGGATGAAACCGGTATTCCGCTGCTGCTGATCAGCCACGATCCGCAGGACGTGGCGGTGTTCGGCCAGCAGGTGGCACGCGTTGTGGACGGCCGCATCGTCAGCGGTTGACCTTTGATGGTAGTGCCGGCCGCTGGCCGGCAGCTTGGTAGTGCGGAGAGCAGCCGGCCAGCGGCCGGCTCTACCCGGAAGGGAGGCTCCCCTCAATACAGCTCGCAGTGGGTGCGGCCTTCGCCGCGCAGGGCGTCCCAATGGCCCTCACCGCCGATCGCGTCGATGGCATCGCGCACCGCGCCCTCCAGGTGGCTCTTGTTGCCACACAGGTAGATGTGGCCGCCACGGGCCAGTACATCCTGCATCTGCGCGGCCTGCTGCTGCAGCACATGCTGCACATAGACCTTCTGCGCCGCATCGCGCGAGAACGCAGTGTGCAGACCAGCCAGTACGCCACGCGCCTGCCAGTCCTGCAGCTGCTCGCGGTACAGGAAGTCGTGCTCGCGGTGCTTCTCGCCGAACACCAGATGGACCTCCCGTGCATCGCCGGTGGCCTGCAGTTCCTGCATCAGGCCCATCAGCGGCGCGATGCCGGTACCGGTGCCGACGAGCAGCAGGGGCGCGTTGCCGCTGTCGGGCAGGTGGAAGCCCGGATTGGAGCGGCAGTACACGCGGGCGGTTTCGCCGCCGTGCAGCAGGCCGCCAGTGGCAGTGCCGAAGCGTTCGCGGCCACGCAGGGGGTAGCGCACTTCGCGCACGCACAGGCTCAGCTGATCATCGTGCGGATGCGAGGCGATGGAATACGCACGAGGCAGGCGTGGCGACAGGATGTCGCGCAGGCGGGCCAGTGGCACGGTGTCCGGGGTGGCGTGGTCCTGCAGCACGTCCAGCAGGTCAAGGCCATGCAGGTAGGCGTCCAGTTCGCGCTTTTGGCTGATCTTCAGCAGGCCCTTCAGTACTTCGCTGCCGCCCAGCTTTGCCAGATCGCGCAGCACGCCCTTACTGAGTAATCGCAGTTCGCGGTCGCGCAGGGCGTCGACGGCGCTGGAATCACCCAACCAGGTGGCCAGTGCCTGCAGCAATGCCGGATCGTTTTCCGGAACAAGATGCAGGGTGTCGCCGGCCCGGTAGACCATGCCGCTGCCGGCGATGTCCAGCTGCAGGTGCCAGGCCGCAGGGTCACCATGGCTCAGGCGTCGCCGTTCGACGATGCGGGCGTTGAAGGCATTGTCTTCGCCATAGGCCTTCACCTGCAGGCGCAGATCCTGGCCCGCAGCCGCATCACCCTCCAGTACCTGGCCCAGCACCGGCCGCCACTGCTGGAAAAACTGCTCGTAGCCCAGATCAGCGTCGACACGGTGCAACAGCGGCTGTGCCTGACGCTCGCTCAGCGCTGCATCCAGCGCCTTGGTGAAACCGCAGAAGCTGGGGTAGCCGGTATCACCCAGGCCGAACACCGCATAGCGCAGCCCGGTCAGGGCGGGCGCTTGGCGCAGCGACTCGAAGAAGCTCTCGCCATTGGCCGGCGGCTCGCCGTCGCCGAACGAGCTGGAGATGGCCAGCAGCACATCGCCGTGGCCGAGGCTGGCCACATCGATGTCATTGAACGGCAGAACCTGCGGCCCATGCGGCTGCAGGTCCGGGTCCGCGCCCAGGCGCTGGGCCAGGGCGCGGGCGTTACCCGACTCGGAGGCGAAACCCACCAGCAGCCGGCTGATGGGCATGCGTGTGGGGATGGCGTTCACGCAGCCTCGTAGAAGTCGTCGAACTTTTCCTTGCTGAACTCGACCAGGTCGTAGTTCTGCATCAGGTCGTTCACCACGCGGCGGATGCTGATGTACGAGGTGATGTTGCCATCGGCATCGAACAGCGGCTGCACGGTGGTGTCGACCACGTAGAGCACGCCACCCTTGCCCAGGTTCGGCACGATGCCGGTCCAGGTCTTGCCGGCCTTGATGGTGTCCCACATGTCCTTGTAGACGGCCTTGGGCACGTCCGGATGGCGGACGATGCTGTGCGGCTGGCCGATCAGTTCCTCGCGCGCGAACCCGGTGAGCGTGCAGAACAGGTCGTTGGCATAGGTGATGTTGCCCTGCAGGTCGGTGGTGGAGATCACCATCACGTTCTGCATGGCGTTGAGCAGCTGGGCGTTGTCGGGGGTGTAGCTCATCGCAGGTCCTTTGGATGCCGGTGACGCCGGCGTATTGGGTTCCTGCATAGAGATACGCGCCCGTGGCGAGGGGCGGATTGATATAGGTCAAGCGTGTGCCGGGAGGGGCCTGCGACCGGCTGTCGCAGGGCAGGCGTTGATGGTCTGTAAAGCCGAACATGGGCTCGGCTTTACAGGAAATCCTGCTCAGCCCATCAGATACCGCAGCACACCGGCCGATACCACGCCGATCAGCACCGTCGGCAGCATCGACAGCCGCGTGGCAGCCAGCAACGTGATGGCCAGCGCGGCCAGGTCGGCCGGCTTGTCGGCCACGAAATCCGGGGCAATCACCGAGATCAGCACGCAGCCCGGGGCGGCTTCCATCACCGTCACCGCGCGCTTGCTCAGGGTGCGGTTGCGCAGTGCGAGAAAACCGATGATACGGGTGAGATAGGTGGCGGCGGCCATCAGGATGATGGTCAGCACCGAGGTCCAGTGGATCAGGCCGTTGAAGATCATGCCGCCTCCTCCGCCAGCAGCCAGGCCGCGGCGAGGCCAGCCAGCGCGCCGCTGGCCACGTACCAGGCGCCGGGCACCAGCAGATAAGTGCCCGCTGCCACCACCAAGCTGACCAGCCATGGCCGCGCGGCGCGCATGCCTTGCCACATGCCACGCAGCAGCACCAGGAACACGGCGGGGAAGGCCATGTCGAAGCCGTAGGCATGGATGTCGCCGAGCAGCGGGCCGACGATCGCGCCCAGCGCGGTGCACAGCACCCACACGGTGTACAGGCCGGCCGACACGCCGAGGTAGTAGGCCAGGCTGAAGCCCAGTGCGCGACGGCGCGCATCGGCCACGCCCAGTGCCCAGCTTTCATCGCACATGAAGAACAGCGCCGGCAGCACGCGGCGGCGCGGCAGGTGCTGCAGCAACGGTGCCAGGCTGGCGCCCATCAACAGGTGGCGGCTGTTGACCAATGCGGTGATCGCCACGATCAGCGCGATGTGCGGCGGCGAGGTCCACAGTTCGACCGCGGCGAATTCAGACCCGCCAGCGAAGTTGAGGCCGGTCATCAGCGGCACTTCCAGCGCCGACAGGCCCTTCTGGGCGGCTTGGGCGCCGAGCACCAGGGCAAAGGGAATGAAGCCGATCATCACCGGTACGGCGGCGCGCAGGCCGCGCAGGAACTCGGCGCGTGGTGCGGTGTCGCAGGCGGGATCAGGCAGGGGCAGACTGGTTCGGGCGTCCATGGATCAACAACGAGTGGGGGTGACCCATGCTAACGGTCCGATCACGAAATCGGGTTGCGTTGATGCCATTGGTTCGGCCGAATGTGAAATATGATGCGGTGATCCGGTCAAGGAGTGGAATTCTATGCAGTACCAGCTCGACAACCTGGATCGTCGCATCCTGGACGCCCTGCAACGCGATGGTCGCCTGCAGAACCTCGAGCTGTCCCGCCAGGTGGGGCTCTCGCCGTCGGCCTGCCTGCGCCGGGTTCGCCTGCTGGAAGAGGGCGGTTACATCGATCGCTACGTGGCCCTGCTGAATGCGGCCAGGATCGGCCGAGGATTCACCGTGTTCGTGCGTGTCTGGCTGCGCGGCCAGGACGAAGACACCACCAATCACTTCATCAACAGCATCAAGTCCTTCCCGGAAGTGCTTGAATGCCATCTGATGGCTGGCGACTGTGACTTCCTGCTGCGGGTGGCGGTGGCCGACCTCGACGCGTACCGGCAGTTCCAGATCCAGCACCTGAACCGCATCGCCGGGGTGCAGAACACCAAGACCGAAATCCCCATGCAACGCATCAAGCAGACCACTGAACTGCCGGTCTGAACCGACCCGGCGCGTCCCCTGCGCGCCGCCGTCATCGCAATGACACGTGACGCCGCTACGGTTTGACCCGCTTGCCGGCCGTGTGCAGGTCGACCCATCTGGTCGCGCCGCGCTCCGCCGCTGCAGCCGATGTCGCTGCCGAGGGTCATGTGTTCTACGTCAGGGGGCTGAATGGACAGCATGCGATCAGACGTTGGAGGGTGGCCGCCGCCGCCGGGTTGCTGCTCGCCTTCGCTGCAGCCGCACAGGACGACATCCGTTCCTATGACATTCCCGCGCAACCGCTGGAACAGGCGGTCGAGCGCTTCAGCGTCGTCAGTGGGTGGTCGGTGATGTATCCCGGCGATCTCGGCACGGGCCGCAGCAGCCATCCGCTGCAGGCCAGCCTGCCGCCACTGCAGGCGCTGCAGGTGGTGCTGCAGGACACGGGTGTCGAGGCCGAGCTGATTGGTGCACAACGCGTGGTGCTGCGCCGCAGTGCACACGCGGCCACCGAAGCCCCCCTGACCGATGTGGCCGCCGACCTGGGGCAGCGTCGCCGCTTCGGCGACCTGCAGCAACGGCTGCGCACCGCTTTCTGTGGCGACCCTGACCTGGCGCCGGGTGCCTATGCGGCGACGCTGCGTTTCCGCATTGCCAACGATGGCCAGGTGCAGGAACCCGAACTGCTTGCCGGCAGCGGCAGCACACGCCGCGATGCGCGCCTTCTGCAGGCGATGCAGGCCCTGCGGCTGGGCGCCGATGCTGCCGCGCTGCCGCAGCCGGTGACCCTGCAGATCCGTCCTTCCAGCGCGGGCCACGACTGTGGCCGGCGCTCGCCCCAACCATGACGTCAAGGAATCGAACATGAGCAACAGCACGGCTGGGGCGGTAGACCTGATGGACCATCTGCTGGGCGCCTACGACGAACTTAAGCGCCGACTGGTGCGCAAGCTGGGCTCGGAAGAGCTGGCCGGCGACGCGCTGCAGGACACCTGGATGCGCCTGAGTACGCGTCGACACCGCCTGGACCCGGTACAGAACCCTGCGGCGTATCTGCTGCGCATGGCGATGAATACCGTGATCGACCGCCAGCGCGCCGACCATCGCCTGCTGAGCCTGGAAGAAGTGGATACGTTGATGGACATGGCCGATCCCGGCCCGGGGCCGGCGCAGGCGGCCGAGCAGGAGATGGCGCTGGAAGACATGGTCGGCCTGCTGCAGCGGATGCCCGAGCGTCGCCGCCGGATACTGCTGGCGATCCGCGTGGACGGCCTGCAGCAGCGCGATGTGGCCGAGCATCTGGGCGTGTCACTGCGGCTGGTGCAGCGTGAGCTGAAAGCCGCACAGGATTACCTGGCCGAACGCAGCGGGCAGGGGCGGCAGGTGCGGTTCTGAGGCACGGCATCCGTCTACACTTTGACGCCGAGCAGAACCCCGCAGCGTGCGGGGACGGCAAGAGCCCTCATGGACGCTGACGATCAACCGCACCGCCCGCTCGACGCCGTGGAGCGCCAGGCCCACGCGTGGGTGGTGCGGTTGACCTCGGGCGAGGCCACGGCGGCCGATGGCAGGAAATTCCGCCAATGGTGCGAGGCCGATCCCGGCCATCGGCAGGCCTTTGCCCGCGCGAAGCGGCAATGGGAACAGGTACGCCTGGCCGGTGAGCAGCTGCCTGCCGCCGCACGACAGCCGCGGGCGGCAACCCCGGTGCAACGCTGGAGCCGGCGCGCATTCCTTGGTGCGGCCGTGGCGGCACCTGCGAGCCTGGCCGTGGTGGCTGCGCTGCGCCCGCCTTTGGGCCTGTGGCCTTCGGTGACGGCGATGACGGCCGATTTCCACACCGGTACCGGCGAGCGGCTGCTGATTGCGCCGACGCCGCATCTGAAGATCGAACTGGATACGCAGAGCAGCCTGCGCCGGCGCAGCGACGCGCAGGGTGAGGGCTTCGAGCTGCTGCAGGGACAGGCGGCGATCGATGCCGCAGCAGGGACACGCCTGGCTATCTTCGCCGGGCCGGGCTGCCTTGTAGCCGACGAGGGCGCAGCACGCCTGGATGTGCGTAACACCGACGGCCAGGTGCGTGTGACCTGCCTGCGCGGCAGCGTTCGCATCGAGCATCCGCAAGGTCGCCTGCAGCTGCAGGCCGGCCAGCAGACGGTGTATGACGAGCGCCTCAGCGGCGTGGTGGCAGAAGCCGTAGCGGCCGAAGTCAGCGCGTGGACCGAAGGCATGCTGGTGTTCCGCCGCGCGCCGCTGCGTGACGTGGTGACCGAGATCAATCGCTACCGGCGCGGCAAGGTGCTGCTGGGCGAATCGGCACTGGCGCGGGCCCCGGTCAGTGGTCGCTTCCGCATCGATGATCCGGATGCCGCACTGGAGCAGCTCGGGCAGACGATGTCGCTCGGCCTGCGTCGCTTTCCCGGTGGAATTGCCGTCTTGGGGTAAGACCCTGGCCGCGCGCGACGCGCACGGCCGCTGCATGCATGGAGAGGCCAAGGATGCGCAACGAGACCATCGGTGTGTTGGATCTGCGCCGCAATCTGTCGGCGCTGCTGGAAACCACCCAGCGGCGGCCGCTGATGGTGCACCGCTATGGCGCGCCGTGGGTATGCGTGGTGTCCGACGCGCAGTGGCGACAGCAGGCGGTGCTGCTGGAATTCGAGCCGCAGGACCATCCGTTGGCGATGCTGTTGAGGCTGCAGCGGCAGGCGCTGCCGCTTTCCGAATCGGGGGCGCTGCCTGCAGCTGCATTGGCGCGCGCGCTGCTGTTGATGGCGATGCATGGCATCGAGGGTCTTGCGGCGCTTCACGATCACGTGCGCTACCACCGGTTGTGGCACTGGTTCGTGGCCGCCAGCGATGCGCAGATGGAGGGATGGCAGCTGCCGTTGCTGCAGGCGTCGATGGCGGTACTGCTGGATGACCCGGATGCGATGCACGCACTGGCCGCATTCGCACAGCGCAGCGACGTTGCCGTGCTGGCCCGACGCTGTGGCGGCGATGCTCCGCGCCTGGACCTGGAAACCTGCAGGCGGATGACGTTGCGGTGACATTCCCGCGATGCTGCCACGCACTGCTCAACATCGCATTCGTGCTGTCGCTTCGGTTGCCTTGCTGACGTCTTCTGCAGAGTACGACGCTCCCGCGTCGCGGAGCGCAGGCGACGCCGATGAACGACAGTCGCAGGATCAGCATGCTGGAGCTGGATCGCCACCTGAGCCAGTCGCTGGAGCAGGCACGGCATGCACCCGTGAATGTGCAGCGCTACGGACAGCCATGGGTGTGGATGCTGTCCAGCGATGCCTGGGCCGATGCGGCGCGATGGTCGGCGCTGGATGCCAGTGGGCATCCGCTGATGCTGCTGCGGCAGGCGCTGGACGCGCGCCTGCAGCCGTGGCCGGAATCGGCATTGGCCACGCTGGCACAGGAGTGCGGGGAGATGCGCATGCTGCAGCGTGCGGTGCTGCTGGTCGCGCTGCGCGCGCCTGCGAGCGTGCAACGCCTGCACGACGATCTTCGCTATCACCAGGTGTATCGGCAGTTCATCGGCTTCGACCATGGCATGGCCTGGTCGCCCCTGCAGTGCATGCGCCTGCTGCAGGCCTGTGCGGCGCCATTGCTGCAGCACTGCGTGGACGACACGCTTGCGCGCATTCCGCAGTCGCTGCTGGACGCTGCCTGCGCGACGAACGCATGCCGCGTGGGTGATCGGCTGCAGGAGCAGCGGATTTCCGCTGGATGTTTATCGTACTGACACATGTGCCGCTGACCATGGGGCAGCGGTCTCTTCCAGGATGATGAGGGCGGAACAATGGCAACGCAGATGGGTGGTCGCAGGGCTCGGCAGCAGGGCTTCAGCCTGATCGAGATCATGGTGGTGGTGGTCATCATCGGCATTCTGGCTGCACTGATCGTGCCCCGGTTGATGGATCGCCCTGATCAGGCCCGCGTGGTGGCGGCACGCCAGGACATCGCCGCGCTGATGCAGGCGATGAAGCTGTACCGGCTGGACAATGGTCGTTACCCCAATGCCCAGCAAGGGCTGCAGGCGCTGCTGAAGCCACCGCAGGGCAGTGCAGCGATGCCGGTCACGCCGTACCTCGACCGCCTGCCGGATGACCCCTGGGGGCATCCCTACCAGTACCAGAACCCCGGCACGCACGGCGATATCGATGTGTTCTCACTGGGGGCCGACAGCAAGCCCGGCGGTGAGGCCGGCAACGCGGACATCGGCTCCTGGCAGTTGTGAGGCCAGACAATGGCACGCCGGAAAATTCCAGATTCGTTTGCCCGCCAGCAGGGCATGGCAGTGATCGTGGCGATGCTGGTGGTGGCACTGGTGGCGGTGATCGCCACGGCGCTGCTGACCCGTCAGGCGGCGCAGCTGCGTGCGGTACGCAGCGATCAGCTGCGCATGCAGGTTCGCATGACCGTGGATGCCACCCTGGAGCGCGCGGCGCAGCAATTGCGTGACGACGCGCGCGAGCAGTTGACCACTGTTGGCAGCGGACGCTGGGCGCGTCCGCTGCAGCTGCAGGTGCCACTGCCGGTGCACCTGCAGCTGGTGGACGCGCAGTCGAGGTTCAACCTGCGCACGCTGCTGGCCGACGGTCAACCTGCAGCGGAGGCGCTGCGTGCGTTCACCTCGCTGTGTGCCGGGCAGGGGTTGCCTCGCACCGCCTGTGCCAGTGCCGCAACGCAGATCCAGTCGCGCCTGCGCGATGGCGAGCGCCAGGCGCGCGCTCCGCTGCCGCGCGAGTCGCTGATCGAACAGGTGCTGGCCGGCGCCGATCCGGTGGCGGTACAGGCACTGGCACGGCGCACGGTGGTGCTGCCTGCGCAGACCCTGGTCAACGCCAATACAAGTGATATCGCCGTGCTGCAGGCAATTGCACCCGGGGTGGATGCCGGGCGCCTGCAGGCGCTGCTGGGCGAGCGCGATCGTGGCCACTGGCTGCTCAATCGCGGTGACATCGCCAACCGGCTGCAGCTGAGCAACGAACAGATGGCGCTGATGCCGCTGGGTATCCACAGCGAATGGTTCCTGGCGGTAGGCCAGGTACAGGCAGACGGAGCATCTGTGGATTTCCGCGCACTGATCTGGCGCGAGTACCGCGATGACAGCGTGCGTGTGCAACGGGTATGGACAAGGATCGGTGCATGAGCACGCAACTGAGAATGCGCCTGCCGGCGCTGGATCGATTGGATGGGGACAGCGCGGTGGAGTGGGCGCAGCTGCACAAGGACCGTGTGCTGGCAACGGGCAACGACCGTCTGTCGACGCTGGGCCAGCGCTTTCCGCAGGCGGTGGTGCATGCGAGCCTGGACCCGCAGGACCTGATCCTGCTGGAGCTGCAGCTGCCGCCGCTGTCCGGGCGACGCCTGCAGGCGGCCCTGCAGGGCGAAGTGGAAGCGATGCTGCTGGATGATCTGCAGGAGGTAGCGCTGGGCCATGGCACGCAGGCAGCCGATGGCATGGTGTCGGTGGCGTGGCTTGGCCTGCAGGCGATTGCGCGGGTACAACAGCAGTTGCAGGACTGTGGGCTGCAGTTGCAGGCGCTGCATCCGACGCCCTTGCTGCTGCCGTGGTCGGCCGGGCAGGCCACCTTGCAGGTGTGTGGCGAGCATGTACTGGTTCGCTGCGGCCGTGATCGTGGCTTCGTGCAGTGGTGCAGTGGGCGCGACCTGGCTTCGGTGATGCAGATGCTTGCCGTGCGGTTGCAGCAGGCCGGGGTGCAGGCGGTTCAGTGGATCGATGCCGTACCGCCTGCCTGGGCCGAGCGCTTGCCGTCCAGCGTGCTGGCGCAGTCGGTGCAGTCCAGCGGTCCGCTGCCTGGCTGGTCGCTGCCGTTACCGGCCATGGGTGCAGGCGTGCCGCGGCTGGCCATCGGTCTTGCGTTGGCGGCGGCGGTACTGGCTGCGCTGGGTCTGCAACTGCAGGTATCGCGCTGGCATGGCGAGGCTGAAGCCTTGCGGCAGGACATGGCGCAAGGCCTCAGCAAGCAGTTCCCGGAGATCCACGAAGTGGTCGATCCGGTGCTGCAGGCGCGGCGTGCCCTGGCAGTGCCGGCAGCGCCACGGGCACTTCCTGCCGTGCAGCAGCAGGTTGCCAGCGTGCTGCAGGCCATACCCGAATTGGCAGGTCAGGTTCGCAGCCTGCGCTATCAGGCGGGCCAGTTGGAGATGGAACTTGACGCCGACGCGCAGGCGTTGGCCGAGGACGCGCAACGGCTGGAGCGCTGGCAGCAGGCGACGCAGGCACAGGGGCTGCAGCTTGCGCGCGAAGCCGGTGGCCGGTTGCGGATAAGCAGCGGGGCCGCGCCGTGATCGCAGCCAAGTGGCGCCCAGCGGCCTCCCTGCATGGACTGCAGCAGCGTTGGCAGCGGCTGGCGGCGCGCGAGCGCGCGATGCTGCTGTTGATGGCTGCCGCGATAGTGGCGGCCGCACTGTGGCTGGGCTGGCTGCAGCCGCTGCTGAAACAGCGCAGCCATTGGCAGGCTGAACTTCCGCGGCTGCAGGCGCAGTCGGCGGCACTTGCCCCGCTGCTGCGCGCCCGTGAACAACAGCAGCAGGCGCGCGGCCAGCGGCCGACGCTTGCCGGGCTGCGCCAGCAGATCACCGCTGCCGGCCTGGCCGGCAGCCTGCATATCGAAACGCGTGACGGGCGCTGGCACCTGCAGGTGCGCAATGTTCCCGCCGATGCGCTCTGGAACTGGCTGCTGCCCTTGCTGGCCGACCCGGCCATCGAACTGCAGCAACTGCAACTGCAACGCACAGGGGACGCGAACATGCCGGCGGCACGGATTTCCGGAAACATCGTGATGGCCGCCAATGGCGGTGGCCATCCATGAAGGCGATGCGCAGCCTGGGCTGCAGCGTGATACTGGCACTGGTGGTGGGCCTGGCCCATCTTCCGGCAGCGGTGCAGGCGCAGGACGCCAGTGGCGAACCGGTGCAGCTGAACCTGGTGGACACCGACATCGGTGGGGTGCTGCGCATGGCGGCGCGCTTCACCGGCCGCCAGTTCCTGGTCGACCCACGGGTGACCGGCAAGATGACCGTTGTCTCCGATGGGCCGGTCAGCCGTGTGCAGGCTTACCAGCTGCTGCTGGGTGCATTGCGCATGCGCGGCTTTGCCGTGGTCGAAAGTGGAGGCGTCAGCCGGGTGGTGCCACAGGCCGATGCCAAGCTGCTGGGCGGTCGTGTTGGTGCTGGCGGCGCGGGAGGCGAGATAACCACACGCACGTTTGCACTGCGCTACGAGAGCGCAGCGGCGCTGGTGGCGGTGCTGCGGCCGATGATCACCGCGGACAATCCGATCACCGCGAACCCGGGCAACAACACGCTGGTCATCACCGACTACGCCGACAACCTGGAGCGCATCGCGCGGGTGATCGCCAGCGTGGATACGCCGGCCGGCATGGACACCGACGTGGTCAAGCTGCAGCAGGGTATTGCCGTGGACGTGGCGGCGATGGTCGCACCATTGCTGGATGCGCAGGGCGCGGAGCCGGCGCAGAAGGTGGTGGTGATGGCCGACCCGCGCAGCAACAGCGTGCTGCTGCGCTCCAGCAGCCCGGGCCGGACACGCCTGGCGCGACAGCTGGTGGAGAAGCTGGACAAGGCTCAGGATGAGTCCGGCAACCTGCATGTGGTGTACCTGCGCAATGCCCAGGCCACCCAGCTGGCCGGGGTGCTGCGTGGCGTGGTGGCAGGGCAGAGCGATGCGCCGGCGATGGGCAGCACCGACGGCATCACCGCATTGCCGGGCGAGACCAGCCGCAGCGCCAGCACGCCGGCGCAACCTGCACAGGGCAAGAGCAAGGGCAATGCGCTGGAATCGCCGCGGCTTGATCCGGGCCGTCGCGAGCCGATCGATGCCGGCAGCAGCGGTTTCAGCCAGAACGGCATCTCGGTGCAGGCCGACATCGCCACCAACACCTTGCTGATCTCCGCCCCGGAGCCGGTGTACCGCAACCTGCGGCGGGTGATCGACCAGCTCGACCAGCGCCGCGCACAGGTGCTGGTGGAGAGTCTGATCGTGGAGGTCAACCAGACCGATGCCGCTGAACTGGGCGTGCAATGGATGCTGGGCAACGGCCGCACGTTCGGTGGCACCCATTTCGGCGGTACCACCGGGGGCAGTGGCATCAGCACCACTGCGCGCACCACGCTGGATGTGCTGCCGAAGGACGGCCTGAACATCGGCGTGATCGACGGCACGATCAACCTGCCGGGGGTCGGCCAGATCCTCAACATGAAGGCGCTGGCCAACGCCCTGCAGAGCAAAGGCGGCGCCAACATCCTCTCCACGCCGAACCTGATGACCCTGGACAACGAAGCGGCCAGCATCATGGTCGGGCAGACCGTGCCCTTCGTCAGTGGCCGCTATGTGACCGACGGTGGCGGTGGCAGCAACAACCCGTTCCAGACCATCGAACGCGAGGATGTGGGCCTGAAGCTGCGGGTGCGCCCGCAGATTTCCGAAGGCGGCACGGTGAAGCTGGATATCTACCAGGAAGTCAGCAGCATCGACGCGCAGAGCTCGGGCAGCGCCGGCATCATCACCAACAAGCGGGCGCTGGATACCAGCGTACTGCTCGATGACGGCCAGATCATGGTGCTGGGCGGCCTGCTGGAAGACAGCGTCAGCCACGGCCGCGATGCCGTGCCGGGGCTGGGGAAGATCCCTGTGCTGGGCGCGCTGTTCCGCAGCGATACGCGCAAGCGGGCCAAGACCAACCTGATGGTGTTCCTGCGCCCGCACGTGGTGCGTGACCCGGCCGCCGGACAGCGCCTGACCCGCGACCGCTACGACTACATGCGCAATGCACAGGCCGCTGCGCAGCCGGTACAGAGCTGGGCGTTGCCGGCACTGTCGGCGCCGCAGCTGCCGCCACAGGACCTGTCGGTGCTTGGCCAGGGCAATGCGCGTGATGGCCAGGGCCAGCCGTTGCAGAACGGCAGCCTTGCGGCGTTGTATCCGGCCAGCGAGGGCAATGTTCAGGTGGTGCAGTACGCGCAGGGGCTGGATGCGGCGCGTGCGATCCAAGCCGTGGCACAGGTGCGCGCGCTTGGCCTGCAGGCTTATGCCGAGGCCACGCCGGGTGAAACGGGACAGCGTCTGCGGGTGCGGGTGGCGCGCGACCCGGCCACGCTCGACCCGGCGCTGCAGCAGCTGCGCGGGCTGGGCTACACCCCGGAACTGGTGATCGGGCCATGAGCATGCCCGTACCGTTGCCACTGCTGCCGTATGCCTGGGTGCGCAGTCACGGAGTGATGCTGGCCGAAGCAGGCGGCGCGCCGGTACTGCTGGGCACCGCCGAGACCGCTGCCTGGGCGGTGGCCGAGCTGCGCCGCCGGCACGGGCCAGTACCGTTCCAGGTGCTGGATGCGGCGGTCTGGCAGCAGCGGTTGGGCGAACAGTATCGTGACGGTGGCGATGCCGCTGCGGTGGTCGGCGCGGCCGAAAGTGAAGTCGATCTCGACCGGCTGATGCAGGACATGCCCGAGGTGACCGATCTGCTGGACGCGCAGGATGATGCGCCGGTGATCCGCATGATCAACGCGCTGTTGGCGCAGGCCGCGCGTGATGGTGCCAGCGACCTGCACATCGAACCTTTCGAAACGCATTCGGTGGTGCGCTACCGCGTCGATGGCACCCTGCGTGACATGGTGCAGCCACGGCGTGCGCTGCATGCGGCGCTGGTGTCGCGCATCAAGATCATGGCCCACTTGGATATCGCTGAGAAGCGCCTGCCGCAGGATGGGCGCATCGCCATCCGCGTGGGGGGCAGACCGCTGGACATCCGTGTGTCCACGGTGCCGACCGGACATGGCGAGCGCGCGGTGCTGCGCCTGCTGGAAAAGGACGCCGGGCGACTGCAGTTGCAGCGTCTGGGCATGGCTGACGACACCCTGGCCACCTTCACCGGGTTGATCCGCCAGCCGCACGGCATCGTGCTGGTGACCGGGCCGACCGGCAGTGGCAAGACCACATCGCTGTACGCCGCATTGGGCCAGCTCGACAGCAGCACCAGCAACATCCTCACCGTGGAGGATCCGGTGGAGTACGACTTCGCGGGCATCGGCCAGATCCAGGTCAACGCGCGCATCGGCATGAGCTTCGGCACGGCATTGCGCGCGATCCTGCGCCAGGATCCCGACACCATCATGATCGGTGAGATCCGTGACTTGGAAACGGCGCAGATCGCGGTGCAGTCGTCGCTGACCGGTCACGGCGTACTGGCGTCGCTGCATACCAACGATGCGATCTCGGCGGTGACCCGACTGGCCGACATGGGCGTGGAACCTTTCCTGCTGGCCTCATCGCTGCGCGGTGTGCTGGCGCAGCGGCTGGTGCGCAGGCTGTGCCTGCACTGTCGGCGTGCCGAACTCGATACAGAGGGCCGCACGGTGTGGCGGGCGGTAGGCTGCTCCGCCTGCGCGAACAGCGGCTACCGCGGGCGCACCGGCATCCATGAGCTGTTCGTGGTGGATGAGCGCGTGCGGGCATTGATCCATGAAGGGCAGGGAGAACCCGCGCTGCGCGAGGCGGCACGGCGTGCCGGCATGCGCAGCCTGCGCCAGGACGGGCAGCGCTGGGTCGACAGTGGGGTGACCACGCTGGAGGAGATCCTGCGCGTGACCGGTGACGACTGAGGCGCGCATGGCACTGTTCGACTACCAGGCCGCCAACGCACAGGGGCGCATCGAGAAGGGACAGCTGGACGCCGACAACGCGCGCGGCGTGCGCCAGCAACTGCGCGGGCGGGGGCTGACACCGGTACAGGTATCAGTCGCACGCAATGCAAGCAGTGGCTGGGGCACGCGCAGGCTGTCGGCCAGCGAACTGGCCTGGGCTACACGGCAACTGGCCAGCCTGCTTGCCGCCAGCCTGCCGCTGGAAAGCGCATTGAGCGCGGTGATCGAACAGGCCGAACGCCCGCACGTTGCGCAGGCGCTCACCGCAGTGCGTGCCGATGTGCGCGCTGGCCAGCGGTTGACCGTGGCGCTGTCGGCGCGGCCGCGCGACTTCCCTGGGATCTATCGCGCCCTGGTGGGTGCCGGCGAGGATTCCGGCGATCTGGCGCGGGTAATGGAGCGCTTGGCCGACTACATCGAAGAGCGCAACGCGCTGCAGGCGAAGGTGCTGACGGCGTTCATCTACCCGGCGGCGATCAGCCTGGTGTCGGTGGCGATCGTGATCTTCCTGCTCAGCTACGTGGTGCCCCAGGTAGTGACGGCATTTGTGCAGGCGCGGCAGACGCTGCCGATGCTGACCCAGGTGATGCTGGCGGCCAGTGCTTTCGTACGCGCGTGGGGCGTATGGACGGGGATAGGCATCGGCGCACTCGTGGTGGGCTGGCGGCTGGCACTGCGGCGACCGGATCTGCGCCTGCGCTGGGACAGCCTGTTGTTGCGCGTGCCGATGGTGGGCCGTTTCGTGCTGGGCGTGAACAGTGCTCGCTTCGCGTCGACACTGGCAATCCTGCTGGATGCCGGCGTGCCCTTGCTGCGCGCACTGGACGCTGCACGACAGACACTCGGAAACGCCCTGCTGGCGCGCTGTGCCGATGATGTGGCCGCTCGCGTGCGCGAGGGTACTTCGCTTGGTGCTGCGCTGAAGGTGCAGAAAGTGTATCCGCCGATCCTGGTGCATCTGGTGGCCAGTGGCGAGAAGACCGGTTCTTTGGCACCGTTGCTCGACCGCGCTGCACAGACCATCTCGCGCGAGATCGAACGCCGCGCTATGGCACTCACTGCATTGCTGGAGCCAACGATGATCCTGGTGATGGGGGGCGTGGTGCTGACCATCGTGCTGGCCGTGCTGATGCCGATCATGGAAATGAACCAGCTGGTGCAGTAGATCCACGCTATGCGTGGATGCACTACATATCGAGCACGTCTGGTGATCCATCCACGCATGGCGTGGATCTACTGAAACCCGGTTTCTCCACACAATCCTCCACACCTTTTTCCGATCTTCCACAGGTTTCTTAAGCGGCCTGTCATCGGCGACGACCAGCATGTCCCTGTCGCCGCAGAGTGGGCTGGGAGGCCCTCGGCGGCAGCAGGCGTGTAGTGACCGTTCCTCCCTTGGTGTTTCACCTTCGCAGTAAACCCTTCAGGAGAAGATCATGAACAAGTACAAGACCCTGGCCGCGCTGGTTGCTACCGCGCTGCTCGCCACTGCCGGTGCTGCTTCGGCGCAGACCGCCGTCACCGGTGGCGGCGCCTCGCTGCCGGCCGACCTGTACAAGGGCCAGACCGACAGCATCCTGCCGGCCAACTTCAGCTACGCCGTGACCGGTTCGGGCACTGGCAAGAAGGCCTTCCTGGAAAACAACTCGGCGCTGTTCTCGACCACCGGCACCGTGCATTTCGCCGGCAGCGATTCGGTGCTGAGCGGCACCGAGCTGAGCACCTACAACAGCACCTACAACGTCTCCACCGATGCCAACCGCTACGGCGCGCTGGTGCAGATCCCCTCGGTCGCCACCTCGGTCACCATTCCGTTCAACAAGGCCGGTTCGGCGGTTGACCTGTCGGTTGCCCAGATCTGCGGCATCTTCTCGGGCAAGTTCACCAACTGGAACCAGCTGGCGGGCCTGGGCCGCACTGGTGCCATCCAGGTCGTCTACCGCGGCGAGAGCAGCGGCACCAGCGAACTGCTGACCCGCTTCCTGACCACCGCCTGCCAGCCGGCTGACGTGTCGGGCACCAACCTGAAGTTGACCAGTGGCGTGCCGGCGTTCTCGGTGCAGTCCACCTTCGCCAACCTGTTCACCACCGTGCCGTCGAACTTCATCGCTGCACCGGCCACCGGTGGCACCTCGCTGTACAACGCGGTGTACGCCGTTGACGGCCGCGTCGGCTACGTTGGCCCGGACGTGATCCCGAGCCTGACCGATGCCACCAAGGTGGCCAAGGTAAAGGGCTTCTCGCCGGATGAAGTGAGCGTGCAGGCAACGCTGGAAACCGCTGCGCCGCCGACCGACGCCGCTGCTGAAAATCCCGCCAACTGGGTGCCGGTGTTCGGCAACCCGACCGCGGGCTATCCGATCGCTGGCTACACCAACTTCGTGTTCGGTCAGTGCTACAAGAACGCCACTGTCGGCGCCAACGTGCGTGGCTTCCTGACCCGCCATTATGGCAGTGTCGTGGTCGCCGGCGTCGAGCAGGGCCCGAACGATGCGGCCATCCGCGCGCACAAGTTCATCCCGCTGACCAAGGCCTGGCGTGATGCGGTCCGTGCCCGCTTCGCGACCGCCAGCAACCCCGGCGCCGTGAATAACCCGAGCACCTGCGCCAGCATCGGCCGTCCGCTGTAACTGTATGCAAAGCAACACCTGCTGATCGAAGCGCCGGCCGAAATGCCGGCGCTTTCTTTCGTGGAGGCAACGCCCCCGCGTGGAACTGTCGTCTTCACGCCGCCGCTACCGTCTATCAGGTGCAGGGCGTGCGTTACGCAGGCCCCCTTCGTACTCGCCGCGGCCGACGCGGCCCATCAGGTTGACGAGGTCCCCGATGTCGCACCCGCATTCGCCCGCTGCCCGTTTCTCCGCGTCCCTGTGGCGCAGCCACCCGATGGCCTGGGCCGTGGCCGTGGCGCTGGGCACCGTGGTCGTTCCTGCCAGCCAGGCGCAGCAGGCGTTCAGCCCCGGCTGGTTCGCCGACCGCGGCGCCGCCCAGGGTGCAGCAGCGCAAAGCGGGCGCATGCCCAATGGCGTGCCGATCCAGTTCCAGCTGCCTGCACAGCAGCAGGATGCCGCAAGACAGAAGCTGCAGCAGTCGATCGACAACCTCGGCACGGCCGCGCAGGCCATCGCATTGCAGCAGCGGCTGCAGGAGCAGGCCAGGCAGGCGCGGCGCGAGGCGGGCTTCGTGGTGGCCGACGGGCTGGGCAAGGATGGCCTGAAGGTGGACGAGAATCCGCTGACCCGCGGCTGGATCAATGCCCGCGAAGCGACGCAGTCGCAGGGTGCCGACGGCCGCTTGCAGGTCAGCATCGAGCAGACCGCTGACCAGGCGATCCTGAACTGGGAGACCTTCAACGTCGGTGGCAACACCACCCTCAATTTCCTGCAGAACCCCGACTGGGCGGTGCTGAACCGGGTCAACGATCCGTACGCACGGCCCAGCCAGATTCTTGGCCAGCTGAAGGCCAACGGCACGGTATTCGTCGCCAACCGCAACGGTGTGGTGTTCGGCAACAACAGCCAGGTCAACGTCCGCAACCTGGTTGCTGCTGCGGCACGGATCAGTGACGCGCAGTTCCGTGACAACGGCCTGTACAGCGCCGACGCGAACACTTCGGCGCTCACCGATGCCGTGGGCAAGGTCATGGTTGAACGTGGCGCGCGCATCACCACCCATGAACCCACCAGTGCAACGCGTGGCGGTGGCTACGTGCTGCTGGCCGGCCACAGCGTGGAGAACGCGGGCCAGATCGAGACGCGCAAGGGCCAGACCCAGTTGGCGGCCGGCGACAGCTTCGTGATCCGCCGCGGCGTGGGTACGGCACAGAACACGGCTTCGACCACCCGGGGCAATGAGATCGCTCCGCGCTTCGTAGCCGACAGCACGGCCGGCAGCGTGCGCAACAGCGGCCTGATCCAGGCGCGCGAGGGTGACATCACCTTGGCCGGTCGGGCTGTCGAACAGGCTGGCGTGGCGGTGGCCACCACGACGTTGAACCAGCGCGGGACTGTGCATCTGCTGAGTTCATCCTCCGATAGCAAGGGCAGCGTGACCCTGGCCACGGGTTCAACGACGGCTGTGCTGATCGAAGATGACGGCAAGACCACTGCGCTGGACAGCCAGCGCGATGCGTTCATCAAGGAGTCCGGTGAACAGGACAAGCTGCGCGGGGCCAGCAACAGCGGCACCTTCGACAACCTCTCGCGCCTGCAGGATCGACGCGAGCAATCGCGCATCGAGATCGTATCCGGCGGCGACGTGAACTTCCAGGCTGGCTCGCTGGCGGTGGCGACCGGTGGTCAGGTGATTTCCGATGCCAGCCGCCGCAGCTATCTGGACGATGGCGCCCGCGTCGACGTGTCTGGTGCGGTCGGTGTGCAGGTGGCAATGGAGAGCAACAACGTCAAGGTGAAGGTGCAGGGCAACGAACTGCGCGATTCGCCCGACAACCGTGACAGCGGCAAGCTGATCAGCAGCGAGGTATGGATCGACCGTCGCCAGTTGACCGAGGTGGCTGCGGGGACGGGGGGCTATGAAGGCACTCGCTGGTATGCCGGTGGCGGCTTGCTGGAAGTGAGTGGCTACCTCGACAACCAGGGACATTCGATAGGCGAATGGGCCGCGCAGGGTGGCACCGTCCAGCTGGCTGGCAAGGAAGTTGTCAGCCACGCCGGTTCGCGTATCAATCTGGCAGGTGGCAGCCTCGATGTGCAGTCCGGCGTGGTCCAGCAAAGCTGGCTGCGTGGCCGCGATGGCCAGCTGTACCGTCTTGATGATGCCCCGGCAGAGATGCTGTACGACGGCCTGTACCGGGGCTTTGAGGTGAAGCAGGAACGCTGGGGCGTCACCGAGTCGTTCCGCAATCCTTTGGTGGCGCCGGGGCAGCGCTACGACAATGGCGATACCGTGGGACGTGATGCGGGTCGGTTGCTGATCTCGGCGCCTACCGCCGCTCTGCAGGGGCAGGTGGACACGGCCGCCTTCCAAGGCCTGCAACAGACACGGCGACCGGATCAGGGGCAGGATGGATACGCGCAGGCGCAGACGGCGGCCGCCCGCAACGCTCAACTCTGGCTGGGACGCTACGACAACACCGGGCGCAATGCGGTGTACGACTCGCATGTGCGGATTGGTGGGATCGCCGCCGACGCCCGCCCTTGGTCGCTGCAGGCGCCGCTGGAGGAGTCGCAGCGCAACACGGTGTCGCTGGACAGCGATGTCCTGAGCGCGCAGCGCTGGGGCCGCGTCGACATTGCCACGGCGGGACAGGTTGAACTGGATGGCACGCTCAGGCTGCAGGAGGGCGGGCAGCTTGCTCTCACCGGTAGCCGGATCAGCTTCGGCGGCACCGTGCAGATCGCGGGTGGGCAGGTGGAGGCCGGCAACCTGCTTCGGGTGCTCGGTCGACCTACCGCGTTGCTGTCCGCCGGGCGTGGCGCGGTCGATGTTGCCTCTGGTGCAGGGTTTGATCTTGCTGGTGGTTGGAGCAATCTCTTTGCCGTGTCGGATGGGGGCGCCACGCAGGCGTGGATTGACGGTGGACAGCTGCGCATCAATGTCAGCCATGACATCACCATGGCTGAGGGCGCACGTATTTCGGTGGATGCTGGTGGCAGCATCGATGCAAAGGGCAAGGGCCGGGTAGGCAAGGGCGGCAGCGTCAGCCTGTTGGCGGTCAGCACCGATGTCGCCACCGATGGCAGTGGTCGGCTGCGTATCAGCGATGGCGTCCGCTTCAGTGCGCTCGGCGGCGGCAGCGGCGCCTTCAACCTTGCGACCGGGGGCAAGGTCGTCATTGGTGATGAAGCGCCGACGTCGGAAGCGTTGCACTTGCCGGCGCCGCTGTTCAGCAGCGGCTTCTCCCGCTACGACATCGGTGGCCACAACGGGCTGACCGTTGAAGACGGCGTGCAGTTGAATGTGGAACAACCGGTCCTGCGCCTGGCCGAGGGTGCGCAGAGTGCCTCGAGCCGTGAGCAGGGTCTGCAGGCATGGACGCCCCCGCTGTACATGCTCGATCCGGCCAGCGGTCGAATCAGCCAGCGCGCTGGCGCAGGCCTGACGTTGCGCGCGGGACATCTGCTGTCGGCCGGCGATCTGCGCATCGGCAACAACGCCGTGCTCAACGTCGACGCAGGGCAGTCGATCGAATTGTTCAGTTCCGGCGACATCAACGTGGCCGGTACCCTGAAGGCAGCCGGTGGCCGTATTCGCGTGGATGAGGCCTTCGATGCCTCCGGCGTGCGCGCCGATACGCGCAGTGAGCGCCGCTGGACGATCGCCGACGGGGCGCTGCTGGATGTGAGCGGCGACGTGGTTTCCTCCGCCGATGCGCGCAGGCAGCTGCGCGGGCAGGTGCGCAAGGGTGGCACCATCGAAATCGGCGGCGCACTGGATTGGGAAGACCAGGACAACGTGCGCCACCTGCCGCCCGATACCTTGGTGGTCGTCGAGCGTGGCGCGCGGCTGGATGCTTCCGGCGCCTCGGCGTTGCTTGATATCGACGGCAGCGGGCGCACGCAGGTGGACAGCGACGGCGGCAGCATCGTGCTGCGCGCGGCCAATGCGCTGTATCTGCAGGGTGTGCTTGACGCATCGGCAGGCGGTGACAGCGCCCGGGGCGGCACTCTGGGTGTGGCGTTCGGTGGTGGCACCTATGGTGGAAGCGCCGGGAACAAGGAGGTGCTGGCACCGCGTGTTATCTCGCTCACCCAGAACACGCGGCAGACGGAGGTGCTGCCCGCGCGCCTCGAGTACGGTCACGCCGCGCTGTCGGTCCAGCAGATCACGGCGGGCGGCTTCGATCATCTCTCGCTGTTCGGCGATATCCGGGCGCAGGGCGATGTCAATCTGCGCATGGATCAGAGCCTGCGTATCCATGGCTTGAATGAGCGCGCCCTGGGGTTTGCAGAGGGCAACAATGAGGGCAGTCGCCTGCAGCTGAGTGCGCCCTACGTCCGCCTTGCGCAGGGGCGTTGGTGGCAGCCGGCCGGCGAAGGCACGCTGCGCCCGTTGGAGGCATCGTTCGACGTGGGCAAGCAACATCGTTTCGATGTCACGGCCGACCTCATCGACCTGCGCGATGTCACCTGGCTGGCCGGCTTCGATCACATCGACCTGCGCAGCAGCGGCGACATCCGAATGCTGGCCCCGGTCGCCAGCAGTTCGCGGGAGTCCACGCTGGCAAGCCCGGGGTCGATCGATATCAGCGCTGCGCGCCTTTATCCGGCAGCCCAGGCCAAGGGTCGCATCGTAGCCGGCGTTCCGGCCATCGGCTCTTCGGGATTGCCGTTCTGGGAAAATCCAGAGGCCGTACTGCGCATCCATGGTGTTGCGGGCGGTGCGCGACCGGCACCGGATTCTGCGTTCGGCAGCCTGGAACTGGTGGCGGCGACGGTGGTGCAGGGCGGCAATGTGCAGGCGCCGTGGGGCCGTGTGCAGCTGGGAGGCCAGGAGTTCAACTCGGATCGCGCCAGCCGTGTCGATCTGCTTGCCGGCAGCGTGACCTCCATTAGTGGCGCCGGCCTGACGCTGCCATTCGGCGGCACGGTGGACGGTGTGACCTGGCGAAAGGCCGGTGCCGAATTCAATGTGCTTGACCCCGGATCGGTCAATATCCCGATTGGTGTGAACATCGTGGCCAATGCGTTCAACGGCGCCACAGGCAGCGTCGTGGATGTTTCCGGCGGAGGTGAGTTGTCCGGCGCTGCCTTCGTGGCCGGGCGCGGCGGCTCGGTCGATATCCTGCGACACACGTTGGCGGATGCGAATCCGCGCTATGGCTTCAGTCACGCTGGCAATGCGGTCTACGCCATCGTGCCGGGGCGATCGGACGTGCAGGCTCCGCTGGCGACCGCAGACGGCAGCGCCAACCCGCGTGTGGGTCAACAGATCACCATACCCGCAGGCGTACCAGGGCTGCCGGCCGGCACCTACACGCTGCTGCCAGCCAGCTACGCCCTGCAGCCCGGCGCGTTCCGCGTCGAGATCGGCGCGGAGAACGCGATCGGCAGTGGCCAGCCGGTGTCGACCGGTACCGGTTCCTGGCGGCTCAGCGGGCATCAGGGCCAGGGCTTCGGTGGTTCGGTCTCGCCGCTGCTCACCGATCTGCTGCTGACGCCTGCGGAGACCGTACGGCGCCATGCCAGTTACAACGAAACATCCTACGGCACATTCGTGCAGGGCGTGGCTGAACGTCGCGGTGAAGCGCTGCGCTGGCGACCCGTAGATGCCGGCAACCTCAGCCTGATGCTCGGCGAGGGCGCGGGTCGCATGGGCACGCCAGCCGTCACCTTTGCTGGACTGTCGCGCTTCAATCCAGGCAGCGCGCAGGGGCGCGGCGGCATTCTCTCGGTCAATCTCGTTGCGTCGAACGGTACATCGCTGGAGATTGTCAAAGAGGGCAGTAGCACCAGCACTGAGCGCGGCGCGACCGTCTTCGACGCGGCGCTCAATGCAATGCGGCCGGAGATCATGCTGATCGGCGGGACGTTCCGCCGTGACGCGACCACCAACACGGTGGAAGGCAGCGCAACGCAGCTGGCCGTGCGCAGCGGCGTCAATCTGGTGGCGCAGGACGTGCTGCTCGCGGCCGCCTTCGGAGGCAAGGGCATCCTGCTGGAGCAGGGCGCCTCGATCGACACCCTGTCCCTGGCCGATCCCTCGCGTGTGGACCAGACCACGGCGCCCTATCTGGTCTCGGGTGGGCTGCTGGCAGTATCCAATCAGCGCTTGACGGCGCTCAGTGCGCTGGGCGGGGCAGCGGCAGGGCCCGTGGCGATCGATCTTGGTGGCTGCGTGGCGGGCTGCAGTGGGCAGACCCGTTTGCTGTCTGCGGGCAGCATCAATGTGGTCACCGACGGCGTCTTGAACATCGGTGATGCGGTGAGCTACGGCACCCGCCAGTTGGGCTTGGGCATGTCCGCGCTCAACCTGGGCAGTGCCGAGGCCATTGCTGCGGCAACGGCGGCGGGCGGGTTGCCGGCGGGCATGACCATGAACCAGGACGTGCTGCAGCGGCTGCTGCGCGGCAACACGGCGTCCGCTGCGCCTGCGCTGGAAGCGCTGAGCCTGACCGCGCGTGATGCGATCAATGTGTTCGGCAGTGTTGACCTGGACACCCGTGACAGCGCGACCGGGCGCAGCAGCCTGCGCAGCCTGGTGCTGGGTGCACCGGCCATCCATGGCTACGGTGCCACCACGAACCGCGCGCGCATCTTTGCCGATACGCTGGTCTGGGACGGCACGCTGGCGGGCACGACGTTGCCGGGCGGCGAACAGGCACAGCCGGGCGGGGAGGCGATGGTCGGTCGTCTCGGCAGTGGCCAGCTGGAGATCAACACGCGCACGCTGCAGTTGGGGCGAGCGCCGTTCACCCGGCCCAATTCGTCGGTGGCCGCCGATCGCCAGGTCCTCGGTTTTGCCGGGGTCACGCTGGCAGCGTCCGAGCGGATGCTGTTCTCCGGCAAAGGCAGCCTCGATGTCTTCCAGCAGCAGGGCGACTACGTGGCTGGCACCGGCTGGCAGCGCACGGGGGGCGCGCTGGATATCATCACGCCACTGCTGACAGGCGACGCAGGCGCACAGCTGGCGATACGCAGTGGTGGCAACGTGCAGGTGCGGGGAGCGGCCGCCACCGCAGGCAATGATGCGCTCGGCGCAGAACTGTCGATCAAGGCCGAGCGCATTGCGATCGACAGCCGGGTTGCACTGGCTTCCGGCCGGTTCGATGCCAGCGCCCAGGAGGGAATCACTCTGGGCAGCAGTGCCGTGCTGGACCTGGCCGGCCGCAAGGTCAGCCTGTATGACGTGGACAAGTACAGCTGGGGCGGAGATGCAACGCTGTCCTCCAGCGCGGGCGACATCGTCACTGATGCGGCATCGCGCATCGACGTGTCAGCGCGCAACAACCGTGGCGGTCGATTGACGGTGCAGGCATTGGGCAAGCAGGGTGGCCGCGTGGCGCTGGCCGGAACACTGCTGGGCAGTGCCAGCGGGCGCTACGATGCCGGCGGTACCGAGGTGCCCTACGACGGCGCTGAACTGGTGCTGCGTGCACGTCAGCTGCAGGACTTTGGCGGGCTCAACACGCGCCTGACGACCGGTGGCATTACGGGTGGCCGTACCTTCCAGCTGAGTGAAGGTGACCTGGTGATCGGCGATGGAGTGAAGGCTCGCCACGTCGATATCAGCCTTGATGGTGGCAGCCTGCAGGTCAACGGCCGCATCGATGCCAGCGGCGAACAGGTCGGCAGCATCCGCCTGTCGGCACGCGATGTGCTGCGCGTGGACGGCACGCTGGATGCCCATGGCAGCGGCCTGCGCGTGGACAGCTACGGCAAGATCATCGACAGCCCGAACCGGGCCACGATCGAGCTGACGTCGGCCAGTGGAGGCCTGCAGCTGGGCGGTGCGTCGGCGCTGGATCTGCGTGCCGGCACCTCGGTGCCGGCCGGTACCGCTGCGGGGCAGAACGATGGACGTGCACGCGGCAGCGTCAAGCTCAATGTGCCGCGCGTGGGTACCGATGATGCGGCCATCGACGTGGCCAACGGCATCCGCATCGTCGGTGCCGGCGATATCCAGGTCAACGCAGTGCGCATCTATGACTCGGCACCGCTGGCCAGCGCGCCGGACGTGCATGGCCATCGCCCGCAGGTGATCAACCAGCGCTGGCTGGATACGGTGGTGGACCCGGACAACAGCGTCTGGATGAACGGCGCGCTGGCCAACACCGGCCTGCAGCAGCGCACTGGGGCCTTGGGCAGCTACCGCCTGCGCCCGGGTGTGCAGATCGTGGCGCGGACCAGCGCCGACAATCCGCGCGGCGATCTGGTGGTGGCCGGCGATATCGATCTGTCCGGCTACCGCTACGGACCGCAGTCGAACCGGATCGATCCTGCGCGCCGTGGCTTCGGTGAATCCGCCGCGCTGGTGCTGCGTGCGGAGGGCGATATCAATGTCTATGGCAGCATCAACGACGGCTTTGCGCCGCCGCCGGCCAATCCCGATGAGGACGGTTGGGTGTTGCTGGAGGGGCGCAGCGCAGGCTCGCCCAACACGGCCTTTGGCGGCGACCTGATCGTGCCTGGGGAGGGGGTCCAGCTGCAGCGCGGCACCGAGTTCCGTGCGGGCGCCAAGTTGAACTATGCACTACCGTTCGAGGCTGTGACGCTGCCCGTTGGAACCGAGCTGCCCGCGGAAATGACGTTGTCCGGGCAGCTCTTGCTGCCGGCGGGTACGGTGCTGGGCGCAACGGTGACAACCGATGGCGGCCAGGTGATGGCGGCCGGCACTGTGCTTGCCCAGGCGCTGACACTGCGGGCCGGTGCGCGCTTGGGCGCGGGCTTCCGCCTGCGCACGCCAGCGCCGGTGGCCGCACAGGTGTGGCCGGCCGGCGTTGCCCTGCCGATGGCGATGAAACTCTCCGGTGCGCTGGATCTGCACGCCGGTGCGATCATCCCGTCGATGACCAGGGTGGAGCTTGCCGGCGACGCGCCGGTAAAGCTGCGGACCGCGGATGCCAGCGGTCGGCAGGGACGCAACTGGGCGCTGGCGGCTATGCTGCCTGAAGGCACGACGTCCTGGGATCTGACTGCGGTGGCGGGTGCGGATACCACCGCCGCCGACCCGCGCACCCGCCGCTGGGGCAGCGAGGGCAGCATCGTGCTGGCGGACAGCCACTACAGCACCATCGGCACGGTGACCACGACGACGGAATGGAAAGGGGATCGTCTCCTCAACCTCGAAGGGTCGTTGTTCTGGTGGGGAGATGACAGCCTGGTCGGCAAGTCGCCCAAGGAAGTCGCCGAGCTTCTGGGGGTGCTGGAAGAATCGGTCTGTAGCGACGGCCCCTACTGCATTGCGGCACCGCGCCTGGTGGACAAGGAAGGGTCCTTGCAGTGGTGGGGCGATGAATCGTGGGTCGGCAAGCCGGCATCGGAACTGGCTGTCGAGCTGGGCATGTCCGAAGAAGAGGTCTGCGCGACGATGGGCTATTGCTACGGCGGCGGCACGTTGACCGAAGTGACCACTTACGGCAAGCGTTTGGGCGCCCCTGCCTGGAGCGTGCTGCGTACCGGCAAGGGCGATCTAGCGCTGCTGGCCGCCCAGGACGTGCGCATGAAGTCCGGCTTTGGGGTATACACCGCAGGCGCGCCGACCCATCTGGGAGATGGCGCGGATGCGCAGTTCAATGCGGCGCGCGCGGCAGCGCCGGGCAACACGCTGCTGTTGGGTGCGACGCAGGCGTCGGGCGCCTACAACGCGGCCATCGCCGGTTACCAGGCGTGGTATCCGGACCAGGGTGGCAATCTGCGCGTTGAAGCAGGCCGCGACATCATTGGCGATACCTGGAGCTTCCGTGCCGAATCGGGAACATCGCAGCGCGACCAGGCCCGGCATTCCAGCGCTGCAGTGGGCAACTGGCTCTGGCGCCAGGGCTCCGGGACCACCGGTGGTGTCGTGCAGAGTTCTACCAGCTGGTGGATCAACTTCGGAACCTACAGCACCGTCGGCGCCGAACGGGACGCGACGCCACGCCTGGTCGGCTTCACCGGTTTCGGCACATTGGGCGGTGGCAACCTGAGTCTGGATGCAGGCCGTCACATGGGCATGCTGGACAGCATGGGCAATGCGCTGGGCTATGAGATCTCACCCCATTCAAGCGCACTGTCAGCCGCGGTCGGCTCCACCGGCCGGGTGGTGGGCGGGGTGCTGCATCTCACCGGTGGCGGTGACCTGGAACTACGCGGTGGCGGCGCCCTGAATCCTGGCCTGCGCGCCAGCAGCCGCGGCGGTGCGCCTGATCTGCAGGACCTGGACATCAACGGCGCGTTGACCAACACCCGCGGCAATGCGCGCATCGATGCCTCGCGCATCGGCGGTATCAGCGCCGTGCAGACCAGCTACGGGCAACTGGGGCTGAAGGACCCGTTCATGGCCGACAGCCCGGCTGCGATGGCCGGTCCGGTGCTGGTGCTGGGCGATTCCACCGTACAAGTGCAGGCGCGAGGTGATGTGGTACTGGGCAGTGCCGCTGACGCAGGCCGCGTGCCGGTGGCCAATTTTAACGACATCGTGCTGGATGACGGCAGTCATGCCGCCGGTTCGAGCTGGTTCTCGCTGTGGACGCCGCGTACTGCGCTCGACCTGTTCTCCGCAGGTGGAAATCTCTCGCCTGGCCTGGTGGGAACGCAGCACGCCACGGGCAGCAACCAGGGCAAGGAGGAGCTGAACGTCCGCCCCAGCAATGGGGACATCTACCTCAACTACTGGCTGTATCCATCACGGTTCTCGGCCGTTGCCGCCTCCGGCAACATCCATCTTGCGAGCCTGCGCAGCATCGGCAGCACCGATGCCCAGGACGTCATCCTGTTGGCGCCCTCGATGACGGGTCGGCTGGAAGTGCTGGCAGGAGGATCCATCCTGGCCGCCGACCGTGCCACCCAGATCGCACGCTCCAGCAGCGATGCGCGCATTCCCACCCCGTTTGATCCTGGCTTCATCGCGCAGGGACCAGGAAGCGTGGGGACAGTGCGCAGCAATGTGTCCGTGGACGGCACCGGCGTGAGTCCTCAGACATCACTGCCGTTCTTCGCGTTCGGTCCCAATACAGCGCTCGGCACACTGCTGCCGAGCGCTCCCACCGTGGCGAGCCGGTTCTATGCCGTTGCCGGTGACATCATCGGGTTGAGCAGTGGTGGCCGCCGACAGCTGATGCAGAACACCGGTACCGCGAACCGGACGCTGTTTGATTGGTATGAAGCGGGATCGGCGGTACAACTGCGCGCCGGTCGCGATGTGATCAACGCGAATGTCACCGCGCTCAACACCAGCGGTACCGATATCAGCGGGATCGACGCTGGGCGGGACATCATCCGCAGCAACCTGACGGTAGCCGGCCCCGGCAATGTCGAGGTGAATGCCGGCCGCCAAGTGCGCCAGGAAGAGGCCGGAAGCATCGTCAGTCTGGGAGGCGTCGTGCAGGGTGATACCCGCCCAGGTGCGAGCATTACGGTGACGGCTGGCAATCAAGGCATCGACTTCGATGCAATGCGCGCGCGTTACCTCGACCCGGCCAACCTGGCCGATCCGGCGCAGTCGCTGGCGGCGCAGCCTGGCAAGTCGGTGAAGATCTACGACAAGGAACTGAAGCAGTGGCTGCAGCAGCGCTTCGGCAGGGCTGCCGACGGTGCCGAGGCGCTGGCCTTGTTCGATGCATTGCCGAAGGAGCAGCAGCGCATCTTCCTGCGCCAGGTCTACTACGCTGAACTGCGCGAAGGTGGTCGTGAATACACCAATGCAGAAGGGCCGCGTTTCGGCTCCTACCTGCGCGGGCGCGAAGCGATCGCCACGCTGATGCCGGACAAGGATGCCAATGGCGCAACGATCAACCGTACTGGCGATATCCTGATGTATGGCGGCTCCGGTGTGCGCACCGAAGCGGGTGGCAACATCGAGCTGATGGCACCGGGCGGGCAGATCGTGGTGGGTGTGCAGGGCGTGGTGCCCCCGGCGAGTGCGGGTCTGGTCACCCAGGGCCAGGGCGACATCCGTCTGTTCAGCCAGGACAGCGTGCTGCTGGGCCTGTCGCGGGTGATGACCACCTTTGGTGGTGACATTCTGGCGTGGTCCGAGCAGGGCGACATCAATGCCGGCCGCGGCTCGCAGACCACGCTGCTGTACACCCCGCCGCGCCGGGTCTACGACACTTGGGGCAACGTGATCCTGTCGCCACAGGCACCGGCCAGCGGCGCCGGCATTGCAACGCTGAACCCGATCGCCGAAGTTGCACCGGGCGATGTCGACCTGATCGCGCCGCTGGGCACCATCGATGCAGGCGAGGCGGGTATCCGCGTGTCGGGCAACATCAACCTGGCGGCACTGCAGGTGCTCAACGCCGCCAACATCCAGGTGCAGGGCGACAGCAAGGGACTGCCGGTACTGGCCTCGGTGAACGTCAACGCGCTGGCGTCGGCAAGCGCTGCGGCCAACAGCGCCAGCCAGGCCGCACAGGACGTGATGCGCAAGAGCCAGGACGATGCGCGGCGCAACCAGCCGTCGGTGATCAGCGTGCAGATTCTCGGCTTCGGCAGTGCCAGCAGCAGCATCGACCCGCCAGCACGCGGAAACACGGCCGCTGCCGCGGGCTACGACGTCAACAGCGCCTTCCAGTTCCCGCAGGCCCGGGCAGACGCAGGCAAGCAGCCGACCCAGTAGATCCACGCCATGCGTGGATGAAGAACGGTGCGGACCAAGGTCCACACTCACCCGGCGCAGCACACAGGATCGGGCCAGCTGCCAGGGAACGGTGGCGGCCCCAGCCAGGACGGCACCGAGGGCAGGGAGCAGCCATCAGCGGTGAGGACCACCGACACGGCGTCGCCGGGCGCGGGACAGCGCCCGGCGACCGGAGTGGCTGGTGAACAACATCCACGCCACGCGGGATGCAGCCCAGTAGATCCCCGCCATGCGTGGACGCAGTTCAGTAGATCCACGCCATGCGTGGATGCTCCTCTCAGAGCGCCAACACCCGCCGGTAACTCAACGGCCCGCGTCCATCACGCAACCCCAACCGCAACTCCAGACCGGTCGCCGGCAGTACCTCCCCCTGGCTCGGCAGCATCGCCCAACCCACTCCCGGCTGCCATGCGCGCACTTCGAAACGCTGCACATCACGGGCCACCATCAGCCCGCGCGTTGGCTCGGGCGCAGGCAGCGGATAATGATCGGACGGCGCACCGCTGGCACGCCACAACGTGCTGCCTTGCCGCCACCAGCGAACGCGCTGCCACTGCAGCCCGTCACTGCCGACGCTGCGGGTGATCTCCAAGGTGAAGCCGCCATCAGGGTGGCGCTCACTGGTCAACGACGGCGGCAGCAGCCGTGCAGGCTGATCGGCCGGTCGCACCGCGCCGTTCATCAGCGCATCGTCCGCCCGCATCTCGATATCGCGCTGGAACTGCTGCAACACCCGCATCGCCGTGCTGGTTTCGGCATCGGCCTGGCGCAGGCGCTGATCGGTGCTGGCCACACTGTCCAGTGCGCGCCAGCAGATCACCGCCAGCACGCCCATGATGGTGATGGCGATCATCACTTCGATCAGGGTGAAGCCACCCGCAGCGCGTTTCATGGCGCCGCCGTCCATGGCAGCTGCAGGCGCGCCAGCGATTGCTTCGGTGCATCTTCAGCCACCACGCTCAGCTCCAGCTGTGGTTGCCCGTCGGCGCCATTGCCGAGGTGCTGCTGCACCAGGAAACGGGTGCGCCCCTGCAGGCACAGCAGACGTGCATCGCCGGGCGGCTGTGCGGCCAGGCGCAGCTCCTGCCAGCGGTCCTGCGCGCACAGCAGCGCCAGCCGACGGTCACGCAGGCGCGACTGGTCATCGGTCGCCACCGCCACCGAGCGCATCACCGCCGCCAATGCGACGGCCACGATAGCCAACGCGATCAGCACCTCGATCAGCGTGAATCCCTGTTGCTTCCGCTTCACTGCATGACCTGCAATTGTCCACTGCCATCATCACGAAGACGCAGTCGACGACCGTCCAGCGACAACGCCAGCTCCCACGGCACGCCGATCCATTCAGGACTCAGCTCGATGGCGGCAGCCGGTTGCACTTTTATGCCGTGGGTCTGCCACTGCTGGGGACGAAGCAGGTCATCGCGCTGCAGCTCGACCCAGCCTTCGCTGTCGCGGCGGCTGAAGCGATAGCCTTCTGCGCTGGCCTGCCAGCGGATGGGCCGACCATCGATGCGTGCTTCATCGCGGGCGACCTGCAGGCGCTGCGCCAACCGCTCCGATTCCTGGCGCAGCTGCCGCGCAGGGTCGAGCAGGCTGCCAAGGCCAAGACCGATGCCCGCCGTGCAGATGCCGATGATGACCAGTACCACCATCAGTTCAATCAGGGTGAAGCCGCGTGGCCTGCGTTGCATCGGACATCGCCTCCCGTCCTTGCCGATAGCTGCCAGCGTAGGCGCGGATGATGAAACAAAAGCGTCAGCGACAGCTGCTAGCGTGGCCGCACAGGACCCTGGCGAAGGTGCGGAACATGGACGGCAGGCGTTGGGATCGCAATCGCATGTTGACCCTGCTGGCGGCGATGCTGCTGCTGGCCGTAGCGGGATACTGGGGCATGACCCTGTTCATGGCGCCGGCTCGCGTTGCCGCCGCCGCGGTGCAGGTTGCCGTGCCCGCTGGCCCGGCCTTCGACAGCACCGCAAGCGCGCCGTTGGTACGGCTGCTCTCGCCGGGTGCGGTGCAGACTAACGTGGCGGTGTTGGGCGTAATGGCTGGGCCACATGCGCCGCTGGCGCTGCTGTCGGTGGATGGGGCGCCTGCGCAGGCCTATGCACCGGGCCAGCGTCTTGGCCCATCTACCGTATTGGCAGCAATCAGCGCGAACGCGATTGAACTGCAGCAGGCAGGACAGCCGCGCTCGCTGCCCGTGCCCGAATTGCCGCCAATGCCTACCGATGGCATCGTCCCCGCCGCGCTGGGGCGGCACTGAACACGGCTCAGCGCGCTGGGCGCTGTGGCACCACCGAACGCCCGAACGCATCGCCCATGCGTTGCCGCGTGCCTTCCAGGTTGTACTGCAGCAACTGGTTGCCGGGCTTGCGCATCAAGCGTTCGGCCTCGGGAAGATTGGGGCGGGCGGCTGCGCTTTCTGCCGGCGCCAGCTTGCGTTGCAGGCAGTCCCAGGCGGGGATGCGCTCGCCATTGACCTGTACTTCGATGCATGGCGTTGCATCTGCCTGTTTGTCAGCCTGGTCGGCCCGCGCCCAAGGTGAGACCAGGGCCAGAACCAACGCCACACAGAGGGCAGGGCGGTTTGGCGTAAGCGGGGTGGCGTGCATGTTGAATCTCCCGAAGCAGCAGGCGCTTTGCAATGAAGACGTGTGCCGGGCGAAGTGTCCGCCTGCGTCTGTTTCAGCATCGTCAACAGATGACAGTTCTGTCACAAAACTGTTGGCGGTTTTGACGCGGCCTGCACGTCCTGTTGATAGACCCACGCGCCGCTCCCTGGCCATTCCCTTCGATACGACGCGATGCCTTCGATGACTCCCGTTCCGTGCCGTGCCGTTCGCCTCCCGCTGCGCCTGCATCCTTTGCTGCTGGCCCTCGCGTCGTTGCCATTTCCAGCGCTCGCGCAGGACGCCGCGCCAGCGCCCACGGTGAACATCAACGAGTACATCGTGCGCGGCAACACCGTGCTCGATGCGCGCCAGATCGAACGTGCGGTCGAGCCGTTCCTCGGCCCCGGTAAAACGCTCGCCGATGTCGAGAAGGCGCGTGATGCAGTCAACGCGCTGTACCAGCAGGCCGGCTACCAATCGGTCTACGTGGAGTTGCCCGAACAGCAGGTCAACGCGGGTGTGGTGCTGCTGAAGGTGCAGCAGACGCCCATTGGCCAGCTGCGCGTGGTTGGTGCGCGCCATGACTCACCCGAACGCATCCGCGAACGGGTACCGGCGCTGGCTGAAGGGCGCGTGCCCAACTTCGACCAGGCACAGAGGGAGTTGACTGCGCTGAACGAAGGTGGCCGTCGCCAGGTGCTGCCGTTGGTACGCGAAGGCCAGGTGCCGGGAACCATGGATGTGGACCTGCAGGTGGAAGAGAAGTCGCCCTGGCGTGCCAGTGCGGCGCTCAACAACGACCACAGCGCCGATACCGAGAAGCTGCGCCTAAGCGCGTCGCTGGCCCACGACAACCTGTGGAAGCGCGGGCACAGCGCCAACATCGGCGTGTACCTTGCACCGGAAGATACCAAACAGGCGAAGGTGTTCTCGGCCTCGTACACGATGCCCTTTGAAGGCACACCGTGGAGCTTGGAAGCGTCCGGCTACAAGTCCGACAGCCGCGTACTGAATGCAGGTGGGCAGTTCGGTACCGGCACCGGCACCAACGTGATCGGCAACGGTCACTCAATCGGCCTCAAGCTCAACTACCGCCTGACCGGCAGCAGCCAGTGGTGGCGCCAGCTCAGCCTCGGCGTGGACTTCAAGGACACCGAAGAAGACACGCAGATGGGCAAGGACAGCCTGAAGACGCCGTTGAAGTACGCGCCGGTCACGCTGGCGTTCGTCGGCGTGCACCAGGGCGAGAACGATCAGCTGAGCATCAACACGCAGCTGGTGGCGGGAACCCGGCGTCTGTTCGGCTATGGCAGCAACGCCACCGATTTCGGTCAGAAGCGCTATTGGGCCGATCCGAGCTTCGTGGCGTTCAAGGCGGATGTCTCCAATATGCACACCTTCGGCAACGACTGGCAGTGGTATGCGCGTGGCTCGTTGCAGGCGACCGATGCGCCGCTGGTCTCGGCCGAACAGTTCGCCGCCGGCGGCATGTACACCGTGCGTGGCTACCTCTCGGCCGAAGCGATCGGCGACTACGGTGGCCTGGCCAACCTGGAATGGCGCACCCCGGCGTGGTCGCTGTGGAGCGGTACCGACCTGCGCCTGTACAGCTTTGCCGACGCGGCCTACCTGCGTCTGCGCCAGCCGCTGCCGGAACAGCGCGACAAGTACAACCTGGCCTCGGTCGGGCTGGGCGCACAGCTGCGCCTGGGCGAACACCTGCAGCTGCGCCTGGACTACGCCTGGCCCTACGCCGACGGCCCGGTCACGCGCAAGGACGACCCGCGCCTGCATTTCAACATCAGCACCAGCTACTGACCCTTCCCTCGAGATGCGTTCTCCGGAGACCTTTTGCATGGACCGTCTGCTTTCCCGAATGTTGTTGCTGCTGGCTGCACTGATCGCGCTGCCCGCCGCCGCGGCCGATGCCAACTGGTGGCAGGCCGAATGGAAGTACCGCAAGCCGATCACGGTCGACGCCGGCCCACAGGGCGCGGGGTTGGCTGGTAATCCCGGGCGTACCCCGCTGCTGCTGCGCCTGCATACCGGCAACTTCGGCTTTGATGGCACCCAGGAGGGTGGCAACGACCTGCGTTTCGTTTCTGCCGACGGTCGCACCGTGCTGGCTCATCAGATCGAGCAGTTCGACCCGAACCTCGGCCTGGCCCTGGTCTGGGTGGACGTTCCGGCACTGACCGCCAGCGCGCCGCAGACGATCTGGATGTACTACGGCAACGCGAAGGCACCGGCCAGCGGCAATGGCCAGCAGGTGTTCGATCCGGACTACACGCTGGTCTACCACTTTGCCGAAGCCAATGCGCCGGCGCGTGATACCACGGCCTACGGCAACACGGCCGGTGCGGTAGTGCCTGCGGCGGAAAACACGGTGATCGGGCGTGGCGTGCAGCTGGGCGCTGGCCCGCTGCCGCTGCCGGCCAGTGCTTCGCTGGCACAGGAAGCGGGCGCGCCGCTCACCGTTTCTGCCTGGATCAAACCGGGCGCGCAGACCACCGCGCAGGCGATCTACGCCCGGCGCGATGGCACCGCCGAGCTGGTGGTGGGTATCGACAACCGCGTGCCGTACGTGCAGCTCAACGGCCAGCGCAGCACGCCGGCGCAACCGATCCCGGAAGGACAGTGGGCGCATCTCGCGCTTACCGCCGAGAAGGGCTCGCTGCAGCTGTATCTGAACGGTCGCGTGGTGGCCCAGCTCAGTGGTGAATTGCCGGCGCTGACCACCGCTGCGGTGGTGGGTGCCGATGCACCGGGTGCGACGCAGCCGCTGGCCAACTTCGATGGCGCGCTGGATGAGCTGCGGATCTCACGCGTGGCGCGCCCGGCGGCGCTGCTGCTGGCCGATGCCACCGCGCAGGGCGCCGACTCGCGCCTGATCAGCTACGGCGCCGACGAGCAATCGGCCGGACAGAGCCACTTCGCCTTCATCCTCAAGGCGATGCCGTTCGACGCCTGGGTGGTGGTCGCCATCCTCGGCCTGATGATGCTGTTGTCGTGGGCGATCATGATCGCCAAGAGCCGCCATTTCGGTCGCACCAGCAAGGCCAATGCAGTGTTCACCGAGAGCTTCAGCAAGCTCTCCGGCGTGCCGCTGCGCACCTTGTCCGAGATGAACCGGCAGGGCAAGGTGCCGACGGCGATGCACGACGGCTCGCTGTGGCGCATCTACCAGGTGGCCATCGATGAAATGCAGCAGCGCCATCAGCGCGACGGCAACTCCGGCTATCTGAGCGCGGCCACCATCGCGGCCATCCGCGCGTCGATGGATGCGGTGATGGTGCGCGAACAGGAAGCAATGGCACGGCGCATGAACTGGCTGTCGACCACCATCGAGGGCGCGCCGTATGTGGGTCTGTTCGGCACCGTGATCGGCATCATGCTGGTGTTCGTGGTGGCGGCGATGGCCGGTGCGGTGGACATCAACTCGGTGGCCCCGGGCATGGCGGCAGCGCTGCTGTGTACCGCCGCCGGCCTGGGCGTCGCGATCCCGGCACTGTTCGGCTACAACTGGCTGGGCGCACGCGCCGAAGCGATCGGCGCCGACATGGCGGTGTTCATCGACGAGTTCGCCGCCCGCCTGGCCGAAGAGCAGGACGGGCGCGGCCCGGCCGCGGTCCAGGGCTGAGGGACCGGCCATGGCCTACAAGGCGAAATTCGGCATCAAGAAGCGCGAGAAGGGCATCAACGTGACGCCCTTCGTCGACGTGCTGCTGGTGGTGTTGGTGATCTTCATCCTGACCAGCAACGCCTCCATTCCCGGCATCGAGGTCAATCTGCCGAAGGCCAGCAACAGCACCGCACTGGAGAAGCCCAAGACCAAGGCGATCACCATCGACCCCAGCGGCCAGGTATTCCTGGATGCCTACCCGGTGACGATGGCCGAGCTGGAGGACCGCCTGCGTACCGAACGGGCGACCTCGCCGGATTTCCCGGTGATCGTGCGCGGTGATGCGCAGGTGCAGTACGCGCGTGTGGTCGAGGTGCTGGACCTGCTGCGGCGACTGGAGCTGGCCCAGGTCGGCCTGGTCACCGGCAAGGCGCAGGGCTGAGGCATGGCCGGCCATCGACCACCCCTGCAGGAGCCTGGTACGCGCGGACGTCAGTTGCTGGTGACGATCGCGCTGGTGCTGGCGGCGCTGCTGGTACTGGGTGTTGCCCTGTGGTGGCTGCTGTTCAAGGACACCGCAAGCACCCGTCGGCCGGTGGTACAGCCGCCGATGCTGGCGTTGCCCCCACCGCCGCCACCACCGCCGCCACCGGAAGAACCGCCCGAGCCGGAGACGCCGCCGGAAGAGACCGTGCCTGAGCCGGAGCCGCTGGACCAGCCAACGCCGGCCGAAGAGCCGACGCCGACGCCGGACAACGCCGACCCGGTGACCATGGACGCCGATGCGCAGGCCGGCGGCGACAGCTTCGGCATCCAGTCGGGCAGCGGCGGTGGTTCGTCGGGTGTGGGCCGTGGCGGTGCCGGCAATGCCAGCTATGGCCGCTACCTGGGCTATCTGATGCAACAGGCGATCTCGCGCGATGCGCGGGTCAAGCGCCTGGCCTTCCAGCTGCAGGTGAATGTGTGGCTGGCGCCGGATGGCCGGCTGGAGAAGGTCGAGCTCGTGCGTGGCAGCGGTAACGAGGAGGCCGACGTGGCCGTGCTCGATGCGCTGCGGCAGATCGGCAAAGTCGACCAGATGCCACCGGCGTCGCTGGATTTCCCCGCGCGCGTGCTGATCCAGGGGCGCCGCCCCGGCGCTTGACCGATGACTTCCGTGATTTCCCTTCTTTCGATGAGAACCGTGATGAACGACCACGACCGCGCTCGAACCGCATCCCGCCGCCCGCGGCCGGCCCGACGGGCGCTGCTGTGCTGCGCCGTACTGCTCAGCCTGGCCGTGCCGGCCAGTGCAATGGCTGCCGAAACCACCATGGTCAAGCTGATCAAGGGGCTGATTGCCAGTGGCGCACTCAAGCCCGAAGACGGCCAGGCGCTGCTGGTACAGGCGGAAGCAGAGGCGGCGGCTGCGCAGCGCAGCACCGCGGGCAGCACAGCCAGTAGCAGCGGCGGCGTGGCGCTGGAAGCCGGCGACGTGCGGGTGCCCTACGTGCCGCAGAGCGTGCGTGATGGCATCCGCGATGAAGTACGCCAGGATGTGATGGCGCAGGCCAAAGCCGAGGGCTGGGCCGCGCCGAACGAAGTGGCCGAGTGGACCAAGCGCATCAAGGTGACCGGTGACATGCGTGTGCGCAGCGAGTCGCGCTTCTACTCCGAGCGCAACAGCGACATCGAGACCAACTGGGTCTCGGTGAATGCGGGCAGCGGTTTCGATACCAACAACAACACCAACCTGCAGCTGCCGCCGCTGCTCAACACCCGCCAGGATCGCCGCAACCTGTGGCGCATCCGTGCACGGCTGGGCATCGAAGCGATGATCGGCGAGCACACCACCGCAGGCGTGCGCCTGGCCAGTGGCAGCAGCAACGGGCCGGTGTCCACAACCGAGCAGCTTGGCGGCGGCCTGGGCAAGAAGGACGTGTGGCTGGACCAGGCATGGCTGACCTACAGTCCGGCTGACTGGGTCACGGTACGTGGCGGACGCTTCGGCAATCCGTTCTGGACCAGCGACACGCTGTTCTCCAACGACCTGAACTTCGATGGCCTGGCGGCCAATCTCAGGTACGACATCGCTGACGACGTCGGCCTGTTCGGCAACCTGGCGGTGGTGCCGTTGGAGTACACCTCCGACAGCGCCCCCAGCCAGAGCCGGGTGAAGACGCCCAACGAGAACAAGTGGCTGTCCGGTGCACAGGTGGGGGTGAACTGGCGCTTCAATGATGACAACAGCCTGCGTGCGGCGCTGGGCTACTACGATTTCAAAAACATCAGTGGCCGCCTGTCGTCTCCGTGCGCGCTGTATGCAGGCGCGGTCGGTTGCGATACCGACTGGTCGCGGCCGGCGTTCATGCAGAAGGGCAACACCCTGATGCTGATCCGCGATATCGCCCGCAATCCGCTGGATCCGGCCAATACGCCCACGCCGCAGTACGTGGGCCTGGCCTCGGCATTCCGCCTGGCGACCTTCAACCTGCGCTGGGATACACAGCTTGCGCAGGACATCGGCATGCGCCTGGACGCGGACTACATCCGCAACCTGGCCTATGACAAGCAGGCCATGTTCGCCCGGGCCAACAACGGCATCGTCAACAACTACGGCGCCGGTGGCAGTGCCAGCATCGACACCTTCCGCAGCGGCGACACCGCCTGGATGCTGCAGGCGACCTTTGGCGCCACCGAGCTGAAGGAGAAGGGCCAGTGGCAGGCCCTGCTGGGCTACAAGCGGATCGAGGCCGATGCGCTGCCTGATGCTTACAACGATCCGAACTTCCATCTGGGTGGTACCAATGCGCGCGGCTACTACGTCGGCGGCGCTTATGCGCTGGATGCGCGCAGCTGGATCAGCGGCAAGTGGATGGCGGCCAAGGAAGTGTCGGGTCCGCCGTTGTCGATCGATGTGTTCCAGCTGGAGTTCAATACCGGTTTCTGATCGGACAGCGTGATCGCAGTCACGGACATGTGTGGCGGGGGCGCGGCGACGCGCCCGTCTAAGGAAGGAAGACCACGCGTTGCACAAAGGAGGAGTGGATGAGCCGTCGCAAGCTGTTCGAGAGTTCCGAGCCCGCCGCACACACACTGGGCATCGGGCCGGCCTATGTCTCGGTGGAGGGGTTGCGCCAGCACCTGGCCGAATTCCTGCTGTATGCAGGGCGCCCGGTCGTCATCATGCGCGGGCGCAGCGAGGTCGGCTATTTCCTGCCGGCACGCTGCTGGCGCCAGCGCGAGGATGATCCGCTGGCTGCCGCCGCCGCCGATCAGCTGCTCGATGCCGCCGGCTTCCAGGCCGAAGACATCCAGCAGGTCGAACAGGAGTTCAACGCCATGCGCCAGCGCACCGTGCTGCACTCCCGGCGTTGAAACCAGGGCCGCCGGGCATGGCCCGGCGCTACCTGATGGCGCCAGGCTGCTATCAGGCTACCGCCCCGCGCTCGCTGGTGATCCGTGCTCCCTCGCGCATCACCAGCGTTACCGGGGTCTTTTCCACCACCTCCAGCAGGCGCTGCCACTGCGCATCACTCAGCTCGGCGGTGGCATGCAGCACACGGTGCACGTGGAAGCGCCCGTCCGCATCGCGTTCGGAACGCAGCTCGGCGTGGAACTCGCCCAGCTCCCAGCCCTTGCGCTGGGCATACATGCGCAGGGTGATGGCGGTACACGCGGCCAGCGAGGCCATGTACAGGTCGAACGGCGCAAAACCCTTGCCCTGACCGCCGAGCGAGGCGGGCTCATCGGCCGCGACATCGAAATGGCCGTTGCTGATGTGGTGCAGGTAGTTGTCGGCGGTCGAAACAATGCGTGCGTAGGCCATGGGAATCCCCGGTTGTAGCGCCGAACCATGCCCGGCTGCAGGAAAAGGCGGCCCCAGCCTGAGCCGGAGCCGCCACGGAATCACTCCGTACGATCGTACGAGAACTGGATGCCGGCCGTACCACCGGTTTCAATGAAGAGGTTCATGAAGGCTGGCACCGTCTCAGCCCGTACCCAGTCGCGCTGCAGTTCGCAGAACAGCTGCGTCACGCTGATCAACTGGCCACCGGCCTGTTCGATGCGGCGCAACGCGGCATCATGCGCGGCCAGCGAGGTGCCGCCCACCGCATCGACCACCACGTAGACTTCATAGCCTTCCTTCAGCGCATCCAGTGCGGGGAAGGTGAGGCAGGCTTCGGTCCACAGCGCGGTCATGATCAGTTTCCTGCGGCCGGTCGCTGCCACCGCCTTGCGGAACTCGACGTCTTCCCAGGAGTTGATGGTGGTGCGGTCGTAGGTCGGGTAGTCGCCCAGCACCTTGCGCAGCTGCGGGATCGGCGGCTTGTTCAGGCCCGTCTGCACGTTCACGGTCGAATGCACGATCGGCAGGCCGTAGGCGACCGCCGCCTTGGCAGTGCCGACAATGTTGTTGACCAGCAGCTGGCGGTCCATCGAGGCGATGGAGTTCACCTGTACCGGCTGGTAGTCGATGATGATGAAGGCGGAATTCTGCGGGGTCAGCAGGTGGTCGCTGACGGGGTCACGGATCGGTTCACTGGCCATGAGGGTGTCCTGGTCGGGGTTGGCTTGCGGTGGAGCCGGCGGCGTGCCGGCAGGCGGAAAGCGCCGTGGATGCAGTGGGCTCAGCTGCGCTGCGAATCCAGCTGCTCGTGGTGCTTCTGCACGTCCTGCGCCTTCTGGTAGCTCTCGATCAGCAGCTGGTAGTTGGGGAAGATCTGCGTGTAGATCGCCGCCCACTGCTGGGCGTCCTCACGGTTCCAGGTGCGCTGGATTTCCGAGGCGACCGCAGCGGTATCCATCGGCACCACGCCGGCCTGCACCACGCGCGCCAAGGTGATTTCCTCGGCCATCTTCGAATAGGTGCCGGAGGCATCGACCACCGCGAACACCTGGTAGCCGTCGGCGACGGCGGCAATCGAGGGGAAGGCCATACATACGCTGGTGATGGTGCCGGCGATGATCAGCTGCTTGCGGCCGGAGGCCTTCACCGCAGCGACGAACTCGGGGTTGTCCCACGCATTGATCTCGCCGCGGCGTGCCACGTACTGCGCATGCGGTGCGGCATCATGGATTTCCGGGATCAGCGGGCCGTTCGGACCCTGCGGTACCGACGCGGTGGTGATCACCGGCATTTTCGCCAGCGTGGCCATCTTCGCCAGGGCGGTGGCGTGCGCACGTACGGACGTGAACGGCATGTCACCGATGGTCTGGAACAGGCCACTCTGGTGGTCGATCAGCAGCATCGCGGCGTTGTCCGGGTCGATCACCGGGCGGGCGCCGTTGAAGTTGGCGGGGGTACTCATGGTCAGTTTCCTGGGTAGGGGGCGAAAGCCCGGAATGCGGCGGGCGGTTGCCCGCCGCGATGCAGTGGATCAGTGCGCGATCTGGCCGAAGCGGCCGCCGTTGAAATCGTTGACGGCCTGGCTGATCTCGGCCTGGGTGTTCATCACGAACGGCCCATAGCCCACCACCGGCTCGTCGATCGGTTCGCCGCTGAGCAGCAGCACCATGGCGTCGCTGTCGGCATCGATGAACACGTCTTCGCCGCTGCGGTCGAAGGTCACCAGCTGTGCTTCGCCGACTGCCTGGCCGCCGTTGATCCGCACCGTGCCCTTCAGCACCACCAGCGCCAGGGTGCGGCCATCGGCCACCGGCAGCTCGGCGTGCTGGCCCTGCAGCAGGCGGATGTCCCACACGTCCATGGGGGTATGGGTACGTGCCGGTCCAGCATGGCCATCGAATGCCCCGGCGATGACGCGTACGCGGCCGGCACCGTCGGCCAAGGCCACCGAAGGAATCTGCGCATCGAGCAGGGTCTGGTAACCCGGCGCACCCATCTTGTCCTTGGCCGGCAGGTTCACCCACAGCTGCACCATGTCCAGCGTGCCGCCGCGCTTGCTGAATTCCGGCGTGTGGAATTCCTCATGGAGGATGCCGGAGGCAGCGGTCATCCACTGCACGTCACCCGGGCCGATGGTGCCGCCGGCGCCGGTCGAGTCGCGATGGGCGACTTCGCCTTCGTAGACAATGGTGACGGTCTCGAAGCCGCGGTGCGGATGCTGGCCGACCCCGCGCGGGGTTTCGCTGGGCGGGAAGCTGTACGGCCCGGCGTAGTCCAGCAGCAGGAACGGGCTCAGGTGCTGGCCGTGGGTGTTGTAGGAGAACATCGAACGGGCGGGGAAGCCGTCGCCCACCCAGTGCGGGCGGGGGGCGCTGTAGGTACCGGTGACACGCTTCATGGCGATCTCCTGACCGGGGCAACCGGTCGCTGTTTTTCGTTGCGGAGACGATATCGCCGTGACAATGGGCCCGGTAGTCGGCAGAATTTGCCGTCATAGTCCTATTCTGTGAACGATGAAGGCCCGGCAAGGGCCGCAGGAGATCGTCCCGTGTTCATCGCCGACATCCGCCGCTGCGACCTCAACGACCTGTTCTATTTCGCCATGGTGGTCGAGCACGGCGGCTTCTCGCAGGCAGGGCGCGCACTGGCCATGCCCAAGTCCAAGCTCAGCCGCCGCATCGCCCTGCTGGAGGAACGGCTGGGGGTCCGCCTGATCCAACGTTCCACCCGCCGCTTTTCGGTCACCGAGATCGGCCAGGACTACTACCGGCACTGCAAGGCGATGCTGGTGGAGGCCGAAGCAGCCGAGGAGGCCATCGCGCTGTCACGCGCCGAGCCGCGAGGCGTGCTGCGGCTGGCCTGTCCGATCGCTCTGCTGCACGCGCGCATTGGCGGCATGCTGGCTGACTTCCTGGCCCTGCATCCGCAGGTGACCCTGCAGCTGGATGCCACCAACCGCCGCGTGGACGTGGTGGGCGAGGGCGTGGACGTGGCCATCCGCGTGCGCCCGCCACCGCTGGAGGACAGCGATCTGGTGGTGCGCGTGCTGGCCCGTCGCGTCTGGTGCACGGCTGCCAGTCCGGCCCTGCTCAAGCGCCTGGGTACGCCGAAGGTGCCTGCCGATCTGGCGATGATGCCCACCGTGGACCTGGCATCGCCAGCCCACGTGCATGCCTGGGAGTACGCCGGGCCAGAGGAGGTGACGGCCAGCGTGCACCACCGCCCGCGGCTGGTCAGCGATGACATGATCGCCCTGCGCAGTGCGGCGGTGGCCGGTGTCGGCGTGCTGATGCTGCCGCGGATGATGATCACCGACGAACTGGCCAACGGCGCGCTGGTGCCGATCCTGCCGCAGTGGCAACCCAGACACGGCATCGTGCATGCCGTGTTCCCCTCTCGGCGCGGCCTGCTGCCGGCGGTGCGCGCGTTGATCGACTACCTGGCCGAGCGCTTCGAGGCGCTGCAGGAACCGTAGGCAACACATCCACGCAATGCATGGATGATGTTCGGGGATTCGCTTGCCGCGCATCGCCGCGCGGCCCACAATCCACGTCCGGACCGTCGCCATCACGCCCATCATTCCCCGGTCCGGCCTTGGCACTTATGTCTCCCAATGCCCTGGCGCTGATCGAGCTGTTGATCCGCGAGCGCCGTGCGTTGTCCCGCTTCATTGCCCGCTACCTCGACCCGGCCAGTACCGAGGACACCCTGCAGAACCTTTATCTGAAGGCCAGCAGCGTGCCCGGCGACCCGCCGATCCTGGAACCGCGCGGGTATCTGTACCGCATGGCTTATCACCACGCGCTCAACCGCAGCCAGGCGGATGCGCGCGAGCGGCGGGCGATGGCGGAGTACGCCAGCGACCTGGCCGATGCCAGCAATGACGGTGAGGCGCAGGCGTTGGACCAGGCCCAGCTGCGCGAGATCAGCCAGACCATCCTGGCGCTGCCGCCACAGGTGCGCGAGTGCTTCGTGCTCAACCGCTACCTGGGCCTGAGCGAGCGCGAGATCGCCGTGCGCCTGGGTATTTCCAAGAGCGTGGTGGGCAAGTACGTGCTGCGCGCGGCCCTGCTCATCCAGCAGCACCAGCGGGGAAGCCACGCATGACCTGCAGGTGCCGTGGGCAGATGCCGCTCGCCGTTGTCTCAACTGTAAGGCGCACCCGTTGGTGGTGCCGCAGGCCACAATCATGACTACGTCCATACCCTCGCCGCGTCAGGCCAGGCAGGCGTTGCGCTGGGTGATACGGTGCAATGCGGGCCGGTTGCCGGAGCGCCAGCAACGCGCCTTGCAGCGTTGGCTGCAGGCCGATCCCCGGCATGCCGATGCCTGGCGCCAGCAGCAGGCCTTCTGGCAAGGCCTGGATGCCGCCGGTCCGGATGTCCTGGCTGCGCTTCCGGAACTGACCGCCGAACCCGCGCTGCGGCCGCTGCAGCCACGTCGTCGACTGCCCTGGCTGCTGGCCAGTGCGGCGGTGCTGCTGCTTTCGGTGACAGCGGGGCCGCAGGCGTGGCTGCTGGTCCGCAGCGATGTGCGCAGCGGCAACGCGCCGCGCACGGTGCAGCTGCAGGATGGCAGCACTGCCATATTGGATGCAGGCAGCGCGCTGGCGCTTGATTTCAGCGCCGGCCAGCGCCGCCTGCAGTTGCTGCGTGGCAGCGCCTGGTTCCAGGTCGCGCACGAAGCACGACCGTTCCGGGTGGAGGCCGGCGGTGGCGAGATCCGTGACATCGGCACGGCCTTCAGCGTTGCATTGCAGGATGCCGTGGTGACCACCGAGGTCAGCCAGGGCGAAGTGGAGATCAGGCCGGGTCATGTCGCTGCGCAGCGGCTGCAGGCCGGGCAGGCACGCGCGTTCCGTGGTGGCCGCTGGCTGCAACCGCTGCAGCTGACCGATGTGGAGGCCATCGCACCGTGGCGGCGCAGCGAGATCGTCATTGATGATCTGCCTGCGCAACAGGCGATCGAGCGTCTTGCCCGCTATCGGCGTGCGCCGGTCTGGGTTCTGCGCGGGCAGGGCGCACAGGTGGCGGTGAGCGGCTTGTTCCATCTGCAGCAGCCGGATGCGGCGATTGCCGCCGTGGCACAGCAGGCCGGCCTGCGCAGCCAGCGTCTGCCGGGCGGCGCGTTGTTGTTGTGGTGATGTCGAGGGGTTGCGGGTGGGCCCATACACGCATGGCGTGGATCTACCAAGAGCCCGGGTAGATCCACGCCATGCGTGGATGATCTGGCGATCAACGAAAAAACCGTGGGCAGATCCGGCCCTGCCTTGTCTTTAGTGGTATAGCCAGAGCGAAACCGCGTTTCTTCTCAAGCCAACCGAACCGCGTGCACCCGATGTGCGCACGGTCCCGCCACCTTGAGGAGTCACCGTTCATGCCGTTCCCGGCATCCGCCTGCCATCGCCGCGCCACCGTCCTCGCCCTGGCCATCGCCACGGCTCTGGTTCCCTTCGCATGGGCACCGACCGCGCGCGCCCAGGCCGCTACCGAGTCCGTGCGCACGTATGCCATTCCCGAACAAGCCTTGGCCGATGCAGTGCGCAGCTTCGGCCGCCAGTCGCAGGTGCAGGTGGTGTTCCGCAGCGATCTGGTGGAAGGGCGGCGCTCGCGTGCAGTGCAGGGCCAGTACAGCCCCACCGAGGCACTGGACCAGTTGCTGCAGGGCAGTGGCCTGCGCGCGCAGCAGGAGCCGGGCGGCACCTGGACCCTGCAGGCCGCCGCCGCTGACGGCGGGGTGGTGGTCACCGATACTCTGAAAGTGGGCGGGCGACTGCAGGCCGACGGCGGCGAAACACGTGATCGTTGGGGATACGACGACGTGTTCGCGCTCGACCTGAGCACGGCCTATTCCGGGCGTGACCGGGTGGAGCGCTATCGCGGCGCCAACCCGGCCGATGTGGTCAAGGACCTGGTCGGTGTGTTCAGCGGCGACGCCCGCAACAGCGGCGCGCTGGACCTCAACATCCGCGGCATCCAGGGGCCGGGGCGGGTGCCGGTCAGCATCGACGGTGGCGAGCAGGCGCTGACCGTATGGCGGGGCTACAACGGCGTCAGCAACCGCAACTACATCGATCCCAACCTGATTGGTGGCATCCAGGTCATCAAGGGGCCAGCGTTGGTGCGCGATGTACACAGCGGTATCGGTGGAGCGATGGTCATCAAGACCCTCGACGTCGACGACATCGTGCCGGCCGGCGAGCGCTTCGGCGGGGAGCTGAAGATCGAAGGCAGCAGCAATGCGGTGTCACCGCGCCTGCCACGGCTGCACACCGGCGAGGACTACCGCACGGTGGATGGCTTCCCGCAGCAGTCGCCGAACTCGCCCTATGCAGACCGCACCCTGGTGGTGCCGGTGAAATCGCGCAACGGTGATAACCCGTTCGATGGCGATGACCAGGCCTGGCGCCTGGCGCTGGGCTGGCGCGGTGAGCGGGTGGACGTGATGGCGGCCTACGCGTGGCGCAAGCGCGGCAACTATTTTTCGGGCAGCAAGGGCAGTGCCTACTACGACCAGGACCCGCGCGAGCAGTACGAATATCAGGGCATCGATTACATCACCACGCTGGCGCGCTACTTCAAGCCGGGTGATGAAGTCCCCAACACCTCCAGCGAACAGGAGTCCTGGCTGCTGAAGGCCACCTGGCAGATCACCGACGACCAGCAGCTCAAGGCCACTTGGCGGCACACGCTCTCGCACTACGGCGAGATCATGCCCTCGCGCATCCTGTCCGCGCCGGATTACGGGCGCATCCAGTGGCCGCTCAGTCGGGTCGATTCCGATGCCTGGAACCTGGAGTACCGCTGGCAGCCGGCCGGCAGCCGTTGGCTCGATCTGCGCGCCAACCTGTGGCGGACCGAAACCAACAGCGATACCTACACCGCCGGTGGTTTCCCCAACTTTGCCTCGGGCAACCCTGATTGGGATTCCAGCCGCAGCCCGATCCTGCGCAACACCGCGCTGGCCAACGCCCTCAACGACCGTACCGGCCTGACCCTGAGCAACCGCTTCGGCCTGCATTCCACGCTTGACCTGACCGTGGGTGGCAACTGGCAGTATGAAAAACTGGGGTCGGGAGACCCGTACTTCGGCGTCAGTGATGGCTGGCGCATGTACCCGCGCGCCGGTCGGCGCCAGGAAGGCGAGGGCTACCTGAGCCTGGAATGGCGGCCGGTCGATTTCCTCACCCTCAATGCCGGCGTGCGCTACAGCCGCTACTGGGCCTTTGATGACTTCCTCGGCGAGCGTCCCGAACTGCTGACCCGCGGGGTGGGCGGCAAGCAGGCGAGCTACCGGGTCAATGAGCTGCCGGAGCGCCCAGCCAGCGTGCAGGCGCAGGTGGATTCGCTCGAAGCCGAGCGCGCCTTCTGGGAGAGCATCGGCATGGGCTGGTTCGTCGACGATGCGATCCGTGGCCTGCTGCAGAGTTACCAGACGCCACAGCCGGTGGAGCACACCATCGCCTGGCTGCCCGATGCCGACGGCAACTACTCCCGTGCCACCAATCCGTGCCTCAATGGCGAAGTGGCTGCCATCCCCGGCGCGCTGCCGTTGTTCCCCGGCAGCGACCAGGTCTGCAGCATCCGCAACACAGTGCAGTCGCGGCCGGTGGATGGACGCAATACCCGCCGTCGCGACCATGCCTGGCTGCCCACCTTCTCGGCAACGGTAAACCTGTCGCCGGCCGCGCGCATCTACCTGCGCTACAGCGAGGCGGTGCGCTTCCCGAGCATGTTCGAGAGCACCATTGCCTTCTCCAGCAGCCTCAATCCGCTGTACGCGCTCAAGCCCGAGCACGCCTACAACTACGAGCTGGGCTATGTACATAGTCTCTCCGCGTTGTTCGGCGGCACCGCCGATGCCGACGTCAAGTTGGCCTACTACGTGCACAAGACGCGCGATGTGATCGAGCGCGACGCCTACTTCCTGTTCGACAACATCGACAAGCAGACCATCCGTGGCATCGAACTGCAGGCGCGCTTCGACAATCGACGCTTTTTCAGCGACCTGGGTATCGCGCGCACGCTGGAAAACGAGGTGTGCGACGAGAGCAGCGCGGTGCTGCTCGACGCCAACCGCGGGCTGGTGCCGAACTGCGTACAGGACGGTTTCGTGGGCGGCTACCTGCTGACCCAGGCGATTCCCAAGCTGTCGGTGAATCTGTCACTGGGCACGCGCCTGTTCGATGAGCGGCTGGAACTGGGCAGCCGCATCGTGCACTACCGGCGCCACGACAACCCCGACCTGCAGGTCTACCGCGATCGTCTGCTGGCAGGTGGCAGCAGCCTGCTCTGGCAGAACGTGCCGTTCACCTGGGGAAACATCACCACCGTGGATGCCTATGCGCGCTGGCGCTTCAACGACCACGCCAGCGTTGAACTGGTCGGCAGCAATCTCGGCAACCGCTATTACGTCGACCCGGCAACGCGCTCCACGCTGCCGGCGCCGGGTCGCACCGTCAAGCTTGCGCTCACTGCGCGCTTCTGAGTTCCACCGTTGCAAGCGTTGTACCTGTAGTTCCCTCAATCCAAGGAGTTTTTCCATGAAAATGATCTCCCGTTCCCTGCTTACCGTCGCCGCCAGCCTGGCCCTGGCCGGTGCCGCCCACGCTGCCGATATCGTCGGTGCGGCCAGCGCCGTCACCGATCCGCAGTTGAACGTCAACGTCGGCGAATCGCAGGTCAATGGTGGCCCGCACTCGGCAGGCAAGGCCGGTATTGGCGTCGGCACCGTCTCGGGTGGCACGCGTGTGGACTTCCAGGGCTTGAGCGCCTACTCGGCACCCACCGTCATCAACGGCACCACCGTGCGCACCCTCGCCATGCCGATCACCGGCACCCCGGGCAGCCACGCCGGCATGGGCCACTTCAACTTCGTCAAGGTCGGTAGCGGCGATGTCTGGTTCGGCGAATGGTCCAAGGATGGCGCGGCTGGCGGCTTCAACAACCGCCAGGTCTATTTCGCCGGTGACCGCGCGGGCACCACGCTGCCGGCAGGCGTGGCCACCTACGCCGTCGCAGGCCTCAACAAGTTCAACGGCAGCAACCTGCTCAGCGGTACCTTCCGCGCTGACTTCGGCACCGGCCGCCTCAACGGCGCGCTGGCCGGCTCGGGCCTGACCGTGGCCGTGGCTGCATCGATCAACAGCGCCAACGCGTCGTTCGCCGGTTCGGCCACGGCCAACGGTACGGTTGCCGGCACCAGTCAGGGCCAGTTCTTCGGCGCCAACGCCGCCACCCTGGCCGGCATCGCCACCTTCGCCGGCAACAGCCAGTACGACACCGCCTTCGGCGGCAGCAAGAACTGATCGCCACGCCCCTGACGGGGCAGGGCAGGGACAAGCCGCGATCCGCCAGTCCCTGCTTCGGCCCGCGATAGTGCTTCAACCGGATCGAACATGCGCCACCTTCTCTTTCTTGTCGTCCTGCTGCTGGCATGGCCGCTCAATGATGCCCGCGCCCAGCAGGATGACCTGCGCCGCGTGCTCGAACAGGGCAGCGAGCTGCGTCATCAGCAGCAGGACCAGCAACGCCTGCGCCAGGCCGAGCACGAGCGGCCGACCATCACCCTCGACGGCCAGCAGTACCGCGTGGAGCGCACAGTCGACGACCTCGGCCAGGCGCTCTATCTCTCGCTGCAGCACCAGCAATGGCAGGCCGTGGCCGCCTTCCTGGCGGAGTACATTGAGCTGCCCGGCCACGATCCGCTGCTGCGCCACTACGCGCAGGGCGCGGTGGCGCGGGTGGCTGGCCAGCACCGCAGGGCCGCCGCCGAATACGAGGCCGTGCTCGCCGCGCAGCCGGACTTCCTGCCGGCGCGGCTGGAACTGGCGCGTGTCTACGCCGAAGACCAGCGCGACCGCGATGCCATCGCCCTGTTCGAGACGATCGCAGCCGGCATCGATGGCGACGATCCGGCAACGGCGGGCGTGCGTACGCGGGTGGACGGCTACCTGCAGGCCCTGCAGGCGCGCCAGCGCTGGAAGGGTGGGATCGCCGCTGGCCCGGCCTGGAGCGACAACATCAACCGCAGCTCGGCCAGCCGTACCTGCCTGTTCGGTGACGGTACCACCTGCTTCATCGAACGCCGGTTGCCCGATGCACAGGCAGCAATCGGCCTGGACTACGACGCCAGCCTGGAACGGCGCCTGCCGTTGGCCGGCCACCATGGGCTGTACCTGCGCGGGCTTGCGTTTGGCCAGGCGTGGCGCGGGCACAGCGACTACAACGAGCTCAATGCCATCGTGCAGGCGGGTTACAGCTGGCGCAGCGCACGGCATACCCTGCTGCTGGCGCCCAGCTACGATTACCAGGGGCTGGGCAACCACGCGCTGCAGGGTGGTGCCGGCGTGCATGGCGAATGGCAGTTGGCCGCCGATGCGCGCAGCCTGCTGAAGCTGGAAGCCGACTGGAAACGCCAGCGCTATCGACAGCCGGGGTTGGCCAGCAACTACGACGGTGAACTGGCGGCGATCTATGCCACCTGGTTCCGTGCGCTCAACCCGCGCTGGACGGTGTTTGCCGGGGTCGACCTGAGTGACAGCAGTGCCGCCGATCCGGCCAATGGCTACCGGCAACGCGGCCTGCGCCTGGGCGCAGCACGCCAGTGGAGCGGCACCACGGCCACCGTGTTCGTGTCGCTGCGTGAGCGTGACTACGATGCCTGGAGCCCGTTGCTTGAAGCGCGTAGGCAGGACAGCGAGCAGAACCTGATCGCCATCGTGCGCAGCGAGCGCCTGGCCGTGGCCGGGCTGGTGCCCAGCCTGAGCCTGCGTTACGCGCGCATCGACAGCAACGTGGACTGGTTGTACAGCCACGACCGCAGCCTGCTGAGCCTGAAATGGGAGCGGGCGTTCTGAGCCGTCGGCCGGGTCGGGAGGGCGGAAAGGTCCGTTTATCCCCAATTTGGCCAAATTGGGTATAGTGGCCTCATATCCTTCCGCTGGAGCCGTGCCATGACCCTCCCGCTCGACCTGCCTGGCCTCGACAAGGCCCCGGCATCCTCGGTCAAGACCCGTGGCTGGCCCAGCCTGATGCGTACCGTGCGCGAGAAGCAGGCGCTGGTCATCACCAACCACAACCACCCCGAAGCGGTGATCGTGGACATCAAGACCTACCAGGAGCTGCTGGCCAGGGCCAGCGGCAGCGATACCGAAGAGCGCAGCGACGTGCTCTCGCGCCTGCGTACCGAATTCGACCAGACGCTGGCCGGGCTGCAGCAGGGTGAGGGGCTGGGCAAGGTGATGGGCAAGCCGATCCGCCGCGGCCACAAGGTCGCGCTCGGCCGTCCGCTCTGACTCATGGGGCGGATCCTGGCGTTGGCCGGCGTCAACGGCGCCGGCAAGAGTTCGCTGCTCGGTACCTGGCTGGAGGCCGACGGCCTGGGCTGGTACAACCCGGACAGCTTCACCCGACGGCTGGTGGAGGCGGGCTGGCCGTTGGCCGAAGCCAACGCTGAAGCGTGGCAGGAGGGCGCACGACGGCTGCGCCAGGCGATCGCCGACGGCAGCGACTTTGCCTTTGAAACCACCTTGGGCGGCAACACCATTCCGCGCCTGTTGCGCGAGGCCTGCAGCCAGCACGACGTGGCGATCTGGTTCTGCGGGTTGGCCACCGTCGAACTGCACGTGGCCCGCGTGGCGGCCCGCGTTGCTGGCGGTGGCCACGACATCCCGCAGGACAAGATCCGCGCACGTTTCGATTCCGCACGCGAGAACCTGCTGGCATTGATGCCGCATCTGGCCGAACTGCACGTGTACGACAACAGCGCGCCAGCCGATCGCTATGGGCGTGTTGCCCCATTACCGGTGCTGGCGCTGGATCGCCAGGGCCTGCAGTATCCGGTGTCGGTGGTGGAGCTGCTGCACACCCCGGACTGGGCCAAGCCCATCGTCATGCGCGCGATGGACCTGCATGCCGACAGCACGCCGCTTGCCGGCCCGCCTGTGCGATGATCTGACTCCGCAGATTCATTGATCGAGGGACAGGGATGTACGAGCGGAAGCATTGGCAGGCCATCGGCCTGCGCGCGCTGGTGGCGGCCATGGTATTGACGGTGGCGACACCGCTGCTTGCTCAGGATGCAGCGCCGGCCGACGCCAAGGACGAGGCGAAGAACGAGCCGATGAGCTACGACAAGGCGCGTCGTGCTGCCGAGGCGTCCCTGCGACTGCACCCGGGCACCGACAGCCAGTATGACTACCGGCCACTGTGGGCCGGCAATGCCGATCTCGATGGCGATGGCCGCCCGGAAATCATTTATCTCTACACCGCGACCCAGACCGGCAGCGCGATGCAGCTCAACGAACTGGTGGTGATGACCCCGCTGGCCGAGGGTGATGCACGGGGCCAGACCGCGTCACCGGGCAAATCCGCCTATGACGACGAAACCTACGCGTTGATCCGCGCATCCGGTTACGCCGATGACGCTGCCGTGCACATTCCCGGCGAAATGGAAACGATCACCATGGACGGCGACCGTATCCGCGTCACCTTCAACAGCACCCGCAATTCAAAGCTGTGCGTGCGTGGCAAGGTGGCCTGCCCACCGGAAAGGCAGCATGCCTGGGTGTACCGCTGGGCCCCGGGCAGGCTGACCCGCGCCGAGTAATGCCCGGCGGATGCAGGGCATCCACCAAGGAGAACACTATGCACGGATCTGCAGTTTCCCGTTCCATCCTGCTGCCTTCCGCATTCGCATTTTGCGCGCTGGTCGGTTGTGACCCGGTGTTTGCGGCATCGAAGGCATCGCCACCAAGCCTGGTACATGCGTTCCACGCAGCCGAAGCGTCGCTGCGCCTGATCCCTGGCGATGACATCGAAAGTGATTTCCGCCCCGTGTGGACCGCCGTTGCCGACCTGGACGGTGATGGTCGTGCGGAGGTCATCTATCTCTATACGTCGACCTATACCGGTGGCTCGTTCGCACAGAGCAATGTGATTGCGGTGATGACGGCGCTGGCAGCGGATGATCCACGCGGCAAGGAAAACCCCAAGAGCCTGTCGCCTGTGGAGGCAGAGGACTTCGCCGCCATCCGCGCGTCAGGTTACGGCGATGATGCGGGCGAGCAGATTCCGGGTGCCGTGCATTCCATCAGGATCGAAGGTGACCGCATCATCGTCGCGTTCAAGGTCGTTGCCGGAGCGAGCACCTGCGATGTCGTGGGCTACAAGCATGTCTGCCCGCCGGATGGCGACTATGTCTGGACTCTGCGCTGGACGCCGGGCAAGCTGGCCCGCGCCGACTAGCGCTGCGCTGACGGCAGCGCCAGGCAATACCTGGCGCCACCTCAACCACTCAGGCCGGGGTCACCTGTTCCGGCTCGGCTGCGTCCGGCAACGGCGGCAGGGCGCGGTCCACCGTCACCGGCGCATCGCTCTTCAACAGCGCGGCCGCCTCCTTGTTGCAGCCCACGGCCGGCGGCGAACCGCGCAGCGGCAGGCCGGCGGTTTCCTTCACGAAGATCATCGTGATCAGGCCGATCACCGCTGCGCCCATCAGGTAGTAGGCCGGCACCAGCGGATCGCCGGTGCGTTCCACCAGCCAGGCGGTCACCAGCGGCGTGGTGCCACCGAACAGCGACACCGACACGTTGAACGCAATGGACAGCGCGCTGTAGCGCACCGGCGTATAGAACAGTGCCGGCAGCGTGGAGGGCATCGAACTGGTGAAGCACACCAGCGCCAGGCCCAGCAGCATCAGCCCGAGGAAGATCAGCCAGTCGTTGCCGCTACCCACCAGCAGCAGGCTCGGCACCGCCAGCACCAGCAGCGCGATGCAGGCGCCGATGATCATCGGGCGCCGGCCCAGCTTGTCGCTGAAAAGGCCACCGACGATGTTCAACGGCATCATCACCAGCATCACGATGATGATCAGCAGCAGCCCCTTGCTCTCTGCATAACCCATGGTCACGCTCAGGTAGCTGGGCATGTAGGTCAGCAGCATGTAGTCGGTCACGTTGAACACCAGCACCAGGCCCATGCACACGATCAGCTGGCGACCGTGCACTCGCAGCAGCTCACCCAGGCCCGGACGTTCGTGGTCACGCTTTTCCGCTTCCTCTGCATAGGCGCGGAAGGCCGGTGTTTCCTCCAGCCGCATGCGCATGTACAGGCCCAGCAGGCCGAGTGGGCCGGCCACCAGGAACGGAATGCGCCAGCCCCAGTCCAGCATCTGTTCGCTGCTCAGCAGCATGTGCAGCGCGGTGACCGTACCGGCGCCGGCGATGTAGCCGCCCAGCGTGCCGAATTCCAGCCAGCTGCCCATCAGGCCGCGGTTGCGGTCGGTGGAGTACTCGGCGATGAACGTTGCCGCGCCGCCATACTCGCCACCGGTGGAAAAGCCCTGCACCACGCGCGCGAGCAGCAGCAGCACCGGCGCCCAGATGCCGATGCGTTCGTAAGAGGGAATCAGGCCGATGGCGAACGTACCCAGCGCCATCATGATCATGGTGAAGGCCAGTACCTTCTGGCGCCCGTAGCGGTCGCCCAAGGGTCCGAAGACCATGCCGCCCAGCGGGCGTACCAGGAAGGCCACGGTGAACGTGGCGAACGCGGCGATCACTTGCGCGGTGGGGTTGCTGGACGGGAAGAACACCTGGCCGATGGTGACGGCAAGATAGCCATAGACACCGAAGTCGAACCATTCCATCGCATTGCCCAGTGCAGCGGCGCCCACGGCGCGCTTGAGCATGGGCTTGTCGACAACAGTGATCTCGTCGACCTTCAGATGGCGGCGGCGTTTGAACCAGCCGAAATGGGCGTGGGCATCGGAGTTGTCCTGCATGGGGACTCCCTTGGAAGAATGGAAATGGAGTGGAATGGGCGGTACGGATGTCCCGAAAGTCGGAAACGGCGATGCTGGCGCAGCAGGCGCAGGGGCATCGAATGGAAGGCCCGGAACGGGGCGAAAGGTGTGTGCGATCAAACGCCGCGCACGCGACAAGCATTGCCCGCTGCCAGAACGCAGGACGACATGCAGGACGAACGGATGGGTCCGACTACGCAGCAGACCGCGTCAGTGCACGTGTGGTGGTGGCAGCCGCAGGGGACAGGCGGGCAGGGCCCGCAGGGGTCATCCGCCGGGATCCAGCGCGAGGCGATGGAAAGGCGAGGGGGAAGCAATGATGGAAAGCGAAGCGCCGGTCGGCAGTGCTTCCCGCATGCCAGCAACAGGTGCTGACGCGCAGTGGGTCGTGTCGATCATGCGTTCATGATAACGGTTACAGTGTGAGCGTGCCGAGAATCGCGCTGGTACGAACGCAGCGTTCCATGTTGCCTGTTCATGCAGCTGACCCACGCACATCGAATGAACATGTTGTGCTCACCTCGCTCACGCCACGCCTTCTACGGTGGTGATGAACCAACGCAAGGAGTAACGCATGACCCGTCGCATTCCCGAAGGCACCCTGGTTATCGTCGCCGATGGTGGCTCGGCCCGCGTGTTCACCAACGTCGGCAGCGAGCAGAAACTCACCTTGAAGCAGGAGGGCGAGCTGCGCCTGCAGGACATCAGCGAGCAGGGTGTGTCCGGACAGGGACCGTCGGGCGCGGTGCCCAAGGACATGTCGATCTCGCAGCTCAACGAAGCGACCTTCGCCAAGCAGGTCGCCGAGCAGCTCAACGAAGACGCGCTCAACAACCGCTATGCGCATCTGGTGCTGATCGCCGATCCCACCACGCTCGGCCGCATCCGTCCGTTGCTGCACAAAGAGACGCAGGCGCGGTTGCTGGTCGACATCGCCAAGGATCTTACCAACGCGCCGTTGGAAGACATCCAGCGCACGCTGCAGGCGTAACCCGCATGCCCTTCATGCGTGATCATGTAGCAGCCGAGCCGGCCCGCGCGGAGGTGGATGCGCAGACCGGTTGGCTGCTGCTCGAATTCGGCGCGCCGTGGTGCGGCCATTGTCAGGCCGCGCAATCGTCGCTGCAGGCGTTCGTGGACGCGCATGACCTGCCGCACTGGAAGATCGAAGACGGCAAGGGCAAACCGCTGGGCCGCTCGTTCCAGGTCAAGCTGTGGCCGACGGTCATCCTGTTGCGTGACGGCAAGGAAGTGGCGCGCGTGGTGCGGCCAGTGGATGCAGCAGATCTCGCCACGCTGCAGATCGCGCTGCCGGATTGACAGCCTCTCGTAGAGCCGAGCCCACGCTCGGCTCAATCCGGCAGTTACCGTAGTGCCGGAGCACACCGAAGCCGAACGTGGCTCGGTTCTATACGCCTGAGTACCCACAAGGCGAGAAGCCCCTTACCAGCTGTAACTCACACCCACCTGCGCACTGGTCTGGTGGAGGCCGCGGGCCTTCTGCAGCGACAGCCCGCCCCATGCCCCCACACCGTTGCCGAACTTCAGCGACGCACCGGCACTGAACTCGCCACGGCTGGGTGGAATGCGTGCGTCCACCCGCTCGTCGTCCATGCGGATCTGCGATCCGGCGCGGGTATGTAGCAAGTGGGCTGTGATGTACGGCTGTACCTCGGTGGCCTGCTGGCCCCAGCGCGTCACGCCGGACAGGCGCAGGCCGGCGCGGCCGAACAAGCCGTTGGCATCTTCGGTGGTCATCACCGTACCGTTGACTTCGGTGTGGCGGTGGTTGCGCCAACGGTTGTAGCCCAGCTGCAGCTGCGGCTCCACGAAGATGCCAGCATTGCTGGCGCCACCCACGCGGAAGGCGTAGCCGGTTTCAACGGCACCCTGCCATGCGCGGGTGCCATAGCGTTCGTCAGCCAGGCCGACGCCTTCAACGCGATTGCGGAACTGTGCGCGCTGCAGCGAGCCATCCACGTAGAAGCCCGCATACGGGTCGGCCCCATTGCCGCCGCGCCAGGTGCCATACACCCCCAGCGCCTCGCCCTTCACCTTGCCACGGGCGTAGTAGCCGGTCAGCGCGTTGGTGGAGGTGCTGCTGGCGTTGCCGCTGGACAGCATCACGCCCACGCTGCTGCCGGAATCGTGACGCCACACATCGGCGCCGACGGTCAGTGCCTGACTGTTGCCGCGGATGTCGAGCTGGTGGCTGACCGCATCGAAATCGTTGCGCGAACCATCCACGCGCGCCCACGCACGGCTACCGCTATGGACTGCCTGACGATCGTGGTGGCCGAGGGGGAACATCGTCTGCGCGGCCTCTAGGTTGGCCAGGTAGGCGCCAGGTTCGGGTCGCAGCACAGGTTTTGGATCGACGGGTTCAACCGGATCAATAGGATCAACAGGATCAACAGGAGGAGTGCAGATGCTTGGATCGGCGTCGCACGGATCAGGTGAGGGCGGTAGCTGTGAGCGCAGGTACCAGTTGCCATCGGTACCGGTGCCCTTGTGCAGGAAGTAGTCGTATTGCCCGCCCACGGCACGGCCGGCCAAGGTGAACCGGGCGTTCGACGCGCCGCCCACCTGGATCAGCTCGATACCTTGGACGGTCTGCGCACCTGTGCCGCCCACATTGTTGATGCGTATATAGGCGGTGCCGCTGGTATCGCCGCCGATGATCAGCTTGTCTGTGACTGCGTTGTCGCCGGCCAGCACGGTATTGAAGACGATCGTGCCTCCGCTGCCGGTGAAATTGCCGAGGATGTTCAAGACGTGGAATGCATCCCCCTGTCCAAGCGCTACCAGGCCATCCTGGTCGAGCTGCAGGCTGGCAATGTGGCTGTCGGCGGTCAGTTGCCACCGCGCATCCTGCACAGCTACAGCCCGCGCCTGGTCGATCTGCCCGACCAACGTAGCGCCATCACGCAGGGTGACATCCAACGCGGCGCCTGAGTGGCCCACCAGGTTGCCCACCAGATGAGAGGCAGACACCAGCAGGTCGACCCGCGCGCCATTCTGCGCACGCAGGAGGGTGCCGCTGCCTGCGCTCACTGTCGTGCCGCCGCGCAATTCGACTGGAATGATCGCGGAGAGAGCAGAGGTCACCAGGATCGCATCCCCCGCGCTTGCCTTGAGCTGGACACCGTCCAGCAGGACGCTGCTGCCTTGAAGATTGGAATCCACACGCAGCGCCGAAAGGTTTCCGTGTATATGACCGCCGTATGCGGCCAGCGAACTGCCGCCTTGTAGCCGCAAGCCGATGCCGTTGGAGCCCTCGCCACTCAGATGGCTGTCATGGAGCGTCAGACTGGCGGTACCAGACAGCGCCACTGCAGTGCCATTCGTTGCCAGGACCGAGGTACCCTTCACGTGCGCCTGCGCCGTAGCCGCGCTGCCGATGACCTGCAGCCCAAGCGTGCGGCCACTGAGGGTGCTGTTGGTGATATCGGCGCTGCTGTCGGTCATGGTCATCGCCACGTCGCCGGCCTGGATGTGGCTGTCGGTGATCCAGGCGTTGCTGTCCATCAGCTTCACCCCGGTACTGGCGAAGTAGTTGGTAGCCGCCACTCGCACATCCTCGAGAAAGACCTGTGCGTTGTCAGCGGCGTCCACGCCAATCTGATTTGCGGTCACCGTGGATCGGCTGACATGCACCTCGGTGCCACTGCGCACTGCCTCGATGCCTGTGCCCGATGCAATGATGTCGAGATCTTCCAGATGGCCCACGCTGTAGCGGAAACGCGCAGCTACCATGCCCCTGCCGAGAGTGCCCAACGTTCCACCACGGACGTCGACATGGCCTCGCGTGGCGATCACTTCATTGATCTGGGCATCGGTTGCCTTCAGGCGGGAATCGGTTATGTATGCGAGCAGGGCTCGGGACTGGGGTGACAACTCGAGCAGTGCGCCATCGCTGATGTACCAGTCCTCGGCACGATCACCAGGTTGGACTACATGGCTTGCATCAGGCCCCGAAACGGCGCCGGCGAGCGCAGAGGGCGAAGGGATGGCAAGTGCGGCCAGCAACGCCACGGGTAGCGTACGTGCCTGCGGGCAAACGGGCATCGAGCGGATTGCCATGGTGTGGGTCTTCTTGATCGGGGGAGCTTGCGCCAGCCAGTGTCGCGAGCGGCTCTGGTCGGGCCGATGCAGTGTCGAATGCCGGGATCGCAGGCACCATGCAACTTGTTGCAAACAGCGGCGGGTCCGGTCCGCTCACCTGGCAGGTCAGGCGGCGCCGGATGTGCCGCAGCGGCTCGATGGGGCCGCGCGGGTGTGCCTGATTGCATCCAACCGCACCGCAGCATGCCAGTGCGCCACCCCGGTGCTAGGATCTGACCACCACCTGAATCGATCCAAATGCCGATGCCCACGCTGGACCGTCGTCTCCTGATCGCTGTCGCCGCTACGGCGATGTTCGCCTCCGGCCTGGCTGTGGCCGCCCCGGCCAAGACCGCCGCCGACAAGGCCTATGCCTCGGTCGATCCGTTCATCGGCACCGGCGGCGAGGGGCACACGTACCCCGGTGCGACGGTGCCGTTCGGCATGGTCCAGCTCAGCCCGGATACGCGCATCCAGCCGCGTGAGAAGGCCTACGGCTGGGCGGCGGGCTATCGCTATGACGACAGCAGCATCGTCGGCTTCTCGCACACGCATTTTTCCGGCACCGGCCATTCAGACCTGGGCGACATCCTGCTGATGCCGTTCACCGGCAACCCGGGCCTGGAGCGCGGCGACCCCGAGAAGCCCAAGAGTGGTTACGCCTCGCGCTTCCGCCACGACGACGAGAAGGCCGAGCCGGGCTATTACGCGGTCACCCTGGACGACTACAAGGTGCGCGCCGAGCTGACCACCAGCGCCCGTGTCGGCGTGCATCGCTACGCATTCCCGAAGGGCACCGAGGCCAAGGTGCTGCTGGACATGCGCACCAGCATGTATGACTACCCGGGCAAGATCCTGTGGTCGCGGGTGCGCGTGCGCGGCGATGGCACCATCACTGGCTTCCGCGAGACCCGTGGCTGGGCCGCCGGCCGCCAGCTGTACTTCGCGATGCGTTTCTCGCGGCCGCTGGCTGGCCATGAGCTGCACAACACCGAACAGGACATCGTCTACAAGGGCTTTGCGCCCCCGGGCGAGAAGGACCCGACGCAGCGCGCGCAGATCGAGGGGCGGCAGCTGGTAGGCACTTTCGACTTCGGCAAACTGGATGCACCGCTGGTGGTGAAGGTGGCGATCTCGCCGGTCAGCGAGGCCGGCGCCATCGCCAACCTTGATGCCGAAGTGGCCGACTTCGATTTCGACCGCGTGCGCGCGAAGGCAAAACAGGAGTGGACGCAGGCGTTGTCGGTGCTGGATATCGATGCGCCGGAGCACGCACGTCGCAGCGCCTACACCGCGCTGTACCACACGCTGCTGGGGCCGACGCTGTTCATGGATGCCGACGGCCAGTACCGCGGCTCCGACAACGCGGTGCACCAGGCCAAGGGCTATACGAACTATTCGACCTTCTCGCTGTGGGATACCTACCGGGCCCTGCATCCGTTGTTGACCCTGGTGCAGCCGGAGAAGCGCAACAGCGATTTCGTCAATTCCATGCTGGCCCATCACGAGCACAGCCCTTACGGCATGTTGCCGGTGTGGTCGTTCCATGGCCTGGAAGACTGGTGCATGATCGGCTACCACGCGGTGCCGGTGATCGCCGATGCCTACGTGAAGGGCATCCGTGGTTTCGACGCGGACAAGGCGCTGAAGGCGATGGTGGAGACGGCCAACTACGGCCCCTACGATGGCATCGCGCAGTATCGTGAGCTGGGCTACGTGCCGATCGACGAAGAAGGTGAAGCGGCCAGCAAGACGCTGGAATACGCCTTCGATGACTGGACCATCGCGCGCATGGCGCAGGCGATGGGCAAGGCCGATGTGGCGGCAACCTTCGACAAGCGTGCCGGCAACTGGCGCAATGCTTTCGACAAGGACACCGGCTTCATGCGTGCGCGCAAGCACGATGGCAGCTTCCGTACGCCGTTCGACCCCAGCGCCAGTGGCTACGGCACCGACTACACCGAAGGCAATGCCTGGCAGTACTCGTGGTACGTGCCGCAGGATGTGGCAGGCCTTGCAGCAGCGCATGGTGGCAGCGACAAGCTGCTGGCGCGCCTGGATGAAGTGTTCAACGCCAAGGTCGATCCGGCCATCTTCGAACACATGGAAGACATCACCGGCCTGATCGGCTGGTATGCGCATGGCAACGAACCCAGCCATCACGTGGCCTACCTGTATTCGTATGCTGGCCAACCGTGGCGCACGCAGGCACGCCTGAAACAGATCATGGACACCCAGTACGCCGACCGCCCCGATGGCCTGGCCGGCAATGATGACGTGGGCCAGATGTCTGCGTGGTATGTGTTCACCGCGCTGGGCTTCTACCCGGTGGCGCCGGGCTCGGGCGAGTACATCCTCGGCCGGCCGTTCCTGCCGAAGACCGCAATGCGGCTGCCGAACGGCAAGACCTTCACCATCGTGGCCGAAGGCCTGGACGACAAACACACCTATGTCGGCAGCGTGACCCTCAACGGCAAGCCGTTGCAGCGCACCTTCCTGCGCCACGATGAGATCCTGGCCGGTGGCGAGTTGCATTTCACCATGCAGGCCGAACCGAACAAGGACTGGCCGGGGCAGGGCGCGCAGGCGCCGTATTCGATGAGCCCGTGACGCAGCGCCCACCAAGGTGGGCGACTACCGATGTGGCATGATCTGGTAGATGCCAACCTTGGTTGGCATGCGACCTACACCATCCCACCATTGGCGCGCAGCACCTGGCCATTGATCCAGCCGCCATCGGCACCGGCCAGGAACGCCACCGCACCGGCGATGTCTTCCGGCGTACCCAGCCGCTCCAAAGGATTCATCTTTGCCAGCCGATCAATCAGCTCGGGCGACTTCCCGTCCAGGAACAGATCGGTGGCGGTCGGCCCGGGTGCCACTGCGTTCACGGTGATGCCACGCCCACGCAGCTCCTTGCTGAGGATCGCTCCCATGGTTTCCACTGCGGCCTTGCTGGCGGCATACACGCTGTAGTTTTCCAGCTTGATGCCCACCACGCTGGTGCTCAGGGTGATGATGCGGCCACCATCGCGCACGCGCCGAGCGGCCTCGCGCAGCACATTGAATGCGCCCTTGAGGTTGATGCCGATCACGCGGTCGAACAATGCATCATCGCTGTCGGCCAGTGCGGCCAACTGCAGCACGCCGGCACTGTTGACCACCACGTCGATGCCACCGAAGCGTGCCTCGATGGCGTCGAACAGGGCATGCACGGCCTGCGGGTCGGCCACATCGGCCTGCAGGGCCACGGCGTGGCCGCCATTGGCGGTCAGTTCGGCAGCAAGTGCTTCGGCCTCGTCGCGGCGGCCGGCATAGTTGATCACCACGGCGTGGCCGTCGGCGGCCAGGCGGCGCGAGATAGCAGCACCGATGCCACGGGAGCCGCCGGTGACCAGGGCGACAGAGCGGGAAGCGGGGGAGGTCATGGCACATTCCAGGAAGTCACGCCGAGATGGCGCAGGGCCATCTTCGTCTCTCCGCCGTCGCGGATAATCATGGATAATCCGGAAACATCATCCGGCCAGCCGAACAATGGATCGATTCACCGCCCTGCGTGCCTTCGTGCGGATCGTCGAGCGCCGCAGCTTCAGCCGTGCCGCCGAAGACCTGGGGCTGCCGCGGGCCACGGTGACCGACGCGATCAAGGCACTGGAGCAGCGCCTGGGCGTGCGCCTGCTGCACCGGACCACACGCGTTGTGGTGCCGACGCTGGAAGGCGAGGCGTTCTATGGCCGCTGCCTGCGCCTGATCGCGGACATGGACGATGCCGAAGCCGCGTTCCGTGACGTGCCACCCCGTGGGCCGCTGCGGATCGAAGTGCACGGTACGCTGGGACGTCACCTGCTGTTTCCGCACCTGCCGGATTTCCTGCAGCGTTACCCGGACATCGAACTGGAAGTCAGCGAGGGCGACCGCTACGTCGACCTGCTGCGCGAGGGCGTGGATGGGGCCATCCGCGTGGGCACTCTGGCCGACAGCGATCTGGCCGCGCGTCGCTTGGCGTTGCTGCGCGAGGTCACGGTGGCGTCGCCTGGCTACGTGCAGGCGTACGGGCAGCCTGAGAACATCGCGTCGCTGGCAGCGGGACACCAGATGGTGGGCTATCGTTCCAGTGCCACCGGCCAGCTGATTCCGCTGGAGTTCCAGCAGGGCGGCCAGGTTCGCCATGTGCCGTTGCCGGCACGCGTGCGGGTGTCCGGTGCCGACGCCTTCCTCGGTGCCGCGCTGGCCGGGCTGGGCATCATCCAGGCGCCGCGTTACCGGATGGACCCGTACATCGCGCGCGGGCAGCTGCTGGAGCTGTTGCCCGAGATGCCGCCCACACCGAGCCCGGTCAGCCTGGTCTATCCGCGCAACCGCACGCCATCGCCACGGCTGCGGGTGTTCATCGACTGGGTGGCGGGTGTGTTCGAGCCGGAGCGCGCGCACGGCGGCCCATCCACGCATGGCGTGGATCTACTGGCGTGACCAGACTGACGGGGAGACGCCGACAACGCGGCGGAAGGCAGCGCTGAACTTGCTGGGATTGGCGTAGCCGCAGCCCATGGCGACCTCGGTGACGCTGAGGCCGCCCTGCAGTGCCTGCTGCGCCCAGTGCATCCGGCGCTGGGTCAGGTAGGCATACGGTGGCATGCCGGTAGCGGCGCGCAGGGCGCGGCTGAACGTGGTCGGTTCCATGCCGAGTACGTCTGCCAGCGCTGCGACATCCAGCGACTGGGAACGGTGTTCATCGATGAAGTCCTGCAGCTGGCGCAGCTGCCGCGATGGCAGTGGCGCAGGCATACGCGGCCGGGCGGGCGGTTGGCCGGCAAGCTGCGCCAGTCGCCGCACCACTACCTCTGCACCGTACTGCAGGAACCCGGGCACGCAGGCGTCAACCTGTGCGCTGGACCATAGCGCCTGCAGTACGGAGGCGATGACCGGGTCGCGATGCAGTCGCAGGGAAAGGGAAGGAATGTCCGGGAAGCCGCCAGGCGCATCACGCCACTGCGCGGTATCGATGGCCATTCCCAGCAGCTCCACCGCAGGGCTGGCGTAATGCCCATGATCGCCGGGCAGTACCACGTTGAACTGGCCTGGATTCCACGCCGCCTGCAGAACCCCGGCGCTGGTGCGTTGGTAAAGGTTGCCGCCACCGGCCAGCAGCAGGCCCAGCCGCAGCTGGTGCGGGTGCCCCATGGGGCCTTCGCTGGCCTGGAAGCCATGGCGTAGCAGAACGACCGAGCCATCCTCGCTGGTCACGGTTCCCTCCATGGGCTGGGCGGTTTCCCGGTGCAACTGGTCGGCGAGGGCGGGCATGGCGGTCCAGGAATGGAGCAGCGCTGACTGCAATGGAGTGGCGGCGAACGCCGAATGTTACAGGATAACAGTTTGCGCCAGCCGGCCCGCCAGGCGCGTTTCCGTTCCTCATGAGGTTTCCCTTGAAAGCCCCCGTTTCCTCCGTTGCCCTCGTCGCAGCGTCGTTGCTCGTTCCTGTTCTTCCCGCCTACGCGCAGTCCGCCGATGCCACCACCCTCGATGGCGTGGTGGTCACCGGCTCCAAGCGCGACACGCCCTACCTGAAGAGTGACCTGTCGGTGACCGTGCTTGATCGGCAGGCGCTGAAAGAAGCCGGTGTCACCGAGTTCCGTGACCTGGACAAGCTGGCCCCCAACGTGAAGTTCAACGTGATGGGCCAGCTGAGCAACATGTTCATTTCCATCCGCGGCATCGAATCCAATCCTTTCCTGGTCAATCGCGCGTCGGTCTACATCGATGGCATTCCGTTCCGCGAGCTGAGCAACGCGGTACTCAACCAGGTGGAATCGGTCGAGGTGCTGCGGGGGCCGCAGGGAACCCTGTACGGCGCCAACAGCGAATCGGGGCTGGTGCTGGTGCGCACGCGCGGCCCGGCCGATACCCGCGAGGGTGAGGTGAACGTGCGCAGCACCTGGTTCGGCAACGGCAACGGCACGGCCGTGGATGGCTTCCTGGCAGGCCCGCTGAGCGAGGACGGCACGCTGTCGGGCTCGGTGGCGTTCATGGGGTCCAATGAGGATGCCCACCTGAAGAACCTGACCCCGTACGGCGCGCGCGGCGAAGTGAAAGAGGGCTACCTGCAGGGCAAGCTGCGCTGGCGCCCCAGCGATTACGTGACCGTCAACGCCTTGGCCTATCACCTGCGCACGCGCGCACCGGGCATGTTCGAGTACGAGTACCTGCCGCTGGATACCGGCCTGTACAACCGCACCTATGGCGACCGCCTCAATGGTGGCCGTCATGCAGGTGACTTCACCTACATCAACGATGCGCCCAAGCGCACCGAAAAGGACGAGACCGTTGCCGGGCTCAGCGCGCAGTGGCAACTGCAGTCCGGCACCCTGGATGTCGCCGCCTCGTACCGCAGCGAGGAAACCACCTCGGCCGGCTACGACTTCGACATGACCGCCAGCTCCGCGCTGGCCGGCTACATCTACGACAAGAAGAATGCGTGGAATGCCGAGGCGCGCTTCAGCTCGCCCAGCGACCAGGCGCTGACCTGGATAGCCGGTGTATCGACGTATCGCATCGACAAGGATTCGATCCAGGGCACCTTCGTCGGCCCGGCGCTGCGCGGGCTGGACAGTTACAACCTGGCGCCGCGGCAGACCTCCAAGGGTGAGGACTACAGTGTTTTCGCGACCGCCAGCTACACGCTGCCGGCATTGCCGAAGCTGACCGCCAGCCTCGGCATTCGCCACGAGCAGGCCCGCCGCTCCACCGAACAGCGGGCCGGATTCCTCGACCTGGGCGCCGGCGGCCTGGTGCGCTACCGCGACGCAGCCCTGGCGCATACGTTCTCAGCCACGTTGCCACGCGTCTCGCTGCGCTATGACGCCAGCGATGATCTGTCGTTCTATGCGGCCTCGGCCAAGGGCTATATCCCCGGTGGCTTCAACCTGGCCGCCGCACAGAGCGATGTGATCAACGACAAGGTGCTGCGCTACGAATCCGAACGCATGTGGAGCCATGAAGTGGGCTTCAAGATGAACCTGGCAGGTGGCCGTGGCCATATCGGCGGCGCCCTGTTCCATATCAGCTCGGACAACTGGCAGGAAATCCAGGTGGCCACCGATGCCAACGGCCGGCCGATCTCCTCCGACTACGTGGGCTCGGATGCCTCGATACGGTCGCGTGGTGCAGAGCTGGAAGGCGTGTTTGAAGTCGCACCGGGGTTCACGGTGATGGCCAATGTCGGCTATGTCGATGCGACGTACACCAAGCTGTGGGTCAGCCCGCAGGAGAACCTGCATGGCAAGCGGGTCAAGCTGACGCCACACTACACCGGCTACCTGGCGGCGCGGTATCAGTTCGATTCCGGCATCTATGCCCGGGTGGAATCGCAGTTCACCGGTTCCAGCGCGCTGGACGAGCGCAACCGCGCGTTCCAGCCGGCCGTGGCCGTACTGGGCGTGCAGCTTGGTTACGAGCGGGGCCCGTGGAGCACGCGCGTGTTCGTGCAGAACCTGACCGACAAGCGCCGCATCAACGGCCTGATCTTCGACAATCTGGCCTTCGGCCGCGATGGCAACTACTACGGGCCGGTGGACAGCCCGCGCATTGTCGGCGCCGAGGTCGGCTACCGGTTCTGAAGGGGCATCAGCCGGCGGACCGCAGGGCCCGCCGGTTGCGCAGATGTGCGACGGCCAGCATCACCCCGCCGCAGGCGGTGGCAGTGCCATGCCAGAGCAGCGATTCCTTCAATGGCAGGTACAGCGAGGCGGAAAGCAGCAGGATCGCGCCTGCAAGGGCCACGCACAGCGGCAGTGCCCGCTGATGGCGGCGCTGGCCGGCAGCGGTGCTGAGCAGGGCGATCGTCGAGGCCAGCAGCGCGAACAGCCATTCCCAGCGCGACATCACCAGCAGCGCGGTCATCGCCGCGTGGCCAGGGTGCTGGAACGAGCGCAGCGCCATCATCGCCGCGGGCGTGAAGGCCAGCAGCAGAGGCAGGGCCACGCAATGCGCGGCGCAGGCCAGCGACAGCCAGGCGCCTGCCAGATCGAAGCGGGGATGCCAGCGTGCCGAAGCTGGCGGCTGGGTGCGGGCCCTTGCGGGCGAGGTCGGGATGTGGTCCATAATGTTACATAGTAACAATACGGAGCTCCCCCATGAAACGTTCTGCCGTCCTTCTGCTGCTGCTTGCTGCCCATTCTGCGAACGCCCACGACGTGCGCCATCACGATGCGCATGTCCATGGCCAGGCCGATGTCGATCTGGCCGTGGACCAGGGAACGCTGGAACTGGCACTGCGTGCGCCGGGCATCGGCATCCTCGATTTCGAACGACCACCTGCCGACAGCCGCGAACAGGCAGCATTGGCGCGGGCGCGGTCGATCCTGCAGAGCGGCAGCTGGGTCACCTTGCCGAGCGCTGCGCAGTGCCGGCTGGACCATGCCGAGGCGACTGCGGAAGGCTTTGCGCCAGTGGCGGTGGCAACCCAGCCCGGCCAGCACACGCACGCCGGATTCACCGCAGCACTGCGCTACCACTGCGCCAACCCGGCGGCATTGCGTGGGCTGGCATTGCCGCTGCCGACGCTGTTTCCGGGTCTGCATGAGGTGATCGTCAATACCGCGACGTCGACCGGGCAAGGCCGCAGCGTGGTGACCGCCGACAGCCTGCGGGTGCCGCTGGCGCCATGAACGAGGCCGTCATCATCGACCTGCAGGGCGTGCAGTTCGGCTACGCAGACCGGGCAGTGCTGGACATCGCACAGTTGCAGGTTCGCGCGGGCAGCAGCGTGCTGCTGCGCGGCACCAGCGGCTCGGGCAAGAGCACGTTGCTGGGCCTGCTGGCAGGCATCCTGCTGCCGGGCCGCGGCAGTATCCGTGTCGCCGGCCACGCGGTGAACACGCTCGGTGCCGCCGCGCGCGATCGTTTCCGCGCCGACCAGCTGGGCGTGATCTTCCAGCAGTTCAACCTGCTGCCGTTCCTGAGCGTACGCAACAACATCGCCCTGGGCGTGCGCTTCTCGCCGTTGCGCAATGCGCGCATCGACGGTGGGCTGGATGCCGAGATCGCGCGCCTGCTGCGCGCGCTGCAGCTGGACCCGGCACTGATGCCGCGTGCGGCGGGCACGCTCAGCGTCGGCCAGCAGCAGCGCGTTGCCGCTGCCCGTGCCTTGATCGGCCGCCCGGCGGTACTGCTGGCCGACGAACCGACCTCGGCGCTGGACCCCGACGCGGCCACGGCCTTCCTGCAGCTGATGTCCGCGCAGTGCCGCGCCGCCGGCACCACCGCGCTGGTGGTCAGCCACGATGACCGCCTGCAGCCGCTGTTCGACCAGGTGCTGTCGCTGGGTGATCTGAACCGGGCAGGGGGTGCACATGTTTGAGTTGGCCTGGGCCAGCCTGCGCAGCCGCGCCTTGAGCGTGAGCCTGACCGTGCTGGTCATCACTCTGAGCGTGGTCCTGCTGCTGGGGGTGGAACGCATCCGCACGCAGGCCCACGAGGGCTTTGCCAGCACCGTCTCGGGCACGGACCTGATCGTGGGCGCGCGCTCGGGGCCGGTGAACCTGCTGCTGTATTCGGTGTTCCATATCGGCGACCCGACCAACAACGTGTCCTGGCAGTCCTACCAGGAACTGTCCGCGCTGCCGCAGGTGAAATGGGCGGTACCGCTGTCATTGGGCGATTCCTGGCGCGGCTATCGGGTGATCGGCACCACTGCCGGCTACTTCGAACACTACCGGCATGGCGCAGGGCATCCGCTGGCATTCGCACAGGGCAAGCCGTTCGACGACCTGTATGACGCGGTGGTTGGTGCTGAAGTGGCGCAGGCGGCGCGCATCGCCGTGGGCGCTGACATCGTGCTGGCCCATGGCACCGGTGCGGTAACGCTGGCCACGCACGCCGACAAGCCGTTCCGTGTGGTCGGCATCCTGCAGCGGACCGGCACGCCGGTGGATTCTTCCGTGCTGGTTTCACTGCCGGCGATCGAGGCGATCCATGTCGACTGGCGCTCCGGCGTGCAGCTTCGCAGCCAGCATGTCAGCGCCGAGCAGGCACGCCAGCTCGACCTGACCCCGACCAGCATCACCGCCTTCATGCTCGGTCTGAACTCGCGCATTGCAACGTTCGGCGTGCAGCGCAGCATCAACGAGTATCCCGACGAAGCGCTGCAGGCCATCCTGCCCGGCGTGACCCTGCAGCAGCTGTGGCAGTCGCTGGGTACCGCCGAGCGCGCGCTGCAGTTGATCAGTGCGATGGTGGTGCTGCTGGGCATGGTTTCGCTGATGGCGCTGCTGGTATCGACGCTGCAGGAGCGCCGCCGTGAGATGGCGGTGCTGCGCGCTACCGGTGCGCGTCCGGCCTATGTGGCCTGCCTGCTGGTGGTTGAAGCCGTGGCCACCGCAGCGATGGCCTGCGCGCTGGCGCTGGCGGTGCTGACCTGCGCCAGCGTGGTGGGGCGCAGCTGGGCGCTGGCCAATTTCGGTCTGTCGATCACCCACGTCTGGCCGGACGCGCGCGAACTGGCCTGGGTGGGTGGCGTGCTGCTGATCAGCGCGGTCGCAGGCCTGCTGCCTGCGCTGCTGGCCTACCGGCGCACCCTGGCCGATGGCCTGGCGCCTGCGTCATGAGCACGGGCGTCCGCGGGGTGCTGCTGGCTGCGGCCATGCTGCTGGTCGCCTGCACGCGGCCGACCGATACCGGTGTGCAGGCACTGCCTCCGTCGCCGGTGCAAGACAGTGCCCGCACCGAAAGCGAGCAGGAACTGGACTGGTTGCAGATGCTGCCGGGCGATGAACTGGCAGCACTGGAGCGCGGCGAGGGGCCGGAGGTGCAGCACAGCGGCAACCGGCGCATGGCCCAGTTCGGCACGTTCCGTACCGTGGACGCTGTACTGGATCGCGCGGTGCGGCTGCCGGGCTATGTCGTGCCTTTGGCCAATGCGGCAGATGGTCGACTGCTCGAATTCCTGTTCGTGCCTTACTACGGCGCGTGCATCCACGTGCCACCGCCGCCACCGAACCAGATCGTGCACGTGGTGCTGCCGCGGCCGATCGCCATGCCCGACATGTACTCGCCGTTCTTCCTGGCCGGCGTGCTGCGTGCGGAGCGGGTGGACGATGATCTTGCCGGCTCGGCCTACAGCATGGCCGGCGCCGAATTGAGGCCTTATGAACCTTAGCGCGAAGATGTTTGCCGCTGTGTTTGCCGCTGTCCTGCTGGCGGGTTGTGGCCAGCCCGCCGTGGAGACCCCGCCACAGGCCAGCAACGCTGCCGCTTCGCCAGCGGCGAAGGCCGCAGTGATCGACCGCTGGGACGCGCTGATGCCCGGGGAAGACAGTTTCCAGCGACCGCCGCCGCAGATCGGGCTGTCGCGTGGCAACGGCATGGATGGGGTGGGCGGGTTGATTGACGACACCGGTTCGGGCTCGCTGCCGGGGCAGACCATCGATCATTCCAGCCCCATGCGCGCGCAGCAGTTCGGCTCGTCGGCGGTGGTCGATGGCGTGGATGGACGGGCGCTGGACCTGGATGGCTATGTGGTGCCGCTGGCGATGAACGACGCGGGACAGGTGGACGAGCTGCTGTTCGTGCCGTTCTATGGCGCGTGCATCCATGTACCGCCGCCACCGCCGAACCAGATCATCCATGTGACCCTGGCCACCCCGATCACGATGGGCGCGTTGTGGGACCCCTATCGGCTGTCAGGGCGCCTGCAGGTGAAGCACTTCGAGGCGGATATCGCCAGCGCGTCCTATGACGCAGCCGCGGCGACGCTTTCCGCGATCACCCGATGACGGGCACCCGATGACGAGGGTCCGCGCACGCACCGTCGCGCTGCTGATGGTGGTGTTGCTGCTGGCAGGGACCGCGGTGGCGCAGCTGTGGAACGCAACGCACGCGCCCCCGCCACCGGCAGTGGCGTTTCCCGCACCGGCAGCGGAAGCGCAGGCGCGCATCGAACACCACCTGGCTGCCGACAAGGCCTTTCGCGATGACCTGCTGTTCCTGCTGGTGGCAACGCTGCGCGACCGCTGCGAACCGGCGCAGGCGGGAGTGCTGGCACGCATGGCCAACCGCGCGTCGCTGCCGGTGCTGGCGGCGGTGAGCACCGTGACCACGCAGGAGGCGAGCCTGGACCGACCGATCTACCAGTACATCCAACACCGCGCCGATGCCACCGGCTGCGGTCAGCCACTGCGCCTGCCGGCAGGCGATGGCGGCAGCATCGAGGTGGATATCGAACAGTACGCACGCACCTTCCCGGACAGCTACTTCGATCCGCAGCGCAGCAGTGTGCCGCGTGACTTCGGCGGGCACCCGCTGCCAGAACGCGCCGGCAACGCCTGCAACAGCGTGGTCTATTCGGTGCTGCCGCTGGGAGGGGTGGATTGGCGCTGCAGCACGCTGCGCAGCAACGCCCGTGCGCGGGTGCGCGCGTTGTGCGAAGACGAGATGCAGCGGCAGCACGGCCATCTGCGTGGCGAGCTGGATGCCGCGGTGGGACAGGCCATGCAGGACCCGATAGTGCAGGCGGTCGCGGCATTGCCCGCAGAGTGCAGGTAAGCCAGGGCCTCTCGGCAGCGGGCATTGCGCCTCCCGGAAGCTGAATGGCGTTCGCTGGGAGATTCATAACTATACAGGACGTCCTGTATAGTTATGAGCGTACCCCTTCCCATCCAGGTTCCCATGGCTCTCTCCCAGCCCTTGGACGGTGTTCCGTCCCTGTCGCGCGCCCGACGCTGGTCGCTGCTGTTCACCGTCGCCGCTGGCCTGCTGCTGGTCACGCTGGACAACTCGGTGCTGTATACCGCGCTGCCGACCCTGACCGAGGAGCTCTCGGCCAGCGCCGGGCAGGCGCTGTGGATCATCAACGCCTATCCGCTGGTGATGGCCGGCCTGCTGCTGGGCGCCGGCACCCTGGGTGATCGCGTCGGCCACCGCCGGATGTTCCTGATCGGCCTGGTGGTTTTCGGTACTGCTTCGTTGGCGGCCGCATTCTGTGCGACCGCCGCGCAGCTGATCGCGGCGCGTGCATTCCTGGCCGTGGGTGCGGCAGCGATGATGCCGGCCACGCTGGCATTGATCGGGCTCAGCTTCCATGAAGAGCGCGAGCGCAACATCGCCATCGCGATATGGGGCGCGGTGGCCATCGTCGGTGCGGCACTGGGGCCGATCATCGGTGGTTGGCTGCTGCAGCACTTCTGGTGGGGCTCGGTGTTCCTGATCAACGTACCAGTTGTGGTGGTCGCCTTCATCGCGACCCTGGTGCTGGCGCCGGAAGGGCAGCGCGACAGCACGCGGCCGTGGGACCTGCTGTCCTCGTTGCTGGCACTGGCCGCGCTGTCGGGCCTAGTGCTGGCGATCAAGTCGCTGATTGCCACGCCGCCCTCGTACGGTGTGGGTGCGGTATCTGTACTGCTGGCGCTCATCGCCGGCTTCGCCTTCAGTCGCCGCCAACAGCAGTTGCCCTATCCGCTGCTGGATTTCGCCATTTTCCGCAACCCGGCCTTCCTAGCCGGCACGCTGTCGGCGGTGTTCGCCCTGTTTGCGATAGCCGGGCTGCAACTGCTGACCACCCAGCGTTTCCAGCTGGTGGCCGGCTTCAGCCCGTTGCAGGCCGGCCTGCTGGTATCAGTGGAGGCGCTGGGGGCTCTGCCCAGCGCGTTGCTGGGCGGCAGCGTGCTGCATCGTGTCGGCCTGCGCCCGTTGATCTGCGGCGGCCTGGCGGCTGGCGCGGTGGGTGTCGGCGTGGTGGCGCTGGGCTTCCCGCACGGTCTGGGCTGGGTGGTGGCCGGCATGGCGATCACCGGCTTCGGCATGGGTGCTGCGATCTCGGTGGCGTCCACCGCGATCCTCAACAACGCGCCCCCGCATCGTGCGGGCATGGCCTCGTCGGTGGAGGAGGTGTCCTACGAATTCGGTGGCCTGCTGGCGGTCGCGCTGCTGGGCAGCCTGAGCGCTGCGATGTACGGCGCGTTCCTGCCAGAGTCTGCGGGTATTCCCGCCGCCGCGCGCGAAGGGTTCAGCCAGGCATTGCACGTAGCACGTGAGGCGGGGCAGGGTGAGTGGTTCACAACGGCCACCGTGGCCTACGATCGCGGTTACCAGATCGTGCTGCTGGTGATCAGCGCGGTGCTGGCGGCCGGCGCGGTGATCATCGCGCGCCTGCTGCGTGGACGTGCCGGTGGCCGCGACGGCGCTGGCGATCGCGTAAAATAGCGGCAATGAGAACCAGCAAGCGCGAGCGCATCCTCGACGCCGCCGTCAGCGTGATCAACCGCGACGGCGTGCGTGCGGTCACTTTTGAATCGGTAGCGGCCGAGGCGCAGTTGACCCGTGGCGGCCTGCTGTACCACTTCCCCTCGCGCGAGGCGTTGCTGCGCGGCATCGACGAGCACCTGGTGCAGAGCTGGGAAGCATCGATGGAGGCGCTGCTGGGCAAGTCGGCCGGCGAGGCCACTGCGCTGGAGCGCTACCAGACCTTCGTGCGCGTTTCGGCGCAGAGTGCCACCCGTGCCGAGCTGATGTTCATGCTGGACTCGGTGGACCCTGAGTTCCCCAGCGACCGGCCGTGGGCACCGGTAGTGCAGCGCTGGGCACCTTCGCCACCGGCCGCAGGCAGCGACGACCCTGCGGCGCTGGACAATTTCGTGGCGCGGCTGGCTGCCGACGGCCTGTGGATCTACGAGGCCATGTACGAAGGCCAGCTGGACGAGAACGTGCGCGCGCAGGTGACCGAGCGGATCGGTGGGCTGCTCTCTCCCGAGCGGCCCGCGAAGGACTAGCCGCGCGCTACAGCGCCGCCAGCCATGCGCGGGGCGAGAGCCCCAGGCGCTTGCGGAACGCTTTGGACAGCGAAGCGGTATCGGCAAAGCCGACGTCGGTTGCCACCTGCTTGGCCGCCGCCCCCGCGCGCAGCTGCGTGCAGGCCAGGCTCAAACGCCAATCCAGCAGGTAGCTGGCCGGCGTGGTCTGCATCACATCCTTGAACACCGCCGCGAACGCGCTGCGCGACAGCCCGGCGATGGACGCCATCTTCGGCAGGGTCCAGGCCTGCTGCGGCGCCTGGTGCACGGCCACCAGCGTGCGTGCCAGGCGCGCATCGGACAGCCCACGCATCAACCCGTGGCTTACCCCAGCAGCATCGGGATGATCGATCACCCAGCGCAGTACCTGGATCAGGGCAACCTCGAACAGCCGGTTGGTCAGCAGGCGCGAGCCGCAGCGCTGGCGGTCGGCTTCTGCGAACAGCAGATGCAGGGTGCCGTCCAGTTCACCGATGGCCGACAGCGGCACCACCATCACCGGCGGCAGCGACTGGACGACGGGATTGCGCGCGCCGCCATCGAAATCCAGCGTGGCGCAGGTGAAATCAGGACCGTCCAGCGGCGCATTGAGAAACACATGCCGCAGGGGCCGCGGGTACAGCAGCAGGCTGGGGGCGGTGACCTTCAGCTGGCGCGTAGTGCAGTCCGCGTCCGGGTGATGTATCTCCATCTCGCCCTTGCGCAGGATGTGCAGGAAGGCGCGCCCCGGCTGCGGTTCGAACACGTGCCGTCCGCACAGCGGGCCGGAATGGAACAGCGCTGCCTGTACCCGGAACCGTTCGAGCAGGGTCGACAGCCGGTCAGGCACGTTGTCGGACGGTGGGAATGGGGATGGGGTGGCGATCATGGATGAATGGACAACATATCTGGAAATAAATGCTCTATTCGTCCTGCGAGTCTACCTACGATGAGCCCATCGTCCAATCCCGGGCGCTATCGCAAGGAGTACCCCATGTCCCGCATTCCCCTGATCGATCCGACCTCGACCACGCCCGAGCGCCAGGCCCTGCTGGGCCAGGTCCATGCCGCCTTCGGCGCCACGCCGGCGATGTTCCGTGCCGTGGCCAACTCGCCTGCCGCGCTGCAGAGCATGTGGGGCGCATTTGGCGCGCTGGGTGGCGGCCGTCTGTCGCCGCTGCTGGGCGAACAGATCGCGGTGGCCATCGCCAACCGCAATGCGTGCGAATACTGCCTGGCCGCGCACACGGCGCTGGGGCGCAAGGCCGGCGCCAGTGGCGAACAGATGGCCGCTGCACAGATCGGCCAGTCCAGCGATCCTGCCACCGCCGCCGCCTTGGACTTCGCGCTGAAGGTGGTCGAGCAGCGTGCGCAGATCGGCGACGGCGATGTGCAGGCGCTGCGCGCGGCGGGTTTCGATGAAGAGCAGATCGTCGAGATCCTGGCCCATGTAGCGCTCAATCTGTTCACCAACTACGTCAACGTGGCCTTTGACGTGCCGGTGGACTTCCCGAAGGTGGCGCTGCGCTGAGGTCGCGCCGTCAGGCAGGAGGGTGGCCGTGCAGGCCATCCCCCTGCAGCCGCTCCGGATGGGTGTACACGTTGAAGCCCCCTTCGCGGGCGAAACCCACCAGGCACAGACCGGCGCTGCGGGCCAGATCGATGGCAAGCGCGGTTGGGGCCGAGACGGCCGCCAGTACGCTGGCGCCGGCGCGTGCTGCCTTGCTGACCATTTCGTAGCTGGCACGGCTGGACACCAGCAGCAGGCCACCATCGATGCTGTGTTCGTTGTGGTGCAGCGCACCGATCAGCTTGTCCAGCGCGTTGTGACGGCCCACGTCTTCGCGCACCCAGCCGATGCGGCCGCTGGCATCAGCCCACGCCGCTGCATGGGTCGAACCACTGGCAGCATTCATCGGCTGGTGCGGCGCCAACCCGGCCAGCGCCCGCTGCAGGGCAGCCGTCTGATAGGTGCGGCGGTCTTTTACCGGGGGCAGCGGACGCAGCACGTCTTCCAGCTGACGCGCACCACATAATCCGCAACCGCCACGACCAGGCAGCAGGCGGCCATTGTCGGGGTCCAGCCCTGCGCCTGGGGCGTCGGCGGACACGGTTATCTTCAGCTCGATGCCTTCCAATTGTGGCTGCACCTCGGCGGACAGCAGCTGATCGGGGCGCTCGATCAATCCTTCGCTGAGCGAGAAACCCAGGGCGAAATCCTCCAGGTCGCACGGCGTGGCCATCATCACCGCGAAGGCGGCACCGTTGTAGCGCATCACCACCGGCACTTCTTCGGCGATCACGTCCACCTGTTGCTCCTGCCCTGTGCTGCGCCAGCGTTGCAACGTGCGCAGTGCGGTGCCGGCGGGCGGAGGAGAAGGCGGCGTCGATCCGGGCATGCGGCACATCCTGGGCAAAGCAGAAGGGCAGGCTACGCCCGCAGAATAGCGCAGCCATCCAGTGAAGACGCGGCGGTAACCGTTGCCATGGCAGCCTGCGGTACCACAGCCGGGCTATGGCGCCGAGGTTGCCGGCGTGCTTGACTGGCCACGGCAGCCGGGCGCGGGCCCGGCACTGCAGGCAGGCACTCCACCAACGCAGGTTCCCGACCATGTCCGAACAGAAGCCGCCGCGTTACAAGCCCTACAACCAACCGGCAGGCGGCTGGGGGGCCGCCGGTGCGACCGCCAAGGTGCTGCTGCAGCAGAGCGTGATCGGCAAGGGATCGAAGGCACTGCTGGCGATGAACCAGCCGGGTGGCTTCAAGTGCCCCAGCTGCGCGTTCCCCGATGCCGACCACCGCAAGAAGCTGGAATTCTGCGAGAACGGTGCCAAGGCCCTGGCCTGGGAAGCGACCCAGCACCGGGTGACCCGCGAACTGTTTGCCCAGCACACCGTCACCGAGTTGATGGCGCAGACCGACTACTGGTTGGAGCTGCAGGGCCGGTTGACCGAGCCGATGCGCTACGACGCCGCCACCGATCACTACGTGCCCTGCGAATGGGACGAGGCATTCGCGCTGATCGGGCGCCATCTGCAGGCGCTGGACAGCCCGAACCAGGCCGAGTTCTACACCTCCGGCCGCACGCCCAACGAGGCGGCGTTCCTGTATTCGATCTTCGTGCGCGAGTTCGGCACCAACAACTTCCCGGACTGCTCGAACATGTGTCACGAGCCGACCAGCCGTGGCCTGCCGCCGGTGATAGGCGTGGGCAAGGGCACCATCGTGCTGGACGACTTCGAACATGCCGAGGCGATCTTCGTGATGGGCCAGAACACCGGCACCAACTCGCCGCGGATGATGAGCAACCTGGTGGAAGCGCGCAAACGCGGCGTGCCGATCGTGGCGGTCAACCCGATGCCGGAGCGTGCGCTGATCCGCTTCACCGAACCGCAGGACGTGGTGCAGATGGCCACGTTCGGTTCAACCGAGATCACCAGCGAATTCGTGCATGTCCGCATCGGCGGCGACCTGGCGCTGATCAAAGGCATGATGAAGGTGATGTTCGAGCGCGAAGCCCAGGGCGAGCAGGTGCTGGATCATGCCTTCCTGGCCGAGCACACCGTTGGCCTGGAGGCCCTGCGCGAGGATGTTCTGGCGCAGGACTGGGATGAGATCGTGCGGGTGTCGGGCATCGCGCAGGAGCAGATACGGCGCTGCGCGGAGATCTATATCCGTTCGCGTGCGACGGTCCTCTGCTATGGAATGGGCCTGACCCAGCACCAGCAGGGTTCGCGGCTGCTGCAGCAGGTGGCCAACCTGCTGTTGCTGCGCGGCAACTTCGGCAAGCCGGGCGCGGGCATCGGCCCGATCCGCGGGCATTCCAACGTGCAGGGTGACCGCACGGTCGGCATCGATGAAAAGCCCACGGCGCGCTACCTGGATCGCGTGCAGCAGGTATTCGGTTTTGATCCGCCGCGCGAACACGGCCACCATGTGGTCGAGTCGATCGCGGCGATGCTGGATGGCAGCGCCAAGGTGTTCATCGGCATGGGCGGCAACTTCATCCATGCCGTGCCCGATACCGAACGCGCCTACGAAGCCATGCGCAAGCTGGAACTGACCGTGGGCATCGCCACCAAGCTCAATCGAGGCCATCTTGTGCATGGCCGCGACGCACTGATTCTTCCGGTGGTGGCGCGTTCGGAGTGGATCCGCACACCACTGGGGGAACAGTTCGTCACCATCGAAGATGCGATGTCCAACGTGACGGCGTCGCGTGGTGTGCTGGAGCCGGCCAGCGAGCACGTGCTGCCGGAGGTGGAGATTGTCTGTCGGATGGCGATGGCGGCGTTGCCGGAGAGCAAGGTGGACTGGGCCGCGTACATGCATGATTACGGCCCGATCCGCGACCTGATCGGCGCCGTCTATCCGGACATCTACGCAGGCTTCAACGAATGCATCCAGGCACTGCACGGCTTCCACCTGGATATTCCACCGCGCCGACGCGTGTGGCCGACGCCGAACGGCAAGGCCAACATCCTGGTCATGCCGGGCCTGGAAGTGAACACGGTGGTCGATGACCCGGAGATGCTGCGGTTGGCCACCGTGCGCTCGCACGACCAGTACAACACCACCATCTACAGCTACAACGACCGCTACCGGGGCGTGTACAACGACCGCATGGTGGTGTTCATGAATATCGAAGACCGTCTGGCGCGCGGGCTCGGCAAGGAAGCCCTGGTGAGCCTGGAAACGATCAGCGACGATGGCGTGACGCGGCGCATCGACGGCCTGACCGTGCTTGACTATCCGATGCCGCGCGGCGCGTTGGCGGGCTACTACCCAGAGCTGAACCCGCTGCTGCCGCTGGATTACTACGATCGGATCAGCGGTACGCCAGCGGCGAAATCCATTCCGGTACGGATGCGCGCGCAGGTCGAGGTGCCCGCGTAGAAAGCCGCCCCTACGGTTTCTCGTTGTCGCTCAGCACGATGCTGCCGTCCAGCAGCACGGGGACCATCTGGGTCCAGCCCTTGGCGTTGTAGTCGAGGCTGACCAGGTACACCCAGCCGCGCGCTGCGTCTTCGGCAGGCGGCGCCGCGCCGACGGTGAAGCGCTGCAGGCTGACCTCGGAGACCACGAAGTCATCGCTGGGATAACGCTGGCGTGCGTGGGCCAGCGCTGCCGCCGTCGCTTGATGTACCGACAGCGGCGGCTCGGTGCGCGCCGGGTCGAAGGCGGGCAGTGTATGCAACCGCGTCGCGCTCACCTGCCAGCGCTCATGGGTGTCGTCAGCATCGCCGCTGGACAGCACGGTCCATTGGCGTTCGCCTGCCATGACCGGAAAGCTCAGCAATGCAGACAGCAGGAGGGCGGCAGGGGCGCAGAGGACAGGCATGGAGAAGCTCCAATGAACGTCATCCATGATGACACCAGGCAGCGGCGACGGGCGCGTCGTGCGTCGGCTATCATCAGCCCGTGGATATATCCGGCCTGCTGCTGCGAATGATGCTGCTCCTGACCCTGGTGCTGAATGCACCGGCGCTGGCGCTTGCCTCGGGCGGCATCAACGGTCAGGCCAGCGATGGTCATTGCGGCGCACTCCACGAGAGCGCCGACACTGTGATTTCTGCCGCGCCCGCATGCTGCGATGACCGGGACGCAGGCGCGTGCATCAGCGAGGTTTGCGAATGCGTGCCGGCCAGCGTGGCCATGCTGCCGTCGGCGGCAAGCCTTGCTGCATGGCCGCTGCGTGCAGTGCCCGGTAATGCGCTGCATATGGGTCATCCCGCGCCTGCGCTGCCGCACCTGATCCGTCCGCCGATCGCCTGATCGCGCGCAGGCATTGCGTGCCTGCCGCCCTGCAGTACCCCCTCATCTACCTGGCCCACGCGAATCCGTCGTGTGGGTGGCAGGCGCTTGCGCCTGCGATTGCAAAGGACAACCTGACATATGAACCGCACTCTTTCCCTGAGCCTGCTGCTTACCACCGTTCTGCTTGGCACCGCCTGCGCGCGTGCCTCCGAAGAGGCCGTGTCTTCGCCCGCAGCGGCAAGCGGAACCGCAGTCGCAGCCGCCTCGGCAGTCGCGGTGACGACTGGCGCGACGATCGATCCAGAACTACCGCTGGCCATCGTCCACAAGACGGCCAGTTGTGGTTGCTGTGGCGTGTGGGCCGACCACCTGAAAGCCGCAGGCTTCCCGGTTGAGATACGCGACACCGATGACATGCATCCGGTCAAGCAGCGCCTCGGCGTACCGGCCGGCAAGGCGTCCTGCCATACCGCCGAGATCGGTGGCTATGTGGTGGAAGGCCATATTCCGGCCAGCGACATCAAGCGCCTGCTGAAGGAACAGCCGACGGCGCGTGGCCTCGTCCTGCCAGGGATGCCAGCCGGATCTCCGGGCATGGAAATGCCTGATGGCTATGTGCAGCCGTATACCGTAGAGCTGGTGCTGGCCGATGGCAGCACCCAGCCCTTCGCCCAGCATGGCCAGGGAGGCTGACAGTCAGTGGCGGTGCCGGTCGGTCTGACCGGCACCCTTCCACGCGGCCTGTGTAGAGCCGAGCCCACGCTCGGCTGCTTCGGCCTACAAGCCGAGCATCGGCTCGGCTCTACGGAATCAGCGGGCCCCGGCCGTTTGGCCAGCTGCGTGTCGAGCGCCCATTCGGCTGCATCCACGTAGTCCTTCTTCGGCGCGCCGCGTGTAGAGCCGAGCCCACGCTCGGCTGCTTTCGGCCGGCAAGCCGAGCATCGGCTCGGCTCTACAGAATCAACGGGCCCCGGCCGCTTCCTTGGCCAGCTGCGCGTCGAACTTCTTCTCGGCCTCATCCGCATAGGCCTTGCAGGTCAGGGCCTTGGCACCGGCCTTGGCCCCAGCGCTGTAGTTCCAGTTGCTGGCACCAGGATGCGGGGTCAGCAATTCGTCGCAGGGCAGCGCCCGCACCGTCGCGAAGCTGCGCTTGTAGTCCTCGATCAGGCGCGGATAACGGGGGTTGCCCCTCAACTGGTAACCCGGTGCACTCAGGCTGTCAGCGTAGGCGATGCGCACCGGCGTGCCTTGGCGGGTATCGGTCCAGGTCCAGGCGGTACTGCCCGGCGTATGGCCCGGCATGAAGTGCGCGGTGAAGTCGATGCCGCCCACCGTGACCACTTCGCCATCCATGATGATGCGGTCGGCGTTGGCCGGCGGATAGGTGATGCCGTCGCCGAAGTGCAGGTCGTTGCTGCCGCCGCGTGCAAGCAGCACCGCCGATTCGGCATTGGCCACGATCTGCGCACCGGTGCCGCGCTTGAGCGCAGCAACCGGGCCGGCGTGGTCGGCGTGGGCATGGCTGAGCAGGATCAAGCGCAGATCATGCGGCGCAACACCGCGCGCTTTCATGTTGCGCAGCAGGTGGTCGGCCATCTGCGGCATGCCGCCATCGAGCAGCACCGCGCCCTGCGGCGTCTGCACCAGCAGCGCGGTCAGGTCTTCGGTGCCGATCTGCCAGGTGTGGTCGGCAATCTGCAGCGGCGCCATGGGCTGCAGCCAGGAGGCATCCACGGTGTAGGCACGCAGCTGCGGCAGCGTCGGTTCGGCGGCGGCAACGTTGGCAGCGGCGAGGACGGTGACAAGGGGGACGACGAGGCTCTGCAGTCGCATGGCGATGGAGTTGATGAAGAAGGTGAAACGAGGCTAGCACGCAGTGCTGGAAGCCCGTTTCGCGCATTTCTAATGGCAGGCATGAGCTGCGTTGCATGCGCAGGGGAGCTCGTTCAGGACGGCGGGGTGAAAGGGCGAAGCCGTTCGCAGCACGCCGACCGCTGGCGGGGTAACCTGCCCGGACCACAAGGAAGGAGAAGACGCATGTGCATCGCGTGCAACCCGGGCGCCGCAGCGTATCTGCAGGCACGACGTGAGTTCCTCGGCGCCATGGTGGGGCTGGGCGTGCTGGCCGTCGGTGGCGCTGCGCTGTCACCTGCTGCCCATGCAGGCACCGCCGCGGTGGCATCTGCAGGCCCCGCTGACCTGATCTTCCACAACGGGCCGATCATCACCATGGCCCCGCACCCGCACCCGCACCCGCAAGCCGAGGCGGTGGCCGTGCGCGATGGCCGCATCCTTGCGGTGGGCGCGAAGGAACAGGTATGGCAGCATCACGGGCCGAACACTGAGCTGGTCGACCTCAAGGGCCGCGCGTTGCTGCCGGGCTTCATCGATCCGCATATGCATTCGGCAATGGCCATTCTCTCCGAATGGCTGGATGTCACTCCGTTCAGCACGCGCACGCTGGCCGATGCAATGGCGAAGATCAGCACGGCAGCCAGCGCACTCAGGCCCGGTGAATGGCTGCGTGCACAGGGCATCGACCCGTCGCTGATGCACGGTGACCCGATCACCATGGCAGCACTGGACAAGGCCGCACCGGACAATCCGGTGTTCGTGCTGGAGTCCAACGGCCATATCGCGTACAGCAACAGCAAGGGCTTTGCCGCGGCTGGAGTGACCGACGCCACGCCGGACCCGGACCAGGGACGGTACATCCGCAGGGATGGCAGGCTGACCGGGCGCATGGAAGAGTCCCCGGCGATGAAGCCGTTCATGGCGGTTGTGCCGATGCCCAGCCAGGCGCGCTACGCCGAACTGGTCCAGCAGCTGTTCGCCGACGCAGCCAAGGCGGGTTGTACCAGCCTGCATGATGCGGGCATCGGCACCGGTGGCGTCTCCGACCTCGATCTGCTCAACACCGTGATGGCGGCCAATCCACCGGTGCGGTATTCCGGCTTCCTGACCTCGGATCTGATGGATGACTGGATCAGGCTCGGGCTGAAGCCGGGCCACGGCAACGACACGTTCCGCCTGACCGGCATCAAGTTCTGGTCCGACGGTTCCAACCAGGCGCAGACCGGTTACCAGCGCGAGCACTATCTGCATTCGGACAAGCGTGGCGCGCTCAACTACACCCAGGACGAGCTGGTTGCCGGCGTCCAGCGGGCGCACGACCTCGGCTGGCAGATCGGCATCCACGCCAATGGCGATGCGGCCATCGACACCACGCTCAATGTGTACCAGGCAGTGTTGAAGAAGACACCGCGCAAGGATCACCGGCATCGCATCGAACATTGCAGCGTGCTGCACCGGGAGCAGATCACCCGGCTGTCGCAGCTGCAGGTCTCGCCGTCGTTCCTGATCGGCCATGTCCACTACTGGGGCAAGGCGTTCCGTGACGACATCCTGGGGCCGGAGCGGGCAGCGTTGTACGATCCGTGCCGGTCTGCACTGAAGGGAGGGCTGCGGATTTCGCTGCACTCGGATTTCAACGTCACCACCATTGCGCCGCTGCGCTACATCGACAATGCGGTGAACCGGGTGATGCTCGATGGTGGCGAAGTGCTCAATCCGGACGAGTGCATCAGTGTCGAACAGGCGCTGCGTGCGGTCACCCTCGATGCCGCCTGGCAGTGCCGCACCGATCACATCGTTGGCAGCCTGGAGCCTGGCAAGTATGCGGACCTGGTCATCCTCGACCAGGATCCGCTGAGTGTTCATCCCAGCAAGGTCGGCAGCCTCACGGTGCAGGAAACCTGGCTGCAGGGCGTGCGGCGTTACAAGGCCTGATCGGGCCATGTCGCCCCGGCATGCAGGGCTGCCGGGGCGACACGGCCCTGTTTGTCTCAGTAGCGGTACTGCCACCCCAGCGTCAGCACGCGTCCGCGCCCGGCAAAATAGCTCGGGTTGGATGGCGTGGTCTGCGAGTAGTAGGTGATGTACTGCTTGTTGGCGAGGTTCTGCACGCCCAGGGTGAAGCTGCTCTTGTCCAGCGTATAGCGGGCGACCAGGTCGAACGTGGTGTAGCCCTTGAAACTGGCCACTGGCACGCCGCGCAGGTCGAAGTCGCGATCGAAGGCATGGCTGGCCTGCAGACGGGTGCTGAGCTGCAAGGTCCAGCTCTGCTCCCAGAACGCGGTCAGCCGGTTCGGGGCGATGTTGACGCCCGCCAGGTCGCTTTCCAGTTGACCATCCAGATTGGCGTCGTAGCGGCCATTGGCGCGGGCATAGCCCAGGCCGAGGCGGCTGTCACCCAGGCGCAGGCGCAGATTGGTCTCGAAGCCTTCCACCCGCGTAGCCTGGCGCTGCACGTTGTAGGCATCGATGCCGGCGTCATAGACCAGTACCGAACCCAGCTTGGATTCGGAGGTGTAGTACGCGATATCGCCGCTGAAGCGACCATCGTCATATTCCAGCCCGATCTCGCGGTTGTCCGACACCACCGGTGACAGGTCCACCAGGTTGTCCACGCGCTGGCCATCGCGGTTGATCGCGCGCAGCACGCGGCCGACGTCGGCCACGGTGTAGCCTTCCGAGTACGACGCGTAGGCGTTGAGGCGATCGTTGATGTACCAGACTGCGCCGAAATTGGGCAGCGTCTCGCTCATCGTCGGTTTGCCACCGGCCACCTTGCGTGCGCCGTAGCGGGGCAGGGTGGTGTAGTCGCCCACTTCCAGTTCGCCCTTTTCGTAACGCAGGCCAGCGGACAGCATGACGTGGTCGGTGGGCCACCACTGCAACTGCAACAACGGGGAAAGGCTCTGGTAGGTCGTCAGCGGTACCCAGTTCAGGCCGCTGGCCAGCAATACCTGGTGGGTGCGATCACGCAGGCCATCCAGGCCCAGGGTCACGTCCAGCGACGTGTCGCCGATGCGACGCCAGCTCTGGGTCAGCTTGAAGCCGCGCTTGTCCGATTCGTTCTGGGTCTGGTCCCAGGCAGCGTTGGCACCCGTGTTGCCCCACGGGTCCCACTGGCTGGCGCCGTAACGCCCTTCGAAATCAACCGCGAAGGCCTGCGCCAGGAACTGGCCGCCGAACAGATCGGCGTTGCTGTAGTCCAGGGTCAGCGAGCGTGAGCGGTTCATCGGCGGATCGAGCGGCGTATCGCCGGGCACTGACGTGGCCGGGCGACCGGTGCGGAAGTTGCCATCCACGGGCAGGTAATTGTCCAGGCCGCGCAGTTCGTAGCGATTGGCCATCAACTGCAGGCGCTGGCCTTCGGCGATGTTCCAGCCAAGCTTGGCGAAGATGTTGGTCGAGGTCGAATCCATCAGTTCGCCCTGCGCATTGGTGCCGATCGCACGGCCGTCGCCGTCGTAGTACAGGCCCTGCCGCTCATGTGCCAGGCCGGCAACGAGGTCGAACTGTTCGCCGCGGATACCCACCAGTGCCGAAGCACGCTGGCCATCATCGTCGCGGCGGCCCGGCGAGGCGGCGGTGAGCGAGAGGCTGCTGTCCAGCAGGAAAGCACCCGGTTCGCTCGGCGCGCTGCGGGTGATGATGTTGACGATGCCGCCGGTGCCACCGATACCCTGCAGCGCGTTGGCACCGTGGATCACTTCGATGCGTTCGATCATCGCCGGATCGATGGTATGCGAATCACGCGAGCCATCGCGCAGCGGCGTGGACTGTGGCACGCCGTCGACCATGTACAGGATGCCGCGCCCGCGCATGCTTTCGCCATAGTTGGACATCTTCTCGCGCGCCGGGGCGAAGGCCGGGATCTGCGAGGACAGCACCCGGGACACATCCGAGCCCAGTGCCAGCTGTTGCTGGACGTCCTCACGGGTGAGCACGGTGATGGTGTTGGGCATGGCGGTCTCGCCCTGCGGCATGCGCGCGGTGGACGCCGACACGGTCACTCTGCCAAGCGAAGTCGCGGCTGCCGGCGCTGCTGCGGTGCGCGGGCTGTCCGCTTTTGCCGCCGGCTTCGCGGTTGCGGTCGCACTGCGGATCACGAACACGCCTGGCGAGCGTTCCTCGACGTCCAGACCCTGGCCGGCAATCAGCCGTTGCAGCGCCTCGCGTGGGGCATAGCGGCCGTCCAGCGCTGGCGCCTGGCGGCCGGCAACGCTGTCCGCAGCAAACAGCAGCTGGACACCGCTCTGCCTGGCCACCGCATTGAGCGACTGCTGCAGCGGGGCCGCCGGAAGATGGACGTCCACCGTCGCCGGGGTGGACTGCGCCGCCACCGGAAGGGCGGCGCACAGGCTGACGGCCAGCAGGGCAGGCATCAGGCGGCGCAGGGCGGTGGGCAGGGCAATGCGGGTCATGCGGGGTCCTTCAGAGGGGTTCATGCAGCAGCCGGATGAGCAGGGTCACAACCCACCCTCGGTGCGGAATTCAGTGGCGTGCGGAGATGTGCACGCTGCCATCGTCGCGGCGGTGGACGGCGACCGGCAGGATCTCCGGCAGCAGCGCCAGCGCAGTGACGGCATGGTCGCCATCAAAGACGCCCGACACCTGCAGCGTGGCCAGACCGGGTTCGTCCAGTACGATCGCGCCGCGGTGATAGCGCTGCAGGCTGCGTACCACTTCGCCCAGCGGGGTCTGCGCGAACTGCAGCCGGCCCTCGGTCCATTCCCCGCTGCCGGTGGCGATCGGCTGCGGTTGCTGGACCGGGCCTGTCCCTGCCAGCAGCTGCTGGCCAGGGTGCAGGCGCTGCTCGCCATCGCGGCCAGCCACGCGCACGCCGACCTTGCCGCGCCACAGGCGGACTTCACTGCGGTCACCGCGTCGATCCACATCGAACACCGTGCCGTAGTTGCGCACCTGTACCGGTCCGGCATCGACCTGGAACCGGCGCCAGCGCGACGGCGCCACATCGAAGCGGGCGCGTCCGGAGACCAGCACCGTTCGGCGTGAACGCAGATGGCTGCGCACCTGCAGATGGCTGTCTGCATCCAGTTCGATGCGGCTGCCATCGGCCAGCAGCACACTGCGACGCTCGCCGATGGCCGTCTGGTAATCGTGCTGTTGCCAGCCGGGATCGAAGGCGTAGATGCCGCCCAGTCCGACTGCCAACAGCAGGCCGAGCACGGTGCCGCCGATCCGCCGGCTGCGATGAGGCCGATACAGCTGCGCCGCATCGGGCACCGGGAACAGCGCCTTGAGGGTGTCCCGGTGTTGATCCAGCACACGATCAGGCGCAGGCGCGCCGATCCTGTCCGGGCGCGGGGTGGGCGGGCGGCGTGGTGCTGTCACGTCAGCGCCCGCACGTCCAGCGTCTGCCGGCAATCGACCATCGCCAAGCGCAGATGCCGCTCGACGGCCTTCAGGCCGATGCCCATGCGACGTGCAACCGCCGCCTGCGGCACGTCATGGATCTTGTGGAGGATGAATACCTGGCGGCGGCGACAGGGCATCGCACGGATGACGTCGACCAGCCGTTCCAGTTCCTGGGTGGCGACGGCCTGCCTGGCAGGGCCGGCGCCTTCGCAGGCGGCCTCGGGCAGTTCGGCACGGCCCTCCACCCACTGGCGGCGCAGGTCTTCGGCACGGCAACGATCAACCGCGGCGTCATGCGCCATCCGCCGCAGCAGCGCCAACGGCTGCCGCACATCGGCCGGGGCGGGGCGTTCCAGCAGGCGTACGCAGACGTCGTGGACCACCTCGCGGGCCAGGCCGGGTGAGGCGAAGCGACGACGCAGGTAACCCACCAGATCCTCGTAGTGGCGCACCAGCGAGGACACCAGCGGCTGCGCAGGTGGTGAGGAATGCGGTGGCGTGGACATCCGGGAAAGCGGCGCAGGCGGGAAGGGGGCAGGCCACACAAGGCCAGCCCTGCGCGGTGCCACAATAGTAATGGGAACTGTTCGCATTTGCTATCGGCGGCCCGCGGAGGGATTGTTCGTGACGCCCGGAAAGTGAATCCACGATCACCCTCTGCAGCGCACACTCGGCCACAGATAGGCTGCAGGGCAGCCATCGGGGAGAGTGACCATGCACGTGTTTCTGGTGATCGTCGGCGGGTTCCTGTTGCTGGGCGTCTTCGCCCTGTTCGGCAGGCTCTGGAGCACAGGCAGCTCGCAGCTGCCAACGGCGCTGTTGGCCTTCGTCGGCACCTGGCTGCTGGTGTCGGTGGCCAATCTGTGGGTGGGGGTCAGCCGGGCGGGCTATACGGTGCGCGAGGAGTTGCCGATCCTGCTGCTGGTGTTTGCAGTTCCGGCGCTGGTAGCGGGCGTCATTTTCTGGCGGCTGGGCCGCTGAACCGAGGATCCGCGATGCCGGCAACACCCCGTCTTCCTGCCCTGCGTCGTCGCGACGGCCATCATGCGCGGGTGACCTACGAAGAACTGTTCTTCGATCTGGTCTACGTGTTCGCCGTCACCCAGCTCAGCCACCACCTGCTGCATCACCTGGGTCTTCTTGGTGTACTGCAGACGCTGGTGCTGTGGTTTGCGGTCTGGCTCGGCTGGCAGTACGCGTGCTGGGTCAGCAACTGGTTCGACCCGGAGGCGCCGCGCATCCGTGGCCTGTTGTTCGTCACGATGCTGCTGGCGTTGCTGATGTCTTCGTCCATCCCCGAAGCCTTTGCCGGACGCGCGTGGATATTCGCCGGCGCCTACGCCACGATGCAGGTGGGCCGGACGCTGTTTGTCCTGCTGGAAGTAGGGCGCGCGCACCCGCTGGCCGCCAATTTCAGGCGAATGCTGGCCTGGGTCAGCGTTTCGGCCTGTTTCTGGCTGGCCGGTGCAGCGGTCGAGGGCAATGCGCGGCTGGCGCTGTGGGCGCTGGCCGTCGCCTGTGAATACATCTCGCCGATGTTCGGCTTCGCGTTTCCTGGTCTCGGCCGTTCGCGTACCCGCGAGTGGACCATCGAGGGCGGGCATCTGGCTGAGCGCTGCCAGCTGTTCGTGATCGTCGCACTGGGTGAGACGCTGCTGGCCACCGGCGGCGTGCTGAGCGAGGTGGAGCACTGGAGTGGGGAGGTGGTTTCGGCGGTGCTGGCGACCTTCGCTGGTACGATCGCGATGTGGTGGCTGTACTTCGGCATCTCCAGTCGGGACGCCACCGACACCATCACCCGTTCCGATGACCCGGGTCGCATCGGCGCCTATTTCCACTATGTGCACGCGCTGCTGATCGCCGGCATCATCGCCACCGCCGTCGGCAATGATCTGGTGATGGACGAACCGGAGGCGGCAGTGACCCTGCCGTATGCCGCGATGCTGGCGGCGGGACCGTTGATCTACCTGCTCGGCAGCGCACTGTACAAGCGTGCGGTCTACGGCCGCGTGCCGCGCTCGCACCTGGCGGGGGCGGCGGCGCTGGTCGTGCTCGGTTTCGTGCTGCCATGGATGCACCTGCTGGCCGCAGGGTGGCTGACCAGCATCGTGCTGCTGGCGGTGGGGCTGGCCGATACACGATTGAAGCGAAGCATTGCAGCGACGCGCAGTTAGGGGGGCTGCCCGGCAGGCCCGACCTCAGCGCAGCTCCGCAGCCATCGCCGCCAGACGGCTCACGGTGTTGATGTTGCGGCCGGTTCCGTTTGCTGCGAAGGGGACGCGCAGGCGCGAACCGGCCATGCCATCGCCGTAGTGGATGAACAGTTGGGCATCGGCAGCTTGCCGGTACCACACACATTCACTGCGCGCAGCAGGGCCACGTAGGCGGTCATGGTGCGCTGCCCTGCAGCCGGTCATACATGCGCACCAGATCCACCAGGGTGCGCGCGCCCATCTTGCGCATCAACTGCGCGCGACGCACCTTCACCGTGATCTCGCTGACACCAAGGTCGGCGGCGATCTGCTTGTTGAGCCGGCCCCGTACCACGCCGGCGACGACCTCGCGCTCGCCGGTGTTCAAGGTGTCCCAGCGCTGCTGCAAGGCACCCAGCAGGTCACCCTCGCGGCGTTGCAGGCGATTGAGCTCGATGCCCTTGTGGATCGCGTCCAGCAGTTCCTGGTCACGGAAGGGCTTGGTCAGGAATTCGATGGCGCCTTCCTTGATCGCATTGACCCCCATGGCGATGTCGCCGTGCCCGGTGATGAACACCACTGGCAGGTGCAGGCCGTGGCTGGCCATGGTGCGATGGAAATCCAGGCCGCTCTGGCCAGGCATGCGCACGTCCAGCACCAGACAGGCCGGGGCGTCCTCCATCGCATGGGCAAGGAATTCGCCGGTCGAGGCGAAGGCCCGTACCTGCAGGCCCATCGATGCCAGCAGATCTTCCAGCGCAGCACGCACCGAGGCATCGTCGTCGATCACGTAGACGATCGGTGACGGTTCCACAGGCGTTGTCGTGGGTTTACGCATGGGTAGCTTCCATGTGCGTGGGCAGCTCGAAGATGAAACAGGCGCCGCCACCAGCGGGGCGCTCGGCGCGGATATGGCCGCCGTTGGCCTCGATCATCGAGCGGCTCAAGCTGAGGCCCAGGCCGAGGCCATTCGCCTTGGTGGTCCAGAATGCATCGAACACGCGGTCAGGCTGCTCCGCGGGCAGGCCGATACCACGGTCACGCACGCTCAGATTGACGTGGCCGTGCCCATCATGGGTGGTTACCAGCGACAGCCTGCGCTGGCCCGTGGGCGTACCGGCCATCGCGTCGACGGCGTTGAGAATGAGGTTGCCGATCACCTGCTGCACCTGCACGCGATCGGCATGGGCAGGGGGCAGGTCACTGCCCAGCATCAGCGCGACCGTCACACCATGCTGCTCCAGCTCGCTGCGCGACAGCGCAAGCATTTCCTCCACGGCCAGATTGAGGTCGAAGGCCTGGCGCTCTGGCGCAGCCCCTTGGGTCAGGCCGCGGATGCGGGCGATCACGTCACTGGCGCGATGAGCGTCGGCGACGATGCGGGCGATGGTCTGCCGTGCCTTGTCCAGGTTGGGCGGATCCTGGGCCAACCAGCGCTGACTGGCCTCGGCGCTGCTGGCGATGGCAGCCAACGGCTGGTTCACTTCATGCGCGATGGAGGTGGTTAGCTCGCCGACAGTGGAGGCGCGGGCGACCCGCAGCAGGCGGGCTTGTGCATCCTGCACGGCGGCCTTGGCCACTTCCATCTTCAAGGCCAGGTACGTGGTGATGCCAATCACCAGCATGCCGATCGCTGAATTGACCAGGCCGATGCGGTAGGTGCCGAAGCGGGTCAGGAAGAAGCTGAGGCCGGTCAAGGCGATGCAGGCTGCCGCAAGCAGGATGAGGCCGCGTGCGGGCAGCAGACGCGACGCGGCCAGGATCACTGCGGCGTAGAAGCAGGCGGCCGCAACGGCGTAGTCGGTAACCGTATCGACCAGGAAGATGGCCGCCATCACGATGATCAGGGCCAGCACGACCAGGGGGCGGCGGGGCGACAGCGATGGCATCGGGACAGCTCCCTGGCGTGGGTGGAAAGGATAGCAAAGGTGAGCCCATGCCCTCGAACGGCCGCTGGTGCCGCGGTGGGTGCCGACCGTTGGTCGGCACAGCAGCAGGAAGCCGGGGTATCTGAAGATCCGTGCCGACCAACGGTCGGCACCTACCGAAGCGTGGTGTGCACGCTCTTGCTGGTTTCCGGCCAGCGGCCGGCACTACTCCTCCAGGCTGGCGTTCCAGAACCCCTGCAGTACACCGGGCGTGGCCGCAAGCGTCGCCAGCACGGCATCCAGTTCGCCGCCATCGACCGTGGTGGCGTACAGCACCGCTTCGATTTCGACATCGCGCTCGCCGAACGGGCGCTGGTCGACCGCACGCACCGGGTACTGCGCCTGCTCCAGCAACAGCAGAAGCCGGTCCAGTACCTCGGCCTGCTGCTCGCGTTGGCAGACCACGTTGATGGCATAGGTGGCTTCGCTGAACGCTTCCGGTAGCGGTTGCCGCTGGATGCGGTTCACCACAGGCCGCAGCAGGGTGTTGGCGGCCAGCACGAACACCGCGGCCAGCACCGCTTCGGGCAGCAACTTGATGCCCGCACAGGCGCCGACCGCCGCCGAGCCCCACAAGGTGGCGGCGGTGTTCAGACCCGATACCTGGGCGCCATCCTTCATGATCGCGCCGGCACCGAGGAAACCGACACCGGAGATCACGTAGGCCACCACGTGCAGCGGTGAAGGCGGACCGCCGTACATGTCGTGGAAGCGCACGGCGAGGTCGACGAACACCGCGGCACCTACCGCCACCAGCGTGTTGGTGCGCAGGCCGGCGGTGCGCTGGCGGAACTGCCGCTCCAGGCCGATCAGTGCGCCCAGCACGAAGGCGACAGACAGGCTGATCAGCGAGCTGAGGGTGGCGCCTGCGTTGAACGCGGGCAGATGGGGGTTGAGGTCCATGAGGGTTCTCCCTGCGCCGGGCGCGTTTACTGCCAGCCGTAGCGGCGGATGTAGAGCTTCTTCAGTGCGGTGGTCAGCACCGCATAGCCGAACAGGATCGCCACCAGGAACGGCCAGTAGCCGGCCGGCAGTGCCTGCAGCTTGAAGTAGCCCGCCAGCGGACTCATCGGCAGGATCACGCCGATCGCCATGATCGCCCCGGTCATCAGCAGCAGCGGCGGCGCGGCGATGCTCTGCAGGAACGGCACCTTCGGCGTGCGGATCATGTGCACGATCAGGGTCTGGGTCAGCAGGCCGACCACGAACCAGCCCGACTGGAACAGGCCCTGGTCGGCCGGCGTGCGTGCATCGAACACGTACCACATCAAGGCGAAGCAGCTGAGGTCGAAGATCGAGCTGATCGGCCCGAAGAACACCATGAAGCGGCCGATGTCCGCCGGGTTCCACTTCAGCGGCTTGCGGACCAGTTCCTCATCGACGTTGTCGAAGGGAATGGCGATCTGCGAGATGTCATACAGCAGGTTCTGCACCAGCAGCTGCAACGGCAGCATCGGCAGGAACGGCAGGAACGCCGAGGCCACCAGCACCGAAAACACGTTGCCGAAGTTGGAGCTGGCGGTCATGCGGATGTACTTCAGCATGTTGCTGAAGGTCCGCCGCCCCTGGATGACGCCTTCCTCGAGCACCATCAGGTTCTTTTCCAGCAGGATGATGTCGGCGGCCTCCTTGGCGATGTCCACCGCGCTGTCCACGCTGATGCCGATATCGGCGGCGCGCAGTGCGGGAGCATCGTTGATGCCATCGCCGAGGAAGCCGACCACCTTGCCTTGTGCACGCAGTTCGCGCACCAGCCGTTCCTTGTGCAGCGGCGTGAGGCGGGCGAAAACGCGGTGTTCCTGCAGTGCACGCGCCACGGCAGCGTCGTCCATGCGCTCGATCTGCGGGCCGGTCACGATCGTGTCGGCGTCCAGGCCGACCTGGGCACAGACCCGGGCGGTGACCAGCTCGTTGTCGCCGGTGAATACCTTCACTTCCACACCGTGCGCGGCCAGCGCCTGCAGCGCCTGCGCGGCCGACTCCTTCGGCGGATCGAGGAAGGCCACATAGCCCACCAGGGTCAGCTCGCGCTCGTCGGCCTGCGAGTACACGCTCTGGCTCGCCGCGGTTTCCTTCATCGCCACGGCCACCACACGCAGGCCCTGTTCGTTCAGTTCCTCGGTGGTCTGCCGCACGCGGGCCAGTCGCTGCTCATCCAGCGGCATGTCCTGGCCGTTCTCGCGAACGGTGCTGCACACCGCCAGCATTTCCTCCACCGCGCCTTTGCAGATCAATTCGTGATGGTCCTCACGCTCGGATACCACCACCGACATGCGGCGGCGCTCGAAGTCGAACGGGATTTCGTCGACCTTGCGGTAGTCCTGCGACAGTCGCAGCGAGCTCTGCAGCTCCACATGCTCCAGCACCGCACGATCGAGCAGGTTGATCAGGCCGGTCTGGAAGTGGCTGTTGAGGTAGGCGAAGGTCAGCACATCCTCCGAATCCTGCCCGAACACATCGGTGTGCCGCTCCAGCGCGATCTTGTCCTGGGTAAGGGTGCCGGTCTTGTCGGTGCATAGCACTTCCATCGCGCCGAAGTTCTGGATCGCGTCCAGGCGCTTGACGATCACCTTGCGCCGCGACAGCAGCACCGCGCCCTTGGCCAGAGTGGAAGTGACGATCATCGGCAGCATTTCCGGGGTCAGGCCGACCGCCACCGACAGTGCGAACAGGAACGCTTCGGTCCAGTCGCCCTTGGTCCAGCCATTGACCAGCAGGACGAACGGCACCATCACCAGGGCGAAGCGGATCAGCAGCCAGCTGACGCTGTTGACGCCGGCCTGGAATGCTGTCGGCGCACGATCGCTGGCGCTGCTGCGCTGGGCGAGGGTGCCGAAGTAGCTGCTGTTGCCGGTCGCCAGCACCAGCGCGGTTGCCGTGCCGGACACCACATTGGTACCCATGAACAACAGGTTGGCCTGTTCCATCAGGCCAGCCTCGACGTTGCCCGCCTGCACGAACTTCTCCACCGGCAACGATTCGCCGGTCATCGCGGCCTGCGCGACGAACAGGTCCTTGGCCGAGAGCACGCGGCAATCGGCCGGGATCATGTCGCCTGCCGACAGCACGATATGGTCACCCGGTACCAGGTCGCGGATCGGCAGATCCAGCAGCCGTGCCGGCCGCCGGCTGTGCAGCTGTGCACCGAAGTACTGGTCCGCCACCTCCGCCGCTTCGGTGCCCGCAGCGCGGCGCAGCGCGCGTGCGGTATTGCCCACCAGGGCCTTCAACCGTTCGGCAGCGCGGTTGGAGCGACCCTCCTGCACGAAGCGGATCAAGGTGGACAGGACCACCATCGCACCGATCACCACCGTCGCCTTGGCATCTTCGGTCAACCACGATACGGCAGCCAGCACCGTCAGCAGCAGGTTGAACGGATTGCGATAGCACTGCCACAGATGGCGCCACCACGGCAGCGGCTTCTCGTGGTCGACCTCGTTCGGGCCGAAGCGCAGCAGGCGCTCTTCGGCTTCGTGCGGGCTGAGACCGTCGACGTGCGACTGCAGGGTGGCCAGCGCATGGGCTTCGCTGCCCTGTGCAAGCGCGAGCAGCCCGGCAGTGAGCGTGGCCGGCGCGGCCTGCGTGCTGCCACCGCCGTAACCGGCTTCGGGCATCGCACGACGACCGAATAGGTTGCCCGCGCGGCGGCTGCGCAGGAAGGCGTTGAACCAGGCGTTGAGCAGGCTCATGGGAAGATCCTCTTGAAGCGGCGCCAGGTTGAACCGGCGCGTGGAGCGGAAGGGGCAGGGGCAGGTAGTCAGGCGTGGCGCATGGCCAGCACCGATGGCGACCAGGGCTGCATGCGCAGCCGTTGGCTGCCGCCGATGCACAGCGGCTTCATCGCATCGCGCAGCGGGTAGGGCAGGTGGCGCAGCACATTGATGCGCTCGCTGATCGGCAGCAGCGACAGGGCGTCGGCCACCACCCGTGGCGAGCCGAGGGCCAGCGAACGGGCGAACAGGACAGGGCCGTGTTGCAGCAGCAGGCTGCGCAGGGCGGAAACATCGCGCTCACCGATCAGGCGGCGGACGGTGACGTAGAGAATCTTGTAGGACATGGGATTCCTCCGGGCAGGCGCTGCCCGGGGCTCCCATCGCTTACACGGACAGGAACCGGCCGTCAGTCGCCAGCAGTGAACAAGGGGGCAGGCAGGGGCGCGCGTCGCGCCCGGCAGGGTCGGGATCCATCTGCGTTTCCGCGTGGGGCGGCCAGTCGCTGGCCAGTGGCGCTATTGTCCGCGCTCGTATTCAGCAGGCCTAGAGGCCCGTGGGTTAGCCCGGCTATACCTTGGTATAGAAAAAGGGGCCGTTGGCCCCTTTTGTTCAGCTGCGGTCGGCGAAAGCGTCGGTGGCCCGCACCAAGGCATCGGTAGTGGCCGCTTCGTTGGCACTGTGGCCGGCGATGACCATCTCCAGGGTGGCTTCCGGCCAGGCTTTGGCCAGGTCCCAGGCGCTGCGTGGTGGGCAGATGATGTCGTAGCGACCCTGCACGATGACGCCCGGCAGGTGGCGGATGCGCTCGATGTCGCGCAGCAGCTGGCCGTGTTCCAGGAAGGTGTTGTGGCGAAAGTAATGCGCCTCGATGCGCGCCTTGGCCAGCGTATCGAGCGGATCGGTAGCGGACGTCGCGTCGACGTCATGCACCAGCGTGGCGGCGTTGTCTTCCCAGCCCAGCCAGGCTTGCCCGGCGGCGATGCGGATGGCTTCGTCGGCATGGTCCAGACGCTTCCAGTACGCTTCGAGCATGTTGCCGCGCTCGTCCTCCGGGATGTGCGCCTCGTAGCGATCCCAACGCTCCGGGAATATCCAGCGGGCACCGCCGTTGAGCTCGGCGAACCAGCGGTTCTCTTCTTCGCGGCCCAGGAAAACGCCGCGCACGATCAGCCCGGTGGCGCGGTCGGGATGCGCCTGTGCATAGGCCAGTGACAGGGTCGAACCCCAGGAGCCGCCGTAGACCAGCCAGCGCTCGATGCCCAGGTGTTCGCGCACCTTCTCGATGTCGGCCACCAGATCCTGCGTGGTGTTGTCGCGCAGCTCACCAAACGGCGTGGAGCGGCCGCTGCCGCGCTGATCGATCAGCACGATGCGGTAGCGCTTCGGGTCGAAGAAGCGGCGATGGGTGGGCGAGATGCCGGCGCCCGGACCGCCATGCAGGTACACCACGGGAATTCCCTCAGGCGTGCCGCACTCTTCGATATGCAGGGTGTGCAGTGCATCGACGGGCAGCGTGTGTTCGCGGTAGGGGGTGATCGGTGGATACAGCGTGCGCATGGTGGTGCCTCACAAGCGGGGACTGCAAGGATAGCGGGGCACATCGGCCAGCGTCATCCGCCTCAGGTTCAAGTACTCTTTGCGTTCAAGGGGTAATGGCCGTCGATTCCTGGCGATAGAGGCCTAGCAGGACGCAGAGGATGAATGACTTGAGCGCGCAGGACGTCACCGTACACGCCCCACCGGCGCGCGGCACCCTCAGCAGCGGCGCCCGCGAGCTGCTGAAGTGGATCGCGCTGCTGTCGATGACCGGTGACCACGTCGCCAAAGTGGTTTTCGGTGGCTATGTGCCGGTGGTCAGCGAGTTTGGGCGCGTCGCCTTCCCGCTGTTCGCGCTGGTTATGGCCTGCAACCTGGCGCAGCCGGGCGCCGATCTGGGCAAGTCGATCCGGCGCCTGTCCGCCTGGGGACTGGTTGCGCAACCCTTGCACATGCTCGCCCTCGGCTACTGGCTTCCGCTGAACATCCTGTTGACCTTCAGCCTGGCCGCCGTGGCGGTGTACGCGCTGGCCAACAACCGGCCATTGCTGTTGCTTCTGGCCGCCGGTCTTTTGCCGATGCTCGTGGACTACCAGTGGGCCGGTGTCGGTTGCGTACTGCTGGGCTGGATCGCCTTCCGCCACCGGGCGTACTGGCTGCTGGCGTTTGGATTCGGCGGGCTGTGCTGGTTCAACGGCAACGGATGGGCGTTGCTGGCCATCCCGCTGGTAATGGCGTTGGCCAGGGTGCCGTGGACGGTTCCGCGTTCACGCTGGGCGTTCTATTTGTACTACGTGGGGCACCTTGCGGTCCTGGCCGCCTATGCGCAGTGGCTGCGCTAGCGGCGGCATTCATCGTGGCGGTACGCTGCTCCGATCACGCCGCTGGTGTCTTTCCAGGCCGCAACGCACACCGGGCACGCTCGCCTCTACAATCGGCCAATGCCGCCCCCGCCCACCCTCGACGATCTGCGCCGCTACGCCGTAGCCCGCACGTTGTTCACGCCCACCACGCTGCTGACCGCGATCCGTCGCCTGGGCTTCGTGCAGGCCGACCCCATCCGTGCGCCCGCTCGCGCGCAGGACCTGACACTACGCCATCGAGTGAAGGGCTATCGCGTAGGCGACCTGGAACGACGCTACACGCGCCTGCCGGTGGAAGAGGATTGCCTGGTGAACTACGGCTTCCTACCAAGCGAGCATCTAGCGCTGATGCATCCGCGAGTACCTAAGCGGCCATGGGATGTCGAAACCCAGCGCCGCTCTGTGGATGTGTTGGCCTTTGTGCGTGAGCGCGGCAGTGTGCACCCACGAGAGGTCGAACAGGCGTTCGCGCATGGGCGGGTAACCAATTACTGGGGCGGCACCAGCAATGCGAGTACGCATCTGTTGGACGGCATGCACTACCGCGGGCTGCTGCGTGTACAGCGGCGGGAACGCGGCACGCGCATCTACGCCTTGGCCGAGCATGCCGAAGCAGACGCCGGTGAACAGTCGGAAATGGAACGCGCGGCCGCATTGATCGATTTGGTCGTGCGCAAGTATGCGCCGCTGCCGGCGGCGAGCCTTACCTATCTGGTGCGCTTGCTAGGCTATGGCGCCCCACACTTGGCCGAGCAGACCCGGCTGGCGTTGAAGCTGGCCAAGGAGCAGTTGGCAAGTTGCACGGTGGAAGGCACTACCTGGTACTGGCCGACGGACGAAAACGCGCGCTCACGACGCCACGTGCCGGACGAGCGGGTGCGCCTGCTGGCGCCGTTCGATCCCCTAGTGTGGGATCGTCGTCGCTTCGAGCTGCTATGGGGCTGGGCCTACAAGTTCGAGGCATACACGCCTGCGCCGAAACGCCAGTACGGCTACTACGCGCTGCCGGTACTGTGGCATGACCGCGTGATGGGCTGGGCCAACGTCACATTGAAAGGCGAAGCGTTGCAGGCGGGTTTCGGCTATGTCGCTGGCAGGAGCCCCAAGGGTGCAGCGTTCCGCAACGCGTTGGAGGACGAACTGAATCGCTTTTCGGATTTCCTCATGGGCCGAGATACAGCTCCAGGCTGATTGTCAGGCCGTGCAATGGCTCAAGAGGCTACGTTCGGGTGATCACGGCTTGATAGACGGCTGACGCAGCAGGTTGCTTGGTCGGCGTGCTGGCTGTGCCCGGACCAAAAAGCGACAATGTCGGTGAATCCACTTGGTTCTTTATCAAATCGTCCTGCAGCCACGCAGTGCGCTATTCGGGTAACGCGTCCCTTCAAGCCGACGGCGGCGATCTGTTCTTGCGCATCGTCGGACCGGCCTGAGTGCCATCAGTGCAAAGCGATGGCATGCCGTTGCTCGGTCGTCGCGACACCGAATAGATCCGCAATACGATGATGAAATTCAGTCCGAACTTGAATGCGCCGGTTTCAGCCAAGTGCTGATCGTGGAGTGGTTATGAATGGACGCAGCGCACCTATGCATGACAATTATTTTGCTAGTGAGGTTTGACATCAGAATCAAGTTGCGTTTATAAGAAATGCGCGGTGCGAATATTGGTTGCAGTACGCCGCATTCAGCAGTGTTCATCCTCCATTGAATAAGGAAGTGACGAATGAACAATGTACTTGCTCTGCAGACCCTCGAAATCGAGTGTCTTGATATCTCCGAGTCATGCACTGCCTGCCTGTCCATCATTAGCTCTGATGCAGGCATCGAAGACGGCATGGATCAAGCCTGATCGATTCACCTGCCGGCACGGGCTGAGTGTATTTCTAGCCGCGCCGGGCAATTGACCCGCTGTGCGCCGCCAGCATCGTGCAGGCGGCGCACTTGTAGATGGTCTGATGGAGCGACGCTGAGTTCTGCGCCGCCCAGATGAACGTGACAGGGAGGTCGGAAGTGGTCGAAACGACGGCACGCATGTATACGTTGATGGACGAGGTCCATTTCGAGAACATCGACCGCTACACGCCGACAGAAGAGTACTTCTCCATCGCACGCCGTGTGCTGCCGTCGGGCTGGAGAATTCGCCCGCGTGGGTTCTGGACGCAATGCCAGCCACCGGATCTGGAGCGCCGGGAACATGGCTGGAAGATCCACATCTCGAGCATTCCAGAGAACGCTGAGGAGACCATTGCTCTAGCGTGCGAAGAAATCGCCGAGGTTGGCGCCCTGTTCAAGTTTTGTTCTGATCCGCGCATGCTCGCCATGTCCCTTGGCAAGGGCTGGTCGCGATTCCAGCTCGGAAAGTTCATTACGATCTACCCTGCGGGCGAGACCGAATTCATTGAGCTTCTGGATAGGCTGCATAGGCGCACCCAGCATCTCGGCGGTCCGCACATACTTACCGATCGCCCATACAAGAGTAGCAGCGTCGTCTACTATCGCTATGGCGCTCACACCGAGGGCTTCCGGCCGGACATCTACGGCAATCGGAAGCACGGTTTCAGGCTGGAAGACGGCACGTGGCACGAGGATCTGCGTGACGCGCGTTTTCGGCTTCCTCCGGGAGTGGACGACCCGGTGACAGAACTTCATATGCCGTCGGCAGAGATGGCGCCGGCCACCATTTTGCTCAATCAGCGCTACAAGGTATTGGGTGCTCTCAAGTTCAACGGGACTGGCGGCATCTATCATGGCCTGGATACCCGGTCCGACCAGCGGGTCGTCATTCGCGAAGTTCGTGGTTTCGCGGGGGCAACAGAAGCCCAGGTGCCCCACGTTCTTGTTGGAGGAATCCAGCGCGAGGCGAGAATCCTGCAGAAGTTGTCCGGTACCGGACTCGTGCCCGAGTTCGTCGATCTATTCAAGGAATGGAATAATTGGTTCCTCGTTGAGGAGCAGCTTGAAGCATCGACGCTGTGGGAAAGCGCGATGGATTTCTACTTTTCCGAAGAACTGCAAACGGCCGCGGACGGTTTTTCGCGGATCCGCGAGAAAATTATTCGGATTGCTGAAGCGTTGTCGGTCGTGCACTCGCGAGGTGTCGTGCTCCGCGATCTGACCCGTAGCAATGTGATGTTCACTACAGCGGGGCGGGTGAAATTCATTGATCTGGAGTTCGCTCATGAGATCGGAGTGGATGATCGATGGGTGAAGGGGTGGACGCCTGGTTACGCATCAGCGGAACAGCGTGCATCTCGCAGGCCCACCGTGCAGGAAGACCACTATGCGTTGGGTGTGTTGATTCTGGACATGCTCACTTTCTGCGCGTCTGGCCTTGATTTGGCCCGCAGGCAGATAGTCGACCGGAAATTGCCGCAGGTCCTGGCTGATTTGGGGATGCCCGCCGTACTTTATGAAATCGTGACCGGACTGACTGATCCGGATGTGGAGGCACGCTGGGATATCGACCGTCTCCTGGACGTGCTGACCAAGGTTGAGACGCCAGATGCCGGGCGGGTAATGTTCCCGAGCCGCACTGAATTGTTGACTGCACCTGCGCCCTCATCCGCAGATGTCGAGACGTGCCAACTTGTTCTCTCGGGCTTGTCGGCCTATCTGCATTCGGTAGCCGACACAGGGCGGGGTGATCGACTTTGGCCGGCCGGCCCGCAGTTATTCTTCACCAACCCGGTTTCGCTGCAGTTCGGTGCAACCGGCACATCGTTCTTCCTACTGCGCTGCGACGGAAATCTGGACTCAGCGTTGCTTGACTGGATCGAGGCGAAAGCCGAGAGTTCTCGCTGCCCCACCGGTCTGTACTCGGGGCTTGCCGGAGTCACCCTGCTTCTGCTGCAGGCTGGACGTGCGGCTGCTGCGCTAAAGATGCGTGAACGGATTGTGCGTTCGGGCGACGCGGAGGCAACTCCAAGCCTGTACTTTGGTGCTGCCGGACAAGGATTGATGGACCTGCATTTCTGGCAGGCGACCGGTGATCCTGCCTACCTGTTGTCGGCTATCGGAATCGGCGGACGCCTGCTGGAGCGATCTCAATTCACCAAGGAGGGGCGTTTTTGGACGTCACAGGGGAAGGTCTTCCTGGGTCTGGGTGACGGTCAATCCGGCATCGCCCTATTCCTTACGTACCTGGGTGTTGCCAGCGGCGATGCTCGTTTCCTGGATGCAGCATCGGAGGCGCTGGATTTTGATATTTGCCAAGGCGTACGGGTCGCCGGCCGCCTGTTCTGGAAGAACCTCGCGGGAGCACCGACCAACGCGAGCAATTCACCGCATACCCGCTTTGGCTCGGCGGGCATAGGGACAGCATGCATTCGACACTTTGCGGCATCAGGCGACGCGCGCTACCGGGACGTGGCACTGGAGTGCGGCTACTCTGTTCGATCAAGGGTCACCAACAAGCTCTGGCAGGAAAGCGGCAACGCAGGCTTCGGTGAGTACCTTCTGGACCTCGCCCATTTCCTGCACGATGAGCGCTATGCAAACGCGGCCTTCCATCACGCGGAAGCCATTGCCCAGCATGCTGTCCCCATGGAAGTGGGATTGGCCTTTGCTGGTCCGGCGCACCATCGGATCTGCAATGAATACAGCGTGGGCGGCGCAGGCATTGGCATTTTCCTCGACCGCCTACTGAAACGTTCACCTCGGTTCTTGATGCTGGACAGTCTCCTTGAGTCCCGACCTGGCGCGCCGGTAAGCGATGTCTGAGCGGAGCAGTTGCCGGTGCGCTGCCAACGCGAAGAGGAGGCTGGGGTGCCTTGTGCTACATCGGGCGCACGTCGCGGCGCACCCGTGCACGCGCGTCGTAAAGCTGGCTGTCCGCATGATGGATGGTGTCAGCCACGGACTCACCCGGCGCGCTGACCGCCGCGCCCATCGAGAACGCCGTCGGCGACTGTGCTGCATTGGTGTCGTACCAGCCCTCCAGCAGGGCAAGGCGTTCGGACGCCGATGCGGTCAACACCACCAGGAACTCGTCTCCGCCCAGGCGGACCACGGTCTCTCCCGCGCTCAGTGGCGCCTTCAGGAAGGCGGCAAACTCGACCAGGATCGCGTCGCCGCGGCGGTGACCCTGCGCGTCATTGATCAGTTTGAAATCGTCGAGGTCGAATACCAGGCACGCCCACGTTCCGGCGGTCATCTCGTCGAGCCGGTGCAGGTAGCGGCGGTTGTGGCACTGGGTGAGTGGATCCTTCAGAGATAGTTCGCGCAGGCGCTGCTCCTGCAGGCGCAGTGCAGTGACATCCTGGGCGTGGCCCAGCACGAAGGGCGGCTGTCCCTCGCTGTCGAGCACGTTGTTGTAGGCCCAGTAGCGCAGCGTTCCATCGGCGGCAATGAGTTCGATGACGCCGGCATCGGTGTGGTTGGCTTCGATGCGTTTCAGGTAGGCATTGAACACATCGCGGCGCTCGGGTGGCATGTAGTCGCACAGGCTGCGGCCGATGATCTGGCGCTCCTCGTAGCCGAGCGACTGCAGCGCTGCCGGGTTCACCGACGTCAGCGTGCCATCCAGCGTATGCGTGCAGATCAGCCCCAGGCTGTAGTGGAACAGACGCCGATAGCGCACCTCACTCGCTTCCAGGGCGTCCAGCGCCGCGCGCTCTTCGGTGACGTCCTGGATCGCGCCCACCAGCCGCGGATGGCCCTCCACCTGCTGCCGGTTGCCCACCACGCGGGTCCAGATGCTGCGTCCATCGGCTGTGCTCATCGGCAGCTGCACCTCCCAGGGCGTGCCATCCTCCATGCAACGCTGCACGGCAGTCTGGATGATGCTGCGGCTGTCCTGGCGGTAGAACGACAAGGACGATTCGAGTGTGGGCTGGTAGCTGGAGCGCACGCCGTGGATCTGCTTGGTCTCGCGCGTCCAGCGCACCTCACTGGTGTCCAGGTCCAGTTCCCAGCCGCCGACCTTGGCCGCGGTGTTGGTGCGCTGCAGGAAGTCCTCGCTGCGCTTCAGATCGCGATGCAGTGCCTGCGCCTGGTCGATCTGTTGCAGCAGTGCGCTGCGCTGTTCAAGCACCTGTGTGGTGACCCGGCCAAGATGGACCATCAGTTCCCGTTGTGAAGGCGACAAGACGCCGGGTAGCGTGTCGAGCAGGCACAGTGTGCCGATGCGCGCGCCATGGGCGGTGGTCAGTGCTATTCCGGCGTAGTGGCGTACCCGGTGCCCTGCGGTGACCAGCGGACTGCTGGCGAACCGCGGGTCCTGCCGCGCATCTGCAATCTCCAGCAGCTCGTCCTGCTCGATGGCATGCGAACAGAACGAAATCGAGCGGGGCGTTTCGGTGATGTCTCCGAGCCCGATGCTGGACTTGAACCATTGCCGTTGCGCGGCAACGATGGAAATCAGCCCGATGGGCATGCCCGTGGCGGCGAGCGCGGCGGCAACGATGGCATCGAACACGGGCTCTGGCGGCGTATCGAGAACACCGAGGCGGTCGATCTCGAGGAGTCTGGAAGCTTCATCCATGGCAGGCACTGCGTCTCCGGCGGGGAAGGGCAGGTCACAGCGGTCACGCTAGGGCTCGGCGCGTTATGCCGTTGCGCGAAACAGTGAGGCTGGTGTCAATGATCTTTCAGTGATCGGTTTCATGCAGGTCTCTTTGGCGTTGCCACGCGGGGCGCGCGTACCGAAACGTGACGGTGGTCGCGCACGTGCCAGCGCCAGGGAAACTCCACGGCACGGGTGATGCCGATGCGCGGCCCCACCACCGGGTCGTCCGGCGGCGCCATGCCGTCGTCCAGTATCGTGATGCCGTGGCTGGCAGTCACCAGATCGGCGCCGTCGAAGCGCCGGTCCAGGCCAAACGCCTGCGACAGCTTGCCGGGGCCACTGGCCAGGTCATGGTCGCGACGGGCGGCAGGGCGCAGCGGGTACATCAGTTCCTTCCCGGCAACCGGCGCGGCGGCACGCAGCAGTACCGCAACACCCTCACCGACGTCACCGCAGACGACATTGCTGCCCCAGTGCATGCCATAGGTGAAGTAGACATAGAGATGGCCCGCTTCGCCGAACATGCTGGCGTTGCGCGCTGTCATGCCGCGCCAGGAGTGTGCCGCCGGATCCGCGCTGCCGGCATATGCCTCGACCTCGACAATGCGCGCTACGCGACCATCGTTGCGCACCAGCAGTTTGTTCAACAGCTCTGGTGCGACCACTGTTGAAGGCCGCTGATAGAAGGCGCGCGGGAGCCGGGCCCCGTCAATGGGCAGCGCGGCGAACGTGGCATCTGGATCGATTTGCTTCGGCATGCTGGAATCATCGCCTGTCAGCGGTGAAGCTGTCGCCAGTGCGGCGTCAGTCCGCCGTGGCCGGACGATCGAGCGCGGCCCGGCGCGCGGCAAACACCTCCGGCGTCTGCGGTTTGATGAACAAGGCCACCAGTTCCGGGAACTCCTGTTTCACCGCAGACTCGATGCGGGTGATGCAGGCCTCGATCTGCGGCGTGGTGCGATCATCCTCGAATTCCGCACTGAGCATCGCCACCACCTGTTCCGGGCCCATCTGCAGGGTGGTCACACCGTTGGCGCGGCGCAGATCCGGGTCGGTCACGGCCACGGCCATGATCCGTTGCGCCACCGCCGGGTGGGCCGGCTCACCGATCAGCAGGCCCTTGGTCTCGCGCGCGAGCAGGAACGCGGTCAGCGCCAGCACACCGGCAATGCACAGCGAGGCGACCCCATCCAGCACCGGCATCTCCAGCAGCTGCGCGGCCAGCAGCCCGACCAGGGCGAACCCAAGGCCGAGCAGGGCGGCACTGTCTTCCAGCAGCACGGTGAAGGTGGACGGATCCTTGCTGCGGCGGAACGCCTCGAAGTATCCCAGCGAGCCCTTGCTGCGGCGGAATTCGCGCAGCGCCACCCACCATGAGGCGCCCTCGAACAGGATGGAGATGCCCAGCACGCCGTAGCTGATGGCGTGATTGGTGGCCGGCTCCGGCTGGCGGATATGTTGGATGCCCTCGTAGGCCGAGACGCCGGCACCGGCGGCAAATACCAGCAGGGCGACGATGAAGCTCCAGAAGTACAGCTCGCGGCCGTAGCCGAACGGGTGCAGGGTGTCGGGGGCTTTCTCGGCACGGCGCAGACCGTACAGCAGCAACACTTCGTTGAGGGTATCGACCAGCGAGTGCACGCCCTCGCTGAGCATGGCCGAGCTGCCGGACAGGCCGGCGGCGATGAACTTGGCAATGGCGATGGCGAGGTTGCCTGCCAGTGCAGCGTAGATGACAAGGCGTGAGCCGGTAGGACGGGACATGGCAGCGCGGCCGTGGAAACGATGGCCGATGATCGCGCTGCCGCTGTCCCGGCGGTGTGCAGGACCCCGGCTGGAAGTCAGGGTCGCTGTCGCGCACGCAGCATCAGTGCAAGCACCACGACACCCGCAGCGATGCTGGTATGCCCGGACAGGCTGGCCAGGCCGAAGCCAACGCCCTGCGCGAGGACTGCCATAACCAGTGCAAGCAGCAGCAATGCCCAGCCGGCAACACGCCACTGACGGCTGCGATGTTGCGCGAACGTATGGCCACACAGATCGCGCTGGTGGCGCTCCATCGCGAGGGCCAGGCAGATGAACCCTGCCAGCGACAGCACGAACAACAGAGCATGCACCATCACCCGACCTCCGCAGCCGAACGCACGGATGTGCTTTGCGGGGCGGCCGATGCGCGCGGCCGTCGGGTCTTGGGCGTGAAGCACCAGGCGCGCCATCCGATGTACGCATGCAGCATCGCCAACGCCAGCAGGGTCAGGTCCGCGCCGGCCCACGCCCAGTCGCCAGCGCCCACGGTCCGCCATAGCGGATGCGGGGTGGTGAACGCGGTCAGTGCGGGAAGCAATGCAAGCAGGATGGCAGCCAGCGCGAACTGCTCGACCCACGCACGTTTGGGTGGGCGCAGGAAGGCATGGACGAACGTTGCCGCCCACGCCAGGAAGAACACATGGACTTCCCACGTCGCGCGACCGGCCACCGCGACCGGCAGCAGGCGGTTGGCCCAGAAGAACGCCGCCATCGCCACTGACAACCCAGCCACCGTGCCGATGTTCAGGCATTCGACCAGCCGGAAGCCGAAGTAGGGGCGTTGCGGATCGGGCAGCTGGCTGCGTCGCTTGACCGTCCACAGCACCAGCCCGCTGCCGACCATCGCCGTGCCAGCCAGGCTGACCAGGAAGTACAGCCAGCGGGTGGCCGCATCGGCAAACCGGCCCAGATGCAGGCCGTACAGAACGCCCTGGGTCTGTGCAGCGGCGCCCGAGGACTCCTTTGCCAGAAGGAGCTCGCCGTGGCTGCCATCGAACAGCAGGTAGTTCGGGGTGGTGGATACGCGGGTGGACTGTGCGCGCACCACCGCCACCCGAGCCTGTGCATCCCCGGGGTTCTGGATCTGTATGCCGCCCACGCCGCCAGTGCCCCAGCGATGCTCTGCCTGGCGCACCATCGCGCCGATATCCGCCAATGGCGCAGCGCTTCCGGCGGCGGGATGTGGTGGCAGGAACAGCCGCATTTCGCTGACCACTTCGGCCTGCTGCCGTTTGTCGTCCAGTGTCGACAGCCCCCACGGCATGTACAACACCGCCAGCATCACCAGCCCGCTCCAGGTGATCATGAGGTGGAACGGCAGCCCCAGCACCGAAGCGGCCGCATGGCCGTCCAGCCACGAGCGCTGGCCCTTGCCCCAGCGGAAGGTGAAGAAGTCGGCGAAGATCTTCTTGTGGGTGATGACACCACTGACGATGGCCACCAGCATGAACATCGCGCACACGCCGACGATCCACCGACCCCACATCGCTGGCATGTAATGCAGGTTGAAATGGAAGGCGTAGAAGAAGTCACCGCCGCTGGTATCGCGCGACTGCAGCGGTGTGCCGGTGGCGGCGTCGAACAGGCCCGAATCGAACCCGTGGCGACCGCGCCCACCCGGGCTGGCCCACATCGCAGATGCCCACGGCGTACGTTCGCTGGGCAGGGTGATGTTGATCTGGGTGACCGCAGGAGCGTTGGCAAGAACGTGGGATGTCAGACGCGTGGCAATGTCTGCCGCAGCGGGCAGGGCCTGCGGTGTGTTGATTTCCGGACGCGTGTAGCGGGAGATCTCATCACGGAAGTAGCTGGCGGTACCGGTGAGAAACATCGCGTACAGAATCCAGCCTGCCAGCAGGCCCACCCAGATGTGCAGGTCGGACATGGTCTGGCGGATGCCGCGCGGCATCGCCGCACGGGCGGCCGATGTGCTCATGAGGCTGCTCCGGCAGAGACCCGGTAGACCGCCGGCAGCAACAGCATGGCGGCGATCCCCAACCCCAGCCAGGCCCGTGCCGCCGAGCGCACCGCGAACACCCAGATCACCGCGCCGGCATACAGCAGGAAGCTGGCCAGCATGCCGGTGAACACGGCCTGTTGCGGATCAATCGGCAATGCGAGGGCCGCGACGCTGCACAGCGCAGCCAGGGCGTAGCCACCGAACAGTGCAGCGGCGATACGTGACATCAGCGGCAGCCATGCGGCTACCGGAGCAATCCAACGTGCATTCACGAGAACGAACTCCAGCGTGCCAGGCCCGAGGACCTGGCGCGCGTTGGCAGGCAATCAGAAATCAACGGTGGCCGACAGCAGCGCAGTGCGCGGCGAGCCCAGTCCAGAACCGAGGCTGCCGGCCCAGTACGCCTTGTTGGTCAGGTTCTGCACGCTTGCCCGCAGCACCAGCGGATGGCCCGCCACCTGCGTGGCGTAGCGCGCGCCCAGATCGAACACCGTGCGGCCTGGTACCCATTGGCTGTTGTCGGCGTTGAGGTAGCCCTTGGACATGCTGATGGCGTTGCCGGTGAGGGTCAGGCCGGGCAGGGCGGGAACGTCCCATTCCGCGCCGAGCTTGCCCTGCCATTGCGGCGTAGCGGTGGCCAGTCGCCCCTCGTTGACGCCGCCCTGGGTGCGGGTCAGCTTCGGCTGCAGCCAGCCGATGCCGCCGAGCAGACGCAGCTGATCGTTGATCTGTCCGAACACGGTCCATTCCACGCCGCGGTTGCGCTGCTGGCCGCCGAACGAGAACACATTGCTGGCCGGGTCCGTATAGGAGCCGGGCTTCTCGATCTCATACACGCTGAAAGCGCTGGCCAACCGGCCGAAATCCATCTTCGCACCGATCTCGCGCTGCCGCGTCTTGTAGGGCGGGAACACTTCGCCGGCATTGGCTGCAGTGACCGGTGCCGTGGTGCCCTGGCTCAGGCCTTCGATATAATTCGCATACAGCGACAGGCGTTCGCTGGCCTTGAACAGCAGCGCCCCTGCGGGCGTGTTGGCGCTGGCATCGTAACGCGCGGTGCGCTTGCCGGTTGCGCCATCCAGAGTGTCGCTCAGCACGGTCTGGCGGCGGATGCCCACGGTCAGCTGCAGCCGGTCGCCGGCGAAAGACAGCGTGTCGGCGATGCCGACGCTGGTGGTGCGCACTTCGCCGGTTTTCGGCAGCGAGGCGTCACTGAAGCTGCGATCCACTGCAGGGCCCCACTGCGGGTCGTGGATGTTGGTCAGCCAGTCCCGCGGCAGCAGGTTGCGCTGGAAACCGAACTTGTAGTCGTGGTGATACCACGCGGCACTGAGCGCCAGCGCGTGGTCGACCGGACCGGTGCGGAAGCGTGCGGACAGGCCGGCCTCGGCGGTGTCCTTGTTGTAGATGAAGCGCTGATGGGCAAAGTTGTTGCGGAAGTCGCCTGCACTGTTGACGATCAGGGTGGTGCCACTGGCGATCGAATCGAAATCGGTGTGGCCATGACCGTAGGCTACGTGGGCGGACAGCTGCTCGTTGATGTCGAACTCCCAGCGCAGTGCCGCTGCCTGGTCCTTGACGTTGCTGAAGGTCCAGTCGGGCGCGAACAGGGTGTCTGCCTTCGGCGGGCGCGGCACTGCCAGCCCGGCCGCCAGAGATACGCCACGATTCAGGCCATCAACATGGTCACGGCTGGCAAACAGATCCATCGATACCCGCGAGCGCTCGCCACGCCAGTCCAGCCCCAGCGATGCCAGCTGCGATCTGTGCTGCTGGTTGCGCGTCGCGGTGTCGCCATCGCGGTGCACGGCGTTGAGGCGCACGCCGAACTGCTTGCCGGCACCGAAGCGGCGGCCGATATCAAGATGACCGCCGAACTGGGCATCGCTGCCGTAGCTGGCGGTGAAGCGGGGAAATGGCGTGTCGTCGGCCCGTTTGGGCACCAGGTTCACCGCGCCGCCCACCGAGCCACCGGGCGGCATGCCGTTGAGCAGCGCCGACGGTCCTTTCAGCACTTCGACGCGCTCGGCCAGCTCCGGTGTTACCCGATAGTAGGGAATCAGTCCGTACAGGCCGCCAAATCCGATGTCCGACGAGGCCACGCCGAAGCCGCGGATGTTGAAGTAGTCGGTGATGCCGCCGCTCGAGCCGCTGCTGTAGACACTGGGGTCGGTCAGCGCGATCACCCGCACCAGGTCCGGTGCCTGGATGTTGTCGATGAACTCGGCCGTGTAGCTGGTGGTGTTGAACGGCGTATCCATGAAATCGCGGGCGCCGAGCAGGCCGACGCGGCTGCCGCGTGCGAGCTGGCCCCCGGCATACGGTGATGTCGGCGAGAGCTTGTCGGCACGGACATTCACCGACGGCAACTGCGTGGCGCCTTGGTCGGGCTCGGCCGCCTGTGCCAGCGACGCTGCCAGCAGCGTTGGCAGCAGTGCCAGCCGTGCGGTGCCAGCCAGCAAGCGCAGGCGTGGAAGGGTGGGGATGGATGTCAGGCAGATCATGGGGGGTACTCGTCGTGGGAAGCGGTGCGTTCGGCCAGCGCGGCGCCGTCGATGACCTGGGGGCAGGACGACGCGGGCTGCAGGGATGGCTGGCAGAGGGCACGCAACACCCTGCGACGGGCAGGGGACATCGGCGATCTGTGGCTCGGTGGAACGATCTCCGTGCTTCTGGGCGCGGAGGATGGAGCGGGTGGATGAGGGCGGATCAGATGTCGTCGGCGAGGTCGTCGACATCCTGCAGGCCACCGCCACGCGCGAGTACGCGCTCGTAGTTGCGGCGGCGACGCTGGTCGGTCTCGCTGGTGGTCTCGCCGTGCTTCCAGTAGCCGGCGACTGCAACGTCCGCTCGATCCAGGCCGATGTCATGCAGGAAGTGGCGGCGCAGCTCACGCATTTCTTCACGCTCGCCGGCCGCCCACACCACGCTTGCCGCGCTGGTGCTACGGGCGCGCGCAGTGCGCAGCAGCGGCGTCGGTACAGCTGGTGATGGCGCCTCGATACGGTGCAGGACCACACCGGCAACCGCAGGCAGTTCGGCCACCGGCAGCGGGTCATCCGATGCAATCCAGGCCTCGGCGCGCAGGCCTTCAGGCCATTGCTGCAGCAGCGCGTACAGGGCGGGAATGGCGCTCTGGTCGGCGAACAGCAGCGCACTGGCGCCTTGCCTGTGTGGCACCTGCAGATGCGGCCGCGGGCCGGTCAGGGTGAATGTGTCGCCGGGTTGCAACGCAGCGACCCAGGCCAGCATCGGCCCCGGTGATGCGTGCAGCACCACGTCGAACACGAAACGACCTGCTGCAGCGTCGACGCTGCGCACGGTGTAGATGCGCGAGACATCGCCGAACGCGGCGCCCAGCGCGATCCGCACCGCGGTGTTGGCACGAAGCCAAGGCGCTAGATCGGCCTGCGCAGGCAGCTGCGCGGTTACCCGCAGCAGACTGCCGGCCGGTCGCGCTACATCGACGACGCCGACCCGCAACGACTGCAGGCCGCGATCGTGGTCTGCGCCGCGGAGGACGCCGGGCGGACCTTCGGTAATGGAGGTGTCGGACATCGGATAGGGCCTGGAACTGCGCGAATGCGAATTAGTTACATCATAGTAAACTAATTTCACGCGGCCGCAACAATGCGGTTGCCGGCGCATTGACCAATTCGCCAGCGCTGACCACCATGGCGCGTAATCCATCCAGATGCCGCGCACCGGAGTTCCATGGCTGCACCTAAGAAAAGCTCGACGCGCGGTCGACCGCCCAGCATCACCCGTGAGCGCATTGCCGACGCCGGTATCGAGATGACACTGCCGAAGCTCAGCTTCGTCGGCGTGGCCGCGTTGCTGGGCGTCAGCCATATCGCGCTGTACAAGCATGTGGCCAACCTGGCGGCGCTGCGCGAGCAGGTGGCCGAGGCCATCTTCGAGCGCTGGCACGCGCCGCCGTTGGCCACGGGCAAAGGCGCGACGATCGAGGGTGATCTGTTCACCTTCCATCGATCGCTGCGCACACTGGTCGAACAGAACCCGGGCCTGGCACCTTTCCTGGTCAGCCACGGTGCAAAGACGCCGGAGATGGTCGAGCGCATCCGCCAGCACCATGCGGCATTCGCGCGTGCCCACGACCTGCCGCTGGAACAGGCCGCGTGGCTGCTGTCCACCGTGGCCTACCACTGCGTGGCGTTGGCTGACACGGTGTATGCACGACACGCCACGATGGACACCTCACGCCGCGCGTACGACCCGGAGCAGGCCGAGGCCGAGTTCGATCGTGGCATGCAGGCGCTGATACGTGGCGCGTTGGCGATGTGCCGCGGCCAGGAAGCGGGGTAGGTTCGCTGCGTTGATTGCAGGTGCGGGCGCGGGCAGCGCCGCCCCCTGGCGACGCCACCCGGCGAGGGTGCGCTAGTTCGGTGACACCAGGATCGCAGCGTCGAGCACCGGGAACGATTGCGGTGCCTGGCCCGACGAGGCGACCAGGCGGATCTCCAGCGACGTCGAACCGCTGCTGGCGGCATCAGCGCGCAGCGCTCCCAGCGTCTGCGGCAGTGGCACGGCGAATGTCGTTGGATGATCGTGACCCATGGCCGCCATGCTCGGCCCGAAGAACGAGACCGTGCCAGCGTAGTACGGACTGTCCGCGCTCACCGAGGTGACATCTGCCGGTGCATTGATCAGGACGTCGAACTCGCGCGTGTTGTGCAGTCCATGGGGACGCTCGAGGGTCACCTCCGCAATCAGCATGCGCGGGCCGGTGGCCGCCAGATGCGCACGAACCGCTTCGTTGGGCACAGCCACACGCACAGCGCCGTCAGCCCGCTTGCCGCGGACCAGCCGCGCGGGCTTCGAGGCGTTCGGAGCCGTTGCGGCCTGCTCTGCGGCACGGACACCGCGGCCATAGACGTAGTCATAGTCGAACGCGGTGGTGGAGAAGAATTCCGCGGCCGGGCGCGTGCCGACGTAGCGGCCCTGGCCATTGACGAAGAAGCGGAACGGTTCGTCCATGAACTGCCGGCGTTCGGCAGCGTCGGTCGGCATGATCGGGCGGCCGAAGGCCTGCTGCCTGCGTGTCCACACATCCCACAGGCGATCCATGTTGGCGTGGTGCAGGTAGAAGATCGGATCCAGCGGCGACAGGAAGTTGGTCATGTTGCCGTAGGGGCCGGGATCGACGGCACCGACACCGCCAATGCAGTTGTGCACCTTGTTGTGCGGGAAGCCTTCCAGTACCGAGAACTTGGTCGCGCCATCGGGCTGCAGCACGTGCGAGGTGGTGCGCGAGCTGGTGAAGCTGCGGCTGATGTCAGGGTTGTTGAACTCCACCGGTGACAGGCCGGCACGGATCGTGTCGGCGGACACGGCGGAGGCTGTCTTCGCATCGAAGCCCGGATGTTCGCGCCACAGGTAGCGTGCGCCACAGGTAACCGCGTACGCCGCATTGCCGGAAATGCCGGTCTGTTCCTTGGCGTTGTAGCCGGTGACGTCGTTCCAGACGTCTTCGGCGCTGTTGTAGCCACGCAGTGACAGCTGCTGCCGCTGCCCACTGTCCAGGGTATTCCAGTGGCGTTGCAACGCAGGCTTCATGAACTGGGTGAACACCGCCAGGTTGCGCGTGTAGGGCGTATAGGCCTTGTCGGTCGGGGTCAACAGACCGTCGAACATCGCAGTCGGTATCTGCGGAAGTTCAGTCCAGTCCCAGTACGGCATGGCGAACTGGCGATCGCCGCTGAGCTCGCGGATGGTCTGTTCGAAGTAGCCTACGTAGCCGCGATGCCATACATAGAACCACCAGTTGCCGTGCGGGCAATCCATCAGGTGCACGAACGCATTGCGGAACCAGTTGCGCGGGTCGTCAGCCGGCAGCGCCAGCATTGCCTGGATGCCTCGGGCATAACTGGCCAGCATGCGCTGGCCTTCCGGGCTGGTCACGTTGTAGCGGTGGAATTTCGCCACCGCGGTACCGTCGGTCGCGCTCTGGCCGCTGGCCAGGGCACTGGGCGCGAACAGCGACGCCAATGAGGCGGTGGCGGTGGTTGCTAGGAAATCACGGCGTGTGTAGCGCATAGCGTCCTCCCTGGTGATTGGTTCAACCGCGTCGGGTTACGAATCACTGCAAGGGCCCGTGACTGCTGCCACGGGCCGGACGGGAACATCCAGCCCCGCCGCCCGGATCGACGGGCGCGAAGGCGCCGCCGGACCAGGCGGCAGCAGTATAGGCACGGCATTGCGCCCGGATCTGGGCAGTACGCCACAATCATGGCCGGCCTTGGCCGGCCGGTTCGACTATTCCGGGTCGGTCTTCACCCGCGCCACACGCTTTCGATACTCATACACGTTGTCACCGCGGATCCGCTTTTCCTGCGTCCCGCTGATGCTGTCCACGCGACGATCCGAGCCTGTTACCGGCTTGGCATCGATCTCGGTTTCGTGTTCGAACGAATGCGATTTGTCGGTGTTCCGGTAGAACCGGTAAAGCGCCCAGTACAGCGCGGTCGCGCCGGCCGGGCCTGCAGCCAACAACCAAAGACCACTGTCATCACTCATGTGCTGGCCACCAGGAAGGCAATTGCGAGGGCTTCGATGATCGTGCCGGCGGTCAGCGCCGCCAGCAGCATCTTCCACTGCTGCACGGGCACGCTGCCCATGGTTTCACCGGTGCGGCCGTTCACCGCGATGTAGTGCAGCATGCCGCCGTTCTTTCCGGGCTGGTGGTACGAATACAGCCATACCGGCAGGTACATGGCCACCCAGCGGGTGCCGTGCACCTCCAGCTGCTCCTGTTCCCAGCGCACGCCACGGTCGTAACGGCGCACCGTACCTTCCACCTGCGCGCGGGCGATCGACAGCAGCTGGTCTTCCAGTCGCGGCCGCAGCTTTTCGACATCCAGGTTGCGCTTTTCCGAAGTGAAGCCCGCCAGGTAGGAGGCGTTCCACTTCACTGCGTTCTTGGTGTCGAACGGCAGAATCGTGTTGATGATGTTGTTGGTGTTGGCGCGCGTGTCCAGGTTGCCGCGCTCTGCCGACGATTCCAGCGGCAGGTCGTCCACGGTGAAATCGACCTGGCGTTCTACCTGGTAGATGTCCGCGTCGTAGTAGGTCTGCTTGTTCTTTTCGCTGCCACGGGTGTATTCGCGTGTCTTGATCTCGCCCTTGCCGGCCACGGCCGCACTGACATTGCCGTCGACGATCATGTAGGGCAGGTACACACCCACCACATTTTCCGGGGTGAACTGCTCCTTGAACGCCTTGAGCGCGAACATCCGACGCTTGTCGACGAACTGGCGGATGCGCGCGACCGCATCCTCCTTCTTGATGTGGAACGGCAGCACGGCGTCAGGCACGGCGCCGTTGGCGATCTGTTCGTTGACGCCGAACACGTGCCGGCACCAGTGGCAGCGCGCCGTCATCGTGCTTTCGGTGTTGACCGTGACTTCGGCGCCGCAACCAGTGCACTTGAAGGTCATCAGCGCCGAGGTGTCGGCATCGATATCGCGCGCGCCCGATGCGATGACGGTGCCGCGCAGCTGGTCGATGGCGTCGCCCAGCCCGAATTCCTCCTCCACCCGTGCGCCATGCCATTCGTGACGGCAGTACAGGCAGACCAGGATATCGGTGCCCAGCTTGGGCCGGATATCGGTAGCGCCGCACTTCGGGCAGCGGTTGAGGCCGTCTTTCAGTTCGGCCGCGGACGTATCGATGGCGACCGGATCGGGCGCCTCGATCTCGTTGCGGATGGCCTCGGGCAGCTTCGAGGTATCGAGCGGGAAGCTGCCGGGCAGGGGAGGGACGTCCTGCGGCGAACCCGGTCCGTCCAGCACCGCCGCCGGCAGGGGCGGCGGTGCTGAAGCGGATCGAGGCAGCGGCGGAGGCGTGTTTCTGGGATCGGACATGGTGGTTGCGCGTCCTGCGTCTTCTTACAGCCCCAGCGCCTTAGCCTTCAGCGCGTCATAGTCGGTCTGGGTGATCAGGCCCAGATCCAGCATTTCCTTGGCCTTCTTCAGCTTGGCCACCGGGTCGTCGGCAGCCGGAGCGGCCGGGGTCGCTGGCTGCTGCAGGTTGCCCGCGCCGAACATGCCCGACGCCATGCCCACACCGACAAGGCCGGCAGCTCCGCCGTTCTCGCCTGCGGACTGGATGCCCTGGGCAACGCTGGCCTGCAGGTTGGAATTGCCGCGCGAGCCGGACAAGGCATCGGCACGCTGCACGGTCTTCAGAAGTTCACGGGTGTTGGCGTCGTACTCGATCGAGACAATGGCAGTCTTGACGATGGCCAGGCCGCGATCGGACTTCCACTGGTAGCCCTGTTCGACGGCGGCCGACAGGCTCTGCGCAAAGCCCAGCGAATCCTGCTGCAGCTTGGTGATGCGGTTGCCCTTGCTTGGGTCGTTGGTGTACAGGCTGAATGCCGGCGCCAGCGAACCCACCACTTCATTGAACAGCTGGCTGGCAGCGGCGTTGTCAAGATCGGTGAAGTCGAACACCTGGCCCGGTTGCAGGTAGCTGGCCGGAACGAAGTTCTTCACGAACAGGATCGGGTCGACGATCTTCAGCGTGTACGAGCCACGCGTGACCGCGCCAACCTGGGTGTTGAGGAAGCCATCGTCCCAGTAGATTTCCGACTGCGTGCCGAAACGGTTGTCCGGCAGTTCCTTCAGCGAAACGAAGAAGGCGGCCTGCTGCGAGCCCGGCTGGCCGCCGAACTTGAAGCGCTCCCAGCTCTGCTTGATGAAGGTGCTGACCAGGCCGTCGCCTGCGAAGATCGACTGCGAGTTCAGATCATCCGAGCGCCACTCGTAGCCACCCGGCTCGGCGACGAAGGCGGTGATCGCGCCATCCTGGAACAGCAGCAGGCCGTAGCCTTCCGGCACGACGATCTTGGAGCCGTTGCTGATGATGTTGGAGGAGCCGCTGGTGTTCGAGCCGCGCCCGGCATTGGTGCCCTGCGGCACCGCTGCAAACAGGGCTGCCGTGGACGGCAGGCCGGTCGGCACGGTGTAGAAGTCTTTCCATTGGTCAGCCAGCACGCCGCCGACTGCACCCTTCACCGCTTGTACCAGACCCATGACCCACTCCCTGTAGTTGCCGGACAGGCACCACGCCTGTCGTGCTCGGCTGACTATAGAGGAGGCAGGCTACGCCCGGCTAGCGGCCGGGCGGGGGGCCATTCATCTCGCCGTTGCAGGCATGCTGCGCCTGGAGGCCCCGCCGCAGCCCGCAGCAGCTGTAGAGCGTTTCACCGCACCGATTGCGGCACCCGACGCAGCTTTGCGATGTCATAGCCCATGGCCTTGATGCGGGCGACCGCCTGCTGATACTCGGCCTCGCTTACCTGCGGCGTACGCGCCATGTACCACACGTAGTCGCGCTTGCTGCGGGCCACGATGGTCTGGGAGTACCCCTCGTCCAGCCAGGCAATGAGGTACTCGGCCTGGATGGGCCAGATGAACTGCATGCCCCAGACCGCACCATTGCCATGTTTCTCCACCCGACCTACCGGGTGCATCGACTTCTGTGGCGACTGGAAGCTGCCCTTGCGATAGGTGAAGGTGGTCTTGATGCGCCCATCGGCCTGCAGCGCGTAGCTCTCTACGGCGTCGAAGGCCTCGCGCTCGGGCCGCGAAGGAATATGGGCAATGACATACCAGTCGCCCATGAAACGGGGCACGTCCACCTTCGGTGGCAGCGGGATGGGGCGGGTGTCGTGGCTGCTGCAGCCCGCGCCGAACAGGGCCACGGCCAGCAGCGTGAACAGTGGGGCGATACGCATGGTGGCGGTCTCCTTCAGCGCGGGCGGAACAGGTAATGGGCGACCAGCCATTGCTGGCCGTCGTCGTAGCCGAACAACTCGGCGCAGGCCATCCAGAACATGCGCCAGCGTTGCCACCAGATGCGTGCGGCGGCTTCGTCGCCATAGGTCTGCGTCAGGATCGGCAGCAGCTGTTCGCGGGCGGCATCCTGGTTGGCCAGCCAATGGTTGGCGGTGCGCTGGTAGTGGGTGCCATCCAGCAGCCAGCGCTGGTCCAGCACCAGCTCGCGCTGGAAGTGCAGCAGGGTATCTGCGGCCGGCATCAGGCCGCCGGTGAAGAAGTGGCGGCCCATCCAGTTGTCGTCGCCCTCGGTCTCGAACGGATACATCAGCGTGCGATGCGCGAAGATGTGCACGAACAGCGCACCATCCGGCTTCAACCAGCGGGCGATGCGACCCAGCAGGCGGTCGTAATTGCGCACATGCTCGAACATCTCGACCGACACGCAGCGGTCGAATGCCGCTGCAGGCAGCTCCAACTGGTTGACGTCGCGGGTCAGCACTTCGACGTTGCCGAACCCGCGCGCCTCGCATTGCGCGAGGATATGGTCGCGCTGGCTATGCGAGTTGGACACGGCGGTGATGCGCGCGTTCGGGTAGCGCTCTGCCATCCACAGCGTCAGCGAGCCCCAGCCGCAGCCCAGTTCCAGGATGTGCTGGCCGTCGGCCAGCCCGGCGCGCTGTCCGTACAACTCCAGCATCGCATCCTCGGCCTGGTCCAGCGTCTCGCTGCCGGTACGGTAGTAGCAGCTGCTGTACTTCAGGCGATGCCCCAGGCAGCCCTGGAAGAAGGCGGCGGGAACCTCGTAGTGCTGGCGGTTGGCCGCATCCACATGCAGGGCCAGCGGGCTGCTGGCCAGCTCGGCGATGCGCCGCCTGAAGCGCTGCGACTGCTCCTCCATGCTGCCGGCCGACTCTTCGGCCAGGCGCTGTGCGCATAGGCGACGGATGCCCGCGCGCAGTGCCGCATCAGGCAGCCAGCCACGCTCGGCCCAGCCGGTGAGGCCGGCTTCCGTATCGGCAACCGAAGCAAGGGAAGGGGTGGCGCTCATCGGGAATGCTCCTTTGGGGTGCGCGGAAACCAGGGAAAGAACATCGGAGTGCTGCGCTGGTAGTCGCGGTAGTCATCACCTCGACTGCGCAGCGCCTGTTTCTCGGTAAAGGGAACGCCACTGAGGTAGCGCAGGAATACGTACATCAGCACCGGCCCGGTCCAGGCCAGCCACCACAGCGGCGACCCCACTGCCAGCAGCACATAGGTGAACCAGTGCAGCCACTCGAAAAAGTAGTTGGGGTGGCGCGTATACCGCCACAGCCCTTGGCGGCAGGTACGGCCCTTGTTGGCCGGGTCGGCACGGAAGCGTGCCAGCTGGCGGTCAGCCAGGGCTTCGCCACCCACACTCAGCAGCCACACGGCGACCGCCGCTGCGATCCAGCCAGGCATCTCGCTGCGCGGGTTGCTGGCCACGGCCACGAACGGCAGCGCAAACAGCACCACCAGCGCGGCCTGTGCCATGAAGAAGCCAAAGATCTTTCCCTGGTGGCCGTGCCAGTGCTCACGCAGATAGCGGTAGCGACCGTCTTCCGCTTCGCTGCGCACACGACGCCACAGATGCAGGGCAAGGCGGCTTCCCCATAGGCCACCCAGCACCGCCAACGCAATGCGGGGCTGCAGCGCGCCATCGCCCAGCCATGCAAGCAGCAGCGCGCCTGCGGCCACACCCTTTGCCCACAGGACATCGACGATGCCGATGTTCTGGTGCCTGCGCTGCCACGCCCAGCCCCAGGCCATGATCAGCACGGCGTACAGCAGTACCCACCACACGCTGCTCATCAGGTTGCTCCAATCAATGGGGTGTCGTGGTTGCCGGGCGTTCCGCGACGGGCCACTGCGCACAGCAGCGACAGCGCCACGCACCAGCCCAGCGCCAGTGTTGCCACGCCCTGCCAGGCCGGGACGGAGAAATGCACCGCCTGGAAGCCGCGCGACGCAGACAGATAGGCCAGCGGCGCCAGCAGGCCGAGGGCCACCGGCAGCAGCCAGTGCCGCTGCAGGAAGCCCATCGATGCAGTCAGCGTCATCGCAAAGGCAGCCCACAGGGCGAAAATCCATGGAGGCGGCACCCAACCCAGCGGCGCAGCGGCGTACTGCACGCCACCACTGGCGGCAGCACTGCCATCCACCAGGAATGCGCAGACCAGCGCGAGCAGCAGCAAGCGCAGATCCAGACGGGGCTGCGCTGAGGTGAGCAGCTGGCTGCCGATGTATACGGTGGCTGACAGCATTGCCGGCCATTGCCAGCCCCGGCCGGCACCGGCAACGGCGCACAGCCACACCATCTGGTTGCCGATCACGTTGACCCAAGGACGGCGCATGTCAGCCGATCCGTTCGCCATGGGCATCCGCTTCGGGGCGGTAGCCAGGGCGTGCCAGCAGCAGATGCGACACGCCGATGGAGCGTTCCAGGAAGCCACCTTCGCAGTAGGCCAGGTAGAACTCCCAGAGCCTGCAGAAGCGCTCATCGAAGCCCTGCGCGTGCGCCGCCGGCAACTGCGCGAGGAAGCGCTGCCGCCACGCGCGCAGGGTCAATGCATAGGAGTGGCCGAAGTCCTGCTGGGCGATCAACTGCAGGTCACTGGCCCGGGTCTTGGCGGCCAGGATGGCGTTGATCGAGGGAATGAAGCTGCCCGGAAACACGAAGCGCTTGATGTAATCCACGCTGCGCCGCGCCTGTTCATAGCGCTGGTCCTCGATGGTGATGGCCTGCAGCAGGGCCACCCCATCAGGCTTCAGCAGCCGCTGCAGGGTGGCCATGTAGGTGTCCAGGTACTCGGCACCGATGGCCTCGATCATCTCGATGGACACCAGCTTGTCGAACTGTCCCTGCAGGTCGCGATAGTCCTGCATCAGCAAGGTTACGCGGTCCTGCAGGCCCGCATCGGCCACGCGCTGCGCGGCCAGTGCGTGCTGTTCCGCGGAGATGGTGGTGGTGGTGACATGGCAGCCGTAGTGCTGCGCGGCATGCACGGCAAAGCCACCCCAGCCGGTGCCGATTTCGACCACGCGATCGCCCGGCCGCAGTCGCAGCTGCTGGCAGATACGGTCCAGCTTGCGCCGCGACGCACACTCCAGCGAGTCACCGGCATCGCTGAACAGCGACGAGGAGTACATCAGGTCCGGCGACAGGAACAGGGCGAAGAAATCATTGCCCAGGTCGTAGTGGGCGGCGATGTTGCGACGGCTGCCTTCGCGGCTGTTGCGCCGCAGCCGGTTCCAGCCGCGCAGCAGCCAGCCACCGATGCGCGCCGGCCCGCGTTCCATGCCGTCGAGCAGGTCCCGGTTGCGGACCAGCAGCTGCACCAGTGCCACCAGGTCATCGCAGCGCCAATCACCGTGGATGTAGCTCTCGCCGGCGCCAACGCTGCCGTTCGCCGCCACCTTGCGGTAGAACGCCGGGTCATCGATGGTCACGGTGACCTGCAGGTCGCTTCCTGCGTTGCCCAGCTGCACTTCTCCAAACGCATCGCGCACGCGCAGACGCCCGCTGTGCAGCGGCGCAAGCTGAGCCAGCAGGCGTCGGCGCAGGAATGCGTCCAGGGTGCCGGGCAGGGGCAGGGCGGCCGAGGGAGTCATTTCGTTCATCGCGGTTTCTCGGCAAGGGAAGGGTGGTCGTGCACGGGATTGCGCTTCAGCCAGAGGCGCAATGCCTGCCAGTGGATGGCGGTGACCACCTGCGCGCTCATCAGCGGGTAGCAGGCCAGCACCCGCGCAAGCCCGGTGCCATCGACAGGCCGCCGCTGCATGCTCTGTGTGGCATCGAACTGGCGCTGGCCGTTGCGCCAGACCTGCATGTGCACGCGCAGGTTGTCCGCGGGCGCGGTGAAGCGCCAGTCATACGCGCAATCCATCGGCATGAAGGGTGAAACGTGGAAGGCCTTGTCGAACTGCCAGCGCAGGGCGCGGCCCTGCCGTATCGCAGTTTCGACCGGAAGCACGTAGGCGTGTCGCTCCTTCCAGGGCGTATTGGTGATCTCGGCGACGATGCAGTCCAGGGTTTCGCCGTCAGCCTGGTAGCAGTAATAAAAGCTGACCGGGTTGAATACGTGGCCACCAAAACGCAGGTGGGTCAGCAGTCGCACCGGGCCGTCGGGGCGCCGCCCGAGTACCGTCGCTGCATGGTCACGCACTGCGTCGGCCAGGGAGGTCGCGGGATCGCCGAAGTAATCACTGCGGCGGAACTCTGCCACGTTGCGGCGACCGACCGACCACAGCCAGCGCCCGGCAAATACCTGGTCCAGCTCGTCCAGGTCCAGCAGCAGCTGCGCGATCGGGTAGCGGAACGCGTGCGCATGGGGGAGGTAGCGACGATGCTCGACGTGCCCGAAGTAGATGGCGCTGGCGCTCATGCAGGCACCTCCGCCTGCTGCGTGCTGTGGCTGCGGGATGAGCGCGCCTGCAGCGCGTCGACCACACGGCGGGCACTGCGGATGCCATCCTCGTGGAAACCCCAGCCCCAGTAAGCACCCGCGAACCAGGTGTGGCGATGTCCCTGCACCTCGGCCCAACGCTGTTGCGCCTGTACTGCGCCGTGGTCATGCACCGGATGTGCGTACTGCAGGCGACGCAATACCTTGGCCGGATCGATGGCCTCGCTGCGGTTGAGGGTCACCACCAACGGCGTTTCGCCCGGCAGACCCTGAAGCTGGTTCATGCAATAGCTGACCGTGCAGGGCGCGGAAGGATCGCGCGGCACATGCGCATTCCAGGCTGCCCACGCCTTGCGATTGGCCGGCAGCAGTGAGGCGTCGGTGTGCAGCACGGCCTCGTTGGGCTGGTAACGGATCGCGCCAAGCACCGCGTGCTCAACCGGATCCGCGTCAGGCAGCAGGGCCAGGGCCTGGTCGCTGTGGCAGGCCAGGATCACTTCATCGAAGCCTTCAACGCCGGTCGCGGTGTGCACGCGCGCGCCCCATGGCATGCGCTCGACCGCGTGCACCGGGCATTCCAGCCGTTCGTGCACCCGCCAGCGCGCACGCAGCGCGTCGACGTAGCGTGCCGAGCCGCCCTTGACCACGCGCCACGGCGCACGTCCGGTCATCTGCAGCATCTGATGGTTGGCCATGAACTGCACCAGGTAGCGCGCCGGGAAGTCCAGCACCTGCGCGGTGGGCGACGACCACAGCGCCGAGGCCATCGGCAGCAGATGCTCCTGCACGAACGCCTCGCCATAGCGCTGGCTGTGCAGGTACTGGCCAAGCGTCGGGCCATTTTCCTCGCCGAGCAGCAGCGGTGCGTCACGATAGAAACGCCGCAGGTCGGCCAGCATTCCCCAGAAACGCGGCGAGAGCAGATTGCGGCGCTGGCAGAACAGCCCGCCCAGCGATGTGGCGTTGTACTCCACCCCGCTGCGCTCACTGTGCATCGAGAAACTCATCGTGGTGGGCTGCGAGGCCACCCCCAGTTCATCGAACAGGGCCGACAGCAGCGGATAGTGCAGGGCATTGAAGACGATGAAGCCGGTATCGACCGCCATCCTGCGACCGTCCACGGTTACGTCGTGGGTGTGAGTGTGGCCGCCCAGGTAGTCGTTGGCCTCGAACAGAGTGACGTCATGTTCGCCGTCCAGCCACCACGCGCTCGCCAGACCAGCGATGCCAGAGCCGATGATCGCGATGCGCATGTCAGCGCCTCGCCTTGGCCAGCACCCAGGCCGGGATCGGCTTGAGGCCCTTCACCAGCCCCAGCGCAGCCATCACGCGCAGGCCATACCAGCTGATGTCGATCTCCCACCAGCGGAAACCCTGACGCGCAGTGCCGGGGAAGAAGTGATGGTTGTTGTGCCAGCCTTCGCCGAAGGTCAGCAGGGCCAGCCACAGATTGTTGCGGCTGTCATCATGGGTCTCGAAGCGGCGCCGGCCAAAGCGGTGCGCCAGCGAATTGATGGTGACCGTGGCGTGGAACAGCACGACGGTGGAGATGAAGAAGCCCCAGACCAGTAGCTGCGGGCCGGAGGTATGCAACGCCGGGGCCATGCGCTCGAGTACAGCGCCGAGGCCATACAGCGCAGCGGCCAGTACCACCGGAACCACGGTGTCGAAGCGGTCCAGCCAGCGCAGCTCAGGGTACTTGGCCAGATCGGGGATGCGCTGCAGGTCAGTGGCAAAGGCGCCGCGGGTGAGGAACCATCCCATGTGGCTGCGCCAGAATCCGCGCTGGCGCGGGGAGTGCGGGTCCTGCGGTTGATCAGCGTGGCGATGGTGATGGCGGTGGTGTGCCGCCCACCACAACGGGCCGCGCTGTACGCTGGCGGCACCGATGACTGCGAACACGAACTGCACGGTGCGCGACGCCTCGAACGTACGGTGCGAGAAGTAGCGGTGATAGAACGCGGTGATGGCGAACATCCTGATCGCGTACAGGAACACGGCGACGACGACGGCCGTCCAGGACACGCCCACCCAGATCACCCCGAGGCAGGCCACATGCAGCAGTGCGAAGGGCAGGGCGCGCAGCCAGTCGATGCGATCATCCTGGCCGCCGTCCGCCGCCACTTCGCTTCCGGCATCGGTGTCGAACCAGCGCTGGAAGGTGCGCAACAGGCGCGAACGTCTGCGGAGTGGAGGCGCTGCGGATGCCATGGACGGAAGCCCGAGGAAGTCGATTGCCTACCTCTACGCGTTGCGGTGCAGGTTGGATGCAGTGGATTGCAGTCGGTTGCGCTTTCACTTGGCCGTAACAATGCAACTTGATACCAGCGGTCGCTGCTGTTCCATACGCCAACGTTGCTCCGGCTGCTCGGTGGCGGCGGCCGCAAAGCGCACGGTTACCTGCGGGTAGTCGCCACGTGCATCGCGCAGGTTGCTGGTGCCACGGAACTCCAATAGGCGGCGATCGGCATCGGCATAGACGAGTGACAGGCGTGGGGCCACCGCGCCAAACCAGGTATCAAGGCGGACGTCCATGGCGTGGGCGGCAAGCCCTTGCCAGCGCACGGGGCCCCGGTACTGCACCTGCACGGGATAAAAGCGCTGCCGACCGGGCACCAGAAAAGGCAGGCTGACCGGGGCTCCCCCCAGCAGCGTCTGCCAGTGGGCCCGCACGGCGGCATCGAAACCGGCGTCGATCACGGCATCCGCCGGCAGAGGCAACTGCTTGGCCCGGGAGCGCGCGGAGGAATCTTCCTTCCAGTCGACCTGGACTCCGTCACGGTCGACCAGCACGCGGGCCGCTTGGCCGCTGCGGGCATCCTGCAGCACGTAGCCCCGCGCTTGGGGTCGCGCAGCGGCGGGCATCTGCTTGCGGGCGAACGGTTGGCCCGCAGGGCAAAGATAGTCCACCCAGCGCTCGCTGCCATCGCCAACCCCCCGCTGCCAATGCACTTCGCGGTAGGCGGTGGCTCCGCCGGGCAGGGTGGCAATGCCCTCCGAACGCAACAGCGGCGCGGCGCCGACGGCGCAGGGCGTGAACAGCAGCAACCAGGCAAGACGCATCGGGGCGATCCATGGGAGGATTGTCAGGCTGTACGCACGCCAGCGCCGGCTGGATGCACGCTGGCAGCAATCCGGGGTGCATCCAACCGGCGCTACCGTGCGTAGAGGGAAGGACTCCTCTTCACTCAACGGCTGCCCCCGCCGATGTACCGTCCTCCCGCCAGCCCCTCTCTTTCCTTCGACACCGCGCGGATCGTGTCCAGTTCACAGCAGCCCAGCAACGAGCCGACGAACTGGAATGGCGAAATGGACGGCGTCGCCCGGCTGCGCGATCGTGACTGCTTCATGCGCATCTACGACCATTTCATGCCGCGCCTGTGCATCTATCTGCGCGGCCTTGGAGCACCTGCGGCGGTGGCCGAAGAATTGGCCCAGGAGTGCCTGCTGCGCCTGTGGCTGCGCGCAGCCGAATTCGATCCCGCACAGGGCGCACTGAGCACCTGGCTGTACCGCATCGGGCGCAACCTGCACATCGACCGCGTGCGCCGTGAGCGCAGCTGGATGCAGGTACAGGAGGCGGTAGAGGACGCCGCCGCCGGAGATATCAGCGAACGCAGCAGCGCCGAACAGTTTGCCGACCATGCCCGTCTGCGCCAGCGTATCAACGAGTTGCCGGCCACACAGGCGCGCCTGGTGCGGATGTCCTATTTCGAGGCCAAGAGCCACAGCGAGATCGCACAGGCGCTGGGCATGCCGCTGGGTACGGTCAAATCGCACCTGCGACGAGCGTTCCTGCAGTTGCAGTCGAAGGTCGGGGGTGCGTCATGAATCCGCACCATCACCTGCATGAGTCGACGTTGATGAGCTACGCCGCCGGTGCGCTGCCGACACCCCTGAGCGTTGTCGCCGGCACGCATCTGGAACAGTGCCCGCACTGCCGCCAGCGCCTGCGTGAAGCAGAGGCCATCGGCGCCGCGCTGCTGGAGCAGACCCAGCCGTCGGCCGCTGAGGCGCGGCGGGCAGGGCTGCGCGACGCGATGCTTGCGCAGCTCGGCGAGGAACAGGCCGGCGTGGTGCCGAGCCCGCTGCGGTCGATGCCGCCGGAACGGCCCGAGGCCGACCCGGACCACCTGCCGCGGTCGCTGCATCCTTACTTTGGCGATTCGCTGGGCCGGCTGCACTGGCGCTGGATGGCCCCGGGCGTGCATTGCATTCGGGCCGAACAGATGCCTTCGCTGATCATGCTGAAGATCGCGCCGGGCAAGTGCCTGCCGATGCACAGTCATGGCCGCAGCGAGCTGACGCAGATCCTGCGCGGCTCCTACAATGATGCACTGGGGTTGTTCGCGCCCGGCGATGTTGCCGATCTGGACGAGGACGTTGAGCACCAGCCGGTGACGGCGCCGGGTGTACCGTGCATCTGCGTGTCCGCGCTGGACGCGCCACTGGTGTTCAGTGGTTGGCTGGCACGCAAGATCCAGCGCTTCGTCAAACTCTAGTCTTATTCAAGGTAAACGGATGCACGAAACACGCCCGCTGCGGATTCTTCTGACCGGTGCAACTGGACTGGTCGGGCAGGGCGTTGCCCGTGCCTGTCTCGCTTCGCCGCAGGTTGCGCGGACCGCAGCCTTGGTCCGCAGCAAGGCCGGGCTCGACGCTCGAATCGAGCAGATCGTGCTGGCGGATTTCCAGCAGGCCCGCAGCGTGAGCCTGCAGCTGGGCGGTTTCGATGCCTGTTTCTACTGCGCCGGCGCGCCACCGGTCGGCACTGCCGAGGATGAGTATCGGAAGGTGACGCTCGATGCCACCCTGGCTGTGGCTGCAGCGTGGGCGGAAGCGAATCCGGACGGCCGATTCCTGTATGTCTCTGGCGCCCACGCCAATCCACACAGCCGGATCATGCCGCTGCGCATCAAGGGCGAGACCGAGACTGCATTGGCGCAACTCCCTGTGCGCACCGTCATGCTGCGCCCTGCCGGGGTACGCCCTGTCGCCGGGACTGGCACCCGCCATGCAGCCTTGAAGCCGCTGTATCGCTTTGGCGGCCCCTTGATGGCGGCGGCGGGCCGCGTCCTGCCTTCACTGGTGACCAGCAACGAGGCCATCGGCCGCGCGATGATCGTGCTGGCGACGATGCCGGACCCGCCAGCAGTGCTGGAATGTGCGCAGATCAATCGACTGGGTTCTGCTTCCGCAGACTGAAGACCGTGGTGCACATCTGCTGCACATCGCGCCCACTACAGTCGTCGCTCATCCTTCTGTGACGCATCGATGTGAACCTGCAGCCATCGTCCTCTCCGCTTCGCCCCTCGCCCCCAGTGCCTGACAACGGCCGTTTCGACCTGCTGGATGTCAACGCGCTGCAGGATCCCGGCAGCGGCCGCATCGTCCATCTCTATTCGCTGGTGGCGCGCTGCCTTTCCTGCGAGCTGGTGTTCAAGGCGCAGGAAGGCGATGGACTGGTAAGCACCTCTGCCGCACGCGTACTGCGCTGTCCGACCGGCTGCGGCGAGCAGGCTTTCAGGGGCAGCGTGCTGCGCCAGTGGCGGCAGGCGCCACACGCTCTGTAAGCGTTGCCCGGCTAAAGCACGCCCGGATTGGTCTGCCACATGGCGAAGTTGAGCGCGCTGGCGAACGCCACCCATGCCAGGTAAGGCAGCAGCAGCCACGCCGCTGGCGGACGCACGCGATGGAAGGCGACCACCGTGGCCACGATCAGCACCAGCAACAGCAGGATGTCTGCAAACGCCAACGCCCCCTGCTTCCAGCCGAAGAACAGCCAGCTCCACAACACATTGAGGGCCAACTGCAGCAGGTACAGCGCCAGTGCAGGCGTGGCCGCGCGCCATCCGTCCTGGCGCCAGACCAGCCACGCGGCCAGCGCCATCAGCGCGTAGAGCACCGTCCACACCGGACCGAATACGCTGGCAGGTGGCGCCCATGCGGGCAACGTGAGGCCTGCGTAGAAGTCTGCTGCCGAGATAGAGGCGCGGGCGCCCAGCGCAGCGGCCAGAAACGTGACGACGGCCCAGCCCAGAAGACCAACAACCTGTCTGCGGACATTCATGGTGTATCTCCTCCAGCACTGCCACCGGTTGTGACAGCGCGTTGTACGCAGTTGCGTCGTGACTGGATGCAGGCGTCCGGTCAGTCGGCCGTGCCACCGGTGCCGGACTGCGCAGGGGCTGGCAACAACGCAGGCCGACCATCGAACCACTCCCGCGCGCCGGCCAGATGCCATTGCCGGCGCTGGCCATCCAGTTCGATGCCGGCGCCCAGCAGGCCCCAGCGCAGGTAGAGGTCGCCGCGCTTGCGCTGGTCCAGCAGATCCAGCCGTGCACGCAGCGAAAGACGCTCGTTCTCCGCTTGCAGCCCATCCAGCACCAGATGCCCGGCCCGCCAGCGCAGTCGGGTATGCGCGTCCACCTGGCCGGAATCGAGCAGGGACAACGCCCAGCGCGGGTAATCGCTGCGCTCGGCGAACAGCGCCAGCAACGGGCCGGCGTCGCGCATGGCAAGGTCCGCACGCGCGTCCACCTGGAAGGGTGACTGCGCATCGATGTCGCCACGGGCGACGGTGAGGCGGCCCCACCACGGTTGTGGTCGCTGCTGGTCACCGACCTGCACGTTACGCAGTTCGATCACGCTTCCGCCCAGATCGAACCGGCGCTGGCTGAAATCGCCACGCTTCAGCCTGCCATCAACCCGGGCGTCGCCCTGCAGGTCGAGCCCGGCCACCTGCAGGCGTGCGCGTTGACTGCGCAGGCGGACACTGCCGTTGCCGACCCGGCCCTGTGTATCAAGCTGAACATCGCCGCTCACCTGGCCGGCGCCTCCCAGCAGCCGCACCTGGCCGCTGCCCAGGTAGCGGTTGTAGGCGGTGAGGTCTGGAATCGTCGCGTCATCGAAGCGCAGCTGCGCGCGCACACCCTTGCGTAGCTCGCGCAGGCGCCCGTCACCGGTCAGTGTCAGCGCCAGGTCGCGCCCATCGAACAGCGTGGCGCCTTTGGCGCCGCCCGCACGGGCATTGAACGTGGGGAGCTTCACTGCCAGCACGGCGCGCGTCGGCGTCCCAGCCTGCAGTTGCCCATGCGCGCTGGCCGTTCCCTGCATGTGCACGCCGACCACTTCGGCTACTGCCCGCGCCGCAGGAATGTCCACGCTGCTGCCGGCGGCCAGTTCGCCGTTCTGCAGGCGCAGGTCCGCGCGCAGCACGCCACCGCCCTGCAGCTGGAACCAGGGCTTCTGCACGAACAGTGCGGGAATCCAGTTGAGCGAGGTGAAGGTCCATTCGCCCTTGACCGTGCCAGAGGTGCGTCCCAGCACCTCGCTGGGATCGTCAAATGGAATCTGTCGCCCGGCGATGCTCAGATCCGCATCCAGTGCAGCACCGGTGCCATCGCGCTGCGGCAACCGCGCCTGCAGACGGATATCGCGAGCGGCGTCCAGTTGTATCGCCAGCGTTCCTCGATCCGGTGCGCCGGCCCCCACCTGCAATGGAACCCGCCAGACGGCATGACTGCCTGGCTGTAGTGCGCCTTGGTCCAGTGTGATCGAGGCCTGCAGCTGCCCCGGTACGGCGGCACTGGCAACGGCGGGCCGTTGCGTGTCTGTGTCCAGGCGCAACCCCTGGCTGCGCGCCTGCACCTCCAACGCAGCATGCAACAGGCCCAGTTTTGCCAGCCCCGGCGCCTGGTCGCGATAGTGCCGTGGATAGGAGAAATGCGTCTTCAACTGCATGTCGCCGAGCAGCTGGGTGCCGTCGATGCTCACATCGGCATCAGCGAACGCCACCTCCGAGTCCAGCAGCTCCGATGGCCCGCCGCGTAGCTGTTTGACGAAGCCGACGGTGCCGCTGCCCTGGCCGACGATCAACAGCTTGCCGACGCGGACGCTGCGGATGCTTTCGCTGCGGATGGCATCGAATCGCAACGTCCAGCCGCGGTCACCGCGCGGTGGAGAGGGAATGGCCTCATCCACGCGCGCGATCTCCGCGGCTACGCCAGTCGCGTGCAGCGACGGCACGCGCACTTCGCGTTGGAACAGTGGCAACACTTCCAGACGCGCACTAGCCCGGTCTGCGCGCAGCACATACACCGTGTGATTGACGTGGCCGCGCATCTGCACGTTCCAGGCGATCACATGGCCCGGCAGCAGCGTGATCGCGGGCCCGGTGGTCATCACGAACTTGTGCGGTTTGCGATTGGTGACCTGATCGAACAGCGGCGTGTTGAGAAAGACATTGCCCGCGAGCAGGTACAACAGATACAGGCCCAGCAGATAAGGCAGGAGCTTGCGGGCATGGTGGAGCCATCGCTGCGGGCGGGCGAGGGAGCGGGGCATGGACCCTCGGCAGGGAATGGGATGGCCATCACTATCGTGGATGCTGCTGCGGCGCGATGTGAACGTGCCGCGCATCCTGCGCCCTATAATCTGCGCGTCTCTGTTCAAGGAGGTCACGGCATGAATGCCCAGACCAGCAAGGAAGGCGCAACCCCGGATGCGCCGCGCGATGCCGCCACGGCGTCGTTCGATCCGACCTACACCTCGGCCAACAGCGAGGTCCGCGCTGCCGGCGGCGGTTACTCTGTCACGTTGAACGAAGGTGACGGCGCGCTGAAAGTGGGCGCTGAGCAGAAGCGTGCAGCGTCCAGTCTTGCGTCGCAGTTCCAGGGTACGTCGCTGAACATGGCCGGCAGCCCGACGCCCGATGGCGGCAAGGATTACCTGCTCACGATGGAGTCGGTGGTCGGCGCAAGCGTGAAGGGTGTCGGCTTCCAGGACACCAGCAGCACGGGTGTACGCGGGCGCTACAGGGTCACCCTGCCCAGCGACGCCCTGGACGTCGATCCCACACGCATCAACCCGTTTGATCCGCAGACCATTCCCAAGGGCGGCAGCATCACCCTGGATGGTCAACAGTTCACCGGCACCGCGCTGGAAGGCAGTTTCCGCAACATCGCCATGCAGAGCCAGACGACCGAGGCGAGCGGTGCCAGCTACCGCGTGAATCGCCTGGATGATGGCCGGGTGCGCGTCAGCACCGGGCCGAACGAGGCGGTCGAGGCCTTCAATGGCATGGGCTTCAACGCAGGCAGGTTCAGCGCGATTGCCGGTCGCCAGGATGCACTCGGTCACTCCGCCGTCCGTACCGCCACCTTCGATCTGGATCAAGTCGAGGGCCGCCAGGCCTATGAACAGTTCATCGACAACGGCACGATGAACAGCCAGACCCCGGGCGTGCAGAATCTGGCCACGGTCGAGCGACTGGGCATGAGTTCGCAGACCCGACTGAAGGTTGGCTACGGCGACACGTTTGGTGTCGATCTGGCCGGTGCACGCAACAGCGGTGACGTGGTGCAGGTCAGTCGCGAAGATGGCAGCCGCACCGAACTGCGCAGCGTGCAGTACGACGGCAACCTGCCGGCAACCCGGATCAGCGCTTACGGCGCCGATGGCCAGGAGGATACGGCGCAGCGCCGCTACGAATTCACCTTCGCCCTGCGCGGGCACGCGCAGGGCGAACAGATTGCCGGCATGGTCAACGCGGCGCTGTCCGGTGACCCTGCCGGTGATCGCGGTCCGATGAAGGCCGGTGAGCTGAGTACCCTGAGTTTCAGCGAGGCCCAGATGCGCACGCTGATGGAGCGCACCCAGTCGATGGTCAAGGACAACCCGATGCTGGGGCCAGCGTGGCAGGTGCTCGCAGAGGACGGCAGTGGCAAGCCGCAGCAGGATGTGGACGCCTTCGCCTTGGGGCTGGCACGCAACCAGGGGCAATCCACCCACGGCATGGCCGAGCGCATGTTCCACATCGCCGCGGCTGGCGGCAAGGATCTGCAGAAGATCGACGCCGGCGTGCAGGGCGAGCATCTGCAGTCACTGGCGCCGCCGTCACCGCTGTTGCCCCGGCAGGATCCGCGGCACACCGCCAATCCGGACCACGGCATGTGGCTGCAGAGCCAGGGCGCGGTCAGCAGCCTCGACCAGGCAATGGGGCGCCAACCCGATGAGATGAGCGAACGCTTGGGCATGGCACTGCTGGTGGCGGCAAAGGACAAGGGCCTGCAGCGGATCGACGAAGCTGTGCTCAGTGACGACGGCAGGTATGCGTTCGCCGTGCAGGGCCAGCCGCACGCTGCGGATCGGCAGATCGCCCGCGCCGAGACCGCGCAGGCGGTGGCGACGCCGGTTGAGGACCAGGTACGTCAGTTGCAGGACGCACCCGAGCGCAGTGGCGCCGCGCAGCAGGATGCCCGGCAACAGGAGCAGGCCGCACAGGAGCAGGCCGCGCGGGCCATGGCGCGCTGAAGCGCGCACCGGCCTGCCGTCTGCCGGGCGCGATCATCGCGCGAATGAGCCCTCCGGCGGGCACTGGTGCTCGGCCGAATCGACGACCATGCCCAGGTAAGGTTCGTCGATGCCCTGTCCGGCCAGCAACCGGCGCTGCCAGCCTTTCGCGGCGGGCACGTCACTGCTGAGGCAGGCATGGCGGGCGGCGGCCTCCAGATTCCATGCAGTGGGGTACTCGGCCAGGATGTCCTGCCACCCCTGTCGCATCAGCGGCCAGTCGACCGCCGAGTTCTGGAACAGCCGCTGCCCCGACACGCCCTCGCTGACTGAAGCGTACAGCCGTGCATACAGGCTGGCGCGGTGGCGCTTGGATGTGCGTGCGATGGCATGCCGCGCAAAGGCTTCCATCTGCTGCGCATCGCCCTGCCAGTGCGGGGTGAAGCGCTGCATCGCGATCAGATACAGCGGGTCATGGTCGGGAAAGAGCTTGCTGCCTTCGTCGAACAGCGCCATGAATGCTGCCTCGTCCACCCCTTGCCGCAACGCGATCAGGATGGACATTTCGTACCAGTAGGGGTCGCGCTTGGCGATCGCCTTGTGCTCCTGCATATAGGCTGCTGCCACCGCGTTGTACTCGTTGAACTGCTGCCAGTCCTGCGCCGCCACCTCGTTCGCATAGCCATCGCCACGGAAACTCCAGGCAAGGTTGAGCGGCACGCGCGCGGCGACCAGGTGCGCCGACGGAGAACGCGGTGATTGCCGGATCCACCGCGCGGCCCACGCGGTCCAGTCGTTCCACTGCTGTACGTCCTGATGCGCGGTGCCGATGCGGCGCGACATGCAGATGTAGAAACGGCCGAGATTGGAATAGCCGCTGGCGTTGCGCTGGCCTTTGCGGAAGCGCTCGGCCATGGCATCCAGCGCCTTGAAGTCGTCGGCGTCCATCAGTTGTGCCACTTGCTCGCACAGGGCCAGTGAATCGGGATCTTCCGCAGCCCAAGCGGGTGAAACGGAAAGACAGGCCACGCTCAACAGCGTGCCGACGAAGTGCATCCTGCGCATCGGGGTCATCCTTGAAATTGGGGGCCGGACGCGGCTTCAGGCCGGCCCCGGCAGGCGCAGTATCCCACCGCCCGCCACCCATCGGAAGCACCGCAGCCTTCTGCGCTACGCTGGGTGCATGTCCCAGAGCCCCGAACTGCTGCGTCGCCTGTTGCGCGCCAAGGACCACATGGACCGGGCCAGCCACGAAGACTGGTCGGTGGCCCGGCTGGCGCAGGCCAGTGCGGTCTCCGCCGCCCATTTTGCGCGTTCCTTCAAGGATGCCTTCGGAGTGCCGCCGCACCGCTATCTGCTCAGTCGACGCATCGAGCGCGCGGTGGCTCTGCTGCGCGATACCGACCTGCCGATCACCGAGATCGCGCTGCAGACCGGCTGGACCAGCCTGGGCACCTTCGGCCGCATCTTCCGCGACATCACCGGCGACAGTCCGGGTGCCGTCCGCGACCGCGAGCGTGCCAGTGCCCCGGGGCAGGGCCCTGTACCCGAGTGCCATGCGCGTGCCTCGCAGCGCCCTGACCTGAAGATCGCAGTTTTGGAGAAGCGCCGCCGCAAGGGTCTTGTTAGCGTAGATCCCACCTGAGGGAGGATCCTATGACTGGCATGGTGAATGTGGTGGGGCTGTATGTGCACGACCAGGAGGCGGCGCTTGATTTCTACGTCAACACGCTCGGCTTCCAGGTGCACACCGACGTTGGCAGCGGCGACTATCGCTGGTTGACGGTGCATTCCGGCGACAAGGACGGCTTCCAGCTGGGCCTGTTCAAGCCGGGCCCGCCGGTGCACGACACCGCCACTGCGCTGACCCTGCAGCAGATGGTGGCCAAGGGCGCTATGCCGCCACTGGTGCTGGCGGTGGACGATTGCCGCGCCACTTACGAACGGCTGCTGGCCCGTGGCGTGGAATTCACCCAGGAGCCGGTGGAGCGTTTTGGCGCGGTGGATGCCGGCTTCCGCGACCCTTCCGGAAATGGCTGGAAGATGATCGAGCGCCCCGCAAGGATGCCGCAATGAGGGCCGGCGGCTGGGCGCGCCCCGTGCATCGCTGGACCTCGATCGTTTTTACACTGGCGGTGATCGCCAACTTCGTGGCACGCGCGATGGGGCAGGGCGAGCCCCCGGCGTGGATCACGTACTCGCCGCTGCCGCCGTTGTTCCTGCAGTTGTTCACGGGGTTGTATCTGTTTGCGTTGCATTACTGGCGCGGAGCTCTCGGTTCGCGCGCCGAGGCTGCACCTTGAGGCGGCCCACCGGAGGGTCACCCAGGCTTAGCTGGCAAGCGTGATGGGCCCGGCGGAGCCCACTCCGTCGGGCCGTTGGGCGCTCAGCTCAGATCGCAACCGCTGGGCAGCGGCCAGCTGGCGCTGGGCAGCATGTTCTTCAGCGACGCCGGTGCGTTGATCGCCACGTAGCTGGCGCCCAGCAACTCTTCCAGATCCGCGATGGTGACCAGATAGCTGTCCAGGCTGCCCAGTCCCGTTTCATTGGGAATGATCCAGCTGATGGCCTTGGCGGTGCCGGTGTTCGGATCCTTGGTGATGATCGTCTTCCAGAAGAATTCCGGGGTCGGAATGCCATGGCTGGACAGGAAATAGTCATTGGACGCATCGCCATAGACAACGCCGCCATAGACGTCGACCGGGGCGATGTCCCGATAGCACTCGGCCACGTTCTCGGCCTTCACCCAGATGCCCTGGTTGAAGCTGGACACCTGCGGCACGATGTTGGTCATGTAGTTGGCGCGGCGGATGTAGGTGGTGTCGTAGTCCATGTGGTTGGACGTCACCAGATGGCCGCGGTCATAGCCGGACTGCACGCTGGCATAGGAGGCGGTGCTGGTCTGGCCGAGACAGCCTGCCGGCAGGTCCGGGTCCTTGTAGAAGCTGGACGGGCGGGCGGCCGAGCCGGTATCAGCCACCAGCGTGTATTCGTACCGGGTCGCGATGTGGATGCTGCAGTCATAGGTCAACACGAACCCGCCCTTGTTGAGGGTCACGACCTGGGCATGTGCGGCCCCGGCAAAAGTGCTGAAAACAAGGGCAAGGAAGAACGTGGCAAGGCGCATTGCGGATCTCCATGGATATGGGCAAGGCGCAGCCGTCCACCACGGCAGGCGAGGCCTTTCCGTATGAAGGACGATGCGGTGACAGGTATTGGGGACGCGACCCGGCCGTGGCCGGTACTGCCTGGGATCTCGACCGCGTACTGGCGTTAGGAAAGCTGTCGCGGTGTCGTTAGCGTCATTTTTTGGCGCCAACAGGTCAACGACCAAAGTGCGAAGGTGTGACTGCGCGCAAGCACTGGGCTCCTGTCAGATCAGGGCACCCATGCGTGAAAAGAAGACCTGTTATTGGCGTGCCTGGGCGATACCTGTCCGCAGGGTGTCTGCCGAGAATTAACGTGATGCATCACAGGCGCCAGGTCTGCACGGCCAGATGCCCCGTAGCGGCCCCACAGCGCGGGTGCATCAAGGCGGGCCAGCCCAGCTACATCGTCGACATGACGCACGAGATTGGACAAAGGCGCACCTGCGCGCTCCGTCCCTGGGTTCTTGACGCCGCCTTGGCAGCGGGCGTGGATACTTCCGCCGTCGTTCGTCGAGGAGGATCGAAAATGGGCAGCGCCCAGACCGTCATGACGCCGCGCATCCTGCGTGTGGACGTGATTCCGCTGGACTGCGGTGAAACGGCCGTGGTGGTGGAGTTGGCGTCGGCTCCCGGCAGAGGCTGGGAGAAGGCGCTGAAACGCGTCCTTTCAGAAACCGAGGGACTCGAATCGGCGCAGTCGCGCTGCGACGGCCGCTTTGTCTATCTCATCGGCATCGAGCCCGCAGGTCGCGGCACGGTTCATTGCGTGAACCAGCTCCTGGCTGCCACCCACGAGCGCGTTGCGCCGCCGAGCAGGCATTCCACGCCCCTGCGGCAGCAGCCTGCGGGCATCGTAGCCACCGCCAGCGCCAGCACACGGGCCTCTTGCAACGGAGGGTGACGCTGAGCCCGCGGGTGCGGGGCGGGGGAGGACGCGCGAACGCCAGTGCCTTCGCAACGAGCCCGTCCTGCAGGCAGTGCCTTACTGTTTTGGCGGTGACTGGGGTGGCGCCTTGTTCTCGCTGGCAGCGCCCGCTCCCGAGTCCTGTTCCTCGGAAGCAGCGGTACCACTTCCGCCGCCGGGCACGTTGCGCGCCGGCTCACTGGCTGGCGGGGTTTGCCGAACCGCATCGGCATGCTGTGCCTTATCGGTCCGTTCGCCCTGATCGCAGGCCGACAACGCCATCGCCGCCATCGCACAGAGCAGTAGTGCCCGCATGGTCATGCTCCATAGTGGAAAACACCTTGTTTCTAGCGCTGAGCGCGTTGTCCGGGCGTGACGGGGATGCTTCGCCGCCGCCGGAAAACTGCCGCCCGCGTTGCTGAAATGGACGCCCCTTTGCCTCTCCGGCGCTCTCCCGCTCACCCCGTCACGACGAGCAGGTGCGTTACAGTTTCCCTCGTAGGTGCCCCCCGCGTCGCGGTCCGGGGCAGCCGAAGACGTGACGCATCAGGAGTCCACATCATGAGTGTTCCCGAGGGATTGGAAGGGAGTGGGCAGGGCCTGACGCGAAGGACGTTCCTGCTGGCGGTTGGCTCGGCTTCGCTGCTGGTGGCCTGCAACGGCAAGGCGCCAGCACCCGCTGCCAGTGCCGCCCCTGCAAAGCCGACGGACGGGCGCTTTCTGCAGCTCTCGCAGGCGCTGACGGGCAAGACCGATCTCGATCCGGCGACCGCCGGGCGCATCGAAGCCGCATTCGCCAAGCTGCATCCCGAGATGCACGCCCAGTTCCCGGCACTCGCGGCGAAAGCGCAACACGTGCAAGGCCCTGAAGCAGTGCTGGAGGCGGCAGGCGATGCACGCCCAACAGCACTGGCCATCATCACCGCCTGGTACACCGGCAGCGTCGGCAAGGGCCCGCAGGCCATCACCGTTTCCTATCGCGACGCGCTGATGCAGCGCCCCGTGGACGATGGCCTGTTCCCGCCGACCTACGCACAAGGCGGCCCTGCGTGGTGGACGGCTGCGCCGCCGCCGACGGTACGAGCGCACGGCTGAGCCAGCGCTTACATCTCTTTCCCGTAATTGATCTGGATTCCCCTCATGAAAGCTCCGGTTTTCCGTGATGGCGATGCCGATGCCGATGTTGTGATCGTCGGTTCGGGCGTCGTCGGCGCATTGATCGCCCATCAGTTGGTTCGTGCCGGAAAATCGGTTCTGGTCCTTGAAGCCGGCCCCCGCCTGCATCGTTCCGACGTGGTTGAAAACTGGCGCAACGTCAGCTTCGAGCGACGCATCGGCAGCGACTTCCAGGGCCCATATCCGCAGTCGCCGCTGGCCACCGCGCCGCTGTATTTCCCGGCCAACGACTACGTGGGCCTGACCGGCCCGGACGCCAGCAGCTTCCACCAAGGCTTCATCAAGGCCGTGGGTGGCACCACCTGGCATTGGGCTGCCTCCTGCTGGCGCCACCTGCCGGTGGACTTCAAGATGCAGTCCACCTATGGAGTAGGGCGCGACTGGCCGATTAGCTACGACGACATCGAGCCCTATTACTGCCGCGCCGAGGAGGCCATGGGCGTCTCCGGGCCGAATGACCCGGGCAAGCAGAGTCCCTCCGAGCGCTCCAAGCCCTACCTGGCCGACATGATTCCCTGGGGCAACGGTGACAAGGTGTTCGCCGAAGTGGTCAATCCGCACGGCTACAACCTGGTGCCCATTCCGCAGGGCCGCATGGTCACGCCCTGGAATGATCGGCCCGCCTGCTGCGGCAACAACAACTGCCAGCCGATCTGCCCGATCGGCGCGATGTACAACGGCATCCATACCATCGAAGCGGCCGAGAAGCTGGGTGCGCAGGTATTGGCCGAAGCGGTGGCCTACAAGATCGACACCGATGCGCAGAACCGGGTGACGGCCATCCACTGGTATGACAACAACAAGGTCAGCCACAAGGCCACCGGCCGCAGTTTTGTGATCGCGTGCAACGCACTGGAGACGCCGCGCCTGCTGCTGCTTGCTGCCAACGAGCAGAACCCCAACGGCATCGCCAACAGTTCCGACCAGGTCGGGCGCAACATGCTCGACCATTCCGGTTTCCACTGCTCGTTCATCGCCGATCGCCCGATCTGGCTGGGACGCGGACCGGCGCAGTCCAGCTGCATGGTCGGTCCGCGCGACGGCGCCTTCCGTTCGCAGTACTCGGCCACCAAGATCATCCTCAACAACATCAGTCGCGTAGCGATCGCCACCGATCAGGCGCTGCAGAAGGGGCTCGTCGGCGATGCGCTGGATGCGGAAATCCGCCGTCGCGCAATCTTCGGCGTCGATCTTTCGATCAGCCTGGAACCGCTGCCGGACCCGAGCAATCGCCTGACGCTGTCGAAAACGCGGGTCGATGGCCATGGCCTGGCCTGCCCGGATATCCACTACTCGCTGGGTGATTACGCCCGCAAGGGCTATGACGAGTCCTGCAAACAGCTGCGGCATATCGGCTCGCTGTTCAACGCCGAAGAATTCGTCATCACCACGGCACTCAATGCCAACAACCACATCATGGGCTCGACCATCATGGGTGCGGATCCGCGCGATTCGGTGGTCGACGGTGAATGCCGAGCACACGATCATCCGAACCTGTGGCTGCCAGGCGGCGGCCCGATGGTGTCGGCCAGCGTGGTCAACAGCACCTTGACCATGGCCGCGCTGGCGCTGAGGGCAGCAGATGCCATCGAGCGTGCCGCATGAAGACCTTCGCTTCCGCTCTGGTGGTGCTGCTGCTGGCCGCAGCCAGCCAGTCCGCGCGCGCAGACGAGGTCGCCGAACGTGGGCGCTACCTCTCGGTCGCCGCAGACTGCGTGGCGTGCCACACCAGCCCGAAACAGGGCAAACCCTACGCCGGCGGCTACGCGATTGCGTCCCCGCTGGGTGAGATCTGGGCCAGCAACATCACGCCATCCAAGAGCCATGGCATCGGCCTCTACAGCGAAGATGACTTTGCCAAGGCGGTACGTGAAGGCGTGCGCAAGGATGGCGCCCATCTGTATCCGGCGATGCCCTATACCTCGTATGCCAAGCTGACCGACGAGGACATCCACGCGCTGTATACCTACTTCATGAAGGAGGTGGCGCCGGTCGACGAAGAAGCGCACGCGACCGAACTGCCGTTCCCCTTCAGCATCCGCCAGTCCATGGCGGTGTGGAACCTGCTGTTCCTGGACAAGGAAACGTTCAAGCCCGATGCGGGCAAGAGCGCGCAATGGAATCGCGGCGCTTATCTGGTGGAGGGTCTGGCGCATTGCTCCAGCTGCCACAGCCCGCGCGGGCTGATGATGCAGGAAGTGGGCGGCAAGGCGTTTGCGGGCGGTTCGCTGGGTGACTGGTATGCACCCAACATCACCTCCCACCCCACCAGTGGTATCGGTGGTTGGAGCGATGCAGAACTGGCCCAGTATCTGAAGACCGGCCGCGTCGCCGGCAAGGCACAGGCCGGTGGCGGCATGGCCGAAGCGGTGAGCAACAGCCTGTCCAAGCTGCAGGACGAGGACATCGCCGCCATCGTCGCCTACCTGCGCACGGTACCAGCCGTGGCCGACCCTGACGCCACGCGGGCCGCCTTCGCCTGGGGCGATGTCGCCACCACGCCGGGCGAGCAACCAGTACGCGGCACGGGTGCCGCATTGGCATCGGGCGGAGTGCTGTATTCGGGCCTGTGCGCAAGCTGCCATGGATCGCGGGGCGAGGGCAGCAGGGACGGGTACTACCCCTCCCTGGTGCACAACACCACCGTCGGCATGACCCGCCCGCAGAACCTCATCGCCACCATCATCGGCGGCATCGACCGCGACGTGCATGGCGAACACGCGTTGATGCCGCATTTCTCGAAAGGCTCGTTCGTGCAGGACCTGAGTGACGCCGATATCGCAGCGGTGGCGACCTACGTGCGTACACAGTTCGGGCCGGGTGACCAGGTCACCGAGGCGCAGGTGGCGCTGACCCGCGCCGGCGGCGAGAAGCCATTGCTGGCAAAGATCGCGCGGCTGTGGCTGCCGATGCTGATCATTGCTGTGCTGGCACTGGTCGGCGCCGTGCTGCTGGTGCGGCGCGCTTGGAAGAAGCGCAAGGACAGGAGGGCTGCAGCATGAAGTTGCGATCCTTGAACGGCGTCGGGTTGCTCCTGCTCGCGGTCAATGGCCCAGTGTCGGCCGCCGAAGCGAGTGCTACCGCCAAGCCCAAACCGGTAGACAGCATCGTGCAGACGCCGCTGAGTGCGGATTGGGCCGCGCGCCTCTGGCTGCAGGACCGCGGCGTAACCCCCAGCGCACGGATCGTGATCGGCACTGGCGTCAACAGCGATGGTTACAAGGGCAGTGGCTGGTCCACCGCCGAGCACATCGATCTGGGCGCGACGATCGATACCGGCAAAGCACTCGGCTTCGACGGTACGCTGCGCGTGGTGTTCTCCGATCGCTTCGGCAACGCCATCAACGAGCGGTCCGCCGGTTCCTATATCCAGAACCAGGCCTTCTATGGCCAAGGCCAGAACCTGCGTTTCAACGAGCTCTCCTACGAGCGGCTGCTGCTGGACAAGCGGCTGAGCCTGAAAGGGGGCTTCTACTCGATGGGCAACGACTTCGGTGGCTTGCCCTACACCTGCAACTTCAACAACAACGGTCAATGCGGGCATCCGCTGGGCCCGATCTACAGCTCCGGCTGGCTGGACAACCCGACGGGCCAGTGGGGCCTGCGGGTGAAGTGGAACGATCCGTCGGGCTGGTACGCACAGACCGGCATCTACGACGTCAACCCGACGCGCAAGCAGGCCAACAGTGGCTTCCGTGTTTCGACGAGGGGAAAGACCGGTCTGTTCCTGCCCGTGGAAGTGGGCTACAGCCACGGCAAGTCCGGCGAGGACTATGGCGGCACCTACAAGGTCGGCTACTACCTGGACACCTCCAACGCCGATGACATCGGTATTCCGGCCGCACCTCGCGCCTCGCATCGCAGCGGTTCGTACGTGCAGGCCGCGCAGCGGGTGTGGAAGCCCGAGGGCGATACGGTGCGCGGCATCTCGGTGTTCGGCGTGGCCACCCGTGCCGACGCGAAAACAGGGCTGATGCGCTACTCGTGGGAGGCGGGCGTGAGCTGGCGCGGCGTGATCGCGTCGCGCGAGGATGATGTGCTCAGCCTGGCCTGGAACCGGCTGGACATCTCCGACCGGCTCGCACGGCATCAGCAGCTGACCGGAAAGGATGTGCAGAGCAACGAGCAGTTCGTCGAGCTGAACTACGGCGTGCAGGTTGCCCCGTGGCTGGTGCTGCGGCCGGCAGTGCAGTACGTGGCACGGCCCGGCGCCTATGCCAGCCGACCCGACAGTTGGGTGTTCACCCTGCAGGCGCAGGCGACGCTGTAGGCGTATTCAGGCCCGCGGCGCGGGGCGGCAGGCCCGCCGCCCCATGTTGCGGCGCAAGGTGTCAGCCACCATTCGCACTGGTACGGTCCAGCCCGTTGCACCACCAACGACGGGGAGAGACGACGATGCGCAAGGTATTGCTGCTGTTGATCCTGCTGACCGGACTGGCGCCCACCGCCTGGGCCGCCACGGTCAAGACCACCCACCGCACCGTTCCCAGCTGGGACGGCACCCCCCTTGGGGTTTTTGTCATCGAGCCCCAGGACGCGGGTAGCGGCAAGTACCCGCTGCTGGTGATGCCCAGCAGCTGGGCCGTTCCCAGCGTGGAGTACGTAGGGGTCGCACAGTCGCTGGCCAAGCGTGGCTATGTGGTCATCAGCTACAGCTCGCGCGGATTCTGGGAGTCCGGCGGGGCCATCGATATTGCCGGGCCAGCCACGGTCGAGGATGTCAGCGCACTGATCGACTGGGCGTTGGACAACACCCAGTCCGACCCGGCGCGGATCGGCGTCTCGGGCATCTCCTACGGCGCCGGCACCAGCCTGCTGGCGGCGGCACGCGATCCCCGCATCAAGGCGGTGGCTGCCCTCAGCGGATGGGCCGACCTGCAGGCGTCGCTGTACGCTAACGACACCCCCAGTGCACAGGGAATCGCACTGCTGGTGGCCGCCGGCCTGGTCACCGGCCGCCCCGGGTCCGAGCTGGCCACGATCAACCGCAACGTGGTGGTCGGCAACTATCAGGGAGCCGTGGAATCACTGCTGCCGGTGGCCGCGATCCGCAGCCCCGCTGCGAGCATCAACGAGATCAACGCCAACCAGCCGGCCGTGTTGCTGGCCAACGCCTTCAACGACAGCCTGTTCCCGCCGGGTCAGCTGGTGGATTTCTTCAATCAGCTGAAAGGCCCCAAGCAGCTGCAGCTGCGCCACGGCGACCATGCCCTCAACGAGGCCTTGGGCGCACTGGGCATTCCCAACGAGGTCTATGACTCGGTGGGCGACTGGTTCGACCATTACCTCAAGGGCGTGACCAATGGCATCGACCGCGAACCGGCGGTGCAGCTGAAGTCACAGAAGGGTAACTGGAGCACCTACGCGAACTGGCAGGCCACCAACAGCGGCGCGGTCAGCTACGCGTTGACCGCACCCGGCGGCCTGCTTCTGCCCACCGGAGGCCTGGCTGAAAACGGGCGCAGCAATGGCTGGAACTACCGTATCGGCAGCGGCCTGCCTACCGCCGCCAATTCCGGCGTGGCGATGGTGTCGGGCTCACTGCAGATGATCAACCTTCCGCCGGGTGCATACGTGCCTTTCATCGGGCGCAACGCTGCAGGCGTCTGGCAGGGGCCGATCTACTGGAACGCACGCCGCCTGGACGGTGCGCCGGAAGTGCGCGTGACCGTCACTCCCAGCCGCGCAAACACCACGCTGTATGCCTACCTGTACGCGGAAGATGTGCTGGGCAATGGCCAGCTGATCAGCCACAAGCCGTACACCCTGCGCGGCGTTGCGCCGGGCCAGGCGACCACCCTCGATCTGCGACTGGAAGCAAGCAGCTGGAACATTCCGGCGGGCAGTCGCCTGACGCTGGTGGTCGATACGGTGGACCTGCGTTACGCAGGCATCAGTCAGCTGGGCGGGGCGGTAACCTTCAGTTCGCCCGCGTCCGCGCCATCAGTGTTGAAGGTGCCGTTGCACTGAATCCATGCCGCGCCCGCCATTGCGGGTGCGGCCGCTCCGTGGGCGCACCGGCGGCAGATGCCGCGTGGTGTGCTCAAAGCTTGCCGGCCACTCTGTAGCGGGAGACACCCTGTTCAATCAGCATCTGCAGTTCGTGCAGCAACGCTGGATCCCAGGCATCGAAGTTGAAGCATGATTTCCCCTGCATATGCTTCTTCAGGGCCGGGCTGATGCCGGCCAACAGCTCGGGGAAGGTGTAGATGGGCATGAGGTGGAATGAATGCCTGCGACCCGATGCCTTCACCGCGCCGAAGAACTGAGCCTTGCCCTTGGCGTCTACGTTCCTGCAATTGGCATAGAAGTGACCGGCCTCGTCATGCACGACGAGAAGATCGGCCCTGTAGGGAAGCAGCAGATCGCGCAGAGCGGCGAACAGGTTGGGCGACTGGCCTTCCATTGCACGATCCGACTCGGCGGCAGGTACGGGTGGCTTCTTCATGGACGTCGGCCCGGAGAGGAATGCAGCTGCGACATCGTGCACGGGTTCTGCTGGGCCAGCCTACCACGGGGCAGTATGCCGACAGCGGCAGAGGGCTATGGACTTATAGCCACGAGCGCCTGACCATGGCGCTCCAAGATAAACCCCCGCACCCTGGCAGCTCGATGAAAACACTGGCCCTGATCGCACTTTCCCTCTCCATCTGCATCAGCCTTGCCGGCTGTATTGCCCCGTTTCGCGTGAAGGCGCGGGAGTATGCATCTGCTGACGTGACACCGCCAGAAAAGCGCGACGCTCCCGTTCCGTCAGCGCCACCGCAATGACGCCCCGTCGGTCAGCATCACCCGCAGCACCGGTATTGATTTAAACCCTTTCCGCGTTGGTGGCATCTATCAGGTGCCACGCCACCATCGCCAAACGAAAGGGAAGTCGCCCGTGCCTGCAATCCTGCATTTTCTGCTGGCGGCCGCCATCACTTCAGCCACTTCAGGAGCCAGTTTCAGCGCCAATGCCACGCCTGTGGTTATCGCCTTCGAGCAGGATAAAGACCACCGGATATACGTCCGCGGCAGCGTCAACAGGTCCGAGCCCTTGCGGTTCCTGGTGGACACCGGTGCGGACGGATTGGCCATATCACGCGCCATCGTGCCGAAGGCATCGGTGGTCATCGATGATCGCACTGAGAACACAGGTTCAGACGGCGTCACCACGATGGACTACAGCACGCGCAACGACGTTGAGATCGGCGGGCTGCATACGCGCATGGGCGCAGTGGTGGTCGACTACAGGAACCGTCCCTTTGATGCGGTTCTGGGATGGAAGTTCTTTGAAGGGAAGGTGGTCGAGATCGATTATGACCGGCAGCAGCTGCTCGTCCATCGTAGCCTGCCGGATGTAACCGGCTATACCCGCGCCAACGTCCGCTGGATCGACAACACACCCGCAATCGAAGTCACGCTCGGCAACGGTGACGCCGTCGTCAAGCCCTGGCTGGCACTGGATACGGGAAGCAACGGCTCCATCGATCTCAGCTATGCGTACAGCTCGCGCCATGGGCTGATGGAGGTATTCACCCAGAAGGTGGGGACCTCCCGATCCACGGGCAGCGCGGGGAATGTCATCCGTGCAGTGGATGTGCGCGTCCCTTCGGCAAGTATCCACGGGCTGGCCATCGGCAAGCCTGCTGCATCCTTCCCAATCGACGATGACGCCTCCACCGGCGACGGTACGATCGGCGCGGGTGTTCTCCGGCAGTTCAACATGCTGCTGGACATGAAGACGGGCGAGGTCTATCTGCGACGGAACCAGTACGTTGGCGTGGACCCGGCCAGGAAGTAGAGGCTTCAGCCTTCAATCGCCTCTTGTGAACGGCGAGCGGTAACAGCACACTCCTCGCCAGCCATTCCCTTCAAGAGACGTCCATGGCCCTTCGCATCACCTGCCTGTGCGGCGCAAATACCATGGAACTGCACGGCACTCCCGCTGCGCAGGCGAACTGCCACTGCGCAACCTGCAGGGATTTCTACGGCGTTGCGATGCTCTCGGCCACCGCATGGGCGGCCGAATCGGTGGCCATTTCAGGGGCGAAGAATGCGCGTTTCCAGCACCCTTCCAAGCAGCTTTCCAAGACTTTCTGCCTGAACTGTGGCGATGTGTTGTTTGGAACCAACCGCCTGGGCATGCGCGTGGTTCCCAACGCTGTGGTTGCCCGAGCTGCCGATGGCGTACTGGATGCAGCGTTCGCGCCAACGATGCATCTGTTCTATCGGGAGCGTGTCATCGACGTTGCAGATGCGCTGCCGAAGTTCCTCGATGGGTGGGACGGTCCGCTTCATGTGAGCCCGGGTCATCAGCAACTGCCTCTGGATCATGCAGCCCTCGCAGCTTCTTCTTGTTGATCTTGCCCACGCTGGTGCGTTCCAGCGAATCAACGAAGCTGACGCGGTCGGGGATCGCATAGCGGGAGATATCGCCTGAGCGGCTGCGTGCTGCGACCAGCTCGATGATCTCAGCCTCGGTAACATCGCTACCGTCCTGCCTGACCACCAACGGCAGCGGCCGCTCGCCCCATTTCGTATCGCTGATGCCGATCACGGCGACCTCGTTGACCGCCGGATGCAGGGCGATGATGTCTTCCAGGGCGAGCGAGGAGATCCACTCACCGCCGGTCTTGATCACATCCTTGATTCTGTCGGCCACGCGCAGGTAGCCGCCGCCATCGATGTTGCCGATGTCCCCGGTATGCAGGTAACCGCCCGCCCACAACGCCGTTGAAGCGTCCGGGCTGTGCAGATAACCCTGGGTGAGCCAGGGCGTGCGTACCACCACCTCGCCGGTAGCGACGCCATCGTGGGCAACATCGTTCATGTCTTCGTCCACGATGCGCAGGTCCACCAGTGGCACCGGGATGCCGGCCTTGGTGCGCAGTGACAGCTCCTCATCCGCGCCGTCCAGGGCGTGGGCATCAATCTGCGCGACGGTGAGCAGGGGGCAGGTTTCGGACATGCCGTAGCCGCCGAAGATATCGATGCCACGGGCCAGTGCCTGCTGCGCCAGTGCCCGTGGCAGTGCCGCTCCGCCGATGATCACTTTCCAGCTGCGCAGATCGGCATCGGCCGCCGCGGCATGGCCCAGCAGCATATGCAGGATGGTCGGCACGCAATGCGAGAACGTCACGTTCTCGCGGGCGATCAGCGCCAGCAGCTTGCCCGGCAGATAACGCCCGGGGTAGACCTGCTTGATCCCCAGCAGCGTAGCCACGTACGGCATGCCCCAGGCGTGGACATGGAACATCGGGGTGATCGGCATGTAGACGTCGTCGCGGTGCAGGCGCCCTTGGCTGGAGGCGCTGCCGAGTGCGGCCATCGCCGCAAGCGAGTGCAGCACCAGTTGCCGATGGCTGAAATACACCCCTTTGGGCAGGCCCGTGGTGCCGGTGGTGTAGAACGTCGTGGCGCGGGTGTTCTCGTCGAAGTCCGGGAAGCTGATGATGGGCGTGGCCTCGCGCAACCCGGCTTCATACTCGGTCACGAAACCGGCTGGCAGCGGGCCATCCTCATCGTCCAGCAGGACGCGTGTGCGCACATCCGGCAGCTGCTCGTCGATGGCTTCCAGCAACGGCAGGAACTCGCGGTTGGCCAGGATCACCCGCGCACCGCTGTGATTGAGCGTATAGGCAATCTGCTCGGGCGCCAGACGGATGTTCACCGTCATCAGTACCGCTCCGATCATCGGCACGGCGAAATAGCTCTCCAGGTAGCGGTTACTGTCCCAGTCCATCACTGCCACGGTATCGCCGCGCTTGACCCCCAGGGAGGTCAACAGCCCGGCCAACTGGCCGATGCGCGCCTGCAGGGTGCGGTAGTCGAAGCGCACCTTGTCGCCGTAGACGATTTCCTGCTGCGGACGCACTGCCAGCGGTGTCAGCAGCAACTGTTTGATCAGCAGGGGAAAGGCATGAGCCTCGGCGGCGGGCGTGTCTGTGGCGGTGGCGAATGACATGTGGGGGCTTCCTGGTGGGCGGCGTGTCAGCGGCTTGGCATGGCCTGGGCCGCGGGAATGGACAGCTGCTCGCGTAGCAAGGGCGTTTCCGCGCGCGGGGTCGGCTGGATGAGCGCATCCTTTGGCAGCGCATGGGCTGGATCCTCAAGGTGACCCCATACCTGGTCCAGCGCCGCGAACATGTAGGGCAGCAGCGGTACGTAGCGCTTGCGGTAATCCGGGAAGGCCAGCAGCGAGTCGAAGTGCTGTGCGTGGTTCACGCGCCAATAGGCGACCTGTGCCCCCGCCTTGCGTGCAAGTGGCACGTAGCGATCGCTGGTCATGCTGATCGGCACCAGCCCATCGTCGATGCCATGGATCACCACGATCGGCAGACCGCGACGCGGGGCCTTGGCGGTGGCCGCAGCAATGCCGGCGCGTACCCGCCGGGCATCGCCGCTATCGCCATTGCCAAGTGCACGCAGGCAGTTCAGGCCACGCAGGAGATCAGCTTCCGCCCCGGCGGCATTGCCATCCACCAGCACCACGCCACTGCCTGGCGGAATGCCACTGCCCTCGCTCCACCAGGTGGCACGCATTTCGGCTGTGGCCATGCCAGGGCTGCCATCTGCTCCAGCGGCCGAGAAACTGTACGCGCAGGGATGTTGGCCAGCGCCGTAGCGTCCATAGGCCGACGAATAGGTCGCTGCGATGGCGCGCCACAGATCGAATCCGGTCGAGAACGCGCCGGCGCGAAGTGCATCGGCGCTCAAGCCAGTGTCGAGCAACTGCTGCCGTGCCGACCGTGCCTGTGCCGCAGTGTCATCACCTTGCACCACGCCGGCGGACTTCAGTGTGGCGCATCGCTGGGTCCACACCGGCACGGCCTGCGCCCGCATCGGAGGTTGCGGCAGATCGTCCTCTGCCAGCAGAGCACAGGGCATCAGCAACGCGGCCTGGGTGACGAAGTCGTACAGCGGCGGAACGCCCGCCACCGACACATTGGGTTCGCCGGCCACCATCGCATCGAACCAGTTGCCTTCGATCTCTGCCGCACGCAGCACGGCGCCACCGCCATTGGATACACCCACGCCCAGCGTGCGCGTGCTGGCCGCCGTGAACGGGGCGGATTCGGGGTAGGCGCGGTCCAGCGCCTGCAGGCCGAACTGCAGCGCCTGCAGCAGATGGCGGCCCCAGTCTGCTTCCGGGTTGTCACCCGAATGGGCATGCTTGAAGGCGATTCCCTGCGCGGCTGTCGCACCCGCAGGAATGAAGGCCAATGCACCTTGTGAGGCGGGCGTACCGTCTGCCTGGAAGCCGGCCTTGGCGTCCAGATCGTAGTAGTCACTGCCGGCGCCCTTGTCGGTGTAGGCGATGGCGCAACCGTGGGCCAGGCCCCAGCTGCCGGCGACCGCAATCGCGCCATAGATGCCACGCGAGCCGGAAGACGCAGCGACGACCAGGCAGCGTCGTGACGCGTCGAAACTGTCAGGTACCTGCACCAGCACGCGATGGAGCTGGTGCGCGCCAGGAATGCGCGCATACGCCGAGAATTCTCGGCCGGGCACCGCCCGCAGGCTGCCGTAGACATCGCCGAAGCCGCCACCGGGAGTCAGGTCGGCGATGCCGCGCCAGCTGCTCCAGATCGCACGGCGCCGGGCTTCCTCGGCCGTGGGCTGGGCCGGGCTGCTGAAGGCTGGCGCGGTGGCCGAGCGCAGGGCGTCGATTCCCAGTCCTGCCGTCAGCAGTTCATCGTTGCCGCGATGCAGGGTTTCCCGCCACTGCTCGAACACCGGAGCTGCGGCGGTGGGGCGGGGCGTGGCGGCATCGGCGACGGAGATCCCGCCCGGCAACAGGGCCAGCGCGGCGCACAGCGGAGCAAGGGAGCGATGGATGTTCATTGCTCCACCCTAACCATCCGGGCGGCACACGCCAGCGTACCTTGGTACCCGTGCCCAGCCGCGGGCGATTTGCTAACCTCGGCTGGACATGCCGACCCTGCTCATCGCCGATGACCACCCCTTGTTCCGCGCCGCGCTGCATCGTGCGGCCGAAGAGGCGGTGGCCGACCTGCAGATCAGCGAGGCCGATTCGCTGCACAGTGTGCTTGAAGCGATCGAGAGCCAGCAGATCGACCTGATGCTGCTGGACCTGCATATGCCGGGCAACCACGGTCTTGCCGGGCTGGCGACCATACGTGCACTGCAACCGGGGCTGGCGATCATCATCGTCTCGGCCAATGAAGAGCCGCACGTGATCCGCCGCGCCATCGATCTGGGCGCGGCCGGCTATCTGCCCAAGAGTTCAGGGCTGACCGATCTGCAGTCCGCGCTGCAGTCCGTGCTGGAAGGTGAGCGCTGGATTCCGGCGCTGCTGCGCGAGCCGGTGGCGCGGGTGGCGCCCTTCAACAAGGACGCCGATCTTGCTGCACGCTTGTCCAGCCTGTCCGCGCATCAATACAAGGTGCTGAGCCTGGTGGCCGAAGGGCTGCTCAACAAGCAGATCGCCGACCGGCTGGGCGTGCAGTTGCGCACGGTCAAGGCGCACATGACCCGCATCATGGGCCGGCTGGGCGTGCGTAATCGTGCGCAGGCCATCCGTGTGCTGCACGAGATGGGGTTGACCGATCCCTCGCGGCAGATCGAAGAGACGCAGGACGCCTGACGCCTGGTCAGGCCTTTGCCGTAGCGGCCGTTGCCAGCAGATGGTTGATCGCCCAGCGCAGGGCCAGCGGCTTGAACGGCTTGTTCAGCAGCGACAGGCCCACGCTGCGCACTGCCTCGCGGGTGTCGCTGCCGGTGTCGGCACTGAGAATCACCGTCGGCCGCGTTCCGTGGACGGCGACAAGGCGCTTCCACAGTGCGACGCCCGTATCGCCATCATCAAGGTGGTAGTCGAACAGCCACAGTGCCGCCTCCTGTGCTGAAGCACCCAGCGCATTGACATCGCGCGCCGCGATGACATCGCAGCCCCAGGAAAGCAGCATCTGTCGCATCGCCTCCAGCGCCTCCGGATCGTTGTCGACCACCAGCACGCGGATGCCCTTGATGCTGCTGCTGCCAGCGGCGGGTTCAGTGCGCGGGGCCGCAGGCGGCGCTGCCCGCGCCACGGTGATGGAGAAGGTCGAGCCGCGATCGAGCACGCTCTGCAGTTGCAACGGCGCGTGCAGCAGATCGGCAATGCGGCTTGCGATGGTCAGGCCCAGACCGAGGCCCTGGCCGTTGCTGCGATCGCCACGATGGAATTCCTCGAACACCACCGCTTGTTGCTCCGGGGCGATGCCGGATCCGCTGTCATGTACGCCGATCGACAGTGTCTGGCCATGCCGGCGCACGCCCAGCAGCACGCCGCCACGGCGGGTGTAGCGGATGGCATTGGCCAGGAAGTTCTGCAGCACCCGACGCAGCAGCAACGGGTCGCTGTGCACCCACGCGCGGGTCCGTACATGGCGGAACTGCAGGCCGCGCGCCGCGGCCAGCACGGCGAACTCCTGCGCAAGCGGGTCCAACACGGTCGACAGCGCAAACGGACGCGGATCGGCCACCAGTCCACCGGCTTCCAGTCGCGAAATATCGAGCAGTCCCGACAGCAGGTCGTCGGTGGAGTCCAGCGCACCACGAATCTGGCGCAGGAAGCTGTCCAGGAACTCCGATTCGATGTGCTGCGACATGGCATCGGTCAGCAGCTGCGCCGCATGCAGGGGCTGGATCAGGTCGTGGCCGACAGCGGTCAGGAAGCGTGTCTTGGCCACGTTGGCTCGTTCGGCTTCATGCACGGCCTGCTCCAGCCGGGCAGTACGGTCCTGCACCCGGCGCTCCAGGGTTTCGTTGCTGCGCTTGAGCGCGTCCTCTGCCCGACGGAAAGCGGTGACATCGGTGAAGGTGGCCACGTAGCCGCCACCCGGCATCGGGTTGCCGCGGATTTCAACGATGGTGCTGTCCGGGAAGATCCGCTCGGACAGATGCGGAGTGCCGCGCAGCATGTGTACCACCCGCCGTTGCAACGCCTTGTCGCGCGAGTCGCCGGGGGTGTCGCCGATCTTCAACTGTCCCAACGCCCACGCCGTCAGGTTCGACACCGGCTGTCCGACCTGCAGCAGCTCCGGCGGGAACTTGAACAGCGCGGCATAACGGCTGTTCCAGGCCACCAGCTGCAACTGCGCATCGACCACGCTGATGCCCTGGCTCATGTTTTCCAACGCGGCTTCCAGCAGGCGCTGGTTGAAGCGCAGCACCTGGGTGGCTTCGCCGACCGCACGGGTGACGGCGTCCAGCGGTGCAGCGCCACCATCGCGGGCCGCCTCCACCAGCAGGCGCGCCATGCCTGCACCGACCACGGCGGTCAGCTCCCGCTCGATGGCGGTGACCCGCTCGTCATCCAGCATCTGCCCGGCATGCCCGTCCATCAGCTGGCGCGCCCGTTCCTGTCCGAGGAAGCGACCGGCCGTCTTGCGCAACGATGCTGCGGCGACCGCATCGCGTTGCCGTGGCATCGAGGGACGCACCGCACGCGACACCAGCACAACGGTGGCCAGGTTGACCGCCAGGCTTGCGCCCATGCTGATGGCGATATGGCCCGGCTGCATGCGCAGCGAGAACATTGCCAGCCAGTGCAGTCCGTCGGGGCTGACCGACGGTGGCGGGGCGGGGATCACCATCGGCAGCAGCACCAGCCACAGCCAGACCAGAGAGCCCAGCACGATGCCGGCGATGATGGCCGGGGAGGGCGTGCGCGGACGGTACACCGCCACCAGTACAGCCGGTGCCAGCTGGGAGAGCGCGGTGAACGACATCAGGCCGAAATCGCTGAGCGCCTCGGTGCCGCTCATCGCACGGCTGTACAGCCACGACATCAGGAACACGGCGAGGATGCCGGCGCGACGGAAGGCCAGCACGCGCGGTCGCAGATCGGCGCCGCTGTTGAAGCCGTTGACGCCGCTCAGCAGGCGCGAGCCCACGCCGTGGTTGCCGAGCATGATCGACAGGGTCAGCCCGGACAGGATCATCATGCCGGTGGCCGCGCTCAGGCTGCCCAGGTAGGCCAGCAGCGCCAGCAGGTGGTGGCCGCGTTCCTGCGGCAGGGCCAGGACATACAGGTCGGGCGATACCGAAGACGGCAACTGTGCGGCACCGGCCAGTGCCATCGGCACCGACGGCAGGCCGATCAACAGCAGGTACACCGGGAACAGCCAGCGCGCCGTCTTCAGGTCCGACGACTGCCGCAGTTCGACCACGCCCACGTGGAACTGATGGGGCAGGGTGAACGCGGCCATCGCACCGAGCGCGACCATGGTCAGGTAATCCGGCACCACTGCCGGCGGCGGCAGGTGCGCCATCTTTTCAAGCAGCGGCGCGCCAGCCTTGTGCACCGAGAGCGCGGCATACAGGCCGATGGCCAGCAGCGCCGTCAGCTTCAACAGCGATTCCACGCCCAGCGCGACTACGATGCCGCGGTTGTGTTCGGTGGCAGACGCTTTGCGTGCGCCGAACAACGTGGTGAACGCCGCCATCGTCAGCGCGAACCAGAACGACACGTCCAGCTGCCAGCCGACGGGCGCGAACTGATCGCCAAGCAAGGCGCCAAGGCCCTGGCTGACTGCTTTGAGCTGCAGTGCGATGTAGGGAATGATGCCGAACAGCGCGACCAAGGTGATGGTGATGCCCAGCCCCTGATCGGCACGCAGCCGTGCAACGACCAGATCGGCGATGGTGGCACTGTTGTGCTGTTTGGCCAGTCGCCCCAGCCGCACCAGGAACGGCAGGCCGAAGGCAAAAATGAGGGCCATGCCGATCAGTGTCGGCGGAATCGGAAAGCCCCACTGCACGCCCTGCGAGGCGGCCCCGTAGTAGGTCCATGCCGTGCAGTGCACGCCCAGCGACAGCGCGTAGATGGCCGGCCAGACCTTCGACAGCCGATGCCCCTGGCGCTCTCCCCACAGGGCAACGCCGAACAGCAGCACGGTCCACGCGATGCAGGCGAACAGGACGATGGAGGGCGTCAACATCGCTCCAGTGTAGAGAGAACCGAGGCCGGCGGGCAGCGGGCCGGTGCTGCGCTGCGGGAGTAGGGCGGCGCTAGTCGGCGAGCACGATCAGCGACAGCTGTTCGGCGGCCACGGCCACCTCACCGGAGGGGATCACTTCCACCGTCTTGTGCTGAGTCAGCAGCCACTGCCCGGGCCTCCGTGCCTCCAGTGACAGCAGCTGCGAGCGCACCCGCACCTCGGAACCGCTGGGCACCGGCGCCAGGAAGCGGACCTTGTTCAAACCGTAGTTGAGTACGTGGGCGATGCCGGGAAAACCGGCCAGGGCGGCCACGTCGTCTTCGACGGTGAGCGAGAGCAGAAGGAAGCCGTGCGCGATGGTCTGCCCGCCCGGCAAGCCGGTCTGTGCGCGGGCCGGGTCGGTGTGGATCCAGTTGTGGTCACCGGTGGCGTCGGCGAAGGCATCGATGCGCGACTGCGCGATGCGCGTGCTGCCGCTCAGCCGCTCGCTTGCTGCCCATTGCCGCAGTGCCTGCAGGGCAGCAGGCAACTCATCCGTTGAAACGTCGGCAGTCATCGCACGCGCTCCAGCATTGCCAGGATCGCATCACGCGCCTCGGGCTCGGACAACATCGGGGCATGACCCACCTCCGGCACTTCAACGAGGCGGGCGTTGGGCGAGGTGGCTGCCATCTGCCGCGCGACATCGGCAGGCAGGATGTCCGACAACGCCCCGCGAACGACCAGCACCGGCACGCGTGCAGTCAGGCCACGCACCGCGCGCCATAGCACCGGGCGCAGCAGCCACAGCACCCACGGACGCGTGGTGCGGATCACCGCCGGGTCGTAGTCCAGTTCCAGCAGGCCATCGCTGCGCTGGCGGAAGGTGCGCACCGCCATCGCGCGCCAGTCGTCGGTGGTAAAGCGCGGGAACGCGGCCTTGCCGATGGATTCCACATAGCTCGTGGCCTGTGAAAGGTCCATCGGTGGTATGGGCTTGCCGGCGTACTTGCCGATCCGCGCCAGGGCTTCGCGCGGCACCTTGGGGCCGGCATCGTTCAGCACCGCCGCGGCGATCAGCCCGGGCGCACGCGAGGCCAGGGTGATGGTGACCAGCACCCCCAACGAGGTGCCGATGAACACTGCCTTGTCGATGTTCTGCGATCGCAGCAGGGCCACCATGTCGTCGGCATAGGCGCGCGGGTTGTAGCTGGACGGGTCCAGCGCACGTTCCGAACCCGCACGTCCACGCAGGTCAACGGCAATCACCCGCCAGCCGACGGCGGTCAGCGATTGCGCAATGGCATCGAAGTCGGCGCCATTGCGGGTCAAACCGGGGATGCAGACCACCGTGCCACGGGGCGGTTGCCCCGCGTCCGGGGCATGGTCGCGCGCATGCAGGCGCAGGCCATCGTCACTTTTCCAGTACAGATCATCGTAAGACGGTGTCATGCAGAAGCTTCCTAGAAATCGTAACGGACGCTGAGGCTATATTGGCGCGGCGGCCCATAGAAACCAATCAGCGTGCCGACCGCCGGGATGTTGTAGCCGGTGGTGCGGTATTCCTTGTCGGCCAGGTTGGTGCCCTGCAGCGAGAAGGTCCAGGCGTCGTCGAGCTTCCAGATCACACCCGCATTGACCAGCCCGTAGCCGTCCTGGCGGATCACCGGGCTCAGATCGGTGGTCGGCCACACTTCACTCTGGTAGCTGTAGCTCACCCTTGCGGACAGGTTGCTGCCATTGGCCAGGTCGGTGCGGTATTCCACGTTCAACGCGCCCGAGAAGTCCGGTGCGTTGGTGAACTTCATCTGCTTGGCCACGTTGACGCCACGATCCATGTACTCGTCATACTTGGCGTCCAGCCATGCCAGATTGCCGGAGATCAGCCAGTGCTGGCTCGGCAGGTACTGGTACTCGATTTCCAGGCCGTTGATGGTGCCGGCGCCGGCATTGGTGAAGTCGCCGAAGAAGGAATCGTCGACGCCATCGCCATCGGTATCGATGCCGGTGAACACCGACAGCTGGATGTCCTTGTACTTGTTGTGGAATGCCGACAGGTTCAGGAACAGGCGCTGGTCGAGGAAGGCCATCTTGCTGCCGATCTCGAAGCTGTCCACGGTCTCGTCATCGAACGGCTCGGCCGAGCGCGGCACCGCCACAGCGTTGGCGCGGATGTTGTAGCCGCCGGACTTGAAGCCACGCGTGGCCAGGCCGTAGACCATGATGTCCGGGGCGATCTGGTAGTCCAGCGACACCTTCGGCGAGACGTTCTTGAAGTTGGTCTTCTTGTCGAAATCCGCCGCCACCGCGATGGGTCTGCTGAAGGTCGCGTCGGCGTAGAAGCGGTTCAACACGATCGCGCGCTTGTCCTCGTCGGTGTAGCGGGCACCGACGTCCAGCTTCAGCTTGCTGGTCAGGTCGAAGGTCCAATCGGCATACAGCGCGATGCTGTCGGTCAGCACCTTGCCGCGGGTGTCGCCGAACTGCAGGTTGAAGAAGTTGTTGCGGATCTGGCCGCCGGCCTCGCCACTGAACTGGTACAGGCCAACCACGCCGCGCACGCGTCCGCCGGCATCGTAGTTCAGCTGCACCTCGTTGCTGACCTGGTCATCGTGGTAGGTGCCGCCCACATCGGCCAGCTTGACCGGCGTGCTGTCGAAGTCGATGTTCGCATCGCTGTCCGATTCGCGCTTGGCCACCACGTACTTCAGTGCAACATCTTCGCTGGGCCGCCAGTTCACCGTGGCCGAGGCGCCCTTGGTCTCCACGCTGTTGAGGTTGCGCATGCCCGAGCGGATGTCGTAGCGGTCATCCATCGGCGGGTAGGCGCGCACGAACGGGTTGGGCGCCAGCATCTTCGAGCCGCGCATGCCGGACTGGTCATCGATCCAGTCCAGGGCGAACTGCACATCGAAATCGTCGCCTGCATACGCACCCAGGTTGAAGCGTGCCGCATTGATCTGCTTGTCACTGACCGGTTGGTCGGTGAAGGTGTTCTCGCCGAAGCCGTCACGATTCATGCTGGCCACCGCCACGCGCGCACGCAGACCGCTGTCGGCCCCACCGATCGGGCCGCCGATGGCCGCCTTGGCGTCCAGTTGGCTGTAGTTGCCCACGGTGATCTGGGCAAAGCCTTCGGTCTGGGTGGGCAGGCCGCGCGAGATGTATTTGATGGCACCGCCGATGGTGTTCTTGCCGTACAGCGTACCCTGCGGGCCGCGCAGCACCTCGATGCGCGAGACGTCGAACACGTCCAGCAAGGCACCCTGCGGGCGGGCGATGTAGACGTCGTCGAGGTAGATGCCCACGCCCGGGTCAGCGCCCCAGGTGGGATCGGACTGGCCGACGCCGCGGATGTAGGCCGTGACCGTGCTGCTGGCTCCGCGCGCCGCATAGATGGTCAGGTTGGGCACCTGTCCATCCAGGTCGCTGATGTCCTGGACATTCATCTTGTCCAAGGCTTCGGAAGTGAAAGCGGTGACGGCAACCGGCACCTCCTGCAGGGTTTCCTCGCGCTTGCGCGCGGTCACCGTGATGCTGTCCAGGTTTGTGGCCGAAGCGGTCCTGCCCGCCGCCGGCGCGCCCTGCGGTGCTTCCTGCGCCAGAACCGGCCCGGTGGCCAACAGCGTGCCGATCATCAGGCTCAAGCAATTCCGTTTCATTCGGTCCTCCCCCAAGGCAGATGGCCCATTGCCACCCATGCTGCCTAGGCTAGCGGCGCCGTGGCACACCGGCGAGTGGACCTAGGTCCAGTCGGCAGCGGTCGCCAGATCCGGATACTGGGTGCGTCCCCACCTGGAAGCGCCGTATGTCGTTACTGATCGTACTTGCAGCGCTGGCCTTCCTCATTCTGGTGGCATACCGCGGTTACAGCGTGATCCTGTTCGCGCCCATCGCCGCACTGGGCGCTGTGCTGCTGACCGATCCCTCGCTGGTGGCACCGATGTTCACCGGCTTGTTCATGGACAAGATGGTCGGCTTCCTCAAGCTCTACTTCCCGGTATTCCTGCTGGGCGCGGTGTTCGGCAAGCTGATCGAACTGTCCGGCTTCTCCCGCTCCATCGTGGGGGCTACGATCCGGTTGTTCGGACCGCAGCGGGCAATGCTGTCGATCGTGCTGGTGTCGGGCCTGCTGACCTATGGCGGCGTGTCCTTGTTCGTGGTGGTGTTCGCGGTCTACCCGTTCGCGGCGGAAATGTTCCGCCAGAGCAACATCCCCAAGCGCCTGATTCCGGCCACGCTGGCGGTGGGCGGCTTCAGCTTCACCATGGACGCGCTGCCGGGGACGCCACAGATCCAGAACATCATTCCAACCACGTTCTTCGGCACCGATACCTGGGCGGCACCCGTGCTGGGAACCCTTGGCGGCATGTTCGTGTTGGCGCTTGGCATGGCCTACCTCGAGTGGCGCCGTCGCGTTGCGCTACGCAACGACGAAGGCTACGGCGATCCGGCCACCCTGGTGAACGAGCCCACGCCGTTCGCCGGCACTCACCTGGCACATGCGGGCATTGCCGTGCTGCCGCTGCTGCTGGTGTTCGTCTCCAACAAGCTGTTCACCCTGGGCATGCCGCACTGGTACGGCGCCGAGCACAGCTTCGTACCGTCGATCATGGGCAGCGCCGCGCCGGTGGTGCAGGACGTGGCGAAGATCACTGCAATCTGGGCGGTGCTGGGTGCGCTGCTGGTGGGCATCCTGTCGGTGCTGGCGCTGGCCTGGCGTCCGGTGGTCACCCAGTTTGCAGAGGGCACCAAGGCGGCGATCGGTGGTGCAGTGCTGGCAGCCATGAACACCGCCTCGGAATATGGCTTCGGCGCGGTCATCGCCGCGTTGCCGGGTTTCATGGTGGTGGCCAACGCGCTGGGCTCCATCAAGGATCCGTTGCTGCACGAAGCGGTGACCGTAACCGGCCTGGCCGGCGTCACCGGCTCGGCATCGGGCGGCATGAGCATCGCCCTCGCGGCAATGTCGGAGACCTTCATCGCCAACGCGCAGGCTGCCGGCATCCCGATGGAGGTGCTGCATCGTGTTGCGGCGATGGCCTCCGGTGGCATGGACAGCCTGCCGCACAACGGTGCCGTCATCACCCTGCTGATGGTGACCGGGCTGACCCATCGCCAGGCCTACAAGGACATCTTCGCAGTAACCATCATCAAGACCCTTGCGGTGTTCGTGGTGATCGGCATCTATTACGCCACCGGCTGGGTTTGACAGCGGCGTCGCAGCACCCTCTGGAAGGTCGGTCCACGAGGATTTCCGGTACCACTTCATCCACGACTCACGCATGAGGATCTGGTCATGAAATCTGGAATCGATTCAATCAAGGCGCTGACGCTGCTGCTGTGCACCTGGCTGGCCACGACGGGTGCCGCATTCGCAGCAGGTCCCGCCGGGCATTGGGATCTTGGCCTGTACGGCAATCTGTTCGGCGCCCGCGAGTACCAGGTATGGGTGCCCGCTGGCTACGACCAAACGCAGCCACTGCCCCTGTTGCTGGTGCTGCACGGCTGCGTGACCGGGCCGAACCTGATGGGCGAGGCCTCCGGCTTCAACGAGGTGGCCGACACCGAGGGCTTCATCGTGGTCTACCCACGGCAGAACGTGACCTCCAATCCGGCACGCTGCTGGAACTGGCAGTTGCCGATCAACCAGGCGCGCGACAGCGGTGAGGCCTCGATCCTGGCCGGCATCGTGGACAAGGTGAAGGCGGGCTACAGCATTGATCCGCATCGGGTCTACGTCACCGGTATTTCCGCTGGCGGGGCGATGACCTCGATCATGCTGGCCTGTTATTCGGATGTGTTCGCTGCGGGCGCGATCCATTCCGGCGGCATGTACAAGGGCGCGACCACGATCTCCGGCAGCGCCTACGCGCTGTTGGCCGGCAGCATCTACTCACCGGACAGCAACGGGCGGCTGGCCTGGCAGTGCTCGGGTTCGCCGTCACCGCGACCGATCCCGGTGCTGGTGTTCCATGGCACCGCCGACGCCACCGTGAACCCGGTGAATGGACAGCAGGCCGTGCGCCAGTTCCTGCAGACCAATGACCTGGCCGACGATGGCCTGGACAACGACTCGGTGAAGTATGTGCCGACCAACACTTTCCACGGACAGGTGCCGGGTGGGCGTGCCTATACGGTCGACACCTACACCTACGGTGGCAGGACGCTGGTCCAGCATTACGTGGTGCAGGGCATGGGTCATGCCTGGAGCGGCAGCCAGTCCGGGTTGCCGTTCACCGATCCCAAGGGGCCGGATGCCACGTTGATTACGTGGCTGTTCCTGAAGGATCAGCAGCGCTGAGTATCGGGGCGCAAGGGTAGGGGAGGCGGCGCCAGTGCGGGAGTGGAGGGCTCCCGCACTGGCGCGCGGCCTCGTCCCGCTCAGCGCTGTGCCAGAAGCTCCTCGCGGATGATCTGTGCGCCCGCGCTGAGCGCGCGCAGTTTGCCTCTTGCCACATCACGCGACAGCGGCGCCATGCCGCAGTTGGTGCTGGGGTAGAGCTTGTCGGCATCCACGAACTGCAGCGCCTTGCGCAGGGTGTTGGCCACGTCTTCCGGCGTCTCCACCGTGCTGGAAGCCACATCAATGGCGCCCACCATCACCTTCTTGCCACGCACCAGTTCGATCAGGTCAATCGGCACGTGCGAGTTGTGGCACTCCAGCGAGATGATGTCGATGCTGGACGTCTGCAGCTTCGGGAATGATTCCTCATACTGGCGCCATTCCGAACCCAGCGTCTGCTTCCAGTCGGTGTTGGCCTTGATGCCATAGCCATAGCAGATGTGCACCGCGGTTTCGCATTTCAGCCCTTCGACCGCGCGCTCCAGGGCGGCTACACCCCAGTCGTTCACTTCGTCGAAGAACACGTTGAATGCCGGCTCATCGAACTGGATGATGTCCACGCCGGCTGCCTCCAGTTCCTTCGCTTCCTCATTGAGGATCTTCGCAAACTCCCAAGCCAGCTTTTCGCGGCTCTTGTAGTGCGCGTCATACAGGGTGTCGATCATGGTCATCGGGCCCGGCAGCGCCCATTTGATCGGCTGCGTGGTCTGCCTGCGCAGGAACTTCGCATCTTCCACGAACACCGGTTTCGGGCGGCTGACAGCGCTCACCACGGTGGGGACGCTGGCGTCGTAGCGATCGCGGATACGGACGGTTTCACGCTTCTCGAAATCGACGCCGTTGAGGTGTTCGATGAAGGTGGTGACGAAATGCTGCCGCGTCTGTTCGCCGTCACTGACAATGTCGATGCCGGCGTGCTGCTGTTCCTGCAGGGACAGGCGCAGGGCGTCCTGCTTGCCTTCATTCAGCGCTTCATCCTGCAGCTTCCAGGGCGACCAGAGCTTCTCGGGCTCCGCCAGCCAAGAGGGCTTGGGCAGGCTGCCGGCGGTGGAGGTGGGGAACAGTTTCTTCGTCGACATTGCGTCTTGTGTCCTGGGGGGCGAATGGAAAATCGATGGATCAGCGGGCGGCCCACTGCTCAAGCACGGCGCGGTGCGGCTTGATGAAGTGCTCTTCAGTGAACTTTCCCTGCTTGACCGCGAGCTGGCTGCGCTCCTCGCGGTCGTAGACGATGCGGGTGGAGGAGTAGTCCTGATGCTTCAGGCTGGGCTGGTAGACCTTGCCGGCGACGGAATTGGCGTTGTAGATCTCGGGGCGGTAGATCTTCTGGAAGGCTTCCATCGTGCTGATGGTGCCGATCAGTTCCAGGTTCGAGTAATCGCCCAGCAGGTCGCCCTGGAAGTAGATCGCCAGCGGCGCGACGCTGCCCGGCGGCATGAAGTAGCGCACCTTCAGCCCCATCTTGTCGAAGTACTGGTCGGTGGGGGAGAACTCGCCTTGCCGGTACTCCACGCCCAGGATGGGATGGTGGTTCTCGGTGCGGTGGTAGGTCTTGCTGCTGGAGACGCTGATGCAGATGACCGGTGCCTTGCTGAAGCTCGCACGGTAGGCCTCCGACTCCAGGAAGTGCTGGAACAGCTTGCCGTGCAGATCGCCAAAGCCCTCGGGGATGCCGAAGGTGGCCTTGCCCTCGTTGCTGGCGGGCAGTACCACGCTGAAGTCGTAGTCGCGGACATAGGAAGAGAAATTGTTGCCGACAATGCCTTCGGTGCGCGTACCGGTGAGGGTGTCGACGATGGTCGGCCGCAGCACCTCGATCAATGGGAACGAATCGCTGCCGTTGCTGCCATCGATGTGCATTTCCACGGAGATGATGTCCAGCTCGACGACGTAGCGGTCCGCGCTGGGGTTGTCCCAGTGCGCAAGGTCATTGAAGCGGTTGTTGATCATGCCGAGCGTGTTGCGCAGGTTTTCCTGGCGCGATTCGCCGCGGGCCAGGTTGGCGAAGTTGGTGGTGATGCGCGTGCCGTCAGCGGGCTGGTAATCCTCGTTGAAAGGAATACGGGTGATGCTGAAGGTGAAGTTGTTGGTCGTCATGGGCGGCGTTCCGGTTTGCGGGGTGACATCCGAATGCAGGTCGATGGCAGTCGGTGTTCAGAGAGCGGCAGCGGCCACAAGGGGAACAGGTGCTGCGCGATGGGAGAGGGCAAGCAACGGCATGGCCCGCTGTACCGCCAAGCGCGCCCGCTGGATCAGCGCTTCGTCGTGTACGCGGCCGTCGGCGAAATCGCGGTCGGTCGCGTAGACGCCCAAGGGCAGGGTGCGGGCCTGGAAGAAGCTGAAGAGCGGTCGCAGCTGGTGGTCGATCATCAGCGCGTGGCGCTCGCTGCCGCCGGTGGCGGCGAGCAGGATAGGGGTATCGATCAGCGCGTCCTGGTCGATGAAATCGAAGAAGTGCTTGAACAGGCCGGTGTACGAACCGCGGTAGACCGGCGTGGCCACCACCAGCACATCGGCCTGCTCGACAGCGGCCAACTGCCGCTCCACGGTCTCGGGCAACTGCGAGCGCCAGAGCGCACCGGCCAACTGCGGCGCCAGCTCACCCAGTTCAATCAGGTGCTGATCGCAGGGCACGCCTTCGCCGATCAGGTCCAGCAAGTGCTCGGCCAGGGTCGCGGCCCTTGAGGGGCGCTGCAGACCGCCGGAAACGGCGACGATACGGAGGGGGCGGGTCATCTCTTCGCTTTCAGCAGGGGAGGGGCTCCTTCGGGATGATCTGCAGAGGCGCAGTGCTGCAGGCCGGCGGGGTGACCGGGCTGGCAGTTAACCGAAGACATGAGCCGATGCTAGCCAGCCCTTCCCATGACGTAAAATGGTATTACTTCACCAATCCATGAGTGAGATTCATCGTCATGTTGGAGCGGATCCATCTCAGCATCGTGCAGCAGGTCGAACAGCAGGGGTCACTCACTGCCGCTGCCGGCGTGCTCAACCTGACCCAGTCGGCCCTGAGCCACAGCATGAAGAAGCTGGAGCTGCAGCTCGGCACCGATGTCTGGCTGCGCGAAGGCCGCAGCCTGCGCCTGACCCAGGCCGGGCAATACCTGCTTGCGGTCGCCAACCGGGTGCTGCCGCAGCTGGACCTGGCCGAGGAGCGGCTCGGCCAGTTCGCACAGGGCGAGCGCGGCGCCTTGCGCATCGGCATGGAATGCCACCCCTGCTACCAGTGGCTGCTGAAGATCGTCTCGCCCTATCTGGCCGCCTGGCCGGACGTGGATGTGGACGTCAAGCAGAAGTTCCAGTTCGGCGGCATCGGCGCGCTGTTCGGCTATGAAATCGACCTGCTGGTTACCCCCGACCCGCTGCTGAAGCCGGGCCTGAAGTTCGTTCCCGTCTTCGACTACGAGCAGGTGCTGGTCGTGGCCAAGGGCCACGCTCTGGCAAAGGCGGACTACGTGAAGCCGCGCCAGCTGTCCCAGGAAATCCTGATCAGCTACCCGGTGCCATTCGAGCGTTTGGACATCTACAACCAGTTCCTGCTGCCGGCTGGCATCACGCCACGGCGACACAAGGCCATTGAAACCACCGACATCATGATGCAGATGGTGGCCAGTGGCCGTGGCGTGGCCGCCATGCCGCGCTGGCTGGTGGAGGAGTACGCCGCCCGCATGGACGTGGTGCCGGTACGGCTGGGTGCGAAAGGCATCCCCAAGCAGATCTACCTCGGTGCGCGCGAGGCGGATACCGGCATCGATTACCTGCAGGCGTTTGTCGAGCTGGCACGCAACAGTTCTCCCATCGCTGGCAACGGGAAAGCAGGTTGATGTCAGCACGCCCTTCACCGCACGCCGCGGCCTTCATCAATGCCTTCTCGCTGGAGGTCGGCGCGAAGGCCATTCCGGCGCTACGCGCGGAGGCGGCCCGCATAGCCCCCGGCACGACGATTTCCATTCCCTACCTGGCCAGCGAGGGCGACGATGCGCGACTGGCTGCGGCACGCGCGGTGCGCGAGCTTGGGTTCGAGCCGATGCCACACCTTTCGGCACGCCGCATTGGCTCGCGAGCGGCGCTTGAGCGTTTCATGGAACGTGCGCGCAGCGAGGCGGGCGTCGAGCGCTGTCTGGTGATCGCCGGCGATCTGGTCACGCCTGCCGGACCGTTCGCTGACAGCACATCCATCATCGAGACTGGCATTCTCGAACGCGCGGGTATCAGGATCGTCGCCGTGGGCGGGCATCCAGAAGGCCATCCGCTGATGGCCGCCGAGGACCTGTGGCACGTGCTTGAACGCAAGTGCCAGTGCATTGAAGCTCGAGGCATGGCACCGTTGGTCATCAGCCAGTTCGCATTCGATGCCGATATCGTGCTGACCTGGTTGAATGAACTGCGCGCCCGTGGCATCAGCCATCCGGTGCTGGTCGGCGTTCCCGGGCCCGCCAGCATCGCGCGACTTGTACGCTATGCGGCGATGTGCGGCGTATCTGCAAGCGCCTCGATGCTGTCCCGCTACGGCATCTCCATCGGCCGCCTGCTGGGAAGGGCTGGTCCGGATGTGTTCGTGGATCGCCTGGTGGACGGGTTGACCGAAGCCCATGGGCAGGTCAGCCCGCATCTGTTTCCCTTCGGGGGTATCGCACAGTCCATGGAATGGGTGGAGCACTACCGGATGCGTGCGAGTGAGCTCATGACCCAGGACGGACGTCGCTCTCCGCATCGTCCATCCCCGGGCTGACCCGGCGACCGATGTCCTTCAGGCGGGCGAGCTGGTCAACCATCGACGGTGCATCGTCGAGGCTGCCGACAAAGGTCCACAGGTAGGTCATCACCGCATAGACGTGGCCCGGGGTCACGCCATCGGTTGTGGCCAGGCGGCCAATGGTCAAGGCGAACAGCACCGCGGCCGCCGCGCCGACCACCACGAAGGCACTGGCTTCGCGATCTGACAGCAGGATGCGCAGCCGCGACAGCGTGGCGTAGTGACGGCGCAGCACCGATGGGCTGACCCGGTCGACCAGCCGGATTTCATGCTCCAGCCGATTGTTCAGGCGGCCATGCAACTGCTCGTTGCGGCGAGCGAACGAGGGCAACAACAGCAGCGCACCGAGCAGGGCAATGAGACTGGCCGCGCCAACCAGGGGTTCGATCGCCAGCAGCATCGCCGCCGCACCGAACATGGAGACCAGCGCCGTAGCGATGATCGGCACGTGCTTCTCGAAGAAGTCGACGAACTCGCGGGCCAGTACCACGCGCGCCGCCGAGGTGGACGTGGCCTGGCCAAGGCGCCGCTGTGCCTGCACCACATTCACCGCCAGATCGGCATAGATGCGGGTGAAGGTGCGTGTATCCACCGCACGGCGGGCCGCGCCCACCAGCCAGAACAGCAGCACCACGCCTGCGTAGGAAATGGCATGGCCGACGTTGCCACGGATGATCGCATCCACCGCGAAGCCTGCGAACAGCGGATACGCCAGCAGCAGCGCATTCTCCAGCGCCACCAGCGAGAAGGTGCCGGTGAGCTGCCAGGGATAGGTGCGCAGAATGACCTTCAATGTAGCGGCCGCATTCTGTTGGCCGATGCTGCCGGCTGCGGTGGCCGGATCGTGCGGGTGTTTCATGGGAACGCCTGGGCGGGTCGAGGGCAGGGCAGGGGCGGATGCCTGGCATCTCCCTGGTGGTTGCCAGTATCTGCAGCCCTTTGGAGTGGGCATGGAGGAACGATGGAGATCGCGTGGAGATGCCGGCGGCGTTCAGCGACGGGCGTGCACCGGCCAGCGGATCTCGAATACTGTGCCGCCCCGTCCGCTCGGTCGGCACTGTGCCGTTCCGTGATGGGCCACGGCGATCGCACGCACCACGGCCAGGCCGAGCCCGGAACCGCCACTCTGTCGCGACCGCGACACATCGGTGCGCTGGAAGGCATCGAAGATGCTGTCGCGCAGTTCATCCGGCACGCCGGGCCCGCCGTCGTCCACGGTCACCGCGCAGTGACCCTCGGCCAGCTTCACATACACGCGCAGCGGGCAAGGCGTAGCGTGGCGGCGCGCGTTTTCCAGCAAGGCCAGTACTGCCTGGCGGATGCGGGCCGGATCGCAGTCCGCCAGCGCGGCGCGCGCCTCCAGCGTCACTGAAAAGCCACTCTCGGCCAGGGCATCGGACATCGCTTCCACTACCGCAGCCACCTGCACGCTGACGTCGCTGCGCTGCAGGCGCAGGTCCAGATGACCACTTTCGGCCAGGCTCACCACGCGTAGGTCTTCGATGATGCGGGTCAGGCCTTCCAGCTGGGTCAACATGCTGGTGAACTGCTCCAGCCGTGGCTCGAACACACCATCGGCGATGCCCTGCAGGCGACCGCGCAGAATGGTCATCGGCGTGCGCAGTTCGTGCGCGATGGCCGCGTTCCAGAACACCCGGTTCTGCGACATCCGGCTCAGGCGCTCGGCCATGGAATTGAAGTCGCTGACCAGCGTGGCCGCTTCGGTCATCGAGGTGTGATCGCCGCGCGCACGCGCATCCAGATCGCCGGTGGCCACGCGGCGCAGGCTTTCGGCCACCGAGTTCAAGGGGGTGATGATGCGCCAGGTCAGGCGCGAAGCGATCAGCGACGCCAATATGATGACCACCATGGCGGTCAGGCCGATCCACAGCCACTCCAGCCCCGACGGCAGCATCGTCTGCGGGGTGTCGTACCAGCGCGGGTAGAAGACTTCCATCAGGTAATAGAACAGATAGAAGCCGGCGATCGACAGCACCGTCGAACACAGCGATGCCACCACGATCGAAAGCGTGATCTGGCGGCCGATGCTCTTGCCTTTGGTAGTCATCCGTCAGCCCAACAAGCGGTAGCCAACACCGCGGATGGTGGCAGGAATACCGGTCACTCCTGCGTCCTCCAGCTTGCGGCGCAGCTTGCTTACGTGGCTGTCCACGGTGCGTTCCTGGGCATCGCCCTCGGGCAGACAGGCGTGCAGCAGATCGGCGCGTGCATGTACCTGGCGCGGCGCGCGGGCCATGTGCACCAGCAGGCGGAACTCGGTGAGGGTGACGGTCACCGCATGTCCCCGGCCTTCGATATGGACTGTCACGTCGTGGCTGCGCAGGTCGATTTCGAAGGGCCCCTGGCGGATCACACCGTCGGTCGTCTCTGACGCAGTAGTGGCACTACGCCGCAGCACCGCCTGGATACGCGCGACGATCTCGGCCGGGTTGAATGGTTTGGCCACATAGTCATCGGCGCCCACGCGCAGGCCGGTCAGTTTGTCCAGGTCCTGGTCGAGCGCGGTGAGCATGATGACCGGGGTGTCGCCGCGCCGGCGCAGTTCGCTCAGCACCTGCCAGCCATCCATCTTCGGCATCTGCACATCCAGCAGCACCAGGTCCGGGCGCAGCTGGCGGTGGCTGGCCAGCGCGGCCTCGCCGTCGATGGCCCGCGAACTGCGCATGCCGGAACGCGCGAGGTAGGCGCCGAGGATGTCGGCGATCTCGCCTTCATCCTCGGCAATCAGGATCAACGGCATCTGATGGGTGCGGATATCGCGCTTCATTGCAGGCAGGGGGGCTGACGACCGCAGCGAGGCTAGCGCCGCTTGATGGAGACACGGTCGAGATTGTGTTGAGATTGTGTGGACCGGGCCGGGGGGTTCAGCGGCCAGTGGTGCACCTGAACGCACATCCCGGCTCCATGCGATCTCCACACTGGCTCCAAGGAACGTCCACCTGCCGCTTTCACACTGGGGCCTTGGCGGTCGCGATGGGTGACCGCAAGCAGCCGGGCATCTTGATGAACACCCGCAGGACTCTGATGTTTGCCGCCGCCGTAGCCGTCCTTGCGGGCAGCGCAGGGTGGTGGGCGTTCGCCGATGGCGATGAGGGCGCCCTGATCACCGCGCCGGCAAGGGTAGCGGATCTGGAGAAGACCGTGCAGGCGGTGGGTCGGGTCAATCCGAAGGAACTGGTGGCGGTCGGCGCGCAGGTGTCCGGGCAGGTCAAACGCCTGCACGTGGTGCTGGGCCAGCGCGTGCACGCCGGCGACCTGATCGCCGAGGTCGATTCGCAGCCGCAGCGTATCGCCCTGCGCAGTGCGGAGGCGTCCACCAATGCGCTGCGCGCGCAGCAGACCGCCAGCCAGGCCCGCTATGTGCAGGCCAGTCGCATGCATGAGCGCCAGTCACAACTGGTGGCATCGCGGCTGGTCTCGCAGGAGGGCTTCGAGGCCGCGCGGGTGGCACGCGATGCGGCACGCTCGGAAGTGGCGGCATTGCAGGCACAGATCGACCAGGCGGTGACCCAGGTGGAAACGGCACGGATCAACCTGGGCTACACCCGCATCCTCTCGCCAACCGACGGCTACATCGTCGCCATCGTCACCAAGGCCGGGCAGACGCTGAACTCCATGCAGACCACGCCGACCATCGTGATGCTGGCACAGATGGACACGATGACCGTACGTGCCGAGATCGCCGAGGCCGATGTGGAGCTGATCGCACCCGGCCAGCCGTTGTGGTTTTCGACGCTGGGGCCGAGCGGGCGACGCTACGAGTCCCACCTGCAGCAGCTGGAGCCCGCGCCATCCTCGATTGCCGACGTCGCTGCCGGCAGCACAGGCGGCTCCGCGCAGACGCCGAAGGCGGTGTACTACGCAGGTCTGTTTGATGTCCCGAACCCTGGCCTGAAGCTGAAACCTTCGATGACGGTGAAAGTGACGCTGCAGCTGGCACGGGCCACCAACGCGCTGCAGGTACCGTTGACGGCGCTGACCGGGGTGGACAGCAAGGATGACAATCGCGGCACCGTGCGCGTAGTTGACGCCAAGGGGCGCGCCCACGAACGCGCGGTGACGACCGGCCTGCGCACCGCCACTGCCGTGCAGATCCTGTCCGGGCTGCGGGCCGGTGAGAACGTGGTGATCGGCCAGGCACCCAGCGGCGGCGAACCGCAGGCCACCAGCCTGCTGGGGATGTGAGCATGGCCAGGCCTCTGCTTGAACTGCACGATGTATCACGTGCCTATCGCTCGGCCGCCGGTGAAGTGGTGGTGCTGAAGAATGTATCGCTGCGCATTGACGCTGGCGAGTTCATCGCCATCATCGGCCCGTCTGGATCGGGCAAGTCGACCCTGATGAACATACTTGGCTGCCTGGACCGGCCGACTGCAGGCAGCTACCAGGTGGACGGTGCGGCCACCGAGCAGATGCCGCCGGACGAGCTCGCACGCCTGCGGCGCGAGCACTTTGGCTTCATCTTCCAGCGCTACAACCTGATGGAGAACCTCAGCGCCCTCGAGAACGTGACGCTGCCGGCGGTCTATGCGGGCGTGCATGCCGAGAGGCGCAACGCGCGTGCACGCGTGCTGCTGGAAACGCTGGGCTTGGGCGAGCGCGTCGCGAACCGGCCGAGCCAGCTGTCAGGCGGCCAGCAGCAGCGGGTGTCCATTGCCCGTTCGTTGATGAATGGCGGTGCGATCGTGCTGGCTGATGAACCCACCGGCGCCCTGGACCATGCCAGTGGTCAGCAGGTGATGGCCGAACTGAAACGCCTGCATGCGCAGGGTCACACGGTGATCCTGGTGACCCATGATGCGGCGATTGCCGCCAATGCGGCCCGCGTGATCGAGATTGCCGATGGCAGGGTCGTCGCGGACGGCGCGGTTGGCGGCCGAGTGACGGTGCACACCGGTTCGGCTCCCGAATCCGCAGGGCCACCCCCAAACGAACGCCGCTCGCGTTTGGATGCAGTACGCGAGGCTGCACGCATGGCGGTGCGCTCGATGTTGGCGCATCGCCTGCGCACCCTGCTGACCATGCTCGGCATCATCATCGGTGTAGGCGCAGTGGTGACGGTCGTTGCGTTGGGCAAGGGTGCACAGGCGCAGGTCGAGTCGCAGATCAACGAGCTGGGTGCCAGCACGTTGGAGATATTCCCCGGCGCCGATTTTGGTGATCCACGCTCGGGAGAGATCGAAACCCTGGTGGTCGGTGATGCTGATCATCTGGCAGCGCTGAGCTACGTGGACAGCGTCAGCCCGAACCTGAGCGGATCGGTGCCCGCGCTGCAGGGCAGCCGGCGTGCCAACACCCAGGTGCTGGGTGTCGGTGCGGATCTTCCGCGCGTGCGTGGGCTGCGCCTGAAGGCCGGACGCTTCTTCACCGAGCACGAAGTAGAGGCGTACCGTGCGGTGGGCGTAGTCGACCAGAAAGCGGCCACGGCGCTGTTCAGCGGCGACCCGATCGGCAGCACCGTGCTGCTGGGCGGCATGCCGGTGGAGGTCATCGGCGTGGTGGGGGCCAGCGCATTCGCCGGGGGAGCCACACCGACGGTGTATGTGCCGCATACCTCGGCCGCCTCACGTCTGTTGGGCAGCCAGCGCCTGGAGAGCATCACCGTGCGTGTACGCGACAACGTGTCGACCACGGCAGCCGAAGCCTTGCTGGGCGCCGAACTGCAGCGCCGGCATGGCAGCCGCGATTTCTTCATCTACAACGCCGACCAGATCCGCAAGGCGGTGATGAAGTCCAGCCAGACCATGGCCGCGCTGGTGTCGGCCATTGCCGCGGTGGCACTGGTGGTGGGTGGGGTGGGGGTGATGAACATCATGCTGGTGTCGGTGAAAGAGCGCGTTCGCGAGATTGGCGTGCGCCTGGCCGTGGGCGCGCGGCAGGGCGACATCCTGCGCCAGTTCCTGATCGAGGCGGTGCTGATCTGCCTGTTCGGTGGCGTGCTGGGGGTGCTGCTGGCCTTCGGCGTGGGCGCGGTTTCCAGTGTGTTGTCGCTGGGTATGCCGTTCCTGTTCACCGTTGGACCGGTGCTGGTCGCACTGGCGTGTTCGTCGGCCATCGGCCTGGCCTTCGGTTACTTCCCCGCGCGCAGTGCCGCGCAGCTGGACCCGATCCAGGCGCTGGCGGCGGAGTAGGGGGCGAGCCCGCCCAGCCGTGAGAACAGGCACAGGCGTGGGCTTTGGCCATCGGCTATCTTAAGGCCCCATTCCGTACCTCCCTTCAAGCGGCGACGCATGCACGCGACTTCGATGAGTGTCCGAAACAGGCGATGGCTCCGCTGCCTCGTGGTGTCCGCCGCGCTGTTGGCTGCAGGCTGCGCCAGCGAAGCGGCTCCAACAAAGGATCTGGGAGCGGAGATCGATGACGTTGCCGCAACGCTGATCCAGCAGCCGTTGCTTCATTCGGCCTCGATCGGCGTCGTGTACCGGGGCAAGGAATTCATTCGTCATCGCGGCGACATGGAAACCGGCAAGCCAGGCCCTCCCACCGATGCAACGCTCTACGAGATCGGCTCGTTGAGCAAGACCTTGGCTGGGACGCTGATGGCAAATGCTGTCCTGGAACACAAGGTGGGTCTGGACGACGATGTTCGACAGTACCTGCAGGGGGACTATCCGAACCTGCAGTACAACGGCGAGCCCATCCGCGTCCGCCATCTGCTCTCGCACACCAGCGGCCTGCCGAACATGTTGCCGGAACGTGCGAACACGGTGCTGGCGGACTTCACCGATCATCGTACGCCCGGCGAGCTCAACGCCATCTACGCGCACTACGGCAAGGCTGACTTCTTCAAGGATCTGCACGCCGTTGAGATTGGGCAAGCGCCCGGCAAGGATTACGCGTACTCCAGTGCCGGCACCGAACTGACGGCGCATATCCTGGAAACCGTCTACAAGAGCGACTACGAATCACTGCTGCGCCGATTCCTTGGCGATTCCGCGGCAGTGACCGGCGTCAAGCTCAAACTGAGCGACGACGAGGCGCCGCGGCTTGCCGTCGGCTATCACAGTGACAACCCGGCGCCGACCACGCCGATGCCGCAGTTGCCGTGGGGCGCATCCGGAAACGTAAAGGCGACTGTCCCGGAGATGGTGAAGTACCTCAGGTTCCAGCTGGCCAACGGGCCCGTAGTAAAGGAATCGCATCGGCCCTTGGTCAAATTCGATTCCGAGTTCAGCATCGGCTACTTCTGGAACATCGTCGCCGGCGATCAGCTGAAGGGCGTCTACTACGCCCATCATGGGGGCGTGCCCCGTTCGCAGTGCTACATCTACATCATGCCGAAGTACGATCTTGCTATCTTCGTCATCACCAACCAGAGCGGTGACCAGACGGCGCGCGCCATGGAGACGGCGATCGATACGCTGGTCGAGAAGATCGCCGCGTGGGAGGCTGCCGCGGGCAGTGAAGTTTCCCGATAGAGACTGCACTTCCCGTCCGTCCGGTGTAGTGCCGAATGGTGTTGGCACCCCCAGGCAGGAGCATTTCGCGTTGATCACCCGTACGTTGAACAAGGTTCTGCTGTTCGCAGGACTGGCACTTGCCATGGCGCCCACCGCGCCAGCAGCAGAATCGATCCGCAAGACCGTTCCCAAGCAGGAAGACATTGATCGTGCGCTGGCGCTCGTGTCCTGCAAGGCGGATCGCACCGCATTCCGGACCCTGGCCTATCAATTGCGTGGCATCGCATCCAGCGGAAAGCCGTCGGCTGGCTGGGAATCGGTCGCAGGCAGGGGCGAGGGTTACAGCAGGGCACTAGGCGATCTGCCCGGCGTTGTCGCGGAAATGCAGCTTCCCTCGCCGGTTCTGGTCTTCGGCCATCCGTCCGAACGGTTGATACTTTCGCGCAGCTCCGTAGTGGCTGTCTTTGATGAAGCCCTTGCTGCGGATCTCAGCAAGGCGCTGTCCCTCGACGCACGGGGGACACAGGACACGCCTGCAGGGATGCGCGTGGTGCAGTCAGCACCGGAAGCCCAAGGCGATGGCATCGAAGTGATGGCACTGGTGGCCCAGCGGATGGAGGCCGACCCGACGCCAATCGCCGTAGCCGGGTGCCTGTACTTCACCCGGTGAGCCCCGGCACCTCCTGCGGGTGAACCAGAAGACCGGCAAGGGGCACTCGGCAGCCATTGAAGATGTCCAGATCCGGCCGGTACACCCTGCTGCTGACATCGAACAGCCCCAACAGGGAATGGAAAAGGTTGTCGTGGCTGTAGGATCCAGTGCCTGCAGCGTTGCGCAGGCAGGCAAGATCAAGGCGTGCATTGCTCGCGAACCCGGCAGAGAACCACATCACCAGCGGCACCTGGGTCTGCTCCCGTGGCGCGATGAAGTAGGGCGTCCCGTGCAGATACATGCCGTGCTCGCCAAGCGATTCGCCATGGTCGGAAACATAGATCAGGGCAACATCGCGCTGGTCCGCATAGGTCTGCAGCAGATCGATGGCCTTGCCCAGCAGGCGGTCGGTGTAGACCAGCGTATTGTCGTAGGTGTTGACCAGCGCTTCATTGCTGCACTTCTGTATCTGGTTGCTGTCGCAGGTCGGGCTGAATGTCCTCGCATCGGCCGGATAGCGTTCAAAGTACGTGGGCCCATGGCTGCCCAGCTGATGCAGTACGATCAACCCGTCACCCGGTATGGCCTCGATGCGCGCACCCAGTTGGTGCAGCAGCACCTCGTCATGGCAGGTGCCATCCTTGTTGACGCACAACCCCGGCACCTTCAGCGGCGGCATGTCATCGGTCGGCACGCGCTCGCACACGCCCTTGCAGCCACCGTTGTTGTTGTCTCGCCAAAGGACGCTGGCACCGGTGCGCTGCACGATGTCCAGCACGTTTTCCTCCGATGCCGCGGTGACGCCGTCGTACTGCGAGCGCGTCATCTGCGAGAACATGCAGGGCAATGACACCGCCGTTGCGGTACCGCAGGAGGAAACGTCGCGGAAGCTGATGACCCCTTCCTTCCGTGACAGGTAGGGATTGGTTGGTCGCGGGTAGCCGTTGAGCTGGAAATTCTGCGAGCGTGCCGTCTCGCCAGCCACCACGATGACCAGCCGCGGGCGTTGGCCGGGTGCGCGAGTCGCATCCTCGCCGATGGCCCGCAATGGCTGTGCTTTGGCGCTGTAGCTGCTCCTGAGATAGCCATAGGTGTGGCGAACCACGTTCAACGGCAGCACCTGTTCGCGGATATAGCGATTGTTGCGCAGCAGCGACGAATACTCCTTGTAGAACGCAAACGTCACCGCCGTCAGCACCATCAACGTCGCCAGCACATTCCCCAGCCATAGCAGCGCCGCCCGTAGGGGGCGACCGCTGTTTCCGGTGCGCATGACCAGCAGAACGCACGAGGGCAGGGCGCCCAGCAACAGCACCGTCAGCAGCAGCGGCACCGAGAGGTAGGAGGTCATTTCGGCCTGGTTGGTCTCCAGGGCGTTCTGCACCATGTCGCGGTCGATCAGCACGCCGTAATGAAGCATGAAGTAGCTGCACGCCGCACTGGTAATGACCAGCAGGGCCAGTACCGGCTTGCGCACGTAGGGGAGTATTCCGATGGGCGTGAAAAACACGTTGAACAGGCAGAACAGCAGCACCGGCAGGCTGAGGAAGAACAGTGCGCCGCGCAGGTCATGGATTTCCATGACAGACCACAGTGTTTTCCAGAGGGCGATGTTCCCCAGCGAGGCAAAGAACAGCGCGGCACACCAGACAAGGATGATCGGATGTTGCGGGAAGGACCTGAAGCATGGACGCACGTGCACAATCCGTTGTACGAAAAGTGCGCGCAGTATCTGGATGCGTTTATCAGGAAGTTGTCAGCTTTCATGCTCAGCCCAGCAGAATCACCGCCCATACCGTAGCGACCATCATCAGTGCAGTGGTCTGTGCCGCACTCCCCATGTCCTTCGCGTTCTTGGAAAGCGGATGGTGTTCCAGTGAAATGCGGTCAACCACCGCTTCGATCGCCGAGTTGAGCAGCTCTACGATCAGGCTGATGAAGCAGATCGCCAGCATCAGGGCCCGCTCGGTCCGGCTGACGTCCAGCAGGAATGCGACGACCGCCAACGCGCCATGCAGCAACAGCAGCTGGCGGAAGGCCGCCTCTCCCCGGAAGGTGGCGATGAAGCCATCGCGCGAATGGATCAGGGTATGGAAGATACGGCGCAGGCCGGTCTTTCCGTGCGGATACTTGCCGTTGCCTTGGGGATGCCCTTGCTGCATTTCCGTCCTGTCGTCATGTGGAGATCCGGCAAGGATGTGCAGCCCAATGTCAGGAAGCCGTCAGGCACCTGCCGTGGCTGGGTGCATCTGCAGGGTGAACAGGCAGCCTTGCGCCGATGTCTCGACCGTCATCTGCCAGCCCAGATGCTCGACCACGCGCTGCACGATGGACAGGCCAAGCCCCTCGCCGCTCTGCCGGGCACTGGGCATGAAACGCTTGAACTGCTGCGCATCGATGCTGGGCGGCAGCCCCGGGCCGGTATCGGCGATCCGCAGCGTGGCACCCCGCAGCTCGACCCGCACTTCGCCTTCCTCTGTGTACTGGCAGGCATTGCGCAGCAGGTTCCAGATCACGCTTCGGGCCAGCTCTTCGTTGGTCAACGCCTGCTCGTCCTGCGGCGCATCCAGAGCCAGGCGCACCGGCTTTCCCGAAAGCCAGGGCGCGCACCGCGACATGCACTCCTCGATCAATGCCCGTAGATGCACGGGGCTGTGCGGCACTGTCCTGGGGTCGCGCGAAAGCAGCAGCAGGCAGGTCAACTGCCGCTGCATTTCCTGGGTGGTCCGCATGATGCGGTCGGCGCTGGCCACCAGGTGGCTGTCGGCGGGCAGCTGGTGAACCAGTGTCTCGGCCGCGCCACCGATGATCGCCAGGGGCGTGCGCAGCTCATGGCTGGCATCGCCGGCGAAGCATTGCTCTCGTTGCAGGAACTGCTCAAGCTCATCGCTGTGCTGGGCAAAGGCGCGCGCCAGCACGCCTATCTCATCGCGTGCATCCTGGTAGGGAAATGGCCTGTGCTTGCTCTGTACGGCATCGGCCAAGTGGCTAATGGGCGCGATGACATGGGCCGCGGTTCGGCGACCGATCCAGAACGCGCAGAGCACGCAGGTGAGGATGACCAGCGCCGCAAAGGCGTTGATCAGATGCTCCAGGTAGGCGTAGTGCTCACCGTCCTGCAGCAGGTAGTAGCGCTGTCCGTTGCTTTCGAAGACCCGCAGATGCCATTTGTTCGGTCCCTCCTCACCGTGGTAGCCCAGCCCGTACCTGCGCAGCACCAGAGGCACCGAGCGCGCGTCATACAGCTGGCTTCCCTTCGGCAGCTCTGGTTGGGCGCCACTGGCCAACGCCGCTTGCAGCCGATGTACCTCACGGTCCTGGCTCATCGATACGGCGGAAGCTCGTACCTCGTCATAGTCCACCAGTTCGACCAGCGCAATGAAGCCCATTGCACCGGCCATCAGCAGCACGAAAACAACGGTGATGCGCGTTCTCAGCGTCAAGCTTCGATAGAGCGACTTCAGTGTGCGGGCAGTCATGGGCGCCGACTATTTGGCATGCGCCAGCGCCGGCGTGTCCAGGCGCCAGCCAACGCTGTGCACCGTGGCAATGAGCGCGGCATCGAACTGCCTGTCCACCTGCAGGCGCAGTTCATGGATGTGCGTGCGCAGTGCGCCGCTCTCCGGTGGTTCGTCACCCCAGATCAGGTATTCCATCTCCTGCTTGCGCACCACCGCGGGTGCGGCCCGCACCAGGCACATCAGTAGTTTGTGCGTGGTCGGCGTCAGATTGAGGGCATGGCCCTGCCGCCATGCCTGCGGTGAGCGGGTGTCCACCCGCAGATCCTGCCAGGCCAGCACGCTCTGCACCAACCGGCCCTCGGCGCGACGGACCAACGCCTTGATGCGTGCGTCCAGCTCCATCAGGGAGAAGGGCTTGACCAGATAATCGTCGGCACCGAGGGCGAGTCCCTGCACGCGGTCCTCCACCGGATCACGTGCGGTCAGCATCAGGATCGGGACCGGGTTCTGGAACTCCTCGCGTAGCTTCCGGCACAGCGCCATGCCATCAAGGCGGGGCAGCATCAGGTCCAGCAGGATGGCGTCGTAGTCGTTCTGTGTTGCCCTGCGCAGGCCGGTAGCACCATCCCGCGCGTCATCAAGCACATAGCCCAGTGGTTCGAAGAAGGCGTAGAGGTTGGCAACCAGCTCGGGGTTGTCTTCAATGATAAGCAGACGTGTCATGGGCCAGGCGCATCCGTGCATGAGCAGCGGACTTTGGACGAACAGATCTGGTTTGCCAAGTGCAAGGGTCGTGTGGATTCCACCCAGCTCCGAGGTGAGTGCGGGCATCCCGAAGTGCCGGCTTGCGAAGGCCCATCCGCTCGGGGCGCACGGATCTGTTCACAGCCGCTGCTCTATATTCCGTGCCACAACGCCGCATACCGCGGCTGGACCGGGAGTCTCTCCATGAAAACCGGACGTCTGCTTGGCATCGCCCTGGGCACCGTAGTGGCCCTGACTGCCGCCTCTGCTTGGGCAGATCCGCCGCACCATGCACGCGGCAACGGACCGCCTCCCCATGCAGGTGGCCCCCACAACCGTGATGCGCCACCGCCGGGCTGGCAGAAGAAGGCATGGCGCCGTGGTGACCGCTTGCCGTGGGCCGAGGTTGACCGGCGCTATTGGGTGGACGACTACGCGCATTACCGTCTGCGCGACCCCGGCCGTGGGCAGCGCTGGGTCCGGCAGTCGGACACGGACTATCTGTTGGTAGAGATCGCAACCGGTGTGATCATCGACGCCTTGCGTCGCTAGGAATTCAGGCAGAGGGCCCCAGGAGTGATGCAGCCGCTCCAGGGCCCAGGCTTCCTGCCGTGGACGCCGGAGCGGAACGGCACTCGCAACCTCAGCTTGGCAATTCACACTTCATCTTGCCGTCCACGTAGTAGGGCTTGGGTACATCTGGGTTGTCACTGGTCTTTTCGAAGACCACCTCGAACGAAGCAGTGTCGGACGAACCCCTGCGATCAGTGCACGCGTCGTGCAGCTTCTTCTTGACCGCCGCAATGCCGGCATCACGGTTGGCTCCCTCGGCACTATTGGTCAGGTTCACGGTTTCAGCCAAGGCCAACGGGCTGAAGGCCAGCAGGCAGCCGGCAATCATAAGGGTGTGCAGCTTGATGATGGGCATGGGTGTGCACTTCGCAGGAGTCCAATGAGGCTTCCAGCATAATGCGGGGTCGTTAACGGCATGTGCCTGGCCTCGGCTTCAGGCGCTGTCGGCGTCCCTTCGTCGGTGAGAGCGGCGCTCGGTCGCGTGTCCACCCAGGTCGGGGTGAGTTCGGCTAGGCTGAAGCCATTGACCACAAGGATGAAGGCTTCGATGAATCGTTGGCTCTTTCTGGTACTTGCCTCGCTCCCGCTCGCTGCAGAGGCCGTCGTCATCCGCGATGACGTTGACGATGCGAGGTATCGAATCGAAGGGTCCGTTTTTCCCGCACTGGCAGACATGCCGGACGAGGGCCATGGCGTGCTCATTGCCCCGCAGTGGGTGGTGACCGCAGCGCATGCCGCACCGATGGAGGGCATGGGCGCAACGGTCGCCGTCAATGGAAGCACATACGGCGTCGAGCGCGTGTTCCTGCATCCCGGCTACAGAAGGATGCCCGAAGCCTTGGGTAAAGAGGCCCTGGCGACGGGAAATCCCTCCGGAATCCACGCTTTCCTGGCAGGGTCGGATGACATCGCACTGATCAGGCTTGCGGCACCGGTGAACAATGTCAGGCCGGTCGCTCTCTATCGAGGCACCGCTGAGGTCACACAGATCGCAGCGCTGATAGGGAAGGGCGCCACAGGCAATGGCGCCGTTGGGCTGGTACCGGGCGGGCCGCATCGCACGACGCTGCGGCGTGCATACAATGCCATTACTGGCGGTAACGATCGGTATCTCTGGTACCGGTTCGATGCTCCTCCGCATGGCCTGCCGCTTGAAGGCGTGCTGGGTAACGGCGACAGCGGCGGCCCACTGGTCATCAAGAATCACGGAACCTTGCAGCTGGTGGGCCTCGGCTCCTGGATCACCGGCGTTCCCGAGCACGCGCTTGAAGCGGGCTTCTATGGCCAGGTTGTCTACAACGTACGTGTATCGCGTTACATCGACTGGATCCAGAGCGTAGTGCGCACCAGCGATGATGCGTCACGCTGATCTCCGTTCACCCCGATCTTTGGCGGGTAGTCGCGGTTGGGCGTTCAGCGCATCGCGCATGTTGTCGAGGTGGACCGCGGGGCGGGAACCCGCCAGACCTCTTCGCCCTCCTCGTCATCGCCGACGTAGAACGCGATGCGTCCATCCTCCTCGTAGCGGAGAGTAGGGCTGAAGGTAATGGTATCGATTTCGCTGCCCTTGCCGATGAAACGCATTTCGCCGCCACAGACAAAGTTCGAACCGGGCGCCTCTCCCAGCGCGCCACAGTTCAGTGGCGAGGATTCGGCACGGACCAGCTGCTTTACGCGAGGCTGGATGTGCCCCTGGTCGGCCAGTTCGCAGAAGTAGTCGGCGATGGTGTTCCGCATCTGCGCCTGCGAGGGCAACCACGACGGGCAACCGGATGCATCACCTTTGCAGCTGCTTGCCGGGGCGGTGGACGCAGGCTGCGTGGACGGTGCTGCGATCGCCGTGGAGAGAGACAGCAGGGATGCTGCAATGACAAGTTGCAGGCGAGTGAAAACGAACATGCGCATCTCTGGAAACTTGAGATCGACATCCTAACGCAGGGAGTCCGTCTCCGCCTTTGCTCGCGCTTTTCCTGCTGCGAGGTGAATCAGCGTCGCGACGGCACCAACCCTCATTCTCCTGGCTTCCTCGGCGGCACGCAGCCGTCACGTTCGTGCCAGAGCGGCAGCGCCAGCGCGTGACGCTTCAGCATGGCCTGGATGCACGCGTGAGCGTGGTCCCTTTCCGCGTGCTCACACTGGTCCAGAATCTCTGCAGCCAGCGTTTCAAACTGCGGCCAGAACTGCGCCGGATGGCGCACCTGCGCCAACCAGTGCACCAGCATGTCGCCCAGTGCATCAAGCTGCACCTGTATTTCGGGGCGAACGTTCATCCCGGGGCCGCACTCAGGTCAAGCGCGACCCGGTAGTGATGACCATCGTCGCGGAGCAGGACGGTGAGGTCCGGCTGCAACATGCCATCCACATGCAGCGTTGGCTGGCCCTGCGCAGTGCGGGTCACCACGAACTCGTAGAAGCTGCGACCGAAGCGGTAGCTCAGTTCGAAGGACGGCCAGTGATCGGGCAGGCACGGTGCAAGCGATAGACGATCACCTTCACGACGTATGCCCAGCAGGGATTCCACCAGCAGGCGATACATCCAGCCGGCCGAGCCGGTATACCACGTCCAGCCGCCGCGCCCGACATGCGGAGACACGGCGTATACATCGGCCGCCAATACATAGGGTTCGACGCGGTAGGTCTGCACCGCTTCCGGGTCCAGCGCGTGATTGAGCGGGTTGATCATGCCGGCCAGTTCCCAGGCACGCGCCGCATCTCCTTGCTGTGCGAATGCCATCGCAGCCCACACGGCCGCGTGGGTGTACTGCCCACCATTCTCGCGCACGCCCGGCACGTAACCGCGAATGTAGCCGGGGTCTTCCGTGGTCTGGTCGAATGGCGGATCGAGCAGCTGGATCAGCTGGGCGTCCTTTCGCACCAGATGCGTGTAGAGCGAATCCAAAGCTTGCTCAGCCCGCTCAGGCGCGGCAACGCCTGACAGCACCGACCAGCTCTGGGAAATCGAGTCGATGCGGCATTCCTGATTCTGTGACGAGCCCAACACGGCGCCGTTGTCGAACCACGCGCGGCGGTACCACGCGCCGTCCCAGGCATGCTGTTCCAGGTTCTGGCGCAGGCTTTCGGCCTGCTGCTGGCACCACTGCGCACGGGCGGCATCGCCACGCGCGTTGGCCAGCCCGATGAAGCGGTGCAGCGTGTCATGCAGGAAGAACCCGAGCCATACACTTTCACCGCGCTGCTGGTCGCCGACGCGGTTCATGCCGTCGTTCCAATCGCCGCTGCCCATCAACGGAAGACCGCGCTCGCCGAGCAACCGGCAACCGCGCTCGAGGGCGCGGACGCAGTGCGCATACAGCGTGTCGCGCTGTGTCGACGGTGTAGGCAGGTCGTAATACCCTTCCTCTTCCGGCGTCACCGCGCGCCCCTCGATGAAGCCAACCACTTCGTCCAGCACGCTGGCATCTCCGGTGACCTCCAGGTAGCGGCATGCGCCCTGGGGCAACCAGAGATAATCGTCCGAGCAACGGGTGCGCACGCCGCGACCTTGCGGCGGATGCCACCAGTGCATCACATCGCCTTCGGTGAACTGGTGTGCAGCGCACAGCAGCAGGTGTTCGCGGGTCAGGTCCGGGCGCGCATGCACGAGGGCGAGCGCGTCCTGCAGCTGGTCGCGGAAGCCGAACGCGCCGCCTGACTGATAGTAGCCACTGCGTGCCAGGTAGCGGCAACCCAGGGTCTGATAGACCAGCCAGCCATTGGCCAATGCGTCCAACGCCGGGTCCGGCGTGCGCACCTGCACCGTGGCCAACACATTGCGCCAATGGATGCGCACGGCGTCCAGCGCGTCGATGGCCTCCTGAGCGCCCTGGCGGCTTCGTGCCAACGCCAGCGCTTCCTCGCGGTCGCGCCCTGCGCCAAGGCGGAAGGTCGTTTCACTGCGGTCGCCCGGGGCCAGCTCCAGCGGCACCTGGATCGCCGCGCAGGGATCCAGGCCCGCCCCCACCCGAGCATCCAGACGTTCGCGGCGCAACGCCGCCGGTGCGTGCAGGCTGCCGTTGCGGCCGATGAACTCCAGGCGATCACAGGTCCAGCCGCAGCCATCGGCATCGGTGTCGAAGAAGGCCATCCGGCCGCCGAAATCGGTGCTGTAGGCGTTGCGCGCCAGCAGCGCCCCGGTCTGGTGGTCGCGTTCGGTCACCACGTGCATGCGCGACTTCGCGCGCAGGTCACCCATCACCCATTCGACGTAGCCGATGGCCGACAGCCGCCGTGTGCTGCCCGACAGGTTGTGCAAGCGCAGGACCGAGAACTTCAGCGGCGCAGTGACGTCGACGAAGACCCACAACTCGCTGGCGATGCCGTCCTCTACATGCTCATAGACGGTGTAGCCGAATCCATGGCGCGTGCGGTACGCCCCGGCGCCCCTGCGTGGCAACGGCATCGGCGACCAGACATGCCCGGTGTCCTCGTCGCGCACGTAGAAGGCTTCGCCGCCCGTGTCGGACACCGGATCATTGAGCCAGGGCGTCAAGCGGAACTCGTGTGCGTTCTCGAACCACGTGTAGCCTGGTGCGCTCTCGCTGACGACCGTGCCCAGGCGAGCGTTCGCGATCACGTTGGCCCATGGCGCTGGCGTCGGCGCGCCTTCGCGCACCACCACAACGTATTCGCGGCCGTCCTCGCTGAAACTGCCGGTGCCGTTGTCGAACTGGCCGGCGCCGCGGTAGGGGAGGAAAGGCCACGGGTCGTCCACGTCTTCATCGTGCTCGGCGCCCGGGGGCAACCCGAAGTCGGTATCCGAATCGCCGACGATGGACAGCCCCGGCGTCGGCTCCGACGACAGTGCCAGTTCCTCCTGCACTGCCTGTGGCGTCAGCGGCGGGATCCGTCGCGGGGGCAGAGGCTGACGCCCCACCTGCGCAGCCAGCGTGCCATCCTCGTCGCTGATCACCGCCCGCGCCACCGCCTGCAGCAGAATGCGGTCCTCGTGGGTCATGTTCTGCACCGGCCGCACGAAAATGCCGCCGGGGCGATCAAGCAGGCCGGTCTCCGAACTGGCGGCCACCATCCCCAGAATCTGGTCCTGCAGTTCCTGCCGATAGCCGGCCTTGCTGTCGTTCCAGATGACCAGGTCGGTGTTGAGTCCCTTCTGCCGCCAATAGGCGTGCGCCTGCACCAGTTGCCTCACCAGTTCCACGTTGTCCGCATCGGTCACCTTGAGCAGCACGATGGGCAGGTCGCCCGAGATCGCATGACTCCACAGCCCGGATTGTCCGCGCTGGTTCTGCAGCAGGACGCCGGCTCCCGCGCGCAGCAGTGGACCGGCATACAGCACGTGGGCAGCCAGACGCTCGTACAGCGCCGCCTCGGCCTGGCTGGCGTTGATCTGCCGGCGCACCACCTGGCTGTGCGTCCACGCCAGGTCGAAGACGCGGTCGGCCAAGCGTCGGTCACGGTATTTGTCGACCAGCACCTCGCAACCGGGGCGGTCGGCGCCGACGCCATACACCATGTCCAGCTGCACGGTCTGCTCGGGCTCAAGCACCACGCGGACGCGGATCGCCACGATCGGATCGAGCACCGAGCCATCCGAGCCGGAGAGGTCGGTATCGGCGGTCAACGCCTGCGGCGTCCGCGGCGTGTTGCCACGGCCAAGGAAACGCGCACGGTCGGTTTCGTAGGAGATCGACACCACCTCCGCGTCATGCACCGCGACCAGATGGAACATCCACGGCGGTACTTCGTCGTGCGAACGTGGCCGGCGCGTGCATAGCACGGCCTGCTTGGCGGCCAGGATCTCGCTCTGCACGAAGAGATTGCTGAAGGCCGGATGCGCATCGTCGGCCGCCGCAGGTGCCAGCACAACTTCGGCATAGGTGGTCACTTCTACCGTACGCTGGCGACGGCTGCGGTTGGTCAGACGCAGGCGCCTGAGCTCGATGTCATCCTCGGCGGAGATGGCAACCTGCAGGTGGCTCTCGCAGCCGCGGCGCGTGCCACGGAATTCGGCCTTGGCATCCGAGAAGATCGCCTCGTAATTGTCCACTGCTACGCAGGTGGGCTGGTACGCGGCAGACCAGAACTCGCCGCTGTCCACATCGCGCAGATAGCAGAACGACCCCCAGGCATCGGTGGTGCCGTCTTCGCGCCAGCGGGTAAGCGACAGGTCGCCGTGGCGGCTGTAGCCGCCGCCGGCATGGGTCAGCATGCCGTGGTAGCGCCCGTTGGACAGCAGCTGCACCTCCGGGCGCGGGCCACCCGGGTCCCGCAGCACGCGCAGGGACGTTTCGTCTTCGGCCATGGCGGAGTGCTCGCCCAGCGCTTCCACCTCATGTGGATGGAATACGCCGATGCGCGGGATGCGTTCCTGCAGCAGCAGCAAGGTGGCCTGGAACTCGACATCGGCAAGGAAGCGGCGCTGCATCGGCTGGTCGCGCAACAGGTAATCCAGCGACAGCAGGCCCATGCCCTGATGGTGGGCCATGAACGAACGCAACAGCACGTGATCGTGCCCAGGTGGCAGCCGGGCAGGGGTGTAGTCGATCGCCTCGTACATGCCGAAGCGCCCGGAGAACCCCAGTCCTTCCAGCACCTGCAGGTTCTGGCAGGCCGCTTCCGGCGCCACCATCAGCGCCATCATGCTGGCATAGGGCGCGATGACCCGATCCTGGCCCAGGCCGCGCTTGAGACCCAATCCCGGCACGCCGAACGCCCGGTACTGGTAGTTCAGGCGGGCATCGACGGCGTTGTAGCCGGACTCGGACACGCCCCACGGCAGGCCCAGGGTGCGGCCATAGACGATCTGCGCCTCGACCGCATGCCGCGCTGTCTGGTCCAGCAACGTGTCCGGATAGCTGGGCATCACCAGCTGCGGCATGAGGTACTCGAACATCGAGCCACTCCATGACAACAGCGTCGGCGTACCGTTGACCTCGGTGAGCATGCGTCCAAGCGCGAACCAGCTTTCCTGCGCCAACTGGCCCTGGGCGATGGCGACGAAAGCGCACAGCCGCGCTTCGGAGGCCAGCAGATCGTAGAAGCTGTTGTCGAGGCGGTGGTCGTCGACGTTGTAGCCGATCGAGAGCAGGTTGCGGGTGCGGTAGAACAGGAACCCGTATTCCATCAGCGAGAACTGCCCGGCGCGGTGCGCCAAGGCCTGCAACTGCTGGATGCGCGCGCGTGCATCCGCACCGACGGTACCGGGCAGCGCGGCCAGCTGGCGCAGGCTCGGCACCGGGGCCTCGGCGGCCGCGTCGACATCGGCGGGGAGGTCGGCAAGCGACGCCTGGGCAGCATGGCATTCGGCCGCAAACAGGGCCGGCCAATGCAGCTCACCGTCCTCGGGCGATGGTGGTGCTGGCCACTGCGTCAGCACGGCGTCGGCCAGACCGACCAGCTCCTGCAAGCGGGCGAGGATCTGCGCTGTTCCGACGGGCCGGTCGACACGCGCTGACGCCAGACGCTGGCGCAGGTGGTTGAGCGCCTCGACAAGTGGTGCATCGTCGAGGCGATGACGCTGCCGTTCCTCTTCCAGTACACCGAGCGTATCGGCCAGGCCGTCGAACGTGTGCGGCGCCAACACCGGCGCGTCCACCAGCGCGAGCAGGCCCTGGCGCAGCGTCAGCAGATGCCCGGCCAGGTTGCCGCTGTCCACGGTGGAGACGTAGCGTGGCGGCAGCGGCGCCAGGGTTTCGGTGTCGTACCAGTTGAGGAAGTGGCCGCGATGGCGCGGCAGCTGGTCCAACGTATCGAAGGTGAGGGAGGTACGTTCAGCAACCGCGCCCAGCTGCAGATAGCCGAAATCCCACGCCGACAGATTGGCCAGCAGGGACAGGCCGATGTTGGTTGGCGAGGTGCGGTGCGCCACCACCAGCGACGGATGCTCCTGGATGTTGTCCGGTGGCAACCAATGATCCTGCTCGCGTACCCAGGCCTGGAAGAACGACCAGGTGCGCCGCGCCAGCCGGCCAAGGAACGCCCGCTGTGTAACGGAAAGCTCCGCCACGCTCGCAACCGGCGGCCGGCCCAGCCACGCCATCAACGCGGGCGCAAAGGTCCACGCCAGCAGCAAGGGCAGGGCGAGCGGCAGTGCCTGCGGACGCACGCTGGCCACCACGGCCACCAGCGCGAGCGCCAGCAGCGAGGCCGGTGCCATCACCCGCCATTCTGCGCCACGGTCGCTGCCCAGACGGCGCTCGACTTCGCTGGAGGGATTCCATTGCAGCAAGTGACGGCGTGTGATGGCCATGCGCCAGAGCGTGCGCAGCACCGCGTCACTGGCCAGCAATGCTTCAAATGGCAGACACGCGACCTGGGTGGCCGCGCGCAGCAACGACTGCAGCGTACCGCGCCCGACCTTGATGTAATGCGCTTCCAGCGGTGTGTCGTCCGGAACGCTCAGGGCATCGCGCAGCATGCCTATCAGCGGCGGTGCGAACCACAGCGCCAGCACCCACGCCGTCCATGCAGCAGGGTTTCCGGCATACAACCAGCCCACCACCAGCAAGGCCAGGGCAGCGATCGGCACCAGGCTGCGGCGCAGGTTGTCCAGCAACTTGCCGCGTGACAGCAGACTGAGCCGGTTGCGTTCCCATCCCGGGCCCGGGCCCGGCGTCCACGGCATCAACCACGGCAACAGCTGCCAGTCACCGCGGATCCAGCGCGCACGGCGCTTGGCGTCGGCGGCGTAGCGCTCGGGGTAGTCCTCGTACAGGCGTACATCGCTGACCAGGCCCGCGCGTGCATAGCAGCCTTCCAACAGGTCGTGGCTGAGGATGCGGTTCTCGGGCAGGCGGCCCTCCAATGCATGCTCGAAGGCGTCGACGTCATAGATGCCCTTGCCGACGAACGAGCCTTCGTCGAACAGGTCCTGGTAGACGTCCGAGACCATGCGCGTATACGGATCGATGCCGGGCTCGCTGCCGAACATCCGGGCAAAACGCGAGGTGCGGCGCCGGCCCAGACTGGTACCCACGCTGGGCTGCAGGATGCCGTAGCCCTCCACCACGCGTTGCAGCGTCGGATCGAAGCGCGGGCGGTTGAGTGGGTGTGCCAGGGTGGCGACGAAGGCGCGTGCCGCATCCCGCGGAAGTTGCGTGTCCGAATCCAGCGTGATGACGTAACGCACGCCGATCAGCGCGGCGGCGTCACCGACGATGCGCATGAACGCGGCCGCATCGCCCAGGCGGAGCAGGGCATTGAGCGCGGCCAGCTTGCCACGCTTGCGCTCGTGTCCCATCCACACGCCTTCACCCGGGTTCCATTGCCTGGGGCGGTGCAGCAGGTAGAAGCGATCGCCGCGCTCGGGCGCATAACGCTTGTTCAACTCCTCGATCCGTGCCGTGGCGTGCGCAAGCAGGGTGTCGTCCGTCGCCGTCGTGACCTCCGCCGCGTCGAGAAAGTCCGTCAGCAGCACGAAGCGCAGCTGAGGATCACGGTTGGCCAGGAAGCGGACCTCCAGCGCTTCGACCAGCACGTCGATTCCGTCGATGCTGGACAACATGGAGGGGACCGCGACCACGGTGGCGCACGCGGCAGGGATGCCCTCGCTGAAATCCAGCTTGGACAGCGGCCTGGGTGCGACCAGCACCGTTGCGGTCCAGTTCACCAGCACGATGCCCAGCTCGCTGAACACCAGCAGCCCCAGCAGCGCGGCCAGCCAGAGGGGTACCGCGCCACTGCCGGTTGCCAGCAGCCCAGCGGTGGCCAGTACCGCCAGCAGGGTGATCGGCAGCAGGTACAGCGCAAGCGGCACGCGATGTGCCAGTCGCCGTGCCTTGCGGTGGCGCGGTGCTGCCTCGGCCACTGCTTCAACGGTGGCGTTCATTCCTTCGCCTACCAGCCAGTAGCCCACGTGCGTGCGCGGCCCATCCGGCGGTGTCGCCGCCCGTGCCAGGTCCAGCGCCATGGTTGCCACGCGCTCCTCTGCCATGCGGCTGCCGCGGGCGATCTTCTCCACCACGTGGCGATACGCGTCGCGGGTGGCGAAATCCATCTGCGCATAGACAGCCATCGGGTCTTCCCGCAGCCGCTGCTCCACCACACTCATCTCTTCAACAAAGGTGCGCCAATCCATGGTGGACAGAAAGCGCAGGCTGCCGATGCTGTTGCCGATCGATACTTGATCGGCTGCCTGCTGCTGGCCCTCGGCGGCGACCAGTTCGTCGATGCGCTGCCCAGCCGCTGCCGCCCACTGTTCCAGCCAGGCCACGGGCATGGCCCACGCACCACCGCGCCCATGCAGCGAGCGCGTCAGCTCTGCGATGAACGCACCCGTCAAGGGCGGCGCGGACCGTGCCATGTCCGCAACCACCAGGACCACATCGGTAGGCGTCTCGGAAGCGGCTTGATTGAGGTTGTCCGCCCATTGCGAAGCGAGGCGACGGTCGGTCCCATCGCGCATCACCCGCGCCGCCATCCGCCGCAGGTTCTCCAGCAGGGCCAGGCGCAGCATGATCGGAACCGCCCACAACTCGCCCAGGCTCAGCGGCGCGAGGGACTGGTATGAGGCGATGAAACGGCCCAGCGTATCGGCGTCAATGCGGCCGTCGCCGTGCGCGATGGCCTGCATCGACAGTTCATACACCCGCGGCAGCCCGGCCGATGGGCCGGAGGCGAGTGAAGGCAGCTGCCGGCTGTAGCCGCGCGGCAGATGGCGGCGCGCGGTCTGGATCTGTTCTTCTATCAGGTAGTAGTTGTCGAGCAGCCATTCTCCCGCCGGGGTGACCGGCCGCTGTTCGCGCACCACGCTGCTGAGCAACGTGTTGGCGTCTTCCAGCACACGCTCGTTGGCCTGCAGGCGATCAAGCAAGCGCTCCGGGCTGGGCCGCAACCGCACGCGATGCTGGCGTGCGAGCGCGCGGCCGTACACCTCCATCTGTTCAACGCTGTACAGCGCGGCACGCAGTGGGCCCTCGGTGGCCTCGATGGCGGGGACCGAGGCTTGTCGCTCACGCCAGCGCCAACGGACAAGACGACGCAGACGGAGCCAGCGACCAAAGAGACGACGAAGGTGGGGCATGGGTTACCGAGGGGAGGCAGGTCGCGTCCTGCATGGTTGCATTGCGGGTGCCGTGGTAGCTGTGAAGGCCGGGTCTGGTTCGCGTGGTCGGCGCTGCCATGGCGCCCATCCCCTGGCGCTTAAATCGCAAGTATCAGTAGCGGCTGATCCTGCAGACCGGGTTTCGACGCCCGGCCACCCGTCTTCGCTGGCATGGCAAGGAATACCCAATTGCGCGTGATGCCACGCCACACGATGGACAGAGATCTATATCTTCCATGCATTGGGCATATGCATTCCCGATCTTCTTCCCGCATGACCCGGAGGGTAGATTCCCCTGACAATCTGTCACGGAGTGACCCATGCAGACTCGCACGCGCCTTCGCACTCTGGTGCCCGGCTTCCCCTCCACACTGCTCTGGATGGCGGTTTCCCTCTGCACCACGACCGCCATGGCCAACGAGCCATTGCAGATCGATTCGCAAGGGAGCTTCGTCGCAGGTGGTACGACAAAGAAGGAATCTGGCACGTTCGATCCGTTGAAGCCCTCCAATCCGGAGGGCCAGAGCTACCACGGTGATCACGTCTATGCCTTCTACCAGAAACCGGTGAATGCGCGCCCGTTGCCCATCGTGATGTGGCACGGTGCGGGCCAGTCTTCCAAAAGCTGGGAGACGACGGCCGATGGGCGCGAGGGCTTCCAGAACCTGTTCCTGCGTCGTCGCTTCGCTACCTACCTGATCGATCAGCCACGGCGAGGCAAGGCCGGCCGAAGCATGGTCGAGACCACGCTGAAGCCCGTGGCAGACGATCAGATGTGGTTCAACCAGTTCCGGATCGGCCTCTGGCCGAACTACTTCGGTGGCAGCCAATTCCCGAAAGGGGAGGCCACGCTTGACCAGTTCTTCCGCTCGGTCACGCCCAACACCGGCCCCTTCGACCTCGGCGTAGTATCGGACGGGGTAGCCGCCGTGCTGCAGAAGACAGGGCCTGCGATTCTGTTTACCCATTCGCAGGCGGGCGGCCCTGGCTGGATGACGGCCATAAAGAGCCCCAACGTACGCGCAATCGTCGCGTTCGAGCCTGGTAGCAGCTTCGTGTTCGCAAAGGATGATGCGCCGGCACCGATTCCCAGCGCGTTCGATACCGTCGCCCCCGCGCTGGTTTCGCCCGCGGACTTCAAGGCGCTGACCCGGATCCCGATTCTGGTGCTGTATGGCGACAACATCCCTGACAAGCCCGTTGACCTGCCCGCGCAGGACAGTTGGCGGGCCCGGCTGGAAATGGCCCGCGCCTGGCGTGATGCCGTCAATCGGAAGGGCGGTGATGTCACCCTGATCCATCTGCCGGACATGGGAATCCGTGGCAACAGCCACTTCCTGTTCTCAGACCTCAACAACGTCCAGATCGCCGATCTGGTGAGTGAGTTCCTGCAGAAGAAGCATCTGGATCGTTGAGCCGGCCCGCCCCGTGCATCAATCACGCCATGGCGTGCGGCGCCTTGGATGCTGCGCCGCTCGCCAATTCGCTATTCATATCATGCATGCATGAGTGATATCCGGCCGATGCTCTTTTTCCATGAGTGCACGGGCGTTAGGTTAACTCCTGAACCCTACCAAGGTCGGTCCGCAACACGCGCCGGCAGGGGTAACGTACAAACCCGGAGCACTTCAATGAAGCACATCGTGCGCGCCACGCTGTTGGCGATGTCTCTTGGCTTGGCAGCAGGCAACGCGTCCGCTGCCGACTACACGCTCAACCCCTTCAAACTGGCCTACGAAGGTGCGATCACGCGCAATGTGCCCAGTGAGATCAACGTCCATTCGGTGTCCTATCCGCTGAATGGAATCGAGATCGCGGCAAACTTCTACACGCCCGCCAATTTTGATGCCTCGCGGAAGTACCCGACCATCGTGGTTGCCCACCCCAATGGCGGGGTCAAGGAGCAGGTGTCCGGCCTGTACGCGCAGCGTTTGGCGGAGCAGGGCTACATCGCCATTACCGCCGATGCGGCCTATCAGGGTGCGAGTGGCGGCCAGCCGCGCAGCGTGGACATGCCTTCCCACCGCATCGAAGACATCCACGGCATGGCGGACTTCATCAGTCGATTCCCCTGGGTCGACACCACGCGTCTCGGCTTGCTCGGCATCTGTGGTGGCGGCGGCTACTCGCTGGCGGCCGCGCAGACCGACAAGCGCTTCAAGGCCGTAGCCACGATCAGCATGTTCAACTCTGGCCGAGTGCGCCGCAACGGCTATGCGGACTCGCAGCTGGACACCGTCCCGCAGCGCCTGCAGCAGGCTTCGCAGGCGCGCGCACAGGAAGCCGCCGGCGGCGAAGTGCTGTACTCCGGCGACGCCAGCCTCAGCGACGAGCAGATCGCCAAGCTTCCCTTCGATCTGTATCGGCAGGGCTATGCGTACTACTGGAAGACGCATGCCCATCCCAATTCCACCTTCCGCTACACGACCAGCAGCCTGCTGGACCTGATGCGCTGGGACGCCACCAACCAGATCGAGCTGATCAACCAGCCGCTGCTGATGATTGCCGGCAGCAAGGCGGACAGCCTGTACATGACCCAGGATGCCTTCGCCAAAGCAACCGGTACCACCGACAAGCAGCTGGTGCTGCTGGACGGGGCTACGCACATCGAGACCTACTGGGTGCCGAAGTACGTGGATGCTGCCGTCGCCTCGCTCACCACGTTCTATACCCGGACGCTTGCACCATGACCCCGCCTCGCAAATCTCCCGCGCAGACTGCGCTGCTGGGCGCTGCATTGAGCGTCGCGGCACCGTTCGCTGGCGCCGTCGAAACACCCACGCAGCAGATCACCCGGGCGGGAACGCAGTCGTCCGTTGCCGGTCCGGCAGCGACCTTCGTCGGCAAGGTGCGGGTAGATCCGCTGTTTCCGGCGGACGAGCAGGTGCACGTCTCTTCCGCATACGTCAGCTTCGAACCGGGTGCGCGCTCTGCCTGGCACACCCATCCCTCCGGTCAGCGACTGGTGGTTACCTCCGGCGTTGGGCTGACCCAGGAATGGGGCAAGCCGGTGCAGCAGATGCACGCCGGGGATGTGGTGGTGTGTCCGGCCGGGGTCAAGCATTGGCACGGCGCCGCGCCGCACAGCGCGATGACTCACCTCGCGGTAACCGGTGTGGCAGATGGGAAATCGGTGGCCTGGCTGGAGCAGGTCAGTGATGACCAGTATCGGGAGGCGTCAGCAGCCATCGACGCCCCCGTTGCCGGGCCGCTTTCGCCCAGGCAGCAGGCGATCCCGCTGATTGCCGCCGCTGCGGCCAGCAGTGACATGCCCCAGCTCAACGCCGCATTGGGCCGGGGGCTGGATGCCGGCCTGACCGTGAGCGAGGCAAAGGAAGTGCTCGTGCAGCTGTATGCCTATGCGGGGTTCCCAAAGAGCCTCAATGCCCTGGGCGAACTGATGAACGTGGTGCGCAAACGCGAAGAGCAGGGTATCGCCACCGCACCCGGGAAACCGCCCACCGGGAAGGTCCCGGTAGGCGATGCACTGCGCGCCGTGGGTACCGCAAACCAGACGCGGATCTCCGGCGCCCCGGTGGCTGGGCCGGTCATGGACTTCGCGCCCGTCATCAACCAGTTCCTGCAGACACACCTGTTCGGCGACATCTTCGAGCGCGACAACCTGGACTGGCAGAGCCGTGAGCTGGCGACGGTTGGCGCACTGGCGGCCATGCCTGGCGTGGAAGCGCAGTTGCGCTCACACATGGCGGCCAGCAAGCGCGTGGGCCTCAGCCGCGCACAGTTGCAGCACCTGACCCAGCTTCTGGCACACAGCGGATATGCGGCCGCATCTGCCCGCGCAGTGCAGGCTCTGGAACAGACCCCGGCACCTTCGCCATGACCGTGCCGCCGTTCAATCCCGATAGCGCAGCGCATCACGCAGCACCGTGAACGCAGGCGATGACTGCCTGCGGCTGGGGTAATACAGGTGGTAGCCGGGGAAGGAGGGGCACCAGTCCTGCAGCACGTGGACCAGGGTGCCTGCCTGCACATGGGGGCGCACCAGATCCTCGGGCATGTACGCCAGCCCCAGGCCTTCCAGCGCGGCGCCCAGCCGCAGGGCAATGTTGTTGAACACCAGCTGGCCTTCCACGCGTACTTTCAGCTCCTGGCCCTTCTTCTCGAACTCCCAGGCGAAAATGCCACCGTGCGTTGGCAGGCGGATGGTGATGCAGTTGTGCCGGGTCAGGTCGTGCGGTGATCTAGGCTTCGGATGGCGCTGGAAGTAGGCAGGCGATCCGACCACGGCCATGCGCAGGTCGGGCCCGACGCGCACGGCAATCATGTCCTTGGCCACCTGCTCGCCCATGCGGATACCGGCATCGAAGCCCTCCGCCACGATGTCGGTCAGCCCGTAGTCGACAATCACCTCGATGTTCAGGTCGGGATTGGCCGGCAGCAGCTTGCCCAGTACCGGCTGCATCACGGTGAGCGCAGCGTGCTCACCTGCGGTGATGCGCAGGCGACCGGCGGGTTTGTCGCGGTACGCGTTGAGCTGGGCAAGCTCGCTATCGATCTCCTCGAAGCGCGGTGCAATCACCCGCAGCAGCTGCTCTCCGGCCTCGGTCGGCGAAACGCTGCGGGTGGTCCGCGCAAGCAGGCGTACACCCAGGCGTTCTTCCAGCTGGCGCATCGATCGGCTGAGGGCAGGCTGGGACATGCCCAGCTGGGCAGCGGCCCGGGTAAAACTGCGTTCCCGCGCCACCAGCGCGAACATGGCCAGCTGATCGTAATTCTCGACACTCATTGATGCGCACCGGGTATAAACGATATCCGATTATGCCTCTGCAAGAATGTGTTTTGGGGGCGTAGATTGGCGCCATGACGATTCCAACCCCAGCCCTGGTCGCCGGGCATTTCCTGGAGTCATTCGTGATGCAGGACACTGCCAGATGAGGATTCGACCATGAAGTTACGTACCCTTGGACAAGGCCTTGAAGTTTCCGCCCTCGGCCTGGGCTGTATGGGCATGAGTTCGGCGTATGGCCCGGCCGCCGACAAGCAGGAGATGATCGCGCTGATCCGCACGGCGGTGGAGCGCGGCATCACCCATTTCGACACCGCTGAAGCCTACGGCCCCTTTGCCAACGAAGAACTGGTGGGCGAGGCACTGGCGCCCGTTCGCGATCAGGTGGTGATCGCCACCAAGTTCGGCTTCGACATCGACCCGGTCACCGGTGCCCGCGGCGCAGGCACCAACAGCCAGCCTGCACACATCCGGGCCGCTGTCGAAGCCAGCCTGAAGCGGCTGCGCACCGAGCGCATCGACCTGCTGTACCAGCATCGTGTTGATCCGGCGGTGCCCATCGAAGAGGTTGCCGACACCGTGAAGGCGCTCATCGCAGAGGGCAAGGTTGCGCATTTCGGCCTATCCGAAGCAGGTCTGCAGACAATCCGCAGGGCGCATGCAGTGCAGCCGCTGACGGCTGTGCAGAGCGAGTACTCGCTGTTCTGGCGTGAGCCGGAAGCAGAGCTGCTTCCCTTGCTTGAGGATCTGGGCATTGGCTTCGTACCCTTCAGCCCGCTGGGTGCAGGCTTCCTGACCGGAATGATCGACGAGCACACACAGTTCGATGCAACGGATTTCCGCAATGCGGTGCCGCGCTTCTCCACCGAATCACGCCGGGTCAACATGGCGTTGGTGGAGGTGGTGAAGGCAATGGCTGCAGAGAAGGGCGCCACGCCAGCCCAGGTCGCTTTGGCTTGGCTGCTGGCGCAGCGACCGTGGATCTCGCCGATTCCGGGCACGACCAAGCTCCATCGGCTGGATGAGAATCTGGGCGCAGTGGATCTGGTGCTCGATAAGGCCGATCTGGCGAAAATCGATAACGAAATGGCGCAGATCAGAATCAGTGGCGCACGTTTGCCGGAGACCGCGTTGAAGATGACCGGCAAGTAGGCATTCCTGCATCGCCTTGCTGCCGTGCAGAGGGGAGGGTGCAGGCTGTATCGCTGACACCTGTCACTTGTCCGGGCAATGCGTACCGCCAATAGTGAGCGCCACCGCCGCCTCTCTGGCCGGCGCTCACCGAAAGGACCTCCCGTGAACCTGCTGCAGCAACTCCTCTCGCAGACCCCCATCTGGGTCTGGGTGCTTCTGGCGTTCCTGGTCTCGCGCGGCATCGCGGCCATGCGACCGGGACAGACCTCGCTGCGGAAGCTGGCCATCGTGCCCGCGCTGTTCAGCGTCTGGGGCATCTGGTCGATCAGCCATCGCTATGGCGGCTCGCCAGTGGCGTGGGCCGAATGGTTGGCCGGCATCTGCGCGGGCGCGGCATTGGGCTGGCTGCTGCTGCGCCGGGCGACGCTGACCGTGGACGCCTCCACGGGCACCCTGTGGCGCAGTGCCGACTACAGCCTGCTGCCACTGCTGTTGGTCACGTTCGTCATCAAGTACGGTTTTGAAACGGCGCTCGCCGTGGCGCCCGGCCTGAGCAGCAACGCAGGTTTCAGTGCCGCCTATCTCCTGCTGTCTGGCGGATTCACCGGCATCTTCATCGGCAAGTACTGCCGTTATCTGGCCGCGTTGCGCCGGGCGGCGCCCAGCGGGATGCAGCCTGCGGGCTGAGTCCAGCCCAGGATGAGGGGCGGTGCACGCGCTTCGGTCGCGCCCTCACCACATTCACCTCGCAGCAGCGAAAATGCATCCTTGGGCGCGCTTTGATGCGCACCGCTCACTGCCTGCAGGAACGCAACGATGTCCAACAACCCATTCGGTGAATCCTCGTGCGTTGCCGCAGCCAGCGGCTGCGTCGAGGTGCGCGGCGCGCGCGAGCACAACCTCAAGAATGTCGATGTCTCCATTCCGCGCAATGCGCTGGTGGTGTTCTCCGGGGTATCGGGTTCGGGCAAGTCATCGCTGGCGTTCGGTACGGTCTTCGCCGAAGCGCAGCGGCGCTACTTCGAGTCGGTTGCGCCGTATGCACGGCGCCTGATCGACCAGGCGGGCGTGCCCGATGTGGATGCCATCGATGGGCTGCCACCGGCAGTGGCCCTGCAGCAGCAGCGTGGCGCCAGCAATGCACGTTCGTCTGTGGGCAGTGTGACCACGCTGTCCAGCCTGGTGCGCATGATGTATTCGCGTGCAGGGGCATACCCGGCCAATCAGCCCATGCTGTACGCCGAGGACTTCTCACCCAATACGCCGCAGGGCGCCTGCAGCACCTGCCACGGCCTTGGGCACGTCTACGAGGTGACCGAAGCGTTGATGGTTCCGGATCCGACGCTGAGCATCCGCGAGCGCGCCATCGCCTCCTGGCCGCCGGCATGGCATGGCCAGAACCTGCGCGACATCCTGGTCACGCTCGGCTACGACATCGACATGCCGTGGAAGAAGCTGCCGAAGAAGGACAGAGAGTGGATCCTGTTCACCGAGGAGACGCCGACCGCACCGGTCTATGCCGGCTTCACGCCTGCCGAAACCCGGGCCGCGCTCAAGCGGAAACTTGAGCCCAGTTATATGGGTACCTATACCGGCGCCCGCCGCTACGTACTGCACACGTTTGCCAATACCCAGAGCGCGCTGATGCGCAAGCGGGTTTCCCGCTACATGGAGGGCAAGCTGTGCCCGGCCTGCCACGGAAAGCGCCTGAAGCCGGAGGCGCTTTCGGTCACCTTCGCCGGTGTGGATATCGGTGAATTCATGCGGCTGCCGCTGGATCAACTGGCGGATCTGCTTGAGCCCATCGCGCACGGCGATTTCAGCGCGCACAGCCGTGGCTCACGCAACAAAGGGGCCGCCACACGCCGCGATCGCGCCCAGCGAGCGGCCAGCGGTGGTGCCAGCCATGCCGCGGCCCCCGACGTACGGCTGACCTCGGCATTGTCGGAAGAGAAGCGCTTGGCTGCACAGCGGCTCGCAAGCGGGGTCATGGCGCGTGTACGGCAATTGCGGGGCCTGGGCCTGGGGTATCTCTCGCTGGATCGCGCCACGCCGACACTGTCGGCCGGCGAGCTGCAGCGCTTGCGGCTGGCGACGCAGCTCAGCTCGTTGCTTTTTGGTGTGCTGTACGTGCTCGACGAGCCATCGGCCGGCCTGCATCCTGCCGACAGCCAGGCGCTGTACGATGCGCTCGACCGGCTGCGCGACGGCGGAAACTCGGTGTTCGTTGTTGAACATGATCTGGAGTTGATGCGCCGCGCGCAGTGGCTTGTGGATGTCGGCCCAGAGGCGGGCGAGCATGGCGGGCGCGTTCTCTACAGTGGCGAGCCCGACGGTCTGCGGCTGGTCAAGGAGTCCCGGACCGCCCTGTATCTGTTCGACCAGATGCCTGCGGCCGCCAGCCGGCAGCGCAGCGCCAACAGCTGGCTGGAGCTGAAGGGCATCCACCGCCACAACCTGCAGGGCGTGGATGCGCAGGTGCCGCTGGGGTTGCTGACCGCAGTGACCGGCATTTCGGGGTCGGGCAAGTCCAGCCTGATGGCGCAGGCGCTGCCTGAGCTGATGCTGCTGCACCTGGGGCATGAGCCCGCGGACGATGGCGCCGAGGGCGCGTCTACGGACGGGCCAACAGTGATCGAAGAGACGCGAGGTCGGCTGGCAGGCGATGTGGACGCCATCCAGCGCGTGGTGCAGGTGGATCAGAAGCCCATCGGCCGCACGCCACGGTCCAATCTGGCCACCTATACCGGGTTGTTCGACCACGTGCGCAAGCTGTTCGCCGCGACGCCGGCCGCACGCCGCCGGCGTTTCGATGCGGGCCGCTTCTCGTTCAACGTTGCCAAGGGCCGATGCGAGACCTGCGAGGGCGAGGGTTTCGTGAGCGTCGAACTGCTGTTCATGCCCAGCGTCTATGCACCGTGCCCCACCTGCCACGGCGCCCGCTACAACGAGGCCACGCTGAAGGTGCTGTGGAACGACCGCAACATCGCCGAAGTCCTGCAGATGACGGTTGACCAGGCGCATGCGTTCTTCATCGAGGAGGATGCCATTGCCCGCCCGCTGCAGCTGCTGAAGGAAATCGGTTTGGGCTACCTGAGGCTGGGCCAGCCGGCCACGGAACTGTCAGGCGGTGAGGCACAACGCATCAAGCTGGCGACCGAGCTGCAGCGCAGCCAGCGTGGGCGCACGCTTTACGTGCTGGACGAACCCACCACCGGCCTGCATGCGTCGGACGTGGACCGGCTGCTGGCCCAGCTGCAGCGGCTGGTTGAAGCCGGAAATACGGTGGTGATGATCGAGCATGACATGCGTGCTGTCGCGCAGGCGGATTGGGTGATTGACCTCGGGCCTGGCGCCGGCGCTGCGGGTGGCACCATCGTGGCCGAGGGAACGCCGCAGCAGGTCGCCCGCGCCAAGGGCAGCAGGACGGCGCCCTTCCTTGCGCGGGAGCTGGGGCAGGGCGACTGAGTCGAGGGCGGATCTGGATGGGTTGTTGATCGGCGGCTGGGCCATTGGCTGCCTTGTGGCCGTGAGCGGACTATGGCGAGGCCAAGGGGCGCCCGCGCCGAGTCGCCCCAGGAGAGTGCCCCATGACGCGCTTGTAGGCGCGACTGAACGCTGCCTGCGACGCGTAGCCGAGACGCTCTGCCACTACCTCGATGGAGAGGCTTTGGTGGGTCAGCCATTGACTCGCCAATTGCATTCGCAGCTCGGTCACGTACCGCAGGGGCGCGGTTCCAATAACGGTCTGGAACCGGTCTGCAAAGACAGAACGTGAGATGTTGGATTCTGCAGCCAGCGCTTCGACGGTCCAGTTACGCCCAGGGTCTTTGTGCAGGGCAAGCAACGACAGCGATAGACGAGGGTCGCGCATGGCCATGACCAAGCCCGATGCGCCGTCGCAACCGCGCTCGACCCAGTCGCGGACAATCATGGCGGCGACGGCATCCGCCAGTCGGGCGAGTATTCCTGCAAATCCAATACGTCCGGAGCACACCTCGCGCTTCATCGCGTCGACCATCGGCAACAGCCCGGGGAACTGAGTGCCGTTGCCATCGGCCAACATCACCGCCGGCATCAACTTACTCAACCCCTGCATGCCACCCAGATCGAACACCATGCATCCGTGGAAAAGCACGGCGCTTGGCACGGCATGGGTGCTCGGGCACGTGTCTATCCCGCTCACCGTGTCACCCAGCGGAGCGGCGTCTATCGTTTCCAGGCGCTGGACGGGATGGTTCTCGCCCGACAGCAACGCGTGTCCTTCTCCGCGGGGAAGAAGCACGACATCCCCGGCGGAGAGCAGCTGTTGGCTGCCGTCCTCGCCACGAAGAATCGCAGTGCCCACTGCCACGTAATGGAAGTAGGCATGTCCTGGCTTCGGGGGAAATCCAAGCCCAAAGGTCGGCCCGGTCTGAATGCGTCGGTATTGAACGCCATGCAGCCGCATGCCGGTCAGCAGCTCGCTGATCAGGTCGGAGGGCAGGTGTGGGGCGTGGCTCATGGAGACGGCTCGGGGTTTCGATCAAAAATACAGGCCGGACAATCATAGATCATCCTGCCATGCCTCCCTAGACTCTCGGCTGCACGAATGCACTGGGATCTTTGATGAGCAATAACGTAGTGGATACCGCGGTCGCGCCTGATTCTGTGACCCGGGATAGCGGGGAGCCGTCGTCATCGGCATGGGTGGCCGTGTTTTCGCTGGCCATGGGTGTCTTCGGGCTGCTCACGGCCGAATATCTGCCTGCCAGCCTGTTGACACCAATGGCGGCGGACCTGGATGTGTCGGAGGCGTTGGCGGGTCAAGCCGTGACGGTCACCGCGGTAGTTGCGCTGTTCGCCGGCCTGCTTGTGCCCCGGCTGACCCGTTCGACGGACAGGCGCTTGGTGCTGTTGAGTTTCACCGGTCTGATGATCCTCTCCAACGCCTTGGTGGCGATGTCGTCCAGCATGGGCGTGCTGCTGGTGATGCGCGTCCTTCTGGGCGTCGCGCTGGGCGGCTTCTGGAGCATGGCAGCGGCGGTGGCCATGCGGTTGGTGCCGCCGCAGCGGGTGCCTCGCGCACTGTCCATCATCTTCAGCGGCATTGCGGTCGGCACGGTGGTGTCGGTTCCCTTGGGGAGCTACCTCGGTGGGCTGCTGGGCTGGCGCAGCGCCTTCTGGGCGGCGACGGCGGTAGGTGGACTCACGTTTGCGTTCCAGTGGTTCACGCTGCCCCGAATGGCCCCGCGCAAGGCTGCAGCCCCAGAGTCGGTGGTGGGGCTCTTGCGCCGCCCAGGCGTTGCGGTCGGCATGTTGGGCTGCGTTCTGGCGCACACCGGTCAGTACTCGCTCTTCACCTATATCCGCCCGACGCTGGAGAGCCTGGGGCAGATGAGCGCGGATGGCCTGGCGCTGATTCTGCTCGGGTTCGGCGTGGCGAACTTTGTCGGAACACTACTGGCCGGCTGCCTCATGGAGCGCAGCTTGAAAGTCACGTTGGTGATCATGCCTGCCTTGGTTGGGGTAGCCGCGCTGGGCATGGTCCTGTTGCCGGTGGGCGTTGGCGGGCTGGCGATGCTGGTCGCGCTGTGGGGTCTGGCCTTCGGTGGCGTACCCGTTGCCTGGTCGAGCTGGGTTGCACGTGCGGTGCCCGATCAGGCCGAGAGTGCCGGCGGGATGGTGGTCGCTGCCGTGCAGTCCTCCATCGCCGCGGGGGCCGCCTTGGGCGGCCTGGTGTTCGGGCTGGGGGGCATTGTTGCTGTTCTCACCGTTGCAGCGGCGGTGATGCTGCTCGCCAGCCTGCTCATTGCATTCCGGGTCAGGGTGAGCGCGGCGACGCTGTCGGCAGGTCCGGCGCTTCATATTTAGGCGACATCCGACCACTTCCGCTAGAGTGTCGCACCCCGTTTGAATTGGCGCTCGCACCCGAGCATGCGCTTAGAGGATGTCGTTGTTGTGTTGAAGGGTTTGGTGGTGTTGCTTCTGGTTTCTGCTTCGGTTCCTGGTGTGGCAGCAGAGCTGGTCGGCCGCGCGACGGTGACGGATGGGGACACACTCACCGTGGCCAAGCAGCGCATCCGCCTCTGGGGCATCGATGCGCCGGAAAGCGCCCAGCAATGCACCGCCAAAGACGGACGTCCCTGGCCCTGTGGCCGGCGGTCCGCCGGCGTGCTGGACGCGTATCTGCTGGACAAGACTATTCGTTGCCAGCCCAAGGACACCGACCGCTACGGCAGGGTGGTGGCGGAGTGCTTTGTCCAAGGGACGTCGGTCAATCGGTGGATGGTGCGCTCCGGCTGGGCGGTCGCGTCTCGCCAATACGCGACGGCATTCATCGCAGACGAAGCCGACGCGCGCCAGCATCAGCGGAACCTCTGGCAGGGGCCGTTCCAGATGCCAGCTGACTTTCGTCGCAGCAAGCGTGACCAGACGGTACGACAAGCCCCGGTGGCCGCGCAGCCGGCGCCGGGCGGATGCCGCATCAAGGGCAACATCTCCCGCCAGGGCAAGAAGATCTACCACGTGCCCGGCCAGCGGGACTACGAGCGCACCAGCATCGATCTGAGTCGCGGCGAGCGCATGTTCTGCAGCCCCGGGGATGCAATGCGCGCAGGGTGGCAGCCGGCGAGGCGCTGAGCTTCTCAGACCCTCCCATGCAGGCGACGGCGCAGCGCCCCTGCCGCCGCCGCGACGACCATCGCAGGCACCGCCAGCACCAGTGCATACACCAGTCCGGCCAGCAACAACGGGCCAATGCCCGAGACCACGGCCACCACCGGCACCTGCAGCGCCATGAGCAACAGTCCCCAAAGCCACGCCCGCCGGGGAAAACAGGCGCCTAGAACGGCGGCGATGCCCAGTGCGATGGGATAGACGACCGTCCAGAACGCAGGCGCGTCCCAAGGCTCGCCACCTGGCGTCCACCAGGCCACCAGTACCCAGAACACCACGCCGACCTTCAGCGTGACAGCACTTGCTGCAAGAAGATGTCCCGTCGCCCGCATCGTTGTTCTCCTGCACGAACATGCAGGATGCCACGATCGCGTTTCTCTTCGCGGAAACCAACCAGCGTGCCGAGCTCATTGATGCGTTCGGCACGCTGTCTGGCAAGGGGTAGGAAGCGTTGCTCCTGAACGTGCGGCGCAAGGCGAAGAGAGAGTGCGCGCCTGAGCCGCCCCGGCTTTACAGCACCACCACCACTTTACCCTTCGCCCGCCCGCTCTCCACATAAGCCAACGCGCCTTGGGTGTCCTGGAACGGAAACACCCGGTCAATGACCGGTGCGATCGCGCCGGATTCCACAAGCGATGTGATGGCGCTCAATTGCGCCCCATCGGCTCGCATGAAGACGAAGGCATACGTCACTCCCTGCTGCTTGGCCTTCCTGCGGATGCCACGGCTGAGCAGACGCATGACCTGCTTGAGCGGCCAGGCGAGCCCGCACGTTGTCGCAAAGGCGGGCGTGGGCGGACCCGAAATGGAGATGAGATGTCCGCCCGGCTTGAGGATCTTCAGAGAGCGCTCCAGTTCATCCTTGCCCAGGCTGTTGAGCACCACATCGTAGTCGCGGAGTTCCGAGGCGAAATCCTGCCGCTTGTAATCGATGACGACATCCGCGCCCAGCTCCTTCACCCACGCGACATTGGCCGTGCTGGTCGTGGTCGCCACGAAGGCTCCCAGATGTTTGGCCAATTGGATGGCCACGGTGCCGACGCCGCCGGATCCCGCCTGGATGAAGACCTTCTGTCCCGGCTTCAGCTGCGCGGTTTCCACAAGCGTCTGCCACGCGGTCAGTGCGACCAGCGGCAGCGAGGCGGCCTCCACCATGTTGAGGTTGCGGGGTTTGGGCGCTACAGAGCCCGCTTTGACAGCGATGAACTCGGCGAACGTGCCGATGCGATCATCGTCAGGACGTGCATATACCTCATCGCCCGGTTTGAACTGGGAAACCCCGGCGCCAACACGCTCCACCGTACCGGCCAAGTCGTTGCCCAGAATCAGCGGCAGGCGATACGGCAGGATCACCTTGAACTCGCCCCGACGGATTTTCGTGTCCAGCGCGTTGACGCTGGCCGCGTGCACGCGGATCAGCACATCGTCATCGCGCAGCGCTGGCGTTGACACGTCATCGATGTGCCCCGTTTCGTTCTTGCCGTACCGGTCGATGAGGAAGGCTTTCATGCGCGGTAACGCTCCGCGGCCTGCGCCTGGCGGAGATCCGAGAGCAGGCCCTGGCGCGAGGCCTCCAGCGTGTCCCAGCGTGCGGCCACATGCAGCGGCGGAATGGTCACGGTCTCGCGGCGATCGAAGCCGACCAGGGCGGCATCGACCAATTCGCCGACATCCATCACTTCCGGCAACGTGTTGATGTCGATGCCGGCACGCTCCCAGATCTCGGTGCGGGTGGCCGCCGGCAGAACGGCCTGCACGTAGACGCCCTTGGGTGACAGTTCCAGGCTGAGGCCCTGCGAGAGGAACAGGACGAAGGCCTTGGTCGCGCCGTAGACGGACATGCCAAGCTCCGGTGCCAGGCCCACCACCGAGCCGATGTTCACGATCGCGCCTTCGCCGGCGGTGGCCAATCGCGGTGCAATGGCAGCGGCCAGCCGCGTCAGCGCGAGGGTGTTCAGTGTCACCAGTTGGTCGATGCTGTCGGCCGATTGCGCGATGAAGCCGCCGGACTGGGCGATGCCTGCGTTGTTGATCAGGATGCCGATACGGGCATCGTCACGCAGGCGGGCTTCCACGGTGGTCAGATCGGTGCGCTGGGTGAGGTCGGCCGGCAGGACGTCTACGGCGACCCCGGTGTCCTGGCGCAGGCGCGCGGCCAGTGTTTCCAGGCGTGCCTTGTCACGTGCGACCAGCACCAGGTCGTGGCCGCGGCGTGCGAAGCGTTCGGCGTAAACGGTGCCGATGCCGCTGGAGGCGCCGGTGATGAGGACGGTGGGAAGCTGGCTCATGGTGTGTCTCTTGGAATTGGGAGGGGCGAACGGGGTGTGCAGCGCTGCGCTGTCGAACGGGTTACTGCGGCGCCGTATCGGTCAATGTGGGGTAGTCGGTGTAGCCCTCCGCACCGCCGCCGTACAACGTCGCCGGATTCAAGGCGTTCAACGGCGCGCCGGTTTTCAGGCGTTCGACCAGATCGGGATTGCTGATGAAGGCACGGCCAAACGCGATCAGGTCTGCTTTGCCAGCGGCAAGCTGCGCGTTGGCCAGTTCGAGGTCGTAGCCATTGTTGGCCAGGTAAGTGCCGGTGAAACGCCGGCGCAGACTGTCAAAGTCGAACGGCGCTACGTTGCGCGGGCCGCCGGTAGCACCTTCCACCACGTGCAGGTAAACGATGCCCAGAGCGCTGAGCTGATCGACGATGTAGTCGTACTGGGGCTGCGGGTCGCTGACGGTGGAAATCGCGTTCGCCGGAGAAACCGGCGAGATGCGCACACCGGTGCGATCGGCACCGATCTCCTCGGCCACGGCGGCGGTGACTTCCAGCAGCAGGCGTGCGCGGTTCTCGACCGAACCGCCGTAAGCATCGGTGCGCTGGTTGGCGCCGTCCTTGATGAACTGTTCCAGCAGGTAGCCGTTCGCACCGTGGATTTCGACCCCATCGAAGCCGGCGGCGATGGCGTTGGCGGCGGCCTGGCGGAAGTCGTTGACGATGGCCGGCAGCTCGTCGATCTCAAGTGCACGCGGTTCGGACACATCAACAAAGCCGTTGTGCACGAACGTCTTGGTCTGCGCACGGATGGCCGAGGCGGAGACAGGGGCGGCGTGGCCGGGCTGCAGATCCACGTGCGAGATGCGGCCCACGTGCCAGAGCTGCACGAAGATGTGCCCGCCACGTGCATGCACGGCGTCGGTGACCTGGCGCCAGCCGTCGATCTGATCCTGCGTGTAGAGCCCCGGCGTGTCCTGGTAGCCCTGGGCCTGGGCCGAGATCTGGGTGGCCTCGGTGATGATCAGGCCAGCCGAGGCCCGCTGGGCGTAGTAGGTGGCCGCCAGCGGGTTGGGCACCAGGCCTGCATCGGCGCGGTTGCGCGTCAGCGGTGCCATCACGATACGGTTGGCCAGCGTCAGCGGGCCAAGGGGGTAGGGCTGGAACAGTGTCGTGGTCGTCATCTGATGTAGGGCTGGTGGTCGTTGCCGCAATGATGATGACCGTAATCCATGATGTCAATGGTTTGATGATGAACATAATCCATATGTGCTAGACTGCCGTCCTTCCGCAGCACAGCCCCTGGGGTATCGGGTCATGAAGGTCACCAAGGCACAAGCGCAGGCCAACCGGGCGCACATTGTCGAAACCGCGTCCACACTCTTCAGGGAGCGGGGCTACGACGGTGTAGGCGTCGCAGACCTGATGGCGGCTGCAGGGTTTACCCACGGTGGCTTCTACAAGCATTTCGGCTCCAAGACCGACCTCATGGCCGAAGCCTCCATCTGCGGCCTGGCGCAATCTGCCGACGCTGCGGCGGGCATGGATCTGGCGGGATTTCTTGGCTACTACCTTTCCCGCGAACATCGGGATGACCCGGGCCACGGCTGCACGATGGCCGCGTTGAGTGCCGACGCCGCGCGCCAGCCGGCAACAGTCAAGGCAGCCTTTGCGGCCGGCATTGAAGCCCAGGTAGGGCGCCCTGCCGGCGAGGATGATCTGTCGGGCGAGCGCGCCAACCCGGACGCGCGCGCGCGTCGGATAGCCCTGATGGCCATGGCCATGGGCGCGGTGGTGCTGTCCCGGTCCTGTCCGGATGATTCGCCGCTGGCGGACGAAATCCTGGATGCGTGCCGGGCGGCTGTCCTGGCGCGCCTGCCGGATGCATCCGATCCCTGAGTCGCGCCTGCGCGCGTGAGTCTGGGCCGTCAGCCGGTGCGCGCGATGCAGGCCGCCGTGCTTCGGTCCGACCTGTTGCCGACGCGGAACTTAAGCGTCCCGCTTCAGCCAGGCCACTAGCGCCGAAAATGCCGGCGAGGGCTGCCGGCGGTTCGGGTAGTACAGGTGATAGCCAGGGAAAGGCACACACCATTTGTCGAGCACGGCAACCAGCCGCCCCTCGGCAATGTGATCGGCCACCATCGGCTCAGGCGCGTACGCCAGTCCCAGGCCGTCCAGTGCGGCATTGATCACGTGGATCATGCTGTTGAACACCAATGACCCTTCGCCGCGCACGGTGAACTCCTTGCCCTTCTCCTCGAACTCCCACGCATAGATGGCGCCATTCGGCCGATGTCGGATGTGCACACAGCGATGTTGCGTGATATCGGCAGGCTTCCTTGGCTTGGCATGCTTCTCGAAATAATCGGGCGATCCAACCACCACCAGGCGCCAATCCGGCCCGACCCTGACCGCGATCATGTCCTTGCTGAGCGCCTCACCCAGCCGGATGCCGGCGTCGAAGCGCTGTTCCACCACATTGGTGAAGCCGTAATCGACGTAGAACTCCAGTGTGATGTCCGGATACTCGGCGAGGAATCCGGCAAGGCGAGGGCGGATGATGGTCTCCATCGAATCGTCCGTGCAGGAGATCCGCAGGGTTCCGGCCGGGCGATCGCGCAGATCCCCCAATGCCTCCACACTGGCGCCGATCGCCTCGAAGTGCGGTGCGATCGAGCGCATCAGGCGCTCGCCCGCCTCGGTCGGGGAGACGTTGCGCGTGGTCCGGGCCAGCAGCCGGATGCCCAGGCGCTCCTCCAGCAGCCGCATCGAGTGGCTGAGCGCAGAGGGTGTCACCCCCAGGCGAACAGCAGCCTTGGTGAAACTCTGCTCCTGTGCCACCACCAGGAAGGCTTGCAGGTCGTTGGTCTTCACGCTGCTCATGGGTCAATTGTGAGCTCAACTCAGTAATGCATCAACTTTCAGCCGGCTTATCGCGGTAGCAGGCGCCGCCTATCGTGGCGACCTGAGTTCCCACTGAGGCCGTCCGCACATGAAACCCACCACGCTGCTGCTGGCACTGATTGCCAGCCATTTCGTTCCGCAGTCGGCCGTGGCCGCCGAGGCACCGGTCACCGCAAGAACCGCCGGCGCCGACAATTTCTACAGAAGCGCCAGCGTAAAAGGCGAGCGCGTCAGCTTCCGCAACCAATACCAGATGGAGGTGGTCGGAACGCTGTACCGGCCTCAGGGCCAGGTGCGGGGTGCCCGCGCGCCAGCCGTGGTAGTCGGTCATCCGATGGGCGCAGTGAAGGAGCAGAGTTCACAGTTGTACGCGCAGAAGCTGGCTGAGCAGGGCTTCGTTACGCTGGCGATCGACCTGTCCTTCTGGGGTGAAAGCGCCGGTACGCCTCGGCACCTGGTGTCGCCGGAGATCTATTCGGATGACATCAGCGCGGCGGTGGACTTCCTGAGCGCGCAGTCGTTCGTGGACCCGGAACGAATTGGCGGCTTGGGTATCTGCGGCAGTGGCAGTTTCGTGATCAGCGCTGCGAAGATCGATCCACGCATCAAGGCAATCGCGACGGTCAGCATGTATGACATGGGCGCCGCTGTGCGCCAGGGGTTGAACAACACGCAGTCGCTTCAACAGCGCAAAGCGATGATCCACGCGGCGACGAAGCAGCGCCTGGTTGAGTTCAACGGTGGGCAGGCCGCCTATGTGCCGGGCACCGTGAATACGCTGGATGCCGATACGCCGGACGTGCAGCGTGAGTTCTTCGATTTTTACCGTACGCCGCGCGGTGCCTATGCGGCCGCAGGCGAGCAGCCCGAACGAACCACCCAGCCGCTGTTCAGCAGCCTGGTCAAGTTCGTCAATTTTTATCCTTTCAACGATATCGAGACCATCTCGCCTCGGCCGATGTTGTTCATCTCGGGCGACCACGCACATTCCCGTGAGTTCAGCGAGGATGCGTACCGCAGGGCAGGGCATCCGAAGGAACTGTACTGGGTGAAAGATGCCGGTCATGTAGACCTGTATGACCGCGCCGACCTGATTCCCTTCGCCAGGTTGGCGACGTTCTTCCAGCAAGGCTTGGCTGGGAAATGAGCAGCAACGACGCAACGGCTGACCGGGCCAACTGGGGAGGTGTGCTGGCGATGACGCTGTGCGTGTTCGCACTGATCGCCTCTGAGTTCATGCCGGTGAGCCTGCTCACGCCCTTGGCGGCTGACCTCGGCGTGTCCGAAGGGCTGGCCGGGTACGGCATTGCCATCTCTGGTGCCTTCGCAGTGCTGACCAGCCTGTCGATCTCCCGGTTGGCCGGCAGCATCAACCGGAAAACACTGCTGCTGATGCTCACCGCATTGATGGCGGTATCGGGCGTGGTGGTGGCGATGGCACCCAGCTACCCGGTGTACATGATGGGCCGGGCCCTGATCGGCGTTGTGATCGGCGGCTTCTGGTCGTTGTCTGCGGCCACGGCCATGCGGCTGGTGCCTGCAGCGCAGGTGCCGCGAGCACTGGCGATCTTCAATGGCGGCAACGCGCTGGCGACGGTAGTGGCTGCACCCTTGGGCAGCTATCTTGGCGGCGTGATCGGATGGCGCGGTGCGTTCCTGTGCCTTCTGCCTGTGGCAGCCATCGCGCTGGCATGGCAGGGGCTGCGTCTGCCTTCCATGCCCGCAGAAGGAAGGCAATCCCACGGCGGGGTACTGGCCCTGCTGCGGCGGCGGGTAGTGATGCTGGGCATGGCGGCGTGCGGCGCCTTCTTCATGGGGCAGTTTGCCTTGTTCACCTATGTGCGCCCGTTCCTGGAAAAGGTCACGGGGGCAGGGGAGTCTGCGGTTCCTCTGGTGCTGCTGGCCATTGGTGCAAGCGGCTTTGTGGGCACGCTCGCCATCGGGGCATTCATCAGACATGGCCTTTACCGCACACTGGTGGCTGTCCCGATCCTGATGGCGGTGATTGCCGTAACGCTGGTGCCCCTGGGTTCACACCTTTGGCCCACCGCCGTACTGCTTTCGGTATGGGGGCTGCTGGCCACGGCTGCACCGGTGGGCTGGTGGAGCTGGCTGGCACACACGTTCACCAGCAACGCCGAGGCGGGCGGCGGGCTGATGGTAGCGGTGGTGCAGTGCTCGATCGCGGTGGGTTCCACCCTCGGTGGCCTGCTGTTGGACAGCGCTGGTTTCGCCAGTACGTTCCTGGCCGGTGCAGGCCTGCTGTTGCTCGCGGCCTTGCTTGCCCATGTCACGGCCGCCGATGCTGCATCCGCGTCCGGCTCGGCGGTTGCCGCGGAAGCCCGAGGCTGATGGGACGTGCGGCGTGGATCATTGGGCAGTTGCTTTCGCTTTGCCTTGCATTCGCGGCGGTGTCTGCATGTTCTGCCGAGCAGAATCAACACGCCGTTGCGCTCATGAAAACGGCAGCCCACCCGAAGGTTCCTGCAATGAAGATCCGGCTGATCATCAACGACCAGACGCTGTCGGCCACGTTGGAGGATAGCGTCCCCGCACGCGAGTTCGCCGCCCAGTTGCCGATTACCCTTCAGCTTGAGGACTATGCTGCTACGGAGAAGATCGCGCAGCTCCCGCACCGCCTCAACATTGTTGGCGAACCAGACGGGATCACGCCAGTGGCCGGCGATATCGCCTTCTACGCGCCGTGGGGGAATCTGGCGATCTTCCACAGGCCGTTCGGCTACTCGAAGGGTCTGGTGCTGCTGGGCCGCATCGAGGGAGGGCTGCAGGCTCTTCGCATGGAAGGGCCGGTCGAAGTGCGGATCGAATTCGAGTAGTTGTCTGGGTGGATCTCCCCGCACACGCCGCTGTAGCGGGCCTACGCCGAACTGCCGAGCGGCGGTGCTGGGGCCATGCCTGCCGGCAATGCGTGGACGCTGGGCGCGAACTGGCACCTCAACGATTTCAGTCGCGTGATGTTCGAGCCCATCCGCTGGCAGACGAACAACCGCAGCGGCACCGGACCGGGGAAGGACGAAGGCACCACCTTCAACACCTGCCTGCAGGTAGCGTCCCAGGCCAGCACGGCACCCGCGCCCTGATCAGAGCAGCAGCAACGCCCCGATCAGCGCGGGCGGCATCACCAGCGCGCCGACCCGCAGGAAATCGAGCGCGCTGACATGCTCGCCTTCGCGGCGCAGCGCCACCAGCCACAGCATGGTGGCCAGCGAACCGGTCACCGACAGGTTCGGGCCCAGGTCCACGCCGATCAGCAACGCCGCACGCGTCTGCGCCGGCAGTTCGGCCATCTGTCCCAGCGAGCCCGCAGCCAGGCCGACCGGCAGGTTGTTGGCTACGTTGCTGAGCAGTGCGGCGGCGGCGCCGGCCAGCCAGCCCGCCTGGTGTGGCGAGGTCTGTGCCAGCGTCTGCAGGGCGCTGGCCGCCGTCTGGATGACACCGGTCTGCGCCACCGCTTCAACCAGCACGAACAGGCCGGCCACCAGCGGCAGCACTCCCCACGAAACGTGGCGCAACAGCGGCAGCGGGCCGCGGCGCTGGCGGATGGCCACCACTGCTACGCTCAGCGCGCCCGCACAGAAGGTGGCCAAGCCCAGCGGGCCATTCAGTGCCGACGTCACCAGCAGCACGGTGCCGGTGAACAGCACACCCAGCGCACTCAGCCGGCCACCCTCGGTAAGAGGGCGGTGCGCGGGCGCGGCGGCCAAGGGCTGTGCGATCTCGCGGCGATGCACCCAGCGCAGCACCAGATAGGTGGCGCCGATCGCAGCCAATGAAGGCAGCGCGAACTGCGCCAGCCACTGCAGCAGCGAGGGCATGTGGCTGCCATACACCACCAGGTTGGCCGGGTTGGAAATGGGCAGCACGAAGCTGGCCGCGTTGGCGATGAACGCGCAGACGAACAGATAGGGCAGGGGATTGGCGCGGGCCGCCTTGCATGCCGCATAGACAGCGGGCGTCAGAACCACCGCCGTGGCGTCGTTGGACAGGAATACCGTCACTACCGTGCCGACCAGGAACACCAGATCGAACAGGCGCCGACCCGAACCGCCGGCATGCCGCACCGCATACAGTGCCAGCCAGTCGAACAGGCCCTCGCGCCGCGCCAGCTCGGCCAGCACCATCATGCCGATCAGGAACAGGTAGACATCCCGCCCTTCGGTAACCGCGTGCCAGGTGGTGCCGAGCGACACCGCCCCGAGCAGTGGAAGCAGTGCGGCCGCGCCCAGCGCCCACACGTATTCCGGAATGCGGAAGGGCCGGAACAGCAGGCCGACGGTGGCAATGGCCACGGCCGCCCAGATGATGAGGGGGGAATGGGAAGCGAGCATGGAGTAAGTGGGGGTCTCAACTGCACCGGCACGTAGCCAACAGCAACGCGCGCTGCATCGCGGCAAGTGCGAGAAAGTCGGCATCATACCCGGTAGATGGTTCACGCCATTCACGCGTGACGCGTCACGGTAATTCCGATCCCGGACCCCCACAATGCAAGGGGTAGTGACGGCCGCTGGCCGGCAAAACACCACCCGAAACCCGTCCCGGCCACGACGTGGTGACCGCCACAAGCCCCAGTGGGGCAGGGGCGCAATGGACATGCTCCCGCGCCACCTCTGCCCATTGGATTCAGAGCAAATTCACCCGCAGTCCAGCGTAATCCGGCCAACCGCCACCGCTCTCAGCCACCATCCTATGCAGACATTTTCAGTGAATCAGCGGAGATCTTTCGGTGGCTAAATTCCTGCGGACAGGCGCACTCCTGGCATCACTGCTGCTGATTTCGGGCGGCGCCCTATCCTCGACGCCTCCTCGTGTTGCAATCTATCGTGGCGACGCCGGATGCGATGACTGCTCAGAGACCGTGCGACGCTCGATCGAAGCATCGGGAAAGTACCAGGTGGAGTACGTCGGGCCGGATGAGCCGCTGGACGTTACCCCTGAAAACCTGAAGCGCTTCGACCTCTACATCCAGCCTGGTGGAGGCCAGAACATCCCAGCGGCGCTTCGTGCTTTAGGCGGGCAGCGTTCCAACGCCATCAGGGAGTACGTCGATCAAGGCGGTCACTACCTTGGCTTATGCATGGGCGCGTATTTGGCGGACGCGAACAATCTGGGCTTGATTGACGAAGAGCTGGACAGTGCCGTCGGCCGTCCCGGCTTCCCGGTGCATTCGATTGACGACGCCGCCGTTGCCGTGGAGTGGCTTGGGCATCAGGATCAGATGTTCTTCCAGGACGGGCCCTATTTCCCTGCATCCCCCTCAGCTGGGTTCAAGGCGCTTGGGCACTATAAAAATGGCGACATCAGCGCCGCCGCGTACCACTACGGCTCGGGAAAAGTTGTTCTGATTGGTCCGCACCCTGAGGCTGGCCGAGCGTGGTTTGAGCAAGCCGAGATCCCAGTGAGCCGGATGCCAATGTCTGATGTGATGGGGAAGGTTCTGGCCGAGGCTCTGGCGCGATAGCGCTCGTCACTCACAGCGCTCATCCTCAGGCACACCGCCAGTGACCATCATCAGTAATCGATCCTGCACTGTTGGTTCCTGCACGCCCGCGAGGAACTGCTCCAGATAGCTCAACGGCTGCAGTGGCCACTCCAGCGTGGCCTGCAGGTAGAAGATCGCAGGCGCCCGCCGCCCGGCCCCAAGTGGCAGGCTGATCAACAGAAGGGACTGCCGCCTCTCAACGTACAGAACCGGCACACCCCTGCACTGGATCTGGAAGGAAGATGCTGCGTTCGGCCCGTCTGTGAACTCGAAACCGTCCCGTGCCCGTGCCTCAGCGAATCGGAGCGCGTGGCGGCGCAGCGTCGAGAACGTCTCATGGGATACGCCCCGGTACGCGAGGATCTCTGCCTCTTCAGGCTCTGGCCAATAAATTCGTGCTGCAACGACCAGCGCCAGAAAAAGCACCCACATCATCCTGTGGTGCACCTTCATCAGCGGAGCGCGCACAACCAGCGTGCACTTCACCAGGGCAATCCTTCAGTCTGCCGGCTGCAGCCGTTCGCTTGCGTGGGCTGCGAGTCCCATGCCGGCCATGATCAGCCCTTCCATCACCCGGTCGCCGACGTACTGGTCCGGCTCGCCGTTCTGGCGGGTGCGTTCTGCAGCCAGCAGCACTTCCAGCACCACACGCAGTCCCGCCAGCGAGCAATCGGTATCAGCCAGTGCCATCTGCCGGCCACGCAGCTGATGGCGCTCTGGCCAGGGCTGGCCGTTGGCGGCAACGCCCGAGCCGATGCTGTGCAGCAGCGCGATGAGGGTGTTGGGATCCACGGCAGGCCCGGCCAAGGGCGCCTCGTGGATGGGCTGTGGGGCAGGGGAGTAGGGCGTGGTCATGGCAGGGCTCCTTGCGTGCAGGCAGAAGCCGCCACCGATAAAAGGTGGCGGACGATGCGTGGCTCGAAATCCGGCGTACGATTAAACCGGTGGACACAAGGCCCCCACGCACCGCCCGCCATAGCCGGCAGACGGATTGCCAGCCGACACCACGCGGAGGTGGTGCCGACTGGCAAGCGCAAACATCAATCGTACAACCGGGATTTCGAGCCCCGACCACCGATGTTCGGTGGCATGGCAAGGAATACGCCCGGTTGTGTGCGATGCCAATACAGTAAGGGCAATGCCGTCACCGTTTTCGACGTTTTCAGAATCGTTGCATAGCAGGGAGGGGCGCGAGAGGCTTGGCCTGTAAGGGTTGTCGCCAGTCCCGATTGGACCGCATATTTCGTGCCGGTACTGACATGCCCTGACCGGGAGTAGGGCGGATACGACAAAGGGTGTGCGTGTCGAGTCTCTCGATACCCCTTCAGGGGAGCCCGGGTTCGCTGCAATCAGATTGCACTGCGTGGCTGACGCCGCGCTCCACGCCATGGCACTATCCTGGATGCGTCAGGGGCGCTTGAAAGGGGGAGTGCATGGAACGTACGCAGAAAACGCTAACGATGGCCGATGTGGCTGGCTGGGGTTCGGCTGTCGTCACGTTTGGCTTGATTCAAGGCGCGCTCTATCTGAAGGCGTACTGGGGCCACTTTGGCCTTGATCCCTTTCAGTTTGTTGCCGTGAGCGAACTGGCCTTGGCCGGCCTGGCAGGCATCGGCATGGTGTTGTTTCTCATGCTGGTGGCTTTGCTGTTTAGCGGCTGGGTCGATGTAAAGCTGACGAGCGGGGCCTCCAAAAGCAAGCGGTTCGCCTGGCTGGTTCCAGCGCTATTTTTCACTGGGTTGGGAGCGCTGCTTTGGTGGTCGAACGCGTGGCCAGTGCTGATAGGACTTTTTCTGACGATCATATGTGCGCTGGCCGTGCATCTGTCCCCGGTCGTACCCACCACCGTGAAAGATTCCCCTTGGCTGATCTATATCTTGGTGATGTTGGTGTACGTCTCGATTGCTTCGAGCTGGCTTGGTTTCGAACGTGCCAGGACGATCTCATCTGGCGGCGGCAAGTACGTGACAACTGTGACTATTGATGGAAAGGTGCAGGGTAGCTTGAGTCTTGTTGGTCGCCTTGGTGATAGCTATGCGCTGTGGGACTCAGCGCGAAAGGCGGCAGTGCTTGTCCCTGTTGGCGATGTTGGGAGGCTGGAGATTGTGCGAAAGGGTGTGACGCCTGCTGCTGCCCAATAAGACTGAGTCTCGGCAAGCATCAAGCCGAGCTGAAGTGCACGCTTTTCGGAGCCGGCGATTAGGGATGTTTATCGGGAGCAGGATGGAGGGCCTCTGTTGGCAATTGGAGGACGCTATGCCTCCGCCCCAGTGAGGCGGGGCCGTCGCTGCCGATTGAGATCGCGGCGATTCATGGCGACTTTCCCCGTAGCTCGGAGAGACAGTCTTCGCCCATCCTTCATTCAATCGCGAACCCGGCAACTCGGCCTGTATCGTCCAGCCGGACCGTATAGCCGATGAACGCACCCGGGCCGAACTCGGCCACATAGCTGTACAGCGTTCCCTTTTCGCCCTGGCGTGCGCCCTTGAACACCATCTCCGTCGGTGCGCCGTAGGGACCCAGGGAGGTCATCAGGCCGGCACCGATGCCGGCACCCAGCTTGCCACGCAGGTCGTCGCTGAAGGCGCTGTAGTCGGTGCCGCCTTGCAGCTGGCCGAACGATGCGTTTGCACTGGCGCTGACGGCGGCAACCTCCCCGGCAACAGGGCGCTCCCAGGTCGCGACGATGTCCGGATTCAGTGCGGCGAACACAAGATTGGTCATGATGATGCCGGCTTCTGGCTTCTTGTCGCCCAGGTTGCTGAAGGCGAGGATGCGCAGGCCAAGATCCGGGAAGTACTCATCCGCAGTGGTGAAACCTTGCGAGCCGCCGGTGTGACCGATCCGTGCCTGCCCATACACCGTATCCACGAACATGCCCAGGCCGTAGCCCACGGGCTTGCCATCGGTGGTGGCGAAGGAGGTCTTCATCTGGGCATAGCCGGCAGCGGACACCACCTTGCCCCCACTCAAGGCTGCGTCCCAGCGCGCCAGGTCATCCAAGGTGCTGACCAGGAAGCCGGCAGCACCGCTCCAGTCCGGATGAAAATACGGTGAGCGCCGCAACGCCTTCTGCTCGTGCCGATAGCCCACGGCCATGCGGGACAGGCGGTCGCTGTCGGCCAGGGTAAAGGTACGCGTCATTCCCAGCGGCGTGAGCATGTGCCGCTGCAGGTAGTCGCGGTAGCGCTCTCCGGATACAGTTTCAATCACCTTGCCGAGCAGAGCGTAGCCGGTATTGGAGTACGACCAGCGCGTGCCCGGCGGGAAGTCCAGCGGCCGGTCGGCAATGCGCGCGATCAGGTGCTCGAAGTCAATGGGGCGGGTCACCAGGTCGTCAACCTCCGCTTCCGGCCCGTCGAAATATTCGTGAAGGCCACTGGTGTGGGTCAACAGCTGGCGCAGGGTCACCTCGGTAGCGTGCGGCGCGTGCGGCAGGTAGCGCGCCAGCGGGTCGTCCAGCTGCAGCTTGCCTGCTTCCTGCAACTGCACGATGGCCGCAGCGGTGAACTGCTTGGTGATCGAGCCGATTTCGAATGGGGTATCGGTACATACCGGCAGGGCGCGCTCACGGTCGCGTAAGCCATAGGCGCTGGAATAGATCGGCGTGCCATCAAGGATCACCGCGATGGCCGCGCCGGGCACTTGGAAGCGCTGCATGGCCTGCTGCACATCGGCATCGATACGCCTCGCCACGGCGGGGTCGATGGCGATGGTTTGGCGGCCACCGCCGCTGGCAGGTACAGGCGGCACAGTGGGCGAGGCGGAGGCTCCGCCACAGGTGGCAATGACGGCGGCAAGGACGCCGGCAACGATCCGCAGGTATCGAGTACGCATGTCAGAGCCGCCATTTGTTCAAATATGATCTATAGTTTGAATTATGAGCAGACCCCCAGCAAGCCCCTCTGGCCCGCGCGCACTGAAACTGACCCCGGGCCAGCTGGGCGCCATGGCGTCCTCGCCGCGGCTGGCGATCCTGCAGCGCCTGGATATCGATGGCCAAGCCACCGCGCGTGAGCTTGGCGAGCGCCTGGGGCGCCCGGTCACCGCGCTCTATCACCACCTGGAGCGGCTGGAAGAGGCTGGCCTCGTGCAGGTCGTTGAACGGCGCAGCACCAGTCGTCGCCCCGAGGCTGTCTATGCGGCGGTATCGCGGCAGCTGTCTTCGGCCGATGCACTGCGCACGCCGGAGGGGCGCAGGAACCTGATCAAGGTGGCGAGCAGTGCGGTGAGTGCAGGCCTGCGGGCGTTCGCGGCGGCAGCAGGGCAGGCAGCGGCGCGCTTCGAAGGCAGCCAACGCAACTGCGCCGTGCGCCACCTTTCTTTTCGTGCCGACGATGCTCGACTGGCCCACATCAACGCACTGATAGGCGAGCTGGAGCAGGCCAGCCTGCAAGGCGGGGAGGCGGTCGAGGACGGCCAGCCCATGGTGCTGACAGTGGTGTTGGCCAATGTGTTGGACAAGCGCAAGGACTGAGGGCTGCTGGGTACGATTCGTATAAAAATCGGAACGCTGGCAGATACAGGGAATTCAATACTGGCGGCTTGGCCGAGCCCAAGTCCTATCTTCTACATCTCATCCGCTCAATCTCATTCAGGACTTGCTTGTCTAATGAGCCGAAGTCGACCTGGATAGCCTTCTTTGTGAAGAAGGAATAAGTGACACCAAAGTCGTCCCCATGGAGCGCACGACTGCAGGAAATATTGCCCAACGTGTCGCAAGATCCCATTAGTTCGTCGTCATTCTTAGGTTGCGTGGCGCTACGTTCGCTCGAACGCCATACAAATATGCGGCTCTTGTCGTTAGCACTGAGAACACCTGTCGGTGCGTTACGGAGCAGATGACGCGTCTTGTCGTACGTGATGATGTTTGTCGGGATATTGCTCGCTGGGGCGAGCCCTACAACCTCTTCAAGCAGCCCGCGCCGGTACGGCAGGAGCGCCAACGCCAGGACGAACCATCTGCGCCGCCGCCGCAGCCTGCAAGCAATGCGCGTGTAGAGCAGGGTGGAGCGGCGGTGCAAGGCGCGATTGTTAGCCGTCAACAGCGTGCTATGGGGAGCTTTCCAGAATCGCCCCAGTACACCTCAAGCAGCTACATGACCACGCCCAACATTCCATCGAAGCTCTGATTTCTGTGATGGGTCAAGCCGCCTCAGCATGGGTCGTTAGGGCGGTCTCTCCAGCCGCCATCAATCCTCTGAAACCTTCGGCCTTCGATGCATCGCTCGTCGGCGCCCAGTGGCCGGGGCGTGGGCATCGTTTCCTGCTGGTTGAGCCACAGGTTGCGCCGCATCTCGGCCAGTTCGCTGGCCGTCTCTGCCTGAATTTTGCGTTCCCAATCGGCCTTCTGTCGGTCTAGCGCGGCTTGTTCCTCTGCGGTAGCCGGTCGCATCAGCTCGCGCGTCATGGCTGCTGCTTGCCGCCGAGCGTTCCACTCGATCAGGCCCATCGCAATGGCGATGAGCGAAGCGGCTCCAACGATGATGTACAGCCAGGGCGATGCCGGCTCTGTGTGCCGAGGCGCCCGCTGCCGTTGGCTGCGGAACCGCACCTCTTGCAGATCCGGCGCACTGAAAGTCGGTTCGTGTCTGTCGCGCTCCATACGGCCCCCAAGGCGTCCTGTGCGCATTCTAGCCGGGGTGTAGGGGGGGCGCCTTACGGAAGCGCCTCACACGCGCTGGCGCGGCCTCGGCCCACGGCTCATGTAGGCCACATTGGACGCCCCGGCGTCGGAACCGGGGCCGCGCACGCCCAACCGCCGTTCTCGGCGAATTCTGAGGGCTTCGGCAAGGTAGATGACGCTGGATTTCGTTGCGGCAGATGCCTTTCGGGGCGGTACCGATCGGGTGGCCACCTCGGCGCGGGCCTCGGCCATCATCAGCCTCCATTCCCGGGCGATGTTGCAGGTCAGCGACCACCAAGCCATATCGCAGGGATCCAGCTGGTGACCCTCCGGGGTGAACATGTGGCCGCCCTGAAAGCCGAAACCGGGCCAGAGCCACAGCCATTGCCAAGCAGAACCCACGAAAGCAGCCAGCCGGCGCAGCCTGTGCCGGTTACGTCGTATTGCGCATAATGTATATTATGTTCACAGCAGCAGGCCGTAGCCGGCGCAATCCAGTCTGCCGCCCCCAGCGCCCCGCACACCACCAAGTCCGCCACTGGCGGACTCCGAGTCGCCACATCCGTCGGAAACGCCAGATCCAGTCACCACAACGTGACTCGGCAGCACATCCCTCTATCAGTCCGCAGGCACGCCACCAACCGGTCAAGCACTTCGCACCCGACCACCGTTGAATTCTGAGCGCCATCCAGCCCCTCAGCCCTGCAGATTTCAACAGCGCCCAAACGCAAATCCGTCGTGACGCGTCACGTTAATAGTCCTCACCAGCCCCGGCGAACGATCCAGAGCATCCAACGCCAGCAGACGCAGCCGGCCACCAGGCTGCGCACACCCTGTGCCGATCACGACACAACGCTCCAATTTTTCTCGTTTTCGCTTTAGGAAAAGTCTCAAAAATTGAACGTTTTCGATGCTCGACCCGACAGCAGCGCCAGAATGGTCGCCACGCCACTCGGCGCTGACAACACCCCTGCGCATGAACGGATTCCCTGCACCGCGCCGGCTTCGCCTGGCGCTGCTCGATGACCATGACGTCGTCCGCCGTGGCACCGCCGTTCACCTGGGCAACGACGGTCGCTTCAAGATCGTGGCCAGCCACAGTGACAGCCAGACTTTCATACTGGCCCTGCAGCAGTGCCACGCAGACGTGGCCATCATCGACATCACCCTGGCGCCCGCCGACGTCAGCGGTGCCGAGCTGGTGCAGCATCTGCGGCAGTCGCTACCGCGCGTAACACTGCTTGGCTTTGCCGGGCAGAGCTCGGTAGCGGTCATCAATCACCTGCTGGATGCGGGCATCAGCGGCTTTGTCGGCAAATCCGAGCCATTGGCCGAACTTTCCGATGCGATCGTGCGCGTCGCCCAAGGCCTCTGCCGTATCCCGCCTTCGTGCAAGCTGCTGACACCCTGCGATGCCCTGAGCCGGAATGAGCGCGAGGTCATGCGGCTGGTCCTGGATGGGCTGACCGTTTCGGAAATCGCATTGCACCGGCACCGCAGCGTCAAGACCGTCAGCACACAGAAGGTTGCCGCCCTTCGCAAGCTGGGCCTGCGCAATGATGCGGAGATCTTCGCGATGCGGCAGCAGTTGGAGGCCCTGTGACCGCGCTGTTGAGGCGCGCCCGCAACCTCATGCTATTGGCGCTGCTCACCCTGCTTCCCTGCACGTCCGCAGGTGACATCCAACATGAAGAATGGGGGCCTGGGCGCGAGGTCCGGGTGGCCGCAGGGCCCACGCTGCACCCGACCCCCGACGACGTTGCCGATCCCGAGGTGCTGCAGACGCTGGCGCATGGCTATGCCGCGCTCGTCGCCCGTCATTCCGGCCTGGCCTTCGTCGAAATCCCTTTTCCCAGCACCCTCGCCGCGATGATTGCCGTCTGCGAGGGGGGGGCTGATCTGGCATTGGTGCAGGGTGCTGGCGATGGGACACGCCTGCCCTGCCCCAGCCTGGCGCCCTCGCGCAGCTTTCCAGGCGGCGCAAGCGTGCTTGCCGGCCGCATTGGCGAGCGCTTGCCGCGCCGTGTTTCCGATGCCGGCACGTTGCGGATCGCTGCCGTTGCAGGAGGCCCTTACCCGGCGTGGCTCGCCGATCGCCACCCTGCAGTCGCCGTCCTGCCCCAGCCCAGCATGCGGGAGGCATTGGCGGCGGCGGATGCCGGCATTGCCGATGCAGCAATCGGCCTGGAATCCACAGCGGGCGCGATGACACGGCGTCACTTTTCCCACAGCCTGCGCCTGCAGGTGCTCGATGCCAGTTTTCCAACCCAGCTGTACCTTCTTGCCAGACGCGAAGACCAGGGGCTGCTTGAGCGCATCGAGGCGGCGCTGGATGACATCACCATCGAAGAGCATGCCCAGTTGCTGCGCCGCTGGGCCCAGCAGGCGCTGCCGATCGCATTTGGCCAGTCAGCCGGCGAAGGTGTCGACCGCCTCGCATTCTGGCTGTTGCCAGTGGCCGCTCTGCTGCTGACGCTTCCATTGCTGGCTATGCGCGTACTGCGCCAACAGCACGGTCGCGATCAGAAACAGGCGCAGATGACGGGCATCATCAGCCATGAGGTACGCAATTCCGCCCAGGCGGTCATGGCGTCAATCGACCTGTTGGGCCAAGCGCAACTGCCTGAAGGACAGCGCGAGCTGGTGACCGCCGCGGCCAATGCCGGTCATACACTGCGCGGACTGCTCAATCGCGCAGTGGATTTCTCCCACATGGTCAGCGGCAGCTTCCGGCCAAGGCGGGTGCCCTGCGACGTTCCTGCGCTCTGCACGCAGGCGCTGCAGGCCATTGCGCCACAGGCGCAGAAGAAAGCACTGAGCCTGCAGTTCTCCGCGCCGCAGGCGACCTTCCCCGTCCTGCTGACAGACCCGGATTGCCTGCGCCAACTGCTCGACAACCTGCTAGGCAATGCCGTCAAGTTCACCGACGTAGGTGGCGTTGAACTACGCCTGCAGCTGGATGCGCCCCCAAAGGCTGCGTCGCTGCTGATAGAAGTCATCGACAGTGGCATCGGCATCGCGCCAGCGCAGATGAGCGGCCTGTTCAAGCCCTTCCAGCAGGCCGATGCGGGCAGGCTGCGCGGTGGCAGCGGGCTGGGCCTGTCCATCTGTCGCACGCTGGCCGAAGCGATGGGCGGCAACCTGGACGCCTACAGCGTGCATGGTCGCGGCAGCCGTTTCATTCTTCGTCTGCCGGCACAGCGGGTGCCGGAAGACGTGCCGGCAACTCCGGCAGCCCCTGCCCCGCCGCCGTTGGCCGGTGCGCGCATTCTGCTGGTCGAGGATCACGCACTGAACCGACAGGTCATTGCAGCGCAGCTGCGACGCTGGGGCGCGACTGTGCTTGAGGCGGCCACTGCCGCCGACGCATTGTCGATGCAGGCGAAGGCACCCTGCCCGCTGGTGCTGCTCGACATCGGCCTGCCGGGAATGGATGGCTACGCGTTGGCCCAGCAACTGCGGCTGCAGGAGGCAAAAGGCGCGCCCCGCGCCCGACTGCTTGCGCTCTCCGCCTTCACCGGTGGCGACCACGCGCTGCGCTGCCAAGCTGCCGGCATCGACGCCGTGCTGGTCAAGCCGCTGCAGATCGATGCACTGCTACAGGCGCTGGATCAGCCTGCACCCGTCCGTACCGGCGAGGGTATTGACCACGAACTGGCGGCCGCCTACGAAGAGGATATCGATCACGAACTGCAGTGCCTGCAGGAGGCGATCGGTAGTTGTGACGCTACGCGACTGCGCCATCACGCGCATCGCCTGCAGGGTACGTTGCAGATGCTTGGCGAGGGCGGCATGGCGGCGCTTGCCGGCGCACTCTGGGAACTGGGCGACCGCATGCCACCCAGGTGGACCGAGGCGGACCACCTGCTGGCCCAGATACAAACCTGGCGCGGCTCCCGGGTTGCGGGAGCCGCGCCAGCGCCCTGAATCAGGCGGCGTTGCGGCCCGCCTGACGGCGGGTCAGGTCGTTGAAGCGGCCCAGCGACATCAGGTGCTGGTGGATCAGCGCCAGCCAGCCGTTGCGGTGCCATTCGATGACCGTCGCGTCCGGAAGCGCGATGAACTTCTCGACGTCCACCACGAAGAAGCCGTTGAGGTTGAATTCACGGCCGTCGGGCAGGCGCACGGTGGCATTGCGCTCGACCAGCAGGCCGTTGTCGACCAGCGCCTTGGAGAACGCCTGGGTCTGTTCGTGTTCGCGGGTGAACTGGCCGCAGAACTCGAGTGCCTGCTGCACCATGTCGGTGGCCTTGCCATCGACGAACAGCGGCTGGCCTTCTTCGCCGCCACGGACGATGCGCGTGCTGTCTTCGTCGATGCCGAGCAGGAAGTCATTGTCCGCGCCGGTATCGATGAAGATGAAGGGATGACGGCGCAGGTAGGCCGGGATGTAGGTCTCGTCATCCCACAGGCCATCGGTGATGAACAGGTTGTCGGTGGTCACACCCACGGCGGCCATCGGCACTGCGCTCGGGCCTGCGAACAGGATCGGGAAGTGGTGCAGCGCCAGCGAGAATTCGCCCAGCACCAGCGGGATCGAGTTGCTGCTGGCAGCGAATTCGAGCTTGCCCGGCAGGATGCGCAGATCGGCGTGCAGGTCTGCCTGCAGCGGCACCGGACGGGTGTAGAACAAGGGCGCGCTGCTCGGCGCAGCTTCGGTGGTGGTGTCGCTGGTGGTGGTCATCGTGGAAACCATGTCGATCATGCGCGCCTGCCATCCCGGGCGCGCCAGCGGGAACAACCTGAATCCCGCATTATCAACAAGGCAGGTGACAACGGCCACCCCGCGGCCGACTTATTTCAGCTGCAACGGATAACGCTGCCACAGAACGTGGACCAGGAAACCGGCCAATTCGGTGTCGCGCGCACTGACCGCCGCGCGTATCTTGTCCAGCAGGACCATGTCGCTGCAGTGCCGCACATCGGCATGGTTGGCCTGCCCTGCGCGCCGCGCCCGATAGCGTGCGGCCCGCTGCGCGTCGCTCATTGCGTACCCGAACTTGGGCGGCCGACCGCGTTTGCGCGGCAGGGTCAGCTCCAGGGTTCCGGGATCATTGTCATCACGCATGGGCAGGTCGCGGGCGGCGGCAAGCAACGGGGGGTGCGCAATTTATCGTGAGGCATCACTTTAATCCAGCTTTTTCTGCAGTTTTGTTGCAATGCAATGCAGTGCAAGTGCGCGGTGCACAGATGGCACCCATCCACGCATGGCGTGGATACGGCCCCGCCAATACAAGATCGGTAGATCCACGCCATGCGTGGATACGCCCCCCGCCAGCACACAAAAAAAAGGGAGCCCGCGAACGGGCTCCCCTGCTCCTTCCTTACGACGCACGCACCGGCTCGTAGCCATGCAGATGCGATTCGCTGCTGGCCCGTCCCTGGCTCAGCGAACGCAGCGAGGTCGTGTAACCGACCAGCTGCGCCAGCGGCGCGAACCCGCTGACTTCGGCGCGACCGTCCTGGTCGTCGATGCGGGCGATACGGCCATGGCGACGATTCAGATCGCCTACCACGTCCCCCACCGAGGCCGACGGCGAATGCACCGTCACCGCCATCACCGGCTCCAGCAACTGCGTACCGCTGGCCGCCAGCGCGGCCTTGATGCCCTCGCTGCCCGCCCGATGGAACGCCATCTCCGACGAATCCTTCGCGTGGGTCTGGCCATCCACCAAGCTGACCTCGATGCCCACTACCGGATGGCCCTGCGGACCTTCCGACAGCGCGGCACGAACACCCTTCTCCACTGCGGCGATGAAGTTGCGCGGCACCACGCCGCCAACGATGCGGTCATTGAACACGACCTCGCCGTCGTCGCGCGGCACCACATCCAGCACCACGTGCGCGAACTGACCCTGGCCACCGGTCTGCTTGACCAATCGGCCGACCACACCTTCAACGGCACGCTGCGGCGTCTCCTGATACGCCACGCGCGGCGCGCCAATGCCGATGTCCAGTTTCCATTCGCTGCGCAGGCGCTCGACCATCACTTCCAGGTGCAGTTCGCCCATGCCCCAGGCCAGGGTTTCACCGGTATCGCGATCGGTTTCCACCCGGAACGAGGGATCTTCCTGGGCCAGGCTGGCCAGGCCTTGTGCCAATCGGATCAGGTCGGCCGCACGTGCCGGCTCCAACCGCCATGCCAGCACCGGGGCCTGCGCCTGGATACTCTCCAGAAGCAACGACTGCCCTCGCCCGCTCAGCGTTTCACCGCTGACCGCATCCTTCCAGCCCAGCACGGCAACGATGTCGCCGGCCACGGCCTGCCCGATGTCCTGGGTCTGGTCGGCCTGCACGCGCACCAGCCGGCTGATGCGGCGCCCTTGCGGGTGCTGCGAGCTGGCCACGTTGTCGCCCACCTTCAAGGTGCCCGAGTACAGCCGCACGAAGCTCAACGCGCCGTGCTGCTGGTGGGTGATCTTGAACAGCAGGCCCGCCAACGGGCCATCCGGGTCCGGCGGCAGCAGGACGTTCCCGCCCTCGCCTTCGGCCGTAACGGCAGGACGATCCAGCGGCGACGGCAGGTAATCGACCACCGCATCCAGCAGCGTTTCGATGCCCTTGTCCTTGAAGGCAGCACCGGCCAGTACCGGCACGCCCGCGCCCGCCAGCGTCGCGCGACGGATCGCGCCGCGCAGCATCGCCGCGTCGATGTCACGTCCTTCCAGCCACGCCGTTGCCAGCACATCGTCGTGGTCGGCCACGGCTTCGACCAGCGCATTGCGCTGCGGCCGCCACTGCGCGCGCTCGGCATCGCTCCAGGCTGTCACCGTCGCTGCGCCTCCGTCCTGCCAGTGCAGCACGCGGCCATCGACCAGGTCGACCCAGCCATGGAAGTCGCCTTCGCTGCCCAGCGGCATACCCAGCGCCCACGGGCGCGCCCGCAGCTTGTCCTGCAGCTGCTCCAGCACGCGCTCGAACGAGGCGCCGATGCGATCCATCTTGTTGACGAACGCAATCAACGGCACGCCATGCCGGCGCGCCTGGCGCCACACGGTCTCCGATTGCGGCTGCACGCCGTCCACGGCCGAGAACACGGCCACGGCACCGTCGAGCACGCGCAGCGAGCGCTCGACCTCGATGGCGAAGTCGATGTGGCCTGGTGTGTCGATCAGGGTCAGCTGATGCAGCGGCAGATCGCGCGGCGCCCACTGGGCGTGCACGGCAGCAGCGCCGATGGTGATGCCACGCTCGCGTTCGATCGCCGAGAAGTCGGTGGTCGCGTTGCCGTCGTGCACTTCGCCGACGCGGTGGATCTCGCCGGTCTTCCACAGAAGGCGTTCGGTAAGCGTGGTTTTGCCTGCGTCGATGTGGGCAATGATGCCGAGGTTGCGAAGACGCGACAGAGTATGGGTGTTCATGAGATGGGTTCCTGCTGGGCCAACTTCGGGGGCCGCACACCCCGGTTGGCTACAGGGTGTGCGGCTGGCGTTCGGTCTCGGTGATCTGGTGCATGGCACGTTCTCCTTGCGGTGCAGCGGATTGATGGATGGAAAGCGGAAACGAAAAGAGCGCCCCGGAGGGCGCTCTGTGGATGGTCCAGCGTAGGCCGCGATCAGCGGCCTCGTGGGGCTCCAGGCAGACACGCCCGCTCCGCGCTTGCGCGGGTCAGGGTGAAAAACTTCAGGAGCGGCATCCGGTTCATGCGGCGCATTCTAGACCTGTGAATCTGGCGCGCAAGTGAATATTGCGCACATGGATGGAACGATGAGCCCCAAAGCAGAGCCACCGCATGGGTGGCTGCAACCCAGGACGCCAGGCGGCTTACTTGCAGTCGTGCAGACGGCGGGCATCACCCACGGTCGCGGCATGCTGCTCTACGGTCGACACCCAGCCCTTCAGGGGCATCGCCGGGTCGGTGCGCGGCTTGCGCGGACCGCCATGGATCAGCACTTCGGTCCAGCTGTCGGTGGGCGCCAGCTCGGCCAGACGCGCGGCCTGGTCTTCATCGGTACTGAAGGTGTCGCCGGGCGAGGACGGCTTTGCGTTGTTGACCGTCGCCTGCTTGCGCACGCGCACACGCAGGGCGCCGTCCGGCATGCGCTGGGTGGCCACTTCGTAGCGTTCCACGCCGTAGGCCCACGTGGATTCACCGGGGCGACGCGTTTCGGTGCCGTCATCGGCAACCTCGATCGACTCGCCAGTGACCGCGCCCAGCGCGGCAATGCCGCCGAAGCCAGCCATCATCGCCTCGTAGGCCACCATCTGCCGCTGTTCGACCGACAGCTTGCTGGCGTCCGGCTTCATGCCAGGCAGGTTGAGATAGGCCGCTTTCTTGCACAACAGCAGCACACGCTTGTCCTCCCAGGCCATGCCGATCTCACCATTGCCGAAGTACTCGGTGGTGAACGACGAAACCGCTGCGCCCTCGCCGGTCGAATGGCGCGTCTCGATCAGCGACGCCTGCTCTGACACCGTCATCAACGAGACCTTGGTGGTCGCAGCGGCGCTTGCAGCGCCAACAACGCCGATCAAGGCGACAAACAGCGCGCAACGCGGGCGGGAGAGATTCATCAGGCCATTCCTTTGCAAAAAATCGAGCCGCACATGATACGCGGCACGGCCGGGCATGCCCGCTTCGCGTCAGGTAACCACCACCAACGGCACACCGCGACGTGGATGCTGCAGCACCACCACGTCCTGCTGGTAGACACGCTGCAGATTGGCCTCGGTCAGCACCTCCGATGGCGTGCCGTCGGCCGCCACCCTGCCCTGCTCCAGCAGCACAATGCGATCGGAGTAGCCGGCCGCCAGATTGAGGTCATGCAGCACCACTATCACGCACGCACCAGCCTCGGCACATGCACGCACGCTGCGCAGAGTGCGCTCCTGGTGGCGCAGATCCAACGCGGCCGTGGGCTCATCCAGCAACAGCAAGGGCGTGTCCTGTGCCAGCACACGGGCGAAGGTGGTCCGCGCCGATTCGCCGCCGGACAGCTGCTGCACTTCGCGCAGGCGCAGCGCCTGCAGTTCGGCAGCATCGATCGCGCGTTCCACCTGCGCATCGTCCACCGACGGATCCGGCGGATGCGGCAGGCGCCCCATCGCCACCACTTCCTCCACGCTGAAGGCGAAGCGAACGCCATGTTCCTGCGGCATCACCGCACGTTCGCGTGCGAGCGGCCCGGCCTTGTAGTCACGCAGCGGGCGTCCGTGCAGATGCACGTCGCCACCATCGGCGCACAGATCGCCGGCCGCCACACCCAGCAGCGTCGACTTGCCGGCCCCATTGGGGCCCACCAGTGCCGTCACCGTGCCCGGCTGGAATGCGAGGGTGATGCCATGCAGGATCTCGCGCTGCTGGCGGCGCACCACCACGTCGCGCAATTGCAGAAAAGCGCTCATGCGACTGCCTTGCGACGCTGCTGCAGCACCAGCCACAGGAAGAACGGCGCACCCAGCGCGGCCGAGAACAGGCCCAGCGGAATCTCGGCAGGCGGGTCCAGGGTGCGCGCAGCGGTGTCGGCCACCACGATCAGCAGCGCCCCCAGCAGGCCCGACAACGGCAGCAGCCAGCGATGGCCGGGGCCTACCAGCAACCGCGCCACGTGCGGCACCACCAGGCCAACGAAGCTGATCGAACCGGCGAACGCCACCGCAGAACCCACCAACAGCGCACTGAACGCCACCAGCAGGCGTCGTGTACGTGCCACGTCCAGCCCCAGGTGCTGTGCCTGACGCTCACCCAGCGCCAGCATGTCCAGCGGCGTGGCCAAGCGCTGCAGCGCGAACGCACCGATGGCAAACAGCGGCAGCACCGCCACCACATCAGCCCAGTTCGCCCGCGCCAGCGAACCCATCTGCCAGAACACCAGCGATTGCAGCTCGCTTTCGTTGGCGATGTAGGTGAGGAAACCGATCAACGCCGAGCAGAAGGCGGCCATCGCAATGCCCACCAGCAGCAGCGTGGCATTGCCACTGCCCTTGCCCGGCCGTGCCGCCGCGTAGGTCAACCCGATCGCGGCGGCACCGCCACCGAACGCCGCCACCGGCACCAGCCAACCGGCCGCACCCGCGGCACCGAGTACGATCGCCGCCACGGCGCCCAATGCAGCGCCCTGGCTGACACCGACGATGCCCGGATCGGCCAGTGGATTGCCGAACAGCCCCTGCAGGCTGGCACCGGCCATCGCCAGCGCCGCCCCCACCATGGCACCCAGCAGCGCACGCGGAATGCGCAACTGCCACACCACGGCCAGGTCACGGCTTCTGACCGATTGCGGATCCAGCAGGCCCAGCTTTACCGCCAGCGCCTGCATCACTTCCAGAGGCGGCAACCGCAGCGGCCCCACGGCGAACGACGCCAGCACTGCGCCCAGCAGCGCGACCAGTGCAATCAACAACATCGTCCGCCCGCGACGGCGGCGTCGATCCGCAGGACTCATGCCTTCGGCAGCGCCGCCAGCGCCTTGGCCAATGCTTGTGCACCCGCACCGGAACCGATGCTGGCGTACTTCAGCTGCGCATCCGGCATCACCCAGACCCGGTTGGCCTGTCCGGCCGGAGTCTGCTTCAGCGTCGGATAGGCCTTCCACAGGCCCTCGGCACCACCGAACAACTGCAGGTCGTGCTCGGTCACCAGAATTACCTCCGGTGCCGCCGCGACCACGCCTTCGTTGCTCAGCTGCGAATAGTTGGCAACGCCGGCCTCGGTGCCGATGTTGATGCCGCCTGCCAACGCGATCAGCTTGGCCGACGCACTATCGGCACCGGCCACGGTCGGTGAACCGCCTGCACCCGTCGCCGACACATGGATCACCCGCGGCGCATGCCCCAGGCCCTTGCCAATCGCCGCCGCCTCATCCAGCTGGCGCTGCACCTGCGTGGCCAGGGTCTGCCCTGCGTCGGCCACGCCGAGCACGGCGGCAATCTTGCGCACCTTGTCCGGTGCCGGCTGCAGGTCATCGATCACCACGGCAGGCTCGCCCACTTCGCGCAGCTTCTTTGCCAGTTCAGTGTGGCGGCGCAGGCTGTTGCCGATGAACAACGAGCCCTGCAGGCTCAACACGCCTTCCACGCCGGTGGTGCGGTTGAACAGGAACTGGTGCGGCGCGGCCAGGCCTGCCTGAGTCGTGGTGTTGGTCGGCGCGGCGAACACCTGCTTGCCCAGCCCCAGCGCTTCGATCACCGCGATGATGTCGTCGCCGCCGGCAATGATCCGGCTGGTGTCGTCCACCTCCACACCGGCACCATCGTCGGACTGCACCTTGGTCGGCAACACCGCCTGCTGCCCCGGCAGGGCTGGCACGTCATTGCCCGCCACCCGCTGCCAGCCTGCGGGCAGTGCCCCGGCCTCGGTGGTGGCGGCAGCCGGCGCAGCTGCGTCGGGGTTGCCCGAAGACGGCGGCGCCTTGTCGCCACAGGCGGCCAGCACCATTGAAACGGCAAGCGGGAGCGCGCACAGGCGCAGGCGGGAAGCGATGTTCATGCAGATTCTCCTTGCTGGCAGGGCGGCGGGGTGCCGCCCTGCCCTGTGGCTTACGGCTGACGCAGGCTGATGCGGGTGATGCGGTCACCCTTCGGATCTTCAGCACCACGCGACTTGTTCACGGCGAAGACATTGCCCTTGCCATCGGCGCGGACGTGGTTGGGGAAGGTGCCGCCATCGAGGTTGCCGACCACCTTGCCATCGCGATCAACGGCGGTGACCGTACCGGCACCGCGATTGGTGACATAGGCCAGCCCGCTCTTCGCATCGAAGGCCACGTTCAGTGCGCCGGCACCAACCGGCACGTCGTGCACGACCTTGCCGCTGGCCACGTCGACGATCAGCAGGTTGTCAGTACCCTGCGAGGCCACGTAGAGGCGATTGCGCTGGGCATCGAAAGCCACGCCCGAGGCACTGATCGAATTGCCCAGGTCGATGACCTTGTCGACCTTGCCGCTGGCCACATCGATCACCGCCGCTTCCGGCGTACCGATGCTGACCGTGAACAGCTTGCCGCTGGGCTCATCCAGCACCAGGCTCATCGGCACGAACTTCTCATCGTCCACGCCGGAGGCCAGGGTGATCGGCTCCAGCGCCTTCAGCGTCTTCGCGTCGAACACCGACAGGTGATCTTCGCCGGTGGCCGAGGCGAACACCTTGCCGTGCGTGCTGTCGACCACGACGTCGCGGGCGTGCGGCACGGTGCCGACCGGGAACTGATGGACCAGCGACAGATCCGCCTGGCGATAGACCGCCACGGTGTCCTGACGGGTGTTGCTGACCCAGACGTTGCCATTGGCATCATCCACGCCCACGCCATACACCGCGAACACCGCGCCGTTGGTGCTGCCCGGCACCTGCGCCGGCGTGATGGCCTTGGTCACCTTCAGCGACTTCGGGTCCAGCTTCAGCAGCTGCGACTGGGTGACCGGCGGGCGACCGACGGCAGAGGTCACGAACACTGCGTTGCTGGCGGCGCTGTAGGCCGACTGGTACAGGCCCGGCACCAGCTTGCTGGACTGGGTCGCGAACTGCGCCTGGCCCGACAGCGGCAACTGCGGCGACACGCGCAGCTTCAGCACGGTTGCGGCGGCCGGCTGGCTGGCGCGCACCACCACCGGGTGGGTGCCCGGCACTGCGTCGGCCGGAATGGCCAGCTGGGTCTTGAAGTTGCCATCGGCATCGACCACCACCGGCTGGCTGTTGAGCACGGTATCGCCGCGCAGCAGGCTGACCTGCTGGCCTGGCACGAAGCCGCGGCCGGTGACATCGGCGGTGCTGCCGGGAACCACGTTCTCACCGCGTGAGACAACCTGGCCCTTGAAGGTGGCACTGGCCGGCTGGTCGAACACCGGCTGTGCGGTGGCGGTGACTGCCAGCAGCAGGCCGGCAGCCAGGGAAGTGAGACGGAAAGACGGACGGAACGACATGGAAGGCTCCTTGCACACGTAGGCCGCGCCTCGTGGCGCGGGATTCATCGGTTGCCTTGGCCACTGCACGTCGACAGTCCGCCTGGGTAGTGGGGTCGCACGGCATTGCCATGCGAGGGATTCATTCGGCGGCGTTGTCACCACCGGTTGGCTGGCCGTCACCGGCGCTGCGATCGGTCACGCCATACAGTTCATGCAGCGCCGCGTGGAAGGACGCCGGCAGCATCGGGCCATGGCCGAGGCCGGGGAACTCGCGGTACTGCACGCTCAGCCCCGGCACGTTGCCCAGGCGCTCGGACAGCTGCATCGCCGCATCCGGGGTGGCGCCACCAATGCGTCGCAGATGCGCGACCACGCGCGGATTGCTCATATCACGCTTGCCGCGGTCGCCGACGCGCTCGGCGCCGCCGAGCATCAGCCACACCTTCGCCGGCTGACCATGTGCGTTCTGCACGAACTGCTGTTCGACGTCACCCAGCGGCGCGCCCTGGCTCCACCACAGTGACGGGCTGGCGCTGAGGTAGTACTGGAAGGCGGCCGGACGGGTGTACAGGCTGCTGAGCACGAACAGGCCGCCCAGCGAGTGACCCCACAGCGCCTGTTGCTGGTGATCGATGTTGGCGCGGCGCTCGACTTCAGGCTTGATGCGGCGCTCGATCATGTCCAGGAATGCCGCTGCGCCGCCGCCGACAGCCTGGGTCTTGCCGCTTTCATCATCGGCGCGATCGATCCACGCGGTGTAGTCGCGGGTGCGCGCAGCCGAATCGATGCGCAGATCGTTGTCGTAGCCAATCAGCACCAATACCGGCGGCGCCTTGCGTGCGGCCAGCTCGGCCAGCAGCGGTTGGTCCAGCACCATTGCCACGGCGTTGCCGTCCAGCGCGTACAGCACTGGCGCCGGGGTCTTCGAGGCCCTGGCCGGGATCGCAATATTCACCCGCCAGCGGCGTTGCTGATCGGGGCTGTCGATCACGAAGCGCTCGAACCGATAGCTGGCCGCGGGTGCGTCGAGCACGGTCTGGCCCATCTTCTGCAGCGGATTGCGTTGCTGCGCGTATGCGTACGGGGTAGCCAGGAGCAGGCCCATCATCAAGGCGGCCAGGCCGGATACCAGCGGGCCACGGCGCGGAGGCAGGACAGAAGACTTCATCAGTGACGGCGAAAGCGGCACACGGCCGCCGGTTCACAAGGGATCGCAGTCTACCTTAAACGCGAATGATTATCACATCGATCAAACGTCACGCTGTGTATCACGCGCGCGACAGTGCGTGCGCCAACGCTTGCGCCAGAAGTCCGTGTTCATCTACTTTTCCCGCCATCGGGGCGCAGGAATCGCCCCGCCCTTGCGGGTGCCGGCCTGGCCCCTGCCCATCAGCTCCACAACCCGCATGGGATCGGATCCCATGATTGTGAGAACACCTTGAAGCACAAAGCACTGATCGCACTCGTTGCCGGCCTCCTCGCCCCGCTGGCGGGCCACGCCGCGCCAAGCCTTGCCGGACTGTATTCGGCCTATGAAGAGGCCGGCTATTCCTCCCTTGGGCTGGAAGAGCTCAACCAGACCGTACAGTTCAAGGCAGTGAGCCTGGGCACCTCCAGCAACCTGCAGGGCGAGCCGGTCCTTGAGGCGGGCGACGAAGATGGCCAGGTGCTGGCCCGCCTCACCGCTTCCGATGACGAGCAGAACGCCAAGCTTGCAGCGATGGAGGAAGGCGTCACCTTCACCGCCAGCTGCACACTGCAGTTCAGCTCGGGGTCGGATTACCTGGCGTTGGGCGACTGCGTTCTGCAGTAAACAGCCCGGCAGCGCTGACAGCAGCGCAGAAACGACGAAGCCGGCTCAGAGCCGGCTTCGTTGCATGAGGCGACGTTGGCAACCTCAGGGGCCAGTGGGCACCGGACCATACAGGTTGTCCTGCGGCGCACCTGGCAGCAACGCGAACACCAGGATCACCAGGCCGCCCATCGGCACCAGCGCCAGCAGATACAGCCAGCCTGACTGGTTGCAGTCATGCAGTCGGCGCACGGTCACTGCGATAAGCGGCACGATCGTGGCCAGCCAGAGCAGACCCACCAGCGCCAGTGCCCCGATGGTGATCCCGGCCATCCAGCTGGAATCGGCTTCCAGGACGAGGCCCGCAACCAGCGCCACCGTGAGCGAAAGCGCGCCCACCACGGTGGCCGCAAGCAACAGGAACAGCTGGAACATCCAGTACTCGCGGCGGTTGGCGCGGCCCTCGAACTGGGCATAGCGCTTCAACGGCAGAATCATTTCCTGCACGGCGTCGTTCCTTGAAAAACAGGGTCGCGCAGTCTGCCAAATGCGTACAGGCAGGGCAATGAGAAACCTTGCAAGAAGCAAACCGGGCTATGCGCCCTTGGCCGCCCTCGCCGCCTCGCGCGCGGCGCGCAGCCGGTCCAGCTTTTCCTTCAGCTTGATCTCCAGCCCACGCGGCACCGGGTTGTAGTACACCCGCTCGCCCATCGCATCGGGGAAACCGGTTTGATCCAGCGCGATGCCGCCCTCGGCGTCGTGGTCGTACTGGTACTCGGCGCCGTAGCCCAGCTCCTTCATCAGCTTGGTCGGTGCATTGCGCAGGTGCAGTGGCACTTCTTCGGTGCCGCTGTCGCGCACATCGGCCTTGGCCTGGTTGAAGGCGGCATAGCCGGCATTCGACTTGGCGGTGCTGGCCAGGTACAGCACCAGCTGCGCGAAGGCGAGCTCGCCTTCCGGGCTGCCCAGCCGCTCGTAGATGTCCCACGCTTCCAGGGCCATGCTCTGCGCGCGCGGGTCGGCCAGACCGATGTCTTCGATGGCCATGCGGGTCAGCCGACGTGCCAGATACGACGGATCACAGCCGCCATCGAGCATGCGCGTGAGCCAGTACAACGCGGCGTCGGGATTGGAGCTGCGCACGGACTTGTGCAGCGCCGAAATCTGGTCGTAGAACTGCTCGCCGCCCTTGTCGAAGCGGCGGGTACGGTCAGCCAGCACCTGGGTGAGCGTCTGCGGGGTGATGCGCCCACCCTCCCCGCCCGCCAGTTCGGCGGCGATTTCCAGCAGGGTCAGCGCACGGCGCACGTCACCATCAGCGGCAGTGGCGATTTCCAGCAGCAGTTCCGGCGCGACCTCGATGTGTTCCTCGCCGAGGCCACGCTCGCGATCGCCCAACGCACGTTCCAGTGCTTCAACGATGTCGGTCGGCGAGACGCCTTCGAGCACATGCACACGGCAACGCGACAGCAGCGCGGAGTTCAACTCGAACGACGGGTTCTCGGTGGTGGCGCCAACGAACAGGATGGTGCCGCGCTCGATGTGCGGCAGGAACGCATCCTGCTGCGCCTTGTTGAAGCGATGCACTTCGTCGACGAACAGCACCGTACGACGGCCCTCGGCGAAGCGCTGCGCGGCCTCGGCCAGTACCTGGCGCACTTCCGGCAGGCCGGAGAGCACCGCGGAAATGGCGCGGAACTCGGCGTCGGAATATTCAGCCAGCAACAGCGCCAGCGTGGTCTTGCCGCAGCCGGGCGGCCCCCACAGGATCATCGAATGCACGTGACCGGATTCGACCGCGCGGCGCAGCGCGCTTTCCGGCGCGAGCAGACGCTTCTGCCCGACCATTTCGTCCAGGGTGCGGGGGCGCATGCGCTCGGCCAGCGGGCGCATGTGTTCCCGATCGACACTCAGCAGATCGGGACCGGGGAATGAAGTGGAACGATGTCTTGGCACGTGGTCATTGTACCGCGAGAGCGTGCCAACCAAGGTTGGCACCTACCAACGGCGGTAGCGCCGAGCCATGCCCGGCGGACCATGATCGGTAGTGCCGGCTGCTGGCCGGCAGATCAGAAACGTGTCAACCAAGGTTGACACCTACCGGAGCGATGGGTCGGGGCAGCGGTAATGCCGGCCGCTGGCCGGCAGATCAGAAACGTGTCAACCAAGGTTGACACCCACCGGAGCAGGTAGCGCCCCGGAGCAGGTAGCGCCGGGCCGGGCCCGGCGTCACGTATCAATTGCCGATGACGTCGGTGCCGGCCGGCGGGGAGAAGCGGAAGGTGTTGGCGGCGAAGCTGGGGTTGCGCTTCCAGCCGCTGAAGCTGATCACGGTGCGCTGGCCGACGGCGTCGGTGATCTCCATCTTCGCCAGACCCTGGGCATTGAAGCCAAGTGCGGCGTACTGGAAGCTGGCTTCGGTATCGCGCTTCGGCGACAGCGACAGCCACTGCAGGCCATCACGGGTGGCGGCCTCTTCGCTCACGTCGTACTGCTGCTCCAGCAGCGCCGGGTTGATCAGCGCGGTCAGCGGGCTGTTCTGCTCTTCCTTGCCCTGCTCGCGCACGGTCGCCTGTTCCAGGTCCGGCTCGAACATCCAGACCTTCTTGCCGTCGGCCACGATCAGCTGTTCATGCGGGCGCACGTATTCCCAGCGGAACAGGCGCGGCGCCGACAAGGCAACGCGGCCGCTGGTGGATTCCTTGACCTTGCCGCGGCTGTCGAACACCTGCTGGCTGAACTGCCCATCCAGGCCCTTCAGGCCGGTGGTGAAGGTCTTCAGGTCATCGCGGGCGCCGGCCCAGGCGCTGCCGGCGGCGGCGCAGGCCACGGCCAGGGTGGTGGTGGCGAGGAAACGACGGAGGCGAAGGTTCATGTGGAAATCCTGTGGGCGCGCGGCCAGGAAAGTTGGGTGCCAGTGTGCCCGGCAAAAGATGAATGGGCGATCAGGACGCCATTATGACGCCCTGAACGCCGATCGGCGATTCAGCTGCCAGCGCCCGGCAGCTTGCCGTACAGCACCTGGCCACGGAAGCCGCGGCGCACCTCGCGGAACAGCGCGCGGAAGGCGGCATAGTCCTGCGGCTGGCACAGCGCCTCGGCGCCGCGCACTGCGTTCTGCTGCAAGCGGTGATGCACGGTCACTTCCTGCCCCTGCCGGCTCCAGTCGACCCGATACTCGCCGGCCGCATTGGCAAACCGCTGGCTGCCGGGAATCGCGATGATCGGGGCATTGGCCGGGAACTGCAGGCGATAGGTTTCCTCGCGCAGGCTGGCATTGCAGTAGAACGGCGTCTCGTTGTCCGGTGCCGAGGCACTGGCATACAGCCCGCGCACCGATTCGCCGCCCGGCGGATCGGGTACGGCCATGCCGCCGGCCACGTCGAAGTCCACGTAGTCCTCAGCCTGGAACGCCATGCGATAGCCGAACGGCCGGGTCAGGTCGACCGGTACACCCTGCAGCTGCAGCTGGCCGCGGCCATCGAAGCCGGACGCGGCCATGATCGATTCCTCAGCGCGCGCACGGTTCTGCGCATTGAGCTGGGCGAACTGCGCGCGCATGCCGATCTCGGCGTTGTCGCTCAGCTGCGGCACCGTCTCGCCACGCAGATTGCCCTGCGCGTCAAAGGTGAAGCGCACGTCCATCACCGTCGCGTTGCGCTGCGGGTCGTTGGCAGGTGTGCGCGCCAGAGTGGCATCGCGGGTGTGCAGCACCGGCGCGCCGAGGTCGCCGTCGGGCAGCTGGCCGAAGCGCGCCCAGGCACTGGTCGAGTCCAGGTACAGATCGAACTCGGGCACATAGGTGATGGCGTGGTTGAAGCGGCCCAGCAGCGGAATCTTCGGCAGCGTTGGCCCACCGCCGGCACCGATCAGCACCGGCGAACTGGTAATACCCTTGGCCGCCAGCAACGCTTCAAGGATCGTCACGTGGTCCTTGCAGTCGCCATAGTGGTTGTCGAGGATGCTCTGCGCGCTGTTCGGCTCCAGGCCGCCATTGCCCAGGTACACCGCCACGTAGCGGATGTTCTGCGCGACCCAGCGGTACAACGCATCGGCCTGCGCGCGACGGTCACTGACGCCGGCAGTCACTTCGTCGGCCAGCGCCTGGATCTCCGGCGTGACCTGCGCAGCCGGGCCTGCCTTGAGCTGATAGGCGCGACCCATCTGCGCCCAGTCGCGGTAGGTGCTGGCCATGATGTTCGGCCCGAACTCCCACACCGCCGCCGACCAGTTCTGCGCCTGCATCGGTTCGCGGCGCTGGTAGCGCCAGCGCCACGTCGCTTGGCCGTTCTTCACCACCGGCCGATCGCTGCCCTGCACGCCGCGGCTGTCCACGTGCATAGGCAGGTTGGCCGGCGCACTCAGGGTCACCTCGGCATCATCGTACTGGGTGAAGACGTTGAAGGTCTCCCACAGGCCGAAGTAGCCCGGGAAGTACGGCGTCAGCTGGGTACGCCGCACCTGGTAGAACAGCCGCGTGCCCGGCGCCAGATTGGGGAACACGATCACCCGCACCTTGCGGTCGGCATACATCGCGGCCGAGGCACTGGAATAGCTTTCCTGGGTATAGATGCGGTCGGCCGGCACCTCGCGGCGCTGGCCGTCGGCGGTCAGCGTGTAGGCGTTGACCACATCCAGCGTTTCCATCTTCTCGCTGTAGCTCAACCGCACCTGGCTGAACTGCTCCACCGCTGCCTTGGTCTTGAGCAGGATTTCGTAGGTTTCAGTCTGTACGTTGCCGGCATCAGGGCGCACCTGATAGTCGGCACGATAGCGGACGAAGCTGAAGTTGTTGCTGGCCTCTGCATCGCTGCCGGTGGACGGCGGCGCGACCGCGGGTACGGCTGTCGCGGCAGCATCAGCCAGCGCCGGGCCGGCTGCCAGCAGGCAGGCCAGCGCCAGCGCGCAGGAAACGGGTTGAAGCATGCGTCGGTTCCTTGGACGTCGGGAATGCGGCAGGGTTACTTCGGCGGCGGCGGTGCCAGCACCGTGCGATCGCCGTTGTGCTCGGGCGAACTGACCACACCGGCCGCTTCCATGGCCTCGATCAGTCGCGCCGCGCGGTTGTAGCCGATCTTCAGGCGACGCTGCACGCCGGAAATCGAAGCGCGACGGGTCTCGGTGACCACGCGCAGTGCTTCGTCGTACAGCGGGTCGGACTCATCGCCGCCACCTGAACTGGTCTCCGGCAGGCCGGTCGCACCGACCACCACGCCATCGCCCATCGTCTGCACTTCGTCCAGCACGCCGTCGACATAGTCGGCCGGCCCCATTGCCTTGAGGTGCTCGACCACGCGATGCACTTCTTCATCGGACACGAAGGCGCCGTGCACACGCTCGGGCATCGCCGTGCCGGGCGGCAGGTACAGCATGTCGCCGTGGCCGAGCAGCGTCTCAGCGCCGGACTGGTCGAGGATGGTGCGCGAATCGATCTTCGAGCTGACCTGGAAGGCGATGCGGGTGGGAATGTTGGCCTTGATCAGGCCAGTGATGACGTCCACCGACGGGCGCTGGGTGGCCAGGATCAGGTGGATGCCGGCTGCACGCGCCTTCTGTGCCAGGCGCGCGATCAGCTCTTCGACCTTCTTGCCGACGATCATCATCATGTCGGCGAATTCGTCGATGAAGATGACGATGAACGGCAGCGTCTCCAACGGCCGCGGAGCCTCGCCCAGCTCCGGGTTCGGCTTGAACAGCGGGTCCATCATCGGCTGGCCGGCGTCCTGCGCGTCCTTCACCTTCTTGTTGAAGCCGGCCAGGTTGCGCACGCCCACCGCGCTCATCAGCTTGTAGCGGCGCTCCATCTCGGCCACGCACCAGCGCAGACCGTTGGCGGCCTCCTTCATGTCGGTGACCACCGGCGCCAGCAGATGCGGGATGCCCTGGTAGACGCTCAGTTCGAGCATCTTCGGGTCGATCATCAGCATCCGCAGGTCTTTCGGCGACGCCTTGAACAGCAGGCTCAGCACCATCGCATTGACCGCCACCGACTTGCCCGAGCCGGTGGTACCGGCCACCAGCAGGTGCGGCATGCGCGCCAGGTCGGCCACGGTCGAGCGGCCGGCGATGTCCTTGCCCAGTGCGAGGGTCAGGGCGCTGGCCGACTTGTCGTATTCCTTCGAGCGCAGCAGCTCGGAGAGATAGATCATCTCGCGGGTGACGTTGGGGATTTCCAGGCCGATCACCGACTTGCCCGGGATCACATCGACCACGCGCACCGACTTGACCGACAGGCCGCGGGCGATGTCCTTGTCCAGCGAACTGATCTGGCTGACCTTGATGCCCGGCGCCGGCTCGATCTCGAAGCGGGTGATGACAGGGCCGGGGTTGGCGCCGACCACCTGGGCATCGATACGGAAATCCTTGAGCTTGAACTCGATCTGCCGCGACAGCGCGTCAAGGGTTTCCTTGTCATAGCCCACGGGCTGCGGCTTGGGATCATCCAGCAGGGCCAGCGGCGGCAGGTCCGAGCCGTCGCCGTTGACGCCGCGGAACATCGGGATCTGGTTGTCGCGCTTGGCGCGATCACTCTTTTCGATGACTGGTTCGGGGCGCGGCTCGATCTTCACCGGCTCACGCTTGGCGCGCACTTCGGCATCGGCCTTGCGCACTTCCTGGCGCTCCTCGCGCATCACGCGGGTCTGCTGCCACTCGGTGGCCTGCTCCTTCTTGCGCTCCAGCAACGGCGCCAGCGACATCACGCCGCGACCGATCTTCTCCATCACCACGAACCAGGACAGACCTGTGGCCAGGGTGATCGAGGCCAGCAGCAGCACCAGCACGAACAGGTTCGCCCCCAGCGCGCCGAAGCCCACGCTGAGCGAATTGCCGACCAGCTTGCCGAGAATGCCACCGGCATGGGACACGTCACCACTGAACAGTCGCACGTGCAGGAAACCGGTACCGGCAATCAGGAAGCCGACTAGGCCGACCAGCCGCAACGCGGGGTCCAGGTCGTTCTCGCCCTTGCTCTCGCGCTTGAGGCCGAACATTGCGATCCAGGCCAGCGCGCCCAGCACCACCGGCAGCAGAAAGGCGATATAGCCGAACAGCTGCAGCAGCACGTCGGCGATCCACGCGCCCGCGCGGCCGCCCATGTTGTGTACCGGCGCGACCACACTTCCGGTGTGCGACCAGCCCGGGTCCGTCGCTGAATAGGTGAAAAGGCTGGCAGCCAGATACAGCAGCGCCGGCGCGATGGCGATCAGACCCAGGTCGCGCCACAGGCGCTGACGGCGTGGATTGTCGGTCGTGGCCGCTGCCGCCGAGCGACGCGATGCCTTTTTGTCGTCGGACTTGGAGCGTTCGGGGACCTGCTTCGCCACCTTAGACCATACCTTTGGAATGCGCTGTTAGTGTTTGATAATAAACGAGACGGCGTCAGTTTTCAGTTATCCGTTGCCGCATGGGCGAGGACAGGAGCGGAAACCGCCCATGGATGGCGCTGTTCTGTTCATCGGCTTGAATCGCCCTGCCCCAGCCGCCACTCTATGACCAGCCAAGGATGCTGTGCAAACATCGCCGCGCCTTGTCCCATCTACCTTTTCGCGAGTCTACATGAGCACCAGCCTGCCCTCCCGCCACCAGCGTCTTGTCATCCTCGGTTCCGGCCCGGCCGGTTGGACCGCTGCCGTCTACGCTGCCCGTGCCAACCTGAAGCCGGTCGTCATCACCGGCCTGCAGCAGGGTGGCCAGCTGATGACCACCACCGAAGTGGACAACTGGCCGGGCGACGCCCATGGCCTGATGGGTCCGGACCTGATGGCGCGCATGCAGGCCCACGCCGAGCGCTTCGAGACCGAGGTCATCTTCGACCACATCCATACCGCGGACCTGTCGCAGCGCCCGTTCAAGCTGATCGGCGACAGCCACGAGTACACCTGTGATGCCCTGATCATCTCCACCGGCGCGACCGCCAAGTACCTGGGCATCCCGACCGAAGACGAGTTCAAGGGCCGCGGCGTGTCCGCCTGCGCCACCTGCGACGGCTTCTTCTACCGTGACCAGGACGTGGTCGTGGTCGGCGGCGGCAACACCGCCGTGGAAGAGGCGCTGTACCTGTCCAACATCGCCCGCAAGGTCTATCTGGTGCACCGCCGCGACACGCTGAAGGCGGAAAAGATCATGCAGGACAAGCTGTTTGCCAAGGTTGCCGCCGGCAAGATCGAGACCGTCTGGCACCACCAGGTGGAGGAAGTTCTGGGCAACGAGGCCGGCGTGACCGGCGTGCGCGTGAAGTCGACCTTGGACGGCAGCACTCGCGACATCGATGCGCACGGCTTCTTCGTGGCCATCGGCCACCACCCGAACACCCAGTTGTTCGACGGCCAGCTGACCATGAACAATGGCTACCTGGACATCCGTTCGGGCCTGGGCGGCAACGCCACCCAGACCTCGGTGGAAGGCGTGTTCGCCGCCGGCGACGTGGCCGACCAGCACTACCGTCAGGCGATCACCTCGGCCGGCTTCGGCTGCATGGCCGCACTGGATGCAGAGCGCTACCTGGATGCACAGGGCAAGGCCAGCTGAGGCTGGCTTCTGCAGCGTCGAGGCTTGGTTGACCGGGAAGGCCGACGCGAAAGCGCCGGCCTTTTCTTTTAAGTAGTGCCAGGTTCTTTTAAGTAGTGCCAGGCCATGCCTGGCAAGCACGGCCCTGACCACAACAAACTGGACTGGTTACGCAAACCCAGCTCGCACCCCACCTGCCCTATCCTTTCCCCCATGCCCAGCGCCCGCTTCCTCGACTCCCTGCAGTCCGTTCCCGCTACCGACTGGGATGCCCTGCACGACGGCCGCAACCCGTTCGTCAGCCATGCCTTCCTGTCCGGCCTGGAAACCTACGGTTGCCTGCGCGAAGACTGGGGCTGGCAGCCGCAGCATCTCACCCTGTGGGACGGCGACGCCCTGATCGGCGCCATTCCCGGCTACCTGAAGTCCAACTCGCACGGCGAGTTCGTGTTCGACCACGCCTGGGCCAATGCCTATGCGCGCCACGGCCGCGACTACTACCCGAAGTGGCTCGGCGCGGTGCCCTACTCGCCGGTGACCGGCCCACGACTGCTGGCCCGCGATGCGTCGCAGCGCTCTGCCCTGCTGATGGCACTTCGCGAACAAATGCCCGCACTCGACGTGTCGTCGGCACACATCAATTTCCACACGGCAGCTGACGAGACCGCCTTCGGCGACGACTGGCTGCTGCGCGAGGACATCCAGTTCCAGTGGCAGAACCCGGGCGACTGGAGCACGTTCGAGCAGTTCCTCGACGTCATGAACCACAAGCACCGCAAGAACATCCGCCAGGAGCGGGCCAAGGTCACCCGACAGGGCATCAGCTTCCGGGTAGTGCATGGCGACGAAGCGAGCCGCGCCGATCTGCAGGCGATGTATCGCTTCTACCTGCAGACCTTTCTGGAATACGGCAACGCGCCAGCACTGACCGAGGCGTTCCTGCGCCACCTAGCGATTTCACTGGGCCGCGGGCTGGTGCTGTTCCTGGCCGAACAGGACGGTGAGGCGATCGCCGGTGCGCTGTGCCTGCGCGGCGGCGACACGTTGTACGGCCGCTATTGGGGCGGCGCCACCCTGCCCGGCCTGCACTTCGAGGCCTGCTACTACCAGGGCATCGAATACTGCCTGCGCGAGGGTGTGGCCCGCTTCGAGCCGGGCGCGCAGGGCGAGCACAAGCTGGCGCGCGGCTTCCTGCCGACCATCGTGCGCAGCCGGCACTGGGTGGCTGATGCCGAGTTCGCCGGGGCGCTGCGCGACTGGTGTCGGCAGGAGCGGCGGGATGTGCGGCGCTACCAGCAGGAGCTGCAGGGGCATAGCCCGTTTCGTGCGGAAGCGTAGCGTCGGGACGACTCGAGAAGATCAGTGCGTGCCAACCAAGGTTGGCACCTACCAGAGCCGAGAAGGTGCGTGCGAAGCGTGCCAACCAAGGTTGGCATCTACCAGAGCCACTGGCGAGGACGCTGCGCTCAGGTGCACTGCCAGAAATGTCCGCTCACCCGGCACTTCGCGCACCAGAAGCTGTACAGCATGCCGCCACTGCCCCACAGCAGAATGCCTTCATTGGTGGTCGGCAACGTTGAATCGAGCTGCATCACGAATGGCATCTGCTCGCCACAGTCGATGCACGCCGGGTAATGCGCGCTCTGCACCCAGCTGGGTGCGCCACCCACCCGCGACAGGTTCTGCCGATGATTGGACTGGCCCCAGTCCTGCTGCTGCCAGCGAAGGCCGTCCATCGCGGCAAGAGCGACATCGGCCTGCATCAGGTCGCCGCTGTCGGTGGGATTGATCGGCACTTCGCAGTGCTGGCTGGGGTGGCAGCTGGGCACGCCGTCCGCATCGTGGCGATAAAAGCGCACAGGCGGATCTTCCCAGCCGCAGCAGTCCAGACACAGGCCCAGGGTGATCGAGCCGGCCGCTCCCTCTTCCAGCGCCGCAGTGTCGGTCTGCAGCAGACGCTGCAGCGGCGCATGACAGCTGCCACACACGGCGTCGAGCGGGCCGCCCATGTGCCCGGCATGATGCACCTGCCCACCATTCCAAGTGGGATGCAGCCGCCAGATCCGCTTGCGCCAGCCCGGCTCTTCGGCCACCTGTGCGCGATGTTGCTTGCTTCCAAAACGCAGGTGCAGCGGTTGCTGGCCATGCAGGCGGTGCAGCCGAGGGCCATCGGCCAGGCCCGCCCAGTGCGCCCAGACCTCTGCGTCCAGATCGCTCCAGTCGGCTAGGTAGCCACGGGCGGCGGCATGGGCTTCCGGCTGGGTGGCCAACAGCACTGCCTTGGCGCGTTCCAGTTCACGATCGTCGTCGGCCTCGGTCAACCGATGCGCCCAGTGCGCTGCGACCGGCGGCGGCAGTGCCTGCCAGACTTGTGGGGCCAGTTGGATGTCACCATCGATGGCGACCTCCAGCAGCGCCTCCCAGTCGTCCTGCAGGGTGTGCGGTGCCTGGTAGCTGGCGAACTCCAGCACGCTGGTCAGCAGTTCACCGCGCTCGCCGTCACGATAGCGCCGCCAGGCATCGGCACAGACCGGCGCGACAGCTTCATCCGGCAGCAGATCCAGCGCCGTATCGAGGAAGGTGGAGCTGGGCGAGCGGCGCTCCAGCGCCTGCAGCAGCAGCGCGCCAAGCTGGGAGCGGTCTTCGCTGGCCAGGGTCAGCAGCATGCCCAGGCTGTCATTGCGTGTGCGCGGCGCATCGTGCGCATCGAGGATGGCGGTGATGGGGTCGCTCATGCGGGGCTCCTTGCCGGTGAAGCGTGATGGTGCCAGACATCGCGTATCGCCACGACGAATACAATGCCGGCATGACCCGTCAGCTGCCCTGGCGCCTGGCCGATGTGCCGGATGCCCCCTTCCCGCCGGCCGAGACCGCGCTGCGCCAACCCGACGGGCTGCTGGCCGTGGGCGGCGACCTGCATCCGCTGCGCCTGCTCAACGCCTATGCCGGCGGCATCTTTCCGTGGTTCAGCGAGGGCGAGCCGATCCTGTGGTGGTCGCCGGACCCGCGCATGGTGTTCCGTACCGACGGCGTGCACCTGAGCAGCAGGTTCCGCCGGCAACTGCGCGGCAGTAACTGGGAAGTGACCGCCGATACCGCCTTCAGCCAGGTGATGCGTGCCTGCGCCAGCGCCCCCCGTCCCGGCCAGGACGGCACCTGGATCAGCCCGGCGATGGTGGATGCCTACAGTCAACTGCACGACCTGGGATTCGCGCATTCCTTCGAAGTGTGGGACCGGCAGACGCTGGTCGGTGGCATCTATGGCGTGGCCATCGGTGCGATGTTCTTCGGCGAAAGCATGTTCAGTGGCGCCAGCGGCGGCTCCAAGGTCGCGCTGGCTGCACTGGCGCGGACGCTGCGTGGCTGGGGTTGGCCACTGATCGATGCGCAGGTGGAGAACCCGCACCTGCTGCGCATGGGGGCCGAGCACCTGCCGCGCGCGCCGTTTCTGCAACAGGTGCGCAACGCAGTGCAGGCGCCGGGCCGGGAAGGCGCCTGGACTCGGCTGGTCGGGCGCGTGCCGGCAACGGATTTTGCCGGGGAATAACGCAATCTTTGCAAGCTGGGCGTTTGACGCGTAAAATGCTGCGCCTTAGGCCCAACGTGGCCGTTTTCTGAACCGCACAGGACTACATGTCGAAAGACGATTCCATCGAGTTCGAGGGCACCGTCAGCGAGACGCTGCCGAACACCACTTTCCGCGTTCGTCTGGAAAATGGGCACGAAATCATCGCCCACATCTCCGGCCGCATGCGCAAGAACTACATCCGCATCCTCACCGGTGACCGGGTCAAGGTTGAAATGACCCCGTACGACCTGACCAAGGGTCGTATCACCTACCGAATGAAGTAAGCGGCTGGCGCGTTGCGCCACCCCGACAAGGCCAGCCCTGGACGCTGGCCTTTTGTCATGCCTGGAATCCGGCCCTGCCGGACGGCACCCTGACCGAATGCACCGTGACATCGGTCAGCCATGCTTGCGGCAGATTCGCATTCGCACCGATGGCGGCATCGTGGCATCCGATCCAGTCCGGATCGCCACCCCTGCCCCCGCCATGAACATCCTCCCGCTGCACGCCCTGTTCGCCGCTATCACGTTGGCTGCGAGTGCCCTGCTGGTCTCGCCAGCACACGCCGCAGATGCGCCCGCCGCCGCCAGCTGCATCGCCCTGGGCGCCGACCAGCAACTGGTCCGCGCCGGCGCCTCGCGCAACGTGCTGCTGCGCAACGGCCAGGATCACTACCTGGTGCATTTCGAGGAAGACTGCGCCAAGGCCGCCTATTCGCGCAAGCTCACGTTCATCACCGATGGCCAGGCCGGCCAGGTGTGCAATGCCGGCCGCACCGAGCTTCGCACCGACAACGGTCGCTGCACGGTGGACCGGGTCGAGAGCATCGACGAGGCGACGTTCAAGCAGAAGTTGCGCCAGCGCAGCCGCTGATCGCGGATACAACAAGGGCGGCCGAAGCCGCCCTTGTCATTCCCTGCGCCGTCGCCAGCGCCCGGCGCATCTCATTCCACCGTGGCCGGCAACAGCCGCTCCGGCTCGGCCTGCGCCTCGACCACCAGTTCGTCGTCGCGCACGTCGATGCTGACCTTGCCGCCGTTGACCAGCTTGCCGAACAACAACTCGTCGGCCAGCGGGCGCTTGACCTTGTCCTGCAGCACCCGCGCCATCGGGCGGGCGCCCATCAGCGGGTCGAAACCGTGGTGGGCCAACCAGTCGCGCGCAGTCGGTGTGGCCGACAGGCTGACGTGCTTCTCCTGCAGCAGCATCTCCAGCTCGATCAGGAACTTGTCCACCACGCGCAGGATGTGCTCGAAGCCCAGCGGCTGGAACTGCACCACCGCATCAAGGCGGTTGCGGAATTCCGGAGTGAACGCACGACGGATGGTCTCCATCGCATCGGTGGCGTGGTCCTGCTTGGTGAAACCGATCGAGCGCCGCGAGGCCTGCGCCGCGCCAGCATTGGTGGTCATCACCAGCACCACGTTCTTGAAGTTGGCTTCGCGACCGTTGGTGTCGGTCAGCACGCCGCGGTCCATCACCTGCAACAGGATGTTGAAGATGTCCGGGTGCGCCTTCTCGATTTCATCCAGCAGCAGCACGCAGTGCGGCGTCTTGACGATCTTCTCGGTCAACAGGCCACCCTGGTCGAAGCCGACGTAGCCCGGAGGCGCGCCGATCAGGCGGCTGATCGAATGCGGCTCCATGTACTCGGACATGTCGAAACGGACCAGTTCGATGCCCAGCTGCAGGGCAAGCTGCTTGGTCACCTCGGTCTTGCCGACACCGGTGGGACCGGCGAACAGGAAGTTGCCGATCGGCTTTTCCGGATTGCCCAGGCCCGAGCGCGCCAGCTTGATGGCAGACGCCAGGGTGCCGATGGCAGGATCCTGGCCGAAGATCACCATCTTCAGGTTGCGCTCCAAGTGCTGCAGCACATCCTTGTCGGTGGCGCTGACCTGCTTGGCCGGGATGCGCGCCATCTTGGCGACGATGGCCTCGACCTCTTCGACGTCGATCAGCTCCTTGCGCTGGCCTTCCGGCAGCAGACGCTGGCGGGCACCGGCCTCGTCGATCACGTCGATGGCCTTGTCCGGGAGCAGGCGGTCGGCGATGTGCTTGACCGACAGGTCGACGGCAGCCTGCAGCGCCTCATCGGCGTAGGTGACGCCGTGGTGCGCCTCGTACTTGGACTTCAGGCCCTGCAGGATCTCGTAGGTTTCGCCCACGGTCGGCTCGACGATGTCGATCTTCTGGAAGCGACGGGCCAGCGCCCGGTCCTTCTCGAAGATGCCGCGGTATTCCTGGAAGGTGGTCGAGCCGATGCAGCGCAGCTCGCCCGACGCCAGCGCCGGCTTGATCAGGTTGGAGGCATCCATGGTGCCGCCCGACGCCGAACCGGCGCCGATGATGGTGTGGATCTCGTCGATGAACAGCACCGCATTGGGCACCTTCTTCAACGCGGTCAGCACACCTTTCAGGCGCTTCTCGAAGTCGCCACGGTATTTGGTGCCGGCCACCAGCGCGCCGAGGTCGAGCGAGTAGATGACCGCATCGGCCAGCACGTCCGGCACCGAGCCTTCGACGATGCGTCGGGCCAAGCCCTCCGCAATGGCGGTCTTGCCGACGCCAGCCTCGCCCACGTACAGCGGGTTGTTCTTGCGGCGGCGACACAGGACCTGGATGGTGCGTTCGATCTCGTCGGCGCGGCCGACCAGGGGGTCGATGCGGCCGGCGCGGGCCTGTTCGTTGAGATTGCCGGCGAACTCGGTCAGGGCATCGCCCTTCGGCTCGCCCTCGCCTCCTTCCATCCGGCCCTCACCCTCGGACGAGGACGGCTGCTCGCCCTCCTCGCCCAGCTTGGCGATGCCGTGGGACAGGTAATTGACCACATCCAGCCGGGTGACATCCTGCTGGTTGAGGTAATAGACGGCGTGGGAGTCCTTTTCGCCGAAGATGGCGACCAGCACGTTGGCGCCGGTGACCTCCTTCTTGCCGGAGGACTGCACGTGGTACACGGCCCGCTGCAGCACGCGCTGGAAGCCCAGGGTCGGCTGGGTATCGCGGCCGTCATCTTCGGCCAGGCGGGACACAGAAGCCTCGATGGCCTGCTCCAGCTCCTGGCGCAGGCGGTCGGCGTCGGCGCCGCAGGCCTTCAGTACGGCCTGGGCGGACGGGTTGTCGAGCAGTGCCAACAGCAGGTGTTCGACCGTCATGAACTCATGTCGGGCCTCACGGGCGCGCTTGTAGCACTGGCCGATGGTGTGTTCGAGGTCTTTGCTGAACATGGATTACTCCGGCGGCAGTTGGGGACAATATGCGGCCTGACTACGCGATTTCCATCACCCTAGCGGATTGCGACGTTCAGATGGCGTTAGCGCTACGAACCGCTTGATCATCGTTCACTCCAGGACAGCACACTCACCATGAGCGAACCCTACCTGAGCCGCTGGCGATTGCGACGTGATGGTCCTTCGATCCGTACCCCCCATGCCCGGCTCTGGCCGGTGCTGACCGCCTCTGGCGAGGCGGCCATGTTGAAGGTGAGCACGGAGACAGAGGAACAGAACGGCCATCGCCTGCTGCGCTGGTGGGACGGTGACGGTGCCGCACGCCTGCTGGCCCACGACGGACCGGCGATCCTGATCGAACGGGCGCACGGCGACTCGCTGCGGCAACGCTCGATCGGGGGCGAGGACGACACCTGCACCACAATCCTGTGTCAGGTCCTGCAGCAGCTGCACCGGCCACGGAGCGCACCGCCAGAAGACCTGGTCTACCTGCGTAGATGGTTCGCGGATCTGCTGCAACCAAGGGCATCGCTGCCGTCATTGCTGGAACAGTGCAGATCGCTGGCGATGGCACTGCTGGAAAACGAGCAGGAGATACGGCCGCTGCATGGCGACCTGCACCACGACAACGTGCTGGATTTCGGCGCGCGGGGCTGGCTGGCCATCGACCCGAAGCGACTGATGGGCGACCGTGCGTTCGACTACACCACGATGTTCAGCAACCCGGACCTGTGCGGGCCGGGCATCCACGTTGCGACGCGGCCAGAGCGGTTCCATGCCCGGCTGGAACAGGTCTGCCGGCTGGCCGATATCGAGCGCGCGCGGCTGCTGCGCTGGATCGCGGCCAGTGCTGGGCTGTCAGCGGTATGGTTTCGGGATGATGGCGACCCGGCCGATGTCGATGAAGCGGTGGCCGGAATGGCCTTGCAGGCGCTGGCGGAGGCGTGAATCCTCTGCCTGCCCTGGTAGGTGCCCACCTTGGTGGGCACGCTCCATCCGGGGTCGATACGCCCGGGCAAAAAGCAGCCGAGCATCGGCTCGGCTCTACAGATCGAGGCCGGTCAGGCCTTTTCCATCGTGCACAGCAGCGGGTGCTGGTTCATCCGCGCGTACTCGTTGACCTGGGCCACCTTGGTTTCGGCCACTTCGCGGGTGAACACACCGCAGACGCCACGGCCACGGGTGTGGACATGCAGCATCACCTGGGTGGCCTTGTCCAGGTCCATGTTGAAGAACTGCTGCAGGACGTCCACGACGAAATCCATCGGGGAGTAGTCGTCATTGAGCAGCATGACCTGATAGAACGGCGGCGGCGCCACTTCCGGGCGCGCGGGCTCCACGGCAACGCCGTGCTCGTGGTGGGAATCGGGGGCGGACTCGCGAGGCATCTGCCCATTATAAGGGGTGCGACGGCCCTGCGTCGGCCCGCCGCAGAATGGACGGCACGGACGCCCGCCGTCACAATTGCACCTTCTCACCTTCTTGGTTTCACAGGATCTTCATGAAAAGGACCCTTCTCCCCGCCCTGCTGATCGCCCTGGCTGCTGCCGGCACCGCTGGTGCCGCAACCACCGCTGACAGTTCGAAGGCCGACAAGGCCGTCGCCCGCCAGCTGGAAAAGCTGGGGTACACCTTCGAGGTGGACGAGGACGGCGATTACCAGATGGTGTTCGACGTCGAAGGCGACCGCACCCAGATCGTCTATGTGCGCTCGTCGGTGGAAGACTTCGGCACCCACAACATCCGTGAGATCTGGTCGCCGGGTTACACCTCGCAGACCAAGCAGTTCCCGGTGGCCGTGGCCAACCGCCTGCTGGAAGACTCGCAGGACGCCAAGATGGGTGGCTGGGTGAAGCAGGAATCGACCGCGATGTTCGTGGTGAAGATCGACGCCGCCGCTACCTCCGACCAGCTCAGTGACGCCATCGATGCGGCCATCCGCACCGCCGATGCAATGGAGCTGGAGCTGACCAAGAAGGACGACCTCTGAGTTGAACAGCTCGCCGGACCCGCGCTGGGCACCGCATACAACCGTCGCCACCGTGGTGGTCGACGGCGGCAGGGTGCTGCTGGTGGAAGAAACCATCGAGGGCCGGCAGGTGCTGAACCAGCCGGCCGGGCACCTGGAGCCGGGTGAAAGCCTGGCCGAGGCCGCCCTGCGCGAGACCGTCGAGGAAACCGGCTGGACGGTGGAACTGACCGCCTTCATCGGCTGTTACCAGTGGACCGCCGCTGACGGCACCCCGTTCCTGCGCTTCTGTTATGCCGCGCGCCCGGTCTCGCACGACCCGGCGCGGCCACTGGATGCCGGCATTGATCGGGCGCTGTGGATGACCCCGGCCGAACTGCAGGCCGCTGCCGGACGCCAGCGCAGCCCGCTGGTCTGGCAGGTGCTGGCGGACTACCTGGCCGGCCAGCGCTACCCGCTTGCACTGGTCCGGGAGGTCGCATGAGCAGCCCACGGGTGATGGTTGGCGTGTCTGGCGGCGTGGATTCTTCCGTGGCTGCCTGGCGGCTGGTGCAGCAGGGCGAGGCCGTGGCTGGTCTGTTTATGCAGAACTGGGCCGACGATGGCAGCGGTGACTGCCGCGCCGAGGACGATCGCCGCGATGCGGTGGCGGTCTGTGGACTGCTGGGCATTCCGTTCCATTTCCGCGATTTCTCCAACGAGTACTGGCAGGGGGTGTTCGAACACTTCCTGGCCGAGTACGCCGCTGGCCGCACGCCGAACCCGGACGTGCTGTGCAACCGCGAAGTGAAGTTCAAGCACTTCCTCGATGCAGCCCGAGAGCTGGGCGCCGAGCGGATCGCCACCGGCCACTACGCGCGCATTGCCCAGCGCGGCCATCAATGGCTGCTGCTGCGCGGCGCCGACCGCTCCAAGGACCAGAGTTACTTCCTGCACCAGCTGGGGCAGGAGCAGCTGGCGGCCACCCTGTTCCCGATTGGTGACCTGGAAAAGAGCGACCTGCGCCGGATTGCCCGCGACGTCAGCCTGCCGACCCATGCCAAGAAGGACTCCACCGGCATCTGCTTCATCGGCGAGCGCGATTTCCGCGAGTTCCTCGGACGCTACCTGCCGGCCAAGGCCGGGCAGATCCTCGACCCCAGCGATGGCAGCGTGATCGCCGAACATCCTGGCGTCTTCTATTTCACCCTGGGCCAGCGCGAAGGCCTGAACATCGGCGGCGTGCGCGGCCGCCCTGCCGCGCCCTGGTATGTAGTCGGCAAGGACGTGGCCAGCAACGTGCTGTACGTGGACCAGGACCGTGACAGCCCGTGGATGCTGTCCAACCGGCTACGCTCGGAAACCGCGCATTGGATTGCCGGCGCGCCACCGGCACGGCGTTTTGAATGCACCGCGCAGACCCGCTACCGCCAGCCCGATGAGCCGTGCACGGTGGACGTGCTGGACGACGGCAGCGTGCAGGTCACCTTCGCCCGGCCGCAGCGTGCAGTCACCCCCGGGCAATCCCTGGTGCTGTATGACGGTGAGGTCTGCCTGGGTGGCGCGGTGATCGCCGCCACCGACGCGCCGCTGGAACAGCGCCTGCGCACCATCCCTTCTCCTTTTGAGGTAATCGCTGCATGAGTTTCACTGTCGACGACCGCGTTCTGGCTTTGGCCGGCATTGCCCAGGCCCTGCAGCAGGTACGCCGTATCGCCGATACCGGCCATTCCGACGCCGCGGCCGTACGCACCGCCGTGGACAGTGTGTTCCGCATCGATGCGTCCTCGCCGCAGGCGGTATTTGGCGATCGGCATGCACTGAAGTCCGGCCTGCGCCTGCTGCACAACCATTTCCGCAACCAGGGCCAGGACCCGATCCTGCCCAAGCTGGCCCTGTCGGTACTGCAGCTGGAGCGCCGCTTCGTGCAGGACGGGGCCACCGTGAACAAGGTCGCATCGGGCATCGAGCGCGCGCAGCGCCAGGCCACCGACCTGGGTGACAGCGGCCACCCCGATGTGCTGGCCGCGCTGGGCGGCCTGTATGCAGACACCATCAGCCACCTCAAGCCGCGGGTCATGGTGCAGGGCAACCCGCATTACCTGGGCCAGGCCGGCGTGGTGGCCGAGATCCGCGCGCTGCTTCTGGCCGCCGTGCGTGCCGCGGTGCTGTGGCGGCAGCTGGGTGGCAGCTACTGGGACTTCCTGCTCAGCCGCAAGGCCATGGTCGAGGCCGTGGACCGGCAGCTGGCCTGAGGCCATGGGGTCGGATCCCTTTCCGGCACGGAAAGGGCTCTGACCCCGAACAGCCCGGCAGCGCCGGAAAACCGGCGCATTCAGAATGCATTTCGAAGCACATCGACGTTAAAGAGAAAGGGGGTACGGCCGATACATCCTCCGTGCACCTCCCGAGAACGTCCATGTACTCACGCATTTTCATCCGTCTGGCCGCCCCCCTGGCTCTGACCCTGCTGCTCCCCTTCGCCATCGGTTTCGAATGGCCGGTCGCCCTGCGTTGGGCGATCCTGACCACGATGACGCTGAGCTGGCTCGGCTTTGCGTGGTGGACCGCCCGCGCCCAAGCGCACCGTTCCCCGGAACATGCCCGTGTCCTGCGTGAGCAGGACCAGCTGCTGACCGAACTGCGCAACTTCGTCGGCAACGAGATCGACGGTTCGCGTGGCGAAGTGGAACGCGCCCGCGACCTGATCCGCCAGGCCGTCTCCAGCCTCGGCGGCAGCTTCGATGCCATGAACCGCAAGTCGCGCCAGCAGAGCCAGGCGTTGTCGCGCATCGTCGACCGCGCCGGTGACGAAGGCGGCGCCGGCCTCGACGTTGCCCGTTTCGCCCAGCACGCCAGCCACCGCATGGAACAGCTGGTGGAAGCGCTGGAGCAGGTCAGCGGCCAGAGCAGCACCACCGTGCAGCACATCGACCAGATGGCGCAGCACCTGGATGGCATCTTCGCGCTGCTGGAAGACGTCAAGTCGATTGCCGACCAGACCAACCTGCTGGCCCTGAACGCTGCCATCGAAGCTGCGCGTGCCGGTGAAGCCGGTCGTGGTTTCGCCGTGGTTGCCGACGAGGTCCGCAACCTGTCCGAGCGTTCGACCACCTTCAACGAGCAGATCCGCAAGCTGGCACACAGCTCCAAGGATGCCATCGCCAAGGTCCGCGAGACGGTTTCGCACATGGCCTCGCGCGATATGGACCGCTCCCGTGAAGCGCGCCAGGAAGCGGCGGCGATGCTGGACAACGTGGCGCAGATCAACGCTTCGCTGGGTGACGGCATGCGCGAAGTGTCCGATTGCGCGCGCTCGATCGATGGCAGCGTGGCCGAAGCCGTGCGTGCCCTGCAGTTCGAGGACATCGCCACCCAGGCCCTGGGCGGCGTGCATACCCACCTGGACCGCCTGACCGCGATCAACCGCGAAGCGGTGGCCCTGCAGGAACTGCTGCATCGCAACGGCGGCGTGTTCGACGAAGAAATCGCCTCTGCCCTGCAGCGCACCGGCAACCGCCTGCGCGAACTGCGCAGCGAATGGGAGCGCCCGCCGCACAAGCCGGTTGCCCAGCAGAGCATGGGCGCCGGTACGGTCGAGCTGTTCTGATCCTGATGTCCGCTGCCCCGTCCGGCAGCGTGCAAGGCCCCGGTTCTGCCGGGGCCTTTGCGTGTGACCCGCCTTTGGATGCATCCTGCAAGCGCACCATGACCCTGATCCGCGCCCTGCCCCCGATCAACGAGAACGAGCGCCCGCGCAATGCGGGCGTACGTGAGCAGCTGCGGCAGCTGGAAGATGTGGCCCGCGAAGAAATACAGGAGCTGCAGCAGCTGGCCGATGCGCGCCCTGCCCCGGCTGTGGCCGGCGACGCCGTGCTGGGCTTGGCGTGGGACCTGGGACTGGATGGGGATGCATTGAAGATCCCCTGAAGCAACCCAGAATCACAACGTAGCCCCTGCCGACAATGCTGGCAGCGCACTACGCAATACTTTGCGCATTGACCTCATTGCGGTCTGGAGTCGAGGACGAAAAGACCACGTGCGCGCTATTTCCGGAGATTTGAATGGAACTTAACGTTAAATGGCACGCGCCGATTAAGCTGATCGACGGCGACCATGACAATCTGATCTACACCGCCGAGGGAATTGAAGATTGGGCGGACACACCCGGCGTTTACATGTTCGCGCGGGTGTTCAATGATAAGGTCACCCCGCTCTATATTGGCAAGGCCGAGCGTCTGGGCGTGCGCGCATTGCAGCACTTCAAGAAGAGCACCCAGCTGATGAACGGCATCAGAAAGGCCCGAAACGGGGCAAAGGTACTCATCTTCGGCCAATTCACCCCCAAGTCTGGACAAAGCACGGCGAAGTGCATTGGATTGATCGAGCGCGCTCTGATCGACCATGCGCTGACGGAAGGGCACACACTGCTCAATGTTCAGGGCACCCGTACACCCTCGCACACGGTGAACTTCTCCGGACATCAGGCAACCACCCGGAACACAGGCAAGAATCTGAGCTTCCGGGCCGCCCCCTGATTCGCAATGACCTGACTGGCCCGGCAAACGCCGGGCTTTTTCATTTTTACACTCCGTCGCCCCGGGCCGGGGAATAGCACAGTACACCCAGCGCCACTTATGCCAGCAGCCCGCATGGCATTATGCCCCGGTCCCGCTCACGGAAGACCGATGGCCATCGCACTGATTACCTTGCTGCTGGTCGAAGTCCTGCTGCTGGTGATGTGGGCGCCGTTCTTCTTCCGTACCGGCATCACCCTGTTCAACCAACGCATCGCCGCTACGCCGGCCGAACTGGCCCAGATTTCGCTGGCCGGCCTGGAGCATGACCTGCCGACCGACACCTGGTTGCGTCTGGTATTCCATGCGCTGCCTGACGGCAGCATCGCCTTTCGCGAGAGCTTCGCACCCAACTTCGGCGGGCGCTACTTTCCGCTGATGCGCGGTCGGGTGATGCTCGACGCGCGGCGCAGGGAGGTGCGAGTAGTCGGGCTGTGCAGCTGGTTCGCGCTGGGCCTGACGCTGATGCTGGTGCCGATCATTATGGTCCGGCCAGCCGCGTGGCCGATGCTGGTGGCCCTGCTGCTGTTCTACATGGGCTACTACATCCAGCGACGACGCTATGCAGGCGTGGTCGAAGCGGTACGCGCACGGCTGCGGTCGGAATTTGCGCAGCGGCTGGTTGCCGCGCCAAAGTAGATCCACGCCATGCGTGGATGACGCCCGGAGAGTCACGCAGTTTCGGATTGTTTGCATGGACCCGGGTCGAACCGCCCTTCATCGTGCAGGACCGATTCCGGTTCAGACTAGACTGCCGCCCGATGACCAGCGCCGCCCCCTGCCTTTCAATCGACTTGCAGTTTCCAGTTGCCTTGGAACCTCTGTCCCTGGACCCTGATTCCCTACAGATACTTCGTCAGGCAGTTCAGGTGTTCGGCGAGTTCCAACAGCCTTATGCCGCACTCATCGAGGCGGATGACCCCGGCGCAGGCACCACCGATGCGACTGTCGAGATTTCCTCGGGCCGCCTGCAGGACGGGCCGCCGGTCATCATTCTTGACGATGACTCAAACGACAAGTTGGCGCGTTATCTGGTGCTGGAAGAACAGTGGCATGACCTTCCGGCGGGAACGTTGCTGTTTGTCTCCGGAAGCGCGGCGGCCGTGGTTTCGAGTCAGGAGACGACCCCGGAGCATGCGCGGGCCGAGGCAATGCTGACATTTCTGGACCTGCTACCGGTCGATCCAGGAGCCGGAGACTTCCAGGGCGCGTGTTTGGCAGGCGCAGATCGCGATGCGCCGGACCCCTTCGTACAGAGCCTCCTGGTTCAGCTCCGCACGAGCACGCCAGGATCGCCTGTCACCGAAGCCACGCTGGCCCTATGGAGGGGCAGGCTTCCGGATGCATTGCTGGCACTGTGGCAGCGCGACGGTCTGGCGCGCTATCACGACGATCGACTGACGATGGTCAACCCCGAGCGCTATGCGGCCCTGCTCGATGCTTTCCTGGCGGGCGACCCACTGCGGGGCAAGGACAGCTTCCATGTCTACGCGATTTCGCCGTTTGGCCAGATGCTGATCTGTGGCGAGCGTACTGGCGTCGAGCTCACGCTTGAACCACACGAAGGCTACCTGTGCGCGCCTGCGGCGATGACCGTCGCAACAAGCAGCATCGACCGCAGCAGGCGCCTGCACGACTTCCTGTTGACATTGGATGATTCCGACCTGGACGTCCTTGCCGAGGATGGGGAACCAATGTTCTGGCGAGCACGTGAGATGTTGGGGCCACTGGGCGACGGAGAGGTTTACACCTCGACGGAGCCCGTAGCAGAGTACGGCTGGCGGCTAAGCAGCCTGGTAAAACGCAAGGCGCTGGATGTTCTCGCAGAGCTCGCACGGCGTCGCTGAGCGCGGACACATGGAGGCGTGCCAGCGTTCATGCCGACCAAGGTCGGCATCTACCAGGGCCTGCCGATAGTAGATCCACGCCATGCGTGGATGGTCGCGCGTGCAGGCATCAGTGCCGACCAAGGTCGGCATCCACCAGAGCCAGGCTCCGTCAGTAGATCCACGCCATGCGTGGATGGTCGCGCGCGTGGGCATCAGTGCCGACCAAGGTCGGCACCCACCAAAGCAGGGTCGCGGCGCCTCAGCGCGCCAGCACTACTTCGCTGGCGGCGTCGGTGCGGCCTGGTGAGAGGTGCTGCTGGCGCAGCCACTGGGCCAGGTCGCGCGGGCTGAGCGGGCGCGAGTACAGGTAGCCCTGGATCTCGTCGCAGCCCTGCCGGCGCAGCATGTCCTCTTCCTGGTGCGTTTCCACGCCCTCGGCCACCACCTTCATGCCCAGCGCGTGGCCCAGGTGCACGATGGCCTGGGTGACTTCGGCAGTACCGGAATCATGCAGCATGCCCTGCACGAAGCTGCGGTCGATCTTCAGGCGACCCACCGGGAAGCGATTGAGGTAGTTGAGGTTGGAGAAGCCGGTACCGAAGTCATCCACCGCCAGCGGCACGCCATGCCGTTCAAGCACATCGAAGCAGTGGCGCAGGATGTCGGTGTCACGGATCAGGGCAGACTCGGTCAGCTCCAGCTCCAGCCGCTGCGGTGGCCAGCCGTGCGCGTGGCAGATTTCGATTACGCGTTCGGCAAAACCACGATCACGCAACTGCACCGCCGACACGTTCACGGCAATGCGCTCGAAATGCAGGCCGGCACGGTCCCACGCCGCCGCTTGGCGGCAGGCTTCGGACAACACCCAGTCACCGATGCGGACGATCTCGCCGCATTTTTCGGCAATCGGAATGAACTCTGCCGGACTGCAGTAGCCAATCCCCGGACGATGCCAGCGCAGCAGCGCTTCGATCGCCGGCGGCTCGCCGTGATGGGCGTGCAGCAGCGGCTGGTAGGCCAGGCTGAACTCATCGCGTTCGATGGCGCCATGCAGGCCGTGCTCGATCTCCAGCCGCCGCTGGATCCGCGCCAAGGCGTCCTGGCTGTAGTACTGATAGGTATTGCGACCGGCTTCCTTGGCCGCGTACATCGCCGCGTCAGCTGCGCGCAGCAGTGAATCGAAGTCGGTCTGGCTCTCGCCCAGCATGGCGATGCCCACACTGGCGCCCACCTTCAAGGTGGTATCGCCGCGGCGTAGCGGCTCGGCCAGCGAATTGATCAGCTTGCGCGCAACATGGCCGGCATCTTCCGGCTCGGCCAGATCGCGCAGGACCACGATGAACTCGTCGCCACTGAAGCGGCCGAACAGGTCGTTGTTGCGCAGGTTCTGGTGCAGCCGGGTCGCGGCAGCCTTCAGCAGCGCATCGCCGGTGGCATGGCCAAAGCTGTCGTTGATGTTCTTGAAGCCGTCCAGATCGATGAACAGCATGGCCAGCGAGGTGCCGCGATCGCGCGCTTCCTCGATGGCCTCCGATGTCTGTTCACCCAGCAGAACCCGGTTGGGCAGCCCGGTGAGTAGATCGTAGTGCGCCAGCAGCTCGATGCGTTCGTTGGCTTCACGCTCGCGGGTGATGTCACGGAACAGGACCACGAAGCGTGGCGGCAGGCCATCGCGACGGTCCAGTTCAATCAGCACCTGTACCCATACGCGCAGGCCGGATTGGCGGTAGAAGCACAGATCGAGCTGCTCAGGCAGGCCGCCACCGGCAATCCGCCCCAACGCGCCCTCGAAGGCCGCCCGCGAATCCTCTGCATACAGCGCCAGCGCCTGGTCGAGGGTGATCGGCTCTTTGCGCAGGCCGTGGATGCGGTAGCACTCCTCGGTCCATTGCATGTTGCGCGTTGCAACTTCGATCTCGCAGCCGCCGATGCGTCCCAGCGCAGACACGCGGTTGAGCAGCTCGGTACGCCAGCGGATGAGGGCGTCGGTCTGGTGCTGTTCGGTGATGTTCTGCACCTGCCCCAGCAGGCGCTTGGGCTGGCCGTCCATGTCAAGCAGCGGCTGCATCCACAGCCGCAGATGCTGGGAGGGTTCGTTGCCGCGGGTCAGTTCCAGTTCGATGTTGGCGGCCCGGCCATCACGCCACAGGCGCCGCCAGGCTGCACGCAGTGCGCCGCGTGAGCGGGGGTGCAGCTGCTTCAGCCAGCGTCGCTGCCCCGGGATGCTGCCCTGCTGCAGCGCCAGCAGCGAGCGCAGCTCCGGCGACCACCAGAAGTGGCGGCTGTGCGGATCGAACGACCAGCTGCCCATGCTGGCGATGCGCTGGGCCTCGCGCAGATGCAGCTGTTGCTCCTGCAGCATGGCTTCAAGCTGCTTCTGCTGCTCGATGTCGGTATGGGTGCCGACCATGCGCAGCGGCTGTCCATCGGCGGTACGGGCCACCACCCTGCCGCGGTCCAGCACCCATCGCCACTGGCCATCGGCCTGGCGGAAGCGGAACTGGGCGCTGTACTGCTCACTGTCGCCGTGCAGGTGTTCATCCAGCGCGGCACGCACCTGGGTGATGTCGTCGGCGTGCACGCGCGCCAGTATCTGGGTGGCGGTTTCCTCACCCAGCGCGGGCGTGCGGGCCACCCGGTCGCTGGGGATGTCCCAGTCCCACAGGCTGTGACCGGCGCTGTCCAGCGCAAGCTCCCAGCGGCCACCGCCGTCGACTGGCACCGGCTCGGGCACGCTGAGGGTGAAGGCCAGCAGGTTGCCGCTGTTGTCATGCACGGCGCGCAGGTGGCCATCGTAGTGGCCGCGTGGGCCGCCCGGCAGCGTGCAGGCGACGATGCCACCGTCGGCGGCCAGCAGGCGCAGGTCTTCCAGCATCGGCGCGTAGGCGGCCACCGTGGCCGGCAGGCCATGCTCGCGCGCGGCCGGATTGGCTGCGAGCGGGCGCCCGCTACGGTCGACGATGACCAGCGCCGAGGCGAGCGGATGCTGCAGCAGGCTGGCGATGATCCCTTGGTCCACGCGATCTTGCTCCGGATGAAACGCCCGACAGCGGGGCACGCAGTGGTTAACGGCGCCTGCGGCGGATAATTGAGTGGCCAGGGCACACCCGCGCGGTAAGATGACCGGCACCCCTCTTCCCTGCCTACCTCCCTGCCCTGTCCATGCCCGTAGAACCGACCGGCACCGCCCCTGTTCCCGACCCGCGGATGGCGCAGGCGCTGGGTCGCGACCGTCGGCGCGTGGTGCTGAGCTATCTGGCGATGGCGCTGGCCTGGATGATCGCCACCGACGGCGCGGTGACAGCGCTGGTGCCCGACCCGCAGCAGGCGGCACTCTGGCAGAGCATGAAGGGCGCATTCTTCGCCTTGGCCAGTGCTGGCCTGCTGTACCTTCTGCTGCGGCCGCTGGCCGAGCACGTGCTGCACACCCATGCCCGCCTGCAGGCCTCCGAGCTGCGCCTGCGGCAGATGTTCGAAGGCAACCCGGGGCCGATCCTGGTCTATGACCTGGACACTCTGGCCATCCTCGATGCCAATCCGGCCGCCTGCAGCACCTTCGGCTGGGACCGTGACGAACTTCTGGCACAGACCATCGACGTGCTCTGGCCACCGGGCCAGGACCAGGCGTTGCAGACCAAGCTGGAGGAGATCCGCGAGGCGCCCGAACAGCTGTGCATCCTGCGCGCGCAGTTGCAGCTGCGCGATGGCAGTCTGCGGCAGATGGAGCTGCGCTCGAACGCGATCGACTACGACGGACACACGGCGCGCCTGCTGATCGCCATCGACCGCACCGCCGAAGACCTCGCCCAGCTGCGACGCGACCAGGCATTGGCGCGCGTGGAAGAGGCCCACGAACTGGCGCGGATCGGCGCATGGGAACTGGACCCGTCCACGGGCCAGGGCCGTTACTCCAACCAGGTCTATCGCCTGCTGGGTCGTCGCCCACCCGAGGCGCGGCGCTGGCACCGTTTCGACGAGCTGCTGGTGGCGGCCGACCCGGCCACTGCCGCACAGACCGATCAGGTGCTGGCCGGGCTGTGCTCGGGTGAGCAGGTGCAGGTGGATGTGCTGCTGCCGGTACTGGCAATGGATGGCCGCGCGCTCATGGTGCACCTGCGTGCGGCCAGCGGTGTGGATGAGGCGGGCCGTGACCGGATTCTGGGCACCCTGCAGGACGTGACCGAGCGTGAGCAGTCGCGGCGCCTGCTGCGCGAACGTGAGGAGCAGTTCCGCGAGCTGGTGCGGGTGTTGCCCGATGGCGTGGTGATCCTGTCCGACGAACATGTACTGTACGCCAATGCGTGGGCGGCCGGCCTGTTCGGCTACGGCAGCCACACGCTGCTGGGCGAGCCGCTGTCGGCCCTGGTGGCAGGCAGCGATCTGGCCCGGCTGCGTGCGCAGATGCGCGCTGGGCAGCCCCAGCACAGCCCGGGCCACAGCAGCGTACTGGCCATGCAGCGCGCCGATGGCCGCAGCTTCCAGGCCGGCCTTGCGGTCGGTGACGTGCGCTACGGCGGGCGCGACTGCAAGCTGCTGATCGTGCGCGACCTGAGCGAATCGGAACAGACCCGCAGCGCGCTGGAGACCAGCAACCGCGAGCTGCAGGCGATGGCGGGCCGCTTGTTCTCGCTGCAGGAAGACGAGCGCCGGGCGATCTCGCGCGACCTGCACGATGACATCGGCCAGGCGATCACCGCGATCAAGCTTTCGGCCTATGCGGCGCAGGATGAGGACGACCCGCAACGGCGCGGCGAGGACCTGGCACAGATCGTCAGCCTGGCCGATACCACCGTCGCCAAGCTGCGCGACATCTCCACCCTGCTGCGGCCGCCGCAGCTGGATGCGCTGGGCCTGGAGGCGGCGTTGAGCTGGCAGGCGCGTGTGCTGTTCCGTTCGTCCAGCGTCGAGCTGCAGGCCGAGATCGAATCGCTGCCCACGCGCCCTGACAACAGCATCGAACAGGCCTGCTTCCGCATCGCCCAGGAAAGCCTGACCAATGTGCTGCGCCACGCGCGCGCCAGCCAGGTGGTGCTGCAGCTGCGCGACGTCGACCAGCGCGGGCTGCACCTGATGATCCGTGACGATGGTGAAGGGTTCGACCCGGATGGCCCGCGCGGCCTGGGCCTGATCGTGATGCGCGAGCGCGCGCAGAGCGTGGGCGGCCATGTGCGGATCGAGTCGGCGCACGGCGCCGGCACCCTCGTCGATGTCCACCTTCCTTACCAGGCCGCTGTTACGGCGGCCGTAGAGTCAGCGGAATACTGAGCCCATGTGGAACCCCAACCTGCCCCCGGTCAGTATCGATGACGCACCTGATCGCCTCGGCGCCGGCAATCCCGAGCTGCAGGCAATGGTCGCCGAAGCCGCTTCCGGAGGCACCGCGCTGATGCTGATGCATGTGGACATCGACCACTTCGCCTCGGTCAACGAGAACATGAGCGCGGAGGTCGGTGATCAGGCACTGGTGCTGGTCGCCCAGCGTCTGCAGTCCTATCTGCGCGGACGCGGCAAGCTGTGGCGGCATGGCAGCGATGAGTTCCTGATCGCCGTGCCGCGCGCTGCCGACCTGCCGCTGGCCGAGGATTTCGCCGAAGAGATCCGCCAGCAGATGGAGCTGCCCCTTTCGGTTCTGCCCTATACGTTGTTCATGACCGGCAAGCTGGGCGTGAGCCTGTGCCCGGAACACGCCAGCAGCGCCTCGCGCCTGCTCGACCATGCCGAGGACGCGCTGTACCAGGCCGCCCGCGAAGGCGGCAATGCGGTGCGCATCCATGCGGTGGACACGCCGCCGAGCGCGCACAGCGAGAGCATCATCGCGCGGCAGATCGTCGATGCCATTCCCAACGGCGAATTGAAACTGCGCTACCAGCCGCTGGTCAGCGCCCGCGATGGCCACGTGGTGGGCATGGAGGCGCTGCTGCGCTGGCAGTCGCCGACCTTGGGCATGCTGGTGCCGGAGCGCTTCATGCGCACCGCCGAGCGTCTGGGCATCATCGTGCAGATCGGCACGTGGGTGCTGGAAGGTGCCTTGAAGCAGGCCCGGCTGTGGCGCGACCAGGGCTTCGATGACTTCACCATCGCGGTGAATGTGTCGACCCTGCAGCTGCTGCGACCGAACTTCTTCGCCGAAGTAATGGGCGTGATCCAGGCCTCTGGCGTGCCGGCGCAGATGCTAACGCTGGAGATCAACGAAAGCGCGCTGACCAACAACGTCAACTTCGTCCACGAAACACTGGCCAACCTGCGCAACGAGGGCATCAGCCTGAGCCTGGACAACTTCGGCACGGGCGATTCCAGCCTGAGTGCGCTGGTGCGCTACCCGGTGGACAAGCTGAAGATCGACCGCAGCTTCATCAAGAGCGCACCGGCCGGCAACCGCGAGGCAGCGATCGCCCGCGCGATCATTGCGATGGGCCACCAGCTGGGCATGACGGTGATCGCCAACGGCGTGGAGTCGCAGGCGCAGCTGGGCTTCCTGCGCCGCAACGACTGCGACGTTTTCCAGGGCTATCTGTTCGGCGAACCGATGTCGGCCGATGCCGCCGGCATGACGCTGCGCCGCCGCTACCTGCGTCCCGAAGCATTCGCCGAAACCCGGCCGGACCGCACCCTGCTGCTGCTGGACGACGAGGAGAACGTGTTGCGCTCGCTGGTGCGCCTGTTCCGCCGCGATGGTTACCGCATCCTGGCGGCAGGCAACGTGCGCGATGCGTTCGATCTGCTGGCCATCAACGATGTGCAGGTGATCCTGTCCGACCAGCGCATGAGCGACATGAGCGGCACCGAGTTCCTGGGCCGGGTGAAGATGCTGTACCCGGACACGATCCGGCTGGTGCTGTCCGGCTACACCGACCTCAACACGGTGACCGATGCGATCAACCGCGGTGCGATCTACCGGTTCCTGACCAAGCCGTGGAACGACGACGAGCTGCGCAAGCACATCCACCAGGCCTTCCGCACGTACGAGGAACAGCGGCGAAGCAACGGTGGCCTGGCGGCTGTCGAGCCGGCCGACGGCGGTGAGGATCGTTCGCCGCTGCGGTAACCGCATCCGGCGGGCATGGCCCGGCGCTACCGGGGACCAGGGATAGCGCCGGGCCATGCCCGGCGACCACGATCAGCGCGGCTGCTTGATCGGCAGCACGAGGCGGAAGCGCGAGCCGACGCCTGGGGTGCTGTCCAGATCGATGCGGCCGTGGTGCTTGTTGATGATGCTGTAGGAGATCGACAGGCCCAGGCCGGTACCGCTGCCCACCGGTTTGGTGGTGAAGAACGGATCGAAGATGCGCTGGCGCAGTTCCGGCGAAATGCCACCGCCGGTGTCTTCGAACTCGACCCACACCGTGTCGCCGTCCACGCCGGTACGCACGGTGATCGTGCCGCGCTCGGCGATGGCGTGGCCTGCGTTGAGCAGCAGGTTCATGTAGACCTGGTTCAACTCCGAGGGCAGGCATTCCACCAGCGGCAGCTGGCCGAACTCGCGCACCAGGTGCACCTTGTACTTGAGCTCGTTCCAGATGATGTTGATGGTCGATTCAAGGCCGGAATGCAGGTCGACCAGCTTCCACGATTCGTCGCGGCCGGAATAGGAGAAGTCCTTCAGGTCGCGCACGATGCGGGTGACGCGCTCGATGCCTTCGCGTGACTCGGCCATCAGCTGCGGCAGGTCGCGGCTGATGAAATCAATGTCCAGGCGGTCACGGATATCGTCGATTTCCGGAATCAACGCCTTCGGGTCGGGCGCACGCAGGGCGCGTTCGTAGGCTTCGATCACCGTGAACAGGCTGCGCAGGTATTCCTGCAGGCTGCCCAGGTTGGAATGCACGTAGCCGATCGGGTTGTTGATCTCGTGCGCCACGCCGGCGGCAAGCTGGCCGATGGACGCCATCTTTTCCGACTGCAGCAGCTTTTCCTGGGTGCCGTTCAAGCGCAGGTAGGCCTGGCGCAGTTCGGCATGGCGCTGCTGCAGTTCGCGTTCGTAGTCTTCCTGGCCTTCGATATGGCGGAACAAGGCCAGGTAGTGCCCCGAACCGGGTTCGCCATGGAAGTACAGATGGGCGATGACCACGCCCTCGCCCAGCGGCAGGCTGCCGTTCCAGTGACCGTGCTGGCGCGCATGTTCCAGCGCATCCGGCGGCAGCAGCTGGCGCAGGCGCTGTGGCGGCGGCAAGGTGCCTTCATCGCTGCCCAGCAGGCTCTGCGCGGCCGGGTTGGCCAGGGCGACCTGCCCATCTTCGGTGAACAGCAGCAGGCCCTCGCGCAGGCGCTCAAGCAGGGCCTGCAGCACCGGTTGCGGCGGAAGGGGGGCGGTAACCAGAACGTTGGCGGCAGACACGGCGGCTCGGGGCGATCAAACAGGCGCCCAATATACGCGTTCATGCGGCGGCCTACAGCCGCCATCGGGCGGTCAGCCGACCGCCGGTCCTGTCAGGCGACGGCGAGTGGCCGCCGCGCGGTGACGGTATGCGACTGGCCCTTGGCATCGTATGCCGAGGACTCTTCGGTGCGGCCCATCTGGCGCAGTGCCCAGTTGACCTCGCGCCGGCGCCGCGACAGCAGGACCCCGTTGGCGCGGTTGCGCTCGGCCAGTTCCTGCAGCTGCTCGCCCTCGCCCACCGGTGGCGCGCCTTCCAGCGCACGCAGCGCTTCCAGCTTCGCGCCGGTGGCACGGATCAGGGCGTGCACGTCGTGCTCGACCAGGGCCTGGCGTTCAACGTCCAGGGCCTGGGCAAGGCGCTGCAGCGGCTCGCTCATCGCCGCGGTCATCCTTGCAGCTGCTGGTCCAGTTCAAGCATGCGCGAAGCGATCGCGTCCGGATTGATCTTGTAGGTGCCGTTCTGCAGCGATTCGCGCACCGCTGCAACACGCTGGGCGTCGATCGCCGGGGCGGTGCTCAGCTCACGCTCGATGGCCTGCAGGTTGGTGGCTTCGCCGGTCAGGCGCAGGCTGTCGGCCGCCTCGACCGGGCGCGCCGCCGAATCAGTGCTCACGCCGGGCTTGGCGGCCGGGGTGGTGACGCTGCGCAGTGTCTGGGGGACCTGCAGGTTGCCGTCGATTTTCTGGCTCATTGGGTGTCCTGGAGTTGCCGTACACAAGGGATAACGGCCGCAGGGCCGTGATCTTTAGGGGAATTCTGCATTATTTCAACGCGCCACGATTACGTCACCGGCCGCGTCCACCGTGCCCTGCACGATACGGCGCGAGGACAGGTTTTCCACTGAGACGCGCTCGTTCTGCCCGGCATCGCCCAGTGCGCGCCCGGCGATGCGGACCTCGACCGAACCACGCCGCGATACCAGTGCCACGCTGTCTCCTCGTTTGATGAGACGGTGTGCGACCAGATCGTTGCTCGACAACAGGGTTCCCGCCGGCAACGGCCGACGGGCGATGCGGCCGATCGCTGCGGCAGGATCGGCCAGCACTGCGCCGGCAATCCGTGCCGCGTCACGCTGGGCAGTACTGATATCGGCGGCGGCAATGGATTCTCCAGTGCCAATGCCACGGGTCAGCACCAGTACGGTCTGGTTGCGGCGTACCTTCACCGGCACGAACAGACGCCAGCCGCCGGCATCGGGGCAACTCACCTCCACCGTGGTGTTGGCCGTGGGCTGCACCTGCAATGCGCCGTTACATTTTGGAAGGCGCAGTGCATCGGCGACGACCGCCTCACCTTCAGTGCCGGCGGCCAGGGTCGACAACGCGGCAGCACGGATGCTGGCCACCGGCTGCCAGTCGGCAGCGGTTGCCCACGGCGCGGCTACGGCCATTGCAGTGGCAAGGAAAAGAACAATGCGGCGCATGGCGCCTCCTGTCGGTAAGACCTGGCCCAGACGCGTGCAAGCTGCGTGCCACAGGCACAGGGCGGACAGCTTCCCGGCCGCGGCCCTGCACTCGCCCTCAAGTTCCCCCCTGCCCGCGCCGATACAGCAGCCATGTCCCATGACCTGCTCAACCGGATCGACCAGCGAACCCGACTGGCCGGCCACAATCGCCTGGCGCTGCTGCTGTTCCGCCTCGGCGGACGTCAGCTTTTTGGCGTCAATGTCTTCAAGGTGCAGGAAGTGCTGCGCCGCCCGGAACTGTTCCAGGTACCCGGCCTGCCCGGCCAGTTCGCCGGCGTGGCCGACGTGCGCGGCCGTTCGGTGCCGGTGCTGGACCTGGGCCTGGCCATCGGCCACCCCGAGCGCGAGCCCGATGCGGACACCGCACCCGGTTACCTGGTGGTGACCGAGTTCAACCGCTCGATCCAGGGCTTCCTGGTCAGCGGCGTGGAGCGGATCGTCAACATCGCGGTGGAAGACATCCACCCGCCGCCGGAACTGGGCGCTGAATCGAGCTACCTGACCGCGGTGACCCGCTTCCAGGGCGAGCTGATCCAGGTGATCGACGTGGAAAGCGTGCTGGCCGACATCGCCCAGGTGCGCGGTGAGGCGGTGCTCGACCCGGCCATGGCGATGCCCGCCGACGCCCCGCAGCTGCAGGTGCTGGTGGTGGATGATTCGCGGGTGGCGCGCCAGCAGATCCGCAGCGTGCTGGACCAGCTGGGGGTGGGCGCGACCCTGCTCTCGGACGGCAAACAGGCGCTGGACCACCTGCTGCAGATCCATGCCTCGGGTGAAAACCCGGCCGAACGCTACGCCATGGTGATCTCGGACATCGAGATGCCGGCGATGGACGGCTACACGCTGACGACGGAAATCCGGCGCCATGCCGGCCTGTCCGGGCTGTACGTGCTGCTGCATACCTCGCTTTCGGGCGTATTCAACAATGCGATGGTCGAGCGCGTGGGTGCCAACGCCTTCGTCGCCAAGTATTCGCCGCACGAGCTGGCCGACTTCGTGCTGGACCGCCTGCGCAAGGTGGCGATGGCGGCCTAAGGCCGCCCGTGGGGTCGCCCCCCCCCCGAAGGGGCTCCGACCCCATACATCGCAATGCGTGACCCTCGGGGTCAGAGCCCCTGCGGGGATCTGGCCCCACGCCTTTGGCACACCGCTTGCAGCTTCCCGGGCAATGTTCCCGTGGGAGTGCACCGTGCGCAACCTGATTACCGACTACCTGGGCGTCCATGCCCAGGCAATGCCGTTGCGCGAACAGCGCATGAAGCTGATCGCCAGCAACCTCGGCAATGCCGACACCCCCGGCTACAAGGCCCAGGACCTGGACTTCGATTCGGCCCTGCGTCATGCCCAGGGGCTGGATGCCAACGGCCTGATGACCACCACCAACGAGCAGCACTACGAAATCAGTAGTGGCCTCAATCCGTTCCAGGTGGCCCGCGAGGGCGTACAGCCCAGCATCGACGGCAACACCGTCGACCCCGATGCCGAACGCGCCGCCTACGGCCGCGCCGCCCTGGAATACCGCGCCTCGCTGAGCTTCGTCGAAAGCAAGGTGCGTTCCATGCTTACCGCGATCACGGGGCAATAAGCCATGAGCAACCTGCCGATCTTCGATATCGCCGGCTCCGCCCTGCAGGCGCAGTCGGTGCGCATGAGCACCATTGCCTCCAACCTGTCCAACGCTGACAGCATCGCCGGCTCTGCCGACGCGGTGTACAAGCCGCTGGAACCGATCTTCCAGGCGGTCACCAGCAAGACCGACCCGAACATCACTTCGGTGCAGGTCAAGGAGATCACCCAGAGCAACGCGGCGCCGATCAAGCGCTATGAGCCTGGCCATCCGCTGGCCGACGGCGACGGCTACATCTACCAGCCCGACGTCGATCCTGTGGCGCAGATGGTCAACTTGATCTCCACCTCGCGCAATTACCAGGCCGGCGTGGAGATGTTGACCACCGCCAAGGAACTGGCCCTGGCCACCCTGACCATGGGCCGCTGAGGCCCACTGCACCGGACACCGTCATGACCACTGCCGTCAACAACCAGAGCAACCAGGACGTCTACACCGCCCTGGGCCTGAACGCCCCCAACAGCAACGCCACCAAGAAAAAGAACACGTTGGACCAGGCCGACTTCCTGCGCCTGATGACCGAACAGCTGCAGCACCAGGATCCGCTGAAGCCGATGGACAACACGCAGATGGTCTCGCAGATGGCGCAGATGTCGACCGTGCAGGGCATCACCGATCTGAACAAGTCGGTGAAGGGCTTCCAGGAGTCGATGGCCAGCGACCAGGTGCTGCGTGGCGCTGCACTCGTCGGCCACCAGGTGCTGGTGCCGTCGGAAAAGCTGGTGCTGGAAAAGGAAGGTTCGGTGGAAGGCACGGTTGCCGCGCCGGCCGCCGGCATCGTCACCGTGGACGTCACCGACGCCAACGGCGCCAAGGTCACCTCGATCAGCGTTGAAGCCAAGGCTGCAGGCGAGACCGCGTTCAAGTGGGATGGCAAGGATGCCAACGGCAAGCGCATGGAGCCGGGCAAGTACACCATCGTCGCCAACCACGTCGACACCGCTGGCAAGAGCACCAAGCTGTCCACCTTCGTGCAGGCACCGGTGGAAAGCGTGACCGTCGGTTCCGACGGTCTGTACCTGAATCTCAAGGGCCTGGGCACGGCCCCTCTCGACTACGTGCTCCGCGTCAGCTGAGCCGCACCCACCGCATCCAACAGGAGCATCCCATGGGCTTCAACATTTCCCTGTCCGGCATCAACGCTGCCAACTCGGACCTGAGCGTCACCGCCAACAACGTGGCCAACGTCAACACCACCGGCTTCAAGCAGTCGCGTGCGGAATTCGCCGACCTGTTCGCCGCCACCAGCTACGGCCTGTCCAAGAACGCGATCGGCTCGGGCGTGCGTGTTTCCAACGTGGCCCAGCAGTTCATCCAGGGCAACAACGAGCAGACCGGCCGCAGCCTGGACATGGCCATTTCCGGTGAAGGCTTCTTCACCATGAACATGAACGGCGCACGCGTGTACTCGCGCGCCGGCAACTTCCAGACCGACGCCGCCGGCTACGTGGTCAACCCGCAGGGTGCACGCCTGCAGGTGTTCGCACCGAACGCCGACGGCACCAACTTCGACGCCGGCCGCCTGGTCGACCTGCAGCTGCTGACCACCGACAGCCCGCCCAAGCAGACCAGCGAAGTCAAGGTTGGTTTCACCCTGCCGGGCAATGCCAAGCAGCCGACGGTGACCACCTTCGACCCGACCAACTCCAACAGCTACAGCCACTCCAGCGGCGGCATCACCGTGTATGACTCGCTGGGCGTCAGCCACACCCAGGTGTCCTACTTCGTGAAGGAAGCGGCCACCAACGCCTGGACGGTGCACAACTACGTCGATGGCCAGCCGGCCGGCGCGCCGACCCCGCTGACCTTCGACAACGCCGGCAAGCTGACCGCGCCGGCCAACGGCAGGATCAGCCTGGGCACCTTCACCCCGACCACCGGTGCTGGCGTACTGAACATGACGCTGGATGTGAGCGGCTCGACCCAGTACGGCGAGAAGTTCGCCCTGCGCAACACCCAGCAGGATGGCTACGCAGCGGGCAAGCTCAACGAGATCACCGTTTCCGAAACCGGCGTGGTGTTCGCCCGCTATTCCAACGGCGACGACAAGCCGCTGGGCCAGGTGGCGCTGACCAGCTTCAACAACCCGCAGGGCCTGGAACAGAAGGGCAACAACCTGTGGGTGGAGACCTTCGATTCGGGCACGCCGCGCACCGGCGCCGCCGACACTTCCAACCTCGGCAAGATCCAGGCCGGATCGCTGGAATCCTCCACCGTCGACCTGACCGAACAGCTGGTCAACATGATCACCGCGCAGCGCAACTTCCAGGCCAACGCGCAGATGATCACGACCCAGGACCAGATCACCCAGACCGTCATCAACATCCGTTGATGACCTGCTGACCCTGTCACGGAACTCCCCGCATGGATAAAGCCCTTTACGTGGCGATGACCGGTGCCCGCGCCTCCCTGCAGGCGCAGGGAACGCTCAGCCACAACCTCGCCAACTCGGATACCCCCGGCTTCAAGGAAGCGCTGGCCAACACCGAAGCCTTCCCGATCCGTGGCCCGGGCTTTGCCTCGCGGGTGGATGCGCTGCACGTCGACGCCGGTTTCAACCGCACCGCCGGCGCGCAGCACATCACCGGCAAGCCGCTGGACCTGTCATTGCAGACTGGCACCTGGCTTGCCGTGCAGTCCGGTGATGGCAGCGAGGCCTACACCCGCGGTGCCGCGCTGTCGGTGACCCCGAACGGCCAGCTGGTGACCTCCACTGGCCGTCCGGTGCTGGACGACAACAACAACCCGATCGCGATCCCGCCCTACCAGGCGATGGAGATCGGCAACGACGGCACGATCTCGATCATCCCGCAGGGCGAAGGCCCGCAGACGATGGCGATGATCGGCCGGATCAAGGTGGTGCAGGCGCCGGATGAACGCCTCGAACGCGGCCTGGATGGCCTGTTCCGCAATACCGATCCGCTGCAGCCGTTCGCCCAGGCGCAGGGCACGGCGGTGCACAGCGGCCAGCTGGAAGGCAGCAACGTCGATGCCGCCGGCGCACTGGTGCAGATGATCCAGCTGCAGCGCCAGTACGAAATGCAGGTGCAGGTGATCAAGCACGGCGATGACAACGCGCGCAGCGCCAACAGCCTGTTGCGCCTGGGCAGCTGACGGAATTCCGGCACCGGCCTGCGCCGGTGCTGGCACGCCGCTTGCACTGCCTACCCCATGGGCCGCATCGCGCGGCCGGCTTCACCCAGACAGGACTCCGAAGATGAACCAGGCATTGTGGATCGCGAAAACCGGACTGGATGCGCAGCAGATGCGCATGTCGGTGGTTTCCAACAACCTCGCCAACACCAACACCACCGGCTTCAAGCAGGACCGCGCCAGCTTCGAGGACCTGTTGTACCAGCAGGTGCGCCAGCCCGGCGGTTCGTCTTCGGCACAGACCCAGCTGCCCACCGGCCTGCAGATCGGCACCGGCGTGCGCGTGGTGGCCACCGCCAAGAACTTCGAGCAGGGCAGCCAGCAGCAGACCGGCCGCGCGCTTGACGTGATGGTCAACGGCCGCGGCTTCTTCGAAGTGCAGATGCCCGACGGCAGCTCGGCCTACACCCGCGACGGCTCGTTCAAGATCAACCAGGACAGCGAGCTGGTCACCAACAGCGGCTACCCGGTGCAGCCGGGCATCCAGATTCCCGAAGGCGCGCAGTCGGTGACCATCGGTACCGACGGCACCATCAGCGTGAAGATGGCCGACGGTGCGGCATCGGTGGAAGTCGGTGCGCTGACCCTGACCGACTTCGTCAATCCGGCGGGCCTGCAGGCACGCGGCGAAAACCTGTTCCTGGAGACCACGGCTTCCGGCCCGGCACAGAACGGCAATCCTGGCCTGAACGGCCTGGGCACCGTGGTGCAGGGTGCGCTGGAAGGCAGCAACGTCAATGTGGTGGAAGAGCTGGTGTCGATGATCGAAACCCAGCGCGCCTACGAAATGAACGCCAAGGCGATCTCGACCACCGACTCGATGCTCGGCTACCTCAGCAACAAGCTCTGACCGCCCTGACCGGGAAACTGCCATGTCGCCCCTTTCTTCCTTCGCCCGTACTGCCCTCGCCTGCGCCGTGGCTGCCCTGCTCGGTGGCTGCGTGATCGCTGGCGACGTGCGCCCCTATCCGACGATGGCGCCGTTGCAGCCGATCATGCCGCCGCAGGCTGAGCCGACCGCAGGCGCGATCTACGCCGCCGGCCCGACCCTGCAGCTGTATTCGGACCGCCGTGCGCGCGATGTCGGCGACCTGTTGACCATCACCCTGCTGGAAAACACCACCGCGCAGACCAGCGCCAACACCGCCACCAACAAGGAATCGAACCTGAGCCTCGGCACGCCGTCGATTCTTGGTGCACCGGTCACCCTGGGCGGCAAGGACATCCTGAGTGCAACGGCCAAGGGCGCGCGCGATTTCACCGGCAAGGGCAACAGCGCGCAGAGCAACCGCCTGCAGGGCAACGTGACCGTAACCGTGGTGCAGCGCCTGCCCAACGGCAACCTGGTGGTGCAGGGGCAGAAAAACCTGCGCCTGAACCAGGGCGATGAACTGGTGCAGGTTCAGGGCATCGTGCGCCCCGGCGACATCAGCGCGGACAACACCGTGCCCTCCAGCCGCGTGGCTGAAGCGCGCATCGTCTATGGCGGCCGCGGCCCTGTCGCGCAGTCCAACGCGATGGGCTGGTTGAGCCGCTTCTTCAACTCCGGCCTGACGCCGTTCTGAGTATGGCCATGAAACTCTTCCTTTCTTCTTCCTGGCAGCGACGCGCCGCGTCTCTCTACTGCGCCGTGTTCATGATCTTCGCGGTGGTGGCCCCGGCCAGCGCCGAGCGCATCAAGGACCTGGCCCAGGTGGGCGGCGTGCGAGGCAATGCGCTGGTGGGTTACGGCCTGGTGGTCGGCCTGGATGGCAGCGGCGACCGCACCAGCCAGGCGCCCTTCACCGTGCAGAGCCTGAAGAACCTGCTGGGCGAACTGGGCGTCAACGTGCCGGCCAACGTCAACCCACAGCTGAAGAACGTTGCAGCCGTGGCGATCCATGCCGAGCTGCCGCCGTTCGCCAAGCCCGGCCAGCCGATCGACATCACCGTGTCCTCGATCGGCAACGCCGTGTCGCTGCGCGGCGGCTCATTGCTGATGGCGCCGCTGCGCGGTGCCGATGGCCAGGTCTACGCGATTGCCCAGGGCAACCTGATCGTCGGCGGCTTTGGCGCGCAGGGCAAGGATGGTTCGCGCGTCTCGGTGAACGTGCCCAGCGTCGGCCGCATTCCCAACGGTGCGACCGTTGAACGCGCCCTGCCCGATGTATTCGGTGCCAGCGGCGAGATCACCCTGAACCTGCACAACAGCGACTTCACCACCATCTCGCGGATGGTGGGTGCACTCAACAATGCTTTCGGCGAGGGCTCGGCCCGCGCGGTGGACGGTGGCACGGTTGCCGTGCGTGCGCCGACCGATGCCGGTGCGCGCATCGGCCTGCTGGCCCGCATCGAAAACCTGGAACTGACCCCTGGCGCCGCGCCGGCCAAGGTGGTGGTCAACTCGCGTACCGGCACCGTGGTCATCGGCCAGCAGGTGCGGGTCGGCCCGGCGGCGATCTCGCATGGTTCGTTGACGGTGACCATCCAGGAAAACACCAACGTCAGCCAGCCCAACGCCTTCGCCGGTGGCCAGACCGTGGCCACGCCGCAGTCGACCATCACCGCCACCAACGATGGCAGCCGCATGTTCAAGTTCAATGGCGGCACCACCCTGGACGAGATCGTGCATGCGGTGAATGCCGTTGGCGCGGCGCCGGGTGACCTGATCGCGATCCTGGAAGCACTGAAGCAGGCCGGTGCCCTGAGCGCCGAGCTTGAGGTGATCTGACATGCGCATCACTCCCGCATTCGAACTGAGCCCCGCACAGCAGAACGACCCGGCCAAGATCGACAAGGTCGCGCGCCAGCTTGAAGGCCAGTTCGCGCAGATGCTGGTCAAGAGCATGCGTGATGCCAGCTTCGGCGATTCGCTGTTCCCGGGCGAAAACAAGATGTTCCGGGAGATGTACGACCAGAAGATCGCCGAGGCGATGACCCGCGGCAAGGGGCTGGGCCTGTCGAGCATGATCACCCGCCAGTTGTCCGGCGCGCAGGCCGATGGCCCGGCACTGGATACCCGGGTGGACCCGGCCAAGGCCAGCCGCGCCTACCAGCTCAACGCACCAGCCGCGCCGTCGCTGCCGCTGCAGGATGCTGGCCAGGCCGTGCGCATGCTGCAGCAGATGGCGGCCGGTGTGCAGGAGGGCGCGCAGTCTTCGGTCGCACCGATGGAGCAGGCGCTGGACCTGATTGCAGGCCGGGAAAGCAGCGGCATGCACCGCTCGCTGGGCACCGACGACCCCTATGCCGGCGCGATCGGTGGTGCCGATTGGGCCGCTGCCAGCGACCAGTGGGCACCGACCGCCAGCAACCGCGGCAGCAGCGGCACCCCGGCCGATGCGCTGGCCACCCGCACCGCCGTCGCCCAGTTGGGTGCGCATACACCTGAAGGCTTCGTCGCCAGCATCTGGCAGCACGCGCAGAGCGCGGCCAAGGAACTGGGCGTGGACGCCCGCGCCCTGGTCGCCCAGGCCGCCCTGGAAACCGGCTGGGGCAAGCGCCAGATCAAGCATGCCGACGGCAGCACCTCGCACAATCTGTTCGGCATCAAGGCCACCGGCTGGAAGGGCCAGAGCGCCACTGCCGGCACCCATGAATATGTCGATGGCGTGCGCCGCAACGAGACCGCCAGCTTCCGCGCCTACACCTCACCTGCGGAGAGCTTTGCCGACTACGTGCGCCTGCTGAAGACCAGCCCGCGCTACCAGCAGGCGCTGCAGGCCGGCACCGATGTGCAGGGCTTCGCGCGCGGCCTGCAACGCGCCGGCTATGCCACCGACCCGCGCTACGCGGCCAAGATCGCCGCGATCGCCGGCGGCCCGACCATCGAGCGCGCCGTGGCCGCCGTGGCCGACGCCGGCTCACGCATCGGTCAGACCTTCGCCAGCACCGCAACCGCGGCGCTGGGTATCACTCGTCGTTGAGGAACCCCATGTCCAGCGTACTTTCCACCGGTACCAGTGCCCTGCTCGCCTTCCAGCGTGCGTTGGCCACCACCAGCCACAACGTGGCCAACCTCAACACGCCCGGTTACAGCCGGCAGAAGGTCGACTTCGCCACTGCCACCCCGCAGAACTACGGCTACGGCGACGTTGGCAACGGCACCCGCATCGTCGACATCCGCCGCGCTGCCGACCAACTGGCGATCTCGCGCCTGCTCGACAGCGGCGGTGAGCTGGCGCGGTTGAAACAGCTTTCGGGCATGGCCGACCGGGTCAATGCGCTGTTCTCCGACGCCGCCACCAACGTGGCCGGGGTCTGGTCGAACTTCTTCGACACCGTCAGCGGCCTGTCATCCAACGCGGCCGGCACTGCCGACCGGCAGAACATGCTTGATAGTGGCAAGGCGCTGGCCAACCGCTTCAGCCAGCTCAACACCCACCTGAACAACCTCAATGGCGAGGTCAACAACGGGTTGATGGCCGGTGCCACCGAGGTCAACCGGCTGGCGTCGGAGATCGCGCAGATCAACGGCGCCATCGGCACCAACATCGCCAACGCCGCGCCCGACCTGCTCGATCGCCGTGATCAGCTGATCTCGCAGCTGGTGGGCTACACCGGCGGCACGGCGGTGATCCAGGACGGCGGCATCATGAACGTCTACACCGCCGGCGGCCAGGCGCTCGTGGTGGGCACCACCGCATCGAAGGTCACCACGGTGGCCGACCCGTACCAGCCCGAGCGCCTGCAGCTGGCGCTGCAGACCCAGGGCGGCACCATTACCCTGGACCCGAAGGCGGTCGGCGGCCAGATCGGTGGCCTGCTCGAGTTCCGCGACACCGTACTGACCCCGGCCCAGGCCGAACTGGGCAAGCTGGCGGTCGGCCTGGCCGAGACGTTCAACAGCACCCATCGCCAGGGCGTCGATCTGTACGGCAAGATGGGCGGCGACTTCTTCAACATCGGCACGCCGCGTGTCACCGGCAATGCCAGCAACACCGGCACCGGCTCGATCACCGCCAGCTATGGCGACCTCGGCAAACTGGAAGCGCAGAACATCGTGCTCAAGTTCGATGGCAGCAACTGGGCTGCAAGCCGCGCCGACACCGGTGCGAGCGTTCCGCTGACCGGTACCGGCACTGCCGCCGACCCGCTGGTCATCAACGGCGTGAAGCTGGTGGTCGGTGGTACCCCGGCGGCCAACGATCGCTTCCTGCTGCAGCCGACGGCCGGCGTGGCCGGCAGCCTGGAGATGGCGATCACCGATCCGTCGCGCATTGCCGCGGCCGCCGCGATCAAGGGCGCCGCAGCACTGGCCAACACCGGTACCGGCAAACTGAGCGGCGTGACCGTGACCGACTCGGCCAACGCCAACCTGCGCAATCCGGCTGCGATCGTGTTCACCTCGGCCACCACCTACACCATCGATGGTGGCCCGCCGCAGACCTACACGCCCGGCCAGACCATCAGCGCCAACGGCTGGAGCTTCGTGCTTGATGGCGTGCCGAAGAATGGCGACACCTTCAACATCACCCCGACCCCGGCCGGCTCGTCGGACAACAGCAATGCCACCAAGCTGTCCAAGGTGGAATCGGCCAAAGCGTTCAACGCCGGCACGGTAACGCTGGGCGGCGCGTTGGGCGGGCTGACCACCCAGGTCGGCGCCGCGGCGCGTTCGGCGGAATATTCGCTTGGGGCGCAGCAGGTGATCGCCGACCAGGCGCAGGCGGCGCGTGACGAAGTCTCCGGCGTCAACCTCGATGAAGAAGCGGCCGACATGCTGCGCCTGCAACAGGCCTACCAGGCCGCCTCGCAGCTGATTTCCACCGCCGACAGCATGTTCCAGACGATCTTGGGAGCCGTGCGCCGATGAGCAGCCGTATCTCCACCAGCATGATGTACAGCCAGTCGGTGGCGCTGATGATGGCCAAGCAGGCCAAGCTCAGCCATCTGGAACAGCAGATCGCCACCGGCAGCAAGATCGTCAGCGCCAAGGACGATCCGGTTGCCGCAGGTGCCGCGGTTGGCCTGGACCGCAGCCTGGCGGCTCTGGAACGCATGAAGCTCAATGGCAACAACGTGCAGAATCGCCTGGGTGTGCAGGAAAACACCCTCGCACAGGTCAACGATCTGATGTCGCGCGTCAACGATCTGACCATCCAGGCCAGCAATCCCGCCCTGAGTGCGCCCGACAAGAAGACCCTCATCACCGAGTTGAACCAGATCCGCGAGGGCCTGCTGTCGCTGGCCAACAGCAGCGACGGCACCGGCCGCTACGTGTTTGGTGGCACCAACGACAGCGATCCACCGTTCGCCAAGATCGACGGCAAGGTGGTCTATCGCGGCGACCAGACCCAGCGCCAGGTGGAAGTCGGCCCTGACACCTACGTGCGTGATGCCCTGCCCGGCAGCGAGATCTTCCTGCGCATTCCCACCGGCGATGGCTTCGTCGATGGCAGCGCAGCGGCCGGCAACACCGGCAACGGCGTGCTGACCAACATCACCCGCGACGGCAGCGACAATTGGAACGGGCAATCGTTCAGTGTGCGCTTCACGGCGGCCAACCAGTACGAAGTACTCGACGGTGCCGGCAACGTGACCAGCACCGGAACCTACAAGGCCGGCAGCGAACTGGAGATCAATGGCGTTCGCCTGCAGATCGCTGGCGCGCCAGCGACAGGTGACAGCTTCAACGTGCAGGCCGCAAGCAGCCGCGACATCTTCGGCACCATGGACAAGCTCATCGCTGCGCTTGATACCGATACCGGCACCCCGGCCAAGATGGCCGCGCAGCAGAACGAGCTGCAGAGCGCATTGCGTGATGTCGGCCGGGCCGCGGAACGGATGATCGATTCGCGCGCCGCCGGTGGCGCCCAGCTGAAGGCGCTGGACAACGCGGCGGAGATGCGTGAGGCCAATGGCGTGACGCTGAAGACCACGCTGTCGCAGATGCGCGACTTGGACTATGCCGACGCGTTGAGCCAGTACCAGCTGGAAAGCACCGCACTGCAGGCGGCACAGACACTGTTCTCGCAGATGCAGTCGATGTCGCTGTTCAACAAGATCCGCTGATTCCACGCGCCGGCGTTGGAACCGAAGGCCGCGATGCCCTGCATCGCGGCCTTTTTCGTTTCTGCGGTCATGTACCGCTGCGCTCGCCGGGCACGGCCCGGCGCTACCGGAGGGCTGGCCCTGGTAGCGCCGGGCCATGCCCGGCGGATGTTCCGATATCGCCCATCAAGCCCAGCCGGCCCCCGCCGATACCTTCATCAGCGTGGGGCAGGCATGACAGGCCGCCCTTCCCAGGGTTCACCCCGGCCCCTCTGGGCTAGCGGAAATCCCCGGAAAAACAGCTTTCAGCGATGAAATTCGGCTGCAACGAAATTCCCGGCTAAAGGTTGTTGACAAAGCGCCGTTATTCATTTGGCAACGGCGAAGCACACAGCCAAACAAAAAAATCAGGCGGCGCTTCGTTTCTTTCACCAACGGGTTCCACATAAGAGGAGACGACCCCATGGCACAGGTAATCAACACCAATACGATGTCGCTCAACGCTCAGCGCAACCTGAGCACCAGCGGCAGCTCGCTCGCTACCACCATCCAGCGCCTCTCGTCCGGCCTGCGCATCAACAGCGCGAAGGACGACGCCGCCGGTCTGGCCATCAGCGAGCGCTTCACCACCCAGATCCGTGGTCTGGACGTGGCCATCCGCAACGCCAACGACGGCATCTCGCTGGCGCAGGTCGCCGAGGGCTCGCTGAACGAAGTCGGCAACAACCTACAGCGCATCCGCGAACTGGGCGTGCAGGCCTCCAACGCCACCAACTCGGCCAGTGACCGCAAGGCGCTGCAGGCTGAAGTGACCCAGCTGGTTTCTGAAATCGACCGCGTCGCCAAGCAGGCGGACTTCAACGGCACCAAGCTGCTGGACGGTTCGTTCACCAGCCAGCTGTTCCAGGTGGGCGCCAATGCCGGCCAGGCCATCGCCATCAACAGCGTGGTCAACGCCAAGGCGGACTCGCTGGGCGCGGCCAACTTCGCCAACGGCTACACCGGCACCGCACTGGCCGTCGACAAAGCCACCGCCGATACCACCTATTCCGGCCTGCAGATCTCGGTGACCCCGCCGGGCGGCACCGCCACCACCGTCACCGTCAGCGACTTCACCGTGAAGGCAGGCGAGTCGATCACCTCGGCCACCGCTGCTGCGATCAACAACAAGCTGGGCGAAACCGGCGTGGTCGCCTCCGTCAACGCCGGTGTGGTCAGCCTGGCATCGGTCAAGGACGGCCAGACCTTCACCCTGGGTGTCAGCGCGGCCACCCCGCCGGCCGGCGTCACCGCCGCCACCATCGCCGGCCTGGGCCTGACCGAGACCAGCACCAACGGCGGCACGCTGACCGGCGCAACGGCCAGCTTCGTCAAGGACCTGAACGTCACCACGGCCGAGGGCGCGCAGAAGGCGATGTCGATCGTCGACAAGGCGCTGGAATCGGTCAACAGCGTGCGCGCCGACCTCGGCGCGATCCAGAACCGCTTCACCTCGGTGGTCGCCAACCTGCAGACCTCCTCGGAGAACCTGTCCGCATCGCGCAGCCGCATCCGCGATACCGACTTCGCCAAGGAAACCGCCGAGCTGACCCGCACCCAGATCCTGCAGCAGGCCGGTACGGCCATGCTGGCCCAGGCCAACCAGGTACCGCAGAACGTGCTCAGCCTGTTGCAGCGCTGACATGAGCCGCCCCCGGGGCACGTCGGGGGCGTCTAACCCAACTCACGTGCAACCGCTCAAGGACCTCTCCTCATGGCACAAGTAATCAACACCAACACGATGTCGTTGAATGCTCAGCGTAACCTGAGCACCAGCGGCAGCTCGCTGGCCACCACCATCCAGCGCCTGTCCTCCGGTTCGCGCATCAACAGTGCCAAGGACGATGCGGCCGGTCTGGCCATCTCCGAGCGCTTCGGCACGCAGATCCGCGGTACCGACGTGGCCATCCGCAATGCCAACGACGGCATTTCGCTGGCCCAGGTCGCCGAAGGTTCGCTGACTGAAATCGGCAACAACCTGCAGCGCGTCCGCGAACTGTCGGTGCAGGCCTCCAACGCCACCAACTCCGCCAGCGACCGCAAGGCGCTGCAGGCCGAAGTGACGCAGCTGGTTTCGGAAATCGACCGCGTCGCCAAGCAGTCGGACTTCAACGGCACCAAGCTGCTGGACGGCTCGTTCTCCAGCCAGCTGTTCCAGGTCGGCGCCAACGCCGGTCAGGCCATCGCCATCGACAAGACCATCGATGCCAAGGCCAATGCCCTGGGTGGCGCCAAGTTCGACACCAACGCGCTGGCGCTGGCCGACCCGGGCACCAACGGTGATTTCAGCACCACCGGCCTGTCGATCAACGGTGTGGCCATCGCCGACGTCTCGGTCAAGCAGGGCGCCGACGCCGCTGCCACCGGCAAGGCCTCGCGCGAAGCCCTGGTGACCGCGATCAACGCCAAGATCGGTGAAACCGGCGTCTATGCCGAAGTGAACGGCACCGCCGGCGTGACCCTGACCTCGGTCAAGGACAGCACCAACACCGACGGTTCGTTCAAGGCCATCACTGCAACCCCGGGCACCTGGACCGGCGCCACCGCGCCGACCTTCACCGCCACCACCGCTGCGGCGGCGCCGGCCTCGAAGTACGCCAGCAACCTGGACGTCAGCACCGTGAAGGGCGCCCAGCAGGCCATGGAAATCGTCGACAAGGCCCTGGGTGCGATCAACAGCACCCGCGCCGACCTCGGTGCGATCCAGAACCGCTTCACCTCGGTCGTGGCGAACCTGCAGACCTCGTCGGAAAACCTGTCGGCGTCGCGTAGCCGCATCAAGGACACCGACTTCGCCAAGGAAACCGCTGAGCTGACCCGCACCCAGATCCTGCAGCAGGCCGGTACGGCCATGCTGGCCCAGGCCAACCAGGTGCCGCAGGGCGTGCTCAGCCTGCTGCGCTGATCCGCTCTCTGATCGACCTCCGGGCGTCGCATGACGCGGCGCCCGGATCCTGAAACACGTTCCACCTTCGCCAAAGGAAAAGCACCATGGCACAAGTCATCAACACCAACACGATGTCCCTGAATGCTCAGCGCAACCTGAGCACCAGTGGCAGCTCGCTGGCCACCACCATCCAGCGTCTGTCCTCCGGTTCGCGCATCAACAGCGCCAAGGACGATGCGGCCGGTCTGGCCATCTCCGAGCGCTTCGGCACGCAGATCCGCGGCACCGACGTGGCCATCCGCAATGCCAACGACGGCATTTCGCTGGCCCAGGTCGCCGAAGGCTCGCTGACCGAAATCGGCAACAACCTGCAGCGCGTCCGCGAGCTGTCGGTGCAGGCTTCCAACGCCACCAACTCGGCCAGCGACCGCAAGGCACTGCAGGCCGAAGTGACGCAGCTGGTCTCGGAAATCGACCGCGTCGCCAAGCAGTCGGACTTCAACGGCACCAAGCTGCTGGACGGTTCGTTCTCCAGCCAGCTGTTCCAGGTCGGCGCCAACGCCGGCCAGGCCATCGCCATCGACAAGACCATCGATGCCAAGGCTGGCTCGCTGGGCACCTCGACCTTCGCCACCGGCGCGACCGCTGCCCTGGCCGCCAGCACCGACGGCGCCCGCTTCTCCGGCACCGTGATGGGCGTGGACATCGGCACGGTTGAAGTCAAGGCCGGTGCCAGCACCGCTGACGCGTCCAAGGCCGTGGCGACCGCCATCAACGCCAAGCTCGGCGAAGCCGGCATCTACGCCGAAGCCAATGCCGACGGCACGCTGAAGCTGAGCTCGGTGAAGGAAGGCAAGGCTGTTGCCGCTGCCGATATCGCCCTGATGCGCAGCGACTACGACGCCACCGGCAAGACCTGGGGCACCGCGGCGGCCGCTGGCGCCTACACCGCCGGTACCGATACCTCGGCCAACGTGCAGAAGCTGGACGTGAGCACCGTGCTCGGCGCCCAGCAGTCGCTGGAAGTGGTCGACAAGGCTCTGGGTGCGATCAACAGCACCCGCGCCGACCTCGGTGCGATCCAGAACCGCTTCACCTCGGTCGTGGCGAACCTGCAGACCTCGTCGGAAAACCTGTCGGCGTCGCGTAGCCGCATCAAGGACACCGACTTCGCCAAGGAAACCGCTGAGCTGACCCGCACCCAGATCCTGCAGCAGGCCGGTACGGCCATGCTGGCCCAGGCCAACCAGGTGCCGCAGGGCGTGCTCAGCCTGCTGCGCTGATCCACGGCAAGAAGGCGCCGCTACCGTCGGCTTGAACCGACGGTAGCGGCAACCCGACAGCCACGGCGTACACAGGCGCGGGCCATGCCCGGCCCGGGAAGCTTCCCGAACCGGCTTGGCATCGCCCGCCCCTGCGGACCTCTCTTTCAGCGTTGTGCATTTTGACTGTACGTACCGGGCGGCTTCGTCTCCCCCCGATTGTCAGTAGCCTGATCCCTCCCCTGCATTGGGGGAGGGTTTTTTACAGACCCCCGGCAGCCCGCGGTGAACCCACCCGCACCCTGCCCCAGACCTCCTGCAACCAGCGTGCCAGAACTGCCCTGCCGGCCAGTGGCACGGCGCATGCATCAACGAAGTCCTCAAGACCCAGCGGCGCAGGCCGCTATTTTCGTTGACGACGGGCCGCCGCACGACGGCCAGGCCCGTATACCAGGAGAAACGACGTGGCAGACTTTGGATACGGTGGCATCGGCTCAGGGCTGGACATCTCCAGCATCGTCAACCAGCTGGTCGCGGCTGACCGCAAGCCGGCCGACAATGCGCTGAACCTGCAGCAGTCCAAGACCAAGATGCAGCTGTCGTCGCTCGGCACGGTCACCTCGGCCTTTGACAAGCTGAAGACCGCGCTGACCGCACTGAAGGCCACCACCGCCTTCGACACCCGCACCGTCAGCGCAACCGGCAAAGCCGGCCCCAACAACGCCAACGATGTGCTGACCGCGTCTGTAGCGCTATACGACGTGGGCACCACCAAGGCCGCCGCGTCCAACGGCACCCATCTGATCGAGGTGAAGAACCTGGCGTCGGCGCACAAGCTGATCGCCGACACCTCCGTGCCAAAGACCGACACCTTCGGTGCCGGAACCTTGACGCTCACCGTTGGCGTGGGTGACAAGGCCAAGGCCATGAACATCCAGGTGGAGGAAGGCGACACCCTCACCACCGTCCGCAACAAGATCGACGCCGCTGGCCGCAAGGAAGGCGTGCAGGCGACGCTGATCACCTCCGGCGACAACCAGTACCTGTCCATCGCCCAGGAAAAGACCGGCGCAGCCAGTGCCATCAAGCTGGAGTACGCCGGCAGCGATCCGAAGCTGGGCGCGCTGGTCGGCAGCCTGAAGGAAAACAGCCCCGCCAAGGATGCGCTGCTGACCATTGATGGCGTGGAAGTAGTGAGTGCCAGCAACACCGTGGCCGATGCCGTGCCAGGCCTGACCCTGAACCTGAAGGAACAGGGCAAGAGCACGGTCGTCATCAGCACCGACACGACCGCCGCGACCAAGGTGATGCAGGAGTTCGTGACCGCCTACAACGCGGCCGTCGCAGCGATCAACACCGAAACCAAGTACGACCCGAAGACCAAGGAAGCCGCTGCACTGACCGGCGATGCGCAGATGCGTGGTGCGATCGCCCAGCTACGCTCGACGATGTCCGGCGTGCTCAAGGACCTGGCAGGCGACCAGCTGGACGCCAAGGCGCTGGGCCTGCAGACCCGTGGCTACCCCAACGCCGATGGCACCCTGGTGCTGGACAGCACCAAGTTCGCCGCCGCCCTCGCCGCCCAGCCGGAGAAGATCCGCCAGGCGGTCACCGGCGATACCGGTGGTGCCGGCCGGCTGTATTCACTGGTGGACGGCTACGTCAGCACCACGGTCGGCAAGGAAGGCGCGTTCGTCGCCCGCACCAAGGGACTGAACACCACGCTGGACAACATCGACAAGCGCCGCAAGGACCTGGACGCGCGCATGGTCGGTGTCGAGGCCCGTTACAAGAAGCAGTTCGTGGCATTGGACAGCCTGATGGGCAAGCTGCAGCAGAGCAACACCGCGCTGCAGCAGCAGCTGGCCCAGTTGAACCGCTGAGGAAACACGCGCGGCGCTCAAGTTTGGCGCCGTACGCACCGATAACGGACGCAACAGCAATCATCGCAGTGCCGGCGTCAACGGTCCCTTCGACCGCGCCCCGGCACCCCGCGCAAGGGAGAATCACGAATGTACGGTTCCAGCCGTCAGTACGCCGAGCAATACCGCCAGGTGGGTGTGACCAGTGCGGTCGCCGATGCCGATCCGCACAAACTGGTGGCGCTGCTGCTGTCTGGCGCACTGGAGCGCGTGCGCCGTGCACAGGCCACCCTCGAGCAAGGCGACCAGGCCGGCAAGGGCAAGGCGATCGGCGAAGCATGCGCCATCGTCGCCCACCTCAACGGCTCGCTGGACCATGAAGCCGGTGGTGAGATCGCCGGCAATCTGTCGGCGCTGTACGACTACCTGCTGCAGCGCCTGACCGAGGCCAACCTGCACAACGACCGCGCCGCACTGGACGAATCGTTGCAGCTGCTGGGCGAGATCGACGGTGCCTGGAATGCCATTCCGCACGAACAGCGTCGTCCCGCGGCGGTAGCGCCATGAGCCTGCTTGAACTCAATGCGCAGCTGGATGCCTTCGAGAAGGCCCTCGACGAAGAGGCGTTCGAACAGGCCGACAGCCTGCTCGATGGCCATGACAACACCCTGCATGCACTGCTGAGCCAACAGCTGGGCAGCGCCGACCACGCACCTTTGTCCGCGCTGCTGGAACGCCAGCAGAGCCTGCTTGGCCTGCTGCGCCAGCGTCGCGATGCCGTTTCCGTGCAGATCCAGGACGGCCGCCGCTCCCTTCGCGCCGCGCATGCCTACCTGCAGGCAGAATCGCTGGCATGACCGTCCTGCCGACCACGTCCCTGCATCACCCGGCTGAAAGCGAGCTGTTCGACGAAACGCTCAGCTGCGAACTGGCCCTGCCTGCCGAGTTCCAGGCCGGCAGTGCAGTGGGCCGGACCAGCAGTGCCGAAGGCCTGCTGCGCAGCCTGGCGCTGGTCGAAGACAGTCGCGTCGATGAACACGAAGAACGCAGTGAAGCCAGCCTGCAGCTGCAGCGCCTGGAAGCCAAGGTGGACCTGACCATGGTCCTGCTCGGCCGCCTGATCCGCCAGCAAGGCCAGGAACCGACGCTGCGCCCGGTACGCTGGTCGCGCCGCGGCATCCGCCTGCAGCTGGGCCCGCGCAGTGGCAGCCTGCCCGGCCAGGCCGGCGTGGTCCGCCTGCAACCCAGCGACTGGCTGCCCGACCATATCGACCTGCCGGTGGAAGTCATCGCTGAGGCTGCCGATGGCGGCGGTGGCCACTATCTGTGGCTGCGCTTCCATCGCCTTGGCGATGGCCTGGAAATGGCGATGGAACGGCATCTGTTCCGGCTGCACCGGCGGCAGGTGGCCGAGGCCCGCCGCGCACGCTGAAATCTGCCACCCTGCAGGCGGACGGACGGCCCTTGGCGAGCCCGTTCAGCTAAGTTAAGGTGGTTCCCCCTCCCCAACCTCCAGCGTGCCTGTGCGAGTTCTCATCGTCGACGATCACACCCTTGTTCGCGCCGGCCTGGCGCGGCTGCTGCAGGGGTTTGCCGACGTGCAGCTCGTCGCCGAGGCCAGCAATGCCGAACAGGCACTGCAGATGGCCCTGCTGCACGCCCCGGACGTGGTGTTGATGGACCTGTCACTGCCCGGCCGTACCGGCCTGGAAGCACTGAGCGACATCCGCCTGCGTGCACCCGGCACGCGCATCGTGATGATGACCATGCACGACGACGCCGCCCATGTGCGCGATGCCCTCGATCGGGGTGCCGTCGGTTTCGTGGTGAAGGATGCCGCGCCGCAGGAACTGGAGCTGGCGCTGCGTGCGGCGCATGCCGGCCAGGTGTTCCTGAGCCCGCAGATCTCCGCCAAGATGCTGGCGCCAATGCTCGGGCGCGAAAAGCCAACCGGTATTGCCGCACTGTCGCCGCGCCAGCGCGAAATCCTTCGCCGCATCGGCAAGGGCGAGAGCAACAAGGAAATCGCCGCCGACCTTGGCATCAGCGTCAAGACGGTGGAAACCCATCGCGCGCGCATGATGGAATCACTGGGCTGCCGTCGTGCCAACGATCTGCTGCTGCTGGCTGCACGCCACCAGCACGAGCTGGAATGACGTACGCGCGCCACGGGTAACGCCGGGGTGCTGCCCACAGGACGCGCGACGAAATACCGTCACCCACACGCATCCCGACGGGATTCCGTACAACCGGCGCGAGCAGCCATTACGGCGACCGACCACGAATCAACGATTTAGCGAGCGGGATCGTCAAATTCCCGCGCCGATGTGGGGAATTTCCTTACACGCTGTCGGGAACACCCCCAATCCCCTCAGGAACCCCCCGATTCCGCCCTTGCCGGATCAAAAGCAAGATGTGTTCCACAAGGCGTCGGGGAGCGGCGCCGGGGAACTGCAATGAAGGCTTCACTTTCGACCCAGCTGGGCCAACAGCTTCACCTCACCCCGCAGTTGCTGCAGTCGATCCGGCTGCTGCAGCTCGACGGCCTGCACCTGGAGCAGGAAATCCAGCGCTTGCTGGATTCCAATCCGCTGCTGGAAATCGAAGATGCCGAAGCGCCCGCCGCTGAAGCCACCGATGCAGCCAGCACCACGGTCGATACGGCCGCCTTCGACGAACTGCCCGAATCCTCGATGTGGGATGTGTCCGGCGCCAACTGGCAGGACGGCGACGACGACCGCATGGCGCGCATTGCCGCTGGCGAATCGAGCGACCCGCAGCTGCGCGTGCTGCAGCGCCTGGCGCTGGACCTGGACGAGCGCGAACTGGCGGTGGCCGCCTTCTGGCTGGAACACTGCGACGATGCCGGTTACCTGCAGGCGCCGCTGGCACAGCTGCAACTGCTGGCCAGCGCGCAGTTCGACATTGATGGCAACGGCGTTGAAACCATCCGTCAGCACCTGCTGCAGGGCGAGCCGGCCGGCATGGCCGCGCAGGACCTGCGCGAATCGCTGCTGGCCCAGTTGTGCAGCCTGCACGGCGTGGTGCCAGCCCGACATCTGGCCGCGCGCATTCTCGAGGGCGCGCTCGATGCGTTGGCCGCCCATGACTACCCCGCCCTCGCCCGCCAGCACGATGCCGAGATCGAGGACGTGCGCGAAGCCGTTCGCCTGATCCTGTCGCTGCAGCCGCGTCCAGGTGACAGCCTGCTGCCCGAGCGCAATGCAGTGGTGGTACCGGACGTGGTCGCCTGGCACGCCGACGAACAATGGAAGGTGGCGCTGAACCCGGCCACCAGCCGCCGGGTGTCGATCAACAGCCAGTACGAACAAGCCCTGGCCGACAGCGGCGAAGCAGCCCCGGCACTGCGCGAGATGCTGCAGGAGGCGCGCTGGTTCAGCCGCGGCCTGTCGATGCGCTACGACACCCTGCTGCGCACCGCGCGGGTGATCGTCGAGCGCCAAGCGGCCTTCCTGGTACGTGGCGAGGAAGCCATGGCACCGCTGACCCTGAAGGAAGTGGCCGAGGAAATCGGCATGCACGAATCCACCGTTTCGCGCATCACCACCGGCAAGTACCTGCAGACCCCGCGCGGCACCTTCGAACTCAAGCACTTCTTCGCGGTGCGCCTGGAAGGGGCCAGCGTGTCCGGCCAGGCGGTCAAGGCCATGGTCCGCCGCCTGATCGACGCCGAACCTGCCGGCCGCCCGCTGGCTGACGAGGCCATCGCTGGCCTGCTGTCCCGCCAGGGGGTGAACATTGCCCGTCGAACCGTCGCAAAATACCGCGAACAACTGGACATCGCCCCGGCCCGCGAACGGCGCCGGGTCAACGCCAGGCAACCGCAGCTGGCCCGGGTGGGCTGAAAAGGATGTTGGACATGAACAAGCTCACAGTTCTGCTGGTCGATGACCACGAGGGCTTCATCAACGCGGCGATGCGCCACTTCCGCAAGATCGACTGGCTGCAGATCGTCGGCAGCGCCGGCAACGGCCTGGAAGCGATCGAACGCTCGGAAAGCCTGCGTCCGCAGGTGGTGTTGATGGACTTGGCAATGCCCGAAATGGGCGGCCTGCAGGCCACCCGCCTGATCAAGTCGCAGGACGATGCACCGTATATCGTGATTGCCAGCCACTTCGATGACGTCGAGCATCGCGAGCACGCACTACGCGCCGGTGCCGACAACTTCGTCAGCAAGCTGTCCTACATCCAGGAAGTCATGCCGATCCTGGAAGGCCTCAGGGAGGATCGATCGTGAGCGAATCGCGCATCCTGGTACTGGACAACGACGCCGTGCGTGCCGAACGCACCGTCGCCCTGCTGGAATTCATGGACTTCAACCCGCGCTGGGTTTCCGATGCCGCCGACTTCGATCTTGCGCGCCAGCGCCAGAACGACTGGATGGCGGTCATCGTCGGCAGCCTGGACGACAGTGCCGCCAGCACCGCGCTGTATGCCTGGCTGGGTGGCAGCAGCCTGCCACCGCCGGTGCTGCTGGCCGATGGCGACGCCGCTACGTTTGCCCACCAGCATGGCCTGCACGAAGCCAACATCTGGCCGCTGGAGGCGCCGCTGCGCCACGCGCAGATGGAAGCCCTGCTGCGCCGTGCCAGCCTCAAGCGCCTGGATGCCGAACACCAGGCCGGTGCCGTGCAGGAGCAGGGCCCGACCGGTAATGGCCCGGCGGTCAGCGCGCTGCGCACGATGATCGAACAGGTCGCCGCGTTCGACACCACCGTGCTGGTGCTGGGCGAATCGGGCACCGGCAAGGAAGTAGTGTCGCGCAGCATCCACCAGCGCTCGCCGCGCCGTGATGGTCCGTTCGTGGCGATCAACTGCGGCGCGATTCCGGCGGAACTGCTGGAAAGCGAGTTGTTCGGCCACGAGAAGGGCGCCTTCACCGGCGCACTGACCGCGCGCAAGGGCCGTTTCGAAATGGCCGAGGGCGGCACCCTGCTGCTCGATGAGATCGGCGACATGAGCCTGCCGATGCAGGTCAAGCTGCTGCGCGTGCTGCAGGAGCGCAGCTTCGAGCGTGTTGGCGGCAACCAGACCATCCGCTGCAACGTGCGCGTGATCGCCGCGACCCATCGCGACCTGGAAAGCCGGATTGCCGATGGCAAGTTCCGCGAGGATCTGTTCTACCGCCTTAACGTATTCCCGATCGACGTGCCGGCCCTGCGCGAACGTCGCGAAGACCTGCCGGCGCTGGTGGAAACCATCGCCACCCAGCTGGCGCGCACCGGCCGCGGCGAAGTGCGCTTCACGCCTGAAGCGCTGCAGGCACTTGCCGGTTACGAATGGCCGGGCAACGTGCGCGAGCTGACCAACCTGGTCGAACGCTTGGCGGTACTGCACCCGGGTGGCTCGGTGCGCGTGCAGGACCTGCCAGCACGCTATCGCGGCGATGCCGCACTGGCCGCCGTGGCAGTTGCCGCCGCGCCGCCAGTGGTCGCCAGCGAAGAGCGCCTGGACCTGCGCAGCTTCTCGTTCCACACCCCGGGCAGCGGCAACCAGCCGTCGCTTGAGCACGGCATCGCGGTCAATCGCGCCGCAGCACCGGCCGCGCTGCCGGACGACGGCCTGGACCTGCGCAACCACATGGCCAACATCGAACTGGGCCTGATCAACGAAGCACTGGAACGCACCCAGGGCGTAGTCGCCCACGCCGCCCAGTTGCTCGGCCTGCGCCGCACCACCCTGGTGGAAAAGCTGCGCAAGTACGGCATCGAACGCGAGCCGGCCGAACTGGCCAGCTGACACGCGTTGCCAGCATGAAGGGGGCACGAACGCCTGGGCTTGCCCAGGCGTTGGTGTTTGTGGGGGATGTTGTTGCCGGGCTGCCGCCCGGCACCCGCAGAGGCAACAGCGGCGGATAAGCTGTTCGGGTTGGTGGGACGGTGTGGGCTTGCAGGACACGCCGTAAACCCATCCTTGGGGGCTCGATGGCGCCATCCATGTCGCCAACGGTCCTGCAAGCCCACACCGCCCCACCTCTGACAGATTGCGGCGCATCGTCTCCCCTGGGTGTCTGACCTGGCAACTTGAGCACCCACGCATCCGACGGTTCTGCAGCAGCAGCCGGATTGCTCAGTAGATCCACGCCATGCGTGGATGACGGTGAGGGTACAAAGAACATCTCGCTGCTTTTGCACTTTTTCCTACAGACAACGCGACCGCGCTGCGGAGCATGGCAGGAACATCCCAAGGAGGTTCCGCCATGCATCGTCTTACTCTGCTTGCCGCCCTGCTCTGCCCGGCCCTGGCCGCGGCATCCAGCTGCGTCCTGCCCAACCAGCTCGACCAGCGCCAGTTCACCAATCTCAGCGATCCGCTGTACCAGCCGGACAATCCGAACGCCGGGCGCATGGTGCAGGTCAGCTTTGCCAGCCACCAGTACGCGCTGGACATCCTCGGCACCGACATCCGCATCGGCGGCAGCTACCGCTACCAGCGCCTGGCTCCGCACATCGCCGAGATCGAAATGATCGAAGCCCACCCCGCCGGCCCCTCCCGCTACACCCTGCTGCTGACCTGCCTGACGGACCAGCAGGGTCGCTTCATCTACACCCAGCACGACGGCCCCATCGCACCACACCAGCGCCAGAATTCCGGACGCTGGACCCTGCAGCCCTAGGCCAAAAAACCGACGCCGGTGAAATGACGCCGCCATCGGGGTCAGAGCCCGTTGCGTCGCAACGGGATCCGACCCCTTGTCGTTCCGAAAGATCGCGGCCAACTGTCGAAGGCGGGGTGGGTCCGGTTGCGGGGGTGTCCGCGGCATGGATGCCGCGGCCAAGCCCCCATGGATGGGTTTACGGCGTCCCCCGCAACCGGCCCCACCCCGTCCCCCCAAGGAATGCAGGCTTTTGAAGTTGACGTTGACGTTGACGTTGACGTCGATTCGGCAGGTGCAGGGCGCAGCCCTGCCCAACACCCCCCAACCCTCACGTCACTGAACCGATCAGCGATTTCGGCACGGCACTTGCACTAGCTCCAGCAGACACCCCCATCCCTGTTTCTGGAACCGTTGCAGATGTCCCACTCCGTCACTTCGATCCTTTCCCAGATCCGCTCCTACCAGACCCAGGTGGGACAGCCCGCGCTCAACCCGCTGGCCGAAGCGCCGCGTAGCAATGCCCTGACGGGCACGGTGCTGGATGCGCCGCAGGTCCAGCCTGCCAGCTTCACCGAAACCCTGCGCGGCGCCATCGCCGGCGTCAACGACGCGCAACAGAAATCCGGCGCGCTGGCCAAGGCCTTCGAACTGGGTGAACCCGGCGCCGACCTGGCCAAGGTGATGGTCGCCTCGCAGCAGTCCCAGATCGCCTTCCGCGCCACCGTGGAAGTCCGTAACCGTCTCGTCCAGGCTTACCAGGACGTGATGAACATGCCGCTGTAAGGATAGAAACGCATGGCCCTGTCGCTCTCCAAGGAATCCCTGAACGCCGAAAAGGCGGGCCAGTGGTTCGACCGGCTGCAAAGCCTGCAGATCACCCGTCGGCTCGGACTGATGGCGATGATCGCCGTGGCCGTGGCGGCAGGCCTGTTCGTGTTCTTCTGGTCGCAGAAGCCGGGCATGGTGCCGCTGTACACCGGCCTGGACCAGAAGGCCACCGCTGAAGCGACCGACCTGCTGCGTGCCGCACAGATTCCGTTCCAGCTGGACCCGGCCACCGGTGGCATCACCGTGCCGGAAAAGAACCTGCACGATGCCCGCCTGAAACTGGCGGGCTCGGGCCTGACCGACAGCGGCAAGCTCGGTTTCGAGCTGATGGAGCGCGACCCCGGTTTCGGTGTCAGCCAGTTCGTGGAAAGCGCGCGCTACCAGCACGCGCTGGAAACCGAACTGTCGCGCACCATCAACACGCTGCGTCCGGTGCGTGATTCGCGCGTGCATCTGGCCATTCCCAAGCCCAGCGCGTTCACCCGCCAGCGTGATGTGGCCAGTGCCTCGGTCACCCTGGAACTGCGCGGCGGCCAGCAGCTGGAACGCAGCCAGGTCGATGCGATCGTGCACATGGTCGCTGCAGCCATTCCCGATCTGGCGCCGGAACGCGTCACCGTGGTCGACCAGAGCGGCCGCATGCTCAGCGTCAGCGACCCGAACAGCGAAGCGGCCGTCAACGCCGCCCAGTTCGAACAGGTGCGCCGTCAGGAAACCTCGTTCAACCAGCGCATCCGTGAACTGCTGGAACCGATGACCGGCCCCGGCCGGGTCAATCCGGAAGTCAGCGTCGACATGGACTTCTCGGTGACCGAAGAGGCACGCGAGCTGTACAACGGCGAACCGCAGAAGCTGCGCAGCGAGCAGATGAGCGAGAACAGCAGCAGCACGCCGGGCCCGCAGGGCGTACCGGGTGCGACCAGCAACAGCCCGCCGGGCCAGGCCGCTGCACCGGCCACCGCGCAGGCACCGACCGAAAGCAGCAAGAACGCGACGCGCAACTACGAGCTGGACCGGACCCTGCAGCACACCCGTCAGCCGGCCGGCCGCATCAAGCGCGTGTCGGTGGCGGTGCTGGTGGACAACGTGCCGCGCGCCGGTGCCAACGGCAAGGTTGCGCCGCAGCCGCTGTCGGCGGCCGAACTGACCCGGGTCGAAGCGCTGGTCAAGCAGGCTGTCGGTTTCAGTGCCGAGCGTGGCGACACCGTGTCGGTGATGAATGCCCCGTTCGTGCGTGATACCACGCCGATCGAAGGTCCGGCCTGGTGGGAACTGCCGTGGGTGCACGATGCCGGCCGCATGCTGCTGGGTGCACTGGTGGTGATGGCGCTGCTGTTCGGCGTGCTGCGCCCGGCACTGCGCGGCATCACCGGGCAGAACCGCAAGAAAGAAGAACTGGCGCTGGAACCGCACACCGCGGACGTGCAGCTGGTCGATGACGATGGCACCCCGCTGCCGGCGCTTGGCGCCGATCGGGCAAGCCTGGGCGGGCAGGAAGCATTGGCCCTTCCGGTGGATTCTTATGAGGAACGACTGCGGATGGCGCGTGAAGCCGTGAAGACCGACTCCAAGCGCGTGGCCCAGGTGGTCAAGGGCTGGGTGGCCAATGACTGAGGTCGCCCCCCTGACCGGCGTGCAGCGCGCCGCCGTCCTGCTGCTGTCGCTGGGTGAACTGGACGCGGCCGAAGTGCTGCGCCACATGGAACCGAAGGAGGTGCAGAAGATCGGCATCGCCATGGCCACCATGTCCGACATCACCCGCGAACAGGTGGAACGGGTGATGGACCAGTTCAGCAGTGAGCTGGGCTCGAAGACCTCGCTGGGCGTGGGCTCTGACGACTACATCCGCAACATGCTGGTGCAGGCGCTGGGCAGCGAGAAGGCCGGCAACCTGATCGACCGCATCCTGCTGGGCCGCAACACCACCGGCCTGGACGCCCTGAAGTGGATGGACCCGCGCGCAGTGGCCGACCTGGTGCGCAACGAGCACCCGCAGATCATCGCCATCGTGATGGCGCACCTGGAAACCGACCAGGCCGCCGACGCGCTGAAGCTGCTGCCCGACCGCACCCGTGTGGACGTGCTGCTGCGCATCGCCACCCTCGACGGCATTCCGCCCAATGCGCTGAACGAACTCAACGAGATCATGGAACGCCAGTTCGCCGGCAACCAGAACCTGAAGTCGTCCAACATCGGCGGCGTGCAGTGCGCGGCCAACATCCTCAACTTCATGGACAGCGGCCAGGACCAGGCGATCCTGGGCGAGATTGCACGCATCGATGCGCCACTGAGTGGCCGCATCCAGGACCTGATGTTCGTGTTCGACGACCTGGTGGACCTGGACGACCGCGAGATGCAGCTGGTGCTGCGCGAAGTCAGCGGCGAACGACTGGGCCTGGCCCTGCGTGGCGCCGACATCAAGGTACGCGACAAGATCACCCGCAACATGTCCCAGCGCGCGGCCGAAATCCTGCTGGAAGACATGGAAGCACGCGGCCCGGTGCGCCTGTCCGACGTGGAAGTGGCGCAGCGCGAGATCCTGGCCATCGTCAAGCGCATGGCCGATGAAGGCACCGTCACCATCGGTGGCAGCGCGGAGGCGATGCTGTGAGCAACGTCGTGCGCTGGCTTGCCCCCGATCTGCTGGCCCAGCCCGAACCGGTGCTGGACCACGACGATGCCTTCGAACTCACCGAGCTGGACCCCGAGCATGAGCCGGAGCCGCCGCTGCAGCTGCCCACCCTGGAAGAAATCCAGGCGATCCAGGACAGCGCAGAGAAGGAAGGCTTCGACCACGGCCATGCCGATGGCTTCAGCCAGGGCCAGGCCGAGGTGCGCCGCCTGGTCGCGCAGATCGAGGGCATCCTCGACAACTTCGGGCGGCCACTGGCGCGCCTGGAAAATGAAGTGGTCGGCGCGCTCGGCGAACTGGCGGTACGCATCGCCGGTGCACTGGTAGGCCGTGCCTACGAGGCCGATCCGGCGCTGCTGGGGCAGCTGGTCGGGGAGGCGATTGACGCCGTCGGCGGCAGCAACCGCGAGGTGGAAGTGCGCTTGCATCCAGATGACATCACTGCCCTCGCCCCGTTGTTGACCCTGTCGCCGCAGCAGCGTCTGGTGCCTGACACCAGCCTGAGCCGTGGCGATCTGCGCGTACATGCCGAAGCGGTGCGCATCGACGGAACGCTGGAAGCGCGCCTGCGCGGCGCCCTGGATGCCGTGATCCGCCAGACCGGAACCATCGCATGAACACCGACACCGCTGCGCAACCGTCGCCGCCGGCCGACTGGACCATTCCCCGCAACCTGCGCCTGGCCAACCGTCTCGACGGCCTGAAGGTCGACACCGCGCACGGCCGCGGACTGATCCGCGAAGGCGTGCTGCGCCGGGCGGTCGGCCTGACGCTTGAGGCCGTGGGCTGCGAGGCGCCGCTGGGCGCCAGCTGCAAGGTGGAAGTGGTCGACGGCGGCTGGGTCGACGCCGAAGTGGTCGGCTTCGCCGGCGAACGCACCTACCTGATGCCCAGCGCCGAACTGCATGGCCTGCTGCCGAATGCGCGGGTGGTGCCGTCGGCACGACGTGGCGGCGTTGAAGTGGGCGAAGGCCTGCTCGGTCGCGTCATCGACAGCGATGGCGTGCCGCTGGATGGCAAGGGCCCGATCCGGGCTGAAGGCCACGTTGGCATGGCCGGCGTATCGATCAATCCGCTGGCACGCGAACCGATCACCCAGCCACTGGACGTGGGCGTGCGCGCGATCAATGCGCTGCTGCCGATCGGCCGCGGCCAGCGTGTGGGCCTGTTCGCCGGCTCCGGCGTCGGCAAGTCGACGCTGCTGGGCATGATGACCCGCTACACCGCCGCCGACGTGATCGTGGTCGGCCTGATCGGTGAGCGTGGCCGCGAAGTGCGCGATTTCGTTGAAAGCACCCTCGGCGAGGAAGGCCTGCGCCGCGCGGTGGTGGTCGCCAGCCCGGCCGACCGCCCGCCGCTGGCCCGACTGCATGGTGCCTACCGCGCCACCGCCATCGCCGAGTGGTTCCGCGACCAGGGCCTGAACGTCCTGCTGCTGATGGATTCGCTGACCCGCTTCGCCCAGGCGCAGCGCGAGATCGGTCTGTCGGTGGGCGAGCCGCCCACCACCCGCGGCTATCCGCCATCGGTGTTCGCCAAGCTGCCGGCACTGGTCGAACGTGCAGGCAACGGCGCCAAGGGTCGCGGCTCGATCACCGCCTTCTACACCGTGCTGACCGAGGGCGACGATCCGCAGGATCCGATCGCCGATGCCGCGCGCGCGATTCTCGACGGCCACATCCTGCTCTCGCGCCGCGTGGCCGACAGCGGTCTGTACCCGGCCATCGACGTGGAATCGTCGGTCAGCCGCGTGGTCACGGAAATCGCCGACGAACCGTGGCGCCTGCGCATCCGCAAGCTGAAACGGTTGGTCTCGGCCTACTCGGCCAACCGCGACCTGATCGCCATCGGCGCTTATCAGCGCGGCAACGACGCAGCGACCGACGAAGCCCTTGAGCGTTGGCCGGAAATCATGGAATTCCTGGGCCAGGATGTCGCCAAGGCCGCAGATCTACCGCACAGCCAGGCGGCGTTGCAGCGCCTGGTGGAACAAGAGAATGAGAGGCTGACATGATCCAGTCCAAGCGCATCGATCCGCTGCTGAAGCGGGCCCAGGAACACGAAGACGCGGTCGCCCGCGATCTGGCCGAACGCCAGACCGTACTCGACACCCATCTGTCGCGCCTGGACGAACTGCGTCGCTATGCCGAGGAATATGCCTCGCAGCAGATGGCCGACGCGCAGATGGCCGCGACCAGCCCGGCGCAGCTGTTGAACCGGCGCGCCTTCCTGGACCGGCTGGACAGCGCGGTGGAACAGCAGCAGCAGACCGTCAACGGCAACCGCGAAAAAGTGGAAGCCGAGCGTGCGCGCCTGATCCTGGCCAGCCGTGACAAGGCGGTGCTGGAACAGCTGGCCGCCAGCTACCGGGCGCAGGAAAAGGTGGTGACCGACCGCCGCGACCAGCGCGAGATGGATGACATCGGCGCACGCCGCGCGCGCCTGGCGCAGACCGAAGACCAGGATGATGGCGAGCAGGGAGGCCGGTCGTGATGCCCTCCCCCCTGAGCAGCAACGCCAGCGCACCGACGCCCGGCGGCAGCGGCAATGCCAGCAGTGCACGCACCTCGAGCAATGATTCCGGCAAGGATTTCGGCCAGATGCTGCAGGGCGGTAGCGCGTCGCCCGGAAATTCCAGCACGACGGCCACCGGCAGCACCGGCAGCGGTCCGTCGAAGCCGGCCAACGCCACGTCAACATCCGATGGCAATCCGGGCAAGACGACGCCGCGGCCGGGCGACGGCGAAACCGCCGCCACTGACCCCGCGACTTCGACACCCGCTGTACCGGCAACGTCGGCAGCCGCTGACGACAAGGACACCCCGGCCAGCGCGGACGACGCGCCATGGCCACCACTAGGGTTGGCCGGTCTGGTACTGGCCGTGCCCACCGGCGTCGATCCGGTGCCTGTCGTGCCGCCGCCGACCGCCAGCGAAGCCGACGGCGGCGCGCTGCCCTCGGCCGCAGCGGCACTTCCGGCGGCCGCCGTGGCCGCCAATGCAGCACAGGGCGCGGCAGCGCCAGCCGCTAACGCATCAGCATCCGCTGCCGGCGACGGTGAGGCCAGCGGCCTGCCGCTGCCCGAACTGGTGCTGGGTGGCAAGGCGTTGGATCGTGCCGATGACGGCGACAGCCTGCAGATCGGCGACCGCACGCCCCCGGCGCCGCTGCAGGCCCCGCTGCCCGCCGCCCTGCAGGACCTGAAGGCCGCACTGACCAGCAATGCTGTCTTCAATGGCGAACCCACACCGAAGCCGGTGTTGGGCGACGATGGTTTCGACCAGGCCATTGGTGCGCGCATCGGCTGGCTGGCTGACCAGAAGATCGGCCATGCCCACATCCGCCTCAATCCAGAGGACCTGGGGCCGGTGGACGTGCGCCTGCAGATGAACGGCGACAAGGTCCATGCCAGCTTCAGCAGCCCGCATGTTGATGTACGCCAGGCGCTGGAAAGCAGCCTGCCGCGCCTGCGTGAACTGCTCGGCGAACAGGGCTTCCAGTTGGCCCATGCCGATGTCGGCCAGCAGCACAGTGGCGACGGCAATCCAGGCAGCCAGACTGGCGGCGGCCGCGGTGGTGACGGAGAACCGTCACTGGGCGACACCACAGTGTCGGCGTCGCAGTTGATCCGCCAGCGCGGGTTGTTGGACGCTTACGCCTGACAGGCGTGCCAACCAAGGTTGGCACCTATCAAGAGCGGGACGGTTGGCAACCGCCCATCGGTAGCGCCGGGCCATGCCCGGCGGATTCCCGACCTTCCGCCGGACATGGCCCGGCGCTCCCGATATGAACACCCGACGGAATTCCGTCGCACCCCTCCCCGGTCACTCCGGCACACCCCTTGCATATCCCGGTGAAGCAACCCTCAGGAGCTTCACCCCGTGGCCGCAGCCGCTGACAAAACCAAGAAGACCGCCGACAAGGACAAGACCGCCAAACCGCGTAGTCCGATCCTGATCACCGCCCTGGTCGCCGTACTGGCCGCCGGCGCCGCCGGTGGCGGGGTGTGGTTCTTCACCCAGTCCAAGCACGAAGACAAGACCGCGCAGGCGCCAAAGAAGACCACCACTCCGGCCCCGGCCCAGTACTTCGCACTGGAACCGGCGTTCGTGGTCAACCTCAACGGTTCGATCGACGGCCCGCGCTACCTGCAGGTGGAAGTGCAGCTGATGACCCGCGATCCGGCCGCGCTGGAAGCGATCAAGACCCATGCCCCGGCCATCCGCGCACGCCTGCTGATGCTGTTCTCGCAGGTCAGTCCGCAGCAGATCGCCGACATCGCCGGCAAGCAGAAACTGCAGGCCGATTCGCTGGCCGAAGTGCAGAAGGTGCTGAAGGCCGAGACCGGCAGCAACGGTGCCGACGACCTGCTGTTCACCAGCTTCGTGACCCAGTAAGGGCTCCCCGATGAATGACCTGCTGTCCCAGGATGAGATCGATGCCCTGTTGCATGGCGTGGACAGTGGCGCGGTCGAAACCGAGCCGGACGCCCCCAGTGGCGAAGCACGCTCCTACGATTTCGCCAGCCAGGACCGCATCATCCGCGGTCGCATGCCGACCCTGGAAATGGTCCACGAGCGCTTCGCGCGCCTGTGGCGGATCGGCCTGTTCAACCTGATCCGGCGCTCGGCCGAACTGTCCGTGCGCGGCATCGAGCTGATCAAGTTCAACGACTACATGCACTCGCTGTATGTGCCGACCAACCTGAACCTGATCCGCTTCAAGCCACTGCGTGGTACCGGCCTGATCGTGTTCGAACCGACCCTGGTGTTCGCCATCGTCGACAACTTCTTCGGTGGTGACGGGCGCTACCCGACGCGCATTGAAGGTCGCGAGTTCACCGCCACCGAGATGCGGGTGATCCACCTGCTGCTGAAGCAGACCTTCGCCGACCTGCGTGAAGCGTGGGCACCGGTGATGGACGTGGAATTCGAGTACATCAACTCGGAAATCAACCCGCACTTCGCCAACATCGTGACGCCGCGCGAATACGTGGTGGTGTGCCGCCTGCACGTCGAGCTCGACGGCGGTGGCGGCGACATCCACGTGACCCTGCCGTACTCGATGCTGGAGCCGATCCGCGAACTGCTCGACGCCGGCATCCAGAGCGACCGCAACGATCGCGACGAGAGCTGGGGCCGCACCCTGCGCGAGCAGCTCAACGTGGCCGAAGTCACCCTGTCCAGCGTGCTGGCCAGCAAGCGCATGACCCTGCGCGACCTGACCCGGCTGAAGGTCGGCGACATCCTGCCGATCGACCTCAGCCCGCAGGTGCCGCTGTGCGTGGAGAACATCCCGGTGTTCACCGGTGAGTTCGGCGTCGCCAACGGCATGAACGCCGTAAAGATCACCGCTACCCATCCGCCGGGCACCCGTCCGCGCGTACCCGTCATCCAGGAAGACCCGCAATGAACGATATCGACGCCCTCGAACCGACCCCGGCACAGTTCACCAACCTGCAGGCCGATGAGGCGACCGGCCCGGATTTGAACCTGGACGTGATCCTCGACGTGCCGGTGACGCTGTCGCTGGAAGTCGGTCGCGCCCGCCTTCCGATCCGCAACCTGCTGCAGCTCAACCAAGGTTCGGTGGTGGAGCTGGAGCGTGGTGCCGGCGAATCGTTGGATGTGTTCGTCAACGGCACGCTGATCGCCCATGGCGAAGTGGTGGTGATCAACGACCGCTTCGGTGTGCGCCTGACCGATGTGGTCAGCCCCAGCGAGCGGATCCGGAGACTGCGTTGAGCCTGCTCGCCACCACCGCGCTGGCCGTTGCCAAGACGGCGCCGCAGATCGGCCAGCATGCGCCGGCCGCACCGAGCCTGTTCGGTGCGGTGCTGGCCCTGTTGGCAGTGCTGGCCCTGGTCATCGGCCTGGGCTGGCTGCTCAAGCGCCTGCCCGGCAGCGGCTTCCGCCCGGCCGAGGGCATGAAGCTGGTGGCGAGCCTGAATGTCGGTGCCAAGGAACGCGTGGTCGTGGTCGAGGTCAATGGCCAGCAACTGCTGCTGGGCGTGACTGCCGGCGGCATCAATGCCCTGCACACCCTGCCCGAACCGCTGCCGCCGCCTGCGCCGGTACGCGTCCCCGACCTGAAGAACCTGCCGAATTTCGCCCAGCTGCTGCAACAGCGGCTGCGCAAGGACCCCTGACATGCGTCTGACCCGTTCCCGTCTTGCCACCCTGCTGCCGTGGCTGACCCTGATCGCCCTGTGCCTGCTGCCTGCGTTGGCGTTCGCCGCCCCGGGCGCGCCGACCACGCCGCTGCCGGACATCAACGTCGGCAAGATCGGCGGTGCGCCGGTCAGCCTGCCGCTGCAGACACTGCTGCTGATGACGGCGATCACCCTGATCCCGTCGATGCTGCTGGTGCTGACCTCGTTCACCCGCATCATCATCGTGCTGGGCCTGCTGCGGCAGGCACTGGGCACCGGCCAGACGCCGTCCAACCAGGTGCTGCTGGGGCTGGCCCTGTTTCTTACCTCGATGATCATGCTGCCGACCTGGGACAAGGCCTGGAGCACCGGCATGGCGCCCTACCTCAATGGCGAGATCGACTTCCAGACCGCCTGGACGCTGAGCACCACGCCGCTGCGTGCCTTCATGCTGGCGCAGATCCGCGAGACCGACCTGATGACCTTCGCCGGCATCGCCGGCCACGGCACCTACGCCAGCCCCGATGCGATTCCGTTCCCGGTGCTGGTCGCTTCGTTCGTCACCAGCGAACTGAAGACCGCCTTCGAGATCGGCTTCCTGATCTTCATCCCGTTCGTGATCATCGACCTGGTCGTGGCCAGTGTGCTGATGTCGATGGGCATGATGATGCTGTCGCCGATGCTGGTCTCCGCACCGTTCAAGATCCTGCTGTTCGTGCTGGTGGACGGCTGGGTGCTGACCGTCGGCACGCTGGCGGCGAGCTTCAATCCGGCCTGATTGCAGGGCAGCCGGGCATGGCTCGGCTCTACATACACACAACGGAACGACGATGTCCCCCGAACTTGCCTTGACCGAACTGCGTGGCGGCCTGATCACCGTGCTGTGGGTTGCCGGCCCACTGCTGCTGACCGTACTGGTGGTCGGCGTTGTGGTGGGCGTGGTGCAGGCCGCGACCCAGCTCAACGAGCCCACCATCGCCTTCGTTGCCAAGGCCGCAGCGCTCACTGCGGTGTTGTTCGCACTGGGCAGCCTGTTGATCGGCCATCTGGTCGAATTCACCACGCTGCTGTTCCAGCGCATCCCGCACCTGATCGGCTAGACGGACGCGCACGCAGATGGATGCCGCCACCCAGATGGCTGCCGACGGCCTGAACGCCTTCGGCATGATCGGCACCGTGCTGTGGACCATGCTGCGCATCGGCGCGGTGGCCATGGCAATGCCGATGATCGGTACCCGTGCCGTGCCCGGGCGGGTACGCGTGATGCTGGCCGGCACCCTGGCCATTGCATTGGCGCCCCTGCTGCCGCCGGTACCGGACTGGACCGGCTTCGACGCCGCCACCGTGCTGACCATTGCCCGCGAGCTGGCCATCGGCGTGGCCATCGGCTTCATGCTGCGGCTGGTGTTCGAGGCTGGCGCCATGGCTGGCGAGCTGGTCGCCCAGGGCACCGGTCTGGCGTTTGCGCAGATGAGTGACCCGCTGCGCGGCGGCACCTCCGGTGTCATCGGCCAGTGGTTCTACCTGTTGTTCGGCCTGCTGTTCTTCACCGCCAACGGCCATCTGGCGCTGATCTCGCTGGTGGTGGACAGCTACCGCGCCCTGCCGATCGGCGCACCGCTGCCCGACCCGCACGCCTTCTTCAGCATCGCCCCGACCTTCCTGCTGACCGTGCTGCGCGGGGCACTGACCCTGGCCATCCCGCTGACCGTGGCGATGCTGGCGGTGAACCTGGCCTTCGGCGTACTGGCCCGCGCCGCGCCGGCGCTGAATCCGATCCAGCTGGGCCTGCCGGTCTCACTGCTGCTGGGCCTGTTCCTGCTGACCCTGCTGGTGGGTGAAATGGGTCCGCCGGTGCAGCGCCTGTTCGATGCCGCCTTCGAAGCGGCGGGTGCCGTGACCCGCTGACGCGATCATCACGTTTTGCTGCTTGCCGTCCCCCCCGGTGACCGCGTTAGAGTGAATGGGCAGCGACCAGGGGGACGCTGCAACCGGCGGCCCCAGGTCGCCCGCCTTACGCATGCCCCACCGTAGTTTTTCCGTTGACAGGCAGGTCCGGGAGACTGACGAATGCTGGTAGGCACGTACAACCCGTGGCTGGTGGCGACCTCATTGCTGGTTGCAGTGATGGCGTCCTACACCGCGCTGGCGATGGCCGGGCGCACCGTCACCGCGCCCGGCAAGGGTGCGACCTGGTGGTGGCGCCTCGGCGGCGGCTTTGCGATGGGGCTTGGGATCTGGTCGATGCACTTCATCGGCATGCTCGCCTTCGACCTGCCCATTCCGCTGGGCTACGACCTGCCCATCACCCTGCTGTCGCTGGCACTGGCGATCGGCTCGTCGGTGTTCGCGCTCTGGCTGGTGTCGCTGCGCACCCTGCCCCATCCACGCTTGGCCGGTGGTGCCCTGCTGATGGGCAGCGGCATTGCCAGCATGCATTACGTGGGCATGGCCGCGATGCGCATGCAACCGGGTATCGACTACCAGCCGGTGTGGCTGCTGCTGTCGCTGCTGGTTGCGGTGGCCGCGTCGTGGACCGCGCTGTACGTGGCGTTCCGCCTGCGCGCGCAGCACACCCGCATCGGCGACCGCCTGGCCGCTGCAGGACTGCTCGGCCTGGCCATCGTCGGCATGCATTACACCGGCATGGCCGCCGCCCGTTTCCCCGAAGGCAGCGTCTGCGGCGCAGCGGTGGGCGATGGCCTGCAGAACAACTGGCTGGCAATGCTGGTGGTGGTGCTGACCGTGGCGATCCTGGCGGTGGTGCTGGTGGTGTCCTGGCTGGACCAGCGGGTGGAGGCACAGTTGTTGCGCCTGCGCAATTCGCTGCTCAGCACCTCGTTGACCGACGCCCAGCAGGAACTGACCCAGGCCGCGCTGCACGACCCGCTCACCCGCCTGCCGAACCGGTTGCTGCTGCAGCGGCGCATCGTGCAGGCACTGGCCGAGGCCGAACAGGGCGGCAGCCGCTTCGCAGTGATGTTCATGGACCTGGATGGCTTCAAGCAGGTCAATGATGCCTATGGCCACCAGGCCGGCGACGCGCTGCTGGTGGCCGTGGCCGAACGCACCCGCCAGCTGCTGCGTCCGCACGACCTGCTGGCACGGCTGGGCGGCGACGAATTCGTGCTGGTGGTGCGCATCGAGCATGACGAGGACCTGCCGACCCTGGCCCGGCGCATCCTGCAGGCAGTGGGTAGCGGCCCGCTGCTGCCGGACAACGAACTGCAGGTGACTGCCAGCATCGGCATCGCGATCTGCCCCGACCATGCCGCCAGCGAACGCCAGCTGATGGCCTTCGCCGATGCGGCGATGTACCAGGCCAAGGAATCGGGCCGCAATGCGTTCGTGCTGTTCGCCGACTGGATGAACGACAGCGCCGAGCAGCAGTTCCGCCTGCTGGCCGACCTGCGCCGGGCGATCGGCAGCGAGCAGCTGTTCCTGCATTACCAGCCGAAGATCCGTGTGGCTACGCAGAAGGTGGCCGGCGCGGAAGCGCTGATCCGCTGGCGCCACCCGGAACAGGGTCTGATTCCGCCGGACCGCTTCATCCGCCTGGCCGAGCGCAGCGGTGCGATCAACGAGATCGGCCGCTGGGCGCTGGACCAGGCCTGCCAGCAACTGCGGCACTGGCACGATGCCGGCCACGACAGCTGGACGATGTCGGTGAACCTGTCACCGGTGCAGTTCAGTTCCCCGCACCTGCTGCAGGACGTACGCGAGGTGATCGAGCGCTACGCGATCGCCCCGCGCAACCTGGTGCTGGAGATCACCGAGAGCACGGTGATGCGCGATACCGATACCAGCCTGCGCCTGCTGCAGAGCTTCTCCGCCCTGGGCGTGGGTATCTCCATCGATGATTTCGGCACCGGTTACTCCAGCCTGCTGTACCTGAAGCGCCTGCCGGCCACCGAGATCAAGATCGACCATGCGTTCGTGCGCGACCTGGAACACAGCGCCGAAGACGTGGTGATCGTGTCGGCCATTGTGGCGCTGGGCCATGCACTGGACATGGACATCGTGGCCGAGGGCGTGGAGACCGCCGCGCAGCGCGCCTATCTGGAACGCTTGGGCTGCGACTACCTGCAGGGCTTCCTGCTGGGCCGGCCGGTGGACGCGGCCCGCTTCATGCAGCTGCACGACCTGCCGCGGCCACGGGTGGAACTGGCCAGCGGCCCACCCCGTAACCCCCAGTAGATCCACGCCATGCGTGGATGGCCCGCGCCGCCGTCACGGAACGATTCTTGCACGCACCCCAGCATCCCCTGCTGCAGTGCCTGTGATGTCCGAGAACGAATCCGCCGGCGAAAAAACCGAACAACCGACAGAAAAACGCCTGCGCGACGCCCGCGAACAGGGCAACCTGCCGCGCTCGCGTGAACTGGGCACGGCCGCCGTATTCGGCGCCGGCGTGATCGCGGTGATGGCCATGAGCGGCTCGATGGCCAGCGGCGCCAGCGCCTGGATGCGCCATGCACTCAGCCCGGAACAGAGCCTGCGCCAGCATCCGAAGGCCCTGTTCGGCCACTTCGGCGAGCTGCTGCTGCAGCTGATGTGGGTGATCGCCCCACTGGTACTGGTCTGCCTGCTGGCCAGTTTTCTGGCGCCGGTAGTGATGGGCGGCCTGCGCTGGTCGGCCAAGGCGATGATGCCCGACATCAACCGCATGAACCCGATGAGCGGACTCAAGCGCCTGTACGGCCCCGAAGCCGTGGCCGAGTTCATCAAGTCGCTGCTGCGCGTGGCCTTCGTCGGCGTCGCCGCCGGCATGGTCGTCTGGACCAGCTTCAACACGCTGCGCGGGCTGATCCACCAGCCGCTGGAAACCGCCATCGGCGACGGCCTGGGCTTCACCCTGCGGCTGCTGCTGGCCACCGCCGGCGCAATGCTGGTGCTGGCCGCCATCGACGCGCCGTACCAGCGCTGGAACTGGATGCGCAAGCTGAAGATGACCCGCGAAGAACTGCGTCGGGAAATGAAGGAAAGCGAAGGCAGCCCGGAAGTGAAGGGCCGCATCCGCCAGCTGCAGCAGCAGATGGCCAACCGCCGGATGATGGAGGCGGTACCCACCGCCGACGTGGTGGTGGTCAACCCGACCCACTATGCGGTGGCCCTGAAGTACGAAGGTGGGGCCATGAATGCGCCCACCGTGGTCGCCCTGGGCGTGGATGAAACCGCCCTGCGCATCCGTGAAGTGGCCGACGGCAACAAGGTCGCCATCGTCTCTGCCCCGCCTTTGGCACGCGCCTTGTATCGGGAAGGCCAACTCGGCAAGGAAATCCCCGTGAGACTGTATTCAGCCGTCGCCCAGGTCCTCTCTTACGTCTACCAGCTGCGCAGCTGGCGGACCGGCCCGATGCCGTCCACGCCGCACATCCAGGTTGATGAGTTCGGCAACGGGGGCCGTCCATGAGCGCCCAGGCATCCAGCTTCAATACCCGCCGCGCGCTTGAGATGATCCGCCAGGGTCTGGGCGCGCCGCTGATCGTCCTGGCCCTGCTGGCCATGGTCGTGGTGCCGCTGGCCGCGCCGGTGCTCGATGCGTTGTTCACCTTCAACATCGCCATCTCGCTGATGGTGCTGCTGGCGGTGGTCTACGTGAAGCGCCCGCTGGACTTCACCATCTTCCCGATCGTGCTGCTGATCACCACCATGCTGCGGCTGGCGCTGAACGTGGCCTCCACCCGCGTGATCCTGCTCAATGGCCAGAACGGCCACGAAGCGGCCGGCAAGGTGATCGCCGCGTTCGGTGAATTCGTGATCGGCGGCAACTACGCGGTCGGCATCGTGGTGTTCGCGATCCTCACCATCATCAATTTCGTGGTCATCACCAAGGGCGCCGGCCGCGTCTCGGAAGTGACCGCGCGCTTCATCCTCGACGCCATGCCCGGCAAGCAGATGGCGATCGACGCCGATCTCAACGCCGGTTTGCTGACGCGAGAGGAAGCCAAACTGCGCCGTGAAGAGGTCCGCGAAGAAGCCGACTTCTACGGCGCGATGGATGGTGCCAGCAAGTTCATCCGTGGCGATGCGATCGCCGGCATCCTGATCCTGTTCATCAACATGCTGGGTGGCCTGGCCGTGGGCGTGCTGCAGCATGGCATGCCGTTCGGCGATGCCGCGGCCACCTACACCCTGCTGTCCATCGGTGACGGCCTGGTGGCGCAGCTGCCGGCGCTGCTGGTTTCCAGTGCGGTGGCGATGCTGGTTACCCGTGCCTCGCGCTCGCAGGACATGGCACAGGCGATGACCGGACAGGTGTTCGGCCAGTACCGTGCGCTGGCGATCACTGCTGGCATCCTCGGCGTGGTCGGCCTGGTACCGGGCATGCCCAACGTCGCTTTCCTGACGCTGGCCGCGATCCTCGGCTTCATCGCCTGGAAGGTGTACCGCAAGGGCTTGGCACCAGCGCAGGCCGACGCAGCGGCAGGTGATGCCAGCGCACTGAACGCGCTGGGCCGCCCTGCCGCCCCGGCACCCACGGCGGAACTGAGCTGGGACGAGCTGCGCCCGGTCGATCCGCTGGGCCTGGAAGTCGGCTATCGATTGATTTCGCTGGTGGACAGCAACCAGGGCGGCGAACTGATGCCGCGCATCAAGGGCGTGCGCCGCAAGCTGACCCAGGATGTCGGCTTCCTGATTCCGTCGGTGCACATCCGCGACAACCTGGAACTGCCGGCCAACGGCTACCGGGTACTGGTGCATGGCGTGCCGGTGGCTACCGCCGAAATCCATCCCGACCGCGAACTGGCGCTGGACCCCGGCAGTGCGCTCGGTCCGCTGGAAGGTATCGCCGGCAAGGACCCCGCCTTCGGCCTGGACGCGACCTGGATCCAGCCGCACCAGCGCGCCCAGGCAGAAACCCTGGGCTACACCGTGGTCGACCCGGCCACGGTGGTGGCCACCCATCTTTCGCACCTGATCCGCGAGCACGCGCCGGAACTGCTGGGCCACGAGGAAGTGCAGCACCTGCTGGCCAACCTGGCCAAGAGCGCGCCCAAGCTCGTCGAAGATCTGACGCCGAAGGCGCTGCCGCTGTCGGCGGTGGTGCGCGTGCTGCAGAACCTGCTGATCGAGCGCATTCCGATCCGCCAGCTGCGCAAGATCGCCGAAGCCCTGGTCGAACACGCCCCGCACAGCCAGGACCCGGCCACGCTGACCGCCGCCGTGCGCACCGCGCTGGGCCGCTTCATCGTGCAGGAGATCGCCGGAATGTCGGCGGAGCTGCCGGTATTCACCCTCAACCCGCAATTGGAACGTGTCTTGCAGGAGTCCACGCAGGGCAACGGCGCCGCGCTGGAACCCGGACTCGCTGAGCGACTGCACCAGAGCCTGGCCGAATGTGTCAGCAAGCAGGAAGCCCGCAACGAGCCCGCGGTGGTGCTGGTACCAGGCCCGGTGCGTGCCGCGCTGGCCCGTCTGGTCCGCCACAGCGTTCCGTCGCTGTCGGTCCTGGCGTACAGCGAGGTGCCGGAGGACAAACGCCTGAAGCTGGTCGGAACGATCAGCTGACGCCGCCCTGCAAAGCGCCAGAAAACAGACACCACTTTCAAACACTCGCAACAGACAGATTCCAAGGGGAACCCGAACCGTGCAGACCACCGACCACCCGCGTTCTCCGACCGCCACTCCGCCGACTTCGTCCCGTGACCACAGCATGAAAATCAAACGATTCGTCGCCGCCGACATGCGCTCGGCCATGAACCTGGTGCGCAAGGAACATGGTCCTGACGCCGTGATCCTGTCCAACCGCCGGATCGAGGAAGGCATCGAGATCGTGGCTGCCGCCAATTACGATGAAAGCGCTGTGCAGCGCGCCCTGGAAGCATCGCGTCGCGACGTGGCGCCGCCGCCCGCGCCGAAGCCGCGTACCGCCGCCGACGCGGTGATCGCCGCGGTCACCCGCCGTCGCAGCAACACCCCGGCACCAGAGCCGGTGGCAGCAACCACGTCGGCCGTCGCCGCCCTCGCCCGCGCTGCCGTCGGCGCTACCGGCCGCACCTTGGACAGCGCCGACGAAATCGTGCCGACCCGTGGCAGCACCGGCTTCGCCGCTACGCTGGCGCGTGCCGCCGTCAATGAATCGACGCTGCCGGAACAGATCTTCGCCCCGTTCGCCGACGCCATCGTGGCGCCCTCACCGGCCGCAGCCGCGCCGGTGAACCGCGCCCGCTTCCAGATCGATCCGCCGCTGGAAGACAGCGCGCAGCTGCCGGCAGTGTCGCCGCCGCCGTTGCCGGTTGCCATCCAGGCCGCCGTCACGCCCGAGGACGACGCAGCCCACGCACCGGTTGCCGCACAGCCGACAGAGGTTGCACCCGCACCGCTGCCGACCCTGGCGCCGGCGCCGGCGCTGACCCTGGTCGCCGACGACGCCGAGATCCGCCACCTGCGCCAGGAAGTGGCCGGCATGCGCCAGGTGATCGAGCGCGAAATGAACCGCTTCACCGATGAGCGCCTGCGCGGCTGCCCGGTGCGCGCCACCGCGCTGGACCTGATGGACGAGTACGGCTTCGATGCCGGCATCGCCCGCGACGTGGCCATGCAGATCCCGCTGGAAACCGAAGCGCATCGTGGCCGCGGCCTGATGCTGGGGCTGATCTCGCGCAAGCTGCCGATCGCTCCGGTCGACCCAATGGAGGAAGGCGGCGTGATCGCCCTGGTCGGCCCGACCGGCGCCGGCAAGACCACCACCATCGCCAAGCTGGCCTCGCGCTTCGCCGAAGCCCATGCCGCCCGCGATGTCGCCCTTGTCACCACCGATACGATGCGCATCGGCGCGCGTGAACAGCTGTACGGCTACGGCCGCCAGCTCGGCATCGCGGTGCACGAGGCCAACAGCGGCACCGACCTGGACCAGCTGCTGGAGCGATTGAAGGACTACAAGCTGGTGCTGATCGACACCGCCGGCCTGGGCCCGCGCGACCGTGCGCTGGCCGCCCAGCTGCAGTGGCTGCGCGCCGCCCGCCAGGTCCGCACCCTGCTGGTGCTGCCGGCCAACACCAGCTTCGGCGACATGGACGAGGTGGTGCGCCGCTTCGGCGCCGCCAACCTGCAGGGCCTGGTGCTGAGCAAGCTGGACGAGACCGGCCGCTTCGGCAACGCCCTGTCGGTGGCGGTGGACCACAAGCTGCCGATCACCTGGGTGACCGATGGCCAGGACGTCCCGGACGACCTGCACCGGGCCAGTGCAGCCAATCTTGTACTTCGCCTTGAAGATTTGCGCCGCGCGGCCGATATGCCCTGCAACCCGGAGTTGAACCATGCCGTCGCGTGAGTACGCCAAGCTGACCACCACCTTCCCGCTGACGGCGACCCGCAGCGAGCCGCTCGGCCCTGTGCGCACGATTGCCGTGACCGGCGGCAAGGGCGGCGTCGGCAAGACCAACGTGTCGGCCAACCTGGCCGTGGCGCTTGCCGGCATGGGTAAACGCACCCTGTTGCTGGATGCCGACCTCGGCCTGGCCAACATCGACGTGATCCTGGGCCTGAGCCCCACCAACACCCTGGCCGACCTGGTCGCTGGGCGTTGCAGCCTGGATGACGTGATCATCGAAGGCCCGAACGGCGTGCTGGTGGTACCGGCCGCGTCCGGTCGCCGGCACATGGCCGAGCTGGCCCCGGCCGAGCATGTGGGCCTGGTCAACGTGTTCTCCGAACTGGAGCGCGAACTGGACATCATGGTGGTGGACACCGCCGCCGGCATCACCGATGGCGTGCTGACCTTCTGCCAGGCCGCGCAGGACACCGTGGTGGTGGTCTGCGATGAACCGGCCTCGATCACCGACGCCTATGCCCTTATCAAGGTGCTGTCGCGCGAACGTGGCGTGGACCGCATCCAGGTGGTGGCCAACATGGTGCGCGACCCCAACGAAGGCCGCGTGCTGTACGAAAAGCTGACCCGCGTCTGCGAGAAATTCCTCGCCGATGTCTCGCTGAACTACCTCGGCTGCGTGCCGCAGGACGACTGGCTGCGCCTGTCGGTGCAGCGCCAGCAGCCGGTGGTGAAGGCCTATCCGTCCAGCCCGTCGGCACTGGCGATCACCGAGATCGCCCGCCGCACCGCCCGCTGGCAGGCACCGACCGAGCCGCGCGGTGGCGTCGAGTTCTTCCTCGAACGCATCATCAAGCAGCGCGGGGTGGCCGCATGAAAGGCGCCGCCCAGTACAGAGAGGTCCAGCGCACGGCGGCCAACGAGGTCATCGCCCAGCACTCGGACCTGGTGCGGCGCATCGCCCACCATCTGGCCGCGCGCCTGCCGGCCAGCGTTGAAGTGGACGACCTGATCCAGGCCGGCATGATGGGCCTGATCGAAGCGTCGCGCAGCTACGACGCCGACCAGGGCGCCTCGTTCGAGACCTACGCCTCGATCCGCATCCGCGGTTCGATGATCGATGAGATCCGCCGTGGCGACTGGGTGCCGCGTTCGGTGCACCGCCGTGCCCGCGACGCCGCTGCCACCATCCGTCGCTTGGAGCAGAGCACCGGTCGCGCTGCCAGCGCCACCGAAGTGGCTGCCGCGATGGAGATGCCGCTGCCCGAGTACCTGCGCCTGATGGAGGATGCCTCGCGCGGGCAGGTCCTGAGCCTGGAATCACGCATTGAAGACCAGGGCGAGCTGGACACCGTCGCCCAGGGCGGCCCGACCCCGCAGCAGGTACTGGAACGCGGCGAGTTCGGTCGTGAGCTGGGCAACGCCATCGGCCACCTGCCCGAGCGCGAACAGCTGGTGCTGTCGCTCTATTACGAGCAGGAACTGAACCTGAAAGAGATCGGCGCAGTGCTCGGCGTGAGCGAGTCGCGGGTCTGCCAGATCCACGGCCAGGCGGTCCTGCGCCTGCGTGGCCGACTGAAGATTTTCGAGGCGGCCGACGCCGGCCTCGAGAGCTGATCAACAAAGGAACTCTGCTTTGAACAAGAACATGCGCATCCTGATCGTCGACGATTTCTCGACCATGCGTCGTATCGTCAAGAACCTGCTGGGCGATCTGGGCTTCACCAATACCGCCGAAGCCGAGGACGGGCATGCCGCGCTGTCGTTGCTGCAGAGCCAGCCGTTCGACTTCGTGGTCACCGACTGGAACATGCCGGTAATGACCGGCATCGAGCTGCTGAAGGCGATCCGTGCCGATGCCAAGCTGAAGACCCTGCCGGTACTGATGGTGACTGCCGAAGCCAAGCGCGAGCAGATCATCGAAGCGGCGCAGAACGGCGTGAACGGTTACATCATCAAGCCGTTCACCGCACAGACGCTGGAAGAGAAGCTCGGCAAGATCTTCGAACGCTTGGCGGCCAGCGCTTGATGGACACCACGGTCGACAAGAGCGCCCTTGCCCTGCGCCTGCAGGAAGCCCTGGACGCACTGGAATCCGGCGACGAAGCGGCCTGGCGCCAGCGCATCGACGGCCTGGTCGCGCTGCGTACCCAGCCGATGATGAGCGGCCTTTCGCGGCTGGCCCGCGAGCTGGGCCAGGCGCTGGGTGAACTGCCGACCGTGCCCGATGAAGCCGGCGAGCTGGACGACGCCTGCGCGCGCCTGGACCACGTGGTGGCGATGACCGAACAGGCCACCCACCGCACCCTGGACCTGGCCGAAGAGTGCCGCAACCTGACCGAACAACTGCGCGCCGATGGCCTGCAGCCGGGGCAGGACGTGCAGCTCGACCGCATCCGCCACAACCTTACCGAGATCGCCCTGACCCAGAGCTACCAGGACCTGACCGGACAGATCATCCGGCGCGTGGTGGGCATCGTCCGCCGCGTGCACGAAGGCTTCGGCGCGCTCGGCCTGCCGCCGGAACAGCATCGCACCGACCCGGAACTGGCCGGGCCGGCACTGAAAGGGCTGGACCGCCATGCGGTCTCGCAGAACGACGCCGACGACCTGTTGTCGGATCTGGGGCTGTAACCATGGGCGCGGTAGCCGACGACATCACTGCCGATTTCATCATCGAGGCCCAGGAAATCCTGGATCGCCTCGGCGAACAGCTGGTGTCGCTGGAACAGGCACCGCAGGACAATGAACAGCTCAACGCGGTGTTCCGTGGCTACCACACGCTGAAAGGCGGCGCAGGTTTCCTCGGCATCACCGCGATGGTCGAACTGTGCCACGCCGCCGAAGAAGCGCTGGGCGCCGCGCGTGCCGGCCAGGCCGTATTGCAGGCGCATCACTTCGATGCCGCCCAGCAATCACTGGACTACCTGCAGTCGATGCTCGACGCGGTGTCATCGGGTACCGAGCCGGGCTTTGCCCCGCCCGAACTGGTGGCCCAGTTCGACGTGCATGGCGGTGGCGCGGCTGCACCCTCGGCCGCGACGCCGGGTGCAGGCGGTAGCGACCTGATCACCGACGATGAATTCGAGGCCCTGCTCGACCAGCTGCACGGCGGCAAAGCGCCGGCACCCGTGGCGGCGGCGAAAAAGACCGACGACATGATCAGCGAAGACGAGTTCGAGGCGCTGCTCGACCAGCTGCATGGCGGCGCCGCCCCGGGCAGCAACGCCACCGCCGCGGTTGCTGCCGTACCGGCACCGCGACCGGCGCCCGCGCCGGCACCGCCAGCGGCCAAGCCCGCGCCCAACAAGCCCGTCGCCGAAGCCGAACACACCGTGCGCGTGGATACCAAGCGCCTGGATGCCATCGTCAACCTGATCGGCGAACTGGTGCTGTCACGAAACCGGCTGAAGACGCTGCGCACACGCCTGCGCGATGAAGAGCTGGACCGTGCCGTATCCACGCTGGATATCGCCACCGCGCGCCTGCAGTCGGCGGTGATGCGCACCCGCATGCAGCCGGTCGGCAAGGTGTTCTCGCGCTTCCCGAAGGTGGCGCGCGACGTTGCGCGTTCGCTGAAGAAGGAAGTGGACCTGGAACTGATCGGCGCCGAGACCGAGCTCGACCGCAACCTGGTTGAAGCGCTGGCCGACCCGCTGGTGCACCTGGTCCGCAACGCCATCGACCATGGCGTGGAAATGCCTGAGCTGCGCGAGGCGCAGGGCAAGCCGCGGATGGGCCACGTGCGCCTGTCGGCGCAGCAGGAAGGCGACTACGTCAGCATCGAAGTGCAGGACGACGGCGCCGGCATCGATCCGGAAAAGCTGCGCGCCAAGGCGCGCGAGAAGGGCCTGATCGATCCGGAAGCCGCCGCCCGCCTGAGCAGCGAGGAATGCCTGCACCTGGTGTTCCTGCCGGGCTTCTCGACCAAGCAGCAGGTGACTGATATCTCCGGCCGCGGCGTCGGCATGGACGTGGTGCAGTCACGCATCCGCGAACTGAGCGGGCAGATCCAGATCCAGTCGGAACTGGGCCGCGGCAGCCGCTTCATGATCCGTGTGCCGCTGACCCTGGCAATCCTGCCGACCCTGCTGGTGCAGGCCGGCGAAGACGTCTACGCGCTGCCGCTGGCCCGCGTGATGGAAGTCCTGCATGCGCCGCGCACCTCGCTGGGCTGGTTCGATGGCCGCGCCGTGCTTGACCGACGCTCGCACACGCTGGCGCTGGTCGACCTGCGGCAGTGGCTGGATGTGACGCCGGCCGCCTCGCCGCTGTTGACCATCGTCGTGCTGCAGGCCGGTGAAGCACGCTTCGGGCTGGTGGTGGACCAGGTGCGCGGGCGCGAGGAAGTGGTCATCAAGCCATTGCCGAAAGCCCTGCGCGGCCTGCGCGGTTACGCCGGTGCAACCTTGATCGGTGATGGTCGCATGGCCCTGATCCTGGACGTGGACGGACTGCGCAGCCCACACGACTGATCCGATTTCTGAACGCGACACGCAATAGCGCCGGGCCAGCCCGGCGACACAGAAAACTGTGAACTCCGTTACACCAGATTCTCCCGGTGTCTCAAGTCCCATTCATACAAGCCGATACCGGACCCATGGATAGACTCAGCCTCATTGGACTTTTCCTCGCCCTGGCCTCGCTGGTCGGTGGCAGCATCCTCAAGGGCGCCGGCCTGGCGTCGTTGTGGTCGCCTGCGGCGTTTGTGATCGTCATCGTCGGCACCATCGCCGCCATCCTGCTGCATACCGCACCGGCGGTGTTCAAGCATGCATTCAAGATCGTGCGCTGGGTCGTGCGCCCGCCGCACAGCGACCGTCGCGAACTGATCCAGCAGATCGTGGAATGGAGCAACATCGCTCGCCGCCAGGGCCTGCTGGGCCTGGAATCGCAGGTGGAAGCGCAGCGTGATCCGTTCCTGCGCAAGGGCCTGCAACTGCTGGTGGACGGTGTGGAACCCGAATCGATCCGGCACATGCTGGAAATCGAACTCGGCAGCCAGGAACACCAGGACCAGGCCGGCGCCAAGGTATTCGAGGCCATGGGCATCTATGCGCCCACGCTGGGCATCATCGGCGCCGTGCTCGGCCTGATCGCGGTGATGAAGAACCTCGCCGACCCGAGCAAGCTGGGCCACGGCATCGCCGCAGCGTTCACCGCCACCATCTACGGCATCGCCTCGGCCAACCTGCTGTTCCTGCCCATCGCCGCCAAGCTGAAGGGCGTGATCGCCCATTCCAGCCGCGACCGCGAAATGGTCATCGAAGGCCTGATCTCGATCGCCCAGGGCGAGAACCCGCGCAACATCGAAACCAACCTCTCCGGCTTCCTGCACTGACATGGCCCGCCGCAAGCACCACGAAGAGCACGCCAACCACGAAGCATGGGCCATCCCCTATGCCGACCTGATGACGCTGCTGCTCGCCTTCTTCGTGGTCATGTACGCGATCTCCTCGGTCAACGAGGGCAAGTACCGGATCATGGCCGACGCCCTTACCGATGCCTTCGGCGGTGCGCCGCGCACCATCAACCCGGTGCAGGTCGGCAACAAGCAGGTGCAGGGCGGCGGCTGGGACAGCCCGTCGGTGATCAAGTCCGGCAACAAGATCGGCCCGTCCGCTCCGGCGCCGTCGCACGACCCCACCCTGCTGCCGGCGATGGCCTCGCAGATGCGCATGCCGGTGTCGGTGCACAACCAGGAGCAGATCGCGCGTGCCGAGCGCCAGCTCAACAGCATCGCCGACCGCCTGACCGCTGCGCTGGCGCCACTGATCGACCGCGGCATGATCAGCGTGCGCCGCACCGAACTGTGGATCGAAGTCGAGATCAACAGCGACATCCTGTTCCCGACCGGCTCGGCAGCGCTGGACGTGCATGCGCGCGACACCCTGGCCAGCCTGGCCGGCGTGCTGCGCGACGTGCCCAACAGCGTGCGCGTGGAAGGCCACACCGACAACGTGCCGATCGCCACCGCCACCTTCCCGTCCAACTGGGAACTGTCGGCCGGTCGCGCGGCCAGTGTTGTGCATCTGTTTGCCGACCAGGGCGTGCAGCCGTCGCGGCTGGCGATGGTCGGCTACGGCCAGTTCCGCCCACGCGAAGAGAACGACAGCGCGCAGGGCCGCAACCGCAACCGGCGGGTGATGGTCATCATCCTGGCCGACACCAGTCATTCGGTCGACCCGCTTGGCGAACGCCTGAATGCCGCCACCGGGGCCACCCGCAACGCGAGCGAACAGGCCGCCGCAGCGCCGGCCACCACCCCCACTTCCCCCATCGCACCGGTGCAGTTGCCACCGGTGCCGGCTGGCAGCCGTGTCGGCGCCGCCGTTCCCCCGGCAATGAAGGAGTAATCCGATGCGCATCTGGGCAGTCGCCAACCAGAAGGGCGGAGTCGGCAAGACCACCACCACCCTCGCCCTCGGTCGCGGCCTGGCCGCGCTCGGCCACCGCGTGCTGCTGATCGATCTCGATCCGCATGCCTCGCTGACCCGCGCCTTCGGTGTACCGATCGAACCGGCACCGGCCGGCGTGCTGGAACTGTTCGGCGCACCACCGGCCGACCTGTCCACGCTCAGCCACGCCAGCAACATCGGCGGACTCGATTACGTGTGCGCGCAGGCCTCGCTGGCCACGCTGGAACGGCGCAGCGCCAACCAGCCCGGCCTCGGCCTGGCACTGCAGAATGCCCTCGCCCGCCACCAGGGCCAGCACGACTACATCCTGCTGGACTGCGCACCGACCCTGGGCCTGCTGATGATCAACGCGCTGGCCGCGGCCGATCGCCTGATCATCCCCACCCAGGCCGAGCCGCTGGCCCTGCACGGCCTGGATGGCATGGTCCGCACCGGCGAAATGGTCGAGCGTTCGCGCCGCCGCCCGCTGCCGATCTCGATCCTGCCGACACTGTTCGACCGCCGCACCCGCACCGGCAATGAATCGCTGCGCGCCATGCAGGACCGCCACGCAAGCCGCGTCTGGGAAGATGCGATTCCGATCGACACCCGCATCAGCAATGCGGCCGGCCTGACCCTGCCGAGCATCGGCGAGGACTACCCGGGCCGTGGCCTGGCGGCCTATCGGCGCGCATTGAACTGGATCCTCGGTGAGGACGCACGTGCCCTGGAGCAGGCGGCATGAACACCACCGGCATGCTGGATGACTATCTGGACGAACTGCTCGGCGACATTGCAGTGGCACCGGTCGCCGCTGACGCCGCGCCGCGCCCAGCGAGCGCAGCGGCCGACACCGAGCGCGAGCCGACTTGGGACGACCTGCCGGCTGAAGTCATCTACGAAACCGGCACCGTCGCGGCCGCCCCGACCAATGACGATGCTTCCATCGAAGCCGCCTTTGACGCCGCTACCTCGCCTGCGGCCGACGCCGCACGCGAGCCGACCTGGGACGATCTGCCGGCCGAAGTGATCTACGAAACCAACACCGCCGCGGCTGCCCCGGCCAGTGACGATGCTTCCCTCGAAGCCGCCTTCGACGCCGCCACCTCGCCTGCGGCCGACGTCGAACGCGAGCCAACCTGGGATGACCTGCCGGCCGAAGTGATCTACGAAACCGACACCGTCGCGGCTGCCCCGGCCAGTGACGATGCTTCCCTCGAAGCCGCCTTCGACGCCGCTACCGCGCCTGCGGCCGACGCCGAGCGCGAGCCGACCTGGGACGATCTGCCGGCTGAAGTGATCCATGAAACCGCGCCCGTGGCCGTTGCCCCGGTCGCACCGCCCGCGCCGGAACCCACGTGGGATGACCTGCCGGACGAAGTGATCTACGAAACCGACGCCGCCGACAGCCTCGCGCACACCGACAGCCCGGGATTGCAGGCCGCGTTCGAAGCCGCCGCCGACGGCGAGGTGGTTCCTGCCGTCGCAGCACCGACGGTTGCCAAGGCCACAGCGCGCCCCGCACCAGCACCGGCACCGATGCCCTCGATGGCCCGCGCCGCCGTCGCGTCGCCGCCACGGATCGCGGTGGACACCCCATCAGACAACCGCCCCGGCACCTGGCAGGAGCTGCAGGCCCAGGCGCATCGGCCCGCCAGCAGCCCGCATCCGCAGAGCCGCCGCGCCGGCGAACGCACCTCGCGCTGGCTGCGCCTGCGCTGCGGCACTCAGGCCTACGCGCTGGAGCTGCTGAAGGTGCAGGAAGTGGTACTGCCAGTGCCGTTGCTGCCCTTGCGCGGCACTGCACCGGAAATGCTCGGCATCATGAACCTTCGTGGCCAGGTGGTACCGGTGATGGATCTCGGCCTGCACCTGGGTGCGGCCTCTGCCGAGGACGACGCGCAGACCCGCATTGTCGTGCTTGAAGAGAACGGCGAGACCCTGGGCCTGCGTGTGTCGGCCGTGGAGGACGTCGCCAACCTGACCGACTCGCAGATCGAGCCGCCCGATACCGCCCGTATCTGCCAGATCTCCAATGAACTGTTCCGTGGCGTGGCCCGCATCAGCCAGCGGCCGATGATCCTGCTCGACGCCACGCAGCTGTTGGGGTGAATCGGCGTTCCGCGTCGACACCCACCCTAAAGAACCGCCCCGCGGTGCCGTTATGAATGCTGGAACCGTTTGTCCGGAGCAACGATGAGCACTGTCGAACTGGGTGAGGATCTCGGCATCGAGAGCAGCACCGAGCTCAAGAACCGCCTTTCGCCCTTGGTGGCGGAAGCAGGCGACCTCACCCTGGATGCAAGCCAGGTCGGTCGCATCCACACCGCCAGCGTGCAGGTGCTGTGTGCCTTCGTGCAGGCCCGCCGCGAGGCAGGCCTGGGCACTGGCTTCCACGGTTGCACTGCAACCTTCCGTGACGCTGCACGCCTGTTGGGCGTCACCCAGGCCCTGGGCCTGGACGTACCCCATGACAACCTGAAATCTGTGGAGAACGCTGCATGAGCGCACGTATCTTGGTGGTGGACGATTCGGCGTCGATGCGCCAGATGGTTTCCTTCGCCCTCACCTCGGCCGGTTTTGCCGTCGAAGAAGCTGAAGACGGCGCGGTCGCGCTCGGACGTGCCAAGGGCCAGCGCTTCAACGCGGTGGTCACCGACGTCAACATGCCGAACATGGACGGCATCGCGCTGATCCGTGAACTGCGCCAGCTGCCCGACTACAAGTTCACGCCGATGCTGATGCTGACCACCGAATCGGCCGCGGACAAGAAGTCCGAAGGCAAGGCCGCCGGTGCCACCGGTTGGCTGGTCAAGCCGTTCAATCCCGAACAGCTGGTCGCCACCGTGCAGAAAGTGCTGGGCTGATCGCCCCGTACTGCTCCCCCTCTTCGCTTCCGGATCGCCACTGCCATGAGCATGGACCTGCAACGCTTCCACGCCACTTTCTTCGAGGAGAGCCGCGAAGGCCTCGACGCCATGGAGGCTGGCCTGCTGGCCCTGGAATCGGGACAACAGGACGCGGAGATCATCAACTCGGTGTTCCGTGCCGCCCACTCCATCAAGGGTGGTGCAGGCACGTTCGGCTTCGATGCCATCGCCGGGTTGACCCACGTGCTGGAGACGCTGCTGGATGAGCTGCGTGCCGGCAAGCGCGCACTGGAAGGCAACGCCGTCGATGCGATGCTGTCGTCGGTGGACGTGCTGCGTGCCCTGTTGCGCGAGGCCGAGCACGGACAACCCACCGACCCCGCAGCGGTTGCCGCGGTGAAAGCGCGCCTGGAATCGGTGCTGTCCGGCCAGGCACCGGCCGCCGCTGCGCCGGCCGCCGCCAGCAAGGTCGACGACACACCGGAAGCATGGCAGATCGGCTTCACCCCGGCGCCGTCGCTGTTCATGAGCGGCAACGACCCGCTGCGCATCATCCGCGAACTGGAACACCTGGGTTCGCTGCAGGTGGCCGCACGCATGGATCGCCTGCCCGGCTTTGCCCAGCTCGATCCGCTCGAAGCCCACCTTGCGTGGGACCTGGGCCTGGTCGGCAAGGTGCCGCGCAGCAAGATCGAAGACACCTTCGCCTGGGTGCTGGACGACTGCGAACTGGACATCCGTCCGGCCGCACCGCCAAGCCTCGCCACCCAGGCGCCGGCCGCCACGCCAGTGGCTGCCGCCGCGCCTGCCGCTGCCGCACCGACGGCCAGCGCCGGCGCCAGCCAGGAAGCGGAAACCTCCATCCGCGTCAGCGTCGACAAGGTCGATGCGCTGATCAACCTGGTTGGTGAGCTGGTCATCACCCAGGCCATGCTCAAGCAGGTCTCGCACGCGCTGGACCCGGTCCATGCCGAGAGCCTGTTCGCTGGCCTGGACCTGCTTGAACGCAATACCCGCGACCTGCAGGAAGCCGTGATCGGTGTGCGCATGCTGCCGGTCGATGCGGTGTTCCGCCGCTTCCCGCGCCTGGTCCGCGACCTGTCCGGCCGCCTGGGCAAGCACGTGCGGCTGCGCACGATCGGCGAAGGTACCGAGCTGGACAAGGGCCTGATCGAGAAGATCGCCGATCCGCTGGTACATCTGGTCCGCAATTCCATCGACCACGGCCTGGAAATGCCGGACGTGCGTCGCGATGCCGGCAAGGACGAGACCGGCACGATCACCCTGGCGGCCTCGCACCAGGGCGGTCACATCGTCATCGAAGTCAGCGACGACGGCCGCGGCCTGAACCGCGAGAAGATCCTGGCCAAGGCGCAGGAACGCGGCCTGGCCGTACCGGACAACCCCACCGACTCGCAGGTGTGGGACCTGATCTTCCAGCCCGGTTTCTCCACCGCTGACGCGGTCACCGACCTGTCCGGCCGTGGCGTCGGCATGGACGTGGTCCGCCGCAACATCCAGGCGCTCGGTGGTGAGGTGCAGATTGAAAGCGGCCTCGGCACCGGCACCCGTACGCTGATCCGGTTGCCACTGACCCTGGCCATCCTCGACGGCATGACCGTGGCGGTGGCCGGCGAAACCCTGATCCTGCCGCTGGCCTACGTGCTTGAAGCACTGCAGCCGCAGCCCGACGACATCCGCAGCATGGCCGGCGAAGGCCGCGTGCTGCGCGTACGTGGCGAATACCTGCCAATCCTGTCGCTGAGCGAGTACTACGGCTATGGGCAGCGCGCACCCGGCAGTGAATCGCTGGTGGTGGTGGTGGAAGGCGATGGCCAGAAGATCGCGCTGGAAGTGGACGAACTGGTCGGCCAGCAGCAGGTCGTGGTGAAGAACATCGAGAACAACTATCGCCGCATCGGCGGCGTCTCCGGCGCCACCATCCTCGGTGACGGCCGCGTCGCCCTGATCGTCGACATCGGTGGCCTGGTGCGTTCGCTGCGGGTGCCGCAGGCCGCCTGAGCCGCTCCACGCGTTGTGCCTGACCGCCGCCCTCCGGGGCGGCGGTTTTCGTTTGCGCGCGTGACCACGACGTCCCCGCTCGAGCCTCACATGCCTGCGCGGTCCACTGTGAACTCCGTCAACCTGCACTGTGAACTCCATCGTCCGCATGGTTTCGCTTGAAACCACGCTATCGATGCGCAAGCCCCGCCATAGCGTGCTTTGCGTTGCATCTCCCTACGCCAGCGAATGTGACACAGGTCCATAAAGTCCGTCGCACAGGCGCCGCTATCTCGACATGACGGCAATCACCGAACCCCCACCCGGCACGACCGTTCCCTCCTGCAACGACCTTTTGCCAGCGGTTTCGCCGCCGGTATTCTGCCCACCTTGGAGCACCCTGCATGAAGTGGTTCCACGATCTGCCCATCGCCCGCAAGCTGGCTGTGGGATTCACCCTGACCACCCTGATGACCGTCGTGCTGGGTGCGTTCGCCCTGGTCCGCCTGTCCGAAGCCAACGCGCAGCTCAGCGCCATGGCCTCCAACGATATTCCGTCGGTGCAGTACCTCGGCGAAGTGCGTTCGCAGCTGGGTGAATTCCGCACTTACGAACTGGCCCAGCTGAGCATGCTGGACCAGCCGGAGAAGGTGGCCGACTACAACAAGCGCATGAACGACACCGCCACGGTGGTGCGCGAACAGTTGGCGGCCTACGCCGCGCTGCCGGCCGGGGCCAAGGAGCGCGCGCTGTACCAGGCCGTGCAGGCCGACATCGATGGTTACTTCGCCGCCAATACCAAACTGCGCGAAGCCGCCACTGCGGGTGATGGCGAGGTGGCCCGGCAGATTTCCGACGAACAGTCACGCCCGCTGCGCCGCAAGGCCTTCGAAGACCTCAAGGCACTGGGCGCCTACAGCAGCTCGCTGATGCAGGGCAAGATCGACGATGCCAACGCGACCCACCGCAACAGCATGCTGGCCATCATCGCCGCCATCGTGCTGCTGGTCGTGGTCGCGGCCACGCTGGCCGTGGTCATCTCGCGCGCCGTGGTCGGCCCGCTGGGCAAGGCCGTCCAGGCCATCCAGGCGGTTGCCCGTGGCGACCTCAGCGTCACCACCCAGGCCACCGGCAAGGATGAGGCGGGCCGCATGCTGGCCGCCACCGCAGAGATGACCGCGATGCTGCGTCGCTTCTCCGAGCAGACCCAGCTGATGGCACAGATGCATGCCGGCCCCGATATCAGCCACCGCATTCCGGAAGACTTCCCGGGCGTCTACGGCCAGCTTGCCGGCGGCATCAACACGGTGATCTTCGAACACCTCGATGCGATCCGTGATGCCATCGACGTGCTCAACCAGTACGCCACCGGCAACCTCGCCCCCGATGCACGCCGCTTGCCCGGCAGTCGCGCGATCCTGCACGAATCGATGGATGCGGCCAAGGCCAGCCTGCTGGCGATCAACACGCAGATCCAGCAGTTGGCTTCGTCTGCTGCCGCCGGCGATTTCAGCCAGCGCGGCGACGCGGAGCGCTTCGATCACGACTTCCGCGTGATGATCGAGCAGCTGAACAGCATGATGCAGGTGGCAGACGGCAACCTGGGCCAGCTGTCGCAGCTGCTGCAGGCGATCGCCGCTGGCGACCTGACCGCACGCATGGACGGCCAGTTCCACGGCGTGTTCGCCCGCATGCGCGATGATGCCAACACCACGGTCGCCCAGCTGACCCAGATCGTCAGCCAGATCCAGGCCAGCACCTCGAGCATCACCCTGGCCGCAGGCGAAATCGCCTCGGGCAATAGCGACCTGTCACGCCGTACCGAACAGCAGGCCGCCAATCTGGAAGAAACTGCCGCCTCGATGGAGGAACTGACCTCCACCGTGCGCCAGAACGCCGAACACGCGCGCCAGGCCAACCAGCTCGCCATCGGTGCGCACGGCGTTGCCTCGCAGGGTGGCGAAGTGGTCGGTCAGGTGGTCATCACCATGTCGGCCATCGAAGCGTCCTCGAAGAAGATCGCCGAGATCATCTCGGTCATCGACGGCATCGCCTTCCAGACCAACATCCTGGCACTGAACGCCGCAGTCGAAGCCGCCCGTGCAGGTGAGCAGGGCCGTGGCTTCGCCGTGGTCGCCAGCGAAGTGCGTACCCTCGCCCAGCGCTCGGCCGCCGCCGCCAAGGAAATCAAGGGCCTGATCGACGAATCGGTCGGCAAGGTCGCCGAAGGCTCCAGCCTGGTGCACCAGGCCGGCAGCACCATGGGCGAGATCGTCGCTTCGGTGCAGCGCGTGACCGACATCATGGCCGAGATTTCTGCCGCCTCGCAGGAACAGTCGGCCGGCATCGAGCAGGTCAACCAGACCGTGGTGCAGATGGACGAAACCACCCAGCAGAACGCCGCCTTGGTGGAAGAAGCCACTGCTGCTGCGCGGGCCATGGAAGACCAGGCTGCGCAGTTGGGCGAAGCCGTTGCGCGCTTCCGTCTGGCCGCACCGAGCACAGGCAACGCGATGCCACGTGCAGCGATGGCCACAGCCGGCAGTGCCCCGCGCAAAGCGGCGCCCGCCCCCATCGCCACACCATCGCGCGCGCGCAAGCCCGTTGCGCAGCCGGCGCTGGCCGGCGACGGCGACTGGCAGGAGTTCTGATAGCAGCATCGGGGTGGCGCCACGCCACCCCGTTATCGGACAGGTTGTGCCGGGCCATGCCCGGCCGCAGCCTCGAGCTTGCCCGGCGGCTCCTGGCATGGCACAACGAAGCAGTCGAACGCGTCCGGTGCTACATAAATCCGCAACGCAGCCGATACTTCTTTCGAGCCACGCGCCCAAACGCGTCGGCGCCCGCCCCTGACCACAGATTCCATGTCCGACGGCCACGACACTGCACTCCCCGAAGTCCATGCGGCCGACGCCGCCGACGATCGCTTTCTGGTCCGCAATCCCCGCCAGGTGCGGCAGCTGCTGCGTTCCCTGATCGAGCAGCGATCACTGATCAACGCCCATATCGACGGCCGCGACCGCTCCTTCCCGACCGCCCTGCTTGAACTGGACGAGGACGAGGACATCCTGCTGCTCGATGGCAGCCCGCAGGAGGCCTCCAACCGCGCCGCCGAACAGGCCGACCACCTGCTCTGCTTCGCCCAACTGGAACGGGTGATGGTGCGTTTCCGCCTGCACGAACTGCAGCGCGTGGACAACGAAGGCCACGTCGCCTTCCGGGCACCGTTCCCCGAGGAGCTGGTGCACCTGCAGCGGCGTGAACTTTACCGGCTGGAGACCCCCATCACCGATTCACCGCACCTGCTGCTGCCACCGGGCGAGGCCCAGGCCGAAGCGCTGTCGATGCGGGTGGTAGACATCAGTGGCGGCGGCCTGGCGGTGACCGTGCCCACCGACTGCGCCATCTTCAGCCTACAGCAGCGCTACCGCGCGCAGCTGTCGATGCCCGATGGGCCGGACCTGCAGATCGAACTTGTGGTCTGCAACCTGCTGCCGCAACGCCTGCCCAACGGCACCGAGGTCAAGCGCGTCGGCATGCGCTTCGACGAACTGCCACGCGGCGGCGACAGCGCCATCCAGCGCTACATCTTCCGCATCGACCGCCAGCGCAAGGCACGCCGCAACGGCGAGCTCTGACATCCCCACAACGGGATCTGCCGGCCAGCGGCCGGCACCACCCATCCCCGGTTGTAGTGCCGGCCGCTGGCCGGCAACCCCGAAGCCGCGTGGATACCGGCCCCAGTAGATCCACGCCATGCGTGGATGCAGCGATCGCCGGCCCATGCCGGCCCCACCAGATGCCTAAAGTCCCCCACCACGGGGCCGATATCGAGCCTGACACCGGCACTTCCGGCAGAACCAGGACCCCTCGATGAACGACAAGAACAGCTCCGCCGCCGGCGCCGATGGCGAATTCCTCAGCTTCACCCTCGGTGCCGAGCACTACGGCGTGGACATCCTCAAGGTGCAGGAAATCCGCGGCTACGACGCCGTCACCCGCGTCCCCGATGCGCCGGATTACATCAAGGGTGTCATCAACCTGCGCGGCACCATCGTGCCGGTGATCGACCTGCGCCTGAAGCTGCGCCTGGAAGATGCCCGCTACGACGCCTTCACCGTGATGATCGTGCTCAACGTGGAAGACCGCGTGGTCGGCATCGTCGTCGACAGCGTCTCCGACGTGATCCCGCTGTCGGCCGAGCAGATCCGCCCGACCCCGGAATTCGGCGCCGCCGTCGACACCCGCTTCATCTCCGGCATCGGCACCCACGATGACCGCATGTTGATCCTGCTCGATATCGAAACCCTGCTGGACAGCGCCGACATGGGCCAGACCCACGTCGTCGAAGACGCCGCCGCCTGAACAAACGAACCTTCTTCACGTTTCTGTTACGCAGCCCTTCAGTTCCCCCCATCCAAGCCGATAGGGGGACAGAAGCCGGTCGCGCAGGAACGCGCCAAGGCCGGATCCACCATCACCATCCCCGGAGAATCACCCCGATGAAGTCCCTGCTTGCGTTCGTTTCGGCTGCCGTCCTGGCCACCACCGCTTCCTCCGCCTTCGCGCAGTCGGCCGAGATGATTCCGCCGGAGATGGCACCGCGCGCCGTCGGCAAGGACGGCATGGTCTGCGGCAAGGTCGAAAAGGCCCGCTTCGCAGAAGGTTCCGAAGGCCAGCCGACCTTCCTGTACATGGGCGGCGCCTTCCCGCGCCACACCTTCTCGGCACGTATCGCCGGCGAGAACCGCGGCAAGTTCTCCTTCCCGCTGGAAACCCTGGAAGGCAAGACCGTGTGCGTGCTCGGCAAGATCCAGCGCGACGCTTCGCGTGCGGAAATCGAAGTCAGCTCGCCGTCCAGCCTGAAACTGGCCAACATCAAGTAATCCGCTGTCCGTCAGACCGCGCCGGCCAGCGTGCCGGCGTGGCTGTTGCAACCGGGCCCAGCGCCCGGCCGCGTCTGCCTTAGGAGATCGCAACGCCCATGCCGTGGATCAACAACCTGAAACTGATGCCGAAGCTCATGCTGACCTTCGGTGTCCTCTTGCTGGTGATGCTGCTGCAGGGCATCGTCGCCTACCGTGGTCTGCATTCGCTGAACAACGTGACCACCGAGCTGGCCGGTTCACGCATGGAGAGCATCCGCATGGCCGGCGAGATGCGCGGCATGCTCGGCGAGTACCGCAACAGCGCCTACCAGCAGCTGATCCGCGCCAGCGACGACGTCAAGGCTGACGCCCGCAAGCAGGCCGCCGAGCTGCGCACCAGCATGGACACGTCGATCAAGGACTATCCGAAGCTGGTCGACAACGCCCAGCAGAAGAAGCTGTTCGACACCTTCGCCAAGGATTGGAAGGACGCGCTGGCCTCCTATGACAGCGTCACCGAAATGCTGGAGCTGGACCTGCCCGACGATGCGATCGATACCTTCGTCGGCGAGACCCGTACCAAGCACCGCAAGGCTGGCGCCGCGCTGGAAGCGCTGATCGCCGAAGACAACCGCCTCGCCCGCGCCTCGCGGGACGAAGCCGCCTCCACCTACTCCGCCTCGGCCGTGCTGACCGTGATCGCCCTGCTCGGTGGTGCCGCGCTCGGCCTGGTGCTGGTGTGGCTGTTCGCCCGCGCCCTGGTCGGCAGCGTGCGTGGCGCCGTTTCGGTGGCCAACGACGTCGCCGGTGGCAAGCTCGATGGCCATATCGACGTCAGCCGCCAGGACGAAGTGGGCGAACTGATGCAGGCGATGCAGCGCATGCAGCGCGACCTGCGCGAGCGCACCGAAACCGACCAGGCCATCGCCCGCGAGAACCTGCGCATCCGCACCGCGCTGGACTACAGCTCGACCGGCGTCTACCTGACCGACCCCAGCAACACCATCGTCTACAGCAACCGCGCCCTGCAGCAGACCCTCGCCCAGTACCAGGACGAGCTGCGCCGCGACCTGCCCGACTTCGACGTCCACGCCTCGCTGGTCGGCAAGCCGGTCACCGTGCTCGAGCACCGTGGCGAGATGGACAACACGCTGCTGGCCAACCTCAAACAGCATGGCGTTGCCCGTCGCCCGATGCAGTACGGCGACGCACAGTTCGCCCAGGTCGTGTCGACCATCCGCAACGAAGACGGCGACACCGTCGGCTACGTGGTGGAATGGCGCGACCGCACCCAGGAAGCGCAGGTCGAGGCAGAAGTGGCACGGGTGATCGCCCAGGCTGCTGCCGGCGACCTGTCCGGTCGCATCGATGCCAACGACAAGGAAGGCTTCTTCCTGCAGCTGGCCCAGCAGATCAACGGCCTGCTGGACGCCAACTCGGGCAGCATCGAACAGATTTCCGGCCTGCTCGCCGCACTGTCGCAGGGTGACCTGACGGTGCGTATGCATGGTGACTACCAGGGCGTGTTCGCCCGCATGCGTGACGATGCCAACGCCACGGCCGCACAGCTGAGCGAGATCGTCACCCGCATCAAGCAGTCCAGCCGTGCGATCAGCTCGGCCGCGGGTGAAATCGCCTCCGGCAACAGCGACCTGTCACGCCGTACCGAGCAGCAGGCTGCAAACCTGGAAGAAACCGCTGCCTCGATGGAGGAACTGACCTCCACCGTGCGCCAGAACGCCGAACACGCCCGCCAGGCCAACCAGCTCGCCATCGGCGCGCACGGTGTGGCCTCGCAGGGTGGCGAAGTGGTCGGCCAGGTGGTCACCACCATGTCGGCCATCCAGGCCTCGTCGAAGAAGATCGCCGAAATCATCTCGGTCATCGACGGCATCGCCTTCCAGACCAACATCCTGGCGCTGAACGCCGCGGTGGAAGCCGCCCGTGCCGGCGAACAGGGTCGTGGCTTCGCCGTGGTCGCCAGCGAAGTGCGCACCCTCGCCCAGCGCTCGGCCGCCGCTGCCAAGGAAATCAAGGGCCTGATCGACGACTCGGTAGGCAAGGTCAATGATGGTTCGGCGCTGGTGCACAAGGCCGGCGCCACCATGGGCGAGATCGTCGCCTCGGTGCAGCGCGTGACCGACATCATGTCCGAGATCTCCGCTGCCTCGCAGGAGCAGAGCGCAGGCATCGAGCAGGTCAACCAGACCGTGGTGCAGATGGACGAAACCACCCAGCAGAACGCCGCGTTGGTGGAAGAAGCTACTGCTGCCGCACGGGCAATGGAAGAACAGGCGGGTCATCTGAGCGAGGCGGTATCGATCTTCGTGGTCGACGAAGCCGAAGTCGTGGTCGCCACGCGCACGCCGGCACCGCGTGCAGCAGCACCGGGTCCTCGTGCTGCTGCACCGGCCGCCCCGGCCCAGGCCGCCCCGCCGGCCCGTCGCACCGCTGGCGGCCGCCCGATGGCCACCGAACTGGCCGATGGAGACTGGCAGGAGTTCTGATTCCTGCCCGACCTGAAGCATGAAGACGCCCCGGCCCTGCGCTGGGGCGTTTTTGTTTACGGAGTATCTGATTATCCAGCCAACGGCGAAGCCCCTCGGGGTGGTCGCTCGAAGCCCTAGGCTGCTGAGGGTTGGCCGGGAGGGTGGGCTGCGCAGGGGACGCCGTGAACCCATCCCTGGGGGCTTGGCCGCGGCATCCATGCCGCGGACACCCCTGCGCAACCCACCCTCCCGGCCACGGACACTTTCCGTGCGCGTCCACCCCGGATTGAAGAAAGAAGAGCAAGAGCAACAGCCGCACCACTTCCGGGGTCAGATCCGTTTTCCGCAGGAAAACGGATCTGACCCCTCTTTCCACCCGATGACACCAACGCTCTTGCCGTCCGAGCCAGTGAAACCCGAAGGGATGGGTCGGGGCGGTCAGGCGGGACCGTTGGCGCCATGGATGGCGCCATCGAGCCCCCATGGATGGGTTTACGGCGTGTCCCGCCTGGCCGCCCCGACCCATACCAGCACGTATCAACACAGAGTCATGAGCGCTGTTGCCGTTGCTGTTGCTTCAAAGCCTGCCGCAGGCAGCGCCGCAGCCGCCGCTGCAAGGAAACCTGAATACGTTCGAACAGCCCACCTCAATCCCCCGCCCCCGCGGCCGATAACGGTCATGACACCGCTGCTCCCGCTCAGCACCGGCGCCTCCACCCACCATGACCCGGGTACTGCTCGATGAATCTCCTGCATCGCTGGCAACACTACTTCAGCAATCTCTCCGTCCGACGCAAGCTCAATCTGCTCACGCTGCTGATCGCGCTCGGCGTGATCGCGCTCTCGGTGATCGCTGCCCGCATGCAGTACCTGGACCTGACCGATACCCGCAAGTCTTCGCTGAAGACCCAGGTCGAACTGAGCTACGGCATCCTCGACCACTACCACCGCCTCGCCGGAACCGGTGAACTCAGCGAAGAGGCTGCAAAGGCGGCCGCGCTGCAGGCGCTGGAGGTCATGCGCGCGCACAACGATACCTACTACTACAACATCTACGACACCGGCTATCACGTGCTCATGCACCCGTTCCGCAAGGATCTGGTGGGCAAGGACATGAAGGATTTCCGTACCGGCGATGGCATCCGCATCTACTACGACCAGATCGAAGCGGCCAAGGCCGGCGGCGGTTTCGTCGCCTATCGCTGGGCCAAGCCCGGCGAGAAGGGCGAGGTCGAGAAAGTGGCCTACGCTGGCCTGTTCAAGCCCTGGAACTGGGTGGTCAGCAGCGGCGTCTATATGGATGACGTGCAGCAGCAGGCACTGGTCTTCACCGCCATCATGACCCTGGCTGGCGGCGTGCTGGTGCTGATCGTGCTGGCCCTGAGCTGGGTCATCGGCAACCGCATCGCGCGGCCGCTGAAGCAGGCCACCGCCGTCGCAGAGGGCATCGCTGGCGGCAAGCTGGACAGCCACATCGGTCCGCAGCCGCATGACGAACCCGGTCGCCTGCTCGAAGCGATGTCACGCATGCAGCAGCAGCTGCACGCGGTCATCAGTGGCCAGCGCGAGATGGCGCGCCGTCACGATGGCGGCGAGCTCAGCTACCGTATCGACGCCAGCGCCTTCCCCGGCGAGTACGGGCTGATGGTGCAGGAAACCAACGCCTTGGTCGGGGGCCACGTGCAGACCCTGCACGATGTACTGAACGTCGTTCAGAAGTACGCCATCGGCGACCTCAGCGGCGACATCGCCCGCTACCCGGGCGAGAAGGCGGCGATGACCACGACCGTCGACACGGTCAAGGCCAACCTCGGCCGAATCAATGCCGAGATCAAGCAGCTGGCCAGTGCCGCAGCCGCGGGCGACTTCAGCCAGCGTGGCGATGCCCAGCGCTTCGATCACGATTTCCGCACGATGCTGGAAAACCTCAACGCCATGATGGCGGTCAGTGATGACAACCTCGGCAAGCTCTCGCAGCTGCTGTCGTCCATCGCCGACGGCGACCTGACCGCGCGCATGCACGGTGACTATCAGGGTGTGTTCGCGCGCATGCGTGACGATGCCAACGCCACGGTCAGCCAGCTGACCCAGATCGTCGGCCAGATCCAGCTCAGTGCTTCCAGCATCACCCTGTCGGCCGGCGAAATCGCCTCGGGCAACAGCGACCTGTCGCGTCGCACCGAACAGCAGGCGGCCAATCTGGAAGAAACCGCTGCCTCGATGGAGGAACTGACCTCCACCGTACGCCAGAATGCCGAACACGCGCGCCAGGCCAACCAGCTCGCCATCGGCGCGCATGGCGTGGCCTCGCAGGGTGGCAGCGTCGTTGGCCAGGTGGTCACCACCATGTCGGCCATCGAAGCGTCCTCGAAGAAGATCGCCGAGATCATCTCGGTCATCGACGGCATCGCCTTCCAGACCAACATCCTGGCACTGAACGCCGCAGTCGAAGCCGCCCGTGCAGGTGAGCAGGGCCGTGGTTTTGCCGTGGTCGCCAGCGAAGTGCGTACCCTCGCCCAGCGCTCGGCTGCCGCCGCCAAGGAAATCAAGGGCCTGATCGACGAATCGGTCGGCAAGGTCGCCGAAGGCTCCAGCCTGGTGCACCAGGCCGGCAGCACCATGGGCGAGATCGTCGCTTCGGTGCAGCGCGTCACCGACATCATGGCCGAGATTTCTGCCGCCTCGCAGGAGCAGTCGGCCGGCATCGAGCAGGTCAACCAGACCGTGGTGCAGATGGACGAAACCACCCAGCAGAACGCCGCGCTGGTGGAAGAAGCCACCGCTGCAGCGCGGGCGATGGAAGAGCAGGCCGCGCAGCTGGCCGATGCCGTGGCGATCTTCCGCCTCGACAACCAGGTTGCCGTCGCAGTGAAGGCGGTCACCGCCAAGGTCGCGCCGAAGGCCGCCAGCCCTGCACCTTCGCGGCCGTTGGCGACGCCCGCACCGATCCGCCGTACCCACTCCAGCACCGTCGTCTCCAACGACGGCGACTGGCAGGAATTCTGATCCTCGCGGCGGCTCCGGCCGCCGCCCCGCCGATGGACACGTCACCCGTGCAGAGCCCTACCCCCATCGTCAGCGGTACGCGCGAATTCGAATTCGCCGACCGTGATTTCCGCCGCGTCTGCGACCTGATCTACCAGCGCGTGGGCATCGCCCTCGCCCCGGCCAAGCGCGACATGGTGTACGGACGCCTGTCGCGTCGGCTGCGCACGCTGGGCATGCGCAGCTTCCAGCAGTACCTGGATCACCTCGAACAGGGCGATGGTGACGAGTGGCAGGCATTCACCAATGCGCTGACCACCAATCTCACCGCGTTCTTCCGCGAGCCGCACCATTTCGACAAGCTGCGCGAGGAGCTGCAGCAGCGCAACGGCCGCGGCCCGCTGCTGCTGTGGTCGTGCGCCGCCTCCACCGGTGAGGAGCCCTACTCGATGGCGATCACCGCCTGCGAAGCGTTCGGCACCCTGAAGCCGCCAGTGCGCATTGTCGCCACCGACGTCGATACCCAGGTGCTGGCCACCGCTGGGCGCGGTGTCTACAACATCGACCGCGTCGCCGGCCTCGATCCGGACCTGCGTCGTCGTTACTTCCAGCGCGGCAGTGGTCCCAATGAAGGCCAGTGCCGCGTACTGCCGGCGCTGCGCGAGCTGATCGAGTTCCGCCCGTTGAACCTGCTGGCGCCGCGCTACGACGTCGGCGGCCCATTCGATGCGCTGTTCTGCCGCAACGTGATGATCTACTTCGACAAGCCGACCCAGCGCGCGATTCTTGGCCGCCTGGTCAACCATCTGGCCGACGACGGTCTGCTCTACACCGGCCACTCGGAGAACTACCTGCACGCCGCCGATCTGATCCAACCCTGCGGCCGCACCCTGTACCGTCGCGCACAGGGAGCCGGCGCATGAATGCTGCGCTGCGCACCGACGATGTGATGCGGTACCAGGACGCACGCTTCAAGACCATCGCCGCCAAGCTGCTGCCCACCCAGTACCTGGTAGTGGATGACACCACCGCGCTGACCACCACGCTGGGTTCGTGCGTGGCGGCGTGCCTGCGCGACCCGGTACTGAAGATCGGCGGCATGAACCACTTCCTGCTGCCTGAAGGCAACGCTGGCGACGGCGCACCCGCGCGCTACGGCAGCTATGCAATGGAATTGCTGATCAACGACATGCTCAAGCGTGGCGCCCACCGCAAGCGCATCGAGGCCAAGGTGTTCGGTGGCGCCAACGTGCTGAAGGGCTTCACCAGCAATCCGGTAGGCACGCGCAACGCCGAGTTCGTGCGCCAGTACCTGCAGGCCGAGCACATCCCAATCCTCGCCGAAGATCTGTGCGGCATCCATCCGCGCAAGATCTGGTTCTTCGCCGATACCGGTCGCGTGGTTGTGCAGCGCCTGCCGCACGCCCATGAAGCCGAAGTGGCCGCGACCGAATCTGCCGTGCGCGCGCGCCTGTCCAAGGCCCCGGTCACCGGTGGCGTGGAGCTGTTCGAATGACCCTGACCGGCAACGCCCCCTGCCGGGTCCTGATCGTCGACGATTCTGCCGTCGTGCGGCAGATGCTCACCGAAATCCTGTCCAGCGATCCGGCCATCGACGTCGTCGGCACCGCTGCCGACCCGCTGCTGGCGCGCGAGAAGATCAAACGCCTGGCTCCGGACGTGATCACCCTGGACGTAGAAATGCCACGCATGGATGGCCTGGCGTTCCTCGAAAACCTGATGCGCCTGCACCCGCTGCCGGTGGTGATGATCTCTTCGCTGACCGAACGCGGTGCCGATACCACCCTGCAGGCGCTGGGGCTGGGCGCGGTGGACTTCGTCTCCAAGCCCAAGCTTGATGTGGCCCGTGGCCTGCAGGCCTATGCCGATGAAATCATCGCCAAGGTGAAGATGGCTGCGCGCTCACGGGTGCGTCCGCTGGTGCGCGTTGCAACACCGAAACTCACGCTGGACGCCGCCCCTGCCCTGCGTCCGGCGGCAACCCAGTTCCGCACCACCGACCGTCTGATCGCCATCGGCTCCTCTGCCGGCGGCACCGAAGCACTGCGCGTAGTGCTGGAAGGCATGCCCGCCGACGGCCCCGCGGTCGTGATGACCCAGCACCTGCCTGGCAGTTTCAGCACTGCCTTCGCCGAGCGCCTGGACCGTCATTCGGCGATGGCCGTACGCGAAGCCAGCGATGGCGAAGCGGTGCTGCCCGGCCACGCTTACCTGCCGCCCGGCGGCAAGCACCTGCGGATCATCCGCGACGGTGCGCGCTGGCGCTGTCGTGTCGATGACGGCCCGGCGGTGAACCGGCACAAGCCGGCGGTGGACGTGTTGTTCCGTTCGGTGGCGCAGGCCGCCGGCGGCAATGCCATCGGCGCCATCCTCACCGGCATGGGCGATGACGGGGCACGCGGCCTGCTGGAAATGCGCCAGGCCGGTGCGCCGACGCTGGTGCAGGACGAAGCGACCAGCGTGGTCTGGGGCATGCCCGGTGCGGCCTTCAAGCTCGGCGCGGCCGAGGAACAGGTGCCGCTGGAACGCATTGCGGAGCGGCTGTTGGCGCTGGCCCGCGGCTGACCGTCCACCGCATAGCACCGCCTCACCCTGTCTTCCAGACGCCGGCCCCGGAAGGGTCGGCGTGGCTGTTTTGCTTTTCAAGGAGCTTGACCATGGCCCCGCGCCGTATTCCTACCCGAACCTCGCTACTGGCTGCCATGCTTTTGGCCCCGCTGGTGGCCGCCGCTGACGGGCTGCCATCATCGCCGCAGGCCACAGCGGCCACTTCCCCCGTCACCGATGGTGCCGCACCTTGGACCGAGCGCGTCCAGATCCAGAGCGGTCCGGATACCGGATCGCAGCGTGTCCACGCACCGGATGTAGCACTGCGCATCGTTACCCCCGATGACAGCGAGACGCTCACCCCGAAGGGGCTGGCACTGCTCTTCAGCGGCAATGAGCCGGACTACTTCCGGCGTAACGCCCTGCCCGGCAGCATCGTCGAGAGCCAGGCCAGCCCCGCCATCACCCTCATGCCGTCGGTGGCCAAGGCACTGGTGGGCGGTTACTTCAGGCACGTACCCGACGCTGTGCCCAACCAAGCCAGCACCCTGCGCTTCAGTGCAGACAGATGGGCCCTGGTGCACCAGGGCAATACGCGGAAGGATCCCCTCTACCGCCTCAATCATTCCAGCACCATCCAGCAGCGCCGTGCCGACGGCACGCTGGCGGAAATCATCAGCTGCAATGACAGCGACAACCGGGCGACTCTGGACGCATGGCAAGCCAATGATTACGCGCGGCTCAAGGCGGCCGCGCAGATGATCACGATGAAATGCATCGAAAAGCTGGTCAAGAGAATCCCCGCGATGTACCCGCGCCCGTTGGCCGCTGAAGATGTCAGCGCCTACGCTGACGGCGCCGCGCCCCCGGCACGGGTGCGCGTCTACGCCGCCCTGGGACGGACCACCACCCTGTACACCGATGCCGCCTGCCGCGAAGACTACCGCGACAGGATCGACGTCAAGTACAACAACGCCGGCGACAAGGGCGTGCTCGGAATCCCGGCCACGGAAACGTTGCGCAGCAAGGAGAACGAGCGGTTTTCCATGCTCAGCTACCAGGAGTACGAAGTGCCCGGTGGCAAGCCGCTGATCTTCGAGGCACGTTTCGACGCAAGCAGTCGCCTGTACTGCGACGGCAAACTGTCGGGCCAGTTCGTGGCCAAGCCGGGCCAGGATTACGAAGTCGAATTTGAAGTGGCCGACAAGATCTGCCGGCTGCATATTCGCCAAGTGCATGCCGATGGCAGCATGACACCGCAGCAGGCACGGGCGACCCCCACGATCTGTGAGCGCACCCGTGCACCGGTTCGCATCGAGCCGCGCCAGGAAATGCAGGTGCTGCTGTTCAGCACAGGCCAGCTGCAGATCCAGGATGCCAACCAGAGCAGCGCGCCGAAGCAGCTGAGCGACGATGCGGGCAGCAGCGACGCCCTGCAGCAGATGCTGCAGGAGACCAGCAGCAGTCCCGGCACGCGGTTGTGCATCGTCACGCCCGGCAGCAACTACAGCAGCCCACTGCGCGACGCGCTGTGGGGCCGTGTACTGGAATCGCCACAGGCACTGCCCAGTCTTTGGGTGGAGGCAGCCGCGGTGAACCAGCCGCGCGGTGCAGCCGCAGATGCCCCGGTCGATCTTGCCGCCGCCATGACCCACTGCAAGGCCATCCCGATCAAGGAGTTCGCGGCCTACTGATGCCGGTGCAACGCGGCGGGATTGGCGATGCCAGCCCGCCTGCGTGTCGCTGCCAGTGATTGCACGGGTCCGATGTGGTTTCATTGCAGCAACGCACAACGGACGCTGCGCATGGCAACACGGATGTGGTGGAAGACCTGCATGGCAGCTCTGCTGGTGTCGCTGCCGGTGATCCCGGCCGTCGCCAGTGGCGATCTGTTCTACTTCGAGGCCCAGCACGGCGGGGTGATCTTCACCTTGATGCTGATTGGCCGCGAGGATCCCGGCGCGGTCAACGTCAGCTGGAAAGGCCCGTCGATTCCGCAGGTGCCCAATGTCCAACGCCGGTACTACATCGAATTCGACCGCGCCAAACGGCAGGCCTACGTCCGCCCCCTCACCCGCGATGGCCTGCCATGGTTCGAGATGGACGTATCCGGCCGGCGCGGCAACGTGCTGATCGGCGGCCAGCGTCTGCAGGGCACGGCGGACTGGACCATCCAGTAACGAACATCGGCCGCGAGCGGTCCGCGTGCATCGCCTGCCCTTACCTACGGTGCCGTCACCTTGAGTTTCACGCCACCATGCGAGCTCGGGGCCAGCGTCGTGAATCCCGCGCTGAGGATGGCCTTTACCTCCTTGTAGCTCGGGCCCTGCTTTCCCTGGAGCTGCAGGAACTTGGCATCGAAGCTCTTAACGTTCACGACCCCGTTCTCCACCGCCGACGTCAGCGCTTTGTTGATCTTGGTGTGGAAGACGTAACAGAACGTCGGACGAAGCGCGCCGCTCTCCGTCTTGAGCGCGGCGGCAAGCCATTGGACATTCTTCTCCTCAGTCCAATCGCCCTCCAGCCCCCATGACAGGCAGTTGGGGACGATCTTCCCCTCCGTGGAGGCATTGACCAGCGACTTCACGCCGGTACACAACTGATCCGCACCAGGATAATCACTGCTGTCCGTACCGACGGCAATGACGCTCTGGTCGAGCGACAGCCCGCCCGACGCCTTGAGCTGACCCAGATAGATCTGCAGCGGTGTCCCCTGCACAGCTTCCGTAAGCACGGCACTCATATCAAGCTCCCCGCAACCCTGCCATCGACGCTCCCAGCGTGGACCGATGCTAGGGCATCCGAAGGGCAGTGCGCGACATTCCGTCTCAGGCCGCTTCAACCGATCCGGCTCCAACAAAAAACCCCCGGCTCTCACCGGGGGTTCTTCGTTTCAACAGGCTGCCGGCCAGCGGCCGGCACTACCCTCAGGCAGCGACCGTCTTGGCCACGTCCTGGTATTCCTCGATCTGGTCGAAGTTCATGTAGCGGTAGATCTCCGCGCCGCTGGCGGCGATCACGCCCACATCGGCCATGTACTCTTCCTTGGTCGGAATACGGCCCAGGCGCGAGCAGATCGCGGCCAGTTCCGCCGAACCCAGGTACACGTTGGTATTGCGGCCCAGACGGTTCGGGAAGTTGCGGGTCGAGGTCGACATCGCGGTGGAGCCTTCACGGATCTGCGCCTGGTTGCCCATGCACAGCGAGCAGCCCGGCATTTCCATGCGTGCGCCGGTCGCACCGAAGGTGCCGTACACGCCTTCCTTGGTCAGCTCGGACGCATCCATCTTGGTCGGCGGGGCCACCCACAGGCGGGTCGGTAGGTCGCGCTTGCCTTCCAGCAGCTTCGCAGCGGCACGGAAGTGACCGATGTTGGTCATGCACGAGCCGATGAACACTTCGTCGATCTTGGCACCCGCGACTTCGGACAGGGTCTTCACGTCGTCCGGGTCGTTCGGGCAGGCCACGATCGGCTCGTGGATGTCGGCCAGGTCGATGTCGATGACGGCGGCGTACTCTGCGTCGGCATCCGGCTCCAGCAGCTCCGGGTTGGCTAGCCACGCTTCCATCTTCTCGATGCGACGCTGCAGCGAACGCGGGTCCTGGTAACCCTCGGCAATCATCCACTTCAGCAGCGTGATGTTGCTGGTCAGGTACTCGATGATCGGTTCCTTGTTCAGGCGCACCGAGCAACCGGCAGCCGAACGCTCGGCCGAGGCATCGGACAGTTCGAATGCCTGTTCGACCTTCAGTTCCGGCAGGCCTTCGATTTCCAGGATGCGGCCGGAGAAGATGTTCTTCTTGCCAGCCTTGGCCACGGTCAGCAGGCCCGACTTGATGGCGTACAGCGGGATCGCGTTGACCAGGTCACGCAGGGTCACGCCCGGCTGCATCTTGCCCTTGAAGCGCACCAGCACCGACTCCGGCATGTCCAGCGGCATGACGCCGGTGGCGGCGGCGAAGGCGACCAGGCCCGAACCAGCCGGGAACGAAATGCCCACCGGGAAACGGGTGTGCGAGTCACCACCGGTGCCGACGGTGTCCGGCAGCAGCATGCGGTTGAGCCAGCTGTGGATCACACCGTCGCCCGGACGCAGCGAAATGCCGCCACGGGTGGAGATGAATTCCGGCAGGGTGTGGTGGGTCTTGACGTCCACCGGCTTCGGGTAGGCCGCGGTGTGGCAGAACGACTGCATCACTAGGTCGGCCGAGAAGCCCAGGCAGGCCAGGTCCTTCAACTCGTCGCGGGTCATCGGGCCGGTGGTGTCCTGCGAGCCCACCGAGGTCATCTTCGGTTCGCAGTAGGTGCCCGGGCGCATGCCCTGCCCTTCGGCCAGGCCACAGGCGCGACCCACCATCTTCTGGGCCAGCGAGAAGCCCTTGCCGGTGTCGACCGGCTGCACCGGCAGGCGGAACAGCTCGGTCGGGGCCAGGCCCAACGCTTCACGCGCCTTGCCGGTCAGGCCACGGCCGATGATCAGCGGAATGCGGCCACCGGCACGCACTTCGTCGAACAGCACTTCGGACTTGACCTGGAACTCGGCGATCACTTCGCCGTTCTTCAGCGCCTTGCCGTCGTACGGACGCAGCTCGACGACATCGCCGTGCTCCATCTTCGACACGTCCAGCTCGATCGGCAGCGCGCCGGCATCTTCCATGGTGTTGTAGAAGATCGGTGCGATCTTCGAACCCAGGCAGACGCCACCGGCGCGCTTGTTCGGGATGTACGGAATGTCATCGCCGGTCCACCACAGAACGCTGTTGGTGGCCGACTTGCGCGAGGAACCGGTGCCGACCACGTCGCCGACATAGGCCACCAGGTGGCCCTTGTCCTTCAGCGACAGGATCTGCTGGATCGGGCCGCGCTTGCCGTCTTCTTCCGGGGTGAACGCTGCGTCGTCACGCTTGTTCTTCAGCATCGCCAGGGCGTGCATCGGAATGTCCGGGCGGGTGGTCGCGTCCGGTGCCGGCGACAGGTCGTCGGTGTTGGTCTCGCCCGGCACCTTGAACACGGTGACGGTCAGGCTCTGCGGCACTTCCGGGTTGCTGGTGAACCACTCGGCATCGGCCCAGCTCTGCATCACGGACTGGGCGTTGGCGTTGCCGGCCTTGGCCTTTTCCTGCACGTCGTGGAAGGCGTCGAACACCAGCAGGGTCTTCTTCAGCGCGTCGGCAGCGATGGCGCCGACGCTGGCGTCGTCCAGCAGCTGGACCAGCGGCGCGACGTTGTAACCCCCCAGCATGGTGCCCAGCAGTTCAGTGGCGCGCTCGCGGCTGATCAGCGGGTTCTGCTCGCTGCCCAGTGCGATCGCAGCCAGGTACGAGGCCTTGACCTTGGCAGCGTCATCGACGCCGGCCGGCACGCGGTGGGTAAGCAGGTCGAGCAGGAACTCGGCCTCGCCCTGCGGCGGGTTCTTCAGCAGTTCGATGACATCGGCCGTCTGCTGCGCGGTCAGCGGCAGGGGCGGGATGCCAAGCGCAGCGCGCTCGGCGACGTGGTGGCGGTAGGCTTCCAACATGACAACTCCCGGGTAATGCGTGAGGTGAATAAAAAATGGGCTCAGGCTTGCGGCACGATCAGCTTCAGGCCCTTGAAGTAGTCGCGGTAAAACGTGTCGTTCCAGGTGATCAGGCCATCGCACTGCAGCAGTGCGTGGGCGCCGACCATGAATTCGTCCAGGCTGCGGCGGCTGCCGCTGCGCTGGCGGTGGCGACGGTGCATTTCGCCGGCGCGCAATGCGGACTTGGCCTCCATCGGGTTGAAGTGCACGCCCATTTCTTCGAGCGCTTCAAGCACTTCGGCACCACCGCGCAACGAAGCGCAGACTTCCGCCAGGGTGGCACCGCACACCACCACTCGGCCACCGACCAGGCTCTGCCGCAGCATCGCCTCGACCGCGTCGGCCTGCGGGCCATTGCTGAGCAGTTCCACCAGCACCGGTGAATCGACGGCGATCATCACGGCTTATTCCTCGTCCCGCACCGCGCGCACGGCGGCCTCGGACGATTCGAATCCATCCAGCGCGAACTTGCCGCGCGCGCGTGAGATCGCATCGTCCACGCTCTTGCGCAGGATGATACGGCTGCCATCCAGCTCGACCTTCAGCAGCGTGCCCTTGGTCAGGCCGAGGGCATCACGCACCGCCTTGGGCAGGGTGATCTGACCGCGTTCTGCAACAGTGGCTTCCATCGGTAGGCCCTCCAGAGTATGCACAAATTATACATACTTCCCCTGGCATACTTCCACCCTGAACAGGACCTGGCACTCGTCAGCCCTTGCCTCGCAAAGGATCGGCCACAAACGTGACATACGCCATACACCTTCATCTGTAGTCTTGAACCGATGCCGCAGGCCGGACCTGGCCCAGGTGAATCCATTCAGCTACGGGTTCATACTGGGACGACCGGGGCCGCAAGGCCCGCGGCGACCGCAAGCAGGCCCGTCCACGTACGGGCCACTGCAAGCCATCCGCAAGAGGAGTCATCCCGCATGAGCGATTCGTTCTCCACCCGCAGCCAGCTGGACGTCGGCGGCAAGACCTACGACTACTTCAGCCTGCCCACGCTGGGCCAGCGCTTCGACATCTCCCACCTGCCCTACTCGATGAAGATCCTGCTGGAGAACCTGCTCCGGCACGAGGATGGCGGCGTTACCGTCGGCAAGGATCACATCGAGGCCGTCGCCCGCTGGCAGCCCAGCGCAGAGCCGGACACTGAAATCGCCTTCATGCCCGCACGCGTGGTGCTGCAGGATTTCACCGGTGTACCCTGCGTGGTCGACCTGGCCGCGATGCGCGATGCGGTAGTCAAGCTGGGCGGTCGCCCCGAACAGATCAATCCACTGATCCCCTCTGAATTGGTCATCGACCACTCGGTGCAGGTGGACGTATTCGGCAAGCCCGACGCACTGGACCTCAACGGCAAGATCGAGTTCCAGCGCAACCAGGAACGCTACGGCTTCCTGCGCTGGGGCCAGAAGGCCTTCGACAACTTCAAGGTGGTACCGCCCAACACCGGCATCGTCCACCAGGTCAACCTGGAAAACCTGGCCCGCGTGGTGATGACCGCGGACAAGGACGGCAAGGCCATCGCCTACCCCGACACCGTGTTCGGCACCGACAGCCACACCACGATGATCAACGGCATCGGCGTGCTCGGCTGGGGCGTGGGCGGCATCGAGGCCGAGGCCGCCATGCTCGGCCAGCCCTCGTCGATGCTGATTCCGCAGGTGGTCGGCTTCAAGCTGACCGGCAGGCTGCCCGAAGGCGCCACCGCCACCGACCTGGTGCTGACCGTCACCCAGATGCTGCGCAAGCTCGGCGTGGTCGGCAAGTTCGTCGAGTTCTATGGCGACGGCCTGCAGCACCTGCCGCTGGCCGACCGCGCCACCATCGGCAACATGGCTCCGGAATACGGCGCCACCTGCGGCATCTTCCCGATCGACAATGAATCACTGACCTACCTGCGCCTGTCCGGCCGCAGCGAAGAACAGATCGCTTTGGTCGAAGCCTATGCCAAGGCGCAGGGCCTGTGGCACGACGCCAACAGCCCGCATGCGCAGTACAGCACCACGCTGGAACTGGACATGGGTACGGTGAAGCCCTCGCTGGCCGGCCCCAAGCGCCCGCAGGACCGCGTGCTGCTGGAAGACGTGCAGAAGAACTACCGCGACGCGCTGGTCGGCATGACCGCCAACCGTGACAAGCGCAGCGACGATGTGTCCACCTTCGTCAATGAAGGCGGCGGGGCCGCAGTGGGCAACGAGCAGTTGGCCAAGGGCTACGCCGACATCGAGATGGACGGCAGGAAGGTGCGGCTGAAGGATGGCGCGGTGGTCATCGCCGCCATCACCTCGTGTACCAACACCTCCAACCCGGCGGTGATGATCGGCGCCGGCCTGCTGGCCCGCAACGCGGCCGCCAAGGGCCTGGACCGCAAGCCGTGGGTCAAGACCTCGCTCGGCCCAGGCTCGCGTGTGGTCACCGACTATCTGGAAAAGGCCGGTGTACTCACCGAGCTGGAAAAGATCGGCTTCTATGTGGTCGGCTATGGCTGCACCACCTGCATCGGCAACTCCGGCCCGCTGCCGACCGAAGTCAGCGCCGGCATCGCCAGTGGCGACCTGGTGGTGACCTCGGTGCTGTCGGGCAACCGCAACTTCGAGGGGCGCGTGCACCCCGAAGTGAAGATGAACTACCTGGCCAGCCCGCCACTGGTGGTGGCCTACGCCATCGCCGGCACCACCGACATCGACCTGACCACCGAGCCGCTGGGCACCGGCAGCGATGGCCAGCCGGTGTACCTGCGCGACATCTGGCCGAGCAACAAGGAAATCGGCGACGTCATCGCCGCTACCGTCGGCCCGGAGATGTTCAAGCAGAACTACGCGGACGTGTTCAAGGGCGATACGCGCTGGAACACCATCGCCTCGCCGGACGGTGACCTGTACGCGTGGAGCGATGCGTCAACCTACATCAAGAACCCGCCGTACTTCGACGGCATGACCATGCAGGTCGGCACCATCGACGACGTGCACGGCGCGCGCGTGATGGGCCTGTTCGGCGATTCGATCACCACCGACCACATCTCCCCGGCCGGCAACATCAAGAAGGATTCGCCGGCGGGCCGCTTCCTGCAGGAACGCGGCGTGCAGCCGGCGGACTTCAACAGCTACGGCAGCCGCCGCGGCAACGATGACGTGATGGTCCGTGGCACCTTCGCCAACATCCGCATCAAGAACCTGATGTTCGGTGGCGAAGAAGGCGGCAACACCCTGTACTACCCGGCCAACGGCGGCCAGCCGGAAAAGCTGGCGATCTACGATGCGGCGACGAAGTACAAGGCCGACAACGTGCCGCTGGTGGTGCTGGCCGGCAAGGAATACGGCACCGGCTCGTCGCGCGACTGGGCAGCCAAGGGCACCCTGCTGCTGGGTGTGAAGGCGGTCATCGCCGAAAGCTTCGAACGCATCCATCGATCCAACCTGGTCGGCATGGGCGTGCTGCCGCTGCAGTTCCGCAACGGCGAAAACGCACAGTCGCTGGGCCTGGATGGTTCGGAAGTGTTCGATGTCACCGGCCTGCAGGATGGCGCCAGCAAGCGCGCCACGGTCACCGCGACCAAGGCCGATGGTACGAAGAAGACCTTCGAAGCCTCGGTGATGCTGCTGACCCCGAAGGAAGTGGAGTACTTCCGCCACGGCGGCCTGCTGCAGTACGTGCTGCGCCAGTTGGCAGCGCGTTGATCGATCGCACTGCATAGGTAGAGCCAGGCCATGCCTGGCTGCTGTCAGCGCAAAGGCAAAAAGGCCGGATCCTCACGGATCCGGCCTTTTGCTTTACACGTTCATGGGCGCACACCAAACAGATGCCACGCGGTCCGCTGCGGTGGCCCATGCGCATCCAGAAAGCCCAGCCCCTCTTCCCACAGCGTGTGCCCGTCGGCCGCATCGACATTGATGACCTGCACCACCATCATACCTCCCGCATGCGGGGTGTCCTCCGTGCGGTAGCAGACCGCCCCCTGGCCATTGCGATACAGGTTGAACTGGAATCCCGACGGGCACTGCACGCCGGTCACCTGATAGCCGCTGACCACTCCACTGTCCATGGTATTCATGTGGATCGAGTAGAGCGCCAGCCCGCCCGCATGCGGAGCCAGCTGCAGGCGCACCGGCGCGGTTTCGCCCAGCACCAGCACCGGGAAATCCAGCTGCACAGGAGGGGCGGCAACCGCCGCCGGAAGGCAGGAAAGAGAGAAAATAAGGGAAAGAACCAGGGTACGGACCATCGCTCGACTCCTTCAGAAGCATGTCGAACGATGATTGCAGTCGGCAGGTCCGGCTGTCTTTCAGAGAACGACGAAATTCTCATCACCCACCCTTATCGCCGCGGTGCATCCGGGTCGGTACGCAGCGCCTTCAACAGACCCCACATGTAGAACGCCAGGATGAACGAGAACGGCAGGCCGCACAGCACCACCGCCGTCTGCATCGCGCTGAAGTTGCCGGCCAGCAGCAGGCCGACGCTGGCCACGGTGATGCCCGCCGCCCAGAACACGCGCAGCCAGATCGGCGCGTCATGCCCATCTTCCACGCCATCATCAACGCGGCGCGTGCACAGGTTGGCGATCATCAGCGTGCCCGAATCGACCGGGGTCAGGAACAACACGAAACCAATCACCACCGCCGCACCGGCGATGTACGGCGCTGCAGGCAGGTATTCCAGCAGCTTGAACAGGGTCATCGCCGCATCATGCTGGGCCACTTCGCCCAGTGCTGCCTGGCCGTGGTTCAGCACCAGGTCGATGGCGGTGTTGCCGAAGATCGACAGCCACGCCAGGGTGAAGCCGAGCGGGATCAGCAGCACGCCCATGATCACTTCGCGAATGGTACGGCCACGCGAGATGCGCGCCACGAACAAGCCCACGAACGGCGCCCAGGCAATCCACCACGCCCAGTAGAACAGCGTCCACGAGCCCATCCACTCACGCCCCTTCGGGTCATTGAGGTACATGTCGAAGCTCTTGCGCACGAACGCGCCCAGATAGTCGCCGGTGTTCTGCACCAGACCATCGAACAGATGCAGGGTCGGTCCCGTCACCAGCACGAACAGCAGCAGCAGGCACAACAGGCGCACGTTGAGGTTGGACAGCCAGGCGATGCCCTTCTCCACACCAGCAACGACGCCGATGGTGGCCACGACCATCATCACCAGCACGATCGCCACCAGCACCTGCGGCGTATCGGGCACGTTGAACAGGTAGACCAGGCCGGACTGCACCACCAGCGCACCGATGCCGAGGTTGGTGACCATCGAGATCAGCGTCGCCAGGATGCCGAAGCCATCCACCATGTCGCCGATGCGACCATGGATGCGCTCCCCGAAGATCGGGTACAGCGCCGAACGCAGCGCCAGCGGCAGGTTGCGGCGATAGGCGAAGTAACCAAGCGCTACGCCGACCAGCGCGTACAGCGCCCAGCCATGCAGGCCCCAGTGCAGGAAGGTCAGCACCATCGCTTCGCGGCCGGCCGCAACCGTGCCGCCTGGCTGCCCGGGCGGGTTGAGGAAATGGTCCAGCGGCTCGTAGGCGCCGTAGTACAGCAGCGCGATGCCGATGCCAGCCGAGAACAGCATCGACACCCAGGCCACGTAGCCGAAGGCAGGCGATTCCTCGTTATGACCCAGGCGGATGCGGCCATACGGCGAGAACGCCAGCCACAGCACGAACGCCAGGCAGGCCACGATCAACAGCATGTACCACCAGCCGAACGCCGCCGAGACCTCGGCCTGCGCCCATTGCAGCCAATGCTCGCTGGCCTCTGGGAAGAACACGGTCAACGCACCGAGTATGCCGATGGAGACCGACGAGCTGAAAAACACGAAACGGTTCAAGCGCAGGGGCGAGCGCTTGGGATGAGCCAGGGAAGACATGGGGTCGTCTCATCAGTCCAGAGGGGCACATGGGCGGGGCCGGACCGGAAACCGGGCCCATGGCGTGGGGGCGCGACCGGCATCGTAGGGTTTATTGATTGAACGTTCAATCAATAAAAAGTATGATCTTCACCAGCCCGGCATTCCGGGTCGCAATCCGTGGAGAGACAATGCCGAAGAAAGGCGTGGAACCGGTCCGTCGCGAGCAGCTGATCCGGGCCACTTTCCAGACCATCGACGAGATCGGCATGGCCGATGCCACCGTCGCCACCATCGCGAAGAAGGCCGGCCTGTCCAGCGGCATCGTTGCCCACTACTTCGGCGACAAGGACGGCCTGCTCAATGCCGCGATGCGGCAGATCCTGCGTGAGCTGAAGGCAGCCGTCGCCCGCTATCGCGACGCCGCGCCGGATGACGCACGTTCACAGCTTCGCGCCATCGTCGATGGCAACTTCGACGACAGCCAGACCAACGGGACCGCCATGCGTGTATGGCTGACGTTCTGGGCCGCGAGCATGCATCAGCCGGAACTGACCCGGCTGCAGCGCGCCAACGACCAGCGACTGTTCTCCAACCTCTGCCACCAGTTCAACCGCCATCTGCCGCATGCGCAGGCACGCCTGTCCGCACGCGGACTGGCCGCGATGATCGACGGCCTGTGGCTGCGCGGCAGCCTGGTCGGCGGTGATTTCAACGCCGACAAGGCCCGCCGCATCGCCTACGGCTACATCGATTTCCAATTGCAGGCCAACGCGCCCTGAGCGCGCCACGAACCCGCCCCACCCCTTCCAGGAGTACGCCGATGACCACCCTGCCCGTGCAACAGCTCTACATCCACGGCCGCCGCGTCGACGCCACCAGTGGCAAGACCTTCCAGACCATCAACCCGGCCAATGGCCAGGTGCTGGCCGACGTGCAGATCGCCAGCCAGGCCGATGTCGAGCGCGCGGTTGAAAGCGCCAGTGAAGGCCAGAAGGTGTGGGCAGCCATGACCGCGATGGAGCGCTCGCGCATCCTGCGCCGCGCCGTCGAGATCCTGCGCGAGCGCAATGACGAGCTGGCCCACCTGGAAACCCTGGATACCGGCAAGGCGCTGGCCGAAACCACCACGGTGGACATCGTCACCGGTGCCGACGTGCTGGAGTACTACGCAGGCCTGGCCACCGCCATCGAAGGCATCCAGCTGCCGCTGCGCGAATCGAGCTTCTTCTATACCCGCCGCGAGCCGCTGGGCGTGGTCGCCGGCATCGGCGCCTGGAACTACCCGATCCAGATCGCCATGTGGAAGTCGGCCCCGGCCCTGGCCGCCGGCAATGCGATGGTGTTCAAGCCGTCCGAAGTGACCCCGCTGACCGCGATCAAGCTGGCCGAGATCTACACCGAAGCCGGCGTGCCGGACGGCGTGTTCAACGTCGTGCAGGGCCCCGGCCGTGAGATCGGCAACTGGCTGACCGAGCACCCGGTGATCGAGAAGATCTCCTTCACCGGCGGCGTCGCCACTGGCAAGAAGGTCATGGCCAGCGCCGCGTCGTCGTCGCTGAAGGAAGTGACGATGGAACTGGGCGGCAAGTCGCCGCTGGTGATCTGTGACGACGCCGATCTGGACCGTGCCGCCGACATCGCGGTGATGGCCAACTTCTTCAGCTCCGGCCAGGTCTGCACCAACGGCACCCGCGTGTTCGTGCCGCGCAGCATGCTGGCCGCGTTTGAGGCCGCCGTGGTCGAGCGCGTCAAGCGCATCCGCATCGGCGACCCGATGGCCGCCGAGACCAACTTCGGCCCGTTGACCAGCTTCCCGCACATGGAAAACGTGCTGCGCTTCATCGAAAGCGGCAAGAGCGAAGGCGCGCGCCTGCTGACCGGCGGCGGCCGTGCCACCGATACTGCCTTGGCTGATGGCGCGTATGTGCTGCCGACCGTGTTCTCCGACTGCCGCGACGACATGACGATTGTCCGCGAAGAGATCTTCGGGCCGGTGATGAGCATCCTCGCCTACGACGACGAGGACGAAGTGATCCGCCGTGCCAACGACACCGACTTCGGCTTGGCCGCCGGCGTGGTCAGCAAGGACATCAGCCGCGCACATCGCATCATCCATCGCCTGGAAGCCGGCATCTGCTGGATCAACACCTGGGGCGAGTCGCCGGCCGAAATGCCGGTGGGTGGTTACAAGCAGTCCGGCGTCGGCCGCGAGAACGGCATCTCCACCCTCGGCCACTACACGCGTATCAAGTCGGTGCAGGTCGAACTGGGCGACTACGCCAGCGTGTTCTGACCGGCGCGCCCTGAGCACCGCCCATCGTCCGGCCACCGCGCCGATCCGACATTCCGCCGGGACGCCTGCATGCAGCGCGCCCGGCCTGCAGGAGAGCAACCATGAGCACCCATAACGAGTACGACTACATCATCATCGGCGCCGGTTCGGCGGGCAACGTGCTGGCCACCCGCCTCACCGAAGATGCCGATGTCAGCGTGCTGCTGCTGGAAGCCGGTGGCCCGGACTACCGGCTCGACTTCCGTACCCAGATGCCCGCCGCACTGGCCTTCCCGCTGCAGGGCAAGCGCTACAACTGGGCGTACAAGACCGATCCCGAGCCCTTCATGAACAACCGCCGGATGGATTGCGGTCGTGGCAAGGGCCTGGGCGGCTCGTCGCTGATCAACGGCATGTGCTACATCCGCGGCAACGCGATGGACTACGACAACTGGGCCGGCATGCCGGGCCTGGAAGACTGGGCCTACCTGGATTGCCTGCCGTACTTTCGCAAGGCCGAAACCCGCGACATCGGCGCCAACGACTACCACGGCGGCGACGGCCCGCTGCGCGTCACCACGCCCAAGGCCGGCAACAACGAACTGTTCGCGGCGATGGTCGAGGCCGGTGTGCAGGCCGGTTACCCGCGCACCGACGACCTCAACGGCTACCAGCAGGAAGGCTTCGGCCCAATGGACCGCACGGTCACGCCGAAGGGCCGTCGTTCCAGCACCGCCCGTGGCTACCTGGACCTGGCCAAGCCGCGCCCGAACCTGACCATCGTCACCCACGCGCTGACCGACCGCATCCTGTTCTCGGGCAAGCGCGCGGTGGGCGTGCAGTGGCTGCACAACGACCAGCCGCAGCGCGCCACCGCACGCCGCGAAGTGCTGCTGTGCGGCGGTGCCATCGCCTCGCCGCAGATCCTGCAGCGCTCCGGCGTCGGCCCGGCCGACCTGCTGCGCGGCCTGGACATCGACCTGGTGCACCACCTGCCCGGCGTCGGCGCCAACCTGCAGGATCATCTGGAAATGTACCTGCAGTACGAGTGCAAGAAGCCGGTCTCGCTGGCCCCGGCATTGAAGCTGTACAACCAGCCGGCAATCGGCGCCGAATGGCTGTTCCTGGGCACCGGCATCGGTGCCAGCAACCAGTTCGAGGCCGGCGGTTTCATCCGCAGCGATGCCGAGTTCGACTGGCCCAACCTGCAGTACCACTTCCTGCCGGTGGCGATCAATTACAACGGCTCCAACCCGATCAAGGCGCACAGCTTCCAGATGCATGTCGGCTCGATGCGCTCGCCGAGCCGTGGCCGCATCCACGTACGCTCGAAGGACCCGCGCGAAGATCCCAGCATCCTGTTCAACTACATGTCGCACGACCAGGACTGGCGCGAATTCCGTTCGGCGATCCGGATCACCCGCGAGATCTTCGCGCAGCCGGCGCTGGCACCATACAGTGGTCGCGAGATCTCGCCGGGCAGCGCGCTGCAGACCGATGCGCAGATCGATGCGTTCGTGCGCGAGCATGCCGAGACCGCCTACCACCCGTCATGCTCGAACAAGATGGGCCACGCTGATGACCCGATGGCGGTGGTTGATGGCCAGGGTCGCGTGCATGGCCTGGAAGGCCTGCGCATCGTCGATGCCTCGATCATGCCGCAGGTGGTCACCGGCAACCTCAACGCGCCGACCATCATGATTGCGGAGAAGCTGGCCGATGTGATCCGTGGCCGCACCCCGCTGCCGCGCAGCACTGCGCCGTACTACAAGGCCAATGGCGCGCCGGTGCGCTCGCAGCGCTGACGCAAACAGCCCTGCGCCGGCGTGCGTCCCCCATTGGTGGGTGCCCACCTTGGTGGGCACACCTCCAGGCGCGCCGGCGGACAAGCGGTGCCGACCAAGGTCGGCACCCACCGTCGCAGCCCTCGCGAACGCCTCTTCGCGTTTTCCCTACGGGGCGGTATGCTGCGGAGAGCGGTTCTGGCGGATACTGTCCGCGCCGCACCCATCATTACGTTTCCTGGAGGGGGAATATGAGTCTGGATCGTCCCTGGCTGCAGAGCTATCCGAAAGGCGTTCCCGCCGAGATCGACGTCAACGAATTCCATTCGGTAGTTTCGGTCTTCGACGCCTCCGTCGCGAAGTACCGCGACCGACCGGCCTACTCCAGTTTCGGCAAGACCCTCACCTACGGTGAGACCGATGCCCTGGTCGAGCAGTTTGCCGCTTACCTGCTGGGCGAGCTGAAGCTCAAGAAGGGCGACCGCGTCGCCTTGATGATGCCCAACTGCCTGCAGTACCCGGTGGCGACCTTCGGCGTGCTGCGTGCCGGCTTGACCGTGGTCAACGTCAACCCGCTGTACACCGCGCGCGAGCTGAAGCATCAGCTGGTCGACGCCGGGGTGGCCGCGATCGTGGTGGTGGACAACTTCGGCGACACCGTCGAACAGGTCATCGCCGATACGCCGGTCAAGCATGTGGTCACCACCGGCCTGGGCGACCTGCTCGGCGCCAAGGGCGTGATCGTCAACTTCGTGCTCAAGTACATCAAGAAGATGGTGCCCAACTACCATCTGAAGGGCGCGGTGCGCTTCAAACAGGCGCTCAAGCTGGGCAGCCGCCACACCCTGCCGAAGGTCGAGATCGACCACGACGACGTGGCATTCCTGCAGTACACCGGCGGCACTACCGGTGTGGCCAAGGGCGCGATGCTGACCAACCGCAACCTGATCGCCAACATGCAGCAGGCCTCGGCCTGGATCAGTGCCTCGGGCATCGAGATGGGCAAGGAATGGATCATCACCGCCCTGCCGCTGTACCACATCTTCGCGTTGACGGCGAACGGCCTGGTCTTCATGAAGTTCGGTGGCTGCAACCACCTCATCACCAACCCGCGTGACATGAAGGGCTTCGTCAAGGAGCTCAAGTCGGTGCGCTTCACCGCCATCACCGGCGTCAACACGTTGTTCAACGGCCTGCTCAACACCCCCGGCTTCGACACCGTCGATTTCTCCTCGCTGAAGGTGACCCTGGGCGGCGGCATGGCCGTGCAGCGTGCGGTGGCCGAACGCTGGAAGAAGACCACCGGCGTCACCCTGGTCGAGGCCTACGGCCTGACCGAGACCTCGCCGGCGGCCTGCATCAACCCGCTGACCCTGGCCGAGTACAACGGCTCGATCGGCCTGCCGATTCCGTCCACCGATGCCTGCATCAAGGACGACAACGGCAACATCCTGGCGCTGGGTGAAGTGGGCGAACTGTGCATCCGCGGCCCGCAGGTGATGAAGGGTTACTGGCAGCGTCCCGAGGAAACCGCCAAGGCCATCGACGCGGACGACTGGCTGCACACCGGCGACATGGCGAAGATGGACGAGCACGGCTTCTTCTACATCGTCGACCGCAAGAAGGACATGATCCTGGTGTCCGGCTTCAACGTGTACCCCAATGAAGTCGAAGACGTGATCGCGATGATGCCGGGCGTGCTGGAAGTGGCCGCAGTGGGCGTGCCGGACGAGAAGTCCGGCGAGGTGGTCAAGGTAGTCATCGTCAAGAAGGACCCGAACCTGACCGCCGAGATGGTCAAGGAGCACGCCCGGGCCAACCTGACCGGCTACAAGCACCCCAGAATCGTTGAATTCCGAAAAGAGCTGCCGAAGACCAACGTCGGCAAGATCCTGCGTCGCGAACTCCGCGATACGCCCGCCCCGTAAGGGTTTGCGGAAAGTTGAACGCGCTCAGGCCCGGGTCGGCAACGACCCGGGCCTTTTCGCATGCGTGGGCCCGGGGCCGGTGTAGCATCGCCGCGTGAGTGGACCGTTCGGCCCGCCGGCCACCACCTTGATCTGCGGGCCGCACCGCCGAGGACCCTTCCATGAGTACCATCGAAAAGCTGCCGAGCAGCGGCTCGCCCTATGCCACCATCCGCACCCAGGACAGCGCCGACGGCGCCGCCCACTGGCTGTTCATGCACGCCGATGCCTCCACCGGCGTGCGTCCCTGCTGCCGCAAGGACATGCTGGACGAGATGTGGAGCTACATGAGCGCCATCACCCGCGGCCCGGCACAGCGCCACAGCGGCCAGCTGCGCCATTTCGTGCTGGCCTCCGACGCCGCCGCCTACAACCTGGGTGGCGACCTTGACCTGTTCACTCGACTGATCCGCGAAGGCAACCGCGACCTGCTGTTGACCTACGCCCAACGCTGCGTGGAGGGCGTGCACCACCTTCACACCGGCTTCGGCGGCGACGTCCGCTCGATCGCCCTGATCCAGGGCGATGCACTGGGTGGCGGCCTGGAAATGGCCCTGGCCTGCCACACCATCGTGGCCGAGGAAGGCTGCGGCATGGGCCTGCCCGAGGTGCTGTTCGGCCTGTTCCCGGGCATGGGCGCCTATTCGTTCCTGTGCCGCCGGGTGTCGCCGCAGCTGGCCGAGAAGATCATCCTCGACGGCCGTGTCTACAGCGCCGAGGAGATGCATGCGATGGGCGTGGTCGACGTGCTGGTCAGGAAAGGCGAAGGTCGCAGCGCAGTCGAAGAGATGATCCGCCAGCAGCAGCGCCTGCCGCAGTCGTACCTGGCGATGAATGCCGCGCGCAACCTGGCGCAGGCGGTCAGCTATGACGAGCTGCTGGAAATCACCAAGGTCTGGGTCGATTCGGCACTGGCCCTGGGCGATCGTTCGCTGCGCACCATGGACCGATTGATCAAGGCGCAGACCCGACGCGCCAATCTGGACGTGGCCTGATACTTTTCCCCTCCCCCGCAGGGTTCAAGCCCGGCTGGCCACCGGGCTTTTTTTATGGGGCGTGCGGCATGGGCAAGCCGCCACACAGGCCGGGCAGACCCGGCGCTAGCGTTCGCCGTCGTCGGCCACGCCACGTGCCTTGCGTTCGGCGCGCGCATCGAGCGCCTGCCGCCCTTCCTTGATCGCCCCCTGCAGCACCGCAAGACGCTGCCGCCATTCGGCTTTGAGCTGCCAGTCGGCCATCCGCATCAACTCGCCGGCGCGGTTGGACGCGCGCACCAGGCCCAGGTTGCTGGCTACGCCCTTGATCGCATGCGCCTGCTCACGGAAAGCGCCCCAGCGTGCCGCCTCGCCATCACCCTCAGCCTTGCGCAGGCACGACTCGGCATCGTCCAGGCACTGGCGGATGAACTCGCGCTCGAAACCCTCGCCCATTCCCAGCGACGCCAGTTCATCAAGCACGCCGGTATCAAGCACGCCATCGAGGTTGGTGACGGTGCGAACGATCGGCGGCGCGCTGGTCTTGAGCTGCGCGTTGTTGGCGATCTCGGCCAGGGTGTCCAGCAGGCGCACGGCCACCACAGGCTTGGCCAGGAACGCGTGTGCACCGGCCTGGGTACAGCGCTGGATCGCTTCGGGAGTGACGTCGGCACTGAGCACCAGTACCGGCGTCCGCGGGCCGCCACCGGCCTGCATCACCCGCAGTTCCTTAAGCATGTCCAGGCCACTCATGCCCGGCATGTGCAGATCGACGATGGCCGCATCGAACTCGCTTTCAGCCAGTGCATCGAGCACCGCCTCGCCGCCATCGACGCACAGCACCTTGTGGCCGGCCTTCTGCAGCAGCCGCTGCAGCACCATGCGGTTGGCCTCGTGGTCGTCGGCGACCAGGATCTGCATGCTGCGCACCCGCGCGCGATGGCGCAGGAACGGGTCGGCGAACGCGATGACGTTGCCGCCGGCACCGGCTTCGTCGCCTGCAGCGAGGGTCGGCACCGCACCCGGGACCACCGGCTGCGGCGGCGCGAACGGCAGCTCCACCCAGAAGTGACTGCCCTGCGGCGGGTTGTCCAGATACCCGATCTCACCGTCCATCGCTTCGACCAGTCCCTTGGCGATCGTCGTGCCCAGGCCGGTGCCTTCATGGCGACGGGCCATGCTGACGTCGGCCTGCTCGAACGCCTCGAACAGACGCGGGCGCATCGCCGGTGCAACGCCGATGCCGGTATCGAGAATGTCGAAGCGCAGCCGCACCCCGCCCTGGGTGTCTGCATGGACAACGCCGACGCGGATCTCGACCCGGCCATGATCGGTGAACTTGACCGCATTGCCAGCCAGGTTGAGCAGGATCTGCCGCAGATGCCCGACATCGCCGCGCAGGATCGGGGGCACGGTCTCGGCCACCTTCACCCGATAGTCCAGGCGCTTGGCCTTGGCCTGCGGCAACAGGATCAGGCCGATGGCCTGGATCACTTCGGACAGGACGAAATCCTCGGCAACGACGCGCAGCTTGCCGGCCTCGATTGCCGAGATGTCCAGCACTTCCTCGACCAGCGCCAGCAGGCTGCGCGATGACGCTTGGATGGTACTCACGCACTCACGCTGTTCCTCGTCCAGGCGCGTGGTCGCCAACACTTCTGTCATGCCATTCAATCCATTGAGTGGGGTACGAAACTCGTGGCTCATGTTGGCCAGGAATCGACTCTTGGCTTCGCTGGCGCGCCGCGCCTCGGCCATCGCTTCGGTCAACTGCCGCAGCAGCGTGGAAAAATACAGCGGAACCGCCGCCAGGCCAAGCCACAGGCCGATGGCCAGGCGTGCGTTCTGCTGCCAGTATGGGGTGGTCAGTGCGGTACTGCCGAAGCTGACCATCGCCATCGCCACGGCCACATACAGATAGTGGTTGCCGAAGCGCATGCCGTTGCCCACGGTCACCCACATCACCACGATGTAGACCCACGACAGCGGCTCGCCCATCTGGATCATGCCGGCGGCGATCAGCCCGTAGTCGGCCAGCATGCCCAGTACGCGCCGGGGATCGGAGCGCTCCGGTCGCCACAGCAGCCAGCCGAACAACAGCAGCGACAGGCTCAGGCCGGTCAGCACGATCGCCAGCACACCCACATACTGGGTGTGCGGCAGTTCATGCCGCGCCGAAGGCAGCAGCACGTACGCCAGGATCAGGCTGATCAGGATGATGCGGACGATCTGTTGCCCATGCTCGCTGTCCTGGCGCTGGGACAGGCGCAGCCGCAATCGCGACAGCACGCGTTTCACGCGCCCAGTCCCGGCCGTGCAGAGGCGGTGGAGTGCTCGGCGCAGATCTGCTCCAGCTGCTCGCGTCCGCGCAGCAATGCATCCACGCAACGCGGATCGAACAGGCGCCCACGCTGGGCATACAGGTAGGCCATGGTGGCCTCCATCGTCCACGCTTCCTTGTAGGGACGCGGCGAGATCAGCGCATCGAACACGTCCGCCACGGCGACGATGCGCGCCTCCAGCGGAATCGCGTCGCCAACCAGGCCATCGGGGTAGCCACTGCCGTCGTAGCGCTCATGGTGACGCAGCGCAATCAATGCACCCACCTGGATGAAGCGGTTCTGGCTGCCACTGAGCAGCTCATGGCCAATGCGTGGATGCCGGCGCATGATCGCCAGCTCCTCATCATTGAGCTTGCCCTGCTTGAGCAGCACCGCATCGGGAATGGCGATCTTGCCCATGTCGTGCAGCGGCGCGGCCATTTCGATCAGCTTGACGTCGTCTTCCGGCAGGCCCAGCTGCTCGGCGATCAAGCCAGCCACGCGCGCCATCCGCTCAAGGTAAGCACTGGTGCCGGCATCACGGAACTCGATCGCACGTGCCAGCCGCGAAAGCGTCTCGCGCTCGCGCTCCTCCACTTCGTGCATGCTGGCCAGCAGCCGCTGCTCCAGTGACAGCGCACGCTGCTTCACGTTCTCGGTCTGCTGGCGCAACTGCAACAGGTTGTAGCAGCGTGCGCGCAGCTCGCGCGGGCGGATCGGCTTGACCAGGAAATCGATCACGCCGGCTTCGAGCGCCGCCTGGCGGATCGGCTCGTCGCCGACCACGGTGATCAGGATCACCGGAATATCACGATGTTTGGGCAGCCGGCGGAAGCGGCGGGCGAATTCCAGCCCGTCCATCTCCGGCATGCGGTAATCGAGAAGCAGCAGGTCGACCGGATACGATTCGCACCAGGCCAACGCGGTCAACGGATCGCCGAAGTCATGCACGCTCAGTTCCGGCGCGATGTCCTCGATGACGTGACGAAGCATCGTCCGTGCGGAAGTCTGGTCATCGACGATGACGATGTTCAAGGCGTTCTCTGCCTGCTTTCTCGACCATGCTGAAAGGTCAGCGGGCGAGGATACCCCGCCGCTGTGCACGCTGGCACCCTGCATCGGCTCGACTCCCGTCACAAGCTCCCCGATTCATGATCGTCGTCACAATGTGAAGCGAATTCTCCACATTGCGGCCTCCCCTGACGCCATCAAGCCATAGCCGGTGTCAAGGTTGTGCAATAACGATACGCCGAGTGCGGGACGCGTCAATCGCGCCGTCTCAAACCGAGACGGCGCGCACAAACAGACGCCGAAAAAAGCCGGTTACTGCTCCGGACGCATGTACGGGAACAGCAGTACGTCGCGGATCGAGCTGCTGCCGGTCAGCAGCATCACCAGGCGATCGACGCCGATGCCGAGGCCGCCGGTCGGCGCCATGCCGTACTCCAGCGCACGGATGTAGTCGGCGTCGTAGTGCATGGCCTCGTCGTCGCCGCCTTCCTTCGCCGCCACCTGCGCCTGGAAGCGCTGGGCCTGGTCTTCCGGGTCGTTCAGCTCGGAGAAGCCGTTGGCCAGCTCCTTGCCGTTGACGAACAGTTCGAAGCGGTCGGTATAGCCCGGATCGTTGTCGTTGGCGCGGGCCAGCGGCGAGACCTCCACCGGGTGATCGGTGATGAAGGTCGGCTGGATCAGGGTGTGCTCGACGGTGGCTTCGAAGATCTCCAGCAGCAGCTTGCCCCAGCCGTAGGACGGCTTGACGCGGATCTTCAGGCGCTCGCAATGGCGCAGCAGCGCGTCACGGTCGGTGCAGTCGGCCGCGGAGATTTCCGGGTTGTGGTGACGCACCGCCTCGTCCATGCGCCAGCGGCGGAACGCCGGGCCCAGGTCGATGTTGGCGCCGTCCCACTCAACCGTGGTGGAGCCGTTCACCGACTGCGCCACTTCACGGATCACGCCTTCGGTCAGGTCCATGATCTCGTTGTACGTGGCATAGGCCTCGTACAGCTCCATCATGGTGAATTCCGGGTTGTGGCGGGTGCTGACGCCTTCGTTGCGGAAGTTGCGGTTGATCTCGTAGACGCGCTCCAGGCCACCGACGGTCAGGCGCTTGAGGTACAGCTCCGGCGCCACGCGCAGGTACAGGTCAAGGTCCAGCGCGTTGTGGTGGGTGGCGAATGGCTTGGCCGCCGCGCCGCCGGGGATGTAATGCATCATCGGCGTCTCGACTTCGAGGAAGTCGCGGTTGTCCAGCCATGCACGCATCGCACGGATGATCTTCGAGCGCTTGATGAACACCGCGCGCGACTCCGGCGTCACGATCAGGTCGACATAGCGCTGGCGGTAGCGCTGCTCGACGTCGGCCAGGCCATGCCACTTGTCCGGCAGCGGGCGCAGCGACTTGGTCAGCAGGCGGATCGACTCGGCCTTGACCGACAGCTCGCCGGTCTTGGTACGGGTCAGGCCACCTTCGACCGCAATGATGTCGCCCACGTCCCAGCCCTTGAAGGCGGTGTAGGCATCGCCCAGCACGCTGCCCTGCAGGAACAGCTGGATGCGGCCGGATTCGTCCTGGATCTGGGCGAAGCTGGCCTTGCCCATGACCCGCTTGGCCATCAGGCGACCGGCCATCTTCACCTGGCGGCCGTTGCCTTCCAGGGTTTCGGCGGTCCACTGCTCCGCATCGGCGAACTCGTCCTGCAGGCTGCCGGCGAAGTCCTCGCGACGGAAGTCGTTCGGGTACGCGATGCCCTGCCCACGCAGCGCTTTGAGTTTCTCACGGCGCTCGGCGATCAACTTGTTTTCGTCGACGGGGGGGGTATCGGTAGCTTCGCTCATGGATCTGCGGGAATCGTGTAGTGAGGGGGAGTGTTGCGCCCGGCACAGCCGGTTGCCCAGCATACCAAAAGCGCCCTGCCCCGGCCCCTGGATGGCCCGTCCCCGTCCTCGGGCCGCCCCCGCTCCGGTAGCCGCCAACCTTGGTTGGCGATCCAAGCCATGCGCGGCCCAGCGCCCGGTAGCTGCCAACCTTGGTTGGCGCTCTACCGTGTGTCGACCAAGGTCGACACCTACCAAGCCATGCCCCGGATTCACCCGTTCCCTGGGAACGCCTGCCGCAGCTCGTCCACCAGCACCCGCTGGTTCTCCGAATAATCAATCGGCACCGACACCAGGTGCACGCCCCCCGCCGTGAACGCCGCTTCCAGCGTCGGAATGAACTGCTCGATTGCCGTCACTTCGTGTCCCTGGCAGCCATAGGCTTCCGCGTATTTGACGAAGTCCGGATTGCCGAAGGTCATGCCGTAATCGGCGAAACCGTCCACCGCCTGCTTCCAGCGGATCATGCCGTAGGCGCCGTCGTTGAGGATCAGCACCACCAGGTTCAGGCCCAGCCGGCGCGCCGTCTCCAGCTCCTGGCTGTTCATCATGAAACCGCCATCGCCACATACCGCCAGCACGCGGCGTTGCGGGTACAGGATCGAGGCCATGATCGCCGAGGGCAGGCCCGCACCCATCGTTGCCAATGCGTTGTCCAGCAGCAGCGTATTCGCTACCTGGGTACGGTAATTGCGCGCGAACCAGATCTTGTACATGCCGTTGTCCAGCGCAACGATGCCGTCCGGCGGCATCACCTGGCGCACGTCGTGCACCAGCCGTTGCGGAGTGAAACCGGCTTCTTCGGCACGATCGGCGATGTGATCCAGGATCGTCGCGCGCAGCGGCAGCAGCGCAGCGGCGTTGTCGACCTTGCCTTCGATACGGTCGGCCAGCAGGGTCAGAGAACGGCCGATATCGCCGATCACTTCCACCTGCGGGAAATACACCTGCTCCACCGCGGCCTGCGAATAGCCGATGTGGATGACCGTGCGGCCACCCGGGCGCATCACGAACGGCGGCTTCTCCGTCACCTCGTGGCCAATGGTCACGATCACGTCGGCCTGGTCGATGGCCATGTGCACGTAGTCGCGCTCGCTCAGCGCCGCTGTGCCCATGTACAGGCCCGAGCCGCCGGCGACTGCGCCCTTGCCCATCTGTGTGGTGACGAACGGAATGCCGGCGCGCAGCACGAAGGCCGACAGCGCCTCGCTGGACTGTGGCCGCGATGCCGCCGACGCGATCACCAGCAACGGCCGCTTGGCGTCGCGGATGATCTGCGCCGCACGATCCAATGCCTCGGGGCTGGCAATCGGCCGATCCACCGGGTGCGGCGGAATCATTGCGGCGTCCTCGACCTCCATCGCCGCGATGTCCTCGGGCAATTCCAGCAGCACCGGGCCGGGGCGTTCTTCCAGGGCCGTGCGGAACGCCTCGCGCACGATGATCGGGATGGTGCGAGCCGAGACGATCTGCCGCGCGGACTTGGTCAGCGGCTTCATCGTTCCGACGATATCCACGATCTGGAAGCGCGCCTGCTTGCTGGCAACGATGCCCTTCTGCCCGGTGATCATGATCACCGGCCACGCACCGAGCAGTGCATAGGCCGCACCGGTGGTGAAGTTCAAAGCGCCCGGGCCGAGCGTGGCCAGGCAGACGCCCGGCTTGCCGGTCAGGCGGCCGTAGGTGGCGGCCATGAACACGGCAGCCTGTTCGTGGCGGGTGATGACCAGCTCGATGCTGGAATGGCGAAGCGACTCGACGACATCGAGGTTCTCTTCACCGGGAATGCCAAAAATGCGCTCGACGCCCTCGTTTTCGAGTGCGGCGACGAGCAGATCGGAACCCTTGGACATGGAATGACGTCCTTCTCGCAATGCGTGATGATGGAACGTTGCAGGGATGCTGACAGCAAGCGTGGATGGTCCGCGTCAACGACGGTCGAACCACACCGTCTGCGCGTTGACGAATTCGCGGATGCCGAAGTGCGACAGCTCGCGGCCGAAGCCACTCTTCTTCACGCCGCCGATAGGCACGCGCGGATCGGAGGCCGAGAAGCCGTTGACGAACACGCCACCGGTCTGCAGCCGGCGTGCCAGCTGCATCGCACGGGCATGGTCACCCGTCCACAGATTGCCGCTGAGGCCGAACTCGCTCTGGTTGGCCAGTTCCACCGCATGGTCGGCATCGCGCGCACGACTGATCGACGCCACCGGCCCGAAGGTCTCGGTGTCGAAGGCCTGCATTCCCGGCTCGACGCCGGCCAGTACGGTGGGGGCATAGAAGCTGCCGGGGCGATCGAGCTGCTTGCCGCCCACCAGCAGCTGCGCACCGGCCTCGACGGAGGCACGCACCTGTGCATCAAGCTGTTCAAGCAGGTCCTGGCGGGCCATCGGGCCGATCCGGTTGCCGGCCTCGCGGCCATCGCCGACGGTCAGTGCCTGTACGCGCTCGCAGAACAACGCCACGAAGCGCTCGTACACCGGCGCTTCGACGATGATGCGTTTGCCGGCAATGCACACCTGCCCGGTGTTCTGGAAGCGCGAGGCCACAGCAGCATCGACCGCGGCGTCGAGGTCGGCGTCGGCCAGTACGATGAACGGATCCGAGCCACCCAGTTCAAGCACCACCTTCTTCAGCGCCTGCCCGGCCTGCGCGGCGATGCTGCGCCCGGCGGCAACGCTGCCGGTGAGGGTCACTGCCGCGATGCGGTCATCGGCGATGGCGGCACTGGTGCCCTCGCGGCTGATGTTGGCGGCGATGAAGGTGCCCTCCGGCAGGCCCGCATCGCACCACGCAGCGGCGAGCAGCGCGGCGGTGCCGACGATGTTTTCGGCCGGCTTCAGCAGGAAACCATTGCCGCCCATGAGGATCGGTACGGCCGCGCGCATCACCTGCCAGTACGGGAAGTTCCACGGCATGATGCCCAGCACCACGCCCAGCGGCAGGTAGGAGACATAGGCCTTGTTGTCGGCCACCGCAGTCGGCTCGTCGCGCAGGAACGCCGCGCCGTTGTCGGCGTACCAGTCACACAGCACCGCGCACTTCTCGATCTCGGCCAGCGACTCGGCGTGGACCTTGCCCATCTCGGCGGTGGCCAGTGCGGCCAGGGGCTCACGGTCGCGACGCAGCACGGCGGCCATCGCACGCAGCACGCCCGCGCGCTGTTCGAGTGACTGCGCACTCCAGGCAGCAAAGCCGGCCTGGCCGCGATCAAGGATCGCTTCCAGCTCGGCGTCAGTGGCAAAGGGGTGGCTGGCGATCTGCTGGCCAGTGGCCGGGTCGCGGGAAATGGCAGCGGGGGCTGCGGGGGAAGCGGACATGCAGGTCTCCTGTTGTCTCGACAACGGGCGGCTGCCCGTTTCCTGACAAGGAATGTGGACCCGATCGGCAAAGGCAACAAGGCGTCTGCTTATCCTGTGACTTCCACTTACCTGCCTGAATGGGGTGGGGTTCCCGGCAGGGCTGCGCCCTGCACCCGCAGAGGCAACAGCAACGGCAGAAGCAACAGCAACAGCGGCGCTCCGTGGGATGGCGGGGTGGGTCCGGTGGCGGGAGACGCCGTAAACCCATCCATGGGGGCTTGGCCGCGGCATCCATGCCGCGGACACTCCCGCCACCGGACCCACCCCGCCTTCGACAATTTCCCGCGGCTGTTGGTAGGTGTCGACCTTGGTCGACACGGTAGATCCACGCCATGCGTGGATGAATGTCAATCGAAATCGAATATCTCGAATTGAAACCGAGAAGCATCCACGCATGGCGTGGATCTACCCGATCGCGGCAATCTGTCAGAGGTGGGGCGGTGTCGGATTGCGGGGTGTCAGCCGCATGGATGCGGCTGCCAAGCCCCCATGGACGGGTTCACGGCGTCCCCGCAATCCGACACCGCCCCGCCAACTCACGGAAAGCCTGCTGTTGCTGTTGCTACTGAGGTTGCCGGACAGCGGCCGGCACTACCGCAGGTGCAGGGCTGCAAGCCCTGCCGAACAACCCCTTACCTGCGCGGCAGGTAGGTCACCAGGGACAGGTCGTGCCGGCTCTCTGGCACCAGCGCCACATACTGCAGGTCCAGCAGCCCGCGCGTGGGATGGTTCAGCTTCTTCGCGCCCTCGTCGAAACGACGCACATCGTGCTCCGGCCACCACTCACGGAACTGCTCGCTGTGCGTGCCGATGTCCTCGGCCAGCGCCAGGAACGGCGCCTTGTCCGGCGCCTGCGCCATCGCCGCGCGGAAGCTGGCCAGCAGCCCGCGGGTCATTTCTTCCCAGTTGAGAATCAACGTCCTGTACGGCGGATACAGGAACATCAGCCGCAGCGTGTTGCGCTCATGCGGCGCCAACTGACCGTAGTCGACAAACAGATCGGCGATGGCCGGGTTCCAGGCCAGGATGTCGAAACGGGTATTGCGCACGTAGGCCGGGATCGGCTGCATCGCCTCCACCAGCTGGCGCAGGCCGTCGGTCACCGTCTCGTCGGGCGATTCCAGCGGCACCCCGTAGCCGGACAGCGCGAACGCGTAGGCGCGCTCGTCGTCGCTCATCCGCAGCACCTGCGCCAGGCGCTCCAGCACCTCGGGCGAGGCCCGCACTTCGCGGCCCTGCTCGATCCAGGTGTACCAGCTGACGCTGACCCCGATCGCCAGCGCGACTTCCTCGCGCTTCAGGCCCGGCGTGCGCCTGCGCCCCGCTGGCAACCCCAGCGTTGCTGGGTCGACCCGCGCGCGGCAGGCCTTGAGAAAGCCACCCAGTTCCTTGCGTTCGGCTTCACTGCGCATCATCACCCTGCCCTGCAGGTTTCAACAGCATTGCGGGACGCCCAAGACGTCCCGCAACGCAGGGCCCGGGCAGCGGACGGTACCGCTGTCGCCGGGCACGCATCAGGCATCGATGCGCTTGGAGCCGACCGCCAGGCCGGCCTTCAGGCTGGCCTCGACGAATTCGTCCAGGTCACCATCAAGCACCTTCTGCGTATCCGAACGCTCGATGCCGGTGCGCAGGTCCTTGATACGGCTCTGGTCGAGCACGTAGTTGCGGATCTGGCTGCCCCAGCCGATGTCGGACTTGGTGGCTTCCACCGCATCACGCTCGGCATTGCGCTTCTGGATTTCCAGCTCGTAGAGCTTCGCGGCCAGCATCTTCATCGCGTTGTCGCGGTTCTGGTGCTGGCTGCGGCCGGTCTGGCAGGCCACGACCGTGTTGGTCGGGATGTGGGTGATACGCACCGCCGACTCGGTCTTGTTGACGTGCTGACCACCGGCACCGGACGAGCGGTACACGTCGGTGCGCAGATCGGCCGGATTGATGTCGATTTCGATGTTGTTGTCCACTTCCGGCGACACGAACACCGAGGTGAAGCTGGTATGGCGGCGGTTGTCCGAGTCGAACGGCGACTTGCGCACCAGGCGATGTACGCCGGTCTCGGTCTTCAGCCAGCCATAGGCGTAGTCGCCTTCCACGCGCAGCGTGGCCGACTTGATGCCCGCGACGTCGCCACCGGACACTTCCATCAGCTCGGTCTTCCAGCCACGCGATTCGCACCAGCGCAGGTACATGCGCAGCAGGATCTCGGCCCAGTCCTGGGCTTCGGTACCACCGGCGCCGGCCTGGATGTCGACGAATGCCGGGGCGGTGTCCATCTGGCCGGAGAACATGCGCTGGAACTCCAGCTTCTCCACGTGTGCCTGGTGCTTGTCCAGGTCGGCCACCACGGCCAGCGCGGTGTCCTCGTCCTGCTCGGACTCGGCCAGCTCCAGCAGTTCGGTGGCGTCGCTCAGGCCTTCCAGCACCGCGGCGATACCGCCCACGGTCTTTTCCAGGGTTGAGCGCTCGCGCCCCAGGTTCTGGGCGTACTCGGCGTTGTTCCAGACGTCAGGGCTTTCCAGCTCCCGCGTTACTTCTTCAAGACGCTCTTTCTTGGCGTCGTAGTCAAAGATACCCCCGGAGCGACAACACGCGATCGGTCAGATCGGCGATGCGCTGGCGGACAGGATTCAGTTCGATCATGTCGGCGGTTATGCATTCAAAAGATGACTGCAAATGATACCGCAGCCCGGAGTGAACCGGCGCAAAAGCCGGGTTCGTACAGCCCCGGGCCTACCCGCCCAGCGCCTGCCGCAACAGCGGCAGCTGGCGCCGGCTGCACGGCACCCGGGCCCCGTCAGCCATGTGCAGCAAGGCCTCGCCGCCATCCAGCGGCTCGATCGAGCGCAGCTGGTCACGATTGACCAGCCAGCTGCGGTGGCTGCGCAGGAACAGGACCGGGTCCAGCCGCGCTTCCAGCACCGCCATGGTGATCCGCAGCGGGTAGTCATGCCCGCGCACCCGCAGGTTCACGTAGTTGCCGGCGGCCTGGGCGTACTCGACGTCGGCCGTGGCCACCAGGAACTCCTTGCCCAGCTTGCGCACCAGGAAATGGTCGGGACGATCGACCGGTTCGACCGGCGGGCCCTCATCGGGGGCGGCGAGCAGGGTCGCTTCGCCCTGCCGGCGGCGACCGAACCAGGCCACGGCATGTACCGCCGAGACCAGCAGCGCGTAGGTCTGGATGTCTTTGAAGAACTCATAGAACCATTGCGCCGGCCAGTCGCCGAAGGTGTAGTGGCTGCCCAGCAGGGCGTGCATCGCCTTGCGCAGCACGACCATCGTGCTCACGTGCAGCAGCCACCACGCCACGGCGCCCAGCAGGTACGGCACCAGTCGGCGCCGCCAAGTGTCTGCGTGCAGCGGCCAACGCGAGGCGGCGCGGATCAACAACGCCAACAGCAGCAGCGACACCAGCGCACTGCTGAACTCGTCGATCGTCACCGCCAACCACTGCGGTGGCAGTCCATCCCGTGCGGCCATCATCACCTTGGCCAGCACGTTGGCCGCCGCCGTTCCCAGGAACAGCACAGCCCAGAACACGGCCGCCTGTCGTCCCCGCCTGCTGCTGCCCATCGGTTCGCCACGCACTTGCGGGTCCTGCTGGTTGTACTCATCCATCGCTGGATTATCGCCAACCACAGCCCCGGTGACGTACGCCATTCGTCCCCCAGCCCCGCAGTTGAGCCCTGCGGGGCATCCAGCCACCCCCTCCTGCTGGTGACAACCCACACGGACTTCCACGCTGCGAGGACGCCAACACGGATGCCGCCATGACCCGCCGCCACGACCTCGACACCCTGCGCATCGCCGCCTTCGGGCTGCTGATCCTTTACCACGTGGCCATGGCTTACGTGGCCGGCTGGGACTTCCACCTCAAGAGCAGCCACACGGCCGGCTGGCTGCAATGGCCGATGATCGCGCTGAATCGTTGGCGGATGCCGCTGCTGTTCGCGATTTCCGGCATTGCGCTGGGCCTGTGCCTGCCCGCGCACGGCCGATGGCGGTTCGCGTTGCGGCGCGGCTGGCGACTGTTGTTGCCGCTGCTGTTCGGCATCGTCGCGGTCGTTTCGCTGCAGGCCTACTGCGAGGCGGTAGACAAGGGCGACGTCACGCCCGGGCTCGGCGCCTTCCTGTGGCGCTACTGGCAATTCCGGCCGTGGCCGGGAGCCAGCTTCAGCGGTGCTGCCTATGGGTTCACCTGGAACCACCTGTGGTACCTGGCCTATCTGATCCCCTACACGCTGCTGGCGATCCTGTTGGCCAGCGTGTTGCGGCCGCTACGCCACCGCCTGCCGGATCTGCATCTGGGCGACCGCTGGATCGCCACGCTGAGCCTGCTGTTGCCGGTGCTGTGGCTGGCGTGGGCACTGCTGGTCATCCTGCCCGCGCACCCGCCAACCCATGCGCTGGTCAAGGACCTGTACGTCCACGCCGAATCGCTGCCCCTGTTCCTTGGCGGCTTCCTCGCAGCGCGCTGGCAGCGTGGCTGGGATCTGCTGGTGCGCGGCCGGCGGTTGACCCTGGTATTGGCCTTGATCGGGCTGACTGTCGAACTGGGCATCCGCGCACTGGCCCGGATGCCCGATGTTGGCGACCTGCCGGGATGGGTACTGTCGCTGCCATGGGCGCAGACCGAGCGCGTCGGCCGCGCGATATACACCTGGTGCGCCCTGCTGGCGATCGTCGGCTGGGCGCAGGTGCTGCTTGCCCGGCCATGGCGTGGCCTGGGCTACTGCCGCGAGGCGGTCTTCAGCTGGTACATCCTGCACCAGACCGTGCTGATCGTACTGCTGTACTGGCTGCGGCCGTTGCAGCTCGGCGCATGGCTGGAGCCGGTGCTGGTGATCATCGGCACCATCGGTGGCTGCCTGTTGATCCATGAACTGCTGGTGCGGCGTGTGCGCTGGCTGCGGCCGCTGTTCGGGCTGCGTGCCGATCCGCCAGAGTCACCGATCGCACGCGCCGCAACAGCACGGTTGTAGAGCCGAGCCCACGCTCGGCTGCTTGTGCCATGAGCCGAGCACAGGCTCGGCTCTACAGCGAAGCAGTCGAGCAAGCTCGACCCTACACGGGCGTCCCAGTGGTCAACGCACTTCGAATTCGCCGACCAGCACGGTCTCGGCGCGATCCTTCAGCCGCATCGTCACCATCTGGTCCTTCTGCTTCGGCGTACCCCAATGAGTGGTCAGGCGCAGCATCAGCGTCGTTGCACCGGTCACCAGTTGCTGGCGGCTGCCGAAGTAGTTCGCCTCCACCTTGTACTTGCCGGGCTTGGCGTTGCGCAGCGAGAACTGTTCCGGGCCATAGCCACCGGTGAAGTCCTGTGACATCTGCCCGCCCTGGTAGGTCAGGCGGTTGCCGTAGTAGGCGCGCTCACCGTTCGGGTCGGTCACCCACAGGTCCATGTCGCTGTTGTCGGCATCCCAGGCCAGTACCACGCGCAGGTCCAGCGGCATCGCCTGCAGCAGACGCGGGTCGATGCTCGTGGTGTCCAGCCGCGGCTTGCTGCCGGCCACCAGGTTGGTCAACTCGTCCAGGGCGATCAGCGCGATGCCGTCGAAACGGGAATCCCAAGGGCGCACGACCACCTGGTACAGCGGCGCCAACGCCTGCTGCGGCTTGCCCGCTGCAGCCAGTGCCAGGCCAAGGTCACGGAAACTCTGCGGTTCCTCCTGACCCATCGCCAGCACCTGCTCGAACACCGGCACCGCCAGCGCCGGAGCGTCGGCCTGCAGCAACCGGTAGCCGAGCACGCGCAGCAGGTGGCGGTTGTCCAGCTCCATCTCGGCCAGGTTGGAGAGCACGCGCAGCGCCAGTTCGCGCTGCCCCTGCTCCAGCAGCAGGTCGGCCACGTCGAGGAAGAATGCGCTGCTGTTGGCGTTCGCAGCTCGCTCGGCGAGATAGCGGTCGTACAGCCGCGACGACGCCCCCTGGCGCAGGCGGCGGGCAACCGGCGAATCCGATTGCCAGGCCGCCAACCTGATTCCCAGCTGGCCGTCATTGGCGGCGGCCGGTCCGGCAGCCATCGCATCGGCGGCGACCTCCTGCATCGGTGCCGGTGCAGGTGCAGCGCGTGCGACCGAACGCTGGCGCGCAGTGGCTGCATCCAACTGCATCTCCGCTGCAGCCGGCGCCGTAGCAACCAGCATCGCCATGGGGGCCGGCGGGGCGCCCGCCGCCACCTCCAGCGCCTTCGAGTCCACCTGCGGCGGCGCGCCCTTCGGCCAGCTGCGATTCCACCACTGCTGGCGCTGCTGCCACTGCGTCACCACCTTGTCCAGGCGCTGACGGTCGGCCGCATCGCGGTCTGCCACCTGACGTGCGAAGCGCTGGTCGTACTCGGCGCGCAGCTTGCCCGACGGACGGATTGCATAGCGCAGGTAGTCTTCCAGTGTCTCCAGCACGATCAGCGAGGTGTCCGGGCCCACCAGACCAAACTGCTGCGACAGGCGCTGCATCGCCTCGCGGTTGCCACGGCGGTCGGTCGACAGCTGCTGCAGGCGCGCCTGTGCCCACAGGCCGGCCAGCAGATCACCGTCTTCGTTCTTCTGCGTCGCGGGCAGTGCCTGCCACTCGCCGCCGGCCACGCGCACCCGCATCGGCACGCCTTCGGCCGCCAACCGCGCATGCAACCACAACCAACCCTGGGCCTGGCTGCGGCGGTCGATCACCACATCCTGCACGCCACGGCCGGCATCAATCTGGACATCCAGCGGTACCGACAGCAGTTCCCGCGCGGCGGCATCGATATCGCTGCCGAGCGCCACGAAACTGCCGCCATGCGCCTCGCTCCAACCGCGCAGGCGGGTGGCATCGGTGCGTGCACCAGCACTGCTGATCGCGAACAGGTGCTGGCCGGCGGCCAACGCCGGCAGTGCTTCCGGCCCGTAGGTCAGCAGGCCATCGCTGACCATCAGGTATTCCTTCACCTGGGGCTGCGGCTGCCACTGCGCCAGCGCACTGGCACCATCCGGCTGTACCGCCATCAACGCACGGCGCAGTTCACTCCAGTCGCCGCTGCGGATACGGAACCGACGCACAGGCTCCGCACGATCACGCAGCACGGTCAGCGCGACATTGCCCTCGCCCATTGCCGCGAAATAACGATCAAGCAGCGCGAACTCGCGGGTGCGGTCGCGCTGGCCTGCGGAGCCGGAACCATCCCACAGCAGCCCCACTTCCGATGGCACCCGGCGCGGCGCGGCCGACGTCGGCACCGGCAGCTGTGCCAGCAGGTAATGACCGTCCTGCCAGCGTGCAACCTGCACCTGTGCCTTGCGCTCGACCGGCAGCGTCCATTGCAGCTGGGCCGGCAACTGTGCGCCGCGCCCTTGCCAGTGCAGGCGGCCATCGGCGATGCGGAACGGTGCGCTGCCGGTGACAGCACCCTTCGGCGCCTGCACGTCCAGCTCAACGGCAGCGGCGCCGGTGACGAACTGCAGCGGCAGCGTCCAACGCCAGCCCTGCCCGGCGTATGCCAGCGGTTCGCGCACGACCAGCTGCACGCGCCGGCTGCCGCCGGCCGGCAGCGGATACACACGCAGCCGGAACTGGTTGCCGGCGGTCTGCTCCAACAGGCCCGGATCCACGCCACGACGGGCGATCTCCTCGAACACCTGGCGACCGCGGTCCTTGGGCACCGGCACCGCCTCGCGCAGTTCGCCATTGATGTCCAGGGCAAAGCCGGTGATCTGCTGGCCCTCGCCCAGTGGGAACTGCAGCTCACCCTCCAGCACGCGCTGATTGGGATTGTGGAACTCCAGGGTGATCCGGGTCTGGGCGATGCCGGCCTGCACGTCGCCCTCGATGCGAGCCTGCCGCAGCTGCACGGGTTGTTCTGCCGCGGGTGCGATCAGCAGCGGGGTGGAGGCGATCGGCGGTGCCGGACGACGCGACGCCTGGGGCGAAGCCGGCCAGGTTGCCAGGGCCAACAGCAGTACGGTGCAGCAACGGGCGAAGACCATGACAGGACTCCAGTGGGATCGTGATTGCTAGAACGCACCAAACGGGTGGATGGGGTTAACGCGATTCGACGCTGGCTCTTGGCTGCCCCTGGGCGCACCATGTGCGACTTCCCGATCCCACGCAAGGATGCCCATGCGTTCTCCCCTGCTTCCCACCCTGCTGGCGCTGTGCTGGCCATTGGCCGCCGGCGCCGTCGATACGCCTGCAGGACTGTATTTCCAGCATCACGACTGGGTCGTGGCCTGCGACAACACCCGCACCTGCCGCGCGGCCGGCTATGCCAGCGGCGATGACAGCACCCTGAGCGTGCTGCTGACGCGGCAGGGCGGCCCCGATCAGGCCATCACCGGCCGCGTGTCGTTGCAGCCGATCGATGAACAGCCGCAGCCCAAGGGCGCGCTGCACCTGCGCGTCCAGCAGCGTGACCTCGGTGTGCTGGCGCCGGCCAAGGACACAGGCACCTATGCGCTGAGCCCAACGCAGACCACCGCAGTGCTGTCAGCGCTGGTGCGCGATGGCGGCATCACCGTTGTCGATACCGCCGGCCATGCGTGGCCGCTGTCGGACAAGGGTGCAGCGGCTGTATTGCTGAAGGCCGACGAGTTCCAGGGCCGCGTGGGGACGCCGGGCGCGGTGATGCGCAAGGGTACTGTGGCCGAAAGCAGCGTACCTGCCGCCGTTGCCAAACCCGTGGTGCGCAAGGCAGCGACCATGTCGACGCCGCCGGACGACCCGGCATTTGCCAAGCTGGCCGCGTCACCGGCGCTGCGTGCAGCGCTGCGCGCCACGCTGAAAGAGCCCAGCTGCGAAGGCCTGCTCGACGCCGACCCGGATGTTTCGATCAGCAATTCGCCACTGCAGATCCAACGTCTGGATGCCAAGCATCTGCTGGTCAACGTTCCCTGCTGGCGCGCGGCCTACAACACCGGCGATGGCTACTGGGTCATCGGCGAGCAGGCGGCCTACCAGCCGCAGTGGGTGACCAGCGATGCGATCGACTATGGCGACGGGCAGATCGTCGCCTCGCACAAGGGCCGCGGCCTGGCCGACTGCGTATCGGATGAAACGTGGACCTGGGATGGCACGCGCTTCGTCGCCACTTCGGCGATCAGCGGCGGCCTGTGCCGCGGCGTTCCCGGTGGAACCTGGGAGCTGCCGACGCGGGTGACGGTGATCCGCTGATTTCACAGAAAAAGGGGACGGAGGGGATCAGGTCGCGAATGGCAAACAACGCCCAAACGACCTGATCCCTCCGTCCCCTTTTTCATGCAGACAGGCAGTGCTCGACGATCAGCTGGATCGCTGCGCCGCCGCGATAGTCATCGCAGGCCAGTCGATAGGCCAGGTGGACATGCTTGCCGGGTGCGTTACCGTGCCAGCCACCGAAGTGGATCGCGTTGATCGTGCCCGGTACGCCGGGCAGACGCAGTTCCAGCTTCAGATGCCGTTCCTTCAATACGCGCCAGTTGGCCACTTCGAAATGGCCGTCGAACAGTGGTTCGGGGAAACCCTGTCCCCATGGTCCCGCCAGGCGCAGTGCATCGGCGTGGCGATGATCGAGTTCGTCCGCTGCCAGTTCGCCATCACTGAGCACCTGCTGCTGCAGTGCCGCCGGGTCGAGCATTTCCAGCACGGTAGCGACGAACGCGGCTTCGAAATCGGCCAGATGATCCAGTCGCATGCTCAAGCCGGCGGCCATCGCATGACCGCCGAAGCGCTCGATCAAGCCGGGATGACGGGCATCGACCAGCGCCAGCGCATCACGGATATGCAGGCCGGCGATCGAACGCGCTGAACCGCGCAGGGTGTCTGCACCCGGCTCGGCCGGCGCGAACGCGATCACCGGACGATGCAGGCGATCCTTCATCTTCGAAGCAACCAGACCCACCACGCCAGGGTGCCAATCCGCATCGAACAGGCAGGCCGCCACCGGGCGCTGCCCGGCGGTATCGAGCACCACCCGCGACAGCGCCTGTTCGGCGTCATCGGTCATCGACTGCTGCACCGCACGCCGTTCGGCGTTGATCTGCTCCAGCGTCTGCGCGATGTCCCGGGCCTGGCGTGGATCTTCGGTGAGCAACAGCGCGATTCCCAGTGCCATGTCTTCCAGTCGACCGGCCGCGTTCAAGCGCGGGCCCAGCCCGAAGCCGATGTCGGTGGCGGTCAGGTGCGCGGCGTCGCGGCCACTGGCTTCGATCAGCGCCTTCAGGCCAACGCAGCCCTGGCCGTTGCGCAGCCGACGCAGACCAGCACTGACCAGGGCGCGGTTGTTGGCATCCAGCACCACCAGATCGGCCACGGTGCCCACGGCCACCAGGTCCAGCAGCGTGGTCAGGTCCGGCCCCTTGCCATCGGCAAACACACCCGCCTCGCGCATCCGCCGGCGAAGCGCCATCAGCACGTAGAAGATCACGCCGACGCCGGCCAGCGACTTGCTGGGGAAGGCATCACCGTCCAGATTGGGGTCGACGATGACATCGGCCGGCGGCAGCTGCGGGCCGGGCAGATGGTGATCGGTCACCAGCACCTGCCAGCCACGCGCCTTGGCTGCGGTCACGCCGGCATGGCAAGCAATGCCGTGATCGACGGTCACCAGCAGATCCGGCTGCAGTGCGGCCAGTTCGTCCACCAGCGACGGCGACAGACCATAGCCGTGCACCATGCGGTTGGGCACGGCATGCAAGACATGCTGCGCGCCGAGCATGCGCAGACCGCGCACGCCCACCGCGCAGGCGGTTGCGCCGTCACAGTCGAAATCACCGACCACCAGGATGCGCTTGTCGGCGGCGATGGCCTCGACCAGCAGGTCCACGGCCGCATCGATTCCGGTCAGCAGCTCCGGCGCATGCAGGTTGCCCAGCTTGGGCAACGCCAGCTCCGGCGTGTGCGCACCACGTGCGGCATACAGGCGGGCCAACAATGGCAGCGTGCCGTCCGGCCAGACGCCGGGTACGGCGACATCACGGCGGCGGATCATCGGCGTATCGGAAGACGGCTGCGCAGCATCGGCGGCAAGGGACATCGGCATCGCCGGGTTACGGAAGACCCGCGCATGATACCCCGCTCGGCTTGTCAGGCTCTGCGCGGGCTTGGCGCAGGCACGCTGATCGCCCATGCTTGTTCGCTTCTGAAACGGAATTCGCCATGTATCGCCCGCTGTCCGTACTGCTGGCCAGCCTCCTGCTGCCACTTGCTTCCCATGCCGGAAACACATCGCTGGAACCCGGTATCGAGTTCGTGCACCACGACTGGTTCCTGGCCTGCGACAACACCGGCACCTGCCGTGCCGCCGGCTATGGCCCGGAACAGGCTGACAGCCTGCTGGGCCTGATGCTGGAACGTGCCGGCGGCCTTGGCACGGCAGTGAAGGCGCGGCTGCGGGTCGGTGAGGATGGCGAAAGTGCAATGCCTGAAGGATCGATGCGCCTGCAGGTGAACGGCCGTGATCTGGGTCCCGTGCAGGACACCGGGGCCGACGACGCAGTGACGCTGCGACCAGCGCAGGTTGCAGCCCTGCTCGCCGCCCTGCCCGGCCAGGCCCGCATCGAGGTGATCGACAGCAGGGGCACGCGCTGGCCGATTTCCGATCGTGGCGCCGCCGCCGTGCTGTTGAAGATGGACGAGGCCCAAGGGCGCGTGGGCACGCCCGGCGCCCTGATACGGCGTGGCGCGCGTGCCGAAGCGAGCGTGCCGGCCGCGCAAGCCAGACCGGTGATCGTGCGCGGGGTGCTGGCGGCCGCTCGCCCCGGCGACAGCGCATTGGGCAGCAGCGAAGCGCTGCGCGACGCGTTGATTGCCACGCTCGGCGACAGCGACGACTGCCAGCGCCTGATCGAGTACAAGGGAACCCCGGAAATGGTGATCGAGCGGCTGGACGAGCGCCATGTGCTGGTGCAGGCGCTGTGCCAGATGGGTGCGTACAACTACAGCAATGGTTTCTGGATCGCGCGCGACCAGCCCCCTTACGCACCGCAGACAGTCACGCTGGAAGCAGAGGGCTTCTCGCGCGGCGAGCGCACGCTGTACGCACGCTACAAGGGCCGAGGCATCGGCGACTGCGTTTCCGGCTCTGACTGGACCTGGGATGGTCGCAGATTCCAGCCCAGCAGTGCGTTCAGTACCGGCTTGTGCCGTGGCATGCCGGGCGGGCACTGGATGCTGCCGACGCTGGTCAGCGAGGTTCGTTGAGTGCGTGCATCTTCACTGTTACGCACGCCGCTGCTGCTGGCCTCCCTCACTCTGGCGTCGATTGCCTCGGCCGCTGAACCGCTTGGCACATCGTTCGTCGAGGGCGACGGCGTGATGGCCTGCGACAACACCCGCACCTGCCGGCTGGCAGTCTACGGGCCATTGGCACCGCTGATGCTGAGCGTGCTGCTCGAACGTGCCGGCGGGCCGCAGGCCGCGGTCACCGCACGGCTGTCAATGACCGAAGGCGCCGAGGACGCGCCGCGTACCCCTGTGGCGGTGGCACCCGAAGGGACGTTGCGACTGCGCGTGGACGGAAGGGACCTCGGTGCCATCGGCCACAGCGAAGCGCTCGATATTGGCCTGGAGCTGTCCGCGCACTACCTGACAGCAGTGATCGATGCACTGCTGGAGGACAGGCGCATCGAGATGAGCGACGCCTCCGGCCACGCGTGGCCGCTGTCGGATCACGGCATCCGCACGTTGCTGCTGAAGATGGACGAGGTACAGGGTCGGCTGGATACCCCAGGTGCGCTGGTGCGCAAGGGCTCACAGCCGGAATCGAAGGTGCCGGCTGCAGTAGCCGCGCCTCCCCTGAAGGCACCGCCCCTCCTGGTCGAAGCACATGACGACGATGGGCAGCTGGCTGAGCGGACAGATCTGCTTCAGCAATTGCACCCGGTAGCCGCCGCGCGTAACGCCTGCGATCGGATGTCGTCGCGCCTGCTACGCATCGAACGGGTGGATGCCACCCATGTCCTTGCCATGTTGAGCTGCGCGACCGAGCAACACTTCGTCCCGGCGGGCACCTGGCTGATCCGCGACCGTCCACCGTTCGCACCCACACTGATCTCCCGAACCCCGCTGTTTCCGCTCTATCCGCACGCCGTGTTCCTCGAAGAAGGCTTTGTGACCGACACCGATGCCTGCGGGACGAACCGGCATTGGGCGTGGGATGGAACCCGTCTGAGCCTGAGCGCGGAGTTTGTCGGTCACTACTGCACCGGCCCGAGCCGCAGGCATTGGCAGCTGCCGATCTACGTCACCGACATTCAATAGCACATCCGCCGGGCATGGCCCGGCGCTACCGCCTTGTCTCAAACGTCGTGCAGCTGCCGAGGCTTCTTCCAGAACTGCCAGCGCTGGCCCTTGTCCAGCTGGAACTGCAGGCCATCCTCGAAATCCAGCACCAGCCGTTGCAGCTCACCACGCTTGAGCGCGGCCAACAGCGGGCGGATCGCATCGTTGCCCAGCTGCTGCAACGAGCGCAGCTGGCGCAGGTCGACCAGTGCATCGACCGATTGCTCACCATCCACCGCTACGCCTGCGGCCTGGGCCAGGCCCTGCAGCAGCGCATCGCGGCTGCGCACCTGCGCATGCGGCGTGGCAACCGATACCGGCATCACGCCACCGCCCCAGAACCACAGCGAATTGATCGGCTGCTGCCCCTGAGCGGCGCGCTGCTGGTTCCACGAATGGGTATGCAGCAGCACCTGCGCTTCGGTCATCAGCGCGCGCCAGCGGCGGCCCGCCTCACCCGGTGGCAGGTGCGAGAACAGATCATCACCCAGCACCTCGTCCGGACTGTCGAACTCCGGTAGCTCGGTACCGATAGGCAGCCGCAGGTACCAGCGCGAAGGGTCGGGTGCATCCAGCACGAAGCCCGCATCCGCAAACAGCGGCTGCAACACGGGCAGCAAGGCCAACGTATCGGCCAGGCTGGGCCGCAGCGTTTCACCGTGGCCCATCATGCGCGCGCCGTGCATGTCCGGCACCATGCAGGCAGGATCAGCACGCAGCCAGCAGGCGCCGGCGGCATCGCCGACGTCACGCTGGCGGGTCAACGCGGCCACCGGCCATTGCGGCGCGGCGACCGTGAAGTGACGCAGCAGCTGTGCCCGTTCACCGGCGTCGCCCTGCGAGGTGGTGGCGCGGCCCAGGGCGCGCGCCACATCATCCGGCAACGCAGCCACCGCAAAGCGGCCGCGTGCCGGCAACAGCAGGGTCGCCGTCGCCACGGATCAGTCCTGGTAGCTGACGCGGACGATCTCGTACTCGCGCTGGCCGGCCGGCGCATCGATCACGATCGAGTCACCTTCCAGCTTGCCGATCATCGCGCGGGCAACCGGCGAGGAAATGGCGATCAGGCCCAGTTTGATGTCCGCTTCCAGATCGCCAACGATCTGGTACTTCTTCTCTTCGTCCGATTCCACGTCGGCCAGGGTCACGCTGGCGCCGAACACCACCTTGGAGCCTGCATTGAGCTTGCTCACATCGATGATCTCGGCGTGCGACAGCTCGCCTTCCAGCTGCTTGATGCGGCCTTCGATGAAGCCCTGTTCCTCGCGCGCGGCGTGGTACTCGGCATTTTCCTTCAGATCGCCGTGCTCGCGCGCTTCGGCGATCGCGGCGATCACCTTCGGGCGCTTGACCGACTTCAGGTGATCCAGTTCATCGCGCAGCCGCTGCGCGCCCTTCATCGTGATGGGTGCTCTCATGCGTTCAACTCCTTGTGCAGTTCCTGCAGCGACCAGACCGGGCCGGTACCGCGGAATTCCAGTGAATCCACCAGCGCCTTGGCGCCGGCAATGGTGGTCGAATAGGTGACGCGGTGCTGCAGCGCCTCGCGACGGATCGAGAACGAGTCGTTGATCGCGGCACGGCCTTCGGTCGTGTTGACGATATAGACGATCTCGCCGTTCTTGATCGAATCGACGATGTGCGGGCGACCCTCGACCACCTTGTTGATGATCTCGCAGTCCATGCCGTGCTGCTGCAGCCACGCCGCGGTGCCACGGGTGGCGACCAGGCTGTAGCCACGTGCCAGCAGGGCCTTGGCCACCGGCAGCACGCGCTTCTTGTCCGGGTCGCGCACCGACACGAAGGCCTTGCCGACCGGCGGCGCCTTGATGCCACCCGCTTCCTGCGCACGCGCGAAGGCGGCGTTGAAGCTGCGGCCCACGCCCATCACTTCACCGGTGGAGCGCATCTCCGGCCCAAGGATCGGGTCGACGCCCTGGAACTTGGCGAACGGGAAGATCGCTTCCTTCACCGAGTAGTAGTCCGGCACGATTTCCTTGGTGGCACCCTGCTCTTCCAGGGTCTTGCCCGCCATGCAGCGGGCCGCGATCTTGGCCAGCGGCATGCCGGTGGCCTTGGACACGAAGGGCACGGTGCGCGAGGCGCGCGGGTTCACTTCCAGCAGGAAGATGGTGTCGTTGCCTTCCTCGTCGGTCTGGATCGCGAACTGGGTATTCATCAGGCCCACCACGTTCAGGGCCTTGGCCAGCTCGACCACCTGGCGACGCAGCTCTGCCTGGGTTTCAGCCGACAGCGAGTACGGCGGCAGCGAGCAGGAGGAATCGCCCGAGTGCACGCCAGCCTCTTCGATGTGCTCCATCACGCCACCGATCAGGACGTTGCCCTGGGCGTCGGCGATGATGTCCACGTCGCACTCGACGGCATTGTCCAGGAAGCGGTCCAGCAGCACCGGCGAATCGTTGGACACCTTCACCGCGTCACGCACATAGCGGGCCAGGTCGGATTCGCCGTAGACGATTTCCATCGCGCGGCCACCCAGCACGTAGCTCGGGCGCACCACCAGCGGGTAGCCGATCTCGCGCGCCAGCAGCAGCGCTTCCTGGTCGTTGCGGGCAATGCGGTTCGGCGGCTGCTTCAGGCCCAGCTGGTCCACCAGCTGCTGGAAGCGCTCGCGGTCTTCGGCCAGGTCGATCGAGTCCGGGCTGGTGCCGATCACCGGCACGCCATTGGCTTCCAGCGCGCGTGCCAGCTTCAGCGGGGTCTGGCCGCCGTACTGCACGATCACGCCCTTGGGCTGCTCCAGCTCGACGATTTCCAGCACGTCTTCCAGGGTCAGCGGTTCGAAGTACAGGCGGTCGGAGGTGTCGTAGTCGGTCGACACGGTTTCCGGGTTGCAGTTGACCATGATGGTTTCATAGCCATCCTCGCGCAGCGCCAGTGCCGCGTGCACGCAGCAGTAGTCGAACTCGATGCCCTGGCCGATGCGGTTCGGGCCACCGCCGAGGATCATGATCTTGTCGCGGTTGCTCGGCGCGGCTTCGCACTCGTCCTCGTAGGTCGAGTACAGGTAGGCGGTGCCGGTGGAGAATTCACCTGCGCAGGAGTCCACGCGCTTGTACACCGGGCGCACCTTGTGGGCACGGCGCAGCGCGCGCACGGCCGCTTCATTGGTGCCGGTCAGCTGGGCCAGGCGGGCGTCGGAGAAGCCGGCGCGCTTGAGCTTGCGCAGGCGCGCCGCGTCCAGTGCGTCGATGCCATCGGCCGCGACCTGGGTCTCGGCGGCGATGATTTCTTCGATCTGGTCCAGGAACCACGGATCGATGTAGGACAGCTTGAAGATGTCCTCCACGCTCATGCCGGCGCGGAACGCATCGCCCACGAAGAACAGACGTTCCGGACCCGGTGCCTTCAGCTCACGACGCAGGGTCTGCAGATCGTCTTCACTGGTCAGGTCCAGGCCGGTCGGGTCGAAGCCGACCTTGCCGGTTTCCAGGCCACGCAGGGCCTTCTGCATCGACTCCTGGAAGGTGCGGCCCATCGCCATCACCTCGCCCACCGACTTCATCTGGGTGGTCAGGCGTGCATCGGCGGCCGGGAACTTCTCGAAAGCGAAGCGCGGAATCTTGGTGACCACGTAGTCGATGGACGGCTCGAACGATGCCGGGGTCAGGCCGCCGGTGATCTCGTTCTTCAGTTCGTCCAGGGTGTAGCCCACGGCCAGCTTGGCGGCGACCTTGGCGATCGGGAAACCGGTGGCCTTGGAGGCCAGCGCCGAGGAACGCGACACGCGCGGGTTCATCTCGATCACCACCACGCGGCCGGTGTCCGGGTTGATGCCGAACTGCACGTTCGAACCACCGGTATCCACGCCGATCTTGCGCAGCACAGCGATGGAGGCATCGCGCAGGCGCTGGTATTCCTTGTCGGTCAGGGTCTGTGCCGGGGCCACGGTGATCGAGTCACCGGTGTGCACACCCATCGGGTCCAGGTTCTCGATCGAGCAGACGATGATGCAGTTGTCCGCGGTATCGCGGACCACTTCCATTTCGAATTCCTTCCAGCCCAGCACCGATTCTTCGACCAGCACTTCGGAGGTCGGCGACAGTTCCAGGCCGCGGTTGACGATCTCGATCAGCTCTTCGCGGTTGTAGGCGATGCCGCCGCCACTGCCGCCCAGGGTGAAGCTGGGGCGGATGATGGTCGGATAGCCGACGCGGGTCTGGATCTCCAGCGCTTCGTCCAGGGTGTGGGCAACGGCGGCGGTCGGGCACTCCAGGCCGATCTCGCCCATCGCCACGCGGAACAGTTCGCGGTCTTCGGCCATCATGATCGCTGCGCGCTTGGCGCCGATCAGCTCGACGTTGTACTTCTCCAGCACGCCGTTGTCGGCCAGGTCCAGCGCGCAGTTCAGCGCGGTCTGGCCACCCATCGTCGGCAGCAGCGCATCAGGCTTTTCCTTGGCGATGATCTTCTCGACCGTCTGCCAGTTGATTGGCTCGATGTAGACGGCGTCGGCCATCTCCGGGTCGGTCATGATCGTGGCCGGGTTGCTGTTGACCAGCACCACGCGGTAGCCCTCGTCACGCAGGGCCTTGCAGGCCTGGGCGCCGGAGTAATCGAACTCACAGGCCTGGCCGATGACGATCGGGCCGGCACCGATGATGAGGATGGTCTTGAGGTCAGTGCGCTTGGGCATTTTCTTCTCTAAGTCAGTACAGCGTGACAAGGGGGGTGATCGCACGCTGTCGATCAGGAATCTTGATCCGCAGCGCCGCGCCAGGGGCAGCCGCGATGCGGAGGCTTACGGTCCATCGCGACGCCACCGGCGAACCGGCGGCGAACTGATCACACCTTGGCCTGTTCCATCAGCGCCACGAAACGGTCGAACAACGGGCCCACATCGGTCGGGCCCGGTGACGCTTCCGGATGGCCCTGGAACGAGAAGGCCGGCACGTCGGTGCGGGCGATGCCCTGGTTGGTGCCGTCGAACAGCGAACGGTGGGTCACGCGCAGGGTGCTCGGCAGGGTCGCTTCATCCACTGCGAAGCCGTGGTTCTGCGAGGTGATCATCACCCGGCCGCTGTCCAGGTCCTGCACCGGATGGTTCGCACCATGGTGGCCATGGCCCATCTTGATGGTCTTCGCGCCCGAGGCCAGGCCCAGCAGCTGGTGGCCCAGGCAGATGCCGAAGGTCGGGATCTTCACGTCGATGAAGGACTTGATCGCGGCGATCGCGTAATCGCACGGCTCCGGGTCACCCGGGCCATTGGACAGGAACACGCCGTCCGGCTTCAGCGCCAGCACTTCAGCGGCCGGGGTCTGCGCCGGCACCACGGTGACCTCGCAGCCGCGCTCGGCCAGCATGCGCAGGATGTTGGTCTTCACGCCGAAGTCGTACGCCACGACCTTGTACTGGGCCGGCACGCTGACGAACGCGTTGGCATCCAGGTCCAGCTGGCCCTCGGTCCAGACGTAGGTCTTGTCGGTAGTCACGACCTTGGCCAGATCCATGCCCTTCAGCCCCGGGAACTTGCGGGCCGCTTCCAGTGCCTTTTCCACATCGATGCCGTCACCGGCCATCAGCGCGCCGTTCTGGGCGCCCTTCTCGCGCAGGATGCGGGTCAGCTTGCGGGTGTCGATGCCGGCGATGGCGACAACGCCACGCTGGATCAGCCAGTCCTGCAGCGACACCTGGCTGCGCCAGCTGCTCGGGCGGCGCGGTACGTCGCGCACGATAAGGCCGGCCGACCACACCTTGGACGCTTCATTGTCCTGGTCGGTCATGCCGGTGTTGCCAATGTGCGGATAGGTCAGCGTGACCATCTGCCGGGCGTAGGACGGGTCGGTCAACACTTCCTGGTAGCCGGTCATGGCAGTGTTGAACACCACCTCACCGACGGACAGGCCGGGCGCGCCTACGGATTCGCCCTCGAATACGGTGCCGTCTTCGAGGACGAGGATTGCGGCTTGGGTCACGGAATTCTCACTTTGGCTACCGAGGGGGTGCCGAAGTCACGCCTGCGCTTCACGGAAATCCGGTTGCAAAAAAGCGCGGACGTACGGTCTGGGACCGGTCCGGCTTTCGTGATTCGGCGAGTGCGAATTGTAGCGGTGCCGGGGCGCTCGCGCCAGCGGTTATCGCCATTCATGAACAGGCGATTGCGCATTCATTTCAATCCGGGGCCGTATGCAGGCCGATGACCGGGCCGCTGCCATCCCACCTGCCCGGCTCCGGTAGGCGCCAACCTTGGTTGGCGCGTTCAGCAACGGCTGCCAACCAAGGTTGGCATCTACCATCGACCCGGGCCCGTTACCCGGGCCCGTCCAGCAGGTCCCGTACCCGGTAGCTGCCCACCGCCCGGCCCTGCAGCTGGCGCGCGGCAAACAGCGCCCCGCGGGCGAAGATGTCGCGGTTGGTGGCCCGGTGCACCAGCTCGATGCGCTCGCCCAGGCCGGTGAACTGCACCAGATGCTCGCCGACGATGTCACCGGCACGCAGGCTGGCGTACTGCGGCTCAGCCCCGCCCCGCTGCGCCGCGGCGCCCAGGGTCAACGCCGTGCCCGAGGGAGCGTCCTTTTTCTGCGTATGGTGCGACTCGACGATGTCGCAGTTCCAGCCCGCCAGCGCCTGCGCAGCGCGCTCCACCAGCTCGTCCAGTACCGCCACGCCCAGGCTGAAGTTCGACGCCCACACCAGCGGGATCTTCGCCGCTGCCGCTTCCAGCGCCTGGCGCTGCGCAGTGGAAATGCCGGTGGTGCCCGACACCAGCCCCGCACCGCGCTCCACGCACAGTGCCAGCAGCGCATCGAAGCCCTCCGGCAGGCTGAAGTCGATCGCCACGTCGAACACCGGCGCCCCCGGCAGTTCGCTGGCCGCGAAGAACGGCACACCGTCGATCACCCGCTGCGTCGGCGCGCGGCCGGTCACCGCAGCGACGATCTGCAGGGAATCAGGATGTTCGGCAGCCAGCCGTAACAGGGCCTGGCCCATGCGCCCGGAGGCGCCGTGAATAAGCAATCGCAGGGGAGTCTGGTTCATGCATGCAGGCTAGCGGCAGCACGCATGGTCCGGCAAGCGCTGTCGCTGCTACGCTGCGTGACCTTTTGCCATGGATTGCCTGGCCATCATGCAGATCAGCGAACAGCTGGTACTGGTCACCGGCGCCGGTCGCGGCCTCGGCCAGCACATCGCCCGCGCCTTCGCCGCGCAGGGCGCGCGGGTTGTCATCAACTATCACCGCAGCGAAGCGGCCGCACGCGCACTGGCCAGCGAGCTGGGCGGCCAGGCCATCGCCCTGCAGGCCGACGTCACCGATCGCGCCCAGGTCGACAACCTACTGCAGCACGCGCTGGCGCACTTCGGCCAGGGCGTGACCACCGTGGTCAACAATGCGTTGGCCGCGTTCTCGTTCAATGGCGATGCCCGCGACAGCGCCGCCGACATCGGCTGGCCAGCCTTCCAGTCGCAGTTCGAAGGCAGCGTGCGCGGCACCCTCAATACGGTGCAGGCCGCCCTGCCCGGCATGCAGGCGCGGCGCTTCGGCCGGGTCATCAACATCGGCACCAACCTGTTCCAGAACCCGGTAGTGCCCTACCACGACTACACGGCCGCCAAGGCCGCGCTGCTGTCGCTCACCCGCACCCTGGCCGGCGACCTCGGCCCGCATGGCATCACCGTCAACATGCTGTCCGGCGGCCTGCTGCGCACGACCGACGCCAGTGCAGCCACGCCGGAAGCCGTATTCGACTACATCGCCGCCAGCACGCCGCTGCGCAGCGTCACCACCCCGGCCGAGTTCGCCGATGCCGTGCTGTTCTTCGCCAGCTCATGGGCGCGCGCGGTGACCGGCCAGAATCTGGTGGTGGATGGCGGCCTGGTGCGGGACTGAACGGATGCGCATTTCAGAGGTCGCGCGCCGCACCGGCGCCAGCGCCAAGGCGATCCGCCTGTACGAGGCTCGCGGCCTGCTGCCACCGGTGCCGCGCCTGAACCGCTATCGCGACTACAGCGAGCAGGACGTAGCCTGGGTGCAATTGATCCGGCAGGCGCTGGGACTGGGCATCGGCCTGGCCGCGATTTCCCGTCTGCAGCGCGATGACGGCCAGCTCGATTGGACGGCGGTGCTGGCCCTGCTGGAGCGCCAGCGCACGACGATCGCTGCAGAGCGCGAACGCCTCGCCCGCGTCGAGATCGCGTTGCAGCAGGTGGGCGACGAACTGCGGCAATGGCTGCAGCAGGGCGACGGCACCTGCGTACTGGTCCCCGCTGGCTGCCCTGCCGCGGTTTGACTCTGCCCTTGGGGCATAGCGCAACGTCAGGTGCATTCCAGCCCCCGAGACTCCCGTGCCCCGCTCCATCCTGATCCTGCTTGGCCATCCCGACCGCGACAGCCTGTGCGGCGCCCTCGCCCAGCGATACGCGACCGCCGCCGGCAACGCCGGTCACCACGTGCGCATGATCGCCCTGGGCGACCTTCAGTTCGACCCGGTGCTGCGCCACGGATATCGTCAGATCCAGCCGTTGGAAGCCGACCTGCAGGATGCCGCCGACGCGATCCAGGCCTGCGATCATCTTGTGCTGGTCTACCCGACCTGGTGGGGGGCGATGCCGGCCCTGCTGAAAGGCTTCTTCGACCGGGTGCTGCTGCCAGGCTTCGCCTTCCGCTACCGGCGCGATTCGGTCTGGTGGGACCGGCTGCTGGCCGGACGCAGCGCGCGGGTCATCACCACCCTGGACACGCCACCTTGGTATTACCGGTGGATCTACCGCGACCCGGGCATTACCCAGATCCGCAGCACTATCCTGGAATTCTGTGGCATCCGCCCGGTGCGGGTCAGCCGCTTGGGCGCCGTGCGCAGCAGCACGGCCCAACAGCGCGAACGTTGGCTGGCTCAAGCGGACGAGCTGGGTGCGCGAGCCGCGTAGATCCACGCCCTGCGTGGATGATCAATCGGCAGTGCGGACCAAGGTCCGCACCCACCAGGACTGGGTCGCAGTGCGGACCCAGGTCCGCCCCCATCAGAGCAGTTCAAGCCCTGCCCTAGTGCTGCTTCGGCGGCGTCGGCCCGCAGCTGTCACAGCCACCACACGCACCACCACCGCCAGTGGCTGGCGGCGCGATCTTCCGGCCCAGGGCCTGAAGCCAGGCCGCGCGGCCCGGCCTCAGCAGCGCCAGTGCCAGCGCACCACGCAGCTTGCGCACGGTGCCGGGCGCCTGCTTCTTCAGCACCACCCAGGCACTGACCAGCACGGCCACCGCGATGATCAGGTACTGGATCAGCAGGCCGGCGTCCATCAGCCGCCTCCCAGCGCCACGGTCACCTGGTAGGTGATCAGCGCCGCGACATAGGCCGCAGCAAACAGGTAGAACGCCGAGAAGCCCATCGTCTTCCACGAGTTGGTCTCGCGCTTGATGGTGGCCAGCGTCGAGATGCACATCGGCGCGTAGATGAACCACACCAGCAAAGCCAGGCCGGTGGCCAGCGACCAGCCATCAGCCACCACCGGCGACAGTGCGGAAATCGCCGCATCGTCATCGGCGGCCGACAGCGCATACACGGTCGCCAGCGAAGACACCGCCACTTCGCGCGCCGCAAGGCCCGGGATCAGCGCGATGCAGATCTGCCAGTTGAAGCCAAGCGGCGCGAAGATCGCGGTCATCGCATGGCCGATCTGGCCGGCATAGCTGTAATCGATGGCCGGCATCGTTGCATCGGCGGGCGCACCCGGGAACGACAGCAGGAACCACAGCAGGATGGTCAGCGCCAGGATGATGCCGCCGACGCGCTTGAGGAAGATCATGCCGCGCTCATACAGGCCAACGGCGAGGTCGCGCGGATGCGGAATGCGGTACGACGGCAGCTCCAGCATCAGCGGGTGCTCGCTCTTGTCGCGGCGCCACTTCTTCATCACCCACGACATCACCAGCGCACTGAGGATGCCGGCCACGTACAGGCCGAACAGCACCAGACCCTGCTGGTTGAAGATGCCGATCTTGCCGGCCGGAATGAACGCACCGATCAACAGCGCATATACCGGCAGCCGCGCCGAGCAGGTCATCAGCGGTGCCACCAGGATCGTGGCCAGGCGGTCACGCGGGTCCTGGATGCTGCGGGTGGCCATGATGCCCGGCACCGCGCAGGCGAAGCTGGACAGCAACGGGATGAACGAGCGACCAGACAAGCCCGCCGCCGCCATCATGCGGTCCAGCAGGAACGCGGCGCGCGGCAGGTAACCGGACTCCTCCAGCGCGAGGATGAAGGCGAACAGGATCAGGATCTGCGGCAGGAACACTACCACGCCCCCCAGGCCGGCGATGATGCCGTCGGTCAGCAGGCTGGTCAGCGGCCCCGCTGGCAATACGCTGGCGGCCAGTTCACCCAGCCAGGCAAAGCCGGCCTCGATGCCATCCATCAGCGGCGTCGCCCAGGCGAACACCGCCTGGAAGATCAGGAACATCACCACGACCAGGGTGATCAGGCCGAACACCGGATGCAGCAGCCAGCGGTCGAGCGTGTCGTCGATCTTCGCGGTCCGCGCCGGCATCCGCACGGCTGCGGCCAGGATGGCGCGTACCTGCGCGTGGTAATCCGCGCCACTCTCGACACCGGCCAGCGGCGCATCCAGATGCGGCACCATCGTGTCCAGGCGTTCCACCAGCGCACGCGCGCCCTGCTTGCGCACCGCCACGGTTTCCACCACCGGCACACCGATCTCACGTTCCAGCGCGGCAACGTCGATCTGGATGCCGCGACGCTGCGCGGCGTCGACCATGTTCAGGGCGATGATCATCGGCTTGCCCAGCTCGCGCAGTTCCAGCGCGAAACGCAGGTGCAGGCGCAGGTTGGTGGCGTCGATCACGCACAGAAGAACGTCCGGCGCGGCCTCACCCGGGTAGAAGCCCCGGCACAGGTCGCGGGTGATCGCCTCGTCGAGGCTGGCCGGATGCAGGCTGTAGGCGCCTGGCAGGTCGAGCACCGCGAACTCGCGACCGGACGGCGCACGCAGGCGGCCCTCCTTGCGCTCGACGGTGACGCCGGTGTAATTGGCGACCTTCTGCCGGCTGCCGGTCAGCTGGTTGAACAGGGCGGTCTTGCCGCTGTTGGGGTTGCCGACCAGCGCGATGCGCAGCGGTGCGGCGGTTGCGGTGGCACTCATGCGCGTCCTTCCTGACTGGCCGGGTCGATGACCACACGCCGGGCCTCACTGATACGCAGCGCGAAACGGGTGAACCCGACCTGCACCAGCAGCGGCTCGCCGCCGACCGGACCTCGCGCCACCAGGCGCACTTCCTCACCCTTGACGAAGCCCAGCTCGCGCAGGCGCCGGGCGATGGCATCGTTGGCATGCAGGTCCTGCACGGAATCGACCACGGCCGAGGCGTGCAGGGGCAGTTCGGACAGCGTCATCTAGCGTGTTCTCTGCTGGATGTAAATGGTTCTCGATTCTAACATTCCCGCGTCGCGTCATGGCCCATGACCAATGGCCCGCTATGATCCATACAGGTATGGAGCAACCCCGGAATCCCATGAACGATGCTTTGCAGATCGAGCGCAATGGCGCTGTCCTGACCCTCTGGCTGAACCGGCCGGAGCTGCACAACGCCTTCGATGCCGGCCTGATCGCCCGGCTGACCGCCGCCCTGGAAGCGGCCGGTCGCGATGACACGGTGCGCACGGTGGTGGTAGCCGGCCACGGCGCCTCCTTCTCCGCCGGTGCCGACATGCAGTGGATGCGTGGCATGGCCTCGGCCAGCGAGGCGGACAACCGTGAGGACGCACTGGCCCTGGCCCGGCTGATGCGCACCCTGGACGAGCTGCCCAAGCCGACCCTGGCCCGGGTCCACGGCGCCGCCTTCGGTGGCGGGGTTGGCCTGGTGGCCTGCTGCGATATCGCCATCGCCACCAGCGCCGCCCGCTTCGGCCTGACCGAAAGCCGCCTGGGCCTGCTGCCGGCAGTGATCTCGCCCTATGTGATCGAGGCCATCGGCAGCCGCCAGGCCCGCCGCTGGTTCGCCACCGGCGAGCACTTCGACGCCGACACCGCACTGCGTATCGGCCTGATCCACCACCTGGTGGAGCCCGAGCGCCTGGACGAGGCAGTACAACGCCAGCTGGCCCTGCTCGACAAGGCCGGACCGATCGCCTCGGCGTCGGCCAAGCTGCTGGTCCGCCAAGTGCGCGACGCCGATGATCGCGACAGGCTGGACCGTGACAATGCCGCCCTGATCGCTCGCCTGCGGGTTTCCGCCGAGGGCCAGGAAGGTCTGGGCGCCTTCCTCGACAAGCGCGCACCGCACTGGGTCACGGAGGCCTGACATGCTGGACCATATCGGTGTAAACAGCGGCGACCTGCCCCGCAGCAAGGCCTTTTTCCTGCAGGCGCTGGCACCGCTGCAGATCGGCCTGGTGATGGAGGTCACTGCCGAACAGACCGGCGCCCATGACCACGTGGGTTTCGGCAGCCACGGCAAGCCGTTCTTCTGGCTGGGCAATGCGGCACCGCTCAGCCAGGGTGTGCACGTTGCCTTCGTCTGCGGCGAACGTGCCCAGGTTGACGCGTTCCACGCAGCCGCCCTGGCCGCAGGGGGCCGCGACAACGGCGCACCCGGCCTGCGCCCGTGGTACCACCCGGACTATTACGCCGCCTTCGTGATCGACCCCGATGGCAACAACATCGAGGCGGTCTGCCACCTGCCCGGATAGGGCCTTCCGCCGCAACCCGCTACAGGCGTGGCCGCTTGTGCGACCCGCCTGCGTATCTCATCTGGCAGCCTGGTGAAGACCGG